>CM028130.1:677015000-679515000 GCA_016271365.2 Neoceratodus forsteri
GAGGTATATTGGGTGCTGAAGGGGGTGGGGAAGGTGGCCTACAAAGATAGAGCTAGAGAGAGAGAGAGAGAGAGAAGGCAGGAATTTGCAGGTCACACTTCCATGGCTGGGTTGATGAATGGGCACTGCAGCACTCTCTGTCTCTCTCTCCCACAACAGACCAAATACCAGATCGCACACACCAAAGGCAAAATGACAACAGTCACAGTGTCCGGCATGGACTGGCCTCTCTCTCTCTCTCTCCCCCCCCCCACACAGGGATGCTGTGCTTTCTATCTCTCTCTCTCTCTCTCTCTCTCTCTCTCTCTCTCTCTCTCCCTCTCTCTCTCTCTCTTTCTCTCTCGGGACACACCATGCACAATGGGGTCGTACTGTCACCTGACAGAGAGCGCAAGATAGACACTGCGATCACATCTCATGTATCTAGGACAGTAGGACAACTATGTGACACACTGTTGTGAGGTGTCTTGGGTGCTGAAGGTGGGGTGCGGCTGCTGAGAAACACAGAGGGAGAGTAAGACAAGTGCAGGAATTTGCAGCTGAGACTTCCTTTGCTGGGTTGATGAACGGGTACTGCAGCATTATCTGCCACTGTTGCTCTCTCTCTCTCTCTCTCTCTCTCTGACAACAGACAAGACACCGGATTGCACACACCAAAAGCAGAATGACCACAGTCGCTGTGTGCCATGGGGACCAGCCTCTCTCTCTCTCTCTCTCTCTCTATCTCTCTCCAGAAGGATGCTGTGCTTGCCCTGTCTCTCTCTCTTTCTCTCTCTCTCTCACAGGGACAGACTGTGCAGAATGGGGTCATGCTGTCACCGATGCTGTGGAAGACTGTGAGAGAGTGATCACATCCTGTGTGTCCAGGACAGTACAGAATTTAAGTGACGCATTGTTCTAAGGTGTCTCGGGTGCTGAAGGGGGGTGGCCAACAAAGACAGAGTGAGAGAGAGAGAGAGAGAGAGAGAGAGAGAAGAAATCTGCAACTGAGACTTCCATGGCTGGGTTGAAGAATGGCAGTGTGGCACTCTCTCTCTCTCTCTCTCTCTCTCTCACTCAGAACAGACAAGACACTGGCTCACACACACCGAAAGCAGAATGACAACATATAGGATAGTGCATGGGGAATGGTTGACAACAGGGCTATTCTTTCACCGAGTTGGCACTATGACGACAGTTTTAGGTAATCCGTTGTCATAGTGCCAACGAGGTGAAAGATGCCTTGTTGTCAACTGTTCCCCATGCACTTTTCTTTATAGTGTATGGTGGAACGTCGTTTTTTGTGGGAAAAAAAAAACAGTTACTAGAAGGAAAAAAGAATTTACATTGTGAACGTTTTCACACTAACCATTAACACTGCCCACGATATTGCTGCTTTCGCCATGTGTCCTGTCTATGGAGTGATCCCTAACTGTCAAATGCTGTGCGAGGACACAGTGTGATGTTCGCAGCACAGTAGAAAACATCATTCTGTTGTACTGCGAACGTCACTAGTGTGTGACTACAAGGTTTCGAAAACGATCGATTTCGGTGGAGAACGACGTTCCACCATACACCATAATTGCTGTGTGCACTCTGGACTGGCCTCTCTCTCTCTCTCTCTCTCTCTCTCTCTCTCTCCACCGACATGCTGTGCTTGCCTTTCTGTGTCTCTCTCTCACAGGGATGACTGAGGTCACACTGTGACTGATGCTGACAGAGTGAGACAGACTGTGATAACATCTTGTGTGTCCAGACCACTAGGGCAGCTAACTGGCAAACTGTGCTGAGGTATCTTGGGTGTTCAAAGGGGGTGGGGGTTGTCGACAAAGACAGAGACAGCATTGCAGGAATTTGCGACTCAGACTTCCATGGCTGGGTTTACAAATGGGCAGTGTGACACTCTATCTCTCTCTCTCTCTCTCATAACAGACGAGATACTGCATTGCAGAGACCAACCACAGATATAAGGTATGACAGCCGAATACGCTGTCTGCATTTCCATGTCACAGGAATAACATGAATCTTCCAATGTTCACTGCATGTGTCAGGGAGGGGTACTGGTGGCTGTGGTGGGGGAGGAATGTTTGCTGTTTGCTGAGGGCCATCTCCAACAGCTATGCCCACCCATCCTTTGCCCTTCCTCTTCTTATCGGGTGGTTGCCAATCACATACTACAACAGACAGGAGGATCGGGAACAACAGTCAGATCGCTACTCCGCTGTCTGTTACTCTATCTTTTGCTCGCTGTGTCTGTCAGCATCGCCGTTCTATGGCACATGGGTCATGTATTACACTGACATGCTATGACTGCTGTACAGGTACTACAGAATATGTGAGTCACTGCAGCCCTGTCTCGCTACCGCAGATTCTGTCATGGCTGCTTTGCTGTCTTTTCACTTTGTGAAATGAAGAACTAGCAGCAACAGCTACTGACTGAAGTCCCTCTGAGGAACCATGCATTATGAAGGGAATTTAATGCATTGCCATGCAGAGGGTCTCCTCCACTCGAATTGCACCCTTACAGGTACCCATGTTATAAGTAAGTTTATAGTGCAGCAAGGTCAGTCAACAAACATTTAGATCAAAGGGGTGGGTCCCCAGAGTCTTGCACCTGGGCAAGTTGCCATCAAATGGTTTTGGAAAGCCCTCATTTAAGACTAAATGTGAGGAGGCACTGGAAGAATACGCCTACAATTGATAGACACTTTACTATAGAAAGATGCAGAGAATCACACCAGTACTGTCAAATATACTGAGGCATGTCAACTTGAATTGGCAACTTATGGTACTCATTCAGAAATCAGTAGATCTGGCTGGCCTGCCAGCAGAGTGGTAGTGCTACCACTTGTGGCACTGATGACTGGAGGTTGGTAGCATCCTTGGGAATCGGAGGGTTGGCCAGTAGAGGAGGATTGAGCATCCACAGGACCGCTCTCCTCTCCAGGGAGGAGAGTGGTCAGAGCCCACAGCTTGCCTGGCCCCTAGTGGAAGCTGGGGGAAAGACAGCTTGGTGCCATGACAGTTTGGGGATGTGGCAGATGTCAGTGCACGTCATGCGGGAGTGCCTGGCGTGCACCATGACATCATTGCATGTGACATGCTTGGGAGCCAAACAACAGAGTAAAAATACAGGTAGTAGGATGACAAGGTGTGCTCACAGGCTCTGCACTCAACCAGCTTGGTATGGTGCCAGAACAGATCCATTGTGTGGTGGGCTTGGGGAACCCCCTGACCCTACCAGGGGAGGCAAGCCCTGGGGGAAGACATTGGCAAGTATGTCCCATCAGACATCGGGGTGATGGGGTTGGGACACTCCTTTGAAAGGGGACAGTCCAAGTGAGAAGAATTAAGCAAACAAAAAAAAAAGAATTTAGTTGATTGCATGCATTCTTGAAGATGATTTCAAAATATGAGCAGAAGTGATTAGTAAAAAAAGGCAGACATTCAATATGGATGCACAAGATTATCTGCAGAGTCAGTTCCCTTAGTGTGATAGGCCACATAGCTCTGAGTTCAGGAAGGTCAAAACAAATGTCACAACATCACAGTAGAAACAGACGCAGTACCTCAAATAAGTATTCTTAAAGAAATAACATAAGTCTGGTAGTCATGGCCATCCCTGCAACAGCAGATCAATGACTTCTTTAGAGAAATCAACAGCTCAGGCAACAACCAAACTGAAAAAGGTAGCCCCTCACCCCAGAATTAGAGCTAGGAGGGAAGGGGCATGGGAAGCAACAGTCTTCTTCGGCCCCACAGGCTATGGAGTGGCACCCTTCTCTCAGCACTGAGCACATTAACCCAATCTGAGCACAAGTAGCTAGTGAGCAAGCACGCACCTGTTAATACTTCTCTTTGCTGATGCTTTCAGTGGGTCACATACTGGGCTAGAATTTAGAACTCTGTTTGAAGAGCCTGGTGCATCACAGTATTGGGGGGGGCAGTGAGATGTGCCACAGTAGAGGTAAAGGAGGATTGGTAACCGAGAAGACCAGGAGGCAGGTCTGGGTAGGTAATAGCATGCTATTGGATGGGTGGATCAGCAGGAATTTTAAAATTTGTTTGTCAGACTTGGCACAGTTACAGTCTGTGGAGCACTTCTTTCTGTTTGCCGTTTATTCTTTGCTTTGATGTTCCTGACTGGTGCTGCTTGTGCCATTAAACACAGAGTTATTTTTCAGATTACTCACACAGCATTAACACTTATAGCAGCAGCGTTATTATTTTATTTAATATACCGCTATGACATGTCATCGATTTTTAATGGGGACAGCAGTTTTGTCACTCCGGGAGATTCAATTTTTAGTGCTGTTTGCGGTGATCCTGATGTTGGCTTATTTAATGAGCAGACTCCAGGCAATAATTCTGTTACTTCAGGCACTACTGAGTGATTCAGCAACTGGGGGAAGAGTCTGAAGCCAGCAATACTATCCTTACTGCTTTTAAAACACTAGAGAGAACTGTGTTGAAAATCAGGAGGCACCATTAGAATAAAGTCTCTTTGGAGGCATAACTGTAATGATATTAACAGGGTACCCCGAGGTGCTCAGATGGATTAAATTGCCAGGGTACAGACATGATCAGGAGGCATTTCATGATTATTGGACTGATACTACACATACTGCTTTGACTGACTTGGTTAAGTGCATAATTAGAGATTATGACTGGCAGTAACCCGAAGAGACACTAAAAGCAAACCTGGAAGTGGTAAATTAATTTAAAGAAAGGCCAGAATTTATTGAATGTGAAAAACAACTTAAAGTGGCTGTTAAAAAACAAGAAGAAAAGCTCAAAGCAACAAAATTATGGAAATTCAACCATGACAAAGGTGATTGTGAAAACAATAAAGTGTTTACTTGGTTTAAACAAGGAAATGGCAATAGCAGATGTAGTAAGATCCAAAATAGATGGAAATTGATTTTAAAGCCTGGTAGATCACCTTCTTCAAGCTATTATTCCACTACTGATTCAAAAGCTGAGGGTCCTTTTTTAGAGCTTTAGAGCACAGACAGATGGTGCCAGAGCAAGTACCCCAGAGAAGCCTCCAAACTGTGGAATTCCAGGAAATTGCACAAGGATAATGAGTGGGGGGTGTCACAGGGTATGGGATAACAGATGGACAATCACAGCCAGAGTAAGGTTTAATGCACCGTTGACTTGGTACAATGTTTATTTTCTTGATAAATAAAAATAAAGTAAATAAAAGCTTCACTTGTGAACAAATCAAATATTACTGTTTCATGAAATAACAGAAAATTTCTCACAGCCCTTGCAAACTTGTATAAGCAGTTTCCATTATGGTGCTAGGACTCCCCTCAGTCCTTCGCCTACCCTGGCCAGAAAGCACTGACCCTCTCTATTTTCATGCTGAGGAGGTTCTTCTTATATACCCACCCACCAGGTCATGTGTTATCAGCATCATTACAGTTTTAAAAACATTTTAAACAGCTCCTTTTTTTAATTTATATAAAGCTATGAACCTTAAATATACATTATTACAGTACTTTGATGCTATGTCTTTTATTTTGAATAAAGGAGAACTGAAATAGAATTGTACAGCTTTACCTCAGTCTTGATTGACAGTGTTTGCTTTATAAATATAGACACTAGGGGTCACTACTGCCTTATAGTGAGGTCAGTCAGAACAGCTAGACAACAGGAAAGCAGTTAAAAACTCCTGGAGGATTTTCCCCCCGCCAAATGTTAGCCTGCAGCAGCCCATATGTTTCTCCTTTAAAGTACCTACCTAATTTAATCTAATAGTTATGCTTAAACTAGTGTCTTTAGGAGCAAAATATGTCTTACCCAAAGGGAGGCTCTCCTGCTTCAATTCTAGCTAGGGCTACAGCTATTTGTATTTTAAATACTCACTGCTTATTCCAGTATAAATGCAAATGGTTTGTCTGAGTCCACCATTCACAGACTTAAGAGGGAGATGGCTCACAGGGTCTACCCTGCAGGAGAGTCTGACACTCGCAGACTCGAGCAGAGCAGGGGTAGACTGGGAGCTTTCTGCAGTGCTACAGTCTCTAAGTGAGACGGGGCAGAACTGTAAACAGGTGACAAGTGCTTTCACAGGAGCACAGCTCTGTTGGCAGCATAGAAAAGCACTTTTAGCATGAAGTGTTTTGTTTCTGCTCACAGAGCCCCCCGCTCAACTCCCTGGGTAGGGACATCTCTGCTGAGTCAAAACTCAGCCCTTTCAAACACAAACTCTGACAGCATCTATTAGCAAACAGTATATGTGACTGCCGCCCTTAGCAGCCTTCTGCTCATGTTATCATTGTACTTATACCTTTTGGCATTTTTAACTCTTGGCACTTCATTTTGATCCTACCCTCGAGCCTTTTCCCCTCCACCACTCACCCCTGCTTCTTCTCTGCTCAAGTATCTTCAAGTTACTCTCTTGATCCTCCTCACCTTCCCTGTTCCACCCTTCTCCCATTGTCTTATCTCATGCCACCTCTTTTGCAACTTCTTCCCCTTCTTCTCCCTATGTTTCTCTCTCTTACCTCTCTCCCACCCATATTACTCTCTCTCTTGGGTTTTTGACAAGGCCTGCTAGGCTGCCCCCTCTCCTGACTAAACACCACCTCTTCTCCTTATACTATTATTTTGTCTTCCTCCCTATCACTTCACCAGCACTCCTCCCATCTCTCTGCACTCTTCCCATTTCCCTCCTTCCATCTCCTTATCCTCTAATCTCTCTATCCCCATTACCTCCTTTGCAACTCCACTCCTTCCCTCTCCACCTCCTGTGCAACTCATATCCTTCTCCCTCTTGTTTCTTCCATCCCCATCTTACACCCCATTACTTTCTCTCCCAGATTTTTACTAGGCCTCCCAGGCTGCCCTCTCTTCTAGACCACTCTACTGTCATATTGAGCAACATTCAGTGTTATTTTCATTGCTTTTGATGTATTATTTTTTTTAAGTATATTCTTGATATCTGCTATTTACTTATCTATTGTTTACATTGTTTTGTTTTTGTACTACTTGACGCGGAGCCTTTGTAAATGAGTTGTATTTCAAGGGTGTTGTAATCCAAGATTCAATAAATACATAAATAAAATAAATAAGTTCCATTAAAAACCTTTAGCCCCTTTCACTTTTGTGCCTGCAAGAGTGCAACATGGGAGGGCAAGGCTCTGCATCACTTTAATCTAAATAATAAGGAAAAAAATGGCAAACAATAGGTAAAGTGCTGTATGCAAAGTGTATTATAGAACTGTTGCCATTATTTCTTCTTTGGCTATTTTAACAATATCAAAACAATTATTCTGGGACTTGGGAAATATAAAATAACTTTCCCCAGGCTATACAAATATACAAGTATACCAGTGCACTTCATTCCATTTGTTTTATGTAATGGAGCATACCATTAAATGTGAAGTCATGTCTAGTGCTAACACACAGCATGTCTTGTAGGACTTTGTTACACTGCCCACCATAATTATTCATAATAATATTTACAATGCTGCATAATGCCAGGTCATGTTCTGACCAATGAATTAACCTTTCAGTGGACCTCAGTGGAAAAGGAAATACAGCACAGATAGATAAAAGGGGGGGGGGGGTGCTCAGAGGTGGCCAACCTGCTGAACTACAGTATAAAGAAAAAGAATAGAACTGTTGTAGCAGAAGTTTTTGGACAAGAGAGGAAAATAAGGTCCACGACAAGGGACAGGGCTGATCCCTGTCACACTCTTCCCCCTTAAGAGGGAAACAGTCCTTATGATGGATGATTAACCACCTTCCCTAACCCTGGAAGGGGTTTGAGCTTCCACCCACCCACTCAAGAAGCTCCTTCCTAGGGTCCCTTATATAATAGCACCTTAGTTCAGTGCTAAATAAAGTGTAAAGCATAAACACATTACTCTAATGCACTTATTTATTACCCTGGGACATTTTCTATTGTTCCATACATAATGGAGCATAACGTCTTACAACATTTACACGTCATAGGATTCATAATTCAATTTCAATTCCAGTGCCATATCTGGAAAGATAGTCAGCATTAAGGTGGGTGGTACCAACTCTGTGGGAAACTGTGAAATGCTAGGGTTGTAGGGCTAAGTACCATCTCATTATTCAAGGATTTTTCTCCCTCATCTACTATAGCCAGCACAGTGGGTTATGGTCTGTGATAACCTTAAATTCAGATCCCCATAAGTAATATTTTAAGGATTCAATAGCCCACTTTAAGGCTAGGCATTCCTTCTCAATGGTTGCATATTTACGTTCCCTATCATGCCACGTTCTACTAATGTATACAATAGGGTGCTCTTCTCCCTTGATTCTGTGTCAATATAACACCCAGAACAATCTCTGATGCATCAGTATGTACTTCAAGTGGTTGTGCAAAGTCTGGGCTTTGCTGAACCGGTGCAGTACACAGGCTAGCTTTTGTTGTCCTAAAGGCTTCATCACATGAGGGGGACCATTGTACCTTATTTGGGCATCTCTTCTTAATAAGATCTGTGAGGGGACAAGCTATGGAGGAGAATTGAGGTACAAACCTCTGGTAATATCATGCTAGACCAAGAAAGGACCTCACTTGTTTCTTAGTGGTTGGTATATGGCTATTAGCCACAGCAGTCACTTTCTCAATCTCTGGTTGGACCTTACCACCTCCACTAATGAATCCTAGATACCTGGTTTCCACATTTTCTAGAGCACATTTGGCAGGGTTTATAGTCACTACTGATTCTCTGATGGACTGTAACACCTTCCATAAATGTTCTATATGGGATTCCCAATCAGGACTAAAAATCACTACTTCATCCAGCTATGCCTCACAGTATGCTTTATGGGGTCTAAGCATAATATCCATAAATCCCTGAAATGTAGCAGGGGCCCCATGAAGTCCGAAAGGCATATTAATGAAGTGGTACAAACCTATTGGGGTGCTAAAAGCTGTCACCTTTTGTGATATAAGTGACAAGGGTATTTGCCAATACCTTTTTGTTAAATCAAGGATGAAGATGTATTGTGCATTTCCCAAGTGATCAATAATATCCACCCTTGGCATCGGATACCTAATAAACAAAGAGGTGTTATTAATTTTTCTAAAATCCAGGCAAAGGTGAACCTCACCTTCCTTTTTACCTACAACTACCATGGGGGAGAACCAAGGGCTGTTGGATGGGACAATGATTCTGATTTTCTCCAGTTTTGTAATTTTGTGAATAATTTCATCTCGGACTTTCACTGGTAACCAGTAAGGTTTTTGGTGGATAGGCTTAGTTTGAGTTAAATGGATTTCATGTGTAATCCCTTTTGCTTTACCTGGCACATTGGTAAAACTACAGTCAAATTCATTTAATAAGTTGTTTAGTTTGTGCTGTTGTTTTGGTTGTAAGTCTGGATTGATGTGTATGTCTTTAATACTACTCAGTGTCTCTAAGCGTTGGTAAGCAATATCCAATTCTGTTTCTTTGTTATCTGGTTGGAAATAGCACACCACAATACTTGGCTCATGCCACTTTTTTAACAAATTGGCAAGGTAAATTTTTTTAGGAGACCTACCTGGTACCTCAATTTCATAATTCACTATCCCTGTTTGCCTTGTGACAGTATGGGGACCTTGCCAGTGCATAAGTAACTTATTCTCTGTGCTAGGCAGTAAAAGAAGGACCTTATCACCAGTTTGAAATGATTAAGTGCCAGTTCCCTTATCATACTGTTTTTTTCTGGGTAGTCTATGTATGTTCCATGTTTTTTATGGGCCATATCTACATATTTGACCAGCCTCTGTCTCAGATTGATCACCTACTCTAGAATGTTCTGTTGCCCTACTGTCCTGCCTGTCTCCCAGTGTTCCTTGACTACATCAAAGGGACCCCTTGGATTATATCTGTATAATAGGGGAAAATGGGGAGAAACCAGTTGAGGCTTATGGGCTCTCTCTTTAGGCAAATAACAAGTACGGCCAGTACTTATCCCAATTCTATCATTCCTCACTAACAAACTTGGTGAGCATTCTTTTCAGGGTTTTATTAAATTGCTCTACCAGTCTGTCAGTTTGGGGATGGTAGGGAGATGTACGTACTGCAGAAATGCCCAATACTCTGTACAATTCCTTCAGTAATAGTGCATTGAAATTAGTCCCTCGATCTGTTAAAACTTCTTGGGGAATCCCTGTTCTACTGAACACTTTGACCAGTTTTTCTGCCAAATGTGGAGTAGTAACAGTTCTCATTGGAATTGCCTCAAGGTAGTGGGTCGCATAATCACATAAGACAAGAATAAATCTACTGCCTTTAGAACTTTTATGTAAGGGACCCACTATATCCATGGCAATACGTTCAAATGGTTGATTCACCAAAGGAATGGGTTGTAAAGGTACCATATCCTTCCTTCCTATCTGAGCTACAGTTTGACACTTAGGACAACATCTTACATACTCTGCTACCTGTTCATGTATATTTGGCCAGAGAAACCTGGTAAGAATATGTTGTACAGTACTATCTCAACCAGTATGTCCTGCCTAAGGCATATCATAAACCAGTTGTATAATCTGTGTCCTATATTTGTCAGGTACCACCAACTGAGTCACTAACTCCTGGGTTTTGGGGTTGACACATTCTCTGTATGAAATACCTTCTGTTACCACATACTGGGGATGTCCCAGACCCATATCCTTCTCAACCTGTGAAAAACAAGAAGTTAGTGTTGTGTCAGATTTTTTTTCCATTTTAATGTCTATATCCTGGAAAACATGTCCCATTTTGAGAGTCTTATCAGCATGTTTCTCATGCCAGTCCTTTTTAACTTTTCTCTTATCTGATTTTGTTTATTGATTCTTCCCAGAACTGCTGTATAAATCATCATCAAAAGGAAAAATATCCGGCAAATGTCCTTGTTTAGCTTGGGTCCTCATTGTAATCCCCACCAGTGGTTGTTGAAATGCCTGTTTTTTGACTAGGGCCAGAAAATCAAGGTAATCATGTCCAATTATAACCAGCACAGCAAATTAGGGACTAACCTGACCTCTAGGTAATGCTTGTGCCCTTGAATGGTTAAGTCTATCGGGGTAGTAGGGTAACAATGTATGTCACCATAAACACATGTCACAGATGTTCCTTTGCCCATCTTCGGCTGGGATACCAAGTCAGCATGCACCAAAGTCTGTCAGCTGCATGAATCAATGAGGCCTAGCATTTGGTGGGTACCCAGTTTTACTGTGGCTACAAAGGAGCCCCAGTTTGCTAAAGCCAGATTCCCAAGGTCTTTCTTGATGTTTGGACAATTTCTAACATGTCCTTTATTATGCCAGCCGTGACAAATAATTTCTGATATTGGGATCTTTCCTTTCCTTTTTTCCCTCCAATCTTTACGCCCAGTCTGTGCATCAATAAATAAAGGGGAATTTCTTACCATAGTCATAGTTGGGTTTCTCTCATGAGTACGGTGGTATCTCGAAGGCCTAGCTGCTAGGAAGTCCTCAGCTAGGGCAATCGTTTTCTCTGCACCTTCGGGCTTCTGTTCTTTTACCCAGATTTGAACATCTCATGGTAGAATCCATACAAACTGTTCAATAATAGTGGCTTCCAGTAGCTGATGTATAGTTTTATTGTCTGGTTGTAGCCATTTATAACACAAGTCCTTTAAAAAGGTATAAAGCTCCCTGGGCGGGTCAGTCAGTTGCAACTTTAAAAACCAGAATCTTTGGTGGTATGTCTCTGGATTACTATCATATCATCTGAGGATTTCCTTCTTAACCTTTTCATAATCCTCAGCATCCCTGGTGTCCATTTGACTACAGATGATTTGGGCACGACCAGTCAATTGGGGGGCAAGACACACCACCCACTGTTCTTGTGGCCATCCACAAGTCCATGCTACCCTTTCAAAGGTACTGAGATATGCTTCAATATCATCTACATCAGACAACTTAGATAGCTTAATGTATCTAGGACTAGTTTCTCTTTCAGTGGTCCATGCTTTAATATTTTGCAGTACCTGCATAGTATTGGCCCACTTGGCATCTTGTCTGCAGCAGTCCAGATATCTCTCCTTCTCCATCTCAATCTGTTTGATGCACAGCCATCTCAGGAGGTCACCTAAGTCTTCTGGAGGGGATGCCTCAGCTTCTTCCTCCATGGTCTTCTCTCTGGGTTTCTCCACTCCAACCTCTAGTTTAAAGCGTTGCTTGGGGTGGGTCACTGGGCCCAGTCCAGGCTGTAAAGGAGTGCCTGTTTGCTCAGTCATCTTCCTCATCTGGACGCCTGCTGGAGATTCCACCATCACGTCCTGCAGCATGTCTACCTAGGATACTGGTCAGTATCCACCGAAACCACATCTCCCTTCCCAGCAAGTTTCAGCCAGCAGTTGTTCCACAAATGCCACCATATGTCATAGGGTGTGGGATAACAGATGGACAATAACAACCGAAGTACGGGTTAATGCACTGTTGGCTTGGTATGATGTTTATTTTCTTGATAAATAAAAATAAAGGTTGCTGCCCTCAGATCTATGCAATGTAGGAATTGCTGCCCTCAGATCTCTGCAGTGAAGTAAATAAAGGCTTCACTTGTGAGCAAATCAAATATTACTGTTTCTTGAAATAAGAGAAAGTCTCTCACAGCCATAGCAAACTTGTATAAGCAGTTTCCACTAGGGTGCTAGGACTCCCCTCAGTCCTTCGCCTACCCTGGCCAGAAAGCACTGACCCTCTCTATTTTCATGCTGAGGAGGTTCTTCTTATATACCCACTCACCAGGTAATATGTTATCAGCATCATTACAGTTTTAAAAACATTTTAAACAGCTTCTTTTTTTAATTTATATAAAGCTATCTAGCTTAAATATACGTTATTACAGTGCTTTGATGCTATGTCTTATTTTGAATAAAGAACTGAAATAGAATTGTACAGCTTTACCTCAGTCTTGATTGACAGCGTTTGCTTTCTAAAAATAGACACTAGGGGTCACTGACGCCCTATAGAGAGGTCGGTCAGAACAGCTGAACAGCAGGGAAGCAACTAAAAACTCCTGGAAGATTTTTTCCCTGCCAAATGTTAGCCTGCAGCAGCCCATACGTTTCTCATTTAAAGTACCTTCCTAATTTAATCTAATAGATATGCTCAAATTAGTGTCTTTAGGAGCAAAATATGTCTTACCAAAAGGGAAGCTCTCCTGCTCGAATTCTAGCTGGGGCAACAGTGATTTGTATTTTAAATACTCGCTGCTCATTCCAGTATAAACACAAGCTGGTTGTCTGAGTCCAACATTTGCAGACTTGAGAGAGAAATAGCTCACAGGGTCTACTCTGCAGGACAGTCTGATGCTCACAGACATGAGTAGAGCAGGGGTAGACCCGGAGCTTCCTGCAGTGCTACAGTCTGTAAGTGAGATGGGGCAGAGCAGAGCTGTAAACAGGTAACAAGTGTTTTCACAGGAGTACAGTTCCATTGGCAGCATAGAAAAGCACTTTTAGCATGAAGTGTTTTGCAAGTTCCATTTAAAACCTTTAGTCCCTTCACTTCTGTCCCTGCAAGTGCACAACATGAGAGGACTAGGCTCTGCATCACTTTAATCTAAATAATAAGGGAAAAAAAAGGCAAACGGTAAAGTGCTGTACACAAAGTGTATTATAGAACTGTTGCCATTATTTCTACTTCGGCTATCTTAACAATATCAAAACAATTATTCTGAGGTTTGGGAAATATACAATAACTTTCCCCAGGCTATACAAATATACAAATATAGCAGTGCGCTTCATTCCATTTGTTTTGCATAATGGGGCATAGCATTAAATGTGAAGCCATTTCTAGTGCTGAAACACAACATGTTTTGTAGGACTTTGTTACACTGCCTACCATAATTATTTATAATAATATTTACAATGCTGCATAATGCCAGGTCATGTTCTGACCAATGAATTAACCTTCCAGTGGACCTCACTGAAAAAGGAAATATAGCAGAGATAGATAAGGAGGGGGTGCTCAGAGGTGGCCAACCTGCTGAACTAGAGCTGAAAGGGACAGCATAAAGAAAAAGAATAGAACTGCTGCAACAGAATTTTTTGGACAAGAGAGGAAAATAAGGTCCACATCAAGGGATAGGGCTGATCCCTGTCACAGGGGGAGCAGAATACATCATTACAACAGGAATCCAAATGGGCACAGTGGAGAAGAAACAATTAAGGCAAGAAATAAATGTGAATAATGTCTCATCTAAACAACTTACTGATGTGGAAATAAAACTATTGAATAAAGGCCTATCATTTGTCTCTGTTCATGAGTTATAGCCACTTGACATTTTTCTAGATTTATACAGATTTACCAGGACATTAAATTTGTGTTCTTTCTTTCATCAAGTTTATATTGGCAGGCAGAGAGATAACAATGCTAGTCTGTCCCAGGAACAGACTGGAGACTTTTCCATGCTGACACACAATTCTGAGGATATATCAACTGGGGATACTTCTGACTGCTTACCAACAGGGTTGAGTGTTAGTAATAATCTTTTTTCAGCATTCAAGCCAGCTTCCACTTTTATGCCTCCTTACAACCACACAATAGTAGGTTTTGAATGTTTATGTGAAGCAGATTTCAGGACACTAATCAACAATAAGGAGACTCAGTTCCATCGGAATGTTTGCAAAGAGGAACTGTCAGCATTAAAGGAACTTGAAAATGACAAAATGATCAGGATAAAACTGGCTTATAAAGGAGGATCAGTGGTAGTCATAGATACTAGTGTTTACATTGAAGAAGTTAACAGACAACTTGGTAATGGAACTTTCTATAGAAAACTACCACATGACCCCACTGCCAGGTTCAATAAAGAAATTGACGATTTCTTACTAAGTAGTAAAAACAATGAATTGGTGCCTGAACATGTGCTTAAGTTTCTCACCATTGAACATCCAGTATGAGCTACCATTTATCCATTACCAAAAGTCCATGAAAACTTATAACACTCTAATGGCATCCAGTAGTGGCTAGGATAGGCTCACAGACTGAACCATTGTCCTGATTTGTGGATAGCCATATTAAGAATCTTTTGACATCATTACCCTCATATGTATAAGATACTGGGAATATACTCAGTATTCTCAATGATATTCAGGCTGAAGAGGAGTGGTGGATGGTGTTGATGGACATTGAGCCCCTCTATACTAATATCCCCCACAATGGGGGGTTAGAGGCACTCCATCTGAGTCCTGACACTGACACTACTTACAGTATTGAATAAATAGATTTTCTTGTCATATGTGATTCTTATGTTCTAACCTATAACTCTTTTCTTTTTCAGGATGAATATTGGCTTCAGGTGAAAGGTATGGCTATGGGTGCTACATTTAAACCCAATTATGCAAATTTGCACATGGTAAACTGGGAGAAATCAAATGTCTATAATTCTGAGATCAATTCGTTTATGATAGGATTGACCACTGGAAAAGATAGACAATATATTTATTGTGTGGAAAAGTGGCAGGTATCAGTTGAATGAATTTGTTCCTTATTTTGAACAATGCGACCCAAATTTGTATTTCACTGTGCAAGGAAGCCAAACAATCATTTCCTCTTTGGATTTAAACATAAATAAACAATTGGATGGCACTTTCAGCACTGATTTGTACAGAAAAAATATTGATCGAAATACATTGTTACATTCAACAAGCTGTCATGCTAGACACACCATAGAGAACATCCCTAAATCCCAGTTTCTAAGGGTATGTCAGAACTGTAGTAATGTTACTGACTTTGAGGCATGTAGTGGGAACTTACAGAGAGATTTATTGATAGGGGGTATAATGTGGAAGTGGTAAAGAAGGCCCAGGAAATACCTTTCCAGATAGACAGGAACACTTTGCTCATCCCAAAACAGGGTCAGAGTAAGAATACTGATCAACAATTCGGGTGTTGTCAGACCTTTTGCAGACAAAGTAGTGCTGTAAGAGACATTATTATCAAGAATTGGACAGTGTTTAGATATGACCCAATTTTGAGGAATTATACATGAGATCCACCTAGGAACATGTACAAAACAGACAGTAACTTTGGTGATAAACTAGTGCACACTTTACAGCCAAAATTTGAGGCAGTACCAACAGCTACCTCTTGGTTCCCTCCCCTGCCTCATAGTAATTTTACTTGTGGCCATTGTAAATTTTGGCCCTCTATGCTCAAAACATCTAGTTTTGCCAGTACTGGTACAAAAAAGAACTTTGATATTCATTCTTTTATTAACTCATTGCCTCCACAGGAGCTTTCTGAAGTTGCAGCACTTGTCTCCTGTATACTGTTAACAGTTAATCCTGGGCCTTTCTAAGTAAAATCAAGCCATAATTGGCATGCCGCAAACAAATGCTAATAGAACAAAAACTATAAGTGCTAGACACAAAGTACGAGTGGCAAGACTGTTCAGCATAAAATTACCTTTCCAATGGTCATATGCAAGGAATAGCAGGTAATTTAGTTTAATTTCTGTGCTGGTCAAAACAGCAAAACAAAATATTTTTTCCACTAAAAAATGCACCATAAACCTTTTTTTGTTGGGAAATATGTAACATTTCAACACCAAATTAAGCATCCAGACATCAGATGTAATTTTAATAATTTGTTTGTAAAACAAACAGCTATTTCTGTAGTATTAAACATAATTTTTCTCCATTTGAGTCAAGGTGTGTTGGTGAGGTTTGAGGGACAAATCTGAACCATACACACCATACCATAAACAAATGCATATACTGTAACTCCTAAAGTATACATGATACACACAATGTATCAGTTGCAAAGTTGTTGCACACAAAATTGCCTTTCCAACGGTTCTATGCAATCAACTGTACTTAATTTGGTTATTGTTTTATACTGGCTGAGATACCCAGAATGTGTGTTTTTTTCAAAGTGCTTAGGTGGTTCTAGATGGACAAAATGTCATAAATAAATATGAATAACTCCTAAAGTGAACGTGATACACATTAAATTGTAGCACTTAGAGTGCTTTATTAGGTATGCACAGTGAGAGTGTGCTTTGCACTTTAAATTTGGTTATATATTAATTTATTGTAGTAGATTTGTATTTGGCTCTTTTTTGTTATTTTTAAAATCTGTAAGGCAGTGAGAGTGCCTCTCTAGGTCTGGGCACAGTGAGAGTGTGCCTAGTACCCTGAGCTTGGTCATTTATTACTTCAATATTTCTTTAATTCTGCTAATTGTTTCTCTCTACCACGTGAGAGGTGGGAGAGGGGTTGTTTTTAGGGTTTATTTATTTTCTTTTTCTTTCTTTTTGGTCTCTTTTTGGTTTAATTTAATTTAAAATAGTATTGCTGTTTTTTAAACTTTGGAGAATATGTGTTGGGACCGAGTCTTTGTGGCCAGGCGCTACTCCCCCTCCAGGCTGAGGGAACTGCACCCTTTTGACTGCCCCCCATTGAAACCCGAGGTATATATTTACTGTCATGTCTTGGGAATTGCAAGTGGGGGGAGGAGAAGGAGGGCAGTTCCTCACCTGAGGGGGCGGAGAGGAGTGGACAAATAGGGGT
Organism: Neoceratodus forsteri; assembly: GCA_016271365.2. Classification (NCBI taxonomy): domain Eukaryota; kingdom Metazoa; phylum Chordata; order Ceratodontiformes; family Ceratodontidae; genus Neoceratodus; species Neoceratodus forsteri. The sequence continues at coordinate 677,032,479 of CM028130.1, forward strand.
GGTGAGGTCTAGGAGACACCCTGGGGCAAAATGGGCCCAGGATAGGGGTTTACAATACCTAGTTCCCATACCCAAGGGTTCCATTGATAATGGGCAAGTGGTCCATTCCTCCACAGCCTCTCATCCAACCTGGGTGGTGTTATGCAATGCCAGGTCTATAAAAAACAAGACTGCAATTATTGCTGATCTTGTTGAATCATCTGACTTGGCTTGCATCACTGAGACCTGGCTGGATGGGAATGCTGGTCCCATATTGGAGTCAGCTATTCCAGCTGGGTACTCGGTGATACACTGCCTGAGATTGGATTGAAGGGGGGGGTTGATATTTGTTTTAAATCAAAGTTGGGCCTTGTGGAAGTTCCAGTGGTGACCCCCAGATCCTTTGAGTGTATCATGGGTGCAGGTGTGGGCAGCAGAATTCTCCTTATTTACCGTCCACCCGGTGATGAGAAAGTTTTTCTGCAGGAAGTTGAGACTTCTTTGTTGACCTGGTGTTGGAGCCCTCCAGGTGATTGGTCCTGGGGGACTTCAATGTCTGGGTCTATGACAAACTCTCCCTTTTTGGCCAAAACTTCCTCCAAGTGATGATTTCGTTGGGCTTCACACAGGTTGTTACCGCTGCTACCCATATTCAGGGTCACTCCTTGGATCTGGACCCTGGGGATAGAGATTTCTGGACTGGTGCTGGAACCAGTTGGGTGATCTGACCATCACTCCATAAGGTTCAGTTTCGCGGCCCCCCCCTTTGAGACCAACCCCTTTGGAGATGGTCCAGTACCATTCTTTGAGGGGAGTTACCCCTATGGGTCTGATGACAGTGCTGGACCTATCGAGTTGGCCTGTGGGGTGCATGGATCCAGATGTCTTAGTATTACACTATAATAATATGGTGTTGAGGGCTCTGGATTCCATAGCTCCTGTCCGTGTTCACCCCCTCTCCCTCCGCCCTCGGTCCCCTTGGTTTGATGGGACATTGAGGGAGTTGAGGAGGGTTGGGTGAAGATTGGAACGCTGCTGGGGAAATCGAGTCTGGAAGATGACAGACTTAGATTGATGGCCCATTATATGGACTATCAATCAGAAATCGCCCATAAGAAGGCAGAGTTCCTGTCCAAGGAGATAGCTGCATCAAGGAATCGAGCAGCTCAGCTCTTCCGGACTGTGGACAGATTGTGCAATCCAACCTGTCTGTGGGGTCGGCGAGCTTTTTCACAAATAAAGTGTGATGAGTTTGCTCGGTTCTTTGATGATAAGGTGTCGTCGATCAGGTCAGAGATCCGCAGTTTGCATTCAAATGAGCATGGCGGTGGTCAATGCGAGGTTACAAGCCCTCAATCTATCTGGATGGATTTTGACCAGCCAGCGATCCTGGATATCATGAATATTGTCCAGAACTTGCGACCAACTTACTGTAGTATGGATCCTGGTCCTACACGCCTCCTTGTGGGGTGTATGAATGTGATCGGACCAATCCTTGCTGAGATAGTCTGGTGCTCTTTGGACCAAGGGGTGTTTCCAGAGTCTCTAAAAGCGGCTACTGTGACACGCCTTTTGAAGAAACCTTCCCTTGACCCAGACTATCTGATTAACTACAGACCGATCTCTAACCTTCCCTTTTTGGGCAAGGTTATTGAGAAAGTAGTCGTGTTGCAGCTCAAGGACTTTCTTACCACCCATGAAATCTATGATCCTCTCCAGTGCAGTTTCAGGAAGAGGCATAGTACCAAGACAGCATTGGTTCAGGTACTTAATGATCTACTAATAGAGAGAGATCAGAGGAGCCGTTCGATCTTAGTTCTCCTCGATCTCTCTGCAGCATTTGATACCGTGGACCATGGGATGTTGCTAGAATGCCTTCAGCTGTTCAGTGGACTGTCAGGGACAGTACTCAGATGGTTCCAATCTTTCCTCATGGGCAGAACTCAGAGGGTAGTATCAGGAATTTTTTCCTCAGCTCCCTTTGCCCTGTCCTATGGGGTGCCGCAGAGTTCTGTGCATTCCCCCATGCTGTTCATGGTATATATGCTGCCATTGGGGGAAATTATAAGGCATCATGGGCTGAGTTTTCACTGCTATGCAGATGTTATTCAGCTCTATATGTCCTTTGTACCCAAACAAAATGATGCTCTATCAGTCTTTAACAACTGCCTCACTGAGATTCAGGGCTGGATGAGTGCTAACTGGTTAAGACAAAATCCGGACAAGACCGAGGTGCTTGTTGTGGACTTAGGTCACCATGTAGAGAAGTCATCTCCTGGATTTTCCTCCGGCCTTGTGCTGGGGGATAAACAGTTGAGACCTTCTGAACAGGTGCGAAATCTATGAGTAATTTTTGATGGTGAGCTGACACTGAAGGCACAGGTGTTGGCCATTGTCAAGTCTTCCTTTTACTATCTGAGGAATATTGCCCAGATAAAACACCTTGTTCCACACGATGACCTTCTTGTATTAGTCCATGCCTTTGTTTCCTCGCGTCTTGATTACTGCAATGCTCTATATCTAGGGTTGCCGGGGGTGGATCTCTGTCACCTGCAACTGGTGCAGAATGCTGCGGCCAGGTTGTTGATGGGACTCCCAAGAACTTGCCGTATCACACCTGTGCTGCGCAAACTGCACTGGCTGCCAGTGTGATGTAGAATCACCTTCTAGTTGCATTGCTGACCTATAAGACCCTACACCGTCAGGGACCGGACTACTTGCAAGATCTCCTATGGCTTTACTGCCCTCTTTGCTCACTCCACTCTGCCGACGAGGGATTGCTAGAGGTTCCCAGGGTTCATCTGCAATTATCTGGGGCCAGAGCCTTTTCTTTTATGGCCCCAACCCTGTGGAATTCTCTATCTCATCAGATTCGAGAGTGTCAGTCCACAGAGCAATTCAAGGCTTCTTTAAAAAGCTATTTATTTGAGAAAGCCTTTGATTAGGCCAACCTATTGTTTTTTAAATGTTTTTAAATGTATATTTATTTCTTGGTTGTTTTATCTGTATTGTAGTCGTGCTTTGATAATTTTGAAAAGTGCTTTATAAATAAAATTTGATTTGATTTGATGAAAGTGTCAGTGGCAAAGTTGTTCAGCACAACATCACCTTTCTAATGGTACTATGCAGTCAATTCTAATCTATTCTGGCTGGCAAGTAATATTAAAACATGTGAGTGGCTTCTCCAGACGTTTCTAGGGCACACAGGAAGTCTGTAGGTGACTTCTATAGGTATTCTGGGACACACTGCAGTTAGATTTGCTGAGGCCTACAGACGTTTATAGGAGGCAATGAGTTAACTGTGGTAATTGTTATGTGGTATATCTGGCCTCTTGCACTTGTGGTGCATTTTATGTTGGAAACAACAACACATAACTTTAAAGTACATATATTTGAGTACTTAAGAGGCATAGAAAAAATGGAGCTGGTAAATGCTTTGGCCCATTGCATTCAACAACAACTGAATGCCAATGAACATTTGTTTAAGTTCATTGGACTTAAGAAAGTAAAATTGTATAAAAGGGGTGGGAACATAATCTAATTCTTATGAAGGAGGCATTATGGATTGTACAGTTTGGAGCTTTATACCTTCCTGGGCTGGATGAAAAGATTGATTCTATGCCACGTATTAAATGAAGTTATAGATATGCAATTTCCTTCGTCTATAACAGGACTTTTGTTTCATGTTGTTTCTTTTTTTTTCCATTTGATGATTTGTATATCTTATGTGTCATTAATAAAAATATGTTCTCTCTTTTGTCTGTTAGAAGTATCCAGGAAACCACATGACTAGTGGGCCACTTGGCAGTGCAGAGATCATGCAAATAAATAACAGAAGGCTTGATTGTACCTTCAGTACTTGTTTCTGTAATTTCTTTATTGTGTTCTACTTGTTGTAATGGCAATAATAATTAGTATTCAACTGGTTGCTTACAACATAAGCACTGGCTCATGCTCAGTGGCTGATTAAAATATCAATCCTGCCTTCTGGCCAAAAAAATCTGTCTTGGTCTGCTACCGCCAGAGGTCCAACAACTTCTGGTTCCCAGCTTTAATCCATGGCACACCCAAAATTTCAAGTGCCAGTCCTTCCTAACTCCAAAATGAGAAACATTTCAAGGTCAAAGAACCTTTGCACACTGTGCTCCACTGAGATTCCCTTCAGGAGAACATTGTTTGCCTGCCCACACTGGATACTTTCAGAGTGACTTGAAAGACCTTATGATACATGAATCTCTGTGTGCCTACCATCATTGACACCACCCGTCCACCCCCCTATCATTACTTCTGTCCCCTGCCCCCTCAACCCTTCCCTTTCTCTCCTGAGTAGGCTCTCTTGCTCTCCCCACACACCCTGCACCTTCTCCTTCTGCCTCCAATCTAGTCACTACCCTTCAATCCCTACTGCTGAACAGATATCACGCTCTCTGTTTGCACATTGCACTTGGAGCTCCTCCCCCCATGCTTTTGACTTTTGTACTTAGCAACATTCTAAACACCCTCTTGTTGCTGACAGCTGGCAGGTTTCACCGTTGGGCACTGTAAATTGTCTGTTTCTCGGCTGTGACCTGTACTGTGTTTGATATATAATCCTGTTTGTTTACCTGTATTTTTGCAATCCTCTGTATAATTTCACCTTTCTGTTGTGCTGAATTGTCCTGATGTGGAACCTATGTAAAGAGCTCTGAGCTCAAATGGTTTAATCTGAGAACTGAAATAAATAAACATTGTATTTTAATACACTGTTTTTGCATTATTCACATTTGTTGATAATCATTTTGCACTTTGCTATTTACATTATATTGCTTAATTGATCTTTGTATTTTTTTGCATTATTTGTTTATTAGGTTTTCCAACAAAACTTACAGTTTCCCATGGAGAGATAACATTATAACAGTTAACAAATAATATATTCTCTAACAAAAGAAAATTGATTTGACACCCAGCTGCCATTTAGTTACAACATAAGGGGGAATTCACAAAAACAGAATATGTATACCAGAATCTTCCCAAAAGTGCATACAGCCAAGAAGCTAAAGGGGAATCAATAAAACAGACTGGTGATCCACTATTACTTTCACCAAACTGACTATTTTGTCAAGAGATTCCCCCAATTCAACATGCGATACAGAACAAGAAACAAACCCAAGCTCCCATGGCCATTTTTCTAACCAAACCTGATGCTATAAGTAATATTTATTATATTATTCAGGTTAGTATTAAAACACATGAATTATAAAAAAAATTATATTATATCAACCCCTGTTATATTATAACAACCCTTGTCAGGGAAAAAGTCCAAATGAAGTCTTTATTGGCATAGAGCAGATCTGCACCTACCACAGTGATATCAAAAATTAAACGAGTTGTCCAGGCACACACATCATAAAAAAAAAAAAAAGTAGAATCAGCATAGATCAGTGAACTGAGCAACATATCCAAAATATAATCACAGGATCAAAAGTAGAACAGATAGCAGCAAGCACCCCGTCCCCCGTTGATGAAGCCTTTGTGTGAAACCAGTAAGGTGTTTTAGTCTCCCTTTGTTGCTGCTGCTGGTGGTTGTTTGTGAGTACTCTGTGTTTACAGTTTTGCACTTTATGTCAAACCTATTTGGCACAGTACATATTTGCATCATACACTGGTGCCAGTCCCTTCTGTTTTTTTAAATGTTACAGCTTTTTAAAATTGGAGTGGCAGCAGATTCAGCAATGTTAACCAGTGAGCAAACAAATGCAAATGAAGAAATGGAGTGAGTGGCTTTAACAACAGGGCAAACAGACCAAGCGCAAGCAGTCCCCATTCTGTGGAGGAATTAGATAATTGAAAAGGAAACTGAGTCAGGGAGTTACATCCAGGCATCAAGGCTGGCAGTAAAATGCTCAGCTCAAAATCTCCAGCTGCCAGCAGTTTGGATTATGATCAGAAAATTGTCATCGCTGAAGCACCGGAGAGTCTATGTGGTGCTGTAGACCTTAGGGTAAGGTAAGGTGCCCAAAACATCTGACTGGGACAGAGCTTGGTGGCTGGTAGTGCAAGGGAAGGTGAGAGTTGAGAGACAGCCTTAGATCTGACCCCACAAAGGGGCTGATGCATGGCAACAGGAAGGAAACAGTTTTTGAGAGATCCAATTTAAATTATCTCATTAATCCTCCTTTACCACAGTCTGTTAGAAGGATGAGCACCCCTCCACTATGGACACCTTTGTGGTATTGGACTCTGCGATGTTTGCAGCTATGCTGCTGCTTATCTCAGCTGCAATCAGGATTTTGAAACTATAGCACTACATGGAATAATCACTGCATGTGGTTCTCTTCATTCTTATAAATATATAAAGTGTTTGAGTAGACAATCATGCATTACAGCATATAAAGGTATGCAAATCACACTTATTCAACCATTAGTTTATAAACTGCATTTCAGTCTGTCCTTTCTTCTTATCAGCCCTCCCTTTATAGTGTTTTCAAGTAAGCCACTTTCAGTTTGTCTTTAAGTTTGTATTTCTTTTCTGGATCATTTTAAAGTGACTATTATATAGATCTTTGCTGTATTGTAAGTTATTTGGTCATTTGGCTATGTATCCCCAAAGTTCAGACAGTAATCTCCCACATTGCAGCTGTTGAAATTCTTGGGGAAGGAATTATAGTGTTATGCCCTCCCCAATCACTGCTGTCAGCTCTGTTTGTTTCTGCATAATCCTAAACTGCTTAACACAGTGGAAATACAGGCAAAGATTAACAGAACAGTGCCATGAGATGATGTTTTTCTCCTTCATCTTAGAAGCAGAATAATTGAGCAATGGCACATCTAATCTCATAAAGAGTATATTGGGACTAAAGCCCATATTTTCTAAACAGTGATATTTTAGCTTTAAACAATTATTATTAGTAAACAACAGTCACCATCAAGTACAAGTGGGATATCTCCTTCACAGGTGTTACAGTTAAAAAATGGAGCAATGTAGGATTAGCAACTGTACAAGGGTTGGGAAACAAATGCAATTGTGTTTGAGTATGCAGCCAACATCCTTGGGAAAGTTCCACTCCAGGCTTCCCGCTACCTCACTTTTAAAAAAGGTAATATTTCATGCACATATAGTCAGTTCCCATTGAACTTCCAAAATGGCTGCATAATTTTGGTTTTAGGAATTTCAGGATACCATTGTTTTTCCAACTAATTGACTTAGGCTATCCCTGTAGAGATGTTCCATCTCATGTCCAGTGGAGTCCTGCTTTTATGCATTTCAGCAACTGGGTAGATTTGGGCACTGAGGGGATAGTCTGACAAAGTTGAATAAGACCCATCCCATTTATTATGCAGAAAGAGTCAAAAACAAGGATCTGTTCTATCCTCTCTTTTTCTGTCTTTTGTCTGTCTGATTGCTCAATCAAATTTTTTTGTGAGACCTAGGAACTGATCACTCTTATGGTCTTGTGATTCCCCTGCCAGTACCTCCCTGCCTTCACTTGATGTTTTTTGCTGTGTTTAACTTTTCTTCCCTGTCGCGTATCTGTGGTTATAAAATATATATGAATCTTTGTGGAAAACTGTTTGTGTGAAACTGGGATCCCTTGGTTTGAAAATGTATATAGTTAGAGTGTTGCAATGATTGCTAACAGCTGTTTGGAACTCAGGGGGCTAACTTTGAGATGCAGTGTGACCTCCACAAACTCTTTTGCAGAGTTGTCAACAGGAGATTAGTTCTGGGGCAACATGTTCTATTTTGTTGCACCTACAAGTAAAAACATTGACAAAGATCTGATACATTTTGTGAGAAACAGGATGTCTGTTAATGAGATCAGAATGCAGAAATTAATTGCCAAGCAAAGACTTCTATGAAACAAGAACAATCTTGTGTTACAGATAGAGACTGAAATTTAGAATTAGAGATACCTTCAGATGAATAAATTTGCTTTCTCTGTTTTACTGCCTTTGTACATAGCTATTCTGAACAATTTTATTTGCTTTATTTCACTGTTATTGTTAATAAAACACTACTTTTGAATTTTATCATTGCTCCTGCTTTTCCTATGCTTCCTGACCTTAACCTCAATGACAGAAAGACAGCTTGATGATAGTCAGCCAGCTCTGGTGGCCATAGGATGGGGGAGGAGGATTTTTCACCAAATTAGCAAAAAACAATGACCAAGTAGGGTCAGCGGCCACCGATGCATACAGGGAAGACAGGCAAACTAGGTGGGCCTAGCGACCTTTTTCTGCCTTTAACTACTATGTTACTATTAGCCTACTGCTTTTGACCAATAATTATTTTGTTATTAAGTAAGCTCCCCAGCTCTTTTGGTCTAGAGCTTCCCTTTGTGATGTTCTAACCACTAGACTACACAAATGTATTTTCTTAGATATTTATTTATTTGCTAAATGGGTAGGAACTCACTGGGCACAAGTTCCATTTAGAGGAGTGATCTGGTGTATATTTGCTTATATGTTTAAAATATTTTGCCTGATAGGCACATTATGCTGGATCAAGATATATCCTAGTTTGTTCTAGAGGAAAATAATTTGGATGCATTAAAAGCAGGGCAATACAACATGCACATACTGGGTATGAAATAAATGCATAGGGTAGAATTTTCAAAAAGCTTGGATGTGGACTTAAATGTATGCTGCATCTGAATCCATTTGCTTGTGCCCAGACAGACCTGCTGCTATTTTCAGAAGTTGCATCTACTAATGACAATAAAAGTCAGCTTGCCCCAAAAAGCATATGCAATTGTGTCCAAGTTGGACACAAGTGCAATTGGGTCTGATATTGAATGCAACCACGTCCATTTTTTGATGCAAATTTTGATGCTGTTAGGACATCTAATAGATGATCTAACAGGTTAGGATGCATTTCTGCTTTGAAAATGGCAGCAGATGCAGCTTGGACAAATTCTATATGACCCCCCATTGCATTTATATATTTTAGTCTACTGTTGTGTGTCATCCTTGAAAAGAGGCACTTGATGCTTATGGACTTTCCTATTAAACAAATTAATTAAATATACATACAAAATAAAGTATACACAATTGGCTGGGTCTCCCTGAATGGCACAAGTGGCTTGTTCCACAAGGCATGGTATGCCTGCCAGGCAAAATATTTTAAAAACAGATGCACTTGGATCAATTTAATAATGCAGGCTTTGACAAACACGGGCTGCATTCACCAAAGGGGGGCTTCTCCCCTCTTTGCTGCACAAATTGGGCACGCAGTAGACACAGGCTGCCATATCACCAAATTTAGTATGCACAAAGCCCTCCCAGAGGTCACATTTATAAGTACTGTTGGACCAGCTAGGGCTAGTCTAAGTGTAGTTAGATGTGTGTCAACTGGGAGGGTTTTGAACCTGTGCCCATGTACCATGACCCCCCACTCTCCATCCCTGATCCCCTTTTACATCAATGAAGTCATGTTCCTAGTGTTCCAGCAGACCCACGCCCCCCCCATTTAGCAGTTGTATAATGTGTTTGGAGTTGTTTATTTATGAGAAAATCTTTGATAATAAATAATTACAGTGATGGTCTACAATGATAGACAGTGGTACTGTAATACAGTCAGTTCCAGAGATTATTTGACATCTAGGAGGTCTGAGGCAGTCTTTGTGAATTTTTGGTAGTACATAAAACAGAGGGATGAGTGACAGTTTGCTGATCAGTTGTTCTGCTACCAATTCTTCCATCCAAATTCATGCAAATGCCTGATTTATCACTTCTTTGATCATATTTAGCTTGATACTGATGTTTGAAAAATCCTGGTTTTCTACAGTAGGGTTTGTTTGGTTAAGAACATCTGGTTCTATATCTATGAAAGGACCTCTATTACAGTACCCCTTCACACCCACAGAAAATGAGATGGTGACAGAATGAGTGACCAGCTGTGTACCAGTGCACAATCCTCTAGTTCAGCCTCATGTTGTCAGTTGACTACAGGTTAACTTTCACTACCAGCAGGTAGCTGATGTTCAAACTGGGTTCAAGTTAAATGTATTTTCATTTCATTCTATGTTTTCAATACATACTGGGTAGAATTCTCAAAAGGGATGTGCCCAGTGCATCCCCAACTTGTGCACTGGTGCAATTCTGGAAGGGGTCCGATGTGCCAGCGCATCTCTGATGCGCCAATGCATCACAGATGCACAGCACACCATACATAATGATATTCAGCATATCTGGAGGGTTTGTGTGGGGGCATGCCCATGCATATGGCATGTAGCCCCATTCACAACCCATCTTGGAGGACCATCCCTGGAACAAGTCTGGAGATGTGCCTCCAAGAGATAAGTCTACCTCAAGTAGACTTAAGTGGTTGCTCACCCACAGGCAGGTTGCCATACTGCACACAGCAGCATGGCAGCCTTCCCACTCTGACAGTCCAGTGATCCTCCCCACCCAGATCCCCAAATGTATGTCACACACAGCGGCATTACAATAATAATTGCTGAACAACCCCCCATTGCTTGACACCCCGATAGCAAGCCGCATACTGCGGCAGCATTGCATCAAGAGACAAACCCACCTACCAACCCTATAACAAGGTCACTGTAATCGCCAAAGCACACCAATGGCCCAGTTGTCCCCCCACCTACACAGGCACCCCTGTCCCACCCCACTCCCCCTGTTCCAGCATGGTCCCTAATGTTGGTAGGGCAGCAAATCCACCCACATGCCACCACAGCCACCCACCAACAGAGCTGTCTGTGAATGACAGCTACTATATATATATATATATATATATATATATATATGGAAACCCATTGGTTGATACAGATGTCCAATGAGCTTGCAGTGTGTACTGTAACTGGTCATTCATAGATGGCTATGTAGGCAATTGGCTGTGGCAGCATGCGGGTGAGTTTGAGCTGCCCGCTGACATTAGGACCATGCTGGGATGGGGAGCAGGATGGGCAGAGGTGCCTCTGTGGGTAGGGGGAACCACTGAACCACCAGGGTGCTTGGGGATTATGGCAACTTTGTGATTGGGTCGGTGGGGGGGGTTCAGCTCTTACTGCAATACTGCCACAGTGCGCGACAAGCTATCAGAGTGTCAGACAGGGAGGGGGGTTCAGCATCTATTACTGTAATGCAGCAGTGTACAGCATGCTATCAGGGTGTCAGGCAGGAAGGGGAACCACTGAACCCTCAGGGCTCCTTTGTGAGCATCCCCATGGCCAGCGTTCAGGCCAGGGATGGGTCGGAGGTGCTGCTTACCTCTCTAGGGCTATGTGTGTGGCCCAAATTCATTGCAGGGTGCCCAGCACATGCTGTCTGGTACATCCCTGTAATACACATGCAAATGGGGCTGTAATGACATGCAAATGCCCCATTGCACCTTGGATGCCTAATGGCTCCATTTGCATGTTACTGGCTCTGAATGGCTACCTTGGGTGCAGCGCATTGTGAGATGTACTGCCCCATTGGTATCCCAGCCCGACCAGGGGATTGCACCAGCACATCCAGGGCTGGGTGCAAATGTGGTATTCACAGAGTTGATGTGCCCGGGGCACCCCCTCTGTGAATACCACAGATGGTGCTCGGTGCATCTCATTTGCACTGGGGCATCCGAAATGCACCAAGTGCAAGTCATTTGAGAATCCCACCCAGTATTTTTTTTTGGGGGGGTATTATTATATAATTTGAAATTCTATGGGAGCAAAGATAATATAGCAATTGGCATCAAGGTACAGCAGAGACTACAAAGGGAAGTAAAATTCATGAGTTCAGCAATGATTATTAACCATTACTGTAGTTCTGTACAGGTCTATGATGGTCAGCATGGCTTGGGACTGCTGTAACACTACAAATATTGTTATATAGAGCAGTGACATGCCAATACAACCTGCTATAAGTAAGCTACAGTTATAAATATTAATTGTTGATTTCAAGGCTTTTTTACCCCGTTTGTACTCTGTTTTACCCAATTCCAATTTCTGCATTGGTATATGAAGTGGTTAAAAAAATCCTTGAAGCCAAACTGAATGTATGTGGCCAAGTTTGAAGCAAAACCTATGCTGCCAATGGTCCAGTTTTGTTACTCTTTTCAATCACATCCATATGTTTTAAAATTTATTGCTATACTATATATTTGTGGCTGCTGGAGTGACCCCTTGAATTAAATTATGGGTAACAGAGCTGAGCAGATCAGCTTGATATAACTTGGTGATGTCTGACACACCCTTTTCTGAGCCTTTTGTGTCATCTGTTTTATTAATTAATTTATTTAATTATTACACACAATATCCTATTGGCAGAGACTATTTTCAAAGGGTCTAGAGTTATAATAACAGTAAAATCATAGGTGCAGTTACATTTCATAATGACAACAGTGGTGTGGAACATTATTACAATGAATAGAAGACACAACATAATTACAACAAAGGAATGGGACATATTTACAGTGATTAATGAACATGGCAATACACAGCAAAGGATCACAGCGTGCATAGACATTGCTGTTGTCTGCTGTGTAATGAGTCAAGAAGGAGTACAGGATACTGTTTGACAAAATAACCAAAATGTGCAATATCCAGTGGTGTTTAGACAGTGAATACCAAGCAGAACATTTCAGGTGAGAATGAAATTCAACCATTAGGGGAGTATGGTAGAGTCAGGGATAGCAGTCACTGGAGTTATGAGGGGAGCAGCAGTCTTCCGGGAGACATTCTGGAGGCATTGCTGCCCTATTTGCAGGCACCTTTCTGGTCTGGGGGAGGAGGTTATTCATCTAAATGCTGACCTGGCAAGGATTCGGGAAACCTGCTCCCCCACCAAGGACCACTCAGGCCACCTCCACTACTTCAGAGGTTGCCAAGAAAGAGTGGTTGGACCACAGTGGGCTCAGGGAGGGTGAGGGTGGTAGAACAGAGGTGCATCCCTCCAGCTGTGCCTCTCCACAATTCATTCACCACTCTGGTGGACCAAGGTTCATCTATGGAGGCACCCACAGTGGAGACCAAGGAGGATGTTGGGAACCTCCACAATGGAGACCCACAGGAGAGTGGCACAGGACCCCACAGGGGAAGGAAACAACTCTCTGTGGGGGACTCAATTGTTAAGGGGTCAGAACTAGAGGAGGGAAGAGAAAGGGAGGTAAGGTGCCTGCCCGGCACCATGGCTTGGAGGGACAGATAATGAATCCACAGGATTGTGGGAGTAGCTGCAAGGGGAAGTGAGCTGGATGTCATTATCCACCTAAGGACAAATCACCTGGCTGAGAATGGGATCAGAGCAGTGCAACAGGAGTTTATGAAGTTGGGGAAGGGCCTTAGACAAGTAGCACTCATGGTAACTTTCTCACAAGTGCTGCCTGTCTATGGCATGGATGAGGCTAGGGTACTCCGCCCCATGGGATTTAATGACTGGTTGAAAAACTGGTGCAGAGCTCAGGGATTTGGGTTCATTGGGGACTGGGGCTTCACCTGGAGGGATGCAGCCCTATACAGGTGCAATGGTCTGCATCTATCCAGGAGGAGAACCAGGATCCTAGGTTTTAGGTTTAAATGCTTCATTGGCAAGCATTTAAACTAGCCAAGGGGGAAGGCACTGAAAAGGGGAAGGAAATCCTCGCCCCCCCCCAAGAAATCAGGGTAGTTAGTGAGGTAAACACCAAAATAGAGCAGTCGATAGGGAGACGGGCAGGGGTAAATGGAGAAACAGACAAAGGCAATAAGGACAGGGATGGGGCAAAAAGAAATAAAGCCATAAAAAAATGGAGGGTAATGAGAACCAATGCCTGTAGTCTAGGTAAAAAGCTCCCCGAAATGGTGGCCTTGATGGAAGAGGGATGCCTGGATATCATGGCAGTCACAGAAACATGGTACACAGAGAACCATGACTGGAATGTCAACATAGCAGGGTACACAATCTACAGGAGGGACAGGGAGGGAAGAAGAGGAAGAGGAGTAGCTCTCTATGTAAGGGAAGGGATCAAAGCAACAGAACTAAAGAGTAAACAGGGAGGAGAGGAGTCACTGTGGGTCACCCTGGAGACTGGAAATGGCACCACAATCTGCACAAGGCTTGTATACAGACCCCCATCTCAGAGTGAGGAAATGGACAAGGACATGATAGAAGGCATCCTTGGGATGGCAGAGAAAGGGGAAATATTGCTGATGGGGGACCTGAATATACCAGATGTTAACTGAAGCACCTTTTCTGCAGCCACATCCAAGAGCAGGGCCATTTTCGATGTCCTACAGGGAGCATGCCTCAGACAGTTAATTTTGGAACCCATGTGGGAGGGAGCAATCTTAGACCTGGTACTTTCAGATGGGGACGGAGAGAGGATCTCCAATCTTGAAGTGGCTAGCCATCTGGGCACAAGCGACCACCAAACAGTATGGTTCATGATAAACTTAACTGTAGAGTCAAGCCATACAAAAGTGAAGGTACTGGACTTCAGGAGGGCTGGTTTTATCAAAATGGGAGAGTGCCTCAGAAAAGCACTGGCAAACAGGCAAGATGGTGGGGTGGAGCAACAATGGGCAAACATCAAAACCACTATCACAGAGGTAACAAGCCTTTGTGTGAAGCAAATAAACAAATCAAAATGAAAGCAAAAAATACTGTGGTTCTCAAAAGAAGTGGTGGGGAAGGTAAGGGAGAAAAAGGTAGCATTCAGGAAGTATAAGGAAACACAGAAGGAGCAGGACAGAGAACTGTACCAGTTAAAGCAGAATGAAGTGGGGAAGGCAGTCAGAATAGCAAAGGCCCAAACTGAGGAAAAGATAGCCAACTTAGTTAAGAACGGGGATAAAACTTTTTATAGGTACATTATGGAGTAAAGAAAGTCTAAGGCAGGGATACTGAGGCTGAATAAAGAGGAAGGTGGGTGGGCAGAGAGCTACAGTGAAAAGGCAAGGATACTGAATGAATACTTCTGCTCAGTATTCACAATGGAAAAGTGGGGGAGATATCTAATCCAGTCAAAAGAAGCACTATGGATAGTTCGGTTGACAGTAGTCCTTTCACAGAAGAAAGGGTTCTGAAAGAACTCTTAAAACTGAAGGAGGATAAAGCAATGGGGGCCGGATGGGATTCACCCCAGAATTCTAAAAGAACTAAGGGAAGAACTAGTAACACCACTGACTATCCTTTTTAATAAATCATGGGAGGATGGTGTGGTACCTGAGGACTGGAGGAGGGCGGATGTGATTCCCCTTCACAAAAGTGGGAGCAAAACAGAGGCAGGAAACTACAGACCTGTCAGTTTGACCTCAGTGGTAGGAAAAATGATGGAATCACTTCTGAAGGAAATAATTGTTGAGTACCTAGAGGCCAGTGGGACACATGGCCCAAGGCAGCATGGATTCACAGCAGGAAGGTCATGTCAGACAAATCTAATTGATTTCTTTGACTGGGTGACCAAAGTAGTAGACCAGGGAGGGGCTGTGGACATGACCTACCTAGACTTTAGCAAGGTATTTGACACAGTCCCACATAAAAGATCAGCCTGGGAGTGGTTCCCAGGGTGGTAGCCTGGGTAAAACACTGGCTGGACAACAGGACACAGTGGGTAATAGTAAATGGAGTCCACAGTAAAGAAAGGGGGGGTTACTAGTGGGGTGCTGCAGGGTTCAGTACTGGGACCCATCCTTTTTAATGTTATTATAAGTGACATTGCAGAGGGACCAGAAGGAAAGTATGTCTCTTTGCAGATGACATAAAGATCTGCAACAGGGTTGATATGCAAGGTGGGGAGGAAAGAATGAAAAGGGACTTGGCAAGGTTGGAGGAATGGTCAGATGTATGGCAGCTTAGATTCAATGCAAAGAAGTGCAAAGTAATGCACCTGGGAAATAAAAAAAACAGGGGAAGAGCACACAATGTGAGTGAGATACTGACAACAAAAATGGAAAGGGACCTGGGGGGTAGTCATATCAGATGACCTAAAGGTGGGCCAGCAATGTGAAAAGGGAGTAAGGAGGGCTGGGGGGAGACTGGGATGTATAGGGAGAGGCATCACCAGTAGAAAACAAAAGGTTGTTGGCCCTCTGTACAGACAGTTGTTAAGACCACATTTGGAGTACTGTGTACAGTTCTGGAGACCCCATCTCCACAAAAACACAGACAGGGTGGAGGCTGTTCCGAGCAGGGCAACCAAAATGGTGCAGAGTCTGCACCAGAAGACATATGAAGAAAGGCTAAAGGAGCTTAAGATGTATAGCCTCAAGGAAAGGGGGACATGATAGAAACTTGCAAATACCTCAGGGGAATCAACAAAGTCCAAGAGGATAGCATCTTTCTGAAAAAGAGATTTGCAAGAACAAGGGGGCACAATTTGAAGATAGAGGGGGGATGGCTTAGAGGTAATGTGAGGAAGTATTTCTTCACAGAGAGGGTTGTAGATGCATGGAATGGCCTTTCTGAGGAGGTCGTAGAGTCAAAAACAGTGGGGGAATTCAAGAATGCATTGGACAGACATAAGGCAATTCTAGTGGGGGGTAGGAGGAAGTAGGCTGTTGGTTAACTAGGATCTGCAGATATCCGTTAAGTAGGGAAATGGGCAGACTATGTGGGCCAAGCAGTCCTTATCTGCCATCAAATTCTATTTTTCTATGTTTCTAAGATATGAGGCTTGTAGCTGGGATTTAAAGCTGGCAAGTGATGGAGTTCCACAATTTTGGGAACCTTATGGAGAAACAGGACTGGCCAATGGAGGTTTTCCTTCTAGGGAGCATCAGTGAGTTTTCCTACACCCCCAAATTGCCTACTTGGGAGGTCATGGGGCTAAGGAGGAATAGTACACCTGAGGACACACTATTGGTGTTGCTCAGTAAATGTCAGCTACCAAATAAATTGTGCCATCCAGTTCCAATTATTTTCAGTTTTGATATACTTTCCACCAATAAATTGAGCATAGGCCTAGCCCATGTTCTGGAAACATACTTCAGTAGCTTTCTTTATTAGAATGACTGCTTCAAACACATACTGTGTTATATGTTGTACACAATATTACCTTCTGTTTGTGGCCTTACATAGTCTAAACTAATATTGCCGCAAATTCTGGACCTAATTTCTACTTATAAGTGCATTGTCACTTCCTTTACGACCAACAGTTTCTAACATACCACCTGATAATTGCATTGTACGTTAATATATATTTTACCTACAAGTTGCAGTACCTGATCAGTGTAAGTTGTTAAAAAACAACTTAATGGCAGTAGTTTATTTTATACTGATTTACATTTATACAATTTTTATTCAAGAAATAATTGACAAGACTGCGCCCATGTCATTTTCCATTCAAGAGGCAATTTAGTTTAATGATTAGGGCAGTGAACATGGAGATACTGGCTTGAATTACACACCTTCTACATACTCACTGTGTGACCACTAGCAGGTTACCTCACTTCTCATTGCTTATGCTGTCTATAATATTTCTACTTCTGTCTCGCTTTTCTTCTCTGTCTCATCTTCAGTAGCTGTGTGTTCTCGAAATATCCTTGTGCTCTGAAAATGGTAGCAACCTTATCTCCCCTCCCACTATTTGATTATAAAGCTCTTTTGGATACAGGTTGTACAGGTTATAAGAAAAGCACCATTTGAAACTTAATTCCTTTCTGTTCCTTTCCTTCATTCTGATTTTTATATCATTATTTTTTACTGTCTCATAATATGGCTTCACTCACTATCACCAGTCCCAATATAGTACAGCCCTCTAAATTTACATGGCTGATTTTCATTGGGTTGTTCACTGCAAAGAGCCAACATCTATTATATACTGTAGATATGACAGGGCTCGTTCTTTGATCTATGACTTGCTTGTGTGATCCCTTCTGTCCACAGGTTTGGACCAAGTGTCCCGCTGGTTGCAGATTTTGTAATGATAAAACTTGGACCGGATGATTCATCCAGTTGCACTGGTGCCTCATGACTTTTGAGTGCACTGCTTTTGTATTTGCAAGTGTTGTAATCAGCTCTTTGGGATAGGTTGTAAAAAAATGTATTACATAAAACTAAGTTTCTTTCCTTCATTATGATTTTTATATCATTTTGTACTGTCTCATAATATGGCTTTACATACAAACCATCACCAGTTCCAATACAATATAGCCCTATAATTTTACACTGACCAGTCTTTCTTTGGTTGTTCATTGAAGAAAGTGAAACTCTGTTATGTACTATAGATATGACAGGGCTTGTACATTGATCAATGACTAACTGGTACAGTCCCTTCTGTCCACAGGTTTGGACCAAGTGTCCCATCTGGCTGCAGTTTCTGTACTGAATACATGAACCTGATGATTCGTCCTATTGCACTGGTACCGCATGACTTTTGAGTGCACTACTTTCATTTCAGCAAGTGTTGAAATCAGCAATTTGTGACATTAGATTTAACTTGTTTCTGGTGATGTCACAGTTAGTCAATTTAAAGGTACTGGGAATTCTGAGGGCCTTTTGCCTGGACAGCATTTCATTATGGGAGAACTTAAATGGCTTCAATGCTCCTAAGTGATAATTCCAAATAGTTCATTCACGATACTGCCCAATTTGCAGGAAGAAGCTACATTAGCTTTTTTTAACAAGCTACATACAGTATGCTACAGCAGTTTCATTACAGTGCTGGTCTTTGTTGCAAAGTACCTTTCAGCTCTCAGATTTGCATTTCGCAGATAGTCTTTGTATTATCTGAAAACCTCTGCAAATCCAATCTTACAATCTTGTCTGGTTATTTTAAATCATTTTTACTGCTTCTCAATGTCACTCTTTCACCACCTGTTATATCTCAGTTAAAAACAGGGGCTCCAGAAGTGTATACAAGAAAAACAATGCAGTCTTTCATAATTTCCAAAGCTAATTCAGCTAGAAGAAAAACATTTTAATAAACAACTCAGTTGACCTAAAACTGAAATCTAACAAGCCCTGCCAAGGACAATGGAGCCTCTGATCTTGCAAGAAGGAAATAATCTTAAGCAATAAAACTGACTGTACAGCACCAGCTAAAATGTGCATCATCCATCTCAAATCAAAAAAATTCCACAGTGATTACCAGAGTTTATTTCACCAAAACTGGTGATCCACAGCATGAACAACAGTGACAGAAAGTAAGCCAGAATTACAATTGGTTATAAAGCAAAAAATGCAGTAATTCTAATGGTTCAAAGCTGTAGCATAGGGACTCCTCCTGAAAAAAAAAAAAACATCAGTTCAATATTTATTGTTCTGCCATCTTTGAGTCACTACAGTCTTCTACAAACACTAACAATAATATTAGAAACACATACAATAGGAGTATATTAAACCAAATGTTTAAACTCCTTTCAGAATTTTCTCCTTTTATTTCATATGGTAGAGCCATCCAGGTTGCAAACCAGTACCTTGCTGCACTACTGCAGAGTGTTGCAGTATTCTACAGAAAACAGTGCAGTTCAATTGCTTTTTGACATGTCACTTACTGCAAGGTATTGCCTTACATCCGGCTCCACTACATATTCAGATATGTGGCAAGCAGAGATAATATACGTGAAGAAGAATCTTCAAAATAGTTATTACAAGTTTATTTATCAATGGATAAATCTTTGTTTTTGATGTTTTGTCTGAGAAAGGCACATTAAGACAAAAATCATTTTCAGGTACACCTGAGGAGCACAGGGAGGTTATATGACTTGCTTAGGGTCACACAGTATGCAAGTGGTGGTTCTGTGTTTCAAACCCATGTCTGTTGGGTTTCAAGGTTCACTTGGCATTTGGTGCTTAAAAGAACACTATAAGCAAACATCATAAAAAATGTTGTGCATTGGGTTTCTGTTTCTATAATTATTTTTGGTGTCCTGTTATCTGTGTCTGTGGCAAGAATTGTTGTACTTGTCAATTAGACCTAAGACTTCCAAAGGTGTATTGCCTTTATTATCAGCCAGGGATAACACTTTACGAAGGACTTTGCCATACGTCCAGAATAACAGCAGTCACCACTAAGGGAAATCTGACTTTGGCTGGGGAGGGAGGGTAAGCACATTTTCGAAGTAGTTAACATCCACAAGCAGTTGCAGTTGGATGTTGTAACTCGATTATAACTATGATCCTGGGCTCTTAGTTGTAGTCCTAGGTCTAATTGACACCATTCCCAGAGGCATGCTCAGAAAATTCCAACAAATCAAAGGTAATAAAAGAAGCCTGCATGGCTATCTGCAGGGTCAATAAAACTGTCAGGGAACAGTAAAAAACAAACAAAAAAAACAGCAAATCTTGCTACAGACCCAAAGAACAGAATGTCAGAAACAGTCACAGAAACAAACAAAAAAAATGCACATTTCTTTTTATAATTTTTGAATGTCCGGTAGCTTCCTTTAGGCCCTGTAGGCTATACAGTACTTCCTCAGATATAGTGTGCCCAGGATATTTCTTGGAATTAAACTTTTCCTTTTGCAATTACTTTGTTTAATAATGAAACAGTCAGCAAATTATCTGCCGCCCTACTCCAGAAATGCATTTTGGATTTACTTGTCTTTCTTTAACATTTTTACCATAATCTGATTTCTACTAAAGTTTAAGAATACTCTCTAGTCATTGTTTTCATTTTACTTGTATCCTCTATTAGTTGGCGACACCTTTTCAGCGTATGGGTGTTTTTAATATAGGATGACCATAGACTGAATCTCCATTTTTTCCATATCCTACTTTCTTGAGATGTCATGCAATCTTATCTTAATTTCCTATTTATAAAATCACATGTTTTCAGTTGTGGATTATTCCAATGATATCCTGGGCCCGTTTTCATTTACTGTTTGCTTCTTATAGTATATCTAGGTGGACCCAAATGCTTATTTCAATATTATTTTAATCTTAAATATATATTAAGAACTCACTCCTCTCACATATATAGTACTGCACAATACCTTACTAATAATTTAATCATTTCTTAACTCTTTGAGTGCTGAATTTGTTTGAACGTATATAGAATCTGGACATATATATGCCTGCAGTCTTCTAAGGGTTAATAAAGACAGATTTATTTTCACTTGGCCAAATTTGGATCCAGGAAGATGATAAGGGACCTAATTTGGTAGACCCATAGAAATACAATGTTTTTGTAGAAAAGGACTACGTGGCCCACCCAGTCTGCCCAGATGTTCCCTACCTATTCTGTCTCGACAAACCCTGCCTGTTCTCCCCTGACCTTCCCCTCCCTGATCATTTAGCAATATACCCCTGTGCATAACCCATGTATAATTAAAGCCCTCCCCCACACCGTTTTCATCCCACTACCTCTGCTTGCAGACTATTCCAGATGTCAACCACTCCTTCAATGAAGTAGTATTTCCTCACATCCCTCTTAAACTTTCCTCTTCCAGCTTCATTGCATGCCCTTTTTCCCTGTGCACTTCCTCAGTTGAAATAGACTCCTCTTCTGTGTCCTGTACAACCTTGTGAGGTACTTGTAGGTCTCTATCAGTCCCCTCTCACCCCTCCTTCACTAGGGTGTACATGATGAGATCCTTCAGTCTCTACTCATAGGGCTTCTCGTGCATTACCTGCACCATTTTAGTTGCCCCCCCCTCTGAACTGCCTCAACCCTGTCTATCTTCTTTCTGAGTTATAGCCTCCAGCTCCAGAACTGGACACAGTACTCCAGGAGGGTTCTCATTGGCAAGCTATACAATGGTAACACCACCACCTTCCTCCTGCTGGTGATACCTCTCTCAAGCATGCCACTGGTCATGCCCACTGCCTTGTTACATTCTGAAGTCATCAAATATTATAAACCCAAGGTCTCTTTCCTCCTTAGTGATTTTGCACTTTTTGGCATTGAACTCCAGCTGCCATACCTGTGAACACTCCACAGGTTTTCTAAAGTCCCAACTTATTCTCGCCAACTCCTTCTAAGTATCTGCCCTATTAAAGATTTTGGTGCAGTCTAAAAAAGGCATACAGGTACCTTCCCTTCAAGCTTTTTGCAGTGTCACTTATGAAAACATTGATGAGGACCTTTTTAAGTACTGAGCCCTGCAGCACCCCACTGGTCATTCTCCCTTAATTAGAGTGAGTGCCATTTACCACCACCCTCTGTCACCTGTCCATTAACCAGTTTTTTACCCAGTTTACCACTTTAGATCTCACCCCTAGACTGCTCATTTTCTTTATCTATCTCCTATGTGGCACAGTGTCGATGGTCTTGCTGAAGTCCAAGTAGGCCATATCCACTGCTCTTCCTTGATCTATTTCCCTGGTCACCCATAGAAACATAGAAATATAGAACTTGATGGCAGATAAGGAATGCCTGGCCCATCCAGTCTGCCCATTTTTCCTACCCACTGCATATGCAGCAGACCATAATAAATCTGTAGCTAACCCTCTCTTCCCTGTTGCTAGAGTTCCTTTATGTCTATCCCATGCATTTTTGAATTCCCCTACTGTGTTTATCCCCACCACCTCCACAGGGAGGCTGCTCCATGTAACCACTACCATTTCCATGAAGAAATATTTCCTCATGTTATCCGTGAGTCTACTGCATCTAGTTTCATATCATGACCCATTGTTGTTGAACCTCTTCTTTTCTGAAAGGTGCTACCCTCTTGTACCTTATTTATACCCTTGAGGTATTTTAAAGTCTCTATGATATTCCCCCACTATCTTCTTCCTTCCAGGGAATACATATTGAGGTATTTTGGGTGATGGGGTTAGGGGAACCATGAGGGCCGGATGGGGCTTGCTGGTGGAGCAGTGAGAAACATCCAGTCACAAAAATAGAATAGTAATATTTTGTGTGATTTACTAATAACTTTGTCTATATTTTCTGGATTGTTGGAGCCACAGATTTTAGCTCCATAGGAGACTTGCATATAAATCTTTGTATTTAATATCTTCAGTACTAAATTCACAACCCCCCCCCCATTCAGCCTGTTGAATCTATTGATCCATAAATGTGTATGATTAAGATGGTTTGCCACACAGACCCAGAGGCATGGAGGGCAGAGGCATTCATGCCTCACCTGCACCATGCCAGTGACCCAAGTTTGGGGACATACCAGGTCACTTGTGGGTTGGCTGGGGGGGAGGTCTGAGCACTCCAGTGGATGCTCTCTTCTTCCTGGGATGCTCGCTCCTCCTCCATGGAGGGAGGGTTGACTGCTCTGCTTCACTATTGACACCTAGGTGACCATAGGTGGCAATATAGGTTGGAGCAACAGTTCTTAGTGGGGGATGCTCCCGGATAGTAGATGTCAGCACATCCTCTGACATGAGTAGGTCCAGCTATCACCTCCATGGAACATCCAAGGGTTGGAGGAGCAAATGGAAAATTCCCACTGGAGGCAGGATGCCTCCCCATGGAACCCTGCAGACCTCACATCACCTACTGGGCAAGTGGCCACTGGACTAAACATGGCACCAGAAGGGGGTTTGGGGGTCACCCAGTGGCCCTACTAAAGGTGGCAATCTGTGAAGGAATCAGTCATATTCCAGGTAAGTCCCAGAGACAGTGGGTAACTGGGTTGGGGGAACCATAAGGGCTGAAGGGGGCTCGCCGGTGGAGGAGTGAGAAATAAACTGGTTTGTCTCATGTTTGATGTGCCTACACCATCTTTGAATATCATAGTTATCGATCCATATATAAATATATATATATCTATCTATATATCTATATATATCTATCTATATATCTATATATCTATATCTATATCTATATCTATATCTATATCTATATATATAGATATATATATATATCATTATATATATATATATATATATATATATATATATATATATATATATATATATATATATATATATATATATATATATATATATATATATACTGTATATTAGGGTTGAGTAGGCTGTTTAATGTTAACCCCTGTAACTTTGCACTTTAATAGCTTCACCACCGTTCAATGGATTTGAATAAAATTTTGCAGGCCCAGTTAAAGGTATCTTGACTTGCCAAGTTTCATTTTGGTTGGATGTGTGGATTTTGTGATCCAGATAGTGAAAAAAGTGAAAAAACCTTTTTTTTTTTTTTGTAATTGCCGGACATCAGATGGTTTGGAATTTTGCTCAGAAACTTTCAGGGTAGAACATGCTTGGGCCACAGTGGTGTCTTTTACTGGTTTGATGATAAAATATTAATTCTTTCCAGAGTTATAAGGATTCAAAAATTAAGTTCTGAGCATGATCAGGTTTCTTTTTTTTTTATTTTGGATAGCTGTTTCATATGAAGAAATGAATTTGTCCCATGTGAAAAAAGATTCCTGCCTTGTATGAGGGTAATCTTTTTCCATGAGAAAAAAAATATTTTTGTTGTATGGCCATCATCTTCTTTCTGTTTTTTTTTCCTTTTTTTGCCATAAAAATGGTATTCTACAGAGAAATCAATACTTGTATCTTGCTAATTGGCACCCCCTATGGTGGATTCTGTAGCTAGTTTTTGGAAAAATCACCCAGATATGTGTTTTTGAAACATTTTAAAATCTTTTTTCATTAACTGAATTAATTTTTTTATATGGCAATACAAAACAACAACAACAACAACAACAACAACAGCAAAAAAGAATAGGGCCATATAAAAAAAAAGTCCCTTCATACGAAAAAATGACTTAGTTTTTTTTTTCAGATCCTTTTTTCATACGAAGGAATCTTTTTTTGTATGAATGACACAACCTCATGAAAAGAGATACCTTCATATGAAAAAATAATTTGGACAGTATTTTTCAGATCCTTTTTTCACATGAAGGGATCTTTTTTTGTATGAACAACACAACCTCATGTGAAATGATTCCTTCATACAAAAGAAGAATTTGGATTCTGTTTTTTTCACATTCCTTTTTTTGTATGAAGGAATCTTTTTTCATATGAATGGCGCAATCTCACACAAAAGATCCCTTTATATGAAAAAAAAAAAACTTGGATTTAATTTTTTTTCCACATTTCAGTTTTAACAAGGTAGAATAACTGCATCAATATATGGAGTTATGGGGCAATCTATATATCAAAATAAAGGTCTTAATGAGTACTACAACACTAACATGTAATACCCTTCCCCCCCAAAAAAAGTAAGTGGCACATAAAAAAAATATAACAATTAAACAGATTACAATTCCCATAGGGATAGCACTGCAAATTTAACAAACTGTTACTCTGTCAGTCTTTGGAGTAAATGGACAATGTATATATCAATAGAAAGTTCTAATGGCTAGAACAACACTAAGCCCCTAAGAAAATAGGGGCAGGACTCACAAAGCTTTGCCCAGGTGCAAAGCCAGTTTGCCCAGGGCAAACTAGTCTTTGTGAATAGCTGGTATTCACAAAGCCCAGTTTGGCCCTGCAAACTTGGCTTGCACCTGAGCAAAGCAGTGAAGGGGACCACATTTCAAATAAGGAGGCAGGGGCCTGCATATTCCTGAAATCCCATTCAGAAAGAAATTGCTCCATGCAAGAGCCTTTGTGAAGGTCCTTGCATGGAGCAAATTACTGCCAAAAAAAACTGGTGGTAATCCATGCAACCTTAGTGGTTGGCAGATGTAGTGCAGCCTCCACCCCCCTCTTTGGTCCATGATCCCCTGAGCTCCCACCCTTTACAATAAATATATATTTTCCAGAATGCAGTGGTCCCACCCCAGTTCCCAATCACACAAAGTCCCACTCATTAATTACAATATGTATTTTCCATAATGTAGTGGTCCCACCCAGTCCTTGATTGCCCCATCACCCACCTGATCTCAAAATAAAATTGTTTCCATAGTGTTGTGGTCCTTCCCTGTCCCCAGTTGCCTGATCACCCACCAGTCCTTAAAACAAAATAATTTCCATAGTGTAATGGCCCTCCCCTGTTCCCGATCACCTGATCACCCACCCATTCTTAAAATTTAATTGTTTCTGTAGTGTAGTGTCCCTCAACCCCCATCCACTCCATTAAGCACAAACCAAAGGGCTTGTAGTCTATACTGAAAGCTGTCATTGACAGTTCAGTTGGTGGGCAGCCATGGAGGTGTGAGAAGGGCTGTGCTGTTCATTGACTGGTGGCCATGCAAGGGCAAGGGGAGCGGGGTGATATGTGCTTAAGAAGTGGGTGGGGGATTGGAGGTACCACTGCACTATGGAAATGATTTTATTTTAAGAACAGGTTGGTGATTGCGCAATCAGGGACTGGGGAGAACCACAACACTACACACCCGATTCTGTGTTATGAACAGTGGTTGCTTGGGCAACTGGGGACAGGGGAGGGCCACTACGGTATGAAAATTATTTCATTTTGAGAATGAGTGGGTGATCAGGGAAGGAGTGGGACCACTACACTATGGAAAATAAATACTGTACATAAAAAGTGGGACTTCATGTGATCAGGGACAGCAGTGGGACAGCTATACTATGGAAATTATTTTATTTTAATAACAGGTGGGTGATCAGTCAATCAGGGACTGGGGAGAGCCACAACACTACTGAACCAATTTTGTTTTAAGAATAGGTAAATGATTGGGTGATCGGGGACAGGGAAGTGCCACTACACTATGGATCAAATTTTGTTTTAAGAATGGGTGGGTGATTGGGCAATTGGGGACATGGAAGGGCCACTACACTAAGAAAATTATTTTATTTTGAGAATGGGTGGGTGATCAGAGAAGGGGTGGGACAATTACACGATGGAAAATAAATACTGTACATAACGGGTGGGTCTTTGTGCAATCAGGGACTGGGGTGGGACAACTACACTATGGAAATTATTTTATTTTAATAATGGGTGGGTGATCGGTCAGTTGAGGATTTGGGGTGGGACCCTACACTATGGAAGAATATTATTTTTACCATTGGGTCTGCGATCAGGGTGGACAAGCTACACTATCTGCTTATGCGGCTGTGTGGGACTTGGGCTGGTGGGGGGGCCACACCCCACCCCACTAATGGCATGCAAATGAGCCCATAATGGGTATGCTAATGGACACTAGTGCTTTGCATGCCCCAGTGGCTCATTTGCATGCCTCCTTTGGTGAATAGCAGTTTAGCACCTGAGTGCTATTGGCAACAGGGTCATTTTCCTGGCTGGCTGTAAGGACATCACTACTGGGTATTCCACTGCTTTTCCTGGGTTAGCGCTGCCCCTGCAAGCCACTATTCACAGTTGGATAGCTCCACTGCAGTGCAGAAAAGTTTTAACAATATGGAAAAGTATTTTGTCAACTTGAAGTTAAAACTTAACTCCTCAAAAACTAAATGCATGTTGTTTGGGTCTTCTATGAAATGGAAAGATGACTTGGCTCTGGAAATTGTGGATAATAGAGGGAAGGGGTTGGAGTTAGTTAGTCAATATAAGTATTTGGGATTTTGGTTAGATAATCATGGGTCAGGAAATGTGCATGTAGATAATTTGATATCCCAGGTTAATAAGCGGGTGGGTTTCCTGTTTAGGAACAAAAACTGCTTAGATTCTGTGACATTGGACATGATAGTTAAGATGCAGATGTTCCCTTCAATTGATTATGGGGATGTATTATACGACAGAGCCACTAGGGATCTAATAACAAATACATAGATACATAGATACATAGACAGTGTCGGCAGATAAGGGCCTATGGCCCACCTAGTCTGCCCATTTGAGCTTGTAAGTTCAGTTTGTTTTCCTAGAAGTCTGTTTCCCCTTACCCCTGCCCTCTAGAATTCCTTTATGTCTATCCCATGCATTCTTAAATCCCGTGATTGTTTCAGCCCCCACCACTTCCTCTGGCAGGGTGTTCCACTTGTCCACCACCCATTCTGTGAAGAAATTCTTTCTCATGTTTCCTCTGAATCATCCTCCCTCCAACTTCATCCCATGCCCTCTAGTCCTGAAACATCTTTTTCGCTTAAAAATAGTGTTTTCCTGCACCCTGTTCCTCCCTGTAAGATACTTGTATGTCTCTATCATATCCCCTCTCTCTCCTCTCCTCCAGGGAGTACATGTTCAGTTCCTTCAACCTGTCTTCATAGGACTTGTGATGCAACCCATGCACCATCTTTGTTGCCCTCCTCTGAACCTTCTCTACCCTGTCTATGTCCTTACGTAGGTATGGTCTCCAGAACTGTACACTGTACTCCAGGTGGGGCCTCACTAGTGTCTTGTATAGCGGAATTATGACCTCCCTTTCCTGCTGGTGATGCCCTGCCTATACATCCCAGCATCCTATTTGCTTTACCTGATGCCTTGTCACACTGTTTCCCTACCTTGAGG
The DNA here is from genome assembly GCA_016271365.2 of Neoceratodus forsteri. Lineage (NCBI taxonomy): Eukaryota > Metazoa > Chordata > Ceratodontiformes > Ceratodontidae > Neoceratodus > Neoceratodus forsteri. Next base: position 677,060,593 of record CM028130.1, read on the forward strand.
TCATCAGAGATGACAACCCCAAGATCCCTTTCCTGCTTGGTGCATGCTATATCCTCACCCCCCAACTGATATATTGTGTCAGGGTTTTTGTGCCCCATATGCATTATCTTGCACTTCTTTGCATTGAATTTCAACTGCCAAACCCTTGACCATTATTCAAGTTTCTGCAGGTCCCTTCTCATTCTGTCTACACCCTCTGGTGTGTCTACTCTTTTACAGAGCTTTGTGTCATCGGTGAACAGTGAAATTCTGCCTTCTAGATCCTGTGCAATGTCACTGATGAAGATGTTGAATAGGACCGGTCCCAGCACTGATCCCTGTGGTACCCCACTGGTTACTCTTCCCTCTGTGGAGTGGCAGCCATTTACCACCACCCTCTGTGTCCTGCCACCCAGCCAGTTACCTACCCACCATACTACTGTCCTGCCCACACCCATATTCCCCAGTTTGTGTAATAGTCTTCTATGTGGCACAGTGTCAAAGGCCTTGCTGAAGTCCAGATAGGCCATGTCCACTGCCCTCCCGATCCACCTCCCTAGTCACCCAGTCAAAAATTCAATGAGGTTGGTCTGACATGACCTCCCTGGTGAAACCATGCTGCCTTGGGTCCTGTAGTCCATTGACAACCAGATGTTCCACCAATCTCTCCTTCAGTAGTGCTTCCATGATCTTTCCCACTACCGAGGTGAGGCTGACTGGTCTGTAGTTCCCTGCTTCCTCTTTGTTCCCACTTTTGTATAAGGGGACTACATCTGCTGTCCTCCAGTCTTTGGGTACATCCCTGTTTCCAGTGATTGGCTGAACAGGATAGCCAGAGGTTCAGCCACCACCTCTCTTAGTTCTTTAAGGACCCTGGGGTGCATCCCATCTGGCTCCATTGCTTTATCAGCTCTTATTACTTCCAGTTCCTTCAGGACCCTTTCTCGTGTAAAGGGACTTGTGTCCATTTCTGCACCATTCTCACCCCTTGTACTCCCTTCAGACCCATTACCCCCCTCTTCCTTAGTAAAGACTGAGCAGAAATACCTGTTCAATATGTCAGCTTTATTTTTGTCATCCTCCACGCGGCTCCCATCCTCCCCCTTCAGTCTCACTATCCCTCCCTTTGTCTTTCTTTTTTCACTTATGTACCTGTAAAAGGTTTTGTCCCCTTTACCCACTGATTTTGCAATGTGTTCTTCTGTCTGAGCTTTGGCTTCCTTACTGACTTCCCTGCCTCCCTTTGTTTCTCCTGGTACTTCTCCCTATCCCCTTCTGCCTGTGTCTTTTTGTATTGCCTGAATGCAATCTTTTTGGCATTCACTTTCTTTGCTACCTCTTTGGAAAACCATAATGGTCTCCTCTTCCTTTTCCTCTTGCTAACCTGCTTAATGCATAATTCTGTTGTTCTTATAATCCCCATTTTAAATACTGCCCACTGTTCCTCAACCCCTGATTCCTGTCACATTCCCCTTAATGCCTCTTTCAAGTATCTCCCCATTTTCTCAAAGTCTGCCCCCCTAAAATCCAAAGTTAGATGTTCTAGTTAATTGTCTTGCCAGACTGATTCTCAGGTGTCCACAACTTACTCATTATTGTGAATTGTATGAAAGATTGGGTTGGTTATCATTAAGTAGGAGAAGGATGATAAATAAACAAACAGCTGTTTGCTTATAAATGTGGGCTGGGTTCCATCCCTATATATATCTAAAGAATAGATTTTCCTTTAGAAGTGTTGAATTGACATTGAGAAATCAAGTTGTTATGGTTGTCTCCCTTGTAAAATCAAAAAGTTCCCAATATTTATTTAGTAATTATATTCTGATATGTTGGAATAGCCTTCCTCATGAATATAAGTAAAAGACTGATAAGTTCTTATCAACATCCCATCTAAGAAGACACCTAATATCTATACAGGAACCTTGCAATTGTTATTGATGTTCTTTTTTTTTTCTATGTTTTTGTATTGATGATTGTTGTTTGATTGTATTTATTATGTTGAGTGTTGAAGTGTATTTTGTATTTTTTGTAAAGGGTACCATTGCAAATGAGTTTTCTACTCAATTGTTTTTTACCTTGAATAAACAAACAAACAAACAAGCAAACACTGTCCATCAGTGCAGCCAGAAACTGCAGCACAAACTTTTGTGCTCACTTTGTGAATCCTGGTCCAGAACTGAAAATGGTATATCCCTACAAACTATGTGTATAAATATATATATATATATATATATATATATATATATATATATATATACATATATATATATATATATATATATATATATATATATATATATATATATACAGATGTGACAGCCAGGATGCAACACAGAAATGCTGCAGAATATCACAAAATGCTTCAGTTTACTGCAAGGCCATTGTAAGTCCATGGCAATTAATCTCTTTTGTCATGCAGGATTTTGTGACATGTCATTGTTGAAAGTTACTGTACGTCATCATGGCTGACTCCACTGTATGTACGGTATGTATACATATATATATATATCTATATATATAGATATATATTCATGGCAAAAAATTCCATTTAATGCATCAGTTAGGATTGTTCCACAGTGAAAAAAGTGGGAAATTCAGTATTAGGGTTACCACCCGTTGCCCCCCATGCCCACCCTGCCCCCACCAACTGGCATTGGGGTGTGTGTTGGGGTCACTGGCCCTAACTCTCACCCCATTCCATGTGTAAGGAAGCTGAGGTGGTGCAGTATAGGAGAATGGGGTGAAAGTTAGGCCCGACAACCCCAACACACATCCCGATGCTTGTTGGTGGGGGCAGGGTGGGCATGAGGGGCAAGAGGTGGTAACCCTAACACCAAATTTCCCCACTTTTGTTACTGTGGAACAACCCTAACTGATGCATTAAATGGATTTTTTTGCCATGAATTCCCTTCTTTTTGAGAATGTGCATTATAAATAGTGGATGGAATGTTATGGTGGGAGCGCAGGGCCCAAAGGGCCTCCGCACTCCCACCATCCTGCCCATGTCTGCATTACAGCCATGACAGTAATGGTAATGCTAACAGTAACAGTGAGTGAAACGCAAACACTAATGATAACTGTTACAGCAACATAGATGTTAATGCAAATGCAAGCAGTAACTGTTACAGTAAAGCAAATGGAAATGTAAATGCAAGTGGTAATGCAACTGTTATCGTAAACTCAAATGGTAACGGTAACAAGGATGCAAATGAAAATGCAAAACTCAATGGTAATGATAACAGTAATGTAACCGCAAATGCTAACAGTCATAGTAACAGTGACACAAATGTAAACAGAAACATAAATGGTAACAGAAAAGCAAGTGCAACCCGTAACACAAATGATGAGGGAAATGTAAGTGGAAACACCAACAGAAATGGTAACAGCAAGCTGATGTAAGGCAACAGTAGCGAAAAGTCTGTATCTTGATTCATTTCCAAGATAACAGCACAAAGGTGATCTGAGTCAACAGTATCAAAAAATCTGTATCTCACTTTGTTTCTGAAATAACAGCACAAAGGTGATCTGAACCAACAGTAGCAAAAAGTCTGTATCTCACTTCATTTCTGAGATAACGGCACAGAGGCAGATGTGAACTAAACTAATGAAAGACACCTACATACCACTAGGGCTACCTAGGCAATACATTTCAAGCCTCTAGCACTATACATAACACTATGCACAAAATGTTATCTGCATGACGCAGGATTTCCGCAGTGAATTATTTTCCCAACATGTAAACATCATAATTCACATCTCCAGGACATCCACTCAACACCCTCCAAATCTCATGTTAAAAGACCAAACCGTTCAAGAGATATTCAATTGTCTTCCACCACAAAATGGCAGAACTCGCGGCCAAAAATGCACTAAAATGGTAGACCTGGAGGTGTAAAAATATTTAATTACGAGGGGTGCCAACTTCAAATGGCAATAACTCTGGAACGGAACAATATGTTTTCACCAGATAAAAACTGGTATATTCCTTGAACAAAGGGCTTTGTACATGCTAAGCTGCAGACCAATAGACCACAGAGTGGCTGCGCTATGTGTCATGCAAGCAAGTGCAAAAAAATAGCAAAAACTGTATTTTTGCACTTCAGTGTGCAAAAACCATATCTACCATATGTACCATTTTACTGATTAAAAAACTCATTAACATAGGATTATCACCAATACTAACCTCTTGGATAAACCAGTGGCTAAATAACAGAAAACAGAGAGTTAGGGTTAATAATGTAATGTCTGGAGAGAGGGGTGTGGGCAGTGGGGTCCCCCAGGGTTCCGTGCTGGGGTCTGTTCTCTTTGGTCTCTTTATAGGGGATATGTACACATCCAGCAACAACAAAATGGTGAAATTTGCTGACGACACCAAAATTGGGGGAAAAGCTATTAGTCAGACCAAAGACTCTGGCTTACAAGCAGAACTGATACTAATCGAACAATGGGCATCCAAAAACGAAATGTCTGTTAATGTCTCTAAATGTGCAACGCTTCATTTGGGAAAAAATAATCCATCACAAACATATTATTTAAATAACTTGGCTATTAAAACCTCATTGGTAGAAAGAGATTTAGGGGTTTTAGTTAATAACAAACTGTCTTCTTCATTACACTGTAATAAGGTAGCAAATCAAGCAAAAATCACCCTAAGAAGGATTAATAAAACATTCACAAATAAAACTGAACAATGTTTACTCCACTTTACAGATCTCATATTAGACCTATCTGATCTGACCATTCTCTTTTGAATCCTTATTTAAATTCTGACATTAACAAAATTGAGAGCGTGATAACACAGAGCAACAAAATTAATACCACATCTTTCCGGTTTGATTATACTACTAGATTAGAGTCTACTGGTTTACAATCTCTGTCTCAAAGAAGACTAAGGGGAGATTTGTTATTATTATTCAAAATCACAAAACATCCAGAACTGATGCAAAACTGTGGACTAAAATTTTCCACAAGAAGAATCGTAGCAAGATTACACAACAGACAAATAGAAATCATGAAAGCAAAAACCAATAAAAGAATGAATTACTTTACCATAAGAGCACCTAAATTATGGAACAAACTGCCTCAGGAAATAGTCGACTCGCCCAACATTTTGACTTTCAAAAATAAACTGGACAAATGGTTAACAAATCAGGGATTTGCTGAATGATCCACAATGTGGAGGACAAACCATGATGGGCATACCGCCTTTGTTTGTCCCATACTACCAAAGTACCAAAGTACCAAAGTACCAGTGAAATACAAATTGGTAAATAAATAGATTTACCAATCCACTCCATGTATACCAAATCTTATCTAAATCTCTTCAACAATTGCAGAGCAGCACAAGCATAAAACTGCATACGAGTGCCACAAAATACATTTTTGGCACTTCATTGTCCCCTGAACCCAATCAATAAAGACACAGACGCAATGCTTGTGATTGTTGCATTCGGCAAAAGTTTACTGAGACTCCAGTTTCCATTCTTTACAGCAACTGATCATTCGCATTGTCTTTTACACACAGTTCAATCATATTGCTTATAATTATGCACATACTGTACATACACTGTGTCACTCGCTTTCTTTTGTCCCCCCCAGACGTATATCATGGGAGGGTGGGGGCCCCCTTTCTTCCTCTTTGTTGCCCGGGGTACGAGCGTAAACCCATACCCTGCCTTTGTCCAACTCCCTGCAACCTTTTTTCCTGTTTTCTTTAAAGCTCTTTCCTGTCCTAGTCCTCCTTTTTCCATTAGTCCACCTCCAGCTTGCGATGGACGGTGGACTCCCCCTCCCCTTCCCTCACTTTTTTTTTTTTAATATTCGCACTGGCTTAGTCATTGCCCTTTCCTTCATCCATCCTTCAATGGCGTTGGCTATCTCTTGGTTAAAAAGTGCCAGCCCAAGCTCCGAGAGGTGTACACCATCTCTCCGGAAATATCTGTCTACCCTTTCTTGAATTGCGTTTTGAATGACCAGTCCCCCCAGGGCCTCAAATAACCTGCCCACCCGTGCATTCATCCTCCTCCTAGCCCTATCCATACCTTTGTGGCTCTCCACAAGTCACCACACCCTCCTCAGAGTTACATCTGACCAGTCCAAAGTCACTTCAGGCCACCATTCCTTAATTACTTCCACATCCCTTTTTATGTGGTAGAATAAGTCCAACCATGGCCGTGTCCCCAAATCATTGCCACCCAGATGTATGATGATGAGGTCCGGTCTCCGTGTACCTTCCTGGCCTCCCTCAGCTCTGGCAGCAATTGGGCCCAGTTCATTCCCCTTTGCCTTTTCCACCTCAACCAGATGACATCAATATTCACGTACAATTGCTTTCCCCCTTGCCTCCTGGTTGCTCATTTCTCCGCCCAATGGATAAACGAATGACCACAAATCCATGCTTCTAGCCTCTTGGTTTTTCCTGCAGGTGAAAAAACATACTGTTGTTAATGAACTGCCTGTCTTCCCTTCCCCCCGTTCGTACCTGCTATGGGAAACAAAAAGAAACATGTTATTGTGGAACCTTTTGTATGTACTTCTTATACCGTTCAGATTTCCACCTCCCTTTTTCCATGATTGCCACAGCCGTGCCCCCTTGTGCAGCCAGTTCTGATGCTGCCCCAATCCTGAATGAATGTGAAGAGTAACCTTGCATGGGTTGGCCCAAAAATCGAATCCCCTTTTACAACAAAGCCGTCACCTGATATCCGGTGACTGGTTTGCCATCACCATGTATGAATAGGTTGGACCATTCACCCGCCGGCCGTTCTGATGCGTACGCATATAAGGCTCCTACCGGGCAAATGGTCATGTTGCTATGCTTCCTTACATACTCTGTTCCTGGCCCTTTTGGTCTGTTTTGAGCATCTTACCTTTATGACCACTGCCTTCTTACTCCACTCTATATTCCCCCATTGCAATTCCCCCTTTGTCCTTCCCGTTGTGCCCCACTACCTCACTTAACCTAAAAGCCCTGCCATACATTGTAAGATACAAGGCTTGAAAGACCAATGCCTCGCCCCTTGACTTCGCTATGTGGTGCAATGCCCCCACTAACCTTGCAAGCATGCTCTCACCTATTGGTTTCCTAATGTCCTGTTTCCTGTCGGTCCCCCGGGCCCAACCCTGCATCATTCTGCGAGTTAGGTTGCTTTTTGTGGGGTTCCCCCACCCTTTCAGTTTACATACTTGCCCTATGGCTGCCAAATGCACACCCATATTAGCATGCGCCCCCCCGCTCCCACCCTTTCACTATAAATTTAGCCACCTGTTCCTGTGTTACTGCCTCACTTACCTCTCCACCATTTTGTTCCCGAAATTTCTGAAATGCCCTCCATGATGTCTCATAAGCTCTATGGGTCCTTGGGGCCCAGGAGTTCTGGAACAATATTTCTGCTTCCCTGATCCAATTGTTCATACAGAAGCTGGAATGGTAGTCCCCTCTGCCTCTGCTCCGGGTGCAATGGTCCGGAATTTGTCCATCTGCAATCGGGAGAGGCAGTCAGCTATCACATTTTCCACTCCGTCAATGTGCTTAACCCTGAATGACATATTCAGGGTCAATCCTAAACACACCATCCTCCTTATAACCTCTGTTACCCTTTTTGACCTGCCACTTTTCTTGTTCAACACCTCCACCACTGCCTGATTATCACTCCAAAAGGTGACCTGCCTGTTCCTGAGATCGTCCCCCCATACCACCATTGCTACCTATATGGGAAATATTTCTAAGAATGTTATGTCCTTCGTTATTTTCTTGTCTGCCCATTCTTCGGGCCATGGTTCTGCAAACCATTTTCCTTGAAAATACCTTCCCATGCCCACCCCCTGCTGCGTCTGTGTAGAGCTGCAGGTCCATGTTGTAAAGCCACTCCTCCTGCCAGAATGTCTGACCATTATAAGCTTGCAGGAGATGCTCCCACACTGCCATGTCCTCCCTAGTGCCTTTATTCAGATCTATCCCGTGATGGGGTGCTTTGCCCTCCTCATTGCCCATGCGAGCCGCCTCGTGATAAATGTGCGCCCTGGCAATGGCCCCATGTAGCCTCAGGTGTCTCAATAGCGCTGCACCTGCTGGAGCTGTACCCTCCTGCATTTGCACACCTGCTTTAACAACACCTGTAGCTTCTTGACCTTCAACTCTGGTAGCCGGTATAGCTCCTGTACTGTATCCAGTTCCAAACCCAAGAACTCTATCTTCTGGGATGGCCCCTCCATCTTGTCTTCCGCTAACAGCACCCCTATTTCTTGACATAAAACCTTGAATTCTCCCAACATCTTTTCTGTCTCTTCTCTGTCCTCGCCTATGAACAGAAAGTCATCGAGGTAATGCACCACTGTCCGGTACCCAAACCTTCTCTGAAACAGCCACTGCAACCAGGTACTAAACATCTCAAATGTGGCGCACGCTACTGAGCACCCCATAGGCGTGGCCTTATCAAAGTAGTACCCTTCGTCTATCTGGAAACCGAGCAGGTCACAGTCTGCCACGTCTATGTCCATCTTTGCCAGCCATGCCTCTTGTTTTGCCCTAATAAGTCACACTGCCTCTTCCAGTGTGGAGTAGGTAACCCTGCTATCCTCTTCCTTTATGGCATCATTGACTGAATCCCCCTCTGAGTAAGAAAGGTGGTTTATCACCCTATACTCTCCTGGTTGCTTTTTGGGGACCAAACCCAGTGAGGATATGTGTAGCCTCGGCAGCGGAGGTGACTTAAATGGGCCTTCCACCCTTCACGCTGCCACTTCTTTTTGAATTAATACTGCTAGCATAGCACTTTTCCCTAGAGTCGACTTAAGGTTTTTTGCCTTTGTCTCCTTCCGACCACCCCTAAACTTTATACGAAAACCTGTCCCTAGCTCCTTAGCTGCCACCTGGTCCGGGTAACCCACCAAACCTTCCTGAAAAGCAGCCACCTTTATTGGTGTCTGTGCCAACCTAAAGTTGCCCTTTTCCACTTCAGCTGTCCTGGTACCTGGTCTGGTATGCGTGACCCCTCCCTCCCCCACTTGTCCTGCCCCTGCTGCCCCTCCCCCACTGTTGTCCCCGAAATGCCCCTTGGCTTGTCCGAAAGGGCTGCTGGCATGCCTGCTCCAGCCCCCCACTGTTCTTTTCACAACTGTATCTGCACCTTGTCGCTGGATGGTGCCACCCACATTTTGTGCAAACGTGCCGGAATTGGCAATTAGGCCAAGAGCAAAATGCTCGGTTATATCCCCAAAAAGCCTTTAACCCTGTTCCGCCTCTCCTTTCTCCATCTACTTCCTTGTCCATTGGCCCCATTTAGATTTCTAGCCACAGATCAATGTGCCGCGCATCCCATTTCACGTCCCCAAAATGTGCCATCCTCTTTCTGAACTTCTCATCATATCTCAGCCAACTGTGCCCCCCTTTTTTGTATGCATTCTTAATGATCAAGGAGTAAGTCAGAAGCGGGGTTGCTAACTCTGGTTTCTTTTCAATGGTGATGGCCGTAAAGTACGTAAAACCTGTGGACCAATTGTCCCAGGTCTTCCCTTTCCCTGCTTTTTCCTCCTCCCTCTTTCCTAAAAGCACCACTGCTGCCGCCATATCCTTTTTTTCGAAGCTGTCCCTTTTCTCCAATTTGTCCATGTTGTCCACGTTTGCTAAGGCGAATACATCAACATATTCCCCTTTCTATATTTTTTCTTTTATGACCGTAGGCACGTGCTCCGCTAGTCTGACCCCTGAAGCTCCCACCTCCCTGTTGGGTGTGGGACCATTTCCCCATCCATCTGCGCTTGTCCCTGCTCCTTTTATCTCCCCTAATTCCTTCTCCAGTTGCCCCAGTCCATTATCCCCCATGCCTCTCAGCATCTGCTCCACATATTCCCTTACGCTGCTTTCGAGTGTCACCACTGGATTACCTGGGGGGCTTGCTTGCAGGCCGCTGGGTCCCGTTGTGGGATCTCCTGGTGCAGGTGTATGTCCCGGCCCTAGTGGCGGGGCCAGCGGGGTGTCGAGCACTGGCGTTGGTGTGGGTCAAAAAGCAGGAGCCGGCATTGTGATACTCTGTTGCATCTCCAGAGTTGGCACCCCCTCCTCGTGCCCAGGCTCCAGCACCCATGCTCGCTTTGGCGACCCTCCTCTCCTTCCCCTGCCCCTTCACCTGTCTCCCCTTCCATTTGGACCCTTGTTCCACCCTGTCTGGTTCTGCCACCTCTAGCAGCCGGTTGGCCTTCTCCACTAGGTCCATGACTGCTCGATAGCACTCTTCCTTATTTGCTTTCCCTTTCTTTGGTGCCATCCTCTTGTACCTACTAAACATAGAAGACATACCATTAATAACAATACCTTTTTTTTTTTTTTTTGGTGTGTGTCCCCCCCCCCTCGAGGCCCCACCCCCCTTTGTGTTTTTTTTTTTTTTCTGGCCAGCACACCTACTGGCCCCATGCTTCTGTATCCCACCATAAATGGCGCAAATGGCACAGATACTCTCACATATACCCAGGTTCGAACCTGGTTCCTCTCACACTGGAGGCATCGAATGCCTCCACCAGGCTCTATATCTCTTTTTTTTTTTTTATTACCCTCCCAACCGTGCCCACCCATTGCTGTCCAGGCATACTGTGCCCTTCTCCAAACCCCTTCTTTTTTGTTTGCTGCCTAAAAACATGGAAAAGCTAGTCTTGAACTCACAACCCTAAAATGTCGTTACCTTATGCTTTGTCCTCTACACCACAGGACAAGCACTGCTTTATTTTCAAGCGCCCCTTTGCACTCTTCTTCCTCGTCCCTCCCCCCCTTGGGGCCTACTGCCGCGTGGTAATGACGTCAGATGCCATCCCATGCGGTAGGCCCCGTTTTTGTGCCTCTGCTCGCTCATTTTCCCTTTTCTGTCTCCCCATTCTCCACCACCCCTGAATCACAGCACCCTTTCCCACTGCGTGCATGACACGGCCCCCATCCATTGTAACAAGCCCCCATAGGCCGCCCACATGGTGTTTCTCATTACCCTCCCACCCCACCCTGCATTTTCCTGGTTCTCCCTTGCCCCCCATGCTTGTCCCTTGCCCCACTCCTTGCTGCACACCACCACCTTGAGCAGCTACAGCTGTATTCTGTCATTATGTATCCTGGCTTTGGCCTTTCCCCTCTACCTACGCTTTGGGCTCCTCACTGCACGCTCTCGTCCTTCACCCTTTTCTACTTCTCAGCATACCCCCCTTCACTTAATTGCCCATCCGCTCTTGCCGGTCACTCTGGGAATGACCTTCCCCTTTCTGTTGAGCAAACCTGTGCTTGTGCCTGAAACACCCCCTCATTGCAATGACACAATCGCTGGGACCCAACTGCAATTGCTACCAACTGCCCACCACACAATCGTCTAACCGCTTGCGCTACCCCAACCATGTGCTTCCTACTTTCCAAACTTTTCAGGCTGGTCCCCTCCCCACTTCATGTCTCTCCCAAACCTACTGCGCTGCTGTTCACACTTCGACTCACTTTCTCATACCTTCGCATACATTCTGCTACTGTTACCATGTCCCTCGCTCTTCTCAGCCTCCGCTCTCACATCAGAGGCCACAAACACTTACTTGCATACTACCTGCCCTCACAACCCTTGCCTGGACACAAAACCTTTTACATTACCTCCAACTGGTACTGCTCCCACCTTCTCAGTTCTTCTCTCCTGCTGGCCTGATTTCTGATACTTACAGCTTCTGGCTCAATACTTAGTTTTCTCCGGTCCACCTACCACTGTGAAGATATTAAATTATATATATATATATTATATTACATATATTTTTTAAACAAAAGCGACCTTCAGATTATCCCGTGTTACCCAGCCCCACGGCTGACAAATCCCGCCGAACTGCTGTGCTTCCCAAGGAAATTTTTAAAAAATTCCTCTGGAGCAAAATTGTGCCCGTTTGCTCCCTTGCAGCCCTTCTTAAGCCCTCTTTAGCTCCGCCCCTTCCTGGCTTCACCAATCCTGGGCTGCTTGCCTATCTTCCCCTCCTTTTCTTACCTTGCCTTCTTGTGACCTCATCCTAGGCAACTCCCCCCCCCCGCACCTCCCTTATTATTTCTAGTCCAGGTCATGAGGACAACATGGTCTGCCCCTATAAGTTGGGCAACCCTCTTTGTACAAAAAACTTATGCAGATGTCAAATGAATATTGGAAAATGCACTGAAGTACAACAGTAGAACAAGTATTGCCAATGTCACACAAATCCATTCAACAGTTGCAAAGTTATAATCACACAAAGAATGTGACGTTTAAGCACAAATAGTAACGCCCAACGGTGACACAAACAGAAACAATAATGTAAACAGTAAGAGAAATGCAAGCAGAAACGTAAACGGTAACGAAAAAGCAAACGTTAATGATAATGGAAGCACAAACAGTAAACACAAATGCTAATGGTAACGCTAACAAAGATGCAAACTGAAATGCAAACACAAATGGTTATGTAAAAGCAAACGCAAATGGAAACAATAATGATAATGGTAAATATATATATTATATATTATAGTGGCATGGTAGTGCCACTGTAGTTAGGGTTGAGTACCCCATTCATGGTTAAATCTGAAATTTGGCAACTTAATAACTTTGCCACTGTACCATGTATTTGCCTGAAATTTGGCATACGCAGTCTGGTACTATAGATATCTGGCTCTGCCAATTTTCATTATGGTTGGATGTACGGTTGTGGAGCTACAGAATGCTGAAAAACACACAAATTACGCATTTTTGCTCATTCTTTGCTCGCGTCAAAAAGGCCCACGGTTTACACGACTGGTCTGAAACTTTCAGAGACCATGCAGCCAGGGTCCACAGTGTGCTTTCGAAGATTTCGTGAAGATATATTAAACGGTTCAAAAGTTATTCAAAAAACAAGTTTCCCATTATAGTCAATAGGAAAAGTTAAAATATGTGAAAGTGTCGCAAATGCAGTTTTTAGTGTCGCAAATGACCCTTGCAGTGTCACAAATGATCAATCTTATTTTCAGTTGGTGGTCACAGAAATGCTTGGCATTTAAATTTGGGACTCTTTAGGGACACAATTTTTGTTGTGTTCACTTATTCGAGCCCTGAGGATGCTAGCCATGTCTTTTTTTGGGGGTAAAACACCCCCAAAATATGTTTTTTAAATTTTTGTAAAAAGTAGTGTCACAAAGTAATGTCACATATGCGACACTTTCATGATTTCATTTGCGAAAGTGCCGTGATATGCGAAAGTACTTTGCGACGCTATGGCCAAAACAATTGGGAATCTTTGCCACCTTGCTGCAAAAGAATGGTTTGGTCTTCTGGGCTGAAATTTGGGGGGAAGAAAGCCAAAATACCACAGGTGTGCCTTTTCGTAGCTTGGTGACAAAATATTAGAGGGATGCAAAGTTACAGCACTCTGAAGTTGATAATTTTTCCCATAGGCTAACATCACGGCATCTGCCGCACCTTTTGGGGCCTGTATCTCGAAAACGGTTTGAGATACGGACTTTTCGTTGAAAGAATGCTTAGTCCCCCACTAGGGAACTAAGTGAAAAACTAGCCTGAAAAGTCATAAATAATATGAGATTTTAATTTTTTCTCTACATAGTACGGTTCCTGAGATACAAGGAATTTAGTATTCCAAGTGCTGATTTTCTGCTCCAAGGGCCATTATTATGCACACATACTTTGTATTCACTATGCTTCTGAATGCACTTTTTTGTGAAAAAGGGTGTGTGTTTGTGTTACTGTTACTGTTAGCATTTCCGCTTACATTTCCATTACCATCTGTGTTACCATTTCTGTTTACATCACTGTGTGTTACCCTTTGCGTTTACGTTACATTGTTACCATTTGCATTTCCATTACCATTTTATTTGCATTTACTTTTGCACCACCATGTATTGCTACCTTTGCATTTGTGTTTGTGCTTGCATTTATGCTATTGTTAAAAATTTGTGTTTCTGTAACCGCTTTTGTTTGCGTTTACTTTTGCTTCACCGTATGCTACCATTTATGCTTATGTATCGTTAAGTTTTAGCGTTTACGCTTGTAGTTAGTGTTTCCTTTGAAATCATCATTGGTGTTACCATAACCATTTTGTGTTTCCAATTGCATTACCATTACCGTTTGCGTGTTCATTACCATTTGCGTTTGCATTTCTGTTGGCCTTAGCATTTGCGTTTTCAGTACCATTTCCATTGTGACGTGCATTACTGTTTCCTGCTGCGTCACCATTGCTGTTACCGTTTGCATTTCTGTTTGTGCTACTATTTGCATTTTCATTACTGTTTTCATTACCGTTTGTGTTTCCGTTGCCGTTAGCATTTGCGTTATCATTTTCGTTACCGTTTGCGTTTCTGTTGCCGTTAACATTTGCATTACCATTTCTGTTTTCATTTACGTTTGCACTTGCGTTTCATTTACAATTTGTTATAATTTCTGTTTGCATCACCATGTGTTACCATTTGCACCTCTGTATTTATGCTATCACATTATTTTCTTTTTACCTCACTGTTTCCATCACCATTTGGCGTTAACGCTACTGCTTTGTGTTTTTGCATTTGCGTAGTGCAGTGCAAAACATTATGTCTTTGCTGTTTTTCTGCACTGTCTTCCATGATGCATAGCACAGCCAGCGTGTGATTCATTGGTCTGAACTTTGGCACATAGAAAGACCTTTGTTCAAGGAACATGCCAGTTTTTGTTGGTTAAAAAACAATGTTCTGTTCCAGATTATTGCCAAAGAAGTTGGCCTGCTTTGCAGCTTCTGATTTTTTCAGCCGCCATTTCTGCCATTTTAGTGCATTTTCAGCTGCGATTTCTGCCATTTTGTGGTGGAAGACTTCTTAAAGGTGCAGAAAAGTGAAAATAGAATATCTCTGGAATGGTTTGTTCTTTTTACATGAAATTTGGAGGGTGTTGCGTGGATGTCCTGGAGATGTGACTTATGTTGTTTACATGTTTGAAAAATTATTTGCTGCAGAGATACTGTGTGACACAGTTAACGTTTTGTGCATAGCATTCTGCATGGTGCTACTGGCTTGAAATTAATAGCGTAGGTAGCTCTAGTGGTACGGAGGTACCTTGCAGTGGTTTGGTGTGTAAAACATTATCACGTGCATAATTATGCCACTCCAATGAATGAAAATGTGATTCGCTATGCTTCAATAATTTCTGAACCGTGCATCCGATTGCCTGGCATTTGGAATGTGCAAAGATTAGTAACACATCTTTGACTGTGACAATTTTTGGGTCACTGGGATTTAGAGCTACTGAATTGTGCACGTTATGTTGTTTGCTCATGGCGCTGTGTGACCATTGAATGGATGAACACACAATTCTGGACACATGTTCCATTAACTATTTATAGTGCAAATTCTCAAAAAGAAGGGAAATTCATGGCAAAAAACTCTGTTTAATGCATCAGTTAGGGTTGTTCCACAGTGACAAAAGCAAGGAAATTCGATGTTAGGGTTGCCACCTCTTGCACCCCACACCCACCCCACTCCCACCATCAAGCATCGGGGTGTGCATTGGGGTCATCAGTCCTAACTCTCACCACATTCTCTTATAGTGCAGTACCTCAGCTTATTTACACATGGAATGGGGTGAGAGTTTATTTATTTATTTATTTATTTGCTTTTGATAACTGGTTAAGTGCACTAGGCATAGGGATGCCTATTTTCAGGCACGACCTGGGAGAATACAGTTTTAGGAATACAAAATCGTATATGTGACACATCACATGAAACAGTACAATACATAGTCAAGTAAAAAACTTACAGATGTGGGGAGACACATTCAGCAACAAGCGCGAGGTAGTTTAAAAAGTGTGATAAAATTGCAGAACAGTATGACAGGTAACACAATAAATAAGAACATAAGTATTACAATAAGGGCATACATGTAGAACAATATGTAAAGTTACAAAGAGGTGGTTGAAAAGGGAGGGGAGGAAGGGAGTGTGATAGGAGGGGGAGAGAGAGAGAGAGAGAGAGAAGAGGAAGAGGGAGAGGGAGGAGGGAGTGGGAGAGATAAAGAAAGAAGATACGGGAGCAAGGGAGAGAGGATAGAGAGAAGCAGGGAGATGACCTGAAGGAGGGTGTAAGAGAGGTGGGGAAGAGAAACAACTAGAGAAGAAGACTAAAGCAGTGCAGGGGAAGAGAAGTGGAGCTAAGGTGGGTTAAAGCAAGTGCAGGAGTTTATAGAGTGAAGGTGCTTTTTGTGAAGTTTCTTAAAAGTGTCATGGGTTGCTTGTCGAATAGCTTGGGGTATGGAATTCCAGTATTTAGGAGCCACGTGAGAAAAGGTGCGTGAACCCAAATTAGTTCTGTGTCTGGGAAGGTGAAAAAGGGCTTGGTCAGTCGATCGCAGTCCATAGGAGAGAGGCTGTGTGACCAATAGGGATGAGAGGGATAGTGGGAGGCCCGATCTGACAATGGAGTCAATTAATGAGCCAAAAGCCTGTAGCCTGTGAGTGGAGGGGCGCAGCCAATTTAGGTCACTGTAGAGCTGGCAATGATGTTTGAAATGAGGAGATGCGGAGGCATAGCGGCAGATGCTGTTGTAGGTGGTATCCCACTTATGGAAGGATGATTTGGAGGCAGAGAGGTAAGTGACAGAGCCATATGTAAGGGCTGGAAGAAGAAAGCCTTGGGCCACAACAAGTCTAGAAGATGGGGTCAGGGCATATCTAGTTCGGTAGACACTACCTACTTTAGCGTTTACTGATTTACAGGTGGTTGTAATGTGTAGATCAAAGTCTAGATATTGATCGAGAGTGACACACAGATATTTAAAGGAATTTGTGCTGTTCAGTGAGGAGCCATCTGCACACGGGAAAATTAGGGCAGTTTGTTTCACTTTAAGTCTGGCAGATGAGCCAAAGAGCATGGAGTAGGTTTTACTAGAGTTGAGAATAAGTCTGTTTTCAGTGAGCCATGACTGAATATTATCAAAATCTACGGCAAGAGGATGGTTTAAGTCGATAACAGTTTTAGCACTGTGGTAAATAACTAGATCGTCCGCGTATAGCAGAGATGAACAGCTGGGTGCAAGAAGTGGGATGTCATTAATAAAGATTGAGAAAAGTAAGGGCCCAAGGATAGAGCCTTGGGGCACTCCAACTTGAATAGTGGAAAGGTCTGATATAGCTGAGTTGAAAACTACAGCTTGCTTTCTGTCAGACAGGTAGTTTCCAAACCAGGCCACTGTATCATTGGCGAAGCCTAGGGAGTGTAGTTTTGTAAGAAAAATTGTATGGTTGACCAGGTCAAATGCCTTAGTAAGGTCAATGAAGACTGCACCTGTTAGGAGGCCCGAGTCCATAGAGGCATATATGTCATTGGTGAGTTTGAGGAGGGCAGTGGAGGTGCTATGTCCTTTGCGAAAGCCATGCTGTGAGCTAGATAGAAGGTTATATCTTTGGAGGTATTCAATGGTTTGGGTGGACACTAGTTTTTCCAAAAATTTGCTAACTACAGAGATGATCGCAATGGGATGGTAGTTCTGTATCTCTTTGGGGTTACCCTTTTTAGGGATAGGTGTGACTTTAGCTGATTTCCAAATATTAGATATTTTGCCATGGCATAGAGACAGGTTGAAAATTTTTGTTAGGGGAGAAGCAATGAGTGGAGCGGCGGCTTTTAGGAGCCGAGGTTCTAGTCCATCAAACCCTGTGCTGGTGCTGTCAGGAATAGTGCGTAGCAGTTTTAACACTTCTCCTCTTTTTATACTCCGAAACCTGAAGGGTGGGTGTGAGATTGTTGGACTAGTGTCATTAGGGGATACAGAGTTGCGGACAGGAGGGAAAGATGTGAGGTAGTTTTAGAGATCTGTGAAATAGTGATTAAAAGAGTTTGCAATGGTTGTAGGATTGTTGCAGGGAATGCCATTTAACAGCATGTCACTCATATGAGCCCTGTGATTAGCTCCAAGGAGTGATTTTATGGTTGACTAAAATTTCCTAGAGTCACCTGAGGCTTTTATTAGGAGGTCCTTGCGGAACGAGCTTTTGGCTAACTTTTTAGTGCCGATGACCCTAACGCACACCCTGATGCCTGTTGGTGGGGGCAGGTTGGGCATGGGGTGCAAGGGGTAGCAACCCTAATACCTAATTTTCTTGCTTTTGTCATTGTGGAACAACCCTAACTGATGCATTAAATGGTGTTTTTTGCCATAAAAAAAAAATTATATATATATATAATGGTAGCACGATAGTGCTACCATAGTTAGGGTTGAGTAGCACTTTTAAGGTTAAGGGTGAAACTTTGCACCTTAATAACTTTGCTACTGTTCAATGGATTTGCCTGAAATGTGGCAGGCATGGAGGGTGGCACCATAAATCTTGGGATCTGCCAACTTTCACACCGCTCTGATATACGGTTGCGGAGTTATTAAGCAACATTTGTGTGCGCAATTATGTTTTTTTGAAAATTCTTTGCTTGCACCTACAGGTTGCACAGTTTATGCGACTGGTCCAAAAACTTCAGGGAACGTGCGCCCAGGGTCCCTGATGTACCTTTTGAAGATTTTGTGAAAAAATATTAAACTGTTCAAAAGTTATTCAAAAAACAAGTTCCCATTATAAGTCAATGGGGAAAGTTAACAAAAAGTTTGAAAGTGTCACAAATGCACTTTTAGTGTCGCAAATGACCCTAGTAGTGTCTCAAATCTGCCATTTTGTTTTCAGTTACTGATCACAGAAATGCTTGGCATTTAAAATTGGGACCATCTAGGGACATAATTCTTTTTGTATTTACCTAGTCAAGCCCTGAGGATGCTAGGCATGTCTTTATTTTGGGGTTAAACACCCCAGTAATATGTTTTCAAATTTCTGGAAAAAGTAGTGTCGCAGCTGTGACACTTTTGCAAATATTCACGAAAACTTTCGCAAATTGCGACACTACTTCTCAGGGGATGCCCAAAATGACAGGGATTGTTTGTCAGCCTGCTGCAAAGGAATGGTTTGGTCTTTTGGGATGGAATTTGGAAGGAAGAAAGCCAGCATCTCAGAGATGTGCCTTTTGGTGGTTTGGCTAAAAAATATTGCATGAATGCAAAGTTGTGGTACTCCAAAGTTGACATTTTTTCCCCATAGACTAGCATGGTGGCATCCACTGCGCCTTTCGGGGTGCATATCTCGGAAATGGTGCAAAATACAGAATTTTCATTGCAATACGCATTCAGTGAAAACCTAGCCAGGAAACTCATGAATGATGTGAAATTTAAATTTTTTTATACATCATACGGTTACTGAGATATTAGCAATTTAGTATTACAACTGCTTGTTTTCTGCTCCAAGGCCCCTTATTATGCATACATTCTTTGTTTTCACTGTGTTTGTCAATGGAGATTTTGGGAAAAAATAGGGTGTGCGCTCCAGTTACTGTTACACGTAGGCTTTACACTTCTCTTTCCATGCCTGTTTGCGTTACCTTTCCCATGTACACCACCGTGTGCATTACCCTTTTCCTTTCCATTTGTGGTTGTGTTTGCATTACTGTTACCATTTGTGTCTCCACTGCTGTTTGTGTTTCGCTTAGCATCACCATGCACATTACCATTTCTGTTGGTAGCCGCTCTTCCGTTTCTGTTTGCGATTGTCTTTTGTTTTGCATCATCGCTGTTCTAACTGTTACCATTTGCATTTCCAATTGCGTTCCCATGCCTATGCGCATTACGGTTTGTGTTTCCATATGCGCTTGCATTTCTGTTTGCCTTTCTGCCATTATTTCTGCTGTTACCATTACCATTTATGTTTAGAAATGCTGTACCATGACCGTGCCTATTACAGTTTGTGTTTCCGTACGCGCTTGCATTTGCGTTTCCATTTCTGTTTCCTTTCACGTTATTGTTCCTGTCACAGTTATAATTTGCATTTACAATACCGCTACCGTGACCATGCGTGTTACCAGTTGTGTTTCATTATGCGCTTGCTTCTCCATTTGTGTCACTTTTCACTTTGGAGTCAGTTTACGCCTGCGTTTCTATTTACGCTTGCTTTACAATTTATATTTGCATCACCATCTGCGTAACCATTACTGCTTGTGTTTGGGCCCCACGCTCCCACCACCACATTCCATTCACTATTTATAGTCCTCATTCTCAAAAAGAAGGAAGATTAGAGGCAAAAAACTCCATTTAATGTATCAGTTATGGTTGTTTACAACAACAAAAAGTGAGGAAATTTGGTGTTAGGGTTGAAAGCCCCCTCCAACCGCCCCCAACTGGCATTGGGCTGTCGCGTTGGGGTTGTCGGTCTAACTCTCACCCCATTCTACTATACCTCAGCTTGTTTACACATGTGATGGGGGTGAGGTTAGGGCCGATGACCAACGCAGCACTGATGCCAGTTGTGGGGTGGGCTGGGGAGTCTAAGAGGGGCTTTAACCCTAACACTGAATTTCCTCACTTTGCCTCTGATTTATATATATATATATATATATATATATATATATATATATATGATGGATTTGCCTGAAATTTGGAATGCACAGTCTGGTACCATAGATCTCTGGATCTGCCAAGTTTTGTAACAGTCGGACATACAGTTGTGGAGCTACAGAGCACTGACAAATACACAAATTACACATTTTTGTGCATTATTTGCTCGCACCTACAGGTATCATGGTTTTCACAACTGGTCTGAAACCCTCAGGGAACATTCAGCAGGGGTCCCTGATATACCTTTCGAAGATTTTGTGAAAAAATATTAAACGGTTCAAAAGTTATTTAAAAAACAATTTTCCCATTGTAGTCAATGGGAAAAGTTAACAAAATATGCAAAAGTGTCTCAAATGCAGTTTTTAGTGTCGCAAATGACACTTGTAGTGTCGTAAATCCACCATCTTGTTTTCAGTTGGTGGTCACAGAAATGCTTGGCATTTAAATTTGGGACCTTCTAGGGACACAATTCTTGCTGTGTTCGCCTAGTCGAGTCCTGAGGATGCTAACCGTGTCTTTTTTGGGGGGTTAAACACCCCAGAAATATATTTTTAAAATGTTTGTAAAGAGTAGTGTCACAAAGTAGTGCTGACATTCAACACTTTCATGATTTTTTTTGCGAAAGTGTCATGATTTGTGACACTACTGTCTCAAACAATAGGAAATCTTTGCCACCCTGCTGCAAAAGAATGGTTTGGTCTTCTGTGCTGCAATTTGGAGGGAAGAAAGCCAAAATCCCACAGATGTACCTTTTTGTGGTTTGGTGACAAAATATTAGAGGGCTGCAAAGTTATGGCACTCCAAAGTAGACTATTTTTCCCATAAGCTAACATTACGGCATCCACCGTGCCTTTCCGGGCCCATATCTCGAAAACGCTTCGAGATACGGACTTTTCGTCAGAAGAATTCAAAGCAAAATTAGCCAAGAAAGTCATAAATAATATGAGATTTAAAACTGTTTTCTACCTCATACGTTTCCTGAGATATAAGCAATTTAGTATTCCAAATGTTCATTTTCTGCTCTGGTGGCCATTATTATTCATACATTCTTTGTATTCACTGTGTTTAAGAATGCACCTTTTTGGGAAAAAAAGGGTGTGCGTTTGCATTACTGTTACTGTTAGCATTTCCGCTTGCGTTTCTGGTACAATTTGTGGTAGCATTTCTGTTTACGTCACCGTGTGCATTACCCTTTGCATTTGCACTTGTGTTTGCGCTTGCTTTTGTGTTACTGTTACTGTTACCATTTGCATTTCGGTAGCCATTTGTGTTAGCGTTTCTGTTTATGTCACTGTGTGCATTACCCTTTGCATTGTGTTTGTGCTTGCATTTGCAATTTCTGTTACATTTGTGTTTTCGTTACTGTTTTTATTTACGTTTACTTTTGCTTCTCAGTGTACGTTACCATTTGCATTTCCGTAGCCATTTGCATTAGCGTTTCTGTTTACGTCACTGTGTGCATTACCCTTTGCATTGTGTTTGTGCTTGCATTTGCAATTTCTGTTACCATTTGTGTTTCCGTTACTGTTTTCGTTTATGTTTACTTTTGCTTCTCAGTGTACATTACCATTTGCATCTGTGTACGTGCGTGTGTTTGTGTTTACGTTTGCATTTGTGTTTCCTTTGGCATCATCATTGGTATTACCATAACCGTTTGCATTTCCAATTGCATTACCATTTGCGTGTTCATTACCATTTGTGTTTATAATTCCATAGGCCTTAGCATTTGCATTTTCAGTGGCATTTCTGTTGTCGAGTGAGTTATTGTTTCCTTCTGGATTGTCGTTTGCGTTTCTGTTTGCATTTGTGTTACCATTTGCATTTTCGTTACCGTTTTCATTACTATTTGTATTTCTGTGACTGTTAGCATTTGTATTATCGTTTTTGTTACCGTTTGCATTTCTGTTGCCATTAGCGTTTGCGTTACCATTTGCATTACCATTTCTGTTTTCATTTACATTTGCACTTGCATTTCTCTTACTGTTTGCATTATCGTTTACGTTTGCATAACCGTGTGTGTTACCGTTTGCCCTTGCGTTTGTGTTACCATTAGCATTACTATTTTCTTTTACCTCACTATTTCCATCACCGTTTGCATTAACTTTACTGTTTGTGTTTTTGCGTTTGCATAGTGCTGTGCAAAACATTGTTATTGCTATTTTTCTGCACTGTCTTCCACGACGCATAGTGCAGCCAGTGTGTGGTTCATTGGTCTGAACCTTGGCACATAGAAAGACCTTTGCTGAAGGAACATGCCAGTTTTTGTTTGGTGAAAAAAATGTTGTTCTGTTCCAGAGTTACTGCAATCCATTTGAAGTTGGCCCGCTTTGCAGTTACTGATATTTCGACCACCAGGTCCACCATTTTAGCGCATTTTAGGCCACAATTTTCACAATTTTGTGGTGGAGGACTTTTTAAAGGTGCAGAAACATAAAAACTGAATATCTCTGGAACGGTTTGTTCTTTTTACATGAAATTTGAAAGGTATTGAGTGGATGTCCTGGAGATGTGACTTATGCTGTTTACATGTTTGAAAAATAATTTGCTGCTTAGATACTGTGTGACACAGTTAACGTTTTGCTCATATCATTCTGCATGGTGCTACTGGCTTGAAATTTATACTGTAGGCAGTTCTAGTGGTACAGAGGTGCCTTGCAGTGGTTTGGTGTGTAAAACATTAACAGGTGAGGAATTATACCCCTCTGACAAATGAAAATGTGGTTCATTATGCTTCAATAACTTCTGAACCGTAGGTCCAATTTGCCTGGCATTTGGAATGTCGAAAGACTAATAATACATCTTTTACTGTGACAATTTATGGGTCACTGGGACTTACAGTTGTTGAATTGTGCATGTTACATTGTTTGCTCATGGTGCTGTGTGACCGTTGAATGGATGTACACACAATTCTGGACACACATTCCATTCACTATTTATAGTGCAAATTCTCAAAAGGAAAGGAAATTCATGGCAAAAAACATCATTTAATGCATCAGTTAGGGTTATTCCACAGTGACAAAAGCAAGGAAATTCGGTGTTAGGGTTGCTACCCCTTGCACCTCACACCAACCCCGCCCCCACCAACAGTCATCGGGGTGTATGTTGGGGTCGTCGGTCCTAACTCTCACCACAGTCTCCTATACTGCACCTCCTCAGCTTGCTTACACATGGAATGGGGTGATAGGGCTGATGACCCCAACGAACACCACGATGCCTGTTGGTGGGGGCAGGGTGGGCATGGGGTGCAAGGGGTGGTAACCCTAACACCAAATTTCCTTGCTTTTGTCACTGTGGAACAACCCTAACTGAAGCATTAAACAGAGATTTTTGCCATGAATATTTATCTATCTATCTATCTATCTATATATCTATATCTATATACTGTAGAACTAGTTATTTTCACTCAAAGTAAATTTAGTGCAAACACAAATGCAACCATATTTGCATAAATTTAATTTAGCACTAAGTCACAATCACCATATTCACTATAATGGAAAAAAATACTAAAACTGCTAGTTAGCAGAAATTTATTTTCATGGAAGTTGGTACTTCAGTGAAAAGAGTGAAAATAATTTTACAGTGAAAATGTCAAGTTCTACTATATATATATATATATATATATATATGTGTGTATCTATATATATATATATGTGTGTGTGTGTATCTATATATATATGTGTATCTATATCTATATATATATATATATATATGTATTTATAGATAGATATGTGTGTGTGTGTGTGTGTGTGTGTGTGTGTGTGTGTATGTGTATAAATTACTTTCCTGGAGGAATGGAAGCACAGGGCCCAGACAGATCCTGTAAGCAGCAAAATGAAAAAAAAAATATATGTATGTGGCTGTCCTGAGTCTTAGTGAATCAGGCTTGGGGTCCTTCTTGGGGTTATCTACCCTAATGGTCACATCATCCTCATACATTCTTCATACCTAAGCTTCTTTGCTGATGGAATGGGGGAGAGTTAGGCTTGATAACCCCATGGAAGACCCCAGGCAGGATTTGACAAGACTCAGGACAGCCAAAATGGTAAGTTTTTTTTTTCTTTTTGCACCTTACAGGAAGGGGGTGGGGTGTAAGGGTTAGAAAACCCTAATACTGCATTTCCCTACTTTTTTCAGTCTAACCCAAACTGGTGCATTAACAATGTTTTTTGCCATGAATATCTATCTATCTATCTATCTATCTATCTATCTATCTATCCATCTCGCTCTCTCTCTCTCGCTCTCTCTCTCTCTCTCTCTATATATATATATATATATATATATATATATATATATATATATATATATATATATATATATCAGTTGCAAAAAACTTTGTTAATGCTCCACTTAGGGTCAAAATGACAAAAGTTGGGAAATGAGGTATTAGGGTTTCCTAACACTTCGCCCTCCCAAACCAGGCAGAAAAGCATGTGTGGGGTGTGCCTTGGGCTTCTCAAGACTAATGCTCATCCTATTCCATCTGTAAATAAGGTTAGATGTGTAAACATTATGAGAATGAGGTGAGTGTTAGGCTTGAGAAGCCCAAGGCACACCCCACACCTGCTCTCCTGCCTGGTTTGGGAGGGTGGGCTGTTAGGGAAACCCTAACACCTCATTTCCCAACTTTTGTCACTTTGACCCTTACCTGTTGATATAGTATAGTAGTATCAGACCCTGAGCTCCCAGCCCTCTGTAGATGCGATATATACAGTATATATATATATATATATATATATATATATATATATATATATATATATATATAGTGGCAAGGTAGTGCCACTATAGTTAGGGTTTTGTACCACATTTAAGGTTAAATCTGAAATTTGGCAGCTTAATATCTTTGCCACCGTATGACGGATTTGCCTGAAATATGGAATGCACTGTCTAGTATCATAGGTCTCTGGACCTGTCAAGTTTTGTTACGGTCAGATGTACAGTTGCAGAGCTACAGAGCACAAACAAATGCATAAATTAAGGGTTTTTGCATGTTTCTTTGCTCGCACCTACAGGTCGCACGGTTTGCGCGATTGGTCTGAATCCATCAGGGAACATGCAGCCAGGGTTCCCGATGTGCCTTTTAAAGATTGTGTGAAAAAAATATTAAATGGTTCAAAAGTTATTAAAAAAAACTATTCCCCATTTTAGTCTACAGGAAAAGTTAACAAAATATTTGAAAGTGTCACAAATGCCATTTTTACTGTCACAAATGACCATTTTACTTTCGCAAATCGGACATTTCTTTTCAGTTGCGGGTCAGAGAAATGCTTGGGATGGCAACTCTAACACCAAATTTCCTTACTTTTGTCACTGTGGAACAACCCTAACTGATGCATTAAACAGAGTTTTTTGCCATATCTATCTGTCTGTCTGTCTGTCTGTCTGTCTGTCTGTCTGTCTGTCTGTCTGTCTATCTATCTATCTCTCTCTATATACTGTAGAATTAGATATTTTCAGGCAAAGTAAATTTAGTGCAAACAGAATGCAACCCTAATTGCTAAATTTAATTTAGCGCTAAGTCACAATCACCACGTTCACTATAATGGAAAAAAAATACTAAAATTGCGTTTAAATTTTGGACCATCTAGGGACACAATTCTTACTGTGTTCACCTAGTGAAGCCCTGGGAATACTAGCTATGTCTTTGTTTTGGGGTAAAACACCCTAGAAATATGTTTTTTTAAATTTTTGTGAACAGTAGTGTTGCAAAGTACTTTCACATATTAGACAGTTTTGTGATTTTTTTTGTGAAACTGTCATGATTTGCAAAAGTACTTGAGACACAGTGGCCAAAACAACAGGAAATGTTTGCCACCCTGCAGTAAAACAACAGTTTGGTCTTTTGGGCTAAAATTTGCAGAAAAGAAAGACAACATTTAACAGATGTGCCTTTTGGTGGTTTGGTGACAAAATATTACAAGGCTGCAAAGTTACAGCACTCTGAAGTTGACAATTTTTCCAACAGGATAACATTATGGCATCCAACACGCCTTTTGGGTCCCGTATCTCAAAAATGCTTCTTTTTGTGGACTTTTGATCACAAAAATTCTTAGTCCCCCACTGGGGGCTAAGTGCAAAAATGGCCTGGAAAGTCATAAATTTGATGAGACTTTAATTTTTTTTCTGTCATACGGTTCCTGAGACATAAGCAATTTAGTATTCCAAGTGCTTATTTTCTACTCCAAGGGCCATTATTATGCACACATACATTGTATTCACTGTGCTTCTGAATGCACCTTTTTGGGGAAAAAAGTATGTGCATTTGTGGTACTGTGACCATTAGCATTTCTGCTTGCATTTATGGTACCATTACCATTCACATTTGCCTTTCCATTTATGTCACCGTGTGCGTTACCCTTTGCGTTTGTGTTTGCGCTTGCGTTACTGTTATCGTTTGCATTTTCATTGCCATTTTCATTAGCATTTACATTTGCATCACCGTGTGCATTACCATTTGCACTTGTGTTTGTATTTCTGCTTGTGTTACTGTTTCCTTTGGTGCCATCATTGGTGTTACCATTACCGTTTGCGTTTCCAATTGTGTTATCATTACCGTTTGCGTGTTCATTACTGTTTGCATTTGCGTTTCCATTGGCATTAGTGGTTGCATTGTTGTTAGTGTTTCCATTGTCGATTGCATTACTGTTTCCTTCTGCATCACTATTGCCATTACTGTTTGCGTTTCTGTTTGCATTACCGTTTGCATTTTCATTTCTGTTTGTTTGCATTTCCATTGCCATTACCATTTGCGCTACTGTTTGCGTTACCATTTGTGTTTGCATTTACGTTTGCACTTGCGTTTGTCTTACCTTTTGTGATATCATTTCTGTTTGCATCACCGTGTGCATTACCATTTGCACTTGCGTTTCCGTTACCCTTAGCATTACTATTTTCTTTTTCCTCACTGTTGCCATTACCATTTGCATCTACGTTACCATTTCTGTTTTTGCATTTTCATTACTGTTTGTGTAACCATTTGTGTTTGCATTAACATTTGCGCTTGTGTTTACGTTACCGGTTGTGTAACCATTTCCGTTTGCATTAACACTTGCATTTCCATGCATGTCTGTGACATTTGTAATACTTGGTCTACTATGGTACTACTGTGCATTTACCAATTTTCATTTGACATCAGCACATGTTTTTTGCAGAATGAAGTGTCCCAAAATGTATTTTTCGCCACTCGTGTGAAATCTTATGTGCGTGCTGCTCTGCAACTGTTGAACAGATTTGGATAAGATTTGATATATATGGAGTGGAATGGTGTATCTATTTATTTACCATTTTATATTTCAGTGGTATATATGGTTTTTGAGACCGCGAGTTCCACCATTTTGTGGTGGAAGACTTCTTAAAGGTGCAGAAACTCAAAAATTGAATATCTCTGGAATGCTTGCACTTGAATTTGCATTTCCTTTTGCGTTACTGTTTCCTTTGGCATCATCATTGGTGTTACTGTTACTGTTTGCTTTTCCATTTGCATTACCATTACCATTTGTGTGTTCATTACCATTTGCATTTGCGTTTCCATTGCCAGTAGTGTTTGCATTTTTAATTGCATTTCTATTGATGATTGCATTATTGTTTCCTTCTGCGTCACCGTTGCCATTACCGTTTGCATTTCTGTTTGTGTTTGTGTTACCGTTTGCATTATTGTTAGCATTTTTGCTACCGTTTGCATTTCCATTAGCATTTGCATTACCGTTTGCGTTACCATTTGTGTTTGCACTTATATTGGTGATTGCATTTGTCTTACTGTTTGTGTTATAGTTTCCGTTTGCATCACTGTGTGCGTTACCATTTGCGATTCCTTTTGCGTTACCCTTAGTGTTATTATTTAAGCAATAAGGCATGACAGGGTGTGTGTTATTGTCTAATAACGTCACTCCTGGGGTCAGTTGAAGCACGAGGAGAAGCCGAGTGCTTCCATCACCCCAGAAGTGACTTTATTAGGCAATAACACACACCCTGGTGTGCCTTATTGCTATTATACAATGACTTTTTTCTTAAAAAATGAAAAAAAATGAGAAAAACATCTTTTGGGCTTGTTTCCTTCATTTTGTCTGTGTGGAGGCATATGTTTAAAGAAAAAAGTCCACTATGGCTTTCCACCAGTAGGCAGAGCTGAGCTCTACATAATGATGCTTTCCTAGGGCTGTATGTCTCCTCCATGTTGTTTCAGAGATGTTTCTGCAGTGAGAGTTTACAGTAACACCCCCCCCCCAATGTTTCCTGAGCTGTTACAATCTTGGTGCTGAAAGGGAGAAGGACAAGCTGTTTCCTTTTTGTTACAATGTTGAGTTTCATTTTACCTTGTAGGCTTTTTTTTTAAGTAGAAAATGATGTTTGGTGAGCGGGCTGGTGGCTGAGCTAGAGTGTCCCTCTACTGTGCTATGTGAACCATGGAGCAGGATGTAATGGCAGTTGGAGGTACGACTTCTGCTTTTTGAAAGTTGCAGGCAGAGTAACAGGAGGTGGAGGGGGAGAGAACATTTGCGGTTTGATGGCACTCTCTTTGTGGTCAACAGATGAGTGGGCACATGTTCACGCTGAAAGGCTATAGCCACAGGCTGTGCCACTCAGGAGAAAAACTTGAAAAAAAAATAAACAGTGGGTTATTTCTTTACTTGAGGAGCGATGGATTAGGAAGAGGATGAGAAAAGGAACTGGATGAATGAAGGATGTAGCACATGTGTCTGTTTGTATTTGGGGAGGGGGCCCACATCATAGCTGAAGGCTTTTAGTGCAGTCATAAGCTGTGGAGCGGTGGTATGATTTGTCACTGTTATATGGGTCATGTGTGTGCCTGAACTTCATACAGTGATGTTATTGTTCAATAACATCACTGTCCAAGGCACACGCTGACCAATCAGAACACTAGAAATTTCTTTGCAATTGTATAATTTCTTTTACTTCACTGTTGCCATTACCTTTTGCGTTTACCTTACCATCCGTGTGTTTGCATTTTCGTTACTGTTTGTGTTACCATTTGTGTTTGCATTAACGTTTGTGCTTGTGTTTACATTACTGGTTGCATAACCATTTTCATTTGCATTAACACTTGTGTTTCTGTGCATGTCTGTGATATTTGTAATACTTGGTCTACTATGGTGCTTCTGTGCATTTACCAATTTTCATTTGACATCTGCATATGTTATTTGCAGAATGAATAGCACCCCAAAAATGTTTTTTTTGCCACTCGTGCAAAATCTTACGCTCGTGCTGCTCTGCAACTGTTAAAGGGGTTTGGATAAGATTTGGTCTACATGGAGTGGTATGATGTATCTATTTATTTATCAATTTATATTTCAGTGGTACATTTTTTTTTGCATACTGCAGAGCAAAACATTCTGTTTTTGCTATTTTTCTGCACTGTCTTGCATGATGCATAGCGCAGCCACTGTGTGGTTGATTGGTCTAACACCTGGCATGTAGAAAGCCCTTTCTTCAAGGAACATGTCAATTTTTGTTTGGTGAAAAAATGTTTTTCCGTTCCAGAGTTATAAGCAGTGTCACTGGCTCAGCAGGTAGCACTCTCGCCTCTGAGGCCAGGAGATAAGAAAGCTGTGGGTTATATCCCCACACCAGGAACTTGGTGGCATGAGGGTGGGGTGCTGCACTCCAGAGGTGCCATCTTTCAGAAGAGACATTAAACCGAGGTCCCATCTGCCTGTTCTGGTGGCAGTTCAGGTGGATGTTAAAGATCCCATGGCACTTCTCAAAAAGAGTAGGGGAATTTTCCCCATTTACTAAAATACCACCAACAGCTTAAATTCTGGTTCAAAGTCAGTTGCCATTCATCTGTATCCCCTTCCCCGGGTCATGCCTGAAAATAGGCAGAATTTGTCTAGTGCACTTACTCAGTCAACAAAAAGCAAAATAAACTTAATAAATAAATAAATAAGCTTTGAAATTGCTCCCCCTTCACAGTCAACGATTTTTCGACCATGAGTTCCACTATTTTACTGCATTTTCGGCTGCAATTTCTAGCATTTTGTGGTGGAAGACTTCTTAAAGGTGCAGAAATGTAAAAATTGAATACCTCTAGGTCTTTTCACATGAAATTTGGAGGGTGTTGAGTGGATGTCCTGGAGATGTGAATTATGCTGTATACATGTTAGGAAAATAATTTGCTGTGGAGATACTGTGTGACATGCTTATTGTTTTTCGCATAGTGTTATGCATGGTGCTAGTGGCTTGACATTTATAGCGTAGGTAGCCCTAGTGGTACAGAGGTGCTTTTCAGTGGTTTGATTATCTTAGAAACAAAGTGAGATACAGACTTTTTGCTACTGTTGACTCACATTGCCTTTGTGCTGTTATCTCAGAAACAAAGTGAGATACAGACATTTTGCTACTGTTGGATCACATTGTTTTTGTGCAGACCCCCCCCCATGTGTCAGTCTCTACAGGGTGGGGCATTACAGTTGGAAACCCTAACACCCCGGGTGTTTGTTGGTATTTTCACTCCAAATTTTCAGCATGGGCTTTTTGGGACCTCACCTCATGAACAGTGGCACTGTCATTTCGTTACTCAATCCTGAAAGTTGATTTCACACAGTGATTGTGCTATTCTGCACCACAGGAGTGAAAACACATTTTGGGCAGGTTGTGAAAAATGACAACTGTACTGTTCATGAGGAGGTGTGACCGAAGTGGCAATGTTGAAAATCTGGAGTGAAAATATTAAAATTATGAGCGTGCATAGAAACTGCACAACACACGCCTGTAACGCAATCATTTTTTGGAATTTTTTCACCAAATTTTCAACATGGGCATTTTGGGACCTCCCCTCATGAACAGTGCCATTGTGAGTTTGTTAATCTGTCCCAAAAGTTGATTTCCAACAGTGACCACGCCATTCTGCGCCACAGGTGCGAAAACACATTTTGGGCAGGATATGAAAAATGACAGCTATACTGTTCATAAGGAGGTGTAAAAAATGGCAATGTTGAAAATCTGTAGTGAAAATAAAAAAAAATTGGTGAGGTTACAAGCGTGCTTAGAAACAGTGCAACACATGCTCATAACGCCATCATTTTTTGGAATTTTTTCACCAAATTTGCAACATGTTTTTTTGGGGGACCCAACCCCATGAACAGTGGCACTGTTGTTTTGATAATCAGTCCTGAAAGGTGATTCCATGCAGCAACTGCAAAATCATCTTTTGGAACCAAGTAACCAAATGATAGTGACAGTGGTCATGAGGTGGGGTCCCAAGAACTCCATGTTGAAAATTTGGGGCCAAAAATTCTTAAAAATGGCTGAGATATCAATCAAAGCTGAGCCCCCCTTGACTCCCATTATACAGCTTACCATCATGTCCTCAGTTTGCCAGTCAGATTTGAAGAGTGCACACTTGTCCCAGTCCATAGAAGATCGCTGTTCCCAACCTTCATATGTAAGTATAAGGTAAGGGTGTGGGGAGGTGGGTCTGCAGAGGGAGGTGGGGGTGACGGAGGAGGGAGTCGATGAGGACTGTTTTCTTTTACAGGGGAAAAAAGCTTCAGAGATGGTATTCTTTTATTTTACAGGTTACCAAAATATTTAGGCATATGTGGGTGGGCTACCAGTGTGCCACAATAGTGTGTGTGTGGGGGGCATTCCAACAAGGAGATTGGGCACCCCAATGTTAGTACTTGAACTATTCAGGTGGGTGGGGGGGTCATCTGACTCCAGGAGTGGGCATCCCGGTGTCGGAAACATAAATAAAAAATTATTTTGGCATAATGGGCTGGGGTCCCAGTGTGTCACATTAATGGGGGGAGAGGGGATACATGCCGACACGGGGATTAGACACCCCAATGTTGGCTTTCCAGGGAGTGCGTAGTGGGTGCCAGGAGCTGGCAACGTGGAAAGCCATGCTGTGGCTCATTTATTTATTTATTGAAATGGTTCACCAAAAAAGGCACACTGAACAAACAAGATGCTTGGCGGCAGGAGCCAACAAGAACTGTAACTCTGGTCATGCGCATTACTGTCACTGTAATGCACATGGCCAGAATCTTGTCAGCTGCTGCCAACAGAAAGAAGGTATGTCTGTGTGCCTGGTTTCAAGGAAGGGAGAAGGTCCTGCTGAAATGAAGAAACTGTTCCTCATTACAGTGGCAGATTTCTTTCAAGTGCAGACCTCTCTCTCTCAAACTGCTGTCATAGACAGCTCATCAATTCATTGGTGCCTGATGGATGAGCCCCATAAAGCATTAACTTGTAACCATCCCTGATTGGAATGGCACTTTTCTTTCAGATGAAGAACACTTGTCTCAAACTGCTGTCATAGACAGCTCACTGATTCATTCTTGCCTGGAGACAAACCCCATAAAGCACCAACTGCTTTGGGCAGAAACTCGCACACCTCTAAAATGTTGTACTGTTCCAAGATGCTTCTTGCACATGCGCAGCAAACAAACATAAAAAGACATTGGGGGACTGTATTGTTTTTACAGGATTTCATTTATAAAATATTTTGGGACACTGGGAGTTGGCCTCAGTGTTCCACACTGCTGAGGGACCCTAAATTCTGACACAGGGATTGAGCACCCTGATGTCAGCCAATAAATAACACAATGGGCTCCAGGGGGCATCTGCCACCAGGGGTGGGCATCCTGGTGTTGGATTCTGTATAAATAATTAAACAGGGACTAGGGGATGGTGATCGGAGTGTGAGGGGTGCCACTGGACACCAGGGAAACATTAGGACAATAATGAGAGGGTGGGAATGCCACTAGACACCTGGGAAACATTGTAGAAAATGACCGGAGGGTGGGGGAGCCCCTTGACAGCAAGGAAATAATTTTTATTACAGGGACAGTGATTGGAGGTTGGGGGTTAAAAAGAGTAGAGTACTGGGGAGGGCAATGTAAGGGACAAGCAATGATTCTCGAGGTGATGAAAAAGGATCCTGTTTCCTGACTCGTGACATGATATGGGATTCTTTTTTCATATCACAAGATCACCAAAAAGGATTTATTATATTTAAAAAAACACATTTCAAGGGCATATTTCTAACTTTGAAGTGCAGATTGCACCTAACGGGGTCCCTTTCAGCCAGCTAGGTGTGGTGGTCTCTCTCCAGGATGTAATTTTTGTGGCTTTTGAAAAAAAAAAATAAAAAAAAAACAGAAACAAGATGGGGGCTTGCGAAAAAGGAATTTTCTCTCACGAAAAAGGATTGTGTTCCTATGAAAAAGAAAATGATCTCACTAGACTGAATCCTTTTTCATGAAGTCAATTTTTTTTGTCAAACTATTTACCTCCATCCTGAAAAATGAACATCCCCTAGGAAATTATGGGAAATTAAAAACTGGATAACTTTGCAACTGGTTAATATTTTTGCACCAAACATTGGCAGTTCTGTTACTCAAGTTCTTTCTACCATATAAAATCACACCAAAATTCCACACCATCTGGTCGAAAGGTGATGAGGAAAAAACTGCAAAAAGTGGTGACTTTTAACTTTTTTACACTATCTGGATCTCAGAATCCACAAATCAAACTGGAACAAAACTTGCCACATCAAGAGATCTACCCCATGGAACAGCACATACCAAATGTTGCACAAATCCATTGATTGGTTGCAAAGTTATTATTGTGCACAATTTGAGGTTTAACATTAAACCGGCTACTCAACCATAACTATAGGGGCACAACCATGTCCCTATAATGTATCAGCACCAGTTATTATTCTTAGCATTCATTCCTATATTCACAACCTTAGTTTTATTCATGGTTATTCTAAGTTTAAAATTAATTGCAAGTTCAACACAGATTGTTAAATTTCTCTGCAACCCTATGGGTGCTAAATATTAAAGAACCATGTCATCTGTACAAGCTATTTCACAGCAGTGCCTGAAAAGGAATGCTGGTAAAAAGTAATTGCCATCATCAATCTGGTTCAGTAATCAGAGCTATTAATTGTGACATCAAAATATCAATGTGATGATGTAAAGTGAGACTCTGTCTGCATTTCCTGAGCCATACTTTAACTTTGAACTATACATATTACAGCTTAAGGAGGATTCTGGGAGAAACATAGAAACATAGATTTTGACAGCAGATAAGGACCACTTGGCCTACCCAGTCTGCCCATTTTCCTACCTAATGGATAAGCTGCAGATCCTAGTTAACTAGCAGCCTACTTCTTCCTACCCCAACCCCCTAGAATTGCCTTATGACTGTCCCATGCATGCTTGAATTCCACAACTGTTTTTGACTCCACAACCTCCTCCGAAGGCCGCTCCATGCATCCACAACCCTCTCTGAAAAAATACTTCCTTAAATTACCTCTGAAGCCCCCTTCTATCTTCAAATTGTGCCCCTTGTTCTTGCACACCTCTTTTTTTGAAAGATGCTACCCTCTTGGACTTTGTTGATTCCTTTGAGATACTTGAAAGTTTCTATCATGTCCCCCCCTCCCTCCTTTCCTCGAGACTATATATATTCAGCTCCTTAAGTCTCTTTTCATATGTCTTCCAGTGCAGAACCTGCACCATTTTAGTTGCCCTCCTCTGGACAGCCTCCAACCTGTCTATGTCCTTGCGGAGATTGGGTCTCCAGAACTGCACGCAGTACTCCAGATGGGGTCTCACCAACTGTCTGTACAGAGGGATAATAACTTCCTGTTTTCTATTGGTGATGCCTCTCCCTATGCATCCCAGTATCCCCCAGCCCTCCTTGCTGCCCTGTCACATTGCTTACCCACCTTTAGGTCATCTGATATGACTACTCCCAGGTCCCTTTCCATTTTTGTTGTTGTTAGTATCTCACCCCCCATTGTGTACTCTTCCCC
This sequence comes from Neoceratodus forsteri, assembly GCA_016271365.2. Classification (NCBI taxonomy): domain Eukaryota; kingdom Metazoa; phylum Chordata; order Ceratodontiformes; family Ceratodontidae; genus Neoceratodus; species Neoceratodus forsteri. The sequence goes on from CM028130.1 coordinate 677,095,765, forward strand.
TGGGTTTTTGTTTCCCAGGTGCATTACCTTGCACTTCTTAGCATTGAAACTAAGCTGCCATACATTTGACCATTCCTCTAACCTTGCCAAGTCCCTTCTCATCCTTTCCATCCCACCTTGTCGTCAACTCTGTTGCAGATCTTTGTGTCATCTGCAAAGAGACATACTTTTCCTTCCAGTCCCTCTGCAATGTCACTTATAAAGACATTGAAGAGGACCGGTCCTAATACTGAACCCTGTGGTACCCCACTAGTAACCCCCCTTTCTTCAGAGTGGACTCCATTTACTATTACTCTCTGTGTCCTATTCTCCAGCCAATTCTTTACCCAGGCTGTCATCTAGGGACCCACTCCCAGGCTGGCTAACTTGTATATTAATCTTTTGTGTGGGACTGTGTCAAATGCCTTGCTAAAGTCTAGGTAGGCCATGTCCACAGCCCCTCCCTGATCTACTACTTTGGTCACCCAGTCAAAGAAATCTATCAGATTTGTCTGGCATGACCTTCCTCTGTGAATCCATGCTGCCTTGGGTCCTGAGCCCTCTGGCCTCTAGATACTCAACAATTCTTTCCTTCAGAAGTGATTCCATCATTTTCCCTACCACTGAGGTTAAACTAACAGGTCTGTAGTTTTCTACTTCTGCCTTGCTCCCACTTTTGTGAAGGGGAATCACATCTGCCCTTCTCCAGTCCTCGGGTACCACCCCATCCTCCCATGATTTGTTAAAGAGGGTAGTCAGTGGTGTCACTAGTTCTACCCTTAGTTCTTTTAGAATTCTGCGATGAATCCCATCAAGCCCCATTACTTTGTCCACCTTCAGTTTTAAGAGTTCTTTCAGAACCCTTTCTTCTGTAAATGGGCTGGTATCAACTTCTGTATCCAGAGTGTTTCTACTGTTTGTTTTAGGTACCTCCCACTTCCTTTGTAAATACTGAGCAAAAATATTTGTTTAGTATCTCTGCCTTTTCACAGTCACCCTCTGCCCACCCTCCCTCCTCTTTATTAAGCCTCACTAGCCCTCCCTTGATCTTCCTTTACTCCCTGATGTACCTATAAAAGGTTTTATCCCCCTTCTTAACTGAGTTGGCTATCTTTTCCTCAGTTTGGGCCTTTGCTGTTCTGACTGACTTCCCAGCTTCCTTTTGCTTTAACTGATACAGTTCTCTGTCCTGCTTCTTCTGTGATTCCTTGTACTTCCTGAATGCTTTCTTTTTCTCTTGAACCTTCACTGCCACTTAAGGTGTAACGTACATGCTGCATCACTGTGGAGAAGCTGTGAAAGCAGGACTGTGTAAGGCAAGATTTTAACTAATTAAAGGTATGCCACCATTGCCACAATTACAGCACAGCTAGTAATTGCCTTGCTCATAATGCTGCCTTAGAGTTAAATATTTCCACAGTCTTACCAGTTTGTCTTGTGTCACATGAATCACAGCAGAGAGAGTGAGGGAAGCCCTCAGCTCCCTTAAGATGTAGAAAGCACCGGGGCTGGATAAGTTACATCCCAGAGTGCTGAAGGAACTTGCAGATGTCCTGACGAAACCCCTGGTGGAGCTTTTCACCATCTCTCTGAGGACAGGGTGGGTGCCCCAGGACTGGAAGGTGACACATATAGTGCCTATCCACAAGGGGAGATCAAGGGAGGTGGCAGAGAACTACAGGCCTGTCAGCCTGACATCAGTGGTGGGCAAGGTGATGGAGGGCATTGTCAAGGAGAGGCTGGGGGGGACCTGGAAAAGTCAGGGTGCCTGGATGATAGACAGCATGGATTCGTCTTGGGGAAATCGTGTCAGACAAACCTTGTGGAGTTCTATGACTGGGTGATGAGTGCCTTGGACCTTGGTAGACCAGTGGACATCATCTTTCTAGACTTCAGCAAGGCATTTGACTCTGTTCCTCACATGGGCCTGTTGGATAAGCTGGGAGAAATGGGGGTGGGGAACCAGATGATCAGATGGATAGGCAATTGGCTCCAGGACTGGACCCAGAGGGTCGTAGTTTGCGGGATAGTCTCATCCCCAAAGGGTCATTAGTGGGTCCCACAGGGATCAGTCCTTGGGCCCCTCCTGTTCCAACCTACGTCTCTGACCAAGGACAGGAATCAGGAGTGAGATGAGTCTCTTTGCGGATGACTCAAAACTGGGGGCAGTGGTGGATGGGGAGGAGGGAGGTGGCCTACAGGGGACCTGGAGGCTCTGGAAAGATGGTCTAGAAAGTGGAGCTGAGGTTCAATGCTGGGAAATGCAAGGTACTCCACCTGGGGGCCAGAAACCCAGGCCAAGTGTACACCCTGGGGGGGGAAATGCTACAAGTCTTGATGGCTGAGAGAGACCTGGGGGTGGTGGTGAATGTCAAAATGAAGAACTCGGAGACTTGTAGGAGGGCAGCAGCCAAGGCCAACAGGATGCTGGGATGCATCACTAGGGGGATCACCTCCAGAAGGAGGGAAGTGATGCTCCCTCTGTATAACTGCTTGGTGAGGCCACACCTTAGTACTAGGTGCAGTTTGGAGAGCCACACTTAAAGAGGGACATTAAACTCCTGGAGAGGGTCCAGAGGAGGGCAACCAAAATGATTTGGGGCTTGGGGACAGGACTTGAGGAGAGGCTCGAAGAGCTAAATATGTACACATTGGAAGAAAGAAGGGACCAGAGGGACATGATAGAGGTCTTCAAGTACATGAAGAGGGTAAATGGGGAGGAACAGTCAGGGTGCTTCAAAGGAAGAAGGAGGGGGCCACTAGAGGGCATGGGTGGTAACTGGAGGGGGAAAGATTCAGGGGAGAAAGGAGGAGGTGCTACTTCACTGAGAGGGTGGTGGAGCCATGGAATGCACTGCCTAGGGGGCTGGTGGAGGCAGAGACGGTGGAGGGTTTCAAGAGGGGCTGGGACAGGTACAGGGGAAGGGTTCTGGAAGCAAAATCCAATGCAGCAAGAATATCCAGAACTGGGAAGGGAGAAGCCAGTGAAGGCGAGGGGGGCAGCAAGGTCAGCATCGAGGTTGGGGGCTGACCAATCGAGCAGACTCGAAAGACCATTAAGGCCTATTCTGCTGGCATTTTAGTATGTTAGTATGTAATTATTTTCTTACTTCTTCTGTGTGCTTCATGGCATCCACTCTAAGAAGAGTAGTCCGGTGGTGGTAGGAGCCCCTTGGGGGGTGCTCCATGGTAAATCCGGCGGGGGACTTGGTGGATGAATATCAAGTAGGGAAATGATTATCTATGGAGCTTCAGAGACACAAGAAGGACTTACCATTGAACTACAAGTACAAGAGCTGGACTATAACTGAAAAGAAGTGTCCCATGAATTGAGAAAGATTAACAACTTTGTGGTGAAAACATTTAACATTTCAAAACTATTCCTAGACTGCTATGCTCTCAAAATATTATAAATTAATATTGGCTTTATGGTTGTTATTATATAGAATCTAATTAATGTTTTAAGGTTTATTTTTGGAAAACCAATGAGCTGCTAAAAGCTTTATTGAACTATTGGGCTACTGTGATAAAGTGTTTTATTTTAAAAGGAAGGGATACATATCAGTTTAGCCTGATTCTATAATTAGCATTTTGTATAGCATTGTTTAATCTTCTTTAAATTACTATGGTTATAATGAGAAGTGGTAAGAACAACTCTATGCATTCTATACACTCAGAGCCAACTGGGGGTCAGTTGATGGAGAAGGGGAAGAAACCAAAAACTAAAAGTACATCACAAAATAAAAGTACAAATAAAAAAAATCAGAGAAGGAGGCTCAGGGAGAGCTGAAGGATAAACAACATAAAAAACTTAATTTTTCATGGGACATATTAACTCTTCAATTACTGCGTCCACACTAAAAATTGTTCAGCAAGATTTAAGGCTGAAGGAAGTTACAGTTTTGGATACACAAGGTAATAAACGGCAGAACACATTGGTAAGAAAAAATATTACATTTCTTGAGAGACAAAGTGATAGGCAAAGTGATCAGGTAGATGATATATCTCTAATAGCAGGTGCTTGGAATTCCTCAGCCCCACAAACAGAGGGTTTAGATATGACTGGCTCAGAGATTTATTCTTATCAGGCAGTCTTTTCCCCCTGAGATGTCTTATGATGCACCTAGTGTCTCCTTATATGTTGACAATTCTTATAGTCCCCTCTCCTCCACCCCTGTCCCATAGAATTAGGAAGAATAGGAATTCCCAAAAGGAACATGGGGTAAAGGAGAATTAGAGATGGGTGAAGTGGCCCCAATTCACTCCGCAAAGTGATCCATGGAGTGAAGAGGAATTCTTGAAGTGCTCCGCAATGTGAAGTGGAGTACTTTGCGTTATGATGGTTAACGCGAAGTCCATTGAAAACAATGACTTTGCATTACTCCACCTTCCCAAACCACTACTCCACCAATTCTTAAGGTGAAGTACATTGAAAACAATGTACTTCACCTCACTTCGTGTTTTTCAGCTCCAAAGGTGAAGTTTGCAGTGATTCATGGGATTTCAGGTGTCATGGGCTCTAGATTGTTCTGCACAGCCTCAGTATGGGGTAGTGTGTGTAAGAAGCTATAGGAGACAGTCTGATCTGAGAGCTCTCTGCAATTCAAACCTTCTAAAAGCTGTTAAAAAAGCCTTTTTGAGTCTTTTTTTGCTGAAACTTTAGTTCATCGATTGTAGGAAACCCTTCTGTGCTCATATCATCGAGCGTTTATTGTTTGTGTGTGGATTTTAAATGTTAATGTACAACATTCAGTCTGTATACTGAGAGACAGTGGAAGTGTGCTTTGTGGGAGGTGCATATCTGTGGTGTAGGTAGATTTAAGTGGAGAAAAAGACAGTTATTTCTGTTTTGGTGATATTTTTCTTATAACTGTGTTAATGTACACACAGTAACATTTTCAATAATTCTTGCCTTTTTTTGCTGATTGTTGTGGTGCATCAGTTCATAATTTTAGTTTGTTTAAAATATGTGGTTATATTGCTGAAGTTTTCAATTTGCTATGCATTACTTAGTGTATGTGTGAGTATGCGTGTGTTACGCGTGTCATCAAATCAGATACCTTTTATTGTGCCAGATAGTAATTTCAGCAATGTGAACCTGCTATCCACTGCAGCTGTAGGATTTTTGTACTTCTTTGTGGTATCTTTACTGGTACTAGTACTAGTGACTGTTACTGCAGCAGTGCAGTACACTGCCCCCCCACCCGCGGCCCGCCCCAACCGGCTAAGGTATTCTTTTCCAGATTTGAATTTCTGATGTTGAGCACTGGTTAGATGTTGTGCCTTTGTGTCTGAATCTCTTCAGTGTGCAGCGCAATCTTAATCTGTCTGTGCATTTACATTTCTTTAGGGCCCAATCTCCATCTGTAACTTAAGTCACAATTGTTTGTTTGGCTTCCCTTCAGAGTACTGGACAGGTGTGGTGCATAATTCTGCATGAACATTGTACTCATTGATATTCATTTTTAAGTCAGGACCATCATCACAAGTCACTCGTGATACAAATTACATTCTTCATCATCACAGTCACAAATGCAGTCACAAATCACGATTCATGATCACGTCATGAATCACAACATTAATTTTTTTACTAGTTACTTCGGTGTATTGTAAGCCTGTTTTGTAGTATCTCTCCAGGTTTCACCACCCCACCATTGTACTCATTGATATGTGTTTTTAAATTGGGGAGTTTAAGGATACAGCTCATCAGGGAAGTACAGCCATAGGCATTCATGTTCCCAATACAGTTTCATATTGGTTAACTCACACCATCGACACTGAATCATGTTCTTCATTATCACGGTCACAAATGCAGTCACAAACCATGATTCACGATCACATCACAAATCACAACATTAATTTTTTTTCTAGTTACTTGGATGTATTGTAAGCCTGTTTTGTATTATCTCTCCAAGCTTCACCACCCCACCATTGTACTCATTGATACATGTTTTTAAGTTGGGGAGTTTTAAGATATAGCTAATCGGGGAAGTACAGCCATAGGCATTCGCATTCCCAATACAGTTTCGTATTGGTTATCTCACACATCGACACCGAATCACATTCTTCATCATCATGGTCACAAATGCAGTCACAAATCACGATTCATGATCACGTCATGAATCACAACATTAATTTTTTTTGTAGTTACTTGGATGTATTGTAAGCCTGTTTTGTAGTATCTCTCCTGGCTTTACCATCCCACCATTGTGCTCGTTAACGCGTGTTTTTTTTTTATTCAAACTTTATTAACACATTTTTCCACAATATTGGAGGCAGAAAATATGACATATACAACTTGTTTAAAATACAATACTCAAACTACCCCCCCCCTCCAACCCCCCGTACAGCAGTATTATGCCTCCTTATAACATGAGCTCCTAAGACAGTATGCTTATGTGTACAGGGATAATTAGTACCTAACAAAACTTATATCTGAATAGTTATAATCAAGGTGTGAAGGGGATCCCAGATGTGAGTATAAGCTGGTAATCTATTGTGGAGACTAGCTATAGCTTTCTCAGTGCGAAGGTTAGCAAGGATTTCATTCACCCATTCCTGGAATGTCGGGGTAACCTTATCTTTCCAATGCCATAACATAAGTTTTTTGACAGATAATGCAATCATGGAAATGTGAAATCTCCTAACCTTAACCTTGATGGAGGACAGGTCCCCCAGGAGACAAATATCAGGTGTGAAACAATCCTGCAAACCCAATAAGGGGTCCAGGTTGGTTTTAATAGCATCCCACAGAGAAATTATTTTGGGACATGACCAGAATATGTGAAGGAGTGTTCCTTCCCCCTGGGAGCATCTGATGCATATGTTTGACTCGAGAAGGCCCCATTTCTCTAACTTGACTGGGGTATAATACATGTTTAAAATGTGATATTGTGTAAGGAGCAATCTATTTTGGGACACATATTTATGACAGGACTTCCATAAGACCTGCCAGTTGAGAGTATATTGGGGAAAAATAGATCCCCAGAACCTAGTTGGTCCGAAAGAGCCCCCATACTGTCTATGAAACAAGTCCTGATATAACTTAGAAATGACACCCAAGGACCCTAATAGGGAAGAAGTCTCTGGAATCAATGCCCTAACCGACTGGCAAGGGGGGTGCTACCCAACACCGTTGTAAGCAAGTGCTTTAATTAGAACACTTTAAATTGTGAGCATGCTGGGATATTACATTTCCAGATAAGTTCAGTTACTGGAAGCCATTTTCCTTCATCATCCAAAAACATGGATACTATCCCTTCAACCAACTGAGGCAACCATATGTGGGGAATCAACTGTTTATTCATAGTAAAGGCCGGAGAGTTCCAGATGGATTGGGACAGGTTCAAATATGGTGTATAGCGCAGGAAAGAGCAAAGCTGCACTTAGACTTTTAAAGAAGTCATAAAGGTGGAAGATTTCTCAGCACCTTGTAAATGAGACACTTTGACATAAAACAAAGTTAGGGGATCTACATTCATAGACCGAATTAAGTCTAGTTCTATTTTGAGCCAAGTCGGTCTCAGACTCTTGGGGCCCGGACACACCCACTTCAGACATTTAGCCAGATGGCTGGCCCAATAATAAATTGCCAAGTGAGGGATCCGCAGTCCCCCATCTATTTTAGAGGTGGCCAGCTTGTGGTATGCCAGTCGGGGGGTATTTATTTGACCAAATAAAATTGGTGAAAATTCTATGCATTTTCTGAAACCAGGATAAAGGGATAAATTAATTAAGAAGAGAGACAGGGTAAAAAATTTGTGGGAAAATATTCATCTTGATTATGTTGATCTGGCCCCATAATGAAACCGGGAGTTTGGACCATCTATCCAGATCCTGAATATTTAACTGGGAAAGAGGCTCCAAATTTTCTTTGAACCATGCTGAGGGATTACGCGTTAATTTAATACCCAGATATTTTAGCATCCGGGGTGCCCAACACAAACCAAAAGGGGTAATATCGGTCTTAAAGACCTTGTGATTCAGGGGAAAGAAGGAAGATTTGTTAGCATTTAACTTATAATTTGAAAGGGAACTAAATTTAGCAATTTCCCTTAACAAAGCTGGAATAGATGACACTGGGTGGGATAGACAAAGGAGAAGATCATCCGCATATGCTGTGATCTTGACCTCAATGCACCCCACCCAAATGCCCTGTATCCCCATGTTGCTGAGGATATTTTGGATAAGATGTTCCAAATAAAGATTGAAAAAGAGGGGAGAGAGGGGGCAACCCTGTCTGGTACCTGAGTATAAATAAAAGGTCTTAGAAAATGCACCATTTCCCAAAATCTTAGCTGATGGGGTTTGATATAATGCACGAATCCAGTCTATAAAGATGGTAGGGAACTGGAAGGCCTTGAGAACATGGAATAGGAAATTCCAATTCACACGATCAAATGCCTTCTCGGCGGCAAGGGAGACCAGCCCGGCAGGAAAAGTAGCATCCCTGGCCTCCAAGAAGACATGTGAAAGGGTGCGCAGATGATCTGAAGATGATCGTCCCTTCATGAACCACACCTGGGTCATGCCTATCAGATCTGGGAGAACCATTCTTAATCTATCGGCCAATATCTTCAAGAGGATTTTAATGTCTTGATTTAAAAGGGATAGGGGCCTATAGTTTTGTACTAACTCTGGATCCTTGTCCGGCTTGGGGAGAAGGACATCCAGGGCTTCAAACAGATTGGTATCTACCCCAACCCCGGAGAAAGTGTGTTGAAATAGCCGGTGAAGCACCGGCAATAAGAGTTCTCGAAAAGCTTTATAAAATAATGAGGAAAAGCCATCCAGCCCCGGGACCTTGTCCAAAGGCAAGGTTCTGATAACCTCTGAGATCTCCTCCAGTGATATTGGTGAGGCTAAGAAGCTCCTGTGCTGTTCTTATAGGGTAGGCAGATGGAAGTCCTTTAAATATGCCTCCAGAATCTGCTAACAGGGAGGGCACTCCATGTCCCTGTATAATTGTTCATAGTACAGTGCAAACTCTTGTAGTATCTCAGAAGGGGATACTCTCAGAGACCCGTCCACCTGGGCTCGAATTGGGGGGATGAATCTTGCAGATTCCTGTTGTTTTGACCAAAGTGCTAGTAATCGCCCCACCTTTTCTCCCAGATCCGTATAACTAGCTCTGGTTCAGATAATAGCTAACTCCGCCTTTTCCCTCAGCAGGCTTAAGTGTTTATCCCTGGCTACCAGAAGCTTCTTTCTGTCCTCACTCGAAGAGCTGATGGAAGAGTTAGCCTCTAGGAGCTGTATTTGGGACAGTAAAGATAGTAATTCTTCCTCTTGTACCCTTTTGCTCTTAGATGCTAAACTGATAAGGATTCCCTCATATAGGCCTTAAAGGCACCGCAGAAAATATCCAGCCTTGCACTATCAATCGAGTTAGATGAGAAGAAAAGTTCGATCTGTTCTTTTATAAGCTTGCAATACCTGGCATCCTTTAATAATTGTTCATTGAGTGTCCAACGGGTCTCTCTTCTGGGTGTATTAAGAAAAGCTATATTGCATACCACAAGGGAGTGATCAGAAATAGGGCCAGGCTGGATTGAGGTGGACATAACCCTGGGCAAGAGCCCCCTGTGAAATGAATACGTAATCAATGCGAGATTGCGATCCATGCACCGGCGAGCAAAGGGTATACTCCTTGGAGTTGGGGTGCAGGACGCGCCAAACATCACATAGCCCGCACTGATCCACCAAGTCCCTGAATGCCCTTTGCCCAGGGGATAGTCCTCTCAATCCACTGCTTGACCTATCCATAATAGAGTCCAAGACCAAATTGAAATCACCACCCATGATGATCAGTGTGGGAAGCATTGGGAGAATAACGGTAATCAGCCTCATAAAAAAGCAAGGATTGTCAGTATTAGGCCCATAAATACTGCAAAGTAAAAGTGGTATAGACCAAAGAGTGCCCTGAACCAAGACAAACCTGCCCCCCGGGTCTTTAATAACATGTGAGGAGATGAAGGGAATGCCTCTGTTAATAATTAGCATGGCTCCACAACTGTTGGTGGATCCCGAGGCATTAAAGACCTGACCCACTTGTTACCTCCTTAGTTGAAAAGCTTCTGACTCTAATAAATGTGATTCCTGTAGGAATGTTATCTGGGAACACAATAGACTTAAATGTTTAAGCACCTGATATTGTTTGGATTTTTTCCTAATCCCCTTCACATTCCAAGTTGCAAAAACCATGTTATTGGCCATCTAGATCAGCAGTATTGAGCTTAGGACAAAAAGCCCTGTACAGTAACAACGAAAGGAAGTTATCCAGATTCTCCTAAATACTGCTGTACTCCGCCATCATACCCCCGTCCCCCAACACAAACCATCTCTTCCCCATCCCCCCTCATAATACTCCCCCCTACGATTAACGTAAATGTAACCAACTTTTAAGCCAGAGCTTCCCCCCACCCAACCACCACAACTGTCACAAACAGCTTAAGCAAAGTACCGCACCACTTCCTCCCCCAGCCTCCCAAAAATACCCTTCGGCCCCAAACAAATACAACAACCCCTTGATACAAACTAGTAAACCTTAAATCAGAAAAAGGAGAACTCTGCTACCTAAGCAACTCCTGGTAGCTAAAAAGAGGTGCTGGGCTTCTGACATAGGGGCACAGTGAGTGTGCTGCTATAATTAACAGGATACATGTGAACTGCTAAAAAAAACAACCCACAAACGCGCAGGAACCCCTGATAAATATTATACAAATAAGGCTCTTTTACCTCAGCGTCTTGCCAGCGCAAAATCAAGTAGCACAGTAAAAGATAAATTTAATAACCCAGGCATTAGGAGAGAGAGCCATACAGGAGGAAATTAGCCCCGATTAACAGGATTCATGTGGCCTGCTAAAAGAACACAGGCGTCCAGGAACCCTAGGTAAATGATGAAGGAAATAGGGCTCTTTTACCTCGGCATCTAGCCTCACGAAAGCGAACTGACGCAGTAAAGGGTATATTTATTAACCCAGGCTTCGAGCAGAGAGCTTTGCTGAAGGAAATCAGCCCCGAGTTGTCAGCTAACGCCGAACTATTAATCTTATGCACCAAGCTCCCTCTTGTGGCTACTGATCGAAAGCGCATCACTACATGGATAGAAATAAAGAAAAAAGCCCAGCACTTCTCCTGAATTAATCTACCCCCAGAATTAAATCGTGAGCCTACGTAGTATAAAACGACCATCCCCTTATTGCTGAAGACCTGTGCTCCTAACAATACCAAAACAAAGAACACCTACCCGCTCCCTCACTTCCTCGAAGAGAGCTCTACAGGACTTTTCGCAGCTGTTAGGTTTGTGTGATCTTTGGCGGCTCTCTAATCCTTCTCTTCGAGCATTTTCGTATTTTTCTCAGCCCCATAGATCATGGTCTAGGATTGATTATATCCTGCTCAGTATGAGTCTTCTTCCGGGTTTCCTTCAGGCCGGCATTGAGCCGATAATTCTTCGGATCATGCATGTGTTTGGATCAGACTCTCGCTGGACCCCGAGTTTCATCGAGACACTGCCTGAAGCTCAATTACGCAACTGCTTAAGGATCCTAATACAGTGGCGCATTAAATCTTTAATATCCCTATTTTTGGCAGATAATCTTGGAACTGTCTCAAGGTTTGATCTGGTCTGGTGTTCCCATAAATGTTACCTGAGGGGTGAGTTAATTAAGTTAGCTCCGGCAAGGAAAAAAGCTCGGCAAGTGCGAGCAACTTTCTTAATGAGCAAGATCAGGGAAATCGAGGCCGCTCAATCTTCTACCTCACCGGTAGCTTCTTTTGGTGCCCTTTTGGCATTAAAAATCGAATACACTGATCTTCTTAAGGAGAAGGATGAATACTGCTGGATCAAAACACAAGCTAAATATATTGACCATGGGGAGAATGCTGGGAAGCTGCTGGCCTTAAGGCTTCGGTCCGTAGAGGGTTCTAGACTAATTCCAGCCTTGAAAACACCTAATGGTTCTATTCAGACTTCCCCTAAGAAGGTTGTATAGATTTTTGAAGACAATTATCGGGATTTATATAGTATGCCCATACCCCCCCCATCTCTTTTAGATATAGATACATATCTGGCTGACATTGACATTCCACAGCTTCTGCTGGATCATGAGAGGGCTCTAACAGCCCCAATTTCTCTTGCCGAGATAGAAGAGGTTATTGCCTCCCTGGTCTTGGATAAGGCACCCGGCCCGGATGGGTTCCCTGCCAACTTTTATAAAGTGTTTTCGAAGGAGCTCGCTCCGATACTTCTTAAACTTTATGAGTATCTTTTTTCTTCCCCCGTCATTGATCCTACGCTTCTTGAAGCCACTGTTGTTCTAATTCTCAAGCCGGGCAAAGTCCCTACTGACCCGGCGAGTTATCGTCCTATATCTCTTCAAAATTATGATATGAAAATACTTTCTAAGATTCTAGCTGAGCGAATGAAGGGGGTTTGGACCCATCTTCTCAGTCCAGAACAGGTCGGTTTTGTTCATTCCCAATCGCCATCGGATCATCTGAGAGTCCTCTCCCATATTTCTCAATATGCTGGCGCTGCCCTAACCCCAATGGCTTTGGTCTCGCTGGATGCTGAGAAAGCCTTTGACCGGGTGGACTGGGTCTTTCTCTGGGCAGTGCTGGCTAAGATGGGGTTCCCGGCTTCCTTTCTTAAACGGGTCCAAACCCTCTACAGATGCCCTTCGGCTAGGATATATTGTAATGGGCTTTTCTCGTCACAGTTCCGGTTATATACTGGCACCAGACAAGGTTGCCCCCTCTCACCATTCTTATTCAATCTTTATCTGGAACCCCTCCTCATTAAACTTAAATCTTCACCAGCTATTAGAGGGTGCCTCGTATACCAACGGGAGTTAGTCCTCTCGGCGTATGCAGACGATATTCTTCTGCACGTCACGTACCCCACCGAGTCATTAGAGCAAGCTTTGGACATAATCAGGCAATATGGGGTCCTTTCCCGATACAAATTGAATATTTCCAAATCGGAGATTTTCCCGTTAAATGCTCTTACACCTAAATCAGACCTTGTCAGTTTCGGCATGAAGTGGGCTCCCAAATCAATTAAATATTTAGGAATTCACTTCTCGACAGATCCCTCCCTCCTTAAAAAGCTCAATTTGGATGACCTCAAAAGTTGTATTCAGCAAGATTTGCAGCGGTGGTCCGCTCTTCCCATCTCCCTTTGGGGCCGGATTAACATTATAAAAATGAATGTCCTTCCCAGTATCTTTTACCCCCTTAACTTACTAAATCTTTGGTTGCCTGTCTCATACTTTCAGCAGTTCCATAGAATGTTTTCCAATTTCATCTGGCAGGGTAAGGGGGTTCGACGTTCCTTTGTTAAGCTATCCTTAACTAAAGATAAGGGTGGTTTAAGGCTTCCTAATTTGCTGCTTTACTACTGGGCGGCGCATCTGGCTAAATTAGGGAGATGGCTACTGGTTAACCCTAATCCCACTTCCCCGATCTGGCTCCATATCGAGAAATCAATTCTGCTTGACTCTGGAGTCAACCCCTATGCTATTTTCCACACTCCCCACTCCATACTCTCACACTCAATAACAGACCAGACAGTTCTTTTGTCCCTAAAGTCCCTATCACAATGTATGCGTTCCTTTAAGATATTCCCGAAGGAAGATCTGAGCCAACCGGTTACGCTTAATCCCAATGTTAAGATTGAGAATTCAATGATCACTCTCGACTGGCTCCCACAGATCAAAGAGACTTGTCTAGAGCATTTCTACGGATGCGGGTCCCTCCTCTCGTCTACGGACATCCTCGATAAATATGACATCCCCAGGGTAAACATTTTTAAAGTATACCAGCTGAGACATCTTATTGCCAGTAAGTTTGGTACGCTTTACAGGGAGTCGGTAGTTCGTCCCTTTCTCTCTCAGGTTCTAACTCTTGCCGCTAAACCGCATGCCATTTCGACAATTTACTCCTTTCTGTTGAATTACAAGGTTTCAGAGCCTTTGGTAGGCTCCAGGACCTGGTCCTCCCTCTTTCCAGACTCCACTCCGAATTGGTCCCGCCTCTGGAAGGATCTCCATAAGTATCATACTCAGGATAGGCTAAGGCTTACCCAATATTATATTGTAAATAACATGTATTACACTCCTCAAAAGCTTTTCCTACTTAAAAGGCTTCCCCTCCTGACCTGTTCCAGATGTATGCAGGGCGAAGGAGATTCCTTGCATATTTTCTGGAGTTGTGACAGAGTCTCCTCTGTGGTCCTCTATTCGTGATAATATGGATCCGTTTTGGGCCTTTTTGAGTTCTTCATTCCTGAAGTCTGCATCTTAGGGAACTATGCCAAGGTTGACAATGTGAGCAGACGCTACCACATGGCGATGATTGCTTCTGGTCAAGAGGCTGGTCCTCAGACATTGGATGGATCAGCTGACTTTGTCATATGCTGAATGGTTGACGGAACTCTCTGCCTGCCTCAATGCTGAAAAATTGGCTGCTAGCCTGCGTAATCGTATAGATCTGTTTCAGAAAAAATGGGGTAAGCTGTATTCTGTGTATCTCCATTAGTGTTCAATGACCTTCTCTCTGTGGCCTGCTGTAGCTCAGATACCCTTTCGAATTTGGTAGTAGCTGTCTTCCTGTATGGGGAGATGAAGCTCATTTGCATAGATAGACATGCTGTATATCCAGTTCTGTAGTATTGCTCGGCTTGCACACTCTGGTGGGGGAGGGTGGTGGGTGGGTGGGTGCTTTGGGGGTGGCGAGGATGGATGGGGGTGGGGTTTATTTTGTACCATGTAATTTCGTGGCTGATTACTAATGTCTTGCTGTATGTTTTGGTTTTTATTTGTTGAAAATCAATAAACTTAAATTTCAAAAAAAAAAAAAAAAAAAAAAGAACACCTTCCCCCAAGTAAGCAAACCATTCATTCAGAACAAATCCATAATGTGAGCTTCAGTCCCATGCTCAAATTCAGAGCAAGAGTGTCCCATATCGAGTTAGCACAGCAAGATAGTGACTATGCTTCTTCCGATAACGAGATCTCCTGGAATCATTCAGTGCTTGCTATCTTATTCAACATGCTACATAAAAGCAGACTCATCTTGACAACGTAGGGCTCCCCCTCATCATAGGTATAGAACTCCTCATGGGTCATGAAACAAGTCAGGCAGGGCGAGTTTGAGGCTGGTAAGAGCAGTATCTGGATCTTCATAAGCTGACCAAGATCCGTTCACTAAGACTTGCAGCCTAGCTGGGTACCCCATCCTAAACTTGAGCCCAGCAGCGATAATCCTGGACACAATGGGATGGAATGCTGTACACTTCTGCAAGACAGATCCCAGCAGGTCCTGTGCTATTCTTAGCTTTGAGTTCTCCCAGCGGACCTCTTGTAGGTCTCTCACTTTAGACAGGAAATGTTGCCTCTCCAAGAAACTGAGAAATCGGCATATAATAGGCGAGGAGCAGCCCCTAATGGAGGTTTCGGCCACAGGGATCTATGCCCCCTCTCAATGGTGTATGCAGAGCCGAAGGGAGAGGGGCCGGCAACCCATTCCACCAACTTCTGTATGAAGACGATAGCATTCTGGCCCTCTTCACCTTCTGGTAGCCCCAGTTTTACAACGTTGTTCCTATGGCTGCGGCCCTCGAGGTCCTCCAATTTTGCTTGAACTCAAGAAAGCTTCTGCCGTATAGCTGCTAGCCCAGGGTCTACCTTTTCTAGACATTTCTCCAGGGACACAATGCAAGCAGTATTATCCGAGGTTGTTGTAGAGACCTCGTCCAGCTTTTTAGACAGGGCTTTAAGTTCAGTCGCCATCTCTTTCACTTCCTCACGGAAGGGTTTAAACTCTTCTAGGAACCTATTCAGGGTTAAAGGCTCTTGCTCCGAGACTTGACTGGGATGATCAGGCCTGTCTGACCCACTCGAGGCCCTAGGTTTCTTCGGGGCCTTCTCGGGGATAACTGGTGGAGTGTGTTTTTGCGGGGCTTTTTTCATGTAAGCCTCCATCCGTACTCAAACCAGTTAATCCAAAGCCCAAGGTGATTAGAAGGCAGACTTAAATGAGAGCGAAGGGTTTTAGGTAGTTTGGAAGTCCGAAAAAAACGATTTTAAAATCGGGAGGCTGGAGCTGTGTGGAGGAGCTTCTACTCAGCACTCTGCATCACATGGTCTCTGTCTACTGATTAATGTGTGTTTTTAAGTCAGGGAGTTTTGTGCTGCAGCTCATCAGGGACCTACAGCCATAGGAATTTGCATTCCTCCCTGTATAGCATATGAGTTATAGTACTATTAGTAGTGGTGGGCGAAGTGGTCCCAATTCACTCCATGAAGTGATTCACAGAGTAACACGGAACCTGCGGAGTACTCCACAATGTGAAGTGGAGTACTTCGCTTCATAATGAGGATCGCAAAGTCCATTGAAACCAATGACTTTGCATTATTCTGCCTTCCCCAAACCACTTCTCTACCAATTTTACAGGGAAGTACATTGAAGTCAATGTAATTCACCTCACTTCGCCTTGTAATTGAGCTCCAAATGAAATTCTGTGGTGATTCATGGGATTGCAGGTCACATGGGCTCTAGATTGTTCTGCACTGCCTCAGTTCTGGCCTGGGTAGTGTGTGTGTGTAGTGGTAGCTGGAGACCGTTTGCTCTTAGAGCTCTGTGATTCAAAACCTCTAAAAGCTGTTTAAAATGCTTTTTTGAGTTATTTATTTTGCTCAAAATTTACTAGGAAACCCTTCTGTGCTAATATCATTGAGTGATTATTGTTGTGTGTGGAATTTGAATGCTAATTTAGAACAGTCAGTCTGTGTACTGTAAAGTGTGCTTTGGGGAAGGGGTGTATTTGTGATGTAGGTATATTAACTGGGATAAAAAGGCAGTCTTTCTGTTTTGGTTATATCTTTCTTGTATAACTGTGTTAATGTACGCACAGTAATATTTTCAGTAATTCTTGACGTTTTTTTGCTGATTGTTGTGGTGTAGCAGTGTATAATTTGTCTGTTTAAAACATTTGGTTATATTACTAAAAGTTTTCAATTTGCTATGCATTACTTGTAGTGTGAGTGTGTGTAAGATGCGTGCCATTAAATCAGACACCTTTTATTGTGCCATGGAGTAACCGCAGCAGTGTGAACCTGCTATCCACTGCACCTGCATTAATTTTTTATGCTGCTTTATGGTATCTTTACTGGTAGCGGATTGTTACTGCCATGCACTAATCCCCAACTGGCAAAATGTATTCCTTTCCAGATTTGGATTTGTGACTTGTGTGCACTAGTTAGGTGTTGTTGTGCCTTTTCATATGCATCCCTTTAGTGTGTAGCACAATCTTAATCAGTCAGTGCATTTGCAGTGCACCATTAATTCTGGGAGAATGCATTTCTTGTTATGCTCTCATTTCACTTTGTCAGCACTGGGGAATTTTCTGGACACAAAACAGTAGCATTTTGGGATGCACATTAATTCTGGTGACTGTGTGTAAACACTGCATGCATGACTGAGTGCATCATTAATTCTGGAAGACTTTACATTTCTTGTTATGCTCTCATTTCACTTTGTCAGCACTGGGGAGTTTTCTGGACACAAGACAGTAACACTTTGGGGATGCACATTAATTCTGGTGACTGTGTGGGTGGGGTACTGTCAGTATTGTTGTCACTCAGCCTTACTTCACGTTTAAAGCTGAACGACAATGCAAAGTACTAATAACAAGGCAAAGTGAGCCTTTCCTATGGGGCACTCCGCATAGCGAAGTGCCAATGCAAAGTGGCCACTTCGAGTTCACTTCGCAGGTGGATTTTAAATTCGCTGCATCTCTAAGGAGAATGTAGCCTCAGTCATTCAGGAACTGAGCAATGCTACTGAAGGGCTACAAACTGGACTCTGTTCAATTAGAACATACCAGAGGCCTACAGAGAGATTCTCAGACATTTCTAGAAACTTTTAGACAAAATGTGGTATCCAATACCCATGCAATAAATTATAACAAGGAATATTTCACAGACGAGGGCAATTTTACATCCTGTTCAAATTTATCTAAACAGATGTTTGAGATTATAAAGAATCCCTGTTATGCTAATATAATGTCTTGGAAAATATTGCAGTTTTAAAAGAAGAAATTGTTTCACTTAGAATGGATGTTTTTAGGAATAAATTAATGTTAGACAAGCTGATCAAATATGGAGATTGTGAAGAACTGAACTCCAGCTCAGATCTATTAATAAAACAACAGGTGCAATGGCAGGGAAATGATAGAGGCATTCAAGTGAACTTTCCTCCGCCATTTTTGAAAGAACTTATGCCCTCCTCTTATTTGAATGGTGTCTCTAAAATGAGAGGACTTTCAAAAAAGGGGAAGGCAAAAGGGAAAATAAGAAATAAGAAACGGAAAAAGGCAAACCTGAATGCCAAGGCTAAAAAGGGTCCCAAGAAGGAAGCCAAACCTTCAAAATATGATACTGAAAAAGATAAGACTAGACAAAACCTAGCCTCAGGGAAACATCTACCACTTAACAGAGTGAGGCCCTGATCAGGCACTTACTCCTCAGTGGTCACGGCTGTTGCTACCAGCACTGCCCAACCCCACAGGAACCAAGCAACAGGGCCACAAACCGAAGCAGCCAGTGGCTGACATCTTATGGCTCTTCTCCCTGGAATCCACTACTTAACTGTGTGAGGCCCCTGATTGGTTGCTCACTCCTCGGCATCCAAGGCTGTTGCTACCAGTGATGTACACTCCCACAGGAACCAAGGAACAGGCCCTCAAACTGAAACTGCCAACGGCTGGCATCTAATTGCTCCATTCTCTAGAATCCACTACTTAACATTGTGAGGCTCCTGATCAGGTACTCACTCCTTGGAGGCCGCGGCTCTTGCTACCAGCACCACCTGTCCCCACAGGAAACAAGGAACAGGACCACAAACCGAAGCATCCAACAGCTGGCATCTTATGGCTCCTTTCCCTGGAATCTACTGCTTAACAGTGTGAGGCCTCTGATTGGGCGCTGACTCCTCAGCGGTTGCAACTCTTGCTATCAGTGCTGCCTGCCCCCACAGGAACCAAGGAACAGGACTGCAAGCTGAAGCAGCCAATGGCTGGCATCTCATGGCTCTGCTCCCTAGAATCCACAGCTTAACAATGTGAATCCCTTGATCAGGGGTGCTCACTCCCCGGTGGCCACAGCTCTTGCTACCAGCACTGCTCACCCCCACAGGAGCCAAGGAACAGGACAGCAAACTGAAGCAGCCAATGGCTGACATCTTACTGCTCTGCTCCCAGAAATCCACTATCAAACAGTGTGAATCTCCTGATCAGGGGCGCTCACTCCTCGGCAGCTGTGGCTCTTGCTACTATCACCACCCACCCCCACAGGAACCAAGGAACAGAACCACAAACTGAAGCAGCCAATGGCTGATATCTTTCAGCTCCGATTCCTGGAATCCATTGCTTAACAGGTACGGTAGCTATTAGTGCTACCGGTTTAAATTGGGGTGCCAGGACTGACTATCCTGGATTGGCCCATACTCCTCAGCAAAAGCCATATATTGGCTGGCACTGAATCCAGCTTCTGACTCTAGCTCCGCTCCTCTGAAATTCCTGTCTTAGTGCCTTCTAATTTTAAAACTGCTGCACTGCATTTTTTACTTTGAGCAAGGATGGTAACTGCTGAAATATTGTTGATTTTGGCCAGGATTTTAGAGTACTGATGTTAACAATTTTAGACTTTACATTCTGGTAAGTTTCTTTCTTTCTGCTACCCTTTCCCTTCTCACTCTGCTTAATTACCCTCTTTCACTAAATTGCTTAAGCTCCATATCTAACTCACCCTCTGATTTAGCTGTCCATTGTTCTTCTATCTCCTGCTGCCTTTCTGTCTCCCTCTGTCTTCCACACCTACCAATTACCCTACCTTTTAATTGGCAGTTTTTTTTTTCTTCTTTACCCCATTGTGAGGCCCCTGATCGGGCACCCACTCCTCAGCGGCTGTGGCTCTTGCTACCAGTGCCACCCACCCTCACAGGAACCAAGGAACAAGACTGAAAACTGAAACGGCTAATGGCTGGCATCTTATGGCTCTGTTCTAACCCACAGACACTTTGCACCCCACCCACCTACCCTATCTGGCAATTTACTTGCATAGAAAGTGGATGATCACATGTGAGCTGAAATATACTAAGTGGCCACTTCTCTATTCGCAGGTTATACATTGCTGCCACTACAGTGAGCTGCTACACTCTGCACTCTAAACCCTCTTTTGACCCATTCTAAGTACATTTTCTGTACTGCTAAAACAGTTGCCACCTAAGCCCAGAATTAATCCTACCAAAATGGGCAGGTCACATCCATTCATCCTAATTCTTCTTCTTTTGGTATTTTTTAATCATGGTGACTTACAGGGAAACAAGCAACAACTCTGTCCCCAAACTACTATTACTTACAACATTCATTATGAGCCTTGCTTTAAAATTGGTAACTTTTTTACTATAACAAAAGGTCCAGGGTCTTAACACTGGCCTTTGTTACATCTGTTGGTCTGGCTAACCTTGTGGGCCTATGACTTCTACCCCCTCCAGGCTCTACCCATTAGCCTTACAGTGCTGCACTCCAGCCTAAGGAAGCGCTCCAACCATAAACAGTCTAACAAATTGAATTACAGGCTTCTGAAAGGATACCTTCTGAGAATTATCCTAATGCTACTGCTGATATCAGGCAATGTTCACCCCAATCCAGGCCCAGCAAGAGCTGATCCCCACAGGGGCTAAACAAAGCCTGAATCTATTACAATGGCGACTGTCAATATCTGCAGCCTGTTAAGTAAACTAGGCCACTTCAAAGTATGGATCACTCAGCAAAACCCTGCTATCCTATCAGTGGTAGAGACATGGCTTTCCCTGAAGATTCCTGATATAGTAGTCGCTATACCTGGTTACACCATATTCCAGCAGGACAGAATAACTAAACGCAGTGGTGTCTGTGCCATTTATCTTAAGGAGACACTTGTGGGACATGCCTTACCTTTGGCCAACCTTGGATGATCCACCCAGGCACTAGCTATTAAAGTACTGCTTGGCACTCACAATATGGCACTTACAGTTATATCCATCTATGGCTCTTCTAAAGAACACTTGACTGGCTTACACAGCACTATGGATTATATTTGTAACCTGAACCACAACTCTGAAACCATAGTGTTGAATGATCTCAGTGTTAATTGGCTGTCCCCGGATGCTGGGTCCTTCAAGGATGCTGTCTCTGTGCTTCACTACTCTCAGCTCATTACTTCCTCAACCGCTACCAACTACAAGATGGGGACAAGTACCCTTTTTGACTGGATACTTTCTAATCACCGTGATCGTATCTCTAATATGACAGTGTACTCAGATTCACTAAGCAATCACTCCCCCATTACTAGTAGTTGGACTAATAAAATCCAAAAGCCCCCCACCTAAGACCATATAGCAGGGTGCTGAAACATGGGCACCTTGAGATTCTCAAACAGCTCCTGCACAACCTAAACTAGTCCCTACTTGACTCCACTGATGAGACCAACTTTGCCTTGGACCATTTCATTAAGCACTTTAATGCTGCCTGTGACGGCCATGCTCCGTTAAAAAAGATGAAAGTTCATGGCACCATAAACCCATGGATAACCCCAGAGCTCATTACTAGGATGAAACTTAGGGATCACATCTGGCACAGAGCAAGATCAACAGGCAAGAAAGTGTATGTGCAGGAATATAAAAAGGCCATGAATGAATGCACATGGGCAATCTGCCTCGAGAAAGCCAAATACCATCATGAGGAGCATCATGAGGGGATACAGTAAGAAGGTCTGGAATAGCATAAAAGATGAAACCGGTAAAGCTCTGAAGGTCTCACCTTCTATGCTTAACATCAATGGTATCCCCACCCTGGACCATCTTACCATAGCAAATACTTTTAACAATGCCTTCACTGTCTTGAGTAATGTCCTTTATTTGAACTTCTTTGAAGATACCTCCCCAACCTTTGCCCTCAATCCTGAAGAGAGTTCCCCGGCTCCACCTCCTTTTTACTTTAGAAAGGTCTCTCTGCTAATGGCCAAGAAATACCTAAGCAAAGTGCTAGAGAAAACAAGACATAGTGGAGACTCATTGGACCTTAAAATTGTTGCCCTCACCTAGTCGAATTACTGGAACCCCTAACTAAGATTCTTAACCATTCGTTACAACTGGCACAATTTCCCCAAATATAGAAGTCTGCTCAAGTAACCCCCATACATAAAAATGGAGATTGGGCCCTACATGCAAACTATAGGCCCATATCTATCCTTCCATCATTATCTAATGCGCTCAAGTGCATAGTGGCTGACCAACTAGTGGATTACCTTGAAAAATACTCGATTCAATGCCTGCAGCAACACAGGTTCTGAAAAGGACATAGCACCTTTATGACACTCTAGAAATTCACTGGTTTCATTCATCAATCATGAGACCAAGGCAATTTAGTGGGTCTGGCCTTCATAGACCTAAAAAAGGCCTTTGATACCATTAGACACACTCTACTCCTTCAGCAACTGACTTCCATTGTTCTCTCCTCTGACATGATGCACTGGTTCAAGAGTTATTTAGAAGATTGCTCCCAAAAGGAGAGAATAGCAAATGTTATCTCTGAAATGCAGTTCATTCACTCTGGAGTGCAGCAGGGCTCTATATTAGGGCCTCTTCTATTTAACATCTTCCTCAGCAGCCTCCCTCAGTCCTGCCACCAATGGATCCTCTCATACACGGATAATGCAATCATCTTTACTAGTCATCATAACTCCAGACAACTGGAATGTCAATTGCAATTTATCTTTGAGTAAGTTGAGGTCTGGTTCAACAATCACAAATTGATGCTGAACTACAAAGAAGCTAAAGTCATGATGTTCTGCAGTGATCGCAGTAAGCACCAATCCCAACCCCTTACCATCAGAAACTTCCTGGGAGTCCCACTGGAACAAATTGAACACTTCAAATATCTGGGGTTAACCATGGACAGTTGCCTTTCATATGCCCAGCACATTGATAATGTTGCCCGAGCAGTCAATATCAAGATTGGACTGCTCCACAGACACAAACACTGTCTGACACCTGACGCCCCCAAAACTGCAATTGATAGCTCTGTCATATCTATTGTCGACTATTGCCTGGTAATCTATGGTGCTGCCTCTACTTCATCACTCTGTTGAATATCCATGGCACTAAATAAGGCATGCAGACTTCTCACAGGTGCTGCATGCCTCACCAACACATATGACCTGTACGCTCAAACAGGATGGCTTCATCTAAGCGGAAGGATCAAATTCCAAACCTGCTTGCTAGCTAAAAAGGCACTTCTCGCCTCTTGCCCCCTGGAACTGTAAACCTCCTAAGCCCTTACTGTAGCTCTCATCATACTCAAAGCTCAACCTACCAATCTCGTCATGTTCCAAGATGCTGGCCATCACAAGCACAGCGCTCATTTGCTTACAGAACACATTTTTTGTTTAAAGCACTTCACAGAGAAATCTCGACCTTACCAAAACTAGGTCCTTTCAAACACATGCTCTGTCAGCATCCCACGGCTAACAGTTCATGTGACTGCTTCACCTAAGATACCACCACTTGAGGGTACAACCAACACATACACTCTCACTTCTTCACTTTAATTGCAGTACCTTTCCTACCCTTGTTCACCTTTCTAACCAGGCCTTTTCCCATCCCTCCTACCCCTACCTCCCCAAAACCCCTGCCCACCCATCTGCCAGAACCCCACTCACACTACAGTAGAAGCCACTTAATCAGGGTGTAGATTATAGGGACATTCGGTTTATTGGGATGATCTGCTAGTCAACGATTAAGTGGCAGTGTTATCCTATGCATTTTCATTCTGCTTATAGGGTACACCTCTGCCACCTAATGGGGATGATTTTGCCCCACACAGCTAAGCTTCCAGCCTTCCAACACCTCTCCTTTGTGATTCCTCTCCACTATTTGTACCTCTAACACCTTTAATCAAATGTTAATCATGGAAATTCACAGCTGATCTCTCTGCCTCCCTGCCCCGCCCCTCAGTGATTTCTCCTCATTTTCTGTTTAGTAATCTGCTTATGGTCTATGTCTCTACACCTGTTCAACAGTCCAACAGTTCAAGTGCTTTTTGCAACAGAGAGCAAAGGGCAATGGGTGGAAGTGCTCGGCTTTCCCCAGCAAGAAGCGCAGCAGCAGAGATCAGATGCGAGTGAGGTGTTCCATGGGAGCAATCTCCCTACCAGTCCAAGTACTTTTTGTAATGGATGGTGATGGGCAATGGGTGGAAGTGCTTAGCTTTCCCCAGCAAGAAACATGGTGGCAGAGATCAGATGTGAGAGGAGTGTTCCATGGGAGTGATCTCCCTACCAATCCAAGTGCTTTTTGCAATGGAGAGCGACAGGCAATAGGTGGAAGTGCTACCTGGCGGTAGAGATCAGATGTGAGTGGCAAGCTGGACAGACATCCAAACATTGTGATGGTGGGTGATTATATACCAGGGGATTCAATTAATGAGGAAATTGGGTGGGCAAGGGAGAGAGAGAGACATAAAGTGTGCTCACTTTTTTAATGCCTCTGATCCAATGTGATGTGCTGTTCCTCTCTTGCTTTCACTCTCTTTCTATCTCTCTCTCTCACACACACACAAATTGTGCTCACAGTATTTTTTATAACTGCCATGCCACTGCAAGAGTGCATGCGAGAGACAAAGACCACACCACAGCAGAGTGATGGATTTTACTGCATTTCTAGAAGTTTGCCAGCTTACCAGCGTCAGAACAGAGTCAGGTAAAAGGAGCTAAAATTACATTATGAAAGTGTCTACATGCACACAGTACAGTTCAGATGCCAGTGCAGCTGTACTTCATGTGACACATGCCATTTCAATGGCTTCTGTTAAACAGGATGGCTACTTAATGGAGATAAAAGGCCTGCCACCAGGGCATCCCCATTTAGCGGCTTCTACTGTATCTCTCTCTATTTCAGGTTTTGACAAGGCCATTTTGGCTACCTACCCCAATTTTCTTTTTGTTCTCTTACTTACCTCCTCTCCCTGCATCACTTTGTTCACCTCCCAATCTACAGTTTTAAATCTAGATGCAAAGTATGTCACTATTGTTGACTGTTTGTTTGCAACTTTGTTTTGCCTCCTTTGTGTTTGTTCTCCCTTCACAACTGATGTGGAACCCTTGTTAATCAGCTGCATTGGGCTCAAAGGTATTGTAATCCAAGACTGAATAAAACAATTAAATAAATAAATAAAGATAAATAAACATTGCACAGACATTAAAATCAAAACTGCTGAATATGTTGATTCTAATAAAGCAATTGGAAACAACAGAATTGAGCCTGAACAACAGCAACAGGTCAGGAGGGAGGTCATTGTCAATGAAAAGGGATTTCTCAGTTGGCCTGCAAGAGAAAAAGGGGTTACAGATGGGAAAATACCTGACGGCACTACAATCAGTAGCACAGAAAATACTGAATTTGGATATACTTAATTTGGGACATTTTTAGAGAATACAGAAAATGGCACAGAAGATCTGATAGAAACATATGCTATACATTGTATACAAAATGAAACTGAAAGAAATCCTGATACTTATATAAGGGAATTATTGGGCATTGCTGAACAAGAGAGGAACATGTTTTTTATGCGGCACACCAATCCTACCATACCAAACTGCATACTTTTTTTATACCAAGTCAGGAGAACTGGCTGTGAAAGTATGGTCTCAAGAGGAAGCTCTTAAATTGGGGAGAATAACTGTAAGCCAACCACAGAAAGTCCCTGTATACCAGAATATAGAATTGGATAATAATTTACATAATACAAAAGGGAAAACTGATAAGGAACTTTAGGGACTCATAAAGTAATTCAAGACTGTGAAAACAGTCAATATATGAAACAGGAAAATTAAATCATCTCTTTTTTTTTGTTGGAATACTTTGGGAGAAACATCAACATGGAAAATACAAGGACTGATCTCCTTCTTGTCATGCTCACTTAACTTAGAGATCCCTTCCTATGTAGTAAATGACATTGAGATATGGAAGGAAGATTTGAATACATCTCAAATAGATGTCACATTTAACAAGCATTTGTCAATGCCGAATGTTTGCTTGCTGGCATTGGCAGTGATAGTGCAGAAGTTACAGAGCTGCATAATAGTAATGGCAGTGAAGTAATGAACGGAAGCCAACCCCACCACCACCCTGCAGAGAGTGACAGGCATTGGAGTGTGCGTTTGGGTCGTCAGCCATAACAGGCCACGCCATTTCAGTACACCCACCTGCAGACACTGGCAAAGTGTCACGCGGTGTTCCTTAGGGTCTTTGGTCTTCATCGCACTCCATTCCATTAGGAAATACAGTGGGATGGGTGCAATATAGGAAAATGGGGTGAACTTTGGGGCCAAAGAGTCCAAGGCATACCTCAATGCTTCTCACTGGCTGCAGGGTGTGGAATGGTATGAGCATTACAGGCAAGAATCCCAAGTCACACCCCTGATGCCTGTCATTCTCTACAGGGTTAGGCGTTATGGTTGGAAACCCAATACCTCAGGCATTCATTGGTATTTTCACTCCAAATGTTAAACATGGTTTTTTTGTGACCCCACCTCATGAACAGGGGGAATATCAGTTTCTTAGCCGAAAGCTGCTTATGCACAGTGACTATGGCATTTAGCACCACAGGTGCAAAAACATTCCGAACTGGATGTAAAAAATGACAGCTGTACTGTTCATGGGGAGGTGTAGAAAATGGCAATGTTGTAAATCTGCAGTAAAAATATTTAAAAAAATGGTGAAGTCATGAGCGTACATAGAAACTGGGCAACGCACATCCATAATATAATTAGGTTGGGGATTTTTTTTACTGCAGATTGTTAACTCACGCATTTTGGTGCCTCTGATCATGAACAGTGTCACTGTGATTTTCTTTATCTGTCCCAAACAATAATTTCCCACAGCGACCACGCATCTCTGCGTTGAAAGTGTGAAAACACACTTCGACCATGTTGTGAAAAAATGACAGCTGTACTGTAACAAGGCAGTGTGAAAAATGCCACTGGTGAAAATCTGGACTTAAAATATTACAAAGTCATGAACTTATGAGGGTGCATGGAAACTGTGCAATGCTCACTCGTAACACCGTCATTTATGGACTTTTGTCACCAAATTTTCAACATAGCCATTTTAAGACCTCTGCTCATGAACAGTGTAACTGTGATTTTCTTAATCTGTCCCAAACATTGCTTTCACACACCAACCATTGTGCGCTGCATATGCGAAAACACATTTTGGGCAGCATATGAAAAATGGCAGCTGTACTGTTCATAAGGAAGTGTAATAAAATGGCAATGCTGAAAATCTGGAGTGAAAATATTAAATTTGCAAACTTATGTGCATGCATAGGAACTGCTCAATGCACGCTCGTAAAACAGTAATTTTTAGGAATGTTTTCACCAAATGTTCAACATAGCCATTTTAAGACCTCTGCTTATGAACAGTGTCACTGTGATTTTCTTAATGTGTCCCATACATTGATTTCGCACATAGACTGCGCCATTGTGCTTTACATGGGCGGAAACAAATTTGGGGAAGATGTGAAAAATGACAGCTGTACTGCTCATAAGGAGGTGTGGTAAAATGGCAATGTTGAATATCTGGAGTGTAAATATTGAAAATTCATGAACTTATGAGTGTACATAGGAACTGCACAACGCACGCTCGTAAAACAGTCATTTTTTGGAATTTTTTCACCAAATTTTCAACATAGCCATTTTAAGACCTCTGCTCATGAACAGTGTCACTGTGATTTTCTTAATTTGTCCCATACATTGATTTAGCTCACCGACTGCGCCATTGTGCACTATATGGGTGGAAACAGGTTTTGGGTGAGATGTGAAAAATGACAGCTGTACTGCTTATAAGAAGGTGTGGTAAAATGTCAATGTTGAAAATCTGGAGTGAAAATATTGAAAATTTGCGAACTTACGAGTGTGCATAGGAACTGCACAATGCACACTCGTAAAACAGTCGTTTTTTTAAATTTTTTCACCAAATTTTCAAAATAGGCTCTTTGAGAGCCCACCTTATGAACACTGGCAGTGTCATTTCATTAATCAGCCCCAAAAGGTGATTTTGCGCAGTGACTGCGAAATCACCCTTCAGTCCCGAATAACGCCATGACAGTGACATCATTCATGAGAAGGGGTCCCAAAAACCCAATGTTGAAAATTTGTTGCATAAATTCCAAAAAATGCCTGAGATATGCAACAAAGTTGAAAACCCCCTATCTAGCCCATTATACAGCTTACTGGCATTTCCTCAGTTCGCGGTCGGCTTTGAAGAGTGCAGATGTGTTCCCGGTCCACCGAAGATCATCGCGTCGAGGTCGAGAGGTAAGTATGGGGTGAGGGGGGTGTGGGGAGGCAGGGTGTGCAGTGGGTGGGTGCAGGTTGTGGGAGGGGGCCAGGGAGACTACGTGGGACCATTTTTTCTTTATAGGTGTTCTTTTTGTTTCCAATGACAACGCAGGATGTTTGCCACGCTGGGGTGGGCTCCCAGCATAGCACAAGGATGGTTGGGGGGCATTCAGCCGATGAGGGATTGGGCACCCCCATCGCCCAAAGCATCGATTGCTGTGCTGGGGTGGGCTCCCAGCATGGCACCCAGTACTCGGGGGGGTGAGGACAGTGGAGCCGAAGTGGGATTGGGCACCCCATGGCTATATCGTGAGTTGCCATGCTGGGGTGGGCACCCAGCATGGCATTTGGAAAGAGCTTTGGGGCGGGAGTGAGCACAGCTGACGGGGATTGGGCACCCCGTCGGCTATACATGTGTGCGCAGACGCGCGGGGGCGCGCACGCCCGCGTGTGTATATGTGTGTGGGGAGGAGCTGCACATGAACAAGTGATATCTTATCGCTGCTCACTGAAGCGTAGCTCCCCCTTTGAACTGTATGCCACTGCATTTTGGAGCTTGTCATAGACAGCTCCATCATGCATTGGCATACAGGGGCCGCACCTGCCAACACACTGATTGAATTGGAGCGGGTGACACACCTCCAAAATCTCGGATGATGGCACTATGTTTCTTGCACATGCGTGCAAGCAAACATAACAAACATAATAAATGTATCTTAATTTTTGAAGACCGTTTTTTTCTTTTTTGTGCATGCATATGTGACGTATGAATGAGGGATCCACTCACTGTAGATCAAGGAAGGATGTGAAATGGTGCAGGTACATGGGGGTGTGAACAGAGTGGTAGACAGTAAGCCCTACCAGAGCTTCAGGCTGATGTAGCACAGCGATACATGGGGGGGTGAACAAAGTGGTAGACAGTAAGCACTACCAGAGCTTCAGGCTGATGTAGCACAACTGGACTAAGGCAAGGAAGGATGTGAAATGGTACAGGTACATGTAAGGGTGAACAAAGTGGTAGACAGTAAGCTCTACCTGAGCTTCAGGCTGATGTTGCACAACTGGACTAAGGCAGAAGCACCCACGGCATGTTCTTATAGTCCCCATTTATATGTCCATTTATGTTCTTACAGCGCTGATTGCCTAACTGAGCCAAGATGTAAAACAGACACTAAAATGTCAGGTTTATTTCAGGTGACCAGGATCGTAGTGGGGAGAGGGGGCAAGTGAAACAATGTCCTGAGAATGTGCTTAAACTTACTAATCGTTGCTGTGCCAAGGAGTGATACACCGGTCCAGAATCCCTATACATTTAAATTATATTTGCAGCCTAAAGGTGCTTAGATGGATTGGCATTTACATTACTCAGCGGCAAATCTTTTTCATACTTTTTGTGATCATCGGTTAAGATATAACCACTAACTGATGAGACACTTGGGGCATGAAACTGTGCTACCAGCAAAGTTGCATTTGCAAAGCCCTGAATATTTATCTGTTGATAATGAAATGAAAACTGTCAGCTGATAACATTCAGCCACTGTCCATTGCACAGAATAGACATCTCACTGATAGATCTGGAGCAAAGGGACATGCACTTGCCAATGACACCACTACAACTCCAGACATGAAAGAAAGAAGTTCATGCACTTTCATCACTGTTAACTTTTTCAGCATTTTAAAACAGTTACTTAGCATCTGCGCTAAGATGTTACACGTCGCTGAACTGAATTGTGACACCAGAATCCCTGCCATCAACATTTGTCAGCAAAAGTGAATTGAATAAATCAATAGATGTATAAAATGGTAAGTGACATGAGTCAATAACACATATCTGCATGTAATACTTGGCTTAAAACTTGAGCACCACCATATTCCACACCACAGCATCAAACAGGGATGCCATTAATAATTCAACTAATGTCAAGCAGTTTTTGAGCCATAAACAGTATTACTGTATCAGTATGGTGGCAGCAACAGGATCAGGAAATTATGAAATAAAATGCAACAGCACCCCCGTCGGCCATATGTTGTGTGGGTGGAGGGAGTGCATGAGCACCCAGGGGTGAGCTGTTAGGCGGCTTCAGATTCACCGGAGAAAAGGATGGATTCAATT
The DNA here is from genome assembly GCA_016271365.2 of Neoceratodus forsteri. Classification (NCBI taxonomy): domain Eukaryota; kingdom Metazoa; phylum Chordata; order Ceratodontiformes; family Ceratodontidae; genus Neoceratodus; species Neoceratodus forsteri. Next base: position 677,126,302 of record CM028130.1, read on the forward strand.
GTGAGCTACGGTTGAATTTGTGTTTTCTTTTTCTATACCTAGTTTTAGCTATTTTGTTAGGACATATGTCCAACCCTAAGATGTTTAGGGTCACAAGGTGATGTGACTTCTTTGAGCATCTGATTTGAGAAAGAGCTGTGTGATTCTATCTAAATGCCAGCTCACGGCAATTCAGAGAAAAAAAAAATATTTTGAAGCTGCATTACCAGACTAAGTGTGCAGTTTAGTGAATTACCACACAGGGGTGTGTATATGACAGCACTAAAAGGTGCATTAAAGTGCTTCAGTCATGAAAACCTCCCCCACTGGCTGCTGCTGAAATGCATAGCAGTATGTCCTCCTTTGTGCATTCTGGCTGTTCTTTGCTTCAGCTGCAGGTAGTACAGTACACTCAAGTTCGTTTGCATAGGTTTTAGCAGCGAGGAGTTCACATTGACAGAGTCTAGTAAGAGAAAATGCTTGGAATTACACATACAAAGAAGTCTGAGTTTTCACATCAAATGCTGAGGTATTTTTTTTCTGGAGGATTAGAACCCATGGAGTCCATGAAGGTGTGCTTTGGAGAGCTGGCGTGTGTAAGGACTGTTAGGCACCCACACATTTTGGTGGTCCTGCTTTGGCAGGGAACAGTTTATTAAAGTAATGATGTGGCTTGTCTCTCTAAGCTAGACAAGACTACACCATCCTATCAGGCAACCAACACAGTTGATCTGTGTGTGTGTGGGGGAGGAGCTGCTCACTGAAGCTTAGCTCCCTCTTTCAACTGTATGCCACTGCATTTTCAACTGCTGTCATAGACAGCTTCAGCAGTGATTGTAGAACTGTGACCACGCCTGCAAACACACTGACTGAATTGGAAGATGCTGACACACCTCTGAAAAACTCAGATGATGACACTATGTTTCTTGCACATGCGTGCAAGCAAACATAAAAATGCCAGATTTGTGTTAGCTATATTAGAGAAGGCACCATTACTGGATAGTTTTGGAATCCTTATAACATCTCCAAAGACCTTTTTCCCTTGTGCACTGATGAACTCCAGAGAATGTGATCAAATAGACTATAACCCCACTCATGGCACAAGGGAAGAGTGACAAATAGAAATACCCAAACAGGTAAGGGATTAAGCATTCTTTCATGGAATATTGAAGGAATAAAACATAAATTAGCAGACCATAAAACAAGGGCCTTCCTTGAGACACTTTATATTATGTCTCCAGGAAACATCCTGAAAATGATCTAATACTCGGTTATACATCATTTGGAATCCCAACTTCTAGGGTAAAAAAGCAAGGCAGATCTAAAGCAAAATGGATTACTTATCTGAAAACATAATTAAATGTTAGCATTGCTAAACTTAATGCTAAAGCTAACACAATACTACCTTTAAAATTGCAGAGAAATTATGTTACACTTTAGATTCTTAACATATATATCCCACCCAAGGCAAAAAACCTGGAAGATCCTTGGATACATAGTAGAGAGGCCTTGGAAGCCTTACTTGAAGCACAGGAATCATATCCTACAATTATTCTGGGGGATTTTAATGCTACAGTTTTAGAGAACAAACAAGATAGTGATCAGTATTTAGAACTTCTTCAACATGTTTCAACCGTTGACTCTAGAATTACCTTTTCAGAAACTCATAGGATAAAAAAGTAACAGACAAGGTAGACGAGTAGAATCCTTTCTGACAGAGAATAATTTTTTCTTGCAGATGGAAGAACAAATAGAGATCAAAATGACAGTTAAACTTTTATGGGCCCTAAAGGATTCTTCATGATAGACCTGGTTTGGGTTAATATTGAAGCTTTAAAATGTATATTAGAGCTTGAGATTTTGGATCATCCTGACTCCACTCACTGTCCTGAATCAACTACATTTTAGTTGTAAAATGATTCCCAAACCAATATAAATTTTGAGACTGAAGCCCCCATGGAAATCATAAATCTAAAAAGAATTAAATGGCAAAGTGATACAATACATAATTTTCAAGAGCTATTTTCTGAAGGTATTCTGGCTGATCAACACCTGAATATATTACATAATATTAATTTTACAATTATAGTATAATAGAGGAATTAAATAACTGGATTCATCAGACTGTAACAGAGTGTCCAGAGTGTCCTCCATTATGAGTGAGAAACATTATAAAGTATAAAATAAATATATGTGTTCCCCATTTCTCTCCTACTTTTCTTCTCTTTCCCTTTTGTCTTTTTTTTTTCCTGTAAATTTTTGTCAGGGTGGTCAACCTGACAAAACCTTAATACTCTTTACTGTCCCTTTTCCCTTGTTTGCTGTTGCTGGCAATAAGTTGCGCCTTTCCAGTAATGCCCCTGAATGGGAGATTTTAAAATGGAGGCACCTCGAGCACCTGAAGATAAAATGTATTTTTGCAACCTAGAGTGTTCCACATAAGGGAAATATATATATATACATATATACACACACACACTGGTGCCCCAAAGAAAAGAAGCTCTGAGGAGCATACTGCTCCTCTGGTGCCAAACCCTGATCTGTTGCATGCCTCAAGATGCAGCCAAGATATGAGATGCGGCATGGAAAGAAACTTTCATTTAGGAGCTGGTTGCTCCATGTCTGTATTGCTGCAGAGCATGGTTGAAAATTAATTTCCTTGTTCAGAGCAATCAAGAAGGGGCTGCTTTGGAGCAAGGGCATCTCTGAAGCAGTGGTAGTCCCACCAGAGAGAATGGAAAGTTAACAGGGATGTATCGATTGGTGGGACACTATGGGCACAGTTGGATAAGCCCTGTAGTGTACCATAGAAAAGGCAAATGTTTTGGCCATACATAAGCAGCCCTAGAGATGTTGTAACTGGGGTTGCATAATAAAAAGGGCCTAAATGAAACGGGGAGCTGATGGGCTGAAATTTCAATTGCCGGCTAAAAGGAATTAATTAGTTGGAGACCAGGGGCTCAGATAAAATAAGGTAGAGACACTGCATAGGAATAAGGCAGCTAGGTAACTGCTGTCTATAGTAGAAGGATACTGAAATAGTTCACAGAAAGACAGTACTAGGTAAATAGAAATGAAATATAGACAAAACAATTCTGGTTTACTTTTACAGTTTCCAGTTTTCTAATTGAAGAAGGTCTACTGAGCTGGCAGGAGAAGGGAGATAAGGAGCACATCCTTAATCTCCCATTCCCCTTGCCAGCTCAGAGACACCAAGAACAACATTTTTGTATAAAGTAATAAAGCTGTAATTACCTGAGTACAGTTCTGTGAATCTTGTTATAGGCATGACAGCCCACAGAATGACTCAGTTTTATGCAACCCAAAGAATATGACATCAGCCAAGCAGGGAGGGTCTTAGGTCCTAATGGGACCCTTTAGGAGAAAAGGTTAAGAACTACTATATTGCTTCTCATGTATAATGAATGAACCTTATACAAAGTAAAACACTTTAGTTTACATTAGGATTGTGGAATAGAGTGTTGGTAGGTTGTATTATTAAAGAAATAAAGCCTAATTACACTATGGACCCTGGTCACTTGACTCTGATGTCATGACCTGGATACTACAGAAACTCACCACCAAGAGTGGAGTTCAGATAGGTAGGCCAGTGGGTTGCTGGCTGTAAGGGAGGTAAGTGTGCAAGGTTTCACACCAGGTAATTGAGCAGAGCTGAGCAGAAAAGTGACTACAGAAGAGTAATTTTCTGAATTTATTTTCATTTTGGTGAGTTGACTCATGCCCATTTTTTTTTATTTCTGTATATTGCTGCAACTGATTTTGAAAATAAGAATTATAAACACACTTATGCATTTATTTTATGTACTTTACTTCCTGTCTAATTGTCTGTTTAGTCCCACACCATAACACAGATCATTTTGTAAATCTTATGGTTCTAGTAGTCAGAAACAGAAAACCTGATTTGATAGAATTTGCAAAACAGCAAAATTAAAACTTAACCAGAAGGTTATAGAAGTTAGGAAAGATAAAACTAGGGAGAAATCTAAAGAGTTAAACAAAATCTGAAAAGAACACCAACAACTTTTAGATCAGGAAAGGAATAAATATTATGTTATACAATGGGAAAATCTTCACAGAGCAGTAATGAGAAAGGATATTAAAGCATTTTGGAGGATCGTAAGCAGAGGTTATGGGTAATATTCAAACAGGATAGAGGCCTATGTCACTCCAGAGCATTGGGAACTCTTTTTTGAAAAGTTGTACTTCTCAGTAGAGGAAGAAGTAAATAAATCCAAAGGGAGGGCAGAGAAAGCAGTGGTACAATACCCAACCCCCATTTGTCTGCAAGAGTCAGAAATACACTCAGCATTGGTTTCCTTAGCCTCTAATAAGACTCCTGGACCATACAGTATTCTGGGAGACATATTTAACACATTTTCAGGCTGGTGGTTGCCAATATTTAAAGTTTTGTTCAATGCACTTATTCAAGGTCAGAATATACCCCATACCTGGTTGGGGAGCATTGCCTTTCCCATATTCAAGAATGGAGATTCTGCAAATCCTAAAATGTACAGGCCTATTAGCATGATTGATGTGTCTCAAAATGTATTTTGTAAAATCATATTACAACGCATCCATCTATGGATTAATGAAAATAATGCACTGAGTGAATATCAAAATGGATTTCAGGTTGGTACATGAACAGTTCAACACTGTTTCATATTGAGTCACTTAATCTGGAAATATGTTACTATTAAGGGCAGCAAATTGTATTGTTGTCCTATAGATTTAACTGCTGCCTATGACAGTATCAGCAGGAATCTCCTATGGGAAAAACTAGAAAGTTGTGGGATGGGCAATGCTCTCTTAGACACAATTATTAGGTTATACATTGAAACATGAATCCATGTTCAGTATAATCATTCTGGTTCACTAACATCTTCTATTAAAACAAATTTAGGAGTACATCAGGAGTGCATACTGTCCCCAACTCTGTTCAATTTCTATATTAATTCTATATTGAAGAACTTGCAGGATCCGGATTTTCATTCACCAGAAATCAAAGAAAATAGGGTGTCCCTACTGGCCTATGTGGATGATTTGGTTTTAATTTCTCCCTCCTTACTGAGACTGCAAAGAAAGTTAAATAAAATCATAATGTTTTGTAAAGACAATGGGTTGGTGATTAACAGAGAGAAAAAAACAAAGTAGTAGTTTTTGTAATAAATGTAGAACACTACCAAAGGTAACCATCAATAAAGAAAATATTATGACAGATAAATGTTATGGTTATTTAGGAGTGTGTTACTCCCAGAATACAACCTGGAAAATCACTGTATGATTTTGCTAACCGAAGTGGAAATGGCATCTAATGCTCTGAGACTGTTTAACTCAAAATTAGGTTAAGCAACAGTTCAGGGTATTTTAAAGGTTCTAAATGCAAAGCTGAAAGCTCGTATAATGCATGCTTCGGTGGTGTGGGGTGAAACCAGGTTAAAGGACCTGGAATGTATTATTAATAAATTATATTGTTACATCTTGATAGTACCACAGTCAGTACCATAAGAGGTATTGTGTTTAGAATTAGAACAATTTTCCCTTGAAACATTGATACTATAAAGGCATATATATTTCTTGTTGGGATTGTTTCTTCTCCCAGTGATAAGAATACCTAGATGGTATCTTGAGGAAGAAATTTCCTACATTAACCTCAGGTTTATCTTCCCAAATATTCCACTTCTACTGGAGGAACTTTATCCAAGAGGCTTGGGCTACTTATTATTTGAAATATACTGTATTTGAGACATATGGCAGAAATCTTCTTCCAGATTAAAACCAGGATAATGGGGCTTGTCATTAAAAGGCAGGCCATGTTGTCTAATGGCCCCTTCCAGAAAGAGGTGAAGAGGAGGGGGAAAGGGGGATAAGAGAGGGGCAGGAGACAGGTGACATCAGAGAAGGTCAAATGACCAGGGGTATGGGAGAGGCCTCAATTGGCTGGGGATGGGCTAAAGGAGGGTCCGGGGGGATACTTAAAGGCTTGCAACCCCCTGGACTTCCTCTTTTTGCTGGGAAAGATTCCCACCCACCCACCCTGAACTTGGCAGGGATGACTCGGCGTTGATTTGCATGGACAGGAAATTGGCAGGTATAAAGCATGGACCTTAGCGTGCCCTTGGGAGGGGGTCAAGGGAGCTGCAAAGGGCAGCAAATGGTCCCGTGTGAGAAGGAGCTCTGCTGGGAGGGGGGACAGGGAGTTGCCCATGAGAAGAGAAATCAGGAATAGAGAAAGGAGGGAGGAGAAGGGGGAGCAGAAGAGAAAAAGGGGGGCAGGAGAGGGGGGCATAGGCAGCACAGGCTGGGGCAGAGGAACCCAGGCATGGAAGTAAGTGGAGGAGGAGATAGAAACTAGGGGTTGGATCACATTTCCAGGCCTAGCAGAGTGTGGACCAGGAACTGATCCTGTGCAGGTGCGGCCCAGGGAAAATGGTGGTACCAAGTGAGGGTACCTGGGTATGGTGGTGCCTAGTGGGGGTACCTGGTTCTGTTGGTACCTGGTGGGGGGTACCTGGTACTGGTGATTATAAGGGGGGCCAGATCCAGTGTGTCTGGACCCTGAAGTGATACCAGCAAGAAGAAGATCAAGTTGGAAGGAAAAAGAGGATGAATCTTGGTTGTACTGAACTGTACTTTATACTGTTGAAATATGAAGTTGGGAATGTAAAATGTAATTGTTGTGCCTTAATAAATATTGCCAGTGAGCATCCAACATAAACCAAGTGTGGAGAGATTTATTTCTGGCAGGGGATCAGGGGACAAGGAATATTGCAAAGGCAAAATACTCATAAAGAATATCAGAATTTAAAAATTACAGATGGTTTAAGGGTTTAAAGCAGGTGCATTACTGTATTTGAAAACCTATTTAGTTAAACTTACCAATCCCCAACAGCAACAAATTGTTACAAGATATTGGACGGAAAGTTACAGGGCCAATTACATATTGTTTAAGCAGAATAGAGAAGGTGTAACAAGCCCTTTCTGTGGTTGCAGAAATTTGGTGGAAGACGATTTAAAACATTTTGTACTACTTTGCCTCAAATTAGAAAATCCCATAAGGAAATGGCTGGGGGAAATCTTTTGTGGCACTGACTTCCCTCCTGACCTGTTAATTATTTATTTTTTTATCAATTCAAACTCAATGATTTTGGAAAAACTGGTGACATTTTTGTCGTCATTACACCTGTAATGTTTAGTGGCTAGGCTTTCAATCTTGAATAAGGAGTTTGATGAAATGGTAATTTGCTGATACAGTACAAGTCACATCAAACTGTTCCTCTAATGAGTTGTTTTAGCATTTCTGACTGAATTGCACAGCAGTTGCTGGATCCTGCAGAAAGCCTTGCACAAACTGTTTCTTAAGAGTTAAAACTCAGTTTTGCATTGCATTTTGATTAGATTTCTGATGCATTTTGAATGAGTGCAAAAAACATTTTAGAAACATTGCTCTTGAGCTGGTTAAGCATTAAAAAGCAATGCAATATGAGTTGCCAATGCACTGCCAACTGTAAAAAACAATGCTAAACCAACTCATTGGTGGAACAGTTTGATGCAACTTGTACTGTACCATGCACATATATATTTGTCTGTATCTAAAAATGTTTAAAATAATTTATTTTTAGAAATGATAGGTGTGTGCGAAAAAAAAATTTCACCAGCAGAATTTTGGCGAAAGTCAGATTTTCGCTTCCGCGAAAGTTCAGAAATCATTTTGCCAACTTTCATGGAACTTTCACAGAAAACTGCAGAATAAATGTAAGAAATGCAGGTTAATGTATTAAACTGTGGGAAAAAACTCTGTGGAACTGATTACTGTCACTGCTCAGATGTGCTTCTTCTGCATTAAACTCTGGGAAAAAAAACACAGAAGTAATGCAAACCGCATTACTATATTTTCGATAACTGCATGATATATGGCAAAATACAATACTAAGCAAGACACTTTATTACCACATATCATGCAAAAAGTCAGCAGTTCCTAATTAAATGCTGCAGTACTAGACAGAAATCCACAATTATTTGGCAAAAGTTTGAAATTCCGTCACAAGCAAAAGAGTGGATAATTTCACAAAATCTTTGAAATTTCACAGAACTTCCGCAATGGCAGAAATCTGCACTTTCTCTCACCCCTAAGAAATGATAATGTACAATGATATTTCTATGTACAATTCAAAAATTTTTTGTATTGTAAAAGCTTATGCTGAACAATAAAATCTTTTGAACTTGAACTTGAAAATATTACTGCATTTTTTGCTTTTACCCAACTTTGAGTTTGACTTCCTTTCTGCCACTGCTGTTCATCTTGAGGATAAGGACAGTTGGTAATATGAACTCTTCTAATTCCAGTATGCTAATACCTGTAGAGTTTTCTTAATTTTATCTTGGTGTTATGCATTTTCAACTGCTGCTGTGCAGCCAGTCCTGTTGTTGAATGCAAGTAAGTGTTCTTAGGCCTTAAAATCTTTTCAAAACAATAGGCCCACTAACATCTTTGTCACTGCCTTTAGATGTCATGCTGTGCTGAGATAGGCATTCATTGCATATCACAACAAACATTTAGCACTGCATTTGGCACCAGATTCCCAACACTGAACCTGTTCCAAGCACTCCATGATAAGCAATAGCATTCCCGCCAACCCACACGACTAGTGGCTATCCTAGCACTTGATTCAAGCCTTCTGTCACCTGGTTCAATCTCTAACAGCACAAAATATAAATGTACAGGCCCCTATTCAGCTGATGCTATTCCCCAATTTCCTGATACCACCCCTGGTCATCGGATGCCATCTCCATTACTTGATCCACCTATCTACAAAAACACCCTCCCTCATTTTCCTTTGCAATTATCCACTGTTACCAATGCAGTCATCACCTTCTGTGGCACCCCTAGCATCCAGGGATGTCCCCCTCCTTCTCTTTGCTCATCCTCATTATTTTTGGCTCAAATTGTTGCCATCAGGTTCTCGAAGTTTCTTCTTTTTTTTTTTTGCCTGTCAGTTAATCAGCAAGTCTACGGCAGTTGTCCCAGCTACCAGGCTGCAAGGACTACAATGAATTGAGAATTGCAATGCAGGCTGCTAGCACTGTGATACAGCTCCTCTTCCAGGGCACTCATAAAGGAATTTTTAGGTACATGAAAAGAGTTTGCAACCCTTTGCAGCAATGTTTGAGTGGGATGAAAACTAAATATGGATGCAAATGGGTCTTTTATCCTACAATTACCACTGGGAAATCAGATCCCAGATCTGTCTGTCCTTGTCTAAAAAGCATGACCAATTATTACATGATGCATTCCTCAGTTGATTTTTTTACAGTATATATATTTCCTATGGTACCTACTGTATACTGCAATCTACTGATATATCATTTTGTTTTCATGATATTACTGTACCTGAACAGCACTCTGAAAGAAAAAAGCATTCATAAAAAAGTCTACCCTATCCTATACTACTCTACCAATGAATCCTATTATGTACTGTTGTTGATCCTTAGCAAACCTCCCCTCAGAGAATGCTTATATAAATATTGAATAAACATTAGATATATTTGTAATGCCGGCCCATCGGTGCAGCAGTTGGATTTCTGCTTGATGCCAGTGACTCAGGTGCTGGAGAGCTGGCTTGGGGGAGAAAGTCTGAGCATCCAATAACTGCTCACTTTCTCCTGGGGAGGAGGGTCCATGGTCCATTGCATGATGACTCCTAGTGGAGGCTGTGGGAGTAGCAATGCATTGGGCCCCTACTGCATAGGGAGCATGACAGACAGCAGCATATCCCTTGACATAAATTGCACACCATGCTCCCAGAGGAGAAAATGGGAAATGTGCTCCCTGGCTGGATGATGGTTGTCAGTCCCTGCCACCATGAAGCCCCAGACAGCCAGACCACCTCAGCAACACCCAGGTGGAAGGAAAAAAAATAGTGCACTGGCTGCCCCCACTGGTGCCTTCTCCCTCAGGGGAGACACACCCAGTGAAGGGTTATGCTGGGTTACCCAGGGGGGCTGCAAATGTGGGTGGTAGTTGGCACTGTGGACAGAGTGCCAGTGGGATCCTCAGTGACCCAAAGCAATGGCCGGTCGGGGAGCATGGGGAGGAGCAAAGAAAAAAAAAAAGAAATATTTGTAACAACATAAAAAGATAAGGAGGTAATATTCCCATGGCATTTGAAAAATAAAATCAATTTTGGCTTATAGCCATTGGTGGGAAGGGGGGTGAACTGCCACCCTGTGTGTGGAGGTGGTGTTAGAGGCTCTGCTATCCTTTCAACCCTCTATACCATAGAGGCGTCCTTGCCTTACACAGACACAGGTGGCACTACTGATTAGTAGAGTCAGTAGTGACATCACGCATGATGCCAGCACCCCCCACCTCTCCAAAGTATTTAAATAATTCATGTGTTGACGTGGACTACTACTAACATTAGAAGAAGACTGAGTTCAGCCCAGCACACTGACACAGTAAGTAGTCTCTATATTCTAAATAAGTGGGATGAAAACTAAATACAGATGCAAATGGGTCTTTCATCCTGCAATTACCACTGGGAAATCAGGCCCCGAGTCTGTCTGTCTGTCCTTGTCTAAAAAGCATGACCAATTATTGCATGATGCATTCCTCAGTTGATACTTTTACAGTATATATATTTCTTATGGTACCAACTGTGTACTGCAATCTACTGATATATCATTTTGTTTTCATGACATTACCTTACCTGTACAGCACTCTGAGAGAAAGAAGCATGCATCTAAAATTCTACCATATCCTATCTTACTCTATCAATGAGTCCTATTATGCACTGTTTTTGATCCTTAGCAAACCTCCCCTCAGAGAATGCTTATATAAATGTTGAATAAACATTAGAAATATTTGTAATGCCAGCCCATCGGCACAGCAGTTGGATTTCTGCTCGTGACATCAGCGACTCGGGTGCTGCAGGGCAGGCTAGGGGGAGAAGCCTTGAGCATCCAACGACTGCTCACCTTCTCCTGGGGGGAGGGAGGGTCCATGGCCCAACACTTGCTGACTCCTGGTGGAGGCTGTAGGAGCAGCAATGCATCATGCCCCCATTGCATAGGGAATGTGATGGACATCGGTATGCACCTTGATGTCAGTGGCATGCCATGCTCCCATGGTAGAAAATGGGAAACATGCTCACCCACTGGCCAGATGATGGATGCCAGCCCCTGCCACCACAAAACCGGACAGCCGGAGCACTTCAGCAACACCCAGGCAGAAGGAAAAAATTAGTGTGCTGGCTGCCCCCACTGGCTCCTTCCCCCTTGGAGGGAGGGACCCACCCCGTGATGGGTTATGCTGGGTTACCCAAGGGGACTGCAAATGTAGGGTGGTAGGTGGTGGTGGGGGACAGAGTGCCAGCAGGGTCCTAGGTGACCTGAAGGAGTGGCTGGTCGGGCATCATGGGCAAGGAGCAAAAAAAAAAAAGAAATATTTGAAACAACATAAAAACATAAGGAGGTAATATCCCCATTGCATTTGAAATATAAAAACAATTTCGGCTTATAGTCATAGATGAGGAGGGGGCAGACCACCACCCTGGGTGTGGAGGTGGAGTTAGAGGCTCTGTTATCCTTTCAACCCTCTACACCCATAGAGGTGTCCTTGCCATACACAGGCACAGGTGGCACTACTGAATAGCAGAGTCAGTAGTGACATCACTCATGACACCAGAACCTCCCCCACCTCACCAAAGTATTTAAGTAATTCATGTGTCAGCGTGTACCACTCCTAACATTGGAAGGAGACTGAGTTCAGCCCAGCACACTGACACAGTAAGTAGTCTCTATATTCTAAATGAGAATGCTAGAAAACTTCATGCTTTGCAGTAGAAAATAACTAAAACATGGACATGTATGTTTTTTATAGTCAGTAGAGGGAGAAGGAAAGATTTAAAAACAAATGTACAAAAATGGAGAAGAGTTGTGACACAGTTATTCAGGTGAGCAAGAAGTTACATTGGTAACTGTGGAAAGAAAAGTGTGTACCTGCTATAGAAACATTATATAAAAGCAAGTAAGAGTTTTTACTAAAGGATGTATACTGGTTTCCAGGATAAAAAACAGCATCTTTAAAAAAATGATCAGCTGAAATACAGAATGACAGTTTGAGAAAAGTAACAATTGTTAATATGATTACAGTGAAAAGGTTATATCACAATTTGGAGTTGAAAAGGCATGACCTAGATGATTAAATGAGTGAAATTAAGGTTTGACATGCTGGAGGAGAACTTTAATGAAATAAGAATTATAAGTATTGCTTACACAGTCAGAAAATGCAGCATGCAGTCTTGAAATGTGAAGAATGTATAAAAGGATGCATATAACCATAGACATATATAAAGTACAAGAAGCATCTATGGAGGAATAGTGGTGTATGTGGGGTAGTTTATAAAAAAGTGATTATATACATGATTTGAAAACACTGTAAAAAAATTTCTAAATAGAAACATCACTGAGGACCTGATGAAGTGATGCAGCCATGAAACCATTGCCATTAAGTGAGAAAAAATAAACGTTTTTGAACTTGATTTTGTGTGTTCATCCTTATCGATTTGCGCAGTTTGGATTTGTTACTTTTGAATGACCCAAGTCATTGTTAATGACTTTAATTGGAGAAATAATAGGCATTCTGAACCCATAAGGAATTGCTTGAAGAACCTCAACTTTCATGACCAAAGGCAGACTCATTTTGCAGAAGTAAAAGGGGGGAGGATAAGTCACTTCTGCTGACCCATTTTTGTGCCAAAGGTTACATGTGCCATGGATTCACAAGGTTGGACATGCTCACATGAATACATGTCCTGAATCTATATGAAACTCAAAGGTAAACAAAGAGGACTAGCACTTCTGGTAGTGTTATTGAGTAATGGAGTTATAGGCACCTCAAATGGAACATGTTAGAGCAGTCTTCAGCTTCAGTATTTAATATTGCTACCGGGAGTGCTAATCCTCTGTTTCCTGGGTTACATGGGCAATGCCTGTTTTCATGACTTTTTTCATCTTGGACTAATAAGAGCTGTTATAATAGACCTATTGTGTGATGCCCATCAGAACCGATGAGTTTCTATGTTAATTTTATACCTTCAGGACAACTGAAATATAATCCATGTCAAAGTTTTAGTATAAAGTTTCTTTGCATGTGTCATAGAATTAAACTATTATTATAGAGATCTTTAGCCTTATGCCTAATGAGAGCTGAATGAGTTGACAATAATGTAATTTTTTTATTAAGTCATGGCAACTTAAAATAACACTCTGAAAATGGTAAATATAGCCCTGAGAAATCCTATAAAGTGGTTTGGGCAAGCAGCTCTTTAGAACAAATCTGTTTTTTTGCTTCATACCTTACATTCGACTCATTGGGTATGTGACGATAGTGAAAAATAAGAGAGCTCAGAAACATATTGTCTGTTACATTCATAATACTTATCATTAGATTTATAGGGGCCTGATGTTTATTCTGTGCCCCAATGTACCAGCATCCCCTGTGATGCATTATGGGTGACTCACAATATATATTTAATACTGCTCACATGCAAGATTGAGAGCAATTCCCAACATCAACGTTAGCTGGAAAGTGAGACTATCTAGCTATGCTCCTTGTTTTACAGAAACAAAGGAGGGATTTTTAATCCTTGAATTAAAATCCCATATGGGGCTTACATCTGCCTTGATTCAGTGGTGTTCAAGGGTCTGGGCTAATTCAGTACAGTACACACCTGTATGAGTTTGTGTTCCCCAAAACTGAATTCAGGCATCTGCTTTACTTGGCCATTTGCTTTATTAGGCCAGAATTACTGTACCCCATAGTTCTCCAAACCATCCCTTTTGCTACCTCTTATGTTTTGCTGAAATATGGGAAATAATTCCTGGTTTTTCTCTCACTGTCTCTTTTTTGCTAATACACAAGTAATTGTCGTGGGTGTATATGTCTGTAGTAAATATGAAAACACACTGTTGGCTATGTCACCATTTCCACAATAGCATGCTGGCACAGGAAAATAGTACTACTACCCTTCTTCTGATCCACGTAACTTACGTTGCTTATAGCACTGGACTCAGAACAACTATTTTAAAAATGTTTTGTTCTGGAGTCACATGATGCACCAGGAGGAATAGCAGCTCACCTAGGGACTCTCTCCCCTCTTCGGTGTAATTTTGATACTTTTACCACATTTCGGAGAGATTTATTTAGCCTGAAGTTAAATATAAACTTGCGATTCAACAAGTGTAAGTTTGATTTGGCTGTCGGGCGAAGATGGAAGAAGTTTCCCAGGAACTCGAGGCAAAGCGCCCCCGACGCAGCTCTTCCCCATCAGATTCTTAGGACGAACTAACTCCTTCTCGGGTCTACAGCGAATTGTCTACAATAAAAGACGTGCTTTTCAAATTAATAGAAGAAGTAGCTGATTTTAAGCCTGCGCTGACCCAGTTGGCTCGACGAGTTACTGATGCCGAGGCCAGGATTTCTTCATTGGAACGGAGTTCAGAGAAACTCGGCCCAGCTATGGTGGATTGTAAATGGGCGGTGGCTAAATTAGAAGATCGCTTAGATGACCTCGAGGGAAGAAACCGCCACAATAACCTGGTTTTGTTGGGGCTCTCGGAGGGAGAAGAGGGCCCCAACACAATTCTTTTTTTACAAAAATTCTTGAGGAAAACAATTGGACCCTCGCCTAATGGGCCAGAATATGTTATTGAAAGGGGCCATCGGGCCTTAAGGGCTAAACCACCTCCAGCAGACCCTCCCCGGCCTGTGATCTTCAAGCTCCTTAATTTCCTAGATCGGGAGCATATCTTGAAGGAGGCGAGAAACTACCAGCTATCCTGTGGAGGTAGAAATTCTGAATAGTCCCTGATTTAACTTTAAAATTCAGCTAGCGAGGTCCAAATTTCGCCCCATTATATTAGTTTGGGCCACAGGGTGAAACATCACATGCTTTATCCTGCTGTTAGAAGTAAATAGTTAAAAGACGGCACAAAGCTCCGATTCACCGGAGGAGGCTTTGAAAACTCTTAACAATCGTATGCCTGATTTATTTCCTAAAGGCTGAGGAGATCTGCAGTCGGGGATGTGCTTCTGTTTTTTTTCTCTTTTCTCTGCCCTGGACTGAATCTAGTTTGGAATGTCTCAATCTCAACCTGCAAGAGACAATTTCTAGTCTACACTATAGTCGGGAGCTCCTTTGTTTTTTTTTTTCCAACTCCATTTCTCCCTTTCAGACTTCTATGGGGCCCTCGCTTATATGACTGTGTTATTTGAACTTGTTGATTACATTGATCCACTTGGGAAGTGGGGGGTCATTTTGACTAAGTTGCTTTTTATCCGCTAGAGGGACCCAGAGGACTGTGAATGTGCAGATTAGTTATTGTGTTGACCTGCTTATTCTGGTCTGTTTCTTGACGCTTTCGTCTTATTTTTCTTTTCAATCTCAGTCTTAATTTCTCTTCCTATTCTCTGGTTCTCGGCACACTGCCATTTGGCATACGATTTGGAATGTAAGAGGTCTCGGTGGATTGTAGGTACTGCCATAGCCTCGTTTGATTTATTAATAGGGTATGTTACAACTTGATCCCCTTATTTGTTTTTACATTAGGATTCATTGATGGGCATGTAAGTGGGTAATAGTTAATAATATGCCAACTACAGTGAGAGGAGCTTCAGTATTATTATTGCCAGTTGGTTTGAGATTCTTAATTTTTTTTCAGCTGGATAGGCTAATGGGGATTGTGATATTTTTATTTCTTAATTAATTACCATACGAGGTTTGAGCCTCTTCACCACTCGCCCATCTCATTGGGTTGGCCTTAAGGCTAAAAATTTGTTTTTAGTTTGCAATTTTATACCAGCCCTCTAATTCATTTTATTATCGTATTGGAGGCTGGTGTAGGGGTGGGTATGCTTTATCCTAAGCCATTGTTCAGGATTATAGAGTAAAGGGAATTTTGTTGAGGGCCTTATAGGGTTTGCTTAATTACTGGAATGTAGTACGTAGCTTTACTTTATTATGAGGGAGCCCTCCTTCTGAGCGTGCCATAGACCAGTGGTTTTGAGTCGGCCGAGGGCAGGAGGTTGGTATTTTTGGGGTTAGGGATAGGAAGGGACTGCATTATAGGTTTTTCCTTTGGGGTCTTGGTATTTGGGGGTATTGGGGAGGGATTTGGCAGCTTTCAGTTAACCATATTTCTTTGAGCTTCATTATGGTTAGCAACCTGAATATTATTTCTTGGAACATAAAGGGGAAAGATAACAAGAAAAATACATTATTCTAAACCATTTGCGTCACACGCTCCGTCAATAGTTTTTCTTCAAGAAACTCACATGCTTCCGGATCAGCTCCATTATCTAAAGAAAAGATGGGTAGGTCAGGTTTTTGGGGCAGGGGTGTCCTCAAGCAAAAGAGTGGTAGCTATTTTAGTGGCCACAAAAATTCCCTTTTTTCCATCAGATGTTTTCGCTGATTCTAATGGTAGATACGTAATTGTTTCTGGGAAGTTGGGGGGAATTAGTTTAGTGTTGGGGTCTATTTATGGTCCAAATCAGGAATCACCATCCTTCTTTACCCAGCTGGCGCTGGTTATAGCCCCTCTAGCAGATAGACCCGTAATCTTAGGAGGAGACTGGAATCTGGTGCAGTCCAACCATCTTGATCGTTCATGGTCTAGAGGAGTTCATCAGTCCCGACTCAGAGGGCATTGGCTGAATTCACCTCTTCTTTGGGCCTCATGGACCCGTGGAGAACGTTAAATCCTGATACTAGAGAGTTTACCTTTACTCCCTGTTCATAAAAGCTATTCTCGAATTGACTTCTTCTTGGTTAGTCAACAAATATTTTCCTTTATTCAAGAAGCTACTATTTTGAGTCGGGTAATTTCAGATCACTGCCATTGGATTTAGATGTAAACCACTGTCTGCTCCACCTAGGTCCTATTCATGGTCCTTGAACAATAGTTTGTTCAAGGATCCCCGATTGTTGAGCCGTTTTCGATCCTTTATGTCTCATTCAATTACATCTAATTGGGGATCAATTAGGGCAGTGGACCAGGCGTGGGCGGCTTTGAAGGCTACATGGAGAGGTGAGTTGATCAGACTTGCATCAACTCACAAAAAGAAAACCATGCTCCTCTTATCTAACTGCTTAGAGAGGATTAAAGCCTTGGATGTTATGGGAGAGGACTTGAGATCCCTTGATCAAGAGCAAGAGTTAACTCGCTTAGGGCCGCAATGCGCCAAGTACCTTAAGGAGGGGAGTGGAGAATATGGCCTCTAAACTGAAGGCCTCATACATAGAGGCAGGGCAGCAAAGCTGGTAAATTTCTAGCTTGGCAGTTGAAACAACGAGCTGCGGTTAAGTGCATGGCGGCGTTGAGGCACCCGAGAGCCGAATAATTTGGTCTCAGATCCAGAGGGCATACTTGATATTTTTGTTGAGTTTATAAAAACCTATATACTATACGCACCCTCTTCAGAGGAATTACCAAGATAAGGGAATTTCTGGCAAATATTTCTTGCCTAAATTACGGAGGAGCTTAGCCAGAGGCTGGAAGCTCCCTCTCCTATGAGGAGATTTCTGAAGCTGTGGATTCTTTAAAGTTAGATAAGGCCCGGACTGGATGGATTTACAGCCCTTTTTATAAGACTTTCAAAGATCTTCTGGTGCCACTGTTGCAACAACTTTATGCCTTCTGGCAGGATCATGGGATAGAGGACCCTTCCCTTTTGAGGCAAGAATCATTTTGTTACCTAAACCGAGAAACCATTGGATCTGGTTGGTAATTATAGACCAATCTCATTATTAAACATTGACGTTAAAATTACCCAAGATTTTGGCTACCGAATCAAGGCAGTGTGGCTAGGGTTAGTGAGCCCGGAACAGGCGGGATTTGTAGCTGGCCGGTCGTCAGCGGACCACTTCAGAAATTATTTTATTTAATCTCTGCGTCTACGTGTCCAGACATGGAAGCATCTTTGGTCTCACTAGACGCAGAGAAAGCTTTTGATAGGGTGGAATGGGATTTTATGTTTCAGGTATTGTTTCATTTTGGTTTTCCAGGGAAGTTTTTGAACTATATTCGGGTCCTCTACTCATGTCCTTCAGCGAGAATTCAATGCAACAACTTGATTTTAGCTGCCTTTCCCCTATTGCAAGGTACGCACCAGGGATGTCCTCTCTCCCCCTATCTATTTAATTTATATCTGGAACCTTTGATCAGGGCCATTAATAAGGACAAGTTAGTTCAAGGGATTTACATAGGAGAGTCTGAGTATAAGCTATCAGTTTTGCTGATGACTTATTATTGCATGTTAGGAATAGTCAAGACTCACTTCCACATCTGTTTCAAATCATTTCAGGTTTTAGTGAAATCTCGGGCTATAAGTTAAACAACAGTAAAACCACGGTTTACCCATTATCCCCTTACCTTCAACAGAGCTGGTGTTTATCCTTAGGCCTACAATGGCAACCCAAATCCATGTCTTATTTAGGTATCCAGATTTCAAAGGACCCAGCTGATTTAGTGGAACTAAACTTAAAGCCCTTGTTTAAAACTGTCAGGAGGACCTGGAAAGGTGCACTAAACTTCTGTTATCCTTTTGGGGGAGAATTAACACAATTAAAATGATGATTTTGCCAAGAATTTTCTACCCTCTATTCAACCTTAATGTATACCTTCCCAGGTCCTTCTTCAATCCGCTTCATAGATATTGAGCTGACTTTTTGTGGAAGGGGAAACCTCCGCGTAGGGCCTATGTGAAGCTTACTCACCAAAGGAAGGTAGGGGGCTTGCAATTGCCGGACTTCTATATTTACTATCTGGCTAACCATGTGGCGAGAGTGGCCCTATGGATTTCAGATACAGTAACGACTTCCGTGGGATGTATGCTGGATC
The DNA here is from genome assembly GCA_016271365.2 of Neoceratodus forsteri. NCBI lineage: Eukaryota > Metazoa > Chordata > Ceratodontiformes > Ceratodontidae > Neoceratodus > Neoceratodus forsteri. Next base: position 677,145,202 of record CM028130.1, read on the forward strand.
AGTCGATTGCTCATAGTACTAATCTTGACTTGGAATCTTATTTACATATTCCATGGTCTAAGATTCCCTTGGAAGTGAGGGGATACCCCATTTGGGTGGGATATTAAGGGTCTTCATCAACTTTATTCCTTTCTGAACATCCCCTTTGCAAAAGACCTTATGCAACCTCTTTTAAGGAATCCTAACCTTTTGATCGGTAACCAGCCGATAAAGAGATGTGTAGGCAATCTCCCTCCTAAGCCCAGGGTAGCGGATTTTGTTTTAGGGGGTTCAGCTATTTCACCCTCTGTTTTGGTGGAGAAATTCGAGATTGAACCTAGTGATCGGTTTTGGCTATACCAGATCCAAAGATGTATTTGTTCCCTCCTAAAGGGTAACAGAGGGAGTGAAGAGGCTGGGGAGCTTTTGAAGAAGATGAGAGACCTGATATTATCTGGAAATGGTACCTCCAAAATTTATAAATTAATTTTGGCAAAGAGGGACTCCAGAATATCCCCAATATCCTACTATTGGGAGACGAATTTATCCTTGGGCTGGTCTGAAGAGACCTGGACTAAGGTTTGGTTGGATCTATATACATATATTAAGCAAGACAGATTGAGGGGTCTTCAATTTAACATTTTGCACAATCTTTATCTTTCACCGGCTAAACTGTCTTGGATATATAGATTTAGCTCCCCACTGTGTAAGGATTGTGGTTGCCCTATCGGCTCCACTTATCATAAATTATGGGAGTGTCCTTAGGCATTTAAACTTTGGGATGCAGTTAAGTCATGGATAGGCCCATATTCAAATATTTCAGCTTATTTTAACACTGATGTATGTATATTTGGTATGTTTGCCCAAATCTCTGTGGTTGCCCAAAAGCACCACATGGCCTTGGTTGCTTTGGTGACGAAGCTGCTCCTTCTCTGCTACTGGTGTAGTCATAAATCCCCCTCATTTAAGGAGTGGTGGAATGAATTTCTATCCGCTCTAAATGCGGAGAGGGCTGTAGCTAGTTTTTTCAAATCAATTGAGAAATTCAATAGACACTGGAATAGCTTTTTTCAGAGCTTGAAGGATAAATATGGCTACTAGAGGGGATAGGATGATTTTTTATAGCCATACGTGGTACGGGAGTGGGCTATTTGGTTTTACTTATTTTCTCCCTGAGTAGGTCAATTATATTTAATGATCCTATACTAGACTACATCAAGACAGAGACAGATTATGGTTTTTAAGGTTCAGGTTGCTAACCTTCTTTGGTTTTCATTATGTTTTACTTGTTTCCTTCTCTCTTCTATACTGAATAGCTGCCTGGGTATTGGGAGGGGTGGGGGGACTGGGGGTGGGGTTGGGGGATTCTGGGAGGGGTATCCCTTTCCTATTTGTTGTGAGTCATGAGATTTTACTACATTAATATTTGTAATGGGGTTTTGGTTTGGGCTTGGTTATTGTAATTGTTGTTTGTTATAAAATAAAGTTATTTGCCAAAAAAAAAATGTTTTGTTCAAACTAGTCAAATTTTCATGAGCAAAATGTGGTTGTACAAAATGAGAATGAGTCCATATTATTCTTTAATTTTGAGGTCATAAACCCTAATTATTATTTGATGAACTTGAACCAATTATTTGTTATGGTAAATGACAAGGTGTCACCTTCATGGGCAGAAGATGGCAATGATAGGTTGCTGTGTGTTTAATGGTAATCAGACCAAAACAGTTGCTGTAAATTCAGTATGAGTGACTTGATTTATTTATTTATTGTTTTGTTTTTACCAATAGCAGATTCTGAAAATAGGAAATTGTGGGCAACCAACTTCCTAAAAAGAACAGAGGCCCTTTGAACACAGTGAAATATTTTGAGTAAAGATATGAAATGGTTTAAACTGACCCAGTAATAAGTATATTAAAGTACTGCTACATAATTCTCAGTTTCAGGGAGAGTGATCTATATAATATAATAAGATATAATAAACTTCTGCACTTATGAATTAGTCAACACCAGCAGCTATGCAATAATATTTCAGAGGGAAATCAGATGCAAATGATTGTGCTTCTGTTCTTATACAGTACATATAAAATCTCAGAAGAGGTTGCACAGTGCTGGGGTGCCAGGATAGTAATATAAATACAATGTGCACAGCTGGCCAGCTGGCTCTGAGGCAGGGCATCCTTCTGCAACACTGATGGCCGAGGTTTGAGAATGGACTCAGGACATTAGAGGGCCAGCCATGGGAGGAGAAGGATTGAGTACCCTAGGGACTGCTCTCCTTCTCTGGGGAGAGAGGGGGAGAGTAGCCAGCACACTATCGACCTCTGGTGGAAATTGGGGGTTCCATTGTGTCAGTGCCATCACCTGAGGGGGAAGGGCAGATGCTGGGCATCATTGCATGTCCCCACCCCCAGGGTTCTGCTGCAAGTCAACAGAAAAATGCTGGGCCCCATGCATGATGCCCTGCTCTGCCACCATCCCCACTGCCACTAGTGTTCACCAGGGGGGTCCTGCTTCTGTAGCCCCACACTTGGGGTAAGCCCAGACAATATACTGTATGAAGGATGGTGGGAAGGGGGTGCCCACCCAGCAGACCCACCCAGGGGGTAAGCTTGGGCATAGGAGAATGGCATGCAGGCAAGGCTGAGCTTCCTTTGGGGAAGGGGGTGCAGGACCATAAAAATAATAATAATAGAAAAGAATACAATGTGAACAGAAATCCCACACTCACCACCCCGAATAAAGTAGCTGCTCACACACTGTCCAAAAAAGTGCTGTAACTTGTTTTCAAAGTGCCAGTGCTGATAAAGGAAACATCTCCTGATGTATTTTGGAACTGATTAACTCCTTCCTCAAAGGATCTGTGTACAATAGTTGGGGCTCCACTTTTATACATAATGGCTGTGACATCATCACAGGTGGTCCCACTGTGTTATTATTAAATAAACTGATAGTGGTAGAAACACCTATTATATACAGTCTTATATATATACCATTAAATCAATTACACTTTCCATGAATTCTTTCTTGCTAAAAATTTACAGAACACATCAAATTACCCACATTTAAATGCATATAATGATCAATTAAAACTCATGAGAAAAATATGATTCTGTTTCAAAAAGGAAGTCCTGTGAGGGAGCCACAAAGACTGAATAACAGATTGTTGTCCTTGATGATTTTAAATAAATTGCTGCATGGATTCTGACCTGAAAAATAATAAACATATAAAACACGCTAAATAGGTTAACTTCGCCATAGCCTGTTATCTTGGCAAATTTCGCCTATCAGATACAAATAAAAACATTTACATTTAATTCATTCAGTTTATCTCATTCTATTCAAATATGGGAAGATGTTAAGGTAGTCATTCAGACCAGTGGTTCTATGTGCCCCTATGTGTAGATCCAAAAGCCTTCCCTTTCCTAAATAAAATGATCAAAATCCCCCCACCCCCACCTTGGTCTAGGGAAGACTCTCTCAATCGCCCTAAAAATGAACACAAGGTCAGCTTTGTTTCTAGCTTCCTGAATATGCCTGGCAGTGGCATAAGTGGGATCCCCATTTCCTATCACCCTCACATGTTCCCCAACCCTTTGTTTAAATGACGCTTCATTTTTCCAATGTAAAATGAATTACAACTACAAGTGGCCATGTAAATAACCATGCTAATGTCGCAGGTTATCAGCTGTCTAATCGTGAAGGATCTGTCTACATGTGGGCTCCTAAAATCTTTCCCAGGTGATACCGAATTGAAATTTACACATTTATGGTAATGGAAATATCCTACTGATTTATTTGTAAGCCATGTTTGTGTGCTTGAGACAGTCTGTCTACTGTGGACTAAAAAATATCCAAGTGTGGGCACCTTTTTGTATGACATTCTGGAAACTGTATCATGATGTTTATTAAGGACCGCATCTCTCTCAGGATATTCCAATTATTCTTAATACTATCCCCAACTTTAGTGGCATATATAGAGTAGGTTGTCAAAATTCAATGCATTAGATTCCTGTTCCCTACTCTTTGTGTCATACTGTAGTTGTTCTCCTTTCAGTGTTCCTTACATCAGAACATTTATCCTGTAAAAGGGTCTGGCTATACCCCCTCTCTATAAATTTGTTTTGTAAATCCTCAGTTGCCACATCATACTTTTCTATTGTGCTACATTTGTGTTGAATGTGCAAAAACTGACCCCTTAGAGATGTTAGATGTGACATGATGAGGGTGGCAGCTAAAGGAAAGGAGGAGGTTATTGCAGTCAGATTCTTTCTAAAGATATCCGTACTGACACTGCCTGATGTATCCTTCTGGATAAATAAATCCAATAACTGTATCTCATTTTTGCTGGCCAAATATGTAAAATGTAGGTTCTGGTTACTTGTGTGTAAGTACTCCAAAAAGGCTTCAGATTCACCCAAATCCCCTTTCCACACTAAGGATGTCATCAAATAATGATGATAAAGTTCTATATTTTGAAAAAAAAGGGATTTTTATCTGGAACCATTCATTATTTGTTCTCCCACCTCCCCGTGTGTAAATTTGCCAAACTAGGGGCAAATGTTGCCCCCATAGTGGTGCCCTTTGTCTGCAGGTACTGTGCACCCAAAAAGGTAAAATAGATACATTTTAAAACAATTTCTGACAATTTGAAAAGAAAATCAGTGGGGGGGGGTTCAATATTTACATCCCTTGTGTTTAGAAAGGAGGCTAAACTGTCCAAAGCCTCTTCCTGAAGAATATTTATGTAGAGTGACTCCACATCCATGGTAATGAGGATGGAGTCCTTATCCAGGACAATATCCTCCTCACACGTATCTTCAATATATGACCCCAGTTGTGTTACGAAGGGTTTAAAATGATAGTCCACATATTCTGATACTGGTTCGGTAAGAGAACTGACACCAATCACAACAGGTGTCCCGGGGGGGGAGGAGGCAGAGAATTCTTTGTGCGCCTTGTGCACCTTTGGGATTATGTAAATTGTTACTCTCACAGGGTGCTCCACAGTGAGAAAGTTTTTGACATCATTGTCAATTAACCCCTGTTGAAATGCTTCTGCTAGATTTTCAGCAATTCTGTATTTAAAATTGTGGGTTGTATCCTTATCAAGTCGACCATAAAAGGTGACATTATTCAGTTGTCTTTTAACTTCAGCAATGTAATCAAAGGTATTCTGAATCATAGCTGTGCCACCTTTATCTGCCTGCTTGATCACAATAGTAGAGTCCTGTTTATGTTTGTTTTATAGCAAATTTTTCATCATTAGAACTGTGACAATAATGCATACTTGGTAAATTATTAAACCGTTTGTCAAGCTCCTTCTCACATACTTCTTGGAATGTTGATCCTGTTGCAGATTGTGCAAGGTAGAAAACAGATTTACCCCCAAATTTTCAATCTGGTAAGTTCTGATGGGCTGTGTCAGTAATAGTTACATCGCCCCCACTTGTTGAAATTAACTCCACAGGCTGACAGAGTGTCCTTTTTTTTTTGTTGAAAAATGACTTTAAGCTTACATTTCTACAGAATTTCTGAAGATCAATAAAAGTTTCTAATTTATTCATTACCATTATTGGGGCAAAATACAGTCCTTTACTTAAAAGTTCCATCTCAGAAGAAGTCAGGGTTCTATCTGATAAATTAATTATTTTCTATAATTCCTTGGAGAAGTCTGTTGGTGGTGGTGGTGGGGGGGGTGCCATGTTGGTTGTTCTGTTGCTGCTCTGTTCTGTAAGAGCGTTGGAACCACGATGGAGGGGGAGTCTATTGATAAAGTTCCTGTTGCTATTGATTTGTTTGTGGCTCCCATTCTTCTGCCTCTCCTTCTCTTCCCCCTCCTTGTTTTCTTCTTTCTCTTCCCTATTGTTGCATGTCTCTACCCCTGCCCTGTCCACTCTCATAAGGGCTGTGAAATCTCTGATATTTGTTTTCCCTTATACTTCGCCTTGGTAAAGTTATTTCAGGTGAGGACTGGATTTGTTCTGATGAGTCCTCACCTGATTGAGCTGATTCCAAACTGCTCATGTACAAGCTCATATTAAAGGAGACTCGTCTTTTATTTCTCAAAATTCCCTTTGGCTGGTTTTGTTTTTCCAATTATTTTTTTATTTATTTACTTTAGTCTTTGGTAACCGGGTAAGGCCCACTAGGTACAAGTGCCTGTTTTCAGGGGCAACCTGGGAGCACTGGGTGGTTAAGTGATTTGCTCAGACTCACACAGTATGCAAGTGGAGGTTGTGAGAATCAAAATCAGGTCTGGTCTGCTGGATGTAAGCTCATTCACACCTCGTTCCTCTAAGATCTAGGCTACACTCTTCCTGACTCATAGTCATCTAAGTCTCTTTTAAACTAGGTGAATGTTTTGTTTTTTTTTTATTTCTAAATCAAGGGTTTCTATGTTCTCCTTGAACTTCTTGTTACATATATCAAAGTACCTATGGGTTTTAAAATTCATCACAATCTTTTCCTGCTCTTTAATTTCTGTTTTTAAGGTTTTCACTAACCTCTTTCCCATATTCTATTATCAGATGCATCATTCTATTTTAGGCATCTTCCAGGATGTCCTGCCACTTTTTGATGAATGAGTCAACTTTCAGACTGAAAGCTGGATCTTTAAGCAGTCGAAGTCCTCTTGGGATACATTGCACCAGAAGACATGCTTCCATATTGGTTATATTCCAATGGATATGTCTGGCTTTATCCACAGTTTTCTCAAGCACTGTAAGTGCTTTCAGTAAGGAGCTAACAACTCCGCTATTGTTTCCCCTCAGAGTGTTAGTAAGGAAAGGGTTTGCTCTGCTGGCCTCAGCGAGCAAGCCATTAACATAAGAGAACAGATTAGAGGTCCTCTCAGTCTCTAAGAATGTTGAATTTGACGTCTGTTGCAACAACATAGTTCTTCAGTCTTACTGAACTCAGACTGCAAACAGCTAAGGCACAACCACAATATAAAGAAAGTCATGATCATGCAGATTCGAGTTTCACACAAGCAAATATGCAATCTCATAACCCATGCAAAGCACTCAGAACAGTCACAATCAAAATCTCAGAAGAGGTTGCACAGTGCTGGGGTTCCAGGATAGTAATATAAATGCAATGTGCACAGAAATCCTGCACTCACCACCCAGAATAAAGTAGCTGCTCACACAATGTCCAAAAAATTGCTGTAGATTATTTTCATAGAGCCAGTACTGATAAAAGACACATCTCCTGATGCTTTTCAGAATTGATTAATTCTTTTCTCAAAGGATCTGTGTACAATAGGGTGTGAGCAGCTACTTTATTCTGGGTGGTGAGTGCGGGATTTCTGTGCACATTGTTCTTACACATACTATATATGTTCACTGTTAGCAATAAAATAAATATTACATAGAAATTATCTAACTCTAGATCAGGAAAGCAAATTCTTTTGTCCCCAAAAGGATATGAGGGCAGGTAGAATTTCAAGAATCCTCTCAGCTGTTTGTTGTATAGGGGAGTGGCTCACTGAATACTGTAGCATAGAGTATAATTGTGTATTATTTCTTGTTATCATTGTGAAATAATAACTACCATAAAATCAACTTGACCAACTAATGCAATGATCAATGCTTTTTATTTCTAATTATCCACAAGGTCAAAGGGTTCAGTAGTTTTCCATTTTATTTAATTACTGTAATCCTTAATACATACTGACTAATCAAACAAATTATAATTTACCGAATACCACAGTTTTACATACTTTACCATTTACTCTTTGTAATCTTCCTGCAGCTACTTCAAATAATTACTGCCAAGTACCATATTTACACTAAAAGGTTGACATTTTCAACTAAATGACATTGTTATGTCTTTTAATGGGGTGGGGTTTCTGGTACTTAAAAATACAACCAGTCTTGTAGTTTCAAATAATTAAATCATATTTACTTTGCCTCAGACTATAAAACTATTACTGCTGGCTGAAATGTACTTTTTTAGAAGACACAGTGAAGGGGAGTCAAGTGATGCTCAGCAAGGGGTAGGACATGTTTGGGGTGTGCATCATCTATCCACAGCAATTTCACCCCAAAATTTCAGCTTCTACATAAAACAACCTTTGAATTTCTGCTTATACATACAAGAAGGTACCTTGCAGAGTGAGTGGATACAATCTACTGAAAAATGGATGTTGCCTTACCTTCACATAATACGGAAATGAAGGCCACACCAGAACCACCTCAGGAGTCAGAAGCAAAGTGCCCGTGCTGCAGCCCGACCCCTCAGCATGACTGTCTCAAACTGTTCTCATCCCATATATGCATTGAACTTTTGTCGATCAAGGATGCTCTCCTAAAACTAATTGAGGAGGTCACAGATATATAACCAGTGATTACACAACTTTCTCAAAGAGTGGCCGACACTGAAGTATGGGTCGGCTCATTGGAACGGGCCCATGAGAAGCTGCAGCCTGAGATCATCATACTCAAATGTATGGTCACCAAATTAGAGGATTGCATCGATCAGTTAGAGGGCAGAAATCGATGAAATGGTCTAGTTCTGCTGAGACTTCTAGAAGGTGAGGAAGGCCCCAACACTATTCTTTTCCTCCAGTGCTTTCTGAAAAAGACTGTCAGGCAATCTCCAAATGGGCCTGACTATGCTATTGAAAGGGCCCATCGATCCCTTAGACCCAAGCCTCCTCCATCTGAACCTCCCCATCCAATTATATTCAAATTACTAAACTTCCTGGACAGAGAATTTATTTATTTATTTTTTAAATTAAAAGTTTATTGATTTTCTGAACACATATGTCACAATTGTTATACATTGACAGGATACAGAAGTAAACATCCCCCCAACCTCCCTCCCTCATCTTCCTCCCACTTCCCTCCCCTCCCCAATGGTGCCAATGAGACTAATGATATGAACATATGAAATTTGCTAGCAGATAAAGGCCTAGAGGTCTATCAAGTCTGCTCGAATGTGCAGCTAGCACCCCTTATTCTGCAGCTACCCCTCCCTTCCACCCTTCCCCTTCATTAACCTTCCCCCTTGTCCTGTACCATCCACTTTTGAAGCAGTCCACTATTCGACTGGATACCAATTCTGCAGGTAACGCATTCCACCCAGCCACCAGCCTCTCTGTAAAAAAGTGTCTCCTCATCTCCCTCCTGAACCTTCCTCCCTCCAGTCTCATATCATGATTCCTAGTGGCCCTCCCCTCCCTTACTTTGAATAGCCCCTCTGTACCCATCTTGTTTATTCCTTTTACGTATTTAAAGGTTTCAATCATGTCACCCCTGCCCCTCCTCTCCTCCAGTGAGTACATGTTCAACTCCTTCATCCTCCTCTCATATGATAAGTCCCCCAGCCCCTTGATCATCTGTGTTGCCCTGCACTGCACCCCCTCCAGTAACTTAATGTCCCTCTTCAGATATGGGCACCAGTACTGCACGCAGTACTCCAGGTGTGGTCTAACTAATGACCTATACAGTGGCAGAATCACCTCCTTCCTCCTCGAGGATATACCCCTTGCAATACAACCCAGCATTTTGTTGGCCTTTGCAGCTGCCTTCTTATATTGTGCTGAGTTGTTCATTGACCTTGTAATGAGCACACCGAGATCCTTCTCCTCCTCTGTCTGGGCTAGCTGCACTTCCCCCAGCTGGTAACTCCTCCTTGGGTTCTTCATCCCAAAATACAGCACCTTACACTTTTTGGCAGTAAACCCCAGTTGTCAGGTGTCTGACCAGGTTTCAAGCTTTGCCAGATCATCCTGCAACCCCTGCCATCCCCCTAGGTCATCCACCACCGCGCCTACCTTGGTATCATCAGCAAACAGACTGATCTTGCTCTTGGTGTCCCATGATATGTCTGCAATGAATATCCCGAACAACACTGGTCCCAACACTGAGCCCTGTGGAACACCGCTCGTCACTGCCCTTGGGTGTGAGAGCTCCCCACCCACCACCACCCTCTGTTGCCTTCCCTGAAGCCAGTTTCCTACCCATCTCACCAGCTTTGCACCCGCCCCTGTGCCTACTAACTTCCTTCCCAGCCTTCCATGTGGCACAGAGTCGAATGCCTTACTGAAGTCCAGGTACACGACATCCACTGCATGGTCCCTGTCCAGTTGCCTAGTTACCCAGTCATAGAACTCCACCAGGTTGGTTTGGGAGGGTCTGCCACCTATGAAGCCATGCTGTCTGCTGTCCTGTAGTCCTTTGGCCTCTAGAAGGGCCACCAGCCTCTCCTTCAGGATAGTCTCCATTAGCTTAGCCACGATGGATGTGAGGCTCACTGGTCTGTAGTTTCCCAGTTCATCCTTGGGGCCACTCTTGTGGAGGGGCACCACATGAGCCATCCTCCAGTCCTGAGGTATACACCTCGAATGTAGTGAGGCATTAAATAGGTCTGCCAAAGGTCCTGCAAGGACCTCTGCCAGCTCCTTCAGTACCCTGGGGTGGATGACATCTGGGCCTGGCACCTTGTCCACCCTCAGTGCCTTCAAACCCTCTCGATCTCTGCCCTCCATGATTTCCCCATCTCTCACCCCTTTCCCCCCTGTTTCTGCCATTTCTCCCACCTTGGGTGTCACCCCCCTCTTCACTTTAGTAAATACTGAGCAGAAGTACTCATTTAGTGCTTCTGCCTTATCGCACCCTGCTTCCACCCAACTCCCCTCCTTCCTTACTATGTGGTCCTTACAGCTCCTTTTCTCCCTGATGTACTTAAAGAAGTCCTTCTCCCCCTTCTTAATGCCTTGTGCCAGCCTGAGTTCTGTAGATGCTTTGGCTCCCCTTACTGCCCTTGTCACCTCCTTTGATTCTGTCATGTACTCCTTCCTGTCCTCCCTCCTCCCTGTTTTCTTGTACTTCCTAAAGGCAGTTATTTTCCTCCTTACCTTTTCCATGACCTCCCTGCTCAACCAGCTTGGTTTCTTAGCCCTAACCTTCTTGCTCTGGGCTTTGCAGCAGGTTTTGGTTGCCTCGACTATCCCCAGCTTTGTGAGCTCCCACCTCTGGTTAGTGTCCATACTACCATACTAGATTGAATTCTGGCCAGGTACCCTTTTACCACTTCCCCCATCCTCCCAAAGTCAGCCCTCCTGAAGTCCAGCACTCTTGTGCCAGATTCCACTCCTTCCTTGCCCATATCCATTGTGAGCCATACTGAGTGGTGGTCACTCCCTGACAGTGGTTCCTCCACTGTAAGTTGTCTCACAAAGTCCCCATTTGCCAGCACAAGGTCAAGGGTATTCCCTAACCTGATTGGTTCACTGACCATTTGCAGCAGGAAGCTGTCCTGAAGGCATCCAGCAGTACCTGCTCCCTTCTGTTCCTGGTTGTTGGGGTACTCCAGTCCACTCCTGGCATGTTGAAGTCCCCCACAATCACCACACTACCCTTCTTGCAGGTCCTCCTGATCTGTCCCGCTAGTTCCATGTCTAACTACTCCATCTGAGATGGTGGCCTGTACACCACTCCCATTCTAAGAATCCTATTCTTGGAATCCTGGATTTGCATCCAAAGTGGCTCCGTACTACCCTCCTCCCCTTCCTCCCTTACACACTTCAGTCCTTCCTTCACGTATAGTGCCACCCCCCCGCCTTTCCCAATCACCCTGTCCTCACGAATAACCTGTACCCTGTACAGACAGGTCCCAGTCATTGAATTGGGTGGCCCATGTTTCTGTGATGGCTGCAATGTCCACCTCTCCTCTGCCATGAGAACCTGTAACTCTGCAGTTTTCCTCCCAAGGCTCCTAGCATTAAGGTAACCACCTTCCACCCTTCCCCCTCCCATCCTGCCCCCTTTCCTAGCATCACCTATAGTACTTGCCATTTGTCCTTCGTCACTGTTATGGGGGTAGCTCATATGGTTTCCCAACCTGTGGTCTCTGCATATCTCTTCCCCAATTGCCACCCCTCACTCCTAGTTTAAATTCCCAACTTCCTCTATGTACTCCTCCATCCTCTATTTCAACACTTTCTTTCCCTCCTCACTCAAGTGTAGTCTGTCCTTGGCATATAGACTACTGTCCTCCCAGGTCCCTCCCCAGCTCCCCAACAGCCCATACCCTTTAGCACAACACCAGGTTCTTAGCCATCCATTAAATTCCTCTATTCTCAGCTTTCTTGTTGTGCTTGCCTTTGGCACCGGAGGTATCTCTGAAAAAGTTACTGATCTTTCTGCCCCCTCACATAGTTGTGCTATGCTAGTTCCTCATACCTTCTCTGGACTATATCTACTGTCTTGTCAGCCAGGTCATTTGTCCCAAGATGTATAATTAAATTAGGCTTGTCCCTACCCCTTCTAGCATATTTCAGAACAGATTGTCCAACCCTTTCCGCTGTCATTCCTGGCATGGCCTCCACCCAAATGCGACTATGCCTCTCCCCCTTGCTACCCCACCTGACTCCTCTTAGTACTGAGTCCCCCAGCACTAAGATTCCACCCCTCTTACTCCCTGCTTGCTTCCATTCATCTCCCTCTCTCATTTCCTGCTCATCTTCTTCCTCCTGCACATTATTTCCCCCTTTTACCCCATTGCAATTCTGCCAGCAGAATTTCCCCCTGCTCCAGTTTGGTCCATGCATTTATCAATTACTCCTCTAATTTCATCATTTTCCTCCTCCACCTTCTTCCTCTCTAGCAGTGCAAAACTATTTTCTGAAGACCCTTCACAAATGCCCGCTCCCTCTCTCTGCATAGTAACCTGTTCTCTCCTTTCCACTCCATGACTTTTGTCACTTCTTTGCCTCCCCTCACAAGTCCCTATCTCCTCCTTCCATTTGTCTTTTGTCTCTTGACCTGGTTTCCCCGGCAATCGTTCTTCCTGGCACCCCTTTGTCTCTGCTTCTCTTCTTCCGACCCTCTCCTCACCACTGTTGGCTTAAATCACCCTCCCTCATCTCCCCTTCTTCCTCCCTCCAGTATTGGGCTAAACCCACCCCCAATCTGCCTTGCCTATCTTAGTTCCTCCTGCAGACCGTCAATCTCCTTTCTAAGTTTTTCTATGTGGTTACACACTAAACATCCTCCCACACTCCAGGCAATTTTTAGAAAGATTGGTGCACTGCAGTTGTTGCAGCCTACCACCCTACCCATTGCTGTCATTGCCCACCAGCGACCCCCCACCCTTCCAGATGCAGGATACCAAACACTCCCCCAAGTCTCCCCTCTCCCCCCTCTATCAGTGCAAAACATTTTCTTTATTTCCCTTACCTCCTTTGTTGCACATGTTTAGATATATTGAGCAACTGCTTTTTATATTCCTATCCTTCCTATCCACACTCAAAAAGAGACTTTAAGTAGCCATTGCACAACCTTCTTCAAACTCCTACTCCTCCTTTCCCCAATGCAATATCAATGTGAAGAAGTAATAATGAAAGCTCCTAGATTTGCATTTACCTCCCTTCCACTGAGATAGCAGTCACCTCTTCACTTGCTGCTGTTCCTTTCATGGATGTCTGCTTCTGCTATGACAGGTGCATATCCTTTGCCCACTTGAGGAAGTGATGTCAGAACCCCTGGTATAAAGGAAATCATGGACCAGGGGTGGGTGGGTGGGGTGAGGGACCAGCCAAGACTTCCAGAAGCAATCAGGTTGCTGAGGCCTCTGGTCAGACCATTAGCACCCATCCCCCACTAAAACTTTGCAGCTAGTGAAGCCAGCAACAATGAATCACACTTCTACTCAAAGCCCCCCAAATAAATTTGCTAGCCAAAGAAACAGGACTCCAATTCAAACAGCTTCATCAACAACACATCAAAATAGGCTTGGAATTAGAAGATATAGGTCTCCAATTCAAAGAAACAGATCCAGTTAAATCACACCAATTATATTTTAAAACAGAAGAAATAGGCCTCTACAAATGCAGCCTGCCACACAGTGAATCATCAAACAAATGAGCCCACTTATAGCTACCAAAACAGGTTTCAAAATTCCAACAGCCCCAAACAATACCCTGCTAGCCCCTTAGTAGTAAGAAAGGAAAGAAATAACCTTCTACCAAGTAGAATCCACAAGAAACAATGTAAAAACAACAAGAAGCAGCTACTGTACTGTAGATCTGATCCTGTCCCCCTTCTAGTTCCTTCTCAAATGATAAAAGGGAGTACATAATAATAAAAATATATTAGGTCTAGCTGGTTATAAATATATCTCTTACATTATAAGGTGTACAAGACATGTAAACTTTCCCATATCTTCCTATAGGATCTCAAGTGGTTGGAAAGACTAGCCATCATTTTTTCAGTCCTTAAATTGTGAAGGAGCTCTTCTAACTATTCTATATACAGGGGTTGGACAGAGTCCTTCCAATGTCTGAGCACCACCTTCTTGACCGACAAGGCAATCATCACAATATGATAGTTTCTAACCATTGATGGGGAGCCTGTAAATTCCCCTAGCAGGCATACCTCCGGAGTGAAGTATTCCTGTAAGCCAAGTAGGGGTCTACTTTGGCTTTAATGAGATCCCACAAAGGAGAAATCTTGGTACATTCCCAGAGCAAGTGGAACAAGATACCTGTGCCATCATTGCATCTGTTACATATTGAGATCTCGGCCCTTCCCATTTTATGCATTTTAGAGGGGGTCAGATACATATCATTGAGGAATTGCAACTGCATTAATCATAGTCTGTCCTGAGTAATGTATTTATGACAGGTTGCCCAGATTTTAGGCCATCTAGAAGAGGAGTTAGGGTATAAGTTGTTCCAGTAGTTGGGAATGTTGTCCACTTTTGGGAAAACCAAATGATAAAAAATGGCATACAGTGAGGAGACAGCATGTGGAGCTAAAGCCAGAATTCTGCCAGCAGGGACCCAGTCACTGAGGTTGTCTGGGGTAGCTTTATTTCTGTAGTAGGATATAAGCATATGGCGAATCTGATAGATTTGAAAAGCTCACTTATGTGCCAAACCAAATTTAACTAAGAGTTCAAATGTGGTCAGCCAGTCATGGCTTTGACTACTGAAATCTCTTACCACACAATACTGCATTTGTGTTAACCAATTGAGGGAAATTAATTTCCCACCTAGCGGAAAGTTAGGCTTTTGAAAGACAGGTTGGGACAGGTCACATGTATTTTCATACTTCAGGGTGGTACACAGTTGGGAGTGTGTGTGGAACGAATGTCCTACTGGGTTATAACAGGGGGGGTAATTTCTTAGGTTTCAAGGAAATTAGGGCTGCTGGATTTATCCTTGCAGAAGCTATTAATTCTTTTTCTATCCTAAGCCATGAGGGGACATATTTTCATGGCTCCAGGGGATCAGCTGAATCATCCCATTGAAGATAGTTGCTTAGGTGACTGGCCCAGTGATATAAACCAAAGTGCGGGAGTTTTAGTGCTCCAAGAGTTTTGGGAGTGGCCAATTTGTGGAAAGCTCATCTCGGGGGCTTACCTTTCCAAGGAAAATCAGGAAGACACAAATGGATGGATTTAAACCAAGCTTTGGGAAGCCATAAATTTAAAAGGTTTAGGGGATAAAAGGAGATGTGGGAGGACATTCATCTTAATGATATTCACATGCCCCCATAGGGTTAGGGGAAGGTCATGCCAAAGTTTTAAATCTTGCTGCACTATTTTAAACAGTGCTTCAAGATTCAATTTACACAACTGATTATCACTGGTTGAGAGGTGTAGACCTAAATATTTTTGGGATTTGGGAGCCCAAGTAAGGTCCCACTCTAAGACATCTTGTTTGAGAACTTTAGAGTTAAGTAGGAAAACAGTTTTTTTATTTATTAAGATTGTAATTAAAGACTGAGCTGTACTCTTGTATTAACTGTAAAAGATTTTGTATAGAGGGTTTAATTTGGGTGATATGTAGCAGGATATTGTCTGCACATACCGCTACTTTTTCCATTGTCATGCCTAGTCTGATTCTCTGTATCCCCGGGAATTTCTGTATGGAGACTATAATGGGCTCTAAGTATAGGTTAAATAGCAGGGGAGATAGGGGGCATCCTTGTCTGGTTCTTGCCACTAAGGGGAAGTTAGAGGAGAAGATTCCATTACAGAAAACCCAAGCGGTAGGAGAAGAATAAAGGATTTGCAACCATGAAATAAACCTGGAAGGGAAACAAAATCTGTGAAGAGTCCTGAGCAGAAACTGACAGTCAACTCTATCAAATGCCTTCTCCACATCCAGGGAGATCAGGGCCATTGCTTGAGGGGCATCCCTGGATGTGGAAAAGACATGAGACAAGCGACGTAGTTGGTCTACCGAGGACCTACCTTTCATGAAGCCACTTGATCAGAGCTAATAAGTGAGGAGAGTATCTGTTCCACTCTATGGGCTAGTAGTTTGGAAAGAATTTTTAGGTCACAGTGGAGGAGAGATATAGGCCGGTCATTTGAAACTTGTGTCGGGTCCCTTCCAGGTTTAGGGAGAATGACAATGGTTGCCTCCAGCATTCTGGGGTCTAGATCTCCTGCATTTAACATGTTTTGAAAGACTGCCAGTAACCATGGGGCCAATTGGGGGCAAACTTTTTGCAAAAATTAGATGAGTACCCATCTGGCCCCGGGGCTTTGTCTGAGGGTAGGTCTTTGATAACTCAAATTATGTCCTCTTCAGTAAAAGGTGTAATTAGTCCCTCAACTTGTAAAGGGGTGAGTGTGGGGAGGGGAAGACTATCTAGGTAATGAGCTACCACAGCCTGGGATGGGTGGGTGGACATTTGGGCATACAGCTTCTTGTAGTATTGCTCAAATTTGTTAGCAATATCTTTAGCCTGAATTAAAAGAGATCCTTGGAGGTTGCTTTGTATTGCAGTGATGCATTTTGAAGAGTCTATTTTTTTAAGTCAGAGGAACAAAAGCCACCCGGCCTTTTCCCCTTGTTCAGTATAAGTGGCCTGAGACTTTAGAATTGCCTATTCCACTTTTTCTCTGAGTAATTCAGAGTATCTGTCCTGTGACTTTATTAGTGCCTCCTTTTCAGAGTCTGCGGTTCTAGGAGATAAATATTCCTCCTTGTCTCTGATTTGATCCAGAAGTAACTGAGTCTCCTGAGCGTCTCTCCTCTTTTTAATTACTGACATTTTGATAAATTCCCCCCGAAGAAAACATTTTAATGCTCCCCATTCCATGGATGGAAAGTGGGTGGTGCCCCAATTAGTTGTTTTAAAAGATTCCAGGGAAACTAATGTATTTTCTATGACCTCTTTATCCTTCAGTAGTTGGTTATTTAATCTCCATTGTGTATCTGATCCCCAGTTGAGAGAGTGGGGGAGATGGCAGGTCACTATAGAGTGATCTGAGCCTACCCCTGGCTCTGATCTGCTGTCTAGTAGCCCTTATAAAAGAGATTTACTCAGCCAGAAGTAGTCGATTCAAGATGCTGAGCCAGGGACAGCAGAATGGAATGTATACTCCCATTCTTTAGGATGTAATACCCTCCATGGGTCACAAAATCCCATATGGTCTACTAGGTCTCTGATCGCTGTTTAGGCAGAGAAAAGACTCCCAGTTCTGAATCCCAATGATTTGTCTAAAAGGGGGTTGAAAGAAATATTTCAATCTTCCCCTAGAAACAATGGAGTATCTAAGAAGGGTGTCAGTACAGAGAGAAAAGGAGAATCAGAGTGGGGACTGTAGACACTACCTAACAGTATGTTGAATGACTGGAGTTTGCCTTTAACCAGCACATATCTGCTATTTTTATCTCTCATACATTGTTCACAAGTGAAGGGAAAAGCCCTTGTGAGCAGAACAGCTACGCCTCTACTGTTTTGACATGCACCCGGAGCGAAGACCTGTCCTATCTGCTGTCTCCTAAATAGGGTACCTTCAGCTTCTAGTAGGTGGGTTTCTTGTAATAATATCATATCACAATGCAAGATTCCTAGGTGTTCAAGCAGCTTCATATGCTTGAGAGGGTGTCTTGCCTCTTTTATGTACCATGTACAAAATTTAAAAGATTGCACCATCTGCACATAATACAATTTTTAAGACCAACACCTGTGTTCCTAAAAAGAATAACCAGCTTGTGTACCTCATTTGACTTCTAAATTGGTGCCATCTTACCCACTTTTTAAGAAATAAAGATAAAAGCCAGCCATCCTCACTTTTAGTCCCTCAATTTCTCCCAAATTCCGGCCCACCAGAATTACTCTTTAGCCAAGAAAGATTTAAAAACGAAACTATAATTCTTACTAAAAATTTCATTTTGCAACCTGGGGTGTGTAAGGCAATAGTAAGAACCACCCTCCCCCCCAAAGCACTGGCCTGTGACGATCAGCCAACTGAAGTCCCTCCCCCCACTCCCCTGACTGCAACAAAGCATGTTATGTTTTAAATCATTTGTAAAAATGAAATATATAGATCATCCCCCTTCGATAAATATTATTAGCTTTCTGGACCTAATGGAGGGTATCCCAGTAAATAACATTCAGGCTAGTGCTAAAAAGAACAACCGGTCTCAAAAAATAGAGAGACAAGAGAAATTTCTAAATCCCCCAAAATACATTAACAGATTTGGTCTCATTTGATTGAATAAAACTGCTCGATTGCTTTAACGTCAGAGACCTTAAGCTGGACATTTCCCCTTAGAAACAGTCAAAAGGCATTAAAGAAATAATAAACAAGTTCAGGCAGAAGCTGTGGTGGACTGAGGGAGAAATTATTTCTGTTATTTGGTCCCCACATTTGTAATGATGTCTCATTGTCTCTGACAGAGGGTAATCCCCCGAGCGGTGGAGAAATTGATATGGTAAACATAGAAACATAGAATATGATGGCAGATAAGGCCCGCTTGACCCACCCAGTCTGCCCATTTCCCTACCTACTGGATAAGCTGCAGATCCTAGTTAACCAGCAGCCTATTTCTTCCTACCCCCAACCCCTAGAATGGCCTTATGACTGTCCCATGCATGCTTGAATTCCACCACTGTTTTTGACTCCACAACCTCCTCCAGAAGGCCGGTCCATGCATCCACAACCCTCTCTGTGAAAAAATACTTCCTTGAATTACCTCTGAGCCGCACCCCCTCTATCTTCAAATTGTGCCCCCTTGTTCTTGCACACCTCTTTTTTTGGAAGATGCTACCCTCTTAGACTTTGTTGATTCCCTTGAGGCACTTGAACATTTCTATCATGTCCCCCCTCTCCCTCCTTTCCTCGAGGCTATACATATTAAGCTCCTTTAATCTCTCTTCATATGTCTTCCGGTGCAGACCCTGCACCATTTTAGTTGCCCTCCTCTGGACAGCTTCCATCCTGTCTATGTCTTTGCAGAGATTGGGTCTCCAGAACTGCATGCAGTACTCCAGATGGGGTCTCACCAGCTGTCTGTACAGAGGGATAATAACTTCCTGTTTTCTACTGGTGATACCTCTCCCTATGCATCGTAGTATCCCCCAGCCCTCCTTGCTGCCCTCTCACATTGCTTGCCCACCTTTAGGTCATCTGATATGATTACCCCCAGGTCCCTTTCCATTTTTGTTGTTGTTAGTATCTCACCCCCCATTGTGTACTCTTCCCCTGGGTTTTTATTTCCCAGGTGCATTACCTTGCACTTTTTAGCAAGGTACTGTACAACTCCCTAGAAAGAAATCATGCAAATGTGATATCTTGAAGCCTGTGAACAGAGAGTCCCAGTTGGCCTAATGCAATCTGTTAGACCTTGCAAATATAGAATGGAAAACAAATAAAAAGTTTTAAACTCCAAGAAAAGCTTTGGCAACCAAAACAGCGGTTATGTCCACTACGTAATGATGATAGCAATAACAGTCAGATGCTGAAATGGCTTCGGGAGACAGTATATAAAAATACATCAAGGGTGGAATTCCCATGGTCTGTCCAATAACAAATAAAATGTTCACTTGCCCAGAGAGATCATGGCCAAATATGTAACTCAAAGAATGTATTTAACCAGAGTCCCCATCAAAGGAAGGCTCCCCGTGTCAACCATAATTTAACTTGGTGAAAGTGCCCTGTGGCGTGGAGCCAGGTAGATTAGTAAGCAAGTTAGATAGGTTGTTATGTAAAATTAAATGGGATGGTAAGTCAGTGATTCAGCTACATTAAACCTTCTATACTTCACCAAAGGGTAACGTCTGTAGACTTCTGAGCTCTGTCAGTGGTCGGTAAATAGGGCAGGTCACTTCTGTTTGAAGAATTCCATTGCAGAGTCCACCTCTTCGAACAAGGACCAGGATCCATCCAGGTGAACTTGTAGTTCTGAAGGGTAGGCCATGTGAAATTTTATTCCAGAAGCAATGCATTTGGATACTATCGGGTGGAATGATGCCCGGCACTGGTGAACAGTTGCTGGCAGGTCCTGTGTTACACAGATCTTCTGTCCTTCCCATAGAACATCTTGTATTTCCCTCAGTTTCTGCAAGACATGATGTTTCTCCTGAAAATTGAGAAAGTGAAATATCAAGGGTCTAGGCTGGGCAATAGGAGGAGGCATAGGTCTAAGTGCTCAATGTGCTCTCTCAGGAATGTAGGTTGACCCAAAGGGGGAGGGCCCTGCTAGTTTGTTCAGCAGTTTTTGTATGAATAAAATGGTATCTAAATCCTCCTCTCTTTCTGGTAAACCAATTACCACAATGTTATTATGTTAGCTTCTACCTTCTAAATCCTCAATTTCATTTTCTAATTTCTTAATAGTTTGCCAATTTGTAGTGATGAGCAAGTCCATTTTGTCTGTCTGCTTCTCCACTGAGATAATGGGGGCCTCGTTATCTGAATTGCACCTGGTAGTATCCTCTAATGCATCTCAGATCGCCTTCACATCTGATACTAGGGAGCAGATCTCATCCTTGAAGAGTTGGAACTTGATAAGAAATCATTCCAAGGTGAGCAGAGTTAGTTCTGTGGCCATAGGGGGAGAAGCTAAGGCTGTTTGCGAGTGGTCTGTAGTGGGAGGGTTTGCCTTGGGTTTCTTCAGCATTTTCTCTGGTGTGACAGGCAACGTATGCTGAGGAGCCTCCTGTCACATCTTTGTTTCCATTCTAGACCAAAGTCTACCTTCTGGGAGCCGGGTAGCCTTCTCAAGTCAGAGAGAAACAGATGTCAAGCAGTTTGTTACAGAAATTGAGTAAAAAAGCCAGAAAAGCAAGTTGGGTGAGCGGAGCACAGACGGAGCATGTCCTATTCAGTTAGCTGCATCATGTGGCTTCCAGAGAATTTATTTTGAGAGAAGCCTGGAAACATGCCACAATTTTATGGGAGGGAAAAAAGTTAAGGGTCATCCAAGATCTGACTTTTAAAACCAGGCAGCTCTGCGCTGCCTTTTGACTAATCACTTCCAAGCTATGGGCTACGGGGATCCGCCATTGTATACTCTACCCAGCCAGGCTACAGGTCACACTCACTGAAGGTGCCAAATGCTTTGACTTATTGGAAGAAGCATTGAAAGTCCTTATGAAAGCTCTCCCCAATTTACTCTCAAGCTGAAGGCTGAACAGTAATCGAGTAGGGAATAAAAGGTCTGTCAAATGCTTAAAAGCCAGTAATCCTTGTTTCTGTTAAGCCTGAACTGAACTCTGATCAGATTGGCAAGGAGAAAAATTTGACATTTAATTTCTTAGTTTCTCATCGTAGACACCAAGGCCTGCATGTCTACAATATCTTATTTGCTGTAACATCATTTGTTTACTGTTTTTACTTCTCTCCTGCCTTGCTTAATAAATATCCAGCAAAGTTTACAGGTATTTCCTTTTGGCAAAAACAACACCTTACCGATGATTACCTGGGTGGACTGTTAATTGTAACTAAGGAATGGAAGATTCCCCAGCTTTAGTTCATTCAGTAAACGGATTTTGATGCAAAGTGTTAGGTTGCATTTGGATGGTTTAAAGACCAGATTTTATGCTTGCAGATTGACACTTATTAATCACAATTACTACTGCTACCTCTTGAACACTAGATGTTGCTCTCTAATGTAATTATCAGGTTACCTAAACCAGCAATTGTATTATGGTTCACTAGTTATATTCCCTTTCTCTTTTCATAATATTAGCTAATAAGTAGATTATATGTGCATTATGAAAATTCTTTCAAAGGTTTAGATACTCTAGTTTAGGCACTGTTCAGATAGCTGAGAAGATATTCTGATGTGAGTTTATAACTAATTAAATTTAAATGACTGCATTTTGAAACAGCCCATGTTTTCATTTAGTGAGGGGGTTAGGGATAATTTGCAAATATTGTTTAGTGGGTAATGGTTCTCTTCTAGGTTCTTTGGCCCCCAATCTAGGCTTCCAAATTCAAGAAAAAATACAGGAAATGTTGGGGGGGCCCTTTGAAGTAAACAATCTTCGCTCAAGTTATTGTTCTTCAATCTTTCTTTTTATTTCTCTTCTCCCTATGTTTCGCTCAACTTGCAGCTTGCTCATGGGGTTCATTCTTTGTTACACATCTGTAAATACATTTATTGTATGTCATTGATCAGCATTTTTTTTTTAATGTGATATTGTCACATTTTTAATTCTTTGGTGTATACACATACCATTCAATAAAGATTATTGCTTGTGCACCTTGTATATATTCTTAATTTTTCACAGGGTTAATTTATTTGTACTTGTTTAGATCCTAAGTTGCATCCTAAAAAAGGCACACACAGTATGTTAGTAAACACAGTGCTGCTACCAACTTGGAACAAGATTTAACTACTGCCTGTAAGGCTTATTTATTTATTTATTTGCTTTTGTTAACCGGGTGAGTCACACTAGACAGCCAAGTGCCTATTTTCAGGTGAGACCCGGGAGGGTTACAAGCTAGGTCACACAAGAACAGTGAGGAAGTCGAGTTTACATAGAATGAGATATCAGGCAATATCAGAGATTGACATCCGGAAAAATGACAAGCTTAACAGAGCTAAAGTAGGTAGCTAACAATTGTAGAAGCGATTTGGCATAAAATTTGTACCGTGCACACTAATTATATAACAGTTCAGTCAATGCAAACAGAAGTAGGTAGCTAACAACAATAGAAACAATTTAGCATAAGATTTGTACAGTGCACAAAATTATAAAACAGGTTCAGTCAATGCAAACAGAAGTAAGTGCCAGCAGGTGGGATGAGCCAACCGGGGGACCAGGGCCTGGTGAACTAATTGGGTGGAGGAGAGGGTGGTGGGACTGGCTGAAGGGTGACATTTAACAGATACTAGACCAGTTCCCAGGAGGATAAGTGCAGCGGTTCCTGTGGGCGCCGAGATTGCCCAGCATACCTGGGCTGGTGTACTACGAGGTGCAAAGACAAGTGGAGGATCCCTTCAAGTAGTTCCAGAGGGAGGCTTTGAAGCCTGGATGGGAGGGAGAGGACCGAGTAATGGCCGGGAGGGAATTCCAAATTTTAGGGGCATAGGTGGTGAAAGCCCGGTCACCTGCAAGGGTGCGGGTTCTAGGAACCAGGAGGTCAGGTGTTTCTCTCGACCTGAGGTGGTAGGAGGAGGAGTCAGGAGTGGGGGGAAGGGTGAGGGCAGCAGGAGTAGCTGATCTGACGATGTTGTCAATGAAGTTCCCAACTACAAAGGTGCGGTGCTTCTCAGGAGGCAGCCACTCTAGGCGTGTGTAGAGGTCGCACCGGTGGGTTAGAAGTGTGGCCGAAAGTGCAAAGCGGCAGATATTATTGTCGGCCGTGTCCCATTTTGAAAGGCTGGATTTAGGAACAGAGGCAAAGGTTACTAGCCCGTAGCAGAGAGAAGGGGAGAAGGACCCCCCTGGCTAAGGCCACACGGGTGGCCGGGGTTAAGCAGTTTTTGGCTCTATAGGCAAGACCAAGTTTGCCATTCGTGGCCTTGCAGATATTTCGGATATGTACGGTGAGATCCAGCTGTGGGTCTAGAGTAACACCCAGGTATTTCACAGCAGCCACCATCTGCAAGGGAGTGCCATCAGCCCCATAGATTTGTAGTGGAGCCGGGCAGGATTTTGTTTTGCTCAGGGAACCAAATAGCATGGCTTGGGTTTTCTTGAGGTTGGTGGTGAGCCTGTGTTCTGCCAGCCAGGATTTGATCCGCTGGAAGTCGGCATTTAGTTGGGAGTTAATGGTGGCAATATCTCGGGGCACTAGCCAGGATGACCAAGTCATCCGCATACAGGGTGGTATGCCCATGGGTGGTGATGGACGGAAGTTCATTGATAAAAAGGGAGAAGAGAGTAGGGCCGAGGACAGACCCTTGGGGGACCCCACACTGGACAGCTGTGGGGTGGGAGAGGGCCCGGTTAAAGTTGGTGTATTGCTTCCTACCAGAGAGGTAGTTGAGGAACCAGGCATGGGCAGGGGGTGAGAGACCAAGGGAAAGAAGAGTGGAGCTGAGGAGAGAGTGGTCTACCCTGTCAAAGGCTTTGGAGAGATCCATGAAGATAGCACCGGTGAGGTTGCCCTGGTCAGTTGTGGCTCTGATTAGCGAGGAGACTACAGTGAGGGCAGTAGCCGTGATGTGCCCCTTCCTAAACCCATGCTGAGCTGGAGAGAGGAGGTTGTGTTCCTGTATATACTCGGTTAGCTGAGAGGCCACAACTTTCTCCAGAATCTTAGAGGTGGCAGACAGAATGGCAATGGGTCGATAGTTCAGAGGATCTTTGGGGTTACCTTGCTTAAGAACTGGGGTGACCTTGGCCACTTTCCAGAGGTCTGGGATAACTCCGGTGGTTAAGGAGGAATTGAAGATATGCGTAATGGGCCGGGCTAGGAGGTGGGCCCCTAGCCTAAGCAGTTTCGGCTCTAGGCTATCATGCGCTGCCCCACCATGGGGGGACAGGCAAGCAAGGAGCCTCTGGGTCTCAGTTACTGACACCAGTCATAGGTAGAAGGGAGGGCGGGCCTTGGGACCAGGAGGAGGGGTGCTAGGGGACTTGAGGGCAGTGGACAGGGAGGGAGGGGAAGACAGTTCGGAGAACATTGTGTTAAAGGTGTTTGAAATTGTATGCGGGTTATTGCAACTGACCCCATTGATGAGCAGGTCCGTGACTTGCACTCTGGCGGAGACCCCTACTGCACTTTTAATGTTCTGCCAGAAACTCCTTGGATTGCTGGCAGAGGAGAGCAGGGCTGATCGGCAAGCCTTACTTTTTGCTGTGCGGATGGCTTTTTTACAGGAATTTCTGAGGTGCTTATAAGCTAGGAGATCATTGTTACTTAGGGAGGCCTTGTAGGTTGCCCAGCATTTATCCCTGAGTTTCATCAGGGAGAATAGGCCCCCATGAAGCCATTTGGTAACGGCGCTCCTTACCCTCCTCCTAGTGAGGGGGGCATGCTTGTTCTGCACAGGTATAAATTTGGATAGAAATACATCCAGTGCCTGGGCTGGGTCCATTGTGGCAGTGACTCCTGACCAGTCAATTTGTCTGAGGTCAGCGAGGAAGTCAGGTATGGAAAATTTTGTGTAATCCCTCATCTGGATCACTTTACAGGGAACTTTAATCTGAGAGATGCCCCATGTGCAATAGGTAGGCGAGTGGTCAGAGATGGCATCAGGTAGGGTGCCTGAGGATGTGATCCTGTCAGGTCTATTAGTAAGGATCCAGTCAATTAGTGACCCTTTGTCCCCCTGGGTGGAGGGCCTTGCAGGCTCGGAGATAATTTGGCTGAGGGCAAGGCCGGTGAGCAGCGGCTCATATTGTTTGCAGTTGGAGCCCAACCAGTTAAGGTTGAAATCACCCATGATGAGGACTTCACTGGGACCGACTTTCTCGCTAATACTGTGGAGTAGCGAGGAGAGTCCAGGCAGACCACCCTTGGGGGGTTGTAGGAACAGATCAGGTGAATTTTCTTAGTGAGTCCCAGCAGGAGAAGGGCGTGCAGGAACTCAGTAAATGGGGAGGCGGTTGGTGAGTGCTCAATGCTAGTCACGTTGAGGTGCGCTTTATAGTACAGTAGCACTCCACCACCTCGTTTGTTCCCCATCCGGTCACGTCTGGTGTGGCTGTACCTCGGGAGGGTGCACATGGAATCTGGAATGTGAGGTTTTAGCCATGTTTCTGAGATACCCATGATATCTGGCTTGTAATGGGCAACCCAGGCAGTAAGCTCTGCAAGGTTGTGTAGGAGGCTTTGGTTTGCAGCATACCTTATATATATATATATATTACTTAAAACTTCTTGTCTTTCCTGTAAAGAATAATTTGGGACCTGTAATGACATAAACATAATTTTTTGTAAAACGTTGCTACTATTATGTTGTTTAACATTATAATGTGGCCACATTGTGGCTTCTATTTACTTATTTTATTAACAGCATACCTTAAAGGAGGCTGTGAGCTTCTTAGAGTGGAATTAGTGTTCTTTGTAGTCTGTGAAAACATAATCATAGTATTCCCCATTGGTCACATAGCCATCATTTTACTTTTATAATTAAAGGTTCTAATACCAACTTCTAAATATTCTTTAATATTTTAACTGCTTACCCTCACTCCTTCTGGCTCAAGTTTCTCTTTTTTGGTTAAGTTCCTCTGCATGTAAGCACTGAAGCCCAACAAATTTGAATGGTAGCTACTTCCTGATAACCTCTCACCCATTTTTGTGAGATCCCATGGTGTGACTAACCATGTCATCACACTCAGTTGATTGCACCTGTGCGATCTTGGTTGCTAAGCAACTGAACACTACTGCACTGATCAGTGCAGTTGGGTGCTCACAAAAACGGGCTATTTGTTCCTAGTTGCTGCAGCCCTGTGCTAGTTTACTTTTTTTATTTATTTTTTAACTTTCTTGTGAGGTTATTAAAATGAAAACACATTATTCTCATACCATGTTTTCTTTTCACAGGGTGACATAAGAGTAAAGAGGATTTTTTGCTAACATCAACAGTTCTCTTGCCTTGATTAAAAATGCTGCAAATAAATTCCAGGTTTCTCTGCAGTATTATTTGTTATTATATCACCTTACATTACTGCTTTCTGCAACCCGAACTGTGAAATTCACAATGTAATACAAACAGTCATTATTGTTTACTTGCTGAGGGGTCAATTGAAATTTGACCTTTGTATTCATTAAATACTTATCAATCACTCAGTGGCTTAAAATTGTCTTCTCAGATCAATTTTTTAGCTCACATTATACCAAGCTTGTTAAACACCATAGTATTGTTTAAACAATCATTATTCAGATAACACTGGGGTCAAATGCAACTTGACCTCCCTGTCATAAATACTGAAAGTTGATCTGGAGGTAAAATATCATCTTTACTGTTTTAGATAGTGATTGTACTATGTTATTTATAATGTCCCTATGTTTTAACTTCTCTTAGTACATTTACTATAACAGCATTATTTGTTATCTCTCTGGGATTGATCACTGCTTATTTATTTTGCTGAGGGGCCAGTTGCTATTTGGCCTCCCCTTCATTAAATACTTGGCACTCACTTCATGGTTTAAGATTTTCTTCACAGGTCATTTCTCTAGCTTATAATAAAATACAAACATTTATTATTTTCTGAGGGGTCAGTTGCAATTTGACCTTCCCCTTCCATAGGTACTTGTCAATCACACCATGACTTAAAATTATCTTCACAGATCAATTCTCTACCTCACATTCTACCAAACTTGTAAATACCATAGTACTGTTTAAACAATAAGTATTTTGATACCACTGGGGTCAAATGCAACTTGACCTCCCTGTTAAAAATACTAAACTTGCTGCTTATTTATTATGCTGAGGGGTCAGTTGCTATTTGACCTTCTCCTTCACAATCACTCCATGGTTTAAAATTATCTTCATAGATCAATTCTCTAGCTGACATCAAACCAAACTTTTAAACACCATAATACTATTTAAAACAATCAAATAACACAAGGGTTAAATGCAGCTTGACCTCTCTGTTGTCAATACTGTAAGTTGTCCTGGAGGTAAAACATCATCTTTACCCTTTTAGATAGTGTTTGTACTGTTATTTAGAATATCCATGTGTTTTGATGTCTCATTGTACACTTACTACAACAATGTTATTTTTATCACCTTTGGATCAATTGCTATTTGACCGCCCTGTTGTAAGTGTTACAAGTTGTTCTATAAGTTAAATCTCTACTTCATTTAGTATATCCCTGTACTGTTAACTTCTCATAGTTTACTTTATACAGTAACATTAGTGTGATCATTCTGGGGTCAATTGCTATCTGACCTTCCTATTGTGAATGTCAAAAGTTATTTCTACTGGTTAAATCTTTACCTTACTAGTTTACTAATTGATTTCTGTATAATGTTGATTTGTTTTTACATGTTATATCTACCCTTTCAATTCTGTATGATCTAAATGCATGCCTGCCAGTTTGTTGTCAGAATACTGCAAGAAATGGCAGATATAATATTAAAAAGGAATTATTTTGAGTTCGATGGGTCATTCTATCAACAGAATAAGGGGAAAGCAATGTGTTCCACAATGGCACCAGCATATGCCAATGCATATATGGACAATTCTGAAAAAACACAATTTATTTTAGAAAATAACAGCAAAATACATACTTGGCTTCATTTTATTGATGATATCTTTATGTTATGGAAAGGAACACAGGAATAACTTATTAAATTCCATGAGGAACTAAACAACAAAGATAAAAATCTTAAGTTTGTGATGAATTTTGGTAAAAATGAAGTACCATATCTAGACCTCAAGATACAAAAGGTAAACAACAAGACAGAAACACCACTTTATAGGAAGGAAACAGATAGAAACACCATATTACATGGTAATAGTTTCCATGAAACCAAGCTTAAACAGAGTATTCCATTATATCAGTTAACTTGAGTGAAACAAAACTGTACAGTAATACAAGAAGCACAGTTATCATGTTAAATAGTTTCATAGACAGAGGATATAAGCCTAAGACATTGAAACAAGCAGAAGAAAAAATAAAAAATAAGACACAAGAAGACGTATTAAAAAGTAAAGGACCCAAAACGAAGCCACAAAGAACTGTATTTGCTACTAAATACAATCATAAGTTAAAAGAAATTAGACAAATAATAATAAACAAACATTGGCCTTTAGTTGGAATGGAGAGTGAAAAAATACCAGAACTTTTAAACAAGCCCATAATAGCTGCAAAAAGAGTATGGAATCTTAAGGATCAATTAGTAAAATCTCAATTTAAATTACCAGAAAACAAGGAAGCACAACTACTATTGGGACCAATGGCACCAGGCATGGTACCTTGTGGCAAGTGCTCAGTATGTTGTCATACATCAAAAAAACAAACATTCATACATCCACATACAGGGCATGGTCATCCAATTAGACAGCATATTAACTGCATGACAGAAGGGGTAATATATGTAATACCATGCCCTTGTGATAAGCTATATATTGGACAAACTAGCAGGATGCTTAAGACCCGCATACAAGAACATAAGGGAGACATAAGAAGAAAAGCAGAGACATCCCCAGTAGCAACACATTTTGAACAAGCAGGCCATAATGGAGCTTCTTTAAGGTTCTGGGGACTTGAAAAAGTACAGACACCAGAAAGAGGAGGTAATAACCGGGATTATCTTTTAAGAGCTGAAATGAGGTGGATATTTCACATGAACACATTAGACAACAGGATTGGGATGATTGTAGAAACAAACTGGCAGGCATGCATTTAGATCATATAGAACTGAAAGGGAAGATATAACATGTAAAAACAAATCAACATTACACAGAAATCAATTAGTAAACTAGTAAAGTAAAGATTTAACCAGTAGAAATAACTTCTGACATTCACAATAGGGAGGTCAGATAGCAATTGACCCCAGAATCATCACACTTATGTTACTGTATAAAGTAAACTATGAGAAGTTAACAGTACAGGGATATACTAAATGAAGTAGAGATTAAACTTATAGAACAACTTGTAACACATACAACAGGGACGTCAAGTAGCAATTGACCCAAAGGTGATAAAAATAACATTGTTGTAGTAAGTGTGCTATGAGAAGTCAACATAGAAACATAGAAACATAGAATTTGACAGCAGATAAGGACCGCTTGGCCCACCCAGTCTGCCCATTTCCCTACCTACTGGATAAGCTGCAGATCCTAGTTAACCAGCAGCCTACTTCTTCTTACCCCCACACCCTAGAATTGCCTTATGACTGTCCCATGCATGCTTGAATTCCACCACTGATTTTGACTCCACAACCTCCTCCAGAAGGCCGCTCCATGCATCCACAACCTCTCTGTGAAAAAATACTTCCTTAAATTATCTCTGAGTCGCCCCCATCTTCAGATTGTGCCCTCTTGTTCTTGCACACCTCTTTTTTTGAAATATGCTACCCTCTTGGACTTTGTTGATTCCCTTGAGGTACTTGAAAGTTTCTATCATGTCCCCGTCTCCCTCCTTTCCTCGAGGCTATACATATTAAGCTCCTTTAGTCTCTCTTCATATGTCTTCCGGTGCAGACCCTGCACCATTTTAGTTGCCCTCCTCTGGACAGCTTCCATCCTGTCTATGTCTTTGCAGAGATTGGGTCTCCAGAACTGCACAGTACTCCAGATGGGGTCTGACCAGCTGTCTGTAGAGAGGATAATAACTTCCTGTTTTCTACTGGTGATGCCTCTCCCTATGCATCCCAGTAACCCCAGCCCTCCTTACTGCCCTCTCACATTGCTTGCCCACCTTTAGGTCATCTGATATGACTACCCCAGGTCCCTTTCCATTTTGTTGTTGTTAGTATCTCACCCCCATTGTGTACTCTTCCCCTGGTTTTTGTTTCCAGGTGCATTACCTGCACTTTAGCATTGAATCTAAGCTGCCATACATTTGACCATTCCTCTAACCTTGCCAAGTCCCTTCTCATCCTTTCCACCCCACCCTGTGCATCAACTCTGTTGCAGATCTGTGTAATCTGCAAAGAGACATACTTTTCCTTCCAGTCCTTCCGCAATGTCGCTTATAAAGACATTGAAGAGGACCGGTCCTAATACTGAACCCTGCGGTACCCCACTAGTAACCCTCCTTTCTTCTGAGTGGACTTCATTTACTATTACTTTCTGTGTCCTATTCTCCAGCCAATTCTTTACCCAGGCTGTCATCTTGGGACCCACTCCCAGGCTGGCTAACTTGTATATTAATCTTTTGTGTGGACTGTGTCAAATGCCTTGCTAAAGTCTAGGTAGGCCATGTCCACAGCCCTCCTGATCTACTACTTTGTCACCCAGTCAAAGAAATCTATCAGATTTGTCTGGCATGACCTTCCGCTGTGAATCCATGCTGCCTAGGGTCCTGTGCCCTCTGGCCTCTAGATACTCGACAATTCTTTCCTTCAGAAGTGATTCCATCATTTTCCCTATCACTGAGGTTAAACTAACAGGACTGTAGTTTTCTGCTTCTGCCTTGCTCCCACTTTTGTGAAGGGGAATCACATCTGCCCTCCTCCAGTCCTCGGGTACCACCCATCCTCCCATGATTTGTTAAAAGGGTAGTCAGTGGTGTCACTAGTTCTATCCTTAGCTCTTTTAGAATTCTGGGATGAATCCCATCAGGCCCCATTGCTTTGTCCACCTTCAGTTTTAGAGTTCTTTCAGAACCCTTTCTTCTGTAAATGGGTGGTATCAACTTCTGTATCCAGAGTGTTACTACTGTTTGTTTTATGTACCTCCCCTCTTCATTTGTAAATACTGAGCAAAATATTTGTTTAGTATTCTGCCTTTTCACAGTCTCCTCTGCTCACCCTCCTCCCTTTATTAAGCCTCACTATCCTCTCTTGGTCTTCCTTTGCTCCCTGATGTACCTATAAAAGGTTTTATCCCCCTTCTTAACTGAGTTGGCTATCTTTTCCTCGGTTTGGGCCTTTGCTGTTCTGACTGCCTTCCCAGCCTCCTTTTGCTTTAACTGATACAGTTCTCTGTCCTGCTCCCTCTGCGATTCCTTGTACTTCCTGAATGCTTTCTTTTTCTCTTGAACCTTCACTGCCACTTCCTTTGAGAACCATAGTGGTTTCTTACATCGTCTTGTTTTGTTTATTTGCTTCACACAAAGGCTCATTACCTCTGTGATGGCAGTTTTTATTATTCCCCATTGTTCTTCCACCCCTCCTCCCTGCCCATTTGCTGGTGCATTCCTTAGGCACTCACCCATTTTGGCAAAGTCAGCCCTCCTAAAGTCCAGTACTCTTGTCTTTGTATGGCTTGACTCTGTTGCTGTGTTTATTGTGAACCATACTGTTCGATGGTCGCTAGTTCCCAAATGGCTACCCACTTCTACATCTGTGATCCTCTCTCCATCTCCATTTGAGAGAATCAAGTCTAATATTGCTCCCTCTCGAGTGGGCTCCAGTACTAGTTGTCTAAGGCATGCCCCCTGTAGGGCATCTAGAATAACTGCACTCTTCGAAGTGGCAGCTGCAACTGCACTCCAGTTAACATCTGGCATATTCAGATCACCGATCAGCAATATCTCCCCTTTTTCTGCCATTCTAAGTATACTTTCTATCATTTCCTGTCCATTTCCTCCCCTGAGAAGGGGTCTGTATACAACCCTGTGCGTGATTGGTGCCATTGCCTGTCTCCAAATTTACCCACAGTGCTTCTTCCTCCCTGTTTACCCTTTTGTTCTGTTGCTTTTATTCCTTCCCTTATGTAAAGAACTACTCCTCCTCCTCTTTTACCCTCCCTGTCCCTCCTGTAGACAGTGTATCCTGGTATGTTTATGTCCCAGTCATGGTTTTGTGTGTACCATGTTTCTGTGACTGCCACGATATCCAGATGTTCCTCCTCCATCAAGGCCACTAATTCAGAAAGCTTGTTACCTAGACTACGGGCATTAGTACTCATTGCTCTCCATTTTTTGATGGCTTTACCTTCTGTTGCAGCATGCCCCACTGACCGTTCTGCCTCAGTCTTTTTCTCATTTAGTACCCTGTTTTGTAGGGAGAGGCTGGGATTTTCCTGCTGCTTGTCAGTGCCTCCCCCTTTGACTAGTTTAAAAGCTTGCCAATGAAGCATTTAAACAGATTGCTCAAAAGACTTGTCCCCTTCCTGGATAGATGCAGACCATCCTGCCAGTATAGGCTGGTGTCCCTCCAGGTGGAACCCCAGTCCCCAATGAAGCCAAACCCCTGTGCTCCACACCATTTTTTCAACCATTCATTAAACTGCATGGTGCCAATTACCCTTGCCTCCCCCATGCTTTTGACAGGCAGCACCTCTGAGAAGGATACTGTGTGTGCTACTTGTCTTAGGTCCCTCCCCAACTCTGCAATGTCCTCCTGCACTGCTCTAATCTCATGATGAGCCAAGTCGTTTGTCCCTAGGTGGACAATTGCATCCAGCTCAGAATCCCTTGCAGCTGTTGTCGTGATCCTGAGGATGCGCTTCCTGTCCCTCCAAGCCATG
This sequence comes from Neoceratodus forsteri, assembly GCA_016271365.2. Lineage (NCBI taxonomy): Eukaryota > Metazoa > Chordata > Ceratodontiformes > Ceratodontidae > Neoceratodus > Neoceratodus forsteri. The sequence goes on from CM028130.1 coordinate 677,178,423, forward strand.
GCACCAGGCAGGCACCTTACTTCATTTTTCCCAGCTCCCCCCAGTTCTATCCCCCTAATAATTGAGTCCCCCACCAGGAGCTGCTTCCTTTCCCTGCAGTGTCCTCTGCCTCCTTCCTGTGGGCCTCCCTTGTGACAGTTATCATCATTCTTCTCTGCAGGTGCATCCATAGGGAAGCTATGCTCCCCCAGAATGGTGTATGGATTGTGGAGTGGAACAATTGACTGGGTGTGCCTCTGTTCCACCCTCCTCACCCTCCCTGAGCCCACTGTGGTCCAACTGCTGTGCTTTCTTCGCAACCTCTGAGGTAGTGGTGGTGGCGCTAGTGCTCCCTGGATGGGGGAGGTTCCCTTCCTACTGTCCAGTGTGGCTTGGGGGAAGGTTTCCTTACTTCTGTCCAGTGCGGCCTGAAGATGGGCAACTTCCTCCCTCAGGGAAGATAGTTGTCTGCAAATAGGGCAGCATCTCAGCCTCCAGAAAGACTCCTGGAAGACTGCTGCCCCACAGTCATTACATTGCACTACTCCCCACATGTTTATCTAGTTTTTTTATTGTATTTGTATTAACACATGGATATTCTAAATAACAGTACAATCACTATTGAAATGGGTAAAGATGATGTTTTACTTCCAGGACAACTTACAGTATTGACAATAGAGAGGTCGAGCTGCATTTAACCCTTGTGTTATTTGATTGTTTTAAACAGTATTATGATGTTTAAAAGTTTGGTTTGTTGTCAACTAGAGAATTGATCAATGAAGATAATTTTAAACCATGGAGTGAGTGTGAAGGAGAAGGTCAAATAGCAACTGACCCCTCAGCATAATAAATAAGCAGCAAGTTTAGTATTTTTAACAGGGAGGTCAAGTTGCATTTGACCCCAGTGGTATCGAAATACTTATTGTTTAAACAGTACTATGGTATTTACAAGTTTGGTAGAATGTGAGGTAGAGAATTGATCTGTGAAGAAAATTTTAAGTCATGGCGTGATTGACAAGTACCTATGGAAGGGGAAGGTCAAATTGCAACTGACCCCTCAGAAAATAATAAATGTTTGTATTTTATTATAAGCTAGAGAAATGATCTATGAAGAAAATCTTAAACCATGAAGTGAGTGCCAAGTATTTCATGAAGGGTAGGCCAAATAGCAACTGGCCCCTCAGCAAAATAAATAAGCAGTGATCGATCCCAGAGAGATAACAAATAAGGTTGTTACAGCAAATGTACTAAAAGAAGTTAAAATAAAGGGACATTATAAATAACATAGTACAATCGCTATCTAAAACAGTAAAGATGATGTTTTACCTCCAGATCAACTTCCAGTATTTATGACAGGGAGGTCAAGTTGCATTTGACCACAGTGTTATCTGAATAATGATTGTTTAAATAATACTATGGTGTTTAACAAGCTTGGTATAATGTGAGCTAGAGAATTGATCTGAGAAGACAATTTTAAGCCACTGAGTGATTGATAAGTATTTAATGAATAGGAAGGTCAAATTGCAATTGACCCCTCAGCAAGTAAACAATAATGACTGTTTGTATTTCATTATGAATTTCACAGTTTGGGTGGCAGAAAACAGTAATGTAAGGTGATGTAATAACAAATAATACTTCTGAGAAACCTGGAATTTATTTGCAGCATTTTTAATCAAGGTAAGAGAACTGTTGATATTAGCAAAAAATCCTCTTTACACTTATGTCACCATGTGAAAAGAAAACATGGTATGAGAATAATGTGTTTTCATTTTAATAACCTCACAAGAAAGTTAAAAAATAAATTAAAAAGTAAACTAGCACAGAGCTGCAGCAACTAGGAACAAATAGCCCATTTTTGAGGGCGCCCAACTGCGCTGATCAGTGCAGTAGTGTTCGGTTGCTTAGCAACCGAGATCACACAGGTGCGATCAACTGGGTGTGATGACATGGTTAGTCACACCATGGGTTTTTACAAAAACAGGTGAGAGGTTATCAGGAAGTAGCTACCATTCAAATTTGTTGGGCTTCAGTGCTTACATGCAGAGGAACTTAACCAAAAAGGAGAAACTTAAGCCAGAAGGAGTGAGGGTAAGCAGTTAAAATATTAAAGAATATTTAGAAGTTGGTATTGAACCTTTAATTATAAAAGTAAAATGATGGCTATGAGACCAATAGGGGAATACTATGATTATGTTTTAACAGACTACAAAGAACACTAATTCCACTCTAAGAAGCTCACAGCCTCCTTTAAGGTATGCTGTTAACAAAATAAGTAAATAGAAGCCACAATGTGGCTACATTATAATATTAAACAACATAATAACAGCAAAGCTTTACAAAAAAATTAAAAAATGACCTTGTCTGCCTGGAGAAAGACATCAATGCACGACTATCATTAGAGCTTTTTACACCACTTGGTGGAATGCAAGATACTGAAAAGGAAGTGGTGGGAATCGAACAACTACACATTTAATAGAAGAAATGTTGATGATAAAGAATGAACTCATTAAATGTTGGCTGTACTGGAGTACACTCTATGAGTTAAGACTAATGAGGTTACCTGAGGTCAATCTATGATTCTGTGTGCGACTGGGTGAAGCTACGTGCGTCAGTGATTGAGGAGTAGTCGCTGATAGCAGGACCGCTATGCTCATTTTATAATTTGAAAAGGTATGCCATCTTTGTCACGCTAGTGTTATGCGGTCTTTTCAGACTATCTTACTCTGAAACTTGGCCGGGTCTGTCTTCCTCCCTGTTTTCTCCTTTTCCCCAGCCTTTGGTTTTATGCTGATCACTCTAACGATGGTGTGTGAGTAAGAGCGTGGGTTTCAGGAGACACCGTTCAGACTGGTGCAGTGGATAGTGAAGACAACTCCTTTTGCATCTGTGGCATCGCATTGTGAGATTACGAGATTGATCGCACTGAAGAATTGATCACATTCCGTGAAAAAAAAAAAAAGCCAGAAACCCGATAGAGAATCTGGACAAAACTTCTCACTTGTCTGGGCATCTATGGGACTCATCCTTTTTTAGGCTGTTTTGCTTTTACTAGGAGCATGTATGGACTCAACTCTGAAAGCCTTCTCTATTTCAAAATGTTTTAATGTTTTAAGGTTTTAATGTTTTTTCTGTTTTTATTGTTCGAAATACTTTATATACCTTATAAACATATTCAGTTTATAATTTTGTGGGGTTCCTCCAACCACGTGACTTTTTAAACCAATTGGGTTCCCTTGACGAGTCTCTTTGAGTACCAGAGCGCATGCGTCTCATTCTACTTTAGGTTCAAGGAGATGCACGTTGCAGTAAAAGCAGGCTCCACGAGAATTAGGTAAAATCAGCCATTATTCAGCTTTTTACACTCATTTTCTGTATATTTAGTGTTACTGGCAGTCAATCTGCAATTAAATTACTGACTAGCGAAAGTTGTTCACTGAATTTGTTAAAATAGATGGGTTGGGTCTCCTTGCTGAAGTGCATTGTCATCCTAACCCTTACAGTTTCATTCAGTTTTAGTCACGTCCTCAGCTTTTGAAATATTGAACTAATCTGTTGTTCTCCTACATAGAGTGACATGATTTAGATTAGGTTTAGGATTATTTTTTTCAGCTCTATGCTGTTGGTTTTGTCCTGTTCTGTTCTGCTTACAATATTTTTTTGTCTCGTCTGTTTGGAAATTCTCATTTTGGATTTGGTCTGGATTTGGACTGCATCATCCCTAGTACTTGCTAGTACCTGTTCTATATTTATCCCTTACCCCTTACCCTGAGTCTAAAGAGGTATAAAAGGAACTCAGCTGTACCAAAGCTCATGAAAAGAGCTATCAAATTAAGCCTTTTAGGTTCATTAACAGTTACTGGAGACTATATATGGTCTTTTATTGATCTAAGCTCTAAGAATTTTTGCTTCTAAGGAGCCTCTGAGGTATCCTGATTCTGGATTCACATCCTGGGTGCGTGCTGGACTTTTGCGCTGGAGATTCATTTGTAGTTGGACATTGGTCATTGTAACACTTGCACTGGCATTTGCACTTTTGCACTATTTGCACTGTTTTTACTGCTACTGTTGTTGTTGTTACTGCTATTTCTGCTATTAATATATATCAAGTCTAATAGTCTAACATATAAAACTCTAATAGACATAGGATTACCCAAAGTTATAACACAATAATTATATCTTGTCAGTATGTACACTAGGAGTGGAAAAGTTCTAATTAAGGACAACAAATTATCCTCTCTGAAAGCACTCAAAATGAGTTCAAAAAATGGTTGTGTACATACACAAGATTTGTCACTTTCAATGATGCCTTCTGCATTAACACCTAAGGAAGAAACTCAGAACACTATATCCTTAATAACAGAAAAAATAAAATATGATTATAGACAACAATTTAATAATAGTGAGTATTCAAATCATAAATCTATTAATGTTGCATCTGTTGTCATTCCTAATGACATGTCCTATGAAGAGACTTCCTTGAACCACTCCCAGTGTTTTTCTTATTCTTTGTCCTTTCAGAACCCACAGGAGCAGATAGAGGTGATTACTCCCCCCTTAACCACTCTAATTCAGTTTTAGAAACTGATTTCCATGAATGAGCTGAATCAGGGTTAATCAACTATGAATCCTGCAAAATATTAGAAAACAACAGCAGAACAAGAGATTCTGCCTCTTCTTCACCTATCTCTTCCCCCCCCAATTACCTTAAGCATTCTAAATATTCTAATCACTACAGACAAGGGAAAATCACTGAGTATTTCCATTTCTCAAAAGTAAAAACTAACAAACTGAATGAAAAAGGGGACTGTAGTATAAACATGCAAGAGATAGATCTAGATATAGACAAGAGATCAGAGGAGGATCCCATTTCATTGCATCCAACTAGGTTAAACCTCTTTAGCCAACTTAATTCTAGTATTATAACAATTAATGATACTACTCCCACTTCTCCATACTCTAACCAACATTGCAACCCATCTCTTGGTAATCAATCCATTCTTGTAGGATCCCCTGATAAAGTTTTTGAAAGATTAGATCAGGAAGTTGAAAAATAAATATCCCACAAGAAATATCAGCGCAATTCCTGGATACCATCTCTAACTACACAATTAAAGCCTAGCCCATCCAATCATGGCCAACATATTCCTGCTTTGAAGCCTTTAATGAACTAAAACATAATATGAGAGATCTCACTAATCTGCATGTTGAAACTCGGGACAAACTCTCTCAGAGAATTGATGATCTTGAAAAAGCACTTCTGGAGGGGACAAATACCAGTCATTTATCTTTTTCATCAGTAGATTTCCCTAGTTCTAGTTCCCCCCCCCAAAAAAAAAACAGAAGAATAAAAAGGGCAAAAATACAAATAAACATTCTGGAAAAAGTACAACCCAAAAATGGAGAATGGTAAACTATCAAGAAAATATAATCCTAAATTAAAGAAAATGGCTGGGATAACCATTAAACCTAATGATCCTGTAGATACTGCAGAGCCTGATTCTCCTAATATTCCTAATTCACATAAGGATCCAATAAGGAGCCTTTAATAGAGTCTGCCCTAAATAATCTGTTTTAGGAAAAAGTTTCAAAATCAAAGGTAGAATCCCATTATAGAAACTTATTCAAAGTGATTACTTCCAAAAAGGTGAGGCAGAAAAGGAAATGTAATTCTAAGGAAGTCTCAAACTTTTAAGTTAATGAAACATCTCTTTCCCTACTTAATAATAAAATCTCCCCTACAAATCACCAAAATTCCTTAGTTATTAGCGGAAGTGAGGTGGTCTTTAAATTTGAAAATATCTTCCTGAAGTCACACGAAACCTCCGAATCACTTACTGAACTCATTAAGTATATATTTAGATGCACGTTAGTTTTACTTGAGGCATTAAATGTGATCATGTATGTTTATAGAGATAAAACGGTGGAAACAAACCCTGTCTATGTTCTATTATCCGACATGATTAGTGCAAAAAAAAATATGGGCAAAACAAAGAGAGCTAGATAGATTGGGTATTCTGATATCTTCCCCTGTAAATTGGATTACAATCTGGAAGCATGTCCATGGGGAAACCAAAATAAACTCTACCCCATCAATTGACATTATAAATGATACTATATCTATTTTGAATTGGAGTTTTGACAATTTAGTTTTGAAAACTCTCTCTATTTTGGAATAGAACATTTGCAGGGTAAAAATTCCATATTGCTGAAATCATATATTAGTAAATTATTGAGTTTCTGTTTAAATACTAACGTCTCCCCTTTAGATTTTAAATCTGTATCTAGAATATTTCCAGAAACCAATGAGACACAAATTGAAATAGTAATAAATCTAAATCTTTACTCTGTTTTAATGCAAAATCTGACTAAACTGGATTGTGCCCAATTATGTATAGTTGATTTTACTGCTGGATCAGATCACCTTAACTAGAATAGTATCCCTGAACCTAGCCCCTGACTAGTTACTCTAGGTGACATACATCTGGACGCTGTACTAGATGACTTAAATCCATCTAGTAATGATTCATTAATTGAAAACTCAAAATTTGTATCCTGGATTATAGCAGGTCTTTCCACTAAATATTCAGACCCTGATTGGCAGAAGTTCTGCCAAATATTTGAAATAATACTTTTCCAGGAAACTTGGGCTATGGAATTGACATTACTAAATGGGTATGAAACTTATTTTGTTCCTGCAAAAAAAGTAAGGAAGAATGGTAGACCAAGACGGGGACTGTCTACATTTATAATGATACAAAAGGGCCTTTTGGTTTTGGATCATACTATCCTGGATGATAAAATATTGTTGCATATTGTAAAATGGGATAATCGTGTATTTCTGACAGCAAACATTTATATCCCCCCAAATTATCACACTCTAACCAATAATGATGTTTGGTCCAAATTGGACACCGAAATTGACCGATTAATATTAAAACACCCAATTGATATAATTCTTTTGGGTGGCGATCTTAATGCCTGAATTGCTAATTCTGACAATTTATCCCTGCTTCAATCCATGGTTTATCTGGTAGCTCTTGGAACAAGAAACTCCACTGACACTATCCTTAACTGTTCTGGAAAGAAACTTGTTGAATTTATTAATAGCAATCACTTTCTAATTCTTAATGGTAGAATTAAGGGAGACTTAATTAGGAACTCCACATATTTTTCATCATTAGGAAAGAGTGTCATTGACTATCTGCTTATCTCTCCTGACAGTTATGAACATTTTCACTCCCTTGTGATCCTGATGAGACCAGAAAGTGGCCATGCAGCCTTGATAGCTGATATTGATACACTCGGTTCTGAGGGACATTCGGGAGTAGATAAAAGATTAATAAAAAATTCAACAAAAGATAATCAAATCCAGCTAGAGCCTAGAGGCCGTTTACAATTATCACTAACAGCAATTAATACAACAAGGGTATTAGATCTGATGTACTCCTCCCAGATGGCCAAATCATTCTCATTAGCATACAATTCTTGCTCTCCTCAAAATCTGTATGAATTAATGGAGACTGCTTATGAAGCAATTAGATCCAAAATATACAATTTTACGTCAAATTCAATTAACCTAAATACCTGGTTCGACAATCATTGTAAAAAAGAAAAACAGTACCTAATGAAAATTATTAGATATACTAAGAAATTCCCAACCAGAGAGAATTTTGTATGCTTAAAAGAAGTGAGGAAACTATATCACAAGTTTCTTGAAAATAAAAAAATTGGAATTCAAGCAACAGCAATGGGAAAAAAATGTACGATATTATATGATCCAACAATACTAAGGCATTCTGGTTAATGGTCTCTAAGGGAGGAAGAAATGACCATTGCTCTTTATCAGTACATATTCCACAAGACACATGGATTACGAATTTTAAAAAACTACTTACTACAGACCCTCAGGTACTTAGGTTGCATCAAACAGCACATAAAATCCTACTAGCTGAATACCAACCATTAACAGTCTCCTTTAAGGAAGTTGACAATACTGTATTTAAATTAGCTATAAACCAAGCCCCTGGTCCAGTTCTTATTCCAGGTGAGATATATAAAAATCACATGAATTACTGTGTACCATTTTTTATAAATTTGTTTAATCTCTGTTTTAGAGAAAGATACATCCCGTCATCATGGAACAGGAACATTATAGTCCCTTTACACAAAAAAGGATCTTATTAGTCACCTTCAAAGTATCACCCTATAAGTCTCTTAGATACAAGTGGTAAATTTTTCTCTAGAATACTTTTAAACAAACTTCAGATCTGGATTGGAAAATACAATCCATTATCTAATTTTCAATTAGGGTTTATTCAGGGATGCTCAACCTTAGATAATATATACATATTAACTCATCTAATCGAGAAATATATGGTTTATAAGAAAATGAAGCTCTATGCATTGTTTGTAGACTTTTCTGCGGCATTTGATTCCATGATAAGAGAAATGTTATGGGAAACTCTATATAAAAAAGGTTTGCCCTTAGAATTATTAAGTCCTATTGTGCTACTTCATTCAAACACGTACACAGCAGTGAAATTTGATAACAGTGGCAATATTACAGATTATTTTCAAACCAACAAAGGGGTCAAACAGGGGTGTTTATTTGTACCATTGTTATTGAATATTTAAATAGACTCTTTTCTTTCATTTGATGAATCTTTACCATTAGACTCTCCTAAAGTTAACAACGTTCCTGTTCCTATATTGGCTTATGCAGATGCTTTAGTGATACTTTCTCTTTCAAACACAGGACTCCAAAGAAAAATGGATCAACTTAAAGTAAAATGTAACTATTATCACCTAGGAATTAACTTAACTAAAACTAAAATAATGTTTTTTTTGTAGTCAATCAGTGGTTCCTAGAATTTATATTGAGAAACAGTTAGTAGAGGTGGTGAAGTCATATGTTTACCTGGGAGTTACATTCACATCAAATGGTCTCTGGAATGAACATATTAGAAAACAGGTAGACAGGGCAAAACTAATAGTGAAGGGATTACTCCATTTTAACTCTAAGTTTGGAGGATCTACTGTACTGCCTGCTGTTAGAGCTGGAGAAGCAAAAATCATTTCATTACTATCTTATGGGGTGGAGATTTGGGGAACTAAAGAATATTCCCATTTAGAACTCCCCTTATCTTACTTCTACAAAGCTATATTACAGATTCCCCACTCCACCTCTAATTCAATAGTATGTGCTAAGTTAGGCAGGATCCCAATAAAAGACATAATAAATCTAAGAATAGTCTCATATTGGCTGAGGCTAATAAATAAAAATGATAATAATAAAAAGAACTGTATGAGTGGTATCACCTATCTTTGTCTATTAGAAAAAATTCATTGGAATACTGAAAGTTTTCATTCCCTATGGTTAAAAAAGTTGACCACAATTCTTAAAAATATCAACAATTATCATCTGTGGAAAGACTTTAATAAGGGTATTTTGATTTCTATCCAATATAAAAATAAAATTAAAAAAGTTATTTTTAGATTAGCCCAAAAAAACAAATGGAGTCAGCTAAAAGCCAAAAACAGGGAATTTGGTTCAGTAAAAATAAAATTGACTCACGGATTGAAAACTATCTGTTGTTACCCCTACCCCAAAGCCTCCGAAAAGCAATCACTTGGGCTAGGTTTGGAATTTTGCTATCAAAGTATATTTACTTCAATCAGGGTCAAAACAATGAGCAAAACACAGAGCAATTCTGCAGATGCAATAGGGGTTTCCATGAAACATTGGAGCACATAATAATACAATGCCCCTTGTTTTGCCATCTAAGAGACTCCCATTTTAAACAGTTTTTGACAAAATACCTGAATTTATATTATGATCCCATCTTTATTCTGTTTCACCCTAAGACCCTAGAGAATGCCATAATGATTGCTAAATTTATTGCATCTGTTATTCATTTAAAAAAAAGAATTATAAGGATATTATCAGCCCATATTTTATTTTATTGCACAATTATATTATACTGGTAAAACTTTGAGTTATTTACATTATTTTTATTTATCTTCCTTTTTATTACTGTACCTGCTGTTTTTAACTGCTATATTCATTTTAACTTTGTAATGTCCAAACTGTTATGTAATGGATGAACAAATAAATGATGATGATGATACAAAAAATTATGTTTATGTCATTACAGGCCTAAAATTATTCTTTACAAGAAAGACAAGAAGTTTTAAGTAATATATATAAGGGCCCAGATATTCAAACTGCACCACAAAAGTGCGCAATAGCAGGAGCAAGTCCACTGTGCCCATGCGCAACACACGCGATATTCAAACACTGCGCAGGTCAAGATGCGCCTGCAGCACACGTCTGAATATCATGCCAACTGCACCATAGCACAACCAGTGATGTGCAGTGGTGCAGATCAGATGGATAATTGCAAAACCAGGGATGCTCAGTGGAGCAGGGCAGCAATGCAACAGCACAACCAGGGATGTGCAGGGACAGGATGCAGAGGGTCCACCACCCATGGTAGGGATGGGCAGAGGAGCACTCAGCAGAACAGACATCACCCCCCACAGCCCATGCACCGCACAACTGGAGGAGAGCAGGAAGAACCAATGGCCGAGGGACACCAGCAAGGAACCCATCGCCGTGGCATGGTGCACCAGCACACCCCCTTGCAAGCTGGGACCATCACACATGGATGCCCGTCCACCCCATGTGACACCAACCCACCAATGCAGAGCACACCCTGCACCATGATCCACATACACCCTGCCCAGGAGTAGCGCCCAACAGTGCAGGACACCCCAAGCATGCCACCACCCCCACTGTGACAATACAACCCTGTGCACCACAGAACCATGCAAGGCAGCCCCACCACGAGCACCCAACAGTGGGAAGCAGCAGCAGACAGCGAAGCAACAGCTGCAGACACAGTGCCACCATGCATGTCCCCCCCAGGTAAAGCTGTGAGGCTGACCATGTGTCAGCACATGAGGTACCACACACGTGATAGGGCATTCCCTGGAACCCACCACCAGTGTCACAGCACCCTGCCCACCCTCCTAAGGACACACCCCCATCCCAGTACTGGCCACAACAGCCAGTGCAGACACCCACAGTGTTGCATGGAAGCATGCACTACACAGGATGCAACAAAGTGCACAGACAAACAACCACCCATACCCAAGGGCACACCAACACAGGGACACAGTAGCAGGTCAGCCAAGCCCCTGGCATGTGACCACGGCAGCCGTGTACACATGGCCAGAACCCCTCTATAGCACAGGTGTGCCAGCAACCCTGTGCAGGCACCACAACACTGTACACTACCAGCATGCTGCTGGAGCACAAGTGACAGACAGTGGAGCACATCCCCTGCAACAGGCACAGGTGACAGCATTGAGGTGGGACAACAACAGCGGATGCAACAGTGCCACCCGAGGCAGACATGCACCACACCAGTGACAGGAGGCAAGATGGCATTGCGCTGGGTACAGTGGCAGTCCAGCATGGGCAGCCACCACTGACATACCAGTGGACTGTGCAGGTCACAGACATGCAAGGGTGGCAGCTGCACAGGCCATGGATGGTCTGACAGGTGCACCATGGACACAGCGCATGCACCTTGTATGACTGCACACAATCATCCATTGCACAGGGAACAACACACAAACCACAGACAGTGACTGAGAGCTATGCCCACACCACACTTGCCTCCCCTAGGGATGCACACACACACACACACACACACACACACACTCTCCCATGATAGCACCTGACACCATGCACACCACTGCAGCTGAGCACCATTAGCCTGCTGCAAATCAGAGACCACAACAGTAGGCATAACTAAACAAATATATTATAAAAGTGGTAACAAAACTGTACAAATATATACATTCAAAAGGGGTGCAGGACACAAACAGGGTGGAGGTGAGTAAGGGGAAGGGGTGAACAAATAGGAGAGGGAAGGAGGGGTGTGAGGGTGGCTCCATGGGGCTTTCACAAGATGTAACTGCTGTCCATCTTCAGTGGGAGCCCTGCTCCCCACTCCTGTGGCACCTCCTGTCATGACGATGCCTCACACCATGGTGCTCCATCTGTTCGAGAATGGCCAGAGAGGCCCTGACCACCTGTAACAGCTCCTGCAGTACATGATCCACAAGTACCAGCCTCCACCCACCTAGGACAAGGGAGCAGAGTCAATAGGCATGAATGCACAGCCCCCTGCAGCCCACCCATTGTGCATGGCATACAGCCATGGGACAAACTCCTGTGATGGTGTGTGACCACCCACAGTGATCATGTCCACAAGACCTGCACACCCAGGTGCACGCAGCCATGCAGACCGCTGCACACACCCACCACCCAAGTCCCAAACAGGACCACCGTGGCTGTACAGTGACATAGCTTTGCAGTGCAAAGGCAGTGGCACAGTCATGTACCCGGTGCATGCATGGTGCACTCCCAGACATGCAGTGCCACTGGACAGTGTTGACTGTACCATGTTGCATGCATGGCAGTGGTGTCAGTGGATGGTGGCCATGCCCCACCACCCGCCCTGCTACACAGCATGCCCAAAAATCCTGGATGTAAGGCACTCACCATCATCAGGCTGGCCCTGGTGCTGGGCTGGTATGGGTCCTCTGGCATCTTGATGTGCCTCATGCTGCAGCTGCCCCTCCCTGGCACGCTGCCACTCCTCAGGGCCTAGGGTGCAAACAGGGAGAGAGCAACATCAGTACAATCCGGTAGCAAAGGCCCCCCATCCCTGGGTGTGTGCGATTCTACACAGCCAAACCCATCTGCCCCCCACCCCTATACCACCACTACCACCATGGCCCACACTGGATTAACCCCCCGTGTGCTGGACACATGCCCACTGTGATACTCGTATGGACATAACCAGTGAATGGATGGGGCACCTCCCTGGCCATGGAACTGCGCCCCTCCTGGCATGTGCCCACAGGTGGGCAAGCCTTTCTGGGTCCCTCCACTGGAGGTCCCCATACCAGTGCCTGCACTGCTCTGCTGTGTGCTGGATCCATGTCACCTCCTCCAGGGCCACCACCACCTCCTCCCACATGGCACTCCTGGCCCTGTCCAGGGGTGCCTCCCCAAAGAAAGCAGCAGCATGGGGCTCAACCAGGGATACAAGGTTAGCCAGTTCAACCTGGCTCCAGATTGGTGCCCATCTCCTTGCCATCTTTGAAGCATTGAGTAGCAAAATGGTGCTCCGTAGCACACATCCGCCACGTGCGGATGCTGCGCGGTACTGCGCTGCCATTCCCCATCATGCTGTCACCGAACAGTATGATAGAGGTGCACCCATGCGGACACATGGTGCCTAGGGGGCAAAGGTCAGCACAGGGTCAGGGGTCCCTCATGCATGGACAGCCATAGTGCAATTGGTACTTACCACATGTAGTGCAGTAGGGCACCTGTGTGGCACTTCCTGTAGTGGCCTACCATGCTGTTGCACCATGGCGCCTACGGCACCCCAGTGCAAGAGTGCTCTACATGTGAACAGCACACTAGCAACACTGGCACAGTGGTGGACATGCCTTGCATTGCCTCCTATGCTCGGCACGTCAGCAGCACAGCAGGCATCGGGGTCAGCACCCTGGGCATGCGCCATTCAGTGTCTACTGCTCATGTCACAGAGCTGCGCCCTTGCCTGAGCACGTTCAACACAATTGTGCAAGGTGCAACAGCGCGATATTCAGCAGGCATATGCAAATCAGCTCATCAGCAATTCAATGGCACAGCTACTGCATTAGCATCCACTTAAAATTGAGCCTTGCCTCATTTGCATGCGTTGCACTATATAAATGTGACATGGGGCTGCAGATGCCATAGTCTGGTATTGCAGTCTATTGTGGTGAGTTGCATGCTGTTTGCCAGTGTGGACTGTGGTGTGTGGGAGATGCATGGGACTGCGCAGTCAGAGGTAACACCTGTCATTCCCACAAGATCAATGATGACGAAAGTGAGGTGGAGGAGGAGGAACAGAGATGTGGGAGACAGAGGAGGCCCAACTTTACCAAGGCAGAATCAGATGCCCTGTTTGAGGCCTACCTTGACCAGGAACCACTGCTTAGCAGACAGTGGGGAACACCACAGGCCCATGCTGCGGCATGAGGTGAGGTGGCGCGTACCATCAACCAGCATGGCAGCCACCAGCGGTCTGTGCAGGGTGCAAGAAGAAGGTGGGCATGGACAGGGGAGGATTAAAGATAAGGTGGCTGCCATCAGGACAGCATGGGCTGTGACTGGTGGGGACAGCCGGCTGTGCCAAGCCTAATGCCACAGGAAGAGCGGGTTGATGGCAGCATGCTGCGTTGTGCCCTCGAGGGTGTTCCAGGTGGTGGCTTCCAGAAGGGTGGTAGCCTGTCACTGCATGGTAGGTCCTGATCTGTCACTGTGGGGGGGGGATGCCACAGAGTAGGGCAGATACATTAATGCTACTGTGTTCCCTTACAGCTCCTGAGTGTCTACATGGGTCAGCGCTGATGGGCTCATCCACTGAGAGTGATACCCTGGACACAGAAGAGGGCCCATCCACCTCCACAGGTGTCCAAGGGTCAGGACAACAGTGGGCCCGCCTGGCTGTCCGGACTGAGGTTAGTGGAGCTGGTGAGGAGGAGGCTCTGCCTGTGTCCCAGCATGACAGCGTCCATGGATGCCAGCTTGCTGAGACTCAGACTGGTGCCGGATCCATCACTGATGATGATGGAGCTCAGATCATGGACAGTGATATGTGTGGGTCACAGGATGGCCACACAGCAGGTAACAGCACGGGCATAGCCATGGGTGGTGCCTCTGTGGAGGCCTGTGTGACATCACAGTCCCAACTTGTGCCTGTCTGCACCAGTGGGGCAGCACTGGTGTGCATCCAGGACAGTGGGGCTGTTGTGGCCACTGCAGTGGCACCATTGAGCCCTGGAGAGTGGCAGCCAGAGGGTCAGTGTCAGCAGTCAGCCAATGGCAATGGGGGAACAGTGTCTGGAGGACAGCATCAGTGCACCTCCTGTGGACATCCCCAGGCATGGCCCTGGTGTGCAGCGCCCAACCTCAAGGGGTGCTGCCCAGCTCAGCCACAAATACCATGAGGGACAGCATGCCAATCAGGCAGATGACCTCTTAGATGAGCACACCCGCATATTCCATGAATCAGTGGATCAGCATTTGCGGCTTGTGACAGTGGTGGATGCACTCAGTGCAGCCCTGTGCCAGGCAGAGGAGTGGCACAGCTGGGACACCAGTCTGCTCCTGGCAGGGATGGACCAGCTGTGGGAGGATGTGACTGCCGCCACTGACAGGCAGACACAGGCATTCACAGCTGTCATGGCCACAATGGGCACACAGTTATTTGCCCATGCGCTGCAGACACCATGCAGTGCCATGTCCAACCCCATTCCCGGAGTTGTGTGACACCCTCCTTGTCGACACCAGGTTCAGCTGTGGGCATCCCAAGCACGCCTGGTGCAATCATGTTTGGTGAGCTGCAGACCCCTGCTCGAGAACGATTGCGTTCCCGCAGATGCACCCTTGGGGGACCGTCAGTGCCACCCCATGAGGCCAATGGTCAGCCTGTCACAGCTGGTGGGTCTTGGCAGGGCTGCCCATGCATCCGTGGCAGCCATAGCACTGTGCCGCATGACTGACCTATCTCCCACCATGGCTACTGTCTGACGCTGCCCTGTATGCAGTGTGTTATTCAATGTGCAATGCACTGGTGGGGTACCTGGCCCTGCACACACACACATTCCATGTGCACACCCTCCCAGCTGCTGGCCGCTGTGGAGTGTGCATGATGATGCCTGTGTTGTGCTGTCCACCACTGTACAATGGTGCCCAGCATCTGAGACATGCACAATGACAGGCACTGGGTGTGGTGGTCTGTGGATGTGTGTGTGGCTAGGGGTGGCGGTTGGGGTCGGTGTGCCTCTTACCTTTTGTGCATGTCTTGTGTTGCCTGTGTGTGTGTGTGTGTGTGTCTGTGCATGACCACATGCCATGTTAGGCCTTGCCCATCCCTGACGGTGTGTGTGGTTCCACGCTCAGCCAATTCCCTTTATGACATGTGCCCTTGGGGTTTGTCCATGCATGTTTGTGGGTTGTGCCCTTGCCATTGGTGGTTGCACATGGCCTCATGACTTACCTGGGTTGGTTGAAGTGCTCCTCTGTGATGGTGTTCCAGTGTAGCTACGACATCTGGATCAGTTGGGGGTCCCTTCGACCAAGGGGGGGCTGCCCATCACCATCTGCACCAGCGTCCTCATCATCCACATCGCTGTCCCCCTCTTCAACCTCTACAGCTATCCCACAGTTGTTGGCCATGTTGTGCAGGATGCAACAGGCCAGCAATAGCCCACAGACCTTTGAGGGGCTGTACTGTAGGGCACCACCAGATGTGTCCAGGCAACAGAAATGTGCCTTCAGCATCCCGAACACTCACTCTATGACATTGCGTGTGGTGGCATTTGCCTCATTGTACTGTTGCTGCGATGGGTTTGGGGACCACTGGTATGGTGTGATCAGCCAGGGACAGAGTGGATATCCACTGTCACCTGTGTGTAGAGGGTGGACATTAGTTTGGTGATCAGCGTCGCCCTGCCATGGGCCATCTAGGCCAGTACCCATGTCACCTCTGACTATGCCCCTCCCAAGATCCATGTCTTTCTGCTTGATTTGCATACTCACTGACTAGGTGGCCAGTGGGGATGTCCCCAATCTCGAACCTGTGGCACAGTGCTGACTGGTGCCAGATGAAGGCATCATGTGCTCCCCCACAGTGCGTGGCACAAACAATGATTATGCCCCCCCACCATTGCACACCACCTGGCAGTTGATGCTGGCATAGCCCTTCCGACTAATGTACGCAGCACCTTCCGGGCCAGGTGGCATATGGATGGCCACATGGGTGCAGTCATTGGCCCTGAGCATGCCAGGCATATGTGCTACCCTGTGGAACTCTTGTATGTGTGCTGTGCACTCCGCTGGTGTGCTGAGGAAATGGATGTACTCTGCAGCATGTGGCAGCAGTGCACTGAGGAATTGTGTGAGTAGGCGTGATGCGTCTGACTGGGTTATGCCTGTTGTGTCCCCTGTTGGTCTCTGGAAGGTGCCTGTGGTGAGCAGGCACATGACAGCTGTTACCTTTGTCTCCACTGACAGAGCATGGCTCCGTCGTGTGGGTGCCTGCATCTCATCACTGCACAGCTCACAGAGCCACCTCAGGATTGCCCAGTTCAGGCAGTACCAGCCCACAATCTTGGTGTCATTGTAGTGCTCGAAGCTGGGTGCAGGCTCGGTACAACCTGTTGGGGCATACCACCGATTGTCCCTTCCATGGCAGTGCCCCCCTGTTGCCTGCCTTCTCACACCCCTCATTACTGCCTCCATCTGAATGGTGTCACTGGCCATGTCCCTGGCTTGTGTTCCCCCCCCGGCAGCTGTAATCCCATTTCCCCCACTGTCCTTTCTGCTACTCCCCCTGCACTGGGAACACCTCCAAGATTTGGCTGTTCTGCTCACTGTCACTGCCCTCAGTCCACTGTGGCACAGGCTCCCCACTCTTGTCGTGTTGCTTTATGTTCCCAGGTGTGCCCTGTCCTGCTCTTTTCCAGTCCCACTCACTGCTTCCCTGTCTTCTGTTGCTGTCACCTTTCTCCCACCTCTGGCTTCCCTGTAGCGTTCTTGTGCATCTCTCTTGTTCCTTTTTTTTGGATCATTTCCACTATCGTGCAACTTCCGCTTGCTCCCCTATTGTGCATGGTGCATGCTGTTGAATATTGCACTGCGCCATTTATTCATGGTTCCTCCCCCTTCAGTTGCGCATGCATTCATTACCATTGCGCGCTTGCGCATTGCGATTTTGGGTGTGCAGCTGCCTCCCGCTGAATATCACAAAATGGCGCATTTTTGGACTTGCACTGGCGCATCTCTGTTGTGCATGGCGCAACCCTTTTGAATATCTGGGCCAAGGTATGCTGCAAACCAAGAAATATTGGGAATAAGCCTTACAGGCAGTAGTCAAACCTTGTTCCAAGTTGTTAGCAGTGCTGTGTTCACTAACATACTGTGTATGTCTTTTTTAGGATGCAACTTAGGATCTAAACAAGTACAAATAAATTAACCATGTGAAAAATTAAGAATATATACAAGGGTGCACAAGCAATAATCTTTATTGAATGGTATGTGTATACACCAAAGAATTAAAAATGTAACAATATCATATTTAAAAAAATGCTGATTAATGACATAAAATAAATGTATTTACAGATGTGTAACAAAGAATAAACCCCATGAACAAGCTCCAAGTTGAACAAAACGTACGGGGAAGAAAAATAAAAAGAAAGATTGAAGAACAATAACTTGAGCAAAGAGTGTTTACTTCAAAGGGCCCCCCAACATTTCCTATATTTTTTCTTGGGTTAGGGATAAATCCCTGGAATCCTGACATGAGCTAACATGGTCACTCTAATATTTGTTCTTCCCCTTGGGAAGCTTCGAGGGGTCACCCTCCCCACCCTTTGTTAACATGATGCTATTAAGACTGGAATATGTTACCACCTCTTTGTTTAACTGTGGATAGATAACCACTCATCTCTTCCCTCTAGAGCATTGTGGATCACCGCCGGGGGAGTGGGCGTAGGGCCTGGTGGAGCGAGTTGCATATAGTTAATAGTTAATGCAACTTTAGCATTTTTTTATGTTTTGGAGTGGGTTTGTATAGTTTTATGGGTTGGGGAGGGAGGAGTGGGTGAGACACAAGCAAGCACTTCACAACATTGGTCCTCTTTAATTAACATAGTACCTCCAGCACAATTATGGCTAATTTATTAAAAATCCTTTCTTGGAATATAAGGGGGTAGAGATAACTCTAGAAAATATGTAATCTTAAACCATATGGGCAGATATAATGCTTTAATTGTCTTTGTCCAGGAGACACATTTGCCACCAGAACAGGTCAAATTCCTCCAGAAAAGTTGAGTGAGCCAGGTATTTGGAGCGGGTCTTAACTCCCGTAAAAGTGGAGTCACTATCTTGATTGCAAAAGGAGTCCCTTTTGCGGTTACCCACTCGGAGAGTGATCCTGAGAGCTGCTATATCTTAGTACAAGGCAAACTAGGTAACCTTAAGATAGTACTTGGATCTGTATATGCCCCCAATTTAGACTCTCTCTCCTTCTTTACTTATTTAGCCCCCATTTGGTGTCTTATGCCCATCTTCTAATTATTTTGGGGGGGTGACTGGAACCTTGTTCAGGCAAAAGATATTGACCAAACCCACCATACTGGTTATGGCCTATCCCCAGACCAGTGGGCCCTACATGAGTTCATGTCCACCTTGGGCTTGTTAGACCCATGAAGGCTCCTATACCCCACAACCAAAGATTTTATCTTTTTTCCCCTGTACACAACAGTTACTCACGTATATATTTTTTCCTTATGAGTCAGCAATTATGTTCTGGTATTATGGAATCTCAAATCCTCTCTAGCATGATATCTGATCATTCTTTGATATTTCTCTCTACAGCCAACCCAGACCCCTCATTTAGACCCCATACATTGTCCTTAAACAATACCCTATTAAGAGATAGCTAGATATTCGTCTGATTTCAAGAGTACCTTTCCCTCAGTATCCAGGATAACCTAGATTCTATCTCTGAAGTGGATAGGGAGTGGGCAGCATTGAAAGCTATGTGGTGAGGTGAACTTATTCATATTTCTACAGTGTCAAAGAAAAGGAAATAGTTTAACCTCAACCAGTGTTCAGGCAGGATCCACACTCTGAATCCCAAAGGGTTAGATAAGCTCTCCCCTGAGAAGTCCCTAGAATTGGATCACCTAAGATCCCTATGCTAGTACTCTCTTGGAAAGAGTGGAGAAAGTAGCCTTACACATTAAAGCAACCTATATAGGCCATGGGAATAAAGCCGGCAAATATCTTGCTTGGCAACTAAAACAGCGTTCAGAGGCTAAATAGATATCAGCCATTAGAAACCCTCATACTGGATCTTTTGTTTCTGACCCTCAGGAAATGCTCTCTTTCTTTAGAGAATTTTATCAAGATCTTTATTCACAATACCAGACTTTCAGTTCCCATTCCCACATGAAAAAAACCTTCCTTCTAAAAGCAGACCTTCTCATTCAGTCGAGTGAGGCCCAACTATTTTTAGTCGAACCTATAACCCAAGAAGAAATTATAGTAGCTGAAGACACACTCCAGACAGATAAAGCTCCTGATCCTGATGGATTCACTGGTTTGTTTTGTAAGAAGTTCAAAACTCAGTTGGTCCCCTTATTACACCGGTTGTTTTCTTACTGGGACCTGCACTCAGTTAATAATCCTTCCCTCTTCGAAGCAAGGATTACATTTCTCCCTAAACCAGGAAAGGACCCTACCCAAATAGGTAACTACAGACCAATCACCCTGATAAATGTGGATATTAAAATCTATGCAAAACTTTTAGCTACAAGTCTAGCCAAGGTTTGGACCCCCTTGATAGGACCGGAACAGGCTGGGTTTGTTTAAGGCCGGTCTCTGGCAGACCACTTTTCGAAATTGGGTCATCTGATTTCCGCTTACAGGGACTCCCAACTCAAAGCTGTGCTGGTGTCCTGGATGCAGAAAAAGCCTTTGATAGGGTGGTTTGGCTTTATTTGTTTGCAGCACTCCCTCAAGTTGGCCTCTCAGATGGCTTTATTAACTGAATTTGTACCCTCTACCAATGTCCCTCAGCTCGGTTCTTGTGCAATAGCCTTTTGTTAGAAATCTTCCATCTGGAAAATGGAAGTAGACAGGGTTGTCCCTTGTCCCCCTATCTGTTTAATTCATACATCAAACCTCTCGTTAGGGTACTAAAGCAAGAGCAAGCAATTGAGGGGATAAGAGTGGGATCCCAAGAGTTCAAATTCTTGCTTTTTGCATATGATCTGCTACTTCATTTAACCAATGGGGAGTGCTCTTTTTCCTCCACTTTACAAACTATTACTGAATTTGGTGAAGTATCAGGTTATAAACTGAATAAGAATAAAACTATTGTTTATCCCCTTTCAGTCTTGGTGAATGGGAAGCAAGTGGAAGCCTTAGGCCTCCAATTGGAGAAAAATTCAATAAACTATTTAGGCATAAAACAAACTAGAGATCTTGATAAGTTAAAAGGCCTTAGTTTTGATCCTGTCCTAGAAGGTATTAAGGAGGACTAGTCAAGGTGAAAAAAACTTCTCTTATCCTTCTGGGGCAGAACAAATATCATTAAGATGACAATTTTACCTAAACTATTTTACCCCCTGAACAATCTGGCTATGTGTCTCCCCAAAGCCACCTTTAAAATAATTCATAGGTTATGCTCTGATTTTATATGGAACGATAAACCCCTATGTAGAGCCTACTGGAAACTCACTGGTCCAAGACAAAAAAGAGGATTACAACTTCCAGATTTTTTTCTTTATTATTTAGCCATACATGCAAGTAGGTTTTTACACTGGACCACATCTCAAACAGAACCCCCTTCAAATACACCATGGCTGCAGCTAGACATAGAGCAGGCCAAAGAAGAATGGGTGTCCTTACAGGCCTTCCTATATTATCCTTGGAAGGCAGTCCCCACTCAGCTTCAGGAATCCCCAATCGGATGGAGCATCAAGGCCTTCCACCAATTCTGCAACCTTAATCATCTACATACAAGGAATGATGTCTCCCAACCCCACTTCAATAATCCTAATTTAAGAATTGGAAATAAAACTATCAGTTCCAAGGCCCTACCAATACAAACAATGATTAGTCTGAAAGGGTTCTTGCAAGGAACCTCACTTCCCTCTATCCATCATTTGCAGAACATATGGAAGCTTCCTATAAAAAAACTTGTTCTACCTTACCTTAAAAGGTTCTTAGGTAAGCTCCTTTGGGTAGACAAAATGGATCCCTTCTTATTACCCCTTTTGGATTTAGCAAATAAAGTAAGGCTTGTCTCTAAACTCTATAAATCAATAGTTAATAATTTATGGCAAAATCACACTTTGGTAGCATATTACTGGAAATATAACTTGGCCAACCCTCCTACAGATACTCAAAACAGTCAATTTGGATGGATAATTTCAAGTTAATTAAACAAGACAGCTTAAGAAATATCCACTTTAACATCTTACATAACCTATATTGTACTCCTAACAAACTGTACAGAATGGGTAAACTACCCTCCCCAAGATGCCCTGATTGTAGTATTCCAATCGCTTAGCTCCATCACAAGCTATGGTCGTACCCATGATTTCTAACTTTTGGAAATTAGTTAAAAGGAATATTTCTGATTATTTACCTATATCTTCATATTTCACAGAAGAAATTTGCCTATTAGGACTTTACTGAGTGGTCCCTACACCTTCCCTGAAAGTACAAATAGCCATAGTGTCCATGGTCACGAAACTTCTAATCCTTAGACACTAGAAGGATCCAATGGGTTCTTTCCTTTCAAGAATGGTGATCAGAGTTTCTGACCAGCTTAATCTGGTTCAAGTAAGGATTTATGCCACATTAAAATTTCAGTTGGTTATCATCTGTACCCCGTCATCCCTGAAAAAGGGACTTCTAGTCTTAGTGGGCTTACCCGGTCAACAAAATTCAACAAATAAATAAATTCCCCCATTATGCCTTATGGATTCCATATAAATCAAAATCATTCCAAGGCCATCTTGACATATAATCTTAATACTTAACAGCAAATCAGAACCCTTTTCCTGATAAAAGGCTGTCAACATATTAAATTTAAAAAAACAACAAAGTCACAAGTAAAGAACTAGTGGCTTATGAAAAAATCTACAGGGATTTATGCAGTGATTTGATGCTGCCTCTACAGGGAAGATACAGGAAAAATGAGGGCTTGTTACAGGAAAATGGTTATTTGGTTCTGAGAGCACTGTGATTGTGACTAAACAGCACTATATGGCACTAACAAGAAAATAACCTTGGTCATTTGGTAGCTCTTCACAGACCTGTTGGCTCTGGCAGGAGCTTATTTAAATTGAGCACTATTTGGATGGTTTAGTAGGGAATCATCAAGTGGTTAATACCAGTGTTGAGTCCTATCTAGAGGTGTGCAAAAATAAACTTCCGTCTGTTGAATTTCCTCTTAAGCCAGAGTTTCACATTCGCAAAAGTGCAGAAATCAAATTAGCAACTTTCGCAAAAATTCCAACTTAGAACTGTGGAATAAATGTATAAATTGCAGATTATTCTATTAACCCTTGGAGAAAAAATTCCACAGAATTGATTACTGAACTGCAGAATAATTACATAAATTGTTGAATAATTCATCAAACTGCAGACAGAATTCCTCAAAACTGCTTATTTATTTGTTTATTTTCTTATTTATTTATAAGGTCTAGGATTACAATACCTTTGAGCCAAGGCTCTTTTACAAAAGTTCCATGTCAGAGACTAACATTTAAAAAAAAAAGAAGAATAAAGACAAGCAATGGTGATGGAAGTCAATACAAAATGGTTATGACATAATAGCAATACATAACAACAACCAATCAGAAAAGTTAATGACATTATAACAGAAGATGGGGGGTGATTGTGAGTACGTAGGCAGCCAGAGGCATTTGCCATGGTAGAGAGTAGCTAGTAGGTAATTAGAGGTACATGTAATTGGGGAAAGAGAGAAGGGAGTGATAGGTGTCATGTCCTGGTGGCAGATATAGTGGAGATGGCAGGGAAATTAGCTGTAGCAATCACAGGAGCTATAGGCAATGAGATGATTCTGGAGCCTAGCTTTGAATGCACCAAGTGTGTCAGCTGAGGATATGTAAGGGTTCAGGTCATTAAGCCAAAGTGGTGCTCTGTAGGCAGAGGATTGTTGTGCCTGTGAGGTGCGACAGTAGGGGATTTTTAGGAGCTGCTGATTCGATCTCCTAGAGCTTCGACAGTTTGGGCTTATCTGCAGAAGAGCAGAGACACCTGGTGGCGCATTCCCCAGGCAGATTTGCTTTGCCATGGTACAAGTGAGATACTTTATTCGGTTTGATAGGTGAAGCCATCCAGACCGTGCGCATAAGTTACAGGTGTGGGTGAGCTGGTGAGCACCCGTAAGAAGCTGACAGGCCTTGTTTAAGGTTGTTTGAATCTGTCTGAGGGCTATCATCATGGCAGAGCCATAAATGATGAGACCATAGTCAATGATCAATACCACGGAACTCTGTTCGGCAATCTTCAGTGCATCTGGAGTAAGTTTTTGTCTATGTTTGAATAGAAGATTGAGTACAGTGTTTTCAGTTTTTGCAATGTGGTCAGTGTGTGCCCCATAGGAGAGGCTAGGGTCCAGCAGAATCACAAGATATTTGAAAGATTGCACCTGCTCCAAGGTTTTTCCCTGTACAGTGGAGATCATCAAGTGGTGTTGCTTGTGTGGATTATGAGAGCTGTGGAATAGCATGGTTTTAGTTTTTTTGTGATTTAGTACCACTTTGTGATTGTGGAACCAAGACTCAGTGGTGTTGAAACCATGCTGGAAGTTATTCTGCAGAGCCCTGGGATCTTTATGGGAGGAGAATACCACTGTATCATCAGTATACAGGATGATGTTTTCAGGGCAGGATTTCAGTAGGGAGTTTAGGAAGAGACTAAACAGAAGTGGCCCCAGTATGGAATGTTGTGGTATGCCTGAGCGGACCAGCAAAGTGTCAGAGACAGTGTTTGAAATTTTTACTGTTTGCATCCAGTTTTTGAGGTAGCTTCTAAACCATAGAACAGAGTCAGGTGACAGTCTGGTATTTAGTAGCTGGTCAATAAGCAGCCCATGGTGGACTGTGTCGAATGCTTTGGAGAGTTTGATAAAGACCGCACCAATTAGTTTGCAGTGGTCCAGAGAAGTGTGAACAGACCTGGTGAGCTCTAGGAGAGCAGTGGTGGTACTGTGGCCTTTCCAGAAACCATGTTGCTTGTCACATAGTATGTTGTATTTGCTCAGATGGTTGGTGAGCTGTTCTGCAACAATACGCTCAAGTGCTTTAGACAGCGGAGGCAATATTGATATTGGGCGGTAGTTTGAGTGGATGGTCTGGTCACCACCTTTGTGGATTGAGGTTACTATTGCAGTTTTCCATTTGTCAGGGAAGTTCCTGCTGCTGAGGGAGAGGTTCAGTATTTTTGTAATGGGATGAAGAACCTGATCTTGGGTAAGTAACAGGAGCTTGAGATCCAGAGTGTCACCACTAATTCAGGATTTAGAGATGGCAGTGGCAATATGGTGGTGAACATCCTTTAGGCTGACCTCCCTAAAGTAAAAAAAGGGGGTTATCTGGTTTGGGCTGAGGGGGACCAATGGTGGGATCTTTATCTTCGAAGTAGTCAGAGGGGAGGACAGCACTGAGGTCTGTAAAAGCCAGGTTAAAGCTGTTATTCTGCAGTTCATATGTATTTTTCTGCAGTTCATCCCTAAAATTCCGTGGAACATGGCGAAAATCTGCCAACACATTTGGAAGATTCTGATCTCGCCAACGTCGGAAATTTGGAAAATTCCATGGAATTTCTGCATTTTTGTGAAAATTCCACAAAAACAGAATTAGCAATTTTTGTTCATGCCTAGCCTACCATTGTGCTTGGCTTAATTTTTTACATTGAGCAAGTCACCTGGCCCACTTGGGCTATAACCCCACCAGGTATTGATCTTGGTCATATCAGATCTTCACTGAAACAATATTTCACACTAAAATTGGGTTATCACAGGCAGATTGTAAAGAGATAAACCCATAACTACTCTGTAAAAATGCTGTTTTAGAGTTTATTTCAATCATTCTTTTCATTGTCTCTCACAGCTATTCAAAAGGAACATCAGACTTAAAACTTATGCATATTGTACAGATTTGTCAGGAGGTCTAAGCCCTCACTCTCAGGTTCTTGGCAATAATGGGAAAGCAAGAAATACAAACACATTACACAAGAGTAATAAATCTTGTTTATTAATACCAAAAGGAAAATCACAGTTGCCATAAGCAGTTCTTACCATTAGGAATTGGGAGCCAATGCTATGCATTCCCTATACCTCGAGGAGTGTAGAAATCTCAGGGTCTCCGAGGTAGAAGACATAATGTCTTACATTATATACCTAAGATAGTTACCATAGTTACTGTAAGATAGAAACATTTCTAGTTACAGAGATGAACCCTATTGGCTATATAAAAGGTGGATCCACAGTCCTAGACAACATTATACAATGTTGTTATAGTCATCACTTTTTGGAAACAAAGAAAGTACAGTTTGTGTACATAGCCGTGTAATAATACAACTCATCAGAAGATGGCAATGCTGACTTATATATCATAATACTACAAGGACACAGGTGTCCTAACATCTTGTAAACAAGAAATACATGTGTATATTAGAAAGTAAAGCATATAGCAATTATGTGCATACATATCCTGAGATCTACTCTTATACAGTAGATGTCCTTAGCCCTAAATGTTGGTAAAACTTATACATAAACGCTAGCTTCCAACAGTGTACCTCTGGGGTATCAGTTAGGGTGCAGAGGCCTCATGTAACATTCCCCCCTGTTGCCTCAGAAGGGCAACAGTAACAAAAGTAGGGAAGTGGAGAGAGAGCAGGTGTCATTTACAGAACTGATGCATGAGCCTTGTAAAGGAACTCAAGCTGCTCATGGTGTTGTCGGAGTGTGCACCGGAGGCACCAAAGCATAATGATAAGGAAAAATATCAAAAATGATTGTATAATAAAACCTTTAAAGGTAATCTCTAACCAAGTATTAGTAAGTGTACTATTAAAATCACCATCATTAATAAGAGCATATATTGCTTCATTTGCTTTGGTCATATTATTGCTGATGTGGATGAGGTGTGTGCCTTTCCTGTCTAAATTTGGCTTCAGTGTTAAAGTCAGGAGATCAATATGTACATTAAAGTAAGGTAAATACTCTGAAAGTGTAAAAAGGTAATCAGGGTCACCATCAATGATATCTGGTTCCACAAGGGGAACAGAAGTGATAACTGTGTGCCCAATAATAGTTGTCTGCTGAGGGACAAAATAAAAGTTTGGTTCAGTAATAACACATAACTCATTTCCATAAGTAAATTGCTTAACATTAGTTACCACACAAAATTCACCATCCAAATCATATTGTATTTTCACAGTAGGCAGTCTCCATTTCTGTATTGTTCTGGGCAAGTGTAAGTCTGGTTGGAAATCCATGTTGACAGCCAATGAACCTCCTTCCGGTAAGACTGGTAGAATCGAGAAGCTGCTGGAGCAGATGTTGAGTCCTGGTATTCTGTGCCATTGGTGGTGATGTCATCATCCATGGAAAAGGACCTATCAATACTGTCTGGGGAATATCCACATATAGGTTTAATAACGTCAAATATGTCACATCAACACAAATAAATATATCCTTTCTTAGCACAACAGTCTGTGTGCAGTGAGACCCATGCATCCAGAAGTGGATGGAAAACCAGAAGAGGTGGCAAGTCGAGACATTCTCCGTAGATGTCTTCATCAAGGTGCCCAATGGAGTGTATGGATGCTAGTTGATCAAATATAGCTGTATTGGGATCACAATGTGGTAAAGAAACAATAAAAGACACAAACATAGTATCCTTAATTGAAAATTTCTTAGAAGTAAAGCAAGGACCAATATTAGGGCGTCTGGTGACAAATCCCAAATTTCTATAAGTAGAAATAAGAATAGAAACATATTGTAACATACACATGACAACACAGTTAGGGGATTTGCAGTGAGGGAAGTACCATTTAGAGATACGTCTATCATGTAAGATATCAGGGATTCTTCCAGATTCCAGATGGCAGAAGAGATTGTTGATGGTAGTGATATTGTATGACCCATAGACAGAGCATAATATTTCACGGGCAATGTCTTGCTTATTGGTCTCCTTATTGTTTTGTGCAATAAGGGCATTAATCTTTTCTTTAAAATCTGAAAATGCCTTAGCAATATCGTGCATATTATATACAGTGTATCTTTCTTCCTGACTAAGGCTATCAATGCCATGCAATAATGGCAGTATGATGTCATTGATCATACCAGATTCAAATTTCTGTGAATGTGCTTTGATAGTAGCAAAGTCTGCTTTATTCCAGATAGACACTGTAGTACCAAACAGACCAGTAAGGGTGCCAGTGGCACCATTGACATCTGATGTGTCATGGGTGTTTCTTGTATGACTTTGTGAATCTTCTGTTTGAGAACTAGGTTTTCTCCTAAAATTGCCTCTACGCTCGGTGGTGTGTATCCCGGCAATAGGGTCTTGATTGTGAATCTGAAAAGCTGCTATTTGTTATCAAGTAACAAAGTACTATAAAATAACAATGTGTTAGTAGTATGACCCATAGCAAATTCTTTCATATTCCAGTAAGTCAAGTTAAACAAAACAGGAACACGCATATATTGTAAAATGTTAATAAGTGTGCCAGGTAAATCAGTGACTGTAAGACCACTACAAGGGCCAGGGTGTTGTTTTGGACATTCCAAAAGTTCTTTCTCAGTGGGGGATAACACTGATAAATACATGGCAGCTGAGGCCATGTTGTGTATGGCACAAAATTTCTTGGCAGAATCCTTAGAAAGTGTATTACAATAAGAAGGATCAATTAAGGATTTAATGTTATATAAACCTGAATGTCTAAGAGATGTTTGGTGCAAGGACAAGATAACATTTGGGGATAATTTTGCATTGGGCCATACATGGAAAGTTCCCATGGAGAGTTTGGCCAGGGGGAGTATTTGTCCTTTAGACTTGGTTTACCACTCAATTTGTAGAGTGAATTTATCAGGAGCAACAACCAAAGCAGTGAGGTAGGCATCTGAACCTTCCTGAACTGTAATCAAATTGTCGGGGACATTGATGGAGACTCCCTCTGGGGTAGTTGCAGGTGGATCAAAATGAGGAAGGATGTGCTTTACCATGCATTGGATGCAGGGAATTACTCCCGAGATGAAGAGAAAATGGAACAAGATAGCCATCTTGTCAGTGTATCTGAAAAGGAAGATCAAACATTAGCAAGGTTAGTACTATTCCACCCAATGGGGTTAAGAAAAGTAATTATACTCCTTTATACAGTTTCAACTGGTTTGCATGTACCCATTTGTCAGTCAATTTGTTGTTTTGCATGAGTCTAATTTGATAGACTACTGGACTGAGCTTGTTGACAATTGGGTAGGGTCCTTCCCACTTGTTGGAGAAGGAGTGTATTGGATGCACAAATCTGAGAACCATTACCTGATCTCCAACTTGTCAATCCACTTCTTGTGTGTTTGTCAAACTGAATTTTGGACTGTTGCTGGGCTTTACCTGTGCAGTTTTCAGCATACAAATAAGTGTGTATTACGTCTTTCTCAACGTTTCCACATATATATCCACAGAGACACGATCTGCAGTGGGAGTGTGCAGGTCAAACAACAGGTGTTCAGGTAATCTTATACTTCTGCCAGTCATCAGCTCAAAGGGTGTCAATTGAGTGGTGGCTGAGGGTGTGGCACTAATTGCCATAAGGAGTAGCAGCAGTAGGGAATCACAATCCTTGGTATTGTCCTTAATAAATTTGGAAAGCATTTGCTTAATCTGTCTGGTGGCCCTCTCTACTTGACCTGATGATTGTGGGTGGTACAGTATGTGGAATGTCTGGTGAATTCCAAGAAGTTCAAGGGCTTCTTTCTTCAACTCTGAAGTCCAAAAAGTGAAAGCACACCACAATTCTTCAGCTATTTAGCTCAGTTTATTGCCAAAGTATTCACGGCCAGGAACCCAAGCGCCTCGGCTGGTTAGCCTTCAAAGGGGTTTCTTTCTTCAACCCACCTGTAAAACTGGTTCCTTTGTCGGAGTCTACCTTAAGAGGTAGGTCCCACCTGGAGAAGATCTGTTCCACCAGGATTTTGGCAGTGGCTTTTGCAGTGCATGTCTTGGTGGGGAAAGCCTCAACCCACTTACAGAAGAGATAATAATAACAATAATAATAATAATAATAATACATAATAATACATTTTATTTTACAAAAGTGCCTTTCCAATACCAAGGCACTTTACAAAGGTAAAATTAGAATAATAAAATCAATCAATACATATAATATAAAATAACAAGCAAACTAAACAGAATTATTCATATAATGAGAACAGAGATCAGTGACCAAAAGGGCATATTTGTTGTTTCTACTGGTATTGGTGAGGAGACCAATGAAATAGATCTGTAAAGCATGCCAAGGGCAAGAATGTCTCTGTGGTAGTAATGTGGCATTTCTTTTGGTATGGATGGGGTTAGTTTACACACAACCAAGACAGTTATATATGTACTGTTTGACATCCTTGGTGATACCAGGACACCATCCAGTAGCCTTAAGCCTCTGGAGTGTGTTTTCTACTCCCTGGTGTCCACCAGTTGGGATGTCATCCACCTGGTGAATAAATTCAGGCCTAAGATGATGAGTGACCACCCACAATTTTGTGATGGTGTCATCTGGTTGATACCAAATGAGCTTGTCATCTGAGGACAAGTCTAATTTACCTTCATGCCTTCTGTATGGGTTATGGGCAGGAACATTCTTCTCAGTGCCTTTGTCCAGAACTCTGAACACATACTTCAGTTCAGAGTCCGCATCCTGAGCTTCTGACAAATCCAAGGGGGAGAAGGGTTCAGGTTTCTTTCTGATGGCTGCAATGTGCATAGCCGCTCTAGCCTCTAGATGGTCCATCATCCAGATGCCCCCCCAGGCACCTTCCTTAGCAAGGGTGTCAGCTGTGTCATTGAAGGCATGACAGGGGTCATATATGGAATGGGCCTTAGTCTTGTGTACATAGAGTTTGTTTGCAAATTTCTGTGCCAGTGAATGAATGTATATTACCAGTTCCTTGTGTTTCACTGGGGTGCCATCTGAAGAGGTAAAGGAGTTATTCTGCCAGAAAGGGAAAAATTCTGTAAGAGAACAACAAACCCAGTTAGAGTCTGTAAAAATGATGGTGTCCCCAGTTCCATGCTGGATGAACTTGAGTGCACAGGCCACCAATGCCATTTCTGCATACTGCGATGATGCTACACTGCAATGTTTGGAAATTTTAACAGTGTTACCAAAAGGCTAAACCTCAAATATACCCATTCCTGCTATCTGTTCCCCCTGATAATAGGAGGCTGATCCATCTGTGAAAACGTGATACAATGACATGTTCTCAAGTAGTTGTGGTGTAGCTGGAAAGAAGGGGCCTGGATCTGGTAGATCAGGTGGCTGCAGTGTACAGTTGTGTGGTTCTCCTTGGAAAAGGACACCATGCGCCAGCATGGATGGCATTTTGGTTGGGTGAACCTTGATGTCCCTATCCTGGAGAAGGAGGGACCAGTGTATCAGTCTGGTATTAGAGACTGATTCATCCTTTGCTCTGTCTGAGAGTAGGAAGGTTGTAGGGGTGTGATTTGTGCTGATGACAAGAGGTGGAATACCCAATGATATACAAAAAGTGCTTGACAGCCCAGTAGATTGCAAGTAGGTTCCTTTCACAAAAGCTGTACTTCTGTTCCACCGGGGTCAAGAGCTGTGATACATATGCAATGGGTTGTAGGGTGCTATAAACCTTCTGGGCCAACACTACCGACACTGCAATGTCAGAGGTGGCCGATTCCAGATGGAATGGAAGATCTGGATTGCAGTTGACCAAGGCTGGATCTGAGGCCAAGGCCTGCTTCAGTGACATCACAGCTTGAGTATGTATGGGGCCTCAAGTCCAGGAAGCATCCCTTTTCAGTTGTTCATATAGAGGGGAAACCTTCTGAGAGGAATCACAAATGAAATCTCTGAAATAATTTACCATACCTAGAAATCTTCTAAGGGTGACCACACCGGTGGAGAGTGTCAAGTCCTGTAACCCCTGTAGCTTCTTCCAGGTAGAGCATCTGCCTTTGTATGTTATCCTCCCAAGAAAGAGCACCTCATTTTGGCACAGTTCTGCTTTTGCTGGGTTACATTTGAGACCTGCCCTCTGAATGAGGGTCAGCAATTCATCCAAAAGGTCCAGATGTTGCTCCTGTGTGGCTGTTGCCAGCAACAGGTCATCCACATACTGCAAGAGGCACTGGGGTGTCAAGAAACCCTCAAGAGCACCCATCATGTGCAGATGGAATAGGGAAGGGCTCTTATGGAACCCCTGTCATAAGCAGCTCCACTTGTACTGCCTATCTTCAAAGGTGAAGGCAAACTTACATTGACTCTTGGGGGCCAATGCCAATGACCAGAAACCATTGGAAATATCCAGGGCACTAAACCATTGTTGGTCAGGGGTCAGTAGTCGGAGCACATCTGGTGCTGATGCCACCATTGGGACACAATTTGGGATGACCTGGTTCAGTCTCCTGTAGTCAATTGTAAGTCTCCATGCACCTGTGTTTTTTTCACAGGCCACAGCGGGGACTTTGCAGTGGAAACACATGTCCTGATTACATCATGCTTGAGAAGTGATTTGATTGTTTCTCGAAGAGAAGGCAAGGACTCTGAAGGAAAGGGGTATTGTCTTTGCCTCTCATGGGCTGGGCCTGTCACCTCAATGACAGTATGCATCTTGCCACAAGCATGCTTGTTAGTGGAAAATGCTTCCAGATGCCTTTGCAGGATGGGAAGGAACTTTGGGAAATGCTTGTGGTTCTTAAACAAATCTATGACATCATATTCTCTGTCATTTGCGGCTATTGTTGCAACCACATGTGAGTCAGGAACCATGGCAGTGTGGTACTGTCCCTGAATCTGTATCAAAAACATGTTGGCCAGGTATACCACACAGTTGTGTGGTACCAAGAAGTCAATTCCGATAATGCTAGGGTGATCATGCAGTACCATGAGCTGAAAGGTATGATATGCCTCCAGGTGTCCCAGTGTCACAGGTAGTGGCAGGGAGTGGTACACAAGTAGCCTAGTTCCATCTATGGCATATTGGTCTTCCATCCGGTTGACCAGAGTGATGTGGCTGGGTTGTCATTCTGCAATACAGACACTGCCGCGCCTGTACCCAGCAATACTGTAAGTAGGCAGCCCCCCGACCTTGGCCTCTGTACAGGACCTTCCATTTGTATCTAAGACCAACTTGTTTACAATATGGACTGGGGCCTGTAATTGTCAATACATACTAGTAGAAGCACGGGGAAGCTCTTGAAAGAGCATTTGGGCCTGGTTCCTGTGGACCATTTCACCATACTGTACTGATGTTATATAGAGAGCTGCTTCCGGGTTCAGGCCAATGGGGCCTGAGAGTCTGGGTTTCTGGCAAACCCATGGCCTGTTGAGGCCTGCCCTAATGGTTGTACTGCAGCAAGGGCCCGAACTGGGACAGTATCCGCTATGGAGTGCACTTGCCCAAGGAGGTCTTGGAGGCTTCGGTTATCATCATCTATTTCCCTGTACGAAGGACCTGATCTCTGTTGTTTACCCTTATTATTTTTCTGGTGTTTCTTGTTTTTGTGGTAGTTCAGGTTCCCGCTCCACGATTACTGATGTTGGGCCTGCTGGGGTTGTTGGTTGTCTGTAGAAAGGGGCCATTTCTCTTGGGCCTGCCCCTCTACCATGTAGCGCATCATGGCCTCTGGGATGGGTTCCACAGTAGCTGCCTTTTTGGAGTCAGAGCTTGAATCATGGATACAGAGCTGATAAACTATCTCTGTTTTCTGAAGAATGTCAGAAAACTTATCCTTGGTGGGATAAGTGGTTGGCTCTACCTTCTCGCGCACTGCGAGGATCATGTTCTGAAGGAACAAGGTTTTGTACTCAATCAGGTCTGCATCTGCAGCCTCTCCTGCAAGATTCTTTCCTGCTTTGTGGGCCATCCAAAGCCTCTGATGGAAGGTCACTGGACTTTTCTTCGCATTCTGTTTCACAGGGTATGCGACCATCACTTCTACCACACCTGGGTTACATGCAGTAATGAGTTCAGCTGCAACTTCATCAAAGGTGGTGTGGCTATCCTGCAAGATAGCACTGGGGAGTTTCACCCATAGGCCAGGATCAATGGTCTGCTGTAGGATCTGGACTTGGTAGTCTGTAGCGAGACTAAGCATGTCACATTTGGAATGCACCTTTTCCAAGTAGCAACTGAGGTTGTCGGACGGGCTTATCTGACCAATGCTGTCAGCTATCTGCTGTACAGAGTGGGCCATTTGTAGGGGATTACTGGGACAATCGTTCAGAGGTAGATTACCTCGGGAGCCCTGCAGGGCTGCCTGAACTGTGGTGTCCTTGGGACTACGCCTGGGCCTGCTCCCGCCCATCATGGGGGTTGCCATGTTGGCATCATCCATGATGGTCATCTTACCATCGATGATGTAGGGACATGGTGTCATGTGACAGGAGTCTGCCATGTTGTGGATGGTGAGGTGGGGTCATTGGGCTATAGTAGGGGCATGACTGGGCATTGTACTGAGAAATGTCATCATCTGACTCCTCCTCTTCAGATGACGTTGTCAGGATGGGGGCTATGCCGCCCATCACCTTGATGTGACTAGCCAGTACCTCTTGCTGATGGTGCAGTTTTGCCATTTTACATTCACAGTCTTCATGACTTACTTTTGCAACATTCTGATCCACATCATCCTGTAACTGCTTCTGTAACACTCTATACACGGTGCTCAATTCAGGATTATCCCTAGTAGCTACACCTAAATCATTACGTACATGGTTTATCTCATCCTGGAGCTCTTCCAACTCATCACAGATCTGATCATTAGTTCTACTTAATATATCATTCATTTGCAATGCCTACCTCTTATCCTGTCTCAAACTTTCACAGTCCTGCTTCAACATACAAAGTTCCTGCTCATTTTCCTGAACAGAATGATGCAAAAGTGAATCCTTTTCATTTCGCAGAGTTTGGAGCACAGACTCCAAATCCTGCTCTCTTTTCAAACATTCAGTTTCCTGTAGTCCCATCTCCTGTTTGAGAGATGAGGTTTGCTGGTCAAGGGTTTGAAACCTTGCTTCAGAGGCTTCCAGAGCAGTGCAGAGAGCCGTGACCAACAGTCCTTTAGCTTCACGTTTTCTGGCTGTTTGTCTCATCTCTGAGTACTGGGTTGAAATCCCCAGCACAGGGTTGTCAGATTGACTTGCATCCAGCTCAAAGTCAGCCCACCCTCCATGGGTGGCAAGGAAGTTCAAGACGTTGAGTCTCAAGTCTGCACAGATATTTGATGTGGTGGCCATTTAGTGGGAGGGAATGTAAAATCAAATTGCGAAAAGGTGCCGTGCTGTGTGCATTAAGTCACAGGCAGGCTACTGTGCACTTGTAAGCTTGTAATTCAAAACTGCCGTGTGGTGCAATGAGTCGGCATCGACCACACCCAGTAAGCAGTCAGACTTTGCAAGAAGTTACAAAGTGGGTGAAACAAGGAGAGGTGATGTGGGTGTGTACACCTTCTGTTCCCATTAGGAATGGAAAGTAGTAGCAATGAGTGAAAACTTTGCAAACACCATATATTGCCTGCACGCGGTCATCAATTGTCAGGAGGTCTAAACTCTCACTCCAGGTTCTTGGCAATAATGGGAATGCAAGAAATCACAAATACATTTCACAAGAGTAATAAATCTTTATTACTACCAAAAGGAAAATCACAGTTGCCCTAAGCAGTTCTTACCATTAGGAACTGGGAGCCAATGCTATGCGTTCCCTATATCTTGAGTAGTGTAGAAATCTCAAGGTCTCCAAGGTAGAAAATGTAAAGTCTTACATTATATACCTCAGATAGCTACCATAGTTACTGTAAGATAGAAACATTTCTAGTTACAAAGATAAGCCCTGTTGGCTATTTTAGAAGGGCTCCACATAACATTATGCAATTTTGTTATTGTCACTACTTTGTGGAAACGAAGTACAGTTTGTGTACATAGCCGTGTAATAATACAATTCATCAGAAGATGGCAATATTGACTCATATATCATAATACTAGAAGGACACAGGTGTCCTAACATTGTGTAAACAAGAATACATGTGTATATTAGAGAGTAAAACATATAGCAATCATGTGCATACATATCCTGACATCTACTTTTATACGGAAGATGTCCTTAGCCCTAAATGTTAGTATAACTTATATATAAATGCTAGCTGTCTGCGGTGTACCTCTGGGGTATCAATTAGGGTGCAGGGGCCTTGTGTAATGGCAGGGAGTCATAATGTCACAAGACATTATGCCGCATGGCAAAAATCGTGCTGCCAATACAGAATTATATTACCATGTGGCATAATTCTTTTTTTCTGTGGGGAGCTCTGCCCCCCCACACCCTCCTTTACAGGGGGAAGTGCCCTCCAGACCCCCCCATTAAAGATTCTCAACTCCAGGGGGGGTCCAACTCGGGGAGCACACACATTGTAAGGAAAAATGAAGTGTCTGGGAGTGGGAATCAAACCTGGCCCCAGAGGCAGAGCCTGGGTTTCTGCTGCTGTGGCTCAGTCCAGTGAGCCACAGCAGCTGCTCAGTGGAACCCATTCCCAGCAGAGGTCTTAGCCTCTGCCTGGGAGTGTGTGAATGGTGCAATACTGCATACAGCAATATACATGGTATTGCACCATTCGCTGTCCTGGACAGTGCTCTTCCGGGTTAGCTATAATGTCATACACTATTAAGCGTACGACATTATGACCCAGTAGGTCATATAACAGATTGGTGAAGGGGCTTATGTATAGAACATATTCCTACACAAAACACCTAATGGGAAATATAAACAGATACAGTAAAGTCCCATTTATCTGAACTGTTTGGGTGACATTTCTGAAGATCTGATATATGGGAATTCATTATCATGGTGCCAGCATTTTCCGAACCTGGATTTCCATGTTTAGTGGAATTATAGAGTTTAAACTGATTAATGCATACTTCTAGTGCTTAGTGCAACCATTTTTTTGTTTTTTTGCCTTTTGCTGGGGTTTTTTTGACAATTCTTTTTTTTTTTTTTTTTTTTTTTCTTTGCAATGTAGTTCAGGTACAGTACTACTGAAAATGTTTTTAGTTTTTACTGGACTCCTTTACAAAGATGTTCTGAAGTTTGCTTTAGGACTCCCAGATGTTTTCTTGCTGCCTTCTCCCTCAAATTTCTTAGAAGCATTAGCAGTGTTAAAGATTATAATTTGATAAGCTCATTGAGTATCTGGAAAGCAGGAGCAACACCTTCCTTGGCAGCACTCAAACACCCACCATAGAGCCAAAGCTGCCTAATCCTGTGGCATTTTTTAAAGTGATCTAGCAATACATTGCTTGCCAGAAAACTGCCACAATTACCACCTTACTTGTTATGGAACTGGTGGGCTGTTTCTTTCAGGAGATAACCAGAGATCAATGTCACATTTTCGCTATCCAGACAACGCCATAGGTAACTTGCTTGTCGCACTCATCATCCTTGCAAGTATTATGTTTTTCAGTTCTAAAGCCCAGACAAGCCCCCCATCGCAATGGAAAATCCTCAAAGTTTTTCACTGGCTTCTTTGATACCAATAACAGTAGATTTGCCCATGCTGTACTCAGCTGCCAAAGCAACAGCTCGCTCTCCATGATCAAGCTGATTGAGTATCTTGAGCTTCTGTTCTAGTGTTGGAACAATCTGCATCCTCTTCATGATAGTCCGGGTGAACTTTTGAAAGAAACATCAACTGACAGCACACTAACACTAACAATGCCAACTGGCATTAATAACTTATCAGATGGGTGACAAAACAGAAGTCTGTAAAATAGGGAGTTCTGGTAGTATGGGGCTGGATAAATAGGACTGGACTGTACTGCCTATTACTTTTAACCATATTCTGTATATGTAATATGTTGTATTTTAAATGAACTGCATAATTGTCTAGTAGACTAGAGCAGGGCAATAAGTTATTTCATTGATCATAATTAATATATAAAACATAAAATAATACAACAAATTTGTCAAAAAGATACTAGAAATAATTGTCAATACTAATCTGCCCCAGCCCCACATCTTTTCATTACTAAGAATACACTATACCTATTCACTGACATTTGTCACAATATGTCACAGAATACATTCATGGAGCAGTAAAATACAATGCCTAAGATGCACAGAGGGAAAGGATCTCAATGACTTTACTTTTCAATTGGCAGGTTTTGTTAGTAAACCAAACTGGAAAGGGACCTGGGGGTAATCATAACAGATGACCTAAAGGTAGCCAAACAATGTGAGAAGGCTGTGAGGAGCTGAATTGATGCTGGTGTGCATAGGGTGAGGTATCACCAGTAGAAAACAAGAGGTGGTGATACCACTGTACAGACAGGTGAGACCTCATCTAGACTACTGTGTTCAATTCTGAAGACCAAACTCTGAAAGGACATAGACAGAGTGGAGGCAGTCCCAAGAAGGGAAACAAAAATGGTGCAAGGATGGCACCAGAAACCATATGAGGAGAGACTGAATGACCTCAATATGTATATCCTTGAGAAAAGGAGGGAGAGGGGGCATATAATAGAGGCATTCAAGTACTTTGAGGGACTAAACAAAGTTCAAGAGGGCAGCATCTTTTAGAAAAAAGATGTGCAAGAACGAGGGGTCACAATATGAGTTTAGAAGGGGGAGACTTAGGGGCAACATGAGGAAGTATTTTTTCTCAGAAATGGTGGCAGATTCTTGGAACAGCCTTCCTGCCGAGGCCATAGGGGCAAAAACAATAGGTAAATTCAAGAATGTATGGGATAGACAGAAGGCTACCCTAGTGGTAGGAAAGAGAAGGTAAGCTGCAGATCAGTAAGGATATGGAGTTTATTCAGTTGGTAAGGAAATGGGCAGACTAGGTGGGCCAAGTGACCTTATCTGCTGTCATATTATATGTTTCTACATTTCTAAGTTAGGATAACTTAACACCACAAAAGCAGGGAAATGTGGCATTAGAGTTTCCAACCCTAATGCCCCACTCCCACCGCCAAGCAACAAAAGGAAAAAATATTAGGTTTTTGGGTCTCCAGAGTCTTGGTGAATCAGTGACAGGGTCCTACTTGAGAGTTGTCAACCCTAATGCCCACCCTTTTCCATGAGCAAACAATGTCACACATGATCTTCTTTGTGGGTCCTGCATGAAGAAAGCTACAACAAATTGTGTTGTCAACCTGACCCAAGACAGTCTTCTATCAGCTGGACAGTGAGCCTGTTGAACACTGGAGCAGTGACAGAGGAGGAAGAAGAAGAGCAACTGCCATTGCACTGGGCCGTGTATGATCAGGACTTCTGCTGTACAACTCCATATGGACTGTGGGTCAGTGAACTTTGGGATTAAACTATTTTCATTAATTGACCCCACTCTCTGCCTGGGTAAGCATTTTCTGACTGTGCAGAGTGGAGAGAGAGCTCTGCAAATTGGCTACTATTCCCCCCCCCATTACATATGCTGCAGGAAAAACCTATGAATTGGCAGTGAGAGTGCCTTCATACTGTGGCTGCAATTTTCAACTCCTCTTGTGCTCAGGACTCTCCCTGTGCTAGTGACTTATACATCAAGGAAGGTGGTGAGAGCATCATCCTTAGTCCTACACTTTATTAATAATAATAGCAGTAATAATAATATTCTTTATTTCTATGGCACCTTTCAAAAACCAAGGCACCTAACAAATATAAAATGACATATCAGACAATCCAAACATCTTAAAATATAAAACAGCTAATACAGTTAAAAAGAAAATCAGTCACCAAACGCCTGGTACCACAAATATGTCTTTAGTGCCTGTTTGAATCCCTCCACTGTCATGCACTCCCGTAACTGATGGAGTAGAGAATTCCAAAGGT
Organism: Neoceratodus forsteri; assembly: GCA_016271365.2. Lineage (NCBI taxonomy): Eukaryota > Metazoa > Chordata > Ceratodontiformes > Ceratodontidae > Neoceratodus > Neoceratodus forsteri. The sequence continues at coordinate 677,218,148 of CM028130.1, forward strand.
TTGGGGCATGAATGCCCAGGCCCCCGAAGATTTCAGGCACACCCTAGCAACCCCTAATCAGCTGAGCGGAGCAATCACCCAGAGCAGTAAGGAGTCCGAGACTCTGTGCAAATTGCCTATCTGCTTTGGGCTTTTATTCCTTTCAATTACAGTTTTGATTTGACCTCCCTCTTGAAACAGTGCCTCTGAGGATTCTCTTATAAATTGTTGTTTATTAATTTATTTTTATTATTTGGGATTGGTGGGGAGGGGTGTTTTTAGTTAGTGTGTGATTGATGTGTGTGTGTGTGTGTGTGTGTGTCTAGTATAATCTGTGTACTAGGGTGGATGTTGGATGTTTGTGTAGAGATAAGTTAAATATAATTTTGTTTGGTGTTTTGCTATCCCTTGTTTGGGGATCTGAAAGTTTGTTGTTTTAAGGGTATTAGTGTATTAGAGGCTTTGGTTAGTGATGGGGATGTGTTGGAGTCTTGGACCCCTTTGTATCGCTTATGCTGCGTCCCAGCTACATGACCTCCACCGGTTTAATGACCTCCCTATTCCAGCTACAGCAGCAAGGCCCTGCAGGGAGGTGAGTATAACTAGAGATTATGCAGGTTGGCAGAGGTGGGGTGCAGTGAGCTTAGTGGAGGTGAGTGGTATTGGGGTGGTTAGGAGCAGGAGACACCCTGGGGTTAGATGGAACCGAAAGAGACCAGCAGTGTTTGATGTCCATTCCCAGGGTTCCCACTGGACCAAGTAGACAGGTAACAATGGGGACCTGCAGCATCCTCTAGTCCCTTTTGGGCTGTGCTATGTAATGCCAGACTGATGAGAAACAAGATTGCAATTATGGTGGACTTGATTCCTTCAGTCAATCTGGCTTTTATTACAGAGACCTGGCTGGGTGACGATGCTGGCCCCATAGTGGAGGTGTCTGTTCCCACTAGCTAATCTGTGGTGCAGTGCAAGAAAAGGGAATGCAGGGGTAGGGGGTGTAGCCATCTGTTTTAGATCCAGTTTGGACTTCACCATGCACCCAGTGGGTTTAACCAGGTCCTTTGAGTGTGTGGCAGTGCATGGATTTCCAGGTGTGGGCTGCTGGATTCTCCTCATTTACCACCCTCCGGGATCAGGAGGAGACTTTCTGCATGAGACTGCAGACTTCATCATATACAAGGTGTTGAAGTCTACCAGATGGTTGGTTTTGGAGGATTTCAACTCCTGCATCGACAATGAACTCTAGCAATTTGGCCATGACCTCCTCCATTAGTTAATGACATCACTGGGCCTGATACAAGTAGTTACTTCTGCCACCCATCACCACAGCCACACTTTGGACTTGATTTTATCACTGGGACTTGAGGTTATGAAGCTCAAGACTGACCAGGTCATGCGGGCCCAGTGGCACTGAGAGTTGTGGTGCTGGACACCACACCTCGTACCATGCCGGCAACCTGAGTTCAGGAGCAAGCTCAGACACTGAAGGTCTACAGGGGAGGGTGAGAATTGAGCACCCACTGGGCTGTTCTCCTGGCTTGGGGGTGGGTAAGGGACCGGATGGTGCACCAGTGGCCCCCGGTGGAGACCAGAGGCACTGCAGAGCATGCAGTCTGCACGTACAGTGTGGCTGACGCCAGTGGTGGGGTTGCCATGCATCAAAAATGACATCTGAGTGCACCATGCAAGGGGGGAGGGTGAAGGGAGCAAGCTCTACTACTACAAGAGGAACCCCCCCAGCCCTGATAGGTGACGGCGCCGCAGTGTCCAACCTGCCACATGCCCAATGCTGGACTTCCACCTCCACCCTTCGATCTCCTGTGGGGTTTCACCCCATGGCTCTGCTGGTGAAAGTAATGCCCTTGAGGTAGGTGGAGATCACAGCAGTCGGTAGAGTAGGTGGACGAGTCAAGACTGAGAGAGTTCTGGTGTCCAGGAGGGGATAAACAGAATGGTAAAAAAAAAAAAAAGACTGATCAGGTCATTTGGTCTGATCATTGCATGGTGGAATTCTCATTTGGAAACCCTCTTGACAGTCCCTCCCCTGTTGAGATGATCAGCTGCTGCCATTTAAGGGGATTGTCCCTAGAGGGACTGTTGGCAGTAGCCAATTTATCTAGTGTGACTGCTGAATATCTGGTTGATATGGGCAAGTCAGTGGCCACCTATATTAAGGTGGTATCTAAGGCACTTGATGCCACCACACCAGTCCATATATTACCCAGATCATCTCACTTGAGATCCTTTTGGTTTGATGGGGATCTCAAAGCGATAAAGATCAAGCATCAGAAGTTGGAGCACTGTTGGTAGAAGACCTATTCAGAGGAGGACAAACTGGCCTTGCGTGCTCACTAATGTAAGTACCAAGGGACAATCAACCATAAGAAGGCAGAGTGCCTATCCAGGGAGGGTGCTGCAGAGAAGAACAGATCATCTCAGCTTTTGTGGACTGTGGACAGACATCTTCATCTAATCTGTCTACAGCTGAAGAAAGCATTTTAAACCCACTTCATGTGATGAGTTTGCTTAGTTCTTCTCTGACAGGGTGTCCTCTATCCGGTTGGGGATCCCATCACTGAGGCAAGTTTTGCCTCACAGTGACCAGCCTGGTAGGAGCAGAGACATTCTTACTGTCAGAGAAGAGTTTAGACCAGTGAAGGTGGCCAAGGTCATTGAGGTGATCTCAAAGCTGAGGCACATTTATTGTGAACTGGACCCAGCCCTGACCCATTTCTTGATGAGATATGTTGAGACCGTTGACCCAGTGATTGACAGGATTATCTGGTGTTCGTTGTCAGAAGGAATCATTCCAGATACCTTGAAAGAGGCACTGGTGAGACCCCTCTTGAAGAAGTCATCTCTAGACCCTGATGTCCTGACGAATTATCGACTGATCTCCAAACTTCCATTTTTAGTAAACGTTGTTGAGAAAATAGTGGCACAGCAGCTCGATGAGCACCTCTTGACCTTTGACATCTATGAGCCATTCCAGTCAGGTTTCAGAGCTATGCATAGCACTGAAACAGCATTGGTTAGGGTGCAAAATGGCCTCCTCAGGGCAAGAGATAGAGTAGACAGGTCAGTTCTTGTTCTTCTAGATCTCTCATCAGCATTTGACATGGTGGATCACTTTGTGCTTCTCAATCCCTTTAGAAAATAGTGTTGACTAACCGGTTCTGTCATCAAACTGGTTTGAGTCCTATCTCTTGGGTAGGAAGCAACGGGTGGTGATGAGGAATTTCTCCTCCTCCCTAAAGCTCCTGCCATGTGGAGTGCCTAGAGGTTCGATCTTGTCTCCAGTGTTATTCGTGGTGTACATGCTGCCCCTGGGTGAGCTCATTAGGTGTTAAAGTTTGGGTTTTCATTGCTATGCAGATGATAACCAATGTGTACGCCTTTGCCCTTGGAACACATGACACCTTGGATGTGCTTAACAACTGCCTGGTGAAGATCAATGACTGGATGTCCTCCAATTGGTTGTGACTGAACCCTGACAAGACAGAGGTCCTAGTGATGGAGCTGGGTCATGGGCATGATGGGACTGCCTCCGGAGTGGTGACAGGATTGGTCCTGGGGAGCACTCCATTGATGGCTTCCCCTAGGGTTCAGAGATCTTGGCGTTATCCTCGATGACATATTGACACTTGATGCACAGGTGTCATCTCTGGTCCAAAGTGATTTTTGCCACTTAAGGAATGTCACCAGGATTAAACTCCTAATTTAGCCTGTTATAGGGTGGGTCTATAGGCAGACAAATAATGTACACAGAAGCAACAGTTTAGGTGCAACCCACTGTTTGTTTGGTGGGATGTTTATTACTTCATAAACAATTTACAGCACCAAAAAGTAAAAATAAATACAGAAAACAAAAGAAGCAAATTAATAAACAATCAATGGTAGTTCCAAAGACTTCTCTTCACTCACAGACAGATACTTTTAAGCAGGAGCACTGCTTTGGGGGGGGGGGGTATCTACTAAATAAAGGCTTTTCTTCAGCCTATCTTTATAATACAACTACCTGCAGATTATAAATGCCTATTAAATCATACTGTGCTGCTTGTGTAACAGAGCGTTCACCAGCTCAGGAAACTCAGGGAGACATGAACAGACATGGGACCAGGAAATTAAGAGAAATTTACAGCAGGGAATTAAGAAGGGGAAGAAGGGGATTTTGTAAGGAGGTGGCCTGCCTCCATACAGAAAAACAGAGACAGCATAAAAAGGAACAGGAAAGTGGTTGCAACCAGAGGTTTAAGAAGAGAAAAAGGTCCAAAGTCTCAGTGGCAGGGACAGACCGCCCGAGTATTTGCCATCACTGGTACATCAACAAAAACAAGTCAGAGCATACCCCCCAAAACAGAGTTAAATGTAATAATAAATATATTTTTTCAGCCTGGATTGGCAGCTTACTGACTTGATTTCAAAAGGAGTGGGGGTGTCTTTGTATTCACTTCAGGGATCTGCTGTGAAGTCATCCAGCTACCAACATTGAGGTAGACCACCCATCAGCTGGGACCCTACTCTAAACTGCAGCTGCCTCAAATGGCTTATTTTTATAGGGTGCATTGGCCTAATATTGGCTTAATGAAGGAGTAGTGCCCAAACCAATGTGCAGGTAACTCATTGGGGGCTAGATAAAAGAGAAAGCCATACTTCTCCATTTACAAACTTTATCCAATGGTAACTGCTCACTCTTGCTCATTCACAAACTATAAATGGGATTCTAAATGAGGGGTGCTAATTTATATGGCATGCATCAACAAAAACAACAAGTCAGAGCATACCCTGACCCCCCCCAAACAGAGGTAAATGTAACATTAAACATATTTTTCAGCCTGGATTAGCAATTTACTGATGTGATATCAGAAGAAGTGGGGTTCTCTTGGTATTCACTTCAGGACCCTGCTGCAAAGTCACCCAGCTGCCAACATTGAGGTAGACCACCCATCAACTGGGTCCCTACTCTAAATTGCAGCTGCCTCAAATGGCTTACCTTTATAGGGTGCATCAGCCTAAAATGTATTTAATTAAGGAGTGGTCCCCAGCCAATGTTCAGGTAACTGGTGGGGAGCTAGTTAAAAGAGAAACCCATATTTCTCCATTTATAAACTTTATCCAGTGTTAACTGCTCACCCTTGTTCATTCACAAACAATAAATGGGATTCAAAATGACTGGTGCTACTGTATATGGCATACATCATATGCCATCACTGGTACATGCCTTTCTTACATTGAGGCTTGATTACTGTAATTCTCTTTACTTTTGGGTCAGTAGAGAGACCCTTTGCCAGCTGCAGCTGGTGCAGAATGCAGTGGCCTGGTTACTGATGGGTCTGTCCAGGTCTAGTCATGTGACCCTGGTCCTGCAAACTCTGCACTGACTGCCTGTTAGGTAAAGGATCATCTTTAAGGTGGGCTTGCTCACCTACAAGGCCCTACACAGACAGGGCCATGGCTACCTGACTGATCTCCTGCCACCTGACACTTCAGTCCACTCCCACTGCTCCTGCACCAGGGGTCTTCTTGTGGTTCTGAGGGCCAGGTTAAAAACTTCTGTCAGCTGAGCTTTTGAAGTCACCAGACTGGCCCTCTGGAACTTGTTTCCCATCTCTGTCAGGGAGGCCCCAATGGTGAAGGTGTTTAAAAGGGACCTAAAGACTCATTTATTCTGCCTGGCCTTCCAAGACTAATCAGAGCTATGATATTTAAAGATGATATTTATCGTTTTAATGCTGTATTATATGTTATATGCAGTATTTGTTTGTATCTTATTTTATTTGTATTAGCCCTGCCTGTTTTTATGTAAGGCACCCAGATCCTCTCGGACTGTGTGCCATATAAATAAATATGCCTTGCCTATACCTTTGAAGAGTGTATTATTATAAGGCAGTGGCTTGGAGCTGTACCATGTGCTTCAGATTAGAGGCTACAGGCTGAGGGTAGGAGGTTGACAAACCTTAAGGAAGACCCCACCACTGATTCACCAAAAATCTGGAGCCCCAAATCCCTATTTTTTTTCCTTTTGCTGCTTGTGGAATGGTGGTGAGGTGTTTGGCTTGAAAACCCTAATGCCACATCTCCTTACTTTTGTGGTGTTAAGTTACCTAACAGGTCTAGTAACAAACTTTTTTTGCAAAGAATCACCTTACTTTTTGAGACAATATAATTGTATCCTCATTTGCCTATGGGATATAGCCTATAGCCCTGTGCTGCCATCCATCCCTCCATAGATACATACCTGTATATTGCTGTGGAAGGGCAGGGCCAAGAGGGCTCTGCACTTACATTTCTGCCAGAACAACAACCTAATCATTAGCTTAGAATTGTTATTTCCCCAACTCATGAAACCCTTACTGAGAATTTTCAAATCCCTGCCAAAAAAGCATCATGAAGTTGCATAGAAACCCATACCACAGGTGCAAAAACACATTTTATCCAGGATTTGAAAAATGTCAGCTGTCACATTCATGAGGTTGTGTGAAAAATGGCTATGTTGAAAACGGGGTCAAAATATTTGAAATCACCAAAGTTACGAGCAAGCGTAATGAAAGTTCAATGTATGTGCATAACTGTGCCATTGTTACATATTTTGACCCCAAATGTTTAACATAGTCTTCTTATGACACCACCTCATGAACTATGGAGGTAAAAATTTTCTAATCCCACCCAAAAGGTAATTTTGCCAAGTGACCATGAAATCACCTTTCAGGCCTGATTTGCTTAATTCCATCACCGTTGTTCATGAGGTGGGGTCCCAAGAAGGCCATGCTGAACATTCAGGCTCAAAATATGCAACAATGGTTCAGTTATGCATCATAGCTGAAAACTCCATTGAAATACATTGAACAGTTTCTCGTATTGCAGTCGGCGGTTCCAATAGCAAGGCCTGTCTTTGATTGGAGAGTGGATTTTTCCCTGTGACCTGTTCTGGTGATTGAAGGTGTGTGGGAGTGTACTAGGGGGGTAATTGCTGAGTGGGAGGTGGGGTGGAAGGGTCTGATTGGTGAGGGACTGTTTTCTTTTTTGTAGGTTGTGAAAAATTTGCTATGATGATTTGCTATGATTGGTTGTAACCCACTGTTATTTATTGAATCAGTCCACTTTTACACATGGTGATTGCACTTTTTTGGAGTGTACCAGAGTGCAAACATTCCCAATAAATAAATAACAAATAAACTGTAGAGAATTATTTATGAAGGCAAGTTAATTTTGAGTGTTTGAGTGTTGGGGGGCAATCAAGGGTATCTCAGTTATTTACTTCTGCAAAAGGCAGTATTTTTCTAGTGATAATGCAAGGGATGACATTCTGCTCCAGGCAAACTAATAAATCTGGGGAGGTAACTAAAAAAAGTCAATTGCCTTACAATAAATTATGAAACAACCTATACTGTTAACTGTCAACAAGTAAAAACATTTATTTATTTACTTGGCGTTCCACACAGAAGCAGGCTTTTAGCCCATCAGGACTGTCTCCCACTTCTAGTGGGCTTATTTCCCACACAAGTACTTATCCAGGTCTATCTTGGATTTGTTAAAGTCAATAATCTCCACTATATGTTGAGGAAGTGTATTCCATATTCTGGAAGCTCTTAATAATGTGAAAGTTGTCCCTCTTGTTTGTATGTGCCCTTGAGATTACAAGTTTTTTTTATTCTGGGACCTTAAATTAATCTCAGTTGATTTTAGTTTCAGGCCCCATTCAGTTGTGAGAACTGAATCATTTATTATGATGATTGCGCACAGCACAAGAAACATATTGGGACACCTTTCTCAGAATCAGGTTGTGGAGGCACGGTATTGTTGTGGCCAATGCCCCCACAGCCTGCAAAGGCTTGTCCCACTTCCCCCAATGCTGTGGCATGCTGCTGGTGACACTAGTTCAGCCAGCGTGCCACCAACTTGTGAGAAATTAGCCACTGCAATCAGGGGCTTCCTTGTCATTGCAGCGTCAGCCATCCACTGCAATGAGGGAGTGACCCGTCATTGCAGGGTGGGATCTAGAACTACTGATATTGTTTGTGAACATGGCAGCGGCTTGCCGCCATGTTCACAAACAATATAACCCCCCTCTCACCGTGTTTATTTGCTGACGGGGGCCCCAATCCCCATCGGCTTCAGTGCCCCAATGTTGATTTTGCCAATGGGGGAGCCCACTCCCTGTCGGCATTCTGTAACCAACCCCCCCCCCCACTTTTATTGTCTGCCGACGAGGTGCCCAATTCCCATCGGCATAATCTAAGCCTCCACCACTTTTGTTGTGTGCCAACGGGGTGCCCAATCCCCATCGGCTACTGCTGCCCCCCCAAAGAAAGAGTCCGGTGGCATGCTGGAAGCCCACCCTAGCATGCCACATGCCTCTGTGAAATAAAAAACTGTCTTGTGACATGTTTTTTTAACCCTGTAAAAAAGGAAACTGCCCCTTGATGGTCTCCCTGCTACTCGTCCCACAACCCGTGCCCACCCACTGTGCACCCTGCCTCCTCACACACCCCCACCCCATAATTTCCTCCAGAGCTTGGCTCAATGATCTTCGGTGGACCGGAAATACATCTGCACTCTTCAAAGCTGACCGCGAACTGAGGAAATGCCGGTAAGCTCTGTAATGGAATAATGGTTTTTTTTCCAACTTTAATGCATATCTCAGTCATTTTTTGAAATTTTGGCACCAAATTTTCAAAATGGGGGTTTTGGGACCCTCCTCATGAATTCTTGAACTATCATAGTGTGAATCGGCTCCAAAAGGAGATTTCGTGGTCACTGCGCAGAATCACCTTTCGGGGCCGATTAATTAAATGACAGTGCCAGTGTTCATGAGGTGGGCTCTCAAAAAGCCTATGTTGCAAATTTGGTGGAAAAAATACTAAAAATGACTGCTTCATGAACGTGTACTGCACAGTTGCTACGCACGCTCGTAATTTCGTGAATTTGCAATGTTTTCACGCCAGATTTTCAACATTGGCATTTTTTCACACCACCTTGTGAACAGTACAGCTGTCGTTGTTCACATCCTAGTGGAAATGTGGTTTCACACTTCTGGTGCAGAATAGCACAGTCGCTGAGGGAAATCAGTGTTTGGGACAGATTAAGAAAATGACGGTGACACTGTTCATGAGTAGAGGTCCTAAAATGCCTATGTAGAAAATTTGGTGATGATATTTCATAAAATGACTATGTTATGAGCGTGCATCGCGCAGTTTGCATGCACACTCATAGCTTTGTGAATTTATAATATATTCACTCCAGATTTTCAACATTGCCATTTTCCCACACCTACTTATGAACAGTGCAGCTGTCATTTTTCCCATCCTGGATGAAATGTGTTTTTGCACTTCCAGCTCAGAATAGAGCGGTCACTGTGGGAAATCACTGTCTGGGACAGATTAAGAAAATGGCAGTGATACTGTTCATGAGCAGAGGTCCTAAAATGCCTATGTTGAAAATTTGGTGATGGTAGCCCATCAAATGACTGTGTTACAAGTGTGCATTGCACACTTTCCACACACCCTTGTAACTTTGCAGATTTGTAATATTGTCATGCCAGATTTTCAACAGTGGCATTTTTTCACACCTCCTTATGAGCAGTACAGTTGTCATTTTTCACATCCTGACTGAAATGTGGTTTCACAGTTGTGGCACAGAATAATGCAGTCGCTGTGGGAAATCAGTGTTTGGGACAAATTAAGATTGAATGAGTGAGGGGAGGAGTGACCGAGCTTAACTGAGCTCTGTTGGGACTGCTGCGGATTTGTTTGTGGGCAGAAAAAGGCCCCAATGCAAGAGGCCAGTACAAAAGGGCAGCCTGCAGCACTGGGAGAAACAGAACAAGAGAGCGCATGAGGGAGGGGGAGTGAGCAAACTCACCGGAGCACTGTCAGGACTGCTGTGGATTTCATTGTGGGCAGAAAAAGGTGTCAATGCAGGCAGGGATCCAGTAAAAAAAGGCCAGCCTGCAGTGGTGGGAGAAACAGTACAAGTGAGTGAGACAGGAGGACTGAGTGAGCTCAACGGAGCTCTATCAGGACTGCTGTGGATTTCTTTGTGGCAGAAAAAGGCACCAATGCAGGCAGGCGCCTCCTACAAAAGGGCTGCTTGCAGTGCCAGGACAAACAGAATGAGTGCATGAGAGAGGAAGACTGAGTGACCTCAACGGAGCTCTGTCGGGACAGCTGCAGATTTCTTTGTGGACAGACAAAGGTGCCAATGCAACCAGGAGCCCCGTACACAAGTGCAGCCTGCAGCGCCAAGAGAAACAGAACAAGTGAGTGACAGAGCGGTAGTAAGCGAGCTCAACGGAGCTCTATTGTGACTGCTGCAAATTTCTTTGTGAGTAGAAAATGTGGCAACGCAGGCAGGAGCCCAGTACAAAAGACCAGCTTGCAGCGCCGGGAGAAACGGAATGAGTGAGTGAGAGAGGGGGAGTGAGCGAGCTCAATGGAGCTGTGTCATAACTGCTTCAGATTTCTTTCTGGCCATAACAAGCTGCCAATACAGGCAGGAGCCCAGTACAAAAGGACAGCCTGCAGCAGCAGGAGACACAGAACAAGCGACTGGGGAAGGGGGAGTGAGTGAGCTCAATGGAACTCTGTTGGGACAGCTGCAGATTTGTTTGTGGGCAGAAAAAGGCAGCAATGCATGCACAGGCCCAGTACAAAAGGGCAGCATGCAGTGGCGGGAAAACCAGAATGAGCTAGTGAGAGAGGGGGAGTGAGCGAGCTCAGTGGAGCTCTATTGTAACTGCTGCAAATTTCTTTGTGGGCAGAAGAAGGCGGCAACGCAGGCAGGAGCTCAATAGAAAAGGGTAGCCTGCAGCACCGGCAGAAACGGAATGAGTGAGTGAGAGAAGGGGAATGAGCGAGCTCAATGGAGCTTTGTTGGGACTGCTGCAGATTTCTTTGTGGGCAGAAAAAGGTGCCAACAGAGGCAGATGCCCAGTACAAAATGGCAGGCTACAGTGCCAGGAGAAACAGAATGAGTGAGTGACACTGGGGGAGTGAGCAACCTCAACAGAGCTCTGTCGGGACAGCTGTGGATTTCTTTGTGGGCAGAAAAAGGTGCCAACGCAGACAGGAGCCCAGAACAAAAGGGCAGCCTGCAGCGCCGGGAGAAACACAATGAGCGAGTGAGAGAGGGGGAGTGAGCAAGCTCAATGGAGCTCTATCGTGACTGCTGTGGATTTCTTTGTTGGCAGAAAAAGGTGGCAACACAGGCATGAGCCCAGTAGAAAAGGCCAGCCTGCAGCGCTGGCAGAAACAGAATTAGAGTGAGTGAGTGAGAGAGAAGGAGTCAGCAGGCTCAACAGACCTGTGTCGGGACTGCTGCAGATTTCTTTGTGGTCAGAAAAAGCCACCAACAGAGGCAGGATCCCAGTACAAAAGGGCAGCCTGCAGTGCCAGGAGAAACAGAATGAGCGAGCGAGACACGGGGAGTGAGCCACCTCAACGGAGCTCTGTCAGGACAGCTGTGGATTTCTTAGTGGGCAGAACAAAGTGCCAATGCTGGCAGGAGCCCAGTACAAAAGAGCAGCCTGCAGCACCGGGAGAAACAGACTGAGCGAGTAACAGAGGTGCAGTGAGTGAGCTCAACACACCAACGCAATCAACATTCTGCATTGACAAATGCTTATTACCTTATGTAAGAGCAACAAGTCCCCCCTAGCTCTTTTGTCTTCCAGACTACAGGTATATAGGCCAAACAAATCAGGTCTTTCCTTGCATGCCTTATTCCTTAGTCTTGGAATCATATTAGTTAACCTCCTCTGTCCACTCTCAATCAACCTAATATCTTTTTTAAGGTATGGTGTCCAAGAAGGGGACCTGTAGTCTGCCTGAGGCCTAACATAGTCTTCATAGAATTGAAGCAGGCACTGTTCACTTCTTGAAATTAATTCCCTCTTTATGCAACCTAATATTCTGTTGATTGTGTAACCATTTTGTAATGTGTGTTAGAAGTAAAGGTATTGTCTATTATGATACCCAAATCACATTCATGTGATACAGGATTGAGGGGTACATTGTTGAGGCTATATAGCCTCATACTATTATTACTTCTAAAATGCAGAGCAGTACACAACTCAGTATTAAATTCCATATTGTTGATCTTGATGCAAAATTGAATGTGTTCTAGGTCCCTCACTAACAACTTATATGTTTCATGAGTGTCAACTTCCACACAGATTTTTATATAATCAGCAAATTTTATTACATGATTTCTAATGCTGTGATGCATATCTCTGATGAAAACCCCATATAGTGTAGGTCCAAGGACAGAGCCTTGGGGGAATCCACTCATAACCCTGTGCTCATTCAATAGGTGCCCATCAACTCTGACTCTCTGTATTCTATAAGATAGTCAGTTTTTATCCTTCTGACAAGATGCATACTTATCCCCATCATTTTGAAGATAGAGGGGGGATGGCTCAGAGGTAATGTGAGAAAGTATTTTTTCATGGAGAAGGTTGTGGATGCATGGAAGGTCATGGAGTTAAGAACAGTGAGGGAATTCAAGAATGCATGGGACAGACTTGTCAGTCCTAATGAGGCATAGAAGGAAGTAAGCTGTTGCTTAACTAGGATCTGCAGCTTATCTGTTAGGTAGGAAAATGGGCAGACTAGGTGGGCCAAGTGGTCCTTATCTGCCATCAAATTCTATGTTTTGATGTTTCTATTTTTAACTTTGCAACTAGCTCAAAATGGGGGTCAATATCAAATGCTTTCCTTAGGTCCAGTTAGACGACATCCACTGGTGAACCATTATCAAGGCTTCAGCTGATCTCATCATAGAATTGTACAAGACCTTCCCAATCTAAATCCATGCTGTGCATTATCAACAAAACCTTTGTCCCGTAATTCATCTTCAAGCCTTGTCTTTAGAACATGTTCCATGATCTTTCAGGGAATGGATGCGAGGCTGCTGATAACTTTTTACTTCAGAGAAGAATTATTGAATTGTAACCATTCTGTTCCAGTGAAAACACATCATTATCATAGTTTTTTCAAATTTATAACATACAAAAATATTTGCCCACCCTTGCCCTCCCTCCGCCTTCTAGTACAGAAGCCCTAAACTGTGGACCCCCCCTTCCATTTGCAACCCCCCCATTCTGTCTCCTTCATAATTACATTGACCCAGTCTGCAACTACTCATAATGTCCTGCTACATGTCCCTTTCCCTATGGGTTTTATACACCTACCCTGGCAGCTACTTTTACTATTTGTTTTTTAACCCTACTAGACCAGCTGCACACAAATGTGCCCTCTATGTATCTTCTTTTATGGAAGCAACCAACCCATGTAGATAATACACATGTACAGTATTTTACTGTACCTGTTAGTTCAACAGCTGCTCTGCTGTGTCTTGCACTACCTGCTTGTTACTGACTGAACTCAATGCACTTTGACTGTTTCACTGTACTACCTGTTATGCACTATTTGTTCTTGCTGCACCTTTCCTGTATCCTTGAATTACTGTATTACATATATATTCTATTTTTATTGTAAATTGTACAATACTGTATTATTGTCTGCTTCCTTCTTCTTTCCCCCAGGATGCATCTGGAAACAAGCAGTTCTGCTCAGTATGCCTTTCCTGTTGAAACCTTTTAATAAACAAATATGCTTGGTCTCATCCACAGTTGACACATGATCATTACTATCTCTAAAGTAAGGAGGTAGCATATAATGGTCTCCTTGTCACTATTTAACCTGTTTTGCAAGACTTCTATTCCAAATTAATTTCTTGCCAAGTTTATATATGTCATAGGTTCTGCTTCATATTTTCCTGTGTTTGTTTTTACTATTAAGGTTGGAAAACATAAATCTAATGCCTTAACCAGACACAGCAGGGTTGATCAGTCACCAGGTAGATTGTAATAAACTGTCTGAATATGATTAGTTGCGATACATTTCTCCTGAGCCTCTCTGTAGCCACATTCCACTTGTGCCAACAAATATTGTTTGTTCTGAACTTTCATTTCCTGTTGTAAACCATGTTTTGAAGGATAAAAAAAAAGCATTAACTAAAAAAAAAAAATAAACTGAAAGAATTATACAATCTTGAACCTTGTTGAGCACATATAGCAAAGCGGTAGTAAAATGGTTTAATAATAGTTCATTTATCCAAGACCTGTTGCCCCTTTCTGTCCCTTTTGTGCTTTTTTGATACAGATGCTTCCTATTATAAATCCCATATGATGTTTTGTTGATTTGCTGCCAGCTACATGATTATAAATAGCATTTACCAGTGCATTTCTAAGAGATGGGCACTGACAGCCCCATTCCCACCAAACACTTGAGCAGTGTTATGCATACATTTGACACTGGACTTAGCACAATAATAATTAATCAACCAAATCACTTGTACCCCTTGCTAATTGTAACGGAAAATAGAATCTGTCCCCAATGATTTACAGTAAAGCTCTGATGTATGACAAACATAAAAAGTTTTCTCGTGGAGAGTTATAGCTTATTGCTTGATTGCCCTTCAGGTTTACAACAGTTAAAAGATGAAGGGCTTCTCCGAAAAATAAAAAGGCAAGATTTTTTTAATTCTGTACCAATGGTGTAATTCATGAAGTTCTACAAGTAACCCTGTTGTTATTATCTGTGACCTTCTGGCTAGGTTAGCATAGATCATGGCCAGGGGGAGCCTCCATGCCTTGAAATCTCATCTGGATCTCTTCCAACCTAATCTCCATAACTGAAGTGACCACCTGCTCAAAGTCACCTTGGAGAAGTTCAGCTGCTTGCTGTACCCGCATCACAGCAACATCCCAATGTACGGCACATCATACTGGTGAGGAAGTTGCTTGAGCATGCAAACAGGAAGCTACTACCTGCCATCACTCCTCCTTGTTCTCCACCTCTTCATCTCCCAGTCTCTGACTGCACAGTCAGTCCATTCTGTTAGTCTGGGGCTGGGGGTGGGCAGCCTTGACTCCCAGTGAAATATAAATATATCAGTGGGATGGCAATCAGAGGGTGAGGGGTTCCGCTAGACACCAGGGCAACATTACATTAAGAAATGCAGGGGGGTTTGCTACTACACACCAGGGAGATGCTGGCTCGCTGCAGCCCATAGTGGAAGTTCCAGCTGCAGCTGCAGAAGTCAAGAAAGTCCCACTGTTCTCATAAAGAGTATGCAGGTGAAGGGCTCCTCTCTCTAAGTTGGACACCTGGGATTTTGCTTTCCAAGAAAATGTTTTTCTGGCAACTTTAAAAACAAACAAACAAGCACTATAATCTAGCTAAACAGGTCCTGTTTAGCTGGGTTCAGCTGTTTGTTTTAAAAAAGGTACATCATTTGAATGTAATTTTACTGTTTGTAAGTTTAAACAGTAAAAAGAAAATAGCATCCATCTTGGCAGTTTTTCCCTCTTGACAACTAAATCATGTAAATAACCACTCGCAATATTTTTGTTTTTTACTTTTCATGATTGTTTTTCTACCTTTCACAATATTTCTTTTTACCATTTGTACCAGAACATTAACTCAAAAATCATTGTAACCCACCCCCAATGGCCCCCCTTGTCTAACTAGCAGAGCTGTTCCTCTCACTGCATGGTGTCAAAAAGAGGGATGGGGGTTGTCACTGCAAACAGTTTACTAGTACATCTTCTTCTTAGCCTGCTATACACAGACAGGCAAACCAAGTGTGGCAACTACCTGCCACATGCCTGGTGGGACCATTTACCATGGCCATCAACCTAGGTCCCTGGGAGAAAATGTTTGCTCACAATTATGATAGGTTTGCACTTCTAATCAAGGGAACCCAAGTAAATCCAGACATAGTGGAATCAGTAACAGTACTGTCTGAACCAGGTTGGGATTCTAGAGTGTGGCTTTTATTCAGATACATAGAGAATAATCACAAAGCGAAGATGGACCCCCACGTGGCTACTCCTACTGGTAATGCAGATTACTGAGGTACAGAAATTCCTGAATTAGTATAGACGTACTGAACACACTCAGCAAACTCTCTGGTTCTGAATTACACAGCAAACTCTCTGGTTCTGAATTACACAGCAGACTCTCTGGTTGTGAATTACACAGCAGTCTTTCTGGTTCTGAAATGGAGATTGGTACACATGGCCAGAACTGGTACATTTCCTCTTGACTAGGCACCAGTACTAGAAGACTTTCCCATATTTCATGAGGAATTACTGGTGGTACCCTCAATCGCCAAAGAGCACATACAGGCTTACAGAGAATCCAACCCACGTCTGGGTAAACTATTTTCTTCAGGCACTGGCCAAATGAATTGAGAGAAAACTCAGGTGCCCAAACTGAACCCAGAGAGGTTAACTGGTTGCTTGAGATGGAGGATCTCCAACCCTTTGCTTCCAAAATTATACTCAGCCATTCATCTGGTTAATAGCACCCTCACAAAAAACTTGTAGGCTATCTTGAAATGTTTTTCACATTTAACATACTACATTACCCACCTCTGAGGTGTCAGAAAGTTAAAAGTTCTGTAATTGGCACTGTCTCATCACTAGGCCCCCAACTTTAGCAGACACTTTTAAACAGAAAACAGTCTAGGAGACAGGATCCCTTTGACAGAGAAAATTCACCACAAGGAATGCAGATGCCCCAGGGCTTTTCCAAACAAAAGTCACAGGTACTCACAAAGCAGTTGAATCTCAGGCAGCTTCAACACAGTCCAGACTGGATCAGGGGATTGCCCTGAATCCTGAAGATTGCCCCAATCCCTCCTGGGATGAGGCAAAGTAAAACCCACTCAGAACGGTTTCTATCACTTCAATCTCTGTCTTCTATGTTCTTCTTCTAGGGTGAGAACAAACTACCCAAAACACAGTGGTAGCTCTCTGTCAGAGCTAAAACTGAGGAGCTGCTGTAGGCTGCAGCCTCCTCCTGGAACTCCACTCTACGGACTCTCTCACTCTAACTGAACATTCCAAAGCTAACTCCCTGCAGCTAGCTTGAGTGTGACTTATGCTGCTGTGACAGTTCCATGATTACATCATCCTCCAGCTCAGCTGAGACTGAAACCAGAAAAAGACTGTGTGAAATCCATTTAACTGGCATTTCACTAGCTGCCTCTCCTTGCCTGCCACTGATTCTAATGGGATTCTAGTAACCCCTGCGAACAAGGGGGTTACACACACCCTCAGCCAGGAAAATGACTGTCCCCAGTCATTGCCTTCCTGGCACTAGACTATTCTACCCTATGTGCTACCTAAGGAGAGGGGTGATCAGGCCCTCTCCTACCACATGCCAGGCACAGGCAGGCAACACTAAGGGACCAGATGCCATTAGCTGATGCATCAGCCCCTATACTAAGATTTTACTATGGTAACCAGTGACCCTGGAAGAAATGTCCAGAACATAGCCCTAATAGACCAGCACTGCGGCCCCTACTGCAGGTCAGAACCACAGCCTGTCTATCCCCCTAGCCCTCTAGGGAACACCTGTCTAACCAAAACAAACCTACCTCCAAAACAAGTGAAACTCTCCCCATCCCTGAACACCTGCAAACCGGCCACAGAACTAACACTATGTGCAAGCACTACGCTCCAGCACTCCCCCACAACTACACCTGTGGAAGGAAAAAGGTTAACACATGTTAACAGCTACACAGTACTTTAAAAAACACTTAAAAGCACAGAGGAACTCTAATGAGTCCCTCCAATCCTCTTCTTGTCTTCTCTTCTTTCTTCACCAGGATCCACCTGAAAGAAAAAAAGAGACAAACACACCCCAAATCTGCAAAACACACAGTACAACAACAATAACCCATACCATCAAAACACCGGAGAATCCCAAAAAATACTTTTTGGGAAAAAAATAAGTACAAAAGTACAAAACAGTAGAAAACATCAACATCATGTACAATACACCTTTTGGGGATGGAAGGCCCTCAATGTCCCGACTAGTGACAAACAGTACCCAAAGGCAGGGTCCATGAAAGAGTCTTTCCTAGGGCTAGAGCCCAGTGAAGCACAGTTCTTGAAGTACTGTAGTCCCAAAGGGGAGAGTCTTTGTGGACAGTTCAACAATCTGTAGTCTACCAGGTGTAGGATGTATATTGTAATGTCAATAAATTAAGAAAAGTCTGGACTTACTAGTCCCTTGAAGAACAAAAAACGGAACAGCACCTGGATCTCCAGTTGAAGAGTCTCTCTGGCAGCACTTTTCAGATACAGTTGGGCAGAAATCTTCCAGGAAACAGGATGATGAACTGGAAACTACTGCGATGATGTCATCTCTGGCTGACATCATCTAAGAGATGGGACCTTGGAACAGGAAAGGAACAGCTGGGTTGATGTCATCCAAAACCCCAGGTGATGAATCAGGAAAACAGCTGTGATGGTGTCATCTGGAAGGCCAAGTGATGGAACTGGAAGGCACACTGCAAGGTTGATGAATCTGGATGCACCTTTGGATCCTGGAATACCAGACTGGCAGAACAACATGGGTACAGCAATGGATGGATGGCAGACACTGGCTACCACTGCACTGCGTCCCACTTGGTAGGCATGGGCACATTCACAGGATGATGCTAACATTGAGGGTAGTACCACAATGGGTCAGGTGCAAGAATTGTGCCCTCGTCTGGGAACTCATAATTCACATTATGGAAAGTCACATTTCCCTTATCATCCACAAAACGTACAGTGTCTATGAACAGTGTCCTGCCCAACTTCCAAAACTTGAGTTTGTCTCTGAGAACTTTGTCTCTGACATATCGAGTTGCACCTGGATGCAGGTTTTTGGTTGCCTCTTCCACTAACCAGGCTCTCATGTTTTTCTAAATCTCCTCCCAGACTCTCCAAGGAAAGGTAGGAAAGAACATTCCATTGATCTTGTTTGCCTTACTATGAACCAGTCTTCCCTCCTTGCTACTCTTCATCAGTCTGCAACCCCCAGCCTGGCTTGGGGGTGGCCAGTTCGGGTTCTGCCAGTGTCGCATACTCAAAGCTATGTAGAATTTGTCCCTGACCCCTTCTGAGGACAGGGCTGTGGAGTCACCAACTTCTTCTTCTGGTTCCTCCAAGGCAAGATCCTGAGGCTGCGGACTAGGACCTTCAATGTAAAGGTACATAGCTTCCTCCTCCTCCTTTTCCTCATTTAGGATCTGGGATCAGGAGTGAGCAGTCATCCTCACTCCCAAGACAGTCCACTCTTCACTGGGCATGGAGGTAGACACCTCCCAATCTAGGGTTTCTCGAACCTTGTCCTCTCCCACAAGGCTAGGATTAGGACCCTCTCTCCATGGACCCACTGATTCCCCCTCTGCACTGTCCATCTGCAACACAGGCATGGAGACATCATGAGGACTCTGCTCTGACAGTACATCTACACCCTATTTCTTTGTGCCACACTCTGCTGGGCCTCCCCCAACAGGTTCAACCTGGTGCTGTGTGCTGCTACTTGCAGGATCTTGTAGCTTTGTCCAAGTGGGAGTCAAATGAATTTTAGGCGTCTTGGACAGACCTTGCTTCTCTAAACACCCTGAACAGTGAGGAATCATGAATACATCTCTTCCAGCCTTGAGGTACATTATGCATACTCTCACAGGGTATCCAGGAATCGCAACATGAGGAGGTAAACTTCCACCGTAGAAACATTGTTCTATTTCTTTAAGCTTGGTAACCTCTTCAGCTATCATAGCCCAGGCATGATCCAGGTAGCGGGATGGTCCCAAAGCCATGACTGTGGAAAAACACACAAAAGTTCAGTGTTATTACTGAGTTCACTCTACTTGGAACAGTCTCACAAAATGACTCATTGTTGCTGTGTTTACACTACTACCCCACCCTGTAATGGCAGTGGCAGCACTCCTGGCACATCAACAATCTGTATCTGACTCAAGCCACTGCACATACGATTTACTGCATACTGATAAATTTTACTCAAACTGCACTGACTGCACTGCTTTTCTTCCTCAGCACATCTGTACGATTTTCTAGGACTTTACCATTAGCTTTCAATCAGTTTTACTTGCTTAAAGTCACTAAAGCTACAGTATTTCTTGAACAAGAGTACCTGTTTGTTGCAGCCTCTCATACACCTCACAGTCTCTCTAGTTGCCCAGAAAATGATGCTGTTGCTGAATCCATAATACATGCTCACAGTCTAATGCTCAGAATTCTTGCTTGGGTTTGATTACTTTACACAGTCCTTCTTTGCAAAAACAATCACACTGTTTACACACAGATCCAGCTGGCTTTTGGAAAATCACAACACAGTTTGAGCTCAGTTTTGCTGAATGGTACTCACTGAATCAGCAGCTGGCTTGCTCCGATGGAAATCTCAGCCTAAAGTCAATCCTGGAAGGCTTCTGGGTTGAAGTTGGCTGGCGATCCTGCCAATTGTCCCTACGAACACCATACTTTCTCTCTCCAGTCAATCAGAATACAGGTTGAGCCCAATTTAGCACAGAAATAGTCTGTATTTACAGAAATCGAATGTTTACAGTCACCGCAATGATTCTTCTGCTACCAGCTCACACACTACTAGCTCTCTCTCTCTCTTGAACACTGGGCAACACTCTGAAGCTGGTTTGGGTGTGAGACTGATTGCAGTCTCACCAATCACTCAACGCCATGCAAATGAGCCTCTCTCTCTTCTCATGCTCTTCTCCTTCACAGCGATCGTCGAGCAGGCAAAATTCAAACAACAAAACAACTTTCTTTCTTTCAACTGTAACTCCGTGGTGGAAGCACCATTTTGAACCATTTTTCTTGGCTATTTCTCTAATGACTCCTCCAGTTCACACAGCAAGCATTTGAAACTTTCAGGGTACAATTGTCTCTTTGTTTCTCATAGTTCACAATACTTTTTCCTGTCACAACTTGAAAATTAAAGCTGGCAAATGTTCTTTTTGATGCAGGACAAGGGGAGCACACAATCTGGCTTTACAACTCCTTGATACATGTTGGAACAATCACAGCAGCACTTGAACAGCAGGCATACAGCGACACATACAGATGGCACTACTCTGGGCAAATCCCTTATGCGCAAAGCTTCCGATTTTGGGCTACCAACTGCCAGACAGGCAAAGTGCTAGCCAGAACCTGAGCAAGCATGTTTTGTTTTCTCCCAAAATTCAAACACATCCACAGTGGTGCCTCCATTTTGTAACCCACCCCCACCGGCCCCCCTTGTCTAACTAGCAGGGCTATGCCTCTCACCACATGGTGCCAAGAGAGGGATGGGAGTTGTCACTACAAATAGTTTACTAGTACATCTTCTTCTGAGCCTGCCATACACAGATAGGCAAATCAAGTGTAGCAACTACCTGGCGCACACATGGTGTGACCATTTACCATGGCCATCAACACAGGTCCCTGGGAGAAAACATTTGCTCACAATTATGCTAGGTTTGCACTGCTGGTCAGGGGCACCCATGTAAATCCAGACAAAGTGGAAGCAATAATAGTACTGTCCACACCAGGTTGGGATTCTAGAGTGTGGCTTTTATTCACATACACAGAGAATAATCACAAAGTGAAGATGAACCCCCACAGGGCTATTCCTACTGGTATTGCAGATTACTGAGGTACAGAAATTCCTGAATTCCCATTTAGCATAGGCATACTGAACACACACACAGTGAACTCTCTGGTTCTGAATTACACAGTGAACTCTCTGGTTTTGAATTACACAGCAAACTCTCTGATTCTGAAATGGAGATTGGCACACATGGCCAGAACCGGTACATTTCCTCTTGATTAGGCACACACGGCCAGTACTAGACTTTCCCATATTTCATGAGGAATTACTGGTGGCATCTCGACCACCAAAGAGCACATACAGGCTCACAGAGAATCCAACTCACATCTGGGTAAGCTATTTTCTTCAGGCACTGGCCAAATGCACTGAGAGAAAACACAGGTGCCCAAACTGAACCCAGAGAGGTAAACTGGTTGCTTGAGATGGGGGTCTCCCACCCTTTGCTTCCAAATTTTTACTTGGCCATTCATCTGGTTAATAACAACCTCACAGAAAACTTGTAAATGCTATCTTGAAATGCCTTTCACATTTAACATACTACATTACACACCGCTGAGGCATCAGAAAGTTAAAAGTTCTGTAATTGGCACTGTCTCGTCACTAGACCCCAACTTTAGCAGACACTTTTAAACAGAAAACAGTCTAGATGACAGGATCCCTTTGACAGAGAAAATTCACCACAAGGAATGCTACTGCCCCAGGGCATTTCCAAACAAAAGTCACAGGTACTCACAGAGCAGTTGAATCTCAGGCAGCTGCAACACAGTCCAAACTGGATCAGGGTGTTGCCCCTGAACCCTAAAGATCACCCCATCCCTCCTGGGATGGGGCAAAGAAAAACCCACTCAGAACAGTTTCTACCACTTCGACCTCTGTCTTCTATGTTCTTCTAGGGTGAGAACAAACTGCTCAAAACACAGTGGCAGCTCTCTGTTAGAGCTAAAACTAAGGAGCTGCTGCAGGCTGCAGATTCCTCCTGGAACTCCACTCTACGGACTCTCTCACTCTAACGGAACATTCCAAAGCTAACTCCCTGCAGCCAGCTCGAGTGTGGCTTATGCTGCTGTGACAGTTCTATGATTACATCATCCTCCAGCTCAGCTGAGACTGAAACCAGAGAATGACAGTGTGAAATCCATTTAACTGGCATTTCACTAGCTGTCTGTCCCTGCCTGCCACTGATTCTAATGGGAGTCTAGTAATCCCCGGGAACAAGGGGGTTACATCATTATAACTTTAGAATGGTTGAATATTTTTTCACCAAACCTTCCAAAGGTACATTATTGGTATTGGCCCATTCTACCCTAAAAATGTTATGCAGAAATTCCACATGGTCTAGGCTGTAGGTTAGAGCAAAAAATTCCCAATGTTAAGTATAGGAAACCAAATGTGTGTTTTGTTCTGATTTTTGGTACTCCGTATCTTGAAAACTGTACAAGGTGCCAACACAAATCTTTCCTTGCCTTGAGAATATGGTAGTCTGATCATGTATGACAAATTTTTGGCTATTTCATCCAAGAATGCAAACGTTATTAACTTTCAAAAAATGGGGTTTTTATTTATATTTATTTATTTATTGAGCTCTAGGAGTACACCATTGAGCTGGAAGCTCATTTACAAAGGTTTCACATCAGCAGAAAATAACATATTACATATAAAGTATGGGTCAGTGTGTGTAATGAGATGTTCACACACACCTGAGGGGTTAGCTGCTACATAAACCCTGAGACTGCAGCTCAAGGGTTTGATGAATATCCTCTAACCACAAGGTGCTGGTGCCTACCCCCAGTGCTGGTTTATTTTTACTCCTCTCTGTAATGTCCCCCAATGCCTGTAATATATGCTTGCCAACAGCGTGAGACCCCTTCCCAGGTGTTGATGTAGACAACCTCCTTCCCCTGACTCAGTAGTCTGGGACACTGGGGCACCCACCTCCTGTGCCCCCAGATGTCATGCCAATATTGGGGTGCCCAATCCAGAATGTCATAGGTACCCTCACCCACCCCTCTGTTATGCCCCTCTAATGCTCATAATTAATAGCTGCCATCACCAGGGAGCCCAATCCGCAGTGTCAAAGAAGACAACCTTCCTCCCCCTGACCAAGTAATCTGGGACACAGGGTTCCCACTCACCAGTGCCCCAAGTGTCATGCTGACAGTGGGCTATCCAATCATCAGTGTTGGAAATACCTTTAAAAAAAGAAAACTGTCCTGTGATATCTTTAGCTATTTTACCTGAAATAATGAAAAGGGTCCATTGTCTGCCAACATCCCCACTCCACCCCACCCCACCACCCACTCAGACCCCACCAATCCACAACCCCTTACCCTATTCTTACCCAGCAGAGGTCCAATGCCATAATCCTCTAGACCAGAGACACATCTTCACTCTTCAGCACCAGACTGGGACTTGAGGAAACAGGTAAGTGCTGTATTATGTATTTCAAAGGGCTTTAAACATTTTATTCATAATGTGGTCATTCCTTCATAATTTTTGCCCAAAATTTTCAATTTGGACTTTTTGGGACCCCACCTCATGAACAGTAGGGGTGAAATTATGTCAGTCTGGCACAAAGGTTGATTTCACAGTTGCTGTGTGACACCACCTTTCAAGCCAGATATGAATTATTACAACACCCTTGTTCATGAGGTGGGGTCAAAGAAAGGCCATGTTGAAAAATTTTGGAAACAAATATGAAAAATAGACCAAGTTATAAGTGTATGTTGAAATTTTTCTACACTTACATAAAACTTGGTTAATTTTCAGTATTTTGACCATAGATTTTCAAAATAGCAATTTTTTCACACTACCTTATAAATGGTACAGCTGCCATTTTTCACAGCCTTGTCGAAATGTGTTTTCACACCTGTAGCATGAAATGACTTTTCAACAGTGATTTGAAAATTTTCACCTGACGGGTTCATGAGGAGGGGTCATAAGAAGATTATGTTGAAAATCTGGGGTCAACATGTTAAAAAAATAAAGTTATGAAGGTATGTTGTAATTGTTCTACACATGCTCATAACTTTGGAAATTTTCAGTATTTAAATCCCAAATTTTCAACGTAGATATTTTTCACACCACTTCATGCTGTTGTTTTTCAAATCCTTGCCAACATGTGATTTTGTACTTCTAGCTTGAAATTACATTTATTCCAGAGTGCTATTAAATTTCATATGTCATGTTCAGAAGGTGGGGTCAGAAAAGACACTTTGTCTAAATTTTGTAATTAAATTCTCACAAAATATGAAATAACACTGTTTTCAGGGATGCCCATTGGCTTAAAATGTCGCAAAAACATCAAATAACATTGTTTGCAGGGATGCCTATTGGCCCAGTTGGGACCACATTACCTTCCCCCACCAGTACCTAAGTTCAGGTGTGAACTCAGTGAGGCCAGCTTTATGAGCCAAGGCTGGGGGAAGGTGTTGCAGCATGCAACAATGGCACCAGCCTGGGGAGGGACAGAACTATGTTTTGTTGCTTCCATCACAAGGTGTTGAAATGCATGTAAGACCTGATGTTCCCCTGTACTGTGTCAGGACAATCTCCAGCTATCTTTTTATATCATTTTGCACACATAACAATGGGACCCATGCAAATTTGAGGATATGATTCCACTATCAGAAAAAAAGAAATGTGTTGCAAAAAAAAACAATGTTAATGTAAACATTAGGGCTGAAGAACAAAAAGCACACACAGTAGGGAAATGAAATAGATTAGGGTTATAGGTCTCTACACTATTGCTGAATCAATGGCGGGATCTTTTTTGGGGTTGGCAATGCTAATGCCCACTCCCTCATCTCCCTGGCTGTAGCCTCCAGTCTGAAGCACAAGGTACAGCTCCAAGCCAGCATCTCATAGTGATACACTCATCAAGGGTAGAAAAGTATGATGCACCACATGTTGCCAACAGATTCTGTCATTGCTTTCTCCACACAGGGCCCTCATGATGAAAAGGGATCACATCTGACCTTGTTTGTTCAGAGTAGAGGGTGAGCGTTATGGTTGACAACCCCGAGGAGCACCCCACCGCTGATTCATCAATACTCTGAAGACCACAAACCAATTTTTTTTTCATATTCCTACTTTATGTCTTTGCATTCTTTAATTCTAGTGTCTGCATTGATGTTGTTTTTTGAAATTCATATAGATATACAGTATATATATAATTTATTTATTTATTTATGTCTTTGTTAACCGGGTAAGTCTGCTGATCCAATGGAGAATATCTATAGATAGATAGATAGATAGATAGATAGATAGATAGATAGATATTTATTTATTTATGTCTTTGTTAACCAGGTAAGTGTGCTGATCCAATGGACCGTTTATACATATAGATACGTGTGTGTGTGTGTGTGTGTGTGTGTATATATATATATATATATATATGTTGTATATATGCGGGTATTGTGCTGGCAGGGTAGTGCCAGTATAGTTAGGGTTAGTGCAAGCTGTTAATGTTAAAGGCTAATGTTTGCAGGGTCATAAGTTTGGGTATGTACATCAGATGTGGTTGAAGTTTGGCGTGGGTCGTTGGAAGGGGCAGGTATATTGATTTACCAGATATTGTTATAATCCATTGTGCGGTCTCTGAGAAAAATACTTGTACAAAAAGAAAGAGATTTTAGTTTTTTGTTGCTGTTTCTTTGTTGATGTGTATCTCTGAAATGGCTGTAGGTAGCAGGCTGACATTGGGTTGAAGCTTTTTCCTCACAGAAGTGCCTTTTGAAGTTTTTTGTGGAAAAAGCTGACTTTGTTGCAAAGTTATTGAATGTTATTTTTCCCATTACTTCCTATGGGAAAAAATATATGACCCTGGTGGCATAGGATTTTACATCAAAATGGTACACTGGCATAGGATTTCTTGCCAAAGTGTACTAATCACTATATAATTCCATGTCATAGCAGTATGTCTGTGCCACATATTTTATTTGCTACAGAGCAGAAGTGTCTGTGTGTGTGTGTGTGTGTGTGTGTGTGTGTGTGTGAGTGTGTTCATTTCTGGGTCTTCCCATGGAGCATTTTATGTTGACACCTGCGATAGTGCTGCGGAACACTTGTGTTCACTATCATCTTAGCCTGCTGCAGTAACCTTGTCTTTCCTTCTCTGGCATACAATTGTATGTCATAGATAATTAATCAGCATACAATCTTACATCAGAGGAGGAGAATACAATCCTGTGTCAGATGAACAGAATGGTTCTGGCAACATGCTCTGCGGTTGTGACATATCTCCATCCCACCCTGCGCTACATTGAAATTCCCAGTAGATGCCAATGTCCTATGTTGCAGCACAGTCCTATTGCTTAAACTCTTTCTCATCCAAGGCCAATGGATAATCATGCTGACAAGATTGTATGCCGAAGTTTACTAATTGGCATACAATCTGTAATCGGCATACACTCATATGCTGGAGAAACACAGTGGCTTTTTGAGCCACATTTTCACACTGACACTTACTCTTTTCTGCTGCCAGTTACCTTACTATCCTAGCATGACTGAACTTTATGCAGATAAGGTTGTATGCTGAAGTTTACCAGCGTACAATGTGTAATTGGTACACAACTGATTGTATGCCAAAGTTTACTAATTGGCATATAATCCTATACCAGAGGAACACAATCCTTTTCTGAGATGCATCTTCACCCTGCCACTTACAGTTTTCTGCTGCTGCCAGTTACCTTAGTATTCTAGCTGTACTGGACTGCATCTCACATTTGCTTGCTTCCCATTACAGCACTTGTAATCACTGTCCGAGGTTATTAATCTGCATGCAATCCTATACCGGAGAAACAAAATGGTTTTCTGTGCCACATCTTCACTCTGACAGTTACAGTTTTGTGCTGCCCGTCTACCACCTGCATCCTTGCACCATATTAAAGTGTGGTACAGCAGTTCTGCTGGCTTCCATCATGTTTTCTTATGACAGTATGAGAGAAAAAAAAAGACATAAGAACACCAGGAAAATTCTTTACTTCTCAATAAAGTTTTAATGCTCAGAAATACTGCAATGTGGTACTAAGTCCAACGTTGTACTATTAACATGAATTATATTAGTTGTATAATCCTATTACATATTTCCAAAGCTTTGTGCAAATTACACTCCCATGCTGTGATGTATTTTTCCTGAAAGGAAGATGTAACAAATGACTGTAACCTCTACATTTAAACAAATTCTCTTTTTAAATACAGGACCATTACCTACAAACAAAGACTTTTAATTTGTTCTTCTTCTTAACAATGTGCTATGCTGTATTTTTAAAGACTTTTAATGACCCTGTGTGAACAACCTCTTTAATCAATTTTATATTTCTGTGAAGAGTAATTATCTCCTTACTTGTAACGAAAGACCATTACCTCTACAATTAAACAGCTACTTTTTTAAATACAAGATCACTGCCTACAAAGAAATACATGTCATTTTTCAGCCTTTTAACAATGTGCTGTCCTTTTTTTAAGTCTTTTAATGACCCCATCTAAACAACCTCTGAAAAAATTTATATATTTAAGTGAAGACTTATTATGTCTTACTGTTCCTAAATGTCCATACTTAAATTATATTTCCATAAGTAGTGTTCTACAATTGCGCATGGTGAACAAAGGCTAACTTCATCTACTTTCCTGAGTTAATTTTTTTAAAAGCAGGGAAATTAATTAACAAAAAAGTCTGTTTAAAACACAGTTAGGTTCATGCATACAGCTCTTCAACCAAAGGCCAAGAAATTGGATGTTATGGTTTACCCACATAACATAGCCATTAACAAACAGGACCATTACAAATAAGCAATTAAGCATCCATACAACAACAATTCTCAGGTGGTGCATTATGGAATTTGGCCCTAACACTCACTCTACTGTTTTAAGATAATAGATCTCAAAGTTATGCAATGGGGTGAGCATTAGGGTTAGTATTAGCATGAGAGTTAGGGTGAGCTACCACAGGGCTTCAGTCAGGTTTTGCTCCTGATTCAGAGACTTTTGCCTTTAAACTGAGGCTGTCTCCATGGTGTTCACACATTAATCATATAATTGGTAGTCTGTTGATTGGTCCCCCCCCCACCATGATATGGAAGTGGATGACTGTGTTTGCCTTAGGTGCTCCTAATGCAGCATAAATCCACTTGCTTCCTGTGTGTTTGTCCCTTCTGCAGTGTGGTGGAGTTTGAGAAATCTGTGGTGTCCAGATGGTGGTTCTGTGTTATGCATGCAATCATATATACTGTAGGATCTACAAATGAACTTGTTGAATTGAAATACTTGAAGTTCATTCCATGTAAGTATAAGAAATCAATGCATAATATTGTTAGAGATGCAATATGATGTTTTTTTAGGGTGGGGTGGGGATAGGTCAGATCTTAAAATAAAAAATAAATAAAAAAGATGTCATGAGCTAAAAATGTTTACTATTATTATTATTATTATTATTATTATTATTATTATTGTTGAATTACATTAATATGCCTTTCTTTGTGTCAGTAGATATGTACATGTACATGTACCCTTATTTAGGGTAAACTTTGTTAGCCATGGTTGAGCATTACTATGACACCATAACTGTGGTGTCCTTGCTGGCAGGGTATTTTGGAACACTGTGCTTTTTTTTTGTTCTCTGCAAATTTATAGCGTTGATAAATGAGCAGTGCTATAATGTGAGTATTTTTTACAAAGGAACACATGGTTTTAATGGGTATATCATATTTTTCCTGTAAGATTCTTTGTCATTTGCATGCCATGTGGTGCACAATAGGCCTGCTTGGCTTTGAAAAGTAAAACTGATGGCCAAAAAAAAGGATATGGTTTGGACAGGGCATGTACTGTACAGCACTTTGTTCCTTTATTGCTTGCCATTTCTAGGTCAGTTTGACTGTTTTTGACTACTGTTATACCTATTTAACTGTAATGCACACAATTCTGGGACCTAATCACCCTTTTTCACATTTTTGCATGACTTATACCCGAAAAGCCATCCTGTTAATTCCAAGAGGCATCAGACTGCTGTTTCTGGGTGCATATCACAGTTTGTATCAGTTGGCATCTGCAATAGTTTGGTGTGTCATGAGGTTCAGTCTGTGTGCAGTGTGGCTTTAGTGGGTTAGACTGATGACAAAAAAAGGGATATGGCTCAAGCAAGGTGCTCTGACAGTTCATTTGGCTGCTGGCCATGGAGATGTGAAGAGGGCAGTGCCGGTCGCCGGATCCGGGACTGGGATGGGGGGAGTAGGGTGGTGGGCACTGTCTGCTGGAATGGGGTGTAGGGGACCACTGGATCACCTGAGATTTACCGTACTTAATTATTACAACTTACAGGTAGGTCGGGCTGAGTGGGGGGATACTGTGGTTGTAATGTACTTTAGTATAACATTTTACTAGTGGATTGGGACAGGGAGGGGGCACTTACTCACCAGGGTTGAAATGTTATCTTAAGATGGCACTGTACTGGAAGATTGGGGGTTGGGGCATGACCCACTACCATGGTTCCTTCAGGGGTGCAGATGCCGCCTGACCATCCCACAGCTTGTGGCATTCTCAGTGAATGCGCCCTTTGTTTGACCGATGATGCAAGCCACAGGACGGAGACTCAGGGACCCTGTCTGATACTGAATCTGGCATGGGGTCCATGACACTGGTGCTGTTGGTGCAAGCTGCCATTGTCACAGCTTGCATCCACCCTTTGAAAATCTGTCCAGATGTGTTTTCCAAAAACAAACACCTGGACTTCATCATCATCAAAACGTTATTGTCATCACAAAATAAATAAAGAAAATATGAAAATACTGACATCTCTACAATATAAAGATAACAAATTCTGATATAAATACATTGGTTTACACACACAAAATGACAGTATATTATATATTTATTTATATATTTTGTGATGGCTACTTAGCCAAACAGTAAAGTTTTGGTGATGATGTTCGGGGCACTGCCAAATTGCGGAGAAATGTGGACAAACTTTCGGGACTTTTGGGGTCAAAATTGGGGAAAGTTGTGGAGCATGCGCAGTGCCACTTATGTTAGTCAAATAGTTCAGATTTTGATATACAAAAAGCCACACATTATTTTAAAAGCATACACACTTTATTCTTTGTGAACAATACATTTTACACAATTACTGCACTAATAGTCTAATAGTCTTAAAGGACCTTTGTTAGTGACATAAAATATTTCCAATAACTTCCCCCCATTCCAGACAATATATATTCAGCTCTGCTCCTCACCCCAAATCCACCCACCATAAAACTATTACAAAAAAAAACTATAAAAAGAACAATTAGAAACTCCATCCCAAATGCATAACCCCTGCCAAACACATAAAAAATGAACACGTTTACACACGTACAAAAAGTTACATAATTTGTTCCCCAATTTTCACTGTCACCGAGGTCCCCCTATCTTGAACCAGCAGAAAACAGTTACTAAAAAGTACATATTGGGCTGTCTGTATAGCCCAGAGTGTGGTATATCTGGCAGACATGGATTGGATTCCCACAATCTTCACTAGTATACTGTGTGAACCTGGGCTGCTCCCTTAACCTCCTTCTGAAACCCGGTCTTCTGCTTGGTTTGCCAACCAACTGAAATAATGCAAGCATAACATTCAGCAATATTTAAAAATGTTTGTTGTATTTTAGCATTAACAGAAATTTTACATTATTTTCTTTTAGAGTTCTTCTATTGTCCTTCAGAAGGTCTGTGTAAACAGAAAATGTTCTTTCTATGTCGGCAGTGCTGATAGGCAACCAAATGTAACATTTTGCCAAGGCTGCCAGTTTGCTCAGTGATGGTGACTGAGACTCCCACCAGGCTGCAATTTCAAAGTCTGGTGGTACTGACTTGGCAGCATTCATATAAGCATGCCACTCAAAGGGTGAAATGTCTGCAAGCCCCGGTATGCCAGTGATTTAGCTGTCTTTTTGTTTGTCCAGCATAGGAAGTTGTAGCGGATCAAAGACACGGGCTGCCTGAAAAACATACATTGAGGGATGTCCTTTGATGACATTGTCCAGTTTTTGACTGCTCTCCAACATCGCTTGTTGGAAGAAATAGACACAGGCAGCTCTCTCGCCCTCTTGGCACACTGAGAGTTTTTCCACAGTCTTAGGCCTGTATTCGTCTATGCCAGCTGTGGCACAGAAATCCAAAAATAAGTGTAGGTGATTTAGTCAGGAAAAAATGCTGTGCCCTTGGGGTACCGTTGTTGCCTGCAGCTCTTCGATGAGTTGCACAAGCTCACTAGAGTGTTCCGACACAAATGTGGCTTGTGCTACAAGCACATCAAGCCTACTTGACAATACCGTTTTGAGTTTTTTAAATGAAGCTGCATCTGATGAAGTATTTTTTATGACGTCTGCCACGAGAGGCAGATAGCCAGATAATCAACTGCCTTTACCCAGGAGCACCAGCGGGTCAACACAGCATATACATGCATCTTTGGAATAATGCCATCCGTTGCCTCTAGAAATTCTAAATATTGATGGCGCCACATGGGGCTCTGACAGAAAACCTTTTTGATCAAGCTGACCACAGTATTAAGGTCTTCCAATACTGTGGACCAGAGTTCCAGAACCAAATTTAGCAAATGTGCAATGCAAGTTGCATGCACAGTGTTCGGGAATATGCCAGAAAGAATAGTTTTAAATGCTTTCTGCATATAGCTGGCACTGTCTGTGGCAATTGCAAACACATTGTCAAAATTTATGCCATTCTCATTTAAAAAATGAAGCACAGCTTGGGAGACAGTGGTGTGATTCACACGATCCAAAAACTCAAGTCCTATCAACACCGGCTGTTCATTGACCCTTGTCAGAGGCTGTGCTAGAACTCCAAAAACGCTACGTCCACAGGCATCTGTAGTTTCATCCAATATTAAGTAGAGGTCAGTGTCTTCAACCAGCTTTCTTACACAGTCCTCATGCTTTGGGCGAAGCTCCTGAAAGTATGTAGAGCGTAGCGTACACCCACACACACCCACACCCACACACACACACCCACACACCCACCCACACTCACCCACACACAGAGAGATAAATGTGATGCTTGTATATAACTACTGTATACATACTGTCTTGTTTTCTCTTCATTGTTGCAGCTTTCCGATTCACATTTTTTTGTATTCTCACATGCAGGTCGATTGTATGTTTGAGAAGATAATCCATGGCTTGTCAGCAGAACTTGCAGAACAGCTGGCCCCCATCCTCATACAGATATTCCAGGATACAGAGCAACCCAATCAATGGCGCGCACAGTGTAGGAAAGATGGAGCTGTTTGGCCTCCTCGCGAGACAGACGCGGACGCTTGGCATTTGGCTGAGACATATTGATGTTGATTGATTCTTGCAAGCACTGTTACAATTAAATAAAACTGATGATTGATTCTTGATTTCTTAAAGCATTGTTACAATTAAATAAAACTGATTGATTCTTGATTTCTTAAAGCATTGTTACAATTAAATAAAACTGATGATTGATTCTTGATTTCTTAAAGCATTGTTACATTAAATAAAATTGATGATTGATTCTTGATTCCTGCAAGCACTGTTGCAATTAAATAAAATGGATGACTTTTTTTTTTAAGACTCTTTATGCACCCCGGAGGACAGGGCATCCTTCCAGGGTACTCACTGGGCGAAGGCCTCTCACTCCTTGCCTGAACCCCCGACTGGATCTCCCCACCTGCAGTGCTGTAAGCCAGACCCCAGACCTCTGGCATGACTGAGATCTGTGCAGCCTATGGGTTGGCACCCAGGGAGATCATGGCGAGCTGGGCCGGCAGTGGGATGTGATGTGATCCATGCTGCAGGAGTGCCCATTATCTCCACTGTCCTCTGGAGGGGGGTTCTTCCGCCAGGCTCGACCCCCCCTCGACCATCAACAACAAGTGACTGGAGCTTGGCACAGACCTGGTGGACTGGTACACATGCAGAAAAAAATTGTTCTGGGCCAGCCTGCATGTCTGCCCTATGCCCACCATCACCCGAGGCCAGAACATTTTTTTTTCTGCATGTGGGCCAGTCCGCCAGGCCCGACCCCCAATTGACCATCAACAGCAAGCGACTGGAGCTTGGCACAGACCTGGAAGACTGGTACACATGCAGAAAAAAATTGTTCTGGGCTAGCCTGCATGTCTGTCCCATGCCCACCATCACCTGAGGCCAGAAAATGTTTTTTTCTGCATGTGATCCAGTCCGCCAGGCCTGACCCCCCATCGCCCATCAACAACAAGTGACTGGAGCTTGGCACGGACCTGGCGGACTGGTACACATGCAGAAAAAAATTGTTCTGGGCCAGCCTGCACGTCCGCCCCATGCCCACCATCACCCGAGGCCAGAACAATTTTTTTTCTGCATGTGGTCAAGTCCGCCAGGCCCGACCCCCAATCAACCATCAACAACAAGTGACTGGAGCTTGGCATGGACCTGGTGGACTGGTACACATGCAGAAAAAATTGTTCTGGGCCAGCCTGCACGTCTGCTCCATGCCCACCATCACCCGAGGCCAGAACAATTTTTTTTCTGCATGTGGTCAAGTCCGCCAGGCCCGAACCCCAATCGACCATCAACAACAAGTGACTGGAGCTTGGCATGGACTTGGTGGACTGGTACACATGCAGAAAAAATTGTTCTGGACCAGTCTGCACGTCTGCTCCATGCCCACCATCACTCAAGGCTAGAACAATTTTTTTTCTGCATGTGGGCCAGTCTGCTACACCCATTCTTCCACCCTACAATGGGCTTGTACACACGTGGTAAAGAATTGTTCAGCCACCAGGCCCATCCCTCCACCAACCATTAAGAAACCACTGAAGCAAAGAACTAACCTAGTGGACTGGTATACATCATTCATGTGACAACAAAATTCTATGCCAGTCTGCTCATCTGTCCTTCTGCCCAACATTGAAAAGACACCAGAACAATACATATTATGCAGTTAGAAAGAAAAATACATGTTATACAGTTAGAAAGAAAAATGTACACACACACACACACACACACACACACACACACACACACACTCACACACACACACACACACACACACACACTCTGAACCTGTGCCCTCCTCTGTCCTTCAAAGTAAACCTCAAATATATTCCTGTTATATATACACACACATATATTATACAAACAATACAGACCTGTAGACTTGAGTTTGAACCCCACAGCCCCAATTGCAACTGCAATCCAAACCTATGCATTTATTTGAATGTGTCTTGCACCCCCACAATAAATAAATTATTATTGTACTTACAACCTCAGGAAGGACAGAAGCAGGAACTAGCAGTAGGCTCTCCACTGACTGGAGTGATTTAAAGCTCTGCTGCTTGCTGTGTGTGCTCCGTTTGGTGCTGTTTCATGATCGCTAGCAGTGGGTCTGGTGATGCTGATGTATTCTCCTCACGATTGCTGGCATAGCAAAATGAAGATTCAGGCTGTTCAAACGAGCAGTGGATAGCCGGACCAGTGAGTGAATGGACAGGTGGGCAGGTGGGCAAGCGGGCGGGCGGTCGGTCAGGAAGGCAGCACAGTTCTTTTCCTCCTCCTCTGATCTCGCGTCTACTCTGGACACACAAGGTATCTTTCCCCTCAAGCAACTCGCACACTATATGGAACTTAAACGGACCTGAGTGGGGGCAGGATTTATAAAAAAGGTGCCATTTTTTTTTAAGGAAAGACGAATAAGTGTCCTGCCCCCTGTTACCATGTCACGTCGCAGATGCACGCTGATGATGTGGGGCAGAAGTGACTGTAGTTTCTTTGTTTGGAATGCCAAAAACCATGCGGGCAAAATGAATGAAGTGGTTTTGGGAACTACTCTGAGCCATTTTACATGGTATACAGGGGGGAATGGCTAAAGTCATGGGTGGGTCACGGAGGAAGCCACAAATCGTGGAAATAGCGCAAAATTCGAGCCCGCGAATTTCCACTGCCCCTGATGGTGATGAACACCTGAACCTGGTAAATGTGATGCATTTAGTTAGATTCTGGTGTTTGTTTGTTTTTTTAAATTGCCTTGAATTTAATATTTCTAGGCATTCAAAAATCCTGTGTGCCCAGCATAACGAGAGGAGGCTGCCTTCACCCATGTTCTGCTTATGAGAACAATGGGACTTTTCTTGATATCTGCAGTCTTCAGTTGCAGCAGTGAATCAGCCTTACGCTGAGCTGACATTCACATCTTTTCTTTCTTTCTTTCTTTCTTTCTTTCTTTCTTTCTTTCTTTCTTTCTTTCTTTCTTTCTCGGGTGCCCACCTCCCTGGTACCGCTTGCCCAGCCCCCTCCAGGTTGCTGTATGAAATCATGTTTAAGGTAGGATTTGAACATTTTCACCTACTTTGTTCATGAGGTGGGGCCATAAGAAGACTGTGCTGAAAATGTGGTTGAAAAATATGGTAAATGAAGCTTGAAGGGAACATTGAACTAGTTCAATGTTCACTCAAAACATAGCTAATTCTAAATAGTTTTGACTCCAAATTTTCATCATAAGGATTTTTTTACACCTGCTCACAAAAAAGGCAACTGTCATTTTTCAAATTCTGTCTGAAACATGTTTTTACACTTTTTGCACAAAGTGATGTTTTGGCCAGTATTCTAACAATGCCACATGTCATGTTTTATAAGGGGAGTCATAAAACTACTGTAATTAAAATTTTGGGTCAAAATTAAAAAAATAATAGTTATTAAGAAACATTGTCAGTAGTTCTGGCCTTTATCCCAGCGGGTAGGTTTTTGGGATCTGGTGGGGGTGAACTGAGTTCAGCAAGCTCAGTGATTTACCTTGATGGGATGAGGCTGGGAGGATGGCATTGTCATGAGAGAACACCCCTCATCCTGCAAAGGGAAGGTGCTGGGCTGCTCGCATGGACCCAAGTAACATATAGTAAAGAAAGCTCTTCAATTGCCACAGGGCCCTGCACTTCTGCACACATGGGGGCCAGATGATTTGGCTGACAGACAGACTCTTTGAGCTGTGCCTCTGTTATCTATGCACACATGGAAACATAGGTCCCTGAGGGCCCTGTGCTTCCTCAGCCCACCAGACAGCCCCATGAATTATTGATATCCTTTGCTGTATGGAAAACAGGGCCTGCATGGACCTGCACTTTTATAGTCATATGGAGTCACCCCTTGGTGCAGGGCTCAGAGGGGCCCTGTGCCTCTGCATATGTTCACATAGGTCCCAAATGGACATGCATGAATAAGGATACATTTCCAATATCTCAAAAAGAATTTTTTTTCCAAAAAACTGCATAAATGCACCACTTAGGGTTCAAGTTAACACCACAGAAGTAGGTAAATTGTTGA
Source organism: Neoceratodus forsteri (assembly GCA_016271365.2). NCBI lineage: Eukaryota > Metazoa > Chordata > Ceratodontiformes > Ceratodontidae > Neoceratodus > Neoceratodus forsteri. The sequence goes on from CM028130.1 coordinate 677,254,908, forward strand.
GTTATGTTATCAACCCTAACTCCCTTCCCACTGCCCCAAGCAGCAAAAGGACATGACAACACAAGCAGCCTCAGACAGCCATCACCAGGTAAGACAAACAACATACAATCATTTCCAAATGAAGTTGCAGTGATGTGCTACTTTTGTGGATTTGTATCTGTGGTTGCATAAGAACAAGCCCCACAGGAGTCTGTGCTTATGCAGCCACAGTTGCATGTATATCATACAGTATACATGAGTACCTATGCCTGCAGAAGTACTGTTGCAATGTGGGTGTCATGGTTTCGGCAGAGTAGCTATAGACACATATCAACTATTTTTGTTTCTGCTCAGTGCAGTTAGCCACTGTGAGGCAAATTATGAAGGAAATGTGATAGGAAAATGTGTGCCCTCTACTGGGATTTGAACCCAGGCCCTTGGCTCTATATGGCAAGCTTTAACCAGATGAGCGATAGAAGAACTCAGAAGATTAGCACACCCAGTCATCCCCTTCACACACACATTCCAGCAGTGAAACTAGACATTTTTGAAGGTGGTAGCAGTTTTGTTTAGGGGTAATACTTTTCCTGAAAAAGTAAACTGCTCCCTTTGAAGGCTCAGATTACGTTAAAGCAGCTATGTTTTGCTGGACTAAAAGGGTAGCAAATGTGGATATAGTTATAGGTTGTATGTTGTTTGTCTTACCTGATGATGGCTATCTGTGGTTGCTTCTGTGGTCCTGCTCTTTTGTTGCGGGGGGTGGAACCCGAACACAACATATCCTTACTTTTGAGGTATTAAGTTAAACCCTAACTGGTACATTAACACATTTTGTTGCAAAGAATATACATACATATATATATATATATATATATTATATATATAATCTATATCTATATACAGAAGGACCAACCGCAATGTAACACATTAGCTTGTAGTGAGATGCCACAAAATACTGCATGACAAAAGGGTTTAATTGCTATTGAATTCCACTGTTCACTACAGTATACTGCAGCATTTTGTGATATATTGCAGCATTATTGCCTTACCTCCCAGCTGCCAACAGTGTGTTATACTGGTGCAGTAATGCCAGTTTAGTTAGGGTTGATCGAGAGTTTATGGGCTCAATTTTATTTATTATTTATTTATTTGAATTTTGGTAACCAGGTGAGCTTGCTGAGATGTTACAATCCCTTTTTTAGGGGTGATTCAGAAAGTGTAGAACATAGACAATGACATGGCAGTAGCAATGGATGCATTTACATCATTCACTGATTTACAAAAATTCATCATTTACAGAAACATTCACAGATTAAACATTTACAGATTACGAAGACATGGCAGTTACAGTGGTTATAGTTACATTGTTTGTAGATGTGCAAAATGCACCATTTACAGATACACTTACATCCAATATTTACACAAACAGAAGGGGTCAGTGAGTGGGGATTCTTATACATATGAGGATCAGTGAATGGGAAGCATTTATGCATAGCATTATGGAAGCCTGACCAAGAGACAATGGAAGCAAGAGCAAAGTAATGAGGCATTGAGGTAGTGTAATAGGGAGGACTGGAATTTTGCAAGGGAGGTGCAGGACAAGGTAGAGTATGGTAGTGAGTTCCAGCTAGACATGGCCAACAAGGCAAAAGATTTCTGGGCCACTGCTAACCAAGGTCTGGGCAGTATGAGAAGAGGGAAGGAGGCAGATTTATGAGCACATGGTGGTTGTCAGAGCTGAATAAGTTCAGTAAGGCAAGGAGGGGTGTAACGGTGGACCAGCTTGTGCACTAGACTCAGTGTGGCATACTGGAGTTTGGATTTGTATGTTAGCCAGCCCAGGGAGGAAAGGACATTTTACAATGACTTACCAAAGCCGCAAGTCCCTTGTGCACTGAGCATAAGGTGCAGGGGGCTTGCAGCATTCCTTTACAGATTACGATTCCAAGCCAGATGCGCAAAATGCAGCAAATTAGACCAGCTCTCCCCTGGTCTAACTTTGTGCCATTTGGGGACCCTTTTTACAGGGCTTGCACCAAATAGTTGGCACAAGCTGCTGTAAATTGTCGCAATTAAGCCAAACATTGGGGTTGATGCAGGGCTTGACACACACCCTGCGGTAACCTTTGAAAATTGGTCCCTGTATGTTAAATCCCTAATTTTGCACCTCGGTAGCTTTGGTAGCATTTCATGAAATTGCCTTGAATTTGGAATGCAATGTCTAAATGTATTGAAAGTTTCTTGATGGCAGCTTGTGCAGTTTCTGTGATCCACAAGTGTCATTTTTACATTAATATCTAAATTTTCTTATACTTAATGCACATTTTATTTGCTCTTACTTACAGCGTGGATAGAAAAATTTTTTTTCCAAACCTTCAGGACAGAAGCAGCCTGTGCCAATGTTGTACCATTTGAAGGGTTCATGGAAAAACATTAAACGGTTCTGGATTTATAAGGATTTAAATATTTTTTTCTGTGCCTGCATTGTAGGGTTTTTGGATAACTCTTTTATATGACCCAAAAGATTCCCTGTCATGAAAAGCTTTTTGCTTTCTCACCACCTATTTTTAACAAACAAGAAAACAGTTTTTCATGTTGAGATGACCGCAACCTTGTCTTTTCCCCCAAACTAAAAAACATGAAAAACACAAATAAAATGATTTATTAAAAAAAAAAAACAACAACAAAAAACAGACACCTGAACCTAGCTAAATGTGGCTTGTTTAGCTATCTTGTGTTGTTTATTTGTTTTTAAAGAGCCAGCAATACCTTTTATGGGCACACCAAAATCCAGGCAGCACAGCTTAGTGAGAGGACCATTCACCCGCATTCTCTGTGTGAGAACAGTAAGAGTTTTTTGACATAAGCAGCTGAAGACAGAGGCCTGCTGTCAGCTTGAGTGGCAGCAGTTAGCTGGTGATGGATATCTGTCTGTCTGTCTGTCTATCTATCTATGATGCAATAGAATATGATTCCATGATCTCAAAAAACATTTGGGTTTTGAGTATCCAGCATCTTGGAGAATCAGTGGAGGGGTTTTCCTTAGGGTTGTCAACTTTAATGTTCACCTCACACCCCTGTCAGTAGCCTCCATCCTGTATGAAGCACAAGGTATAGCTCCAAGCTAGTGTCTAATAGTGGTACACTCTTCAAAGGTAGAGAAGTATGTCCCATCACATGTTGCCAATAGAATCTGTTGTAGCTTTCTTCATGCAGGGCTCTGTGGGCCCTGCATGAAGAAAACAGATCATGTCTGACCTTGTTTACTCAGGGGAGGGAGTGTACATTATGGTTGACAACCCCACTGATTTGCCAAGCCTCCAGAGAACCAAAACCCTAATGTTTTTCCCTTTTGCTGCTTGGGGAGTGGGTGTGAGGAGTTATGGTCAGAAACCCTAATGCCACATTTTCCTTCTTTTGTGGCATTAAATTGAACCCTAACTGGTGCATTAACACAATTTTTTTTCAAATAATATATATTGTAGGGGCACAGTAGTGTCCCTATTGTTAGGTTGGTACAGCACTTCAATGTTAAATCTAAATTTTTGCACCTTAATAACATTAGCATTTTTTGATGAAATAGCCCAAGAATTGGGATGTGCTGTCATTTTGTCAGTGTTCCAAGATCTAGAAAGTTTTATGATGACAGCTTGTATGTTTTTTGAGATATAAAGTGGTCAAAACAGTTAAAATCACATTTTTCCCTATAGGTTATCATGAGACTTCTTGCCATCATCTACAGCCGACATGGATTTAAAAATTACTCTGTAATTTTCATGGATGATGGGGCATGTGCCAAGGGTGTACATTTGGATGGTTTGGTAAAAACATATATTATAATATTTGAACTATAAAGACTTTTGTGATAGCTGCAGGACAGAAAACTAAATGACAACTGTTCAAACAGTAAATAACAGTTCATTTACTGTTCAATTTCTCAGTCAAATACTGTTTGAGATGGAAGCCATTTTGTTTTTCTAACAATTTTTTATATAGTCTTGTTCACAACTGCTGCGTACTAAGGACAGCACAATACACTTGTTTAGGTCTCAGTGAGTCAGTTAATTGGATGTTTGTTTTAAAATTAGTATATCTCCATGGTAAATATGTGTTTTTTCACTAAAAAGCATGTACCCCATCACTCACTAAGTAGAGGTGGGTGAAATCGACAAAATTCACTGCACCAAATTTTTGCAAATAGTGCTCAATTCACAGAGTGCAATTCAATAAATCTGTAATTTGCAGAGTGGGGATCAACCCTGAAGCATGGATTTTCCACAGAAAACTACTAAAATTAACATTTCTGGTGTCTAGTGGTAGTGCCTCCCAGCCTCTTCCCTGGGCACGCTACCTTGGTGTCCAGTGGTGCCCCCCTGCCAATCTCACCACAACAGCCCATATAAAAAACATTTTTTTAATGAAATCCCTTCCCTGATGTCAGGCAGTGCCCCCCCACCACCAATCACTGGCCATATAAATCCACCCCCCAGCTGCTGGCACCCTGCCATGGTGTCTAGTGGTTCCCCCGTCCCTGCTGATTGCCACCTGGGTGGCATCCACATCCACAATACTGTTTTATTTAAAAAAAAGTTTAATTTAATCCCTTATGTCTAGTGGACTCCCCACCCTGTCAGGTAGTGCCCCCACCCTGCTCCCCCAACCCTAAACCAAGCTGGTCACCGGCACAGCCCTCCACTCACCACTATAGCCAACAGCTTAACTTAACTCAGTGAATAAGAGCTTGCTTGTACAAACACATGCCCATTCACTGACAGCTTGCAGTCATTTCCTTCTGTTTTCTGGGCTGTAGAGAAGGGGAGGAGGCTGCTCCGGTTGCTTTTGGGGGGTGATGGGATGGGGAATGGTGTTATGGACCCCTTGGGACACCAGAGCAGCTCCCTAGCCTTCTCTACACCCTGTAAAACACAAGGAAAATGACCATAAGTGGTCAATGAATGAGTGTGTGCTTGTTTCATTGAGCTCAGTTGGGCTGCCAGCCATGGAAGTGAGTGGAGGGCTGTGCTAGTGGCCTGCTCGGGTCAGGGTTGGGAGGAGCAGAGTGGGGGCACTACCTGACACAATGGGGAAGTGGGGGTCCACTAGACAACAGGGATTAAATTAAACTTTTTTTAATAAGACAGTATTGTCGATGTGGGTGCCGGCAATCAGTGGGGACCACTAGACACCAGAGCAGGGTGCCAGCAGGCAGGGGCTGGATTTATTGTGGACAATGATCAATGGCAGGGTGGCACATCTGACACCAGGGAAGAGATTTAATTAAATAAATAATATATGTTTTATATTGTGGGTTATTGTGGTGAGATTGGTGGGGGGGGGGCACTGGACACCAGGGAAAGAAGTCAGGCTGCTGGCTGTTGGGGGGGATGCGACTTCTCCTTGATTTGTTTTTTTTTAAGTGCAATTTGCATTTAAAACCCTAAAAAGCAAGGTGAAGTCACAAATGGTGAATTCTGGGCAATTATGCGAAGTGCTCCACAGATGCAAATTTGGCATTTTCACCACAAATTCGACCACGGAGAAAAACTTTGCTGCATCTCTATTGCAAAGTAATTACACTCAATTTGTAATTTACTGTTCATCCTCTACTGTTCAAACAGGAAATAACCAATTGAACCAGTAATTACTTAATGAGTGATGGGGGACATGTTTTTCAATGAAGAAACACATATTTGCCAGTCCACTGACCCCTCCCCAATTATTCGATCACTGTCCCCCTAATGTATTAAGTCCCTGGTGGCTGTGAGGCATGGCTTGCCATGGCTTGCCAGTCAAGATGGTGGCAGTGTAACTGCAATAAAAGGGACCCCAGAAGATCTATTTTCATCCATCCCATAACTCAGAATATTTTTACAGTTTTAAGGCAGAACTACATTAATGAGAACCAGAGCTTCTAAATGGTACCTCTTTGGCCACTTCGAGAACTGATCCTGATTGCTCTTGACTTGTCAGGACAAGGCAGAGAATGAAGAACAGCACCTACTGGAATCAACATATGCAGACTGGACCCCTATATGCCAGGAATTAGCAGACTGCATGGGGAAGAATCAGAAATGGACCCCTCCAAACTGGATCAACCAAGGTTGCAAGACCTACAAGAGAAATGCATGCATGAAGAGTCTGCACGAAGCTGAGGGCTGTTAGTATCTGTGTAATACCTAACAGACACCACTTGCATTCTAAGTTAATTAGCCTCTTCAATAGTCCCTGACTATCGAGCACTGTAAGATTATGCCCCTTAAGCACAATGACTCTCTCACTTCAAGTTGCAGTTCAGCTGGGGAGAAATCAATTAAGACTCAGAATTAACTTATCTGGGTAGACACTATGATATAGCACTAAGTCGCAAATGCTATAGATATCCCTGGGTAAAATAGCAATCCCTGACAGAAGTTTTGCTCTTGTACTCACTGTAGACTCTTCTGACTGAACTGACAGCTTCCTGAGTTTGGCAATGGACTGCCAGAATCAGGGATAACATGCATAAACATCACAATCAGAGGGGATTTTTTGCTGGTGATGTGACCAAACCAAAAATCTCCCCTATACAATCCATGATGAAACAACCTTCTCTGGGGCCCATAAGTGCTAACCACAAGATCCATACCCCACAACCACTGACTCTTACTGAAACCGGGTCCCACTATCCTTACAGGGAGGCATAAACTATTTGTGGCAAATACACCCCTTCCATTCCTGCAGAAAAGAAAACTGTCCTTAGTCTGTTTCAATCAATTAAGGTTCAGAATTAACTTATCTGGGTAGACACCATGATATAGCCCTAAGTCACAAGCATTATAGATATCCCTGGGTGTACTAGCAATCCTCGACTGAAGTTATGCTCTTGTACTCATTGGAGACTATTCTGACTGAACCAGCTGCTTCTTGAGTTTGGTAATGGACTGCCAGAATTAGGGATAGTGTGCATAAAAATTACAGTCATATGGGATTTTTTTGTTGGCAGTGAGACCAAAATGAGAACCTCCCCTATGCAATCCACAATGAAACAACCTTCTTTGGGGCCTGTAAGTGCTACCCACAAGATTCATACTCCACAACAGCTGATTCTTACTAAAACTGGGTCCAGTTATCCATACGGTGAGGCATACAGTATCAGTGGTAGCCCCCCCACCCGTTCATCCAAAAAAGAACTGTCCCTTGATCTGTTTCAGACCATCACAATGAGAAATTACCCAATGAGACCTGCTGCCAGCCGGAGTCTATGTGTTGTTATTCCCAGAGAACCAGACTTGGACTGTACCAGGTGATCCTGAATGTGGCTGCTCTGTCTGTGGTAGTGGTGTGCAAAAGTTGCCAATTTCACCAAAGCGGAACTTTCGTGAAATGTGGCAACTTTTGCAGAAGTTTCTGAGCTTATGCCTATGGCAGATCAGAAAACTTCTGAATGCTTGGGTGAAATTTCACCCTGTTCCACCTGCACCAGATGGTAATACACCACCTGTGGCTAGTGGTCCCTCCCCCACCTGATCACCCACCTGCCTATTTGTATTTAATACAAAGCTCTGCTGGCTAGTGGTCCCTCCTGACATCCAATCACTGACCCACCACATGCGAAAAAAAAAGTTTGCCAACTCTGTCCCTGGAGGCTTGCTATCCTTACCACACTTGATGAACTGTCCACCCAATGGGACAGGGATAGGGACAAATGACTTGGCTCAACATGAGATTAGAGCAGTGCAGAAGGACTTTGTAGAACTGGGGAGAGGCCTACGACAAGTAACACAGTCAGTATCCTTCTCAGAGGTGCTGCCTGTCAATGGCATGAGTGAGGCGAGGGTACTTTGCACCATGCAGTTTAATGAATGGTTGAAAAAATGGTGTGGAACACAGGGGTTTGGCTTCATTGGAGACTGCAGTTCCACCTGGAGGGACACCAGCCTATACTGGCAGGATGGTCTGCATCTGTCCAGGAAGGGAACAAGTCTTTTGAGCAATCGGTTTAAATGCTTCATTGACAAGCTTTTAAACTAGTCAAGGGGGAAGGCACTGATAAGCAGCAGGAAAATCCCAGCCTCTCCCTACAAAACACGGTACTAAATGAGAACAAGACCAAGGTAGAAAGGTCAGTGGGGGATGCTGCAACTGAAGCTAAAGCCATCAAAAAATGGAAAGCAATGAGTACCAATGCCGTAGTCTGAGTAACAAGCCTCCTGAATTAGTGGCCTTGATGGAGGAGGAACATCTGGATATCGTGGCAGTCACAGAAACATGGTTCACACAAAACCATGACTGGGATGTAAACATACCAGGATACACTATCTACAGGAGGGACAGAGAGGGTAATAGAGGAGGAGGAGTAGCTCTTTACATAAGGGAAGGGAATCAAAGCAAGCAGAACAAAAAGGAAAACAGGGAGGAGAAGAAGCACTGTGGGTAAATTTTGAGACAGACCCGCAATGGCACCACAATCCGCACAGGGTTGTATACAAGACCCTCTTCTCGGGAGGAAATGGACAAGGAAATGATAGAAAGTATACTTAGTAAGGCAGAAAAAGGGAGATATTGCTGATGGGCCATCTGAATATGCCAGATGTTAACTGGAGTGCAGTTGCAGCAGCCACTTCAAGAGTGGGGTTATTCTAGATTCCCTACAGGGGCATGCCTTTAGACAACTAGTAGTTGGAGCCCACTCTGAGAGGGAGCAATCTTAGACCTGGTTCTCTCAAATGAGAGATAAAGAGAGGATCACAGATGTAGAAGTGGGTAGCCATCTGGGAACTGAGCCACCACGAACAGTATGGTTCATACACAACACAGCAACAGAGTCGGCTCATACAAAGGCAAAAGTACTGGACTTTAGGAGGGCTTGATTCTTTGCTAAAATGGGTGAGTGCCTAAGGAATGCACTAGCAAATGCAGGAAAGGAAGGGTGGAAGAACCATGGGGAATAATAAAACTGCCATCACAGAGGTAACAAGCCTTTTGTGTGAAGCAAATAAACAAACTAAACGATGTAAGAAACTACTATGGTTCTCAAAGGAAGTGGCAGTGAAGGTTCAAGAGAAAAAGAAAGCTTTCAGGAAGTACAAGGAATCACAGAAGAAGCAGGACAGAGAACTGTATCAGTTAAAGCAAAGGAAGCTGGAAGGCAGTCAGAACAGCAAAGGCCCAAACTGAGGAAAGGAAGTAGCCAACCATAGTTAAGAAGGGGATAAAACCTTTTATAGGTACATCAGGGAGTGAAGGAAGATCAAGGGAGGGATAGTGAGGCTTAATAAAGGGGAGGGTGGGAAGAGGGTGACTGTGAAAAGGCAGAGATACTAAACAAATATTTTTGTTCTGTATTTACAAAGGAAGAGGGGAGGTACCTAAAACAAACAGTAGAAACACTCTGGATACAGAAGTTGATACAAACCCATTTACAGAAGAAAGGGTCCTGAAAGAACTCTAAAAACTGAAGGTGGACAAAGCAATGGGGCCTGATGGGATTCATCCCAGAATTCTAAAAGAACTAAGGGTGGAATTAGTGACACCATTGACTAACCTGTTTAACAAATCATGGGAGGATGGGGTGGTACCCGAGGACTGGAGGAGGGCAGATGTGATTCCCCATCACAAAAGTGGGAGCGAGGCAGAAGCAGGAAACTACAGACCTGCTAGTTTAACCTCAGTGGTAGGGAAAATGATGGAATCACTTCTGAAGGAAAGAATTGTCGAGTATCTAGAAGCCAGAGGGCACAGGACCCAAGGCAGCATGGATTCACAGTGGAAGGTCATGTCAGACAAATCTGATAGATTTCTTTGACTGGGTGACCAAAGTAGTAGATCAGGGAGGGGCTGTGACATGGTCTACCTAGACTTTAAAAGGCATTTGACACAGTCCCACACAAAAGATTAATATACAAGTTAGCCAGCCTGGGAGTGGGTCCCAAGATGACAGCCTGGGTAAAAAATTGGCTGGAGAATAGGACACAGAGAGTAATAGTAAATGGAGTCCACTCTGAAGAAAGGGGGATTATTAGTGGGGTACTACATGATTCAGTATTCGGACCGGTCCTCTTCAATGTCTTTATAAGCGACATTGCAGAGGGACTGGAAGGAAAAGTATATCTCTTTGCAGATGACACAAAGATCTGCAACAGAGTTGATGCACAAGGTGGGGTGGAAAAGATGAAAAGGGACTTGGCAAGGTTAGAGAGATATGGTCAAATGTATGGCAGCTTAGAATCAATGCTAAGAGTGCAAGTAATGCACCTGGAAACAAAAACCAGGGAAGTACTACAATGTGGGGTAAGATACTAACAACAAAAATGGAAAGGGACCTGGGGTAGTCATATCAGATGACCCAAAGGTGGGCAAGAAATGGAGAGGGCAGCAAGGAGGGCTGGTGGGATACTGGGATGCATAGGGAGAGGCATCACCAGTAGAAAACAGGAAGTTATTATCCCTCTGTACAGACAGCTGGTCAGACCCCATCTGGAGTACTGTGTGCAGTTCTGGGAGTCCCAGTCTTTGCAAAGACATAGACAGGATGGAAGCTGTCCAGAGGAGGGCAACCTAAAATGGTGCAGGGTCTGCACCCAGAAACATATGAAGAGAGAGACTTAAGGAGCTTAATATGTATAGCCTCGAGGAAAGGAGGAGAGGGGACATGATAGTAACTTTCAAGTACCTCAAGGAATCAACAAAGTCCAAGAGGGTAGCATCTTTCAAAAAGAGGTGTGCAAGAACAAGGGGCCACAATTTGAAGATAGAGGGGTGGCTCAGAGGTAATTCAAGGAAGTATTTTTTCACAGAGAGGTTGTGGATGCATGGAACGGCCTTCTGGAGGAGGTCGTGGAGTCAAAAACAGTGGTGGAATTCAAGCATGCATGGGACAGTCATAAGGCAATTCTAGGGGGTGGAGGTAGAAAGAAGTAGGCTGCTGGTTAACTAGGATCTGCAGCTTATCCAGTAGGCAGGGAAATGGGCAGACTGGGTGGGCCAAGCCATCCTTATCTGCCATCAAATTCTATGTTTCTATCTATGTTTAGTAAAAAGAAAATGACCCTGTTAGTGAGTGGTCCCTCCCCTGTCTGATCACTGGCCTGCCACAAGTGTATTAAAAAAAAGAACAGTTTGCCAACCCTGTTCCTGGTGGCTAGCAGTCCCTCACCCCATCCAATCACCCATCCATTTGCAGTACTGCCTAACACCCTCACATCCCTATTCCCACATATTGTGGAAACAATTTTTCTCTTGTGGTCTAGTGAATTCCACTTCATCCCCATTCCCAATTCAAATTATGTCTTTTTTTTCAATTTAAACTTTATTAATACTTTTCCATTATAAAGGGCAGTTACAATGAAAGTAATATGTAACATAACCACTTATAGGAACAAAACTGCCCAATCCACCCCACCCATCCATCCCTCCTCTTACAGCAGCAACCACTCCTTTTAACCCTTAAGTGCAAAGTTCATTCCCAGAGGACCTGTGAAAGGTTTTGAGATATGACATAATTATGATTGAGCCAGAGAGATTAAAGAGTGAAGGGGATCCCATATTTTGTTATAAACTGTGAGTCTGTTATGGAGACTGGCAATCACCTTTTCTGTTTGAAGGTTAGCAAGAAGTTCATACAACCATTCTTGAAAGGTTGGGGTGGATTTGTCTTTCCAGTGACATAAGATAAGTTTCTTAACAGATAGGGTAATCATGGAGATGTGAAATTTCCTTACTTTGACCCTGACAGAGGACAGGTCCCCTAAAAGGCATATAACCGGGGTAAAATACTCCTGAAGGCCCAGTAAGGGATCCAGAGAAATCCTGATTGAATCCCATAAAAGGTAAACTTTGGGACAGGACCAGAACATATGAAGAAGCATTCTTCCTTCCCGCATACACTTAGTACAGGTACTAGAATCCAAAAAAAAAAACATTTCTTTAGTTTTACAGGACTGCAATACATATTGTGTAATATATGATATTGCATGAGGCTCAATCTGTCTTGGGAAACATATTTATGGCAGAATCTTCATAGAGATTGCCAATCCAACTGATATTGAGGGAAAAGTGAGTTCCAGAGTCTAGTGGGTCCAAAAGAGTCCCTGTATCTTTTGTGAAACAACACTCGATATAATTTAGATACGGCACCTGAAGATCCAGTAATTGAGGAGACCTCAGGTATCAGGGTTGAGACCGTCTGGGAGGGGGAAATGTTCCACAAAGCTATTGTGAGTAGATGTCTTAACTGCATAACTTTAAAATGAGAGGAAACCGGAATGAGAAATATTTTGGTAATATCACCTGGGGACAACCAATGCCCCTCATCATCCACCAAAGAGAACAGTTTCCCATCTCCCAGTTGGGGCAACCATTTACAGGAAATCTGCTTCTTATTGATAGTGAAGGATGGTGAATTCCAAATAGACTGAACTAGATCTTCCTGGGGGGTGCAATGTAGAAATGAACATAATTGCGCATGTACCCTAAGTGAGGTATCTACTGTGGGACAATCAACTGTACGGACCTGGGATATTTTAAGGTAAAATAAGGTGAGGGGGTCCAGATTCTTAGATTTAATTGCATCTGATTTGATCCTAAGCCATACCGGTTGTTCCTTTTCAGGGCCCGGGGATACCCATCTCAAGCATTTTACTAAGTGACTGGCCCAGTAGTATATAGCCAAATGGGGAATCCACAACCCCCCCTCAAACTTTGGAGCAGATAATTTATAATAGGCCAAACAGGGATATTTATCTGCCCAGATAAATTTAGTGAATATGCCATGTAATTTTTTAAACCAGCGTAGAGGGATAAAAGTATTGAGAAGAGATAAGGGATAAAAAATTCTAGGAAAAACCTTCATCTTGATTATGTTAATCCTGCCCCATAATGATATGGGAAGTTTAGACCACCTGTTAAGGTCATGAATAATAAGCTGTGAGAGGGAAGCAAGGTTATCCTTAAACCATGTTAGGGGATTACGGGATAGTTTAATGCCCAAATACTTAAATGACCTGGGAGTCCAACATAAACCTATGGGACTAATATCATTCTTAAATGCCTTGTGGTTTAATGGAAAGAATAGAGGTTTACTGGCATTCGACTTGTAATTGGATAATTCACTAAATCTAGCTATTTCATTCAATAAGGCCAGTACAGAAGATACCGGGTGGGATAGATGTATCAACAAATCATATGCATACGCAGTGACTTTAATTTTGTGACGCCCAACCCAAATGCCTTGTATAGAGATGCTATTGAGAATATTTTGAATAAGGGGTTCCAGATATCAATTAAGTAATAGAGGTGATAGGGGGCAACCCTGCCTCGTCCCTGAATGGAGTGGGAAAGATTTAGAGAAGGCCCCGTTCACTGAAATTCTTGCTGTAGGGGTTTTATATAGTGCAGCAACCCAAGATATAAATACAGGAGGAAAATGAAAGGCATCCAAAACCGTGAACAAAAAGCTCCAATTTACCCGATCAAACACCTGCTCAGCATCCAGTGAGACCAGGCCTGCGGGGAATTCAGCATCTCTGGTAGCCGAGAAGACCTGAGATAATGTATGCAGATGATCAGCTGATGAGCGTCCTTTCATAAATCCTACCTGATTCATACCTATTAACTCAGGAAGTACAACGGTTAGCCTATTAGCTAAAATCTTTGAAAGAATTTTGATGTCTTGATTTAGGAGAGATATGGGTCTGTAACTTTGGATGAGCTCTGGGTCTTTGTCTGGTTTAGGGAGAAGTACAATCAAGGCCTCAAAGAGATGAGAATCGACCTCTGTCCTGGATAGGATATATTGGAATAGTCGATTAAGAACTGGTAGTAAGAGATCTCGAAACATCTTATAAAAAAGGGAGGAGAATCCATCAGGACTGGGAGCTTTATCTGTGGGTAATCTGTTAATGACCTCAGCAATTTCCTCCTGTGATAGAGGAGAGACCAGAAAGTCTTTATGATATGCTGAAAGGGAGGGCAAATGGGAATCCCTCAGATACTTCTCCATGCTCCCAGGACTGGGAGGGTGCTCCATGTCACTGTACAGCACTTTATAGTATAGGGCAAATTATTGAACTATCTCAGTAGGAGATATTTTCAGAGACCCATCAGCTAACGCCCTGATTGGAGGGATGAATCTCACAGATTCTTGTTGCTTAATACGGAGTGCCAATAGGCACCCCGCCTTCTCTCCCTGATCTGTGTAACTAGCTCTAGTACGAATAATGGCTAATTCTGCCTTTTCCCGGAGCAACTCTAAGTATCTATCTTTCAGCAGTAAGAGCTTACTTCTGTCTTCTTCTGGAGCATTAACTGAAATGTTAATTTCAAGTACCTGAATTTGAGATAGTAATGATAATAGTTCCTTCTCCCTTGCCCTTTTCCTACTCACTGCCATACTAGTAAGGATCCCTGTCATGTAGGCCATAAAGGCCCCCCATATGATATCCGGTTTTGCACTATCTAAGGGATTGGATAAGAAAAAGGCCTCAATTTGTTCTCTTATGGGCTTACAGTACTTGGAACCCTTAAGAAGTTGATCATTAAGTTTCCATCTTGTTTCCCTATTTGAAAAGTCCTGAAATGCCAGTTTACATAACACCAGTGAATGATCAGAGACAGGACCAGGTTGGATCAAAGAGGTCTTAACCCCAGGTAGGAGAGCCTGAGAAATAAAAATATAGTCGATGCGGGACTGAGAGCCATGCGCCAATGACCTGTAGGTGAACTCCTTAAAGTCCGGATATAAGACACGCCAGACATCACAGAGCCTGCATTGATCCAATAAGTCTCTAAGAGCCCTCTGACCCAGAGAAATCCCTCCCTGCCCACTACCTGACCTGTCGAGATTAGAATCTACACTTGATTAAAGTCACCTCCCAAAATAATCCTAATAGGAAGCAGAGGCAGGATTATGTTTATGAGTCTCATAAAAAACCCAGGATCATCCACATTAGGACCTTATATAGTGCCAATTAAAAGTGGGACTGACCAGAGAGTACCTTTAACTAGGACAAACCTACCTTCGGGGTCTTTAATGACTTGTGTAGAGACAAAGGGAATGCCGTTGTTAATAATTAGCATGACCCCACAGCTATTGGTGAAGCCTTGAGCATCGTACATCATCCCCACCTGCTGTCTCCTCAACTGTGAAGCTTCCACCTCTAATAAATGGGATTCCTGTAGAAAAGTTATCTGAACGTAGTAGGCTTAAGTGTTTGAGAACCTGATATTGTTTAGATTTTTTCCTGATCCCCTTAACATTCCACGTTGCAAAGTCACCTCCTGGCACCTAATAATAATTATCAGGTTTAATAGATTCAGCCCTGCACTTGGGATATGTATTACGGTAACCTAACTCCACCAGTTGCTGCTGTAAGGCCCTCCCACCACCCTAACCCCCACCATTAACCCATCATTAACCCCCATACCCCACCCCAACAAGAGCCCATCCTCCCAACCCCCAAACTGTCACAAGCAACGTTTTGCACAGTACTGGGTCATTTCCTCCCTCTCCGCCCCAAAATATACCTCTGCTAAGGATGACCCACTTATATCTCAAGGTGCATGTTTAAATTACAAACAATTTTAGCTAGCCCCTAACACCTAAAGAGCAGTCTCGACCTTCCAGAACCTATAGACACATGATTATGAATCCAATGGGACCAGGGAAAATGAAACAAACTATCAAAAACGTGAGTATGACAAGTAGCCACATAAGCCAGAGTGAGAATTAGGGGTTACCGAACCCCAAAAGAGAGCTGTACCAAGACCAGAACCAGAGGAAAAACTAGTAGTGAAGGATAGCCCCAAATGCAAGCTGAGAACAAGAAATGAGATAACAATTGAAAACGAGACCCTAAACTGAGAGAACTGAGAAATGTGACTGCCCTGGGGCTGCCAGCCCCTGATTCCAAAGTACCCCCTGAAAAAGCTGGAATAGCACAAGGACTGGGAAAGATCCTTCTCGAATTCAAAGCCACATGGGCGTATATTAGCTAAGCGACCTGCGCCCTCTAGTGGTTGTCCCCCAATCCTAACAAGGTATGTCAGAATGGCACAGAAAGCCCGAAACCACTCTGGAGCCTACCAAACTAATACATGGAGACTACTCCCATAGTCAACAACCCAAAGCTTTCCCCTTGTATGTAACCCCCCAAAACTGAGTATATAATAATAACCAAACTGCACTCCTAAATGAACCATCCCCAGGACCCTAAAGGGCATCGCCCTGAACCAGAATTAACACTAGGAAGCCAAGGCTTGGAAGATTGTTAACAATTAGGCCATGTAAAGGGTAGCCCAGTTCCAGATGAGAAAACAAGCAAGTCCAAACTCAGTTAGTGGAAAATGCTTTCTCCAAAAGGAAAAGGAATAACAGTTCCAACAGCAGCTCTCAGTGAATCCTGATACTTTAGAAGAACTCTCAGGTCTCCCAGAACAAATCTGGTAGCATAGATTTAAGGCTTGACAGAGCAGCTTCAGGATCTTCATAATTAAACCAGGAACCATTTACTGAGACTTGTAACCTGGCTGGATACCCCATCCTGAATTTTAAACCTGCTGCGATGATCTTAGATACAATAGGGTGAAACGCTTTCTGCTTCAGATGGACCGAACCAGGGAGATCTTGTGCAGTTCTCAACTTTGCCTTCTCCCAATGAACCTCTTGTACAGCCCTCACTTTCTGCAGAAAATGCTGCTTTTCCAAATAATTCAGGAAGCGGCAGATAATGGGACGGGGGGGAGCATCCGGAGAAGGCTTTGGTCACAGGGACTGATGAGCTCTCTCTATCATATACACTGGGCCGAAAAGAGAGGGACCAGCAACCCGATCCACCAGTTTCTGTACAAAAACTACAGCATGCTGGCCCTCTTCCCCTTCTGGTAGCCCTAGTATTACAATGTTATTTCTGCAGCTACGGCCCACCAAATCTTCAAGTTTAGCCTCTAAGCAAGACAATTTCTGTCTTGTTGACACCAATTCAGGATCCAGGCTTTCCAACTTCCTGTCTATCAAGACTATTCGAGCAGTGTTGTCAGAGACCGTGAGGGAAACTTCATCCAATTTTCTTGAGAGGGTTTTCAAATCAATCGCCATATCTTTCATCTCTTCTCGAAAAGGCTTAAATTCTTCCAAGAACCTAGTAAGTGTTAAAGGCTCTTGTTCCCCAGCTTGACACGAAGGATCAGGCTTGTCTGGCCCACTCGAGGCTCAGGATTTCTTTGGGGCCTTTTCAGGAGTAGTGGGGGGGTATGTTTCTGCGGGGCTTTCTTCATGTAAGCCTCCATCTACCAATCTGATGCCCAAAACTGGAGCACAAGATGTTTAAGCAATGGGAACATTCATAGGCAGAGGAATTAGATAAGTTTAAACATTTAAAAAAGACAAATATATACTCTGGAGGCAGGAGCTTGGCGGAGGAGCTTCTACTCAGCACTCTGCATCACGTGATCCCCCATGTCTTTTTTTTCTTACTCCCTGCTGGTATAATGGGCAGCTCACCACCCACCCCAGCAGGTAGTATCCCAGCCTGCTCCCCCAATCCCAAAACTGAGTAGGCCACTGGCACAGCCCTCTGCTCTCTTCCATGGCCAGCAGCCTGCTGAGATGTGAATGAATGAGCACTTGCACTGTCAAAAAAAAATACCTGAATTTAAACGACTATATGTTTTTACTCTGAAAAAAACAACTTTTATTTCTTGCAAGACTGCTTCAAATGCTGCCAGCATCAAACTTATAAAGTGAATAGAGTATATTGCAACCTTCTGACTTGCTGAATTTGGTATATGTAACTTGAAAAGAAGGTGAATTATTTGATGATTTACTTTATATCAAATGCCTGAAAGAGAAAATACTTAAGTTTGATCTTAAATGAAAGATGGTATAACAAGTGCAAAGATACAATTTTTGTGTGTGCAACTTGTTGCTCTGCAGAAATAAACTGTCTTAAGGAAGTTTGAAAATAACAAGTTGACAGCTTGACAAATGTGATTCCTATGTGTTTCCTAGGAAGAATAAATCACCATTTACCTACTATGGAATTCTATGCTTTTAACTACTTTCTTAAACTTGGATGTGAGGGAGACCTTCTTAGTTTTGAGGCCTAGAACATAAACTGTAAGCTCATTAAATCCTTGTTTAATGATGTTGCTGAAAATTTAAGTTATAATTATTATTAACTTATCTCAGGAAATATTTCTCATAGACGTGGGAAACATCTCAAAAGACTGCTGCTAATGAGCTAAATCCAAATATTCTGTGGGTGCCCTTTGTAAACTGTGTGGAAGACCTTTCAGCACCATGCATTTCTGTTTGAAGTTGAACTGGCATGGTATTCTGTGGTGATTTGCAAATGCAATCCATGAGGTTTTGCATTGTGGGGTCATGTGTGATTTTGTGTTTCTTTAAATCCAAATATGTTTGTTTGAAGACTTTATTTGTTGCAATCATAAGTTATGAGAAAAAGTCATTTTAAGCTTAAAAACTGAAGTCTGAACAGAGGGGTAGTCCTTGAAAGTGGTGAAGACCCACCCGTTACATAATTTTCAGGATCCAATCAAAGTTGGCAAAATTTGTAGGAAATGATGTCAGGATGATGTTCTGATCAGAGGTAATAAATCCAAACACTGAAAGATCCAGCACAGTTCTTGCCTATACTGCACGGTAGAAGGATCTGTAATTGTGGACCTGCCAATGTTGTTTTTTGTTTCATTGTTTTGAGATTCCTGCAAAGTCTAAAATCAAGAGCCAAGGCTACCTGGTGATGTCTGGACTGGCAAGGAACCAAACCTTTATTGCCATGTTTATACCAGAGGTGCTGAGGTCAAGAGCCTGGAAGGAAACAAAAACTGCAGCAAAGCCAGCCACAAGGAAAAATAACTTTTCTCAGCAGAATCTTCCAAATGCTGGTACAGTAAAGGCTTCTGTTTTTGCAATGGACATTTTGACTGTTAAGGGATATTTGGAAGTTCCCACCAAAACCAGAACAAGGACAGAGACTGCCTATTGATGTTCATCAGCCAAGAAGCAAGTTTGCAGTGCTGTATTAATAAGAGATGGGTCCCAAGTCCAAGGTTCAAGTGTGAGCAGGAAAAAGAAACAGAATTAACAAAGTCCATCCACTAACAAAGAAATGCACTATCCAGGAAAAATATCCTTACCAACATTCTGAAACTAAGAAGAAACTTCAAAATCCAGACTCTACAGATAACCAGATTTCTGAATATTATTTTAATTAACTTTTATAATATTCCAATTGGGCTTAGCTGGGAGGTTGCATAAGAAGAACAATTCTTTGATACTGGAGTGTTGGGTACATAGTTGAATCTTAAATGTGTGTGTATATATATGTATATGTTCCATGCAAAAATCTTCATTAATGCATCAGTTAGGGGTTTTCTATAGTGAAAAAATCGAGGAAATTCAATGTTAGTGTTCCCACCACTTGTACCCCACCCCCAGCCTGCCCCCACCAACAAGCATCAGTGTGTGCATTGGGGTTGTCATCCCTAATTCGCACCCCATCCCATGTGTAAATAAACTGAGGTGGTGCAGTGTAGGAGAATGGGGTGAGAGTTAGGGCCAATGACCCCAATGCACACCCCAATGCCTGTTGGTGGGGTTGGGCTGGGAGTGGGGTGCAATTGGTGAGAACCCTAAAATCAAATTTCCTCTCTTTTTTCACTGTAGAAGAACCCTAACTGATGCATTAACAAAGTTTTTGCATAGAATTTCCTTACTTTTTAAGAAAGAATAGAAAAGTAAAAAGTTGTCCAAGTTGGTGGGAGCAGGGGGCCCTTTAGGCCCTGCTCTCCCACCAACTTGTAAGTGTCGGGCCACATTACTCACCCAATGATTAAAAGGTACTTTGACAACAGCAAGTCCAGCCACCAAACAAATGTTAATCTAGTAGAGCAATAGAAAATGCTGTCCAGAAAATGTAAACTGCATCAAACAATATCTCTGTAAAAAATATATTGTCCGACACATAAACACAATTATTGACATCTACAGGACAAGTTGTCAACACCCTCCAAATTTCAAGAAAAAAGACCAAGCCGTGTCCAATACATAACATGTCAAAATTTGAAATTTTAATTCATCAGAGTGGCACAGTTCCATACCTGTTGACATTTAGCCAACACAACAACTGAAAACTACATCCATGACACTATAGCTAGGCACCCTATCAATTTCAAGCCACCAGCACAATCCAAAACACTGCCCATAACACATATACTGCATCACACAATATCTCTGCAAAAAAAAAAATTCTCCAACACCTAAACACCATAATTCACATCTACAGGAAATGCCATAAACACCCTCCAAATTTCAAGTAAAAAGACCAAACCGTTGCTGAGATATTCAATCTTAAAGATTGGTAAAATTTCCCTATCTATTCCATTATAAAAAATCTGGCTATCTTGTCCCTCCCTCGCAATCAAAGATGGCGATCAAAGAATCTCATGATCAAGGAATTTGCAGGCTTGCAATCAAGGAATTTGCAGACTCACTAACAAGTTCAAAGAATTGCAGTAAACCACCACCATGGTTCATCAAAACGAAGCCCCTGAGTAAAACCCACCCTCATTTGTCTTCCTAGGACACCGCTAAGCTGAGAAAATTGATATTTTTTATTTGGCCATCTCATCCCTTGCTCGCAATGCACGATCGCGATCAAAGAATTTGCAGGGTCATGACCAAAGAATAAAAACTTTTCTAATTAAAATAAATCAAAGAATTGCCATCAACCACCACCATGGTTCATCAGAACGAAGCCCCCTGAATACAACCCACCCTCATTTGTCTTCCTAGGACACCCCTGCACTGAGAAAATTGAGTTTTTAATCTAGCCATCTCATCCCTCACTTGCGATGCATGATTGTGATCAAAGAATCTCGCAATCAAAGAATTTGCAGGGTCGCGATCAAAGAAATTGCTCGCTAGCGAACAAAGAGCAAGGGATGATATGGCCAGATTTTAAAATGTATTTTCTCAGCCCAGAGGTGCTCTACATAGTTAAATGAGGCTAGGTTTTGCTCAGGGAGCTTCGTTCTGCCATATCTGAATGTAAAAAATCATGTTTTAAATATCCCTGGTAGTCTAGCAGCCCCCCATCATGATAACATATATAACGATCTTTGTTATTCATATCCCTGGTAGTCTAACTTCCCCCATCATAAAAAAATAGATAACAATCTCTAGTGGCCTCACCAATGTCTATGTCATAAATATTTTTTGTTTTATATCCATGGTAGTCTAGTGCCCCCCCGATGTGTATAAAATAATAATTGTTATTCATATCCTTGGTAGTCTAGCAGCCCCCCATCATAATAAAATATATATCTATCTGCAATTTCCTGGTAGTCTAGTGGTCCCCCATGTGTATTTTATACATATTCCTTTTTTAGATCCTTGGTAGCCTAGTGGCCTCCCCGATCTGTATTACATTATAATTATTTTTCATATCCCTGGTTGTCTAGTGCCCCATCATAATAAAATACACAAGGATTTACAATTCCCTGGTAGTCTAGTGGCCCCCACTCCCAACCAGCCATGCCAGCCCACCCAGCATCCCACCCTTCCCCAGTTAGTGACTGGCACAGCCCATCTCTCACCTCCACGGTCAGTCGCTGACTGTGTGTATTACTAGCTTTTAATGCAAAAAGGTGCTCTGAAATTAATTATTTAACAACTTTGGAATGGATTAATAATTTTACACCAAACCCTCAAAAGGCACATATGTGAAGCCAAGGCTTTCTACCCTAAAAATGTCAGCCCAGAGGATAAAGCCACTTCTGAGATACAGATAGAGATGTTGCAAAATTTTATTTCTCCAGTGAAATTGCAACATAATCAGATAATTTACTGCACAAAATATTTGGCAAAATTGCAAAATTTCATCTGCAAATTCGTCCACATCTGCTTTACTTTATAGCCCTCCCTGGTGGTGTCTAGTGGTCCCCCCAGGCCGATCATCGTCAGAATTCCAATCAAGAACCCACCCCCAAGTCACCCTGAGCCCTGGCCCCACTCTTTAAAAAAAAAATAATTCCCCACACTGTACCTGGTGTCTAGTGAATCCCCCCCTCCAGCTGATCACAGGCTGAATTCACATCAAAAACTCTCCTCCCCACACCCACTCCTAATCTTTGAAAAAAAAAATCCCCCATCCCTGTTCCTGATGTCTAGTGGACCCCCACACCCCTATCTTAAGTCAGAGCCCACCCCACTTCCCCATACCCTGATTGGGCCACTGGCACATCCCTCCACTCACCTCTATGGCCAGCAGCCCATCTGAGAGCTCAATGACTGAGTGCGTGCTTATACAAGCATGTGCTCATTCATTGAATGCTCAGCTGTGCTGCCGGCCATGGACGTGAGTGGAGTGCTGTGCCAGTGGCCCAATCTCGGTACTGGGGGGAGTGGGGTGGGCTCTTACTTAAAGGGGACACAAAGTGACTTTGATCAGGTTCATACATATAAATAATTTCTAACTTGTTTTAAACAATATTTTTTCCATTTGATCTTGATTCTTGGTATTCTTCATGTGTTGTGTCCTCATTAATTATTGATGTGGCTGTTACTCTGAGTGCTATAATTCTTTTATTGCAAGACAGCGGCTTGAGGGAGTTTTAGTTCTATTTGACATCTTCATTTGAGCCAGAGGTATGGTATTCTGGATATTATCCAAATAATGTGTGTACCTGTGTTGCTATGCACTGTCACAGTCAATGCTAGTGTATGTCTGATTGCCACCCTAAAACAAAATGGGTTTGGGGAGGTTACATTAATTTTAAGGCTGCTTAGAGTTTTGTTCTGTTATGCCTTAAAACACAGTGTGATGTTTAAAAGAATTGAACTCCTTGTTCAGACAGGTTGCTTGTTTTTCTTCCTCCAGTGTCTGTTCCTGTGCCTGTTTCACTGCAGAGTCCTTTTTTTCTTTCTCTATCTTCTTTTTTACTGCTAAATAGAAGTGTGTCATGATCATGACCAGCAGACCAGACCTGGGTTTGAATCCCACAGCTTCCACTTGCATACTGTGTGACCCTGAGCAAGTCACTTAACCTCCTTGTGCTCCCAGGTCACTCCTGTAAAAAAGCTTTCAGCTTAGTGTGCTATACCTGGTTAAACAACAACTAAAAAAAAAGATATATATATATAAAATAATTAAAAAATTTATAGTGGGACTTGCACACTTTCTGCTCTCAGTCAAGTTTTGTCTCAGTGCTGTGAAAGTCATTCCATGGAACAACATCATCTGACAGCATGACATGAATAAGTCTTTCTATATTGTAAATTAGAGTTTGACACAAGCTCCTAAGTACTGTATGAACGAGCCAGCTAACTGTCACTGTCTGAGTCCAAACTGTTGAACAACCTATTGTGTTGATCGCACTGTCTGTGTTTGCTGTTTGAACAGACTGTAGCTAATCTGAAGCACATTAGAGCAGGGACAGGGGAGAGGGGAGAGGATTGTTTTCTTTTTTTTAAAAGATTGGGGCCTGGGGGCCCAGTGGTGAAATTAAGAAATTATGCCCACGAGCAGCACATATTACCAGTTGGAGGCTGAAATTTTGCTCACCTGTTGGGTGAAATTTTGCACTTCTCCTGGTGAAATATTGCATGAAATTTGAAAATTCAGTGAAATATTTCACCGGGTGAAATATTTCCAATTTTGCACAATATTTCACACAGGTGAACACAAAAACAGCAAAAAACATGAAAATCTCTGTTTTTTCAACACTCTGTATCTCAGAAACCACACAAGGGATTCAGAACCAAATCTTTTACATCTACAGACCTTCCTCAACTAGTGATGCATGCCAAATATCATGCATATCTGTTGAACCGTTTCAGAGTTATTAAGCTTCAAAAATTGGCCTTTATCATGAAACACTCTCACTAACCCTAACTATACTGACACTACTGTGACAGTATTTATATTATGGTAGAGTAGCCCTTTTAAGGTTAAATGGTGAAACTTTGCACCTTAATAACTTTTCCACCATTCAATGGATTTGCCTGAAATTTGGCGGCCACAGGGAGTAACCATAGATCTTAGGATATGATAACTTTCTTACTGGTTGGGTATATGGCTGCAGAGTTATTAAGCGACATCCATGCACACAATTACATTTTTTTGAGCATTCTTTGCTCGTGCCTATAGATCGCTCGGTTTGTGTGACAGGTCCAAAAACTTCAGGGAACATACATCCAGGGTCCCTGATGTGCATTTTGAAGATTTTGTGAAATAATACTGAACGGTTCAAAAGTTATTCAAAAAACAAGTTCCTGTTATTGGATAATGGGAAAAGATAGCAAAAAGTTCAACAGTGTCGCAAATGCAGTTTTTAGTGTCGCAAATGGCCCCTGTAGTGTTGTGAGTCAGCCATTTTTTTTTCAGTTAGTGGTCAGAGAAATGCTTGGCATTTAAATTTGGGACCCTCTAGGGACACAATTCTTTCTGTGTTTACCTAGTTGAGCCCTGAGGATGCTAGCCATGTCTATTTGGGGGTTAAACACCCCAGAAATATGTTTTTCAAATTTTTGTAAAAAGTAGTGTTGCAAAGTAGTGTCACACTCATGGCACTTTCATGATTTCATTTGCAAAAGTGTCATGATCTACGACACTATTTTGTGACGCTATACCCAAAATAACAGGAATTCTTTGCCACCCTGCTGCAAAAGAATGGTTTGGTCTATTGGCTGAAATTTGGAGGAAAGACAGCCAACATGCAACAGATGTGCCTTTTGGTAGTTTGGTGAAAAAATATTGGAGGGCTGCAAAGTTATGGCACTCCGAAGTTGCCACTTTTTCCCATAGGATAACATTACGGCGTCTGCCACATTACAGGAATTCTTTGCCACCCTGCTGCAAAATAATGCTTTGGTCTTTTGGGCTGAAATTTGGAGGGAAGAAAGCCAGCATCCCACAGATGTGCTGTTTTGTGGTTTGGTGAAAAAATATTACATGGCGGCAAAGTGACGTCACTCCAAAGTTGACACTTTTTCCTATAGGATAACATTACGGCATCCGTCCCGCCTTTCGGTGCCCGTATCTCGGAAATGGTGCGAGATATGGACTTTTAGTCAGAAAAATGCTTAGCCCTCCAAACTGGGGGGCTAAGCACAAAACTAGCCAGGAATGTCATAATTTATACGAGATTTTCATTTTTTTTTCTATGTCGTACGGTTCTTGAGATATAAGCAATTTAGTATTCCAAGTCCTCCTTTTCTGCTCCGAGGCCCATTATTATGCATACATTCTTTGTATTCACTGTCTTTTTCAATGCAGTTTTTGGAGAAAAGAGGGGTGTGCCCTTTCATTACTGTGCCAGTTAGCATTTCCAGTTGTGTTTCCGTTAACGTTCTCATCACCGTTCCCGTGTACGCCACCATGTGCATTATGCTTTGTGCTTCTGTTTGCGTTATTGTTACCATTTGCATTTTAATTACTGTTTATGTTTTCATTTTCTTTTGCACCAGCCTGTGCATTGCCATTTGCGTTTGCGGTCGACCTTCCATGTGTGTGTGTCTTTCGTTTTGTGTCATCATCACTGTTACTGTTACCATTGGCATTTCCAATCACTTTACCATGACCATGTGCATTACGGTTTGTGTTTCCATACACACTTGCATTTGTGTTTCCGTTTCTGTTTCCTTTTCATTATTGTTGCTGTTACTGTTTCCATTTGCACTTACAATTGTGGTACTGTGACTGTCTTGCGCAATCTGGTTTGCATTCCATTACTTGTCCTGCTGTCATGTTCTGTTTCCTTTGGCATTATTGTTACTGTTACCTTTACCATTGCATTTACAATAGCGGTTCTGTGACCGTGCGCATCACGGTTTGTGTTTCTGTACGCGCCTGCATTTTGGTTTCCATTTCTGTTTTCTTTGGCGTTATTGTTGCTGTTACCATTACCATTTGCATTTCCAGTTGCGGTACTATGACTGTGTGCATTATCAGTTGCGTTCCATACGTGCTTGTGTTGGCATCTCTGTTTCCATCACTGTTCGCTTTAACGTCACTTTGCGTTTGTGTTTCTATTACCATTTGTGTTACCATTTACATTTGCATCACCATGTGCGTAACCCATTGCACTTGCATTTGTGTTGCACTTACCGTTACTATGTCACCAAAAATCATGTGGTGGGAGTGTGTGGACTAAAAAGGTCCCGCTCCCATCACCACGTACATTCACTGTTATAGTCCTCATTCTCAAAAAAGAAGGACATTCATTTCAAAAACTCCATTTAACACATCAGTTAGGGTTTGTTCACAGCAACAAAAGTAAGGGAAATTCGATGTTAGGGTTGAAAGCCCCCCTTGCCCCTCACTCTGCCCCAACTGGCATCGGGGTGTGTGGTGGGGTCATCGGTCCTAACTCTTACCCCATCCTCCTACTTCACCACCTCAGCTTGTTTACACATGGAATGGGGTGAGAGTTGGGCCGATGACTAGCACACACAGGCGGGATTGCAGAGGCAAGTAAGGGAGAAGAGACTGAACTAACACATCGAGCCTCTCACTGTGCTGTAACAACAACCCTGTCTGCGATGGCTAGAGTTTTGCCATGAATCTTATATATATATATATGTATATATATATATTGAAGCAAAAACTCTGTTTAATGCATCAGTTAGGAGTTGTTCCACGCGACGAAAGAGAAATTTGGTGTTAGGTTTGAAAGTCCCCTTGGACCCCCCAGCCCACCCCCCAACCAGCATAAGGGTGCGTGTTGGGGTCATCAGCCCTAAATCTCACCCCATCACATGTGTAAAGAAGCTGAGGTATAGGAGAATGGGGTGAGAGTTAGCATGGACAACCCCAACGTGCACACTGATGCTGGTTGGGGGCAGACTGGGGGGGTCCTAGGGGGGTTTTTAACCCTACAACTGAATTTTCTTGTATTTGTCGCTGTGTAACAACCCTAACTGATGCATTAAATGGAGTTTTTTGCCTCTAATTTCCCTTCTTTTTGAGAATGAGGATGATAAATAGTGAATGGAATGAGGTGGTGTGAGTGTGGGGCCCGCTCCCACCACATGATGTCTTGTCACATAGTAACAGGTACAGCAATGCAAATGCAAGCACTAACAGTTATGCACATGGTAACGCAAATGTAAATGGTAAAGCAAATGTTAATAGAAACGCAAGAGCAAAGTGATGTAGAAGTGGACAGTGACAGAAACGGACATGCGAACACATAAGAAAACACAACTGGTAACACTCACAGTGATGGCACTGGTATTTTAATTGCAAATGTTAAGAGTTACAGCAAAAAGAACGCCAAAGGGAACAGAAACGGAAATGTGAATGCAAGCGCACACATAAACGCAAACTGTAACGCACACGGGCATGGTACCACAATTGTAATCACAAATAGTATAGTTAACATGAAGAATAATGCCAAAGGAAAGAGAAACAGAAATGGGAATGGAAGCGCATATGGAAACACAAACCGTAACATGCACTGTCCGGTTACTGCAATTGTAAAAATAAATGTTAATGGTAACAGCAACAATAACGTCAAAGGAAAGAAATGGAAATGGGAACGCAAGCATGCATGGAAATGAAAACCGTAACACACACAGTACCGCAATTGTAAATGCAACTGGTAAAGTTAACATGAAGAATAACACCAAAGGAAACAGAAAGGGAAACGGGAATGCAAGCACATACGGAAATGCAAACCGTTACATACGCGGTCACAGTAAGGCAACTGGAAGCACAAATGGTAATGTTAACAGCAGAAATAATGGCAAAGGAAACAGAAATGGAACATGAATGCAAGCGCATACGCAAACAAGAACACAAAGGGTAACGCACACGGTGGTGTACAAGGGAAGAGTAAGGCAAACGGGTATGGAAACACAAGTGTTAATGCTAAGTGTAACAGTAATGTAAGCACACACCCTGTTTTTGCCCAACAGCTGAATAGAGAAACACAGTGTGTACAAAGAATGTATGCATAATAATGGGCCTCACAGCAGAAAATGAGGTGTTGGAAGACTAAACTGCTTATATCTCAGGAACCGAACAACATAGAAAAAACAAATTCACATGATTCATGATATTCCTGGCTATGTTTTCGCTGAAGGCTGTGCATTGTCATGATGAAAATTCCAAGGTGGAAGTATTAAAGATATAAACAGGGTCAAGATGGCGGCCACGCTGGGCCAGCGATTGTGTTAGTCAAGCAGTTAATATGTTTTACTTGTAATTTTTTTGTAATTTTTGCTTTGTTCGCGAACTTGTGGAGTGGGTGTTTGAGTGGCAATGGTAGGACTTTTGTGAGTTTGCGGTTGCCACATTTTTAACTCAACCACTTTCGTGTATAGATTTTGCCAGCTGTGATTACTTGCACTGACGTTTGTAAGTGGTGCAGCTGCATTATCTGAACTGTCGTGCTTGCACAGAGGTGATTTTTGGCTGGTGGACTCTGGGAGCTAGTGGACAGAGCGTGCTGTGGCTGAGGCTTACTCTGGGATCGACTGGCTGAACCACATTTGGGAGGCGGAGGGGTTGTGGTCCATTTGGGAGACTTAGCTGGGAGGAAGCTGTGTTTCAACCCTGAGCTGGAATTCGCTGGCAGGAGGATCCTTTTGACTTCTGGTCTGGTTGCACTTTGTACTGTTTGGATTGTTTGTGCAAACCAGCTTTTCGTAGGATATGCAGGCTCAGAATTGGACCTTGGGTCATCTGCTGGTATTTCGTGTGGGTCCGACAACTTTTAGAGAGCCGTGATTAGATTTGCTGCCACATAGGGGACCGTGCTTTGGATCGGCCGGGGAGCCGGTTGATGAGCTGTGGTTTTCCCAGGTTGGCTTCTGAGCAGTCACTCCCCGGGAATCAAAGTTGTAGGCAGCGAATATATTTTTTGTTGGCACTCACATGTAGATGGAGCTTTGTGGGCCCGTTTGGTTTCTTTGCTGACCCTAGACTTTCATTGGAATAAAATTTTTGTACACAGTGCTTCTCATTTGCTTTAGCAGAGCTTGGACTTTTATTGGAACTGCCTGCACCTATTGGATAAGTATCCCTGGCCTTTTTTGGAGGCGTCCATGAGACAGTGGATTCACCCTTATTTAATTCTGGACCTGGTTGAAGAGACTGCTGACTCCCTCCTGATTTCTTTGTGAATTATTAATTCTACCTATTTGGATGATTGGGTGGTGAGAGGACCCTGCGTTCATACACTTTATTTTGTTTAGTTGGATTTTATAACTGTCTTCTTTGGTAGTGTGGAAAATTATAATTTTCCCTCTCCTCAGTTGTGAGAGGACTGAGGGGGGAGTTTATAGTTTCCTTTTTTGTAATAACTTTGTTATGTTCATATTCATTGGTTTATTTTAACTGTTTAGTAGTGAGAGTGTTTTCCCTCTCTCTTCGGTGGTGAGAGGACTGGTTGGGGAAGGGAATTCATTATTTACTGTATTTTGTTATATTATGTGTTTGGGTTTGGGAGGTGAGAGCCTCTAAACCCTGTTTTGTTTTGCATTTGTTTTAGTGGGTTATTTTATTTAAGGGGGGTTGTAAGGGGCTCTAAAATTCAGAGTCCGAATTGATGTTAAGCTAACTTGGGTGTTGGATGGGGTTTTAAATTATTTTAAGTGAGTATTATTAGTTAGTTAGTTTTATTTTCTTTTATGGTTTTGTTTGTTTTATATTTAGTTAGTAGTATAGTTTATAGCATGTGTTGGTCTTATTTTTTATAACTATGCTAGGTTAAGTTAATAGTTTGAGTTGTAGCTAAATTACTGTCTCATTGTAGAGCTTTGTATTTATTTAAACTTTAGAGGTGGGTTCATTTTTGGATTGTTTATTATGTGTTGGGAAAATATTAGGACAGTCGGGTATTATTCCCCCTCCAGGCTCAGGGATCTTCACCCCTTTTCTTGTCCCCTCATCCCCTGAGGTCTATAGATGTTGCAGGGCCTTGGGGATTGTGGGGAGGAGGAGGAGGATGGGGGCAGGGTCTGTAGGGGGAATGGAAAGGAGTAGGCAGATTGGGACAGTGAGGACAAGGAGATGCCCTGGGGTGAAATGGGCCCAGGAAAGGGGACCTCCCTGTCTAGTGCCCATACCCAAGGGTTCTGACTATAGTCAGCAGGTAGCACGGTCATCCTCGGGGGGCTCATCCTACTCAGGCGGTGTTATGTAACGCCAGGTCTATTAAAAACAAGACGGCTATTATAGCTGGTTTTGTTGAGTCATCTGACCTGGCATGCATCACCGAGACCTGGCTTGATGAAAATGCTGGACTAGTTTTGGCAGCAGTAATTCCGGCCGGGTACTCGGTGATACACCGCCCGAGGGTGGATCGTAGGGGCGGGGGTGTTGCTATTTGTTTTAAAACAGAACTGGGCCTAGTGGAGGTGCCGGTGGGAGTTACCAAATCCTTTGAATGCATTTTAGGCGAGGGTGTGGGGCGCAGGATACTTCTCATATACCGTCCACCAGGTGATGGGAATGTTTTCCTGCGGGGAAGTCGCAGACTTCATTGTCGACCTAACATTGGGATTCTCCAGATGGTTGGTTCTGGGGGACTTCAATGCTTGGGTCGATGATGAACTCTCACACTTTGGTCAAGACTTCCTCCAGTTAATGATTTTGCTGGGCTTCACACAGGTAATTTCCTCCTCGACCCATGTTGGTGGTCATTCATTGGATTTGGTGTTCCTCCTGGGGATGGAGATATCCGACCTGGTGGTGGAACCAGTCAGATAGTCGGTCCATCACTCCATTGGGTTCAGTTTTGAGGCCATCCCTAGTAGGTCAGCCCCTATGGAAATGGTCCGGTACTGCCCATTAAGGGGTGTTTCCCCATGTGACCTGATGGCGGTGCTGGATCTATCGGGCTTTCCGAGAGATTGCATGGATCTAGGAGAACTGGTATGTGCCTATAATGAGGCAGTGGCAGGGGCCCTGAATTCCATTGCTCCTGTTCATGTTCATCCTCTCACTCTTCACCCCAGGTCTCCTTGGCTTGATGAGGCCCTGAGGGAGTTGAGAAGAGTTGGACGAAGGTTGGAGAGGTGTTGGCAGAAGTCGGGTCTGGATAGTGACAGACTTATTTTGATGGACCATATTCAGTCTATCAATCTGCAATCTCTCGTAAGAAGGCAGAATTCCTGTCAAGGGAGATTGGGGCTGCACAGAATAGACCAGCTCAGCTCTTCCGGACTGTAGACAGACTGTGCAATCCAGTCTGTCTTCAGCCTGGAAGAGCCTTTTCTCAAGAACAATGTGAGGAGTTTGCTCTGTTCTTTGCAGATAAGATTGCCAAAATCAGATCTGAGATCCGTTTGACCCTCTCAAATGGGAGTTGTGATGGTCAGAAGGAGACGTCGGACACCCAATTTGTGTGGTCTGACTTCAGCCTCCCCACAATCAGTGACATTGTGATGGTTATCCAATCACTACGTTCAACCAACTGTGATTTGGACCTGGGCCTCACATGTCTCTTAGTGGATTGTGTGGATAAAATCAGCCAGGCCTTTGCTGAGATAGTCTGGAGGTATTTGGAGAGGGGGACTTTTCCAGATCCTCTTAAGGAGGCTGTGGTTAAGTCCCTTCTTAAGAAGTCCTCCTTGGACCTGGACTGTCTGGCTAATTACAGGCCTGTCTCTAACTTACCTTTGTGGGTAAAGTTATTGAGAAGGTGGTCGCTTCACAGTTGGATGATCATCTGACCAACAACAATGTCTATGATTCTCTCCAGTCTGGATTTAGGAAAAGGCATAGTACTGAGACAGCACTTGTACAGGTACTAAATGACCTCTTGATAGCGAGAGATCGAAGGACCTGTTCCATCTTGGTCCTTCTTGATCTATCTGCAGCATTTGACGCTGTGGACCATGGTGTGCTATTGGAGCATTTGCAATCTATCTGTGGACTGTCTGGTACAGTCCTAGGGTGGTTTCGATCGTACCTTGAGGGTAGGAATCAGAGGGTGGTGTCAGGAATTTTTTCCTTGGCATCAGTCTCCCTACCCTGTGGGGTACTGCAGAGTTCCATTTTGGCACCCATGTTGTTTGCAGTGTACATGCTTCCATTAGGGGTGATTATTAGGTGGTATGGCTTGGGTTTTCATTGCTATGCAGACGATACCCAGCTGTACATGTCCTTTGTGCCTGCCAGGATGCTGCCTTTTCGGTCTTTAACAGCTGCCTTGCCGAAATCCAAGACTGGATGAATGTGAGTTGGCTGTGGTTGAACCCCAAAAAAACAGAGGTGTTGGTAGTGGACCAGGGTCGCTGTGAGGTGGGTTTGTTAGCTGGATCATCCTCGGGCTTATGGCTTGGGGATGTCCAGCTGACTGTCTCAGACCGGGTGAAGAACCTGGGCGTTGTATTTGATGACTGTCTGACCTTTAAGTCTCAGGTGTCAGCAATTATCAAAACCTCTTTTTATCATCTGAGGAACATCACCAGAGTGAAGCACCTAGTTCCTCCAGAGGATCTTCCAACTTTGGTCCATGCCTTCGTTACCTCCCACCTGGACTATTGCAATGCCCTATACCTAGGGCTTATGGGGGTTGAACTTCGCCGCCTGCAGCTAGTGCAGAATGCGGCAGCCAGGCTTTTGACTGGTTCTTCTAGGTCCAGTCATATAATGCCTGTGCTCCGTGGACTGCACTGGCTGCCAGTTTGTTGGCGAATCACCTTCAAGGTCAGCTTGCTGACCTATAAGGCCCTACATGATCAGGGACCTGCTTACCTGAAAGATCTCCTGCTTCCCTACTGTCCCTCCTGCCAGCTCTGATCCACTGATGAGGGATTGCTAGAGATTCCCAGGGTCTGCTTAAAAACTTCAGGGGCAAGATCTTTTAGTTTTATGGCCCGACCCTGTGGAATTCTCTACCTCATCAGGTACGAAATTGCCCAACTGTCCAGGGCTTTAAAGTAGCTCTGAAAACCTACCTTTTTAACAAAGCTTTTAATGACTGTTAATTATTTAATTTTAATCTTGTTTAAATCCTGTTTTAAATATTTATTGTTTTATGTCATTTGTAAAGGTGCCTTGGTTTGAGAAAGGCACCTTAAATAAATAAAGATTGATTGACTGATATCTTGCACCGTTTCCAAGATACGAGCCCCAAAAGGAGCAGAGGATGCCACCATGTTAGTCTATGGGGAACAACGCCAACTTCCGAGTACACTAACTTGGCATCCATGCAGTATTATATCTGTGAGATGTTAGCTGCCTGCCCTCCAAATTGTAGCTCAAAAGATCAAACTGTTCTTTCACAGCAGGTGGCAAAGATTTCCTGTCATTTTGCCATAGTCTGAAAAAGTACTTTCATAAACTGCAACACTTTTCACAAAAATGTGCAAAAGTGTCACAAGTGCGATACTACTTTGTGACACTACTGTTTCCAGAAATTTGAAAAACATATTTCTGGGGTGTTTAACCCCAAAATAAAGACATGGCTAGCATCCTCAGGGTCCAACTAGCTGAACACAGAAAGAATTGTGTCCCTAGTGGGTCCCAATTTTAAATGCCAAGCATTTTTCTGATCAGTAACTGAATACAAAATGGCAGATTTGCGACACTACTAGGGCCATTTGTGAAACTAAAAAGTGCATTTGCAACACTTTTGAACTGTTTGTCAACTTTT
Source organism: Neoceratodus forsteri (assembly GCA_016271365.2). Taxonomy (NCBI): domain Eukaryota; kingdom Metazoa; phylum Chordata; order Ceratodontiformes; family Ceratodontidae; genus Neoceratodus; species Neoceratodus forsteri. Next base: position 677,288,493 of record CM028130.1, read on the forward strand.
ACCTTTGACTTATAATAGGAACTTGTTTTTTGAATAACTTTTGAACTGTTCAATATCTTTTCACGAAATCTTTAAAAGTCACATCAGGGACCCCAGCCGCACATTCCCTGAAGTTTCCGGACCGGTCGTACAAACCGTGCAACCTGTAGGCTAGAGAAAAGAATTCACAAAAAAGCATAATTGCGCTTTTGGTTGTCGCTTAATAACTCTGCAGCTGTACATCTGACCGGTATGAATGTTGGCATATCCTGAGATCTACCATGACCAATCATGCCTGCCAAATATCATGCAAATCCATGGAACAGTGGCAAAGTTATTAAGGTGCAAAATTTCACCCTTTAACCTTAAAAGTGCTACTCAACCCTAACTATGGTAGCACTACCGTGCTTCCATACTATATATATATATATATATATATATATATATATAGTCGTGACACTATATTTAGGGATATGAAGGCACTTCTATGTTAAAGTTAAAATTTTGGGTGTTAATAACTTTGGACCCGTTCAACGGATTTGCATGAAATTTGGTATGCGCAGTGGGGCATGGTAGTCTCTTGATTTGCCAAATGTCATTTTGGTTGGACTTATGGTTTTTGTGCATGAAAATGCTGAAAAATACAAAATTATCCAGTTTTGAATTGAGATATTGCCCATGGTGCTGCGTTGCTGTCGTGTAGTGTGCCACTTTGCAACATGGTTCATTTGAAAGAACTTCATTGGCCGAACATGCTGCTTTTTATTCTGTGAAAAAATATTGAGGCATTCAAAAGTTATAGCACTTTTAAGTTCCCATTATAAGTCAGTGGGAAAATTTAAAAGGTTATTTTGCGAACAAGGAATGGGGTTCTGGACATCTGGTCTAGTCTCGCAGTTCAAGAATTTGCAGCCTTGTGGTCAAAGAATCTTTGTCCCTGACAATTCTTTGATCACGAGGTCTGCCATCTTGTTTTTAAATTCCAATTATAAAAAATCAAATATCTCAGCTCTGGGGTATTTTACTCAGGGGGCTTCAATATATCAAGCCATGCCTTTGGTTTCATGTAAACTGGTAAAAAAATAGAGTTATAAGCTTTTAAATTCTTTGATAGTGGCTCGCTAATGATCTTTGATTGTAAGCCTGCAAATTCTTTGATTGCAAGATTCTTTGATCGCGATCTTGCATTGTGAGCTAAAAATACAATTTTCTCAGCTTAGTGGTGACTGAGGAACACAAATGAGGATGGGTTTTGATCAGGGGGCTCTGTTCTATCGAGGCATGGCAGTGGTGTCATCTAAATTGTCCCAAAACTTGCATTTCACCATTTTTTATTCTTTGATCATGAGCCTGCAAATTCTTTGATCGTGAGATTCTTTCATTGTGATCTTGCATCACAAGTGAGGGATGAGATGACCCTTTACAAAATGCAAATTTCTCAGCTCAGGGGTGGCCTAGGAAGATAAATGAGGGTGGGTTCTGCTCAGGGGGCTTCGTTTTGTCGAACCATGGTGGTTGTTTGCCACATTTGTCTCAAAACTTTGATTTTCAGCATTTTTTGTTCATTGATCATGGACCTGCAAATTCTTTGATCACGAGCCTACAAATTCTTTGATCGTGAGATTCTTTGATTGTGATCTTGCATCGTGAGCGAGGAACGAGATGGTCATTTGAAAAATGCAAATTTCTCAAATCAGGGGTGGCCTAGAGAGACAACTGGGGTGGGTTCTGCTCAGAGGGCTTTGTTCTGTCAAACCTTGGTGGTGGTTTGCTGCGTTTGTCTCAAAATTTTGATTTTCAGCATTTTTTATTCTTTGATCGTGAGCCTGAAAATTCCTTGATCGCGGGCCTGCAAATTCTTTGATTGTGAGATTCTCTGATTGTGATCTTTGATCGAGAGATAGGGACAAGATGGCCAGATTTTATAATACAGCTTATAATTTTATAATTTTTTAATTTTATATACATATGTGAGTATATGTGTATATATCTATATATATATATATATATATATATATATTCATTGCAAAAAACTTTGTTAATGCATCAGTTAGGGTTGCTAGCACAGTGACAAAACTATGGAAATGTGATGTTAGGGTTGCCCCCCTCACCCCTCCACCCTCCATACACCAACAGATGTCGGGGTGTGCTATGGAGTCATCAGACCCAACTCTCACCCCATTCCATGTGTAAGAAAGCTGACATGCTACAGTAGAGGAGAATGGGGTGAGAGTTAAGACTGATGACCCTAAGGCACACCCCGGTGTCTGTTGGTGTGTGGAGGGTGGGGTGATGGGGGCGTCACCCTAGCATCACATTTCCATACTTTTGTTGCTGTGCTATCAACCTTAACTGATGCATTAATGAAGTTTTTACAATGAATTTCCCTTGGTTTTGAGAAAGAGTAATGTAACTGGTAACTGGCATGTGTTTGTGGGAGTGCATGCCCTCCGGGCCCTGTGCTCCCTGCTCATTGCCCATTTTTTGCATAATGGTATGTGTCTGAGGAAGAACGTGCCCTCTGGGCCCTGCGCTCCCACTTTTACATAAGTACAGAGCTATACAGCAGCTCCATAGTACTGAAAGGGAACTCTTGTAACACTTATTTGGCAATATCTCAGTAACCATAGCAACTATGGAAAAAAAATCCACTGCAGTTGTAATCTATGACTTCAAAACCTCTTTGCAAGCTTATTCCACTTAAAGGTGGACTTAGCTGGGGGTACTGTAAAATATGTATCTACAATCATTTTTGTGATATGGGCACCAAAAGGTTCCCCTGGCACCACAATGTTATCCTATGGGAAATTTCTCAGCTTCGGAACACTGTAGCTATAAGCCTGTTGAATGTTTTGGGACCAAACTACCAAAAGGCATATCTGTATAACCAGGGCCTGCCACCCTGCAAATTTCAGCCCAAAAGCACAATCCACCTTGACAAAATGAAGCAACAAAGAAAACAACACATGGGACAATGTTTTCAAGTATTGTTTTCGTGAAAACAGAAATGTTTTCGTGACACCCCTATACCCTATAATGAAATGTTTTCACACACAAAAAAGTGTTTTCATGCAAGTTTTCACAGTGCACATATAAATTTTCCCGTAGGCTAAAATGGGACATGAAAAACTTGCATAACTTTTGAACAGATTCATATTTTTTCATCAACTCTTCAAAAAGGCAACAGTTTGACCTAGGCCACATATACACATGCAAATCTGAAGTGAAACAGAAAAATCATTCAGTCTGTTAAGCCTGATTGAAAATTGCACAAAAGTTGAGGATTTTTCACATTTTTAACACTCCGCAGTTCAACAAATCATACATCCAACCAGAACAAAACTTTCTAGATCCAGAGACCTGTAGTGCAAACTTTGGGGTTTAACATTAGAGCGCCTGTCAAACCTAACTATAACATACTGTATATATATATATATATATATATATATATATATATATTTGAGGCAAAAACTCAGTTTAATGCATTAGTTAGGATTGTTCCACAGCGACAAAAGTGAGGAAATTCGCTGTTAGGTTGAAAACCCTAACTCCGAATTCACCCCCAACATCACACACACACAGACACACACACACACACATGGAGAGGACCAAGTCAACACAACCAATGACAGACATCCAGCAGCAGGTGACAGAAATAACAAACAATTGTCTAAATGTACTACGAGACATCCCCACCCACCTGACCAGGTACTGCATGCTCAGTGGAGATCAACAGCAAAACTGAGGCCATGTACACCAAACGTACACATCCCTGATTGCAGCTGCACACAACATACCACACTTAGTAGTTGCATGGCCTTACCTACAGATGCCCCACACCACACCACAACTGGTACTGTGCCATTATTCAATATAAATGCTGAAGGTGCATGATGACAGTTGTAGAAAGGTTTTAACACTAGTGAGTATACATTAATTAAGAGAAGCACATAAATTAACTACAAGACTACTAGCATGCTCAAGATAAAAGTAGTGATACATTTAGTAGGTGATTTACATAGTAGTACATTTACTGCAATGGTTTACTCAACATAGAGAGGCTGATGTAAACGTATGGAAAAGCATTGCCTGTTCAACGCTGTAAAATTCGTACTGCCAGTATCACATGCATTCTTACTGATGAAGGTGTACTGCTGATGTACACACATAGACCTTCAGTGTGTTTCAATATTAAAGATGCAGTAAGTATTCTTTGTAAGAAACATTGTAATTGCATGGATCAGGCCAAGCAACTTCTAAATATCATAGCACTACTGAGCCAACAATGATGTACCTGTATCGGAGATGTATATAGATAGATTTTCCTGTAGGCACTTACTGAGTATGTTGTACCTGATAAAGACAATCTCATTGCATCTGTGATGACTAACTTATTCAAATAGTAATAAATTTACTATTGTTGCAATGAGTGATCTATGCCACTTATGGACACAGTGTGATTTTTTAACAGTTGTTTCATACTCAGGCTGTATGCCTACTGTTTGGGTTGCACACTTCTGTCACTGATGCTATCAAAGTGATAACTATGTTAATTGTGGTACAACAGGAATCAAGTAGGTATGGTGTAGATATAAACAGAATGTCTATTAGTATTGATTTAACTCACAATGGGGTAAGTGTACTAGGACAGCAGGGGTTATTCTCTATCACTGACTCTGTCAGTTATAATCACACTAGGGTTTCAATGACTGTAATGATCAAGTTACACTGTTTATCTTCATGAGTTCATATTCACAGCCATTCTCCAGTAACTAGACAGTGTAAGGTGTAACTGGGTGGGACACTGTGTTGCAAAGCTGCTACAGTGCCTAGCAGAGGGAGAGTATCTACTCATAAAGACAATTAAGCAATAAGGCATGACCAACAGTTATGTTAAATGGTCTGTTAATCACCCTGTAGGGGTTTAATGTTGAATGAGGCATAGCCAAGTGCCACATGTCGCTAGACAGTGATAAACTGACCATTAACATAATACCTGGGAGTGGCTTATTGCTATCATAATAAAACTGTTTTTTAAACAACATTAAACCATGTTCATCATATGGTTAGGCTCTACATGTATGTTAATAAAAACTAAACATAAGGTTGTTACAATGTTTACAGTCAATTAGAAAGCTACATTTCTCAGACCATTGTTATAATCAGAGATATTATACCTGTACAACTCCTTGGTTTTGCTGAACTCTATTGCTCAGATGGCCCACCACAAGTGGTGTGGTCTGGTGTGGGACATCGGTAGGTAAGGCCATGCAACTACTAAGTGTGGTACATTGTGTGCAGCTGCAATCAGGGATGTGTACATTTGGTGTACATGGCCTCAGTTTTGCGGTTGATCTCCACTGAGCATGCAGTACCTGGTCAGGTGGGTGGGGATGTCTCGTAGTACATTTAGACAATTGTTTGTTATTTCTGTCACCTGCTGCTGGATGTCTGTCATTGGTTGTGTTGACTTGATCCTCCCCCATACTTGAATGTGTGTGTGTCTGTGTGTGTGGTGCTGGGGTGAATTCGGAGTTAGGGTTTTCAACCCTAACAGCGAATTTCCTCACTTTTGTAGCTGTGGAACAACCCTAACTAATGCATTAAATAGAGTTTTTTGCCTCTAATTTCCCTTCTTTTTGAGAATGATATTGAGAAATAGTGAATGTAATGTGGTGGCGGGAGCACGGGGCCCTTTATGATGTCTTGTGGCATAGTAACAGGAGCAGCAACGCAAACAGAAATGCTAACAGTGGCACACATGGTAACACAAGCGCGAATGAGAACAGAAAGGGTAACGTACACGGTGGCGTAGACGGAACGTGTGCCACGGATGTCTTGTCACATAGTAACATGGTGCCTGTAAATGGAAATGTCAATGGGCATGGTGACTAAAGTGAAACAGAAAGAGAAACAGTACAGTACACACAAATGGCAAAAAGTAACAGAAATGCAAGAGCAAATGAAAGCATAAAGGATGAGCGCATGTGGTGGCATTGGGGTGTGCATTAGGATCATCACCTAACTCTCACCCCATGACATGTGTAAAGCAGCAGAAGTATAGGAGAATGGGGTGAGAGTTAGAACCCATTATCCCAATGCACACCCCAATGCTGGTTGGGGTGGGTGGGGTGCAAGGGGTTTTCAACCCTAACAGCGAATTTCCTCACTTTTGTCGCTGTGGAACAACCCTAACTAATGCATTAAACGGAGTTTTTTGCCTCTAATTTCCCTTCTTTTTGAGAATGATAACGAGAAATAGTGAATGTAATGCAGTGGCGGGCCCCGCGCTGCCACATGATGTCTTGTGGCATACTAACAGGGACAGCAACGCAAACAGAAATGCTAACAGTGGCGCACATGGTAACACAAGCGCGAATGAGAACAGAAAGGGTAACGCACATGGTGGCGACGGAATGGTCTGCCACGTGATGTGTTGTCACATAGTAACATGGTGCCTGCAAACAGAAATGTCAATGGGCATGGTGATGTAAAGTGAAACAGAAAGATAAACAGTACTGTAGACAGAAATGGCAAAAAATAACAGAAACGCAAGCGCAAATGAAAACGCAAAGGATAATGCACATGGTGGCGCAGACGTCAACGGTAAGTGAAACAGGTACGGAACCAAAGAGGAAAGGGCAACAGTAACAGTAATGTAAGCGCACAGGCTGGTTTTCCCCAAAACCTGCATAGAGAAAGACAGTGAGTACAAATAATGTATGCATAATAATGAGTATCGGCGCAGAAAATGAGATATTGGAATACTAAATACATTATATCTCAGGAACCGTATGACGTAGAAAAAAAATTTAAAAGTCATATTATTTACAACTGTCCTGGCTAATTTGAATCTTAGCCCCTGGTGAGGGGCTAAGAAATTCTCTGATGAAAAGTCCGTATCTCGCACCGTTTCCGACATACGGGCCCTGAAAGGCGCGGCGAACGCCATAATGTTATCCTATGGGAAAAAAAAGAAAAGTTCGGAGCGCCATAACTTTGCCTCCCTGTAATGTTTTTTCACCAAACCACTGAAAGGCACATCTGTGGGCTGTTGGCTGTCTTCCCTCCAAATTTCAGGAAAAAAGACCAAACCGTTATTTTGCAGAAGGGATCCAAAGGATGTCTGCAATCGTTGGGCACCGTCATGTTATCCTATGGGAATAACTGTCAACTTTGGAGTGCCATAACTTTGCTGCCGTGTGATATTTTTTCACCAAACTACTGAAAGGCACATCTGTGGGCTATTGGCTGTCTTCCCTCCAAATTTCAGGAAAAAAGACCAAACCGTTATTTTGCAGCAGGGTGCCAAAGGCTTTCTGTAATGCGTCGGGCGCCGTAATGTTATCCTATGGGAAAAAATGTCAAATTTGGAGTGCCATAACTTTGCCGCCATGTAATATTTTTTTAATACAACACTGAAAGGCACATCTGTGAGATGTCGGTTCTGTTCCCTCCAAATTTCAGCCAAAAACTCCCAACGGTTCTTTTGCAGCGCAGTGCCAAAGAATCGCTGTCACTGTCCCACAGATGGAAAACTACTGTCCCAATTTGCGAAAGCTTTCGCAAAAAAGTTCGACACTTTCGTGAGCACGAAAGTAATTTGCGAAAGTACTTTTTCCAGAAATTTGAAAAACATATTTCTGGGGTGTTTTACCACAAAATAAAGACATGGCAAGCATCCTCAGGGTCCGACTTGGTGAATACACAAAGAATTAGGTTGCTAGAGGGTCCCAAATTTAAATGCCAACCATTTTTCTGATCACCAACTGAAAACAAAATGGCCAGTTTGTGAAAGTAACAGGCCCATTTGCGAAAGTAAAAATGCATTTGAGAAAGTGTTGAACTTTTTGTTAACTTTTCCCATTGACATAATGGGAAACTGTTTTTTGAATAACTTTTGAACCGTTTAATATTTTTTCACGAAACCTTTGAAAGGCACATTGGGGACCCCGGCCACATGTTCTCTGAAGATTTCGGACCGGTTGCGCAAACCGTACGACCTGTAGGCGTGACCGTAGAATTCCAGAAAAAGTGTAAATGCGCGCACAGATCACGCTTAATAACTCCGCAGTCATATATCTGACCACTACGAAACTTGGCAGATCCCAAGGCCTATGGTTTTTGATCATATATTCCAAATTTCAGCCAATCTGTCAAACGGTTGCAAAGTTATTAAGGTGCAAACTTTTGGGTTTAACATAGAAATGGCTCTCAACCCTAACTATGGTAGCACTACTCAACTACCATATATATATATATATATATATATATATATATATATATAATAGATGCAAACTCAGACTTTATTAGCGACAGTGAGACTGGTTGAAAACCCTGACGTTAATTTCACACAGCATTGGGATTGCCAGCCCCAATCCTCACCCCATGACATGTGTAAATCAGCAGAAGTATAGGGAGAATGGGTGAGAGTTAGGACCCACGATCCCAATGCGCACCCCAATGCCGGGTTGGGGTGGGCGGGGAGTCCAAGGGGTTTTCAACCCAACAGCTAATTTCTCACTTTTGTCGCTGTGGAACAACCCTAACTAATGCATTAAACTGAGTTTTTGCCTCTAATTTCCTTTTTGAGAATGATAACGAGAAATAGTGAATGTAATGCAGCGGCAGAAGGGCCCCAAGCCCTGGCCAGACAATGGGGCGTTGAGCGGAGCGCTGGGGCCCTTGGGTCTATGCTCCTGTACCACATGATGTGTTGTGGCATAGTAACAGGGACAGCAACGCAAACATATGCACCCCAATGCCGGTTGAGGGGTGGGCTGGGGGTCCAAGAGGGTTTTCAACCCCAACAGCTTAATTTCCTCACTTTTGTCGCCAGAACAACCCTAACTAATGCATTAAATGGAGTTTTTGCCTCTAATATATATATATATACACATACATACATATATATATATATATATATATATCAGATACATGATGGGCAGGAGTCGGATATGGAAAATATTCTGACTCCTACAGAGTGAGCTCTGTATTTTCATGGGTGCTGAAGGCATGAGTGAGAATGCACAGCTCACCATGCAGAAGTCAGAATATTTTCCATATCCCATGATCTGCACATCATGTGTGCAGTTTATACCACTGGGGTGAGAGCTTTAGGAAATTGTTTTCTGTTTCTGTGTGTTTCATGCTCAGTGTGTGTGTGTGTTCTGAATGGACTGGGAGTGAGGAACACAGCTGAGTGTGTTTTGCAAAGCTAATTGAGTGATTCAGAGGCTCACTGAGAAATACAAGCTGTTGCATGTAGCACTGAGAAAGACAAACTGCTTTGTAAAAGCTTCATTTAGGATTCAGGTTGTTTTGAGGCTAAGATCAGCACAGTAATGGGCTAGGAGTGTTAGAAACTCAGTGGGACATATCTGACAGTGTTTTGCAAAGGTAATTGAGTGAGTCAGAGGCTCAGTGAGAAAGACAAACTGCTGCAGGTAGCAGTGAGAGAGAGAGAAACTGCTTTGTAAAAGTTTCATTTAGAATTCATGTTGTTTGGAAGCTCAGACCAGCACAGTAATGGGCTAGGAGTGTTAGAAACTCAGTGGGACACAGCTGAGAGTGTTTTGCAAAGCTAACTGAGTAAGTTTCAGCTTTAGTGAGAAAGAGAAACTGTTTTTGAAGCAGTTTCCTTTAGAATGCTATCTGCAGTGCAGATATTCTCACTCCAGTGACAACAATATATCAGTTGGGGGGTGAGGACATAGCATGCACCAAGCAGGAAAGGGATCTTGGGGTTGTCATCTCTGATGACCTCAAGGTAGGGAAATAGTGTGACAAGGCAGCAGGTAAAGCAACTAGGATGCTGGGATGTATAGGCAGAGGCATCACCAGCAGGAAAAGGGAGGTCATAATTCCGCTACACAAGACACTAGTGAGGCCCCACCTGGAGTACAGTGTACAGTTCTGGAGACCATACCTACGTAAGGACATAGGGTAGAGAAGGTTCAGAGGAGGGCAACAAAGATGGTGCACGGATTGCATCACAAGTCCTATGAAGATAGGTTGAAGGAACTGAACATGTACTCCCTGGAGGAGAGGAGATATGATAGAGACATACAAGTATCTTACAGGGAGGAACAGGGTGCAGGAAAACACTATTTTTAAGCGAAAAAGATGTTCCAGGACTAGAGGCCATGGGATGAAGTTGGAGGGAGGACGATTCAGAGGAAACATGAGAAAGAATTTCTTCACAGAACGGGTGGTGGACAAGTGGAACACCCTGCCAAAGGAAGTGGTGGGGGCTGAAACAATCACGGGATTTAAGAATGCATGGGATAGACATAAAGGAATTCTGGAGGTCAGGGGTAAGGGGCAACAGACTTCTAGGAAAACAAACTGAACTTACAAGCTCAAATGGGCAGACTGGGTGGGCCATAGGCCCTTATCTGCCGACACTGTCTATGTATCTATGTATGTATCTATGTATCACCAGAGTGAGGATAAATGTGATATTTTCACTCCAGTGACATCAGCAGAGTGAGGATAAATGTCATATCCTCACTCTGATGATGTCATCGGGATTTCTCCTCACTCCAGAGAAAATATCACCATTTATTCCACTGGGGGAGCTCTCACCCCAGTGGTATAAAGATATCTATATCTATATCTATATCTATATCTATATCTATATCTATATCTATATCTACATCTACATCTATCTATCTATCTAGCTATTTCTTTATCTATCTATATGTGTGTGCCACTCTCAGGTGTGTGGTCACGCTCTGATATATGCATGCCTTGGTGTGCATCAACCACCCAAGGCATGTGTATATCAGAGCGTGACCGCACACCTCAGAGTGGTTTACCCATTTATAAAATGGAAAAATTGTTCTGAAGGGGGTAAAAGTGGAGGTGTGCGGTCACACTGTGATATACGCACAGTCATGCGATGTGTTTTATTCAATCAGAATACTGGATTTTGAGGATGAGGTCCTCCCCATTATATATATATATATAATATATAGTGGTGGCTGGGTTGAGATGACTTAGGTTTAATTTTGTCAACCCACTCTGCTACACAGCAGTAACTGCAACCCAGTCTCAATAGTGATATACAATAGTCCCTCATTATAATAAATGATTTGGGATCCATAAAGCCAGTTTGTTATGGCACCCCTGTTCATTTTAGTGAGGGATGCTGAAAACCTCCTACATCAGTGTAGTACTGTACCATATCTGTTGCCCATCAGTTGCCAGATGTGATCGGTAAGGGGAGGAGGGAAAATGAAATGTGGCATGGCAGGGAGTGTGATGAAATGTAGACAAGGTGACTTCAAAGCAGGAGGTGAGACTTTCAGCATTAGCATGAGAAAAGTCTTGGCCAGCCACAGTCTTATTGTAGAACAGGTGCAATGAAGGTGTCTGCACATGCAGTTGCCAAATGCAGAAATCAATCAGTTTATTTCAATCTTACAGTCTACCTTAGTTTCAGTATTCAGTAAAAGTGAATTTCTCTTTTTTTTACCATTTTGCAGCAGTCCCATTCATGGTCCCTCCCCAACACAGATCATGGATGTCAGGACTCTGAAAACTGCTGCACAGTACAGTAAGAGTCATGAAAACACCAGCATTTACTAATTATGATATATACACATATGAACTAAAGAACTATAATATTACTAAAGAAGTACACTAAGGGAATGAATATTAGTACAGTGCTTCCTTGAAAACAGCTGATACAAACTTCTCCTGGGAGCCACACATGGCATTCAGTATAACCAAGATTTTACTATCATGGGGGTATGTTATAATGAGGGAGCACAGCACTTCTGCAGTAAGCTTAAAGGGGACAGTAATTTATTTCTGATGTGCAGCTGCTTGTAATGTTCCAGTTTTCAGAGATTAGAAACAGAGACACATTGAAATGTAACATTTGTTAGCAGAAAAGTACCACTTGGCCCACCCAGCCTTCTCAGTTTTTCCATACCTGGTCCTGTCCCAGCAGATCCTTACTGGTCCCCTGAGACCATCCCCCCTTTTATTGACTAGTATTCCCCCATGTCCATCTCTTGCATGTTTGAAACCCCCCACATTTTTTGCCCCACTACCTCTTGTGGCAGGCTATTCCAGGTGTCCACCACTCATTAAGTGAAGTAGTATTTCCTCACATCACTCTTAAATTCACCCTTCTAACTTTGTTGCATGCCTTCTTGTTCTGTTGTACTTTTTCATTTAAAAACAGGATCCCACCTGTACCCTGTTCCTTTCCATGAGATACATGTAGGTCCATATCTTGTTCCCTTTCTCCCTTCTCTTCTACAGGGTGTACATATTGAGATCCCTTCTGTCTCTCTTCATATGTTTCCTCATACAACCCATGTACCATTGTAGTTTCCCTCTTCCAGACTGCCTCTACCCTGTCCATGTCTTTTCTGAGATGTGGCCTCTAGAACTCTATATAATATTCTAGATGTGTTCTCACCAATAATCTATTCAGCGGTAATATCTCCTTTCTCCTTCTGCTTGTGATACCTCATCTATGTGCCACAGCAATACACTGGCCATGTCAACTACATTGTCACACTGCCATGTAACTTTGAGGTCATCAGATATTATAGCCCCTAGGTCCCTTTCCTTTTTAGTGTCAACAGTACTTCCCCCTCCCCAGTTTATATTCAATTCCTGGGTGTCTATGCTCCAGGTGCATGATTTTATCATTTTTGCTACCGAATCCAGCTGCCAAACCTTTGACCACTCCAAATTTTCCAAGGTCCCTTCTCATTTTCTCCACCCCTTCTTGAAGAAAGACCAAGGGAGGGATAGTGAGGCTCAATAAAGAGTGGGTGGGTGGGCAGATGGTGGCAGAAAAAGCAGGGCTACTGAATGAATACTTCTGCTCAGTATTCACAAAAGAAGAGGAGGGAGAGGTACCTAATCCAATCAATGGAAGCACTCTGGATGGGGGGGGGCTGATACCAGTCCATTCAAAGAAGAAAGAGTTCTAAAAGAACTGCTGAAACTGAAGGTCAACGAAGCAATGGGACCTGATGGGATTCATCCCAGAATTCTAAAAGAACTAAGGGGAGAACTAGTGACACCACTGACTACACTTTTTAACATATCATAGTAGGATGGAGTGGTACCTGAGGACTGGAGGAAGGCAGATGTGGTTCCCCATCACAAAAGTGGGAGCAAAGTAGAGGCAGAAAACTACTGACCTGTTAAATTGACCTCAGTGGTAGGAAAAATGATGGAATCATGTGTGAAAGAAAGAATTGTTGAGTGCCTGGAGGCCAGCAGGGCACAGGACCTAAGGCAGCATGGATTCACAGTGGGAATGTCAAGTCAGACAAATCTAGTAGATTTCTTTGACTAGATGACAAAAGTAGTAGACTAGGAAGGGGCTGTGGACATGGCCTACCTAGTCTTTAGCAAAGTATTTAACACAGTCCCACACAAAAGATTAATAAACAAGTTAGCCAGCCTAGGAGAGGGTCCCAAGGTGGTTGCATGGGTAACAAATTGGCTGGACAACTGGACACAGAGAGTAATAGGTAAATGGAGTTCACTCTGAAGAAAGGGGGTTACTGGTGGGGTACCACAGATTTCAGTACTGGGACTGGTCCTATTCAGTGTCTTTGTAAGTGACATTGCAGAGGGACTGGAAGGAAAAGTATGCCTCTTTGCAGATGACACAGAGATCTGCAACAGGGTTTATACACAAGGAGATGTGGAAAGGATGAGAAGGAACTTGGCAAGGTTGGAAGAATGGTCAAAAGTATGACAGCTTAAATTCAATGCAAAGAAGTGCAAAGTAATGCACCTGGGAAACAAAAACCCAGAGAAAGAGTTCACAATGGGGGGGGGGGGTACTAACAACAAAAAAATGGAAAGGATCCTGGGGATAGACATATCAGATGACCTAAAGGTAAGCAAGCAATGTGAGAAGGCAGTAAGGAGGGCTAGGGGGACAATGGTATTTATAGGGAGAGGCATCAGCAGTAGAAAACAGGAAGTTGTTATCCCTCTGTACAGACATTTGGTGAGACCCCATCTGGAGTACTGTGTGCAGTTCTGGAAATTTCCACAAGGACATAGTATAGAGGCAGTCCAGAGGAGGGCAAATAAAATAGTGCAGGGGGTGCACCAGAAGCCATATGAAGAGCAATTAAAGGAGCTTAATATGTATACCCTCCAGGAAAGGGAGAGACATGATAGAAACTTTCAAGTACCTCAAGGGAATCAACAAAGTCCAAGAAGGTAGCATCTTCCAGAAAAAGAGATGTGCAAGAACAAGGGGACACAATTTGAAGCCAGAGAGGGTATGGCTTAGGAGCAACATGAGGAAGTATTTTTTCACAGAGAAGGTGGTGGACACATGAAACAGCCTTCCTGAGGAGGTCATGGGGTCAACAACAGTGGGGGAATTCAAGAATGCATGGGACAGACATAAAGCAATTCTTGTGGGGGTTAGGAGGAAACAGGCAGTTTGTTAACTAGGATCTGCAACTTATCTAATAGGTAGGGAGATGAGCAGACTGGTTAGCCAAGTGGTCCTTATCTGCCATTAAAGTCTATGGGCCTGATTCTAGAAGGGTGGCGCAAGTTGCCACCGAACGCAACTTGCGCCACCCACAACTGCGACATTGACCCTGCGCCCTATTCTAGAAGGGGCATGGTCTCCGCAGCAAAGTCTTGTGGCTTGCAACATGCAGCTATGTACGCCACACAGAGGGCTTACCTGGAAAGCATGTCACAGCCCACAGCCGCATGTTGCAAGTGCACCTCCCCTGCCCAGCAAGCCTCAATAGCCGCCCTGCAGGGCTGCCCACACCCCCTGCCCCCCAAGCCTCCAGCAATTGCCCTGCAGAGCTGGCCACACCTACTGGCCCCCAAAATCCCCAATAAGTTCCCCGTAGGGCTTTCCATACCCCCAGCCCCCCAAATCCCCATTGCAACATGCCCTGCAGGGCAGCACTGTCTTCCCATGCCCTGACCCTTGAGTCACCGGCACACATGTAGGCAAAACCCATGCTCTGGTAGTTAAGCGCCTCATCCAGCCATGCCAGCTCACCCAGCCTCCCCACCCATCCTCAGACGGCGACTGGCACAGCTCACCTCACCTCCACGGCCAGCCACTCGACTATGTTCAGTAGGAAGATAGAGAAAAGACGGGCTAAGAAATAATTTCTGAGCACGCCTTTCTGTATGCCTTTCACTGAATTCAGTCAGAGCTGGTCATGGAGGTGAGAAGTGGGTGTGCCAGTCGCTGGCTGGGGATGGGTGGGGGTGCTGGGCAGGCTGGCACGGCTGGGTGGGGGGCCACTAGGCTACCAGGGCATGGGTTTTCCTGCATTTGTGGCTGCGACTCGGGGTCTGGGCATGGTTTCCTATGTAGTCATTACATAGACATATATGTCAGGTGTACGTTAAGCTCACTACTGTACTGTCACTTCTGTTATTATACTGTTGAATGTAATCCAAAATAAGCACTCACACAAAAGCTGCATTTGTGGCTGTGACTCAGGGTCGGGGCATGACTGGAGGGAAAACAGCGCCGCCCTGCCAGGCATTATGAAATGGGGGATTTGGGGGTTGGATTGTGTGGCCAGCCCTGCAGGGCAGTTATCGTAGTATACGGAGGGGGCAGGGTGGTGTGATCAGCCCTGCAGGACTCTTACAGTTAACATTGGGGCAGTTGGTGTGGGAAGCCCTGTGGGGCACATGATGGACATATCGGGGGCGAGGGCACCCACTGGTGTATGCTGGGCATAGGGGGTGGGAAACTGTGGTATGCCCACTGTACTGCAGGTGGGTCTACAGGACCCCCGGGGGGGGGTGTACATAAGTTTCACTAGCTAAATGTTGGAGTAACTTACATTGCCAGTTCTCCTCCGGGGGTTCTTGTAGAATCCTGACCTTGGGGGACTTTGATGCTGCCCTTCTGGAATGGGGCTCAACTGCTGCCGTAGACCCCCTAGCACCATGTCACAGGTGGTTTATGGTGCAACAGCTGGTGAAACAGCTGTTTGGCGCATGTATCCTGTGCCATATCATAGGCCACATTGTAGAATCGCGCATGTCACAACTGATGGTGTAAGTTGCTACATGCACCATTCTTCTTGGTGCAACTGCTGTTACGCCAGTTGCAAATGTACTAGAATCAGGCCCCATGTTTTTATGAATATCCATTCTGTTACAGATCTTGGTATTGTCTACAGAAAGGCATATCTTCCCTTCAAGCTCTTCCTTGATTTCACATATGAAGATATTGGACGTTACTGGCCCCAGTACCGAACCCTGTAGCACCCTGTTGGTATTAGAGAGAGTTTACCACCACCTTCTGTTACCTATGCATTAGCCAGTCTTTTTACCCAGTCCATAACATAGGCTCCCACCCCTAAACTACCCAGTTTCTTTTCTAGTCTCCCATGTGGTACAGTGTCAAAGGCTTTGCTAAAGTCCAAATAGACCAAATCCACTGCCCTTCCCTGATCCATTTCTCTGGTTACCCAGTCAAAGAAATCTATCAGACTGGTATGACATGACCTCTGTCTCATGAATCCCTGCTGTCTTTGGTCCTGTAACCTTCTGGGTTCAAGGTATTCCACTAGCCTTTCTTTTAACAGAGCTTCCATTAATTTTCCCACAACTGATATGAGTAGTCAGTCTATAATTTCTAGCCTTCTCCCTGCTACCACTTTTATTGGGCAGAACTAATTCAGCTCTCCTCCAGTCCCCTGGAACCTCTCCTGTTTCCAGTAATATGTTGAATAAGGCTATCAGTGGTGTAACAAGCTTCTCCCTGAGTTCACATAGCTCCCTTGGATATATTTCATCCAGTCCCATGGCCCTATTAAATGCACGCTAAAAATATTTTCTATTTTCAGTGTGCATTTAATATTATCATTTTGTTTTGCTTTCAGACCACATGCTGACACAACACCTTGTTTTTGCTTCTGCATCCCATGGCCTTGTCCACTTTCAGATGTGTCAAGTTCTTTCAAGACTCATTTCTCTGTAAATGGACAATATGGAAAGAAAGAAAAAGAAAATTCATATAACAGGAACTTTACAAGCAACTGCAAAAGCATACACAGTTTGTGTCCCCTAACTCCTTGTAGGTTTCCAATACCAATGCTTACTAACCCTTAATGCTAGTCACCATCAGAAATCTGTATAGCAATATAGTAAACCAGAAACAGTTGTATACTGTTACATGATATTTGGTACCCACTCATCAATTAGCCAAGCCTTGACTTTCAGTCATCTTTATTGTCTTTTAAAATTTAATAACTGCCTAAAAAAATCTAATAGTCAATCTCATAACACTGCAGAGTTGTCCTCAGTTCTTCTTTTTAGGGGTGGATGTCTGTCTGCTTTCCATAAGTGTTGCTGTTGGCATTCCTTTAGAAACAAAATTAATAGTATGATTTTAGCAGAAGACTTCTACATTTTAGACAGTCTCAGCACATAATGAATTACTTAGCCCTACTATTACAATAATTATAAAATAATTATAATTTTAGGACTCTTGCTGCTAAAACAGCATGCTTCGTTACTTTTCAGCATAATGCACAGTGTCATCTGTCTCAAACACAAAGCAGGAAGATGACAACTGATAAGAAAAAGTGGGGATTTTCAACACAGAGTATATTAAGTAAAAAATACAACATGCTGGTGACAGTAATTGTAGGGCTTTATGAATGTGAGGTGCCAAAATCTTCACAATCATCCTAATTTACTGAGCAATTTCTGTATTTCTGATTTTTTTTCCTAAGGTGGCAAAAATGTTCCCTTTTAACTTTTGCAATTGTTTGAGTAGGCCACTCTCTTAGCATTCACCCTTAGAATTACTTTTGTGGATGTACAGTAAATATAATTGCCATCATGTTCTAGAAGAAATGATGGGTTATATATCCAAAATTAAGTTTTTGCCTTGAAATTTAATTATATAACACATTTTAGCCGAGTCTAACCTTCCAAAACTTTTCAACATTTCTTTTGATGAAGTTTTTTTAAAATATGTATAAATCTAGATTTTACAAAGATTAAGAACACATTGTAATGCACAGACATGTATTTCAATTGAAGATACTTTAATTAAAAATGCAGAATTCATTTATAAACTTTTGACCCCAAAATCTAAATCTAAATAACAACACTGCTTGCATTCCATTAAAATCATCACATAGTCTTATCACCAAAAATGTAGAAACTTTGAGCATTAATACACTATCAAGGGGTTAGGTTACCATCAGATAACCTAATCCTAGGGGGGAGTATGAGGTATAAGATGAATCGGAGTGCTTTGTGCCCTTAGGTTTATAATAACTAATTAAGCCAAGTCCCTGGAGAGCAAAAGTGTTATTAATAAACTAAACTATGCTTTAAATAACTTTTTTATATCTTAAGTTATAATTGTTGTGTGTTACATGAGGTTATTCTGACATTAACATAATCCTTTAAGAATAATCCAGTCAATTATTTGACTCCATTGTTAGTTGTTGATTTGTCATTTAAAAATATTTGTTTCTTTATTGATTTATATTAGGAATAAGACTCTCACTCCCCCATTGTATGCTATCTTGGAACAGGATTGGTTTACTACAATAAGACCATGCTAGAATACTATTGTACTGCCTTCTGTTATATATTCCCTGATAGTTATCCTGATGCCTCAGCAGCAGCAATATATTGATAAACACATTTAAAATCATATCCTGTAGACCTAAAAGACAAAATCCTCAATACAAAAGCTATGAAACAAGGTTTACACAAAGTTTGCATTAATGGTAAAGCTAAAGAAACATTGCCTATGTTACCTATGGTGCCATGCATGATTTGAAAATCAAACATACCTCTTTATCCAAGGCACCATGGGTAAAATAAACAAATAATCTTCAAGAAAATTAGTCTGTCTATGCTTTAAGTGAAACTGTAATGTGTCAAAAGGTCTCAAACAACTTTTAATAGCTGAGAACATGAAACACAAACTCATGTTGGTCATCAATGTGCTATAGCCATTGTCTCAGCCAAGAACACAAGGTCAGTCAGCCAATGTTGAACACTTATTGAGACACTGGGCTTGATTTTCAAAGCCCCAAGAATCCCACAAGCCCCTGGTGTACCTATTGTTTGGTGCACAGGGCTTGAGACATTTTCCTGGTCCCGAGCACCAAATGCCACAAGTTATACCAGCTTTTGCTGATCCAATTTGTGTCATTTGGGAGCCCCTTTTATAGGACAGCACAAGCTGCCGTAAAATAAGGAAACTGTTGCAACTGCTCCAGCTGTACTAAAATTGGGTGTAATTGCATCAAAGAAGTTTGGCACAGCTGTGCCAAAACACAGGTGAGACACAGGGCTTCATGCAAGCCCTGTGTCACCCTTTGAAAATCGAGCCCACTGTGTTGTAATTAATAAAGCAGAGGACTGAGAACCAGGAGACCAAGGTTTCAGTACCACTGCAGCCACTTACACAATGTGTGACCTACAGCACATCTCTAAACCTTTCTGTGCTTCAGTCATCTCAGCTGTAAAATAGGATAAAATCCAGTCTGCTCTGAAAATTAGGTGCTGCTTATCAACTGGTTTATCCTGTATAAAAACTGGACCGTGGTGTGCCCAAAGGTTAAAAATTGTGTCAAATTCAAATACTCAATGCAAATGCAAGGAAACGAGAATTTTGAAAATAAAAAAAAAGTGTATTTGTAATGTTTTAAAGCCAAGTTTTAAAGAAATACAAAATTGCACAGCACCCTAATGCAAGACTGTGGCAGTACAGTGGATTCCTGATGTTTGCACATGCCCAGGACAAGCTGAATTTGTGCATTCAACTGGAATGTGCATACAACAGGAACACCATAGAAATGAATGGATTTCAGTAAGTATGATGAATTATGAAGTCAGATCCTTTGTCATCAGTCCTTCACCCTCTGTGAGCTAATCATAAGTGAAAACTAACAGCAATCACTATTACTATCACTATGGTGGGGGGGCAGGTAAAGCTGGGCTCTTGCATTTGTCAGGTGAATAGTGGATTAGCTACGGGGGACAATCTAGTGGCTGCAAGGGAAAGGCAACTAAATACAACTGTCAGAGGTGACAATGATCTTCTAGGGACCTGCTGGGGAGCATGTCAAGATGAAAAATATTTGCATATAACCGAAAAACTGTGTGCAAACAAACACAATAATTAACATTGCTGGAATAGTGCAAGAATCTGGTCTTTAGTTTTTTGTGCATACATCCGGAATGTGCATATATCCAAATAACATACAAGTGGAATCCACTGCATATGTGAATTATCATGAAGGAACCTGGGCAAGCTATATTTGCACAGGACTGTAGTGTAAGGTGACAAAAATGCCTCTCAGACAAGCTGCAATGGGTGAAAACAGCAAACAGATAGATGTTTTATCCTTTTTTAAGGCTCATTCATGTGACGCAGTCATTGTCTCAGCACATGTTAAGAGTCCAGAAAGGTAATGCTGCCAGTGTTTCAGGTCATGGTGAGCCCAAAGAAAGAATGCACTGTAAATGAAAATATATAATTCCAATACAAAAGTAATGATGCAAAGGTTATTCTAAAAGGTACCATCTACATTTCTATAGGAAAAGTTAGGAAGGTAAGGTGGCTCAGAAGTAGATGAGTCAGGTTTGGCATTAGGGCTATATAACCCTCTAAGAGTGTAGGTGATAGGGGTTGCTAGGGCATCCTTATGGGCAGACTGGATTAAGCTATATGAAAACGGTTTTGGCATATCACTCATCCCATCAACATTTACAGCACATGATGCTGTCACTTTAAATGCCTTTTATTAAATTTATTCTGGACATTCTTTCCTGCCTTTACACTTTGTAAAGATTTTTAAAAAATTATCTGCAGTACAATTCACAGAACCAGATTTGGGGCATTCAGTCTGGCCCACTGTGTTCTCAGTGGGTAATTCTAGCTCCAGTAATCTGTAACAAAAAAGTTTAACCTCAGATCATACAATTTAGCATAGCAAGTTTTTTTTTCTTCAGTCTGTTACAATAAGCAAGCAACCTATGAACTGAAGTCCGATCTTTAAGCTCCACTGTACAAACATATGAACACACAAAGAAGCCAGCAGAAGAAGGCCATTTGATCTATCAAGTCTGCTCTTGAAGCAGGGTCCACAGCTTGAGCTACTGTCCCTGCCTCCTCTCCCCACTCCTCCCATCCTCCCTACCCATGACCCTTACCCTCCCCCATACCTGTCCCAACCTCTCTTAAAGCTGCCCACTGTCTTCAATGAGATTGCCTCTTCTGGCAGTGCATTCCAAGTGTATACCACACTCTGTGAAGAAGTGCTTCCTGACCTCCTTCCTAAACCTCCCACCCTCAAGCTTAAGACTGTGCCCCCTCGTGTTACGGTTGGCACTCAGCTTAAAGTAACTCTCCTTATCAACCTTAGTTATCCTTTTAAGTACTTGAAGGTCCCAATCATGTTCCCCCTCTCTCTCTCTCTCTCTCCTTTCTTCCAGGGAGTACATTTTCAGTGCCCTTGACCTCTCCTCATATGCCTCACCCTGCTAACCAGCTATCATCTTTGTAGCCCTCCTCTGGACCTTCTCCAGCAGGTTAATGTCCTTTTTGAGGTGTGGGCACCAGTACTGAACTACATACTCTAGATGCAGCCTTACCAGTGACCTGTACAAGGGCAGTATAACCCTCTCCCTTCTACTACTGATCCCCTTAGATATGCATCCCAGCATCTTGTTTGCCTTTGCTGCTGCTTTCTTGCACTGCGTGTAGTGCTTCAGGTCACTAGTGACCATCACTCCCAGGTCCTTCTCCTCCTCTGATGAAGATACTCAGACTCCAGCCAGGTAGTACTCTAGCCTAGGATTCTTGGCTCCAACATGCATAACTTTGCATTTCTTGGCATTGAAGCCAAGCTGCCAGATCCTGGACCACCTCCCCAGCTTTTCCAGATTTTCCTGTAGGTCCTGTATCCCTTAAGCTGTGTTCACTCTCCAACAGATCTTGGTGTCATCTGTGAATATGCATATTTTGCCCTTAATGCCTTCTCCAATGTCATTGATGAAGACATTGAACAACACTGGCCCCAGCACCAAGCCCTGCAGGACCCCACTGGTTACCTGTCTTGTGCCAGATAACTCTCCCCCCACAACCACCCTCTGGGGTCTGTGCTTCAGCCAGTTTACCACCCATCTGGCCATCTTTACCCCAACCCCAAGATCCACCAACTTCCTGATCAACCTTTTGTGAGGCACAGAGTCAAAGGTCTTGCTGAAATCAAGATAGAGGATGTCTACTGCTTGGCCCCTGTCTACTGTCTCAGTGACACAGTCAAAGAAGTCAATCAGATCTGTTTGACATGATCTCCCCACCATGAACCCATGTTACCTCACATCCTGGAGACCATGCTCCTCTAGATATTCCACCAACATTTCCTTTAGTATGGTCTCCATGAGCTGGCCCACAATGGAGGTCAGGCTGACTGGTCTGTAATTCCTTGGGTCATCCTTGCACAGACCATTTTTGAAATAAGCTTTAATAAGTTCCCATGAAGATATTGGAAATTGTCTTTTATTTTTAATAACACAGTAGAATTTTGTTATTTCATGTAATACATAAAGTTTTTTAAAGCATTTTAATATATGGATTGTTGAAATAATGAGGTTCAAAAGCATACAAAAAAATCCTCATAATAGCATGATCCCTGAAGTGATAATACCATACTTGGCAGCTGATAATACTATCATTCTGAGTCTGTAATAGTATCATTCAGCGCTCTGAATGATAGTATTATCATAAAAATGGAACAGCGCAAGTGTAAGCTCTCCCATAGCGTGCTATGTTGCCAGTGTCAATCAAACACTATCGTCTAAAAACATGGCTCATGATTGGCCATTTTCTCTTTCTAGGTGGGCGGAACATTTTGAATAACATGGCGGCCATCTCTCGCTTAGCGAGACGAAATTGTGACCGAGATATTTCTTTTTTTTATTTTAATTCTTACGGAAAATGGAACTATCCAGTTGATCCTGTGTTCTGGGGGAAAAAAAGAAAGAAAAGGTAAGTCTGCCTACCAAAATAAAGCTTTTCCCCTCAATAGAGGAGTCAGTGCCTGGCTGTGGGACTGCTTAGAAGAGCAAGACAGTGCAGTAGGTGAGAGGAGCGAGACAGTGTGGCTGTCAGCCAGAACAAAGTCTTCCCACAGCAGCCGACTGCCCCTTACAAAAGAAACTGGATCCATATATTAAAAAAAATTACAAATACCTAAGTGTGTATTGCCAGGAAGTAATCTCATCTCAAGGTTTTGGGGACTTCGGGAGCCTCGCGAGCTTCGATCTTGAGGGTCCAAGTCCCCAAAACCTCTCGATGACATTACTGCCTGGTAATACACACTTAGGTATCTTTTATTCTATTTATAACTGAGTATTATGTATGATTAATGCACACATTTTTGTAAGAGTAATTTAAAATAGCTAACTTAAAAAAATAAAATAAAAGTATAATCACTAGGACAAGTTATACCAGATCACCAAATGGTGGCACTATACAAATATGTAATAATAGCACAAAGGCAATATTGTATATGTTTTCATATTTTGAATTTCACATTTTTATTTAAATTTTCTTTATATACTAATTGTGATTTATTACTAGTTCACCGTCAACAGCATGGTGGAGACTTGACAAGAATTTACTGGATACTAGGCTGAGGTAGGATATCGGCATCTATAACTATAAATATGCACAGTAATGCATTCCATGTAAAACGGATTCACATTTTTAATAATGGTTGTTTAGCAATAAATAATAATTAGCTTCTTAATAAAATTCTAATCTAGGTTCACTTTCCTGAAAAAGCTTTTTGGAGTGAAACCTTGGTAGGATAAAGTTTCCAGAATCAACTGCTTAAAAGACATTACACCTACAGCATCATGCAGTGTAATTTTTAATGGGGTAAGTGAGATGCCAAAACCATTTTCATATACTGTAGCTTTACATATTAAGTCCATTTGTGGCATCTTCTCGGCATTAAGAAATAATAGATCACTCATGAGTCATTTTTTTGTTTCTATATGTGTGTTTGCTAGGGACTGTTTATTCTACATGAGTTTTCCCTACACAGGATGAATCTTTGTTTTTTTCTGCAAGCAACATCTCTGTTCCTTTGTTTCTATAGAAGACAGATTTTGAAGTCCCACCAGTCTTCCCATGCTTTTTTAATGCAATGCTGCAGGGATAAGGAGACCTGACTGGATGAGAACTCTGGCCCCATATTGGAGGCTGCAACTCCAGCCAGGTACTCGTTGATTCACCGCTCGAGATTGGATCACGGTTGTGGTCTGTTTCAAGACCGAACTGGGCCTCATGAGTGTACCAGTTGAGGAGAATGAGTCATTTGAGTGTACTGTGGTAGCAGGTGCAGGTTGTAGGATCACCCTTATCTACCATCCACCCGGTGATGAGAAGCAGTTCCTTCAGGAAGTGGAAGACTTTGTGATTGACATGACATTTGAGTCACCCAGGCTGATGGTCCTGGGTGACTTTAATGCCTGGGTCAATGACGAGCTCTCTCAGTATGGACAGCACTTCCTCCAGTTGATGACATCTCTGGGTCTTACACATATTGTTACCACTGCTACCCATTACCATGGTCACTCCCTTGATTTAGTCTTCCTCCTGGGGATAGAAGCCTCAGATTTGGTTGTGGAACCAGTCAGATGGTCTGATCACTACACCATGGGGTTCAGTTTCCATGCACTCCTTCGTAGGTCTACCCCTGTGGAGATGGTCAGGTACTGCCCTTTATGAGATGTAAGCTCTGAAGGCCTGGTGGCAGTGCTTGACTTATCAGTACTTCCATTGGCAAACAGTGACCCAGAGGCCCTAGTTATGGCCTATAACAAGGCCATCTCTATGGCCCTGGATGCCGATGCTCCTGTCCATGTTTGTCCTCTCTCCCTTTGCCCTCAGTCCCCTTAGTTTGATGGGACCTTGAGGGAGATGTGGCAATTAGGACAAAGGTTAGAGCGTTGCTTGTGGAAATCTACCCTGGATGCCGACCACCTTAGATTGATGGACCATTATCAGGCCTATCAATCTACAATCTCTCATAAGACAGCAGAGTTCCTGTCCAGGAGATTGCAGTCACTCATAATCGACCAGCTCAGCTGTTTCGAACTGTAGACAGACAGTGCAACCCAGCCTGTCTGCAGAATCAAAAAGCTTTTTTGCAAGTAGAGTGTGATTAGATTGCTCGATTCTTTGCAACTAAGTTGTCTGACATCAGGGCAGAGATCCAACCAGCACACTCTATGGGTGTTGCTTTAGATCAGTGCTCGGTCACTGCTCTTCGGTTCTCCTGGAGTACCATCAAACAGCTGGAGTTCATGGAGGTCATGCACATTGTCCAGGGTATGCACCCTACATGCTGTAGTTTGGACCCAGGACCAACTACCCTGATTATGGGTTGTAGTGACATCATTGGTCTGGTCCTAGCACAGATAGTCTGGTGCTCCTTGGAAACAGGTGAGTTTCCTAGCTCCCTGAAGGAGGCAGTGGTAACACCCCTCCAGAAGAAAGCTTCTTTGGACCCAGACTGCCATATGAACTACAGACCAATCTCAAACCTTCCCTTCATAGGGAAGGTGATTGAGAAAGTAGTGGCCATGCAACTGGAGAACCATTTAACCATCCATAACATCTATGAACCTCTCCAGTCTGGTTTTCAAAACAGGCACAGTACTGAGACGGTGCTGGTTCAGGTGCTCAATGATCTCCTGATGGTGAGAGATCAGAAGAACCACTCCATCTTGGTTCTTCTGGATCTCTCTTCAGCATTTGACACTGTGGACCAAGGGGTTCTGCTCAATCACCTGAAGTTCATCTGTGGTCTGTCAGCGATGGTCCTCAGGTGGTTTACATCTTTCCTCACCGGAAGAATTCAGAGGATGGTGTCGGGGATTTATTCCTCTGACCCAGTTCCTCTGTTATGTGGGGTTCCTCAGGGATTGGTTTTGTCCCCCTTGTTGTTCATAGTGTACATGCTATCCCTCGGAGGCATTGTAAGAAGGTACAGGCTGAAGTTTCACTGCTATGCTGATGATACCCAGCTCTACCTTCCTTTTGCACCTGACCTGGATAGAGCTCTCTCTTTGTCTTTAATAACTGCCTTGCAGAAATCCAAGACTGGATGAATTCAAGCTGACTGAGGTTGAACTCGAAGACTGAGGTGTTGGTTGTGGACCCAGGTTGCCAGATAGGGGGATCATGGATGGGCTTGCCTTCAGGGCTTTGTCTCGCGGCAAGCCACTCCCAACCTCTGAACGGGTGTGAGACATGAGGGTAATTTTTGACGAAGGGCTGATACTACGTTCACAGGTGTCGGCCATCATCAAATCCTCTTTTTACCATCTGAGGAATATCTCCAGGATTAAGCATCTTGTTCCATCTGATGATCTTCCCACCTTGGTCCACACCCCTGTGTCCTCACACTTAGATTATTGCAACTCCCTATACCTAGGGCTACCTGGGGTAGATATCCACCACTTGCAGCTGGTGCAGAATGTGGTGGCCTGGTTATTGACAGGAACCACCCAGTCCTGTCATATTATTCCGGTGCTACACAGACTGCACTGGCTGCTAGTACAGTGGTGGATCACCTATAAGGTCAGACTTCTGATGTACAAAGCCCTACACAGACAGTGCCCAGGCTACCTGAAAAAGCTTCTGGTTCCCAACCACCCTGGACGATAGCTCTGCTCGGCTGATGAGGTGTTGCTAGAGGTTCCAAGGGTATGCTTAAAATCTTCTGGGCCCCGAGCATTCATGCATGCAGCCCCTACCAATTGGAATTCTCTGCCCTGTCAGTTATGGGAGTGAGCAATTGTGGAGGGATTCAAACAGGCTCTCAAAACTCATCTATGGAAGCAAGCTTATGGTGTGTTCCTTAAATCAAGGAGGTAATTTAATAGACTACACTGAGTTGAATTATTAATTCTTGGGCCTGTGTAAGTACTGTATGTAGGAGTCAAGGTTTTGATTCTCTGTTTTTGGGGTTGACTTTTCTTAGTTTAACTTTTATTTGCCAGGGAGGAAATCTAGCTGGGAGATATTTGCAGTTATTTGTGACTAGACCTGTTACTTAACCTCTGTGAAATAGGTGTCTGAAAGGAAGGAAGGCACTCCCCGGGGTGAAGGGTCAGAGTTCTAGTTGATTATTTCTGGAGGGCATGGGTTTACTCCCACCCACCCTGCCCTCACCCCACATGCCCCAAGTGCATAATTTCCTTTATATCAGGGGTTCTAACATCACTTCCCCAAAACTGCAAAGGACATACACCTGTTTATGTCCTTAGAGGCACAGCACACTGAATAGGGGGTAAATACCCTCACAAGCTTGGACACACTAAAATAAAACCAAAAAAAGACAAACATCTTAAATAGGAAGGGAGATAGACAGGTGGGGAGTGGGGAAATGCATTGGCTGTGGAGCAGCAGTCTTCCAGGAAACATTCTGGAGACAACGTTGCTGCCCTATTTGTCAAGCACCTCTCTGGTCTGAGGGAGGAGGTTGCTTGTCTCCATGCTGACCTGGCAGGGATTCAGAAAACCTGCTCCCCCACCCAGGGACCACCCCAGGCCACCACCGCTGCCTCAGACATTGCCAAGAAAGAGGAGCAGTTGGACCATGGTGGGCTCAGGGAGGGTGAGGGTGGTGGAACAGAGGTGCATCCCTCCAGTCATGCCTATCCACAGTTCATTCATGATTCTGGTGGAGCATTGTTCCTCTATGGAGGCACCTGTAGTGGAGACCAAGGAGGATGCTGGGAACCTCCACAATGAATACTAGCAGAAGGGTGGAACAGGACCCCACAGGGGAAGGAAAAAATTCCTGGTGGGGGACTCAGTCATTAGGGGGTAGAACTGGGGGGAGGGAAGGGAAAGGGAGGTAAGGTGCCTGCCCGGTGCCATGGCTTAGAGGGACAGGAAATGAATCCTCAGAATCGTGAGAGCAGCTGCATGGGTGAGTGAGCTGGATGTCATTATCCACCTAGGGACAAATGACCTGGCTGGGAATGGGATCAGAACAGTGCAATAGGAGTTAGTGGAGTTGGGGAGGGGCCTTAGACAAGTAGCACACACAGTAACTTTCTCAAAAGTGCTATCTGTCTATGGCAAGGATGATGCTAGGGTACTCTGCACCATGGGATTCAATGACTGGTTGAAAAACTGGTGCAGAGCTCAGGGATTTGGCTTCACTGGGGACTGAAGCTCCACCTGGAGGGATACAGGCCTATACTGGCATGATGGTCTACATCTGTCTGGGAGGGGAACCAGGATCCTAGGTGATAGGTTTAAATGCTTCATTGGCAAGCATTTAAACTAGCCAGGGGGGTGCACTGATAAGGAGAAGGCAAATCCTAGCCCCCCAAAAATTTTGGGTAGTTAGTGAGGTAAACCTCAAGACAGAGCAGTCGATAATGAGAAGGGCAGGGATAAATGGGGAAAAAGACAAAGTCAGTAAGGACAGGGATGGGGCAAAAAGGAAAAAGGCCATCAAAAAATGGAGGGTAGTGAGTACCAATGCCTGTAATCTAGGTAACAAGCTCCCTGAACTGGTGGCCTTGATGGAAGAGGGATGCCTGGATACTGTGGCAGTCACAGAAACATGGTACACAGAGAACCATGACTAGGATGTCAACATACCAGAGTACACAATCCACAGGAGGGACAGGGAGGGTAGAAGAGGATGAGGATTAGCTCTCTATATAGGAGAAGGGATCAAAGCAATGGAACTAAAGGGTAAACAGGGAGGAGAGGAGGCACTGTGGGTCAACCTGGAGACTGGAAATGGCACCACAATCTGCACAGGGGTTGTATACAGACCCCTGTCTCAGGGGGAGGAAATGGACAAGGAAATGATAGAAGGCATCCTTAAGATGGCAGAAAAAGGGGAGATATTTCTGATGGGGACCTGAATATGCCAGATGTTAACTGGAGCATCTTTGCTGCAGCCACATCCAAGAACACAGGACCCAAGGCAGCATGGATTCACAGCAGGACAGTCAGGTTAGATGAATCTAATTGATTTCTTTGACTGGGTGACCAAAGTAGTAGACTGGGGAGGAGCTGTGGACATGGCCTACCTAGAGTTTAGCAAGGCATTTGATACAGTCCCTCACAAAAGATCAATAAACAAATTAGCCAGTGTGGGAGTGGGTCCCAGGGTGGTAGCCTGAGTAAAACATTGGCTGGACAACAGGACACAGAGGGTAATAATAACAGAGTCCACAGTGAAGAAAGAGGGGTTACTAGTGGGGTACCACAGGGTTCAGTACTGGGGCTGGTCCTTTTTAATGTCTTTATAAGTGACATTGCAGAGGGACTGGAAGGAAAAGCATGTCTCTTTGCAGTGACACAAAGATCTGCAACAGGGTTAATACACAAGGTAGGGTGGAAAGGATGAGAAAGAACTTGGCAAGGTTGGAGGAATTGTCATATGTATGGCAGCTTAGATTCAACACAAAGAAGTGCAAAGTAATGCACCTGGGAAATAAAAACCCAGGGGAAGAGTACACAAAGGGGGATGAGATACTGACAACAACAAAAATGGAAAGGGACCTGGGGGTAGTTATATCAGAAGACTTAAAGGTGGGCAAGCAATGTGAGAAGGCAATAAGGAGGCCTGGGGGAATACTGGGATGCATACGGAGAGGCATCACCAG
The DNA here is from genome assembly GCA_016271365.2 of Neoceratodus forsteri. Classification (NCBI taxonomy): domain Eukaryota; kingdom Metazoa; phylum Chordata; order Ceratodontiformes; family Ceratodontidae; genus Neoceratodus; species Neoceratodus forsteri. The sequence goes on from CM028130.1 coordinate 677,318,163, forward strand.
TAGAAAACAAGAAGTTGTTGTCCCTCTGTACAGACAGTTGGTAAGACCACATCTGGAGTACTGTGTGCAGTTATGGAGACCCCATCTCTGAAAAGAGATAGACAGGGTGGAGGCTGTCCAGAGGAGGGCAACCAAAATGGTTCAGGATCTGCACCAGAAAACATATGAAGAAAGACAGAAGGAGCTTAATATGTATAGCCTCGAGGAAAGAAGGGAGAGGGGGAACATGATAGAAACTTTCAAGTACCTCAAGGGAATCCACAAAGTCCAAGAGGGTAGCATCTTTCAGAAAAAGAGGTGTGCAAGAACAAGGTGGCACAATTTGAAGATAGAGGGGGATGGCTCAGAAGTAATGTGAGGAAGTATTTCTTCTCAGAGAGGGTTGTAGTTGCATGGAACAGCCTTCCTGTGGAGGTCATGGAGTCAAAAACAGTGGGGGAATTTAAGAATGCATGGGACAGACATAAGGCAGTTCTAGTGGGCTGTAGGAGGAAGTAGGCTGTTGGTTAACTAGGATCAGCAGCTTATCCGTTAGGTAGGGAAATGGGCAAACTAGGTGGACCAAGCAGTCCTTATCAGCAATCAAATTCATTGTTTCTATGTCTGATTTAACCCATGCTTTATTTGTATTATCTGTATTTTACACAATTTATGATGTTTTAAATTTATTATTCAAAACCTTTTAATTGTTTCTTAGGTGCTTTGGTTGCAGAAAGACGCCATATAAATAAAGAATAATTATTATTAACCATTATACAAAAAAATCAGTTAATACTTTAAAGGAGATAGGAAATACAGTTGCATTGTTAACTGCCTTTTTTTCGTTAAATCTCAGTTATGTGTTTTTATGTGCTTTGACCATTTTACAATAAATTAATACTCTAGATTTGTGGTGCCTTGAAATCTACGCTGTGTACCCCTCTCTGGAATGTCTACTGCTCTTTGCAGCATCTGCTGCTCTTTCTTTTCATGTTTCCAAGAAATGCTGTGACATCAGTTACACCATTCCATTCCATGCCATGCATCTGAATGACCCAGAATGGTGTAGCTGATGTCATAAAATGTTCAGTCACTATGTGAAGAGAGCAGGGCCAGCTGAGGGGAGAGGGGTTCATTGTAGTTACAAAGGAAATACAATGGAATTATTAACTCATTGTACTGTGAGTGTCCATTTTGTATCACGTTAAGTAACTGTTGGTTTGGACTTCAAACAAAGCTATTGGAAGTAACAAGTTAATTAACAAAAAAAAGTCAAGCCAGATCAGAACATAGGTTAGACACTAAAAGGAGAACAAGATGAAATTTAAACTTATACACATGTTTTCCTAGCACCCATAAGCACCTGCAAAAAGGACTGTAAGGTGTCAAAAGACAGAAATAACCAACCTTAAATGTATCTTTCATCCATTTTTATATTTGCTTGCACGCATGTGCAAGAAACATAGTGCCATCCTACGAGTTTTCCAGAGGTGTGTCAGCCTCTTCCAATTCAGTCAGTGTGTTTGCAGGCACGGTCACAGAGTGCCAATCACTGCTCCAGCTGTCTATGACAGCTGAAAATGCAGTGGCATACAGTTGAAAGGGAGAGCTCCGCTTGAGTGAGCAGAGCTCTCCCCCCCTACACACGCCACACACGCATCGTGCTCATGTACCTTCCTCCCCACACTGTAACGGCCGACAGGGTGCCCAACCGCCGCCCTCGTCCCCCCAAGCATCCAGGTGCCATGCTGGGACCCCACCCAGTGTGGCAAAATGTTTTATGGCTGACGGGGATGCCCAATCCCCCGTCAGCTACACTGTCTCTCCCCCACCATGCTGTCACCGATGGGGTGCCCAATCTCCCGTCGGCTCCACTGTCTCCCCACCCCATTACAGGGTGCCAAGCTGGGTGCCCACCTGAGCGTGGCAACAGATGCCATGGCTGACGGGGTGCCCAATCCCCCATTGGCTCCACGCCCCCCCAGCCATCCTTCTGCCACGTTGCCCACCCCAGCATGGCAAACATCCCGCATTGTCTTTTACATCAAAAAAAAACTGAAAGAAAAAAATGGTCCTCGCAGTCTCCCTGCCCCCAAAACCTGCACCCACCCACTATGCACCCTACCTCCTACACCCTCACTCCCATACTTACTCTCCGGAGTCCGGGCGCGATGATCTTCGGTGGGATCTGAACACGCCTGCCCTCTTCAAAGCCGACCGTGAACTGAGGAAATGCCAGTAAGCTGTATAATGGGATAGATAGGGGTTTTTCAACTTTGTTGCATATCTCAGGCATTTTGGGGAATTTTTGCACCAAATTTTCAACATGGGGTTTTTGGGACCCCTCCTCATGAATTCTTGCACTGTCATGGTGTTACTCAGGCCTAAAGTGTGATTTTGCAGCCACTGCGCAAAATCACCTTTCCGGAATGATTAATGAAATGACACTGCCAGTGTTCATAAGGTGGGCTCTCAAAAAGCCTATTTTGAAAATTTGGTGGAAAAATTACTAAAAATGACTGTTTTATGAGTGTGCGTTGCGCAATTCCTATGCACACTCGTAAGTTCACAAATTTTCAATATTTTCACTCCAGATTTTCAACATTGCCATTTTACCACACCTTCTTATGAGCAGTACAGCTGTCATTTTTCACATCTCACCCAAAACGTGTTTCCACCCATGTAGTTCACAATGGCACAGTTGGTGTGCAAACTCAATGTAAGGGATGCATTAAGAAAATCACAGTGACACTGTTCATGAGTAGAGGTCTTAAAATGGCTATTTTGAAAATTTGGTGAAAAAATCTAAAAATGACTGTTTTATGAGCGTGCGTTGCAGAGTTCCTACGCACACTCGTAAGTTCGCAAATTTTCAATATTTTCACTCCAGATTTTCAACATTGCCATTTTACCACACCTCCTTATGAGCAGTACAGTTGTCATTTTTCACATCTCACCCATAATGTGTTTCTGCCCATGTAGCGCACAATGGAGCAGTTGGTGTGTGAAATCAATGTATGGGACACGTTAAGAAAATCACAGTGACGCTGGTCATGAGCAGAGGTGTTCAAATGGCTATGTTGAAAATTTGGTGAAAAAATTCCCCAAAATGACTGTTTTAGGAGCGCACATTGGGCAGTTCCTATGCACGCTGGCAAGTTTGCGAATTTGTAATATTTGCACACCAGATTTTCAACAGTGCCATTTTACCGCACTTCCTTATGAGCAGTGCAGCTACCATTTTTCACATCTCACCCAAAATGTGTTTCCGCACATGTAGCGCACATTGGTACAGTCGGTGTGCGAAAACAATGTTCGGGACAGATTAAGAAAATCACAGTGACACTGGTCATGAGCAGAGGTCTTAAAATGGCTATGATGAAAATTTGGTGACAAAAGTCCATAAAATAACTGTGTTATGAGTGAGCATTGCGCAGTTTCCACGCACCCTCGTAGGTTCATGAATTTGTAATATTTTCAGTCCAGATTTTCACCAGTGTCATTTTTCCACACCTCCTTATGAACAGTACAGCTGTCATGTTCCACAACATGGCCGAAATGATGTTTTCACACTTTCAGTACAGAGATGCGTGGTCACTGTGGGAAATCATTGTTTGGGACAGATAAAGAAAATCACATTGACACTGTTCAGGATCGGAGGTCCCAAAATGCCTGTGTTAACAATCTGCTGTAAAAAAATCCCCAAACTAGTTACATTACGGGTGTGCGTTGCACAGTTTCTACGTATACTCGTGGCTTCACCAGTTTTTTTAAGATTTTCACAGCAGATTTTCAACATTGCCATTTTTTACACCTCCCAATGAACAGTACTGCTGTCATTTTTCACATCCTGTTCGGAATGTGTTTTTGCACCAGTGGTGCCAAATGCCATAGTCACTGTGCAAAAGCAGTTTTCAGCTAACAAACTGATATTGCCACTGTTCATGAGGTGGGGTCACAAAAAAAGCATGTTGAAAATTTGGAGTGAAAATGCCAATGAATGCCTGAGGTGTTAGGGTTTCCGACCATAACGCCACACCCTGTAGAGTATGACAGGCATGAGGGGTGTGACTTTGGATTCTTGCCTGTCATGCTCATACCATTCCACCCCCACCCACTCCCTGCAGCCAGTGAGAGGCATCAAGGTGTGCCTCGGATTCTTCGGGCCCAAACTTCACCCCATTCTCCTATACCGCACCCATCTCACCATATTTCCTGATGGAATGGGGTGCGCATAAGAGCCAAAGACCCCAAGGCACACCGTGACACTTGTCAGTGTCTGCAGGGTAGGGTGTGGTGAAATGGCGTGGTCGTAATGCCTGACAACCCAAAGGCACACCCCAATGCCTGCCACTCTCTTCAGGGTGGTGGTGGGGTTGGCTTCAGTTCAATGCTTCACTGCCATTCCTATTATGCAACTCTATAACTTCTACACTACCAATGCCAGTGCCAGAAAGCAAACATTTGGCATTGACAAATGCTTGTTTGACTTATCAGTGTGATGTTAAGTATTGTTATAGCCCAAGGCAAAATTGCAGACAACCATTGTTGACACTGTTTTGGGTCTTATGAGCCAAAGCAGGAAAGTATATTAAGTCAATAATCATAGATTTTAACCCTATTTAAAAAAAAAGGTTATACTGGGGAAAGTTACCCTCAAACATCCATGCTGCATGTCACCTTGTATGGTAAAACACACAAGTTTGATTCACACAGATGCTTTGTCATGGGGTCATCTTCCTTAAATAACAGACACATAAACCTTTTCTTTTGGATGCTCAGTTGGCAAATCCTTTATTAAAACAAACCTTGCATATTTTTTTTACCACAGTTATATTGTAATTCATCACATAACTATCATTTCCTTTTAATGACCCTTTATTCCTTAGACGTACACCAAAGTCACCCCCCACCCTTCAGCCTTCTGGTGCAAACCTCCAAAGTGCCAATGCTTCTTGATGCATGCCAAGTCTGAGTTCTCCCTTTTTCTCCTGGCCCAGTAATCTCTTGGCAGCTTGCTCTTTAATCTGAGAATTCTTTTCCCCTTCCTCCCACCCCTTTATTGTCTTTTTCCCCCTTTATTTTCCCCTCCATCCATTTCTGGCCACCCACTGCGGTCCACCTTCAGCAGTCCACCTGTGGCCAGTTCCACCAATTTTCCTCCATCTCTTACCTAACTATTGAGTGGGAGGGCGGGCAACTTAACTACCAAATTTAGAAAAAAAGTAACTTCCTTTCTCTTTTCCTTTTAACCCTTTCCTCTTTGGCGCACTTTTGTTTCCACAAATCCTTTCCTACCTTTTTCTCTCCCCACTCCCTTTTGTGCCCAGCCTCTTCCCAGCATCCCTTGTTATCCCTCAGTCCCTTCCCCAGTTCTTCTTCTTTTTGCTTGGTACCTGGTCATATCAGGTGACCCCTGACAATAAAGACTTCCATTTATTCCAGCAACCCATTTTGTCATGGGATCCCCTTCCTTAAATAACAGAAACATGGACCTTTCTTTTGGGTGCTCAGTCAGCAAATTCTTTATTAAAACAAACCTCACATGTTTTCTTTATTACCGATACATTGGAATCTATTACATAACTGTAACTCTCATCTCCTTTTTGATGACCCTTCATTCCTTAGATGCACACCTGATTCACCCCCCCATCAGCCATCTGGGTGCAACCCCCCAAGGCACTAACATGTTTAGATGCATACCCAGTCCATGTTCCTTATTTTTCTCCTGGCTCTGTACCCCTGGGCCCCTTGTTCTTTAATTTTTGTCTTCTTCCTCACTCTCCCTATTGCCCTCTTTATTCTCTTTCCTCCACTAGCCCATCTCCCGCTATTGTGATGGATGATTGGCTTCCCCACCATCTGCCTACCTTCGTTCCACTCCTCCAGAGCCCCTTCTAACTGCAAATTGAATAAATCTATTTCTATGTCCTTCTGATGCACCCAACTGGCCTATACAGTCCTACACACTCCTTGGAAATGTTCCTGTGTGTAATGATCAACCACCCAATTCCCATGACCATGGCTGCTAGTTTCCTATTGAACTGCTTCCTAGCCCCATCGATGGCCCTCACAGCTCTCATCTGCTGCCATATTCTCCTCAGCACTATCCCTGACCATCTGATTATTAACCCTGGCCACCACTTTCTGATAATTTCTAAGTCCCCTTTTCCTCCCACATCATGTCCACCCCTGGACTGCCCCCAAGTCATTACCCCACAAATGAATTATTAATACATCCGACTTGGAAAACTTCAGTTTTATATCCTCCAGTAATGGCAACAGCTGGGCTCACCATGTGCCTGAATACCCTTCCAGTGCACCTTTGCTGTGCTCAAATTCAGCCACAGGATTGGGCACCCCCGTCGGCCATAAAACATTTGGCCTCACCACCACTCTTTTTTATGCCCAGTAAATGAATGAGTGACCACAAATCCATACCTTTTTCCATCTGGCTGGCTCTGGAGGAACATAAAATAATTAATTAACATATTTTCCTAATGTACCTTTTATAACTGTCCAAGCTCCATCTACCCACCTGTTTCACTGCTGTCACCGACCCCCCCTTTATAATTAAACACATTTTATTACATTTTAGCAATTAATGACTAAAATAAGTGAAGCAAACAATAAACTTCTACATCCTAGCATAACAAACTATGAAACACAGAGCACATAAACACAAAACAAATACCCCCAACGCCACCCATCCACACCCCCAGCCACATGACAGATGCTGCTCTTACCCAGGGTCAACCCAAATGCAAAAAGAATTAAAAAAAAATCCCAAGTACTTGAAGAAGAACCGAGGTCAAAACTAATTCCCAGGGGAGCCATAACTTTGCAGTAGAAGTAAAGTGTGGAAAAGTTCCCATTGGGACAGATAAACATGGTAAGTATGGGAAACTTGAGCTATAGAGCATTCAACATTGAGGGCAGTCAAAGTCTCTTGTAACCATTCCATCCAGGTTAGAACATTGGTATATAACCAGTTACGCAAAATTATGAGTTTGATGATGGCAGCAGTAAGAGTCATGTAACCCTTTTGGGTGCCCAAGAGATAGTCCTTATAATCACCAGTTAAGCAATCTCTAGTGTGAGCACCTCTTGGAGGCCCAAAAGGGGATCCAAATGATCTTTAATAGTTTCCCAAAATGTCTGTTTCTTAGAAAACATCCATAACATATGGTATAAGGTACCTTCTGCTTGTCCACAGAGGGTACAATTAGGAGATTGTATCTGACCTATTTGATATAATCTCATTGGGGACAAATTAAGATTGTGCAGAATTTTAACCTGCTGCCACTGCAAGTAATCTTGTTTAACATATTTATATAAATCTTTCTAAATGTGTTTCCTGTGTTGATCTGAGTAATCAATACCAAGGCAGTTAACCCAATAAAAAGGTTTAGGTGAAGTACTGCTAGAACATCAGTAATCCAGCTCTTTATATAATTTAGAAATTTGGTGAGGTTGAAAAGCCTAATCAGAACAAATCTTAAAAACTTGGCCTGTTTGTCTCGAACATGGGGGGTGGCTAGAAATTGCAGTGCACAATGAAATAACTGATAACATTTAAAACAATCTTTAGAAGGGACTGTATATTGCGTTTGAAAATCCCTGAAGTTTAATGGGAGTTTGCTCAGAGAACAATATCTCTGTTGAGAGTGAGGGGCAATCTGGTGAAAAAGATGACCATGTAGTTGTTTAAACAATTAAAAAATTAGGATTGTGCACCAGCCCGCCAGTGCAGTGGTAGTGCTACCACTCACAATGCCTGCAGTCTGGGTTTGGGAACAAGCCTGGATCATTGGAGGGCAGGCTGGGTGATGAGGTTTGAGCGTCCGATGAACTGCTCGTCTCCTCCCGGGGGGTAGACGGTGTGGACTCAGTGCATGCCTGACCTCTGGTGGTGGTGGTTGGAGGTTCAGCAAGCCCAAAGCCTGATTCAGGGGGGAGTGTGACTGGCATTGAAAAGTGCCTTGGCATCCTAGAGCTGTCATGCCTATGGGAGAGGGAAGTACCAGGAAAAACAAACAATAAACAAAGCTCAGCCCTGGCAAGACACTGATGTGAGGGCCAAGATTAGTCCTCATTTGCTGCTGCTGTGACCTTCTGAGAGACTCTGATGATACAAAGAAGGTACAATGGGTCAGAGTGGGGCCCCTAATTGTCCCTGCCTGGGGGGTAAACCAAGACTCCATGGGGGGTTCTCAGAGATGTGATGATGGGCATAGAGTCATATACAGTGCCAATGATCAGGGGGCATAAAATAAATAGAAAAAAAAAACATTAGGATTGTTGAACAATGGCTGGTGGAGATCTTTATGAAATGACACAGAAACACATTTATATAGTTGGGCATGAGCTCCCAGGGATCAGGAAATTGAGGTAGAGTGTAAAGAAGCAGGTAGACACAATGGTGAAATGTAAAGCAAAGACAAAAGGGAAAGCTGACATTGGTCAACCAGTTCCTCTTCGATCTGTAACCAAGAAGAGGTATACATTTTAGTTGCCCAGAGTTCACTGGGGACACCCCCACAAAATATATCTGGCACCATGGAGAACAAAATAGTATCTCAAAAATGCAGTAATTGTAAGGCAACAAACATTTTAACTCTCATTAGTTATTTTTTATTTATTTAGTATGCTTTCTTCCATATGCTTCCCTGTAACTGAGACACTGCTGACCCCTAGACCCCCATTTCATCACCCGGGACTTACCTCCTCCTGGCAATACCCTTGGATTGTCCCCCAGGGTGGGGCCATCTCACTGGTGTGAACATACAATGATGGGAGAAGGAAGCCGGCAGGGGAACCTACTAGCATTGCCTCCCTGACTTGCCCCCACCCAATGGCGGGCCATGGAGTTGAGCAAGATATAGCGGGAGATGGGAGAGGTCAGCATCGGGAGAGTTGCTGTGTGCCATCAGGGTCAGGGGAAGAGGGGCATTATATATGCAGTCACTATTTTTGTTAAGTTAGTCCCTAGAGCGGGGTGGCATGCAATGAGATGAGAATGTGTTCTGCACCAACATCTGGCATGCCTCCCACAGTAACACAGGCACTGGTCACTGCTGCCTTCCGGTCCTCCACCAGAGGTCAGTCTGGGGACAGATACACACTACTCCTCTCCCCTGTGAAGGAGAGCAGTCCCTGGGATGCTCAATCCATCTCCCCCAGCTGGCCCTCCAACTCTCGAGTCTGTTCCTTAACCCAGGTTATCAGTGTTGCAAGTGGAAATCCAACCACTGTGCCAGTGGGACAGCCCCACCTCTCACTAGTTTTAAATATGCTCTCCTTGGACATTTATCTAACCATATGAAATGGTTTAGAGCTGAATGGAGATTTTTACACTGAGGTACATAGATACATAGATACATAGATACATAGACAGTGTCGGCAGATAAGGGCCTATGGCCCACCCAGTCTGCCCATTTAAGTTTGTAAGTTCAGTTTATGTTTTCCAGGAAGTCTGTTGCCCCTTACCCCTGACCTCCAGAATTCCTTTATGTCTATCCCATGCATTCTTAAATCCCGTGATTGTTTCAGCCCCCACCACTTCCTCTGGCAGGGTGTTCCACTTGTCCACCACCCGTTCTGTGAAGAAATTCTTCCTCACGTTTCCTCTGAATCGTCCTCCCTCCAACTTCATCCCATGCCCTCTAGTCCTGGAACATCTTTTTCGCTTAAAAATAGTGCATTCCTGCACCCTGTTCCTCCCTAGCAGTACAATATTTAACATCCCTAATGGATACAGTAAATGGGGCAATACATTCAGTTTTATAATGTTAGCCCTACCCCAAATCGTCATAGCAGAGACTTCCAATGCTCAAAGTCCAATTTGATTGTTTTAATTAAGTGGTCTGTATTATAAACTTACATTGAAGCAGTGGCTAATGCAAGTTTAACACCCAAATAATTAAGACATTTAGTTTCCCAAGAGAGATCTAGAGGTTCAGTCTTTGATTTACATAAATGGTGAGAAAGGGGAAACCACAGATTTGGCAGGGTTCTATTTATAAGCCAAAAATGCACACAATTCTATCACCCAGAGAACTGCAGGAATAGAAACCTGAGGGTTCTCCAGGTGTAACAAAATATCATCCACATATGTGGCAATTTTAAATTCTCAGGAACCAACATGTATACACTGAATCTGGGGGGAGGGGGTCGTATTAATTTTAAGCATTAAATGTTCATGATACAAATTAAAAAGCATAGGAGAAAGAGGACAAGCTTGTCAGGTTCCTGTAGTAAGAAAGAAGGGTGTAGAAGGAACACTACCACAAATAACTTGAGCTGAGGGGGGACTGATAGAGTAATTTAATCCACCTAATAAAAGGATTTAGGAAAACCAAATCTGCCTAACACAAAAAACAAATAGGGCCAAGAGACTATCAAATGCTTTATCTGCATCTAGAGAGACCAAAACTGCATCTCTCTCTCTCTCTCTCTCTCTGGACACAGAGATGAGAAGGTGGATTTATGTAGTGATCACTAGAGAGACTGCTAGTCATAAAGCTGATCTGCTCTGGCCCCTCCAGTTCCCCCCCAAACTTTATTCATCCTGGCAGCCAAGACCTTAGCCAGTATTTTAATATCAACATTAAGTAAATAAATAGATCTATAGCTGTCAGTACTAGTGGGATCCTTACCTGGTTTTGGTATTAATGTAATACGAGCCTCTTAAAAGCGATTGATTACTGAACTCGTGGTCATATACATAATTAAATATGTGTTATAAAGACTTCGTTAAATGGAAACTAACCCATCTGGGTCAGGGGCTTTATCATTAGTCAGACTAGTAACTGCTTCTCTGACTTCAATTTCCTGAATTGGAATATCTAATACCAAACAACTTTCGTCTATTAACTGGGGAGGTTAAAATTAAAAAAAAACTTGTGACAACTAGGCATCAAGATGTGAGGAGTCTAGATCCTCCCTATACAGCTGTAAGTAATAAACAGGAAAGATTTGCACCATTCAAGACAGGGAGGTTGTTAGATCCTCAATAATAGGATCACATAAAGCATGGACACACCTGGTTGCCTCTTGTTGGTGAAGACAGAGATCCAGCAAGCATCTGTCTTTTTCCTTATGTCCTAAATAAGTAAGTTTTGTCTGGGAAATAGTTTTTTTAGCCTATTTGAATAAAATTTCAGAACATGTAGCCCGTAATTGCACTAGGTACGTCCTAAGAGATTCAGGCTAGGAAGGACAGAGATTTTTTTTCCTTTTCCCACATTTCCATAATAAATTTTGCAGCTGATGTTCATGTTTTTTCAAATGTACTGTGGCTAATTTGATCAAGTCACCCCACAAGAGATATTTCAAAGTGCCCAAAACCTGGTCCAAATGTGAAATGGTTCCAACATTCTCCTGAACTGTAAGCTGGATAAACTCTCATGTGAAAGACCAGAATAGAATCATGTAGTAATCGAACATTAAGAGACCAGGTACAATCCCTGATCATCAATGGTAGAGAGTCCAGTATTAAGGAATCAGGGTCATGATCTGAGATGACTTTAGTTTCAATTTGGTAGGTGCAGGGGTAGATAAGGATTGTTGGTTATTTCAAAAATAATCAGTGTGGAAATAGGAATTATGTGGGCCAAATAGAAAGTATAGTTTATATTAGTGGAGTACAATAACATCCAAGGGTCTAGCAACCTGAGAAGTCAATAAACCCCTGAAGGGCTCTTTTTTCCCGGGAAGAGCCCAGTGTGTAATCTGATGGAATGGCCCAAGTCATTTTGGTAAACTATGATCCGATCACCACCTAAAATGAGCAAACTTGGCCATCACTGAAGCCAATCTAGGGAAACAAGAGGGACAACATACGTTAGTATCATAAATGGACCGTAGTAAGACCTCTGTCTAGCCAAGCCTGCCATGCACAAAAATGTATCTCACATCCCAATTAGCCACTTCTTCAAAACAGAAAAAAGGGACAGATTTAGCAATTAAAATTGCTACACCACACTGTTTAGTGCTATTACCTGCTCTGTAGACAAACCACACCTATAGTCATTTAAATAAAGATACGTGATATTGTAACAAATGACTATTTTGCAAAAATACTAACTGAGCTTGTAATTTCTTTAGATGTTTTAAGATTGCCTTTGAGTGTCCACCCTTAATATTCCAGGCAAAAAAAATGCCAAAAAAAACCCCCATAAAGTAAGCTCTGATGTTGGTACAAAAAAAGGTACTCTCTGGTGAGTCCCAGCATCCAGCACATGGAAAGAACTCCACTCTACCCTTAAACCAAGAAACTAGTATCCAGATCTCAACAATTCAGATATGAATAACACAAGCAAAATAAACATTTAACAAACTCCAGCCCCAAGGGCCTACGCCTATCCTCTTGGACCGTGATTAGCTGGCTGCAGCCCAGCTCAAATCTGAGACAACCGTGTAAAAGCTAATAGGCCTGCATTTACTGAGAACACATATTATCCCCATATGAATGAGGAAAACAAAACCAAGAAAAAAATGGTAACCACATGAAAGGTAGAAACTAATAAAGAAGGTGCTTGGGAACTCTGGCAGATGAAAATAAAAATGGCAATAAAGCTCTATTCCAGGCAGAGATGGCAGTCATTCAAGGCCAGGGTGAAAAAGAGAAAGTTAGAAGTAAAAATAAAAAAAGTCTCCAGAGGAGCTGAAGGTAAATAGACTTCAAGGATGGGGGTCATCTCTTAGGGCACAAAGAAAAAGTCACACAAGGAACCAAACAAAAATAACTTAGAAACATAGAACATAGAAACAGACTTTGATGGCAGAAAAGGGCCGCTTGGCCCACCTAGTCTGTCCATTTCCCAACCTACTGGATAAGCTGCAGATCCTAGTTAACCAACAGCCTATTTCTTCCTACTCCCCACAAGAATTGCCTTATGTCTGTCCCATGCATTCTTGAATTCTCCCACAGTTTTAGATCTTGCACATCTCTTTCTCTGAAAGATGCTACCGTCTTGGACTTTTTTCATTCCACTGAGGTACTTGAAAGTTTCCATCATGTCCCCCCTCCTCCTCTCCCTCCTTTCCTCAAGTGAATACATATTAAGCTCCTTTAGTCTCTCCTTATATGGCTTGTCTTGCAGACCCTGCACCATTTTAGTTTCCCTCCTCTGGATTGCCTCCATCCTGTTTATGTCCTTGCGGAGTTGGGGTCTCTAGAACTGGACACAGTACTCCAGATGGTGTCTCACCAACTGTCTGTACAAAGGGATAACAACTTCCTGTTTATTGCTGGTGTTGCCTTTCTCTATATATCCCAGTATCCCACTAGCCCTCCCTACTGCCTTCTCACATTGCTTGCCAACCTTATATGATATGATTACCCCCAGGTCCCTTTAGAGTTTTATTGTTGTTACTACCTACCCCCCCCCCCCCATTGTGTAACCTTCCCCTGGGTTTTTGTTTCCCTGGTGCATTATTCTGCACTTCTTTGAACTGAATACAAGATGCCATACTTCTGACCATTCCTCCAACCTTGCCAAGTCCCTTCTCATCATTTCCATGCCTCCTTGTGTATCGACCCTGTTGCAGATCTTTGTGATATCTGCAAAGAGGCATACTTTTCCTTCCAGTTCCTCTTCAATGTCACTTATAAAGACATTAAAAAGGACTGGACCCAGTACCGAACCCTGCGGTGTCCCACTAGTAACTCCCCTTTCTTCAGAATGGACTCCGTTTACTATTACCTTCTGTGTCCTGTTGTCCAGCCAATGTTTTACCCAGGCTACTACCCTGGGACCCATTCCCACACTGGCTAATTTGTTTATTAATCTTTTGTGTGGGACTGTGTTAAATGCCTTGCTAAAGTCTAGGCAGCCCATGTCCACAGCCCCTCCCTGGTCTACTACTTTGGTCACCCAGACAAAGAAATAAATTAGATTCATCTGACATGATCTTACCACTGTGAACCCATGCTGCCTTGGGTCCTGAGCCCCACTGGCCTCTAGGTACTCAGCAATTCTTTCCTTCAGAAGTGATTCCATCACTTTCCCTACCACAAAGATCAAACTGACAGGTTTGTAGTTTCCTGCCTCTGTCTTGCTGCCACTTTTGTGAAGGGGAATCACATCCACCCTCTTCCAGTCCTCAGGTACAACACCATCCTCCAATGATTTGCTAAATAGGGTAGTCAGTGGTGTCCCTAATTCTCTCCTTAATTCTTTTAGAATTCTGGGGTGAATCCTGTCATGCCCCATTGCTTTGTCCACCTTCAGTTTTAGGAGTTCTTTCAGAACCCTTTCTTCTGTGAAAGGACTGGGATCAACCCCCCTATACAGAGTGCTTCTTTTAATTGGATTAGGTACCTCCCCCTCCTCCTCTTTTGTGAATACTGAGCAGAAGTATTCATTCAGTATCCCTGCTTTTTCGTTGTCTCCTTCTGCCCACCCACCGTCCATTCTATTCAGCCTCACTATCCCTCCCTTTGTCTTTCTGTGCTCCCTAATGTACTTATAAAAGGTTTTATCTCCCTTCTTAACTGAGTTGGCTGTCTTTTCTTCAGTTTGGGCCTTTGCTATTCTGACTGCCTTCCCTGCTTCCTTCTGCCTTAAATCTCCCTAGTTCCCTCAAATAGCTAAAAATGAGGAGTTAGAGACAGTTCATGTATGACCAAGGAAACAAATGGCTACTTAAACAGAGAGCTCCACTTCACTGCTTTTAAAATCCTTCTAGTTCCCTGAGTAAGTCACCTCAGTACTGTGCTCTTGGCATCTTTTATTGTCAGCGAACACCCGACTTAATACTTATGTGCATATTTTATCCAGTTTATCGGACATCTGACCCTCCATGATTGCTGATCTTGGAAGAAGTCAAAGGCACAGCTCTAGCTTGGCAGGATGACAGTGTTAGAAATGCATGTGGTGGTTGGGCTAATGGACTTATCAGATATTAAAAGAATGTTGCAAGCCCTTACCCAGGATGTCCCGGAACTCAAAGCCTCTATTAAGCATATGGAGGATCGCATGGAAGCAGAAGAATGCTGAATTACAGATACAGAGCTATTTGCCATGAAGACTGAGTCCAAAATGGCAACCCATCAAAACAAAATAGATCATCTGGTTGGTCCAGTGGCACTGAGGGTTGAGACACTGGATGATTCACCTCATGACATGCCAGTGACCCAGGTTCAGGAACGAGCCTGGGTCATTGGAGGTCAGTCGGTTGGGAGGAAGGGAGCAGGACTGAGCAGCTGAAAGGTAGCTCTCCTCTCCTAGGGAGGGATCTTGTCATGCCCATAATACAGCTGCACCTAGTTGGAGGCATGAGGGTACTGCAGGTTGGTGGCTGCATGAATAGGGAGGGTGCTGTAGAACCACCGCATGCATGTACCTCCACATGTATACACATGGTAACAGCATGAGTGGGGAGAAAATGGAGCTTGTGGGCTCCATGATGTCCTGGTGGCATTCCCAGTGATAGGGATGCTAGCCAGGAATGGATGTAATCCCCCCCAAGGGCCAGAACCCTGCCTGCCATCTCCCTGGAAAAAAATTCAGGGTTTAAAAACAAACAAAAAAAAAGAGATAGTGTGGAGAAAAAGGTTCAGCTCCTTTGGGCAAAAATCGACAATTTGGAAAACAGCGGCTACCATAACAAGTTACGGATCTGTCTTTCAGATAAGATGTTAAACCGAGGTCCCATCAGCCTGGATTGGTGTTAGTTCAGGTGGATGCTAAAGATTCCATGGCACTTATCAAAAAAGAGTAGGGGAATTTTTTTATTGATACAAATAAAACAAAAAGGTATTACATCACACAACACATAAGGAAAAGAAACAACAAAAAAACTGAAAAAAGTATTACATCATACAATCACCCTAATCATAAGTTATAACTGAACCCTCCTTCCCCATTAAAAGAGTAGGGGACATTTTTATGGAACAAAGAATAATACAAAATGTATTACATCATACAACTCATAATAGGGAAAATCAATATAAAAATCTGAGAAAAATAGTGAAACAGACAATCACCCCATCACTTCTCATGAAACCAACCCCCAAGGGGGGAAAAAGAAAACAAATTCAGGTAATTGGTGCATCCTTGATTGTAATCCAAGGGAGGCCTTTCCACAACGAGAGCAGTTTATCCCGCAGAAAGATGTATCTGTCCTTAAAGAAGAGCTGCTTCAAGTTCAGCTCAACCTTTCTCAAAGTTTCCATATGTGACCTCACTTTTGCTCTAATGTAAAACCACATCTAGCCAACCAGATCTGCCATTTGAAACTTGTAATCAGCACTCGTAAGGTACTGATATGCCAGGCCTGCCAAGCAGGCGGAAAGGCACCATACATGAGGATATCAGAAGACACTGTGGAAAGTATTGATATACCCAATTCCTGATCCACAAAATCCCCAAAATCAAAAATGAAAGAACAAGCAGAAAATAAATGTGCAATAGTTTCTTCTTTGTTATTACACTGGAATCTATGACAAAGACTTTCTGTCATTTGTTTGTGTTTATGGTTAGCACCAATACTAATTCACTCATGACAAGCCAGCCAGTGCACATCCCACATGACAACTGGAATTCTCCAATTAGTCAGTAATTTCTGTAAGGCAAACAATTTATTAGACAGACATTTTTCAAAAACCTGATCTACGAAACAAAGGGAATGTAAAAGATGGGCTTAAAGTTGATTTCTTTGGAAAGTTTCAACTTGATCCTCTGTAAGACGCCATTGCTTCAATCTAAGAAAAGATTCTCTAAGATAACTCGAAATGGTAGATGATTTTCTAAGCACACCCAGGCATCCTGCAGTCCATTGGTCAAACCAAACCTTGCATATTTTATATAGTAAAGTTTCCCAACCCGAAGATTTAAAAAGCTATTAAAAAATAAAATCGGGTTAACCATATTTAAACCTCCACAATTAAGAGGTAAATAAGTAACATTTTGTTTAATAGGGTTAAGGTGACTTCTCCATAGAGCTTGGAAAAAAATACTCCACAAAGTAGTTTCATACTTTTTTGGCAATGGAAAACATAACTAACATATAAAAAAACTGGGATCAAAAAAGTTTTAATTAAATAAATCCATTTTTTCATGTTTGGCTTCCATTTATTCCAATGAGCAACTTTCTGTTTACCCAGCTCTAATTTAGGTTCCAAATGTAACTCATCCAAATTCCCTAGTCCAAAATGGATCCCCAAAATAACAATGGAATCCAGATGAATATCGATACCAGCTAAAGAAGTAATGGGCATAAGGGTAAAACCCAACTTATATCTAGAGCATTTAGGAATAATCAGGGATGCACCAGAACATTGACCAAAATCTGTACAGACAGAAACAGCAAGTTGAACTGAGTCCTCAGATATCACTAATAAATTCATATAATCCACATAAGCAACTATAGAGTGTTGGATACTAGAGGTGTTAACAAGCAAAGGACTAATATTCTCATGAGCCACAATTTTCTAAAAATTCTTGTACTGTAATTGGACTACAGATATCCCACAGTGATATATGGTCAACCACTGGAATATTTAAACCGGACAAGAAAGCACGTGCCACATCCACCTGGGCAACCAAAGGCCCATGCATTGTGGTCATATAAGAAGTAACTACATCCATAATTTCAATGTGAGGCTTGCACAAATGTCCATTGGGGAAAGGAGACAGATCATCTCAGTTTTCACCAGTTTTTGAGAACAGTTATCAAAGGGGCAGATTGTCGCAGAAGAGCCCTGAACACCATATTTTTGCTGATAAGACAAAGCTTTAAATTTATGATTATGATTGCTAGTAATTCTGATTTAAGTTGGAAAATTTGTGAGGTCAGATCTTGTTTAATTTCATAGGCCAATGTTAATAAATAGTGAAAACGAGACCGATTGTGCAAGTAAGCAAGATACTGATTATGACAGACAGCCTTGCTAAGACGTTTATATAATTTCTGTAAATCAAATTTCATAGATTCCCACCACTGGGTAGGGTCATCAAAAAAAAAAAAGAAAATGGTCTTCCTAGCTGCAATGAAATCCTGGATAGCTGTCACCATAAATTCTTTGTGTAGCAAGGAAGCATTCATTTTTCATATACCTGGGCCTTTAATGATATGTGGAGTGTGACACAAAGAAAAGGAAACCATTACATGATCCATAAATTCTGCTGGGTAAGAGGCAGCCAGCCCTACAGGGAGGGATTTAGAAATGAAAAAATAATCAATGGGAGTAGCCAGTCTACCTTTATGAAAGGTAGAAGTGAGCAACTTGTTCTTACTGAAATAAGCATCTGTGAGTTTGCCTCCTGAGATAGTATCACATGAAAAAATTTGTAGCACAATATATTTTATTTTTGGAAAGCTTACTTAACAATTTGGCTATAATACTGCAGTTAAAATCACCAGCAAAAACAACATAAATCGAAGTATACAAAAAGGGCTGGATAATTTTCAAAATAGATATGTGATAGGCTTTAGTTTGTGGGGCATAGAGATTGATCAACCTATATACAATATACTATATATATACTATATATACTATATATATGTGGTGTGTTGAATAATCACATCAAGGAGCAAGACATGGTCTGGTACCAGATAAATCAATTTAAGCAAATGAACAGAAGGTGTCGCAAAGAGGATGCCCACCTCAGATGCCACATCCTGACCAATGGACCAAAAGGAAGGGCCCTACATCCAGGAGGATTGTACAGCTTTAATTTCACGAGTAGTGTGAAAACGAACATCCTGTAGGAGGACAACACTAGGATGAAAATCAGACAGATAGGAAAACACTGCATTCCATTTCACTGGCCTTTTAATACTATTCATACTAATAGTGTAAAAGGATAAATCCATTGGAAATTATGTAAAGGAAGGAATCATTTAAACCTACCCTTTCTCAAAGAGTACCCCCCTATTTTTGGACTTCTGTGTGACTTTTCTCTTCTGTTGTTTAGAAGGTTGATTCAGAGCACACTGATGTGAGGAAGTCTCAGGGAGAGCGAGGACTCCAAGGAAGAGGTGTCAGACTCATCCTCAGAATGCCCAGAAAGAAGAGCATCATACTTATTTGTGAGGGGAATAAGTTGTGGGTCAACTGAAACTTGTGTGGGGTTCTAGGAGGTCTATGATGAGTCACCTGCTTTTGTAGCACAGACGCTACCTGCACTGGGGGGGGAGGAATGGTAGAGACCAACGGAACAGGTACGTCCATAACCTTTGGGGGCATCACCTGCAGATCTTCCCTACTAGTCATTTCAGGAACACTAGAGGGTGTAGGCTGTTCAGAACTGGAGATGAGGGAAAGGGCACTTGCAAAGGGATAGTAGTCTGAGGTTGTTCTGGAGGTGGAGGGTCCACAGGAGAAATAAGTTAGAACTACTTATCCTGTTCTTTTGGACTAGGGTAATAAGAAGCCGTTGTTCCACACCATCTGCATTATCAGAAACATTATGGGCAGCTAATGTACAGTTCTGAAAAGTGTGACCAGTGTCCCCTCATAAATTACACAGACATTCATTCAAGCACTGGGAACCCATATGCCCCTATTCCTCACAAACAGTACACCTCAGTTGATAACACACACTGCTCAAATGCCCTTCTGAACCACATTGATAGCATGTTTTAGGCTGTCCTGGATAAAAGAGAACACCTCTGTCTCGGCCTAGGAAAAAAGAATTAGGTAAATGCAATACTCCATGGTCATTACTATTTAACAAAACCTTTACCCTCCAACCCCCTGTCCAAATAGTCTCTGTGTCGAAGATAGCCTCAGGCTCTTCTAAAACAGTACATTTCTGTTTTAACCAGTGTGTTAAGTCATGGACACTCACACCCTCATTACGAAAGAGAACTGTAACAAACGTATGTTCAGGTTTTGAAAGGGGTGTAGCCATAAAGGGTGACCATAAAGGTGATTTCTTGGGGGGAATGATATTGAGTCCAAAAATGTTGCAGTCCCCCAGTCATCTTAAAGCTGTTATCAAAACTAGATTCACCAAAAATGTGAATCAAAGCATGAAGTTCATGAGCAAAAATCTTCATGGAGTTTTCGAGAAGTTGTTGTGCAACAAAAACTCTATCAGTGAACTCCTGCAATCCCCCAGTATATAACAAGCTCACAGCATTATGATGCTTAGCAGGTAAAATAGGAGTCTTAAAGAGGGAAGCATAAGGTCTTGTATCAGAGCAATTAATCAGATTCAAAGGCCTGTTAACCACCTCCTCTGCCACATGTGTAGGAAAGCTAGGAGTCTGTAATGCGTCTGTAGGTAGATTCAGAATAGGGTTTTGTGTCAAGTTAAACTTGAGAAGGAAGATCAAGTGCAAGGTCAGAACTAGGGTGCAAAGACTGAGGGCAAGCAGAAACATCAGGGGAAAGTGATATGGGAGAAAGACCAGATTCCCATTTTTTTGACTTTGAATTATACACCCACCCTGCAAAACATTATGTACAGACCAGTTAGAATGTGAGGTGGTTGCCAAGGCAGGACAAGTCAAGGAAGTTTCCCCAGAACAAACAGTAACCTTAGTCGACAAATCTCTTGTCTCAGCCTGGGCAGTGATAACAGAATTACCTGGAGAGCATGTCTCGCTCAATTCCACAAGGTCCACCCAACTGATTTCCACCGCTTTTGAAGCTGGCACGTCTGAAGTGTCAGTCTGGACCTTGTTGACAGCTGAGTTAGGAACAGCAAGCCTAAGATCTCAAATCTGCTGCTGAAGTTGGAATTTCTTGAAAAAGTATTGCCTTTCTGCAGCCAGTAGCTGCTCCGATAAGGCCTGTACCTGAGGAGAAGATGCTACAGGCACCTCTCTTTCACTAGATTGATCTTCCTCTACCTCCTCTTCATCTAAAGGACTTTCCTCAGCAAGAACAGCCAATATCGGTGTTTCAAGGTTCTCCATCTCCACCACATTGGAGTCTCTGGTAATTAGAACATTTCCAATAGCAGGATCCACTGTACTCAAATCTGACACAGCCCGTGGTGAATTCAAGACAGAAACATGTTCCTCAGCAACCATCTGCTGCTCCTCACCAGCCATGGAGGCGGCCATCTTGCCTGAGCACTAAACTGGCCAG
Source organism: Neoceratodus forsteri (assembly GCA_016271365.2). Classification (NCBI taxonomy): domain Eukaryota; kingdom Metazoa; phylum Chordata; order Ceratodontiformes; family Ceratodontidae; genus Neoceratodus; species Neoceratodus forsteri. The sequence goes on from CM028130.1 coordinate 677,339,194, forward strand.
CAGTCCCCCTACTGGAGAGAAAGGGAATTTCCCCAGTGTCCTGGCTACATTTCTCCCATTCAAAAATACCACGAGCAGCTTAATCTGGTTCAATTTCAGTTGCTTACCATCTGTATCCCCCCTCCCCCTGGTCACCCCTGAAAAAGGGAATTCTAGGCCCAGTGGGCTTACCGTGTCAAAAAAATTCAATAAATAAATAAATTCAGCCAGAAGGCGTAGAAAGTACAAATATGTATGAATTTATTCAGAAGATGATGATACTACAGGCTCTGGATTTCTTCTGGGATACCCCTCTGGAAGTGGAACATGTGCACAGATCTTTAGTCCCCAGGCCAGCAAGGGGAGCCCCCCCAAAAAAAATCTGATTGTGGCATACTTTTTAACATATTCTGTAAAAGAACAGATCATATGTCTAGCAAGGGAATGGGGTCCACTGAATTGGAATGGTCATACTGTATATTTTTTCCAGGATTTCTCCAAAGAGGTGGTGGCTTGCAGAAAGGCCTTCACACCAATCCATAAAGAATTAGCCTAGAATTGGCTATAGTACAATATGAAATACCCTTTAATCCTGGCTGTGTTTTGGGAGCAACAATGGCTACACTTTGAAACCCCTACAGAGGCACAAAGGTTTCTAAGGGACATGAGTGCTGGAACCTTGCCGGGGAACAACAGAATATCCAGGTAGGATAGAGAAGTGGGAGCAACCAAGGGCACTTAAGGATGGTCCCTTATGGCTGAATGCATCACAATCCTCTCCAGCTGATTCAGCCCTTCCACCACAATCAGACAGACACAAACTCCCACCACTTTTGCCACCCAATGGCGAGCCTTGGCACTTGCAAAAATGGATGAGGCACAGAGATCAGGGTAGACCTGCAGTAAAAGGACACCCCATATCACCACAGCAGTCCCACAGTGCCAGAAGGAGAGACAGCACTAAATCACTGTGCACAACCCCTGATTCTCTCCCCTATGGCTAGTCGGCAGACCCTGTTCTGAAACACCTACAGATCACTTCCCCAACAAAGGATGAATAATAGCAACTCTCACCAATGGACTGGGCTGAATGTACAGATCCCAAACAGGACAGGGATAGCTCTGCAGTTGACGTAACTACTGTCCTGCAACCCACACCTGCACAGAATACACTGTTGACAATAGCTGCTCCACTGAACCCTGTAGCAAAGATACAAGCAACTTCAACTGTTCCATCAAATCTCGATGCCTAAGACTGCCAATGGACCTCTTTGGGTGTTATTGATTAATGTGGTAACTGGTCTCTAATCTGCACTTTGACAGATGATTGTGCTTGGAGGGTTATTTATCTTTTGTTCAGGGGCTCAGGTGGAGAGGAGAACCATGCTTTTTCACTATACTGGTAGCAGTAATACTATTTAATCTCCCTAACAACACATGATGCCCCAAGAAGATATTACAACACGACAACTGTAGAGTTTTCCTCTATACTTGCTGAGTTCCCCTATATCTTATTTGGTTGGTATTAAACAAACAGAGACAAATTAAGGAGCAGATACTCATTATAGCCATTGCAGGTGCTGGAATAACTGGAGACCTGATTACATAGCACTGCAAGGATATTAGAGGCAGATACATCCTTTTTGTAGATAGTGTTGCAGCAAAGTTTTAATCCACTTTCAAGTTTTCAGGAAAGTTGACAAATTTACCTCTGCAGATCAGTTTGCGAAGTTCCATCTGTAAACTAAAATTTCACCATTTGTAATTTCACTTTGCTTTGGGTTTTTTAAGTGCAAATTGCACTTAAAAAAGCAAACAAACTGTACTTAAAAAAGCACAAAAGCAAGGAGAAGTTACAAATTGTGAATGTGCCCCCCCCCATCGATTGCTGGCCCCAATAAAAAAATAATCTGAAATCCCTGGTGTCTAGTGGCTCCCCCACCCCACAGATCACTGACTCCAATATAAAAAAATAATCTTAAATCCCTAGGCCTGGATATTCAAAAGGGTTGCACATGGTGCAACATGGATGCACCATGCGCAGCCCACCAATGCACCCAGGCGCGATATTCAATTGGGCAAGTTGCGATGCCTAACTCCTGATGTGCCGAGGTGCATCGGTAATGTATGCAGCGCAAGTGCGGGGGGGCATGCCCATGCATATGCGGCACATCCCAATATTCATGGGTTCATTCACATATTGATCCTGTGTAGAACAGTATGGTCTGCATGCCCAATGGTCCACGCAGTCGATAAATAGGCGTACAGACTGTACTGTATGCTGTCATTTGGCAGGTGGCTGGGTGGCATGCAGGCAGGGTGCTGCCACCCACCAATGACAGTGGGGGTGCTGGGTGGCAGGGGTCCTCAGTGGGTGGGTAGGGGAGGGAGGCACCACTGGGCCACCAGGGTATCTAATGCTAGTTCTGCCCACGATTGGGCACTGTGGGGGTTACCACTGGACCACCAGGGATGGTAATAATACTAATGTCCACGATCAGGTGATGGGGATATTATGATCACTCATGCCCATGATCGGGTGATGGGGGGGTTACGACTGGACCACCAGGGAAGGTAATAATACTAATGCCAGTGATCTGGTGATGGGGGGTATCCACTGGACCACCAGGGATATTAATATTACTTATGTCCATGATCAGGCGTATTGGAGTGGGGACCACCATGTGATAGCAGGGTGACGGTCCCCAACGGCTGCAGCCTGCAGGGCACCAGGCTCAAGTCACCGGGGATTGGCACACCACATGCAAATGGGGCCATAATGACATGCAAATGGCCATATTTATGCCTTGCATGCATAATGGCCTCATTTGCATACCCAGTGCTGAATATCACAGTTGATGCATCTAGCGCAACTGCACTTACGCTGGTGCATCCCCCTGCTCCTGATCTGCCACTCACATTGGCACAGTGCCACTGCGCTGTGTGCAGGGCGTGCACCATCAGTGCCATATTCAATGGTGCTGTGCCATGGTGCAGCACCATTGAATATTGCCTGGTCCATGCCCTGGAGCAGGCCAGTTGCACTGCACCTGGCCTTGTGCCCCTGCCCAGTGCAGTATGAATATCCAGCCCCTGGTGTCTAGTAGACCCCCACCCCGCTGATCGCCGGCTCCAGTATGAAAAAATAAATATCTGAAATCCCTGGTGTCTAGTGGACCCCCCAACCCACCGATCATTGGCCCCAATATAAAAAAATTGTTTTAAATCCCTGCTGTCTAGTGAACACCCCCCACCCTGCCGATCACCAGCCCCAGTATAAAAAGAATTAATCTAAATCCCTGGTGTCTAGTGGCCCCCCCACACTGCCAATCACCTGCTCCAATTTAAAAAAAAAGTTATCTTAAATCCCTTGTATCTAGTCAACCCCCCAAACCCATTGATCCACCAGTCCCAATATAAAAAGAAGTAATCTAAATCTCTGGTGTCTGGTGGACCCCCATCCTGCCAATCCTGGCTCCCCCCAAAATCTTAAATCCTTGGTGTCTAGTGGACCCACCACCCTTCCATCAGGTAGTGCTCCCCACCCTGCTTTTCCCCACCCTGACCCCGACTAGGTCACTGACACAGCCCTCCACTGACCTCTGCAGCCAGCACCCTGACTGACCTCTCAATGAATGAGCACGCACTTGTACAAGCACGTGCTCATTCATTGACAGTCAGCAAGCTCATCATCATTGTAGGGGATGCTTTTCAGGAGGCTGGAGAAGGTTGGGGCCTGTTTCTGTCCCTGGTGGTGGGGAAGGATGTAAGGAATGTCATTGTGGACCCCAGCAGGGGTCCTCAGTGTCATTCCCCCATCCTGCCCCTCACTTCAGCAACTGGAAAAACCTCCCTACCCTTCTCTAGATCCCTGAAAATGTCCTCCTCTACAATGATGAGCTGGCTGACTGAATGAATGGGCACATGCTTGTACAAGCTTTCACTCATTCATCGAGAGGACAGTTCAGCTGCCGGCCATGAAGGTGCATGGAGGGTTGTGCCGGTGACCCACTCGGGGTCAGAATGGGGGACAGGGTGGGGTCATTACCTGATGAGGTGAGGGGTCCACTAGACATGAGGGATTTAAGATTATTTATTTTTTTATTGGGGCTGGTGATTGTCAGGGTGGAGGTCCATTAGACACCACCAGGGATTTAAGGTAATTTATTTTTTTATTGGGGCTGGTGATCAGTGAGACTGGTGGGTCCACTAGACACCAAGAATTTCCACTAGATGGTAAAACACTAATACTCCACAAAATTAGAAGTTTGAACTCCACCGGCAGAGTTGCCAAATCCGCATTTGGTGGAGTTTGTTTGGGGAGGGCAAAGTTGGGCTTCACACAGTGATGCACTCCGCAAAGTGGGAAACATCAGCGAAATAGCTTGAGGAGCAAATGTTCCCCACTTCGTGCATCTCTATTCATAGATAGCGCATTATCATACTATCCCCAATTGTTCAAATTTTCAGTGGTTATTTTCATACCCTTTCCCTGCCATTATACTGCCTTTTGCTGGCCCTGCTGGTAAACATTAATACTACTCCCCAGGTCCAACTACTGTCTAAACCTCTGGCCCCCTGTCCCAATTGTGTCAGGTCAATTTTCTTAAAGGGACATCCACTGTAATTTGCAGGAAAGAGGAATTCATAACTTCCTCAGCCCTCCCCATCTATGTTAATTTTAGAGCACAATGAGAATAACTTTTATACTCCCCTCTCCTCATCTCACAGAGTGGATGAATATACATACCCAGACTCACTTGGTCACAAGAAGGAGGAATCTCCTTCTCTGCCTGGTTACCTCTTCTAGTTTATGACTCTGCCAGGTAATACTAAAAGATGTTTTACTATTATTATTGTGGCAGGAGCCATTGTGATGTTTGTTATACCAGCACAAAAGTTACTGGGAAGGTAATCCCAATGTCAGCGTGAAAGCTAGTAGACCTACAGTAGGTTGGGACCTGCTCTTGTTGTTTCTATTTAGAGGATCTGCATATATTGCTCAGATTCATGTTGAACAAATTTACTGGGTGTTCGGTTAATATAGCACTGTTAGAACAGCGCAGTGAAAAGCAGTGAGTTCAGAAGAGCGAATGTGATTACAGATTTAGGGTTAACATAGCAAAGGTGATTTACCGCTACCCTTGTAACTGTTGTCACATCTGAGGAGAGGAGAAAGGAGTAAGGTGAGTGGTATCTCAGCAAGCTGCTCCCATTGTGTAGGAGCTGAGAGCAGGAAAATCATTGGTGGAGAAGTGTCTGGGAGACCAGGGTTCTGTTCCGGGTCTCCCGACTGTGATGTATTTTTGTGTACACTACCCCACCTATATTGTTTTTTTTTTCTTGTTCTCCCCCCAACTTCTTCCTTTTTGCTGGGTTTCACCTCCCCATGGAGTTGATTATATTTTAGATATGGGGTCAGTGGGACAAAGTCCCCCCCCCCAACAAACATAACTTTTTTGTGGTTTGTTATTTTTGTCAAGGTAGTGCTTGCTGATATTACTGAGTACTAGCCTTGCTTTAGCTGTGTTGCTCTGTATGGTTTTGGATCACACTGTTTTTAGTTAGCTGTTTTGACTGGGAACCAATTTGTTTTGTTATTTTATTCAGGTTTTTTAGATACTGTTCATCCATAATGGCAGTGATATTTATTATTGCTGTGATTGTTTTCTTTGTATTTGAATTGATAATCAGGTATCTATTCTTCCATATTACCAAGACCACTCTCTCTTATTACTTACTTGCTGTTCAAAGGCCATGCCATATCTCTGTATTTATACGCATACACTTCTGCCATGTTTCTGTGACTCTACTTATTTTAAATCTTCTCCTGTTTTTCTTGTTCCTCTGCAGACCAGCAGGAGCAGGCAGAATAGTACAAGCTACCTGATGTGGCTGCGTTGTCACTGGCACCCCATTTGGCAAGGTATTATTGGTATGTAATAATTTAGCTAGGTCTCCGAAAATATTAGGTATAAGGCTGCTTAATGAGTAACCTAAAGATAATAACCTGGAATGTTCAAGGAATCAACCACTCAAACACAAGAACATTCTTAATTATTTAAAGTCGAATGCCTGTGATATTGCCCTATTACAAGAAACCCACCTCCTCAAACCAGAATTTGTTAAGCTCATCTGGTGTAGGTTGGCCAGAGCCACTCCAGTCATTACTCATTGAAAAAGAGAGGTGTTGACAGTCTTCTAAAGAAATGAAGACCATTTCAAGTGGACCAAGCCTTCCAAGATAAAGAAGGAAGATTGCTCTTGTTAGCAGGTAAAGTGCAATATAGACCATTGATAATAGGTTGTATTTACTCCCCCAAAGTAAATAGCCCTAATTCTTTCACTCAGCTGGCCCAGATTCTATCTGACATGGGTTCCCCTGATGTACCACTCATATTGGGTGGAGACTTCAACTTGTTACTCAACTCCCTTATGGAAAGGTCCCATCCAAGAATGTGGCACCCCCTCCCATTCTCAAGTGAGGCAAGTTTTGCAACAACTGTGCACTGAGATGAATTTGGTAGATTGCTGGAGGATACACCATCCCAAAGCCAAAGATTGTACCCACTGGTCCTCTAGATTCCAAACATGAAGTAGGCTAGATTACTTCTTATGTAGTTATTTGATTCTTTCCAGAATTATCGACTCCTACACTCAGCCTCTTTCATGATCAGACCCTGCACCAGTGTCCCTAATCTGGCTGCCTCAGCATGCCTTAGCTAAATCACCCAGATGGTGTTTTAACCTCACCATGCTATGTTCCATCGATACAAAGAGAAAAAGATTCTATTTCTATACAAATGCAAGTCCAGATGTTTCTGAGCTGTTAAGGCCATTATTGAAGGCAAAATTATAACATATGCTTTCAAAGAAAATAGAAAAAGGTGACAGGAGATTGAGACCCTCTCTATTCAGCTATAACAAGTAGCAGAGCAGCTATACCAGGAAATACAGAAGTAGGACCAAAAGATTAGGCAGGCTCTGAATCTTAAATATAATCATATCACCATATATCATCAACAGGCAACCGGAGCACAGTTCTTTTGGAAACAATTGTATTGGGAGTTGGGAGAAAAGGCCTGCAAACTTCTTGCCTACTGGCTCAAGTGTAAACAAGCTGAGACCCATATATTGTTCATTAAACTCCCAGATGGAGATCTGGCATCAGACCTGAAACAGGTAAGTGCAGCATTTTGGGACTACTACACCAACTTGTACAGAAGTACTATTACACCTAATATTGCAAAGTATGATGAATTTTCTGGAAACATTTCCCTGCCGTGTTTGCCTCCTGAACTAGCCCAGACTTTGAAGAGGGACATCACAGAGGCAGAAATTTCAGCAGCAATTTGTAATCTAGCCATGGCTCCAGGACCAGATGGTTTGAGCTCTGATTTTTATCAAGTCTTCCAACCTCTGCTTACCCTATAGCTTCATGCCCTTTATCAATATATTCAATCCCAAGGTTGCCTCCCATCCATACTGCAGGAAGCCACTATCACTCTCCTGCCAAAACCCAACAAAGACCCATTACTTTGCTCCAGTTACAGGCTTATATTCCAACTCAATGTTGATGTAAACATCCTGGCCAAAATGCCTACAGATCATTTAGAGAAGGTTCTACCTCTCTTAATACACAAATTGTAAACTGGTTTTATGAAGGGTCAGCATGGTAGTGATAACCTTTGGGCTGTACATAACATTATCCAAATTGCTAGTCATGACCCAAACACAGCTGCCCTCACAGCTATCGATGCCTCATTTGATTCAATCAAATGGGAATTCCTATAATACAGTATGTATTCCAGAAGGCAGGTATAGGTCCCCACTTTTAATCCTGGATTCAAATTTTATACCTCTCACCCAAAGCAAGGGCACTCTCCAATGGTATTTTTTCTGACCCATTCCCCTTATTTAGAGGCACCCGGCAGGGGTGCCCACTTTGTCCTCTGCTCTTCTTATTAGCTCTTGAACCTCTTAATTCTGCTTTAACACAACATCCAGATATCTCCGGAATTACGGTAGAAGATACATCTTATACAGCATTATTATATTATATGCTGATGACCTTCTCCTCACACTTCTCCTCACACAGTCCCATGTGGAGATATCCTTTTCCAAGGTATGGAATCTCATTGAGACCTTTGGAGCCATCTCAGGGCTCTGGGTGAATTGGAACAAGACAGAACTATTGCCTTTTAAAGGCAACTGAGGCTTGGCCAGCTTAGGTCACATGTAGGTAACCTGGGCACTGGAGTGCATCTGCTATCTCGGAATGCTGATATCTGCCCAACTACCGAACATGGGTAAAAAAAATGAAATTAATAGAATCACTACAGCTAGATATAAACAGATGGAAACAATTACATTTAATATTACCAGGAAAAATAGGAACCATCAAAATGGTGGCCTTCCCCAAACCGTTTTTCTTCCTCAGGAACCTGCCTATCCCTATTCCTCCCAAAATTTGGCGCAAAATAGATCTGCTGTTTTTTCTAATTTTCTCTGTGAAGGTAAATGCCTATGCATTAGTAGAGGGACTATTCAGGAACTGACTCAGAAAGGGGGTTGGAACATGTCCTAGCTATGGGCCTACCATGTTAGTCATGAAGTTAAACAAGCACTATGCTTGTTAACCCCTACAGATCCTAATGCCCCTTTATGGGTTGAAGTAAAACAGGCTTTTTTAGAACCAATCCCACTAATTGTAACTCTCAGGGATCACCTCCTAAAAGCATGCCAAGTTGCTCTGCCCATGTCCTTTAATATGCAAAGCTGCACTCACCTCACAAAGTTGTTGAAATGAAGTCCCCTCATTTAGCTCTATTTGAACCACTGTGGAATGACCCAAAGTTCCATATTGGGGGAACTCATTTAGATGGTGCTCCTGGGAATCCAAAGGGATTAGCCTCATACATCACTTAATATAAACATGCTTGGATCTACTTATACCATTCACTCAAATCCAAGATAAATTTGATCTTCCTAATTGTGATTACAGATGCAGTGAAGTAAAATTCCACCTACAAAGTGGATGTGAAGTGGCCACTTTGTGTCAGTGTTCTGCTACACAAAGTGCATATTTTAGACCCTCACTTCACCACTTCTCATTGTAATTATGACTTTGCGTTGTGCACTCTGCCTTATTCCACTTTATCTGTCCACCATACTGGGTTCCAGTAATGGACCTAATTGAGGAGGATGATAATGAGGAAACTAGACAAAGGTAGAAGGATAGAGGTAGAATAAATCAAGTTCTAAAAGTAATATTGGATTTTGAAAGTGTTTCTAAAGCAAAATGGGAGAATAAAATTTTAACCCTCTTTGGATGGGAAAAAGATCCTACTCCACCAATAGCAGAGTTAAAAGCGGAATTGAGGATGTTTTCGTCTTGTGCCCAAAATTTAAATACTACCAAAAATGCCAATGAAAGAATTAAGACATATACAGATTCCTCACAGATAGATCTTATATTTAGGACATCTAGAATAGCAGAGCTTCTATAAAAAAATGCATCATTGCTAGATACAAATGGAATCTGCCTAACAGATTTTAGAACATTGGAAGGACATTATGGAAATGAAAGTGTTAAAAGAACCCAAATACATTTAAACAGAGAGAAAACAAATATACTTTTAAATTGACAAAAATTAAAAACAGCTGGAAAGAAGGGTCTGAAAAAAGATGAATTAACCATCCTTTCCTGGAACATAGAGGGTTTAACCTCCAAACTTGTTGATCTGGAGTTTAAGAATTTTTTGGCCACAATGGACATATTAGCTCTACAAGAAACCTGGATACAAAATGCTACCCCTCCACTTCTCCCAGACTATATAGGTTATTCTGTTCCAGCTACCAAACAAAAGATTTCTGGTAGACCTAGTGCAGGTCTCATGATTTATGTCAAAACAGCACTACATTTTACTGTACAGCAGTTAGATGTGATCAAGGGTATACAGATATTACAGTTAAAAGATAAAGATTTGGAATTGTTACTGGTTAATAAATATTATCCCCCTGGGAATATCTTGGAGATGAACAAAACCTGGGTTACATTTACAAGTATGGCTCCTAAATTAATGGAATTATTCAAAAACATTCCCATTATATTTCTTGTGGATTATAATGCATGGGTTGGAAACCTATATGCAAATAATATCCAGGGGATGAATGTAGATAACCAAAGGATAACATGTGAAAGAAAATCAAAGGATAAAGTGATAACATGCAGAGGGAACTTGTTATTTCAGATAATGGAGGAGAACCATTTTGGTTTGTTAAATGGACGAATGAAGGGAGATCAGGACAGTGAATTTACTTATATGGGGATAAATGGATCTTCAGTGATTGATCTAGTCTGGGTAAATTTAGAAGCTGCAAAGATATTTAATAATCTGCTTGTTCTGTCTCATCCAGAATCATCACATATGAAAATTGTTTTAAGTCTGGATCATGTAGGTACACTAGATGGATTGATTTGTAATGAACAACCCCAATTACAAATAATTAATTCAAGACGTATAAAATGGGATGGTCTGGCAATCAATAGATTTGATGAAATAATACATGCAGATTATCTCATTGAGTTGAAATTTAAAATGATTACTACATTAGAGAATGATGCTAAACTGGACATATGGAAGATATGATGATTTATCTAGCCCCCTTTTTTTACAGTAATTCAATCAAATAGAAGGATAAAGATCACATGGTTTAATAAAACCTGTAAGTTAGCTAAGAAAGATCTTAACAAATTAGTGTGTATCTATAGGAAAAATCCAAATATAACTAACAAGAAGACTTTAAATAAAGGAAGATCTAAATACAAAGTGTTACTAGAAATAGAAAAGCGAAAACATCAAAGAAAGTTGTGGGAAAGATTGAGAGAGACTATTATTAAAAAAGATATTAAGAAATGTTGGCTTTTTGTTTTACAGGGTTTTGGTCAATATACCAATAAAGTAATAGCCACAATTACTCCAAACAAATGGATAGAGCATTTTACTCAACTGCGTTTCTCGCTGAATGAAGTAGAAGATAGAAATTCAGATTGTCAGCAGAAAATCATAGGACCCAGACCCTTTTTTTATTTCTAAAGAAGAAATTATAGAAGCAATTGGGAAAAGTTCCTCAAACAAAGCCCCACGACCAGATAAGGTACCTTTAGATATGTTTAGAACATTTACTGATTGGTGGCTCCCTACATTGCATCATTTATATAATGTGGGCTGCCAATGTGATACATATCTGGAATCCTGGGCAGAAAGTATTTGTCCGATCTTTAAAAAAGGGGATGTTAACAATCCACTAATGTATAGGCCAATCAGCCTTTTAGACTCATCACATAAATGTTTTTCATGAATAATATTAGAATGTCTACAAAGCTGGGTAGAAGAAAATAATCTGTTATCAGAATTACAAAATGGATTTAGAAAAGGTCGATCAACACTTCAACATTGTTATGTTTTGAAACACCTTCTTTGGAAATATGTTACAGTAAAAAAGGCAAAGTAATATTGCTGCTTTATAGCTCTTTGCTCAGCTTTTGACTTAGTAAGCAGAACTTTGTAATGGGAGAAGTTACAATCATGTAGAATTGACTCAACTCTGTTGAGAATAACTAGAGGCTTACACCAGAATACATGGTTAAAAGTGAGATTCGACCAGGCAAGGAACTTAACAAACAAAATTAAGACAAATTTGGGAGTGAGACAGGGTTGCCTTTTGGACCCTCTTTTATTTAATCTTTATATTAATTCAACAATCTCAGCTCTGGATAATTTAGAATGCCATGCACCAACTATATTAGATAAGAAGATTTCTTGTCTTGCTTATGCCGATGATATAGTTTTATTGTCAACATCAAAACTAGGTTTGCAACGTAAGCTGAATTATTTTTCTGAACTCTTCAAAACTGATAAACTTCAGATTAATAAAGAAAAAACAAATTTGGTGGCTTTTGGACTTAAAAGTAAACAAAAAACAATGATCTATTTATCTGGTGAAAAAATAAATACATTGAGCTATTATGAAGATCTTGGATTTTTTTTGTGCAAAGCTGCTGATGGAACTTGCATATATATATAAACAAACAAATAATCTTAAAGTTATAACAAATGCACTCAAAAGATTTAATATAAATTATGATCAAGCCTCAGTGAAAGGCTTATTAAGAACCTTGAATCCAAAGATTAAGACTTCTGCACTCTATGCTTCTGAAATATTGTCTGAAGGAAATATTAATGCTATAGAAGTCATTATAAATCAAAACTATAGATACTTATTGAGGACATCACAATCAGTGCCGGATGAAATTTTGAGATATGAACTAGGACAAAAATCCTTTAAAATACAGGTAATAAAGCAAAGATTGATATTCATATTAGGATGATTTCTTCTTCCAGTATCATGTCTTCCACGTATGTGTTTGGAAGAGGAGTTAGACTGTAATCATAGAGGGTTTATGTCGGCATCTATTTCCTCAATTAAAAGGTCACTTTTCTTGATAGGCTTGGGTCAATTACTATATGAAATGTATTTAATCCCATTTAAACAGAAAAAGCTACAAATTAAATCAAGACTCTGGAGTATCAAACAAGCAGAATATCATGTTAGAATAATGCAGTTAGTAAATTTTAGATGGTATAAAATCATAAAAACATCAAATGGACTAGACACATATTTAACATCTTCATCAGATTGGAATGAAAGGAGGGTGATAACAAGGTTTAGAATGGAACTATATCCAACAAATTTTATAATGGTAAGACAGAGAAGAAATGAAATTAAGACCTCATGCTGTGTGTGCAATAATATAGTGGAGAATAATTTGAAACTTACTGTATAACATTGTCCCCAATTTAATAATCAAAGAAAATACTGGCTTGGTCCTATTCTGGCAATCCTCAGTCTTCCCCCAATAAGCTTCTTATGTATCTATTTAATTCTAAAGATATTACAATATTGAAAAGCTTGAGACATTTTCTACTATCAATCAAACTATGAGGAATGAGATTTGATAAATATTTGATTGTTTGGAAAGGAACTGGTTTGACTTGACTGTTAATTGTGAATATTGGTTCATGAACATGTGTCTGTGATATTTTAAAATATTTGTGTGATTGATTTTAATGTGTTCCTATGGTAATGACAAATGTCGAACAATAAAACTTTTCTACCTACCTACCTACTGTACCTATTCTGCTTTAAGGCGGAGTGAGAATTCACAAGCAGCCCACACACATCACATGGCTTACACAGTGTGTGTCACATGCTTCAGGCAGGCAGGTAGGCAGGAGGTTATGGGAAAAAACACTCTCCAACATGGGCTGACTTACATGTTTTGCACTGGTTGTGACAAATGGCTCTGCTTTGCGAATGGCTAGGGGTGGGGTGTGAACGTGTGATGAAGAAGGGTGCAAAGGTGACAAGTCCATAAATGAAGTTATTTTCCTTGTTTTATGTACAGGGGTCGATGTATCTCTTGCAGTAGACATACTGCATTGAACACCACCACTACCACTGCTACTCTGACCACCACTTGACAAGATTTCTAAATCATAATCCTCCCCCTCATTATGCCTGTATTAATCCTCTGGTGTTATTTCATTGCTACTGCAGACATTCCTACTTAGTCTTACACTCATGGAAGGGGATAACATGCTCAGTAAAGTTGATGATGAGATGAATGCCCCACTATGGCATTAGCTGCCATCTGGTGCTGGGTCCACAGTGCCATGTGCCTGTTCTTAAGATGTGTATGCTAGCCCCCCGTGCTCAGATGACTCCCCTTCTTACCTCAACTCACACACACATGACAAAGCTGGCATATTGCAACTGACTCATTAATTGCATCTTGGAAAAAAAAATCCCAAACAAGGGATTGTGATCCCCTACTTTTAACATGTCCCAGATACTGCTTATTGGATCCCAGTTTTTTAACCGCTGAAATGGGGGGTGTGCTACATGATTTTTCAGGCTAGACACACTTGGCTCCAACTGACCGCAATGGCTACCTTTGATTATTACTAGGTCATAATCATTATCATTAACAGGAACTGCTAAATCACAACTTTTTTGAGGAGAGGGGCTTTCATGCCAACAGACCCAGTTACAGCCACCTTGACTTTCTTTTTCTCCGGTTCCCAGCAGGGGTCACCGACACCATCATCATATTCATGAACATTATCAGCATCCACATTTTTAGCTTGGATGCTGTCATGTGGAGAACATGCTCCAACCACAGCACCATCATCACCATCACCATCACCATCACCATCACCATCATCATCATCGCCCAATATTTTACACTACACTTTGAATTATTGGATGGCAAAGGCATGACCTCAACAACGCTGGAAGAAATATGACATTGTGAGTTATCATCGTCAGGATCAGAATCATGTTCAATTACCATGGGGATGTTAATGGGGAGTATGACATTATCTGCACTGTCAGTCATAGCTTTAAACTCAACTATATTTTTTGAAATGGTTAATTGGTCAGAAGTGGAACTTGAGGCAGCAATACTCATGCCAGCAGAAACTGCACTAACACCACCAGCTGGGACAACATCATCTCCTACAACTATGAGAGAAGTTACAGATTGCGCTGTAAAAATCATTAATGGAGAAATCCCTTTACTGACATCAGCTATGCACTTCTGCATACTACCACACCTATGGATAATCTTGTCACTGGAAGCAGTGACATAGCCAGAAACAGCTTTGCTTGCACTTCTCTTTGCAGGCATTTTGGTGGATCAGCAAGAAAATTTTAAACAAATTTAGATTTCTGAACTTTCAGTCTGGGCCAGTGGATGTGAAGCCAAAAGAAACAACAACTGTGGCTTGCAGATGAAGACTGAGCACTAAACAGATGCAAAAGCACAGACAGATTAATATTGCACTGCGCAATCAAGAAGAGATGCAGATGCAAAGTCACAGCACCTTATCCAGTGCTCACAAGTCACAATCCAATCTGGAAAAGAACACCTTTTGCCGGGGGGGGGGGTGCAGTGCACTGCAGTAACAGTCCAAAACCAAGATACCACAAAGCAGTACAAAATCATGCAGGTGCCATGGATATCAGGTTCACACTGCTGCAATTACTCTGTGGCACAATTAAATGTGCTTGATTTGATGGCACGCATCACACACACACTCACACTACAAGTAATATGTAGCAAATTGAAAACTTCAGTAATATAACCAAATCTTTTAAACAAACTGAAATTATGCACTGTTGCACAACGACAATCAGCAAAAAAATGTCAAGAATTACTGAAAATATTACTGTGTGTACATTAACACAGTTATACAAGAAAAATATGACAAAAGCAGAAAGACTACCTTTTCCTCCCAGTTAGTCTACCTCCACCACAGATATGTCCCTCCCCCAAAGCACACTTCAAGTGTCTGTCAGTACACAGACTGAATGTTTTAAATTAAAATTCAAAATCCACACACAAACAATAAACACTCGATGATATGAGCACAGGTGGATTTCCTACACTCAATGTACTAAATATGGAGCAAAAATATGTCTACAAAAGGCTTTTTAACAGCTTTTAGAGAGATTGAATCACAGAACACTGAGAGCAAACTGTCTCCAGCTACCACTACTCACACACTACACATAACAGAGGCTGTGCAGTCCAATCCTGAGCCCATGTGACCTGCAATCCCATGAATCAATGCAAAATTTGCCTTGTAGCTCAATAACAAGGCAAATTGATGTGAAGTACATTGATTTCTTTTTACTTCGTATTAAAATTGGTGCAGAAGTGATTGGGGGAAGTGGAGTAATACAAAGTCATTATTATCAGTGGACTTCACGTTACTCATTATGACGCAAAGTACTCCGATTCGTGTTGTGGATTACTACGCAGATTCTGCATTACTCCATGAATTGCTTTGCAGAGCGAATTTTGGCCACTTCACCCACCTCAATTTGTGACCTATGGAAATACTTTCAAATCCAACATGCCCTAATATCATGGCTAAATAGAGATTATACCCTTATGCATACTGAGTGGACCACTGCTATCTCCAAATGGATGACACCTGCAAAGGTCATACTGGAGTAAAGTATAAAATGCTTCAGACACGTTTTTTTTACCAAAGATGGATCCCCACTGGCTAAAATGGGCCTCAGAGTTGAAAGAAATCCTAGATCAAGGCACCCGGGCCCATTGATAGGTAGGTGCCTATATAGCTTCACCAGATCCCCAGCTTCATTTATTGCAGAAGAAAATTCTCTGCAGGTGTTATAGGACTCCAGATAAACTAATCCACATGGGCTTCTCTCCTACAAATGTTTGTTGGCGTTGTAATGCCACCTCCGGTACTCTGTTTCACATTCTCTGAGGCTGACCCCGGGTATATGAGTGGTGGCTTTCACTCATAAAGGAACTTGAGAATGTTTTAACTATTCCTCTTCCTAACTCTCCGTGGTTTTGAATCCTTGGGGATTCCAGTCAGCTGCCACCTGAAGGGCTCTGTTACAAGCTTTTTCTGTTTGCAGTGGTGCTGGAGGCTAAACGCCAACTGCTGTTGCAATGGAGAAAACCTAATCCTCCAACTGTTACACAATGGATCCGTGCTGTATCCATCAATGTTTCTTATCTACCGGTATGGCACTGTCATAGGGGTACTCTTTCAAAATTTCTCCAAGTCTGGAAACCATGGCTAGGTAAAATTGGAGCAGTAGAATAACACTCTGCTAGAACTGGAAAACCTATCTGTTCATCTTTAATATTAACACACTCTCATCTTCCCTCTTATGCTTCATGGCCCAACCTATGCTTAACTATACTGTTGCCAATCAGTTTCTGTACTTCACCCCATACATCATAACTAGTCACGAAGACAGCACAGCCTACATCCCCATTTTCCCTGTTAATAAAGACACATGCCCTGCTAAACATGACTATAGGAGACACTACAGGATTTTGTCAATTAACCAGAAAATATAACACTGACTTCAGTCTCATAGAATATCTTTATGTTTGCTAACTTCATAAGCTTTTCTATTACAGACATTGCCCTGTGGTACGAGAAAGATAGTGTTTTATATTTTTTCTACTGTTAAAAGGTGCAGATCAATACTTTTTATGAGCTGTCTTTCATCTATATTACCTGTCATTGTATATAAGCTCTATTGGTGATTAATACTCCCCTCACTTTATATCCTTTTTGTACTTAAGTCTTAAGTTGCATGTTGCTGTTTTGTAAGTCTCCCTGATCTTTATCCTGTTTCAAAAAGAGTATATAAGGAGTTAAGATAGGAGACTACCAGGTCTGCTATAACATTATCAAACACAAAGCAGAAATGTAGGTAAGAGCAAATGAAAGGGAAATGTCCTTCAAGAATCGGGCCATGCCTGGGTGTAAGGGATGGCTCAATTAGCTGTTTCACAAAAGTAATGTTTTTTTTGTTTTTTTTTACCTTATAAATCATTAAATATGGCGGACATGGCTTAACCCTCAACCAAGATGGATGCTTGACCCGGGAGTGCTACGAACTCAGACCACACATCCTGCAAAAACATCCTAACGGAACCTGAAATTTTTTTCTGCACTCAACAAGAATAGCATTGCTTACTATACCAGCAACCAGTGGATCCTTTCCATTTTAAAGTCGAAACAAGAATGGCAGCGGGACCCAACCCTCTGTCTCTGCAGCTTCAGTACCGCAAGTTGGGGGAGACCCTTTACATGATTCTCGGCTCAATTAATCAGATGTTCACCACATTACTCAACTGTATGGACCAAGTCAGTCTTGCTTCCACCATAACCATGGCTGCTCTACACCAGCTCAAATAAAGAATTCTTTAAATGGAGCAGAAAGTCATTGGCCAGGATGCCGCAATTGGGGAACTGCAAGGCAATGTCCAGGAGCAAGCCCATATGCTCTGAGCTATGCACAATAAAATTGAGACCTTGAAGAACAGGAGCTGCTGCAATAACCTGTGGCTCCTGGGATTTCCTGAAGGTGTGGAGCAGGGCAACATGGGGAACTTCTTGCATGCTGAGCTCCCCAAGATTCTTAAGCTACCAGTTGATGCTCAGTTAACAACTGAGCAAGCACGCCTCACTCTCCAACTGTGCCTGAAACCATGGGAAAGGCCCTGTCTGATTCTGGTGAGGTTCTTAAACTTTGCAGAAAAAGAATATATTTAAGAAAGGGCTAGCGAGCTTAACAACTTGCACTGGAATGGCCACAAAATCCTTATATTTCAGGACTATTCAAGGGAGCTTGCTGACTGGAGAAAAAGAGTACACAGAAGCAAGGAGGATCCTACACTCCCTTAATGTCTCCTTCTCACTCTGGTATCCCGCTTCTCTGAGGCTGATCTACAATGGTACCCTGTTGATGTTCACCACTTCAGCAGCCCTTGTGGATTTTATTAACAGAACTTGGCCACGGGAGGCAAAGACAGTGGGGTGAGAGCAATCACAACCAAACTGTAGGCCACCAGTAAGAAGTAACGTCCCTCCAACAGTCTCCACGCCAGACTGCAGCCTGCAGTGGGCCCACCCCACTAGCAACTCACCACAGCAAGGGAATAGCAATCTTCAGAGAGAGAAATAGTTGGGTCCCTCAAGATCCAAGAAATGACCCCAAAATCAGTGACACCACCGTAGAGACCATCGGAGTGACAGGGGGTCCTGCCTGGCAGTAACTGGAAGGGAAAGCAATAACCCAAGGCATAAGGAGCCAGAAGTCAGAAGCCACTACTTTACACCAAACCAGTTCACAGCCCTGACAGAATCCTCACTGGATCCACACCCAGACATGGACATTGCTGCAGAAGACTACTGCGCAGACTCACTTATTGAATCCTGGGCAGCTGAAAAGAGCAATGGCAGATCAATGTCGCACCCTGCCATGAGGACTGCTCCAGACCAATACGACACTGCAGGAAGACCCACTGGACTTAATAAATACATTGCAGGCTGCCAATGAAGATGATCCTGACCTAGCCTGACAGAGTGGTTCTGATAAGTAACATACTGTTTGTTGGACTATAAGTTGTGGGGGAGCTATACAGGAAGGGGGAGGGAGGGTAATAGTGGGAAATGGTTGCCTTGGACAATATTCCTTGGAAGGCCCCAAACCTCAGGCTCTCCTCTCAGCCCTCTTCCCACAGATTAGCTGTAATCAGGCTGAGTGAGCACACTAGCTACCCCCAGGCTCAATGCCAGGATAAAAGTTGGAGCCACAGGCTAATAGGGTCAGTAAGGATTATCATTTTATATATTGCATAAAGTTGTTAACATTGTTATTGTACATAGTTGTGTGGTAAATAAGATAATGAGTTAAGATGGAAATGAAGGAGGGAAGGGTGGCCTTCCATGACTCAGCACAACCTATATCCAGTGCCTTGCAGATTGGCAGTTACCCAGAAGGGGAGGGCAGAGGCAGTACTGGAGGGTGGTGCACACCACTGACATCTAAAAACAATACCTACAATCCCAAGACTATATATACTGAAATACTGATACATTAACAGTGCAGGGCTTCCCCTCCCCCCTCGCTCTCCATGGCACTAAGCCACCTATTACCCAGCTGCACGATGACAGTACCAAAACCATTAAAAAGCAGAAGGGACCCCCACCATTGACAAGGGGAGGCTGTGTACAGTGCTAACGCTCTATCCTATAAAGCATGTTTTAGAATAATGCCATTAAGGTATGGGGGATGGGGGGAATCTGTAACACATGCTGTCCATACTTTGTGCTCTGTATAATTGCTGCCCAAAGTTGATGGGGGTCTGGGGGGGTTGAAGTCAACCACTGCCAGCACCAAGGGGTTCACTAGCAGCAGGGGACTGTGCGTTACGGTCTAGGGCCAGACAGCGATGTTCAGCTGCTTCCCCCCCCCAGACAGTCAAAGTGTGCAGCAATTAACAAGGCCTGGAGAGTAGTAAAGTGCTTCAACTCTCTCCATCATTATAGGTCTTAACACTTCATGGGGATCACTAAATGGATTACATTATTATGGAGAAGGTGGCAGTCTGGTAGCTTACACAGGTCACTGCTCCTGAGCACTAGGGGCAGATAATAGCGGAGGTATTTCCCACCATTCATTAGAACTAACTCCCCATCCACCCCACATCTCTGTAAAGTCAGTTTCTCATGCTACCATTCATATCTCCTGCAGTATGGGGTCACCCAAAGTACACACTGGGGTTTTACAACAGTCCAGTGGAGACTCCCCTTCCCCAAGGATTCCCATAATGCTGCCTCAGTTCAATGGTTGTACCTCATGCAAGCTCTGAGAGCTGCAACTGGCCCCTTAGTGGTCTTACTGATAATAGACACCAACTAGTATTTACTGGACTGTAGATGTACTTGCTATGGATAACCACCGGACCCTCAAGGGGAGCATGGCCAGCCTTTAGGTATACTTCGGTGCCGGCTGTAGCACATGCTCGCACCCCAAAGAAATACTCAGCTGCATTATATGTAAATAGTTCTACCACTGTAAATGTTACAGTGAGTACCCTACTATGTATATGTTTATTCTTTGAAACAATCTGGTTTGTTGTTCCAATTTGGTACTACTATATCAGAAGAAAAGTTTAGTGCAAGATGACCCACCAATGTACCTCTGTATGTAGATTTTGGGAGAACTTGGTCTCCGCCCCAGAAGGATACCTGTCCATTCCTCTTCTACCACCTAATACATGATTGACATGTAAAAAATCCTGGTATTAGATTATGGCTGAGCTTGTATGCCACACATGGAACATTAGAGGGCTGAACACCCCATTAAAAGGAAGAAGGATCTATCCTATTTAAAAAGCATTAAATCCCAGATTGCCTTCATACAGGAGACCAAGCTCACCCAAAATGATCATACTCTGCTAGTCAAAGACTGGGTAGGCAAGGAGGTTCACATAAGTACCCTCACTAGGAAATGTGGGGTTACTATTCTCTTGCACAAGGCTCTCAAATGGCAATTGAGCACAGTGCAAGCTGACCCTTTGGGGAGTTGGGTAATGGCATTGTATACCACACCTGAAGGGCCTATTCTTCTCTGCATTGTATACGGGCCCAACCAGGATAACCCTATTTTCTTCCAAGAGGTTGCCAGTGCTCTTAGCTGTCCCCCCCCCCAATTGTCCTATACTGATGGGTGAACACCTTAACCTCACTGTAGACTCCATAGTGGATCATAGTGCTTCCAGCAAAGATACACACATGCGGGGAGCTCAAGCACTAGGGCAGCCTATGACAGACAACAGTCACGCTGACATCTGGTGCATTTTTAACCTATGTGTCCCAGACTACACCTTCCAGTCTGGGGTACATAACTCCCTCAGCAGACTGGATTACTGGTGACAATCCCAGCACCTGACCCATGCAACCCTGTCCAGCTCCATACTCCCCATGATAATCCCTGATCATGCTCCTGTACAGCTACTCCTGTCATGATGCTCCCCCCACCCCAACTATCAGGCACCTGGCGACTGGACCCACTTCTAATGAGGGATCCAGACTTTCTAATCTGGGCCAAACAGGAAGCTGAGTAGTTCATACAAGAGAATCCTATGCAAAACACTAGTGCTGGGGTCACATGGGAGGCCATTAAAGCCACTATGAGGGGGAGAATTATGGGGTATGCTTCCAGGAGGAGAAGAGAAAGGGAACAACAGCTAAAGGAGCTTGAGGCAGACCTGGGAAAAGCAGAAACTGCATACAAAACACAGAGGAATCCCTCCCTCAACTCCCCCTGGGGCGCACAGGCCTTTGGCTATGTCTTGAAATTAACCAACTCCCTAGCAGGAAGGCAGAAGTGGCCATCATTAGGTTATGGCATAGATATTGGGAGGGAGGGGTTAAAGTTGGAAAAGTACTGGCCTACCAGCTTAGGAAGCAAATTGCCAACAGACACATTGCTGGTTTTCAGGACCCCCCAAGGCAAAGTGCATTCCAATCCAAAAGAGGTCAATGACATAATGACCAGTTTCTATCCTTTACAAGACCACACACCGACACCCCCTAGCCCATTTCAGCCCTTTCTTGACACCCTCCACCTTACCAAGCTCTCCCCACAGCAGGCCTCACTTATAGATGCTCCACTAACTACAGAGGAAGTCACAGAGGCACTGCTATCCCTTAAAGGTGGTCCAGCCCCAGAAAAAGACAGATTCCCAGTCAAGTTTCTACAAGCACTGAGACCACAAATTGGCCAGCTCTTCACTCAGGTGTATATCAAAGCTGAACAGCTGGGGACCCTATCTCCTACATTCAGGGAGGCAGTCATCATAGTTCTTCCCAAAAAGGGCAAATACCCCACCTTGGCTAAATGCTATAGACCAATCTCACTAATTAACATGGATAGCAAGATCTATGCCAAAGCTTTAGCAAGCAGGGTCAGTCCCCTTCTTACTAACCTAATTCACCCACTCAGGTAGGATTCATTCCAGGAAGGAACAGCTTAGACCACATTAGGTCACTGCTTAATCTCCTGTACATAGCTGGAGCCCTCAAAACACCAGCAGCCACCCTCACAGTTGATTTCAAAAAAGCCTTTAACTCCCTGGAATAAGATTACCTGCAGGCAGTCCTTGCACATCTGGGATTCGGACAGAGGTTTACAGCCAGTGTGCAGGCTATTTACCACTCGCCCATGGCTCGAGTGTCCACTAACCCCATTACATCAGAAGCATTTCCTTTAGAGAGGGGCATCCATCAAGGCTGCCCACTGTCCCCACTTCTTTTTGTCCTTGCTGTGGAACCACTGGTGGAAGCCATCCATCAGTAGTCACAGATATTGGATACAGAGATAGGGTCCAAGAGATACTCAACCAAGATGTATGCTGATGACTTGCTCATCCCCCTTGGTAAA
Organism: Neoceratodus forsteri; assembly: GCA_016271365.2. Lineage (NCBI taxonomy): Eukaryota > Metazoa > Chordata > Ceratodontiformes > Ceratodontidae > Neoceratodus > Neoceratodus forsteri. Next base: position 677,362,036 of record CM028130.1, read on the forward strand.
GCACAGCAATCCCTCCCCCACCCCAGACCTGTTAAAGACCTTTGCAGGTCTTTCAGGCTTCAAACTGAACCAGGCCAAAATGGAACTGATGCCCCTAAGCCAATTCTGCCCCCAGGAACTGGCCTCCAAGCATAGGCTTCTGTGAGCCAAAGATGGGCTCACACATCTGAGCATTAGAATATCCTCACAAATGGAAAAAAACTTGGGAGTTGAACCTGCAGCCACTGCTGCTCACAGTAAAGACAGAGTTTGACAGATGGAGGAAATTGTACCTCACTCTGGCTGGCAAAATAGCTGCAATAAAAATGGTGATAATGCCCAAGTTTTTCTACATGCTCTCCCACATCCCCCTCTTTCTACCACTGAGTCAGTTGCAGACAATTGACAATCTTCAAGGGGATTTCCTATGGGAAGGGAAAAAGCCAAGATTTAGCTGGAACAAGCTCCGGACCCATTGGAGCCAGGGTGGTTGGGAATATGCCTTGATTCTAAGACTATAAGATTGTTTTCCAAACTGCATAAAGCAGACATTGGTTTTCCCACACCTACGATCACTCTCCTCAGTGGGTCCACAAGGAACAGAGCATAGGGGGCATTGGAGTAGCTGCCTTCTTGCTATATATATATATATATATATATATATATGTATATCTCCAACAGGAAGCTGCTCCAACAACACCTAACTATAGCCTATGTCAGTAAATACCGGAGCAAACTGCAGCCCAGGAGGGGTAATCCCTCCTGAGTACACTCCACTTTGGAACAACTGAAAGGTGCTGATTGCTAAGCCTATAGACTGGTCAGGCATGTGGTCATAATATCACAAGACATTATGCCGCATGCAAAAAGCACGCTGCCAGTACAGCGTGATTTCTTGCATGCGGCACACGTCTTTCTTTTTTGTGGGGGGCTCCACTCCTGCACCCCCTAAACTCCCCAAATAAGGATTCTCAACTCCGGGGGGGTGGGTTGATAATGAAATCGCATAAAATGTGAAAAATAAAAAAAAGTACTTGCGTCTGGGACCGGGAATCAAACCCAATCTCAAATATTCTGCCTGCATCCTCTGCTGCCAGTGGCTCATCTTGTAGAGCCACAGCAGCTGCTTGGTGGAGACCCATCCCAGCAGAGTTCTTATCCTCTGCCTGGGACAGCAAGAGGGTGTAATACCACTCACTAAGCATTCATGGTATTGCACCCTCTCGCTCACATTTACAGCGCTATTTCAGTTTAGCACTCATGTCATACGCTATACAACATATTGACCCTGTAGAAATTGGTCAGGATTGGCCACCAGGAGGAGAAAATTCCTGAGAGACATACTTGATGGGGGTAAGGGCACCGTGGACTGCTTCCATTCATCACAGCGGAAGTGGAACCTTCCCACTAAGGATCATTGAAGATTCCTACAAATCAGGGAAGCAGTCAAGCCCCTTACACAAAGGGGCATAGTACCCCAAGCATCCAAAGATCTTGACAGCTGGCTAAATACATTTAAAGGCCTGGCAGACAAGATATACACACAGTTAAGGGATTCCTTACAGATCCAGTCAGATGTCTCCAAGTGTAAATGGGAAAAATATCTAGGTACCAACATTACTGATGCCCAATGGCCCCACACCTGGCAAAACACTCATAACATACTAAAGGATACACGCAGCCATCTCATTAAAAAAAAATCCTACATTTATGGTACAGGACCCCATCAGTATTGCATGCAGTGGGGGTACTAGACCATGACAAGTGCTGGCATTGCCAGGCAATTTGAGGAGACTTGTATCACATCCTGTGGTCCTGCCCCAAACTGATGTCTTTCTGGAGACAGATTTGTAGCCTAGGCAGGACAGTGTTGCAGACTAATGTCCCACTCTTACCCACACTCCTACTGTTGGGCATCAGACCAGCAGGGGCAAAACTCCCACCACTGGCCTGCAGATGGCTCATGCTTCTATCAATACAAGCCAAGAGGGCCATTCTCTGCAATCAGCCTAGCCCTAGAAAGCCCAGCACTGGGGAGATTCTGTCCTCCCTTACAGGTTTGTTCAAGTTAGATAAGCTCTCCCATTCCAAGACAAACTGCTTAGATCATTTCCATACATGCTGGGGCCCATGTATGGCCTATGTTAACCCCCAGACAGGAATTTGTTGAACTGAGATACTGAATAGGTACCCAGGATGCAGATAGGTTCCAGGTAGTACCCCTTCCCCCATCTCCCCCCTCCCTGCCCCCTTCCCCCCCACCAGGACCAGACTCAGTGCCCTGATGGCAGGGCAGCACAACAATCACTTCACCTAGCCACCTTATATGTTAGGATTGTACACCTATCAGGCACAATTGCTATTGCTCACAATATGACTTGTATGTACATTAGATGCTGCTGGGTATGAAATGTTCATTCTCTATGGTGTATCCTACTGTGTTCCAGACCTCAGGTCTACTGTGGGTTGCCATGCTTCATGTTCCAGCCAATAACACTCACAAGGATGCCCTAAAGAAAGAAGTCCAAGTCCTGGTCATACCACACATAGCCAAGCTCCATCCCGAACCTGCTGTCTGTAACTTACAGTTCTATGTATTTCTTTACCTATATCAGGCTGTCTTGTAGATTGTTGGCCAGGGAATGTATGGCACATATAATGGAGCTAAGGTAACCCTCCACATGCTCCGGGTATGTCAGGTAGCAGAAACCACACTATAGTACAGTGTGAAGACAAGAAGGATAGAACCCGAGCAGAGCCAATGGGCATAAATGCCATAACAGATAAATAGATATGATAGCCTTGCTTATGTATTATCCTTTCTTACATATTACTATGCCAATATGTTATTTCACAAATGTATCCCTGTCATGTGCTGTTTCCTTGTTTCCTTCTTTTTCTGACTCAAAATCAATAAAAATTATTAACAAAAAAAAAAATCATTATTTATCGCCTTCATATCTGGTTGATCAAGCCTGACTTCCACCGGAATTTTGTGACCATGCAGCATGCCCACAACCACCCGTGGCTGTCTCAGTATGACATTTCATATGCGGAGCAGCCAGGGGCACACCCATATACTGTCTATGGAACTGCGGATGTTAAAAGCTCCAGTTTTCAAGTACATGCCCCAGCAGTATACCGAGACCAGGTATAGACAGCCACAGGTAGTTGTGGGTGTGCCTCGCGATCGCAAAATGCCAGCAGGAGGGAGTCAGGATCAATCAGATATGAGGGAGATATTTAATGATTTATAAGGTAAAAAAAAAACATTACTTTTGCAAAACAGTTATTTGGGCTATGCCTTACATCCTAGCATGGTCCAATTCTTGATGGACATTTCCATTTAACTTCCCTAAAAGCTGTAATACAAATCAAAACCAAACAGCAGGTACCACAGAGCCACAAGCAGGAGAATAAAGATCTATGCCCCGGAGTGTTTCCAGGGTACCCAAGTACACAACACACAGACCAAAAAAAAATACCATGTGAGAACTTCCAGACTGCTATACCCCCTTCAGAACTAAAACATAGATTTAAAAAAATAAAGCATATGTAACAGTGCTATAGGTGGAACTTAGGAAAAGAAATAACTCTATACAAATACAATGGGAAAGAGGTTCTGCTTTTAAAGAGAGGGCTCAATAACCATATAAAAATATAAAGCAAGAGTTTAAGCTAGTGAATGCTTTAACCATATATGTCCAAAAGTACTAAAGGCTATCCAAAAAAATAAATAAATAAAATAAAACTGTAAGGAGTATCTAAAGAGAAAAAAAAGTTTCTCTGCAGCTATGTGACACGGAGTGGGCTGGAGTTTCATACGTTGGCACAGGGCTTGAGTCCCACCCTGTACCACAGGACTTTAACATTCATGGTGCGCCAACCCTGTTTGCCACAACTGCACCCAGTTTTCAAAGCTCGGGTGCAGTTGCAATGTTTTACATGGTTTATGGCATCTTGTGCTAATGCTCTGGCACAAGCACCGTGTAATACCCTCCCAGGGTGGCACACGCTAGACCAGAAAACCATGTTCTAAGGAGGGGCACTCGGTGCAAGGGATTGAAAATCCTGATCATCGACAGGGGACTGCCGCAAGCTCTGTGCGTCATTTGTTTGGTGCACCAGGGACTTGCGGCATACCTGGAGCTTTGAAAATCCGGCCCAGTAAGGCAAGAGTCCAGAATGATTCAGTTAATGCTCAGGGAGAATAAAGTAAGGCAAACCAACATGAAAAGCTGAACTGTAACAATCGATCAAAAAATGGATCATGTTCAGCACTGCATACTTCCAACTAAGAAACAAAGAATACATAGTATACTGTAGGTCAGTCACAGTTAGTAAGTCCTTAGCCTCCACTACTGAAATAGAATTTTCTTAACTAGGAAGAACCAAAGAAAGAGTCCTGGAGGTGTCAATGGGCCAGAATTTCAAACACCTAATGCAAGCTGCGACATTGGCAGCTTGCGTCGAGTGCCGGTGCGTCCGGGACCCTGCACCCAAATTTACAATGAACAGAGTCCCTGTGCCTATGTCCCATGGCTTGTGGCAATAGTGGTGGTGCACCAAGTAGAGATGCAGTGAATTTAAAATCCTCCGGCAAAGTGCAAGTGAAGTGGCCACTTCAAGTTTTCATAACACTATGTGAAGCATCTACTGGAAACTGCTCACTTCGCTTTGTCATTATCACTTTGCATTGTCATTCCACCTTAACACGAAGTAAAGTGAAGTGACAACAAAATAGGCAGTCCCCCCACACATCACATGGCTTACAGTACTGTAAGTCACATACTTTATCCAGACAGGAAGGAAGTGAGTCATACAAGCAGAAACTTTCACTTTCTCCTGTGGTGAGTAATAGAGAGGAGGTATTTTGTAGGAGGAGAGTAGAGGATTGTTGTTGCTAAACTTGCTGAAACCCAAAAGCTTTTTTAAAAGCTAAATTGTTTAGGGTTTTTGTACTGTTTTGGCACTTCATTTTTTTCTTTTGGTGACTGTGATTTCTTTGTTTTTTAAGTTTTGTTTTGTCTGTGTGTATGTGTGTGTGACTGTGTGTGTGCCTGTGTTGTGTGAGTGTGTGTTTTGTGTTGTAGTGTCTGTGAAGTCATTGCTAGTCAGAGAGCGGAGGAGGGATTTTTTTCTGACTGTGAAATGGAGCCTGGGCAGGGTCTGGACCATCCAACTGAGGAGTGAATGTGTGGAACTATGTTGGGGGCAGTGGAACCACATGGCAGCATTGCTGGCAGGAGAGGAGGAGTGCGCAAGCATGGGGGGGCAAGGCCAGGTGGTGCTGGCCCACCCAAAAACCTTTGGCCCTCCCCCCCAGAAGCAGCAGCAGCACCACCACCAGTGGCAGACACAGCAGCTCCAGTAGCACTGCCCTCAGAGCAGCAGGTTAAGCCCCACCATGACCAGGCTGTCAGCACTGCATCTGGCCCTCCCATGCCTGTTCTCCCCATAGCTCCCCAGTTTGGCAGTTTTTTAACTGTGTCAGGGGGCACAGCAGCCTGGTAGTATGCAGACTTTGTGGTGTGGAGGTGTGCCATGGCCCCCAGGAGACACACCTCGGGACTGGGGGTCAGCACACTCATATGGTGAACCACCACAAGATGGAGTGGCAGGCTGCCACAGAATGAGCCAGGCCTCCACCTGCTGGCCCTTCTGTGGCAGTGGCAAGGGATGCTGCTGTTGTGCATCACCGCAGTAGGAGGAGGGCCTCAGCAGCATCTGCTCCACCACCTCACCAGCACCAGCAGCACCACCCTCACCACCACCACTACCTGGTGTACAACCATCAGTGGACCCCACACTGCCTGCAACTCTAGTAAACATTGTGCTTTTGTGGGCCGTGGTGGAAGAAAATAATGAGAGGGTGGGTGCTGTCCAGCATCCGTTGAAGAAGATAGAGTGACACCAATCACTGATTGTGTCAATGCTCCAGCTGCTGCTGGACCAGCAAGGGATCCTCTATAACCTTTTTTTTTTGCAGCCTACAGCCCCCCCACCGCTGTAGTGTTTTGTATTTTATTTAATAGCAGAGAGAGAGGGAAGGCCACAGTAGTACTTTAAATATATACATACACATTCATACATACATGCTCCTTATTGCCCTGTTATTATAATCCAAGTTAAGAATGTGTAACATGATGTATTTCCAGTGCCTCAGTAATGTTTACTTTCTGTTGTGGAGTGGTTGTGGAAAAGCAGGACTGAGCAGTGCAAGTATAATGTGCTAAATTGCATGTGTGCAGTCAGTGTTGTTTCCTGTGTGTGTGTGTGTGGACTGCAGAAATTGTCCAGCTTCTTGAAAACATATATATGCTGACTTGTTGCAATGTTTATGGTGTAAAGAATAGAGATAAGAATATATAACATATATTTTATTGTCACCATCATCATCAGCGGACTAAGTGATATGATATTTTTTCAGAGGTCTCTGGCCAGAGTGCATCTTAGTCACATAGTGCACACGTGACTTTTAGGAGATCATATATCAACAAAAAATCCTACTTTTCAACAAACTGTACCCAACAGACATGAAATACTGTTGATGGTGAGGCACCCAAAATATTTGACGGATGCTGTACAGACACTATAAAGTCAGAAAATATAGAAGGTCCACTTCACTCACTGCCAAATGCCAACACACTGTGCTACCGCAGTTTTTTTCATTTTTTGTTCTTGAATAAGTGATGTCTTTGTAGTTTAGACTGGCAGTGTCAGTTTTGTATCAGTTGATGTACACCATAACACGACAAGGCGCCAGCGGTTGCACATTGTGGTGACAGTGGACTACAGGACCAGTTATATATTCTAACTTTAAAATGTCTGTACACCATAACATATTTTGGGTGCCTCAGCAATATTTAATGTCTGTTATGTATGGTTTGTTGAAAAGCATGCATTTTTTGTGCTATTATCTCTGCAAAGTCATGTGTACAATGTGAGTGACTGAGGTGGACAGTGGCCCGAGACCTCTGAAAAAAATATCATATCACTTAATCTGCCGCTGATGATGGTACAAATAAAATATACATTATATATTATTTCTTATCTTTATTCTTTTCATACTGTAACAAGTCACACCATATATATGTTTGCATGAAGCTGGATAGTGTCTGCACACACAGGAAAGAACACTGATGGCACACATGCAGTTTAGCACAGCATACTTACACTGCTCAGTCCTGCATTTTGACAAACACTTCATGAGTCCCAACACAAAGTAAACATTATTGAGGCTCCAGAAATATTTATTTTTGAAATAGACATTAATTTATAATTTATGACATTATCTGCTCATAACACACAGTCACCAGAATTATTGTGTATCCTCAAAATACAACTGTCTTATGTCCAGAAAATTCACAAGTGCTGACGAAGTGAAATGGGAGCCAGACACCACATGCAAAGTTCCCCAGACTTTATTGCACAGTCACTCATGCATGCAGTGCTCACACAGAGTCCTCAGATTTTTTTTCTGCATCCCCAAAATGTCACTGTCTTGGGAACAGAAAATTCACAAGTGCTGCTGCTGTTGCACTTACATGTAATGCTGCCACATATTGACCTTACTATGATGATGATGTCATGATGCACAGTGTCTTGCCAAACCATGTGAAGGAGGGATAACATGACATATATGACCGTTCAGTGTTCCATCACAAATGATGACAGTGAGAGAACTGCTGCTTGTCCAAAGTGTGCTTTGATACGATCACCTCAACTGGATGGAAGGGTGCCCTCTGTGTGTGCACTAATAGTACCTTTAGTGAGTTGATATATATATATATATATATATATATATATATATATATATATATACACAATATACATGTATATATATATATATATATGTGTATGTATATATATATATATATATATATATGTATATATATATATATATATATGTGTGTGTGTGTTCATGGCAAATAAATCCATTTAATGCATCAGTTGGGCTGATTCCTGATGACAAAAGCAAGAATTTGATGTTAGGGTCTCCACCCTTGCATCCCACCCCATCCTTTTGCCCTCAACTAACAGAGTCGGAGTATGCATTGGGTTCATCGGTACTAACTTCAGCCTATCCCATCCCATGTGTAAACAAGCTGAGATGGTGCAGTATAGGAGAATGAGGTGAGAGTTAGGACTGATGACCCCAATGCACATCCCGATGCCTGTTGGTGGGGTTGGGGTGTAGGTGGGGTGCAAGGTGGGGTTGGAACCCTAACATCGAATTTCCTTGCTTTTGCCACTGTGGAACAACTGTTGCATTAAACAGATTTTTTTGCCATGAATTTCCCTTCTTTTAGAGAATGAGCACTATAAACAGTGAATGGAATGTGGAGGTGGGAGGCGCTCCCACCATGTGATTTGTTGTCACATAGTAACATTAACTGTAATGCAAATGCTAGCGCAAATGGTAACGTACATGGTGACACAAATGTAAATGGTAATGCAAACACTATCAAGAACAGAAATGTAAATGTTAACAAAAACAGTAATGTAAATGGTAAGACCAACTGAAATGCAAATGGTAAGAAAAATGCAAACGGTAACGCAAACACAAACAGAAATGCAAATGGTTAAGGCAACGGAACTGTAGAAGGAAACAGTAATACAATCGACAATGGGACTGCAACTATAAATGCAAATGCTAAGGGCAACAGAAATGCAAATGGTGGTGAAGATGCAAACGGTAACGTAATTGGAAATGCAAACAGTTACTGTAAAAGCAATGATGACGCCAAAGCGAACAGTAATGCAAATGCAAACTCAAGCACGTATGGAAACACAAATAGTAATGTGCATGGTCACGGTACCACAATTGGAAATGCAAATGCTAACGGTAACAGCAACGATGACGCAAAAGGAAACACATATGCAAACGAAGCGCATATGCAAATGTGATGGTAATGCACACGGTGACACAAAACAAAACACAAACAGAAACAGTAATGGAAATGCAAATGGTAACAGTAACGCAAATGCAAGTGCAAATGAAAATGCAAAGGGTAACGCACAACGTGGTGTAGACGGGAAAGCTAATGCAAAAGGTTACAAAAATGCAAGTGGAAACACTAACTGTAACAGCAACGAAAATGCACACCCTTTCTTCCCCAACAGCTGCATAGAGAAACACAGTGAATACAAAGAATATATGCATAATAATGGGACTCAGAGCAGAAAATGAGCACTTGGAATACTAAATTGCTTATATTTCAGGAACCGTACGACGTAGAAAAAAATTTAAATTTCACATCATTTATCACTTTCCTGGCTAGTTTTGTATTTAGCCCCCTAGTGGGGGGCTAAGCATTTTTCTAACAAAAAGTCCATATCTCTAAGCAAAAACCATGTTAAGGGCCCTGAAAGGCGCAGCAGATACCATAATGTTAATCTATGGGGAAAATTTGTCAACTTCGGAGAACTGTTTCTTTGTATCTCTGTAATATTTGGTCACCAAATCACCAAAAGGTACATCTGATGGATGTTGGCTTTCTTCCTTCCAAATTTCAGGCCAAAAGACCAAAACATTCTTTTGCAGCAGGGTGGCAAAGAATTCCTATTATTTTGGTCATAGTGTCTCAAAGTAGTGTCATAAATCGCAGCACTTTCCGCGAAAAAAATCACAAAGTGTTGCAGGTGCGATTACTACTCTGATGACACTACAGTTTAAAAAAAATTTCAAAAACGTATTTCGAGGTGTTTAAACCCCAAAAAGAGACATGACTGGCATCCTCAGGACTCGACTAGGTGAACAGAAAAAGAATTGTGTCCCTAGAGGGTCCCAAATTTAAATACCAAGCATTTCTGTGACCAGTAACTGAAAAAAAAAATGGCTGACTCACAACACTACAGGGGTCATTTGCGACACTAAAAACTGCATTTGAGACACTGTCGAATATTTTAACTTTCCCCATTGACTATAATGGGAACATTGTTTTTTGAATAACCTTTAAACCGTTCAATATTGTTTCACAGAATCTTTGAAAGACACATCGGGGAACCTGGCTGCATGCTCCCTGACGGTTTCAGTCCAGTCGTACAAATCATTCAACCTGTAGGTGCAAGCAAAGAATGCACAAAAAAGCATAAATGTGACATGGAACGGCACTTTACAGCTCCACAGCCACATATCTGACCATTACGAAACTTGGCAGATCCTGAGACTATGGCACCACTCTGTGCCTGCAAATTTCAGGCAAATCCATCATACAGTGGCAAGGCTATTAACCTGACAAATTTCACACTTTAACCTAAAATGGGGTACTCAACCCTAACTATAGTGGCACTACTATAATATAATAGATAGATAGATAGATAGATAGATAGATAGATAGATAGATAGATAGATAGATAGATAGATATGCATTTTCTAGGTGGGAGGTTTGACATATATATATACATGTACTCATTGTATTGTTTTGTATCACAGGTCACATACTGTTGGTGTATACATTCCCATGCTTGATGAGAAATGTTGGCATTGGACTTGGAAATGGAATACTCTCAAGCCAATGAAGGTAAGCATTTTTTTTTTTTGGGGGGGGGACATATTTGCAACTCAGTCTCATTAATGGTTTATTATTTGGTTACTTCTTCACAGATTTTATCTGCATCCTTCCCCAGTTTGGTAGTGATGGTCATGGTCATCGATTGAAACGACTTCTGCTTGTTGCATGTCTACCCTAGCGGGGGGGGGGTGTCATGTTGTTGAAAAAGTTCTTTGGATAAGGCAACTATGACACCACAAAGCATCTGGAAGTTTCCTAAAAAAGAAATGAAGGACTTCTTACAACCTGATTACAGCAGTTAAGACATTATGTTTAAGCAGTGGCTGTTCCACCACCGATATATGGATTAACACGGATAGCAAGCTGTCCCACTGAAGACACAAGAACACCCAATCATCAGATCACAATTTAATTTAGTACCAGGCTGTAACAAATACACTGGGTCAGTGTCCCCGCATCTCAACTCAAGTTACATTTTAAAACCACATCTTGTCAAGTAACACAATCTTCAGCAAAGTTTTTCAACACTGTCATGGCTGCAGCTGCAAATTTGGAATACAGTGCATGATATGTTGCAGAAATATGTTTTGTGATGTACATGTTACCTAATTTATGAATCATCAGTCAGATTTTTTGCACTCTTATGAAACAAAAAGGAACAGATGAAATAAAATTGATATACTTACCAGTATGGAAATGGATATCCCATAGGTTGTTGTAGACAGTACTGCTGTACCCTTGATTCAGGCCTTCATCTTAGGAGAGTTGTTTGTTGTTAACCTGTAAAAAATGCAAAATAAGTTGACCGTATGTGTTTGACCATTGCAGCTCGGAAAAGCTACAGAAAACAAAATACACAGCTAAAGAAAGTTGAATAGCATGAAAATCATTAGTACACATACTCACTTTATAGTTTTCATAGTAAGAAGCCTTGTCCATGTGGCTGATGGATGTGGTCTCCTGTTAGACTCCCTCTGCCTTGGCATGGTCAAGACATGTAATGGAAAACATTGTCACAATGGTGGTGGTGGGTGGTGGTGGTCATAGCTGAGGTACATGATGACATTCCCTCTCACATCTTCCTGCATCTGTTGGTGGTAGCGGTGGCTAACAGTGGTCTTATGGTGGAGGTAGTCCAGGTGGGCACATGGTGACATTCCCTATGGTAGCAGTGACTAACAGCAGTCTTATGGTGGTGGTAGTCCAGGGGAGCACATGGTGACATTTCCTATGGTAGCAGTGGCTAACAGTGATCTTATGGTGGTGGTAGTCCGGGGGGCACACGGTAACATTCCATATGGTGGCAGTGGCTAACAGCAGTCTTATGTTGGTGGTAGTCCAGGGGGGCACACAGTGACGTTTTCTATGGTGGCAGTGGCTAACAGCTGTCTTATGGTGGTGGTAGTTCAGGGGCCAGGATATAATGTGCGATGTGTAATTACAAATGTGATGTGACATACGGAATTTTAGTCACTCTGAGTGGGACACTGATTTAACTTCATGAAAAAGAAACCATGAATCATGCAACAAATGAGACAGCCTTTTAACCACTTAATTTAAAACCTGCCAACATTACCCTCATCATCATCATCATCCTCACAAAGAAAGCTGCCCTCACAGTCATCTATGTCTGAATTCTGACCACTTGGAAATTCTTTCTCCATCATGTCTTCATCTGTGTCAGTGGTAGGCCATTTCATGCTGCCAGTGCCACCAGGATGGTCCCTTTCTACAACATCAGCAAAACCTTGACTATGCCAGGCTACAAATACTGAGGTTGCAGTTTGAGCTGGTATGTGCCTCTTATTCATTTTTATGAATGTCAGCAAACTGACATTTGCAGGAGAGAGGTTTGTATGACGATCCCGAAATATTGCACCTGCTGAGCTGAATACCATCTTGACACTCACACTGGATGGTGGGCATGTCAGGTACTTCAGTGCCACAGAGGTCAGGTCTGGCCATTCACTGACCTTTCCACTCCAGTATAAGAGGGGATCATCAGTAACTGACAGATGCTCAGACAAATATGATTTAACCATTCGCTGTGCTGCACTAAGTCCAGTGGTTGATGCATCATCCTGTTCTCCGGAATCATTTATGTCACAAATCCCCATTTGTGGCAAAGCCTCCCAAAGTGGGTTAAGGCCAACTGGTTTGATGACAGACCACCTGGAACTGCAGTCCCCTTTCCCTTATAGGATATGCTTGATACTACTCCTCCAGGGTCACCTTCAGGCTGATTATGCTGCTGAGGTTTGTTGACCTTGGCATGTGACTTCTGTACCCCATGAACCAAGTGCACAAGTTGCCCACTGACATTTTTTACCTGTTCAGGCCCGCCCTTCAGTACTGAGGCAATTCCACGTTTGTATCATGGGTCCAGCACTGTTGCTATTGCAAAGTTGTCACTATGCTGAATGCTCAAGATGTGACAATTCTGGTTCAATACAGTCAGCATGTGTTTCAGCAACACACAGCTAGCACTGTCTCTGGCAACATCAAAGCTATACTGTACATTCACAAAAGTCTGCCTCAGCACCCGCAGCAGTGGAATTGATTGGCTAATGGAGGCAGACCTGCCACTCACTGCCTGTGTGGCATGTTTAAAAGGCCTCAAAATTGTTATTACAGAGTCCATGAAGTGTCACTGTTCAGTCGTCATAGACATGGAGGCCCCAGAACTGTCAAGACTAGTGTGCATGACAAGATATTCTGAGATAGCTTTTTATTGTTCATACAACCTCTTTGCCATGTATAAAGTGGAGGTCCACTGGGTGACAACTTCCAGCTTCAAGTGGTGCTGAGGGAGGCCGTTTCCGATCTGCAACTGCTGAAGCTGGTCATGGGCCTTGCAGAGCATGAAAAGTGAGAACAGATATGGCGTACAACTGTCAGCATTTCCTTTATATCAGGGTACTCTGGAAACTCCTGCACCAAAAGATTTAAACAGTTGGGCCATGCATGGAACCTGAAAAAAGCCACCATTCGTGATGCATTTCATCACATTTGACCCATTGTCACTTGCTATGAACCCAGCTCTCAGGGACAGGGGGTTCAGCCACTTGTCAATTTCAGTCAGTACCAAGTCTAACATGTTTTCACCAGTGTGTGAACAGGTCATATTGTGCATAGCAATCATTGCATGTTGTCAAATTCCTGGAATATTGCCACCATGACAATTCTCCTTACTACACTGATTATTCACTCTACCAACAGCAGAAACAACACTCAGCACCTGTGGCCATTGTGCAGTTATACACAAATATACATTTTTGGATGCTCTACCAAGCACAGCTACCGGTTTGAATACAAGATAAATAGCACTCCTTTGAATCACTTGAGCAAGCTGCAGCAGAAATCCAGAAATTGCTTCCAGACCTTTTTAAGAAATGAATGCGGGCATAGGTGTCTGTAGAGGTCTGGAAGCTTAGGGACCTTGCATTGCATGCCTTAAAGGAGCTGTGTCACTTTTTAGTGTGTATTGCCATTTCGGGTCATTTTGATACTGATCCCTTATTGGCTTCCCTTTTGGTGGAATATACAGGTCGCTGTATTGTGATTGCTGGCATTCATACTGAATGTACAAATGTTGGAATTTGTGTTGGTTTGTGAACTGAGTGTTAGATCTCGACCCAACAAGCTGGGCTACATGGACTAGCAGCATAACTTTATTGTCCCTTGTTTGGGATTACTTTCAGAGGAAGATCTTGTGTTTGGAGTTGATGGATCAACAGCGGGCAGTCAGCGCTATCTTCTTTGCGAATTGGGAGTGCAAATGTTTGAGGGGATTTACTGGGCTTGCTGTGCATGTTCTTTCTCTCGAGCTCCCTGAACTGTACCTATGACAAGATAATTGCCAGCATCGAGTTAGTGGAGCTTTCAGTAGTCCCAAGTGCACCAACCAACGAAACGAACTTCTGGGATTCCTTGGACTTTTGCAGATGCCTCCCTTTTAATTTTTGTGTAATGTAGGACATATCAGGTGACGAGGTTTGGACTTTGATGGAGCTAATGGATGCTGATACATCAGGGATGGGGTGTGTGGGGTGGGATCCTCCCTTTCTTTAAGCTGTTTTGCTCCTTCAGAAGCAACATGAATAAGCTCCTACATACATTATTTACCCTCAAGTTTTATTTTATTGTTCAATTCTCACTACTAACCAGAGGATGATGTAATTAGACTGATCCCCCCCAGTTAGTAGTTTTAGTGCTCACATTATTCAACTGTTTCTGTTGTGCCTCCATTCCTCCACCTATTTTTTTTTGAGGCTTGTAGCCCTTGTTCTTGGGTAAATGAGTCTAAAGGCTTTCATGCTTTAATTCCCAGCCTGTTAAATCCTATTTTAACAATGTGTTCTGTACAGATTTAATCATGTAAATAGTTGGTGTACTGACGGTTTCCGGGCATTTTATAGAATTTATAGACATTTTATGTTGGGGGATTGCGAGGTCCCTATTCTGTGGTGGGGGTGGGATGGAGGGTTTCTCTGCTGACACTGGCAGTGTCACCCACATGCACGCTGTCGAGGGGTGGGTGCCTTACCATCATACAATACAATGCATGGGCATTGATTTATGGGATAAATGCCAATAGGTGGGCAGACTTAAGTTTAAGTAAGTGGCATACCAGCTTCATATTAGAATTTTGTTTAGATTGTGAGAGGTGGGGGTTGTTTTGTATATACTTGGATATGTTGTAGGGGGTAGGGGGTAGGGGGTGGGACTCATGGTATTGGATTAGGAGCTGGGTTTTCGTCCTTCTGACCACTGATAGAAGAGAATACTTAAGATCAGCATAGATGACTCACACTGTGAAATTTCTTCCCTGGAATGTTAAGGGTGTGTGCAACAAACACAAAAGATACAAAGTGCTGAAGCATTTTCAGATGGAGAGTGGACACATCTGTATTTTTCAACAGACCCACCTTCTTGAAATGGAAGCTAGTTTATTGCAGAGGTTAAATATAGGGCAAGTGTTTGCAGTAGGGACTAGTACACAGAGTACAGGAGTAGCTATCCTGTTAACCAAGAATTTGAATTTTAAATGTACCCAATGTATTCGTGACCCATGGAGCAGATTTGTGTTTGTACTGGGCACTCTGGAGAGGTCTGATATTGTCCTTGGGTCCATCTATGGCTCCAATACAGACACCCCATCATTCTGTATGGAGACCCTCAATTTTCTATTACCTTTCCTGTCTGTTACGATCCTTTTGGGTGGTGATTGGAACTTACCATTTTCCCCAGATGTGGACAGGATGGGCAAACCAAAGGTGGGCCTATCTCCAGCACAAAGAACTATAAGGGATATGTTAGACAGACTAAACCTGTGCGATTCTCAGTGGGTACTACATCCAAACTGATGGGAATATTCTTTCCGGTCTCCAGTTCATGGGACGTCCTCTCTCATAGATTACTTCTTACTAAGTAAGTCATTCATCTCTGGATTTGTGGCATGTCAGATCTTGCCAGAGGTAATTTCAGATAATTCCTTATTGTCTTGCGTAATGGAAATATCCCCCAACTGTAAGGTGGAGACCAGTTTTTAAACTTAATAATAGATTACTTAAGGACAAGTAGGGTACTGGATAGGGTGAAAGCCTGTATTAAACAATGTACAGAAGATAATCTTCACTCTACAGGGAAGACTGAGATAGAATGGGGTGGTCTAAAATGCTTCCTGAGGGGGGAATTAATCAGGATTGCTTTAATGAGGAAACGGCAGAGGGACAGGCAAGTTAAAGAATTACTAGACAAAATCAGGTGAACAGAAATACATACATATAGCTACAAGTACAGAAACTTGGTGGGACCTGGATTCGGAAGGTCTAATGGATATATGTGGTTATAAACTTTATAAAAAATGATAGGGATGGAAAAAGGGGAGGAGGTGTCTGTATTTATTTGCATTAATTGATATCATCTACTAATATTGACCCTCCCTAAGACCCCAGTACTAAGTTAGAAACAGTTTGGGTTAAAATTACCTTCTTATGTAGGAAATCTATCATCCCGGTCAACTGTTATAGACCACCAAAGGCAACTAATGAGTATAATAAAGCTCTAAAAGATGAAATTCCTAAAATATGCTCATTAGGAAATGTGATAATAATGCGGAACTACAATTATCTAGCAATTAATTGTGTGGACCTTTTTGGTTCTGACCCTAAAGAAAGAGACTTTATTAAACTCTGCATAAATAGCGGGGAAGATCAATTAATAAATTTTCCTACCATAGATGGTAATATATTGTATTTATTATTGACAAATATGAGAAATGAAATAGAAAACATAAATATTGGGGCATCTCTAGATAATAGTGATCACTTAACTTTTAGATGTAATTTTGCCAAGGGGAGATTATATTCTGGTACTAAAATTTGGAAAAAAGACTATCATAAAGCCGATTTTTCCAAAATGTGTCAAACTATCTCTGATATAGATTAGGAATTGGCCCTTGGTTTGGTGTCAACACAAAATGCATGGGACATGTTCAAGGAGCTTTTATTTGAGATAGAAGACCTTTTTGTCCCTTTCAGGGCAAAATATAATAAGACAGGTAAAATCCCGGTGTGGATGAGTACAAAGATTAAAAAATTGATTAAACATAAACAGAGATTATATAGTAAATTTAAGAAAAATTCTAAGGAAAAGGGCAGGAATAGATATTGCTTAGTACAAAAAACTCTTAAAAAGGCAATTACACTTAGAAAAGCTCAATTAGAATTTAGGAACGCTCATACCTTACAATAGAAAGTTGTTATATTCTTACATGATTACCAACTGTCGTAATAAGGTTGAAACTGTAAGACCAATTATGGAGAATAAACAGGAGATATAGGATGATAATATTATTGCCAATACATTTAATATGTATTTCTGTTTCATGTATTCTCATCCACCTATATCTCCTTTGCCAGAACGTCAAAAATCTGGAGATATCTATTTCTCTGAGGAAGAAATAATCAATCTTGTAGACCAACTAAATACTATTTCGAGTCCAGGGCCAGATAGCATTAATACCATTACATTAAAAAAAGTGGGTAGGTCATTGGTGTACCCTCTTTCTCTACTTTTTAACTATTCACTAAGGGAAGGATATATCCCTGATGACTGGAAAAGTGCATTGGTGGTGCCTATTCATAAAACAGGTAGTTGGGGAAGAGTGGGCAATTACAGGCCCATTAGCCTCACTTCCCATTGTTGTAAGTTAATGGAGCACCTTATTAAAAATAAGTTAACATTACATTTAGAAAATACAGATCAAACTGACAGTAAACAACATGGTTTTGCCAAAGGATGGTCGTGCACCACTAATTTGATTACTTTCTATAATAACATCAGTAAGAGTCTTGATAAAGGTATTCCTTCAGATATAATACTGCTTGATTTTTCTGAAGCTTTTGACAGAGTGATTCATGAAAAATTGATTACCAAGCTTATTAAATTACAGGTTAATAGTCATCTAATTAGATGGATTTACAATTGGTTATTAAATAGAAAACAAAACGTGCATATTAATGGTGCTTTATCTGAAGAAGGGTTAGTGTGTAGTGGAGTGCGGCAGGGTTCTGTGCTTGGACCCATTTTGTTTAGTATCTATGTTCAAGATATGAAGTATTCAAACCTGTATAAGTAAGTTTGCTGATGATACCAAGCTGGGTGAGTTGATACCATTTATAAACACTTTTAGTTAAATTCAGATCTGGCTAAGATTGAAATCTGGGCCAAGAAAAATGATATGAAGTTTAACACTGATAAATGTGTAGTGCTCCATGTCGGGAAGAACAATCCAGGATATACTTATATCCTAAATCAAACTATTTTGAAATCAGTAACCTGTGTTAAAGATTTGGGTATAGTTGTTAATGACTCCATTTCATCTGATAGTCATTGTAGGAAAATTGCCAAAACAGTACAGTCCGTTTTAACTAGGATAAGGCGTACATTTGTTAACAAAGCAGAACAACTTATTTTCTCATTGAATAAAACTTATGTTCAACCTATTCTGGACTATGGCTTTCAATTCTGGTCACCTTATTTAAAAAAAGACATTAAGATTCTGGAAGGGGTCCAAAAAAAATGTAACTAAATATATCCCTAGACTAAAAGCACTGGATTATCGTGCAAGATTAAAGGAGTCTGGATTACATTCTTTAGAGGCATGAAGGCAGAGGAGAGATTTGTTGTTGCCGTACAGATGATCCCAAAGTGATTCTGATTGTAAAGAATTTAACTTGCAATATAGCAATACAAGGAATAATCTATGGTTGCATAATAAAAAAAAATTTTAGTTGAACATGCTGATACAATAAAGAGGGATCATTACTTTACAATTAGAGCTCCACTCTTATGAAATAAACTGTCGCAGATAGCGATTGATAGTACTAGTCTAGATTCCTTTTAAAACTATATTGACAGAACTTATTATAACACTTACAAATTGGTATAATTATCCCACATATCTGGGAGAAATATAATATAGGCCTATTGGCTCCCATATGTCTTTGAAATCCTAGTAATCCTAGTAATATTGGCCTGCGACCTCTCTCCCCTTGCTTTATTTCACATACCCTTTTAAACTAGTCCCATCTACCCTAAGGGAGACTCCAATAGGAACATCAGTTAAGGTCTACAATCAAATGTGTACCTTCTTGGCCTACAAACATACCCAAGACCCGATCCAACCCATTTTTGGAAATCCTAATTTGTTAGTGGAGGGGAAATGATACCGGTTTCCTAGCTTCCCCAACTAGCTAAGACCTCCATTTCAGACTTATGGAACAATGGTAGAATTAGCCTGACAAAGGATATAGTGAAGGACTATAATCTGAGTCCCCAGTCTTATTTCAAGGTTTGCCAGGTTAGGCACGTACTGGGAAGAATCCAGATTAGTCAGACTGCTAAAGAGGAGGCGGAGTTCCTGCTGCCACTCAGATCTGCAATTACGCAACCACATGCTGTTTCTATTATCTACTCTTTATTGTTAGACAGAACATTTCAACAATTATATGGATCCTCTAACTACTGGAACAGACAATTTCCAGAGAAGACATTTAATTTGGAGAAAATAGGGATAGACACTCACAAGTTTATCTCCCAAGATAGATTTTGACTTACGCAATACCAGATCATTAATGATGTGTATTTTATCCCAGTTAGAATGGCAAAAATGAACAGGGCTCCTTCAGCAATTTGAAGGTGTTGGTGCTAGGCAGAAGGATCCCTGTATCACATATTCTGGGAATGTCCAAAACTTGCCACATTATGGAACTTTATTAGGCAGAAGGTAGACCCTTTATTGGGTTTAGCAGAGCATATAGAACTGGCCACTTGTCTTCTGAGTGATTTCTCACAGATACCAGTCATTGAGAGGAAATATCACCTTGCCATGATGTCACTATCAGTCAAGAAGCTAGTACTCTGACACTGGCTAGACAATGTAGTCATCTCCTAATCTGAGTGGTTGCAGGAACTGCTCTCCAATCTTTCCGTGGAATGGATCATTGCCAGTGTTCATCACAGGATGTCTAAATTTGAGAAACATTGGAGTAAGGTGCACATACTTTACGCCCTTTGTGGGGAAAACTCATAACACAGGGAAGTAATACAGACCAGCACCGGTCACCCTCCTTCTTTTGTAAATTGTTCGATACCGTGAGTGGGGTGGGATCTGGGAGGGGGGAATGGCTTGGTGTGTCTTTATTGTTTTTTTTTTTGTTTCTGTCTTTTTCCTTTTGTACTGATTTCATCTTATGGCTTGATGTGATATTGTATGTGTTATGGCCTTTTCAGGCCAGGAAAAAGCAAAATGTTCAATAAAGTATATTGAATTTCAAAGCAAATATGAACTACCCACTATTTTGCCACTTGTCCACATATCCATACTTAAATGGATGAATGGAGAGAGGGAATGTTGAAGGGCATGTCTTAGAGAGTTGGACACAGTACGGTACAACTCGGGGACAGCACAGGTGGAAAAGTATGTCCTGGATGGGACTTTCCATTTTGGACAGGCACATGAAGCAAACCACCAGAGCCCAGAATTCTCCACAAAGGAGAAGGCAAAAGATCAATTGCCAGCATTTCAGCTACAGCAGCATTAAGTTCATATGACACTGTATGATTGGGTGGGTACTTCAGCTTATGTGCAAAAACACTCTGTAATGTGGGCTGACTTAAAAGTTTTACACAGGGTGAGATGACAAACGGTTCTGCTCTGTGAATGGCAGGGGGTGGAGTGTGGATGTGTGATGAAGACAGTTGCACAGGTGATGACAAACCCAGAAATGCAGTTATTTTCCCAGATTTACCAACAGGGGTTGATGTACCACTTGCACTAGACATACTGCATTGATCACCACCACCACCAAAACTGCTACTCTCACCACCACTGGACAACATTTCAAAATCATTATGCTCCTCCACCTCATCACACCTGTAGTAATCCTCTGCTCTTATTTCATCACTACTGCACATATTTAATTTCCTACTTGATTTTACAGTCATGGAAGGGGATAACATGCTTGTTATGGTCGATGATGAGGGTGAATGCCCTACTTTAGTATTAGCTGCCATCTTGTGCTGGGTCCACAGTGCCATGTGCTTGTTCTTAAGATGGGTATGCTGTCCCCCCAGTTCCCAGATGGTTCCCCTTTTTACCTCACCTCACATGGGCATGGCAAACCTGGCAGATAGCGACTGACTCATCATTTGCACCTTGTACAAAAAAATCACAAAAAACAAGGGTTTGTGATGCTTTAGTTTTAACATGTCCCTGATGCTGCTTATTAGAATCTGTTTTTTTAAGCCATGAAGTGGGGGGGGAGGATGCTACATGGTTTTTCAGGCAGGACACACTTGGACTGCAACTGAGCACCACAACTACAGTACCTATCATTATTACTGGGTCATCATCATCATCATCATCATCACCATCAACTGAAACTGATAAATCACAACTTTTTATGGGGGGGGGGGGTTAATGCTAACAGACCCATACACAGCCATCTTAAATTTCTTTTTTCTCTGGTTCCCAACTGGGGTCATTGACATCATCATCATATTCATCAACATCACCAACATCCACATCTTCTGCTTAAATGCTGGCATGTGGCCTGCATGTTGCAATTACAGCAACATCATCATCATCAGATTCATCATCATCAACACCACCATCACCTGATATTTTTTCACCACAATGTGAATCACTGCATGGCAAATGCGTGACCTGAACCATGGTGGAAGAAATGTGACATTTTGTGTTATCATTGACATGATGATCAGAATCCTCATGTTCAGTTACTGGGATGTTACTGGGGAGTATGACATTATCTACACTGTCACTCACTGGCACTGCTTCACACTCCACTATATTTTTGGACATGGTAAACTGGTCAGACGTGGAACTTGATGCAGCAATACTCATACCACCACCAGCAACTGCACTAACACCACCAGCTGGGACAACATCATACTCTTCAACTATGAGTGAAGCAACCGATTGCACTGTAAAAAATATTGAAGAAGAAATACCTTTCCCCACATCAGAAATGTACTTCTGGGTACTACCATGCCCACAGACAGTCTTACCACTGGCAGCAGTGCCATGGTGAGTAACAGCTTTGCTTGTACGTGTCTTTGTGGGCATTTTGGGGGATCAACAAGAATATTCTAAACAAATTTAGATTTTGGAACATTCACTCTGGGTGGGGGCGGGGGTGGGGGAGACGCTGGATGTGAAGCCAAAAAAACAACTGTGGCTTCAACAAGAGATACAGATGCAAACTCACAACAAGTTCAACAACACCTTAACTAACCAGTGGTGCTCAAGTCACAAACAATCCAATCTGGAAAGAATGCCTTTTGCCGATGGGGGGTCAGACTGTAGATTATGGCAGTACAAAACTAGAAAAAGATACCACAATGGCAGTACAAAATCACGAGGCAGTGGTTAGCAGAGTTCACCTGCGCATGCAAATTACACTGTGGCACAATAAAACGGTATTATTTGATGTCACGCACCACACACACACACACACACACACACACACACACACACACACACACAATTTGTCTATGAGTAATGCATAGCAAATTGACAACTTCAGTAATATACTACATATTTTAAACAACCTGAAATTTTGCACTGCTGCACCAGGTCCACAACACACAAACAGCAAAACAATGTCAACAATTACTGAAAATATTACTGTGTGTACATTAACCCAGTCAGTTATTCAAGAAAAATATAACCAAAAAACAAAGAACTCCCTATTTCTCCAACTTAAATCTACCTTCACCAGAGATACACCCCTCCCCCAAAGCACACGTCCACTGTCTCTCAGTATACAGACTGAATGTTGTACATTCACATTCAAGATCCACACACAAACAATAAAGGTTCTATGATATGAGCACAGGAGAATTTCCTACAATCGATGAACTAAAGTTTGAGCAAAAAAAAATTACTCAGAAAGGCTATTTTAACAGCTTTTAGAATGTTTGAATCGCAGAGAGATCTCAGAGCACACTTTCTCCTATAGCTTCCTACACACACTACCCCAAACCAAGGCTGTGCAGAACAATCTAGAGTCCCTGTGACCTGAAATCCATGAATCACTGCAAAATTCACCTTTGGAGCTTACCAACAAGACGAAGTGAGGTGAAGTACATTGATTTCAGTAGTGGTTTGGGGATGGCGGAGTAATGCAAAGTCATTGCCTTCAATGGACTTCACATTGCTCATCATGACGTGAAGCACTCCACTTCGCATTGAGAAGTACTTCGCAAATTTGCCTTCACTCCGTGAATCACTTTGCTTAGTGAATTGAGGCCACTTCACCCACCACTAACGCTAAGGAGATGGCGCACCCACACAGAATGCCACAGTGGCTGTGGGGCATACGGGAGGAGAGATACGCACTTGGATGGGGGCATTGCACTGGCTCATGCCCCACCACCACCACCCCCTGCCCCATACCGCCAGTCCAGTACACGGAGTACCCTATTGCCCTTCATACCCCAATCCACATCATGAGTGCCATATACATCTGCTGCCCCTGGTGATCCAGTGCCTCCAGCAGTAGAGTTGCCCACCTCATTCTGTACCCGTTCTGGCATACAGCACAGCCCTTGCACTCCACCAGGGCTGGCCATGGAATGAAATGGCAGAGTGCATACTGTATAAGTATATGCCCTGCCAGTCCATTCAGTGGCTGGCTGTGGTGGTGTGAGGAAGGCTGTGTCAGTTACCATAGCAGGGTACTGAATGGGGGAGGGAGCAGGGTGGTGGGCACTACCAGCCTGGTGGAGGCCACTAGATCACCAGGGAGCATTACTTGGGGGATCGGGGCAGGACACACACAGTGCCAAATGCTGGACGGCCCTCCATGGAGATGACTAAATACCATTAGACCAGCCCTTTGCTGGTCTAATGGTACTTGGCACTTTGTTCCTGAGGAGTTCTTCAAAAATTCGGGATTTGTGGCTGTGGCTGTGGTCTGCCACAAGCTCCCTAGCACCATGCTACAGCCACTTTTGTGGCACAAGGCTGGTGCTTCTACACTTTGTTGCAGGCAGCCTGCTGAGTGAAGCAGGCTGCCTTTGAATATTGCTCTGGTCTCTACCCATGGTGCAAGGTGACTCTTGCTTCAGACTTGTTCGATGTAAGCACCTTGCGTCATTCTAAGGCCTTTGAAAATCTGGCCCAACATGTCTAACATTCAGAATGAATAAAATATATAATATTTTGACAGACCAAATACACACATGAAAGTGGTGAGATTTAAGTTTAATTCAAAGTTTGGTCTATATTGTCAAGTTTGGTCATATTGTAACCATCTGTCTTCCCCCTCTCATCTTATACGCATTGAGCACTATCAGTAAGTATGCCAGCAATGGGATGGCTAACTCTATTTACTTCTGCAGCAAGATGGTGCTAAAATATGTTACACCTGTCATCCACACACCTCCAGAGTCTTATCCTTCAAATTCATGTCCTCCTGTGTTCTCCCCAAGGTAGCTAGGGCTGCTGCCATCTCTGTCTTACCTAGTCAGCCTTCCTAATATTTTTTGCTGCCTCCTTATCCACCAATTAAAATATATCCACAAATTCTCTTTTCCATATTCTCTCCTGCAATGTCAGTGGCACATGGTCCCCCAGTGTGATTCCCATGGATCCTTCCATTCCACTACTCTGACCTCCTTCTTCACCCCCCCCCTTGCCCCACTTCCTGCACTTCAATCCCCTTTTCCCTAAATTCTTGAAATACTTTCTGGAGCTCCCGTAAGCCCTTCTCCCCAGTCTCCACAATTATCTCCTCCACAGATTCCCTCAGGCTTCCCTCCAATGTGAGATCCACCATATTATCCTTACCCTTTTGCCCCTTGAGTCTCTTGCCCCATTTTTCAGGAATCTTCTTCTTTGGTCTTCCATCTTCCCCCCTCCTGCCACTTTCCTCTTTCCTGCTTTCTTAGGTGGCTCCTCCATCTCCTTTGCTGCCTCCATCATCATTTGCACCTGCTTCATTTTCTCCATAGCCTGCTGGACCACTGCTGCTTGGGAAACTGCCTTCCTCTTAGCCATATCTGCAAATTCAAACACACTAACAAAGACCTTTTCCATTAGACCCCATCATATATTTTTGTTTGTGGTACTTGGCCCTGCCCAAAGACACCAAGGGATCTGGCTCTTTCTGCTGGGTTGCTTATACAAAGTTCCTTTTATTTGCTATATGTTTTATCTCCATGTGACTCTATGCATGTGCCACTTAAAAAAAAAAAAAAACTTTTCCTTTCCTTTGTGTACCTGATCTCCTTGTTATTGCACTGCCAGACCACCCAGCCACATGTGACTCCCATTATGCTCCTCCCTTCCTTCGTCTTAGTCCATAAAATGGTGCCCGAGACCATGCAACCACCATCTTGCTTCCTCTTGTCCTTTCTGCCCTCAAAATGGCAGCCGTGCCATGTGGCACTCCTACCCCATCCACCCGCCACTCACCCGCTGCCCATCTTGGCCCTCCAGTTTCTGACAACCTTGGATTTTTCTGTTCTTCAGACTGCTTAAATCTTCCCTCAGCTCCCTGCCTTCCCTGGCATTGGAAATACAGAGCCTTAAAGAGCTAGTGACGCCTCAAAGAAAACTTTAAAAAACATAATCATTTGGTACAATTCTATTTGCATTGCATTTAATATTTTATATATTTCTCCTTCCCATGATTTATTACTAAATAAATGTGTACAAATATATGACTGTTGTCCCTTGCAATTAATTTTGAGTTTATCAGCCTCTGTAGCTTACTCCCTACTTCAAGTCATAATCCTCTGTTGTGACATCACAATCTGTTGCCATGGGAGTAACTGTGATGTCACAAGCAGTGTTCTATGACTTCAGGTAGGGAAAAAGTAGCAGGAATAGCTAAACTCTTCAGGAGCAAACATCCTGTTTCCATGCAAATGACCTCACTGCTAAATAATGAGGAGGAGGAATACAGAAATAATGGAAAATACAAGCTGGACAGTGGCTAAATATTATGTTTTGTTAAAATTCTCCTAAACGTGTCATGAGCTCTTTAATCACAGATGCAGGAATATCTACAACATACATACTCCATGGTTAATTTACCAAATCATACAGATTTTTTTAAATGTTCACAGCACTCTATGGGCCAGATTTCCAGAGCTCTGGGGATGCCACAAGTCCCTGGCGCACCAAACAAATGATGCATAGAGCTTGCAGCAGTCCCCTGTCGATGATCTGGATTTTCAATCCCTTGCACCAAGTGCCCCTGCTTAGACCACAGCTTTGTGGTCTAGATTGTGCCACCCCTGGGAGGCTATTACACGGTGTTTGCACCAGAGGATTGGCACAAGCTGCTGTAAACAATGTAAAATGATGCAACTACACCCAAGCATTGAAAATTGGGTGCAGTTGCGGAGAAAAGGGTTGGTGCACCTTGAATGTTAAAGTCCTGTAGTGCAGGGTGGGACGCAAGCCCTGAGCCAATGTTCGAAACTCTGGCCCCATGTCTTCCTGTCCACTGGATCTTGTTTTTATGCAACCCACCCCCCCGACACATAAATTCCAGCCTGCTATTCTTACTACTGCCACTTCAATTTTACCAGACCGTGCAGCAAGGTAAGGTGTGCCACAGGGGAATCCTGATCCATGACTCTGTATTCTAAATGATACAGATCCTTTTTTGTAGCCTCCTTTTTATTAATACTGAAAAACCTTCCCCACCATAACTACCCTTCTGTCCCCTTTCTACTTACTCAGCAGAGGGAACTGTTAAGCAAAGGACCCCCTCACTGCCCCTGGAATCTCTCCTTACCCAAGAGGCCACCAATGTATTCCTCATGGGAGACCCACCATGGAAACCAGAGAACTGCCCATAAACCTTTTGCATCCTGGGCTGTCCGTGGATACTGGCAAAAAAAACTTCCCAGCCATCTGCCTTTTAACCCATCCATCCATCCATCCATGGTCTGCACACTACACTTTCCATACTCACACCTGGATACACTTATACTCCTGCACCACCTGTACTCTGCCTCCTTGATTGCCCTCTACCAGACCAAGTTGTGAGTAGCTTGCCACTCTGCCAAACTCTCTCTCTCTCTCTCTCTCTCTCTCTCTCTCTCTCTCTCTCTCCCTTGGCCACAGAGTCAATCCTGCTCCTCTCTCCAACACCAAGCTCCTCTCTGGCATTCTGACTGGGTGATAAATAGCAAAACACACAAACAATGTACAGTATATGCTGGCTGCCGCTTTCTAGTCTCTCTGCTGGAACCAACCTCTGCCACCTCCCCATCCACACTTACCTTGCGTTCCAAATCACCAAAAAGAAAAAATGCCAAATGATGTGCTAGTGAGCCTTTTCCAAGTAACAAACTTGACTAGCAAATTTAGAAGAAGGGTAACTTCCTTTCTCTTCTCCTTTTAACCCTTTCCCCTTTTTGTTTCCACCAATCATTTTCTCCCTTTTTCTCTCTCCCCTCCCTCCTTTTGTGTCTACCCTCTTCTCAGCATCCCTTGCTATCCCTCAATCACTCCTCCCCTTTCTTCTTTCAGACTGGCACCTGGTCATGTCAAGTGACCCCAGACAATAAAGGCTGCTGTTTATTCCAGCAGCCCATTTTTGTCCAGCAATGTTATGGTAGTCCCCATTAAAGTAACTGCAGCAGCTGCACAGACCAAGAAGTCACCCAGTCTAAGGAACTCCTCAGAACCCACAGCAAAAGTCCTCATATAGGGCCCAGACAAGAGCTAGTGACATCATAATCACCGTCTGTCTTCCTAAAAAGTCATGGTGCTGAAGGGTACATAGTCTGTCATTTGACACTTGGGACTCATGTTATTTGTAGCCTCCACATCATGTTCACTGGGAAGTAACGTTAATTTTTGGCCATATATGGTATGCTAATGAGACAGCCAGCTGTTATCTGACAAAATTAAATCTGTAGGATGTGAGGGAGAGATTATTAAGGCTGTTCTGCAAGGCACCACCCTCAATGTTGTATGGACGACTTTACTAATGAATGTCAGGGCCTTTTTATGGATGCAGTGGGTGGAGCCTACAGATATTTTGCATGTACCAAAGGAGTGATGTTATGTTTTCTGTCCGTGGAACTGACTGAAGGTGTAAATAGTCTCCACCACCTTACCCTCCTCCATAAAATATTTTCCGCCCTGAAATAAATATGCTTTCATGTTAGTCAATGGTTGCATGGCATTGTTTTCTTTTTTAAATGGGAGGTACAAGAACTGGAACCTGAGTAGTGGGAGGCAGCATTAGTTTTTTGTGGGGGAGTAAGATCCCCCCCACCTCCACCCGAGAAGCTCCTAAAGATCCACCCCCACCTTTTATTTTTGTTTCATGTGGGAGGGACATGAGGTGGATCTATCATGTTGGAACAACTGACTATCAGAGTTGCCTGTGGAAGTAATTAAGGAGTGCCTGAAACAGCATCTAGGCATATCCCCCCCCCCCCACACACATAAACATCATGATTTTTTTTTTAATTCTAAGCATGCCTATATTTGGCTCTAACAGTA
Source organism: Neoceratodus forsteri (assembly GCA_016271365.2). NCBI lineage: Eukaryota > Metazoa > Chordata > Ceratodontiformes > Ceratodontidae > Neoceratodus > Neoceratodus forsteri. The sequence goes on from CM028130.1 coordinate 677,390,596, forward strand.
TGAGCAAGTTGGGCATAAAAATAAAATAGCAAAAAAGGATCAAGCAGGTGGCTTTTCCTTTGTCAGATACATGCAGACAGAAGGTCACAAATCCTGTATGACAAGTGCATTATATGGATGTTTTCCATGTAAAACAGAAATTTTGTTAATGTCATGTCTGTAGCATCATTTGTAGCCAGTAAACTATTATTTATGTAGGTACTGTAAACGACATGTTTTAGTTCAGAAATCCAGTCTTGATAAATTTGTTTTTTTAGCAGTTCTGTAAGATTTTATGTCTCTCTGATGAAAGAGTGCATAGCACAGAAATGAAAGGGTTTCTGTAATCGATTGTTGTTTGCATGACAAGTGGGTGTGACAGTGGCATGCAAGAGTGAAGTCTAAATTGTTTCTTGGCCATTCTGGGATCTGAAGTTTAACAGTAATGCGTGAAGAGAATAAAGTCTTGTGTTTTGTGCATTTGAATAGGTTTAGTGCTTTGAAGTTAAAAGATCTATATACATAGTGTCATGGGCACCTGAAAAAGAAGGAGATACTACTGAAATAAATGCTTTTCTGATTATTTATTTACTTATGTGTAATTCTGCCTAGGTCACAGGCACATAAGCTATAAAAAGTACATTTAAGGATGGATGTATTAGTCAGATCTTGTAGTAGCAAAATAAAGCAAATGAAATATCATACTGTGTGTTTTTTTTTCTTTCAATTGTTTAACCAGGAGTGGCACACTAAGCTGAAAGCTTGTTTACAGGGGCAGCCTGGGAGCACATGGAAGTTAAGTGACTTGCTCAAGGTCACCCAGTTTGCAAGTGGGGGATGTGGGATTCAAACCCAGATCTTCAGATTTGCATCTCAGAACCTTAAACCACTGTGCTATACTGCCTCCCTAGTTATGGCAGTCATCTGTTTTATGGTTCATGATGTTGGTGTAGTAAGCAGCAATACATTGCATAGCTGTTGTAAAATGGCAATGAGAAAGTCATGCTACAGATGTGCTGAGCAGTTACTGAAGCAAGAAATGTATTTAGGATAGTAAAATATTCCTGATAAATGTGTAACATGTGCATCTCAATTTCAAGGAGGTCCTTATGGGGTGTCAATGTACAATATAAAGTAATGATAGTTTTCAAGTTGTCTGTGTAATTGCTTCATACTACCACTGTTACTAAATTTAAATTATTCTATGAAGGAAATTAAGTTTATGTAACTGTCTGTAAATGTATTAAAAACATTTACTTGTCCTTATAATGTAATGCATTAAATGCTGTTGCTAGGTTAAGAAGTTGCATAACAGCAATCAGGATGAAAACAATGGGATGCACTGGAATTTGAAAAAAAGTATACATTAGCAGGAGCAGTGTCATGACTTCACCAATCTATTTATAATTTCACTTTAGATTTTCAACATTACCATTTTTTACACCTCCTCATAAACAGTACAGTTGTCATTTTTTACATTCTGTTCAAAATGTGTTTTTGCACCTGAGTTGCCAAATGGCACAATCACTGTGCAAAGTCTCCTTTCGCTGATGAACTGATAATGTCACTGTTCATGTGGTGGCGTTACAAAAAGCACATGCTGAAAACTTAGAGTGAAAATACCAAGAAACACCTGACCATAACACCCTGCCCTATAGGGACTGACAGGCATCGGGGGTGTGACTTGGGATTTCCAACAGTAATGTTCATGCCATTCCACCCCCCATCCCCACCCTGCAGCCAGTGACAGGTATTGAAGTGTGCCTTTGACTCTTCAGCCCCAAAGTCCATTCTCTTATATTGTACCCATTTCAGTGTATTTCCTTATGGAATGGGGTGAGTGTAAAGTTTGAACACCCCAAGGCACATCTCAACACTTGTCTGTGTCTGCAAGGTAGGGTGAGGTGAAATGGTGTAAGTGTTATGGGCAATGACCCAAAGGCACAACCCAATGCCTGTCCATGTCTGCAGGGTGGGGGTGGGGTTGGCATCACTTCAATACTTCACTGCCATTCCTATTCTGCCTGTCTGTCTGTGTGTGTGTGTCTCTCTCTCTCTCTCTATATATATATATATATATATATATCTATGTAATTATCTGTCTTTCTATCAATTGCATATATCGCTATTTTTACCTGTTTCTAAAACAAACCTGTACATCACAGTTGCCTGTACTATAAGCACATACTTATGAAACTGTGCATATTTTTACTCTGCTTCTGCATAGACCTCATACTTTCCTAATATTATCACAAGCATAACTACCTTGCCATTCTCAAAAGCGACCCCCTCTGAAAGTTACTATCACATTTTCTCTGTTAACAGTCCACCATTACACCTGACTTCCTGACATCAACACGTTGCTTAAATATAACTTACATCACCTCATGGACAAAAACCCTGTTTCTCTAAAAAAAAAAAAAAAGAAAAAAAAGCAGTGTGAATAATCCCAAGGTTGAACATATGCCAGCCATTACTTTTTCATGTACTGTCACCTTCTGTACCATCATGGGGATCTGCATATGTTTCCCATGATGGTTTGCATTATTAGAGTATGTGCAATTGCATTTTGTTTAAAATTTGGCTGTCCAGCCAATAACTTCTGGGATAACACATACATCAGTGGCATGTGCTCTGGGGTTCTTTCCTAAACCTATATTGCTTCCTATTCCTTCCATTAAAACCTCTATATATTTTCCTAATAATGTGTATGCCTTCCTTAGAACAGAAACTAAAACAAATCTTACTACTTACAAATCATTGTGTTGTTTCTCCATACCTCCTTAACAATTCCACACAACTTCACTAACTTCGCTATGCAGCCATGGTGGATCTGACCAGGATTTGTTTGTTATTGGCATGTGAGAGGATTGCAGAACATTTGGGCAAAAGGGCACTGCATATATTGGCTATGGCACCTCAAGGACTGGTATTCATTCCTTATTTCCTTTCCTTGCAGGCTTGTGAAGTATTTTGACTTCCAAAAACCTAGAATGACTTCCTAACATGGATCCATGGATATGGTAGACTTAGAGACCTTGCAAGTTAACTGAACCCCTGGGTGAGGGCCATGAAGATTGCTTATATGCTAATTGTGAATCATGTCCCATTTATGTTCTCAGTGGCTTGGGCAAGTAAGGTGCAGAGTTAAGCATTAGAGATATAGGGATATCTCTAGGTGTGTTTACATTACAGCTGTGTTAAAACCATGTTTCAGCTTCTGTGTGAAGAAAGCAGCACTGCAGCTACTGTTTTTCTTGCATGTTTCAGGTAGTCTAGCTCCCTCCCTCCCCTTAACCAATTAATGTTTTTTTTTCTCAAATACAACATCCTTGCCTCTCACTCTGCTTGCTCACTCCCTCTAACCCAACTGAAGTGCCAGTAGAGGTTTTTTTTATTATTATTTATAATCCTCTCTTCCTCTGGTAGATACTTTCTTGTCATCTGATCTATAGAAATGCTGCAGGAAGTCTGCTGTGTCTGGCCAGTGGCACAAAAGGCTTCCAGTTTTTCAGCTCTCTGTAGCTGCAGAATCTCAGTGTACCAAAAATGAATCATATCTCACTCTGTTACACCATTGAGGTTCAAGAAAGCAACTACTGGGCATTACAAAGTTCAAGAGTAGATAGGTAGCTAAGGAATAGATGCATTTACAGTAAAGATGGTAGCTAACCTGGTTGCAATACCAATTTGTAAACTTTACAATTGTATGTCATATTGAGGTGCTATTTAAAATCTTCAGAAGCAGGTTAATATCTACCCTATTTTTAAGTGAGGTGATCCAATAAACACAAACAATTATAGACCAATTGCCTTACTTTGTCATCTCAGGATAAAGACCACGCTGGGCTAGCTGTCGAACTGTTGCTTGCTGTGTTTTTATTTTTATGCTCTGCGGTTTTGCCATTTGCCATTTTAAAAGCTGTTTTAAAAGCACTTTTGCCATTTTAAGTGCAGGACTTTTTGTTTGCGCTCCCGTTGTTTGTATTTGAGCATGCTCACTTGCCAGAATAGAATTGTGCGAGCACTGTGAAGCCACTGAGTGCTTAAATGCTAATGCGTTTATGTCTTTGGGTTTCCCTGCATTTTGTTTTACTGTTTCTGCTCCAGTACTGTGATTTGAGGACACTCGGCTGGAAGCACTTGGTCAGGATTCCAGCACTGTTCAGCATTGATCAGCATTTTCTGGGTGCTGTTTGGCTGTTTGGCTTGGCATTTTGGACTGCTGCAAGAACTTGGGTGGTCCTGTGGCTTGACGGCTGCCTTCAGTGTGGGGATTCATTTAGTGTTTCTATTCTCTGAGTGTGATCTCTCCCAGCACTTTTGGAGGATTAGTTGTGCATCAAATGGGATCAGGAGGAGTTGGGACTCGCAGGGGATAAGCTCATCAAGGATTTTAAATGCACTTCTCTTGGGATTTAAAAAGACTATGGAGATAGCAAAAGGATCCTGCAGCTTTTATTTTGTGGAGTGCTGGGCTAAATGGTATGTACTAGTGACCCATTTTAACTGAGGATTTGGACCTGTATAGCTGGGACCTGCTGGTTTCTTGAGGTGTCTGAGGGATAGCGACCCACACAGGGGTTGGAAACGGGGTCTGCTGGAGGGCTAGCCCGGTGATCCTATTTCCCTAGACTCCTGGTGCAGTTGGCCAAGGGGCTGATTTAACCCAGAGTCGAGGTAGTGGGCCGCTAGTATAGCCTGGGTAGTCACCTCTTGAATTTCTGGCAGGAATATGTGGCCTGGTGGATGGCTGTTCTGGGATCTGGGTCAGAACTTTGAGATGGGAACTTTTCTGGAACTTTTTGGCCTATTGGATGTTTCCAATGATATTGGGGCCAGTATTGTGAAGTTTTGGAACTTAAGTGTGTAAAGGTCACCTGTTTGATGAGCCTACAGCTGGGCTGGAATTTCTCTGACTGCAAGTACTCTGTGATTTATTTTAACTCTTTGGAAATTTTGTTGGCAGTGAAAGTGCTTTCAACAGCTGAGAATCTGCCAATTTCAGACGTATGTGAGAGATAGTGTCTGGGGGCGGTTTCTCCACATTATTTCCTCAGGTTCCCTTTTAGTTTTTTTTTAATTATTTTATTAATATGTATTTATTGTTTGTGTTAAGCAGTGAGAGGGCTTAGATTAAGTGGCACCAGGTAGTGAGAGGACCTGTGTGCTGTTTAAATGTTTAGGGTTTGAGTTAAATTAGTTAGCTGGGGCTTTGTAGGGCCCTAGGTAGTGAGAAGACCTGGGCTCATAGAAGTTTTAAGGTTTGTTTTGTATTTAGTTAATTAAATTAGTTATTTAATTTAGGGTTTTTTTTATTTATTTTTTTTTTATTTTTCCTTTTTGGGAAAGTGAGTGGGGGATTTTAGGAAAGGGGTAAGATTTGCAGGGTTGTATAATTTTCGCATTGTTGTGAATTTGTGTACACCATTTTTATCTGAATTGCATTGGTTTTTCTTTGCTCCATGTCTTGGGCCTGGGATTTATGTTATCGCTCTGACCCCCAGGTCATGCGCTACTCAGCCTCCGCACTTCATGCCCTCCACCCCTTTTCCCCCCCACCATTGCTCTTTTCCACCTATCAGCTCTGTTGGACTTTGGGTATGCCCGCGGGGGAGGGGGGGTGAACAGCAGAAGCTGAAAGAGCGGGGCGCTCACATTGGGGTTGTTAAGCCCAGAAGACGCCCTGGGGTGAAATGAAGTCTAGAGCATGGGCCATCTTGCCTAGTTCCCATTCCCAAGGGCACCTCCATTGGTGGAGGGCAGGGCAGCCCAGGAGTCCTGTCCAGTTAGTGTGGTGTTACGTAATGCCAGATCTGTCAAGAACAAGACTGCAATTACTGCAGACCTTGTTGGGACAACAGATCTGGTGTGCATCACCGAAACCTGACTGGATGGTAATGCGGGCCCCATACTGGAGGCTGCAATTCTGTCCAGGTATTCGGTGATACACTGCCTGAGATTGGACTATGGGGGGGGTTGCAGTCTGTTTCAAGACCGAATTGAATCTCACAAGTGTACCAGTTGAGGAAGCCAGGTCATTTGAGTCTGTCTTAGTAGCAGGTGTGGGTTATAGGATGGCTCTCATCTACTGTCCACCCTGGAGATGAGAATCTATTCCTTAAGGAAGTGGCGGACTTCATGGTCAGCCTGGCATTTGAGTCACCAAGGCTGATGATCTTGGGTGACTTCAATGCCTGGATTGATGACAAACTCTCAAAATTTGGACAACACTTCCTCCAGTTGATGATTTCACTGGGCCTTACACAGGTGGTTACCTCTGCTACTCATAAATACGGCCAGTGTCTTGACCTGGTCTTCCTCCTGGGGATAGAGGCCTCTGATGTGGGAGTGGAACCCATCTGATGGTCCGACCACTACACTGTGCGATTCAATTGTTGCACCCCTCCTTGTAGGCCAACCCCTGTGGAGATGGTCAAGTTATGGGATGTGAGTCCTGATGGCCCAGCAGAGGTACTTGATCTATCAGAATTTCCTATAGCGAGCTTGGATCTGGAAGTTTTGGTTTTGGCCTATAATCAGGCCATTGTCTCAGCAATGGATTCCATTGCTCCAGTCTGTGTACATCATCTCTCCCCCCCACCCTCAGTCTCCATGATTTGATGGGACTTTGAGGGAGTTGCAGCAAAAAGGACGTAGGTTAGAGTGATGCTGGAGGAAATCCAACTTAAATGCTGACCATCTTAGACTGCTAGAGCATTATCGACTCTATCAGTTAGCAACCTCCCATAAGAAGGCAGACTTCGGGGAGATTGCTGCTGCTCAGAACTGACCAGCTCAGCTCTTTTGAACTGTGGACAGGCAGTGCAACCCAGCTTGTCTGCAAGTTTGAAGAGCATTTTTACAATTGCAGTGTGAAGAGCTTGCTCGGTTCTTTGCTGATAAGGTGATCGACATCAGGGTGGAGACCCGTTCAGCATGCTCTATGGGAGTTGCTGATGATTGATGCTTGGCCACTATCCCTCCTTTTTCCTCGAGTTCCTTTGACTGGCCGGAAATCATGGATGTTATGCAGATTGTCCAGGGTATGCGCCCTACATGCTGTAGTTTAGATCCGGGCCTGACAGCCCTGATTATGGGGCGTTGGGATGTTATCAGTTCGGTTCTGGTGCAGATAGTCTGGTGCTCCCTGCTCCCTGAAGGAGGTAGTGGTGACACCTTTGCTGAAGAAAGCTTCATTGAACCCAGATTCTCTCACAAACTACAGACCTATCTCTAACCTTCCCTTTGTGGGGAAGGTGATTGAGAATGTAGTGGCTGTACAACTGGAGAAACATTTGACCATGCGTAGCATCTATGAACCTCTCCAGTCTGGTTTTCGAAAGAGGCACAGTACCGAGAGTGCACTGGTTTGGGTGCTCAATGATCTCCTGATGGCAAGAGATCAGAAAAAAATGGTCCATTTTGGTACTTCATGGTCTGTCATCAGCTTTTGACACTGTGGACCATGGGGTACTGCTCGAGCACCTGAGATTCATCTGTGGGCTCTGTGGTTTGGTCCACAGATGGTTTACATCATTCCTCACTGGTAGAACTCGGAGGGTGGTGTTGGAGCTTCTTTTCCTCTGAACCTATCTCTCTGTCATGTGGGGTGCCCCAGGGCTTGGTGCTGTTCCCCATGTTGTTTGCGGTGTATATGCTGCCCCTCAGAGACATAGTAAGACAGTATGGGCTGAGGTTTCACTGCTATACTGATGATACCCAGCTCTACCTGTCTTTTGCACCCAACCAGAATGGAGCACTCTCAGTATTTAACGACTGCCTCATTGAAATTCAAGATTGGATGAAGTCCAGCTGGCTGAAGTTGAACCCTGGTAAGACTGAGGTGATGGTTGTGGATCCAGGTCACCAGAGAGGGGGCTGGGGGCAGGTCAACCATCGGGAATATTCCTGGGGGATTCCGAGCTCCTTACCTCTGAACGGGTGCAAGACCTTTGGTTGATACTGGATGAAGGGCTGACACTTCGTTCTCAGGTGTTGGCTGTCGTTAAGTTATCCATTTACCATCTGAGGAACATCACTAGGATCAAGCACCTTGTTCCATCCAGTGACCTTCCTACATTGATCCATGCCTTTGTGACCTTGCATCTGGATTATTGCAACTCCCTTTACTTTGGGCTACCAGGGGTTGATATCCTCCGCCTGCAGCTGGTGCAGAATTTCGCAGCCCGGTTGTTGATGGGGATTCCCCAGTCCTCCCATATCACACCAGTGCTGTGGGAACTGCACTGGCTGCCAGTTCAGTGGCAGATCACCTTCAAAGTCAGATTATTGACATATAAAGCTCTACACGGACTGGGCCCTGACTACCTGAAAGAGCTGTTAGTTCCTTACCACCCTATGCGTCCACTCCGCTCTGCTGATGAGAGGTTGCTGGAGATTCCGAGGGTTTCTTTAAAATCTTCGGGGGCACAGGCATTTATGTTCATGGCCCCAACTCTCTGGAGTTCTGTACCCCATCGGATAATGGAGTGCATGACCGTGGGGGGATTTAAACAGGCATTAAAGATGCATTTATGGAGCATGGCATACGGCGATGTGGAAAATAGTTTTTAATTGTGTAGTATTGTATATTTATTACTCTGGTGCAGCATTGTTTTAAACTATTTTAACTTGTACTGCACCTTGAAATTTGAAAGGCGCATTAAAAATAAAGATTATTATTATTGTTATTATTATTATTATCTTGCTTAGATTCTGGAATGAATCATCTTTGGTTAGTTACAAGAGTATTTAAATAAAATGGAAACTTTAACAGATGCACAATATAGCTTCAAGCGAAAACATGTCACCATGGTGGCCTTGATGACATCCACTCAACATAAGCATGCAGACTTAGATGCTGGAGATATGTTGCTGCCATCTTTGTGGACCTTACCAAGGCCTTTGATTTGGTCTACCATGAGAATTTATGTGTGATCTTATCATAGCTGAGTTTTTCATCTGAAGTACTGTATGTAGGTAGTTTAGTTAATACCTCCAGGATTAACAGTAGAGAGTGAAGACTGGAAACAACTTTTCCCCCTTTTTTTGTTAATTCCCTTGTTATGTCAGAGTGTTCTGTTTCATGGCCACTTTTGCTTAGCTTATACTTGAACTCATTCACTCCAGCTTGTGCCCCTGCAATAGGAATACTTTACGCAGATGATGTAGATTTCTATTGCAGAGACAGCTATCTGAATGGAGTGAGCATTGAACTGCAGGTTGTTTTTGATTTGCAGCTAAATTCTCTTAAGGATCATCTGCTTTCATTAAACTATACTAGGACTATGAATTTTCATAATTAAAGAAAGCAAATTAAAAGAGATTTTAGAATAACTACTTTGGATAGAGATTATATAGATTTTGTAAGCTCCTTTTCTTATTTAGAGGTGACTCTAGCTTCTTCCTTAACATTTGGTGACCATGCTGATTTTTAATTAAGACAACTCATTAACATCTTGGGATGCTGTATAGAGTAAAGTCATTGCTAGTACATGAAATAAGAACATTTCTTGTGCAAAATGTTCTATTGTTGATCCCGGAATATGGACTTATCTACTTTGGAGCCTCCCCAAAGTCAGTTTTGGCAAAAACTCAAATATTGCTGCATAATATCATTTGTTTTGTATGTCAGACTTCTTTAAGTATGCAACACTATGATCTTTTGAAGTTTGGGCAAAGTCTGTCAGTGAAATAGTGTTTTGAGTAAGAATCTGTGTGTTTTTTGTTCAAAGCTCATTTTGATTTATTGAACTATTTCGATTTATTTTATTTTAGTTATTTATTTATTTTTATTTCTGATGACACCTTTGAGCCGAGGGCTCTTTTACAAAGGTTCCAAGTCAAGGCAATAAGGACAACAGGGTTTTAAATAATTGATTAGCAGTTTTTTCTTGGGACAATACTAACTGTACAAAAAGCATTTATATAGGTTTTCTAGAAGTGTCATGTTTGTTAAACACAGTGAGACAAGTGATATGCATTTTCACAATGTTTTAGAACTTTTATGAGCAAAACGCTAATCAATTTTTAGAGTTATTTAAAACCCTGGGACAATAAGGTACAAAACATAACATGATCATTACAATGGAACTTACAAGAAAAGAAAAAGACAAGTAAGGTTACAATAATAGCAGCCAAAGGCATTGTCAAGGAATTGTGTTGTGAGTTAATGATACAGTACAAGTCAAGTCAGTGAAGCTCTGTTAAGAGTGGGTTAGTGGGAAAAGAGAAAGAAGAGTGGTGGTGAGGGAGTGGTATAGGAGAGAGAAAGAGGGAGGAGGGAAGGGGAGAAATAGGGAGGGCATTGCATTGGGTATGTGGTAGATGGGAAACAGCAAGGGAGGAGGAATTGGGGGGATGAAAAGGAAGAGGAGACAGAGTCATCCTACACCCAGTAATGGGGGGTAGGAGAGGAGGAGGAGCTGAGGCAGTGAGGAGGGATGCTTGAAGGTAGTATGCCTGGAGGGGATAATAAGAAGCAATCTCAGAAGGCACTTTCTACAATTTCTATAGATTTATATACAATAGGCAATTTCTAGCTACTGTTAATTCCTTATTTAGTCAAACAAGGTCATCAGTGTTCATTAGACACATTTATACACTATATTATGAAGTGCCTTTTATGCATAGATATCTAGGCCAGCGATCCTTGGCTTATCAGGATCCATCCTTCTTAAATACATTATCTATTGAGAGATTACACTATAAATTATTTCATGATTTTACATGTAATTAAAGAAGCATTTACCTGATAGAAATGGTTGCTCTTGTTTTTTTGAAACCGTGACACTGTATGATCCTATAATGTGAGTTGATGTGTTGTTTTGTAAAAATCTTTTATCTTGCTACTTTCAGTCCTAGTTAATCAAGAGCATGATAGACATTTTGATCATGGTTTTACCAGGCTTTTTAAATTAAACTGTAACTGAAACTCACAGTGGTATAAACTTCTCAGAATACCTTTACTGATACAGAACATCTTACTGCCAACTCACAAATTAGCAATGCAGCAATGGTTAAAGTACACTTTATGATTAAATTTTCCAGCTGGCATCTGGTTGTGAAGAACAGAGGAGGGTTACTACCTACCACCATCTGAGATGTAATTCATGGGCTTAGCTGCCACTGGGTATAGGCTCTAGTGCCAGCTTCAGCAAGTCAGGTGTGGGGGGATGAAGAGGAGGAAGGAGGAAGAGCAAAAAACATTTTTTAAGTGCACCAACTCCAGGGTAGGATCCTGGGGCCAGATATTCAAATATGTGCAAAACAGAATGGAAAAATTTGCACTGCACCTTGTGCTTGCCCGGGTGCTTGAAGATGCTATATTCAGTCAAACTGATGCTATTCGATTGAATAAAGCGCCATGTTGACCCAATGCTAATCCACATAGAACTACCCTGACAGGCCTCCTGAAGTACACCACCAGAATGGATAGCACAAGAGTGTTATTTTCAGTATTCTAAAGGATGCTTGCAAATTAACCTGTTGGGCATGCAAGGCACTAAGGGGCCATTTGCATGCCCATTATGGGCTCATTTGCATGGGTAGTGAGGCAGGATAGCACACTGCTGCCCCCCCAATTGCCCAGTCCCAGACATGTAGATATCCATGGTATTAGTGGTCCCACCCACATAATGATGACCAACCCATTCAGGAAAACAATATTATCCCTGGGGCCAGTGGTCCACCGGCCAATCACTAGCCTTGGCTTAAATAATATCATTTTTATGTAAGTTAGTTCAGGTTACCCCACTATTCCATGTTATATGAACTATCCTGAATCATCCTACAAAGGCAGTCCAACTAAACAAATAACTAAATTAGGATGAACTCCACTGAACCAACAATGTTTTCAGCTAAAATGCTTTTATTCTTGTTTTTGGCTCGGGTGTCAGTTTTGTAGCTGATGCCACTTCATCAGACCCCAGTATGCACTGTTGTTATCTAGATACAAACCATACAAAACTTGTCATAAATATACTTGTTTTCATGATTTTTATACACAACTCATGACTTATCCTTCACAGCTATTATGTTTAATATATTACACCCAGTGTTAATTAAAACTGTAATTTCCATAGACTATTTTATCAATTTTATTTCTTTTTTATTTATATTATCATTTTATCTTTCATGTGCTTACAATACAAGCAGCTAAATGGTGCTGTCATGTAAACATCCCACATACAGTATCTCATTATACACTTATTTATTTTCCTTTCTTAGTTACAAGTCTACTTAAAATAGTTTTTGTGCAAACCTAAGGAAAGGAAATAAGGATACTGCAATCTCTGTATTTGTATACCGTCTTCTCAAATTTCCTTATACTACATGTGCACTTTCTACTCACTTACATTTTGGTAAATAGCCACTGGTTTGTGACTTTTCTTACTCGGTTTCAATGGCCACACACTTGTGACTTTTTCAGAATCTCCTGTTCACTTCTCCTTAACATGCCTTTTCCATGCTAAACATTAGAAAAAAAAAAAAATATATATATATATATCTATAATTATATTTCCACAGTACCATATAATTTCATTCAGCTGCAATTTTCTTAGCCCATTTTGTTGTAGTCGCCCATTCTCATATGTTAAATTTCTTACCTCTACTTTCTTAGTGCAGATGCACAGATGGTAGTAGAGTTCTACACCTTCATCATTCCTAAAGCCAAAACAGCAAAAGAGATTCTCTGAAAACTGTTCACTTCTCCATTTTTCTATTCCTTGTATACAGTTATTCTTTGAGGTTTTAGTTAATTTAATCATTTTAAAACTCACAAAAGACGCTTGTGGAGTCTGGCCGACTTCCTTGTTTACAGGAGTGGACTGACCCTCACACATGTGTGGTTTAAATACAGCCTGGTTGGTTAGAGCCCCACCCCTCCCACCTCTGGGTGTAGCCTTGTATCCCTGATGGTAGTACATATACTAAGATCTCCTCCAGTGGCTGAGTGGGTTAAGGCAGGTACAAAACTCAGAACTGGATGGAGAAGTAGGTGGTCGCCTCCCACCCTTGGCTATTTGCTGCAATTTATTTTTCTATCTTTTCTTATTCATCTAAATGATCTCTATACTCTTTCTATAGTTTGACTTCAACTTTTTTTTACTTTGCTAGTATTCCTTTACTTACATATAACCATTTTCCATTACAATTATTTATTTCATTTACAGTTTAGTCAATCTGCATTGCAAAATTCAGTATCTTAGCAAGATGAGCTAGCAAACCAACAGAATTTATTTTGTTGCTTCTTTTTATATTTTGAAAGTTCAGCAACTTTGTTTGAATGTCCAGTCTCATTCAGATATCAAAAACTTTTTCTTATGTGTCCAAACATTGTGAACCTGCAAACATCAGTGACTGTTAGGGGTGGTAGCAGTCCTTTCTTTCTCCTTCATGTAGTCTCACTTGTATCCCAATATGGATCATGTCCTTGCTTTCTTGATGTAATACTTCTCACCAGTACAGGTTCCAGTCACATGTTTCATTTATTCCAATCCTTAGGTTCATATAGTCCATTTTGCAAATCCAAAAGACTTACCTTTTCAAAAGGAGATCATCCCAATTAGTGCTCCCTCCTGCAGGTTCATCTACCTTTTCCAGGTCCCAAAATCTCAGTGATGTGCCTGAATGCCCTACTTCATTGAAGTGCTTCACTACTGATAAATTCTGGTCTCTAAGTCTGATGTCTCTTTTATGCTCACTTATGCAATTACGCTGCTCTCTCTTTGTTTTTCCTGCATATAATCTATCACATGGACATTGTAAAATGTAAATGATATGATGTGATTTACATGTAATATGCTGTCTTATCTCATGTTTTTTGTTTGTATGTGGGTGTTCAAAATATTGTTTCCTATTAGTGTTGCCACATTGAAAACACTAACCACATGGGTATCTCTCATTTTTCAGTGGGCCTAAAAGTACTTGCTTTTTCTGTACTATGATTATATGGTGGGCTGTATGTACTAGTCTGTCCCTTAATGTTTGGTTCTCTTTAGATGTCACCAGAGTTAATTCTCTAAATCTCCTGTTTGTATTATTCCATTTGCAATATGTGCCAGTTTGTTAATATTTTTCTTATACCCCCACTCAGATGACTGTAGGCCCCTCCCTCCCTCCCTCCAAATGTCAGTTCTGGCTTAAATAATAGGATCTCTGGAGCTAGCGGTAACCTCCCTCCCTCCCTCAATTGCCTGCCCAGAATGAAAAGAAACACTTCCTGGCATCCAGTGGTTCCCCCTGCTCAGCACCAGGCATACCCTGCCACTCACCTTAGCATTATCCATGGTGCTGCAGGAGCATACGGTGACCAACACAGTCCTCCTCCTCTCACCGCCTTGACTGACGGCAGTATGTACAGGCAGGGAGCACACCTCTTATTTACAGGACAGGCTAGATGTGATATTCCTGATGCTGACCTATGGCACATTTTATGGAACTTTTAATTCTTCAAAGATGGAGGTCCACAGAGGTGCCAGTACTAACCCATTCACTAGCTGCTGTCAGAAAGCTGGTTATTTTAGGTAAAATGACAATTTTGCTAAGAAAAGCCTAACTACCAATCAAGAGAAATGGTCCCTCTTCCTTTCATTCTGATTTGTGGTTCAAGAAACTGTATAAATGCTCATCAGTATCAGACTCCCAGGGCCTGATTTTCCAAGGTCCAAGAATGCCACAAGACCCTGGTGCACTGAACATGTGGTGCATGGGGCTTGTGGCAGTCTCCTGGCAGGGATTGGGATTTTCTATCCTGTGCACCAAACTGCCAAAAGCTAGACAACCGTTTTGTTGTCCAGCTTGTAGTACTTCTGAGGGTCATTTGTATGGAGCTTGTGTCACATATTTGGTACAAGCTGTTGTATATCAGAGAAACTGTTGCAACTGTGCCCAAGATGGGAAAATCAAGTGAAATTGCAGTGGAGGTGTTTGGTGCACTGTCAAATCCTAAGTGCCATGGTACAGGGCTTGTCACAAACCCTGCCCCATGCTTTGAAAATCCAACGTTACTAAGTGTCAGTGTTAAATGTTATTAATCTCATACTAATTATTAACCTTCTTGCAGTTTCTGTATTGCATATTTTGTCAATGAATACAAATATTATGAAACTGTGGCTTGGGTTTGTTGTTGCCTCATGGGGGCAGTCACAGAGAGTAAGGATTGATGGAGTGCTGTCCAATGATAAGTGTGCCCTGTTGGAGTTCCTCAGGGGTCTATACTTGGTCAGCTCCTCTTTGGCCTATTCATTAACAGACTCCCTGAAGCTTACCCCACTCAAAGATGTTACTTTATGAAGACAATGTGGTGATTTTTAACAGTAATCAACAGCTAGGTGATCTTTCTTGTGATCTGCAATCAAGCTTTAAATCTATGAAGGACTGGTCTGATAACAATAAACTTGTCCTAAACTATAAAAAACAATGACTATGCTTTTCTCCAGGTCCCACTGTAAGAAAATAGTCCCTCCCCTGGCTATCCAAAATTTACTTGGTGTTACTTTTAAACAAATCACGTCATTTAGATATCTCGGTGTCACCCTGGATGACACCCTCTCTTTTGCCACCCATGTTGACAACTTTACAAATCTGGCCAACAGAAAACTAAGGGTGCTGTACTGACAATGTTTAAATCTTACCACTTAAGCTAGATGCCTAGTAGTGTAAAGCACTCTCCTCCCCCCTCATTGACTATGGTCTACAGATCTATGGAGCTACCTGTGACTCAATACTTGGCAGGGAAAAAATAGTCCTCAACAAAGCCTGCCAGTTCGCAAGTGGAGCTGATAGGCCTAACACATACAGTCACCTTGTTTGCATTTATCAACTGGCTCCCCGTGCAGGATAGGCTGAAATACAAGTCCTGTCTGCTGGTTTAAAAAAGCACTCCTGGGCTTCACCTGCCCTCCCCCGACAATTGGTGACCCCTTCTGTCTGGTCAACAACAACTGCACCATGAGGAGTATGTCCAGACATGCCCTACTAGTCCCCTTTCACAAAACTAGTCAGGGTAGATGAACATTTTCTATTCAAGCCACATGGTGGTTTAATGAACTTTCTGAATCCATTGTGGACCTACTCAAAATTGCACCATTTAAGAATTCCATAAGAAAGGATCTGACATTGAAATCTACTTGCCATTGTTCTTTGTGTCCACCTACTAGAGCTGTGCAGAATGGGAAAATTCTGAATCCATGGAATTTAGTTTAAATGTTGCTTAATTCCATGAAAGTTTGTGGAATTTTGTTGAATCTTTGCAGATTTTTTTTAAATTTAGCAATCTGGTTATAACTGAACAATTTGCCAAATATCATGTAATTTGCCTGGATAGTTTCAAAATTATAGGTGCTCAAATGTTGTCATTTTATTGTTTGTGCAACATTTCATTAACATTCGTTATCTGCATATACCTCAACTGTCTATTGGGGTAGGAATCTTAAATTTGGCAAGATTTCTTGTTGATAGGTGTTCTAACAATGTGCCAGATTTCATGACAATATGATGCATCATCTTAAAATTATATGTGCTCAAAATCTATCATTTTATTTTTTTTAGGAAATTTCATGAAAAAAGTTCATCTGCATATAACTCAGGCACCTTTGGAGCTAGACATGTGTAAATTGATATAACCTTTTTGTAATGCTTACAGAATGATCTAAATATGGAGAGAATTAGGTAAGAGATTTTTAAGTTATAGGGGTCCAAACTTTACTAAGTAAATATTTGCAAAACTTTGTAAAAACGATCAAACATGTGGATGTTTGAAACTTTTCTGCTCTTGCTTGCATAGAGTTAACATTTGACATGCATATCCATAGTCTGTGTATCCTGGTGTCTAACATAACTGGATAAACTGGTTAAGCAGTTTTCATTTTGCAGAAAAAAAAATGATTAGTAACATTTCCTCAAATATTTATGATAGCATATTCTGTAGATGAAGCAACCAGAATTTGTTTTTGTGGAATTTAACATTAACAATGCATATTTCACTACTTCATTTGATAAGCTAGGCTGAGATTTTTGCAGTCTTGCTGTTCCTTTCTGGGTGACTATTCCCCTCCCCCCTTTTGGCATACCCAGATTGACTCAGTAGAACTACTGATCCCATTGATATCCTCTTTGTTTTTTACAGTGACAAACTCCCTTAAAACATGAGCCACCTACTCCTTTTCCCATTGACCTACCCTGTTAGAATAATCAAAATTCTTTCTTCCTGTTGCCCAAGACATTACCTTCCCCCTCTACATCTTTTTGAGTACCTCCCTGTCCTAGACTTGCATGTGCACCAGGCTCGCTGGATCATAGATTTACTGGATTTGATCCTTACATATCCTGCATTCAGGTTGGAATTGTTGACACTCTGTGCTGTATTGCTCCAGCCTGGGGGTCTATCACGGTTGTGCTACCCAGCTCAGCTGTCCATTTCTTGGTGAAACTGTGCATCTAACTCCAGAACCTGGTGACCCCCTGTGCTACCTGCCTCTTATACCCTTATCCTTTAATTAGAACTCCCAGATAAGGCTGAGTGAAATTAGAAAATTCCAGTTTTATGGAATTTTTCATGAAATTCTGAAAATTTCACAAAGACTCATGGGATTTGACTTTAAATACAGATGTTATTTTGCAATTTCTCACAATAAGCAAGTAATAAACTTGGAAGACACAGTCTTCTTGTAAGGTCTAATAACCTGCCAAATTTAATGGTATTACAGTCTCTAGTTTTAAAGTTTCAGGGTTTTATACATTTGTAGTTTATAGTCTTGCAAAATTAAGTTTTTAAATGTTGTGACAGTTTGACTACTTTTAATTCAATCCCATTTAAAGCTGAAAATATTAACTTTTTCAGAAATTACCATGTGGTATAGTAGTTTAAATGTTTCAACTCTGGTTAAATTTGGATATATAGAGGGAACTAACCCAAATATAAATTGTGGTAACATGTTTGACAGGCTACTGTATAACTCAGTCCCACTTAAAGCTAGAAATCTAATTACTATGTGCATATATAAATGTAGTGATAACTGGTATACCTGATAATTTTTGAAATATTGCAATGACTACTATCAAAGTTATACTAAAATTACAGAAATCCAAATGTTGGAAAAATATTTGGCTACCTATAACTCAGCTCCCAGTAAAGCTTGAGACTTAAAACATGGTGCATATATGCATTCTATGTGTTTCTCTAAATCTTAATATTATGGAGAAATTTGGAAAATAAATTTTAAAATTATCTCAAAATAACTGAAAAGTATATTTTGATTAAATGTTTGGCCAATCATACCTCCTCCAGCTCTCAATCTACAACTCTGAAATATGGTGCACTTATGTAAGCCATAGAGTACTGCTTATATTCTAAAGTTGGTGTTAGTTGGAGACGTACCATTAAAACTGATAAATAAAATAGTGAAATAACTGAAATTAAAAATTTTGCAAAATTCTGCAGAATTTTCATGAAAATTCCACATAATTCTGTGGAACCAGAATGATCATTCTGTGGGCATTCTGTGGGCAGAATTTTATATTCTGTACAGCTCTACCCCCTACCTCTCTGTATAATGCTGTGGCTTGATTGTCCTCTGTCTAATCCCCATGTGGATATACTGCACCTTTTCTGCAAACTCCAATGCCTGTACTTGACCGGACTCCCCTTGAGTTGGTGAAATTGGTACTTGACCTGGCACCCCCTGAGCTAATGAAATCTTGAAGTATATACCTTCCCTATTCTAATTTATCCATTTGTCACTAATGTGGCTCATGTGTTTCAATGTTTTGTATACCTGTTTGTTACTGACATGGAACCATTGGAAAAAGAGCACTTGTGCTCAAAGGTGTTATCCGATCCTCAAATAAATAAATACATAAATAAATAATATCAACTGTTCAATGTTTGTTATTTATAACTTGCAAAACATTAATAAAAATGATTAACTGCAAACAAAAACTCAGCTGTTATTGAACAAAATAACTGTTAATTTTTATTCTTCTGATGTTTACTATCCCCATCTTTAACTTTAAAATTACTGAACCAATTTACCCAAATTTAAGGACTTCTGGGATGCTGCCACAGAGGCTGTCTTGACAATATTTGGGTCCTTAAGTAACGCATACTGTACATGGGGGAGAATAACATACAGAAGGCTCATATAATTTATAGTACTGTGAGTGCACCAGATCACAGGATGGGCTTTAGAAACGTGGGAATTATTACAATCTGAAATGAGGATGCACTGAACAGGAAGGGGGAGGTAGTGGGTTGAGGATGTTCTGAAACCTTTAAAGAGCCCTGAAGTCCCCGAGAGTAGAGAAGGCACAGGGCCATGATGGTCTACACACAATGGTGCTCAAAGAATTGGATGACATCCTGGCCATGCCTCTGGTTGATCTCTTTAACTCTTCCCTTCAGTCAGTTTGAGTGCCTCAGGACTGGAAGATGGCCCACATTGTGCCCATACATAAAGGGGGGATCATGAGAAGAGTCAGGGAACTATAGGCCAGTAAGCCTGATGTCGATGGTGGGCAAAGTGATGTAAGGCATCTTGAAAGAGAGACTGGAGGTGTTCCTGGTGGGAAGGGGTCTCCTTGATGTCTGCCTGCATGGCTTTGTCCGTCAGATCAAGTCAGACTAACCTGCGGGAGTTCTATGATTGGGCGATGAGGGCACTGGATCAGGGCAGGCCAGTGGATATCCCCTTTCTGGTCTTCAGCAAGGCATTTGACTCCATGCCACACCCAGGGCTGCTGGAGAAGCTGATGTATATGGGGGTGGACATACAGATGGTTAGGTGGATAGGGAACTGGCTAACAGGGTGTTTTTAGAAGGTGATGGTTGAGGAGGAGGTTTCATCTCCCAGGAGGGTCATCAGTGGGGTATCACAAGGGTTGGTGCTGTGGCCAATCCTGTTTAACAGTTACATAGCAGATATCAGGTATGGCATCAGAAGTGAGATGTGCCTCTTCACTGATGACTCAAAGCTGGGGGCGGTAGTGGATGGGGAGAAGGGTAGGCTAACCATACAAGGGGATCTGGAGACTCTGGACTGGAGGTCTCACACCTGGAAGCTGCACTTTAATACAGAAAAGTGCAGGATTCTCCACCTAGGGACCAGGAACCTGACACATATGTACACCTTCAGTCGGAAGATACTGCAGGCTACAGGGGGGGAGAAAGATCTTGGGGTGGTTGTGGATGGCAAAATGAACAACTCAGAGCAGTGCAGAAGGGCTGCAGCCAATGCAAATAGAATGCTGGGGTGCATAGCCAGGAGGATAACCTCAAGAAGCCAGGAGGTGCTCTTTCCGCTGTACAACTACGCTGTATAATTGCCTGGTTAGACTGCACCTCGAATACTGTGTGCAGTTTTGGTGTCCATACTGTAATTGAAAAAGGACATTGCACTTATTGAGAAGGTCCAGAGTAAGGTGACCATTATGATACAGGGTCTGGGGGAAGGACCCTATGAGGACAGGCTTGAGGAGCTCAATTTGTACTCCCTGGAGGAGAGGAGGGACAGAGGGATATGACTGAGGTATTTAAATATCTAAAGGGAGTAACTAGGGTCAGTCTAGATAGGGTGTTTCAACTAATGGATGAGGGGCCTCCAGGGGCCACTCCATGAGAATAGTTCCAGAAAGTTCAGGGGGGAGACTAGGAAATGCTACTTCACCAAGAGGGTGGTGGACCCCTGGAACACACTGCCTGCAGAACTAGTGGCTCTCAATGCAGTAGAGGGATTTAAGAGGCGGGACAGATACAAAGGGATGGTAAAACTGAGTAATACCAGTCCTGGAGGTGTAACTCCAGGGGGGGATGGGGTCAGTGGGAGTATGGGGAAGGTGGGGAGGGAAGCAACGGTATCCTGAATGGATGCTGATTTTCGAGCAGACTCGATAGACCAGTAAGGCCTACTCTGTTGGCTTCTTAGTTTGTTACTATACATACTCTAGATACATGGATGGCGTAAGACAGATAAGAAGTTTCATCCATCTAGTCAGTACTGTTATTGTACCTAGTTTAACTAGAGATGACACATTCAGACAATCCCATTACTGTGTTTGATACAGCATATGTCCCTGATCTACTTTGGTAAGCAACACCAAACTCAGTGAACAGGAAGAATGAAATTTAGCCCATTCATTAGAATGGGCTAGCACAAGGATGTTTAAAATATGCTGCATTCCCATGCCTTAGTATATGTGATGGTGGAAAGGTGGCCTTACCACATTTGAATGGGTCTAATGGGTTTAATTTACTTGCTTGGGAAATATAGGCAACCAAATGAGTTGCATGAGCACTGCAGTGCATTTCCACTCACAATAAGATGGGATTAATGGGGCCAATAGAAGGGTTAAAGCTGCAAAAATATTGTTGAAGATCTTAAATAAAAGTAAAGACCTGGGGCTCCATACACAGTCACAATTTTGTGGTGCAAACTGGGTGTGCATCACAGTTTCAACTTGGACACTGTTTTGCAATATGACATGGGTTGCAAGGCATTTCCTGAGCTGCCACACTGGGCTTTTGTGATAGCGCAAGCAAAGGGGTGGGGTATCCAGGCTAATGCAGGCACTGACATGCCAATGACTCAGTGGCTCACCAGTCCTGCAGCCCTAGATACAAAGTGCCACTCTCCTGATCCTGATATACCTGTTGAAAGAATTTCTACAGCAGGGTGCTGGCTTGTGAATTGAAACAAAAGGTCCAGTGCAGATAGGGTTAAGGAGGTTCACAGCACCTCAATCTGCCATAGCATAGGGAACTGAAAAGGGGAAATCCACTGGAACAAGGCAATGCAACAGGGCTAGGGTTAGGGATGGGAGCACAGGACGAACTTGCATAGATGGACCACTACTGATAATTTTATGCCACCTTCAGCCTGCATCAGATAAGGGCTGAGTGAGTGGGAAAAGACTGCAGTATGGTAATAGCACCTTTGTCTACTGCTGTGCACCTGAACAGACCCCTGTGTGTGTTGCATTTGCCAATGTTAGGTGGCACCAATGATACTAACATTTGGTATATGCAATTAGTAAAGTTATGTCAAGTGACTCTGCCACAGGGGATTCCACCCCCTGCCAACAATGCACCAACTTAGTGTACTTTTGTCTGTATAATTTTGTGCTTCTTACTTAGTCTGTTTATATCAGACTCCAATTTATTCTCAGCCTTGAAATCACTATGAAGTACAGAAAGGTAAAATACATAAGATAAACTCCATTTCTAGTGGATGGTGATCATTTGAAATTCACCTTACACTATTTGGCATGCCTCCACACAGCTGGAAGTCATTACTTAAATGAGGCAGAGCAGTGAATAAACATGGAAAACAAATTATCTCCTCATATTCATAGTAATGCAGGAAGCTTTTATGGTACTCAACCATATGGGAAGAGAGAAGGGTCTTCTACTTAAAGAAATAAAGTAACCAGGAATTACTTTAATTACATAGATTTGAACTAGAAAGAACCCAGACCCTCATCAGTTAAGTAAAATATTTCTGAAGAGCTAACACAGTCCATTTCCAAACTTATTATGTAGACAATGCAAAAAGAGCACGAGGCATACTGAAATGATTATAACTCTTTGAAAGTAGTACATCGTATGTCAAAAGGGGTCTAACACATACCAAAATGACTATGGCATATACTGTAATATATTTAACAAATACTAAAATGAGTATAACACATATTGAAGCAAGAAAATGTATAACAAAATGAATTGCATACTGAATTAAGTACATTGCATGTTAAAGTGAGCATTACACATAACAATAAGAGTATAGCATATACAGCAGCAAAAGGAATATAATGTACTGCACTGAACAAGTCAAGATACATTTTGAACTGTGTATAGCTCATACCTTGAAGTACATGACATTTGGAATGAGCATATGGGCCACCTATTGACTCAGAAGATCCATGTTATGCTTCCATGAACTATAGGTACCCAAGGTTCAGGAGTGGACTCAGTTCGCTAACAGCTGAGTCACCAGGCTCGGATTGCATTGCCTCTCAGCAATATTTCCCCAACTACAGTAGGTTAGTGCTACTACTGGTCTTCCAGTTTTCATCAAGTTGATGTTAATGTACTCTAGACATTGGATGCCCATGAGGACATCAGAGCTATGCCACTTCAGTGTTGCCCTGCTGATTCCATGTTATGCACAGATTTAAAATCAGAGCTGAATACCCCTCATTGCTCTGTCTACAGGTAAGAACCATATACAAAACTACACCCACCACAAAGCCACAAGACTGTATTATGAATAAATATATTCCATTTATTTATGTAAACAAGGTATATAGCACCTCCAGCATGCCTGATCCAAGCTAAAATCCAAACAGAAGCAGACGGTTATGTTTTGCTAGGGTTGCTCCATGCTGCATTAGATAAGTGGCAGTGCCAGTACACCACATTTATATACAATCCCATTTAATTAGTAAATCATTTCACATGTGAATCTAAGTTAAAACTTGTGGTGAAAGCCATCAGGCACACTCACCTAATTAGTCTAAGTCAAAGAAAAGGAGTAGCCATGTATTGCACTTGTTACTAAATCAATGAAATCCACTTGATGTCTGATCCTAATTAATTATGAGCTACAAAGCATTGAACCAGGGCTTAAGGAACTAAGCTAACAATAATAAGTCAAATACAAATACCAATCAGAGCAACTTATTTTGCTTGATTATGTGGTCTATCCACATTGTATCATTATTTCACAACAACCATTAATTTATACTAGGCAGTTACGTAATACATCTTTAAAATCCAAATATATAACTATATAACAGAATATACCCCATCATATTTTATTTAAGAAGGCAGACAAATTTATTGCTGATAAGTATGCTATTGTAAAACATATTAATAGCAATCCGGGAAAAACACATAACATCAGTTTTGTAGGAACAGAAAAAGCCACTTTTGGACTGAGAAGAGGGGACTTGAAAAAGAAACTTGGACAAAGAGAACGTTTCTGGATTTGCCATTTAAATGCTAGGAGTGATAGAGGTCTGAATGATGCAATAGATTTGTCTGCCTTCCTAAATAAAATATGATGGGATATATCCTGTTATGTATTTATATATTTGGGTTTTATAGATGTATTATGTAACAGGAAGTACAATTTGACTGGGCTGGTGGTGCTGAGGGTTGAGGAGCTGAATGCCACACCTCGTGCCATACCTTCGACCTGGGTTCGGAAATGAGCTTGAGCTGTCGGGGGTCGCAAGGAAGGGAGAGGATAGAGCATCCAATGGACTGCTCTCCTCTCCTCTCCTCTCCTGGGGTGGGATCCAGGGCCTGCTTGGTGCAGTATGGACCTCTGGTGGAGAGCAGAGGTTACACTAGTTCTGAGCCACACAAAGGGGGAGTAGAGTGGAGTCAGACATCAGTGACCCTGTCATGCAGACATCATTGCACTTCTGCACTCTGGGGAAAGCTACACAAAGAAAATCTCCCTCCTCGGGGATAGGCGAAGGTACCTCTGCCTAACTGGGCCGCATTTCTGTTACTGGGCACTCTCCTCTCCTGGGTCGATCACCCAGCATGACACACTTGATTGTAGATAGAGCACCCTGGGTGGATAGGATGGCCCCACCTTGGGGGGGGGGTCAGAGCCGGGAGGTCTGTCGGGCTGATGTGAGGAGAAGGAGGTGTCTCGAGTGGGAGGTGACAGCCTTGAGGTGGTGGAGGATGCCAGAGACAGAGAGTTCCCTGAAGGAAGGTGCATAAATAAAGTTGAAAAAAAAGCCAAGTACAAATTAATGGTTGTTGTGAAATAGTGATACAATGTGGATAGACCACATAATCAAGCAGAATAAGGTGCCCTGATTGGTATTTTGTATTTGAATTATTAATATTAGCTTAGTTTCTGAAGCCCTGGCTCAATGCTTTGTAGTTCATAATTAATTGGAATTAGACATCAAGTGGATTTCATTGATTTAGTAACACATGCAATACATGGATGCTCCTTTTCTTTGACTTAAGCTAATTAAGTGAGTGTGCCTGGTAGTTTTCAACATGAGTTTTAACTTTAGACCCACATGTGAAGTGATATACTATTTAAATGGGATTTTATATAAATGTGGTGTACTGGCACTGCTACTTACCTGATGAAGCATGGGGCAACCCTGGCAAACATAATATTGTGCTCTTGTTTGGATTTTAGCTTGGAACCAGAATGCTGCAGGTGCTATACACTTTTTTTATATAAATAAATGGAATATATTTATTCATAATACAGTCTTGTAGCTTTGTGATGGGTGCAGCTTGTGTTTTATTTTAAATTTCATGATTTTGATTATCTTCACCACCACTTTATCCTGGTGCTTCCTTTTTCCTTTGAATTTTAGGTAAGGACCATAGCAGACCCATGAGTTAGCTCATATCATAAAGCCCTATACCAGTGTTATTAATTGTATTAACACTGGATTTGTATAAAGCTGCTCTGTAATTATTCTATATCAGGTGTGTGTGTGTGTGTGGTGAATTTTATTTTAGCAAATAAGGGAGTTAAGAAAAATCAATTTGCCATGTGTGAGTTAGTCAAAGCAGTAGAAGAAAAGTATGTCAGTCAATGTAACATAATGTATGATTAAATAGTAGAGTAGTTGAGAAAAGTGGAACTTCACCTACATGTAATGTAGTGGCAAAGTGTGCAAACTGCACCATGTTAATGAAGTTCTGGAAAATTTTAAGCTGTCACTACACTTTCCCTGGAACATCAAGAAGACTGGTAAAGCAGAATTTTGCTGGGGATGTTCACTATTTCCTGAAGTTCAGAAAGCTGCACAGCTACAGGGCTACAGGTTATAATGCATCGGTCATAGACAGTGGCCAAAACAAGGCTTCAGGCAGCAGAGATGTTACCATGTAACCTATTCCAATCTGTGTAGTCCTGGAGAAGTTGTTGAATGAATAGGATCAGTCCCCACAGTGCACAGATATTTATCTAATTAGATTATTCTGCATTCTGTTAGTGTGCCATTACTGCATATTTGTTCTTCAGTTGTGTGAATTCAATGTACTGTAAACATGTTTACTATATTTAATACATGTATTGCTATTTCAGATCATTTTTGTGTGCTATGTTCTTCCTAGGCAAGCTGTGATTGTCTGCGTCATAGAAGGGGCTCCAGTCTGTACTCTGTACTACAGTTTTAGACTGGAGCAGATTCCAGCTCTGTAGCCTTTCTCTACTTGTGTAGTGCACTAACATGAGTGCTGTCACTGTGTTGTATGATCTCGGAAGTGTTTTTCAGACTTATTTATATGACACTGCTCTAGCAGTGCTAGGAATTTGATACATGAATGTTAATTCAGAATTTTGAGTTTGTAAAATATAGGTAATTAAAAAAATGAAATGCATAGGAGGAAAAAGACATGGTGGTAAGCTCTAGGGCCAGGAAAAAAAGGAGATGACCAAGCAACATGCGGATATACTAGTAGGACTGGTGTTTCATCCACTGCAACATGTCCAGTGTCATGCAATGGCAGTGTCACCATAAGTCATCAGCTATTACCACTGCACGAATTAAGCCTGAGAAAGGCAAATACGTTATAGAAAAGAACACACTGTAAATCAGCAGCAGACACTGCAGCATCTTCATTAAGGGATCCATGGAAGATTTGCTGATTTAAACCACTGTACGTGTGTGTGTGTGACCAAAGATCTCTGCTGCAGAAGAGTGTAAGACTTCACGGAGTCTGAGGCAACAAGGAGTGGAAGTTGTGTTGCTAGAGGAGGCAACAACTGCTCTCATTGCTTGACACGGGAGCGTGCGCGCACTCAGTCGCTGGCGTCATTGCACGCCATGGCCTGTCAGGAGAAAAACAAGGAAAAAATGGGTGTCCGGCTGCACTGCGTCATTCCCTGGTGCCATTCCTGGAGGACGCCTCCCTGGCATGGATCCGTTGTGGTGGGTCGAGTCACTCCTCACCACCCTGCCGCAAAGGGTAAGTCACGGGTTGCGGAAGGGAGGGGGTCTGATGTCCGGGGATGGCGCCGGGGGAACGACGCAGTGCAGGGGGGGAGTTGTAGCCGGAGCTCCGAGAGAAATAAACACCCAAAAAAAAAAAAAGAAAAGAAATGGACAGCAAGCGCAGCATTTTCTGTCAATAACCAGTGTTTGGAGCTCCTGCTCCATCACTGCCGCTTCTGCCTGCCACCTGCTACTGCCGCTCTCAGTTGTATGTCTGGGCAAAAATGGGAAGGAGCGTAGGGAAGTGGTATGAAGAATGTTTAAATGTTGGAATGAAAAGGAAAAAATGACTTGTACAGTGCAGAAAGAAATGCTTTGTGGCTCACTTGGAAAAGTGGCTTTCAGTTAGGTTGTGAGTGGGGAGCACTGAAGCCAGTCACAGGGATGGCTGTGACTTGTTTTTTTAATTTTTCAATCATTTGATGCAGTTGTGAGTGTGCTGGGACTAGAGCCAGGATGTTATGCTGGGATAACATCCCGGGTCCACTCCCAGTCTGACCAATCAGGGACCAGGATTCTTTCTTGCCATTATATAATAGCCCTTAATGGCTTGCTTGTTTTAAACTTTACACCATGGTGGATCTCTGTATCCCTGAAGGGCTAGTTTGTTTTAAACTTTATGCTGCAGATGGTCTCTGTATCCCCAAAGGGTTTGTTCTTTTTTATGGCTGTGGGCAGAACCTACAACCGTCTTACTCTAGCTTGAAAAATGGCTTACTGTGACACACATTTTTTAGTACTTTTCAGTGTATCCTTCCATAAGCGCAAATCACAATGACAGCTACCTAAAATTCTCCATTCTTTCTGTTGACAATGTTGGAGACAGAACTCTAAGATGCTTTTCATTGACAGCAAATGTGCACACATTTTAAACAAATCTAAATACCATTAAAACTATTCAAAGTACAGAAAAATAACTGTGTTGTTTAGTAAATCAGGCACATGGATTTACTAGAACAAGAAATAATCATTAGCCATGTAATATCAGATAGTTCTAACAGACAGCACCTGGCTTAAAGTCTCACCTTGAACTGACCTGCTAGAACTAGCCTGTATCAGCTTTCCATCTCTTCTAGAAATCTCCTAACAATCATTGACCCTTTATTCACAGAACATCCCCTCTCTAACTATGCATTATCTAGTAACACGCACTATCTCTTCTTCTTGTAGTCTGTTATATTCATAAACTGTAAATAGATTATGCTGATAGCATGCAGTATCTCTTTCCATTTGTAACATTTGTTCCAACTAGTTTTTTAGGCTATTACTAACTATAGCATCAGTTCTTCCCTAACAAATAACACCTGTTGTATTTGCACAATACAGGATGGTGTAAATGGACTTTGCACATTCTTCTACATTGTCAATCAGTATGTAGTTAGAATTAATGTGTGGCATTTAGAAACTGTTTTGTTATCTCATTTAATAAAGGGCAGAGATGTTTTATGCCAGCAATAAGACATGACCAGGTGTGGGTTATGGCCTGAAAAGAGCATGCACCGGGTGCATTAAGATTCATGAGGCACTTGCACTGAGTGCCTTTAGCACCTGGGAAGTGCTCTTATCAGGCCATAACCCACACCTCAGAATGTATTTTTGTGCTTATAAAATGGGCTCCCCAAGTAACTATTTAAGAAAAAAAAAATTAATAAAAAACATCTCAAAAAAATTTAAAATCTGAGATTTTAAGACCTGAAGGAATTAAAATGCTCCCCTTATTGGGGTTATTTGTGAGCTATATGAGGGGCAGTATGGGGTGTTCTCACTTCCCCACCCTCCATAGACTCACACAGATACCAGTCTCTGTCACTGTATTAAATTAAATTTCCCATTCCCACTACCACACACCCATTTTTATAAAAGGTGTCTCTGGTAGCAAGGAACATGGAGAGTTGCCATTTTCTTTCACACCAAGAACTGTTTGATGGGCTGTACAAACTGTTTTTTATGAAGGAAATAAAATGGTTTATAAGAAAGGGATACTGGATGACGCTAAATAGAGGCATTATCGGCAGCAAAAGGTAACTAAAAATAATTTTCTGCCAGTGATTATTGTTTGCTATGTATTTTTACAAGACTTCTTTTAGTTTCAATCAGAGTCTTGCTTCTGTGAGTGAATGTGTCCCTTCCCATCTGCTGTACAGAGAGATTTCTACTTCACGGTTTTAAAAGAGTAACTTGTACTGTGTGGTGCCGGTATACATAGATGTTTATTACTTTATTCTGAGTGTCCCCTTATTGACAGGGAGGGGTGGCTGGCAGGGCTGGACACTGTTACTACAAATGGTGGAAATGGACCATACACTAGAGATTGTGGTAACGGTCACTGCTTCCTGTGCATGGTTTCTGGGAGCGAAAGGCATAGAGTTATTAGAAACACATGAGCACTGAAGTAAACTAAATAACAGGTTCTACATCTTTAATTTTGTTCTGTCTTGCAGAGGGCGGGGTGGATTTTGGACATATTGTTTGGCAGGTTTTGTGGTGGCACTGCTCTCCTGGTCCAGCTCTTGTTGTTCTGTCATTTGCTAGCTGAGCTGATGAGCTGCAGTGGGAGAGCAGTGGCAGGGTCTGATTTTCATTGTGTGCTTTGGTTTGGTTGCCACAAATAGCCCTTGTTGTCTGGTTATGTCTTGATAAGGACACGGCTGGAAAAGGCTTTCAGCCAATCAGGTTTTAGGAATGTATTTGCCCATTTTATAAGTCAGTTTAAGTGATGAATTAACTCAAGAGCCTGAATATATATATATACAGTCTGCCTGTTTTGTATTCAATCTTCCCATGAATCCTAGAAGTCTGACTTACAGGAAGACATCATCTCCAGCAGTACACTGTAATCACTAAACATTTCAATAAAATTCATCTTGCTCTGTGCTGTATATTACATTGTAATTCAGTCTATATTGTTAATTTATGACATGACCACCCTTACCCCTTGTACAGCTTGTAATAATGGGAAAATAACTCAATCACTCTTTCAATGTAATAGCATCTGCATAGGGCAATAAAAGTAGCATTTCTAAATTTCAGATCTGAAATAAAAAACTGCAGTGATATGTCCTAGAAAACATGACAGCACAATGTGGTATGGTAGATTTATGGCACAACAGAAAACAGTATTCTTTAGTCTTATGTTTACAAAGTCATTACCCGGCTTGAGATAAATTAATGCTTGGTTCAATCCCCACCATAGCCATTATACATGATGACCAGGGAGCACTTGCATTAGATTAGGGTTACTGTTATCATGTTTATGGCTATTGTAACAAGGGATTTAAGCACACACACACATATATATATATATATATATATATATATATATATATATATATATTTATTAAATTGTTTAAATATATTTTACTGTGCAATGTGTCCATTTGACTGAAACTACAAGGTTAAACTGATTCCAAGCTAAGGAGGCATGTTCTGCAATTGACACTGTCTATTCTGAGTCACTCTGGGATTCATTTTAACTGGAATTTCAGGCATAAAAATAGGGTTTAAGTATCCTTAAAATTGTGTTCTGTTATTCTCTCTGTGTACATTTACAGTCAGTTTACATAAGGTATCTCTTGGACCTAGTTTAACCTTGCTGCAATAGGGAAATGGACATCATTTTTACAGCAAAAGTATTCAATGCAGATTAAAAAAAAACAACTATGTGTGTAAAGATACTATTTTGCAACAGTAGCCATGAACATGATGAAAGTAACCCTGATCTAACTCAAGTGCTCCTGGGTCATCATGTACAATTGGCCCTGGTGGTATTTCAAAAAGGTGATTCATTTATATCAAACCAGATAACAATGTTGTAAAAATGACACTGCAGAATAATGCTTTCTTTTGTGCCATAAATTTGATGTAACACATTTTATTGACATGATTTCTATGACACATTTCAGATCACTATATTTTGTTACTTTAGATCTGAGATTTGGACTTGCTACTGTTATTGCTGAAGATGCTATTAGTTAAAACAGTTATTTTTCCTATTATGACATGTTTGTAAAAGATGTAAATGTGGTCATGTCAGAAATTAAAACTATAGACTGGATTACATTCTAATATACATCACAGAGCAAGATAAATTATACTAGAATGTTTAGTGACTGCAGTGTACAATCAGAGATTACGTCTTCATCTCAGTTAGACTGCTGGATGCCATGCAAATATGAAAAAAAAAACAAGCATTTGTCAATGCTGAGAGCTTCCTTGCATGGTGTCTGTGGGATGGCATTCAGTGGCGCTTATGGCGCTTCTTCCTTGGAACTTCTTCAAGTTCATCCCAGCCATATTGGTTCTGGCTAAAGCTTGTTAAAACCTTCCAGGGCTTGATGGTTTTAAACTTCCTGCTGCAGTGGGTTTCTGTAACCCTTATGGCTTGGTTGTTTAAAACAACCTACCACAGTGGGTCTTCTGCTACTTACCTATAAATTTCAGTGAATTTGCATGCTGTATACTACAAAGAGTATTTGCATAATGTGCACAATGCAAAGTCACACGTTGCAGTGACTATAACTACATGAATTGCCACAATTCACACTTTGCAATGCATTCTTGACACAAATTGCATTTAAATAGCTATAAAGTGGTGGATTTTGGCAACTAATGTAGTGCCATTCATTACAAAGAGCAAATTTGCATAGCATGAATTGATGCAATTCACACTATGCAATGCCACTTGTGGAGTTTTGTCTCTCTTGCTTTGAAAAGCATTTTTGTTTTAAACTTTTTGGCAGGATTTTCAGAGGCCAGAGAATGATGCAGGATGCTTCCATCAAAAATAACTGACTCAAGAAGCAGGAGGCATCAAAGCTTATGTCATTACAGAGAGCACAGAGAGAGAGAGGTACAGAGAGCTGTACCAGTTAAGGCAGAAGGAAGCAGGGGGGAAGTCAGAATAGCAAAGGCCCAAACTGAGGAAAAGATAGCCAACTCAGTTAAGAAGGGGGATAAAACCTTTTATAGGTACATCAGCGAGCGTAGAAAGACAAAGGGAGGGATAGTGAGGCTGAATAGAATGAACAGTGGGTGGGCAGAGGGGGACAGTGAAAAAGCAGGAATACTGAATGAATATTTCTGCTCAGTATTCACAAAGAGGAGGGAAGTGCCTAATCCAATTAACAGAAGCACTCTTGATAGGAGTCGATCCCAGTCCTTTCACAGAAGAAAGGGTTCGCAAGAACTCCTAAAACTGAAGGTGGACAAAGCAATGGATCCTGATGGAATTCACCCCAGAATTCTAAAAGAATTAAGGGAGGAACTAGTGAAACCACTGGCTACTCTTTAAATAAATCATGGGAGGATGGTGTGGTACCCGAGGACTGGAGGAAAGGCGGATGTGATTCCCTTCACAAAGTGGGTCAAGACAGAGGCAGAAAACTACAGACCTGTCAGTCTGACCTCTGTGGTAGGGAAAGTGATGGAGTCACTTCTGAAGGAAAGAATAGTCAGTACCTAGAGGCCAGTGGAGCACAGGACCCAAGGCAGCATGGGTTCACGCGGGAAGGTCATGTCAGATGAATCTAATAGATTTCTTTGACTGGGTGACCAAAGTAGTAGACCAGGGAAGGGCTGTGGACATGGCCTACCTAGACTTTAGCAAGGCATTTGACACAGTCCCACACAAAAGATTAATAGTCAAATTAACCAGCCTGGGAGTGGGACCCAGGGTGGTAGCCTGGGTAAAACATTGGCTGGACAACAGGACACAGAAGGTAATTGTAAATGGAGTCCATTCTGAAGAAAGTAGGGTTACTAGTGGGGTACCGCAGGGTTCAGTATTGGGGCCAGTTCTTTTTAATGTCTTCATCAGTGACATTGCAGAGGGACTGGAAGGAAAAGTATGCCTTTTTGCAGATGACACAAAAATCTGCAACAGGGTTGATACACAAGGAGGCGTGGAAAGGATGAAAAGGACTTGGCAAGGTTGGAGGAATGGTCAGAAGTATGGCAGCTAGGATTCAATGCAAAGAAGTGCAAAATAATGCACCTGGGAAACAAGAACCCAGGGAAGAATACACAATGGGTGGGGAGGTAGTAACAACAACAAAAAGAAGGGACCTGGGGGTAATCATATCAGATGACCTTAAGGTTGCAAGCAATGTGAGAAGGCAGTAGGGAGGGCTGGGGTATACTGGGATGTATAGGAGAGGCATCATCAGTAGAAAACAGGAAGTTGTTATCCCTCTGTACAGACAGTTGGTGAGACCCCATCTGGAGTACTGTGTCCAGTTCTGGAGACCCCATCTCCATAAGGACATAGACAGGATAGAGGCAGTCAGAGGAGGCAACTAAAATGGTGCAGGGTCTGCAAGAGAAGCCGTATGAGGAGAGACTAAAGGAGCTTAATATGTATACCCTTGAGGAAAGAAGGGAGAGGGGGGACATGATAGAAACTTTTAAGTGCCTCAGTGGAATCAACAAAATCCAAGAGGGTAGCATTTCTCAGAAAAAAGAGACTTGCAAGAACAAGGGGACACAATTTAAAGATAGAAGGAGAGCGGTTCAGGGGCAATGTGAGGAACTATTATTTCACAGAGAGGTAGTGGATGCATGGAACAGCCTTCCTGAGGAGGTTGTGGGGTCTAAAACTGTGGGATAATTCAAGAATGCATGGGACAGACATAAGGCAATTCTTGTGGGGGGTAGGAAGAAATAGGCTGTTGGTTAACTAGGATCTGCGGCCTATCCTGTAGGTAGGGAAATGGGCAGACTAGATGGGCCTAGCGGTCCTTATCTGCCATCAAAGTCTATGTTTCTATGTTTCTATGTTTCTATGTCATTTCTGATTTTCAAATGGTGCTTGCATCAGAAACAGGTCTGCATGTGCCAGACTGACTTACATCATGTTTGCACCAAACAAATGCCTGTGCTATGTTGTGAGGGATGGGATGCTTACACCACTGAAATGATGTACCATCCTGCACTCCATAGGATGATCCCCTGAACAGCAGAAGAACATCGTCAGCAAAGCTGAAGGAGGAGTATGATACTTAATCTGCATTCCATGACCTTCAGAGTCATCTAGTCATAGAGACTTCTGCTGTTTACATCTACTGCTCTGAACATTCTTCTCCATGAGCTGGTTGCCATTTGGCTCATGCTACTCAGGTGAGACTGTTGGTACCTGGTTGCAAGTGGTTTATGGACTCAATGGTGAGTCAGCAACCATGGGAGACTGCCCAGGAGGTGGGATTTGTCAGCATAAAGCCCTGTTCTGTGCACTCAGTGTGAGTGTGGGTGCAAAAGTAAGTGGCACTGAAAGAGGATGTAAAACTGAAGCATGACATTAAGTAAGATATTAATGAATTTGTTGTGGTAGTGTTATTTATAAAATCCCAAGGGGTGGTTTACTTTACAAGGGTGTTATTATATAAAGTATTTTAATGATTTTATGAGAAGGATGACATTGTTAACCCAATTCTAGTAACGCACATAATATACCTAATGTTTTTGTTGCTCTTGCCTTGCCTTACAGATCTTGCTGCTCCAGTGGTAGGTAGGGAAAATAAATTAGTAGCTTTTTTGCCATCAGTAACATTGCCAAGACAAGGGGTACATATGAATTTAAAAAGAAGAAATTAGTTTACTTACAATTGGGGAGCTACGACCATTGGGGCAGGACAACAGTTTTAAATCCTTATATTTTGCACAAATACCTCCGGGGGCAACAGGAAAGTATTAGCATGTTTTTAAAAATATTGAAGGGAGATGTGGAATTTAACCCTAGTTCTGTAGTAGACAGAATTAAAACAATGCATGACAATGCACAAAGTTTAGGAAGAAAAATGGACATGCTGAATTTAATAGTAGTTGAACAGACTCCTGTTGTTCTCGGATTAACAGAGACTTGGTTAACAAACTAAATGGAGGATAGTGAGTTTAATCTGCCTGGGTATTCAGTATTTCAATCATACAGACCAAAAAGGGAAGGGGGAGTAATGAAGAAATGTTAAGAATTGCTTGGGTCACATGGAAGTTATTCTTAAAGGAAGTGAAAAGAATATTGAATATTTAGCCAGTAAGACAGAAAAATTAAAGACTATTTCTATAGTAATACAGTCACCATCCTAATCAAATTTGGAATCAATTGAAAGTATAGTTAATACAATTCATAATACTTTAGGAGATAAGTTATTGGTAATAATGGGGGATTTGAATTGCAACTGGTTGGGTCCACAAGGCAATCAGGTAAATGATATTGTCTCAATTCTTGGATTGATACAATACATAGACCACTAATCATGGTACTGTTTTAGATTTATTATTCATCTCATCCCAATTAGTAGTAGAAGATTCTGGAATCCTTTCTCCATACTTGGGAGATCATAACCCAATATGGGGAACTATATTAACAGTTTGAGCACTCTAACTACATATGGGCCAGAGATCTACAAAGTGTCTCAGAGAAGAAATTTTCAGTAAGTATAGAAAAAGAAAAATGAGGTAGATGTACATTAATACTAGATCTGGATTGGTCAGTAGGGAACTTTGTAGAAACATTTAACCACATTTGTGATTTACATGTACCAAAAAGTAAGAAGAAAAGAAAACAAGCTAGACGTCCTTGGATAAATGAAAGAATTACGAGATTTACCAGGATTAAGACTAGACTTTGGCAAAAGGCCAAAAGAACCAGGCAAGAAACTGATTATGTTATTTTCAAAAGTAAAAGGAACAAATGTAGACAATAAATAAGGAAAGCCAAAGCTCTATACTATAAAAATAAATTGGAATGTAATAATGATCCCCAAAAGTTTTGATAGAGTGTAAATCATTTACTTAATCCAAGACAAAATGACCCAACAAAGAAATGTCTTAAAAACTGAAATAAGACTACTTGAGAAAGCACAGAGGAGAGCCATATGCATGATTACTGAGGTTAAAAATAAAGATTATGAGGAAAGGTTATCTGAATTGGGGATGTTCACCTTGGAATATCACAGATTAAGAGATGATATGTGCATGTTTTTAAGGCCCTATCAGATGAGGGGGTTTCTGACAAGTTGGACCTCGAAATTAGGGAGCAGAAACATACTAGAGACAACCTCTTACAACTAGCTGGGAAAAGTACTTGTTGAAAGAGAGGAAACATTGGTTCAACCTAAGGGTAGTGCCTATCTGGAATGGCTTATCTGTGGAAGTGGTGGCCAGCAATAGTATGAAAGAGTTTAAAAACAAACTGGACAAGTAGTTAATAGCTAACAAAATTCAGGGGTATATCTAGATCATATTTGGAAAGCAATATGGACTACGGTCTTCTATGCTCTGTATTAACCAATGTAACCTATGTAATATAGGAATAGTTGGAAAACTGGTGGAAGAACTAAAAGAAATTGCTAATGTATTAAATAATTACTTTGTGGATCTACCAGGTAATGATTGTGTAATGAGTAATACAGGACAATCAGAATAACAGTTAAACAAGGTGAATATGGATAACCACCTACCCTTTAGATTTAGAACATTACGTATATCAGAGGTATTCAAGGATCTAAAGAGCAACAGTATACATAAATCTGCAGAAATGGATGGTTTAGAGTGTAGATTTTTAAAAAATGGCTACAAACCAAATTGTCCCTGTTGTTATCTATATTTTTAACTGGAGCATGCAAGAGGGTTATTTTCTCCAAACATGGAAAGAAAGTAAAATATTTCCAGTTTTTAAAGGGGGAGATGCCTTGGACATAAACAACTACAGAAAGATAGCACTACTATCTGCCTTGTCCAAATATTTAGAAAGGCGTGTCCATAACCAAGTAATGGAATATTTGGACAAATATCAATTGATTACACCATATGAATCTGGATTTAGAAAGGGGCATTCAACCATCTCAGCTTTATTAGAATTTAATAAATTGATTAGTACATCTTTACATTCTGGCCTGGAGACTGCTGCTATTTTTGTCAATCTATCAAAAGCGTTTGACTTGGTGAACCACTCCCTCCTCTTGCACCAAGCTAAAACTATGGGAATAACAGATGGACCCTGATATTGTCTGCAGTCTTTCCTAGATGGCCACACTCAAAGGGTTCTATCCACAAGATATTTATCAACCTGTAGAGGTAATAACAGAGGGGTCCATTTTGGGACCCTTGTTATTCCTCTTGTTCAACAAAAATGAAACTATTGTACTTCACTTCCAAAAACAAAATACTGTTCAAATTAAAATAAAAATAAATAGTGAAGAGTGCTTGAAACAGGTTTATAACTGTTATTTCTCTTGTTCAACAATGACTTGCCACAATTGGTGCGGTACTTGCAGGTGAGGCTATATGCAGATGATGCTGCTCTTTTAGTGACCAGTCATAGTATTGAAGAACTTCAGATAAAGATGCAAGCAGACTTTGATAGTTTGAGGGGGTGGTTCACTAGGTCCAAACTTCGTATGAATTAAAAAAAAAAAAACGAAACTATTGTACTTCGCTTCCAAAAACAAAATACTGTTCAAATTAAAATAAAAATTAATAGTGAAAAGTGCTTGAAACATGTTTATAAATATTGTTATTTAGGTGTTACTTTTGATGTCTATATGTCAGTTAGTGATCATATAAACACACTCATAGGAAGGGTAAATAAAAGAATAGAGGCATTATGACAGACTACTAAATGTTTAAATAGGAATGACCAGAAAAAATTGGCTGAACACCTTATTATACCTATCTTAACGTATGGAGAGCTTTTATACCATAAAGCAAATAAACAACTGTTAAATAGATTAGACAAGGCACATTACAAAATAACAAGGTACAGTATGTACTACAATGTAAAATAAGAACTCATCATTGCAATATGCTATCTCTATTGCAATGGCAGTCCTTAGACATAAATTATGTGAGAGCTTGCCAAAAAAATCATTTACATATATCATGTTTCCTATCCAAGTCATTATATTAATGAAACACTGTTTGACTTGGACAGGGTGTAGTCTGAGGACACAAAAAGAACAGGCCATATAAATAAAATTTCATCTCCTAATATTAGAAACAAATGTGGAGAAAGAACACTGAATTTTCAAGCAGCCAGATACTGGAATATTTGACCTTATACAGCTAAAACATCTCCATCTCTTGAATTTTTCATTCAGGAGATAAATGGTTTAAATCTGTTTAGATGTCAATGTTATTAGGTAGTTGTATTTTAAGAATTGCAATTTATGATTGGCATGTGTAATGTTTGTCTTGTTAGGGGTGTTAACAGTTTGAATTATTTTAGATATTATTGTGTGATTGTGTCATTGTGTAGTTAGTGATATGTATTTGCTATGTTTAATATATGTTTATGTATAGGTAACTTAGATACAAATAGGACTGTCTTGAAAACTCAGTTGCACTACCTAAATTACATGTTTTCCTGTATAAAAATAAAGTTTTTGCTACCTTTTTTTAATCTCCTTATTTGATATTTTCAAGGAATGTGATTTCTGTCCTTGTCCTTGTGCCTAAGATGCATGTTGCTGTTAGACCAGCCAGAGCTGGTCTAAGGGACACTAGAGTAAATAAAGAGGCCCATATCAGACAGTCAGACCTGACTATACTATTTTTAGGGGCCAATGTTCCTCTGCAGGACTAGTTTAGAACATTTTGTGGGCTTAGCCTTGGCCAGTTCATTCACAATATCTTTTGACTTAGCTTGCATCATTTTTTTTACTCAGCTTGTGTCATTTTCATTCCTTGAGTATTTTTTTACTCAACTTGCACCATTTTATTCACTCAACTTGCACCACTTTTTTTGATACAACTTGCACCATTTTTTTTGATTCAAGTTGTGTCATTTACATTCCTTGGGCAAGATTCTAGAAGAGTGGTGCAAGTTTTCACCGACTGCAACATTGACCTGTGCCCTATTCTAGAAGGGCAGGGTGATCCTAACAAGTCCTGTGACTTTAACATGTGGTCAGGTACACCGAGCTGCAAGTACCTAGCTAGCTAGCATGTGTCTAAGCTACAACAGCTGGGTGGTGCAGTCAACCACCCCACCTGTGCCCAGCCCAGGTCACCAGCCACATAGGCGATACTACCCTGGTAGTCTAGTGCCCCCAACTGTATAAAAGAATTCCAACTCTATCCCTGGTAGTCTGTCCCACACTACTGTATAAAAAGACTCTCAATCCTGTATCTTCTGGAAGTCCAGTGGCCCCCCACGCCCCCATCCCAACCATGCCAGCCCACCAGCACCCCCCATCAGTCCCCAGCTGGTGACTGGCACAGCCCTCTCACCACCATGGCCAGCCACCAACTGAGTTCAGTATCAGTGCATACTGTAAAGACGCACTCAGATATTAATATCTGAGCATGTCTTTTCAGTATGTGCTGATACTGGACTCAGTCAGTGGCTGGCCATGGTTATGAGAGGCGGGCTGTGCCAGCTGCTGGCTGGGGAATGATGGGGGGTGCTGGATGGGCTGACACAACTGGGTGGGGGGCCACTAGACTACCAGGAATACAGGGATCAAATTTATTTTTATACAATTTGAGGGGGGCACTAGACTACCAGGGACATGGGATCAGAATTCTTCTTATAGAGTTTGGGGGGACACTAGACTACCAGGGATACAGGATCAGAATTATTTTTATACAGTTGGGGGGGCCACTTGACCACCAGGGATATGAGGGTTCTTATTCATGTTTACACAGTTCGGGGGCCACTAGACCACCAGGGCAGGCTTTATGCTGCATATGCGGCCAGCGACTCGTGGTTCAAGGCACAGGTGGGGTGTTGGCAGCACCGCCTTGTGGGGTTTCTGCCAATGGGTGTTTTGGGGGGCTGGGGGTATGGGTAGCCCTGTAGGGCTCTGCTAGGGTGTGCTGGGCATGGGGAAGGGAATATGTGCACTGTTCATGGACAGCTGATGGGTCTACAGGACCTCCGGGGGCATCCATAACTTATACCAGCTAAATGCTGGTATAACTTACGTTGCCAGATCTCCTCTGGGGGTTCTTGTAGAATCCTGATGTGGGCACTTTGTGGCTGCCCTTCTAGAATTGGGTGCAACTGCTGCCATAAACCCCCTAGTGCCATGTTGCAGGGGGTTTGTGTGGCGTAACAGCTGTTTGGAGCAAGTGGCCTGTGACATGTCACAAGCCACTTTATAGAATAGCGCATGTCGCAACTGTTGGCGTAAGTTGCTACATGCGCCATTCTACTTGGTGTAACTGCTCTTATGCCAGGCATAACCCTTCTAGAATCTGGGCTCTTGAGTCATTTATTTGGCTAAACTTGCACCATTATTTTTTTTGGTGCTGCTTGTATCGTTCTTGTTGCTTGCCTCATTCTGTTGATGCAGTGGACCCCTTGCATCTGTTTGGGGGACTTTGCCACAAAGAATGCTTTTCTGGAAAACTCTTAGGTATCATAGGTAAATACAGAGCTATAGGTAATAGACTTTTGTCCATGGAGCTCACCTTGGTAGTTACATCTGTTGTATCTTAGCTAGTAAATGTATGTGTAATTTCTGCTTAGACTGATCTGTGGTGGTACATCCTATGACCTCGATAGGGAGTCCATTCCATATTGGAACCACCCTCTGATTGAACCACAGATTTTGTTTCATTAATTTACAGTTTCTACTTTTCAGCTGTAGAGGATGAAAATGTGTAGTATAGATCTGTTCTCTAAACTGAAGCCCAGCTTGTCCTAAAGGTCATTTTTTTGACCAAGCCATACGTACCAGGCACAAATCCCTGTATGATTTCCTATAATCCAGGGTAAACACATCCAGCTGTCTCAGTCTTTCATGATAGTTTTTTCCCCTAAAGTCTTTACTAGCTGTAGTTGCCCTTTTCTGTACCTTCTGTATTTTATGCATTTCTGTCTTCATATACGGTGACCAAACCTGGGCCCTGTACTCCAGAATAAGCCTCAGCAAGGATGTATAGAGAGGGATCAAGACCTCTTGGCTTCTGCTGGTAATGTGCCTGAGTATGCAGTTTAATGTTTGATTCCCTTTGTGGACTATATTGTTACAATGTGACTTAAATGATAGGTCATTTGAGATTGTGATGCCCAGGTCTTTTTCCTAAACTGTTTCTTTAAGGTTTGTTGTGTTTAGTGAATACATGTTTTTCAGGTTATTTTTACCCATGTGCATTACCATACATTTATCTTGATTTAAATGTAGTTTATGCACTAATGTCCATTTCTGAATATAGTCCAATGCCTCCTGGAGTGCTACAGCATCATCCTGATTTTGTACTATGGCCCCCAATATGCAATCATCTGCACATTTTTTTAGTCATATTTTATCATGAACATATTGAATGGATGAAACATAAATGTTAAACAAAAAGTGTCCCAGTACAGAAATCTGGGGCACTCCACTTGATACCTCGACCGAGTTTGAATAAACCTCCTTTATGCATATACTTTGTTTTCTATCAGTAAGCCAAGAGTGAATCCAGTTGACTATGTTATTCTGTATCCCTAATTTGTACAGTGTGTCTATTAACTCTGCATGTGGGATTTTATCAAATGCTTTAGAGAAGTCCAAAAAGACAACATCCAGAAAATCCCCTGAATTCAGTGCCCTGTTTACCCTGTCAAGGAAACACAACCTGATCGTCTGACAAGATCTGCCCTTTGTAAACCCAATCTATGACCTGTCCCTAAGGCTTTCTTGGTCCAGAAAATCTGTGATATGATCTTTTAAAATGCCTTCAAATACCTTGGACAGAATGGCTGTCTAATGGGTCTATAGTTTGTTGGGTCTGTTCTAGTCCCCTTTTTGTAGAGTTGTACAACTGTAGCTATCTTCCATGATTCCACAACTTCAGCCATATCTAAAGATGTTTAGAAGATGTGGGCTAGTAGAGGAGCCAGCTCAGCACTTAGATCATTGCTTATTCTAGGGTTTATCCCATCAGGCCCAGGAGATTTATTTGGTTTTACCTTTTTAACCTTACCTCCACATCTTTAGGGTCTATATAAATTGTCAAGAATTGCTTTATATTTGTTTTATTTTGTAATGGGCTATTTTAGATTTAGGATTAAACACTGATGAAAAATATGCATTCTAGATATTAGCTATCACCATTAAATCAGAATAATCAGATGTGGTATCACTGTCATGATTTTTTTAGTGGCCCTACTGAGTTATTAGTCCCTTTTGTTTTATTAATATATGCATAGAATGTCTTGTAGTTATCCTTAGATATTGTTGCCAGCTTTAACTCAAATCCTGATTTTGCTTTTTTGATTTCAGTTTTAACTCTTTTAAATAATTGTTATGGATGTGGGAAGAGCCTACAGCCATTTTGTTATATGTAGCTTGATAATGGAGTTAAGTGAAACACATTTTTGGGACATTTCATTGTATCCTTCCACATCTACAAATCACTATGACAACTAAAATAAAAGAATTCCTTCTTTCTGTTTAGAATGTTGGAGACATAACTCCAAGCTTATCTGATGGCCATTAGGAAACTAAAACAGCTTGATAAACATTGGTTGCCTATTAAACTGATTTGTTTTCCCCCTTCGAAATGCAGCAGCTTGCACATTTAAATAATTAACATTTAAACATTTTTTGCTACTAACTTCTGTTGGGGATGCACATCTTTCAAGAAAGATTCATACCTCATAAATGTTACTCTTTCCAAGCAAATTATGTAAAGATTTACACTGTTTTTAACCTCTCAAGACCTATCTGATAAAATGCCAGGTCTTTAGTGAACTACCCAGACTAAATACATAAATTTATTTTTGACAGAAGGGCTGCGGCCTGCTTCCCAAACATAACAGATAAGAGCTACTAAGATCTCTTATAGTAAGAGTGTGTGTGTGTGTGTGTGTGTGTGTGTGTGTATGTGTTTGGCTGAGGGGTGGAGAAACAGTCAAGCTTCTGGAAAGGGAGACCTCATCTAATTAACTAACTGCTGACAAACCATGAGTGATATAGAAGCAAATGATTTAATACCTTTTATTAGACCAACATACTGTAGATGCAACAAAGAGATCTTATACCATTTGTATAATTCTTGATCAAACAACTGCAAACAGAAGACTATTTTTTGACTTTTTATAATATAACATGCTGTGTGTGTATTTACTGAGTTGCTGGATCAGGGCCTTGATAAAATAATAACATTTGCTTAACTCATTGAAGAGTCCATCAGGTAGACAGAAAAAATACTATGAGAATTTGTCTGAAAACCTAACAACTATAAGGTACAAAAATAACATTTGTGAGTGTGTGTATATATATATATATATATATATATATAGGGCTGGAATTTCAAATGGTGGCACAGGACTTGTGTCAAGCCCTGCACCAAGGGACTTAGGTTTTTGTGGTATGTCAACCCCCTTTGCTGCAACTGCACATGAATTTCAAACTGCTGGTGCAATTGTGACAGTTCCCCTGCATTACAGCAGCATGCACCACATGTCCGGTGCAAGACCCGTAACTTAGTCGTCCAGGTGTGGCACAGGCTAGACCATGCTTCTGTGATCTAAGTGCTTGTGTAAGGAGCAGGCAGTCAAAATTTTGGTGCAGCAGGTGGAGCCTGATGCAGGCCCAGTGTGCCATCTATTTGGTGCACTGGGGGCTTGTGCCAGTCTTCAGGGACTGAAAATCTGGCCCATATATTCTATGCAAGGGTGCGAATAGATGGCCAGATTAAAAATCTAATTTCTCAGCCTGGGGTGACTTATAAAGTCAAACTAGGATGGGTTTTGCTCAGAGGGTTTCGTTCTATTGAGTCATGGCTGTGGTTTCATGTATTTCTCTGTAAAAATTTAGTTTTACCATTTTTATATTCTTTGAATATGAGCCTGCAAATTCTTTGGTCACAAGCCTGCACATTCTTTGATCATGAGATTCTTTGATTGCAATCTTTGTTCACAAGGAAGGGACTAGATG
Organism: Neoceratodus forsteri; assembly: GCA_016271365.2. Classification (NCBI taxonomy): domain Eukaryota; kingdom Metazoa; phylum Chordata; order Ceratodontiformes; family Ceratodontidae; genus Neoceratodus; species Neoceratodus forsteri. Next base: position 677,434,425 of record CM028130.1, read on the forward strand.
GCCAGATTTGGAGGTACCAGATAGCCCAATTTTAACAATGTTTCAAATTAAATATCTTGGAAACAGTTTAGTCTTTTAACTTGAAATTTGAAGGGTGTTGACAGGATGTCCTGTAGATGTGAATTACGGTGTTTAGATCTTTGGAAAATACATTTGTTTTGGAGATATTGCGTGGCACAGTTTACATTTTGCAGACAGCATTTTGCATTGTGATAGTGGCTTGACATTTATAGAGTAGCTAACCTTATTGCCATTGACAAACTTTTCAGTCATTAGATGTGTAAACTGTAAACAGGTGCAGAATTTTGCCACTCCGATGAATGAGAATCTCAGTCTTTAAAATATAATATCTCAGAAATGGTTTGGTCTTTTAACTTGAAATTTGGAGGGTGTTAAAGGGATGTCCTGTACATGTGAATTATGGTATTTGGGTGTTGGAAAATTAATTTGCTGCACAGATATTGCATGACACAATTTGCATTTTGCATTGTGGTAGTGGTTTCACATTAATAGGGTAGGTAGTCTTACTGCCATGGAGGTCATTTTCAGTGGTTAGGAGTCTGACCTGTAAACAGGTGCAGAATTATGCCACTCCTATGACTTAAACTTTGTTTTGTTGCAAGGTGGTGGGGACCCCATGCTCTCATGCATATGCGCTCCTACCAGTAAATATGATATTCAGTACTTGTACCATTGTGTTAGGCAGAAATTTGCAATTTGGTGGGACCCACCAACTTGCGTGACTTTCTACTTTTCTATGCTTTCTCAAAAAGTAAGGAAATTCTATGCAAAAAAACTTTGTTAATGCATCATTAGGGATAAAACACAAAAAGTCAGGAAATTAGACATTTAGGGTTGCCCCCTTCCCCTCCTTATGTACCCCCTCCATCCTCCCAAGATTGACAGATGCCAGGGTGTGTCATTGGGGCTGTGAGGGCTAAATGTCACCCTATTCTTCTTTATTGTGGCTTGTGAATATAATTACACATGGAATGGGGTGATGCATTAACAAAGTGTTTTACATAGGAAAAAATATATATATATATATATATATATATAATATATATATATATATATATATATATATATATATATATATTTATTAGAGGAAAAACTCCATTTAATGCATTAGTTAGGGTTGTTCCACAGTGACAAAAGTGAGGAAATTCGCTGTTAGGGTTGAAAACCTAACTCTGAATTCACCCCCCCAGCACCACACACACAGACACACACACACATTCATGTATGGGGGAGGACCAAGTCAACACAACCAATGACAGACATCCAGCAGCAGGTGACAGAAATAACAAACAATTGTCTAAATGTACTACGAGACATCCCCACCCACCTGACCAGGTACTGCATGCTCAGTGGAGATCAACAGCAAAACTGAGGCCATGTACACCAAACGTACACATCCCTGATTGCAGCTGCACACAACGTACCACACTTAGTAGTTGCATGGCTTACCTACCGATGCCCCACACAGACCACACCACTTGTGGTGGGCCACCTGAGCAATAGAGTTCAGCAAAACCAAGGAGTTGTACAGGTATAATATCTCTGATTATAACAAGGGTTTGAGAAATGCAGCTTTTCTAATTGACTGTAAACATTGTAACAGCCTTATGTTTAGTTTTTATTAACATACATGTAGAGCCTAACCATATGATGAACATGGTTTAATGTTTAAAAAACAGTTTTATTATGATAGCAATAAGCCACTCCCAGATATTATGTTAATGGTCAGTTTATCACTGTCTAGCGACATGTGGCACTTGGCTATGCCTCATTCGACATTAAACCCCTATAGGGTGATTAACAGACCATTTAACATAACTGTTTGTCATGCCTTATTGCTTAATTGTCTTTATGAGTAGATACTCTCCCTCTGCTAGGCACTGCAGCAGCTTTGTAACACAGTGTCCCACCCAGTTACACCATACACTGTCTAGTTACTGGAGAATGGCTGTGAATATGAACTCATGAAGATGAACAGTGTAACTTGATCATCACAGTCATCAAAACCCTAGTATGATTATAACTGACAGAGTCAGTGATAGAGGATAACCCCTGCTGTCCTAGTACACTTACCCCATTGTGAGTTAAATCAATACTAAAAGACATTCTGTTTATATCTACACCATACCTACTTGATTCCTGTTGTACCACAATTAACATAGTTATCACTTTGATAGCATCAGTGACAGAAGTGTGGTAAACCCAAACAGTAGGCATACAGCCTGAGTATGAAACAACTGTTAAAAAAAATCACACTGTGTCCATAAATGGCATAGATCACTCATTGCAACAATAGTAAATGTATTACTATTTGAATAAGTTAGTCATCACAGATGCAATGAGATTGTCTTTATCAGGTACAACATACTCAGTAAGTGCCTACAGGAAAATCTATCTATATACATCTCTGATACAGGTACATCATTGTTGGCTCAGTAGTGCTATGATATTTAGAGTTGCTTGGCCTGATCCATGCAATTACAATGTTTCTTACAAAGAATACTTACTGCATCTTTAGTATTAAAACACACTGAAGGTCTATGTATGTGTACATCAGCAGTGCACCTTCATCAGTAAGAATGCATGTGATACTGGCAGTACGAATTCACAGCGTTGAACAGGCAATGCTTTTCCATACGTTTACATCAGCCTCTCTATGTTGAGTAAACCATTGCAGTAAATGTACTACTATGTAAATCACCTACTAAATGTATCACTACTTTTATCTTGAGCATGCTAGTGTCTTGTAGTTAATTTATGTGCTTCTTTAATTAATGTATACTCACTAGTGTTAAAACCTTTCTACAACTGTCATCATGCACCTTCAGCATTTAAATTGAATAATGGCACAGTACCACTTGTGGTGTGGTGTGAGACATCGGTAAGGTAAGGCCATCCGACTACTAAGTGTAATGCGTTGTGTGCAGCTGCAATCAGGGATGTACGCTTGGTGTACATGGCCTCAGTTTTGCTGTTGATCTCCACTGAGCATGCAGTACCTGGTCAGGTGGGTGGGGATGTCTCGTAGTACATTTAGACAATTGTTTGTTATTTCTGTCACCTGCTGCTGGATGTCTGTCATTAGTTGTGTTGACTTGGTCCTCCCCATACTTGAATGTGTGTGTGTCTGTGTGTGTGGTGCTGGGGGTGAATTCAAGTTAGGGTTTTCAACCCTAACAGCGATTTCCTCACTTTGTCACTGTGGAACAACCCTAACTAATGCATTAAACAGAGTTTTTTGCCTCTAATTTCCCTTCTTTTTGAGAATGATAATGAGAAATAGTGAATGTAACGCTGCGGTGGTGGAGCGCGGGGCCCATAGGGCCCCACGCTCCCACCACATGATGTCTTGTGGCATAGTTACAGGAGCAGCAACACAAACAGAAATGCTAACAGTGGCACACATGGTAACACAAGCGCGAATGAGAACAGAAAGGGTAACGCACATGGTGGCGTAGATGGGAACAGTGTGCCACATGATGTCTTGTCACATAGTAACATGGTGCCTGTAAATGGAAATGTCAATGGGCATGGTGATGCAGAGTCAAACAGAAACAGAAACAGTACGGTACACACAAATGGCAAAAAAGTAACAGAAATGCAAGCGCAAATGAAAACGCAAAGGATAATGCACATAGGGCCCCGCGCTCCTGGCACATATCAAGAAGGGAGGCGGAGCCAAAGGGCCCCACACTCCCACCACATGATGTCTTGTAGCATAGTAACAGGAAGAGCAATGCAAACAGAAGCGCTAACAGTGGTGCACATGGTAACACAAGTGCAAATGACAACAGAAAGGACAATGCACACGGTGGCATAGACGGGAACAGTCTGCCACGTGATGTGTTGTCACATAGTAACATGGTGCCTGCAAACGGAAATGTCAATGGGCATGGTGACACAAAGTGAAACAGAAAGAGAAACAGTACTGTAGACACAAATGGCAAAAAATAACAGAAACGCAAGCGCAAATGAAAACGCAAAGGATAACGCACATGGTGGTGCAGACGTCAACGGTAAGTGAAACGGGTACGGAACCGCAAGCGGAAAGGGCAACAGTAACAGTAATGTAAGCGCACAGGCTGGTTTTCCCCAAAACCTGCATAGAGAAAGACAGTGAGTACAAATAATGTATGCATAATAATGAGTATCGGCGCAGAAAATGAGAACTTGGAATACTAAATACGTTATATCTCAGGAACCGTACAACGTAGAAAAAAAATGTAAAGTCATATTATTAACAACTGTCCTGGCTAATTTGTATCTTAACCCCTGTTAAGGGGCTAAGAAATTTTCCGATGAAACGTCCGTATCTCGCACTGTTTCTGAGATACGGGCCCTGAAAGGTGCGGCGAACGCCTTAATGTTATCCTATGGGAAAAAAAGAAAAGTTCGGAGCACCATAACTTTGTCTCCCTGTAATGTTTTTTCACCAAACCACTGAAAGGCACATCTGTGGGCTGTTGGCTGTCTTCCCTCCAAATTTCAGGAAAAAAGACCAAACCGTTATTTTGCAGCAGGGTGCCAAAGGATTTCTGTAATGCGTCGGGCGCCGTAATGTTATCCTATGGGAAAAACTGTCAACTTTGGAGTGCTGTAACTTTGCCACCATGTAATATTTTTTTCAATACAACACTGAAAGGCACATCTGTGAGATGTCAGCTCCGTTCCCTCCAAATTTCAGCCCAAAACTCCCAACGGTTCTTTTGCAGCGCAGTGCCAAAGAATCGCTGTCACTGTCCCACAGATGGAAAACTACTGTCGCAATTTGCGAAAGCTTTCGCAAAAAAGTTTGACACTTTCGTGAGCACAAAAGTAATTTGTGAAAGTACTTTTTCCATAAATTTGAAAAACATATTTCTGGGGTGTTTTACCACAAAATAAAGACATGGCAAGCATCCTCAGGGTCTGACTAGGTGAATACAAAAAGAATTAGGTTGCTAGATGGTCCCAAATTTAAATGCCAACCATTTTTATGATCACCAACTGAAAACAAAATGGCTGATTTGTGAAAGTAACATGCCCATTTGCGAAAGTAAAAATGCATTTGCGAAAGTGTTGAACTTTTTGTTAACTTTTCCCATTGACTTATAATGGGAAACTGTTTTTTGAATAACTTTTGAACCGTTTAATATTTTTTCATGAAATCTTCAAAAGGCATATTGGGGACCCTGGCTGCACATTCCCCGAAGATTTCAGACCAGTCGCGCAAACCGTACGACCTGTAGGCGCGACCGTAGAATTTCACAAAAAGCATAAACGTGCGCACAGATCATGCTTAGTAACTCCACAGCTGTATATCCAACTACTACGAAACTTGCCAGGTCCCAAGGCCTATGGTTCTTGATCATGTATTCCAAATTTCAGCCAAATCTGTCAAACGGTTGCAAAGTTATTAAGGTGCAAAGTTTTGGGGTTTAACATAGAAATGGCTCCTCAACCCTAACTGTGGTAGCACGGTAGTGCTACTATAGTTAGGGTTGAGGAGCCCATTTAAGGTTAAAGGGTCAAATTTTGTACCTTAATAACTTTGCCACCGTTCAATGGATTTGTCTGAAATTTGGCATGCATAAACAAGAACCATTCATCTTGGGATCTGCCAACTTTCACACCAGTTGGATGTACATTTGCTGAGTTATTAAGCATGATCTGCGCACGCATTTATGCTTTCTGGTGAATTCTTTGCTTGTGCCTACAAGTCACACAGTTTGCGTGACCAGTCCAAAAACTTCAGGGAACATGCAGCTGGGGTCCCCAATGCCTTTCAAAGATTTCGTTAAAAGATATTAAATGGTTCAAAAGTTATTAAAAAAATAAGTTCCCATTATCAGTCAATAGGAGAAGTTAAAAAGTTAAAAAGTGTCGCAAATGCAGTTTTTACTTTCGCAAGTGGGCCTTTTACTTTTGCAAATCTGCCATTTTGTTTTCAGTTGGTGATCAGAAAAATGCTCTCCATTTAAATTTGGGACCCTCTAGCAACGCAATTCTTTTTGTGCTTACCAAGTCGGACCCGGAGAATGGTAGGCATGTCTTTATTTTGAGGTTAAACACCCTAGAAATATGTTTTTCAAATTGCTTGTAAAAGTAGTGTCGCACTCATGAAAGTGTAGCAAATTTTTGTGAAAGCTTTTGCAAATCACAACACTACTTTTCCAGGCTATGGCAAAATGACAGCCATTCTTTGCCACCCCGCTGCAAAAGAACAGTTTGGTCTTTTGGGCTGAAATTTGGAGGGATTGTAGCCAACATCTCACAGATGTGCCTTTCTGTGTTTTGGTGAAAAAATTACACTTTTTCCCATAGGATAACATGATGGTGTCCGCTGCATTACTGGAATCCTTTGTCGCCCTGCTGCAAAATAACAGTTAGGTCTTTTGGGCTGAAATTTGGAGGAAGAAAGCCAACATCTGACTGATGTGCCTTTTCATGGTTTGGTGAAAAAACATTACAAGCTGTTACAGTGACGGCACTCCAAATTTGACACATTTTCCCATTGGATAATGTTATGGCGTCTGTTGCGCCTTTCAGGGCCCGTATCTCAGAAACGGTGCAAGATACGGACTTTTAGTCACAAAATTGCTTAGCCCCTACAATGGTGGCTAAGTACAAAACTAGCCAGGAAAGTCATAATTCATATGAAATTAAAAAATTTTTTCTATGTTGTACGGTTCCTGAGATATAAGCAATTTAATATTCCAAGTCCTCATTTTCTGCTCCGAGGCCCATTGTTATTTATACATTCTTTGTTTTCACTGTGTTTTACAATGCATTTTTGGGGAAAAAGAAGGGTGTGCCCTTTCGTTACTGTTAGCAATGGCGTTTTCAGTTGCGTTTCTGTTACCGTTTGCAGCACCGTTACCATCTACTCCACAGTGTGCATTACAGTTTGCATTTTTGCTTGTGCTTGCATTTGCATTTCTGTGTCATTTGGGGTTATTGTTGCTGTTACCATTACCAGTTTCATTTGCAATTGAGGTACCATGCATGTTCATTATGGTTTGCATGTCCATATGCACTTGCATTTCTGTTTCATTTCTGTTTCCTTTGGTGTTATTTTTGCTGTTACTGTTACCATTTGCATTTACAATTGTGGTACCATGACCGTATGTGTATCGGTTTGCATTTATGTACTCACTTGCATTTGTATTTGCATTTCTCTTTCCTTTGACATTATTGTTGCTGTTACCGTTACCATTTGCGTTAACAATTGCGGTTCCGTGACCATGCACATTACAGTTTGTGTTTCGGGTATCCTTCATTCCCATTTCCATTTCTGTTTTCTGCCATTATTCTTCATGTTAACTTCACCATTTGCGTTTTACTATTGCAGTACTATGCCTGTGTTTGCAGTTTATGCTTATTTAGTGCGCTTTGCATTCGCGTTTCCATTTCTGTTCCCTTTTGCATTCTTTTTGCTGTGACACTTAACATTTCCATTTAAAATACCACTGCCATCACTGTTTGATTACTAGTTTTGTTTTCATACACGCTTCAATGTCCGTTTGCATCACTGTTCGCTTTGATGTCACTTTGCGCTTACATTTCTATTAACGTTTCCTTTACCATTTACGTTTCTGTTACCATGTGCACCACTGTTGGCACTTCTGTTTGTGTTGCTGTTCCTGTTACTATGTCACAAGACATCATGTGGTGGGTGCTCCCGCTGCTGCATTACTTTCTCTCTTTGTCGTCATCATTTTCAAAAAGAAGGGAAATTAGAGGCATAAAATTACTTTTAATGCATCAGTTAGGGTTGTTCCACAGTGACAAAAGTGAGGATATTCGGTGTTAGGGTTGAAAGCCCCCCATGGACCCCTCCAGCCCACCCCCCAACCAGAATCAGGGTGTATGTTGGGGTCGTCGGTCATAACTCTCACCCCATTCTCCTATTCCTCAGCTTCTTTACATATGTGATGGGGTGAGAGTTAGGGCTGAAAACCCCAATGTGCACCCTGATGCTGGTTGGGGGGTGGGCTGGAGGGGTCCAAGGGGTGCTTTCAACCCTAACACCGAATTTCCTTTCTTTTGTTGCTGTGGAACAACCCTAACTGATGCATTAAACAGAGTTTTTTGCCTCTAATATATATATATATATATATATATATATATATAGGTAGGAGTGTGATATGGAAAATATTTTCAGTTCTGCAGAGTGACCTCTGGATACTCATGAGTGCTGAAGGCATTTGTTAGAGTATCCAGAGGTCATGATGTAGGAGAGAACATATTTTCCATAGCACATGACTGCACATCATGCATCTGATTTATACAACAGGGGTTTCCATAACTTTTAATTTTTTTGTTCACTTTATCTTGTAGAATAAACAAAGAAGACACAGGACAAAAAAGAAACGTCTGCTAAAACAAGCTGAAACACTAATTTGCCATTTGGGATGAAGCAGGCTATATTCATTGGTAGTTGAGATATTCATGGATGTGGAAGACTTTGGTCTTTTTTGGCTTCTTGTCAGTATAAAACTGGCTGCTGTTAACTTGCATTTGTTCTCTGGAGGAACGCAAAGTGCTTTTCTAGGGCTAGCAGGTGAGTTGCAAGTGGAACTGATATACTGATTAGTTTCGTAGGCTACTGAGGGTTTGGTGGAGTTCCTTCCTGATTGTTGTGTTAGGGAAACCTGCCTAGAGTGACGGTATCTACTTCAGTAGAGTCCAGCTGAGTTTTCTGATTGGTCAGGATGTAATTAAGAGATCAGGATAGTGATTGTTTTAGGCAGGGTTTCAACCTGACATCAGTACAGTGATAATATCAGCCTGTGGGGTAAGCACAGTATGTATAAATGTAAAATATTATCACACTATGATAATATTTCTGGTAAAAAAAATCACAATGTGATTTTTAAACAGGATTTACATCACTGTGTGTAAGATACATGGATTTAGCCACTACTCATTTGTCTCACCCTATTGTATAAATATATATATATATATATATATATATATATATATATATATATATCAGGAAGTGGAGTGTAGAGGTAATTGTAAGGCAGAAGAGAAAATAAAAGAAAAATGGGGCAGGCAATAGAGAGCAAGGGAGAGGGACCATGTGAGGAGCCTATGGTTGAAAATGCTAAATGGTATGGAAGTGCCAGAAATGCAGTAAGAAAACCACAGGATTCAATGAGTGGGCCTGGGGAGGGAGCTTGTCATGGCAGTGGCAGGTGGATGATATAAGGATGTGCTCTTTGAGGGATGTGTTGAAGGAGTATACGGATCCACAAGCCTGCATTTTGAGGGGCAGTTTGTTGTACAGCTTTGTGCCCCTATATGTGATAGAGTTCTGGGTGAGCTTAGTCCTGTAAAAAGGGGTTTTTAAAACCTAGTTGGTGGCATCCCTGGTCGGCTGCCCAGGGGATGCAAATAAGAAGGTGAGTTCACACTAGAGGAGAATATTGAGGTGATACCTTGTGGAGGAAGGAGAGCATTTTTAATTGGAACCTTCCTTCTAGAGAGGGCCAGCCGAGGGAGGAGTATAAAGTGCAGTGATGTGTTTTCCAGGGGAGGGCTGTGATGAAGTGGGCAATGCTGTTGTATGTGGTCCTGAGTTTGGAGTAAAGGAGGGATGAGGTCAGAGGGGAGAAGATAACAGAACCATAGTCCAAGAGAGGCAGGAGTAGACAGCTAGCAAGATGAAGTCTGGAGGTGGGCATCAGGAATCTTCTGAGCCTATACAGAGGGCTGATTCTGACATGGTCCTTTTTGAATAGGTTGCTGATGTGGAGATTGAAGGAGAGGTATGGGTCAAGGAGGAGTCCCAGGTATTTGAATTATGAAACTTGTTATATAAGGTTACCAGAGTTGTTTAAGAGTTCAAGGTCATGGACAAGGGTTTTTTCTTGATCCCGAGAAGATTATGAACTTTGTCTTCCTGGAGTTTAGGATCAGGCCATTCCCTGTGAAACAGGAGTGCATCTTACTAAAATATGACTGTAGATTATGGAGCATAGTGGTGGGGTTGATGTCACTGCAGAAAACAGCCACATCATTGTTGCAGAGAACAAGTTGGGTGGAGTGGAAGACAGAGGGGAGACTGTTAATGAAGAGTGAGAAAAGAAGGGGCCCTAGGATCGATCCCTGGGGGACCCTGTATTTAATCTGACATTCAGAGGAGAAGAGACCTTCTATAGAGGTCTCATGGGATCTCCAGAATAGGTAGCTACTGACCCATTTGATTTCATTATCCAAAAGATTCAGGCCTTTAAGGGTATTTAGGAGAAGGGAGTGATCTATGAGGTCAAATGCCTTGGACAGGCCCAATGAAACAGAGCCAGGGTACTGGCCTTGGTCCAGAGCTTTTACAACATCACTGGTGACCCTGATCAGAGCCAGTTAGGTGCTGTGTGTGGATCTGAACCCATGCTGGGCACTAGAGAGTAGATTGTAGGATTTCAGTTAGGTGGTAAATTGAGTATGCACGACGTTCTTTATTTTTTTTTGAGAGAGGGGTGAGAATGGAAATGGGACACTAATTTCCAACTTTATTTCTTGATCCAGACTTGAAAAGAGGCCTGATGATAGTGGTCTTCCAAGTGGCGGGGAAACTGCTGGAGCAGAGGAAGCAGTTTAGTAGGTTTGTTAGGGGGACAGCCAAGGCATTAATTGAGAGATTTAGAATTTTATAATCAATGCCATCGGCACCTTTACTGGGTTTGGTGTTGTTCCTGAGGATAAATTTGATGGTGTCTGTGGGTATTAGAGCCTTAAAATAGAAATTGGGAAGGGGTCTTCCTTTGGGGTTTGAACAGGCGGTGTGAGGGAGTGAGGGTGCACAGGAGGAAGGGGAGTAGGTTTCTATTTATCAAGTTCACCAAAAAAAGTATTGAAAATGTTGGCTACTTTGGTAGGGTCATTGGTCTGATTGTTTCCTTGCTGCAGTGTAATGGGATCAGAATTTTTGTTTTTGCCTAGCAGAGAGTTAAGGGTACCCCACAACTGATGTGGATTAGTAGATTCACTGAGTTGTTTTTCATGGAGAAAGTCTATTTTCACTTTTTGTACAGCAGATTTGCACCTGTTTCAGAGCAATTTGTAAAGGGAGAGATGGTTAGGGTCTTTGTGTTTTTGGTAATCAGCTCAGGCTTTGTCCCTGGTTCTTATAAGTTTAATGATATTGGGAGAGATCCATTCATTTTAATTATGCCTCTGGTTCTAATTATTTTAAGGGGAGCATGCTTATCAAAAATGCTGACAAGGATCGTAAACAATTTTTCGAGGCTAGAATCACAGTCTTCAGGCCCCTCCATGAAGGACCAGTCAACTAGGCTAAGATTGTGGTTTATTAACTCAATGGTGTAGATGAATCTGGGGAGGGGGTTTGAGTAGACGGGCTGGCCAAAGGCAAAAAATGGCACAATGGTCACTGATAGAGACTGGTAGGACACTCGAGTCCGTGATGCGTGAGGGGTGTGTGAGGACAATCCAGCTGATAATTGTTCATGTGCGTGTTTTGTAACTGAATCTAGTGGATGTGGAGATAAGCTGGTGTAGACCTAGATTTGCCATGCAGGCTTTAATGGGGTCAGTGAGGCAAGAGTCCCAGTTGAAGTTGAAATCACTGAGGATGAACCACTCTCTTTTCAGAGGGTGGGATTGTTTGAGGGTGAGCAACAACTCAAGATCTGAGTGTGGGGTCCCTGAGGGGAGATAAGTGGTTGTAAGAGTGAAGGTTTTGTTGGTGCCCAAAAGGTTGTGGATTGATAGGGTTTCCAACAGGGCAAACTTGGTGTTTGTGTTATGTTTGGTGAAGGAGAATCTGTTGGAGATATAGAACATGCACCCACCTTTTTTTCTCTGTCTGTAGTTTCTGACAGAGGTATAGCTGCTGACCTCAATTTCTGCATCAGAGATATTGTGGGAGAGCCAGGTTTAGGAAAAGGCAACAACGTCGAAGCTATGCGAGGCAGCCCAGGCTTGAAAAGCATCCAGTTTAGCTGGGAGACTCTGTGTGTTGAAGTGAACAATGCTGATGTCCCTTTCCCAATTAAATAGGGGCAGTAGGGTGGGGGAGCCAGGGTTTCTGAGTTTGGGGGTAGGATGGGTGGCGGTAATGGGGATTGCAGGGTCAGGGTTCAGGTGAATGGTACCAGAGAGGAGTACAAGGAGATGGAGGGTCCTGCAAAACAATGAGTTATAAGTTAGTGATTTATTTTTTCTAGGTCTGGAGTTTTTAATGGTAGTGACGGGAGCACAGAAAGCGAGGCTCAAGGGGCTGTGAAGGGGGAGATAAACAAGGAATGACAAAGGGTCATCTGGGGATGGTTGAGTGAAGGGGGTAGTGAATGTGAATTACTTCAATTCCTACTTTTGTTTGGTATTCTCAGATATGGGTCAGTCAAATAAAGCAATAAGATATATTACAAGTGAAGCCCATTATACACTTACACTGGAGGAAGTTCTTGGATCACTTTGAAAAATAAAGAAAAAACTCCAGCCCAGAACTGGATCACATTCACCAAAGATTTCTAAGAGAGATGCCGGCACAAATTGCTTACCCACTTATGCTAATTTTTTATCGTTCTTTAAGCGAAGGACAGGTACCAGTAGACTGGTGTAAAGCAACAGTTATCCCAATCTTTAAAAAGGGAAACAAAAGTTGTGTTGAGAACTACAGACCTTTAAGCTTTACTTCTATATGATGTAAATGAATGGAAAAACTAATTAAGGTTCATCTAGATACTGAAATCAGCACACTGGGACTGCATGACCCTCAATAACATGGGTTTAAAAAACATCACTCCACAACAACAAATTTGATAACTTTCTACCAACAGGTTAGTTTCAGTTTAGATCATAGTGTACCATATAATGTTATTCCATTAGATTTCCAAAAGACGTTTGACACTGTGCCTCATCATATTCAGATGGATCCAGAATTGGTTATTTCTTAAGAAACAGCATGTCAAAATGAATGGCTACTCCTCATCTGAGGGGTGTGCCACTAGTGGAGAACCCCAGGGTTCTGTTCTGGGTCCAAAGTTGTTTAACATCTTTATCAGTGACATGGATAAAGACACCACCTGTAGTATAATGAAATTCACTGATGACACCAAACTAGGGAGAGAGGTAGATACTTTTCTTAAACATTTACATATTGTAAATTATTTATTAATAAGTGAGCACTGAACTGTCAAAAATGGAATGTCTTTTAATGTAAAGAAATGTGCAGTCATGCACTTTGGGAAAAATAACCCTCATTATTCCTATTATATCAATAATGTGCCCATCCATATGTCTAAATCTGAATTTGATAAACAACAAACTATCCCCTTCTGAACACTGTTGAATGGTTGCCAAAAATGTTAATTTAATGATCAAAAGGATTACACATTCATTTATTTGCAGATCTTAACAATGTCTGGTACTGTTTTACAGGACCTATGTCAGACCTCGCTTGGACTATGGCTTCCAGTTTTGGAGCCCAGGGCCCAGATATTCAAAAGAGTTGTGCATGGTGCAACAGTGTTGTGCCATGTGTAACCCACTGATGCATCCCAGTGCAATATTGAAACAGGGATTGTGCCTGGCACAAATCCCAATGTGCTGGAGTGCATCAGTAATGTATGAGGCACGGGTGGGTAGGCATGCCCATGCATACTCTGTACATCCCGATATTCAGCCCAGGATGTGCTGAGTCCATGCATGCACAACCCCTACTTGCACTGCACACAGGTGAGCCCAAAAAAAAGGAACAACGGCTGGCCACCCACAGGTGAGCTGCTGTGTTACAGGGTGCAACAGAGCAGCTGCCACCTGTGGGTGGCCACCTGAGCTCCAGCTGCACCTCCGTGACAGTGTCCCCCCATGCCCGATCACAGGCATCTGTGTAAATAAATAATGTCCTATTTCCCTGGTGGTCCAGCGGACCGCTGTCAGCCTGATCGCAGGCTTAAGTATATAAAAAAGCACATCCTATATCCCTGGTGGTCCAGTGGACCGCTGTCAGCCCGATCATTGGCCTAAGTATAAAAATGCTCATGTCCTATATCCCTGGTGGTCCAGTGGACTGCTTGCAGCCTGATTGTGGGCTTAAGTATAAAAATACTCATGTCCTATATCCCTGGTGGTCCAGTGGACCTCTTGCGCCCTGATCATGGGTATTTGTATTAAAAAAATAAGTCTAATATCTCTGGTGGTCCAGTGGACCGTAAGCAGCCCGATCGTGGGCATTTGTATTAAAAAAATAAGTCTAATATCCCTGGTGGACCAGTGGACCACTCGCAGCCCGATCGTGGGCAATTGTATTAAAAAAATATGTCCAATATCCCTGGTGGTCCAGCGGTACCTCTTCCCCTCTCCACCCGCCCACTAAGCCCCACCCTGCTCCCCCCGATCAGTGGCGGGTGGCAGCACCCCACCTACCTGCCACCCCGCCACCCACCGACTGACACCGTAGGTAAGGCTTTATGCCCTTTGGTCCACAGTGTGAGCCAATGGGCATGCAGCCCATACCATGCTACACAGTCCAGATATGTGAATGGATCCACCAGGGATATTGGACTTATTTTTTTAATACAAATGCCGACAATTGGGGTGCGAGCAGTCTACTGGACCACCAGGGATATTGGACTTAATTATTTTAATATAAATGCCCACGATTGGGCTGCGAGCAGTCCACTGGACCACCAGGGACATGGGACATGAATATTTTTATACTTAAGCCCATGATTGGGCTGACAGCAGTCCACTGGACCACCAGGGATATAGGACATGCTTTTTTATATACTTAAGCCCATGATCAGGCTGACAGCGGTCCACTGGACCACCAGGGATATAGGACATGCTTTATTTTATACCTAAGTCCATGATCGGGTATGTAGCAGTCCACTGGACCACCTGGGATATGGGACATTATTTATCTCTACATATGCCCACGTTCGGGCAGAGGGGTGCACTGCCATGCTGTGCAGGGGGTGTCGGTCTCCGACGGCTGCTGCCTGGCAGGGCACCAGGTGCAAGTCACCGGGGATTGGTGCACCTGCATGCAAATGGGGCCATAATGATATACAAATGGCCCCATTTGCACCTTGCATACATTATGGCCCCATTTGCATGTGAACTTTTGAATATCAAGGTTGTTGGGCATAGCGCAAGGGAACTGCTCTACTGCATCCCCCTGCTCCAGTCTGGCCACTTGCACTGGCACAGTGCCACTGCACCATGCGCACTGCAGGTGGCCAGAGTACAATATTCAACATGCTGTGCCATTGCGCAATCACCCAGTCAATGCCCTGTGCAGCCAAGGTGCGCTGCACCCAGGCTTGTGCCACAGCCTGGCACAGTCTGAATATCTGGGACCATATTTAAAAGGTGATATTGTACTATTAGACAGTGTACAAAGAAGGATTACAAAGCTAATTCTTAATTTGAAAAACAAAATCTTATGCCGAAGGATTGGGAGTGACACACATTGTCTTGCTCTAAGAAAGATGGAAACGTGGGGATATTCTATTGATGTATAAGATTCTGAACTCTCCACAACTGTCATCTAGTTGTGGGTTTCACCTCAATAACAGAAATAAAAATTCACATTCTCGTAATGAACAGATCATGGTACCATGGGCTAGGACTACTAAAAGGGATAATTGCTTTACAGTATATGCTATCACAAAGACTGGAATAGATTACCACATGATGTAGTAGGGCAAAGCATATTTGATGCATTTAAAATAAGCCTTGATATTTATTTGTTATCTAATAGGATGAAAAATCAGGGACATATCTGGCCAACTAGTGTGGGGATACAATCTTGATGGGCTACTTTAGCGTACTATTGCCTCTATAAAGCCAGTAAATCTAGTAAATCGCTGGATTAAGGATAAAAAACATAACAGAACTTTTCCAAACTTTTTGGTTTTGAGCTTTATGTAGCAGCAACCCTAATCTGCAATAATGTATTTTTTTTCAGTGAACATATTTATATCTATATATGTATATATTCACTGAAAAAAAAATATTTGTTGATGCACTAGTTAGGGTTCAGCTTAATGCCACAAAATTAAGGAAATGTGGTGTTAGGGTTCCAAACCCTAACTCCTCACCCTTCTCTGAGGAGCAAAGGGAGAAACCACACAAACAACCACAGGAAGCCATCATCTGGAAAGAGAAGCATACAACTGTCTTCAGATAGTACAAATGCAGTACCACTGATGTGCTACCTTCATGGATTTGTATCTGCAGCATGCACACTGCAAGACAATGCATTCACTTTTGACTGCAGATAGAAATCCACACTACTCAAATCACAACACTACTTCTTTCTGCAGAACATCAAATTTCCCTACTTTTGTGGCATGATGTTGGATCCTAACTGCTGCATTACATTTTTTTTTTTGCAATAAACGTCCTTTCTTTTTGAGATAGTAAAATATCCTCAGTCATGCAGGTTCCATCAGGACCTGCATGAACAGAAGCAGATGCACAGGTCCCTCTGGGCCCTACAGCAAGGGACACGTCCAGGACCTTCTGGGCTCTGCACTTCAGTGCAGCAAAAGATGCATAGAATTCATGGGGCTGTCTTGCAGGCTCAAAACAGAAGGGTCCTCTGGCCCCTGCACTTCCATGTGGCTACAGATACAAAGGTACAGGGCCAAGAGACCATCTGTCAGATGAAGTGCAGAGCTCTCAGTCAGTATCAGGTATAGAGGTGCTGGTTCCTATACCAAGAGAAGAGTTCTTGCCATCATTAGATGACATTGACCTGTGTGGGGAAGTTAGCTGGTCACAGTGATTCAGAAGGTTTCAGCTTTTGAATAGAGGATCTAACAAGATGATGGAGCAGATGAGCTTGTGAGCAGATGAGTTTCACAAAGTGTCCCCTGACATGGGGTTTTCCCATATCTTAGCACTAAACCACAGCCTGCTATGACTGTCTGTCTACTTCAGGTGTAAACTTTGATGACTACTCGTACACTGATATTGAGAATAGTGTTATCTGTAAAAAGGAATTCAAGCTGTATGCAAGTTATGGCATAATAACTCTGAAAGAAATAAGTAAAATCAACTAGTCGACAGTTGGCCCTAAGCATCAGCTCCAAGCAATTCAAAACCAGCAGCAACAGCTGGCAATAAGCATGAAGAGGTCAGTGCCCCTGCAATTCTAGAAGATATGTGCTACATTGGAATTCAATAAAACAGGAGCTCCAATGATGGTTTTGAACAAAACCACAATTCAAATTAAAGTTGATTTTCCTTGTCTCCCAGGGGTACACATGAAAAGGCAGAGTACCCCTAAATTAACAGAAATGAAAATGTCTGCAGTCACAGAGGCTACTCAGGCTGATTTACCTTTTTCCAGGGTGCTGAACAATAAAGTCAGGAAAAGTTGTCATTTTGATTCAGCAGAAGTTGCAGTGAGCCCAGAAACACCAGAAAGTCCCTGTTCAGCTATAAATACTATAAATAGATCCTTTGCAAATTGGGAATGACAAACCAAGTCCCTCTAAATACTTAAAGCTGCCAAAAACATTTCAAGCAGTCTTCATGATTCCACTATTACAACAAAGTGATGGTATCAGAAATAATGACTATCAGAGAGAATCCTGAGATTGGAAAGAGCTGGAACAAGAGACTGAAAAATGCTGGGAAAATTCTTGTAATATCCCTATCATAATGAACACTAATATGGTTGCAAAGAAGCCAAATCTCCAGGTCTTTAAACATTCAGCCATGGAGGACCCTACAGAAATTGATCCCAGCATGATTGCAGTGGGGACAAGAGAAGGAATGTCAGAGAGCAATGATCACAGTCCTAAAGCACAACCTTACTGTAGATATTCCATCCACTGATAATATTTCAATACCCAATGGCAAACTGGAAATGTATCTCAAAATAGAGCTAAGGAAAAGATAAATCCCAAAGCATCAAGCTCACAGCTAAATTCTGGGATTCCACTGGTACCAATATCTCATGAAGTCTAGCAAGCCAAGTTTCCTTCAACGGTAATATATGCACTGCTGTCACACTGCAATTGATGGAAATAAGAACTCAAAATTTTCATATTTTTGCTTCTATTAATAGTCTAATCAATGTCTAATCACAGAACACACTACAGCCATTTAGTGAGAATTCTGGGTGTAATCCAGTGACTGAAGTAAATGTTGTTTGCATGTCAGGAAGTTAGCTATCAGAGGGCCATATAGACTGTTAAAAATAGCACATGGATAACTCAGTTGGAGGATGATAGAAAACAGGGAATGCAAATTTGTTTTGAAAATTAAAAGCCTGAACATAAGATTTGTGACCTAAACTCCCTGTGGAAAATATCCTGATAGCACCCCCAGAAAGTCTTACTCAGCAATCACCTAACAAATTGCTAGTGACAGAAAACATAAAGGGTAAGACAAAGCAAGAAAAAGACTATGACTTACATAAGGATCAAGAGCAAAATAATGGATATAATCAGGGATAAACAAAAACAAACAAAAAAAAATCTAAAAGTTAACACCAACACTCAGAGCACAGTTCCTTTGATTTTACAGAAGAAATTCTTAATTTAGCCAAGATGCTGTACCTCAAATGGGAAATTTAAGCAAACAGATGGAAAGACTTATTTCCATGGAGGATAAAAAAAATCATTTTTACAAGATAACAAAAACAGATAACAGAGGATAACAGATAACAGAAACTATAATTTCTTCTCAGAGAAGAGCAGCAAACTGGAAGAGGTCAACTAGATCACTCTTCTTAGAGACTCCCTCCCCCAGCCAAGGCACACAAAGCAACAGAAGGTGTCCTGAGCAGCGGCTCCCATCTGAGCCGCGAAGCCTTTTCCTGGTCAGTGCTCCCCAGCCCAGGAGGGCTAACCAAAGGCATTCTGAGTGGCAGCTCCCATCTGAGCCTCAAGGACAGCACCAGAGGCAGCCCAGGAAGGCTAACCAGAGGCTGCTCCCATCCTGAGCTGCAAGTCCATGGTGGCTCCAGCTTGAATTTTGCAGCACAGCAGCTTTCCTTGAAAGTGCACTTTGCTTCCTGGTTCTGGTAGGAACCACTCAGCCACAAGAGGAAGGGAACAAGTAGGCCAGTCAGGTGCAAGCAAGGAGGCCCTGATGTGGCCGATCAGAGCAGGAGGCGCTTCCTTTAAAAACTGTGAGGAAAAGGACAACTTCTAACATTTCTTCTCAGAGAAGAGCAGTAAACTGAGATAGGCCAACTTGGTCACTCTGCTTAGGGACTCCCTCTCCCAGCCCAGGTGCACAGAGGAACAGAAGGTGTCCCAGGCCATGGATCTCATCTGAGTTGTAAAGCCTTTTCCTGGTCAGTATTCCCATCCCAGGAAGGCTAAAAAGATGGCATCCCATGCAGTGGCTCCTATCTGAGCCAAAAGCATAGTGGCAGCCTAGGAGGGCTAAAAGAAGGCATCCTGAGCAGTGGCTCCCATCTGAGCCACAAGGACAGCACCAGTGGCAGCCCAGTAGGACTAACCAGAGGTGGCTCACATCTTGAGCTGTAAGTCTGCTGCAGGCTGCAGTTTGAAATTCGCCTTCCCCATACCCAGCCCTGCATCCTATTAAATGATCTCACAATAAGTAACAGATTGGCAGAGCAAGAAAGATGTGGAGCATAGGGGTGGCAACCATTCTGGGAAGGCCATAAGGGCAGTGATGAAATCTTCTTGACCAGTTGAAGATCTAAATGCTTGCAAATGTATGTGTAACTTAAAGGGACAAGCTATTTACGGACAACAGGCTCACTATTTGGTCTAGGTCAGTATGGTGGGAGCATCACTGCATATTCTGAAAGGTGATTTAACAGTATTGATGGTAGTATACAGTTATCAATTGTCATTGCATAGTTAGAGATGGGGCTTAACAGTATTGAAGGTTCCAGACAGTAGTAACAGTACTATAGATACTAAGGGGGCATCATTGCATAATTGAAGGTAGAGCTTAACAGCAGTGGCAGTACTTTACAAATATTGCATTATTGCATAGCTGGTAAGGGGCTTAACAGTATTGACAGAACTTTACACTTAATGCATTCTTTTATTGCTGTATTAGACATCCATACAGGTATTGCATTGTATTGTCATTACTTTACCATTATTGCATCGTTGGATAAGGTGCTTAACAGTACTAACAGTACTGACAGATCTTTACAGTTATTGCATTATTTGATTGCTGTATTAGAAGTTCTATACTGGTATTGCATTGTATCATACTAGATGAGGATAGCACAAATGTGGAGCAAGAGAGAAGGAAGAGTATGGTGCAGGGGGGAATATCTTGGTAGGGGCTGGCGGTCGGGAGGTGGGAACTTCAGGTTGAGAACAGGTAGCACTGTAAAGTGCAAGTTGAAAAGTACTGGCAACCCAGCTGCCATGCTACTCTCTTTTGAGAGGATTATGTTCTGTGTGTCATGCAGTAAGCCCAGGGCTACAAACCAAGGCATGTCTCTGCAGTCCTCTTTGCAAGATGTGACCCAGCTACACCTGTCCTACACTGGATAAGTGGCTGTCAGGTGTATCCAAGTCTGCCTAACTGTTCTGCTAATGAGATGCCACTGTAACAGCACCACCTTCACAGGTGTGGAAGGACTATGGCCACTGTGGAATTCTGGTGCCATGTAACTCTGTTGCACCATCAAACATTGGGCAGGCATCTCAAACTGACACATCCAATGAACACCAAGAATGAGTGTGGAATGCTTTGATCATCACTATCATAACAAGTAGCATAGCAGTCGCTTATGTTTGCCATGCATGTAACTACATGCCACATACCCGGGGTGACAGCACAAAGGGGTGCCTTACAATGGAGTGGTAGTATGGTGGGTCCCTGGCAGCTACTGTCATTCAATGCCACTCAATGGCTGCTTAATCATGCACAGAATGCTCACCTGTGTTTTACCTCCAAATTGCCATGGCCCATCGGTGGGTTGCACGGTGGTAATGTGTTGTGCAGATCACCTCTGATATCACCTTTTCTTACATTCTGCAGATCACACATCCAGAGGACAGGGCAGCAGTTGCCACTGGTGCCAGACCATGGACAGTGGGCAGAATCATCACAGTGCCATGATGGGTTCCAAACAGACCCAGTACAGGGGATGCAGCCACATCAGGATGCTTTTATTTTCCATCCTCCCATCAACTACCTGGAGACATGTAATGCAGGTTTCTTGTCCCTGTCACCATGTCCACTGCATGTGCCTTAATGGTGCTGTGCAGCACAATACCTCTCACACAGGGCTCTGCCCTTGTAAGATATATCCCTACCCAGGTCACAACATAGCTGCTGCTGCCAGCCACTATCTTGCCTGTGATGGACTGTCACCGTGCCTGCGGTCTCATCAAAAGAGCCTCTGGTGACATGGCATCCCCGGAAGGTGGGGTGTGTGGTTTGCTTCCCAGCCACCCTACTGTGGTCCCTTGCAGTTGCCAGAGCAGCATTGTGGCTGTGTCCACAACATGCTCTGCATCCCATGCAATACAGCCATCTGAATCTCCTGCCAGGGCTTGTGTCCCTGTGGGCTGCATTGCCTCGATGTACCACATGGGTGCTGTCCCGCATGAAGCAGCAGGCCATGCATACTATAATACGGGGTGTGCCATTATCTGTACCTCAGGGGATTACCTCCTGTGGGTCATGTTTGGCCTTGCCACAGTGGCTGCTTTAACCTCACAATCCTGGGGTGGCTTCCATCCTTGGTGTTGGGCTGTCTTCCCTGCTGCAGGGGCACACCCTGTAGCATGCCCAGTGTATCCTTGTGCTGTGCTCCTTGGCCCTGCCAGAATGGTGTGCTATCAGGTAAGGGGGCTTCCAATGTCTCCACATATGCTCCACTACATATACCTCTCCCTGTGTCCCTATGCTGTGTGGGAGCACACCTGGTGGGGCATCTTTATGGACCACACAGCTGACAATCCTGCACCCCATGTACATACTGTATGTGTCTAATACTGTGATGGTGTATAACTGCTTGCATTTATCTCCCTGTTATTGCAGGTCTGTGATTTCCGCGGAGCACTTGCCAACCTCCCTTTCTTGGGGTAACCTGCTCTTTGGCACAGTTGCCTCCATGCAGGGCTAGTGGCAGTTGTCCTTGAGCCACATGGCAGATACGGCAGCAGGTCAGGACAGCCATGCTATGACACCATCTGCACAGAGTGTGGTTTAATTTCAGTCAGTCAACAGCACTGCTGCACTGCAGTCATGTGTCATGGCACTCACACCCTACAGAGTGCACAACACATGGAACCAAGGACCCCCGGGCATGGACCACAAAGTCTTATTTTCCTATACCATTTCAGTCTAGGTGTGCCTGACTGCTTTGCTATGCCACATCACATTGAAGCATTGTCTGCCTGCCATTGTGTTGTACACATACTTTGCACCTACACTGCAATCTGCTGTCACAGACTCTTGCTGGCCATGTCTGCCAGCTGTCCTGCTGTCGCATTCTGGTGAGTGGCATCTTTCAACAGTTGCTGTACATGTCCAACATGGCTGTCTGCTCCATGGCAGAATTCCACTTACACAGAACACCCTGTTGAGGCAATAGTAGCATGTGTGCAGATATGTGCCACTGTGGGACAGGGGTGTGTGCTATACCCAGGCCTGTGCTGTGATTCTGCACCACTGTCCACATTCTGTAGGTGTGTAGGTGTGGGATAACTCCTTCACTACCATCCACCCCTCCTGGACTCACAGCAATATGCCAATGTGGTTTGCCTCTCTGGATTGGTTTTACCACACTGGTCACCAACATGTCAAATCCCACAGCCCAGCCCACCACCCCAGGGCAACATCCTAGGTCTTTGTACCATGATCAGGGACACCAACCTGGCCTTTGACCCCTGCACTGCATACCAGGGTCTGTGTGGTAACTGATCATGTCTGCCTGTGTGGGTCTGAAGGCAAGGCAAATTTTATTTAAAAAGACGCCCATCCCGGAGGCTCTGGGCGCCGTACATCAATCAAATTAAAACAACACAAAACAATAACAATCAATAAAATATACAACTCTAAACAATTAAAGCATAATTTACTACACAATTTGTTTCATTCTCTAAAACTAAAATAAACCTTAAAAATTAGACAATATAAGCTATAAAACATAGTCAAGAAATGCCTGATCATATAAAAATGTCTTGAGTCAGGCCTTAAAAACCTCAACAGATGGGGCCTCCCTAACAACTAAAGGAAGCGAATTCCACAGGATGGGAGCGGCGACACTAAATGCTCTGTCACCTGCAGTTCTTAACCTCGTCCTGGGAATCGCAAGGAGGGCCCAAGAAGAGGAACATAGGGAATGGACCAAGACAGCAGGTGTAAGAAGGCCATTCAGGTAGCCAGGGTCCAGGCCTTGTAAGGCCTTAAAGGTGAGCAAACCCACCTTAAAGAGGACACTCCACCTAACCAGCAGCCAATGCAGATGATGCAGCACCGGGGTAATATGACAGTATTTAGATTGTCCTGTCAACAACCTCACCGCCGCATTCTGCACCAACTGCAGTCAGTGCAGAGTACCCCCAGAGACCCCAAGATAGAGTGCATTACAGTAGTCAAGCCTGGACGTCACAAAGGCATGCACCAAAGTGGGGAGGTCCAGAGGCGGAACTAAGGTCTTGATCCTGGCGATATTCCTTAGATGATAAAAACTAGTACATACAATGGAAGACACCTGAAATTCAAGTGTCAAACCGCTGTCAAGAATAACACCCAGATCGCGCACCCTAGAGGAGGCCTTCAATGGTACAGGGCCAAGGCAAAGTCCTGTCTCTGCACCAGAGGCCAACCTATCACATCCTCTGTTTGACTCAACCACCAGTACCTCCGTCTTACTGGGGTTAAGTTGCAACCAGCTGGAGGCCATCCAGTCATTGATTTTAGCAAGGCAGCTGTTAAGCACTTCTACTGCACAAGATATTCCAGGGCCAAAGAAAAAGTACAGCTGGGTATCATCAGCATAGCAGTGAAAACCCAAGCTGTACTTCCTAATGAGCTCTCCCAGGGGTAGCATGTGCCCGGCAAACAACATCAGTGACAATACCGAACCCTGGGGAACTCTGCACAACAGGTGTTCAGGGAGGAGGAGAAATTCCCCATCACTACCCTCTGCCTCCTGTTGGATAAAAAAGACTCAAACCAGTGGATGACAGAGCTGGTGAGTCCACAGAATTCTCTTAGGTGGTCAAGTAACACTTGATGGTCCACCATGTCAAATGCTGAGGAGAGATCAAGGAGAACAAGAATTGTCCCCTCCCCTCGATCTCTAGCCCTAAGAAGGTCATTGTGCACCTGAACTAGTGCAATTTCTGTGCTATGTCTTGCATGAAACCCAGACTGGAGTGGTTCATAAAGATTATGGGCCACGAGATGCTCCTCAAGCTGAAGCTCCACCACCTTCTCAACAATCTTACCTAAAAATGGAAGATTGGCGATAGAACAGTAATTTGCCTTGACATCAGGGTCCAACGATGTTTTTTTCAGAAGGGGCCTCACCAATGCCTCCTTCAAGACATCAGGAAAGACCCCCTCCAACAAGGAACACCGGACAATCAAGGCAAACACCGGGCCAGCAGAGTCAACACATCTCATTAAGAAATGGGTTGGCACCGGGTCCAGTTCACAAAAGGTGTGCTGAAGCTTGGAGGCAATCTCAATGACCTTAGCAACCTCCACCAGTCTAAACTCAGCCCAAACAGATGGAGTGCTCTTCAGAAGCCCATGGTGACCACTGTTAGCCAGATTCAGGTCCACTGGCGGAACCCCGTGCCTGATGGCAGACACCCTGCCCGAGAAGAACCGAGCAAACCCATCGCACAATGCATTGGAAAAAGCTACCTTCAGCTGTAGACAGGCAGGATGAAGAAGCCTGTCCACAGTCTGAAAGAGCACAGTTGGTCAGTTCCTCCTGGCAGCAATCTCCCCTGGACAAGAATTCTGCCTTCTTACAGTTGATTGCCCCCTGGTATGCACCATAGTGCATAGGCAGGGCCAGTTTGTCTGCCCCCAGGCCAGACTTCCACCAGCAGTGCTCTAATCTCTGACCCAATATCTTCATCTCCTTGAGCTCCCCATCAAACTAAGGGGACCTCAAGTGAGAAGACCTGGGTCATACACGGACTGGTGCAAGGGAGTCAAGCGCGCTAGAAAGCGCCTTATTATAGGCACCCACTACTGCGTACACACCCCCCTCCATGCATTGTCCACACTAGATGGGTCAGCCACCACCAAAAAACCTTCGGGGGTAAGCCTTCTCAAAGGGCAGTAGCTGACTATCTCTGCAGGGGGAGGGCTACCGAGGGGGGCCCTGAACTTGAACTTCACCATGCAATGATTGGACCAAACGACCCTATCAACACTGAGACTATTTATCCCAAGCCCCAGCGAGAACACCAAATCCAGCATGTGGCCACCCTGATGAGTCGTGGAAGACACTCCCTGCACGAAGCCCAGAGATGACATCATCTGGAGGAAATTATGACCCAGCCAAGAATATTCATCCTCTGCCCAAACATTGAAGCCCCCCAGCACTAAACATCTGGGGGCCTCCAATGTTTCACCGACAATGAAATCAGTCACTTCCTGCAGGAAATCTCCCATCGCCCCAGCAGGGTGATAAATCAGGAGGACCAAGCAACCTGCGCCTGGTCCCCCACGGATGGCCACACACTCAAATGAATGGGGTGCCCTCACTGAGTGCACGGTGAAGCCCAGCTCAGATCTAAAACAGATGGCTACCCCCCCACCCCTGTGTTCCACTCTAGGGCAGTGCACTACAGTATACCTGGATGGAATGGCAGCCTCTAAAACTGGGCCAGCATCATCACTAATCCAGGTCTCCATAATGCAAGCCAGATTGGCCAGAGAAACCAAGTCTGCTATAATTGCAGTCTTGTTTCTGACTGATCTTGCATTGCAAAGCTCCACCCTCAGGGGGATTAGTGGACAATGCAGCCCTTCTGCTACCTGCCCACTCAGTCTGGTGGGAACCCTGGTGACAGGAACTAAACACATTGGGCCTCTCCCCAAGTTCAGTCTAATCCCAGGGTGCCTTCTGCACCCCACCACCTTGATCCTACCACCCATAGTGCAAGGGGCAGTCAGCCCCGATCGAATCCTGTGACTCCTCCCAATTCCAACCTCCCTACAGTGCCTACCTGTAGTGTCTGATACTGGGGGACTGAAAAATGGCCGAAGATCAAACATCCAGGATGCTCCATACGCTATCCTGGCCCGACCCAGGTCTATATGCATTCCCAGACACATCCTCCCCAACTACGTAATCCCAAAAACAAAACAAAACTCATTCAAACACAAAAAACGCACGCACACACACACACACACATCAAATCACCAATAAACCCCCCAAAACAACCCCCAAAATAAAACTCCAGATAAGATCTTCAAAAAGAATTCTAGAAACAAACTGCAAATCGTATAAAAAATTCCAATACTCAGAATGGCACAGTCACTTTATATTAAAAATTTCCAAAGTCTTTCGGCAGTCAATTCCCAAGATACAGTCCAAAATATAATCCTCAAGAAGCCCCAGCCCCCTAGTCGATAAGTCCATGGGGGTCCAAGTCCCGAAATGCAATCCACAGATGAGTATCTCAAATGGCAGTCTCACTGTCAATAGGAAGATCTTTCAACAGTCATTAAAACCACAGAGGTTCTCTCACTGCCTCTGAAGTAAAAATTTAATTCAAATGCAGCAAATAAATTCCCAATAAGTTATTTATTTGGAGATTGAATCTTGCTTTCAAAATTTCAGGGCAGAAGGGAAAAAAACTCTCCACCACTCACCCCAAGAGGGAAATACCCCGTGCTAAGGAGCCATGACTATGGTCCCCAGCTGGAGACCACTAAAAAGAAGACTCCCCCGAGAGACCTACAGGCCACCAATAGCACATCCACTCTTCATTAGACGTGCATTGGCACCCCCCCGTAGTGGCCCCAATGCACACACAGGCACCCCTCAAAGGATGAGCAGGAAGAGGAATACTGAGTGCCCAAATCATCCTCAATTCAATGAAGCATTGCAAGTCCGCTGATTAAAAGCAGTGTGGTGAACATACAAAATAAACTTGCTAACATAACATGCCAGCAGTACCTTGAAGAAACTCACAAAAACTACTGTCCAACAACCACAAGGTACTTATCTCCCAGTGTGACCCCTCAATACTTGTCCTCCTCAGATGGAATGTCTTCCCGGTTCACTTTCTGGTCTAAACACAAATGTCCAGGTCCAAAAACTGATCCTCTCCTCCTCATTCCCACCAGTCCATCAGCGAGACAACAGCAGCACCCCAAACATGGTGCACAGTCCGATAAGGAGCAGAAACTGCAACGCACGCCCGCCTGACACACCAAACACCCGAGCGGGAATGTAGATCAAGTCATACCTGCCCTCCAAGTCCATACAACTGGCACTGCTCTCCCGAGTCTCCCGATCTGCCGACAGGACCACAGCAGCCCCCAGACTCGATAACAATCCAAAACGGGGCTCGATAACAGTTTTGGTGACAGCTTCAATATAGGACCGATATCCAGGACCAAGACTAAGCAAATAAACGCGAACTGCTAAACTGCACTGCAAATAAATGCGAACTGACAAATAAATAAAACGGGATTAAAACTCTGCAAAAACAGAATAAAACTCTACAAAAGAAAACTATGCAGATGGTCAGCCCAGCGTGGCCGCCATCTTGTTCTTCATTCTGAACTGAGACTTTATTCTCCACTGTTTCTCTGGCTGCTGTGACACCTGTATCCCACACGTACCATAATGGTGTTTTTTCTGTTCCTGTAGGGGCAGGACAATGCGTGCTACCTCATCCTACATGTTCTAATGTATCTGGTTAACTCACTTATGGTATCTCTTTCCACACACGTCCACATCAGACAGCAGCCACAGCCCGGAGGCCTGAATTAGTTGAAGGGCGAGATGACCTCCTTCAGTAGCTCATGAGACAGCAGCACATGATTATAGATCACCTGCAGGCCCTGGACAGTACTGCCACCCAGATCACAGATGTGTTGGACCAGGTGGTCAGCCAACTGGAGTGGTCACCACCTCAACCTACATCATAAACCACCCCTTCCCATGTTGTGACTTTTATCTTTACTTCACCTTTTCTTCCATGTGGTCCCTGCTTCCCTTTCTCCTTACCCCCAATTTGTAAATAGTTTTATCACTCCGTTTGTACAAAATGTTATCTTTTTTCTGGTTGCTTGTTTTGTTCTGTTTGGCTTTTGTATTTTTTATTATTGTATTTTAG
Source organism: Neoceratodus forsteri (assembly GCA_016271365.2). NCBI lineage: Eukaryota > Metazoa > Chordata > Ceratodontiformes > Ceratodontidae > Neoceratodus > Neoceratodus forsteri. The sequence continues at coordinate 677,462,690 of CM028130.1, forward strand.
TTTTACATATTACATTTTTATTTCTTCTGTTACCCATGTCTACTGCATCTTTTCTTGGGCAGTGTTGCCCTGTGCGTTTGTAGTGCTGGGGTGACCTTAGTGCCCACCCCCCCATTGGGGTGTGAGTTCCCACCAGTTCTGATGGTTTTCCCTGGGGGTTTGGTAGGTGTCTGTAGCTGTACTTCCCCCTATTCAAGACTTCCGTGTCAGCAGACATGCTGGCATTTGGGCTGTCATATTGAGTCCCAGAGATGTTACCCCAAACATATCTTGTTCAGGACAGTCTACGTCAACACTGTTCCTGAATGTTGTCACTAGAATACTTCCTGTCCTTCAGGTTGGTGTCATTCTGTCTTGTCCACCAGGATGGCATCCATGTGTGATTTGTGCATTTCAAAGTCTATGTGGGCATCCCACCCTTCCAACCCCTGAGGCCCCATGCATTCTGACCCTAGGTATACATTCACCTGCTCCAAGTCAAGCTGGCCTGTGTCCTACCTGGTTTTACTATAGCACTTCAACAGCACTCATGCCAACATCCCTGACAGTGACAGACACTTTGCTGAGTGTTGGCATTGTACTGTTGGGGATGTCGGTGCTTTTCTATCAGGGTGCTCTGCCCCTGAAGCCCCCAATGTGGGGGTCTCTGCCCCCACACACCCCAGTCTCTAAATATCTAACTCAGTGTTGGAGTTGGACAGCAGGAGGGGTGCAACACTGGGAACTGCACTGCTGATGTCTGCAGTGTTCCAGTACAGCAATTCACTGCATCCAGGCAAACTCTATCACTGTGCTGGACTTCGATGTTGTGGTGTTGACCTTGTGTCAGTACACCATCTACCCTTCTGTGCTGGGCTACTGCTGTAGTCAGGCCAGTGCAGATGCTCTCTGACATATTCAGTGTTGTGCAATGTTTGCACAGCACTTCATGCTATGCATTGCTCATGCATCATTCATTGCACATTATATTCAGCAGCTATTGCACTCATGCTAAGGCTGTGAATATAGAGAGCAATGGGCCCAGCTGTAACGCAATCTGCTGTGCAGCACAAACTTTGTGCAGGGGCAAAGTTCTCAACATTAGTCCCTATATGTTTTATATTGTTGCATACATTAATACTATTTACTATACATGTTTTTAACACAAACTAAATGTGAAAAAATGTCCAAATCATCATTTGTACTTTTTAAATCCAAATATCCAAGTTCTTGTATCTCAATAAATATGGTAGGTTCACTGTAATAAAGCCAAGATCAACCATATATTTCATTATGTTTCAAAATATAAAATAGAATTATCATGTGTTATCTAGCAGGTATCAAATGCAATGTGTTAACATCTAGTAGCTTATCTCTGGCCATCTTATCCATTAACTCCATAAATAGTCACCCAACAATTCATTTACATTCTACAACCTTCACCAATAATTCCAATTAGATAAATCTTGCAACCCCATTTAGATAAATCATCTTAACCCATTCAGGGATATTATAATGTAGCTTATAAACCAATTTATTTTATTCATTAGCAGGAATCAATGTGTGTGCAATGATTAAATAAAAAACAAAATGGAAAATTCTACATACATTATGACACGAAGATATTGGTCCATTCTAGGTTGTATTATACTTACATAGCTAAATTGTTAGTGAAATACATTACAGACTACAAATTAGATTACATGTTGATTTCTGATCATGTCCTAATAATGTTCAGATTAGATTTAACAGACTATGATAGGAAACTAGTTAGGTCCTGGTCATTTAACAATGAGTTATTTAAAGGATGATATTTTTATAGAATATATCAAATAAATGTAATCAAAGAATTTTGGTTTTATAATTGTAATTGGCAAACTACCATTTCCAATCTTTTGGACTCCTTCAAAGCCACTGTTTGAGGAGTGGGGGGGGGGGGGCTATCATTTCCGATCAGGCAGGTAAAAATAAAAAAGTCAGCAATGAGAAGGATAGAAGGATACGATATGATAGATCTAGAACCGAATCAGTGCTGGTTTATCGTAATATATACAGTACATTAGTAAATGGGGGAAAACTCAGACTTAGAAAGTAAGACATAATAACCAAAATACAATTAGTAATATTAAGTAAATTTTAAGTGTGCAAAATATTGGCAGGGTGATAAATCAGGGAATTTGTTGGCTTCTCAATTAAGAAAAGAAAAATTATGTAATATTATTACTCTAATAGTAGATAAAGAAAATAATGAAATGACAGATGGCATGGGGTTGGTGAAAGAATATCACTTTTATGATTATACTGTATTTATAAAAAAAAAAGTGATTATGTTGAACAGCAACCAGAAAATGTTATTCAGCAGGCCACACTACCATCTTTAAAATGTGATTCTGGTCCCTTTAAGAGAAATGAACTAAATAAAATAATGCAACATGTGCCCAAAAATAAAGCACCATGGCTGGATAGGTTTTCTACTGAATTTTACATGACTTTTAAATGCAAGTAAGGCATTCGATGTACTGAACAGGAAAAACATACTGAATGTACTGAGAGCATGGAATGTACCAGTGAATTTAATAACTCATATAGAAACACTGTATATAAACAAAAAAAAGTCAGATTTTTAGTTAACTCATATTTAACACCAGAGTATGATACATTAAAAGGAGTAAGGCAGGGATGCCCAGTGTCTCTTATCATATACATGATGGCTCTCATACCCTTCTTGCAAATAATAAGATGTAATCTTAAATAGAAGGAGTTACAATATGTAATTAAATTATTAAAATGAGCTGTGTCGTTTTTGATATTTCATTAATAATTCATGTAATTAATTAATGTACAAGAATCACTGGTACATTTCTGGATGGAAGTAGAATGATGCTCAGCTGTTTCAGGGTATAGATTAAACATGAATAAATCTGTTATAATGTGTGTATATATATATATATATATATATATATATATATATATATATATACACACTGTATAAATACACGTGCTAGTATAGTTAAGGTGAAAGAGCACTTCTGTGTTAAAGTTCAAAATGTAATGGTTAATAACTTTGGAGCTCTTCAACAGATTTACATAACATTTGGCAGGCATAATCTCTAGGTCTGTGTCTCTTGATCTGCCAAATTTGGTGGGAATCTGTTGAGTGGTTTCTGAGATATAATGTGTTGCAAAAACAGTAACATCTGGATTTTTTGACAATTTTTGTCACCCTTTAGCTCAGAACTGGCTTTATGTTGTGGGCTGAAATTTTCAGGGTAGAAAGCCTTTGGATCACAGATGTGCCTTTTGAAGGTTTGGTGAAGAAATATTATGCCATTCAAAAGTTATGAAGTTATGGCATTTTAAATGTTCCCATTATTTCCTATTGGAAAATCTATATGTCAAGCATAAAAGATACTGTCTGTCACACAATATGAATATTGTGCGAAAAATATCAGATTATGTTTGAACAATAAGACTACTGTGTGAAAAATACCAGTTTCTTTTTGTAAAGAATGCTAGTATTTTCACACAGTTCACAGTCCTGTGATTGATTGAGCTGTGTTCCGGCCACATCTTGTTTTAATGCTTGTTGAGGGTGCTGAAGTACCAAACATTTTAAACACAGAAAAAAATCAGTAAACAACTAAAGAGAACCTCTTTAAGTGTATTCTGATGTTTTTTTTTCTGTTTTAAACTGGACCCAAAGAAGTTTTTTCCTCAGGTGCCAGCATATACAGAGAACGGCTTGGAGGCCATTCTCTGTATGAGAAGAGCAGTATTTTCTTGACTTCTGCAGCCACAGTTAGAACTTGTGCTACTGACTGCAGAGTCAAGGATGACCTGCTTTGTGTGCAAAATACATAGTGTGATAACTTAGCACACAGGGAGCCCACCCAGTATGCCCAAATGTATTATTTGATTAAAAAACCCATAAAAGAAGAAAACACCCCGGTCTTTTTCTTCAATGCAGAATCCTGCATTGAAATTTCCCATAATTTCGATGAAGGATCCTTCATCAAAGTACTCTAGTGTACCACACAATATGACATGAGGTGCCCAATCCCCATTTCAGTACTGTGCACACACTGCTGTACATACACCCCCACTGTTCTGGCACCCTGGAAGCCCATCCCAGAGTTCCCAAATGTATTTATTTATTAAAACCCGTGAAAGGAAGAAAACTGTCCCTCGAGGTCTTTTCTTCCGATGTAGAATCCTGCATCAACATTATACATAATTTTGATGCAGGATCCTGCATCGACATACCCTAATGTGCTGCACAATACTTTCTGACACAGGGTGCCCAATTCTTGTGTCGTACTGTGCACACGTTGCTATATCAACATCCCCACTATTCTGTCACACTGGGAGTCCACCTCAGTGTGCCCAGATAAATACATTTATACTTTCCAACTCTAGGATGCCCACTCCCGGTGTCAGATACCCCCCCAGTATCTTTCATTGCTGACGGAGGTGCCCAATCCCCATGTTGGCATCATATGCGCCCCCCAACTCATGTGGCACACTGGTATCCCACCCCAGTGAGCCCAAAGTATTTTTTTGGGGGGGGGCCTGTAAATGAAGAAAACTGTCCCCCAAAGTCTTTTACATTTTTTTAACTGTAATGAAGAAAATGGTCCATTGTTGTCTCCCCGTCCCCCTCCCCCATCACCACCCTCCCTCTGTGCGCCCACCTCCCCGCATCCCCCTCCTCACACATACTTACCCTCTAGAGGTCAGGAGTCATGATCTTCTGTGAACTGAGACACGTCTGCACTCTTCAAAGCTGAACTGCAAACTGAGGAATCAGGTAAGCGCTGTATAATGGGAGTTAATGGGGGGCTCCAACTTAGGTTGATAGCTCAGCCATTTTTGGGAATTTTGGCCCCCAAATATTCAACATGAGATTCTAGGGACTCACCTCATGAACACTGGTACTGTCATTTTGTTTCTTGGTCCCAAAAGGTGATTTTGCAGTCGCTTCTTGGAATCACCTTTTGGGACTGATTCACAAAATAACAGTGCACTGTTCATGAGGTGTGGTCCCAAAAAGCCCATGTTGCAAATTTGATGAACAAATTCCCAAAAATTACTGAGTTTTGAGTGTGCATTGTGCAGTTTCTATTCATGCTCATAACTTCATCAATTTTTTGTATTTTCACTTCAGATTTTCAACATTGCTATTTTTTCACATCATCTTATGAACAGTACAGCTGTCATTTTGCACATCCTGCCCAGAACATGATTTCACACGTGTGGCACAGAATGGTGTGGTCACTGTGCTAAATCAACTTTTGGGATAGATTAACAAAATCACAGCTGCACTGTTCATGAGTGGAGGTCCCACAGTGCCGATGCTGAAAATTTAGTGAAATGATTCCTGAAAATGAGTATGTTACGAGCATGCATCGCGCAGTTTCTACCCAGACTTGTAACTTCACCAGTGTTTCCCATTTTTAACACTGTTGTACTATCTGGATGGAGGGACAGGAATACAGGGTACAAAGGACCCTGGCTCCTACCATAACATATAGACACTGTGGTACTCTCTGGATGAAGGGATGGTAGTTCTGTGTCCTTCTGACCCTGCACTCCCATTAGCACATATGGACACTGTTGTGCTATTTGGTCTGAGGGATTGGACCCTGAGCTACCACCATCATGTATTGATACTTTCGTACTATCTCGATGGAGGGATGGAAGCGCAGGGACATCAGGCCTGACTCTCACCCCATTGTCCTATACTGTAGCATGTAAGGTTGCTTACACATGGAATTGGATGAGAGTTAGGCCTGATGACCCCATGGCACACCCCAATGCCTGTTGGTGTGTGGAGGGTTGAGGGATGGGGTTGGGTGGTATTGGTGAAAATCCTAGGGGTGGGGCATTAGGGTTGGAAACCCTAATGCCTCATTTCCCTGCTTTTGTCACTGTGGTATTCACCCTAACGGATCCATTAACAAATTTTTTTTCAAAGAACATAGATATATATATACACACACACACACACACACATATATATATTTATAAAATGGGTAGGAAAAATGATGTCTGCTGATTTGTTGGAACACATCACATGACCGTGCGTATATCAGAGCATGACTGCACATCTGCACATTTACCCCCTCCAAAACAATTCTGACATTTCATAAGATAGATAAACCACTCTGAGGTGTGTGATTGCACTCTGATATATGCATGCCTTGGGTGGTTGACACACTCGGCCTGCAGTCTCTTGTGTAACAAAGCACACCAAGGCGTGCGTATATCAGAGTGCGACTGCACCCTCAGAGTGGTTTATCTATTACACATATATATATATATATATATATATATATATATATATATATATGTGTGTGTGTATGTGTGTGTTTATGTATATATGTGTATATATATATATATATATATATATATATATATATATATTTATATACACATAGGTAGATAGATAGATAGATAGACAGACAGACAGATATCTGTGTGTGTGTGTGTGTATATGTAATAGATAACCCACTCTAGGGTGTGCTGTTGTGCTCTGATACACACATGCCTTGGTGTACATTGTGACGTATGAAGCCACAGGCTAAGTGTGTTCAACCATCCAAGGCATGCGTACATCAGAGCATGACCTCACACCTTAGAGTGGATTATCTATCTTATAAAATGGTCACAAATCTTGGTGGGGTCAGGAAAAGTAGTCCCTGTGTGGCACACATAAGTGTTTCATTAGTAGTGGATCTGCTTGTTCATGTCATAATTGGGATAGGTTTAAGTTGTAGGTAACAGTGATCTGGTTGATCCTGCCATACTTTCTGAACAAAATATAGTTTGAAAGTCTTATCTGGTTGATCCTGCCATTCTTACAGTCTTATTGTACAATGACTTTCACTTTTACTTTTGAAACACAGCTTGACCAAATACTGTCAGTACTGGTAACAGACTTATTGCTAGAGGATTAAAATAACCCTCACTCTGTTCTACAAGTGAAAGCAGCTTGTGTTTTTGTCTTTATTTTATTTATTATATAGAGAAAGAAGCCACCACCTGTAGGAGCCCTTTCACTATTATTATGGAAATGTAGCAGTGACGAACAGGGTCAATAACTGAAGTGACCTACAGCTGATTTGTAAGTAAGTCTCTCAGTGCCCAAAAACAAATTTGTGTTGGTTTTTTTGAGTTCTCCAAATGAAGCTGCCAACTGAACCAAGAGGAGAGCAAATGTAGAGCGAGAAAGTCAGCAGATTCAGAAAAGTAGATGCAAGGTAGAGTGAGTGCTGCTATGGCACCACTCACTATGCCTTGCATCTAGCATTCTGAAGCTGCCGAGTTTCTCGCTCTGCACTCGTTGTCCTCTTGGTTCAGTCAGCTGCTTCATTTGGAGAAATCTAACAAAAACCCATAAATTCTGCATTGGTTTTGGGCACAGAGAGACTTACTTTACAAATCTGCCTGTAGGTCACTTGCCATTTTTAATCCCGCTCTGTCACGCTACATTTCCATAATTAAAGTGAAAATGTTCCTCGGTCCCACTCTTCCTAGTACAGACAATAGCTTCTTTCTCCAAAAGATAAACAAAATAAAGACAAAAACAAAAGGCATTTTCTCTGGTAGAACAGTGTGAGAGTTATTTTAAACCTCTGGCACCAAGTCATTTACCAGTAATAGCGCTCGGTCATGCTATGTTTCAAAACTAAAGCTGAAAATCATTGTACAATAAGACACTGCAAGAATAGCATGATCAATCAGCATTTTAATTAAAATGTATGGCAGGATCAACCACATCTTGTGTACACTGGGGAACTTATAATCCTTTATTTGTGCCTGTAGGTAGCAGTCTGAGTGTACCAGCTGTATGTGTGTGGCTGCTTATCTGTGCCACGTGTGGAGTGATCTCTCTACTCAGGACAAGGTTTTGAGGGCTGGAAAGTAGTTCGGGTGTGCAGTCATACTGGGAGGTGTGCAGTCATTGTGGAATAATGCATGGTCCTGTGACAAGTTTCATCCAGTCAGCATACTGGATTTACAGTGATTTTTCTTATGTATATATATATGTGTGTGTGTGTGTGTGTGTGTGTGTGTGTGTGTGTGTGTGTCTATTGCAAAACACTTTGTCAATGCTCCAGTTAGGGTCAAAGTGACAAAGGTTGGGAAGTGAGCTGTTAGGGTTTCCCTAACATCCCACCCTCCCAAACCAGGCAGGACAGCAGGTATGTGGTGTGCCATAGGCTTCTCAAGCCTAACACTCAGCCCATTCCATCAGTTAATAAGGTCAGATGTGTAGACTTTATGAGAATGGGGTGAGTGTTAAGCTTAAGAAGCCCAAGGCACACCTCACACCTGCTCTCTTGCCTGGTTTGGGAGAGTGGGGTGTTAGGGAAATCCTAATGCCTCATTTCCCAACTTTTATTGCTTTAACCCTAACTGGAGCATTAACAAAGTTTTTTGCAACGTATTTCCTTACTTTTTGAGATAGTATAATAGTATTCTTATTTTTCAGTGGGAGCACAGGGTCCTCCAGGACCTGTGCTTCCATTTATAGTACAACAGTGACCACATTTTCAGCATAACCTTCTTATTACCCCACCTCATGTACCCATAACAGAACATGTTGAATCCCTGCCAAAATGTAATTCTGCGGACTGCAACACCATTCTGTGCCACAGGTGTGAAAACACATTTTGGGAAGGATTTGAAAATTACAGCTGTGACATACATGAGGTGGAGTAATAAGAAGGCTATGTTTAAAATCTGGGGTCAAAAATATTTAACATTTCAAAATTGTTTTCATATGTTAACCCCAAATTGTCAACATAGTCTTCTTATGATCCTACTTCATAAACCCGTAGGTGAAAATTTTCAAATCATGCCAAAATGCCATTCTGCACCACAGGTGCGAATACACATTTTAGACAGGATGTGAAAAATTACAGCTGTACTGTTCATGAGGTGGTGTGAAAAAATGGCTATGTTGAAAATGTGGACTCAAAATATTGAAAATTACCAAAGCTATGCCCATGCATAGAAAAATGTCACTAAATGTCAATAAGTTGGCCATTTTTAGAAAATTTTTTCACCAAATTTTCAACATGGCCTTTTTGGGACCCCACCTCATGAACACTGCCACTATCATTTCATTATTCCATCCTGAAAGGTAATTTCATGCAGCTACCATGAAATCACCTTCTGGGTCCAATTAATGAAATGATAGTTGCATTGTTCATGAGGTGAGAGTCCCATAATGGCCATGTTGAAACTTTGGTGTAAAAATTCAAAAAAAAATGGCAAACTTATGAACGTAAGTTCAAAATGCCATTGAAATACATTATGCTGCCCTTATCTTGATTCCTCAGTTCACGTTTCACTTTGAAGAGTGCAGACATGACATGGTCCACAGAAGATGACAACCGATGGCCTCCAGAGGGAATTATAGGGTAAGGGGGAGTGGGTGCTTAGTTTTCGGGTTGGGTCGGGTCGTGATGGGGGAGCGGGACAGTGGGGACGATGAGGGGTCATTTTCTTTTTTTCAGGTTTTTACACAGAAAAAGACATTGGGGGACTGTTTTCTTTTTACAGGTTTAAATGGCAAAATATTTTAGGACACTGGGAGTGGGCTCCACAGCGTCCCACACTGGTGAAGTGGTGGGGGTTCTAAATGCCAGCACGGGAATTGGGCACCCCAATGTTGGCCAATATTTAACAATGAAAGTGACAGTGCTGCAAGCTTGCAATTCAGCTCACTTCAGATCCTGAGTTAAATAAAAATCATCATAGCAAATAGGAACATAGCGACAAATCTGCACTCCTACTTAAATGGAAACAGTGCTTACTTATTTCAAGGATTGCCATGAAATTAATAAATCTAGGGATTAGAGAAACCAGGTTACAAAGACACTCTTACCATATATCCTGACTTGATAAAAAGAATTGCTGTGGCAACCAGGAACACAGAGGGGATTGAGTACCTGTTCTTAAGTGTAGCAATTTGCATCACTTTCAAGAACTGTGTGAGTAGCAAAAATGTAATCAAAAGGCATATTTTAAAGAGCATTTAAATAATGTGAATTAAAGAATACTTGGTCACTTCTCTTCTCACTCTTCACCAGTGATCTCTGTAACCACTGTGGTGTGAGCTAAGTGGTACAGTATGCGGATGATGCAGTCATCTACCGGCCTTCTACCAACCTGGGGGAACTCTGCTCTGGGATCAAAGATGACTTGGAATCCCTAGAGGAATGGCTGGTCTCCAATAGAAGGGTCATTAACCTGAACAAGACTAAGGCCATGCTGTTTGGCCCCAGAACCCTCAGTCGAGACAGAAGCCAACTCCTCCAACTGACGACCACCTCAGGCAAGAGGATTGAGGTGGTCACATCTATAAAATACAATGGCCTCACCTTGGACAAGGGCTTCACCCTCAAAGAACATGTAGACCAGGTAACCAAAAATATCCACTCCAAACTCAGGACCCTTTACAGGTTGAAAGACCAGTTGATATCAGCGGCCCAGGCCTCCATCGCCACTAGTGTTCTGCTCCCCACCATTACCTATGCGGTCCCCATAGTCCTGGGAGCAGCTAGACAAGAGCTAAACAAGCTACAAGTTCTCTATCATAAGGTGGCATGCTTCACCACATTATCTGGCCCTAGGACCCACCACTGTGACACGCTGTCCCAATTAAATTGGCCCTCCTGGGATGCCAGGCTCCAGTACCCCCCACTCTGCCTCACCTATAAACTACTCAACTCCTCTCCCCTCACCCAGCCTCACTGGGCTCATCACCAACAAGAGGAATCCTAGGCACCTCCATATGACTGACAGGACTCTCCTCGCTGTGTCCAGGATTAGAACCAAGGCGGGTGGCAAGTCATTCACCTTTACTGCCCCCACCCTATGGAACTCCCTCCCCGCTGGTGTCCAGGAAGCTACCTCCCCCAACACCTTCCACACTAGGCTCAAGGCTCACATGACAGCCTCCACTAAGTGCAACTGTTAAGGTAAAGTACTCCCAAGTGTAAGCCGCACACTTCATGGTCCAAGTCCAACACTGTTTGTATCTGATGAATTGCTTCTATGTTTACCCTGTTAAGTGACTATGAGACTTATGTAATGTATCTTACTGTATACAATCCCTTGTAAAAATCTTTGTAACCCCTGGGTAGCCCCTGAAAAAGGAACTCTCGTGGCCCAGTGGGCTCACCCGGTTATCAAAATGTATTAAATAAATAAATAAACAATATTTACTGGTTAGTGCCAATAATCAATTGCTTGATTATTCTCACAAACTCTGTTATCCACATGTGTGAATAATGGAGATACCTTAATCACATTTCTAAAAATAGCTTTCTCTGCACCCATCCCATGCACCTATACAGCAGTCTGTCCTCACGCTGGCCGCCCGCTCAAGCTCCTTCATAAAAACCTCCAGCATGAATGACAGGCTTAGATAGTAAAACGAAATGTAAGCCGGACACAGTTTTCAAGTAAAAGTCTCACAAGAAAACATTAAAAAATGGCAAGTTCATCACCATTTGTACCACCAAACAATATAGAATTGTGACCCAGTTCATCTTGCTTGTTCTCCAACTACTGTATGTAATGTGACATTTTTAGAAGTCAGCTGACTCTTATCAGGCGGGACCATCATGGGATCTTCTTCAGTACGTTCAGGTGTCTCCTCATTCTGTTTGGAATTTTCATTTAGGCATTTCATATTATTCCTTGTCTTTTCTTTCTTCAACCAGTAAATATAAAAAATAAAACAAGGGGAAGTGAGTAAGCCTGGATGTTACGTACACCCTCAGTGCACGATGCCCTGATAAACCCCTTGGGCTTCACCCTCGGGGTTTATGGAGCATCACAAACCTCAGGTTTGCATAAAAGCCTCATTAACCACACTTCCCTATGCATTATTCTGTTTTTCAAAGCACTGTCATAGTGAAGTAAATGAGGTATACTGGAGCATTGATAGGTAAAGTGATAAGGTCACAAACAGTATTTGACTCTGGTCATGTTTGAATCTGTCCTCTTTCAGTTCCCAAATCTGGATTTAATAACTAGCGCACACTGCCTTCTGGCATGTTTTCTGAGTGTAATATTGCCAACAGATACTGATAATTTAAACTGTTACTTTTACATCTTGTTGAAATCTCAAGTGAAGTGAACAGTACTCTCAACCAATAGTATAACAAGGAAGTAGGACCATAAATGTGTGCCCTGCAGTGCCAGGAGGGTCATATTAACTGAAACAGTTTTGGCATAGCATGCAAGGCAGAATGAACAAAATATGCTGCTGTATCTCCCCCCTCACCAACTTTAGCCATGTAACTTGCTCCCTATCCCTTCTGTTGAAAGGTTAGGCAAATAACTGAAGAGTGACCTAGTCCTTTAGTGGAACTTTACTGTTGTCGATCATTGTTGATATCTGTAGTACAGAGCTACAGCTGATCCAGGAGGCCACAGATGGGTATGGATTAATGCAGCAATCGTCCTCCAATGTATGCTTTTCATGCATTCAGATGAGGGGGAAGGAGATGCCTGAGTGGCTTTTCTGTTGTGTCCTTCGGTTTTTATGTGCATTTTCCTCATGTTTTGAACATTCACCATAATATTCTAAAGATAGCGGAACAGTAATACTGACCATTGTCCTTGAATTACACTTTGGGAACCTCCATTTCCTTGAACAGGTATTTTTTACCAGGCTAGGGAGGTGTTTAATATCCAGTCTAATATTCAATTTGTGATGCAGTTTACTTTTCTTACAGAAGTCTGCAGGAGTCAAGAAATTCCTGGTGTTCTCATACAAAGAACGCAGGGGAAATGCTCCTCATGCTAAGCTGGGCACCTGGGAATTTGGGTGCTAAGAAAAGGCATTTGTGGGCACAATTATCAAAAATAGACATCAGAATCTAGCTAAACAGGTCCTGTTTAGTTAGGTTCTAATGTTTCTTTTTAAAAATCTCAATAGTTCTATGTAGTTGCCAGTCTTTTTAGTTAGTGGAAAAAAAACAGATGGTTGCTTGTAGAAAAGGTTTTTTTCCTCACAAAAAGGGAGTTTTCTTCATGAAAAAGGAATGGCTCTCACAAGACTAAATCCTTTCTCATGAGATCAAATATTTGTTGAACTCAACACATCTATCCTGAAAAATGAATGGCCAGTAGGATATAATGAGAACTAAAAAACTGAATAACTTTGCAGCAGTTTAATAATTTTGCACCAAACTAACACTGGCAGTTCTGCTGCCCAGGTTCTTTCTACCATATAAAAATTACACCAAAATTCCAGACTGTCTGGTTGCATGGTGACAAGAAAAAAACTGCATAAAAGGGTGACGTTTTACTTTTTTTCACTATCTGAATCTCAGAATTACCTTATCTGACTGGAACAAAACTTGCTACCTCCAGAGACCTACTCCACTGGACAGCAAATACCAACTTTTGTGCAAATCCATTGATTGATTACAAACTTATTAAAGTGCAACATTCGAGGTTTAACATTAAATAGGATACTCAATGCTAACTATAGGGGCATGACTGAGATTTTGTACTTTAATAACTTGGCAACTGTTCAGCCAATTCACTTGAAATGATTTAAGCACCATCTGGGACCATAGATCTCTTGATCTGGCAAGTTTTGTTCCGGTTAGATATGTGGTTGCAGAGAAGTGGAGTGCCACAAAATGTGAAAATTTCCATTTTGGTGCAAATCCTTTGTCATGCCATTTCTTCAAAATGGCCTTGGACTGTGGTTTGAAATTTTGAGTTCATATTGGGTTTTGGTCACAGATGTACATTTGGAAGGTTTAGTGAAAAAGTATCAATCCATTCAAGAGTTATTAAACTTTAAATTTTCCCATTATATTCCATGGGGAAAATTAGATGTGTCATGTGAAAGTATTGTTTTGCTGCCATGAAAGAGGGTCTGGCTTTTGCAATTGCAGAATGCAGTGTCAAAATTCTGGCATCTTGTTTTCAGTTAGCCAGGCAGAAAAAGAGAAATACTGACCCTAGGTAAACACAAACACTTGTGTTTACCTAATCAGAACCCAAGGAATCAGATTCTGTAATTATGTTTCTCCAAAAGTGCCCAGAAATATGTTTATTTTAGTTGGCCCATTTTTGCTTTCGCAAATTGTGGCAGTACTGCCACAATTTTCAAAAGCATTTTTTCGAAAGTGCTGTAATTTGCAGCACTGTTTCATGAAACAATTGTGGGGGGGGGGCGGGGTTGTGCAGCAATTTTATCTAATTGGTGTTTATCTAATTCAAGTATTTGTTTCCATTTACAGTTCCAAGCAGAACTCATAAATTACTGAAAGTCGGTGCAGCATCTCGGATGATGGGTGCCAAGGAGTGAGTCGAGACTCACTGCCAGTGAAAATGGCCACCCTGGGCAAAGCTTTTAGCCACTGACTTGCCTTTCTACTGCCACTCTGCCTGCAGGATTGACTGTGGGTCAATGAGCTGGGTAGGACGAATCAGTCCAATCCCAGCTCCTGTTACAAAAGGAGACAAGACCAAAATTATCAATAAGTGAATAATGCTGCTGTCATCACCACAACAAGCCCCTCTTCTATGTGTCATTCAGCAGCCTATCTCACTGACCCTAGTCACCCTGGAATCAGCAGTCATGAGGCTCTGGAACATCTGGTAGGCATTCAATTTCCACCTTGGGACACCTTACTTGCTCCAGACCTTGCAGAACAGACTGGGTTTGCCTGGACCCTCACCCACATGGCAGAGCTGGAAGTGAAACCTCTCTTCACCACCATGGCAGATCATGCCAACTGGGTGGGCTTGGGGGGGCCAGCCTGTCAGAGGCTAGGTTGCTGCTGGACCTGGGGAATTGGGGGTGGATGTGGATGGGTTAGTAGGAGAGGAAGAGGCTGCACAAGGCATGGGCATGCAGGTGCATATTCAAGTGGCTATTCAAGTGGCTGAAGATAAAGAAAACAAAACTAATCTCGGCAGCCTGATGCTTGGGAAAAGAGAAAGCTGTAGTGAAGACGATGGGAGCAGGCATGACTGACACAGGTTGCATGTGCATTTTATTACATTGCACTGCTAGAGTAAGAGCAACTATGTACTTAGTAATTGATAGCTGGAGTTGCTAACTATAGTTAATAATGTGCTGGCCTCTCTACATCATTGACTGCTCCAACTGAATGTTGAGACTGTTGCAGCTCACCTGTTAGAGCACTATTACTAATACTCGCATTGATACAGACAACTGGGCAGCTTTTAAAGTGATTACTTGGTAACTGGCTTTGATTTCAGGTGCAAATGTCATGCAAATATGTTCAGACTGCACCGACCCAGCACAGCCTAAGCTCGCAGATCAGGCTGGTTCTGCGAGTCTATAAAATACACTGTGTGCCTTTTAAATTATTGGCACCTGTGCTACTCATAATTTGACAGTTCTCAGGTGGACACTTTTCCCCTGAACATCCTTAGGTTGGACTTGAAAAGTACATTTTCAGTCAGGACCAGATCAGTATAATCCAGACTGCCAGTCTGTCAGAGCACAAGTTTAGCAAATAGTGGTGGACCAGTCACATGAACTGTGGTCAGACTAGTCCAGCTTGGACCAATCCGGACTTGTCTGACAGTCCAGTTTTTACTTAGTGGGCAGGGGTGAAAACCAGACCATATGAACTGGATGGGACAAATGGTTAAAGTTGAATGAGTCCATCCAGCCAGAGAGGCTGGATCAGCAAAGACAATATTCATATAACTTGCATGCAGTCTGACCACTCCAGATTATTTTGATCTGGTACTCTTCTCTATGTGATACAGGTGACGTGATCTCGCTGAGGAGGGTGATAAAGTCAATCAACTGGTGAGAACTTTTCATCTGGTGGTAATCACAATTAACGTGCACCTGAAATAATTTTGTGTGGACACTTTACCGGTGTGTACACCTCCTTTATTTATGAATATCATCCAACACCAGAATGCCCATCCCCAGTGTCCGAAGTCACCTCCCACCATAGACCATTGTTTTATAATTTTGGCTGACACTTCACAGCCCACCCCAGGTGCCCTGGAATATTTGTATATTTTAATCCTGAAAACAATAACACAGTCCCCTGATGTCTTTTTTGTTTTCATCCTGAAAAAAAAGAAAATGGTCCCTCGTTGTCACCACCATCCCACTCCCCCATCCTGATCTTCCCTCTGAGCACCAACCACCCCCCCAACCCTATACTTACCACGAGAGGTCATGGGCTGACATCTTCTGTAGACCAGGACACATCTGCACTCTTTAAAGCCAAACCGCAAACTGAGGTAGTATTTTAAAGGCTTTTCAACTTATGTTCCTAATTTAGGCATTTTTAGGTATTCTTTTACTAAATTTTCAACATGGGCTTTTTGGGATACCACCTAAAAAACACTGTCACTGTCACTTTATTAATTGGATCCCAAAGTGATTTCATGGTCACTGAGCAAAATCATGTTTCAGGACTGAATAATGAAATGAAAGTGCCAGTGATCAAGATGTGGAGTCCCAAAAAGCCCTTGCTGAAAAGTTGGTGGAAGAATTCCTAAAACTGGCTGAGTTGTGAACATTTGTTGAAATGTTTCTATGCAAGCACATAAGTTTGGTAATTTTCAATATTTGTACTCCAAGTGTTCAACATAGCCATTTTTTTCACACCACCTTATGAACAGTACAACTGTCATTTTTCACATCCAGTCCAAAATTTGTTTTCACACCAGTGGTGTGGAATGGCATTTTGGCATGGATTTGAAAAATTTCACATACAGGATATTTGAAGTAGGGTCACAAGAAAACTATGTTGAAAATTTGGAGTCAAAATATGCAAAAATAGTACCATTATGACCATTCATTGCAGTTCTGGTATGCCTGCTTGTAACTTCAGATATTCTGAATATTTTGACCCCAGATTTTCAACATCGCTTTCTTATTAACCGAGCTCATGTAAGTCACAGCTGTCATTTTTTAAATCCTGTCCAAAATGTGTTTTTGCACCAGTGCCATGGAATGGCATTGCAGCTGTGCAGAATTATGTTTTGGCAGAGACTTAAAAATGTTGTCTATTGGGTACATGTGCTAGGGTAATAAGATGGCTATGCTGATAATTTGGTCATGCATCTATGGAGGGATATGTGCGCAGGGTCTGAAGGACCCTGTGCTCCCACAGAAAAAAAGGAAAATCATGGAGCTTGGGAGTGCAAGGCCCAAAGGGTGCTAGTCTCACAAATCCAAATAAGGATACAAGTCCACTATCTGAAAAAGTACAGCAATTCATTGCAAAAAAACTGTGTTAGTGCATCAGTTAGGGTTGTTACTAAAGCAACAAAAGTAGAGAAATATGGTGTTCGGGTTTCCAACCTAAATGCCCCACCCCCACCCTGAAGACACTGACAGGCATCAGGTGTGTGCACTGGGGCTGTCAGGCCTAATGCTCACCCCATTCTCCTCTACTGTACCCATCTCAGCTTATTTACTTATGGAATGGGGTGAGCATTAGGCCTGATGACAGCAAGGCACACCCCCAATGCCTGTCAGTATCTGCAGGGTGGGTTGGGGCATTAGGGTTGGAAATCCTAACACCATATTTCCCTACTTTTGTCACTTTAGTAACAACCCTAACTAATACATTAATGAAGTTTTTTTGAAATGAATATATATCTATATATATATATATATATATAGATGTGTATATATATATTATGGTAGCACAGTAGCACTACCATAGTTAGGGTTGAGAAGCCATGTTAAACCTAAAATGTTGCACCTTAATAACTTTGCAACCATTCGATGGATTTGCCTGAAATTTGGAATACACAATCAAGAACCATGCATCTTGGAATCTGCCAACCTTTGTACTTGTTCCGATATATGGCTGCTGAGTTATTAAGTGTGACCTGCGCACACATTTACACTTTTTTGGAATTCTTTGCTCGTCTCTACAGGTTGCACGGTTTGTGCAACCGGTCCAAAATCTTCAGAGAACGTGCAGCTGGGGTCCCCCATGGGTCTTTTGAAGATTTTGTGAAAAAATATTAAACGGTTCAAAAGTTATTCAAAAACAATTTCCCATTATAAGTCAATGGAAAAAGTTAACAAAAAGTTCGACACTGTCACAAATGCAGTTTTTACTTTTGCGAATGGCCCTTTTACTGTTACAAATCCACAATTTGGTTTTCAGGTGGTCATCAGAAAAATGCTTGGCATTTAAATTTGGGACCCTCTAGCAACCTAATTATTTTTCTATTCACCTAGTCAGACCCTGAAGATGCTAGGTATGCCTTTATTTTGGGTTAAAACACCCCAGAAATATGTTTTTCAAATTTCTGGAAAAAGTACTTTAGCAAAGTACTATCGCATTTGCCACACTGTCGCATGAATTTGTGAAAGCTTTCACAAAGTTCGACAGTACTTTTCCAGGCTGTGGGAAAATGACAGCAATTCTTTGTCACCCAGTTG
The DNA here is from genome assembly GCA_016271365.2 of Neoceratodus forsteri. Taxonomy (NCBI): domain Eukaryota; kingdom Metazoa; phylum Chordata; order Ceratodontiformes; family Ceratodontidae; genus Neoceratodus; species Neoceratodus forsteri. The sequence continues at coordinate 677,481,117 of CM028130.1, forward strand.
CAAAAGAACGGTTTGATCTTTTGGGCTGAAATTTGGATGGAACGCAGCCAGCATCTCACAGATGTGCCTTTCAGTATCTCAGTGAAAAACTATTACAGGGCGGTAAAGTTATGGCACTCCAAAGTTGACACTTTTTCCCATAGGATAACATTAGGGCATCCACTGGATTACAGGAATCCTTTACCGCCCTGCTGCAAAATAACGGTTTGGTCTTTTGGGCTGAAATTTGGAGCGAAGAAAGCCAACATCCCACAGATGTGCCTTTTAGTGGTTTGATGAAAAAATATGACAGGGAGCCAAAGTTATGGCACTCCGAACTTCTCTTTTTTCCCATAGGATAACATTACGGTGTTCGCCACGCCTTTCAGGGCCCGTATCTCGGAAACGGTATGAGATATGGACTTTTTTGTCAAAAAACACCAAGTACAATACTAGCCAGGAAAGTCATAAACCATATGACTTTAAAAAAATTTCTACGTCGTACGGTTCCTGAGATATAAGCAATTTAGTATTCCAACTCCTCATTTTCTGCTCTGAGACCCATTATTATGCATACATTCTTTGTACTCACTGTCTTTCTCTATGCAGCTTTTGGAGAAAACCAGCCTGTGTGCTTACATTACTGTTACCCTTACCACTTCTGCTTGCAGTTCCATAACCATTTCACTCACTGTTCCTGTCTATGGCACCATGTACGTTACCCTTTGCGTTTTCATTTGCATTTGAGTTATTTTAACCATTTGTGTCTACAGTACTGTTTATCCTTCTGTTTCGCTTTGCGTCACCTTACGCATTATCATTTGCATTTGTGGGCACCGTTGCTCCCACCGCCGCATTACATTCACAATTTTTCATTATCCTTCTCAAAAAGAAGGGAAATTAGAGCCAAAAAACTCCATTTAATGCATTAGTTAGGGTTGTTCCACAGTGACAAAAGTGGTGAAATTCAATGTTAGGGTTTAAGGCCCCCCCTTGGACCCCCCACCCACACCCCCAACTGGCATTGGGGTGTGCGTTGGGGTTGTCGGTCCTAACTCTCACCCCATTCTCCTATACCTCTGCTTCAACACACATCTGATGGGGTGAGAGTTAGGGCCTGCAACCCCAATGCTGGTTGGGGTGTGGGCAGGGGGGTCCAAGGGCTTTCAACCCTAACACCAAATTTCCTCACTTTTGTCACTGTGGAACAACCCTAACTAATGCATTAAACAGATATTTTGCATATATATATATATATATATATATATATATATATATATATGTTCATATTGCAAAAACTTTGTTACTGCATCAGTTAGGGTTATTCTACAGTGACAAGTGAGGAAATTCGACATTAGGTTCCCTCCTTGCCTCCCACCCTGCCCCCACTAATAGGCATCTGGGTGTGAGTTGGGGTCATCAGCCTTAACTCTTACCTCATCCCATGTGCAAACAAGCTGAGGTGGTGCAGTGCAGGTGAATGAGGTGAGAGTTAGGGACGATGACCCCAATGCACACCCTGATGTCTGTTGGTGGGGGCAGGGTGGCGGTGGGGTGCAAGAGGTGGAAACCCTAATGTCAAATTTCCTCACTTTTGTCACTGTAGAACAACCCTAACTGATACATTAATGAAGTTTTTTTGCATTTAATTTCCTTACTTTTTAAGCAAGAACTGAAAAGTAGAAAGTTGCGCAAGTTGGTGGGAGCATGGTGCCCTATGGGCCACATTATACAGCTAATGACTAAAAAGTACATTGACAACAGCACAACCAGCCACTAAACAAATGTTAATGTAGTAGAACAATAGAAAATGCTGTCCACAAAACATTAACTGCGCCACACAATCTTTCTGCAAAAAATAAATTGTCCAACATGTAAACACTGCAATTCACATCCACTGGATATCCTGTCAACACTCTCAAAATTTCAAGTGAAATTACCAAACCATGTCTGAGATATAGCATGCCACAGTTTGAATTTTTTATTCATCACACTGGCACAGTTCCACACCTGATGACATTTAACACACACAATGACTGAAAACCATATCCATGACAGTAAGGCTAGGTATCCTATCAATTTCAAGTCCCCACCACAAGCAAAACGCTGTCTGCAGAATGTAAACTGAGCCACACCATATCTCTGGCAAAAAGTTGTTTTCTGACATGTAATGACTGTAATTTACATCCACAACACATGCTGTAAACACCTTCCAAATTTCAAGTAAAAAGACCAAACCATTTCTGAGATATTCAATGTTAAACATTGGTAAAATTCCCTATCTATTCCATTATAAAAACAATCTGGCCATCTTGTGCTGCCCTCACAATGAAAGATGGCGATCAAAGAATCTCACAATCAAAGAATTTGCTGGGTCATGATCAAAGAATAAAAATGTTTGTAATTTTAAAGATTGAAAGAATTGCGGCAAACCACCATCATGGTTCAACAGAACAAAGCTCCCTGAGCAAAACCCACCCTCATTTGACTTCCTAAGGCACCCCTGGGCTGAGAAAATGTATTTTTTAATCCAGTCATCTTGTCCTACCCTCACAATGCACGATTGCGATCAAAGAATCTCACGATCAAAGAATTTACTCACTCACGAACAAAGAGCAAGGGACGAGATGGCCAGATTTTAAAATTACGTTTATCAGTCCAGGGGTGCCCTACAAACTTAAATGAGGCTGAATTTTGTTCAGGGGGCTTGGTTCTGCCTCATCTGAATAACAATAATAGTATACTAAAGTCTATTTGTCATTTTTATCCTTCAAACTAGGAATATGTAGGGGGTCTGAAGGGCAACCTGTGAGGGTTAGGATTATTTACGGGAAGGCACAGCTGCATGCTTTGTGTCCCTTTGTTCCTCTCCCTGTGTCCGTTGTTGCGAGTAGGCATTGCAGGGAGGTGAGGATTATAAGGGACTGTTTGGCTTGCAAGCTGTGGGCTGATCAGAGGTGGGTTGAAGGTAGAACAGAGGTGGTTGGATCGAGGAGACGCCCTGGTATATTTAGGGCACCTAGGTGATGCCAGATGTGGTTGGTGCCCATTTCCAGGGAATCCACCAGACCGAGTGGTCAGGTAACCCGAGGGGCTACACCACCTGCCATTCCTCTGTCAGCAGTGCTGTGCAATGCCAGGTCGATTAGAAACAAGATGGCAATTATTGCCGCCTTGGTTTCTTCAGTTGACCTGGCCTGCATAACGGAGACCTGGGTGGGAGATGATGCTGGCCCTGTTTTTGAGGCTGCAGTCCCCCTAGGTTATACCGTTGTGCACTGCCCCAGAGGAAATTGCAGGGGTGGCGGTGTAGCCATTTGTTTTAAATCTAGCCTGACCTTTACCATGCACCTGGTGGGAGCTCCGGATTCATTTGAGTGTGTGGCCATCCGTGGAGGACTCAGCATTGGCTGCAGGATCCTCTCATCTATCTCGCCCTCTGGCCCGGTGGGGGTTCCTGTGGAATTTGCCGAGTTCATTGCCAGCGAGACATTGGACTCCCCTAGATGTGTTATTCTGGGGGACTTCAATGTCTGGGCTGAGGATAAAACTCAAAGATGTATTGATGAATTTCTGCATAATATGTCCTTATTAGGGCTTCTGCAGTTCATTGATGCACCTACCCATCGGGATGGCCACACACTGGATCTAGTGTTCTCACTGGGGATTGAGATCTTGGATCTCATGGTTGATCAAGTACTTTGGTCTGATCATAGCACAGTGAGGTTCATGCTTGTGGCTTCCGCCGTAAGTTTCTCCCCTGCTGAGATGATCCGCTGCCGCCCTTTAGGAGATCTTACCCCTGTGGGTTTTATGGTGACTGCTGATCTATCTAGTTTAGGTGATGTATGCATCCCAGCTGTTGGTGTCGGTGTGGATACCTATAATAAGGTACTATCCGACGCCATCAACTCCCTTGCACCTGTCCGTGTATGACCCAGAACTTCGTACATGAGGTCTCCATGGTTTGATGGAGATCTCAGGGAAATGAAGAAGATGGGTCGGAGATTGGAGCGCTGCTGGAGGAAATCCCGCCTGGAGACGGACAAACTGGTCCTGCGTGCACATTATTGTGCATATCAGGAGGAAATCGACTGAAAGAAGACATTGTTTTTGTCTCAGGAGATTGCTGCTGGGAGAAACCGACCAGCCTCGCTCTTCCGGACTGTTGACAGACTCCTTCATCCTATCTGTCTCCAGCCCAGTAGAGTCTCTTCTAACGAGGATTGCGAGGATTTTGCTCATTTTTTCTCGGACAGGGTGTCTTTGATCCGGCGGGAGGTTTCTTCAGCCAGCAATATCATTGCTGTCAGTGGTCGCCAGTCGTGTACTGAGTGCACTCCGCCTGACTGGGGTGTGTTTAAGCCAGTGGAGGACCATGAGGTAATTGAGGTGGTGGTCAATCTGAAGCATACCTTTTGTGAACTGGACCCAGTGCCAACGTGTTTCTTAATGAGATGCATTGACTCTGTTGGCCCGGTGTTTGCCCTGATTGTCCAGTGCTCCTTAAGTCAGGGTGTCTTCCTGGATGCCTTGAAGGAGGCTCTGGTTAGACCCCTTTTAAAGAAATCTTCTTTGGACCCGGAGGTCAGGGCAAACTACCATCCTATCTCGAATCTCCCATTTTTGAGGAAGATTGTGGAGAAGGTGGTATCACTTCAGTTGGAGGAACATCTCATGACTCACTAGTTGTACGATCCCTTCCAGTCGGCTTTTCGGGCCAGGTATAGCACTGAAACTGCGTTAGTTCGGGTGCAAAATGACCTCCTCAGGGCTAGAGACCGAGGAGACAAGACAATTCTTGTTCTCCTTGATCTCTCTTCAGCATTTGATACTGTGGACCATTGTGTGTTGCTTCTCCGACTGAGGGAGTTATGTGAACTCACCGGTATTGTCATCAAGTGGTTTGAGTCCTTTCTCACAAATAGGAGACAGCAGGTTGTGATGGGAAATTTCTCATCAACACCCAGTCTCCTTTTGTGTGGAGTCCCTCAGGGTTCGGTGTTGGCCCCAATGCTGTTCACAGTGTATATGCTGCCCTTGGGGGGGATCATTAGAAAGTATGGACTGAGTTTTCATTGCTATGCCGATGATACTCAGCTATACTTATCTTTTGCCCCAGGAACACCCAACACAGTAGATGTGCTGAACATCTGTCTGGTTGAGATTAGCGACTGGATGGCCTCCAGCTGGCTTAGATTTGACCCTGATAAGACTGAGGTATTGGTAGTGGAGTCGAACAGAGTTCGTGATGGGATGGCCTCTGATTCTGCAACTGGCCTTGTGCTAGGGCTGCATCATTACGCCTCCTTGAGTGTAAATTTGGCATGATGTTTGACAGGAATTTGTCCATGGAGATTCAGATTTCTTCCGTGGTCCATTCCTGTTTTTTCCATCTTTGAAACATTACCAGGATTAAGCCCCTTGTTCCGCCTCTGGACCTCCCTACCATGATACATGCCTTAGTCACTTCTAGGCTTGACTACTGTAATGCCCTCTATCTCGGGATCTCTGGGGGTTCTTTCCACAGACTGCAGCTCATGCAGAATGCTGCTGCCCGGCTTTTAACTGGGCAGAGTAGATTCTGCCACATTACACCTGTGTTACACGAACTGCACTTGCTGTCTGTCAGGTGGAGAGTGCTCTTCAAGGTGGGGCTTCTCACCTATAAGGCCCTACATGAACAGGGCCCTGGTTACCTGTCAGATCACCTGATACCATCCTCCTCCTCCCACAATATCCATTCTTCTGATGCTGACCTCCTAACTGTTCCAAGAGCAAGGTTAAAATCTGTGGGCGACCGAGCATTTAGTGTCGCAGCTCCCGCTTTTTGAAATTCACTGCCAGTTGCAGTTAGGAAGGCCCCAAACCTTATCACCTTTAAGGTTTGTCTTAAGACTTACCTATTCTCACATGCTTTTGGGGTTTGATTACATTTATGTATATGTGTTTTACTCTTTTATGTATTTATATGTCATGAAATGCTATAAATTCTTCTTTATCTCTTCTTTTTTATTGTACGGTGCCCAGAGCCTTTGGGATTGGGCGTCTTTTTAAATAAACATGACTTGACTTGACTTGACTATATTAAATATCCCTGGTAGCCTAGTGCCCCCCCATCACAATAAATAATGTTATCATGTCTAATGTCCTGGTAGTCTAGTGCTCCCCATGTGTATTTTTTCAATTCCTGGTAGTCTAGTGGCTCCCTTGAGTTGTATAAAACAATTATTACTGTTAATATCCTGGGTAGTCTAGTGGCCCCCCTCCATTATAATAAAATAAATTATTATTTCACATTTCCTGGTAGTCTAGTACTTCACCCAGCCATGCTGGCCACTCCAGCACCCCCACCCTTCCCCAGCTGGCGACTGGTACAGCCCACCTCTCTCCTCCACAGCCAGACACCAACTGTCTGCATTATGAGCGCTAATGCAAAGAGGCACTCTGAAAATATTTCTGTGGGTCTGATTAAATAAATAAATACATAAATAAATAATGGTAATCTGAGGGTGGGGGGGTGCCACTAGAAACCAGGAAAAGATACGGGATGAGGGGGTGCCAATGGACACCAGGGATAAGAGATAGTGATAGTGGGTGGGGGGTGCAACTAGACACCAGGAAAAAGGGTGGCTGACAAATAAAACTGTAGCCAGCAGCAGAGTTCCAGCTGTCACTGCAGAAGTCAAGAAAATCCAGCTGTTCTCGTACAGAGAATGCAGGAGAAGTGACCCTCTCACTAAGCTGGATTTCAAGTGCCCAGAAAAGTATTTCTGGGGCTAATTGTTGAAAACAAACACCAGAATCTAGGTAAACAGGGCCCATTTACCTATGTTCTGGTGTTTGTTTTGTAAAATGACAACATTTTTAGCTGAAAAAAAAACAAGATGGCGGCTTGCAAAAAAAGGATTTTTTCCTCATGAAAAAGGAAATAATCTTGTGAGATTGAATCCTTTTTTTGTGAGATCAATTCCTTTGTCGAACATTTTACCTCCATCCTGAAAAATGAACTTCCCATAGGAATAATGGGAACTTAAAAATGGAATAACTTTGCAACAGGTTAATATTTTAGCACCAAACAAACATTGGCAGTTCTGCTATCAAAGTTCTTTCTACCATAAGAAACTGCAAAAAGTGGTGACTTTTCACTTTTTTACACTATCTGTATCTCAGAATCCACATATCAAACTGGAGCGAAACTCACCACCTTGAGAGATCTACCCCACAGGACAGCACATAACACATTTTGTGTGAATCCATTGAACAGTTGCAAAGTTATTAAAGTGCAAAATTTGAGGTTTAAGATTAAACAGTATACTTAACCCTAACTATACGTGCATGACCGTGCCCCTAAAATAAACTATTATTAGAGAACTGACAAGATTTACCCTCATCCCTTTGGGGTAGGGTGGATACTATTAAGATGACAGTAATGCCTATATTGAAATTTGCATTTCAAAATATTTCTGTTGCACCCTCTAAAGCATAGTGTCACAATATTAGGAGGATTTTTACTAAGTTCTTATGGTGGGGGAGGGGAGAACCCCATATAGCCTGGTCAGCCCTGACAACACCAAGGAACATTAGGGAGTTGGGATGTTCAGATCCAGAAACTTAAAGTGTACTTCTGTTAGTTTGTTGGATTTGGAATTGGTCCTTTTACAGAAACTTAAAAATCTGATTTTTTCAGAAGCTTTTTTGCTGTAGTTTTACTGAAGAATTAAAATAAGGTTAAACTCCCCCTTACTGGACCACCACAATATTGATAAAGGGACATTCTACTTTATTTCAACACTTCATAATTTAAAACATGCCTAAATAAAATTCCAATCAGTGAGTGTCTATGGCTCTTTTTGTTGTTGTTAATATTATTGATAGTAAAGTTATTTGGGGTCAGAGCAACAGCTAAAAGAGTTCCTTTCTTGAGGAAGCTAACATACTAAAATGGAAAGATGTTTTAAATTGGGGTATATTTTAATTATTACAGAGTTAGTAAAAACAACATAAAATAGTGGTAATTTAAATCACTTATTTTAAGTTATGCTTGAACTTCAAAAAATTGATAAAAACATATTCCTAATAGAGTAATTGATTCATCTCATTTGCTGATGAAGAAAACAAATATTGCAAATGTTCTGAAAACTTCTAACCAGAATGTACATGTTGATAAGCAAAAATAAAGATATTAGAGTGAATAAAAATAAGTAATGGAATGATGAAAATCAAAACATGTTTTCTTCACTACAGTGTATGAATATGAGACACAAAACAAATAAAATCTATACTTCTTCGAAGAATAAAGTGATACAGTGCAAAATGATTGATCATGCATACTGTATTGTGAAAAGATAGCTAAAATGAATCCACAATATTCTATGCTATGCTGGCATGGATGTGATTAAGTAGGGAACTTAGCTCATTGTTTTTGGAGTTGACCCCAAATACAACAACCATAGTGCCAAACACAGTTACTGCTGAAACAATTGTTAGGGGTCCAAATCCCTTTAAATGTTGATGTATTCTTGTTTAATAATGCAGAAGAATTAAAACTGAGTCAAGATTTTTTTTTTCAGATTGGGTACTATCACTACAAAAGACTAATATTAGAAAAAAGGAACCCAACAGTCATACAAAAATATGAAAAGGACTGTTGGTTGAATATTTTGAGGGAAACATTGAGTTGTGATTATGACAAATTCTATCATAACATGGATATAGATAAAGGTGACATATTTGGATTGAACTGGAAATAAATAGAAAGAAATTTTCCACCTCTCTAGAATGAAAATATATATATATATATATATATATTACATGACGGGCAGGAGTGTGAGATGGAAAATATTCTCACTCCTGCAGAGTGAGCTCTGGATACTCATGAGTGCCGAAGGTATGAATGACAGTATCAAGAGCTCCCTCTGCAGGAGATAGAATATTTTCCATAGCACACGATCTGCACATCATGTGTGCTATTTATACAATAGGGGTAGGAGCTTCAGAAGTGTTGCTATGTTTTGCTGTGTCCTTTTCCTGTTTCTGTGTTTTCTTATTTTATTTTAGTCTTTGGTAACTGGGTAAGATTTAATGGGTGACTTTGGAGAACTGGGTAGTTAAGTGACTTGTTCAAAGTCACACAGTACGCAAGTGGAGGTTGTGAGAATCAAACCCAGGTCTGGTCTGCTGGATGAACCAAGCTTGTTCACAGCTTGTTACTCTAATGTCTTGGCTATACTGACAGCACTGTTTGTGTGTGTGGTCTGAGTGTGTGTGAGTGTTTCTGAATGGGCTGAGAGTGTTAGAAACACTCTGGGAAACAGGTAAGTGTGTTTTGCAATGCTAATTGAGTTAGCTGCAGCTAGCAGTGAGAAACAGAAACTACATGGTGAAGCACTGTCATTTAGAATGCAGGATTTTTTGAAGCTGAGAGTAGCATAGTAATGGGCTAGAAGTTTTAGAAACACTAGGAAACAGATGAGTGTGTTTTGCATTGCTAATTGCGTTAGTTACAGCAATTAGTGAGAAACAGAAAATATATGGTGAAGCATTGTCATTCAGAATGCACAAAGTGGCACAGTAATGGGCTGGGAGTTTTAGAAACACTATGGGAAATAGCTGAGTGTCCTTTGCAATGTTAATTGAGTTACTTGGCAAGTAGCAGTGAGAAACAGATTTGTGAAGCAGTTCAATTTTGAATGCATGCTGTAGTGAGTGAGTGGTGCCATCATCATTTATCACACTCCAGTACATATATCTTCATTTATCACACTCTAGAAGCTCCCACCCTATTGCATAAATAGAAGATTTATGATGTGCAGAGTGTGATATGGGAAATATTCTCACTCCTGCAGAGTGAGCTCTGGATACTCATGAGTGCTGAAGGCACAAGTGAGAGTATTCAGATCTCCCTCTGCAGAAATGAGAATATTTTCCATAGCACACAATATGCATATCATGTGTTCTATTTATACAATAGGAGTGGGAGCTTTTTAATTTTTTTTCTGTGTGCTTTCTGCTCTTTCTGTATGTTGTGTGAGTCTATGTGAGTTTTTCTGAATGGGCTGACAGTCTTAGCAACAGAACAACAGACAGCTGAGTGTACTTTGCAATGCTAATTGAGCTACTTGCAGGCTTCACTGAAGCAGAGAAATTGTGCAGATTCATTTAGAATGTAGGCTATGAAGCTGAGAGCAGCACATTAATGGGCTGGGAGTTTGAGAAACAGCACAGCAGACAGCTGAGTGTATTTTGCAATGCTAACTGAGTTACTTGCAGGCTTCACTGAGACAGAGAATCTGAGCAGTTTCATTTAGAATGCAGGTTGTTTCACAAAAGACTAAATTTCCAATTAGAAAAGGAAATATGGGACATGCAAGGTCAATATATCTTATTAACTGGAGTTTTAATAACACAGCAGATCACTATAGGTTCAGTATATGGCCCAAACATAGACTCTCCACAATTCTTTATGCAGTTACTGGACAAATTAAACCCTCAATTTACCGGGATCATATTGTTTGGTGGGGACTGGAATATAACTCCACAGTTGCTGGGGGACAGGTAAGACAATAGAAGAGCAGGGCTATCCCCAGCTCAAAGAGCCCTGAGGGAGATGATGGAAGGGTTGAACCTTGTGAATGTTTGGAGATTTAACAATCCAGGGGTTAAGCAGTACACCTTTTTCTCAATGCCGCATAAAACCTGCTCTAGAATTGATTATCGGTTAGTAAGTAGTAAGGTATTTCCCTTGATTCTTGATGCAAAAATCCATACTAGGGTTATATCGGACTATTCTCCAGTATCAATAAAATACTAATTAAACCCGGGATTTAGGAGGGACTTTAGGTGGAGATTTAACAATCAGCTGTTACAGGACTCCCGTACATACGGTCACCTTAATAATTTCATAACCCACTTCCTCGATCAAAATTTAGGCTCAGTTCCAAAAATTGCTATTGTTTGGGTAACTCTGAAATGTGCTTTAAGGGGGGAATGCATTAGAATTACATCCACCAAAACTAAAAAAGACAAGCTGCAGCTGGAGGAAATCACCAATGCCATTAGAAAAATGGAGTGTGTCATTACCAAACAAGCATCAGAGGCTGATTGGGTTAAGTTGCATCAATTACATTCCCAATACTCTTCCATTTTGTTGTAGAAGGCTGAACTAGCCCTTCGAAGAACCAAGATTAAGTATATTAAATCTGGTGATAGGGCTGGGAAACTTTTAGCGTTAAGAATTAAGCAACTTGACTCAAGCAGGTATGTGACTGCCTTGCAAAGCAAGGTAGGTGACCCTGTCATTACAGATCCAAAAAATATTGCGGCAGTGTTTAAGGAACATTTTGGTGAAGTTTACTCTATCCCAGTGAATGATAGGGCTAGAACAGAAGACATCAATAGTTATCTAGACTCAGTAGTCTTAAAGAGGTTGGATTCCACTGATGCGGCCATGATGGAAGCACCCATTCAAGCATGGGAAGTGAAACAATCGATAACTCAGCTAGCTCCGGACAATCCCCGGGACCGGATGGCCTCATTACCAATGTATACAAAGCCTTTACAGATGTAATTTCCTCTATATTGACCAAGGTATATAACTATTGGTACAGCAAGAGGTTTTCTGAGGATAGTTTCCTAGAAGCCCTTGTAACTCTCAAGGTAGGACAGGATCCAATCCTCCCGGGGAACTATAGACCAATATCTCTGTTAAATGTAGATGTTAAAATACTGGCTAAAGTCCTAGCCTGTCGATTAGGACTGTTCATGCCCAGAATGGTCAGTGATGTACAGGTTGGCTTCATGAGCAATAGAGCATCAAGTGATCACATACGTAAACTTGACTATTTAATAGGACAGGCATGAGAAGTACAGACCCCATTGGCCTTACTAGCATTGGATGCAGAAAAGGCGTTCAACAAGGTCTCTTGGGACTTCTTATTTGCTGTTCTATCAAAGCTTGGGTTACCAGACAGTTTCCTAAAATGGATCAGGTTATTATATAGGTCTCCCAAAGCACGGATATGGTGCAATGGAATACTGTCGGACCCCTTCTCCCTTTCATGTGGCACAAGGCAGGGTTGCCCACTTTCCCCACTCTTGTTTAATTTATACCTGGAACCCTTGATTCATAGAATACACAAGGTATGGGGATTAAGGGAGTAAAAATTGGTAATAGGAGGTATCTGGTCTCTGCAAATGTGGATGACCTCCTCCTACATATGGAAGATCCAGAAATAGATATCTCAATTATTTTACATGAAATAACACAATTCTCAGAAGTCTCTAATTACAAACTTAATATCTCCAAAACAAAGCTTTTCCCACTCAATTCTAGATGCCTTCCGAGTGTAGCCAAAGAGTCGGGGTTTAGTTGGGAGCCAAATGTGTTACTGTATTTAGGAATCAAGGTTGCACGGGATATAACCACAATGATAAATGAAAACCTGAATAGTCAAGTCAAAACAATCAGACAAGATTTAACCAGATGGAGTTTATTACCACTATCTCTTTGGGCCAGAATTGAAATAGTCAAGATGAATATACTACCGAGGATCTTTTACCCCCTAAATATGTTGGGCCCTTATTTACCAAAAGCATGGTTTGGTCCAATACAAACGATCCTTAATGAGTTCATATGGAAGGGGAAAGCTGTAAGGTGATCATATATTAAATTTACTGTATTAAAGAAGTCAGGTGGACTAGCGCTTCCCTCCTTTTTTAAATACTATATGGCATCACATATCAGCAAATTAGTTCATTGGGCTCTACCAACCATTACAGTAGACCCCAATCAGTATGTCCCCCCATGGATTAATATTGAGAGGGACTTGGCCTGTAACTATGCACTTGCACTAAATTCAATTCATTTCCTAACCTTCAGACTCCTACACAGAGCACTTAAGAATACACCCATAGGGTGGTCAATAAAAGCCCTGCACCAGGTGCATAAGTTTTTAAGGGTGAACTGGCAGAATTCACCTGACCAACCTATCCTACACAATAAGCATTTTCAAATACAGGGAGCCCCAATCACAGCCTAATTCTTGGAACCACTAAGTGGGTTAAAATTGAGAGATTTAGCCCCCCAAGGGAACTTATTGACGTATGAACAAACTTGTATTCGAATACCAGAATTAGAAGGGAAAATTTACAAATACTTGCAGATCAGGGACTCAATAAAAGCCCATCTGGGGAAAACGGGAAAATGGGGTGAAGAAGAATTTGAGCTGTCTTCTCTTTTAAAGATAGCAGAACAAAAACATCCAGTGTCTAAGATATATCATGAATTCCAGACCAGAGACAAATGGACTTCCTCCAAGATTGGTACATATTGGAGACGGAGATTAAAGATTGAAGAGGAAAGAGTATGGGAGCAAATATGGAATAATAATAGTAGACATATTAGACAGGATCGATATAAACTACAGCAATTTAATATTATACATAACTTGTACTACACCCCCATTAAACTACACAAAATGGGCAAATTAGAGTTGCCCAGATGTAGCAGATGCGGGACTGGAGAGGGTGACTTATACCATGTATTATGGACCCGCGCCAAGATTCGCCCTTTCTGGAACTCAATCTGCACTTCTGTGCAACCAGAATTAGGATTAGAACCTTTTTTCATACCAGAAATATGTCTACTAAATATTTTCCCAAGAGACATGGATACACAGAGGAAGGCATTTATGGCTATTATATCAGCAGCTGCAAAAGCAGTTATTCTCAGGCACTGGAAAGAGGTTAAGATACCGTCGGTGGTTGAATGGTATAAAGAGATTATGATGGCACTACAATTAGAACTGCATATAGCAAAAATGAACAATAAGATACAATCCTATAACGCTAAATAGGGGCCGCTAGATGCGGTCTTGGTTGCCTGGAAGACTTAGTTTCTACAAACTTTTGAAGCACTAATGCTTGAGATTATAGCACTTCCTGAGTCCCTGTCTCAGGTGAATTGAGTGGTTCATTGAATTTGTAGATGCTGGGGGGAGTGGGGTTATATTTTTTTTTTTTTATGGGAGTGGGTTAATGGGTTTTTGTTGTTTGATAGTTAAAAATACCTTACTGGGATTGTTAATTTCACCGTTATTATATCAAGCTATGATTAAATATAATTTTGATGTCATGTATGTATAGATCAGACAAAGCCATGCTTTCTCTGTAAAGTCAATAAAATGTATTGAATAATAAAAAAGAATGCAGGTTATAGTGAGTGGTGAAATCAGCACAGTATGGATAAATGGCATTTATCATCACTGTAGTGATATCATCATTTATCATTCTCCAGTGCAGAGATCTCCATTTATCACACTCTAAAAGCTCCCACCCCATTGTATAAAGATATATATATATATATATATATATATATATACAGTATATATGCATTTCATACCTCAGCACTGCCCCCTTCACCTACCATCAGTGGACAGATTCATAATGTCTGCTAGTAAGTATGTAATGTTTCTTGGTGTATATCCCTGAACAAGATCTAGAGTGCAAGTATGAGTAATATGTTGGACTGTTTATTAAAAAAAATATATAGGGTAGATAATGAATTTGATAAGTAGTAGAGGGGAATGAGAATATGTATAATGATAAATTTCAATGTCTTATAAAACTTTTTTTTCATTATTTCTTTATCCTTCCCCTGGGTGACTGCAGGTAGGTCTCGCCACTCTGCCTGCCACCTGAGAACATCCACTGCTGTCTACAGTACCACTGATCCCCATTTTTCCCCCATGGATTTAATCCCTCCCCAGTGGTGGGGCCAGGAAGGGGAGGGTTGTTCTCCCCCCACTCAGGTCTCACTGTCCAGCTCAGGGCTTCCAGTGATCCACTGAAAGAGCGGGGCCTTGACTGGCAGCTGCTGGGCTTCACGGAGCCTGCAGTTTTACTTTTTCTATTTTAATCCCTCCCCTTCATGGCCATTATATTTATTTTTTTCAGGTTTTTTTTCACGTCCAGTCAGTGGTATCTGGGAACTCCCTCAGGTGTAGCCTTCCTGCATGGCTGACAACCCTTCCTGAGACCCTCCATGAGTTGAGTCCCCCTCCAAAGCTCCTCATCTATTCCCCCTGTGCCTGACGTGAAATGCCCCTGGCTTGTACAACCACCACCTAACTTGGAGCTCTCACCATCAGGCTGTCAGACTAGGAGAGAGGTGGATGATATATTGGGATCCATTCAGGCCAGGTCTGGTGATGGGTATGGAGCCGCTGGAGGCTCACTGTCATCCTCCCAGGCACTGGGGTTTTTCCTTTCTTCATTTCCCCCAGAGGCGTGGACATGCAATGATATCCAATGTGCAGCAGATGCGCTCCTGCACCCACCCACAGGTTGTCTGCTGATGCCTCACCCACTTACGGACCCCAACTGCAGTGTTCTCAGTATCCACTGGGAGCCACTAGATGCCACAGATCCAACCTCCTCCCTCCCAGAAGAGGAGCGGAGAGCAGTCTTCCAGACATTTAATCCTCAACTCCCCGTCCTACCCCGGCATCCTGGCTCATTTTTGAACCCAGGTTGCTGGCATGGCATGAGATAAGGTGGATGACTCAACCCTCAGCACCACTGGGCCAGCCTTCATGGATATTATTGCATGTGCATGGAGAAGCATGTGTGCCACGTAGCCACACTTCTTGCCTCCATATCTCCTGATGTTGCCACTCAACTTCTATCAGGAAGCAGCCAAGTAGTGGGACAACTTTCCCTCACTCCCCAGGAGAGGAGAGCCATAATTGAGCACTCAATCGTCTCCCTCCCCTGCTGACTCTCAGCAACCTTAGCTTGTTCCCCAGGCCAGCAGGCAAGGGGGCATGAAGGCCAAGGCTGTTGGGGAAGGTAGTAGATGAGTAAAAAGTGCTCATCTTTTAAAAATAATAATGTTTTCATATCACATGTGCATTACTGACATATAATAACTGGCTATGGTCAATATCAACTCGTTTTCAGGCTTGTTCAAAAGTCATATCAACTCACAGGTTGATACGAAAAAACTCGTATCAACCCACGAGTTGATATGACTTCTACATCCTTGCGCCGAGAATCATAAAAAAATCAGCTTACGGGCAGCGTGAGACACTTCTATAACGGCAAAAACACAAAGGCAGTTTGTCCATCAAAAAAACAGCACAAATAAACCAGGGAGACTCCCCATCTAAAGAGATGGCACAATGAAATTATTGTAAAAGCATAAAATCCACAGCTAACATCTTAAACTGCAATCACAAACCAAGAAAATGTTTCTCTGAAACATATACTTTCACTGCTATCTCTTTCTCTATTCCCAGGTTGGACGACCTTTCACCTGGGATCTGAGGAAGCAACGCTCTAGGATTTGTACAAGTCACAGCTTATTTTTAGTTAAAAAAATATAGTTCACTGAAGAATAGTACATTAATTTGTTAAAAACAGTAAGTTGTCTCCTGCTGATCTTATCGGTCGATTTATATTTCGCAGTCTAATGAACTTTGCCCTTGTATTGAAACTATCCCGAGACATCTGGTAGATGCAATCTAGAAACGAAGATTAAAACAAGTACCGAATTTACATGTAATTGCACTGTTCACTTCTCTCTTAGTAAAATATGTACTGAAATAATAATTGCTGCATATGGAGTTATGTGAGAGCTGTTTGTTTTATGGAGTGATGCGAGAGGTTTTTGTCTTTAGCACTTCATTTGAACATACCTGATATTGACCATAGCCTGTTATTATATAAAATAAAGCATATGAAGGGTGGTTAACATGGGGTTTTTTTACACACCCTCGATGTGTGATAATATAAAAACCCCCGAGAGCTACGCTCTCGAGGTTTTTATATTATCACACATCTTGGGTGTGTAGAAAAAAATCCATATCAACCACCTGCAAATGCATTATTCTATATATGCACATCTGTATCACTGAGATGAGCACATCTGAGTTCCCAGATGTTACTAGGTTATAATATAGTCAGCACAATAATGTCAGGCAAAACATCGCAGGCAGCACATTGCAGTCCAGAACATTACATTGCGGGCAGCAATACTGCATGGTACCAGCTTGTGGTGTGCTCCCGACCCCCATGGAGCCCGATTGGAGATTAAGGTAGGGCAACGGCAGTGGACATGGTGTGGCACATAGTCAGCATGGCACTGGGATGTCTGAGGAGGGTGTACAGTGCCACAATGACCAGCGGGAAACAGATCCAATGCCACCCCACTGCTGCACTGTCAGCCACCGAAGACCAACACCAAGGAGCCAAACAGGGGGCATGCACTGATGGGACTCCACAGGGCACATTGTAGCCACAGATCCCAGTGCCCCAACCCCATAGTGGGATGTGCCTCCAGGGAAGCACTCTGCACAGCCCTGTGAGCCCCTGGACTGCAGAACCACCCACCCCCCCAAACCAGCCCAACAGACAGTCTGCCTACTCTGGCCACAGACATTGCTGCCCGTGACCGTGGTGCCCCGCCTCACGAAGGACACCTATTTCATGTGCAGCCAGCCAGTTCTCCTGATCCCTGCCTGCACTGTCAAGACCTGTGATCGTCCATCCCCACTGTGATGTGTTCCATGGTATTACTGCCCATGATGTTATATACCTGTGGCATTCTCGACAACGATGTGCTGCCTGCGATGTTTTGCCCGCTGTTATTGTGCCAGCAATGTTATCACCCAGTATCTTCCAAGACAGTAGATGAATACAAAGTGCCACTCTTCTGTACCATGCTTGTGTTAGTACTTGTTGAGAATTATGTATTTATATTGAAAAAAACAATTAGACCGTGGTAATGATAGAGTTAACATTTGCACTTCATTTATATTCTTTCCATGTAGGCATTTCAAACATCCCTGCCATGTGCTGAAGATGGATTTTGTTTTTTATTATTAGTCCCTCTCACTCAGAAAAATTTGCTGATCATTTACCAGATTACTTCCATTTTGTTTTCCTGTACAAGTAGCTCAGATGTGCATATGTTAAGTAATGCACATGTGACATGTAAACATCTTTTTTACAACAGTATTCAGAACCCATGAACAAATATTTCATATTTCAAAATAGTACATGGTCTAAGCGGACAGCTCCTATTATAGCACACTTGTTCAAGGATGTCTTGTGTCTTTTAAATCCTATATTTAGTTGCTACTAGCAAACTACATTTTTCCAGTTTTCATTGGAATGGCAGCAGGAAGTTTTCGCACGCTCCAGGGTTAAGAAGAAACTGCATATGGATCCTTCATGGAGTCAGCAACTTCACACCCCAAATCAAAAACATAGATACTTTCTACAAGATCACTAAGATGCACAAAATAGGTGATTTAATATCTTTTAAAGGATGTACAAAGTTTTGCAGAAAAAAAGACACTTTAAGCTTTTGAACCTACAAAGTTCTTTTTCAGAAAGAAAATGGCAGGTTTCTAAAGAGCTCACTTTAAAATATCCAGAGCTTAAACATTTTACACATGAATGTGACAGATTAACAATATAATTAGATAAGAGCACAACCAGAAATGAGAAAACATTCTTAAAAACTCTAGTTCTGTGTAGGTCAAATGTCACAGAAGGAATGTTATGTAGAAGGAGTTCCATAAATTATCTGATCAGTTTTAGAAGGATCTGGCTGGTAACATTGTGGCCAAAATAACGTGGAAATAATACTGCGGATGTAATATCATGGACCCAAATATTGTGTGGTGCAAAATAAAGCTGGGGAAACCCACCACCTGGTACATATGCAGCAAACTGAATAGCTTTGCACAGCAACAGTTCATCAGTGTATGGATGCATGTGGGGGGGGGCAAGCACTGATGCTATGCAAGGAATTTGCATAGCAGATAACAGGGGGAATGTGGTGGAGGATGTCACCCTCTGGAACAGAGGACACAGAATGCACAGGTCATGCTGAGCATTGGACAGCAGAAGGAGGTTACAGAGGAGGCTATGGCTGTATTTGGAGTCCACAGGACAAGACTGAGAGGTATTGGCAGGTTGGGGGACAGACAAATGACATTGCATTGACATTGGGTCCTCTGCACTGTTCTCTACTCATGCACCCCTGTACTGTTCTCATTCACAGGTGACTGCTGCTGTGCTTTGCTGTTCAGTGTCTCCATGCAGCAGGCAGTGCTTGCTGCCTGTGCGTTCTGCGGCATTCACTGTTACGTCCCGCGACATTATGTGCTGCCAACATGGCAGGTGGTGATGTTCTCGCCACTTTGGTTTTGTCTGCTGTATTTTGTCCCACAATGTTACTGGCTGAATCCTTTGGAGAAGTAATTAGCTGGCACAAAATGAAGCAGTGTGAAGGTCAAATGCCAGAAAAATAATGCTATGCATATGTAATGTTGTCCAATATTGAAATCTTACTGAAGACTAGAAAAAATTAACAGTGTATATGTGTGTGTGTGTGTGTGTGTGAGAGTGCACGCGCTCACACTTGTCTCTGTCTGTCTATGTCTGTGTCTGTGTGCAAGCCCTTGATGGAATTAGAGACACACTACAATTACATTTTCAATTCTGGCACTGAGTAAACATGTTTCTATCTGTAACTAGGTATTCATTTGTCAGAATAATTAGTGAATATTAGCTTGCACTGTTTAAACATATACAGTCTATAATGGTTTGTTCATTTGTCAGTATTATTTGTGAACATTAATGCTGTAATCTGAAACAAGACCACTTAGTAAATAGGAATCTGTAGCTCTAATGGTGTCAGTGTACCAACATATGCCTGTATAAAAAACAACATTTTCTACTACTAAATAACAGATCTGCACCTGCAAATTTAAAACCCATGCGATCCCCAACCACCAATTAGAAACAATCTGATAAATACACAGTCATGTGGAATAGGTAAAACTATTCTCTATATAGGCATCTTAGAAACATGTAAAAACAAATACCTGTCAATGTACAGTATTGTACCTAAAAAAAAAACTCAATTTCAAATGGTGTAATGTAACATGAAACTCATGTCCTGATTCATGCCATCCTCCACAAAATTTAAAAGGAAAATGAGCGTGTCCTCATATGCTCGCCTATGTAATGTGTTTTTGAAATGTCCTTTGAGAATTAAAGAACACTTATAAGAGCGCTAAAAAGTAACGTAATGCATTAACATTATTATATTTCAAAGCTCGGTACTTTGTAGTCATCTGCTGTCCACTCCAAACATTCAGCACTCACACCCACAAATCAATGTCTGAACTAACAGTTGATTTAAAAAAAATACTATGCAAAAAATAAATTGATAGGAATCAGTAATACAAAAACCCAATGACTCTACAATTACTTCCAAATAAATTCAGTTTTCTTTTGAATGATTCAAAAGAAGATGTAGCCTGGCTATCTGTGTTTAAATATTTAACTTTTTAGTAGCAAAAAGAAACAAAAAAGATAAACTATCTATATAGAAAGTACACAAAACATGTGTGGGGGATGGAACTGGCAAACGCAACTCTTTGACAAAAACAAACAAAACAGCATTATCAAATCACTCGCCCCAAATAAGCTGGTAGCCAAGATTTTCACGGTGCCCAGAAAGATATTTCTGGGCCATTCTTCAAAAATAAACACCATACTCAAGCTAAATGCCTTCTGTTTAACTAGATTCAGGTTTTTTTTTAATCATCATTTTGAATGTGTTTTCCATATTTGTTTTGGTTTTGAAGAAAAAAAAAAGTTAGCAGCTATCAGTACCTGAATTTTTATTTTCTCAAGACCTATAAAATACTAATTTTGTGAAAGGAAAATGTCTCACTAATGGGACATCATTTATATGTCATGTCAAAGGGTTATCCTTAAACCCTACTGAGCATGTTCGGAAGAAGAAATTCAAAACCTGAGAACTATGAAACCAGTTAATATTATTTTCACAAAACACTCAAAAAGCACACCCTAGGACCAAGCCTCTTCACCCCTGAAAGAGTCAAAACAAAATTCCACACCATCTAGGATGTAGGTGAAAGCACAAACACAGCCAAACGTCAGTCAGAAAGAGGAGATTTTATCAGTTTTTGACACACTGGAGCTCAGAATCCAGTAATAGGAATTTGTTTATTTATGCATTTAAGTCTTGGAAATTACAACCTTTGAGATGGGCTCACTTACAAAGGCTCCACATCATAGGATGAAGGAAACAAGGAGAATATACATGGTACAATATACAGGGTGAGAGGTGCAGAGTCCAAAAATGATATCAAAAAAGAAAATACAAACTATGCCATGAAAAGGTTACAGTAGTTACATGGCGTCAGTGTTCATGGTGCACGTAGCATAGGTCTCAAGAGTTACATGGATTACCAACTGTTGTACACTGTGTAAGAGTGGCCAAAGGCATGACCTTGTCAAGGCCGTCTAAGTTGCAAAGACTAGAGTATGTGAGTAAAGGAGTGCATGGAGACCAGATGGAGGGTGAAATAATTGAGCAGTCTGAGATAGGCATTGTACTGGAGGAGTAATAAGTCCTAATTCCACTAACATAGGTGCAGAGGTTAGGAGAGGAGACTGAGGGTAGGAGACAGAGTAACATAGAAACGCAGAAACATAGAAGTTGATGGCAGATGAGGACCACAAGGCCCATCCAGTCTGCCCATTCCTTTTTCTACCTTGTGACTGTGCCATTGGCCTTTGCTCTGTCAATGGCCTATCTATTCATACTCATCTGTATTGCTCCCTTATGTCTACCCAATGCCTGTTTGAAGACCTGCACTGTATTCATATCCACCACTTCCTGAGGTAGGCCGTTCAATGCATCCACCACCCTTTCTGTGAAAAAAACGTCCTCACATTACCCCTTAATTGGCCTCCCTCTAATCTCATGCTGTGTCCTCTTGTCCTGCTACTTTTCTTACATTGAAACATGTTAGACTCTTTCACCTTGTTAATGCCCTTAAGGTGTTTGAATGTTTCAATCATATCTCCTCTCTCCCGTCTTTGCTCTAGGGTATACATATTGAGCTCAGTTAATCTGTCCTCACATGTTTTTTGATGCAGACCCTGCACCATTTTGGTTGCCCTTCTCTGGACTGCCTCAGTTTAGTTAATGTCCTTCAGTACTGCACACAGTATTCCAAATGGGACCTAACCAGTGTCTTGTAAAGAGGGATTATTACCTCCCTCTTATGACTTGTGATACCCCTACTAATACACCCGAAAATCCCTCTAGCCTTGCCTACTGCTTTAGTGGTCTGCTTGTATGATTTCAGGTCACTGGTGATGATGTCGCCCAAGTCTCTTTCTTCCTTGTGACTAGCAACAACTCCCCTCCCAGCCTAAAGGTGGCTTCAGGGTTTCTCTTCCCTATGTGCATAATCTTGCACTTCTTTGCATTAAACTCCAGTTGCCACTCTTCTGACCATTTTGCTAGTTTATCCAGATCTCTTCTTATTCTGCCCACCCCATCTGGATCATCTACTCTGTTGCAGATCTTAGTGTCATCTACAAACAGACAAACCCTACCCTTCAGTCCATCTGCAATGTCACTGATGAAGATATTGAAGAAGACTGGCCCCAGGACTGATCCCTGAAGTACCCCACTTGTGACTTGCATCTCTTCTGACTGCATACCATTTACCACCACTCTCTGTTTTCTGCCTGTCAACCAGTTTGCCACCCAGTTGACCACTGTTTGACCCACCACGAGCCTGCCCAGCTTATTAAACAATCTTCTATATGGAACAGTATCGAAAGCTTTGCTGAAGTCTAGGTAGGCAACATTAACTGCTCCCACTTGGTCCACCACTCTGGTTACCCAGTCAAAGAAATCTATGAGATTAGTTTGATAGGACCTTCCTTGTGTAAACCCATGCTGTCTTGGATCCTGTGCTCCTATTGATTCCAGGTGTTGCACTAGCCTTTCCTTAAAGAGTGTCTCCAAAATCTTGCCCACTACTGAGGTAAGATTAACTGATCTGTAGTTCCCTGTCTCCTCACTGCTACCACTCTTGTGGAGTGGGATCACATGAGCCCTTCTCCAGTCTTCTGGGACCTCTCTTGTGCTCAGAGACTCACTAAACAGTTCTGATAATGGCTCTGCTAGTTCCACCCTTAGCTTCTTTAGTACCCTGGGATGTATTCCATCAGGTCCCATTGCCCTGTCCACCCTGAGCTTATTGAGCTCTTGTAGGACCCTTTCTTTTGTGAAGGGACTAGTGCACACCTCCTTCCCCACTGTGTCCATGGTGCTGAGCTGTGGGCCCTGCCCTGCCTTCTGTTCAGTAAATACTGAGCAGAAGTATCTATTTAGGATAGATGCTTTTACATGGTCCTCCTCCTCACACGCCCCTGTATTCCCTTTAATCTTAGCAATACCCCCTCTGGACTTTCTTCTTTCACTAATGAATCCATAGAAAGTCTTGTCACCTTCTTGTACTGTCCGTGCTAGTGTTTCCTCAGTTTGGGCCTTTGCCTGCCTTACTGCCTTCCCTGTTTCCCTTAGGGAAGTTTGGTATGCCTCCCTATCTTCATCCTGCTGCATTCCCTTATATTTTCTGAAGGCCAGACTTTTGGCTCTGACCTTTTCTGCTACTGTGTTTGAGAACCAAAGTGGTTTCCTTCTTCTTTTGCACTTCTTTTTCTCACTAACACAATGGGATGTTGCTTCAAGTATTGCATCTTTAATGCTTGCCCACTTAGCCTGTACCCCTCACCTGTATTTATTTTTGCCAGGGCTAGCTTAACTCTGTTGGCCATCTTATTAAAGTCGGCTCCTCTGAAGTTCCATATTTTTGCCTTGGAATGAGATTTTTTTGTTCTAGTGGCCAAACTGAACCTTAGCACATGACCTTCTATCTGGAGATTTGTGATCCTTTCCCTGTTAGTCAGTACTAGATCTAGGATAGCTCTGTCTCTTGTGGATTGTTGTACCAGTTGTTTGAGGCCTCCCCTTGCAGAGAATCCACCATGTGTCTAGTTCTGGCAGATGTCCCTGCTGGTATTGACCAATCTGTATCTGGCATGTTGAAGTCTCCCATTATCAGAACCTCCCCTTTAGCTGTCGTGTTTTGTATATCTTCTAACAGTAATGTGTCTATGTCCTCCCCCTGATCTGGAGGCCTGTACACAACCCCAGTTCGTGTGGCTGTCCCATTTCCTGTTTCCAGGGTGACCCACAGTTCTTCTGGCTCCTTATGTGTATTCTAAATTTCTGTAGCTTTGACATTTTCATTGACATAAAGGGCCACTCCACCCCCCCCCATTTTGCACCTTGGTCTCTACTGAACAGTACATAGCCAGGTACTGAAGTCTCCCAAGTGTGGTTACTGTTAAACCATGTCTCGCTAATGGCTACTATGTCCAGTTTAGCCTCTGTCATTATTGCCTGCAGGTCTGGGATCTTGTTTCCCAGACTTAGAACATTTGTGTACATGATTTTCCATTGGCCAGATTTCAGTGTGTTAGTTGTTGGCTGAGGTCCGGTGTTTCCCTTGTGCATTGTAAGGGGAGCTGGACCTTTTTCCTTACCTGGTGATGCAAATGAACTACAAACGTGCTAAACTCCTGTTTGACCACTAGCTGAGGGGGTAGGGTTGTTCTTTCCATTAGACATATGGGGTGCTGCACCCCTCTCCCCATTTGCTAGTTTAAATATTCTGCAAAGAGATCAAACTTCTGCCCCAATGCACTGACTCCCTCCTTAGTCAGATGCAGTCCATCAAATTTAAAGAACCTTCGCTCCCAAAACTGTTGCCAGTTCCCTACAAATTTGTGTCCTTTTTCCTGGCACCAGCCCTTGAGCCACATGCTTAGCTCCCCTATCTCCTCTTCTCTGACCTTCCATCCATCTGCCCCCCTCTCCCAGACTGGCAGGATCTCAGAGAAGGAGATGCTAGATGAAATGGATGATAGTTTGTCACCCAGCCTGGTCAGATGTTCCTTGGTCTCCACAACTGACCTGCTGGTGAGATTGTTAGTCCCTATGTGTACCAGGACATCAATGTTTTCTCCTGCTTCCTGAACAATTTTAGCAATGCGGTCAGTGTCTCCCTATGCTGATGTACCTGGGAGACATCCGACCATTACTCCTGGCTGGAGATACGTATCAACTCACTGAATCATGGAGTCTCCTATGATAAGAAGTTTTTTGGATTTACTTTTTGCTTTTTTTGTTTTGGTTCCTGTTATGGGTTAGTTTTATTGTGCTAGCTCCTGTGCTGCAGTGTCCTGCTCTGCAGTGTCCTCTTCCCCTTTGTTTGATTTCAGAGATAGAGGCAGATACCTGTTTGTAGTTTTTATATGGTTTGTGGAGGTGATATGTTGGAGAGCATTGAGTGATGGGGCACCCGATTTGCCCTTCCAGACCACCTGCCAACCTCCCAGAACAACTACCCTCTGCGGTCGAGGTGCTTCTGTTGGATGTTGGGGAAATGGCGGGTGGTTCTTATATTTTCTCTTGAATATGCAATTTGAGGCATGCAATCTCTGTCCATGCTGCCTGGAGCTGAGCCCTTAGATCTCCAATGGCCCAGCATGTAGGACAGTGTCCTAAATCCTGTAAAACTGCCCTTCTGAAAAGTGTTCCACAGTACTTGCAGTCAATGATATCCATTCCAGATAAGTTGCTGGGTTTATAACCTCTTCAGAGCAATTAGAAGGAAAAAAATGAAATCAAAATTTTGATTTTGTGTTTTGTTTTGTTTTTTTGTATAACTTGTTATAACAAGTTAAATTACTAGTGCCCCTGTAAATGAGGTCACTGTGTGGATACCCCTCTGATCTGCCCCTTCCTGCTTTGCTACAGGAAATGTCATGACTGTGCTACCCTATAAAAAGAGTGTAGTGTGGAATGGTTGGGGATGGGGGTGGGTGGCTGGGTCCTTCCCTTGCCAAAAAAGAAGAACCACTGATGAAAGAAACAAGGCGGTAAGAGCAGAAACAATCATCCAGCAACAAATGCAGTAGCCCTGAAAGCTTATCCTAATGATGGATAAAACTGTAAAACCTGTAAAGCACTACCTGTAATAATTTCACAGGAGATATACCTTGTAAGAAACACTTTGCTGCAGAGAATAAAAAAGCAGTAACAGAAGATATACCTTGCAAAAGACAATTTGAATCAGAAGATTACAGCAGTAATCTGTAAGCACACACCTGTAGGCACACCCTATAAAAATGCAGGAGAAGTAGTAGAATGGAGGGAGTTTACCAAGAGTAGGAGACAGAAAATACAAGGAGGATATACTAAAGGTGGTTATTTTGGGAGGAGGACGCAGGTGTAGATGCGGGGGGGGGAACCAGAGAGGATTAGGGGTGTGGTGGGGAGACAAGAGGGGTTTAGGAATACAGGTTGAGGTAATATGAAACCTGGGTAATTGTCTACAGTTTGGGGTGGGGGGGTACAAAAGCTGGGATATAGCCAGGGGTGGAAGGATGAAGGGCAAGGGAGGAGATGGGGGTAAGAGTACTGGAAGAATGGTGGGAAGACAGAGCTAGGTGTTGGTTAGAATGGAAAGAGTCAAGTCATTAGGAAGGGTAATCACAACTGTTGAGTTTCAGGGAATGCAGTCTAAGTTTGGTTATGAAGGGTCCTAACTTGGAGTCAGCTAGGAGGTTAGGGGACGGTTGTTCAGCCAGCTGGGAGCCCTATACATAAATGTTCATTGGGCTTGGATAGAATGGCAGAAAGGGAAAAAAGTGGGATTGAAAGTGCTTCTGGTGCAGTGTAGGTTATTGGTCCTATGGAGAAGTGGCAGAAGCGGGGGGGGGGGGGCTAGCCCAAGACTAACAGTTTTTGAGAACAGGCAAGTTTGGTACAAGACTCTGCACTAAAAGTTCAACCAGTTAGCTGCAGTATAAAGGTCACAGGTCTGCATGTAACAGTTTGCACCAGTGATAAGGCAGCACGCCTTATTAAGAGCAACACTTAATCTCTTAAATGGGGTGCTGGTGGCAGGACCATAGATTGCAAAAGTGTTCCTATGTCTTGTGGACCTTCCACCCAAACAGTGCATGCTGAGTTTTGTGCAATTTCATCAAATACTGCAAGTTATTCAGGTGAAAAGTTGTAGTTTAAAATTAAACACCATACTCAACCTTAACTATACTTGTGCTAGTGTGAAAGTACATTGTATCTATCTATCTATCTATCTATCTATCTATCTATCTATCTATCTATCTATCTATCTATCTATCTATCTATCTGTCTATCAATTTATCTGTCTGTCTGTCTATCTATCTATCTATCTATCTATCTATCTATCTATCTATCTACTTACTTATCTATCTTCACACACACATTATTGTTTTGGGAAATTACGCTTTTATTGATTTTCAACTTTGTGCTGTATACCACACAGCACAGAGACACAGTAGGTTATTACAACAAAATAAATTAATCTGACATAAAAACCATAATGATAACTAACCCCCTCCCCCCCATTAGCTTGGGTGGCATGGTCATTTGTAAGAAAGTAAGTAGGTAAGTAAAACGTTATTTGTATTAGTCGCCCTTCCAAAGCTCAAGGTGCCTTACCAGCATGAATAAAGCATCATAAACAACCTCTTAAAATACAATAAAACAATAAATATATGAGATCTTAACAGTGTTTCTGACATCAGTCTTCCCTGGACCCTTCAAAGGCCTGTCAAAATAAATAGGACTTAAGGGAGTTTTTGAAACCCACAACAGTCAGGCTATCCCGTATACAATGAGGTAAAGAATTTCTCAGGATAGGATCCATAAAGGCAAATTATCTTCCTCCTGAAGTTTTCAAATGTACCCTGGGAATCTCTAGCAATCTCTCATCAGAGGATTGGAGTGGACGGGTGGGACAGTAAGGAGACAGGAGATCTTGCAGGTACTGGAGTCCCTGGCTAAGTAGGGCCTTGTAGTTCCGCAATGCGACCTTAAAGGTGATCAGTGTACAGGTGTCTTTCACAACCTTTGGGTAGAGAGCAGACTTTATGTCTAGTTATACTCTTGTTTGAGACTGCCAGTTTAGGAACACTAACACTGGATCTCAAGTAAATTGTATCGCTCAGCATGTTTACATCTAGGTGTATCTTGCTTTGATTTCCAGAATAGGAATACCTTCCCTCACACTAAGGAACTCATTGTAAGGGAGCCACCTTGCAGTGAACTTATCTTTCTGCAGTCGCATATGAGCTATTAATCATTCCATTTCCTGTATACAGGAACACAAGTCCAGCCACTGAGCTACATCTGGGGGTGATGCTGCTAGCTAATTCTGGGTTATGGCTTTACTGACTGCTGCAATCAAGATATTGAATAGGTACTTTCCCTTTGCGCTATACAACCCCTCTGGTAGTCTCGCCAGTACCAAAGTGTCACAAGCAAAATCAACTTGGTTGTTTATAATGTGGCCTATTACCTGGTGGACTGATTTCCAAACATCTTCCAATTTAAGGCAACTCCAGAAAATATGTTCATGATTCCCCAATTGGTCACAGCCTCTCCAACACATATCTGAGGTGTGGCTGCGGTAATGTTTGATGATCCTGTTTTTTAAAAAAAAAATGTTATGATTAGCCACCTGAATTCTTGCCTTGATGGCAGTGCAGTAGTTTTATTGCCTTGCTCCCAAATTGATCCCAGCTGTTTTCTGAGACAGGATGCCCCAGCTCCATTTCCCATTTATGTTAGATACCTGCCCTAGTTAGAAGATCAGATCCTGTACATGCTTGAGAAGGTCTTGAAACTAATTAATCCCCCCCCCCACACACACACACAGCTCATTTCTACTACACAGAGCATGGACAGCATGAACAGTGGGTATATATAGGTTCTTGCAGTAGTTTCTTGTGTGTTTCAGTGGATAAAGAGAGTCTAACCTGAAGGTAGCACTAAAAATCCTTCTTGGGTACCCCATATTCCCTCTGTAACTGTTGAAAGATCCTTATTGTGTCCCTTTCAATAAATTGTCCCACTCATATTAACCCTTGCCTTTCCCACCTAGTGTAGGCTAGGTTCATATGTCCATGGGGGAAGTCTCTACATGCTCTGAGACTGGTTAGCCTATTAATGCCACATAAAATGTTGTGTTTTTCATCACCTCTTCCCATGTGTGAAGCAGGTTTCTAAGTCAGGGGTTCATTATGTATTTCACTGTCCTCTCCTTTAATCTATTGAATAGGAAGTTACTGAGTTGCACATCTCCCACACTAGTCCACTCAATAGCAACACAAGCTCTTGATCCTGCTTTAAATGGGGGAATATATGTTGGAGCTGTGATGCTTGAAAGTAGGCTCTCAAATCCAGTACTCCCAGCTTCCCTTCCCTTTTTCCTGTGTCAAAGTGCTCCACTTCAGTCAGGATTTCTTCTTCCCTCACTCCCTTATATCAAGGCTTGATCTCAAAGCTTCCACCAATGGTTCCATGCTAAGGAAAACAATTAGGGGGAAAATGGGCATCCCTGCCAAGTGTCTCTTTGGGTTTGAAATGGGCTGGACATATTGCCATTAAGCCTAACATGTGCAATTGAATTCACATATAAGGCTTTTATCCATGCTGTAAATTTTCCCCCCAAATTAAACTTTTGTAAGATATCATCTAGAAAGGCCCAATTCAGGTGGTCAAGTCAAATGTCTTTTCAGCATCTGGGCCACCACTATCATCTGACCACCTTGCAGATAATGGTGAACATGCACCATTGTAGTAAGAAGCTGACTGATGTTGTCAAGATGATGCTGGCCTGGGATAAAGCTGGATTGGTCCTGATAGACCAGGAATGGTATCACTCATTGGAGATTGTTATCTATAACATTAGCAATTTGGTCATGGTGCAATGAAAACCATGGCAGGGATATAGCCATACCAGGCTGCACTCTATTCAGAAAGAACAGAGTGGGAAAGAAAGGTGAGAGTGGCTCTTTTTGTGAGGGACAGCAAAAAGGCTACTGAGATATAAAGAAATCATGAAGGGGTAGAATACTGTGGATCAGCCTAGAAACAGGGAAAGTAGCTGCTATTCACACACTGCTATTTACCCTGGTGTGATCTACAGACCTCTAACATGGGGAAAAGTTGGATGAGGTTCTAGTGAAAGCCATCCAAAAGATGGCAAACAAGGCAGAGGTGCTGCTGGTGGAGACTTCAACCTATTGGATGTAGATTGGAGCATTCCAGCTGCATCTTCAGCTGGGAACAGGGACATTCTGTACTCCCTGCAGGGGGCATTCCTCAGGCAACTAGTAAAAGAGCCTACTCATGAGTAAGCAGTACTGGACCTTGTATTCACCAATGGAGACAGTGTTGCAGATATCACAGTGGGTGGTCAACTGGGGACCACTGATCACCATACAGTGTGGTTCACTGTAAGTACTATGGTAGGATCAAACCACACAAAGGTGAGGGTCCTGGACTTCATGAGATCCAATTTTAAAAAGATGGAGGAATGCCTCAGGTATGTCCTGGTATGGGAAGAGGACTTGGGTGCAGTGGAGGCACATTGGGCAAATCTAAAAGGAGGGATAGAGAAGGCAACAAACCTCTGCATCAAATAAGTAAGCAAAAGCAGGAGGAAAAAGAGACAGCTATAGTTCTCAAAAGAGATGGCCAGGAAGGTAAGGGCAAAAAAGTTAGCATTCAGGAGAAACATAGAAACATAGAAGTGGACAGCAGAAAAGGACCTCCTGACCCACCTAGTCTGCCCTAAAGTCCTTGCCTGCTGTGCTACCATAGACCCTAATTGAGCTCTGGCCTTTTCCCCTAGTCCTTTTACTAAGGTCCCCCTGTGTCTAGCCAATGCGTTTTTGAAACCTTCTTACAGAAATATGTGTGCTGTGTACATACAGAATACATGCCACATGCTTAATTGGGCAATGTTTGCATGTAGTTCACATACACAAAGTGAACCTAAGCAAACCAGGTTTAAAAAGCAGATCATGTTCACATGTTGCAAGCCTGACACGTATGCAGCAGGTAAGCTGGTGTGAACATCTTTTAAAACTCACATCAGGTTCACATGCTGCATGCTTGCCATGTGTGAAGCAACTAAGCTGGTGCAAATCTCATCTTAAAAAACACATCAATTTCTATTTCTCATACTACTGCTAGCAATTAGAATCATGAAAATACATTTTTCATTGGTTTTCCACAAAATTAGGTAAACGTATTAATTCTGATAGTTTTGCAAGTTGTTTAATGGCTTTTGAATTGTGTCATTAAATTGCCATTAATTTGTAAAGTATTGTTTGCTTACTGCATTAAATGCCTCAGATATAGTCAGCCAACATCCCCATTCCAGATGTACAAAGAGGGGCTCCTACGTTGTGAAGCCTGACCTTTCAGTTTTGGGCCATGCAAATCCACTTATGCATATTTAGTGCTACAAATGTGTTTCTCCATTACTGTTTCAGCTCATTTACTTTCCCTTTGTCATTCTGTATGGAGCATATATGCTATGACCATGCTTAGCACTCTTTGTGCTGAGTACGGTCATGGAAGCATGCACCATACCTCACATTGTATCACTGAAATGAGGGACATGGACACTCAAAATGAGGAAAAATAAAGGACACTAACCCTCATGATGAGCAGGACACATCCTGAAACATGGAGATACAGTACCTCAGAACACAGTGGAAACCATTGTATTTACTTGCACCGATATTAGCACCTGAGAATTAATTTTTACCATAAAGCAGGGGTGCTATTTAGATAGGGCAGAGGGGGCCAGTTGCCCCTTCCCCACATTTGTGCCTAGATTGTTCTTATGGTGTGGCAATAATGGCATTAAATTTGGATTCAATCTTTTGCACAATAAGTGCCCCAGGCTGTGTGTGCTCACACTGCAGGTGCACTCCTGACTCAACTGTGTCTTTATTGTGTTGTCAACTCTCTCCATCTATTAGCATTAGCACCATCACACATGATGTGGAGGAGCTCCAGTCGAGCAAGAGTACATGAGTTATGTGAGTGCAACAGTGAGTTTTCCTCCACAGAGTAGACAGTTTGCACACTGGCTCTTCAATGCCAGTTTAACAACTAAGTTGTCAACCATGATCACAGCAATGGATTTATGTCGACTGCAACTTACATTTGACATGATTCTGACTGCAGACCCCAGCTGTTTTTCTATTGGGGGGCTTTGCCCCCAAACCCCTCCATGTGGGCGGCTCTGACCCCTTCACCTCCTGATCTAAAGGATTCTAACTCTGAGTCAGAGTTGGATCGGGAAGGGGGTGCAGGACCAGGAAAGAGAGTGCTGGGGTCTCGGCAGACTATTACAGTGAAAAAATCGATGTTGTCTGCATCAACATTTTCTCTGTACTTGTGTCACTATCCTGTGGGAATACCCTGCATAATATAGCTTGTAGGAGTCGGTGAGCACTGAACTCTCAATAGCAGTGTTGTGGTGGCATATTTCTTTTGGTCTGCTCTTAGTTAGTCTTTCTCTCCTCTATTGGCTGAAGGGGCAGAGGGTGAGCTTGAAGCTAACTTGAGATAAGGCTACCTAATTACTCTACTAGGTTGCCTAACAAATAAAACAGCACTGGCCCCCTGCGGCAGCAAGCTGCACCTAGCAGTAGTGTTAACTGTGGTGCGGATGGCCTTTATAGTCCTTTTTCAGTGCAGTGCAGTAGCAGTCATGGCAGTAGCCAAGCAAGAAGCAAGCAACACAGGTTGGGTGGGTTCGGTTGGTGAGGTGGCTTGGTGGTAGACCACGTTGAGGACCTGGGATGGTCAGTTCTAGCATCCAGCTTCTGGCAAAAGGATGGAGGAGCAGTGGACTGAAAACCTGACTGGTGGCACACTGAGACAGGCAGCAGGTTCTGGCCAGATGGCCAGGAAAATAAAACTAAATATTTTTTTACAGGGGGATTGGGGAAGGAGGAAGGACTGACATATTGATGTGTTTTTCAAGTTTCTGATCCCTTGGGTAGCGTTAACACCCATATGGGATGGGTATTGAATGGAATGGAGTCAGGGAAAGAAACTGAGACAAAGTTTTTTTTTTTGGGGTGGGGGTTGGAACTTCAGCCAGGGAAAAATTGGTTAGTAACTGTGTGGGTTTAAGCCCAAATCTGATGCACTGCTCTGGGGTATAGACAGATGAATCTTGTACATTTGAATTTTTCCTGATTTGCATATCACTTTTCAGTCACAACAAATAAGTTTTACCTTTTAGAAATGTTCAAGAAATTCCAGAGATTGCCACCTTGAGGCTAACTAGCACCTGACTGCCACTTGTTGGCTCCCCCTTGCTGAAATCTGAAATGGAGCCCCCGCCATAAAGTCTAAATTTACAGGACATACTCAGTGTGATCAGCATGTTTCCAAGAGGGATAGATGAGGAGCAGAGCAGTTTTCAGGGGTAAAATAAGGGCTGTCCCTTGCATTCAGGGACAGTTGAGTGGTATGGCATGCACAGACTATTGGAGCCTCACTGTAGTCAGGCTTATAAACCCCCCCCCAGTGAAGCTGATCTCCACATCCCCACAGTCAGGCACATTATGACATAGGACAAGGGAACCTGCAGGGGTATGCACCTTTGAAATGAATGGCAGTATACTTTTATTACTATTTTATACATTATTGATGGAGAGTTGGAGATTAATGAAGGCCACTGCTTGACTAACAAGGGCCTTGCTAGTAGAACAGTGGCCTTCATTGTTCTCCCAACCCACCATTATAATTATAAAATAGTAGCAAAAAATAACTCCATTCATTTCAAAGGGGTACTCCCCAGCACTCTGTCTCATGAACATCATATCTTAAAGACTCCGGCCTCTGACTCCCTAGTCCTCAGGTAAGAGACTCTTGACTTATAGCTATACTTAGTTGACTGTCTGTAGAAGCATGGTAGCACACACTACAGTGTGTGTGCATGGTGGGGGGGGGGACTGACCATGTGGGTGGGTGTTGAGTTATTGCTACTTTTGTGTTTGTCCCTTAAAGTCTGTTTGCAAGGAAGCATTCAACACTATGGAGAGAAAATAGTAGGAGTATAGGCCAGACAGATGTAATTAAGTAGTTTCATGGATAAGTGTGTGTGTACTGGGGGGTGGAAAGAACCACATATGTTTCCATTGGTATGTGTGCTACAGTCCAGCTGTGCAGCTGAGATGGGGGGCAAGAAAACTAAAAAGTATAACAGTGGCTATAAGCATGCCACATGTGTGCAGATATATGCAGATTTGTATTGAAGTACAAGCAAGCCATATGTGTATAGGTAGTATGGCTTAGTGGGTAAAGGCACTGAACTGCAAACCAGAAGACTTGGAGACCTGAAAACTGGGTTTGAATTTCATCAACCCCCTTTTGTATGTGGTGAGATCCTGAGCAAGTCACTTAACTTTTATTTATGCAGTTATCAGTGACCACTTGCTTTTTACATGCATGCCACATTCATGCAATCAATTCCAATTTAACATTTAAATCATGATTGCAGCACACATATCACATGGATTATTTTATGTGCCTAGCATGAAAATATTTCATATCATTATTTCTATAAGAGTTGTTACTGTTTCAGTTCCCACCACCTCTGTTCCAGATGTCTACTGCCCTTCCCGTAAAGAAGTTTTTCCTCACATCGCCTCTAAGTTTTCCCCTTTCCATCTTCATAACATGCCGCCTTGTACTTGATCATCTCTTACTGTGAAAAATGCCACCCTCCTGTACCTTATTGATACCTTTGAGGTATTTGAATATTTCTATCATGTCTCTCCTTTCCCTCCTTTCCTCTAGAGAGTACATATTTAACTCCCTGAGTCTTTCCTCGTAGGGCTTCTGATGAAGGTCATGCTCCATTTTGGTTGCCCTTCTCTGTATTGCCTCCACCTGATCTATGTTGTTTCTTGAGATGGGGCTTCCAGAACTGGACACAATACTGCCGGTGGGGCCTTACGATTGAGCTATACAGGGGTAACACTATCTCCATCTTTCTGCTGGTGATACCCCACCCCTATGCACCCCAGCATTCTACTAGCCTTTCCCACTGCCTTATCACACTGCTTTGCTACCATACCTTCAGATCATCAGATATGAAGACCCTCAGATCCCTTTCCTGTTTTGTGGTTGTTAACACCTCCCCCCTAAATGATACATTGCCCTTGGGCTTCTGTGCCCCATGTTCATAATTTTGCACTTTTTGGCATTTGAAGCCTAGCTGCCAAACCCTTGATCAGACTTCCAGCTGTTTCCAGATTCTCCCTCATTTTTCCACTGCCCTGGTGTATCCACACTGTTGCAGATTTTTGTGTCATCCACACAGGCATATCTTTCCTTCCAGACCCTTTGCGGTGTTGCTAATAAAGACATTGAAGAGGATCGGTCCCAATGCTAACCCCTGAGGCACCCCACTGGTTACCTTACCATCCTCCGAATGAACTCCATTTACCATGACCCTCTCAGTTCTTTTACTTAGCCAACGTTGTACCCATTTTACTAACATTGGACCCACTCCCAGGCTGCCCACCTTTTTTACCAGTTTTCTGTGTAGAACGGTGCCAAAGGCCTTACTGAAATCCATGTAGGCCACATCCACCACTCCTCCTTGATCTACCTTCCTAGTAACCCAGTCGAAGAACTCTATCAGGTCTGTTTGGCAAGATCTCCCCCCCCCTCCGTGAACCCATGCTGCCTCAGATCCTGCAATCCACTGGTTTTAAGGTATTCCTCAATCCTTTCTTTAAGTAGTATTTCCATAACCTTGCCCTCTACCGAAGTCAGGCTTACAGGTCTGTAGTTTCCTGCCTCCTCAATGTTCCCACTCTTCTGTAGTGGGACCGCATCCACCCTCATCCAGTCCCCTGGAACTTCCCCCATATCCAGTGATAGATTTAACAGGGCCATCCAAGGTGCAAACAGTTACTCCTTTAGTTCCTTCAGTGTCCTGGGGAGAACCCTGTCTAGCCTGATTGCCTAGTCTGCTCTTAGTTTAGCTGGTTCCCTGAGGACTCTCTCCTCCATGAAAGGACTAGTGTCCACCTCCCTTACCCTAATGCTCCTTTCCCCTATCTGTGGCCCATCACCTACCTCTTCCTTTGTGAATACTGAACAAAAGTACTTGTTCAATATGTCTGCTTTCTTTTGGTCCTCTTCCACCCCCCCCCCATCTCCATTTAGACTTACTATCCCTGCCCTACTGTTCTTTTCACTTATGTGCCTAAAGAATGTTTTATCCCCCTTTTTAACTGACTTAGCAATGTTTTCCTCCATTCATAATTTTGCTCTCCTAGCTGCCTTCCCTTCCACCCTTTGTTTTTCCTGATAACTCTCCATATATTCTTCCTTCTGTGTCAACTTGTACATTTTGAATGCCTGCTTCTTTTCCTTTACTATCACTGCTGCTTCCTTGGAGAACCATAGTGGTCTCTTTTTACACTTGCTTTTTTAACCTGCCTAACACAGAGGTTAGTTTCCTTTTCAATGGCCTTCCTTATTTTAGCCCATTTTTCCTCTACCACACCTATTTTCCCTATTCCTGCTAGGGCTTCCTTGAGGTACTCTCCCATTTTCTTGAAATCCACCCTCCTGAAGTCCAGGACCCTCGTTTTAGTGTGGTTAGATTCTGACCCAGTCCTTATGTTGAGCCACACTGTATGATGATCACTGGCCTCTGGGTGGCTTTCCACTGTGATGTCAGCAACACTATACCTGTTTGACAGTACCAGGTCCAATATCGCCCCCTCACAAGTAGGCTCTTTAACTAGTTTCCCTACTTCTAATTATTGCTGCAGCAGGAAGACTCTGATCCACATCTGGCATTTATGTTATCCCTCACTTAAACAGCCACCCCCCTTCCTTTTTCCCTACTCTGTCCCTCCTGAATAGAGTATACCCTGGTATGGCAACATCCCAGTCCTGGTTTTCATTGCACCAGGTCTCTGTAATTGCTACTATGTTCTGGTCTCCTGCTGACATGGTGGCCTCAAAGTCTGCAATATTGTTGCCCAGACTTCAAGCATTTGGACACATGGCTCTCCATTTTGTATTGCTACCTCCACTAAGCTTATCCTTTTGCCCTTTCCTGTTTCTTCCATTATTATCTTTCCTCTTGCCCCTCCCTCTTTCTGTTGGTTACCTATTTCTGTTTGTACCTTTTGGGACTCCTCAATCTTGGGGATTCCTACTGCTGACCCTGTAAGCATGGGGGGGGGGGCTATGCCATACTGAGGTTCATACTAAGGCAGATGTAGAAGCAAGCAGGCGTTAGCCCACAAGTGCATCACTCTTGTGAGAAATACCTTAAGGGTCTCCCTTGCATAATAAGGTTATCCAATTTATACTTAAAACTATTTTTACTATCTGTACAATCACATCAAGTGGAAGTTCATTCAATAGTTTGACTATTCGGTTAGTAAAAAAGTACTTTAGAGTACTAGACCGAAACCTCTTTCCTTTAATCTGAGGAGGATGACCTCTAGTCTCTATAACAGACTCCTTAAATTCAATACCTAGATCACACATCAACTGTGGTTCCTGCACAATGTCAAACAATAATAGCAGATCACCACATGCT
The DNA here is from genome assembly GCA_016271365.2 of Neoceratodus forsteri. Lineage (NCBI taxonomy): Eukaryota > Metazoa > Chordata > Ceratodontiformes > Ceratodontidae > Neoceratodus > Neoceratodus forsteri. The sequence goes on from CM028130.1 coordinate 677,518,517, forward strand.
CGGTGAGTCTTTAAGGACATAAGCTTCAGATCCTGTAGCCTTTCTTCATAATCTTTGTCCTTTAAATTTGGGGGCAGTTTAGTAAATCTATGCTGACCCTGTTCCATTTGGATGCTCTCTCCCTTTTTATACAGGTTCTGTATTTGTGCTGAGTACTCCAGATGTGGACAAATGTAGGACCTGTACAGTGGCATCAATACTGTACTTGATCTAGATACTATACTATGTTTTATAGAGTAAATGATTCTGTTAGCATTGTTTATTACATCTGAGACCTGAATTTTGTTGTAAAATCACTCCCCCTGTTAATTCCTAAGTCCTTCTCACTTTTGGTTTTCTCCAGCCTCTGACCTTCCAGCACATAATCATAGAAACAAAGAAACCTAGACTTTGATGGCAGATAAGGACCGCTTGCTCCCCCCCCAGTCTGCCCATTTCCCTACCTAATGGATAAGCTGCAGATTCTAGTTAACCAACAGCTTACTTCCTCCTATCCCCCACTAGAATTGCCTTATGTCTGTCCCATGCATTCTTGAATTCCCCCACTGTTCTTGACTCCACAACCTCCTCAGGAAGGCTGTTCTTTGCACCCACAACCCTTTCTGTGAAAAAATACTTTCTAACATTACCTCTGAGTCGTCCCCCTCTATCTTCAAATTGTACCCCCTTGTTCTTGCACATTTCTTTTTCTGAAAAATGCTACCCTCTTGTACTTTAATTCCCTTAAGATATTTGAAAGTTTCTCTCATGTCCCCCTCTCCCTCCTTTCCTCAAGGGTATAATATTAAGCTGCTTTCGTCTCTCCTCGTATGTCTTCTGGTGCAGACCCTGCACCATTTTGGTTGCCCTCCTATGAACAGCCTCCACTCTGTCTATGTCTTTGCAGAGATGGGGGTCTCCAGAATTGCACACAGTACTCCAGATGAGGTCTCACCAACTGTCTGTACAGAGGGATAATAACTTCCTGTTTTCTACTGTTGTTGCCTCTCCCTATGCATCCCAGTATCCCCCAGCCCTCCTTATTGCCTTCTCAAATTGCTTGTCCACCTTTAGGTCATCTGATATAATTACTCCTAGGCCTCTTTCAATTTTTGTTGTTATTATTATATCACCCCCCCCCCCATTGTGTACACCTCCCTTGAGTTTTTGTTTCCCAGGTGCAGTACCTTGCACTTCTTTGCATTGAATCAGAGTTGCCATATATTTGACCTTTCATCCAACCTTGCCAAGTCCCTTTTCATCCTTTCCACCCCACCTTGTGTATCAACCCTGTTGCAGATCTTTGTGTCGTCTGCAAAGAGACATACTTTTCCTTCCAGGTGCTCTCCAATGCTACTTTTAAAGACATTAAAGAGGACCAGTCCCAGTACCAAATCCTGCAGTACCCCACTAGTTACCCTCCTTTCTTCACTGTGTACTCCATTTACTATTACCCTGTGTCCTGTTGTACAGCCAATTTTTTTATCCAGGCTTCCATATTTTGTCTCTCTATATGCATCATCTTACATTTGGTTAAATTTAATGTCATATCCCATCTCTTTGTCCAGTCCATATTCTTGTCAAGATCCTTCTGTATACTAATACATTCATCTAGGCTATTACTGAGACCTCCAATTTTAGTATCAACAGTATATTTTATATTCCATGACAGAATATTCTCAGTCATATCAGAGATGAAAATATGAAACAGGACTGGACCAAGTACTGACTTCTGGGGCACCCCACTCAAAACAGTTCCTACAGTTGAGATATGTCCATTGACCACCCCACTCTGTTTCCTGTTTCATAGCCATTCAGCAATCTAGTGGGTCAGAATATTATCAATATTATATTTATTTAATTTTTCTATAATTGCCCAATGGGGAGTTAAATTGAAGGCCTTGGCGAAGTCTAAGTATATGATGTCACAAGAGATACCTTTATCTAGGTGTTAACTGATCTTTTCAAAAAATATTAGATTTGTGGTGCAACTTCTGCCCTTGATGAAACCATGCTGCAATGGATCAATGTTGGTAAGTAAAGTTGTTATCCTATCTTTTATAATGCCTTCTAACAGCTTGCTGACAACACTCATCTCATCAGACTAATAGGCTGGTAATTATTCAGTTGTTCCTTTTTTAAAAACAGGGACTACATATGCCATTTTCCAATCTTGTGGCACTATAATAGATTTAACAGAGTTCTCAAATAATATTTTAAGTGGAGCTAATAAGTAGGGAGACATAATATGGAGCAGTCTGGGGGAGATGTTATCAGGCCTGGGGATACATTTGCTCTTAGCCTAATTATTCAGCATTTTATTTCTTCCACAGTAACCACAAACTGGCTTATTGGAGTATCTTCATTGACTTTAATATCATATCTACCTGTTTTGAAAACTTTATAAAAAATCTGATTAAAAGCTTCAGCCATTAATTTATTATCCAAAATTACTGAAGTATTGCATTTAATAGGTCCTATCTCATTCTTTGTTTTTATAGGGAATTAATGTATGAATACAATTGTTTTATTTACCTTCTTTAGCATGTTTAGGCAACTTAAGCTCAGCTTGTTTCTTTGATTTTCTAATTTTAGATTTATATAAATTGTGCACATGAGAGTATGCCCTAAATATGGCATTATCATTTGTATGTTTGTATTTAATATAAAGTCTATGTTTTTTGTTAACCAGTTTCTTACTTCCCTTATTCATCCATCTTGGTCTTCATTGACTATTATTTTTTTTTAATTTTAATGGAATGTGCTCACCAGCAGTAGTGACAATAATGTCTTTAATAATTCCCCACATTTCCTCACAAATGTTATTCTGAAGTGTCACTTCCCAATTAATATTATGTAAGGATTTGTGGATTCCTTCATAATTTGCTTTGTCATACAAATACATCTTTGTATGACGTTTCCTAGGATTAAAAGCATAACTTACTTGGAAATTGATTTTGTTATGATCACTATTACAGTAGCTAATGATGGTCCCACCTTACAGTTTCTAACCAGAAGTGAGGATGATGTTAAAACTAAGTCTAGGATTTATTTATCCCTGGTAGGTTCAGTTACCCACTGAGTTAAATCAGCCTCATCACATGTTTGTAACAGTAATTTACCTTGATTTGAACTAGTACATCAGTCTTGTCAGTTAATTTCTGGAATGTTAAAATCACTCTTTAACACTTATTCTCAAAGTGTCCCAGCTAAATGTATTTCTTCCATGATAGACTTAGTAACGTCAATAGTGCTATTAGGAAGCCTTTACAGACAAACTATTATCAGAGATCTATTGATATCCCCATTAATCTTTATCCATAAGGATTCAGTACAGTACTTGTTTTTATGCTATTTGAGATATAACTAGAAGTAATCAGAATGAACATATATAGCAACCCCACCACCAATCCTAGCGGTCCTGTTTTCTTAATAAAGAGTGTAGCCCTCTAGCTCGCTTCCTCATAAACCTTTCTCATTATTTCCCCAAGTTTCGGTGATTGCTATTATGTCAGTTGAAGCATAGGACAAGTAGGCTCTGAGATTATCCATTTTGTTACAAAGACATTGTGCATTAAATGTTACTATATTCAGTACCTCTTTGCTTATAGTTTGTGTCCTCTGTGTTTGTGGTGTTGAGGTTCTTTTTCCAGCTAATGTACCCTCCCCTCCATGGGTTAGTTAAATCATTAACAGAGAGCATGATGTTTGTGTTTATCATTCTGGCCCCTGTCTTACTGAGATGTAGTCAATCCTTCCTGTATAGATGATGTTTATTCAAAAAGGTTTCAAATTATCAATCATCTCCAAATCATTAGATTTACATAAATGTGGCAACCTGGCATTCACCCTCTGAATAGTAAGATTTGTTTAGATAGTGGGCTTTTGGAACATGTATAATATTAACTATAGTCACTTTATGTCCCTGTCCTTTAAGTTCCATCCCCAAATCCAGCAATTCACAGCATATGTCTTTCTTATGTTCTTTGGCAATGTCATTTGTACCCACGTGTAGGGCTATGGTAGATTTAGGAGGAATAACCATTTTCCTAAGATTATCCCATTTGTCCATTATTCAGGCCCCTGGATAACATAGCACCGTATTACTTTCTTTATCCAATCCACAAATATGCATATCAGTAAAGCGTAATAAGGAGTCTCCTAACATAATAGTAGTCATTTTTTGATTAGTTAGGGTAGAGTACTTTCCATAATTCCTTGTTCACTAGAGATAGGGGTATTAATCTTGCCTGTCTTACCCTTATGTTTATATGCATTTGAACCTGTATTAATGACAGTACCAGAGGAACTTGACTATGCTTCAGATGTTACATCTGACAAGGCAAATAGTGATTTGTAGTTTTTAGGGGTGTCTTCCTGCCTTATTCTGCCACCCCCACAACTATTTTAAATGCTTACTAATGTAGCATTTAAACTGTTCTCTGAGGATCTCAGTTCTTCTCCTAGAGGGATGCAGGCTGTCATCCTTGTACAGGCCTCTAGTCCTCCAGGTGGAGCCCCATTCACCAATGAATCCAAATTCCCCTTCTCCGCATCATTTCCTCAACCATAAGCTAAATTCCCTGGTGCAGAGCCTCCTTTCATCCCCATTGTCATGGACATGTAACACTGCAAAGAAAGTAACAGACTGTGCTACTTGTCTAAGACTCCTGCCCAGTTTTCCGAACTCCTCCTGAACTGTTTTTGACCTCTCCCCAGACAGGTAATTTATCCACAGGTGGACATTGACATCCAGCTCTCCCTCCCTCCCTCCTGCCTTCTCAGAAATCATTAGGATCCCCCTTCCACCCCTATGAGCCATTGCACCTGGAATGCACCTTACCACCCTCTATTCATCCCTACTGTACCTGTCCCCAACTGTATCACCTTTAGTATTGAGTACCCCACCAGAATTTGCTTCCTTCTCTAGGATCCTCTGCTACCCCCCCCTTGGGGTCTCCACCATTGAGTACCTCCACATCCATCCCAGCCACTACTTTGGGTGGCTCTGCAGGATAGTTCCTCCCTGCTAGTGTGGTATAGGAGTTCTGTAGTGGTATTTTTTGGGATGTACTTACGCTCCACCACCCTACCCTTCCCTGAGCCCACTATTCTCCAACCACTCCTCCTACCTGAAACACTTTGAGGCAGCAGAGGTAGACTTGGTGGCCCTTGAGTGTCAGAGTAGATTCTCTGAACCCAAGCCATCTCTGCCTTGAGTCTGGAAACCTCCTCCCTCAGCCAAGAGTGGTGCCTGCAGATGGGGTAGCACCACAGTCTCCAGAAGGTCTCTCTGAAGACTGCCACCCACAACCACTGTGCTGCACCACTCTCATCTTAGCTGCTCCCTGTTACTAGAGCTTTCTCTCTCTTTCTCTCTCTCTCTCTCTTCCCCTTCTCACTCTCTAAGGATATTACTCAGATGTAAAATGTACTTTTCCAACTCAGTTACCAATTCCCTGATACAATAATTAACCCCCCCCCCCTTACAGGCTAACAACCATCAGAAGAACTATTTGCCTTTAAGCCCTTAAGAGTTACCTACCTTCCTCCCTCCCGTCTCCTCACTACCTGAAGATACTTCCAAGCTTTACCTCCTAACTGAGTTATCAAGCCCCATTACAATGTTTAAATTCCCCAACCACCAGCTAACAACTCCCAGGTGCACTATTTACACAACCTAAGAGCTTCCTCCTACCCACTGCCTGTGGTGTCAGTTAGTTAGTGGATCTGTAGTCTATATAGTTATTGGGTGGGTGGGGAGTGGAAGAGAGGGCCAAACCACAAGCTGTGCCCTGCTCTTTGCTTTGTCCATTCAAGCAAATCTAGAACACAAAAAGCTCACTTAAAGCTAGGTGCTTTCACTCCACTCTGTCAGCAAACTCTGGTCTTCTGCTTCAGGACACCAACTAACTTGACCTTTTAAATCTTTTTTTTGTTAGAAGGCTAGAAGGCACTAAGCCTCTGTCAGTGCCACCCCATAGATACACACCTGATTCACAGGGCTTCCTGAATCTACTCACTCCAAGATTAAGCTCCAGAGCTAGTTTCCCCAACACCACCTGTTACAATATAAAACTCAAGTTTCAAGGTCTGCCCTGCTCTTTGCTTTGTTCTTTCAAGCAAACCTAGAAGACAAAAAGCTCAGGTAAAGCGAGGTGCTTTCACTCCACTCTATCAGCAAACTCTGGCTTCTGATTAGCAAGCAATTAGGAGCACAAAGGTGTAGATGGAGAAGAAAATAGTCCAGGCAGTACTGGAAGGGGACAAGGTATTTCTCAGGTATGTCAGCAAAAAGAGAAAGATCATGGGATGGATAATATGGTTTAGGAAGGAGGGAGTGGAGCGTGTAGAGGGGGACCAGACATTTTAAGCAAATACATTTGTTCAATGTTCACATAGGATGGGTAAGGAGAGGGACCACAGATAAGGGCCAGGATCATCGAAGGAAGGGAGGGAGGAGGACACTAGTCCATTTACAGAGAAGACGGTTCTGAGGGAACTCGCAAACCTGAAAGTGAACTAGGCAATGGGGCCAGAAGGGATGAATCCTAGGATATTGAGGAGTTCAGATAGGTGCTGACTGCACCTCTGACAGCCCTGTTCAACCACTCACTGGAGACAGGAGTGGTTCCGGAGGACTGGAGGAGGGAAGATGTAGTCCCACTTCTCAAAAGTGGAAGCAAAGAGGAGGCTGGCAATTGCAGGCCAGTCAGCCTGACTTTGGTGGTGGGGAAAGTAATAGAATAAAAACTGAAGGAGAGGATTATGGAATATCTGGAATCCAGTGGCTTTCAGGATCCCAGTCAGTATGGATTCATTGGGGGGAGATCATGTCAACAAATCTGATATATTTCTTTTACTGAGTGACCAGGGAATTGGATCAAGGTTGAGCAGTTGATGAAGTTTATCTAGACTTCAGTAAGTCATTTGACACTGTTCCACGTAGGAGACTCATAAAGAAGCTGGGAAGCCTAGGAGTGGGTTCTAAGGTGGTAAAGTAGGTGAGAAATTGGTTGAGGACAGGAGACAGAGTGTGGTGGTAAATGGAGTTCACTCCAAGGAAGGGACGGTGACAAAAGGGGTGCCACAGGAATCAGTACTGGGACCAGTGCTCTTTAATATCATTATTAGTGACATTGCAGAGGGGCTACAAGGGAAGGTTTGCATCTTTGCAGATGACACTAAAATCTGTAATAGGGTAGACACTCCGGGTGTGTGTGGAAAAAAAAATGAACAGTGATCTCGGAAAGTTAGAGGAGTGGTCAAGGATATGGCTTTTTGGCTTCAATGCAAAGAAGTGCAAAGTCATGCACTTGATGCACAGAAACCCATAGGCAGAGTACAAAATTGAAGGTAGTATCGACCACCATCAAGCAGGAATAGGACCTGGGAGTAATCATATCTGATAGCCTAAAGATGGTCTGACAGTGTGGCAAGGTAGTGGGGTGAGCTAGTGGGATACTAGGGTGTATAGGGAGGGGCATCACCAGCAGAAAGAGACAGGTGGTGCTACTACTGTACAGATCACTGGTGAGACTTCACTTAGAGTATTATGTCCAGTTCTGGAGACCACATCACTGGAAGGATATAGACAAGGTGAAGGCTATCCAGAGGAGGGCAACTAAAATGGTGCAGGGTCTGCATCACAAGCCATATGGGGAAAGACTGGAGAACCTCAACATGACATGTACACCCTGGAGGAAAGAGGGAGGGGGATATGACAGAAACATTCAAAGACCTCATGGGTATAAATAATGTTCAAGAGGAAAGCATTTCTCCAAAAAAAAGATGCTCAAAACAAGAGGACATTCATGAAGCTGGAGGTGGGGGAGACTCACAAGACATGTGAGGAAGTATTTCTTCACAGAAGGAGTGGTGAATGCCTGGAACAGCCTCCCAGCATATGTAGTGAGGGCAAAAATGGTAATGGGCTTCAAGAATGCATGGGATAGGTACAAGGTACTAATGATCTCGCCAGCCGGTCAGTTGTGGAGACCAAGGAACACCTGACTAGGCTGGGTGACAAGTTATCATCTATTTCGTCCGGCATCTCCTTCTCTGAGATCCTGCCAGTCTGGGAGAAGGGAGCAGATGGACGGAAGGTCAGAGAAGGGGAGATAGGGGAGCTAAACACGTGGCTCAAGGACTGGTGCCAGGAAAAAGGACACAGATTTGTAGGGAACTGGCAACAGTTCTGGGAGCGAAAGTTCTTTAAATTTGATGGACTGCATCTGCCTAAAGAGGAGTCAGTGCATTGGGGCAGAAGTTTGACGTCTTTGCAGAATATTTAACCAGCAAATGGGGAGAGGGTGCAGCACCCTCACGTCGAATGGGAAGAACACCCTCCCCTCAGCTAGTGGTCAAACAGGAATTCAGCGTGTTTGCCGTTCATTTGCATCACCAGGTAAGAAAAAGGTTTGTCTCCCATACGATGCACAGGGTAATGCCAAACTTCACCCAACAACTAACACACCAAAATCTGGCCAATGGAAAATCATGTACAAATGCTCACAGCCTGGGAAATAAGATCCCAGACCTGCAGGCAATAATGTCAGAGAGCTAAACTGGACATAGTAGCAATTAGTGAGACGTGGTTTACCAGTAACCACACTAGGAGACTTCAGTACCTGGCTATGTATTGTTCAGAAGAGACCGAGGTGCAAAAAGGGGAGGGGTGGCCCTGTATGTTAATGAAAATATCAAAGCTACAGAAATTCAGAATACACATAAGGAGCCAGAAGAACTGTGGGTCACCCTGGAAACAGGAAATGGGACAGCCATAAGAACTGGGGTTGTCTACAGGCCCCCAGACCAGAGGGAGGACATAGACACATTACTGTTAGAAGATATACAAAACATGACAGCTAAAGGGAGGTTCTGATAATGGGAGACTTCAACATGCCAGATACAGATTGGTCAATACCAGCAGGAACATCTGCCAGAACTAGACTCATAGTGGATTCCCTGCAGGGAGGGCCTCAAACAACTGGTACAGCAACCCACAAGAGACAGGGCTATCCTAGATCTAGTACTGACTAACAAAGAAGGGATCACAGATCTCAGGTAGAAGGTCACCTGGGAGCCAGTGACCATCACATCGTATGGTTCAATTTGGCTACTACATCTAAATCATCCATTCCAAAGCAAAAATATGGGACTTCAGAGGAGCTGACTTTGATAAGATGGCCAACAGAGTTAAGCTAGCCCTGGCAAAAAAACACAGGTGAGGAGGTACAGGCAAAGTGGGCAAGCATTAAGGATACAATACTTGAAGCAACATCCCATTGTGTTAGACAGAAAAGGAAGTGCAAAAAGAAGGAAACCACTTTGGTTCTCAAATACAGTAGCAGAAAAGGTCAGAGCCAAAAGCTGGCCTTCAGAAAATATAAGGGAACACAGCGGGATGAAGATAGGGAGGCATACCAAACTGCCCTAAGGGAAGCAGGTAAGGCAGTAAGGCAGGCAAAGTCCCAAACTGAGGAAACACTAGCACGAACAGTAAAAGAAGGTGACAAGACTTTCTATAGATACATTAGTGAAAGGAGAAAGTCCAGAGGTATTGCTAAGCTTAATGGAGAAAAGGGAGCATGTGAGGAGGAGGACCCTGTAAGGCATCTATCCTAAATAGATACTTTGCTCAGTATTTACTGAAGAGAAGGTAGGGCAGGGCCCACAGCTCAACATCATGGACACAGGGGAGGGAGGTGAGCACTACTCCTTCACAAAGAAAGGGTCCTACAAGAGCTTGCTAAGCTCAGGGTGGATAAGGCAATGGGACCTGATGGCATACATCCCAGGGTACTTAAGGAGCTAAAGGAGGAACTAGCAGAGCCATTAGCAGAATTGTTTAGTGAGTCTCTGAGCACAGGAGAGGTCCCAGAAGACTGGAGAAGGGCTCATGTGATCCCTCCACAAGAGTGGTAGCAGGGAGGAGGCGGGGAACTACAGACGGTCAGTCTTACCTCAGTAGTGGGCAGATTATGGAGGCACTCCTTAAGGAAAGGATAGTGCAACACCTGGAATCCATAGGGGCACAGGATCCAAGACAGCATGGGTTTACAAAAGGAAGGTCCTGTCAAACTAATCTCATAGATTTCTTTGACTGGGTAACCAGAGTGGTGGACCAAGGGGGAGCAGTTGATGTCACCTACCTTGACTTCAGCAAAGCTTTTGACACTGTTCCACATAGAAGATTGATAAATAAGCTAGGTAGGCTCGGGGTGGGTCAGAAGTTGGTCAACTGGGTGGCAAACTGGTTGACTGGCAGAAAACAGAGATGGTGGTAAATGGTATACAGTCAGAAGAGATGCAAGTCACAAGTGGAGTACCTCAGGGATCAGTCCTGGGGCCGAGTCTATTCAACATCTTCATTAGTGACCTCAGGATGGACTAGAGGGTAAGGCTTGTCTGTTTGCAGATGACACCAAGATCTGCAACAGAGTAGATGATCCAGATGGGGTGGGCAGAATGAGAAGAGATCTGGATAAACTAGCAGAATGGTCAGAAGAGTGGCAACTGGGATTTAATGCAAAGAAGTGCAAAATCATGCACATAGGGAAGAAAACCCAGAACCACTTATAGGCTGGGAGGAGTTGCTAGCAGTCACAAAGGAAGAAAGAGACTTGGGCATCATCATCACTGATGACCTAAAATCATCAAACAGACCTCTAAAAGCAGTAGGTAAGGCTAGGGGTGTTAGGGTGTATTAGTAGGGGTATCACAAGTGGTAAGAGAGAGGTAATCCCTCTGTACAAGACATTGGTTAGGCCCCATCTGGAGTACTGCGTGCAGTATTGGAGCCACACCTTCACAAGGGCATTAACCAAATTGAGGCAGTCAGAGAGGGCAACCAAAATGGTGCAGGGACTGCATCAGAAGACATATGAGGACAGATTAGCAGACTCAATATGATACCCTTGAGCAAAGGAGGAGAGAGGTGATATGATCGAGACATTTAAACACCTTAAGGGCATAAACAAGGTGAAAGAGTCTAACATGTTTAAATATAAGAAAAATAGCAGGACAAGAGGACACAGCATGAGATTAGAGGGGAGGCCGATTAAGGGGAATATGAGGAAATTCTTTTTCACAGAAAGGGTGGTGGATGCATGGAATGGCTTACCACAAGAAGTGGTGGCTATGAATACAGTGCAGGGCTTCAAACAGGCATGGGATAGGCAAAGGGAGCAATACAAATGACTATGAATAGAATAGGTCACTGACAGAGCAAAGGCCGATGGCACATTTATGAGGTAGAAAAATAAATGGGCAGACTGGATGGGCCTTGCGGTCCTTATCTGCCGTCAACTTCTATGTTTCTATGTTTCTATGTTTCTAAGGAAACCTTGGATGTAGGGAAAAGGGTGTTAAAGATGAAGATCAAATAGGGTCTATGGTGTTGAAGTACTGTAGTTTTCTGCCCTGCATCAAGAAAATAAATCATGTCTGACCTTGTTTGCTCAGAGGAGGAGTGCGCATTAGGACCGACAACTATTAGAAAGACCCCACCACTGAATCACTAATACTCCAAAGACCCAAAATCCTAATGTTTTTCCATTTCCTTACTTTATGCACTTCACGTTCTACAACCCTAATGACTGCATTAATGTCATTTTTTTCAATGAATTTCCTTCTGTTTCTGATAGTGGAACTGTATCTTCATTTGCCTGGGTCCTGTGCAGATTGAAACAAACAGAATATAAGAGATATTACTAGCCCTGCTTTACCAACCCGATAACAAGTAAAAGCCAACAGTGTCTTAATAGTTGTAGTTATATCATTGCACTGTACATTGTACTGCATGGTACAGTGTAATGGTGCAAATACAAATATTATAACTACTAGCTGAGATACAGTACTAATAACAAAGATTATACAAAGGCAAGAGAGAATCCTGTCCCTGGTTGGTCAGACTGAGACTGGACCTGGGATGTTATCCCAGCATAAGATCCTGGCTCTAGTCCCAGTAGATTCATGACAGCATGCAAAATTTAGAAAAAGTTTTGTCCGCAGCTGTCTGCTTTGCTTCCCAGGTGCTCTCTGCTCCCACCCCACTGGATGTGAAAGCCGAGTTTCTGATTGGCTTCACAGTACTTACAGCACAGCTGTGACACATTCCTTTCCTCAAACAAACTTTGTTTCTTTGTAGTACTGAAAAAAAAAGAGTAAAAAAAACTGAAATGAATGCCGTCTTCAGTACCGGCTTCACAGCAGTCTTCTTCTCCTTCCCTGGTGCCCGCCTAGCCACCACTCTCAGCTTCACTTCCTGCTTTATTCATTACTACTTTCCACAATAAGGGACTTTAACTGTCTCATACTTTGTGATTTTAAATAAATGAACAATAAAACCACATGCAATCCTACTGAACGAGCCCACACCCCTAATAGTAACACTCGCTCACTGTTCAACTGATCTTCCATCTCCACGTCTTTTTTTTTAAATATAGGAGCAATCGCAGGGAAAAAAAACAGCAAACTCATGAAAGGAACCCAATATGACAACACGGGTGGTGGGGGCAACTATTGCACACCTACAACAGACACAGAATAACAGCTCTGCCTGCTGTACAAATAATATAAAGCACTACTTTACAAATTAGTATTCTTCCACAATAAAAAAACTACAAAATTAAAATTAAAACAGTATTTTTTAACTATTTTTCTAATGTAAATGTAAACACGCTATTGTATAATTGGAATAATGCCCTCCAGGATGGGTGTTATTCTGGGATAACATCCCTTCTCGGGTGTTGGATGCATTTGGCCTGTTGGGCATTATTCCTTTATTTCTTACCTGGTACTGTGAATGGTGGGATGCTTGAGGGAACATCCAGTTGAACCTGTATAATATGAAAAGCAACAGGGTCACAAAAGATCTGCAGCTCTTTAGTAACTAACTGGGGCAAACAAGGTACTCTAAACATAAGACAATAATTATCTGATGCAAAGGTCAGTGTCCTCCTATGCTGGTGCTGACATCCATAGGACTTGTGGGCATAAAATGGAAACTGGGTTACTACAAGCATTAAAAGTACTGATCAACTGTGTAAGCTGGAAAGGGGTTGTAGTTGTATTTTTGGGGTTAAAAGTGGGTTGATCTGTAGGGTAGATACTAGTACAATGGCAGCAACCCAGGTTTGTGACTGGACTTGGGTCACTCATGGAGTTCAGTGTGGGTGGGTATGGAGAGGATTCAGTATCCCTGGGCCCACCGTCTTCTCAGAGTGGTGAGGGGCAAGTTTCTCTGTTCATTGACTACTACCAGGGCTGGATGAGACACCCTGCAACAATGACAGGGTGGCAGACTGGCAAAGTGTCTGACAGCCAAGGGAGGGACAGACATCCATCCCTGTTCTGTCCCTGTCAGGTGGGAATCTGTGGGGGGGGTGATGGGCCTGGACAGCTAACAGCAGTAGGTGGCCTGTTGTGGGTTTGGGGCCTGCAGTGACCCAACCTTTATCTTGCAAGGCACACTTCCCCATTTTTCTTGTCACCCTACTTATTCACATGCAGTGAGTGGGCTCATCCGGCCTCAACATACACATCAACCTCTTGTGAGTGAAGGCTCCCTGACCCACCATAAGGTGTCATGTGTGTGCCAGAATACTGCTCTGCTCTCCCTACACTGGAGTTGGTGCCAAATGCTACAGCACCTTTCCCCAGCCTCAGCACATTCAGCAGGCTTGCTGAGCTGACATCTAAACTTAGATCATCGGTATAGGCAGGAAACATGGTCCCCACTGGACCAAAAGGCATTCCTGCAAAAACATTAGTTAAAGAGGGACTCAGGCCAAAATATTTGGCATTAATAAATTCAGAATTTTGATCAGCAAATCCTCAATCAGCCTCATTCTAAAAAATCTGATCTGTAAGTTACTTTGTTTAGAAGTTACAAGTCATTTTGTAACCCTTAATTCGCTACCTGTTCAAAAAAAGTCAGTTTCAGAGAAGAGCTAATGATGACATCATAACCTGAACTCACAATCTAGTCCTCCCTGCAAGGTAACTTATATGACTTATTTATCCCGAGTTGCTGAAAACTGCAGTTGTAGTAAACACCTGAAAAAGGAAAACTGTTACTTGGTGGGTCAGCACTTGCACTTCCATAATGTTTAGATGCAGAGTACAGTACTTCAGAATGTGATGGGGGTTGGAATGCAGTGGCAAACATGGCTTTAGAATGACAAAGTTGTGTGCAATTTTTAGAATACTGCAGGTATGAGATTTTGAAATGTGACCAGGCTGCAATTGTGGAATGCAGCAATGACACAATCTCAGAAAGTAGCTGGGTCACATAATTTCAGAATGTGGCAGCTACACACAATTTTGGAATGTGGTGGTGATGCAAAATTTCAGAATGTGGCAGTGATGCACAATTTCAGAATACGGTGCTGATGCACAATTTCAAAATGTGATGCTGATGCACAATTTAGGAATGTGGTGGTGAAGCATAGTTTTGGAATGTGGCAGTGATGCACAGGTTCAGAATTATGCAGTGACATAAAAGTTCAGAATGCAGCAGCGATGAATAATTTTGGAATTAGCACAATTCTGAAATGTGGTGGTGATGCACAATTTTAGAAGGTAACGGTGATGCACAATTTTAGAATATGGCAGTGATGCACAATTTCAGAATGTGGCTATGACTCACAATTTCAGAATGTGGCAGTGACGCACAATTTCAGAATGTGGTGGAGACAGATAGTTTCAGAATGTGGTAGTGACACCCAGTTTTGGAATGTGGCAGTGATGCACAATTTTGGAATGTGATGGTGATGTACATTTTTAGAATGTGCCAATGATGCATATTTTCAGAAAGTGTTGACGACGCACAATTTTGGAATGTAGCAGTGATGCTCAATTTTGGAATTTGGCAATGATGCACAAATTTGGAATGTGGTGGTGATGCACAATTTCAGTATGAGGCTGTGGTGTACAAATTTGGAATGGGGCACACAGTTTTGGAAAGTGGTGGTGACGTTCAATTTCAGTATGTGGCAGTGATGCACAATTTTGGAATGTAGCTGTGACATGTAGTTTCAGAATGTGGCAGTGATGCACAATTTCAGAATGTGGCAGTAACACTCAATTTTGGAATGTGGTGGTGATGCTCAATTTCTGAATGTGGATGTTATGCACAATTTGGGAATGGGGCAGTGACAATTTTGGAATGTGGCACTGAAACTCAACTTGGCAGGGATGTGAAAGTTTGGAATCGGTGTGGATGTGCCATATCAGAATGTGGTGGGGATGCACAATTTAGGAATGGGTAATGGGTGCGCAATTTTGGAATGTGGCAAGGATGCATCATTTTAAAATGTGACTGGGGCACATAATGTTGAAATGTTGTGGGAATGTGATGCACATTTTTGAAATATGGTGGGTGCATACAATTCTGGAATGTTATTTATTTATTTATTTATTAAAATCTCAGATTATAAGCCTTTGAGCATGAGCTCTTTTGCATAAATTCCACATCAGGGAAAATTGCAAACAAAGATCAATGAAGTACAAAAAACAAATGGAGTTCCAAGAAAACAGGTGAGCAACATTAACTGGCATTGTACAATGTATGCCAGAGAACAAATTATAACATAATAAATCTAAGAACACACAGGGTGAGGACAGGTATCATAAGAGAACTGAGTGGGCAGCCAGGAGGCCTTGTCAGATGGTTGGAGGAGAGTTTGGCAGGGGGTAGGGAGGGGGTTGGGAGTGAGGGCAATGAAAGAAGAGGCAGCCAGGGGCCTTGTCAGATGACAAATTGTAGTGAAAGGAGGGTGGTAAGGAAGGGGTGGAAGTGAGGAGAGATAGTTAGGGGAGGAGATGGGAGAGGGATGAGCATATATGGGGAGGGAGGGGAGTGGGAGGGGAGAGGTAGGGCAGAATGATAGGGGATGGATTGTGAAGTGCTGATTGGGTAGGGCAGGGGAGTAAGTGCGTTGCATGTTGGAGCAGTTCAGGTTTGAGGTGTCTAGCTTTGGTATGCACTGCTGGTGAAAGCAGTCACATTTGTTGTGTGGGGTTAGGTAATGTCAAAGTTTGTGTTTAAAGGGGACCAGAAATGTGTGTTAATTGGCAGCAGTTAGTAATGTTGATAGTAAAAGAAGTGATAAACTTGCCTCCAAAAGAGCCATTTTTAACTGTACCTTAATAAACACTGATGTGAAAAACTGTGCTTTCAATTGTTTTCATTTAACGGACAACATTCTGCACAGTTCTCTTCATGAAACCAGTAATTTGGAGTGTTTACTATGTCACGGTTTGAGTACAGAATGCTAAATGTGAGCTATTGTCCTATCAGAACCATTCTTGGAATTCTTTGCCCAAACTATGACATACAGTAGTTAAAACTCCAGATCACTCAAGAGATATCCAGAGCTCACTCTGCAGGAGTGACAATATTTGCCATAGCACACGATCTGCTCATCATGTGTTCGATATATACGATACGGCCAAGAGTTTTAGAAGTTTTGTTATGCTCTCTTGTGTTCTGTTCCTGTTTATGTGTTTGCTCATTGTGTGTGTGAGCTTTTCTGAATGGGCTGGCAGTGTTATAAACTCTGGGAGACAGATGAGTGTGTTTTGCAATGCTAAATGAGTTAGTTTTAGGTAGGAGTGAGAAATAATTTTGTGAAGCTGTATTGCTTAGAAGTCTGGCTGCAGTGAAGCTGAGAGCATCACAGTAATTGTAATGAGCTGAGAGGCAGAGTGTCAGAGCAGCTGATACTGTTTCCAGTGATAATTAAGTTAGCTGCAGGCAGAGTGCAGAGTGTTCTGTGAAATTGTGCTCTTTAGGATTCTGGCTGCAGTCAAGCTGATAGTATCACAGTAATTGTAATGGGTGAGAATCAGAGTTTGAGGAACAAGTGAGAGTGTGTTTCAGTGGTAGTTGAGTTAGCTGCAGGCAGTAGTTTAGACTTTTCTGTGAAGCTGTGCTGTTTAGAATTCTGGCTGCAGTCACAGTAATGAGCTGGAAGTTGGGGGGAGATACGTGTGTTTTGTACTGCTCACTGAGTTAGCTGTAGGCAGCAGTGAGACCTCTGAAGTAGTTCTGCATTTGTGTCTATGGTAACAACACAGATGTTCCTTGCATGCTGAGGGGAAAGCTGCCTAGAGTGATAACCTTTTGTGACCTGTGTGTGTAAATGGCTGATATCATCACAGGAGAGCAGAGGATAATAATATCACACTGCAGTGGATGATACACTGTTTTATCTCACTCATTTACCACTCACCCCTATTGTGTGTGTGTGTGTATATATATATATATATATATATATATATATATATATATATACTGGCACAGTCGCACCAATAAAGTTAGGGTGAGAAAGCAGTTTAATGTTAAACCCCAAATTTTGCATGTTAATAACTTTGCAACCGTTAAATGGATTTGCACAAAATTTGGAATGTACTGTCTGGTATGGCAGATCTCTTGATTTGCCAAGTCATGTTTTTGTCAGACGTATGGTTGTTGTGCAGCAAAGTGCTGAAAAACAAATTTTTTGAAACCTTTTCACACTTTTTTGCCCATCGTACTGCGAACACTCAGGCCCAGATATTCAAAGCTCTGCACCTGGTGCAAATCCATAGCACTGGAATAGAACCGTATTAGTGCCAGGCTGCAATATTCAAAAGCTGGAATAGCACCAGTGCTGTGTGTAGTGCTGACACTAACAGAAACTGTAGGCAGGAGAGGGGGATGGGGTGTGGCCTGAAATGCCTGTGCAGCCAGCATATTTAAATGCACAGTGCCATGTTACAGGCATTAGCATGACCTGTAGTATGGCGCTACATACCGCCAACAAAAAGCTGGTGGTAATGTGGTGGTAATGCAGCAGTCCCCCCTTTCGCTTAATCCAACCCCCAGTAGCTGCCAAAGTCTGCAGACATCCATGGTGGTCAAGTGGTCCCCCAAAACCCCCTATCCCTGACCCTGTCACCACAGCAATACATATCCTATTGGTCTAGTGACCCCCCACCTGGCAGTGCATCTCCCACAAACCCAGTAATAGCAGCCATATGGAGCCTGTGACTGGCTCAGCCCTCCTCTCACCACCACGGCTGGTCACTGACTGTGGTATGACTGAGGAACACTGTAATGAATGAGTGTGGCCTCATGTGAGACAGAGCTCATTCATTGCAGTGCCGCTCAGTCATACTGCAGTTGGCGGCCAGCCGTGGTGTTGAGAGGAGGGCTGAGCCAGTCGCTTGCTCCACACGACTGCTATTACCAGGTCTGTGGGAGATGCACTGCTGGGAGGGGGGCCACTAGACCACCAGGATATGCATTGCTATGGGGTCAGGTATTGGGGGTGCTCTAGATCACATTGGGAGTTACTGCTTTGAGAGGCTACCGGGGGTTGGGGTCGGGGATCATGATGGTGGGGTGGGGGGGACCACTAAACCATATGAATCCAAACTGAGGTACTATGATACTCCTCTCACCTGCTAACATCTGGTGGGTGCAGTCAGAGAGGGCAGCTAGCCCTACATGAATTACAGGTCCAAAGTTGAATGCACTCCTGTGGCTGAATTCCAAAAGAAGCACTGACTCAAAAACTGATTTTACAGCACTTATCAGCTAGTACAAAGTAGTGCCCAAGACGACCATGCAACCACTTGCCCCAATGCTTCAGGATACAACCCTCCATCAGGAGGTGTGGCAGGTAGGAAAAAAGATACACTTAAATACAGACAGATTGACATCACCACAGGTGTGCTACATAAATATTTTAGATCAAAAAGAAGTGATTTGCTTCACATTAACACTTTAGAAAGTATTTAAAGAACAAAGAATATGAAAAAAAGATATATGTACCCTAATCTGTTGTATCAAAAAACATTAAATATGCTTTACTGTTTGAAATGAAGCCTTGGTATTTAAGATTCTCATATATTCACATACTAATATAATATCTATACAAGAGCAATTTTATGCTTTTGTTTCTTTAATATGTAATTTTATATAAATGATTTCATTCAAGGAAATAGAGGTACAATTTTCATTCCTTAGTGGATAAAGACAGAAGCTCTGATTTCCATAAAGACAAGGCTCCAAATCCTGTGGAAAAGAGAGTGGAGAGATGGATCTAAGGGGATCTGTCAGTTACAGTGATCTGCCCGTGTTCCAGGATTTCCAAGTAAAGATAGAAAGTCCTAGAGCAATAACAAAAAGAGAAAAGAAAAAGCTAACAGAAATTGACATTTTTAGCCAAAAAACAACGAAAAATTTTTTTATTTAATTTCATTTTATATTATATATTTTCTCATTTTCCATTATGTTTTAGTGTTCTTGAAACCTAAGGTAGCTTATGCCAGGGATTCCCATCTACAGTATAAATGACTGAAAGTTTCTTGTCATTGGTGGGAGGAACTCAAAAGGAGACGACATCCTGTATAGATAGAAAAGGGGAAGAGGTTAAAAATCCCTCTAGTTTTTGGTTTTTTATGTTATTAATTATTTATATGTTGACTCCATGTGTGAATACAGCAGGGCCTTAAAGGAATGATAAAGGCCATTATTTACCTTTCAAATAAATCTATTCCTATTAATTTGGTATACTAGCGTGGGGTTCACAGTTAAAATCCCTCCAGAACTCAAAACTCGCAAGTTATTTGAACCAAACCTGGACAGGACAGGTTATCCTGTGTGTTGTCTATTGACACTATCATGCCCAATAGTTTGGTACTAATAAAGCAGAGGGCCTTACCTGCGGAATATGAAAATGACAAAAGAAAGATGCTAATTTTCAAAAATAATAATAATGAGTGACATTATTTACCTGTCTAGTAAATATGGTTTGATGTCCCATGAATTATTAAGACCAGGAGGTTTCATCCTCCTTAAGTGTAAATCCAGAAACTTTCACTTTTGAGGAGATCATGTGTCCTATTACCTCCAAGGCGATTGAGTCTAATATGTTCAATACCCATGAACTGTAATAGATCAGGGTTAGAGCCATGATACTCAGTGAAATGACTTGCAACAGGTGTGTCTTCTCTTTGATTTATTATAGATCTTACATGTTCTTGGAATCTTGTTTTTAATGTCCTAGCTGTGCAGCCTGCATATATCTTTTAACAGGGGCACCAGAGAGTGTATATACTGAATGCAGTATCACAGATCATACACTCTCTGATGTCCGTTTTTAGTTCCATGTTTCTAGGATGTTGAAAGCTAGTGCCTGTCTTAGCTATTTTGCATACACTGCAATATCCACATCGATGAAAGCCTGTAGGTCTTTCTGGTAGCCAGTTTCTGTATATAGGTGTGGGCGGGGAGGTAGGTGGCAACCTACTATGTACAACATAGTCCTTAATGTTTTTGTCTCTGTTGAAAGCTATGCTTGGTTTGGATCCCACTGCCAATCCTGTCTGTATATTGCTTGTTAAGATAGGCCATTTTTTATAAATAGTATTGCCTGTTCTTACTGCTAGTCCATTATATTCTGTTACAAATGTTACGGGGGGGGGGGGATTTCCAAATTACATTTTGTTTTCTTTTCTCAATAATGCTGATCTATTTTGTTTTAAGACCTGTTCCCCGGCCTTAATGGGTGTTTCTATGGTATACCCCCTGTCTAGAAATCTTATTTCCAAATCCTTACACTGTTCCAGAAATACATTTAGTGTACTGAAATTTGTGCATAAATGCAACATTTGATTGAATGGTAAACATCCCTTTAATACTGGAGGATGTGCACTATCAGCTCTCAATACCAAGTCTGTAACAGTTGTTTTGCGATAGCAGCTAGTAGTTACAACCTGATCTAGAATACCTACCAACTTTAAATCCAAGAAAGTCAGAGTGGAAGGGTCACTGATATATGTAAATTTCAAATTCAGGTTATTTATGTTTATCCAATAAATGAATTCTGGTATTTTTATTCTATCTCCCTCCCAAATACAGAGACAATCATCTATGTACCTATTTCACATTTTTATGTCTGTGGAATGGGTTATTAATGGGGTTCCAGACTATGTATTCCTCCCACCATCCTAAAAATAAGTTAGCATAACTTGGAGCCGTGCTGGCTTCCATTGTCATACTGCAACACTGTAAAAAATGGTCACCCTGAAATTCAAAAATGTTGTGTGTCAAGATACTGTAATAAAAATTATACAAGCATTTCATCTCTGAGATCATTATTTTCCAAGATATATTTGCAAGCATGCAAACCATCCTTGTGCCATATATAAGTGTATAAAGAGTCTACGTCGACACTAACCCAGGTATAGTTGACATCCCAGACCAGACATTCAAGTTTATTAAGTGTATGGGTAGTGTCCTTTAAACAGGATGGAAGTTTGATTACCCATTTCTGTAAAAAGAATTCTACAAAAGTGCTTATGTTTTCAGTGAGACCCCCATTTCCAGACACAATTGACCTTCCTGGCAAGTTTTGCAGGTTTTTATGAATTTTGGGAAGAATGTAAAACCCCAGGGTCTTTTCCCATTTTTATGATTATATTACCACTTCCTATTTGCAATAATATCAAAATGAAATAATATATCTTTTGTGTATGTAATATGATATACAAATAAGAAATAAGGAATGTGGTAAAATTAATGTGTGTATAACTTATGTGGATTTATTTATTTTTTGTATTAATATGTTAAAATTGGGAGTATAGTGGTATGTGTATTTAAAACTTCATGTCATTTTCTGATGATATCAGACACTGTTTAAAAATGTTTGTGTTTTCACACATAGCCAAACCCCCTTGAAGGCTATTTAGCTGAAGCACAGGGTTCCTGGCCGTGGATGTTCTGGCACTAATAAAATAAACTAATTCAGCTTTGAAGAGTCGCAGTGTGCTCATATTTCCTTTCTTTTTGTTGCATTGTAGGTTTGCAACTTTCATAGGACACCCCCCCCCCCTTGCTGTAGTGCTTTGCTTATTTTCTTTGAGTCTTTGGATACTCACACCAAATAAACTTGTGTTCTGCTTCTGTGATATTACCAATATTAGTTGCCTGTTCAAGTAGTTTAAACAATTCTTTTTTGTAAGCAGTTATGGGGTTAAAGCTCAGTTTTTTCATAGGTAAGTTCATCATTGAGCAGACCATTAACAATTTCCACATATTGCTATTTTTTCATGACTACAATATTACCTCCTTTGTCGGCTGCTTTAATTACTAAATCATCTCTATCAGACAATTTTCTAAATGCTATTCGTTCCTCATTATTTAAAATAGGTGTTGTATTTAACAGCATTTCAGTAACTTGTTGTAATACTACATTTTCATATGTTAAAATAGCATGATTGGTAGTAGAAGGACAAAAAATAGACTTGCCTCTGAACAAATGTTTATGTAATTCTGTAAGTCCTGGTTCTTCCATTTTTGTTTCATTTAAATCTGTGTCATTTAGTCCAGCTTCATGTAACAAGGCAGTAAGTGCACTGTCATTCAAGAAATCCAGCTCCCCCTCTGTGCCTGTGAAATCTGTAATTGTTTCTGAGTCTCTGATTCGATTTGCTCCATTATTAATATCAATGGGAACATGTTCTAAAATTAAATCAATCTCATTTATAGCAGTGGTTGTTTCTTCAATAATCCCCATGTTTGAATTTTATTTTTGTTAAAGAAGTAAAGTTTGAGCCTTATTTTTCTGAAGAACTTTTTAAGATCTAGAATAACTGCAAAGTGATTTATTCTAGGTGTAGGTATAAAGGAAAGTCCTTTTGATAAGATGTTTTCTTCAGAAATGCTGAGATCTGTACCAGAGATATTTAATACCTGTAGGCTGGTATTTTTTTGTTCGCTGATCTCTGAGGTCTTTCTGAGCTTCTTTCCTCCCCTCTCGCCTCATCTTGTTTTTCTTTCCCTTTTTCTTTTTCTTTCATTCGTTTGTCTAAAAAAGCCTTCCTTATTAAATCTATGGTCTCCCTTGAATTTCCTGGCTCTTGATTATTGTGTTATCTTTGATTTTTTTTATCCTCTCTTCTTGCTGAGTTCTGACTATGAAATCTGGTTTTAGACCTCTTTCTTGTGCAGCTTCTGGATCTGAATTTCTCCTTTCCCCACTTAAGGATATCGCCCCTCTTATATTCCTCTGCATCTCTTGACAGTTCTATTTGTTGTCTGTTAATTATTTCTTCTTCATATTTTTTTAAGTTTCTTTTGTAAAGCACCATCAAATATTTTATAAATAGAGTCCTCTTTATATGGCAGGACCTGTCATTTGATTTCTCTTAATTCCTCAGTTAATTTATTCAGGTTGCAGATCTCACAAGAAATTCCAAAAATTACTATTTGTATCCATTTGTCTCTAAATTTAAACTTGTCTAAACCAGAAGAAGGGATAATGTTAACTCTTAAACCCCTGGGTGCTTGTTCTTTGTTTAAATATTCTTCAAGCATGATTATTGTATAAGATAAATCTATATATTTTGTTAGCAATTTCTCAAGTTTGATAAAAAGGTTTTTTATATCACCTTTATCAGTGTCCATTTCAGAGTTGCTCAGAAGAGTTTTTGCTCTCTCCAATCTCTCTTTTCCACTCAAAATATTTTCCCAATCAAATGTGTCCTTGTCCGATAAGCTGCTCCCTTCATTCTCTTGCATTCTGACTTGGAAGATCCTTGCAAAATTTAGAAATAAGGGAAAATAAGTGGTCGTTACCTTGCCTTGAGAAAGTTAGGACTGTCAGACACTTTGTGGGTCACAATAATATAATGGATAGTACAAAACCGTAAGTTAAATTCCACTGGTGAGGGTGTTCTGCAGATCATGGCAAATATAATATAAATCCAAACTGAGGTACTGCAACACTCTTCTCACCTGTTAACATGCGATGGGTGCAGTCAGAAAGGGCAGCCAGCCCAAAATGAATTACAGGTCCAAAGTTGACTGCACTCCAGTGACTGAAATCCAAAAGAAGTACTAACTCAAAAACTGATTTTAGAGCATTCATTAGCAATTACAAAGTAGTACTCAAGATGACCAAGCAATCACTCACCCCTGCACTTTGGGGTACAACCCTTCGTCAAGAGGTGTGGCAGGTAGGAAAAAAGATGCACTTAAATACAGACAGATTAACGTCACCACAGGTGTGCCACATAAATATTCATTAGATCAAAAATAAGTGATTTGCTTCACATTAACACTTTAGTAAGTATTTAATGAACAAAGAATATGAAAACAATATATATGCACCCTAATCTGTTGCATCAAAAAACATTAAATATGCTTTGCTGTTTGAAATGAAGCCTTGGTATTTAAGATTCTCATATGTTCACATGCTAATATAATATCTATACAAGAGCAATTTTATGCTTTTATTTCTTTAATATGCAATTTTATATCAATGATTTTGATCAAGGAAATAGAGGTACAAATTTAATTCCTCAATGGATAAAGATAGAAGCTCTGATTTCCATAAAGACAGGGCTCCAAATCCAGTGGAAAAGAGAGTGGAGAGATGGATCTAAGGGGATCTGGCAAGCACAGCGATCTGCCCGTGTTCCAGGATTTCCAAGCAAAGATAGAAGGTCCTAGAGCAATAACAAAAAGAAAAAAGAAAAAGCAAACAGTTAGAAACTGACATTTGTAGCCAAAAAAACAACAAAAACATTTTTTATTTAATTTCATTTTATATTATATATTTCTCATTTTCTATTATGTTTTAGTGTTCTGGGAACCTAAGGTAACTTATGCCAGGGATTCCTATCTACAGTATCAATGACTGAAAGTTTCTTGTCATTGGTGAGAGGTACTCAAAAGGGGATGGCATCCTGTATAGATAGAAAAGGGGAAGAGGTTAAAAATCCCTCTAGTTTTTTTTTTTATGTTATGAATTATTTATATGTTGACTTCCTTAAAGGAAAGATGAAGACCATTATTTACCTTTCAAATAAATCTAATCCTATTAATATGGTATACTAGTGTGGGGTTCACAGTTTGAATCCCTCCAGAACTCAAAACTCACAAGTTATTTGGACTAAATTTCTGGACAGGACAGTTATCCTGTCTGTTGCCTATTCATTCTATCATGCTCAGTAGTTTGGTACTAATAACTCACCATGGTTATAGCTGTACTGTCGGCATACCTCTCTAGTATCCCTGATTGTCAGGGACATCCCTGAGCTTGCCTCACTAGTTCCCTTAGTCCCTTCTACATTTGTGTTTCCATGCCTGTAGAGTGGGAATTGTGAGCAATTTGAAGATAGAGGGGGATGGCTCAGAGGTAATGTGAGAAAGTATTTCTTTTTTTTAATTAAATATGGTTTATTCAGTTTTTCCAAATACCAACAATGCAGTGTATGATACAGTAGATGACACACTAGTCCAAATACATGTACATTGCATTAGTTAACTGTCCCATGAGTCCCCCTTTTTCCTCCTTCCCTCCCACCTACCTCCCCTTCCCCCCTTCTTGTCCCTCTCCTAATCCCTCCCTCCCCACTACCAGTCCACCCTTCCCAAAGCCAGTCCACAGATTATGATGCTACAGGCCAATTCTCTAACCCCCCTAGGGGGAACAGAAACACTGCTACCTAAAAGAAAAAACGGGGAGATTATATGAACATCAACACTTAGAAAGCCAATCAGGTTATATGAACATCATCACTTAGAAAGCCAATCAGCTGCCCCACTTGAAAAAAAAAAATAATTCAAAAGGGGGATATATAAAGGCCCTGCCTCCTTTATTAATGTGATGAAACGATTGACCATAAGTCATGAAATTTCTCCCATTTGGCGTTAAACTTTGACAAAGTATTTCTATAGCTAGCAATGGTTTTCTCAATCCTTAAATTATATAATAACCCAGCAAGCCATTCCTGATAAGTAATAGAAGTGTGATCCTTCCAGTATTTTAATACTAAGACTTTTACCGTGAGTGAGATTAGATTAATAAAGTATCTCCTTTCCTTCACTGCCACCATTGTGTAATCTCCTAGCAAACAAATCTGCCGGGTAAATAGATCTTGTAACCCTAATAAGGGATCTGCTTTGGCCTTAATATCAGACCATAGAGGAGCAACTAAGGGACTTCCTGAGGAGGTTGTAGAGTAAAAAACAGTGGGGGAATTCAAGAATACATGGGACAGACATAAGGCAATTCCAGTGGGGGTAGGAGGAAGTAAGCTGTTGGTTAACTAGGATCTGCAGCTTATCCATTAGGTAGGGAAATGGGCAGACTAGCTGGGCCAAGATGTCCTTATCTGCCATCAAATTCTATGTTTTTGTGTTTCAAACCAATGACAGACATCAAAGGTGATAGGAAATGCTTTTGTGCTAAAATAAATAAATAATGTCAAACAGTTGCTTTTTTGTGTCTTTTTGTGCAGTAAATGTCAGAAGCATATATGCATGCCCCTGTCATCTGTTTAACTGCCTACCAGCCTGACATTGTAATTTTCTTTTATACTGGTTACCAGTGCATGTTATGCCTTCTAATGCATTCATTTACAGCCAGCAGGCTTCTACAACTGATACAGCAAAAGTTATATAAGTGCTAATGTGCATGCCCTGTAAATAAAGGCTGGTCTCCCCTTGTGACAAAAAAAGCATTTATAATGGTGCCATTGCTTGCCACTCACACCACCTCCCCCACCCCTGCTGTTCACATTACCATTTACCAATAATGGACACATCCCTTGGATATATTTCAATTACACCCTTTCATTTATCTATTCCCTGGTGTCCAGTGGGTCCCTCCGCACCCTTCCCACATGCCATAGTGTAACACAACTGCAAGTGTTCAAGGAGAAGAAAAGAAGATATCAAAATGAATGAACCCGTGGGGTCTATCACTATTCTTTTCCAACTGCTATGGTCTGGATGTGCAGTTTGTGCCACCATTGGTACCTGTTCAAATTTTGGTGACAGATGGAGATAGACAAGTCTTCAGTGAGTTCCTGGAGTACATGGAGGTACAGTGACATGTTCAGGGGCACATGATATGCAAGTGAAAGTCAGGGGAATCATCATACATAGCCCTTATTACATTTATGGGAGGGCAAGGATATCAAAGACCACCAGCCACAAATGAGATGAGAAGAGCTCTAGGGTGACTGATTGTGTTACGGATCAGTAGCTGATGCAATTGCAAATGAGAAGAACTCTGGGGCTATGGATGGTGCTGCAGATCAGTAGGTGAGCATCTGATCTGGAAGGGGGGGGCAGTTAACTAGACTCCTCAAGTAACCTTTTACTATTTCCATTCTCAATAAATATTTGGTGCCTGCCACAGACTTCCTGTATCCTTCTCAGTCTGCTGCCAACTAATGCAAACTGCCCGTTCTGCTTCCTGCTCTGCATTTGTCTGCCAGCGGCCGGTAATGAGATGACAGGAGGGCTCTGCCGATTGCCGAATATTAATTGATGGTAAGATACAGCATACATCTATTTGGGGTTCTGGTTGTGTATCAGGACTCCTACCTTTGGTGAAGTAACCAATGTCTGAACAGGTGCCTATGGTGGCACAAACTGCACATCGAGACCATAGCAGGAGGAGGAGGAGGATGGCGACAGAACCCACAGGTTCATTCTTTTAATTGTCTTCATTTCTTCTCCCTGAACACTTGCAGGTTTGTTACACTACAGTATGAGGGAAGGGTGTGGAGGGATCTACTGGACACCAGGGAATAGATAAATGAAAGGGAATAATTTACAACTATCCAAGGAATGTTTCTGTTATTGGTAGTTGGTAATGTGATCGGCATGGGGAGGGGTCTGTCCTCCAGGGCTGGTGTGGACTCAGGCAGTATGCATACACATCTATACATATATATATATATATATATATATATATATATATACAGTATATATATGTTCTGTAATCAATCCGATCAACAGAGGATGCTGTGGGCATGCCTTTGCCTGCAGTGTCCAGCCTGTACTACCATTGCAACCAAAAGGTGGAGCTGTGTGCTCCTTGCAGGAGCACCAGACATACTGCATGGTAATGTATGCTAAGCAGCACATAATGAGATGCTAATGTGCTTGTTTGCCCATGGATTACCTAAGTAGGCTCATTTGCAAAGGAGCTTTGAATATAGCTCCGGTTTGCCCTGGGCTAACCAGTTTGCTCCGGGCTATTGTGCTAGCACTGTGCAGTCGGGTTAGCCCCAGGCAAACCACACTTCAGCATCGCACAGTTCTGCAGTGTGTGGGCTGCATTGCTGTTTGCTGTAGCTGTGACACAGTTCTGTGCAATCACGCGCACTGTTCTCCACCTGCAACACTGGTTTGTTCCATAGTCTCCTGAGCTGCAGTTGAAGTGTGCACTTCCCTGTTGCTATATTCAGTGCTGTCATATTCCTGGGCTATTTTTGCCCTGCACTCCCAGACCAGTTTGCCCAGCTTCCTTAGCATGCTACATTCAGCTGGATTAGCACCGGGCTATTCCTTTAGAATATGGCGAGCTATTTGGTCAGGGCAATGTTTGCATACCAGGCAGTGCTGATTTATACCCGTGGCAAAGCTTTGAATATCTGGGCCACAGTTTGATATTTGTGTCTGAAAATTTCAGGGTAGAAAGAGTTTGGGTCAAAGAACAATCCAGCATTACTTTGGTGAAAAAATATTAATCCACTTCCAAAAAATTACATTTTTAATTTTTGGGTTCTGTGTATGCTCAGTTCACTCCAAGATTTATATGTATTTTTTGCTAAAGGGGATTGGACTCATGGTCAAGAATTTTGGCAGCTTGTGAATGGGGATTTAAAAAATCCCCATTCATGAGGAAAAATTCCCCTTTCACGAGCAGCCTTCTTGTTTTCATTTTTCCTCCAAACAAAATGTTGTAACTTCCTCCACTTGTGACTTTTTGTTGTAATAAAGCATGGGTTTTGTTCAGGGTGACTCCCTGTATAAACCTATACCTTTGGTTTGCCTTGCTTTTGCCAAAAAACTGTTATTTAAAATTTTGAAATTCTTTGTCCTCGACTTGCTTCTGATCCCCTTTCGCAAGTTGACAAAATCCCCATCTGCTCACCGATCCCGTTTCACGAGGAAGCAAAATCCTTGACCGTGAGTTAGGGACCAGATGGCCCTTCTCTCAGAAGAGAATTGACACATGATTAAGGTTTTTGCTGCCTCAAAAAAGGGAATCATCTCACAGATGGGGATTTTGTCCACTTAAATAATTGGAATGGGTTTTAGATTCCTTTTGTGAGCTGATAAACCCTTTCGCAAGCTGACAAAATCCCCGTCCAAGAGCAATACCCTTTCACAAGGAGGCATCAAAATCCTTGACCATGACTGACGGACCAGATGACCCTTCTTGAGGCCTTACCAATGTTTTATACAATGGCATCACCACTTCCCACCTCCTGCTAGTGATAACCCTGCCTATGCATCCCAGCATGCCACTGGCCCTCCCTGCCACCTTAGTGCCCTGCTTTGATACCTCAAGGGCATCAGAGATGATAACCCCTAGGTCCCTTTCCTCCTTGATAACAGTCAGCTCCTCCTCCCCACCCATAGCTCTCCCTGGGTTCCCTCTATCCAGGTGCATTATTTTACACTTTTTTGCATTGAATCGCAGTTGCACATCTCTAACCATTTTTCAAGCTTCTTCATGTTCTACACCCCTTCTGGAGTATCCACCCTGTTGCAGATCTTGGTGTCATCTGCAAACTAGCAGATCTTTCCTTCCAGCCCCTCTGCAATATCACTAATAAAGACATTGAACAGGACTGGTCCAGTACTGATCAATGCGGTACCCCACCGGTCACCCACTCTCCCCAGATTGCACCCCATTTACCACCACCCTCTGTCTCTTGTCTGTTAACCAGTTCCTAACACAGTTCACCACCTTGCCTCCCATACCCAGACTACCTAGCTTGTTAACCAGCCTTCTATGTGGGACAGTGTCGAAGGCTTTGCTGGAAACTAAGTAGGCAACAACTACTGCCCCTCCCTGATTTACTTCCCTAATCACCCAATCAAAAATATCTATCAGATTCATTTGACATGACCTTCCTGCTGTGAATCCATGTTGCCTGAGATCCTGGCCACCCCTGGATTCCAGGTGTGCCACTATCCTTTCTTTTAGCAGTGTCGCCATGATCTTTCCCACCACTGAAGTAAGACTGATTGGCTTGTAGTTCCCAGACTCCACCCTACTGCCATTTTTGTGCAGTGGGACCAGATGCATCCTCCTCCAGTCCTCTGGAACCACACCTGTGTTGAATGACTTCATAAACAGGGCTGCCAGATGTGCTGCCAATTCCCTTCACAGCTCCCTTAATAGCCTCAGGTGGACGCCGTCTTGCCCCATGGCCTCATTCACCTTCAGCTTTGTGAGTTCTTCTAGAACTCTCTCCACTGTGAATGCACTAGTGTCCACTCCCCCAATGCCTCTGCTACCCATCTGTGGTCCTTGACCTTCCCCCTCACTAGTGAATACTGAGCAGAAGTATTTGTTCAGTATTTCTGCATTATCCAGGTCCCCCTCCTTACACTCTCCCTCCTCCCCTTTGAGCCCCACAATCCCTCCTATTCTTTCTTCTTTTGCTGATGTACCTATCAAATGCCTTGTCCCCTTTTTTCACAGACCATGCTAAACACTCCTCTGTCTGCACCTTAGCTCTCATAACAGCCTTCCCTGCTTCCCTTAGACATTCAAGGTACACCTCCCTGTCCCCCTTATATTTCCTGAAACTCAGTCTTTTAGCCTTGACTTTAACCCCCACCTCATTAGAGAACCATAGTGTTTTCCTTCTTCTTTTCCCTTTTGCCACTATCCTAATGCATTGGTTTGTTATCCCCATTATGGCTCCTTTTAGTTTCTCCCATTATTTCTCCACCTCCTCTATTACCTCTCCCTTCCCCAGGATAGCATGTATGCATCTGCTCATTTCAGTGAAATCTGCCCTTCTAAAATCTAATGTTTTTGCTCTTGTGTGGCATACTTGAGTCCATGTTGCCATGCTGAACCCCACCATGCAGTGGTCACTGGACCCCAGCTGCCCTTCAACCTGTATTTCTTTAACTCTGTTCCCATTGGTCATTACCAGGTCCAGAATTGACTTGTCCCTGGTTGGTTCATGCACCAGCTGCCTGAGTTCAACTCCCTGCAGGGATTCTAGGATGATTGTGCTTCTGGTTGAAGCAGCCACCTGGATGGTCCAATCCATGTTCAGCATATTAAAATCCCCCCAGTAACATGATTTTGCCTTTAGCTTAGAATGGGTAATTTATTAGGTGGTGAGAAGAGGGACTTGACAGTTTTTCAAAATTTGAATGTGTGGCTTATGCTGTTTTTAAATGAGTTGGCAAACTATTCTGATTTGGCCTGTCTAGTGGTTTTGGTGCATGTGTTTCTGAGATGCCAATAATTGAGAAGGTCTGCATGAGTTGGAGGTTTCATATGCCTTCCAGGCCTGGTCATGGGCTCTCATGCATGCTATTAATTCTGTGTTTACCCAAGGGAGGTATGGCCCTCTTATCCTAGTGTTTTTGAGGGAAACATACTGGTTCCCTATTTCCTTGAATTTGGATTGAAATAATTGAGGGCTTCATCAATGGAGGGAGCTTTGGAGACTAAAACTAGGTGCACTACAAAATCCTGGTCTAAATGATAATTTTGAACTTTCCCCATTTCTAATAAAAAGGAGATAAACTTGATATGTAGACAACTCGCTTAAAAAAATCTAAATAACCATCCGTGATGAACCCTGTGTTTTTAATAAAACATGCCACAATAGACGATACTATAGTAATCTAGTATGTATGTTTTCTTAAGGTCCTGCATCCACAGATATTTAAGGGCCAAAACAACAGATACAAAATGTGAAGACACGACAGTTTTGGGG
Source organism: Neoceratodus forsteri (assembly GCA_016271365.2). Classification (NCBI taxonomy): domain Eukaryota; kingdom Metazoa; phylum Chordata; order Ceratodontiformes; family Ceratodontidae; genus Neoceratodus; species Neoceratodus forsteri. The sequence continues at coordinate 677,550,275 of CM028130.1, forward strand.
CTACTGATGAGGTATCGAATGGAATACCCATCAAATAATTAATTGTGAAATTTAAAGACTAAAATATGAGTGTTTATTTTTTATGTATTTTTGGTATAAATGATGTCAATATAACTGTGCAGGCTTTATTTCATTATTTCAATGTTTTTCTTTGTAAAGCTATCTTGCTCTTTGCAAAATGTGTGTTATGGATAATTGTAGCTTTGTAAACATTAGAAATTAGTTGGTTGTAAGAATAATTAAATAAAAAGGAATAGTTAATTTTATGAATGAAGACTAATCAAGCTATAATGAAAGTAATTATGTGATGATTAGAAATGAAAGAAGTTGATGATTTGATTTGATATAAGTTCATGAATGAAAAGCAATTGAGCCATAGTAAAATGGATTTTGATTTAAATTTTGTTACCATGATTCTATTGGTGGAGCTATCAATATGATTGTATAAAACGTTTAATTTATATGCATAATTTATTCTCTGTTGAAGCACCGAAGGGTGTGAAACGTAAGAACATTCCTAGAAGCAGCTTGAATTGAAACCGGTGCTGATGCTTTAAAATAAAAATGAAGAAGTAAAAACAAAAGCAATCAGTTTTGAGTGTAATTCATGAAGGGGTGTGTGCACTCTCATTACTACAGGTTACATAGTTTTTCAGCTGCACCACCATCCTTGTGCCGGTCTCAAACATTTGAAAAATATTCACAGTTATATTTTGAACATCTTCAGTACACCTTGGTATATCTCTTGTGGAGTTTTGATTTTATGGGCATTTATGTATTTATTTATTGAATTGTGTTGACCTGGTAAGCCCACTGGGCCTAGAAGTCCCTTTTTCAGGGGTGAGCAGGGGGAGGAGGGATACACATGGTAAGCAACTGAAATTGAACCAGATTAAGCTGTTGGTGGTATTTTTTTTAGTGAATGGGAGCAATTTGGCCAGGACACTGGGGATATTCCCCTACTCTGCCTGCAGGGGTGCTGTCACTTCCTGTGGAGGGGATGGAGGGACCCAGTTTGCTGCTGGACACAGGAGGTGGAAGAAGTGATGATGTGGCAGGAGGGATGGCCTCCTCTCCTGGCCATGAAACTCTAGAGACTCTGGAAAGACAAATGCTCAATCAAGAATTTCAAATCCAGGATGCTATGATGGATGATCAGCACTTACAGGAACATGTTTTCAATAGTGACAAGGCAACAGATTTTGAGGTATGTCATGACATGGAAATATCTTTAGAAACAGATGAAGCTGTTAATATAATTCAACAAATGCAAAATGAAGAGCTGATTTTTTTGAAACAAAAAAAAGAACTGCAGCAAAAGCTTGATAGTGTGAAACAGGTACAAAATATTGCAACAGTAGATCAAATGTTTGGTGTTGATCTAACTCCAACTGGTGAAATGAATTACAAAACTTAGACCCAATTACAGACTGATCAAATGCTAAAGAACACGCTTAGCAAAGAAGTGGCTGGCGGAGAAGACAGTAAAGCTACTGTGTGCCTTGAGCCACGTGGGCTTGAATTAACAACTAAAGATCAAACTGTTGATCTGGTACTAGATAAGTCTATTGTACCACTAATAATTCCTGTACATGATAAAGCAGTTAAAACTGCAGAAAACAGTAAAATAGTATTACCTCAGAGTCAAGAGGTGAGTGAGAATACGACGGGCATTCCTGAAATTGACAAATGGCGAGCTGATTCTGACAAGCAGCCCTATGATGCAGGAACATCAAAGGTAATACCACCTTGTGATTCGCTTGATGAGAATGCAAGAAGTGTCTTCCAACACTTAAAAGCAGATACTGGCAATATCACTCCCATAAAACCTCTAGAGAGACACACTGTAAGTCCTGGTTCTTACACACAAAATTCTATACAAACTGAACGTCATGGACTGGGGTTAAGGAAAGGGAGAGATGAAGTAACTCTGAGCCCCATAAGAGGGGAAACACCCAGATCCCTGAAACAAATGCTGCAAGCTGCAGGGTGGAAAAAAAGAAGATATAGGAAGTTGGATACATGATCCCATTCTGAGGGTTTCCTCTATGCAGACTTTGAATTCTTCAGACACTGTTCTCACAGGACAGTGACAGCAGAGAGTGAATGAGTTTTCAACAGATTTTGATTTAGAGCTAAATGCTGAAGATATGCAGGTGTCTCCACCTTCGACTATGAATTTTGAAAACATTTTTGAAGATTCTAGCTCCTCTTTGGCAGATAAAGGTCCAAGCAATACAAAGCAAACATGGGGTGATCATATGGACTGTAAGGCTAGCCCTCCTGCCCCTTCCCCCCCACTGAGCAGGCCAAATCCAAGTGGGAGGAATTTCAAAGAAGAGACCATTTTTCTTAACAACCACCTCCTAACTAAAGGAGGAATGCTGTTTGTTTACAATATTTAGGAGGATTAGATGTACAGCCTGATAGGATATATGTGGGAAAACATTTAATTAAGGAATCACTGCTTTTTTTTTTTTTACAAATGAGATTTTTGCACTGATTCATGTTTCTGGGGACAGTTTATTTGACATAAGCTTTAAAACTCCACAAAATCGCAATCGTTTTTGGGCTAAATATGATGTGTTAGGATACTCTGCTCTGTGGTTACCTTTCAGAGCCATCCCTTTGACAAAACCAACCATAAAAATGGTAATAGTTTTATTTAGAAATGAATCTGTTTAAGTCCATGACATATCACATTGGTAACAGAAACAATGTGATCTTCTGCCCCCCCCCAACCTATCTTTGATGAAGAACACTTCTGGACAGGGGTTGGAAATTTAAGGTGAGGTTACGGAATAACAGTTTGGGCCCTGTACACCTTCCCAATAGTTTTTTTCTAGGTAAGAAGAGAGAACACTGTTTTTGTTTTGGCCAGCCCAAAACTTGTTTTAAATGTGGGTCTCCCCAACATTTGAGCTCGGCATGTGACCGTTTAAAATGCAATTTATGCTTCTCCTATGGACATGCGAGCTCAGACTGCCAAAATGACCTAAAATGTAATTTATGTGATGAGGTGGGGCATGCCTTTTGAGCATGCCCTTGGGCATCACACAGTAGACAAGATGGCCTCAGTCAATACACAATAGTGACAGTTGCCCAAAAAAGAGATATCTCAACTAAAAAGAAAGCATCAGAGGATCCAGTTTCTCACCCTTCTTTAAAGCCTGTTGTACTATCTCCCACAGAGTCACTATATGAGGTGCAGACTCCTCAGAACCCCCCCCCCGGGGGGACCACCACTCCTTCTAGCCCTGTCCATGTCAGTAAGGAACATATGAATTCAGGAAGAGACGGTGGGGAGCAAGAAGTGATGCCTCCTCCGGATATGACTCCTATATCTAGAAAAAGAGTTCTCAGACAAAAAAAGGCCCAAATCAAAACTTGCTAAAGCTTCTTCCCCCTGTCCAGGGTATATTGTTACAGAACAAATTTGAAGCATTGTCTAGGAGTTCTCAGGACTCAGAATGGGGGGGGGGGGAATCAGAAGCCTCCTCCCAACCTGTACAATCTTCAGATTCAGAGAAAGAGGACCACACAGAAAACAAAATTAGAGCTAAAAGATTGGGGTGAGAACCAGGAGTAGCACTAAGAGTAAAATTCCAGGGTAAGAGAAAATGAATATGAGGATAACGCCGCCTCTGGGTTTTCTTGTTCTTTTTCTACTCATTGTTCTTTTACATACAGTATCCTTAAATGCTAACAGTGTGAAAAATGCAAGGAGACGTTGGGTAACCTTTAATATTTTGAAACAGTTAAGAGCAGATATTTACTTTATACAGGATACTGGATTGAATACTACTGCATTAACTCTGTCAGCAGAAAAACTTTGGTGTTGGGGACCTTTTTTTCTTTTGGAACAGATTCATGTGAGGGGTTGGGTATCATGTTTCAGGGGGATTTGTTTAAAGTCTCCAAAATTGTAGCTATCACACTGGGAAGAGCTCTATTAATTGATTTTACTATAGGCAATGTCATGGACAGCAATTAATATATATGCTCCTTCAAAAACAAGCATTTGTCAATGCCGAATGTTGATTGCATTGGTCTGTTGAGCATGCTCACTGCCCCTCTGTCACTCGCTCAGTCTGTTCTTCCGGTGCTGCAGGCTGCTCTTTTGTACTGGGTTCCTGCCTGTGTTGGTACCTTGTTCTGCCCACTAAGAAATCTGCAGCTGTCCCGACACAACTCCCTTGAGGTGGCTCACTCCTCCTCTCTCACTCGCTTATTCTGTTTCTCCTGGCACTGCAGGCTGCCCTTTTGTACTGGGCTCCAGCTTCTGTTGGTGGCTTTTTCTGCCCGCAAAGAAATCTACAGCAGTTCTGACACAGGTCTGTTGAGCCTGCTGACTCCCCCCCTCTCTCACTCACTCTTTCCATTTCTGCCGGAGCTGCAGGCTGGCCTTTTGTACTGGGCTCCTGCTTGTGTTACCGCCTTTTTCTGCCAACAAAGAAATCCACAGCAGTCATGATAGAGCTCCATTGAGCTTGCTCACTCTTCCTCTCTCCTCTCTCACTCGCCCATTGTGTTTCTCCCGGTGCTACAGGCTGCCTTTTGTACTGGGCTCCTGCCTGCATTGGCACCTTTTTCTGCCCACAAACAAATCCACAGCTGTGCTGACAGAGCTCCGTTGAGGTCGCTCACTCCCCCTGTGTCACTCACTCATTCTGTTTCTCCTGGCACTGTAGGCTGTCCTTTTGTACTGGGCTCTTGCCTTTGTTGGTGCCTTTGTCTGCCCACAAAGAAATGTGCAGCAGTCCCAACAAAGCTCTGTTGAACTCGCTCACTCCCCTTCTCTCACTCTCTCATTCTGTTTCTGCTGGCGCTGCAGGCTGTCCTTTTCTATTGGGCTCCTGCCTGCATTGCTGCCTTCTTCTGCCCACAAAGAAATTTGTTACAATAGAGCTCCATTGAGCTTGCTCAACTCCCCCTCTCTCACTCACTCATTCTGGTTTCCCCACCAGTGCAGGCTGCCAATTTGTATTGGGCCCCTGTGTGCATTCCTGGCTTTTTCTGTCCACAAACAAATCTGCAGCAGTCCCAACAGAGCTCCATTGAGCTCATTCACTCCCCCTCCCCCCCCCACTTGCATGTTCTATGTCTCCTGCTGTTGCAGGCTGCCCTTTTGTACTGGGCTCCTGCCTGCATTGGCGGCTTGTTCTGGCCAGAAAGAAATCTGAAGTCCCGACACAGCTCCATTGAGCTCTCTCACTCACTCATTCCATTTTCTGCCCACAAAGAAATCTGAAGCAGTCACAATAGAGCTCCGTTGAGCTCGCTCACTACCGCTCTGTCACTCGATCGTTCTGTTTCTCTTGGCGCTGCAGGCTGCACTTGTGTACGGGGCTCCTGGCTATGTTAGCACCTTTGTCTGTCCACAAACAAATCCACAGGTGTTCTGACAGAGCTCCGTTGAGGTCACTCAGTCTCTCCCTCTCACGCGCTCGCTCATTCTGTTTGTCCTGCCACTGCAAGCTGCACTTTTGTATGGGACTCCTGCCTGCATTGTCGCCTTTTTCAGCCCACAAAGAAATCCACAGCAGTCCTGATAGAGCTCCATTGAGCTCACTCAGTCCCCCTGTCTCAGTCGCCCAAGCTGTTTCTCCCACCGCTGCAGGCTGGCCTTTTGTACTGGGCCCCCTGCCTGCATTGTTGTCTTTTTCTGCCCACAAAGAAATCTGCAGCAGTCCTGACAGTGCTCCGGTGAGTTCGCCACCCCTCCATCACTCGCTTTCTCATTCTGTTTCTCCCAGTGCTGCAGGCTGCCTTTTGTACTGGCTTTGCATTGGGCCCTTTCTCTGGCCACGAACAACTCCGCAGCAGTCCTGACAGAGCTCAGTTGAGCTCGGTCACTCCCCTTCTCACTCGTTCGATCTTAATGTGTTTCAAACAGTGATTTCCCACAGTGACTGTGCTACTCTGTGGCAGGAGTGCAAAAATTTTTTTACCAGGATATGAAAAATGGCAGCTGTACTGTTCATAACGAAGTATGGAAAATGCCACTGTTGAAAATGTGGTGTGAAAATATTACAAAATTGCGAAGATACAAGGGTGCGTGGAAACAGTTCAATGCATGCTTGTAACACAGTCATGTTACGGAGTTTCGTCACCAAATTTTCAACATAGGCAATTTAGGACCTCTGTTCATGAACAGTGCCACTGTAATTTTCTTAATCTGTCCCGAACAGTGATTTCCCACAGCGACCGTGTTATTCTGCACCAGAACTGTGAAAATACATTTTGGCCAGGATGTGAAAAATACCAGCTGTACTGCTCAAAAGGAGGTGTGAAAAAATTCCACTGGTGAAAATCTGGATGTGACAATATTACAAATCTGCGAAGTTGCAAGGGTGTGTGGAAAATGTGCAACGCACACTTAATACACAGTCATTCGATGGACTGTCATCACCAAATTTTCAACATAGGCATTTTAGGACCTCTTTTCATGAACAGTATCACTCTCATTTTCTTAATCTGTCCCGGACAGTGATTTCCCACTGTGACCACTCTATTCTGCACCGGAAGTGTGAAAACACATTTCGGCCAGGATGGGAAAAATGACAGCTGTATTGTTCATAAGTAGGTGTGGGAAAATGGCAATGTTGGAAATCTGGAGTGAAAATATCATAAATTAGCGAAGTTGTGAGCGTGCATGCAAACTGCGCAACGCACGCTCGTAATTCAGTCATTTTATGGAGTATCATCACCAGATTTTGAACATAGCCATTTCAGGACATCTACTCATGAACAGTGTCACTGTCATTTGTTTAACACTGATTTCCCACAGCAAGCACGCTATTCTGCACCAGAAGTGCAAAAACACATTTCTGCTAGGATGTGAACAATGACAGCTGTATTGTTCATAAGTACGTGTGACAAAATGCCAATGTTGAAAATCTGGCATGAAAATATTGCACATTCACGTAGTTACGAGCGTGCATAGCAATTGCACAGTGCACGCTAGTGAAACAGTCACTTTGGGAATTTTTTCCACCAAATTTGCAACATAGGCTTTTTGAGAGCCCACCTCAAGAACACTGGCACTGTCATTTCATTAATCGGCCCCGAAACGTGATTCCAAGCAGTGACCACAAAATCACCTTTTGGGGCCAATTAACACCATGACAGTTCAAAATTCATGAGGAGGGGTCCCAAAACCCCACGTTGAAAATTTGGTGAAAAATTCCCAAAATGCCTGAGATATGCACTAAAGTTGAAAAACCTTATTTATTACATTATACAGCTTACCGGCATTTCCTCAGTTCGCAGTTGGCTTTGAAGAGTGCAGACATGTTCCTGGTCCACTGAAGATCATCGCACCGAGCTCCAGAGGTAAGTATGGGGTGAGGAGGGTGTGGGGAGGCAGGGTGCGCAGTGGGTGGGTGCAGGTTGCGGGTCGGTGCAGGGCAAGCACAGAAGGACAGTTTCATGTCAAGAGCAGCAAAGATATCTCTGGTTCGGAGGCCGTGGCAGAGAGCCAGTTGATATTCAGGTCACCAACAATTATCTGGGCCATTTTAGGTGGCAGGCCAAAGAGGTAGCCAGTAAGTGACTGAATGGTGAGGTCTTGCTTTCTGGGGAAAATTTAGGCAACGATGAGAAAGAGTGGGCCCTTACCAGGGTTGGGAGAGATTTTTAGTGTGAGGGCTTGTGCCCCATTATCAAGCTTGGGTGGTGGAAGTGCATGTCCAAGGAGGAAGTCACGCATATAGACAGCACAACCACCTCCACACTAACCCACCCGATCTTTCCTGAAAAGAGTGTAACCAGGAAGGGAGATGAAGGAGTGAGGCATGGATTTGGATAACCAGGGTTTGATGAGTGTGACAATGTCTGGTTGGTGCTGAGTAACCCAGTATCGGAATGCAGCAGCCTTCTTAAGGAGGCTGCAAATGTTCATAGAAGCTATGCGGAGTACTTGAGCCTGGGCAGGCTTGTTCATAAGGCTGGGCATGGGGCCAGGGTTTGGATGAATGTTACCTGATAGAAGCAACAGGAGGGTGATTAGGCACACCAAAGCATGGTAGTGTTTGTGCCATCTCTCCTTGCGACTGGACATGGGGCTGGGTGCTAGGGTGCAAGGGGTGGGTAAAGTAAGAAGGGTGGGACAGGCATTGAGGAGAAGAGACTACAGTATGGAGTGAGAAGTAAGAGGTAGCATGGGTGAAGTGGGGGTACCGAGGGGGAGGTGATCGAGCATCAGGGGGGTCTGGTAGAGGTGTTGCAGATAAGAGGGGGGTACTATGCGTAGAGGGTGATGATCCTAAATAAGGTGGGGCTGGTGTAGGAAGTAGGAGGAGGGCCATAGTCAGTGTCAATGCACTTGATCTCCGATGCATTGAGGACAATAAATTATTTGGACACGAGAGAGGATCACCCCTTTAAGAAGATACGGAAAGGAGAGCCCCTTTAAGGAGTTGCTGTAATTGACTAGTGTGAGGCCTCAGGGGGCAGGGATCACAGGGGAAGTGTACTTAATAAAGGAGGGAGGAGGATGGGTGAAAAAATTGTCCAGAGAGCAGTACAGCAAGGCAGTGGCTGAGCTGTGTTTTGAAAAAGGTGCCTTATGCGCTTTCTTTCTCAATGGGGATCTGCACCATCCAATTGGGAAGCAGTCACAGTCCCCAGGAGCCAGTCCAATCATGGGGATTGAAGCCTTACAGCTCCTGGCTAGGAGCTGACCAAATGTACCTCCTTTCCTTGGTCAGAAGGTGGCAGTCTGGATGCAGAGGTCCGGCTGCCAGCAGGAAGCAGTGCCAGGGCCACTCGGCTGAAGTGGAGAGCCTGGCTTGGGCTTGTGGCTGCTTTCCTTGGTCAGGCGGTGGCAGGCTGGATGCAGAGGTCTGGCTGCCAGCAGGTAGCAATGCCAGGGCCACTTGGCTGAAGTGGAGAGCCTGGTTTGGGCTTGTGGCTGCTTTCCTTAGTCAGGGGGTGGTGGGCTGGTTGCAGAGGTCCGGTCGCCAGCAGGTAGCAGTGTCAGGGCCACTTGGCTGAAGTGGAGAGCCTGGTTTGGGCTTGTGGCTGCTTTCCTTGGTTTGGGGTGGTGGGCTGGATGCAGAGGTCCAGCCGCCAGCAGGTAGTAGCGGTACGGCCACTCGGCTGAAGTTCTTCTAAAGCTGTTGACAAAGTTTTGCTACCTTCTACTGTTGCTGCCGACCTGTATTCTGTCCGTCTGACTACTGCTCCTGCTGATATTGATACCTTGCTAATATTGGAAGAACAGCATTATTTTGCAAAAAGAATGGAGCTTTTAGCTCTTAAGCAACCTGCTGCTGTGTTACCTGGAGTTTCTCCTGCTGACTCACCTATTCTGAATGCAGCTGCTTAGCCTCCTAACACTTCTAAGATTGCTTTGACACTTCCTCATTCCTCTTTGCCTCGTTCATCCTGTTCAGAACCAGCAGCTTGTGCTTTGACTGATGGTCTCTCAGATGGGGGCCCACCTGGAATGGCATTAATGGCTGTTGATCAGACCAGCCTAAGATGTGCCCCACTACCTAATGCAGGAGACCCAAGTGCAGATTGGTCTGTGGATTCTGCTCTCAGTGTGGCAGGTTGGGAAAAAGATCCTGCAGCTGGAACCTGGCGCTCCAGTACTTCTCCTATATGGATTCCAGTGGAAAATGCAGACATTGCTTTACCTGTTACTCCTACGACTCCCACTCATTCTCTACCCTCAGAACTATCTTTGCCTCCTGAATTACATCTAACCCAAGACCCTACTTTAATCTTAAGCTGTGATAAACCTATTCTGGAGTCAACTTCTGATACTGAACAAGCTGCGCAACATTTGAATTCCCAGGGTCCTGGGTCTCGTCCACCACCTGTAAAACAAACTACTTCTTCTAGACCTACTACCTCCAAGACCTGTGCCTCTTGCTTTTCGGTTCCCATGCAGCAAGCAAAAAGGCATAATGCAGTCAGGCTACAATATTTGGGTGGAATGACTGAAATGCCTGACCGTGTTTTTGTAGGTCGAGCTTTGCTCAAAGACTCTATGAGATTTTTTTCGTATGAAATCCATGCTTATGAGCCTAATTTTGATGTTAGCTTTAAAACTTTAACTGGGTTAGAAAGGTTTTGGACTATGTTCCAGAAACTGAAATCTACTCCATTATGGGCCCCTTTTACTGCTATCCCCTTAACTAAACCTGCAAAAAAGAATATTACCATTTTATTGTGCAATGAGGGGGTGAGTTTAAATAATATCACTGTTTGGTTGAAACAGCATTGTACTATTCTTACAGACCCAGAAGCCATTTTTGACACAGAAAACTTGAGGACAGGGGGTTTGAAAGTGAGGGTTATGCTTAAAACTACAGATGCTGGTATACAGCATTTACCTAATAGTTTCATGTTGGGTAAGGATAGGGGGTTCTTTTTTACCCTGGACAACCAAAAGCATCTTACAACTGTGGCTCCATTAGTCATCTTAGCAGCATTTGTGACATGGTGAAATGTTCTGTTTGTGGTGAACTAGGCCATGCTGGTTCCCAATGTGTTGAAGAACCTAAATGTGTTCTCTGTGATGAATCTGGCCACACTTTTCAGCAGTGTACTTGGGCTGCTCATAACTCCCCAACTCTGGCTGATGGGGAGGAACAGCTGCTGATTATTACTGTAGCACAAGGTTCTAAGCTTAATGACCAGCCATCTGGCCCCCCCCCCCGAGTAAAAGACAGTCACTTCATTCTTTGGATGCACAACCCCAACCCTTGTCACAACCTGCTGACCTGTATGGGGATAAGATAGAGACCCCTATTGCCTTACGCCTCTTCCAGCTGTTTCTGTACCTGATCCCCCTCCCTCTCCCCACGCCCTCGCCTGGTAGTTGTAGTATGGTTCCCTTAGCTCCTGTTCCTCCTTCTGATATACCTGCCGGTACTATGGATCCCCCCCCCCCCGGAAGCAGTTGCCCCTAAAACCAGAGTTACACGGGACTCTAGAAAACTGGGGTCACCCTTTTCCAAGGTTTCAAAAATGGATGATATCACCTTAGAGAATAAATATGAACTGTTACATGAACCCTCGGAAAATACAGATTCTGACTCCTCATCTGTGCTTTCCTTTCATCCAGAACTAACTACAGATACAGAGGTTCCTGTTGATAATATGGGGTCTCAAAAGAGGAAGGCCAGGGCTAAAGTTAAGCATAAGGAAAGTGTTTCCCGGAGGGGTAAACCTAGGTAATGGTATTATACCTTGTGAATTGTCCTACGCTTTACTATTTTGATGGCACCGTCCTTTTCTATACATACTGTGAATGTTAACAGTATAAAAAGGCAGCCTAAGAGAGAGAGAGAGATTCATTTTTTTCTTTTTTGTCTTGTCTCATGGTTGGGATGATACCGTTACATGATGTTAGACTTCAATCCCTTCCTGAGATTACACGGGCACAGAAGGCATGGTTTCCTGGCCCTTCTTTTTGGTCCTTTGGACAGGAGATTTGTTCAGGTTTAAGAACATTATTTAACATACCTGATGTTCATATTGTTAAAGTACTTGATTTATATCTGGGTAGATTATTACTTCTTGATGTTAGACTTTATAATATGGCCTATAGGATTATAAATATTTATGCACCACAATCTAAGTCCCTTAGAATTAATTTCCTGAAGATTGCTCAACCTTATCTTTGTACTTCTAAATATGTTGTCTTTAGGGGAGACTTTAATTGTGGTTTATCCACTAAAGACACATCACACACCTCAAAAACTAGTAAGTTATTTTGTGATACTAATTTTTCTAAAAGAATGTTGCATTCAGGATGGATACCATATGCTGAATCACACACATACACCGGCCTTTCATAAAGGAACATTGGCCACCCGTATTGATTTCTTTTTTGTATCACAGCACTTGCATCTTTCTGCTGCTGCAGTGACTGCTGTGGAATTTTCTGACCATAATCTTTAACCATTACTTTAGTTACTACCCACAATAGAATGTTTGGTCCAGGTACATGGAAATCGAATACAAACTTAATAAGTGACTTACAGTTATTAAATCAACTTAAAATATTTTTTCAGGCTAGGAAATCTGTTTTTATTCTATATGATGACTTATGGAGGTGGTGGTCTGATACTAAATCAGACTTATAGCATTTATTAAAGCAGTTTAGCAAACAACATCATACTACCCTGTATTTTGGCTACCACAGGATGCGGCATCGGTTACAGAAACTTCTCACCTTGTCATATACTACGGGCCATGATTTTACTAAACAAATCAGTAAACTAAAAACTGATCTTACTGCTTACCATTCTAACAAATTTACATTGTTACAACAGCAGCAAAGATTTGGTGTTACAGGCTCCTATGATGTGGTTTGTCCATTTGACAGTTGCACCAAATGCATTGATACTAAAGTGTTTAAGGTTCTTCTTGATGAGGATCACAATGGAATTACTGATAATTTGGGAATTCAGCACTGTATAGCTGATTATACCAGAAAGTTGTTTGGTCCCATAGCTTCCCAGGTGGATGAGGCCTCTGCCTACCTTTCCAGCCTTGAGATCCTTGACATCCCCCAATCTTTAACTGACTTGACTGCTACAGATATACAGGGACAGAAAGTGGATGAGGTGATTTGTGCCTTACCTTTGGGAGTGACTCCAGGGTTGGATGGACTTCCAAATTAACTTTATAAATTATTAAGTGTTGATCTGAGTGGTGAATTGGCTGTTGTGTTTAATTTTTTCCTACAAGCGGACACTTTGTCATTGGACATGAATATGGGTAGCCTCAGTTATATATATAAAAAAGGTGATGAGAGACTGCTACAAAATTGGAGACCTCTTAGCCTTTTAAATACAGATTTTAAGATCTTGGCTAAAATCCTACCTCTTCACCTGTTGAAAATTGCACAATGTGTGATTTCTACAGCTCAGTTTAGTAACATACCAGGGAGAAGTATTTCAGTTCACATTATCCTGTTATGGGAACTGGCTGAATGGGGAAATCATGTTCTGCTGGAGGGCTACTTGATTTCCTTGGACCAAAAACAGGCCTTTGATTCAGTTAATCATGATTTTTTATGGTGTACTTTACATCATTATCATGTCCCTGATAGGACTATTTACTGGCTCAGATTATTGCATCATTCTGCTACAATAGTCCCTATCGCGAATGGATGGAGGGGTCCTATGATACCATTAATGAGAGGGGTTAGACAGGGTTGTCCGCTTAGCCCTATTTTGTACATCTTTTTTTAGATCCTTTGCTTCATTCTATTAACAATTCTCAAACTATAGTTCCGCTTTCTACTCTGTTACATTCCACCCCCATACTGCCATGGCCTATGCAGATGATATGAGTCTGGTTGTGGCAGATGTACCTTCAGTAAGTGAAGCTGTACATCAATGTTTAGTGTTTGGGTCCATTTCTGGGGCATCTCTGAACCTGGATAAGTGTGTAAGTGGAAAATTAGGTGTTGGTGGCTTGAGGGACTCTATAGTTTCTAACATTAGGATTAGCTCCGATCCTATTAAGATTTGGGGAATTATGTTTGGGGATAGTTCTCTGGATATTTTAAATTGAGGTCCTAAAATGGATGTTGTACAAGCTAAAGTTACTCTTAGGAATAAATGGAAGTTAGGGAAAAAGAAAAGGGTTTATATGATTCAGACTCATTTGATTCCAGTTTTTCTTTTTCTGAGCTATATTTTCCCCCCTCTGCGGAGTTTTGAGACTAGGCTGTTTAGTATTTTTTTTCAGGCATTATGGGGCAGTCACCTCAATCCAATCAAATGAAACTTAACTTACTTACCTCTTAAGCAGGGTGGTCTAAATATGGTTCATCCTTTATTGTTTTATAATAGTATTTTTTATGGCTAATATTAAACCTCTTTTGACTAATTGTGATAAGGGCTGGGAATCTTGGCTTTTTGAGCCCTGTAGTCCATGGTTTAGGCTCTGGGAATCAAATAGTCTTAAAACAGTTAGGAGTATTCCTTTTATACCAAGTTATGTTAGAGAGACTTTCTTATGACTTAAGCAGTGGCATATTTTAAGTACTATGGTAATAACCCTCCAAAGGAAGACCTTGTATGGGCATTTACTCGATCAGATTTGTACTGAACCCATTGTTTTTCATAAGTGTCTGGAACCCTATCTGGACAGTCTTGTGACACTTTTGCATAACACACGGATTCCTCAGCGGATGTGGGATCTACATTGGTTAAGCTGCCACGAGAAATTTTTTTTTTGCACTTAGTCTTTTAATTGGAAGATTTCAGACTTTGTTTCAGAACTTTAACCATTAAATCAAATGGCTGCCAAAGTGGTTTGCAACATTACCACTCACTACACACAGCGGAAGCTTCAGGACTACATCACAGGACAGGCATATCTATAGGTAATACATCTAGTTATTCAAACATCTTCTACAGGATGACTATACACCTAGTTAATCGTACAACAGTGATAATAAGAGGAAACATAAGAGACAATTACATACTCATCGTTCAAAAGGATGGAAACAGTAGTAGTTGAGCTTCTTCCCATACAGTGAGAAACCGATAGTGGTGGGGGGGACCACAGATTGATCATCTAGAAATGGAGCATTTATGATAGCTATATAAAGAGAAGCAATAACAGTGTTTAATAACCAAGCAACCATTTTACTAGGAAGTCAGGGGGGTTTCAGTTTGCCCTTCAGATATCTGGAGGGCAAGGCTCGCTTATTAGAGTCAATATACAGCATGTAGGGGGCCCATATTTCAGCAAATTTCTTTAGACACTGGTTTCTAAGTATGATATCCTAGTCAAAGTGACCATCCTTTCCAAAGCACTAAGCCATTCTGAAATGGAGGGGACGTCTGCAGTTCTCCATCATCATATAATAAGTCATTTACATTCTATCGAGGCCTGTATAAGCCATAATAAAGAAGCTCTGGGTAGGGTAAGAGTTTCAGGGGTTAGGCCCAGTACCCATAGACCTGGATCTGCTGGGAGGGTCATCATTAGGATGGTAGAGCAGTGTTGTATTACTGCCTCCCAGAAGGGCTTCAGAGGTGTACATGACCACAGGATGTGGAGCAGATCTGCCTCTGGGGCCTCACACCTCCAGCAATAGTTATTGGAAAGAAGCCCCAACCTTTTTAGTTGGGATGGAGTGTAGTACCAAAGGTGCAGTATTTTGTTCTGTAGAAGGAGGCTTTGGGGGATGCAGCAGGCCTGATGAGTTCTCAGCCAACACTGTCGCCATTGTAGATCCGTAATGGTAGTGTCCAATGTGGTAGCCCACTTGAGCTTGGCCGGCAGAGATGGATTAGGAGCACTATCTCTTAGGAACCTCTGTATAAGACCAGCCCTGCCTTTGGAATGCGTAAGCCATTTTACGAGAGGAAGTGTAGGGGATTTAGCAGTTTTGCATTTTTTACAAGAAACACAGGTGCATCTCCTCCTAACCCAAGATTGGTAGAGTCTTCTCATTTGAAGGTATTTCCAAAAGTCATTATGGGGCAGGTCATACCTGACTTGTAAACTTTGGAATGAGTCCATATCAGAGTGTCCCGGGGATTCTAGATCCCCAATATTCCTTATACCTTTAGAAGCCCATCCCATCCAGTTCAAGAGGGAGTTGTTAATACAGAGGTAGGGATTCTGCCAGAGTGGAATGTAATTCCCCAAATCAAGACAGTGGGAGAACCTATGCCCCAGTTTTTGCCATGCTAAATGAGCCTGTTGATGGAAAGCCAACTCTTATGTTGTTTGGGTAGAGGATATGGCACAAGAGCAGACACTGAGGGGTCCTTCATAAAGTCTCTTTCTATTTGGATCCAAGCTGGAGGGTGGTCGGTGTGTTGGAAGCCTTTGTCTTTTAATGTCTTTGCTATGATAAACGCAATGGAGTTCTGATAAAAATCTGGTAAATTCCACCCCCTGTTAGATTTTGAGCCCTTAGCTTGGCCCTACTATATCTGGGCCTGGTAGAACCCCAGTGAAAGGAACTAATCAGTGTGTTTAACTTTTGGTTCCAAATATTGGGCAAGAGGAAGGGAATGTGAGATATTAAGTGATATACTCTAGGGGCAAGCAGCATTTTAATCGTAGCGATCTTGCATGCCATAGAAAGATGCAGATGTGCCCATCTGTTTGTGGCAGTTTGAAGTTTGGCCAGAAGCGGTTTTAAATTAATGTCCATTAGGGTTGAGACTTTGGAAGTAAACCAGATGCCCAAATATTTTATGTCCAGTTTAGCCCAGGCTAATCCCTGAGTTCCCACACTAACCGATGAGGAAAGATAGTTAAGAGGAAGGACTTCCAACTTTACCACATTAATGTGTAAGCCAGAGAGTTCACCAAAGGTTTTTAGTGTAGATAGGACGTGTGGGAGGCTGTGTGGTAGGTCATGGGTCAGGATCAGACAATCGTCGGCATACAACTTGGTGGTGTAGCATTTGTCTTTAACTGGAATACCACAAATGTGCAGATGATTCCTTAGGACAGCTGCAAGAGATTTAATACAATCACAAAAAGTAAAGGGGACAGTGGACAGCCTTGTCTGGTGCCTCTGTGCATGTGAAATGGATCAGATATGGCATTGTTAGTAAGAACGCTGGCAGTAAGACATGCAAAGAGTATTTTTATCCAAGTGGAAAAATAAGGGCCAATGTTAAGAGTGTTCAGGACAGCATGTAAATATTCCCAGCTGACCAAATCAAGTGCCTTCTCGACATCAATGGTAATTTCTGCCGCCTGGGTAGAAAGTGAAGCCATCACCTGTATTAATGATACTAGGGCCCAAATATGGTCTGAACTGACTCTGCCCTTAACAAAACCCACCTGTGATGGATGAATAATCTCTGGAAGAAATTCCTCCAGTCTGGTAGCGAGGACTTTGGCCAGAATGTTCACATCAACATTATTTAACAAAATGGGCCTATAGCTAGCTGGAAGGGAGAGATCTTTACCCTCTTTCGGAAGTATGGTAATTAGGGTCTCAGATAGGGTGAGAGGAATTTGCCCACAGGAGTACGCTTCGTTCAACATATTCGCCAAGAGGGTTATAATCAAGGGCTGAATCAGTTTGTAAAAGTCCACCGAAAAACCATCCCCACCCAGGGGCTTTGTAGGGAGCCATCTTATTAATGGCTCTTCGGATTTCCTCCTCCGTGATGGGTTGATCCAGTATATCTCTCTGTGAAGCAGATAGCTTAGTGAGGGGTAAGGGCTCGATAAATTGAGCATAAGAGTTTTTGTTCCAGCACCCATGTGAGGAGTAAAGTGTTTTATAGAAGTTGGTCATAATATTGTTAATTGAAGAGGGGTTTAAGGAGAGCTTCCCTGACTGGTCCCGTAGGCTGATAATAGTTCTTTCAGCTTGTCTTTGTTTTAACCGAAAAGCCAACAACTTGCTAGCCTTTTCACCCTCAGCCTGGTATCAGTGTCGGGATCTTTGAATATAGAGCTCAGCCTTCCTACTTACTAGCGTGTTAATTTTTATTCATATGGAAGACAGGGCGGATATAACCAATGGTGACTGAAGTAATGAGGGCTTCTCTTTGTATTTAACCTCCATACTTTTTTAAGTATTCTCTAACTGCTGAAGTTCCTGGTACCTCATCTTCCGTCTGTGTGAGGCGAATCTAATAATTCATCCCCTAATGGTGGCCTTGTAGGCCTCCCATATGCTTGCTGCAGAGGCAGAGGAAGGGGAACTGTGCTGAAAGAATTCTTCTGTGGCTGTTCGAAGCCACTGAGCAAAGTCTTTGTCCAACGGTACGAGGGGGTTGAACCTCCATAATAATGATTTGGAGGTTCGTATGGCAGGTAAGAGGCTAAGGGAGACAGGGGCATGATCGGAGATATAGACTTGGAAGATCTCTACCCCAGAGGTAGCCATAGATAGAGTAGGGGAAGTGAGCCAAAAAACTAATCTACTTGCCATTTGGTGTGGAACAGAGAAAAAGGTGAAGTCCTTTGCTGAGGAATTCAAAACCCGCCACACATCTGACAGCTGGTGTAGAGACATAAGCTCCTGCAGTGCCTGCAGGGCTCTACAATGGGGCTCCGGTCTGGCATTGGATCTGTCCAGAAGGCTATCCAACACCAGAGTAAAGTCCCCACCTAATAGCAAATCTGGATTGTCATAAGAAATGTCCTTGAGTTTTTGAGAAATGGAATGGAAAAATTCTGGAGAATCCTCATTGGGGCTGTATATATTTGCCAGGATCAGGGGACCTGAGGGGGTAGCAACCTTCATGATGATCCACCTACCATCACCCCCCCCAAAAAAAACCTCTTTAGATTGCCATTGCAGCGATTTATGCAACAAAATGGATATACCCCATTTGGCTGATTTGGCCGTACAGTGTACATCGGTGCCCACCCAATCCCTCACCAGTTTCGAAGCTTATTTGGAACTTAATTTAGTCTCCTGCAAAAAGGCGGCTTGGGTACCCAGCTTCTTTAGCCCAGCCAGAACTGATTTCCTTTGTATGGGAGAGTTCAAACCCCTAACATTTCCAGTAGTGGTTGTGATATTCAGAAAGTTAGTCATTATCAAGATGGATCATCCATTTTGCGTGCCAACAACTATAAACAAACACTGAAACCATCCTAAGAGATAGTTGAATTTTAGCATAGATACTCCAATATATAACTAAGGGTCCGCACCCTAGAATCAGTAATGTAGCAGCCATGAATACGGCCACAAAATGCCCAACATAAGTTTTAGCAACTCCTGAAATAATTTTTGCATCTAATGTTATCTCTAGTAAGATGCCAAAGGAACAAGGAAACTGATATACCACCTCGGTATAGGCCAGATGTGTCCAGAATGATATCTTACCCCAAGGGGTTAAGATATGTAAGGTGGAGAGGGAAACCACAACTGAAAGGCAAGACGTTGGAATAACTACTTGAGCTACTCCAAAGAAATGTTGAGCGGTCTCTCTGAGATTCTCATAGGGATTGTAGTCTATTATCGACCAGGAAGGGGGAAAGAAGTCCAGCACCTCCCAATGGCCCAAAACTCTCCCCGGGGGTGGGGGTGGAGTTACGAATAGAGTGTGGGTACCAAGCCCCACATCTTGGTCAGCATGTTATATGCAACACTGACCATTGAAAACGTTGTATGGAGGTGACCAGCTATTCATATCCTGAAATAAAGGCACCCATAATCACCCTAGGCTGGCCTATGCCCATAGAGATACTTGAAAAAGGGGGGCCCTAATGCAATTGGTATTAAGTGAAATGTAACAAAGTTCCTTCACTATATCGTAAAGGATTATACCTGTACCTAAAGGGTGCGTTGCCTGTAGTTGCTCATTTTCCCTGTGTCAGGCATTATAGTGCTAACCCCCTTAAATCATCACCCCTGGGTGAGTCTAATGGCATGCATGAACGTCGCTAGACATCAAATGCTAGGGGCACTGGGAATAGAAACTAAACACCATTAACTATGATTATGTGTAGTATGTCCATAACCATTATTGTAACCAAAACTGTAGCGTATTAAACACTTAATATACCCAACTAAATAACAGCTTAGTATGAAATAACCTTATCCCCAAAGGTAGAAATCTGCCTACAAATCTGCCTTCTCGGGTCCTATTTCAATACCAACCATAGGAGCTATCCCCTGGTTACCCAGACACCTTGTTTGTACAAGGCAGTGGCCCCACATTACTGACATGACATCAAGTACCAGCAAACAAGCTGGGTCAAGGTATTGTGTCTGGGACTGATAAATCTTGAACCTGAAATACAACCCCTCATTCAGACATTTAAGGTTATGATGTTTAGATACAAAATCCTAACGGGGGGCAAGCAAGTAAGTTCTAAAGTAATGCAGCAATACCACTTTCTCACTTGTTCTTGTTAACGATAACATCTCCTCACCAGAGGGGAATTAAAGACACTAACACATTAACAATTGCAGAGACTGAACTGCCCAAAAGAAAAAGAAAAACAAACCAGCACAGATTCCCCGGGTCCTGTGCTGTATTATTAGTCAATACTGAGCAAGCGGTGCGACTGAGGCGTCCTGAAGAATCGGGGTGAACTCAACCCTGAGAGGAGGCAGGAAAGCTCGGTGAACGATCGCCACAGTGGCCACTGGGCCTCACAGTTGGTAAGGGCACCTCACAGGAGAGGATTAAATTAAAGAGATCCCAATCAGCATAAGTGGGCGACGCCCAAAGATTTCAACTACACCACTTACTTCAGCAGACCATGTGTGTATTTTAGTCCTGGGTCTTTTATCCTTCTGAAGTGGTCAGCAACATGCTCGTGGTACTTTTGTCTTCATGAGGGCTCCACAGTTCAGCTGACCAGTCCTTGTCGAAGGGAGCCCAGTCAGTCACCACATCCACCTGGACCAGGCAAACGGCTTCTTCATGGCTACCGCTATTCTCGGGCAAAGCCAGCACTGCCAGTATCAGCTCCCCAAGCGGCTTGTAGCGATTGGACAATTTAATAGGCATAGAGTAAGTGGAGGAGCTGTCACTTCCTGAGAACTGTTGAACCCGTTGCCGGCTACTCATGCGGCTTCTCTGCCGCCGGTGGAAGGGACCTTCCTGATTTACCAGGCATTTTTTTCCATTGTCTGTTCTTGTGGTGCAACTGTCATTCAGACCTTTCGGCTGGTGCCGGGGTGCTGTACAAACGCGGCCAGGAGAGCAGTCCAGTGGAATCGAAGTATCCACGGGTGGTGCAGTTTCACCACGAGGATGTGGAGCAAGATCTTGGTGCAGCCTAGAATCACTTCCAGTATCCTCCAAGAAAAGTTCCACCTCAGCAGGGGAGTTGAAGGTAAGATATTCTCCTTTGTATAATACTCAGAGCTGCGAGGGATATCTTAGAGACGTAGGTAGGTTGAGTTTGTAGAGGGACTGCTTTACCAGCCCATAGGCTCTCCATCTCCAGGACAAATTGTAAGAATAATCCTGGAAAATCTGAACAGATGCCCCATCCCATCTGAGCATTCTAATGTCCTGTGCAGCCTTCAGGCACTGTTCTTTAATCATATACCTTAAGAATTTACAGAGTATTGGCCAGGGTCGATCTCCAGGCTGGGGTTTTGGGGCTAGTGACCTATGGGCCCTTTCCAGCTCCAAGGGAGAAAGATGATCCAACTTGAGCATAAGTAGAAGGGCTTTTTGTAAAAAGGAAATCATATCTGGGTCCTCAGCCCCCTCTTGTAGTCCCACAATCTGAATGTTCTCCCTTCTCCCTCGATTTTCAAGGTCATCGACCTTGGCCAGTAAGTACTGTATTTGGATATGATGGTCCTAAACTTGTAGAAATTGGCTGTGTAAAATCTAATCCTGTTGCTTGATTAGAAGTTCAATATCCCCCGCTCTGGAAGTGAGTTTTTCCATATCCCTTTTGGTAGTAGATGTAGTAGAAATAAGTGCAGCCGTATCAAGTAACACTTTGCTTAGCATGGAAGTAATGTTGCCCATTTGTTGTTCCACTGTTTGAGTAAGGGGGAATCTGAGGATCATTGGAATGAGCCATCTTCAGTCTGCAAGAATGCTTAACAGCTAGAGCCTGGAGGCCTGTCAGTGTCTTACAGGCCTGAAGTGGAAACATCAAAGTCCAATATAATTGCAATCCCTTGTTTGATTTTTTTCACTATAGAGGTTTTAGGCTTCAGCTCGACGTGCAGAATGCAAATCCAAAGAGATATCCTGTGGAAATAGTTGCTGAAATTCTGGATGCAATAGGATGGATGAAGCTGGAACTGCAGCAGATTAGCTATACACCTTCCATCTTGGCTGGCTAGCTCCTCCCCCGCCACGAGAAAATTAATGTGAAAGCAAACTAAAAGCATAAACAGCTGAGGGAAAGATTTTTTTCTAGATTAGGCTGTATACAACAGGAAGAGACAATACATCATTTACTCTTCCATTGTACCTACATACGAGGTTTCTGGTCTTTTCTTGCAACTAGGTGGAATGAACCTTTATTTGCATCTGTTTCTTGTATGAATTTAATGTATGGTGTCTTCTCGCATGTCTGGAGAAATTGGAATATTGACACTTTGAATGTTACTTTTACAGTTTTGAAATGGCATATTTGGACTGCAAGATGTCTATTTACTCTACAACAATTAGATCTGTCCCATCAGGTTATATTGCAAAAAGCTGAATCTGATTTACAATCTGTTTAGTTTTCTGAACTGCAGACGATACCTAACAGAACTGTATTATAATTGTGGACGTGTTTGCCTTGGATCACTGACTCAGATGTTCCTGTAACATGATTTTCTTTCCCTCTGCATTGCCTTTATTTTCTGTTGTTGTACTTAGTTTTCATGTCGATAACAATTTCCCCTACTCTTTTTCGATAAGTGCCATGGGATCTTTAGCATACACCTGAACTACCACCAATCCTTGCAGAAGGGACCTTGGTTTAAGGTCTCATCTGAAAGACGTCACCTCAGATGTGCAGCACCCCTCTCATGCTGCACTACAGTGTCAGTATTGGGATATTAACTTAAGTGGCAAATGTGGAAACTGAACCCACAGCCCTCTGATCTCCAGGCCTCAGAGGCGAGTGTGCTACCTACTGAGCCACTGACATAGTTTATGCTGGAGTGCATTCTTTTGTTTTGATTTGAGCTGGGCCTCCAATTTGGGACTAAATAATATGCACTCTGTTTTGATAACTTTTTCTGTTTCATATGTGTATGAGACATTTTGGTTATTTGGACTAGTTGTGAACACTACATTGTGGGATCACAGAAGCGACCTCAGGTTAGAGGTGCTGAGCAGTAACCCCCCCCCCTTTTTATCGTTCTTCTGTTAATTCATCCTGTTAGTTCTGTGGTCTCTGATATACAGTGGCATCCCCCAGGATCAAACACACTTTTAATGCACTCTGCAGTATGCTGCAGCAGACCTACTGAATAAAACAACGTAATTTCAATGGCAATTAGTCCTCTTTGTCATGTAGGAAACTGTGGCATTCACTTCATCCTGAAAATGTTACATTCTTCTAAATGACAAAGGGGACTAATTACCAATGAAATTACATTACTTTATTCAGTAGGTCTTCTGCAGCATTCTGCAGAGTGCTGCAAACTGCTGCAGACTTGTGTTTCATCCTGGGGGGCGCCACTGTATTTACCCAGGGTTTATTTCACAGGGTTTTGTTTTTGACAGTGTCATTTTTATTGGGTCTTTCTTTGCTGGCTGAATGGTACTTGTCAGATTTTATGATAAGTTCATCCAAGCCACCTCAGCCAATTTCTTTATAGGGCGAATTTTCTCCTCCTCCTATTGGATGTGTCCCCTACCCTCTCCTCCATTGATTGTATGGAGTTCTCAGGGGAGATGTTTCCAATTTGTTTTGCTTTTGTTACTGTTTTATAGTGTTGGCTTTTTAGGCCTTGTTCATACTTTCTCTTCTTACTTTATTCTTTTTCTTTTCTGTATTTTAGGGCACAAGGATTGTTGGCATTTTTGGTGTGAGGTACTTTTGCAGTGTTGTACTGTTTTTAGGGAGATTATATGTTCTAGAATAGATATGGAACCTGCTTCAGATTGGTGTGGCTACTTAGCTTCTCCTCACCAGTACTGGTTCCTTAATACATTGTTTCTATTATGGAAGGATCACAGCTAACTTGTGTTACCTGGAATATCAAAGGGGGCAACTCTCCTAGGAAGCTTATTCGGGTACTGAAACACTTGGTCACCTTTCAACCTGATATCACTTTCCTCCAAGAAACACATTTGGTAACTAAAGATGTACACTTTTTCCATAGATTGTGGGTGGGGCACTTGTTTGGTACTGGAAACAGTTCCCATAGAGCTGGGGTAATCATTTTAATCCATAAGCATCTAGCTTTTAAAATAATTAAGGAATGATAATTAAGGAATATGCAAACTTCAAAGGCAGGCACCTTCTCCTTTGTGCTGTGGTTGGTACATCTGACATGTTGGTGGAAAACGTATATGGTCCCAATTTGGACTCTTACTCTTTTTTTGTTTATCTTATGAATATTCTTTCTGCTCATGATTCATTGCCTAAACTTCCATTGGTAGACTGGAACCTCAAAATGGATGGATGACGCCCTATATAGGTAGGGCAATACTTGCAAAGACCTTTCTCTGGCACAAAGGGCACTCCATGACCTATTAGATAATTGTGGGCTGGTTGACCTTTGACATATTCTCCATCCATCCCAAAGGGAATAGACTTTCTCCTCCCCCATCCTTCACACCCACTCTCCTATCGGTTATGCCCTGGTGAGCTTGAGTTTTATTCAAACTGTTTGCCACTGTGAAGTCCATATCATTTTAATTTCTGTAGTGGAGAGAAATAAACAGTGGAGGCTCAATAACCACAGCTCGAGAGATGAGTGGTGTTGCAACAGGCTGAAACAAATGACCACAGATTATTTTGCCACAGATTCCTCATCTGTTGATTTGCCAGCAGTGTGTTGGAGCTCATATAAATGCATACTTCATGGGGAGCTTATTGGGACACCTCCACATGAATTAAGTGTAAAGAGAAAAAAGCTTGGGAGTTGCTGATCCAGCCAGGTGGTGCTAAGGGTTGAGGTGCTGGATGCCACACCTCATGCCACACTGGTGACCCGTGTTCAGGAATGAGCATGGGCCATCTGGGGTCAGCAGGGGAGGTCCAGGATAGAGCATATGGAGGACTGCTCTCCTCTCCCAAGGATGGAGGACTGGCACTCCCACCTAATGACTACCCCCAGGTGGAGGCCAGAAAGTAGTGCGGGTCAGGGGGGACAGACATAGGGAGGATGGTGTGGGGCTCCTGCAGATGTGCTCATGCCTCCACGTGCACATATCCTGTGTGTGTGCCCCAGCAATGGAGAAGGGAGAAAAAGAGGAAAAACACCTCCGGCTGCAAGATGACAACTGACCTCCCACAGGCTCCGCACCCAGGGACCGGAGAGGGGTAAGTCTCGGTGATACAGGGATGATGAGGCTGGGGGGGGGGTTAGCCATAAGGAGACAGCTGGGGAAGAAGGAGGATAAAGTGTCTAAGCTCGGGAGTTGCTACAGTCTACGCAAATTAGAGAAAAATATTAGTTCATCTTCTCCAGAGGATGAATGAATATGCCTGAATCAGCTTAAAGCCACTTATGCAGAGTTGAATAGGGAGCAAGCAGAGTAGGCCTTATTTTGTTCAAGATGTCATTATGAAATCCATGGAGAAAAAGGCAGTAAGCTTTTGTTGATGAAGCTTAAGCAACTTGAGATGTCTTGCTTGATTAAAAACCTCCACTCTGCTTCCAGTGATGTGGTTTTGACTGCATCCAGAGATAATGCAAGAGAATTTAGACAGTTTTATTTTTTTTTTCTTATCACTGCTATTTTTGTCTCCTTCTGTGTCAAGACCAGCTTGAGGTATCCAGCCGCTGGCCCTGCCCACCCGGAGAGCTGGGTGGCTTATACAGCCATCATGCTGTCCTGCTGGAGGGCCCAATCTGCCACTTCCAGCCAGGACAACCCCGGATCCTCACCGAAGGGACTTCTCACAAGTCCTTCAGGCAGTGCAGGATGCTGCCATCAAGCTGCTCGGTTATGCCCAGCCATTTTTCCTCTGATTTTTGTCCCTCAGGGATGCAGACGCTCAATGACATCAGGCACAATGTGCCGACATCTGCCACTCCCCCCCCCCCAGCTGCCAGCACTCTGGTAGTACCTCCAGGCATCCCCAGAAGTCTCTGCCATATGGCGGTGTTCCCCAACCCACCCCAGGACTAGGAAAGCAGTCAATGGACGTTCGATCCTAGTCCTCCCTTACCAGCCCCCGATAACCTCGGCTCATTCCCAAACCCAGGTTGCCGGTGTGGTGTGAGGTTTAGCATCCAGCGCCTCAACCCTCAGCACCACCAGGCCGGCTATTCAGGCAGTTTTGTACAAATTTATATAGTGCAGAACCAGACCTACCAGATATTGAGACACATATAAAAAATGTTCTATCTTCCACAAATCTTCCTCGGTTGTCACCCAAACGTACCCCAATATTAACTGCCCCTATTAGTGAGTCGGAAGTAGATAAAGAGATTTCCTTTCTCACTTTAGATAAAGCTCTGGGCCCTGATGGATTTTTGCCTAACTTCTATTCCATTTTAAAATCTGAACTAACTTCACACTTGGCAGAGTTCTACAATTGTTGCTATTATAACAATGCTTTCCCTTCTGAGTTTTTAGAAGCTTTCATTTCTTTAATTCCTAAACCATTTAAGGACATACTGGAGGATGGCACGTATCGCCCCGTCTCTCTACTAAATTTAGACATCAAAATTTTGTCCATTATTTTAGCAAACAGTCTGGTTCAGATTTGGCAGCCATTGATTGGCAGAGAGCAAACAGGATTTATGCAGGGCAGGTAAATTTTGGATCATATAAGAAAAATCTTCTATTTACTTTTGGCCTCCAGGAAGTCCAACACCACTGTGATGTTGGTCTCCCTGGATGCTGAAAAAGCATTTTTTTTTATTGCAGTTAATCTTTTTATTGAGGGAACAAAATACCTGTTACAGCAGGTAACATAAAAAGAAAATAAAAGCTGCTTTTAAACTCACTTACAGATATACTGTTCACAGTTTGAGGTTACAGAAGGGTTTGCATAAAGAAGACACATTACTAACAATTATGTAAAAGTTACATTACATAGGAGAGAAGAGATTGTTAGGCATACTTATCCAGGCTCTACAGTATTTCAGTCCATAAACAAGTAGCTGTTAAGTTCAAGGGGGCTTTAGTAACTCGTTTGCGTTTGATACCAGTGGTGTAGGATGAGAATGGGTAACCTGACCTGAATATCGCACTCATATTTCCAGAAAAGCTGCACTTGCTTTTTTAGCAAACTGGATAAGGCGCATATGGGAGACTAACATTTCCATTGCTGCTAAGCAGGCTTGGAATAGTGGAAGACATGAAGTTCTCCAATTCATAAGAATGAGCTGAAGGAGTTCGACCAATGCTTGGGTGAGCCATAACACCTGTGACTGTGACAGTGACCATTCAACAGATGTTATACCAAGTAACCAGAAGGATGGGGAAAGAGGCAGGTTATGGGCTAGGGTAGTTGAGCAAAACTGAATTACCTTTCTCCTTAAGGGCTGAAGGGGTTTACAGCGCCACAGAATGTGAAGTAGATCTGCTACAGGTGTTTAACATCTCCAACATAGGTCCTGAGTGGTCAGTCCCATTTTATGGAGCTGTAAGGGTGTTCTAATCCAAAGGTGAATAATTTTGTTTCTAATAAGGAGGCTCCTTTGATCTGCACAAGCCTTCAGAGCTATTTTCCAACATTTGGACCATTCCTGAGGGGTAAATGAAGCTCCCAACATCCTTTCCCACCTTGTCTTGACTGTTAGGGAAGGATCCAGTGCAGCATCCTTGACCCAACCTTGAATCCTTCCCGCTAACCCTTTGCTTTGTTGGGGACAGAGGGAGCTTATTTTTGAGGGGCCCAGCATGAGTCTCACACATCATGCAAGTACATTTAGATCTAGCCCAAGTATTATATAGGTTACGAAGTTGCAAATATTGCCAAAAGCATTCATGGGGCAGGGAGTGAGAATCTCTCAAATGCTGAAAGGAACAAAAGTTTTCTTGTCCTCCTGAATTAGGTCCTGAAATATGAATATCTGGCAGGCTCTCCAAACTGGCCAGTAAAAGGGTTTCTGGTCTATTTTCAAGAAAGGGTTGTTCCACAGTGGGGTGCGTATGCCAGTACTCAAGCACCTGTGGCTGCATTTACCCAAGGAGTGCCAAGCCTGATGGCTAGATTTGATAATTAGTTACTCCTGCATGGATCTGGGAAAAGGGTGGCCCAGAAAGCAAAGGGGAGAAATATTTCCAAGAGTGGCGCTTTCTATTTCTACCCAAGCTGGGTGTGAAAGGGAATGCCTGTCTAGGCACTTGCACAGTTTAGCTACCTGGAAAGTCTGTGAGTATCTGTTAAAATCAGGAAGGTTCCACTCCCCTGTAGTCCAAGGGACTCTTAACTTTGCTCTGCTGTAGCAAGTTTTTTTTGTACCCCACAGAAACCTACTCATGAGCGTGTGAATTTTTTGCACAAACAGACTTGGGATACTTATGGGGAGATGGGAAAGCAGATAGTACACTTTAGGGGTGAACATCAATTTTAAGGCAGCCATCTTCCCTGCCAAAGATAGGTGTAGCTGCTTCCAACGTATGACACCGCTGGACAATTGGTCCATAGTGGCATAAAGGATTTATATGCCATTGAGGAAATATCTATGGATATTATGGTCCCTAAATACTTAATGTCTTGGTCAACCCACTTTAAACCCACATCCTTAATCATCATGAAGGATGTATGGGGGTTGAGAGGTGCTGTAAAACCTCCGACTTTGATTTGTTAATCCGAAGACTGGATATATTCCCAAACTCAGTAAGGGTATCAATAATGGATGGTAAACTCTCCTGATCATCTCCTGTTAGAATCAGACAATCGTCCACATATGCTTTTGTGTAATATTCCTGATTTCCCATCTTTATACCCTGTATTTCAGTTTGAACCCTTTGAACTTTATACCCTGAGTGCGTATAGCGACCGTCAGGGGTTCCATAGCCATGACGAACAATAAGGGCGAGACTGGACAACCTTGCCTGGTGCCCCTGTGAAGCTGGAAAGGGTGGGACATTGCGGAATTAGTGAGTACTTTACCTACTAGAGACTGATATAATGTACGTATCCAGGAGGAAAAGTATGGACCTATATTAAACCGGTTCAAGACAGCGTGCAAGAATTCCCACTCTACTGAGTCAAATGCTTTTTCAAAATCGATCATGATTAGTGCTGCTGGAGTGGAAAGTTTTGTCGCTGTCTGAATCAGAGTAATCAGAGCTCTGACATGATCAGAGCTGTGATGGCCTCTAATGAATCCCACCTGAGAGGGGTGTACAATATCCTGTAATGTCTTTTCCAATCTCGCCACCAGAGCTTTGGTTAATATCTTAGCATCCACATTAATTAAGGAAATTGGCTGGTAATTGCTAGGAAATGTATGATCCTTTCCTTCTTTTGGGAGGACCGTAATTACCACTTCTCTCATGGAATGAAGGAGCTCACCCTTACCCTGAGCTTCATTTAGCATTTCCATGAGAGGAGTTATTATTTTCGGGTGTACCAATTTATAAAAGTCAGCCGGAAATCCATCACTTCCAGAGGCCTTGTGTGGGGCCATACTCAAAATTACCCTACACACTTCCTCCTTAGAAAGCAATGTATCCAAGTCTAATTTTTGGGTCTCTGACAGGGCAGGCAGTGGCAAATGATCCATGAATTTGTGGAACCGTACCACATCCCATTTCACATGGGATGTGTGTAAGTCTTGATAAAATTTAACCATGGAATCATTAATTCTTTTTTGACAGTATACCATAGTCCCCCCCCGAGTTATGAAGTTTTGTAATGTGCCTATCTGCTTGCCTTCTTTTTAGCCTATAGGAAAGAAACTTGCCTGCTTTCTCCCCCTCTGCCTGATACTGGTGTTGTGTATGCCTGATATTCAATTCTGCCCTCCTGGTCATAATCGTATTAAGTTGGAGTCAAACCCTTGTCAGTTCTGACCATAAGCAATTACTCCTAAGCCTCCCCGAGTTGTTCTTATATTCATCTTCAAGCTGCTTCAACCTACTCTCCAGCTGTAGCATTTCACCTTCCCTCTGTTTTCTGTGATGAGTGGCAAAGCTGATAATCTGGCCCCTCATGGTGGCTTTATAAGCCTCCCAAATCATTGCAGCAGAGGAAGAACCAGGTGGGTTCAATTGAAAGAACTTCCTTGTTTCTTCCCTTACAAGGGTCTGAAAATCTGCATCCTCCAGAAGGAGGGGATCCAGCCTCCAGGAAGCAGATTTGCCTGTGGTAGATGGGGACATATTTACTTTTAGGAGCAATGGAGCATGATCAGATAGATATAGTGGTGCTATGTATATATCTATGGTTCTTGCTGTCAAGATTTCAGAAGTGAACCCATAATCCAATCTGCTCGCCATGGCTTTAGCTGCAGAAAAATATATAAAGTCTCTATCTGTTGGATGCTGTAGCCTCCAAATATCAGCAAGACTATGTAATGAGAGCATGTCTTGAAGGGCTTTAAGGGACCTGGTATGAGGTTCCTGTTTAAGATTTGAACGATCTAGGAGATAATCCATTGTTAAATCATGATCTCCCCCAGTTATTATCCCTGGATTATCGGAGGTCTAGGATTTGCTGAGAAATCTCATTGAAAAATTCTGGAACATCTTAATTAGGGGCATAAATGTTAACTAGTACAATGGGGCCCAATGGGGTAGCCATCTTAACCAGGACCCATCGTCCTTCTTTGTCCGGTCTCTTGAGCATAATTTCCCATCTTATGTTTTTATGAAATAGAATAGAGACACCCCTCTTAGTCTTCCCTGAGATTCAGTGAACTTCCATACCTACCCACTCTCTAACAAGTTTCTTGGATTCCACGTGACTTAATTTAGTCTCTTGTAAAAACACTATATGGCTCTTAAGTTTTCGGTGCCTTGTCAAAACCTTACTCCTTTTAATTGGAGAATTCAGTCCCGTAACATTCCAAGAGGTCAGGGTTATATCCACTAAACTATCCATTTTCAATATAGTCGTTCGAGATATTGCTTTTACTGGTCATCAGATACCTAAACAACCTGTCTATCAATATAATCACCCATTCTTTTCCATGAAAAGCCTTCCCTACAATGTACGCCTGTATAAGTTTAAGTCCCCACTGCTGTTGACTGTCATAATCTTTTTGTTCCCCCTTATCTACCGAGAGGACACCCCATTTTACTTTGCCTCTCTGCAATCCCCAATCTAGCATGTGATGATTACTGGAAACCTTATATAGGTCATTGTGGGGTATCATCCATGGCACCACTGTGCCTTCTTGAACCTGTAACGGAGGTAAGGCTTTGTTGATGGAGCAGGATGACACTAGGTGTCCCAAGCTCCCCGAGCCTCTCTCCAGGAGCGGTGACAGAAGCAGTGCCATGCAGGCCTAATCCTCAGTAAAGAAGTATACCTACTTCCTTCTCATCCAAGGGGGGGTGGATAATCCCCAATTACCCAAAATCTGATTAGACACCCAATACATCGGATGAACAAGACATCATAATTAACATCTGAATCACTGAACCGAACTGGCATTATACCTCACTGCAGACTGATACACAGTTTGCAGGACCCTAGAGTCTAATCTTTAACTACATCTTAAAACATTAGTAAAAATATATAAGAGGAGAACTTTAAACATCAAACTTAAACTTATAACTATAGACTTCAGCCTTCATACAGTTCGTTATGCAACCTTGGTAAAAAGCTGCCCACTAGACCCCAGGCACGGTCAATGCCATAGCGTATAGGTTATGCTGGCATGGGCACCCTTTAAGCATCTGTAGCACTTAGTTGCCTATACTGGTATCGGTAGGCACTCATAGTGCAGTTGCTGAGATGGAGAAATCAAACACCAACTCACTAGGTGCCCAGCTAGTCCTTATATTACCCCTGATACCAGCAGTACAGATCCAAATGTACCATCATCAGTTCAGTAGACCATGGAGGTGTTTTGGTAGCAATAAGCTCATCTGAGGCAGTAATAAGGCTTTCAGATTCTCAACAGAGTTCTCAGCCTCCTCATTCTCCCCAATAGGAGTGCAGTCAACCCAATCTCCTGGCAAAGGGGACCAATCTTCTGACTCGTCTCATGTCTCACTAGACTGTTGGAGGGCTGGGGATAGGTCCAACTCAGTGGGAAGGAGGTCAGTTAAAAGTTCATACCCGTTGCCCAGCTTAACTTGTGTGTCCCTCGGAGAGTAACTGCTAATGTTGGATTGTAGGCAACACCTCTGCTGACTCCTAGAATAGTCCCTTTTCATAGGATGCTTCCCTCCTGTTGTAGGCTTTTTCTTTGAGGGACCCCTCGACACCAATTGCCATGTCTGAGTGGTATCTTTGATAGGTAGGCTTGGGGTAGAGCCCTGCTTTGGAGCTTCTTGGCTTATTTCCATCTTGGAAGATAGATCATATTCGGAATGGCAAGTGTGTGGACCAGGAGGTGCTTGGTTGGCCTGTTTCTCGCTTAGAAACTGCTCCACAGCTGCAGGGCTTTCAAATGTAATGTATTCACCTAGATAAAGAATCCGTAACATTGCAGGATAATGCAGTGACGTTGGTATACTTTGTTCATAAAACTGCTGCTTCACCGCTCCATAAGCCCTCCTTCGGTTAGAAAGATCTTGGGAGAAATCCTGACACAGTTGAATGCACATGCCATGCCACCCAAAGAATCCTTGTTCCCACGCCCTCCGCAGGTAATATTCTTTTTCGGGGTACCTTAGGAATTTGCACAGGATTGGTCTGGGGTGCTCCTCTTGTTTGGGGCGGGGGGGCCAGAGACTGATGTGCACATTCAGTCTCCGGAGGTCCGAAGTTATCTTGTATAAGCTCAGGGAGAAACACTCTAAGGAAGATGTAAATGTCTCTGCCTTCGGCTCTCTCTGGCACTCCCACAATACGTAAGCTCTTCCTTCTGGCCCTGTTTTCTAAATCATCCACTTTGTTTAACAGATATTAGAGTTTTTTGTGATGATCTTGCAGGGTTTTCTCCTGAAGCTGCACTGCAGTATTCAGTTGCTGGTTCTGGTGTTCAGTATGAGCTACTCGAGGGGCTAAAGCAGAGAGGTCTTGGCTAGTTTTATCTGCTGTTTGTTTCAAGGCTGTAGTGTCCAGTAAGATTTGGTCCAGTTTAGCCATCACAACTGCTAGATTAGGGTTTGCTGTGTTCATCATAACACCATTGGTGGTCTAATTGGACTTGCCAGTCACTCGCGGTTCTTACAACACTTCCCCCAGTATTGTACCACTACCAGCCCAGGCTTAGCAAGGCCTGATCCTCCCGGGATACGCAATCCCAGTTTAACTTGGCTTGACCTCCGTATACCACTCACTGGAATGTTCAGCGCACCAGTTTTTCGACAGTGCACTCAGTTACCTGTGCAATGTGCAGTAGTGCGAGTGTTCAGCATTGCTTGAGCTGATTACTGTTGCAAGTGCTACTTCCTTCCATCGCTTTCCCTGGTAAAATGCAGCTGCCAGCCTCAGGCAATGAGGGCCTGTTCTGTGAGAGGTACACAAACTTTTCTTGGCTTGGCGGCTCAATTAACTTGCACTGTTCGGGGTAAAAACGCACTGCTTGAAAGGCAGAACTGTCACTAATCGATAGAGCTTACTAACGATCTCTTTTTGTCAACTTGAATTGTAGGATTCGGGAAAAGAAGTACTCCTTGTGAGTGCTTTGGAAGATTATACTGCTGCCATCTTGACAGTAGGCTCCACCCCCGGATGCTGAAAAAGCATTTGATCATTTCTCCTGGCCTTTTCTCTTCCATACCTTGGCAGCCTTTGGGATCTCGGATGCTTTCATTAAATGGATCTACTTACTTTACTCATCTCCTTCTGCTCGTATCTCCTGTAATGGTGTCCTGTCAGATGCCTTTGATCTGCATAGAGGTACAAGACAGGGCTGTCCCTTATCCTCTTTTTGGTTCAATTTTTATTTAGAACCCCTTGCTAGACATTTTGTATAACACCTATTGATTTCTGGAATTTCTATTGGCCCTGTTCCTATAAATTATCAACACTGACACGATATCTTCCTCCACCTTACCAACTCCTCCATTTCTCTATCCCCTGCCCTCCAACTCCATGCTGATTACAGCCTGTTATCGAGATATAAGTTAAACCTGTCTAAAACAGTTATTCTTCCCCTCAACTCTGTGGCATATAAAAAGAATATACCCCCAGAGTTACAAAGTTGCTGGTCTACTGCAAACCTCAACTATCTAGGTATTCAAATTACTCAGGGCACCAAAAAGCTAGTTAAACTTTATTTGCAACCCATTATTAGCAGTATCAAAGCAGACATCATCTGTTGGCAACCCCTTCCTTTATCCTTATGAGGTAGAATTTCCATTGTTCATATGAACCTTTTACCGAGAGTTTTATATCATCTCTGCATGATTGGCATTCAACTGCCCCAGACCTGGTTTACACAGTTGCACCATACTATTTTTGTATTTTGGTGGAAAGGTCAGACACCTCGCATTGCATATTCTAAGTTAGTCCTAACCAAACACCATGGAGGACTTCAACTACTTAACTTTTATTGATATTACTTAGTGTCCCAAGAGAGTAAATGTTTGGCCTGGTGCCTTCCGGACCTGGGGATCAGGGATAACCAGTCTAACCTCCCTTGGTAAGAGAGACAGAACTTCATTATTGCACCACCTTCAGCATTTCCTCTCAAGCTGTGACTTATTTATCATGGTCTAAGCTCCCCACGGCTCTACAAAGTACTCCATTGGATGGTCAGTGCAAATATGCAACTTCGCCTTCTTCTTAAATATACTCCATAAAAAGATCACCATCAACTGCTCAGATTGAATCCAAATATTAAAAATACTAACAAACCTATTTCTCATGCCTCGTTGCCCTTTGCAGGCATTCAATCTATATCAGACTTTTTATTGGGGATAAGCTTACCTCCTACAGGGAGTTCTACAAACGGTTCCTGACACCTCACCTCTCTGCTTTTACTTTTCTTCAAATTTAACATGCTATCCAAGATTTTCTGGGCCCACATTCCTGGCAATATCCTGATAGCTCAAATTACTGGAGGTTAAAAGACCTAGTGATCCAACCTCATGTGGTATCTCTTCTTTATAAAACATTGAGGGGCATTTGGGGCATTGAGGCCCAATTAAGATGCAGCTATTGGGAGAAGGAGTTCACAGATTCTAGATCCATTTTTTGACCACAACCTCTTGGCAGTTTGTTTACAGATATAACTAACTAGACAAATTATGATTGATACAATTCAAGATATTGCAAATTATTTACTATACACCGAAGCACCTTTTTTCTCTATGGAGGCTGGACTCCCTGATGTGCAGGAAAAGTATTGCTCAAAAGGGTACTTTAAAGCATCTTCTGTAGGATTACTCGCTTATACAGAGCTTTTGGAATCATATTAATCTATGATTAGATCCTCTTTTAGGTCTTCAGGAGAGTTTAACCCCAGAACTTTACATTTTAAGTATAGGCATTACACACTTGTTGGGCCCTCAGAGATACCAGTTGTCCCTCATCTCAGCAGTAGCAAAGCAGGTTATCTTGAGACACTGGATGGACATGCAGGCTCCAAGCTATAAAGAATGGCATGCAGAAATCCTAACTATTTTACAGATGTAAAAGTTAGTAGCCAGTTTATGCCATGATCTTCCAATTATAAGAGAACGTGTGATAATTTGATACTCTTCTTCAACTTAATCTGCCTTAATATATGTCCACCTTTTTATTTTCCCCTCTCTTAACATGTTTCAGGTCTATACCCATTTACGTATGCAGAATTCATTGTTTGGTTTTCCCAAATATTTTATTTTTATTTTTTATTTATTTCAATTGCAGATTAATACCTTTGAGCCAGGAAGGCTTTTTTACAAAGGTTCCATGTCAAGTAGGCGAGAGACAAAAATTTACACAAATAAGTTACAGAACATTCAGAGTACACAATAGGTTACAGGCTATACAGGTAGCATGCAAATAGGCCGTTACAGTGTCAGAAGTGTTACATGAAGTTGGAGTGCATTTTGACATTCTGAACTGGTCCCAGTGAAAAACAAGCATTTGTCAATGCCGAACGTTCGCTTGCAGGTATTTGCAGTGGTGTTTGACATGTATGGTGCTTTACCCTAATGCCCTGTGTGATTGCTGGTATTTGCACAATAAATTTTCAGCATGACCTTTTTGTTACCCCCATTGTGCGCTACATAGGCGGAAACACGTTTTGGGCAGAATGTGAAAAATGACAGCTGTACTGCTCATAAGGAGGTGTGGTAAAATGGCAATGTTGAAAATCTGGAGTGGAAATATTGAAAATTCCAAACCTATGAGCGTGCGTGGAACTGAGCAGTGCCGCCTCATAAACAGTCATTGTTAGGAATTTTTTCACCAAATTGTCAACATTGGCATTTTAAAACCTTTGCTAATGAACAGTGTTACTGTGATTGTCTTACTGTGTGCCATACATTGATTTTGCACACCGACTGCGCCATTGTGCACTACATGGGTGGAAACACGTTTTTGGGCAGGATGTGAAAAATGACAGCTGTACTGCTCATAAGGAGGTGTGGTAAAATGGCAATGTTGAAAATCTGGAGGAAAATATTGAAAATGCAAACTTACGAAGCATGCGAGGAATCTGCATAATGCACGCCAGAAACAGTTATTTTAAGACTTTGTTCATCAAATTTTCAACATAGCCATTTTAAGATCTCTGCTCATGAACAGCGACACTGTGATTTTCTTAATGTGTCCCATACATTGAGTTCGCACGTGGACTGCGCCATTAATAAGCTACATGGTGAAACTACATTTTGGGCAGGATGTGAAAAATGACAGCTGTACGGCTCGCGAGGAGGTGTGGCAAAATGCCAATGTTGAAAATCTGGAGTGGAAATATTGAAAATTCGCAAACCTACGAAAGTGCGTGGGAACTGTGCAACGCACGCTCATAAAACAGTTATTTTTAGGAATTTGTTCACCAAATTTTCAACATAGCCATTATAAGACCTCTGCTCATGAACAGTGTCACTGTGATTTTCTTAATGTGTCCCATACATTGATTTCACACACCGACTGCGCCACTCTGTGCTACATGGGCGGAAACACGTTTTGGGTGAGATGTGAAAAATGACAGCTGTACTACTCATAACATGGTGTGGTAAAATGGCAATGTTGAAAATCTGGAGTAGAAATATTGAAAATTTCAAACCTACGGCGAACCAAGTAACGACGTCAGAAACAGTAAATTTCTAGAATTTTCACCAAATTTTCACCAGAGCCATTTTTAAGACCTCTGCTAATGAACAGTGTCACTGTGATTTTATTAATGTGTCCCATACATTGATTTTGCACAACGACTGCGCCATTGTGCGCTACATGGCCAGAAACACGTTTGGGCAGGATGTGAAAAATGACAGCTGTACTGCTCATAAGGAGGTGTGGTAAAATGGCAATATTGAAAATCTGGAGTGAAAGTATTGAAAATTCATGAACTTATGAGCCTGCGTAGAACTGCATAACCTGCAGCTCAATAAAACAGTCATTTTGGAATTTTCACCAAATTTTCAACATGGGGTTTTGGGACACCTTCTCATGAATGATTCACTGTCATGGCGTTATTCAGGCCTGAAGGGTGATTTCACGCAGTGACTGCGCAGTATTTGTGAAATACGCGGACCTGAATAATGCCATGACAGTGACATCTTTCATGAGAAGGGTCCCAAAACCCCATGTTGAAAATTTGGTGCAAAATTCAAAAATGACTGAGATATGCAATAAAGTTGAAACCCCCATCTAGCCCATTATACAGCTTACCGGCATTTCCTTGGTTGGCGGTAGGCTTTGAAGAGTCTGAATGTTCCCGGTCCACGAAGATCATCGTGCCAAACTCCGGAGGTAAGTATGGGGTGAAGGGGCGTGGGGCGGCTGGGTGCGCAGGTGGTGCGGTTGTGGAAGGGGGACTGGGAGACTACGCAATGCCTTGCTGCCCCTCTCACATTGCTTGCCCACCTTTAGATCATCTGATATGACTACCCCAGGTCCCTTTCCATTTTTTGTTGTTGTTAGTATCTCACCCCCATTGTGTACTCTTCCCTGGGTTTTGTTTCCCAGGTGCATTACCTTGCACTTCTTAGCACTGAATCTAGCTGCCATACATTTGACCATTCCTCTAACCTTGCCAAGTCCCTTCTCATCCTTTTCATCCCACCTTGTGCATCATCTCTGTTGCAGATCTTAGTGTCATCTGCAACGAGACATACTTTTCCTTCCAGTCCCTCTGCAATGTTGCTTATAAAGACATTAAAAAGGACTGGACCCAGAACTGAACCCCGCAGTACCCACTAGTAACCCCACTTTCTTCAGAGTGAACTCCATTTACAATTACCTTCTGTGTTCTGTTGTCCAGCCAATGTTTTACCTAGGCTACCACCCTGGGACCCATTCCCAGGCTGGTTAATTTGATTATTAATCTTTTGTGTGGGACTGTGTCAAATGCCTTGCTAAAGTCTAAGTAGACCATGTCCACAGCCCCTCCCTGGTCTACTACTTTGGTCACCCAGTCAAAGAAATCAATTAGATTCATCTGACATGACCTTCCCATTGAGAACTCAAGCCGCCTTGGTTTCTGGGCCCTACTGGCCTCTAGGTATTCAACAGTTCTTTTCTTCAGAAGTGATTCCATCACTTTATCTACCACAGAGGTCAAACTGACAGGTCTGTAGTTTTCTGACTGTCTTGCTCCCACTTTTGTGATGGGGAATCACATCTACCTTCCTCCAGTCCTCAGGTACCACACCATTCTCCCATGATTTGTTAAAAAGTGTAGTCAGTGGTGTCACTAGTTCTCCCCTTAATTCTTTTAGAATTCTGGGGTGAATCCAATCAGGCCCCATTGCTTTGTCCTCCTTCAGTTTTAGGAGTTCTTTCAGAACCCTTTCTTCTGTAATAGGACTAGGATCGACCCCCCTATCCAGAGTGCTTCCATTAATTGGATTTGGCACCTCCCCCTCCTCCTCTTTTGTGAATACTGAGCAGAAGTATTCATTCAGTATCCCTGCTTTTTCACTGTCCCTCTCTGCCCACCCACCATCCATTCTATCAGCCTCACTATCCCTCCCTTTGTCTTTCTATGCTCCCTGATGTACCTATAAAAGGTTTTATCCCCCTTCTTAACCGAGTCGGTTATCTTTTCCTCAGTTTCGGCCTTAGCTATTCTGACTTCTCTCCCTGCTTCCTTCTGCAGAGGGGTGATATATTATGATGGTGAATAGTCACAGATAATTATTAATTGCAATCACATAGGTTCTCTTGGGCCATAAGGATATATTTATTGACTTGATTGTACTATGAGAGATATTATTTTATTATCTTTATTCTCCACTTTTAGTGATATCCCTGTATGTGCTGGTTTAATATTACATACTGCTATGACTTTACTGTTGAACCCTTGTTCCTTTTTTGCTATTGTCATTTTAGACCCTTATAGAAATGATTGACATTACCCGGGTTTGGATTCACAACCAAGCAACATTTATTTGATAGTGATATTTACAAATCCACGTTCATTAAAACACCAAATAATCTGTACAGTAAGGATATATTCCGCATTTCAACATTCTACCATTTCCTTTCCATCTTACCTCCATCTCCATTCCTTGGACGTTCCATCCCAAGGTTCAAACACCTGAACCGACCCCCTGTACCACACCCTGCTTTCATATGTAACTATCATACGTAACCATAACAACCTTCCTAGGTCCAGACGTAGTGATCCAGCCCCTAGTGTTACTCATCTCCTCCTCACCACCCCCGCTTTAACTTCATGACTGGGTGCTGTCTCCCCCAGTCCATGCACCTACCCCCTCTCCCCCAACTCTGCCCCTTCCCCTGCCTCCCCTTCTTTTCTTCCCCTTTCATAGCCCCTTGTCCCTTATAGCAGGCTCCTGTAGCCTGCAGGAACAACAAAAAACACCTGCACTCCAGAGCTAGGAGGTTATTTAGACTTCCAGTGAAGGTACTGAAGATGCTGCAAATAATACCAAGCTCCCGTTTTGCTATTTGCAAAAAATACATGTTTATTACACAAAATACTGCAGGGAGTCTTCAGTATACACACAGTAGTCACATCAACAAGCTCCCCGGTGCTTCGCCAGTTAATGCTTCATCAGGGGGATAATCATTATTGCAACTAGTTCTTCTTTTTATACCATTCACATTTCAAATTTGGTGACATCATTCATTAGTATCCAATCATTTTATAATAATCCCAAAAGTGATATTTAATGCATTAAAACAGTAGCAATTAGAAAAACTAAACACATTATTATGACCTATAATATACCAGCACAAACCCAACTGATAATTTTTATGATTTTCAAAACTTTTATTTTTAAATATAGACAACTGTTTTTGTCACCCTTTTAAACCTATTATGGGTCATGATTCGACAATTGTAAGGCTAGAAAAACACAAACTTGAGGTTCAGACCATTAACTTGAATAAAATCCATATATATATATATATATATATATATATATATATATATATATATATATATATACACACACACATATATATATATAGATAGATAGATATAGATATAAACATATGTTATGTATCTTACAAATCATGAACCTCTTGTGTTATATCTCTGTTTTTTTAACTGGAAGGTAGAAAGAAAGGGATCAGAAGCTGAATCCACTGGTCCATGCCATGTAATTAGCAAAGTCACACAGGGAAAGCAGGTGTGACTGCACTCACAAATCACCTATTAGAGAGGATACAAGAGAGAAAAATAAATAGAGTAGTTAAATATTATTACCATCATTCATAAAGCAAACACTTATTATGAACCAACTAAGATTTAAATCATTTGTTCATCTGAATGATAGATTAGTTACACATCGGGGCCCAGATATTTAAAATG
The DNA here is from genome assembly GCA_016271365.2 of Neoceratodus forsteri. Lineage (NCBI taxonomy): Eukaryota > Metazoa > Chordata > Ceratodontiformes > Ceratodontidae > Neoceratodus > Neoceratodus forsteri. Next base: position 677,590,806 of record CM028130.1, read on the forward strand.
GTTGCGCATGGCGCAATAGTATTGCACCATGCGCAACCCACTGATGTGCCACGGCGCGATATTCAAAAGGGAAAAGTGCGCGGCACAAATCCCGATATGCCAGAGTGCATCAGTAATGTATGCAGGTGCAGGTAGGGGGGGCGTGCCCATGCATACTCTGCACAGCCCGATATTCAGCCCAGGATGTGCAGAGCCATGCATGCACAACCCCTACCTGTGCCAGCACAAAGTTGATCCAAAAAAAAAAAGGAACAGTGGATGGCCAGCCACAGGTGAGCTGCCACATTGCAGGGTGCAACACCACAGCTGCCACCTGTGGGTGGCCACCCGAGCTCCGGCTGTACCTGGCGGCACCCCCCCATGCCCGATTGTGGGCATTTGTAAAATAAAAGAACCCCTATATCCCTGGTGGATCCATTCACATATCTGGAATGTGTAGTATGGTATGGGCTGCATGCCCATTGGCTCATGCTGTGGACCAATGGGTGTACAGCCCTACCTATGGTGTCAGTCGATGGGAGGCAGGGCAGCAGGCAGGTGGGGTGCTGCCGCCCGCCGTCTGACTGGGGGGGGAGCAGGGTGGTGGGGCACAGTGGGCAGGTGGGGAGGGGGCTACTGCTAGACCACCAGGGATATTGTACATAATTCATTTTTATATTACAAATGCCCGCGATTGGGCAGACAGCGGTCCACTGGACCACCAGGGATATTGGAATCTATTTTTTTATTTATACTAAAGCACACGATCGGGCAGACAGTGGTCCACTGAACCACCAGGGATATTGGAATCTATTTTTCCATTTATACTGAAGCCCGCAATTGTGCAGACAGTGGTCCACTGGACCACCAGGGATACTGGAATCTATTTTTTCATTTATACTGAAGCCGCGATCAGGCAGACAGCGGTCTACTGGACCACCAGGAATATTGGATGATTTTTATTTATACTGAAGGCCGCGATCGAGCTGTGGGGCACATTGCCGCACTGTGCGGGGGGTGTCGGTCCCCGACGGCTGTTGCCTGGCAGGGCGCCAGGCGCAAGTCACCGGGGATCAGCGCACCTGCTTGAAAATGTGGCCATAATGACATGCAAATGGCCTCATTTGCACCTTGCATACATTATGGCCCTATTTGCATGTGCACTTTTGAATATCGGGGTTGCTGCACATATCGCAATGGAACTTGCGCTAGTGCATCCCTCCGCTCCACTCTGGCCACTTGCGCTGGCACAGTGCCACTGCACCATGCACACTGCGGGTTGCCAGGGTGTGATATTCAATGATGCTGTGCCATGGCGCAGCTCGGTTGAATATAGCCCAGTCAACGCCCCTGCACAGCCAAGTTGCGCTGCGCCCAAGCTTGCACCACAGCCTGGCGCAGTTTGAATATCTGGGCCCAGGTGTATTTCTTTCAAAATAAAGAAAGCAAAATAATCAGAGAAAAGTGTGGAAAGAGAGACAAGGGACAGATAGAAGGGGGGAAGGGTGGAAATAATGGTGAAGGGAGGGAAAAGCAAAAAGGGGGAAGGAGTGGAAAAGAGGGATGGAAAAGGGTAAGGGATGTGAGGGAAGGGAAAAAGGGAAAATGGAAAGAAAGGGGAAGTGAAGAAAGGGGGAGGGGAGGGGAAGGGAGGAAAAAGAGGAAAGGGAAAAAAGGAAGGAAAAGAAAAAGAGGAAGAGGTAAAAGCAAGAAAAAGGATTAAAAGGGGGACACTAAATGAACATCTGTTTCATAAATAAGGCTTGGGGTTCCAGTCTCTATTTGGACCATCAGGGCTCAAAGCTTTTAAAACATAAATCCAAAACATTTCTGTTTGTTCTAATCTGTTTAAATGGTCCCTTCCTCTTATTCCAATTGTTACTTGTTCCAAGCCAGTGAATCTTAGACCAGAAGGATCACTATTATGTGAATCAAAAAATGGACAGCTGCTGGACTCGTCAGATCTATATTCCCAATGTCCCTGATATGTTCCTGTATCCTAGTTTTTAAGGGTCTTATGACTCTGCCAATGTATAATTTTTCACAGAGGCACCAAAGGGCATACACTATAAATGTAGTGACATTATGTGCACTAGTCTCTGGTTTGTTGGTGCCTTAAAAGTTTTCCCTTGTTGGCAGTTACTGCAAACATTACAGATCCCACATTTGAACATACCGGGGGTTTTAGTGGGTAACCATGTTTGTTTTTTTATTTCTTTTAGCTGGAATTGGCTATGAGCCAGTTCATCCCTCAAGGTTTTTCCTTTGGAAAAAGTCATTCTTGGTTTACTTCCAATATTACCTGATAATAAGGGATCATTTAGTAGGATAGGCCAATATTTAGTTACAATGCTGCCTATCTCAACTGCTTTCAAGTTTTAGTCAGTGACAAAGCATACTAAATTACTGTCTCTGTTCTTTGTTTTCATTTTCGGGATTGATAACTCATCCCTATTCATGTTCTTGGCTTTACTTAAAGCTTCATTCAATAGTTCATTCTTGTAACCCCTGTTTAAAAATCTTTCTTTCAAAGCAAAACAAATTAGTAAAAGATGGTGCCATTGTTGTCCCACATTTCTGTAGGTAGAAGTCTCCATTGAATTCAAAAAAATTGCACTTTAAAACAAATTCCAGTCCTTGTAAAATCAGGTTCACAGGCATATTTCTAACTGAAGGATCCCTGGACAGGAAGTATTTACATGACTCAACTCCATCTGCATGACAAATTGATGTATATAGGGACTCTGCATCAATTGTGGGCCACCTCATACTATGCATGTTCTTGAGAAATTAAAAGATTTTACATGGAATGATAGTATGAGGTGGCTCACAACTGATGTAGAGTAAATACTTTTTGTCCAGGAATCCTTTAGTCAGAAATATTTAATAATGACATACTTTGCATTTGGCAAGGAACAGAGTCGGAAATAGTCACATTTGTGGAATAACTGAACAGAAATGAAAAAAAAATTACATTTTACATATGAAAGCAGTTACGCTGATATTGAGTTCTTAGATTTGACTTTAACTAAGGGTAATGAGAACCAGATTGAGACTAGAAGTTTTAGAAAAGAAACAGCAACTAACAACTATCTGTTAGCCACCAGCTCACGCCCTAAGTCCCTAAAATATTCTGTCCCTTATAGTCAGTTTGTCAGACTGAGGAGAAATTGCAGTGATTTGGATAGATTTACAATACAGGCTGAGGAACTGAAAGAAAGATTTTTAAACAGGGGTGACAAGAAGGCACTATTGAATGAGGCTTTAAGTAAAGCCAAGAACATGAATAGAGATGAGTTATTAGTTTCAACAAGCATTTGTCAATGCTGAATGCTTGCTTGCTGGTATTAGCATTAGAAATGCAGGAGTTAGACAGATGCAGAACAGGAATGGCAGTGAAGTACTGAACCTCACATGAACCCCACCTCCATCCTGTAGAGACAGGCAGGATTTGGGGTAAGGTTTTAGGTTGTCACCCATGACGGTCAAGCCATGTCACCTCACCCTATTTTGCAGACACTGACATGTGTTGAGCTTTGCCTTAGGGTGTTTGGATTTACAGTCACCCCATTCCATAAGGACATACATTGAAATGGGTGCAGCACATGAGAATGGGGTGAAGTCTTGGGATGAAGAGTCCAAGGTACACCTCGATGCCTGTCAGTGGCTGGGGTTGGGGGTGGGCTGGCATGAGCAGTACAGGTGGCAATCCAAAGGCACACCCTGATGCCTGTCTGTCTGTCTGGACAGGGTAGGACGTTATGGTTAGAAACTGTAATGCCTCAGGCATTTGTTGGTATTCACAGTACAAATTTTGAACATGGCCTTTTTGTGACCCACCTTATCAAAGCATTTGGAACCTCTAGTCATGAACAGTGGCAGTGTGATTTTGTCAATGTGTCCTGAAAACTGACTTCCAACAGTGACAGTGCCATTCTGCACCACATGTACGAAAACACAGATCGGGCAGGATATGAAAAATGACAGCTGTACCATCCATAGGGAGGTATGAAGAGATGGCAATGATGAAAATGTGTAGTGGGAATATTAAAAATGCATGCACTTCTGAGCATATGTGGAAACCGTGCAACGCATGCGCGTAACACAATCATTTTATGGAGTTTCATCACCAGATTTTCAACATAGGCATTTAACGACCTGTGGTCATGAACAGTGTCACTGTGATTTTGTTACTGTGTCCTGAACACTGATTTCCCACAGCAGCCACTGTATTCTATGTCAGAACTGCACAAACACATTTCAACCAGGATGTGAAAAATGACAGCTATACTGTTCATAAGGAGGTATAGGAAAATGGCAATGTTGAAAATCTGGAGTGAAAACATTACAAATGTGCAAAGTTATAAGCGTGCATGGAAACTGTACAATGCACACTCGTAACACAGTCATTTTATGGACTTTCATCACCAAATGTTCAACATAGGCAGTTTAGGACCTCTGCTAATGAACAGTGTCACTGTGATTTTTGTAATGTGTCTTAAACAGTGATTTCCCACAGCGACTGTGCTATTCTGTGCCGGAAGTGCAAAAACACATTTTGTCCAGGATGTTCATAAGGAGGTGTGGAAAAATGGCAATACTGAAAATATGGCGTGAAAATATTGCACATGTGTGAAGTTATGAGCATGCATGGAAACTGTGCAATGCATGCTTATAACACAGTTAGTTTATGGACTTTTGTCACCAAATTTTCCACATAGCCATGTTAGGACCTCTGCTAACGAACAGTGTCAGTGTGATTTTCCTAATGTGTCCTGAACATTGATTTCCCACAACGACCATGCTTGTCTGTACTGGAAGTGCAAAAACACATCTGGGCCGGGATATGAAAAATGACAACTGTACTGTTCATAAGGAGGTGTGGGCAAATGGCAGTGTTGGCAATCTGGAGTGAAAATATTTCAAATGTGCAAAGGTAGGCGCGTGCATAGAAACTGCACAATGCACGCTCGTAACACAGTCATTTTATAAACTTTTCTCACCAAATTTTCAGCATAGACATTTTAGGACCTCTGCTAATGAACAGTGTCACTGTGATTTTCTTAATCTGTCTCAAAGATTGATTTTGCACACCAACTGTGTCATTGTGCTCTACATGCGCAGAAACACATTTTGGGTGAGATGTGCAAAATTAAAGCTGTACTGCTCATAAGTAGGTGTAGTAAAATGGCATTGTTGAAATTCTGGACTGCAAATATTAGAAATTCACCCACTTATGAGCATGCATATGAATTGCGCAATGCACGCTCGCAAAACAGTCATTTTTAGGAATTTTTTCACCCAATTTTCAACATAGCCATTTTAAGACCTCTGCTCATGAACAGTGTCACTGTGATTTTCTTAATCTGCCCCATTGATTTCGCACACCGACTGTGCCATTGTGCGCTACATGCGTGAAAACACATTTTGGGTGAAATGTGAAAAATGACAGCTGTACTGCTTATAAGTACTGTAGGTGTGATAAAATGGCAATGTTGAAAATCTGGAGTGCAAATGTTACAAATTCGCGACCTTGTGAGCGTGAGTAGGAACTGTGCAATGCACGCTCATAAAACAGTAATTTTTAGTAATTTTTTCAGCAAATTTACAACATAGGCTTTTTGAGAGCCCACCTTATGAATACTGGCACTGTCATTTTGTTAATCAGTCCTGAAAGGTGATTTCGCGCAGTAACTGCAAAATCACCCTTCGGCCCCGATTAATGGCATGACAGTGACAGAATTCATGAATAGGGGTCCAAAAAACTCCATGCTGAAAATTTGGTACCAAAATTCCCAAAATTATGCATCAAAGATGAAAAACCCTATTTATTACATTTTATATCTTACTGGCATTTCCTCACTTCCCGGTTGGCTTTGAAGACCGCAGATGTGTTCCCGGTCCACCGAAGATCATCGCACCAGACTCCGGAGGTAAGTGTGGGGTGACGGGGGTGTAGGGAGGCAGGGTGCACAGTGGGTGGGTGCAGGTTGTGGGAGGGGGGTCTGGCAGACCATGAGGGACCATTTTTTCTTTACAGGGGAAAAAAAAATAAAAAGACAACGCGGGACAGTTGCCAATTTTTGGGGGGGCATTTGGCATGCTGGGGTGGGCTCTCAGCATGCCAAGGGACTCTTTTTGGGGGTGCAAAAGCTGTAGCAGATGAGGATTGGGCACTCCCATTGGCATACAAGAAAATGGAGGGGGAAACATCATGCCGATGGGGATTGGGCACCCTGTCGGCAGGCAACAAAACTGGGTGAGGGGTTATATCTCACCGATGGGGAGTGGGCACCCCCATCGGCTAAATAAACATTGTGGGCACTGAAGCTGGTGGGGATTGGGGCCCCGTCAGCCAAAAGACAGTTTGGAGTACATGCTGCCGAGGATTGGGCACCTCATAGGAGGCTGTTTAATATTGTTTAGGAACATGGCGGCAAGCCGCCTGCCATGTTCACAAACGGTATTAGGCTAGCTAACATTCCACCCTGCAATGATGGGTCACTCCTTCATTGCAGCACAATGACTGATGCTGCAATGATGAGGCGGCTCCTGATTGCTGTGGCGAAAATGTCACAACTTGGTGCACTTTTTGGAGACCAGTGTCGTCTGCACACTGTGCCTCCATTGGTCCACCAGTGCCAAGCCCCTAAATGCTGTGCCTCCCTTGACTGTAACACTGCCACGCCTCCACAACCCACTTCTCTCCTAAACTGTCACATCAGGTTTCTTGCGCATGCGTGCAAGCAAACATAAAAATGAAAACAAAGGACAGAGACAGTAATTTAGTATGCTTTGTCACCGACTATACTGTAACTCGAAAGCAGGTAGGATAGGCAACACTGTAACTAATTATTGGCCTAGCCTACTAAATGATCCCTTATTATCAGGTAATACTGGAAGTAAACCAAGAATTCCAGCTAAAGGAAACAAAAAACCAAACATGGTTACTCACTAAACCTCCTGGTATGTTCAAATGTGGGAACTGTAATGTTTGCAGTAACTGCCAACAAGGGAAAACTTTTAAGGCACCAACAAACCAGAGACTAGTGCACATAATGTCAATACATTTATAGTGTATACTCTTTGGTGCCCCAGTGAAAAATTATACATTGGCAGAACCATAAGACCCTTAAAAACTAGGATACAGGAACATATCAGGGACATTGGGAATATAGATCTGACGAGTCCAGTAGCTGTCCATTTTTTGATTCACATAATAGTAATCCTTCTGGTCTAAGATTCACTGGCTTGGAACAAGTAACAATTGGAATGAGAGGAGGGGACCGTTTAAACAGATTAGAACAAAGACAAATGGTTTGGATTTATGTTTTAAAAGCTTTAAGCCCTGATAGTCTAAATAAAGACTGGAACCCCAAGCCTTATTTATGAAACAGATGTTCATTTAGTGTCCCCCTTTTAATCATTTTCTTCCTTTTATCCCTTCTTCTTTTTCTTTTCCTTCCTTTTTTCCCCTTTCCCCTTTCCCCTTTTTCCTCCACCCCTCCCTGTTTTTCTTCCCTTCCCCTTGCTTTCCATTTTTCCGTCTTTCCCCTTCCCCATCCAAGTCCCTTCCCTTTCCCCGCCTCTTTCCACCTCTTTCCCTTTTCCTTTCCCCTTCCCCTCCATCCCTTGACTCTCGCTCCACCCTTTTCTCTGATTATTTTGCTTTCTTTATTTTGAAATAAATACATCAGATGTGTAACTGATCTATCATTCAGATGAACAAAGGATTTAAGTCTTTGTTGGTTCATATTAAGTGTTTGCTTTATGAATGATGGCAATAGTATGTAACCAATCTATTTATTTTTCTCTCTTGTATCCTCTCTAATAGGTGATTTGTGAGCGCAGTCACGATTGCTTTCCCTGTGTGACCTTGCTAATTGCATGGCATGAACCAGTGGATTCAGCTCCTGATCCCTTTCTTTCTACCTTCCAGTTAAAAAACAGATATATAACACAAAGAGTTTCATGATTTGTAAGATACATACCATATGTTTAGATATGTACAGTATGTAAAATGGATTTTATTCAAGTTAATGATCTGAATCTCAGTTTGTGTTTTTCAAGCCTTACAATAGTTGAATCATGACCCATAAGAGCAGCAACAATTGGTTTAAAAGAGTGACAAAAAAAGTTGTCTATACTTAAAAATAACTGTAAATATTAGAGGAACCTGAAATATTCTAACATTTCTTTTTATTTTAGGAAAATTCAGAATCGGACATTCTGATTGACTACTGCAAAAAAGTTTGGAGAATTTTGAATTTTATCCCCTTATCATGTTACAAATATGCACCTTGGTATAGTGTACTAACTTGTTTTTAGATTTTGGCCATTTTCTTTATAAAATTGGAAAATTCAGAATCGGACGATCTGATTGGCCGCCGTACAAAAGTTTTTAATTTTCAGAACTTTTTCAATTTATCATGTCACAAATGTGTTCCTTAAAACAACTTGGTTTAGTTTTCTGATTTTGGTCCCCTTTTCTTCACAAAACCAGATACTTCTGAATCAGTGGCTCTGATTGGTTGTTACAAATAAGTTTTGAAAATCATAACAATTATCAATTGGTTTTGTTGCTGGTATATTATGGGTCATAATAATGTGTTTTGTTTTTCTAATTGCTGCTATTTTAATGCATTAAATATCACTTTTGGGATTATTATAAAATGATTGGATACTAATGAGTGATGTCACCAAATTTGAATTGTGAAAGGTATAAAAGGAAGAACTAGTTGCAATAATGCTTATCCCCCTGATGAATCCTTAACTGGTGAAGCACTGGGGAGCTTGTTGATGTGACTACTGTGTGTATACTGAAGACTTCCTGCAGTATTTTGTGTAATAAACATGTATTTTTTGCAAATAGCAAAACAGGAGCTTGGTATTTTTTGCAACATCTTTAGTACCTTCACTGGAGGTCTAAATAACCTCCTAGCTGTGGAGTGCAGGTGGTTTTTGTTATTCCTGTATGTTTTTTAGGGTTTGCAGCCCTCACCAGCACCCTGCCCTAGCTCTGAAGTGTGTTGTTCTTTTTTCCAAGTTTTCTGTCAGGCCGCCCAGTCCCCATCTGGCCAACCACCTGCAGCCCATTCACAGCCTACATACCACTGATTGCCTGGTGCTCCTCCAGCTGGCCATCCTGTGCAGCTCCAGCTCCCTCAGGCTATCCTTCCTGGTCTCTGCCCAAAGGGAGGGTGGTGGGCCAAAATCTCAGCAAGAAGGAAGAACCTCTCTGTCTCCACCCTGACTCATTTGTCTCCCTCCCAGGCTATACCTTATACCGGGAGGACAGAGGAAACAAGCAGAGGGAAGCGGTGCAAGCTACACTAGGGACACAATATTTGGACATGCGCTCCCCACCCCGTCCTTGTAAATGGGGCCCAGGCTCTTACCCTCAAACTCACCCTGGACCTCTAGGGGCTCTCTATCTCACCACTGCCTACGTTCCCCAAGAGCCAGCACCCGGCCCTGGTATCTTTAACTGACTATCTAGCCTCCCTCCACCATAAGGCGGAACAAATCCTAGTTGGGGACCTTAACGTAAAATGGCTCAGCACCTCCTCTTCCATGATCAGAGACTCATTTGCCACCCAAGACCTGACGCAACTCATCACCCAGCCCACTAGAATAAACCCTAAGAGAGGAACCAGCACCCTTCTGGATGTAATTATCACCAACCGACCCAAAAAATCCAAAACATCCAGGTCCTACCAGATTCCCTAAGTGACCACTACCCTATCCTATTTCATTGGGCAGTCCCCAATCCCAAACCCAAAGCCCAGACCACCCTCTGCAGGCGCCTCCGCCCTGGTGGGCTGCAAAAACTTAAACTATTCCTCACCCAGATAAACTGGTCCCCCATTCATCGTGCAACTGACATTGACACTGCCCTCACCTTCTTCTCACACACCTTCAACATGGCCTGTGATTTCTTTGCACCCTTCACCAAAATCCGATCCAAAAAGCAGAATTCACCCTGGGTTAGCCCTGCCCTTCTACAATTACTAAGAAATCGGGATAACCTATGGCACCTTGCCACTGAAACGGGTCGGCTGTCTGATAGGCAGGCTTACAATGCAGCCTGGAATAAGTGCTCTTGGGCCATCCGGAAAGCCAAGGCCGACCATTACCAGGCTGTCACCTCCTCCTGGGGTTCGGCCCGGACTTTCTGGGATAATATTAAACAACTAAATGGAAAATCACGCTCCCCTGCCCCATCCCAGCTCAGTAGCAATGGCACTACCTCCACCGAGCTTGCCACCATAGCTAACTGGCTCAACACTGCTTTCACTGACCTTAGCTCTGTCCTCCCTAGTAATTTCTTTGACCTTCCCCAACCAACCTCCCCCTGTCCTCCAGCACCCCAGCTTCCACCTGAGCAAGATTTCTGCCCGGGAAGCCAGACCCATCCTAATCAAAGCTTTGAATAGCAACAGTCCCGGCAGTGACTCACTGGACCCCAGTATCCTCAGGCTGGTGCTAGATGAAGTCCTTGCCCCACTCACCAGCCTAATTAACCGATCGCTCTGCCTGGGACAATTTCCCACAGCTTGGAAAACAGCCATAATCACGCCCATACATAAAGGGGGCGACAGGTCGTCGGCCAACAACTACCGGCCAATCTCCATCCTCCCCCCCTCTCTAAAGCCCTGGAGAAAGTGGTGGCCATTCAAATCACTGAATATCTGGCTAAGCATAACATCTTATGCCCAGAGCATCATGGCTTCCATGCTGGTCACAGTACCAGCACTGCACTAATTGAATTCTCCAGCTTCCTACACTCCTCCCTGGATACCAGCTCCCTAGCTGGTGCAATGTTCATCGACCTCTCAAAGGCTTTCGACACCATCTCCCACCCTCTTCTGCTGAATGCTCTCTGCCACACTGGTCTCTCAGCTGGCCCCCTAGCATGGTGCAAGAGCTATCTAGCCGCCTGATCACAGTGTGTTAAAATCAATGGGATACTCTCTGGTACCCGTCCCATTCACTCTGGGGTCCCCCACGGCTCCATCCTGGGCCCCCTTCTCTTCTCACTCTATCTGAATACCCTGCCCAGTTTATGTCCTGGCAAAATTCTCCTGTATGCAGATGACGCTGTCCTTTTTGCCACCCACCGCAATCCCGTCTCTCTTCAGGACACCCTACAGCAGTCTTTCAATAATGCTGAAGCCTGGTTTAAGGAGTGCAGACTCGTCATTAATCTTAAAAAAAACAAAGCTATGCTCTTTTCCCACCCCCAAAACAAAGTTAGCAACCACCCACTCTATATCCTCCCTAGTACCAAACAGCCACTGGAACAAGTCTGCTCCTACAAATACCTTGGGGTCACCTTCGACTCAGCCCTCACATTTCACAACCACATTGATGCCCTAACATCTGCCACTAACACACGGCTTGGCATCCTCTTCTGCCATAGAACCTGCCTTCCCCCAAATGCACTCTGGCTCGCAGTTATGTCTTCTGTATTGTCCTTGTAGACTATGGTTCACCAGTCTATGGTGCTGCCAACACGATCGCACCCAAAAAATTCACTTAACCCTGAATAAAGCCTGTAGATTGATTACTGGTGCCCCAGGCTCACACACACCTGTCAGCTGTATGATGAGGCTAAACTCCTTACCCTGGATGAACGGCTCCGATATCAAACCTGCCTCCTCACAAAAAACCCCTACTCGGGATCTCCCCTCCTGGGGTGACGGCATCCATCCACCGGATCCCACCCACTATTGCAACACAGTCATCCAACAAGACCACTCTAATGGTCCCCAGATCAAGAACCAGCCGTGGCCAGAGGTCCTTCTGCCACAGAGCCCCATCCTGGTTTAACTCTCTCTCTGCCCCCATCACCAATGCCACCACCATCTCCAAGTTCAAAACCACCCTTCGAAACCAACTCTTCAACACTCGTAGCTGCTCCTGTCTCTGAAGGCAGCCTCTACCTTGACTTCTCATGACAATGCCCACCGTGTGGCTCTCCACCTAGCCCTCCCACCACCTCTTCCCGGTACACCGTACCTATGTCTAACCTGGCCAGTGCCAGTTGTTTCATGGTATGCCTATTAGATTGTTCAATTTTGATACCAACTTGTGTAACACCTGTTCTCAATTGCTTGTACCCTGTAACTGAAATGTATTTTGTCTGACCTCAGTGTGACGTGGTGCCTCTGATGAATGCCTATTTTTAGCAACCTGTGCTATGTAACCTAAAACTCTATGTATGTCTTTAATGTGAAAAGGTACCTTTGGAAACGAGCCTCTGGCTCAAAGGTTGTAAACTGATTTCACAAAATAAAAATAAAAAAAATATAAAGCCAATTAGGACCCCAGATGAGGACCCCAACTAGCCCATCCCCCAACCAATCACTACCTGTGTTCACCTGCATCATCTGACACCTGATGATGCTGCCTACGACCTCACATTAGTCTCTATGCACTAATGGGGCAGAGTGCTATGCGTGCACATCTGGGGTGAGCAACCACTCTGCACCCTACTCGCCCCCTGTGCGGGATGCTCGAAGGGGCATGCAGCACAAACACGCCTAGTCCCCAGCCACATGAGGAGCAATGCGCCAGGGGCAGGCGAGGGGTGCGCAGGCACTATGCACCATGCACCAAGGTGCATAGTGCTGGCAGCAAGGGTGCATAGGGGGTTCAGAGTACGCCATGGAGGACCCTGCCATAAACTCCTACATACCCCATGCACACCCTGGGGCCCATCAGGCTACAGGGAAAATAGCCCACCTACACACTGGGGCCACCAGATAGGGCTGCCCAGTGCCTCCCACCTGCCCCAGCACACAGAGGTGTATGACTGCATGATCACCACCAGGCGCAACCCCCCAACCCACACAGGGGCACCGGCATACAGAGGCAGCCCCTGACCACAAACACACACACACACACACACACACACACACACACATACGCACACACACACACAGAGGCAGCACCTGGCCACATATACACACACACACACACAGAGGCAGCACCTGGCCACACACACACACACACACACACACACAGAGGCAGCACCTGGCCACACACACACACACACAAACAAAGGCAGCCCCCTGCCCCCCCATGGCCCACCAGCTGTCACCCCCACCCATCCCACTGCACTGACTGGTGCCATTGAAGGGCCAGCAGCATTGCCCTCCCTCACCTGCCACAGCCGCCGGCCATCAGATATCCTCAAGGTGTGCTGCCACCGCACAGCCCACCATGCATGGGATCCAGTGCGGGACCCGGTTTGGGCATCCGATTGGTGTCTGGCAGTTGTGCATACTACTGGTGCGCACCTGTCTGCGGGTGCTCAGCTATGCAGGTGGGGTATGAGTGGCTGCCTTTTATTGACAACCCCTTTTTGTCATTTTAGACTCTTATGGAAATGATTGACACTACTCGGGTTTGGATTCTCAACCAGGCAACATTTATTTGATACCGATTGTATTTCAAATCCACACTCATTAAAACACCAAATCATTTGTAGAGTAATGATACATTCTGCATTTCAGCATTCTGCCATTTCCTTTCCATCTCACCTCCATCTCCATTCCTTGAACGTTTCATCCCAAGGTTTGGATGTCTGATCTGAACCCCTGCACCACACCCTGCCTTCATACGTAACCATCATACGTAACCATAACTACCTTCCTAGGGCCGGATGTAGTGATCCAGTCCCTAGTGCTACTCCCCTCACCCTCCCCCACCCCTCTTTTAACTTCACGACCGGGTGCTGTCTCCCCCAGCCTGTGCACCTACCTCCCTACCCCAATTCTGCCCTTTCTTTTTCCCCCTGCCTCCCATTCTTTTCTTCCCCTTTCCACTGTCCCATCTCCAGGTTGTGTTGGAAGATGGGACCCCCCCCCCGTGGGCTAGCCTTTCAACTTGTCTTCTCCCATTTTCCTGCTGCCTCTGACAATGGCAGGAGAAAGAATCCCATGCCTACTTCTGATAGGTGGATCCCATGTGATTGATGGACTCCCTTGGCCCCAAATGATATCTCTTTGCGCGCAATGTATGAACCCACCATCTCTCCCACTAGACCTGCCACCCTCTTATTCAACCTCTTTCTTGTCCTTTCCATTGCCTTTATATCCCTGGCATGTCTCCACACTCTTCTAGAGGTTATTTCAGGCTATACCAGTTCTACCCAAGGCTACCAACCCTCTAACCTTTCAAAATCCACCCTGATTGCCTGGAACAATGCCCCCCAAGGAGTCTCCCCAAGGTCGTTCCCCCTGAGGTGAATAATCACCATATCTGGGGTACCCCAAGTCCCCTTTAGTTCTTCCATGACTGGCATAAACTGCGCCCACCGCATGTCCTGTATCCCCTTCCATTTCAGTTCCGTGTGCTTCAAGTTCCAACTCAGCTGCTTCCTATCAGGTCTGACTGCAGCATATCTCTCTGCCCAATAGATAAAAGAGTGGCCCACAATCTATATCCTCCTCCTCTGGGGTTCTGTCAGGACACAATGAAAAATGTGTTAGTTCATTTTCTCACATATCTTTTATAGCAGTCAGACCTCCATCTCCCACCCACATTACTTCCTTCACTGATCCCCCTTTTGCAGCTGTTTCCAGTGCAGCTCCAATGCAAAATTAATGCAGGGCATACTGATCTGGGTTCTCCCCCAAGAACCTCATCCCTTTTTTCAACACCCCTCCCACCTGGCACCCGGTCACCGATATCCCATGCCCATGCCTAAACCATGTGCCTGCCCCATCCCCCTTGCTGATGCAGAGTGCTTCCATCTCCCTCACAGCACATGCTTCACCTTCCCCCCCATGGTGATCACTACTTCTGTCCCTCTTCCCCGCTGGTCCATTTCAGACTTGGCCAGCCATATTACTATACAGTCTTCCTGAAATTCCACTTCCTCCCTCTGCAGACCCCCTTTTGTGTTGCTTTTCCTGGCTGCTATGACCTCGCCGACCCAAAATGCCCCCCTGGCCATGACTACGGAAACTGCCCTGAAGAGGCATTTTTTCTTGACTGATGCACAAACCTTCCCCAGTGCCTCCAGCAATCTTACCAGGAGGCCACCCATAATAGGCCACCTGCTGTCCACCCATCCCCCTTGCCCTTTCTGCCAACCAATGAGAATGCGCAGGATGGTCCTTCTCCTCCCCAGGTCTAGCCAACCCATATCACTGCAAGCTCAGCCTATGCCCACTAACTGAACCCCCTTGGTGGTGTGGGCCATCCCCATCTCCCATCCTGCAACCATTTATTGCTTGACTTGCTGTTCAGAGGGGGGTATAGTTATCTTCATCCCCTCCCTCCTCCTCCTGAACTCCTGAAAAGCTCCCCACGCTCCCTTGTAAGCTCTTAGCGTGTTGGAAGACCAGGAGCTCCGGTACAGGAGGCGGACTCTGTCCACCCAATCTCCAAGAGCAGGTGTGGTATCTTGTTTCTCTGGACTGCAGCTCAAGGAGCAAGACCCAGAACCTATTCAACTGGAGATGAGAAAGGCTATCAGCTATGTCATTTTTTACACCCTCTATGTGCCTCGCTTTAAATGTCAGGTTAAACTGAAGCCCCAACAGCACTAGCTGCCTCAATACCCTGTTGACTGTGTCCATGCATCCCCCTTGTCTGTTGAGAATCTCAACTACCCCTTTATTATCACATCAAAACAAGATTCATTTTCCCCACATCCTGTTACCCCACCACCATTGTCACCCATATGGGGAAACTTTCCAGAAAAGTGATGTCTTTCAATTGTTCCTGCTCCACCCACTCCTTTGGCCATGCCTCTGATATCCCGTCCCCTTGGAAATACACCCCCATTCCTAATGCTCTTGAGGCATCCATGTACAGTTCCAAATCTGTGTTGTACACCCATTCCTCTTATCAAAATGTCACACCATTGTAATCAGACAGGAACTGCGACCACACCTGAAGGTCTTGTTTCACCCCTTTGCTAACATCCACCCAGTGGTGCAGAAGTTTTGCCTTACCTGAGGCCCGCCCTAACCAGTGTGCAAATGCCCTCCATGGGCTAATGGCTTTGTAGGTGAAGCTGAGAAGCCCCAGCAGTTGCTGCACCAATAGTAGTGGCGCCCTCCTTCTACCCAACATTTGCTCCAACAAGCCCCTAAGCCTGCCCACCTTGTCCCTGGGCAGCCAGAAATATTTTTTTTCGCATCCACCTCTATTCCAAGAAATTCCAGACTCCTTGCTGGTGCCTCTGTTTTTTCCTCTTCCTGGGGAATGCCGATCTTCTGGCACATATCCCTAAAGTCCCTCAACATACAGTCCACTTCCCGGCACCCCCTGCCCTCCAGCAGGAAGTTGTCCAGGTAGGGTAACACCCTGTTGTGCCTGTACCTATTCCCAAACACCCACTGTACCCAGGTGGTGAATGTCTCAAAGGTGGAACAAGCCACCAAACAGCCCATAGGCATTGTTTTATCAAAGCAGGTCCCCCCTTTGAGTTGAAAATCCAGCAGGTTCCAATCCTCCAGTCTCATTGGCAACAGGTGAAAAGCTGACTCAATGTCAGTTTTGGCCAGCAATGCCCCCTCTACTGCCCTGATCAGCACTACCACCTGATCCAAAGAGGAGTAGTCCACCCCCACAGTCCCTCTGGAATCCCGTTATTCACTGAGAAGCCTACCGGGTAAGATAGGTGGTGTATCAGTCTAAATTCAACTGGCTGTTTCTTAGGGACCATGCCTAAAGACAAAATTCTAAAGTCTGCACAAGGTGGCACCTTAAATGGGCCTTCCACCCTCCCTGCTTGTATTTCCTTCTGCAACTTCTTTCTAACTATATCTTCCTTACCCTTCACTGACCCCAGGTTCTTAGCTTTCATGCTTCTCCTAACCCCCACAAAACCCAATGCAAAACCCCTCTTGAAACCCTGCCTCAACGTAAACCCCTCTTTTGCGTTCAGATAATCCTTAGTCCACCCATCTACCACCCCTGCTACTATGGGAGTCTTTGTGATCACAAAACCCCATCTTACACCCCCCTGATGCCATCAATTCCAACCATAGTTGGAGGGGTAATTCCCTCTATGCCCTCCTTTGCCTCTTCATATACTGCTGTGTTCCTTGCGGCCTCCCGTGTAGCTCCCATGAAAGGGCTGCTCGCCAACCTGCCCCCTTGTGTTCCCCCCCATTCCCCTCCTGTTCTGCAGCTGGATACTGGATGCACCCTCGAACATCTGGAACACACGTGCCTAAATTTACAGTTTGAATCTGTGCAGGATGCCTTATTAAAACCCCAGCAAGTCTTCACACCTTGGCTAGGCATGTTCTTGAGGCTAGGCTCTCCACTCACCCTGTACTTCTGGACAGGGTTCTCACCCACAGCTCAGAGTGCATACAATGCCATCTCAAATCCCCTTTTGCTGCCATCCTTTTCCTAAATGCCTCATCATATTTAAGCCACCCGTACCCCAGCTTCTCTTTATATGCATCCCTTATTATTGCCGTGTAGGTCAACAGTGGAATCACCAGCTCTGGCTGCTTCTCTAACACCAGCACACCATAAATCAGAAATCCCACCTTCCAAGTATCAATGTCCTTGCCTTTGTACTTGGCTTCCTCCTCCTCATGACCCACCACTGCTAACACCATAGCCATCTCAGATTTCCCCATGGATTCTAATTGCTTGTACTTCTTCGCCATGTCCTCGTCCACTAGTGCAAATAGATCTACATATTCCCCCTTCCAAATTTTTTCTTTAATAGAGGCAGGTATGTGATCACATAATGAGTAGCCTGGGGGTCCATCGTACAAATATTTTCCCCCTTTTCCACCTACCTCATCCCCTGGCTCCTTCCCACCTCCTTTCTTCAACTCCGTCAAAACCTTCTCCATCCTCTCCAAGCCCTTCTCCCCCATATCACCTATGATCCCTTCCAAGTAATCCTTGAGGCTGCCCTCATCCAACCAATCTACCTTATCCTTATCATCACCATTATCCAGTTCACCTGGACCTGGAATGGGTTCTGACTGGGCACCGACACGGGCCTAGGGGAGGCCCCCCGAGGCAAATTGCCCCCACTGCCCTTAGCCTTCAGCTCCTCTGCCACCTTCCTCTTCTTGGTGGCCTCCTCTTCCACCTCCTGCAATTGAACTGCTTCAATCAGCTCCATCATTTTATCAATCAACTTTGTGGCCTCTTCCCTCAGCTGGGCATTGGAAGCGGTAGATGGGGTTCTGGTTGGTGCCATCCTGCTTAAAACAAATGGGTAAAATGTGAGCCACTGTCACCTGCCCATTAGCTTGTTTCTCTCTTCTCCTTCTGGTTGCCATATTTTGTTTTATTGCCTCTTGCTCCTTCCCCCAATAGCAATGACCTAGTTCCAAGGCCTGTACCTGTCCCTTGTTTTACACTTGTGCAGCCTTCACTCCATATCCATTTCATTTTTATTTTGCTTTTGCTCTTTTTTATTTTTAATAAAGAGGACCCCCAAAGCTCTGCCTCTATTCTCTCAAGGCACATGTTGGAACCCTATACCCAGTAACACGCTGCATCGGTGAACATGAGAGAACATAAGCAAGGCTCAGGGAAGGTCCGAATGTAGGAAATTCTTCCCTTCCCTGTCCTGGAATTAGCCAATAATAGAGAGGAAAACAACACATAACTGATCTTGGGTTCCCCAACCTGGGGATATTGACAACCCTCCAGTGCAAAGAGAGCCTTCCTAGCTCTTCAAGTTTACCATTGCCCATCATGAATCAGAACAGAAAGCTCCAGAGGGACCCTTTCAATGATGGATTACCCTCAGAATTGTATATGGACCACCCCTTCCTTGCTGTCTTGTCCTCCTCCTTCGTCTTCCTTTTCTTTTCCATTTTTTTTTGCACTTTGAACCCACAAAGCCTGAACTTGCAACTGCCTTACCACAAAATGGTGGCCTCCTGCTTGCCTGCCTCTGCCTGTACTCCTTTTCCAAGATGGCGGCAGCCACATGGTCTGCCCTAGCCACTGCGGTTCTCTCCATACCAATCCTCTTATTGCCCCCCGGCCGGCCAGTAGTCTGGGCCAAAAAATGGGTGCTTCTGCCCTCTTCTCTTTCCAGCATGACTTCAGCCTTGAGCCCCCTGCCCCAGCATGCCCTCTCGGCTGCCTTCCTGCCTTGGCAGCCCGCTCCGAAAAACTTGCATGCATCAGGGCAGCCAAAAATGGCTGACAATCGCATATCCACATCCCCTCCACCCTTCACTCGCAGATGGAGCAAGAAGCCTCTACTGCGACTTTTCCGACCACCACCTTCCACAGCTTCCTTCCCCCGCTCAAAACATTCCCTCATTTCTCAGTACAGTCTCCCCCCAGTACTCATGGCTGCTCACACATTGAACCCCAGCACTTATCTCCTACCTGCGCATTACTGTGCAGCTCCTCACTGCCCACAATCATCTGTGCAGCACCTTGAAGCCCTGCTAAACATTGGCGTAGCACCTTGTGGCCCTGAAAACCTTGACATTGCTCCCTGGGAGGACATGCAGCCCACAGACCGGCCTTGTCTCCATCTTTCCTGGTTCACTGTCAGAATTAGAGGTGAGGAGAGGCTCCCACCAAACCAGAAACCACCACGATGAACACAGCGCTTCCGACGCAGGCTCACTCCAGAGAGCTCCCGGCCAGCCACTGCCCATGGGCTTCCCAGCGCAGCCTGCCCACGCCACACTCTCTGGCTCCATCTCCACCTAACTAGCATTCTCACTTAATACCGTGCACCAAAACCCAGACCTTTGCCAAAGACAGACACAGTTGCTGAACACACTTCATACCATCATAGCCGCTAACCACCAGGCCAACGTCTGACATAATTTAACAACATTCTAATTACAAGCTATATTCTGACATACTTTGCCAACATTCTACTTACAAGCTGTAAGAAATTCTTTGCAGGTCACCAAAAAAAGGGGTCCAGGCCCAACCAGCACTGTCAGACCCATCATGGGTAACCTGTACCTTATCTCCAGGTAGCAAATGCACTATGTTGCCAAGTTGAATGTGCTAGAATCACCAAAATCTCAGCAAAGAGGAAGAACCTTCTCTGTCTCCCACCTTATAAAGCCCATTAGGACCCCAGATGAGGAGCCCAACTAGCCCCTCCCCCATACCAGTCACCTATCTGTGCTCACCTGCGTCATCCGACACCTGATGATGCTGCCTATGACCTCACTATGCCCCACCCCCCTCATCCAAGGAACCCCCCCCAGCTATCTCCAAGGACATTTCCTGCAGGGTCAACCTGACAATCTGGGCTGCCTTTTATTGGCAACCCCTTTTATTACTCATATTATTGCAGGCTCTATAATTTACTCCTGTTATACCCTGTGCACCTTATACTTTTATAAACTATCAATAAAATATAGCAAGTTTAAAAAAAAAAAGCATAGTAGAAGTAATTTGGGTGATGCTTTTGTTTGATGTACTTTGCAGACATGATAGCTAATGTGGTGATTGCTCAGGGAGTCTGGTACAATGCCAGAGTCAATGATGAGGTGAGGGGTGTGTATGAGGGCCAAATCTATGAGAGAATGGTTGTATGTTTTGTATTTGAGATGGGTTGGCTCAGAGATTACTTGTGTTAGATTAAGAGAAGTAATATCTGAGCAGGCTTTACTTTGTGTGGGTGACAGCCAGTCCAGATTAACATCTCCTAAGATGCATAGTTCACCAGAGGAGGACTGTGTAGTTATAGTTGAGATGATGTCCTTGTGTGTTGTTGATGGTGGACTGGGATGACATTAAGTGCCAGCTATAAACATAGGTAGAGTCTGCGGTAAGGTGAGTTTTATTAGAATAAGTTCAAAGGCTGAGGGGAAAGAGAAAGAGAGTACTAGGAAATAGCCGAGGTTTGATGATAGATACATGGCAACACCTCCTCACTTAGTGGGCTGATCTTGTTGGATAAGGGTGTAGCCAAGGATGTGAAGGTTTTTATCAGATATTTCATGGAAGAGTCAGGTTTCTGAAAGGATCAGAATATCAGGTTTGAGTTCCTGCATGATAGGCTGCAGTAGGAATAAGAACATAAAGGACTCAGCACTCTGTGCCAAATAATGCTTTTCAGACAGCTGCAGTCATTTTAGCCAAGCTGTGTAAATTTATTGTGAGCACAAGTACAAACACAAAAAAATGGTGTAGCCCAGGGAGGCTACCCACAGAATCCAAAATTTCACACTCATTGTGAGTGCTTTGTCAAAGCTCCCTGGGCTACACTGGTGTTTTTAGCTAGTGCTAACAATGGGCCCTATGCATGAATGAGTGGA
This sequence comes from Neoceratodus forsteri, assembly GCA_016271365.2. NCBI lineage: Eukaryota > Metazoa > Chordata > Ceratodontiformes > Ceratodontidae > Neoceratodus > Neoceratodus forsteri. The sequence goes on from CM028130.1 coordinate 677,612,036, forward strand.
AAAATGCATGAAAACATGACATATACGCAGTGCCCAGCTGCATGGCATGCAGAACCACTAGAATTCATAGTATTCACAAACAGAAATGCGCCCTGCACAGTGTGAGTGGGTGGTGCCACATACAGCACCTAGCAGAACACGTAGACATTGGAGGATGGCCCCAGCAACATGACCACGCCCCTTGACCCAGCCATATAAGGACATACACGCTGCCCACAGTGCATACGCGGAAGTGAAAGTCAACAGCGTTGGAGGAGGTTAGAGGATAGCAGACAACAGGGCCCCAATGGAGAAGGGCATGCACAGGAACACAGAGGGTGAGCAAGACATGCAGACAACTGTGACGGCTAGAGTACCAGATGGGCCCTGTCTTTGATCTATACCAGGCTCCAGATCACCACAATGGTGGCAGAGATAAGCACACTCAACAACTGGCTATATGGTGCCCTCACACCATCCACCCCCATGGAGGTGAAGGAGTGCCTCTGGCTTGATGTCCAGGCTGTCATGAATGCTGCAGGGCCAGATGCCCGGACCCTGATGGTAATCAAACACAAATGGAGGGACCTGAGGATAGCCATTAAGAAATGTCTGGGCACTGGGGAATGGTAACAGCATGGCACTGATGGTGGGTCACTCACACCAAACACCCAGCTCATCCCCATAGAGCAGATGGTGATGGACACCATAACCACTGTGAGCATCCATGAGAGGCAGAGGGTATGGACACACTTGCTGGTAAGTATTGCACACAGACACACCATTATGTGATGCATCTGAGGCTGGCTGCATAGCCCTGATGTTGTAGCTTTGTGCCAACAGAGCATGTCAGGGATGCTGGACACAGTGGTGGTGCATGGGCAGGGTATCCACACAATGCATCCATCAACAGCAGGCAAGAACAGGTGAGGAAGGATGGCAACGCAGGTGAGTAAGGTGTGGATAATGGCATGGAGACTGGCATGTGACATGTAGCAGACCAGTAATCATCCCCTCTCGCCCCCTCCATAGGTCGAATACAGGCGTCTGTTGCCATGTGGACTGACACAATTGCCCACACCACTACTGGAGGTGACAGCAAGGATGTAGAGGTCCCAGTGGAGCAGGATGCCAATGACAGGGGTGAGGAGTGCCACTCTGGCATGCAGAGTAGCAACCATGAGACACATGGTCATGCACAAATGGCAATGGTGAACCAGGGCACCTGTGTGCATCCAGCCCAGTAACACAGAGATGTGGTACACACCATGGGCACTGCTGTCCTCAACAGCAGGAACAATGGACCATCTACCCATCTGACAGGGCATAGCAAGGCAACCCGGACCTCAGTCAAGCAAGATGAGCAGTACGTGGAGCTGCATCAGCTCTAGCTCAATCGTCTTGATGCCCAGCCCCAGCACACTGAAGCTCTCATTGAGCTGACATTGATCACATGTACCATAGGGTGTGACATACCTGAGATGGCAAGGGCACAGGTTCTCACCATGGACATCGTCATGGCATGGGCAACACCACTATGGCACCACAGCACAGTCCACAGCCCAACATCTGGGGATGCGACACAGTGCACCACACCAGGCATGTCACAGGAGCAGGGGGACAGCTGCAAGGCCAGCTCACCAGGCCCCACCACAGTCATTGATGAGTGCATCATGAAAACTGAGAGCCCTCACATCGAGGACACACCGAGCATAGAGATGCAGGACACTGCCATGGAGGACAGCGTGGCAGATAAGGGCAGAATGAGGTCCAGATTCTGGATGGTGCAGCTGAGAATTTCCCAGTGAATGCCACATATCTAGACTATGCACCATGGCACAGGTGTAGGGACATACGAGCACTTGGACCTGCAGCCAGGAGGTTGATGTGTTCGATGGCGCAGGAGCAGGTGGCACCATACACCACGCCATGGCCATGAGTACAGATGGGCTGTAAGCAGAAGCATGGGAACCATGGTTGTGAGACAGGTCATGCAAAGCACTGCACAGACATGGGCACACACACACAGACACACACACATTCACTGCCACTGTGATGGAACTGGATGTGGCACAGGTTGATCGTCGGTGTTAGAACTGGGCATGGCAAGGTTGCGTACATATGGAGTCGATGTGGGTTGGGTGGGCAGACCCCTGTTTGGCTGGCTACCTTGCCATGGTACAGGGGCTTAACGCAAAGACACCATTGCCCTGTCACCAAAGGCCAGCCTTGTTGCAGAGTGCCACCCCTGAACAGCACAGCCCCCCAGATATCGACAGGCACCCTCAGTCGTGCCTCATCATCGGGTGCATGCATGCATGCATGCAGCGTGACACACTGGAACATGTGCCGTCCTGGCTGCCATCACTGTAGCCATTGGTCAGGCATGCTCAGCTGGGGCACTGGTGTGGCACAGGTGATGTGGCTAGCAGCATAAGGTCCCATTAATGACTGCTGCATGTGCAGTACATCCAGTGATTGTCTCCTGTCCATGCACAGGATCATCGGGATGCTGCTCTGGTGGTATGTCCTGTGGTTGGTAATCTAGCATTGGTATGCCACGGTTCACCGCCATGTTATGCAGCATCATGCATACAATGATATGGCATGCACATTGTGGTGTCAGCATAATGGTGCCCCTATGTGGTCCAGGCACCTGAAGCACCTCTTAGGCATACCCAATGCTCCTCTCCACAAGTGCCCTCATCTGCTGGTGTGTCATGTTGAATGCCACCTCTGCAGCATCCGATGGCACCAGGATGGGTGTCAGCAGGTATGGCCTCAGTGGATAGCCGCTGTCACCTGTGAGAGATGGAGATCTGTTAGTCATGTAACAGACAGGCACAAGACACACACCACACACACACACACACACACACACACACACACACACACACACACACACACTAGCGCTCTACACTTACCCAAGATCCAACTGGCAATCATGTGCATCCAGTATGTATGAGTCGTGGCATGACCCAGGGAACTTTGCATAAATTTGCAACAGGCATGCAGCATCACACACCACCTGACAGCTTATGCTGTGGAAGCCTTTACGGTTCTGGTAGGCCTCCTCGAATACCGATGGTGTCAGGATTGCAATGTGCGTTCCATCCACAGTACCAACCATGTTGGGCATACCATGCAATGTGAAGAACGCTTGCTTCATGGCAATGACCTCACCGTCTGACATGGGTAGCTGTATGTGTTCCCACATGTGCTCCTGTCTGTGATCTGGGCAAGTGCTCTGGACACTTATGACTGGCTAACACCAATGCCATTGCCCACCATGTGCAGGAATGACCCTGACAGGTAGTATGCAAGGGTACACATTTGTTTGGTATTGACGGTCATGGCCCTAGAGCAACTTGGTCGTGGACGAGGTCAGATAGTTGAAGCAACATTGCCCAAGGCAGTCAGAACTGTTCAGTACAGTGTGCGTCCCATATCATGTGGCCATTCATGCATGGATGGAACACTCACTCATGTGGACACTGGCATCCACATCTGCCATGTGCTGCATTCAGCAGGTGAATGTTCATAAGAAGTCCTGGGCACATACTTCCGTCTCCCTGGTAATGGCATGTACATGGAACAGCACCCTAATAGAACATCACATGTTATATGCATCACACAGCCATTGAGTAGTGTGGAAATGGAACTGCATTTGTGGTACTGTCCTTCATCCATGTGTGGCACAAGGCCACTGGCCACCATGCCACACTGGCTGTGGCCCTCAAGGACAGTGGTGCATATCCTACCAAAATTACAAGGCTGAAGGTCCCCCTTGAATGCCTGCTTGCATGTCCTCACAGTACGATGTGCACAGGCACTGTATGGTGTCATGTCCACATGCCACGTGTATGGTGATGGCATGTAGCATACACAGGCAGCAGGGTATGGCTGTGCGATGCAGTAACACACACACACACACACACACACACACACACACACACACAGACAGAGGTCTGCCAGTTTGGCACATTGTCCTGATACATGCAGCTGTACAGTGACATAAACAGTGTCACTGTTCCCAATGTTGTACTGTCCTCCACCTGAACATATCCACCTGGCTATCATGCATATTGCTGCATCTCCAAATTTAGTAATGCAACATATGTCACACACTTCGGTACTGCTACTGCACAACATAGCATTGTACAGGGACAAACTGAGACTCACATGCAGGCCTTAGTCAGTGGTGTCACTGTATACATACCACAGCCAGTACTGCTCATGGTTGTGACATGTGAAAGTGTGACATTCTGACCCCATGTGCCACATAGCATGGGCTTTCATTGGAGTGGGTCTGTGATGAGGGAGTGGCACATGGCATGTGTTACAGCATACTTAGGTCGGTGGCCCCTGCATTGCCTCATAGCACATGCATGCCCTGCACAGGCCGCAATATAAGGAGCATGGATGGGCAATGCCACATATCACTGGGAACATGGAGCGTTTCTCCCAGCAAATGTGACTGGTGGTGGAGAACGACTTCTCCAATAGTGGTGGTTATAGGAAACTCTGGGCCACAACTCCATCGGATCTGGAAAGTTCTACCCTGGGATTACATGTGTCAGACAGCGGGTGTTGGTGGGTTTTAATTTGTTCTCCTGACTGTACATACTAAAACATTCTTTACTGATGTCTCCCAGCTCTCCCCATGCAAGACGCTATGGGAATGCCCACCCACCTAGAACTGAGCAGGCAGGAGCAGGGGCACTGTGCGGCAGTCATGGTTGTGACACCACTTGACCTGTACCACATGCAATAGACAAGGTCTATGACACGTTACCACTGGTGGATGGACATGCATGGAGTGGTGCACTATGAAGGGAAAGAGGGGTATGCCTAACCACGGACCCTATGTAGGGTCACCGAACCATCAAATGTAAGTGTCCACTGTCTCACCTTAGCCAAGCATTGCTGTAAAGTACCTTTAGGGGGGAAGATGTTTTTCTCATTTGTCCTGTCTGCCTGGGTGGAAATGTTGCCCACTTCCTTTGAGGCTGGACTGAGTGGCAACTGTGTGGCATTATGGTCATGGGTCAGTGTGCATCAGCAGAATATATGGTTTGACTGCCATACTCTGTGACACTCCACAATGGTGGACATGTATGGGCGACCACCATAGTGACTGTATTGCTGGGGGGGGAATACACATGGCCAGGGTGTGAGTTTGGACACATCAATATGTATCCATAATTGGAGTGGGGGGGCATGGCTCTGCACAAGGTACTAAATGTGTCTTTCTCCTAACAGCGCTACAGGGGACCCATCCGGAGGATGGTCATGCTGTGGGTGGAGTGTCCCAAGAACATGGTGGGGGCCAGCTGAATGCACAAGGAGCCAGATGATGATAAGGATGAGGCAGATGAAGATCCTGGACATCCAAGGAGTCCATGCAGCCATGAGTGCCCATCGGCTAGCAGAATGGCACAGGCGGGAATGTCCGCATCTTCAGCAGAACATTGAGGGTTGTGGTGGATGGGTATCTGTTGGCATGAAGGCGTTTTTGTACATGGGGAGGGTGGTTCATCACTGCTATTGCAGGCCAAAGCTTGTGTTGTTTGTTTGGAGTGTGTTAATAAATATCTTATTGCTATACCTTGTCTGGTCACTGCCTTGTATGAGTGTGTATTTGAGTGTGGGTTTATGTTGTTGGGGTTGGGGCGCCACATCATGCAGTGTTATCCAGCCACATGCACTTGTCCGGGTCCACCATCATGGTTGTAGGTGGTGGTGGTGGATGTGCTTCCATGCAGGGTCATTCAGCTGCTGAACCGTGTGCGGTACCTCTGTCCATTGTGGGGGGGGGGGCTGTACACAGGCATTCATCTGGCAGGTTGTGGGGGGATCACCATTCCAGTCTGCTGGTGCTGCTGTGCCTCTTTGCATGAGGATGCATGTGCCCATGCCCACCTGTGTGCTGGACAGTGTGTCAGCTGCGATGGCTTCACACACCATAGGAGTTTCCCACGCCAAGGTGGTGTGCAACATTCCATCTGCACTCTGGCGGATACAGCAGGTTAGGTGCCACACGTGGATGCACTTTCATGTGGTAGCAGGCACATAACAACTGCATACTACCAGCATGCCCATCAGACTATGGTGCTGGTGGCAAGGCCTGTGTGTGGTTGCTGTCCATTGCCACATGCATGCAGTTGGTCCATGGCTGTGTCCTGTGATATGGCCGCGGACTGGCGTTTGCCACTGTTTGCCATGATGCCAGTGGCGTAGGCCTATGCGGTACTTTACTGTAGCCCCATCCCATGTGTATCTGTATGCACCATGCATCATGTGTATGCATGCCTCAAGCACAGTTGTGCATGTACTCAGTGGAGGGCTACACATAGGGTACACGGACATGGCCCTGCATATACGACATGTGAACCATCCACATGGTGTGTGTTTCTGCTGTATGCAGTGTGTTGGGCCCACGTTGTGCATGCCACAGCTAGGCTGCATGCACAATGTGCGCATATAAACCTCTGCTGGGTACGCACACACCTTGCGCGTGCTGTGTGCCCTTCCTGCATAGGGCCCAATAAATTTATACAGCTTGGCTAAAACAACTGCAGTTGTCTGCAAAGCATTATTTGGCACAGAATGCTTGAGCCCTTTAAGTTCTTTGCCTGATTCTATGGGACTTGCAAGCACTTGACCTGTGGGAGCGACTCTTGATTGCTTGACCTGCAGTAGGGATAGTTTAGGAATTAAGCTGCATAAGTTTAGGTGGGTGATTTTCAGGTCTTTGAGTAGTTGACTGATGGAGGAAGGTGCTGGACCAGGATTGAATTTGATGTCACCAGCAGAGAGTAGTAACACAGTTATTAGGAGTCAGATAAGCTTGTGAGACCTCTTTGTGAGCTTTGAGTAGTGAGAAGGGGGTAGAGGGAGGTTGAGGGGCTGGATTGTGATAAGAGTTTGGTTGTTGGTAGGGAATCTAGAAAGCTAATGGGTGGGGTGATTGTTGGTCCAGGTTGCCATGGGGAGCAGAGCAAGGTTTGTAATAAGGAAGGAGAGGGGACAGTGAGTGATACAGTTGGGTCTGTCTGGGATGGGTGATGTAGGCATGGAAGGATATTGGAATGCGGGAGGGATGTCAAGGAAGGTATGAGGAGGAGTAAGAGGGTGGTTATGTGGAACATCTTTGGTGGTGAAGCGTAGTCTGAAGATAAGGGGTAATAAAGGATTGTTGTGTGAATCATAGCACAGTGGGTAGGGTTGAACTATTAAATTTCTAAAGTAGGTGACAAGTGTGTGATAGTACTTAAGTAGTAGTAGTTGGTAACGATTTGGGTTGTGAAGCAATACACAACTGATTCTGCTGACCACTGCCTGAGACGTAGTTGGTATTATATTGGTGTGCAGGCAGACGTATGAGTCAGGAGTAATAGCTGGGCAGAAGCTTTATTGTTGTGAGGACCTGTAAAGTGGCTGCAAATTATACAATTCATATTGTGAAGGATAGAAAAGGGGTATGGAAAATGGGCAGCCAGTATGAATAAAGTGCTATCAATGAGCCCAGGTGGGACAGCTGGGGGGCGAGTGGGTGGGATATTCCTCTTGTTGTGGTATGGTGAATTAGTTAATTTAATGATGTGCACCAACAGAGATCCAAATGGCAGCACATGGTAAATAGTGCCGAACACCAGTGCAGCGTGGAGATTCCAATACCTGTTAATTTCTCCTATATCAGCATCAGTCTGGGGGGAGCTGGAGTACACAGTATGCACAAGACTGATGATTCCTGTTGCTGCAGTGAGTAGAGGAGCCTGTAGAGGGAACAAGGAAAAAACAAGGTAAGGGGTGGACACACAGGGTGGACACAGGGGTAGACAACTATCTGCCCTGAGGGAGGAAGTTGCTCGTCTTCAGGCCGCACTGGACAGTAGTAAGGAAACCTTCCCCCAGGCCACACTGGACAGTAGGAAGGGAACCTCCCCCATCCAGGGAGCACTAGTGCCACCACCACTACCTCAGAGGTTGCGAAGAAAGCACAGCAGTTGGACCACAGTGGGCTAAGGGAGGGTGAGGAGGGTGGAACAGAGGCACGCCCAGTCAATTGTTCCACTCCACAAGCCATACACCATTCTGGGGGAGCATAGCTCCCCTATGGATGCACCCGCAGAGAAGACTGATGACAACTGTCACAAGGGAGGCCCACAGGAAGGAGGCAGAGGACACCACAGGGAAAGGAAGCAGCTCCTGGTGGGGGACTCAATTATTAGGGGTATAGAACTGGGGAGAGCTGGGAAAACTGAAGTAAGGTGCCTGCCTGGTGCCATGGCTTGGAGGGACAGGAAGCGCATCCTCAGGATCAAGAGAACAGCTGCAAGGGAGTCTGAGCTGGATGTAATTGTCCACCTAGGGACAAATGACTTGGCTCATCATGAGATTAGAGCAGTGCAGGAGGACATTGCAGAGTTGGGAGGGACCCAAGACAAGTAGCACACACAGTATCCTTCTCAGAGGTGCTGCCTGTCAAAGGCATGGAGAGGCGAGGGTAATTGCACCATGCAGTTTAATAAATGGTTGAAAAATGATAGGAGCACAGGGGTTTGGCTTCATTGGGACTGGGGTTCCACCTGAGGGACACCAGCCTATACTGGCAGGATGGTCTGCATCTGTCCAGGAAGGAACAAGTCTTTTGAGCAATCGGTTTAAATGCTTCATTTGCAAGCTTTAAACTAGTCAAAGGGAGGCACTGACAAGCAGCAGGAAAATCCCAGTCTCTCCCTACAAAACAGGGTACTAAATGAGAAAAAGACCGAGGTAGAACGGTCAGTGGGGGATGCTGCAACAGAAGGCAAAGCCATCAAAAAATGGAGAACAATGAGTACCAATGCTCATAGTCTGGGTAACAAGCTTCCTGAATTAGTGGCCTTGATGGAGGAGGAACATCTGGATATCGTGGCAGTCACAGAAACATGGTACACACAAAACCATGACTGGGACATAAACATACCAGGATACACTGTCTACAGGAGGGACAGGGAGGGTAAAAGAGGAGGAGGAGTATTTCTTTACATAAGGGAAGGAATAAAAGCAACAGAACAAAAGGGTAAACAGGGAGGAGAAGAAGCACTGGGGGTAAATTTGGAGACAGGCAATGGTACCACAATACGCACAGGGGTTGTATACAGACCTCCTTCTCAGGGGGAGGAAATGGACAGGGAAATGATAGAAAGTATACTTAGAATGGCAGAAAAAGGGGAGATATTGCTGATGGGTGATCTGAATATGCCAGATGTTAACTGGAGTGCAGTTGCAGCTGCCACTCCGAAGAGTGCAGTTATTCTAGATGCCCTACAGGGGGCATGCCTTAGACAACTAGTACTGGAGCCCACTCAAGAGGGAGCAATATTAGACTTGATTCTCTCAAATGGAGATGGAGAGAGGATCACAGATGTAGAAGTGGGTAGCCATCTGGGAACCGCACCATCGAACAGTATGGTTCACAATAAACACAGCAATAGAGTCAAGCCATACAAAGACAAAAGTACTGGACTTTAGAAGGGCTGACTTTGCCAAAATGGGTGAGTGCCTAAGGAATGCACTAGCAAATGGGCAGGAAAGAGGGGTGGAAGAACAATGGGGAATAATAAAAACTGCCATCACAGAGGTAACGAGCCTTTGTGTGAAGCAAATAAACAAAACAAGTCGATGTAAGAAACCACTATGGTTCTCAAAGGAAGTGGCAGTGAAGGTTCAAGAGAAAAAGAAAGCATTCAGGAAGTACAAGGAATCACAGAAGGAGCAGGACAGAGAACTGTATCAGTTAAAGCAAAAGGAGGCTGGGAAGGCAGTCAGAACAGCAAAGGCCCAAACCGAGGAAAAGATAGCCAACTCAGTTAAGAAGGGGGATAAAACCTTTTATAGGTACATCAGGGAGCAAAGGAAGACCAAGGGAGGGATAGTGAGGCTTAATAAAGGGGAGGGAGGGTGGGCAGAGGGAGGCTGTGAAAAGGCAGAGATACTAAACAAATATTTTTGCTCAGTATTTACAAATGAAGAGGGAGAGGTACATAAAACAAACAGTAGTAACACTCTGGATACAGAAGTTGATACCAGCCCATTTACAGAAGAAAGGATTCTGAAAGAACTCTTAAAACTGAAGGTGGACAAAGCAATGGGGCCTGATGGGATTCATCCCAGAATTCTAAAAGAGCTAAGGGTAGAACTAGTGACACCACTGACTACCCTTTTTAACAAATCATGGGAGGATGGGGTGGTACCCGAGGACTGGAGGAGGGCAGATGTGATTCCCCTTCACAAAAGTGGAAGCAAGGCAGAAGCAGGAAACTGCAGACCTGTTAGTTTAACCTCAGTGATAGGGAAAACGATGGAATCACTTCTGAAGGAAAGAATTGTCGAGTATCTAGAGGCCAGAGGGGCACAGGACCCTAGGCAGCATGGATTCACAGCGGGAAGGTCATGCCAGACAAATCTGATAGATTTCTTTGACTGGGTGACCAAAGTAGTAGATCAGGGAGGGGCTGTGGACATGGCCTACCTAGACTTTAGCAAGGCATTTGACACAGTCCCACACAAAGATTAATATACAAGTTAGCCAGCCTGGGAGTGGGTCCCAAGATGACAGCCTGGGTAAAGAATTGGCTGGAGAATAGGACACAGAGAGTAATGGTAAATGGAGTCCACTCAGAAGAAAGGAGGGTTACTAGTGGGGCACCGAGGATTCAGTATTAGGGTCCTCTCAATGTCTTTATGTTTACATTGCGAAGGACTGAAGGAAAAGTATGTCTTTGCAGATGACACTAAGATCTGCAACAGAGTTGATGCACAGGGTGGGGTGGAAAGGATGAGAAGGGACTTGGCAAGGTTAGAGGAATGTCAAATGTATGGCAGCTTAGATGCAATGCTAAGAAGTGCAAGGTAATGCACCTGGGAAACAAAAACCCAGGGGAAGAGTACACAATGGGGGGTGAGATACTAACAACAACAAAAATGCAAAGGGACCTGGGGGTAGTCATATCAGATGACCTAAAGGTGGGCAAGCAATGTGAGAGGGCAGCAAGGAGGGCTGGGGGGATACTGGGATGCATAGGGAGAGTCATCACCAGTAGAAAACAGGAAGTTATTATCCCTCTGTACAGACAGCTGGTGAGACCCCATCTGGAGTACTGTGTGCAGTTCTGGAGACCCAATCTCCGCAAAGACATAGACAGGATGTAAGCTGTCCAGAGGAGGGCATACAAAATGGTGCAGGGTCTGCACTGGAAGACATATGAAGAGAGACTTAAGGAGCTTAATATGTATAGCCTTGAGGAAAGGAGGGAGAGGAGGACATGATAGAAACTTTCCAAGTACTCTAGGGAATCATCAAAGTCCAAGAGGGTAGCATCTTTCAAAAAGAGATGTGCAAGAACAAGAGGGCACAATTTGAAGATGGGGGGCTGCTCAGAGGTAATTTAAGGAAGTATTTTTGCAGAGATGGTTGTGGATGCATGGAACGGCCTTCTGGAGGAGGTTGTGAGTCTAAATCAGTGGTGGAATTCAAGCATGCATGGGACAGTCATAAGGCAATTCTGGGGGGTGGGGGTAAGAAGAAGTAGGCTGCTGGTTAACTAGGATCTGCAGCTTATCCAGTAGGTAGGGAAATGGGCAGACTGGGTGGGCCAAGCGGTCCTTATCTGCCGTCAAACTCTATGTTTCTATATGGTCTCCCCAGCAGGTTGCTGGGCTCACAAAAGAAACTGATTCCCATCCAAGGAGATGGGGGGGGGGTGAGGGGCAGCAGAAACAATTAGTGAAAAGACAGGAGTCCTGGGATCAACATTACAGAGGTACAGTAGCACACCTATAGTTATGATTGAGTAGACTGTTCAATGTTAAACCCACATTTTTACATCTTAATAACATTGTTGTCATTTGATGAAAGAACCCACAATTTGGCATGCATAGACAAGCTGACAGAGTCACATGATGGGAAAACTGTTACAACACCATCTTGTTCGGTTTCTGAGATACAGAGTGCCAAAAAAGGGGGCTAGTACATGTTTGGTTTTCCTATGATTAACATTAGGTATTTTTTGCTGTCACCAACAACCTAGATGGTGTTGGATGTTTTCATTTTCAGGGTTGAAGGGACCCATGCCAAGAGTGTGTCATTAGAAGGTTTCATAAAAAAAGAAAATGTAGTTCCAAAGCTACAACAATTTTAACTTTAACGCCCTGATGCAAACAGTGAAAAAAAAAGATTGTGATTGCTTATTTTCATGATTTACCTCTTGAATGGTTAAAAAATATATCACTACTGTTCATTTCCACGAATTCCCTCGCATGCTGACAAAAATACTGATCACGTTGGCCACCATTTTTTTCTCAGTTCCACTCACAAACATTGAAAATGAATTAAAATGACAACTTAAAAAAAACACTATAACCTAGCTAAAAGGAACCCATTTAGAGAGATTATGCTCTTTTTTTTTTATAAAACTTTCCAAAATATTTTTTCTGGGCACCCCAAAATCCAGGGAGCCCAGCTTAGTGAGAGGAGCTGTTTACCCATGTTTTCTGTATGACAACAACTGGATTTTCTAGAGTTCTGCAGCTGCAGCTGAAAGGCACGCTGTGGGCTGCAGTGAAACCAGTGAACTAGAGATCCCCTGTTCTGTATGTCTATCTCTTACTGCCTGTAAGTCTGTCTGTCTGTCTGTCTGCCTGTCTGTCTATCTATCTATCTATCTATCTATCTATCTATCTATCTATCTATCTATCTATCTATCTATCTCCTTATACCTGTTTAAGTCCCTCTTATTTTTCCTGCAAAACAGAAAAAGGTCCCTCACCCATCTGATCCCCACCCCGGACTCAACTCAGCACCCACCAACCCACACCCTTAGTAAATGCCCCCCACCCTAACTCACCTGAACATTTCCCAGGATGAAGATCCACCCTCCGATCAAATGCTTGTCTTGCTTTCTGGAAACACCGACTGCAACATAAGGTTAAAGCAGTTCAATGTATTTCAATGGGGGTTGAACCTTGATGCATAACATTCTAATTTTTGCATATTTTGACACCAAATTTTCAACATGGCATTTTTGGGACCCCACCTCATGACCAGTGGTGATGGAATTATACAAATGAAGCCTAAATAGCGATTTTTGCTGTCACTTGGCAAAATCACATATGGGGCAAGATTTGAACATTTTCAACTCCTTTATTTACGACTTGGAGCCATAGGAAAGATATGTTGAACATTTGGGGTCAAAATATGTAAAAATGGCAAAGTTATGTGCATACATTGAAATTTTACTATACTTTCTTGTAACTTTGGTAATTTTAAATATTTTAACCCTAAATGTTCAACATAGCCATTTTTTCACACCACCTTATGGACATGACAGCTGTCATTTTTCAAATCCGATGAGACTATTTTGTTTTTTCACGTCTGTGTCGCAGAATGACATTTTGGTGGCATGGAATCATGTTTTGGCAGGGATCTGAACATTGTATCTACTGGGTTCATGAGGTGGGGTAATAATAAGGCTATGCTGACAGTTTGCTGCACAAATATAGTAAAATACCCATGTTATGAGTGAACACTGCAGTATTTCAATGTTCATGCATGACTTCACTAGTTTTCAATATCTTTTTGACTCCATACTTTCAACATTTTCCATACCACCTCACAAATGAGAAGTGTCATTTTTTTAAATCCTGAATGAGATGTGTTTTTGCACTTGTAGTGTTTATAAGGTGAATCATTAAATGAGCATCTTGAAAACGGGGTCAAACTGAAAAAAAAATAGATTTGTTAACAAACTTTGTGTATAGTGCCAGTCTTGACCTGAGCAGGCAGGCACAAGGTCATAGTGTCGCAAGACATAATGCCACTGCAAAAATCACACTGCCAATACAGCATGATTTTTGCATGTGGCATAAGTCCTTTATTGAGGGGGGCTCTGCCCTTGCACCCCCCATTATGGGGGGCTGCACCCCAAACCCCCTCAATGATGATTTTCAACTTCAGGATGGGGGGTTCACACCAAAATTGCCCAGAATCCGAAAATAAATAAAATGTTCTGGGACTGGGAATCAAACCCTGTCCCAGACATAACACCTGGATTCTTTGCTGCAGTGGCTCAGTCCATTGAGCCATGGCAGCTGCTCAGCAGAACCCTGTCCAAGCAGAGGTCTTATCCTCTTCCTGGAATAGTGACAGGATGCAATACCGCGTACAGCAGCATTCGCGGTATTGCACCACTCGCTCTTCCCTATAGAGCTATTTCGGATTAGCACTAATGCCGTATGCTTAATAGCATGTGATAGATTGACCTGGTACAGAGCAGGCATGTGTTGTTGTAATCCCTTGTGGGTGAGCTGAGTTTGGGGGTGAGCTCAGTGACCCAACTGGATGGGGTGAGGGTGGGGGATGGCACTGTTTTGCAACAGCCCCCCCATAGCCATTGAATAAAAGGTGCAAGGTTGTCCACACAGGTCCAGGTAACATGTGAAGACAGCTGTCCTCTTGGCATAGGGCCTTGGACCTCTGCACTTGTGGGTGGCAGAGGGCCCTGTGTATTGGCTGAAAGATGCAGTCTTTGTCCTGTGCATCAGTTTCTGCAACCACATGGAAACACAGAGACCACAGAGGCCTGCACTTTCACAGTTCACCACACAGCCTCATGAATTGTTCACATCCATCACTGCACAGAAGTACAGGGTGTAGGCAGATGGAGTCTTCCCTTGACCCAGTGCATCTGCATCTTTTCATGAAGGTCCCTTTGGGACCTGTCTGAATGACAAAATGATTCCACTGTCTCAAAAAGAAAGGGAATTCTTTCCCAAAAACTTTGTCAATGCACCAGTTAGGGTAACTTAACACCACAAAAGAAGGGAAATGTGGCTTTAAGGTTTACAACTCTAACTCCCCACTCCCATACCCCAAACAACAAAAGTAAAACACAATAGGGTTTGGGATCTCTGGAGTCTTGATGAATGAGTGCTGGTGTACACCTTGGGGTTCTTAGCCCTAATGCCCACCCCTTTACCTGAGCAAACAATGTCATACATGATCTTCTTTCCTCACGCAGAGCCCCTAGGTCCATGCATGAAGAAAGCTACAACAGATTGTCTTGGCAACATGTGACAAGACATACTATACTTTTTTGCCTTTGAAGACTGTATTACTATGAAGCTTGAAGCTGTACCTTGTGCTTTGGATTGGAGGCTATGGTCTTGGAGGAAGGGGTGAACATTAGGGTACACAACCCCATGGAAACCCCACCCCTGATTGACCAAGACTCCAGACACCCCAAACACTAATGTTTTTTCCTTTTGCAGCTTAGAGGTGGGGGTGGGAAGTAACATTTAAAATCCTAATGCCACACTGTCCTACTTTTGTGGTGTTACATTACTCTAACTGGTGCATTAACAAAGTATTTTTTTGCAAATAATGTTAAATAGATGAATGTGTATGCAGAAGTGCAAACCCATTATGGTTTTGCAATTCTGCATACTGTCTTACAAATGTGCATTAAGTATTCTGCAATGTATATTACTTTAAGAAATTAGTGAGCTGCTTCTGATGTGATTTAAAGATAATAATATGACATTCTATCCATTGTAACATGAATTTTGTTTTTGTGAAAGTACAGTATACCTCATCTGTTGAAATGTATGCTTCACATTATGAGTCAACACATTTTTAAATTTAAAAACTTTTACATTTAAATTATTTTTGATGCCTGCCATCAGAAATTACTATTGCATTATTGTTGTTATTTTCATTGTCAGACATCTGCACTCATTGTACTATAATATTGCTTGTTGAACAGTATATGTTCTAAACTTTTTTCAGTATTCTGATGGAATTCTATCATCAGTGCAATGTTGAAATATTCAGATTGATCCTAATGGTAGCAGCTCTTTCAGAGTAAAACACCTATTTTGTTAACTGTATTAAAAAACAATGTACCATTTACATGAAACATGGAGACCATTATTGAACATAAACACCATACTGTTACTATGTTAACGGAAATGAAGACTCACACACAGGATATACAATTAAAATAATTTATTCATTAAAAATGCCTATCAAATTACAACCAGATTAAAAAAAAAAACATTTCACAAACCAAATCCAGGCAGATGGTTGCTCAGTTCTTCCAAATTCACTACTGCGGCCAAATAACTCCCACACTTAAATTCCTTCTCTGTATACACATGAGTCTTCCACACAGCAGTGACCAGACTGACAAATCTACTGTTGGCACCAACAAAAGCCCCTCAAATGTACCTTGGAGGCTCCAACAGTTCCAACGAACAGGGAACAAGTGGTAGTAAGCAGCTGCACTCCAAGCAACCCCCACCGATTACAAGGCACTCACAGTGTTTCACCCGACAGCGGCAAACTTCAAAAAACTTCCTAAAAGTCTTTCAGAATTACACCAGGTCCACAAATCGCCGGGTCCATAAACCTCTGGCTCCCGACTCCCGACTCCAAAAAGGACTCCAAATATAAATAAAAATAAAAATATATTAAGAACAAAAAAATGTCAACATAAGAAACTAAGTAAAACTATAAAACCACGAAAATCTGCAGAGCTGTATTTGCAGCTAGCCCAGCATGGCTGCCATCTTGGAATGTACGATGAATCATGTGTCATCTTGTCTGTTCAGGAAAGAAGATGGGCATTAGGGTTGACAATCCCAAGGAAGACCTCAACACTGATTCATCAATACACAGGAAACCCCAAACCCTAATGATATATCCTTTTGTTGCTTGGGGGGTAGGAGTGGGGAGCTAGGGTTGAAAACCCTAATGCCACATTTCCTCATTTTTGTGGTGTTAAGTTACCCTAACTAATGTATTAACAATGTGTTTGGCAAAGAATGTACTTTCTTTTTGAGATAGGAGAATCATATCCTCATTCACAAAGATCCCTTTGGGCCCTGCACAAACAGGTACAGATGTGCAGGGCCCTTGCCGACCATGTGCCATGGAAGGACTCCATCCACCTATAGAAGTGCAGGGCCTGTCACATTCATTCTTCAAATATTCACTCTTCACAAATTCACTCTTTATACAGTCACTCTACACACATTCACTCCTTATACATTGTTTGTCCCAAGTTTAAAAGATAGTCAATTTATGACTGCCCTTATAAACAAAACATACAGCATTTATAATATATTGTCCAAAATGTAATTTTGCATCAGAAGTGCAACAAGATGTCTCATTCAGGATTTAAAAAAATGACATCTGTCAAGTTTATGAGGTGGTGTGGAAAAGTGGCTATGTTCAAATTTTAGTCAGAATATTGAAAAAGAGCAAATTTGTGAGTGGATGTTGAAATGCTACATTGTTCAGTCATAATCTGGGCATGTTACCATATTTTATACCATATTTTCATTCTAGTCTTCATAGTATCCCACCTAATGAACTAGGTAGGTGAAAATGTTCAAATCCTCACTGAAACACCATTTCCCACCATCAAAACATCATTCTGTGCCACAGGTGCAAAAACATATCTTAGTGAAGATTTGAAAAATGGCAGCTGTGAACAATAACAATTGCTGGCACTCCAATTCTCCCAATGGGGATTTATTGCATATCTTATGGCACTGTCCCCTCATACAAAAGATTTGGCACTGTACTCACAGATTTGCAATGAAAGTGGTAGGTCAACCTTTTACACTGGACCCTAAACATTGCATTCTTGGTATTGTTAATCACCGTTCTTATAAAATTTCATATTCGCAGAGCAGATGGTTAAATATACTCTTCCTTCAAGTTAAACGCACAATCCTCATGCATTGGAGAGCCAACATAATCCCTACCCTTCCCGGTATTATTAACCAACTATTGCAATATGCCTCTCTGGACCGTATGACATATATCTTGTCTGACCGACTCATGTTATATAACAATTGTTGGCAGGGCTTTTTTAATTTTTTGGAATCAACTAAATCTTCCAACACCAATGTATGGACTTAACATATATGGATTTTACCCTTTTACTGATACATCATTGTAGTCTCGCTTTTTTCCCCTTTCTTTATAGTTTCCCTCTCTCTCTTCTTAACTTTCTTATATATCTTTTCTTTCCTATACTCTGTTCTCAATCATTCTTTATTACTTCACAATCCTTTTACGAATGTACTTTTCCCCTTTTGCAGCATCATATATAATTATGTAACATTTTAATATAAACCGTGTCTATCATACTGTCCACTTTAAGTTCACTACAAATGTCAAGTATATGCTAATTACATGACCTGTATTGTTTATTATATTTTAAACCAAAAGCTCCTTGTATTATTGTAGCAATGTTCTTATTATATGCTGCCTCAATTTCTTTAAAAAAAAATCCTCACATTGTACTGTACTGTAAGAGGTTTGTCTGTACATCTTATGAAAAATTAATAAAAAAGTTTAACTGTAAAAAAAATAAATGTCATCCTTTGCCAGCAAAAAAAAAAAAAAAAAATGACAGCTGCCATGTTCATCAGGTGCTGTGTGAATAAAAATGACTGCATTGAAAATATGGGGTCAAATCATTTAAAATTGCTGAAGTTATGAGCGAGCATACAAAAATGTCAATGTACACTGATATTCTATGACACGGCATGTTTTCCATGGAAAATCATTCCGCAAGTAACTTCAACAGTCACTCTGTTCCTGGTACTTATTGCCACTCCCCCCTGCCGATCGACGACACGTAAATAAAATTTTGTTTTCCCCCTCGCCAATTGCTGGCTAATTCCTTTCCCTAGTGTCTAGTCCCCAACCCCCCACTGATCACTGGCCCCAGTAAAATAAATAAATTTCCAATTTCCCTGGTGTCCAGCGGTTCCCCAATCCCAATCGCCTAAATTTTAGTTCCCTCCCTGGTATCTACTGGATCCTCCTTTCCCTGATGACAGGCTGCAGCTGGCTCTAAGAAAAAAAAAGTCTTATTCTCCCTGGTGTCAAAGGGTCCAACTATCCCTGATACCCTGTAATTAAAAATATATATTTTGTCCCTTATGTCTTGTGGACCCCCCCAGCCCCTCATACCTACAGGTAGTGCTCTACCAGCCCACTGTTCCCCAGTCCTGACCCCAGCCAGGTACTGGTACAGCTCTCCCTCTTCATTGTGGCCGGCCACTGGACTGAGCTACAATGAATGAGTGTGTGCTTGTACAAGCACGTGCTCATTCATTGACAACACAGATCTGTAGGGGGCCGACCATAGGGGTCGGAAATGAGAGTGGAGTGCTATGCCAGTCACTGGCAGGGGGTTGGGATGAGAGGAATGGCCCCCTGCAGAGCTGTCTTAAACTTGTCTATGAATAAGTGTATGCTTGTAGAAGCACACACTCTTTCACTGTAGCTCAGTCCAACAGCTTTCCATGATGGAGAGAGAGGGCTGTGCTGGTCACTGACTGAGGGTCGGGTTTGGGTTAAATGTAGTTCTGAGCATGCTCAGTAGGGTAGCAAACATCTATCCAAAAGTCCCTAATGAGCATGCTCAGAACCACAATTTCAAATCCTTATATTTGTTCACCAAACCAATGAAAGACAATGTTCTGGGGGCAAGCCCTTTCTACCCTGAGCAGTTCATCCCAAAATTCCAAACCACCTGGGTGGTAGGCAATGACAAAAAAAATAGCAAAACCCCCAGATTTTTCCTAAAAATGCACTATATGGATCTCCAGATCTGCACATCTAACTGGAACAGAACCTAGCATGTCAAATGACTTTGCCCCACAGACTGGGCATGCACAGTTTTGTGCAAATCAGTTGAATGGGGGTGATTATTAATGTACAAAATTAGTGGTTTAACATTGAACAGCTTACTCAAACCTAACTATAGTGGTGCTAGCACACCACTGTAATACATATATACAAAATGTACATACTTTAAATATATTTTCACTCACAAGAGTGTGGTGTGCATATTTATGAAAGACATACAAACAGAGGAGAGAAAGAAATAAGTGCCTCAGCTGGGACTTGTACACAGGCCACCCAGAATACTTTAAATACACTCACAGTCCTGACAGTTGTGTGGGTGATCACTGTGTTGCTCAGCTTGATAGAAATGTGGTGTGAAATGCCATCATTCTTATGCACTTTTTTTTCAGGGGGGGGTGATACGGTGCAAATAAATGATTTTGACCTATAAACTAGGGGAATGATATTCAAAACTGCCCAGCATGCTAAATTAGCCCGGAACCAATAGCCTGCTATATTCAAAAGGGATAACCCCAGTGCTAAACCTGCTGAATATAACATGCTAAGGAAGCCAGACAAACTGGGCAGGGAGTGCAGTGCAAAACTAGACAACTCTGAATACAGCAACCAAGAGGTGCAAACCACAACAGCATCCCAGTTCACAGCAATGTGAAGAAAGGTAGAGGTGAACTATGTGGCCAATGTGTGTGCTAACAAAGGAGTGGAGTCAGTAAAGCTGCAAGCATCAGCGCATGTGATACTACATTATGCAGAAATGTACAATGTTTCTGAAATGTTTGCATGGCGCAAACACATTTGTGCAGGTTTAGCACAGAGCTAATCACATTTGCCCAGGGCAAAACGTTACTATATAATCAAAAGTGACATGCAAATGAGCCTACTTAGGTAATCTGTGGGCAAACATCCAGATTAGCATCTCATATAACCTGATTTGCATGCAGTTTTCCCAGCGCTATTGCAGGGTCCCACAGCTCCACCTGTAGGTCAGTCTGGCAGTGCATGGTGGCAGCTGCAGGCCGCATTTGTACATTACAGCATAGAATATTGTGCCCCAGTGGACTACACAGCACAGGCACAGGTGATGGTGCTGCATGTAATTGTCAAACTGTAGTTCATGTTACAGTGCACAGGAGACACTACAGTAGCAAATGGGCCAGTAGTGTGAGGGACACAGCAATGCCTATGGTGTGTAGGGCAGCGATGACAACTACACTGTACACAGTGGCAGTCCCAATTTGCAGGTGTTTACTAACAGTGGACATTACTGTTATGCTGTTGTGCAACCCACAGGCGCTGCACCACTGGCATGGGATGCTCACAGTGACATGTACACTGCTGGCTGTGTGAGCTGTGATGTCTGTACAGATGTGCGGTATGTGGCTGGGGGCACATATCATCAGACAGGTACACTGCTCTTGGAGTAGTCCCAGCACTGCCCATTTGCACTGTGTGGCTTGTCCCAGCCTTGTGGCTGCACCGAGTCTGTAGTGCAGCCTGACCACTTGTACACCCTCCCCTCAACAACCTCCATGCCCACAGTGCTGCATGTGTGTGCTGGCATCTGTTGGTGTCCACCAAAGGGTGGTCTGCAAGTGTGTGCTGTATGGCTGCACCGCCATGGTGTCCAGTGGGAGCTGGGTCACCAAATACTGCATGCCATGGCTTGGACTGGTGGCAAATTATGGCATCATAGGGATGCCATCCGTGAGCAGCATCTTTCCTTTCTGTCTGGCTTATTTCTATGTGTCATACTTGCTGGTTAGGGTCACGCAAAGCCACAAAAAAGTCATGCAAAGCCACAAAGTCGCACAAAGCTGGTGTGCCGAAAGTTAACACTATCTTTTCCTTGGTGGTAGTTTTCACCATGCAAAGTGTTGCACTAGGTCATGCAAAAACAATTTACGTGGCACTATTCGGTGAATATAGCATTGCTCCTGTATTCATGTATACGCCCCCTCAGTTTGCCCCTTGCATACATTATAATTTTGCCCAGCGCTAATGCAGTTTGCACATGTAATTTGACCTAATGAATGTAGCAGACCCGAGCTAACCCGGCACTAACCCTGTGCAAACAGTTTGCGCCCAGAGCAAAGTTTTCTATATCTAGCCCTAAATATGCCCAGCACTTTCATAAGACCCTACTTGAGCTGTTACAGTATCAATAAGCATACAGACTTACAAAAACCTTTAATGTGCTTGAAAGTGAATATTTAAGTGTATATTTAATCATGTTCACACACAAGTGAGTGTAAATTTTTAAAACAGTACATAAATGAATGCAAAAAGGCAAAACATAATTTCCCAGAAAATAATATTTTGTTTCTGTAGCAACTTAAAACATGAAGAATTTGTTCTGATGTAGGCCCCTTTTTCTGGTCTGCTGACAAACTGTATTTCTAAACACCAATATATGCATATTTAATGTTTTTTACTAACATCTTTCTGAAGGTACTTACTGTATCATTGCATTTGATTCAACCACTTCCGTGTCTCAGCCAAGTTGTATAATGACCAGAATTCACACAAGCACCATGGTGAAAATGATTGAGTCTCAAAGTGCTGTGCTCCCAAAGAATCTTACCTGCAGTAAAATCTGTTATTGGGATTTGGACTCCAACACCATCAGTCAAAGTACTACAGTAGCTATTTATTTATTTATTTATTTATAGGAAGTACAGTACCTTTGAGCCAGAGGCTCTTTCACAGAGGTTCCACGTCGTAGTAATACATGGGCATAGCATCATTTACAATGGTTACAAGTACATAAGCAGATACAAGAAGGTACCATGCCTAGAAAGACATGAGTACATCAGGTTACGGAGGTTACATAATTGCAATAACAGGGATAACATAAGCTGAAATATACTGACACATGATTTAAAACAGGTTAGGTTGACAGGTTGTTAAGTGAACAACTTGAGAATCTTCAGGATGTAGAGCAAATCAGGTAGGGAACAGAGGATGATATAGTCTGTAAAATAATAAACTAATACTAAATGCAAGGAGGCGAGAGCTTGATGGGCAGCAGTTCCTTTGTCTTAAGTGCTAAAGAGTGTAGTCATAAAGGAGGGCTAGACTCGCTGGGGGGGGGGGAGTGCTGAGACTGGGACCTGGAGCCTACTAGGGGACTATTAGTTAACAGGAAGAGAGAAGAAGGCAAGGGTGCAGGTTAGAATGAGGGTAGCAGGAAAGAGGAAGGCAGAGTGTGGGGGAGTTAGCACAGCATATAACTCTTGTTGTCCTCTTAATGTGACCACCACTTTTTCTGCATTCCCAACCACACAGTGAGTTTTTGAACAGTTGTTTGAATTTTACTGGTGATTCAAGAGGCACATACAGTGAAACCCATAGCATGCCATCAATCTGTTTTTTGTGGATATTTCCACAAAAAAGACATGTACATGTATTCTGGAATGTTACCCTAATATGTTGTCTAACTGAGATGCCTTTAGATTGTAATGAGTTAATAATGCCCATTATAAACTCAATCATATGTTGTCACCAAATGTACTTTGTGACTTACATGATGTAAAAGCACATTTTAAAAGGGGGAAGTGTCTAGACACAGTTTAGTTGTTGCTGACTAGCATTTATGACTTGCCTCAGTGCATCACTGAATGGTGTTGATCATGAAGTAGTCATTGCTTCAAACAAAAGCTATCAGGTTTAGGAGTGTTGCTTTACTGAATTCAAATAGCAATTCACTCCAGTGCTGTTGTCAAATGCAATAAAAAATGTGAAGCCTTCTGTGGTGATGATGATCTTGTGTCATCTGCACAGATACCATGTTTGTCAATAGCTGAAGTTGAGAGTGTCTTCACAACAGACTGTTTTCTCTTTAATGCTAGTGGTCTGCCTGAAATGGCATCAGTCATTACATCACCTGTGACCAATGGAAACAGAGGCAGTGAAGAATGCACAGTCGGTTGTACTTAATTATGCATTTTCTCTCAGCATTGATTTTATTAAATGCAACACTAATTATATATAGCCTAGCTAAAATCTGGATGCTCGAGAGAGCTACACAGCTCTTTCCATCATTAATGACTGAAGTGGCTGTATCAGTCTTGTCAGCATCTGCACTCAAACCTTGTGACTTGTGAATTAACACAGCATAATCATCAACCAGTGGAAACTGCTTACATGTTACATATATATCCTCAACAAACTGAAACTTCACAGATCATCTTTCAGTCATTTGTGGGTGTTCAAGGTTGTCAAACGTCACCATAATATTTCTCAATAATAGTTCACTGGCCACTGTATTTACTGTAAAAGGGGCAGGAAATCAGTTGTGACTTTTTTGATCAGTTTTGGTCATGAATATTAGAAATAAACATCTTCTTATTCAGAATCGGTGTCATTTATTCAATTTATTGTCCTTTTGTTCATAATTTTGACTGCCAGACCTGTTATGATACATAATGTTCTGAGCAAGCATGAGAGAGATTGAATGGATGTGTATCCAAACTATTACGTCTTCATTCATGCATTATGTACAGTTGCTGGCTGAATTTGAATCTCAGTAAAAACACAATCTGCTACACACATCCTACTTATGTACTTGCTTTGGGGATAACCCCCAAGTGACATGAAAAAATGTTTTGATATTGCTAGCTACAGTATGTTGTTTCATCAGCACTTATCTGAATGTAATTATTTACTCAATGCCTGAAGTTGGGAAGTAGATTAAGTTATGCCAGGTGTGCTCAGTATGCAGTTCGTTCCTAATAAAATAAAAGAAACATCTTCATCTGTTCTTTTTTCATTGTTTTTTGCCCACTACATTTCTGTGTGCGGTTTGAAATATACACTCATCTCAGTTATGTTACACACACACACACACACACACACACACACACACACACACACACACACAGTATGCCACCACTACACAGTGAACCCCCCACAGAACCCCCCCCCCCCACAGCACCTAAATCAGCAGTGATGGGGGTTTTGCTTTGAGACACTTTAGGGCAATGGGGGTAAATATCTAACTTCACTGTCTGTGCAATGAGGAGTTAGATATAAATAGTAGGGGGTGGGGGGGGCACAGCTCCCCTGCATTGTGCATCACGATGTTGCTGGATGGTGCGGGGTCACATCGCGGTTGGGAGTGTCGATGGGTTTATAGAAACATAGAATTTGATGGCAGTTAAGGACCACTTGGCCCACCTAGTCTGCCCATTTCCCTACCTAATGGATAAGCTGCAGATCCTAGTTAACCAACAGCCTACTTCCTCGTACCCCCCCACTGGAATTGCCTTATGTCTGTCCCATGTATTCTTGAATTCCCCCACTATTTTTGACTCCACTACCTCCTCAGGAAGGCCATTCCATGTATCCACAACCCTCTCCATGAAAAAATACTTCTTCATATTACCTCTGAGCTGTCCTCTGTCTATCTTCAAATTGTGCCCACTTGTTCTTGCACATCTCTTTCTGAAAAAGCTGTAGCAGACGTCGTAGTCGGGGTTGTTGTGCCAGCATCATGGATCCCAGAAACACACACAATCATGGCAGGTACCAATACAGAGCAGCTATGTAAAACAAACTCATTTTGTGGTTTAGTAAGGATGCTTGTGGAAAGTGTACAATATGTAAGGCATATAACTTATCAGGATGATTGCTGACTCCAGCCTTGAACATGTTTATCTTCAATAAGGGCAACTAGCTGAGACAAGTGAGACTAAAGGCTGCCAATGTCTGATAACCTTTACCTTGTCTCTGTCCATCAAACTCAATCCCTTGCACATCATCACTTATTCTTCTTCATTTGTTGTAGGAGGCAATTTTCCTCTTACAATAAACGAAGCAGAAGTGATGATGTGCAAGGGTTTGAGGCAATCACAATTATTATCATCACTCCACTTATCCACTATTTATCTTTGGGCTATTTGTCAGCTTATATTTTAAAATAGAGAGAGTGGCTAAAACCAGGAGACCAGACTAGAGTTCTTACAGTTGTCAGTGGAGGGGACGGGGTGGAAAAGTTCTAGCATGGGGCCTGGAGATTATGTTTGCAGCTGTGGTCTGTGGAATGAAATGTTGATGATATCTGCCTCCCCCCAGTGCTCATGAGACTGAGATCCATCCATCCACATTTAGCAGCAAACATAATCCCCGCATTATTCAGAATGTTGTGTAGATAACTAGCTGAGCTCACAATTTTACAAATTGTTTAATTTTATTAGGGGCTACTACACACTTATATCACTGTCAGTCACTTACCTCGATCTGTGTGAACACTCATGAATTTTATGTGCAGCAGTGCAGGCAGGCTGAGGCTCAGGTTGATGGTCTAGCTGGCAGCAAGCAGCAAGCAAGGGTCACCACAGTCCAGACTGAGTAAAATGCCAAAATGGACAGGGCAGATGGAGCAAAGGGGAACCGGCACCGACATGACACACACTAGGGTGACTTGCATGTTGCAACAGGGTGACAACAACAACACTAGGGCAGCAACAAAACTCAGGCTACCAAAGAAGAGAAATGGTCTATGTGGACCCCATCCTTTTATATCTTCATTGCTAGCTTGCCTGGTGTTCCCCAGTGTCTTCATCAGACCCAGAGACACCAATGATGGCCAATTAAACATGTACAACAAAGTTCCCCAAAGAGAAGAGGTGTGAAATAAACTAGACAGTGTTATAATTGAAACCAATATCACTTGTGGAAAAACTAAAAGCTGTCTCAACAAGCTGCCTAATTCTGTTCACACTTCTTCTAGCGGTTTGAATTCCACAGCTCCTCTTTTGTTCTGTGAAATGGGGCTGGTCTCAGCAGAGATACCACAAATTAAGTTTAAAGGAGTTTCTGCTCAGAATGCACTGACAGTTTTGGCACCTGTGCAGTTTGGGATGGGAGAGGGGGGTCCAAGGGGTGGGAAGCAACAAAGCGAGGAAGACTTTCTTGCTTTTTTTTATTGGTTACTGTTGTTTCAGCGGCACACATTTCTTCCTCTGCCTGTCTGCTTTATGTTTGGAAAATGAAATGTCTGCCAGGAACTAGCCAGCACAAGCTGCCACATTTCAGGGGTCGCATGCAGACTATAGGGGTAGCAATAAATTTCATAGGGGTGGTAGATGCAACCCCTAGTGACCCCAAATGATGATTCTGATTGCTGTTAGTAACTTTAATTAGGTACAAAATTATGCAGCCCATTGTTGGATCGAGAATTGTTCTGGGTGGTTTGGTGCTGGGAGCCCAGTAGTGTGATCCTGAAGGGCACAGCAATGGATGGTGTTGCTGATGTGTGCACCAGTGAACTATATTAAAAATTGTTTACAGTAATATTGTTTTATGCAATGGTCAGATTTCAGGACCACAGAAGTTTGCATTAATCATTTTTCACATAGCTAGATCCTTGTTTTAGCCAGATAGATTCTGAGCATTGCACACAGTGCAGATTTCAGACTGTAAGTCACTACATACAGTGCAGATCTCAGTCCCAAATGCCAATACATACACACTAGATCTCAATCCACATATCTATGCAGACTGTGTAGAACTCAGATCACTGGTCACTCTGGGGCATGCAAAATTCATGTCACTTTCCGCATCCGGTCCAATCACCTGCTTGATGTGTGGGACGTGTCCCCCTCCATCATACTATGCAGTCATTCATGTCCATTGCAGCAGCACAAGTTGCAGTATAAGAGCAAACTTTGTGCTTTGTTGTAAAAGCAGCATCTTTGGAAAAATATACTGTCTCATGAAAAACCTACTGCAGCATTTCATTTCTCATAGTTCTGTAACATGGGCACTGGCAAGCTTCAAATGGGTTGTCCTGCAGGTAGCTTATCGTACACATTGAATGGGGAGCTCATATATAAAAAGCATGTGATTTGTTATGTACAAATGTTATTTTGCCAAAAAGGTTAGATTTATTTAGGTACTGCCTGTCATTTGATGTGGTTCAATGTGAGACATTACTTCACAGATAGCCTCTCATTTCCTTTATGATTTGGTATTCTCATATATGATAAACTGCCAATCAACCCCCCAAAACCTCACCATATTTATTTACTTATTTTTTTTTTATTATTTCAAATCGTGTGTGTGTAATGGGGTGGGGGGGGTTGTGGCATGTGTCTTATACTGTGAGTGGCTTGCATTTAGTCAAACATTAGTGGATTATCTAGAAACACAGAAGCATAGAAACTGTTGGCAGATAAGGGCTTTCAGCCTGCCTAGTCTGTCATGTTATCACAAATAAATGCACTTTATCATGCACTGCTGTTTTAGGTAGTCCCCCTCACATTGTTTCTATATAGTAATACACATTGTAAAAATTAAAATTGTATCTGATCGAGATCGGATTGCACTACATTCATTGAAAAATAAATAATTAAATAAATAAATACAGTTACGGTGTGACTGACCTCATCTTGTGCAAGACATATATTGGGTTAGAAAGGGGGGGGGTCAAAATGGTTGAAGGGGGATGCACGTACCAAGGGATTCCATATTAGTATGATCAATAACAAGTCAACTCAAATCGGACTACACTACTGAAAATGGTAGCACAGGTCCAGTAAGTCACATTGCTGATAGGTTTGGATAAAGATGAAAAAAATAGCAATTCAGTTTATTTTAAATAAACGCCTAAATAAAGAAATATTTAGAAATAAAGGCATACTTGTAAACATAAATAAATACTAATGAAAGGAAAACCAATGTAAGGTTTTTGATGGGATCAAATCACGCTACTGCATAATAAGTGAAGTTGGTCAGACCGGAATTGGGGTGGCTAGAGTTAATGTGTTGGTGTAGGTGGTGGTGCAAAAGTCCTTATTAAATCAATAAATAGCAGAAAAAAAACTAATTGAATCCTATGGAGATCATACTCCTGGTGGAATGGGTCAAAAAAAATATCACAGGTCATGCATCTGTGAAGGAGTGATAATAGGATAACAACATGGGTATTGTAGTCACCACATTAAAGGAAAGGGTTAAAGATGTCACTGACAACATTCCACATAATAAGAAGAGCAGGTTGGATGGGGTGTTGGGGGACTGGATTGTGCCAGGTATTCTCTATTGAAATTTTTTACAAAGCCAACCATTCTCTAAGCACCAGTGTTTCCATCTCAATCTTTTTAAATAAATGACTCAGCAGTAACAATACAGGGCTACAATGTCCACAGGCTGGACCGGATATCCAAAAAAGGCGGTGGTTGCGCAATCTGTATCAAAGACTCCCTGTCTTGGCACCCTGTAGCAACTCCATCACTTTCTGCCTCAGCCCAGATTCTGCCAATAAAAATCGTCCTAGGTCCCAACCATAAAACCCTGAGTATTGTCTCCGTATACATCCCGCCCAGGCACCCTAAGCATGGATTCAATGATGTCCTAAACTTTATCAACTCTCATCCTTCCAAAGCTGAACTTATTTTACTAGGGGATTTCAACATAAACTGGTTAGCATCGAGTGCCAGTGCCTATAAAGACTCCATCTCAGCTGCTAACCTCACGCAAATGGTAAACTCCCCTACTAGGATTAACTACAAGACTGGCACCAGTACCCTCTTGGATTGGGTCCTCACCACTCACCCCACAAGGATTTCTCGTATGACCATTCTCCCAGACTCAGTCAGTGACCACTCCCCGGTCATGTGTGCATGGTCTAGCAAATTCCTTAAGCCCCCTCCCAAAATTATCGCTAGCAGAGTACTTCCTCATGGAAAACTTCCACATCTCAAAAACACCTGCTTCTACAAGACTGGCTACCAATCTATGAAGCAACAGATGTTAACTTGGCTCTTGATCACGTCATCTCAATTTTTCAACAAAGCCTGCGACCTCTTTGCCTCTGCTAAAAGGCACAAAACAAAATCTCTCTCTAACCCATGGGTCACCATGGCTTTTCTCTCACAGCTGAAACTAAGGGATCACCTCTGGGCAGTTGCCAGGGTCACTTGGCAAACAACTGGACATCCTAAATTACAAACAAGCACGAAATACCTACGCAAAAGCCATACGGCTAATGAAATCCACCTATTACAAAGACGCTCTCACCAATACATGGGGAAATGGTCGTGCTTTCTGGGACAATATCAAGGATGCCAGAGGGAAGCAGCCAAAAACCTCTCCAGCCATGTTAATGGTTGATGGATCCTCAACTCTTGACCCCAAGGTGATCGCAAACATCTTTAACACAGCTTTTCCAGACCTTAGTGCTGTCCTACCCCATGTCTTTTTCGAAAACAGTGCCTACTCCCCAAATACCTCAGCCCCTCAGTCTAACCATCCCCTCTTCTACTTCAGGAACGTAAGGCTGAATGAAGCTCACCGCTGTATTACTGCAGCTATCTCTAAATCTAGATCTAGTAGCGACACCCTGGACCTTAATCTTCTGTTGCTCACCCTCGATGAGGTAATTCATCCATTAACAAAAATCCGGAACCTCTCTCTCAGCTGTGGAAAATTCCCGGACCTATGGAAAACAGCCACTGTGACACCTGTCCATAAAAGTGGGGACAAGACGATTCACTCAAATTATTGCCCTATCTCCATACTGCCCCCACTCTCTAAGACACTTGAGCGCATCGTGGCTGATCAACTTACCGACCACTTGGATAAATACAATATACCTTGTCCACAACAACACGGCTTCCGGAAAGGTCACAGCACCACTACAGCCCTTCTTGAGTTCACTGGAGCTTGCAATAAATCCCTTTGACAACGGCCTTCTACAGGGGCCGTTTCACGACTTCCTCCAAGGCCTTCGATACAGTACACCATGGACTACTAATACACCAACTACTGAATGCCGGGCTATCACTTGACTCTTCTCTCTGGTTTAAAACTACTTAGAAAACTGGTCCGAGAGTAAAATTGTGACGCTCTTTCCTAACACCCTGCCTGTTTCGCTTGGGTGTCACACAGGGATCCATACTGGGACCCCTCCTTTTTAGCCTTTTCTTAAACTCCCTCCCTTACCACTGCTCTGAGCAGATCATACTATATGCCAATGATGCTGTTGTATTCTCCACTCACAAAGATCCTGCAACTCTTCAACACAACCTTCAACTTGATTTCAGTTCTGTAGAGACATGGTTTCTTAATCATAAACTGGTCCTCAATGACAAGAAAACCAAATCTATGCTCTTCTGCAGCTCTCATAACCCACACAAGCTACACCACTTGGCTATCTCCACCACCCATTCACTCTAGATCAGTTGGTGTCCTTCAAATACTTAGGGATTCAGCTTGACCCTAATCTCTCCTATGGACTTCATGTAGATAATGTAGCTAGAGCGGCTAATACACGGCTTGGTCTCCTCTACAAACACAGACCACACCTCATGCCAGAAGCTTTGAAAGTTGCAGTCCTGAGCTCTGTGATCTCTGTAATAGACTATGGTCTCATCATTACAGAGATCGGCCACAATCACAACCCTTAGATGCCTCTCAACTGCCTTAAATAAAGCATGTTGGCTCATCACTGGTGCTCACCGTCTCACCCACACATGTAACCTGTACACTCAGACCGGCTGGCTCCAACTATCAAACCGCATAAAGTTTCTCACCTGCTCCATGGTCAAAAAATCTTCCTTGGCCTTGCACCTTCTGGGGTCTCAACTCTGTTAAAACACCGAATTAACAAACGGTGCCTTAGGAGATCCACGCTACAGCTACTGAAAGTCCCCCACTGTCACACTTCACAGGGACAACGCTCTTTTGCTTATCAAGCACCACTCTGGTTCAATGGCCTCAGCCCAACCATCTCCTCTGCCCCAACTATTGGTATGTTTAAAACTAGGCTCCGGGACTATCTCACTACCAACAGCTCCTGTGACTGCCCAACTTAACCTTGTTTCTCCACTTCCCTTTCTGCTCTAGTTGTCCCCCCCTCCCATCCTCACTGGATTCTACCCTCACATCTTGGTATACCCAATGCTGCACTTTTCACCCTCTTGCCACCCTTCCTACATTCCTTCTCCCCTACCCTCTTCCCTCTCCCTATGACTCTGGCACTTCTTATCTGTTGTCTATTTTCTCTGACAAATGCTGCTGGCTGCCTTGTTACAATGCTACCCTTGAACTGTATTAATCTGTACTCTGTTTGCAATGTCCACATTGTTGTAATGCCTGTCTTGATGTTCCCCATAATTTGTATTTCTCTGACATGGAACCTTTGTAAAAGAGCCATGGCTCAAAGTTATTTGTAATCCTAGACTTGATAAATAAATAAAAAATAAAATAAATAAATGTCAGAATGGTATTGGGTAAGCGAGTGCTGAGGGGTCAATGGGGGTGGAAAGGCAAAAGTAATCTATTTATAAATATTAGAAAAAAGGTCTAATTATGTTTTAATGGGAATTTATAAATTGAGCAGACAATGTGATTGACATGTAATTAGCTCACTGCAAAATTTGCGACATCTGAGAGGGTAGTGCATCGATGCAACCAAGGGGACAGCCATGGCAGGATGCATTGCAAGGCTAGAGCTCAACAGTGAGGGATGATAGAAAGATGGGGTTTAAATTAGCAAGGTCAATTACATACAAGGGAAGAGGGCTTTTCTTTCTTTCTTTCTTTCTTTCTTTCTTTCTTTCTTTTTTCTGTCTCATCTAAATCTCTACATACTCAGAAAAGGAAATTTTAACACAGAAGGGGTTAAAATCAGTTATGCCATCACCATGCACTCATGGTTCACATTTACCATCATCAGTAAATGAAAAATCACACATTCACTCACACTTGTGCAGACATAGCGTTGGATACATCTTGCTGACTCCAGGAAGTAGTGAGATCATTCAAGTATGGATTGACCATCTACTGAGACATTTTTAGGTGCTGTCACCCTATACATGTCTCACTACCCATCTGGAGAAGATTTGCCTTAGACCTTGATATGTAACTTATCTGATGAGCACAGAAATCACTTAAATTCAGTGCCAGTACTGGTTGTCATCACTTCAACAAGAACTTGTCTAGTTTGTATCAGCAAAATAATTACTCAAATGACACTGCCCTTAGCAACTGATTGCCTTACTTCTTGGTGCTGTCAGTTTCTGATAGACTCACGAGAACACACCACACAATGTGCAAGTCAGAGTGATTTAATGGAATGCATGAATAATAACATCAGCATGTAGCTGACATGCTCACACTCACAATGTAAAAGCCGGAAAGAAGAAATGGACTGCTCCAGTAGCAGCCATATTAACATTTTCAACGTGATGGTTAACATTAAAAGTAATATCACATACAATCACTACAGGCACTGAAATACACTCCTAGATTTTATTAGAAAAGAAATAATTAAACTTCAAGACGGTTTGAATAATTTTATTTATTTACTATCCTCTTTAAAGTCAACAGTGTTTCCAATGGCACCATTAACTAGCCCACATTCCACCTGAAAATTGCATCAAAGCATTAGTTGTGCATTTTTGCACAATAATAGGAAGTCTCTGGACCTGCAATCTTAGAGACATCTATGTTTTTTCTATACAGATTGTAAACTCCTGAGCTGCCTCTAGTTGCCCCCACTGATTGATTCCCACAGAACCATCACCAGGCTTCTTAGGAGCTTACCTTCCTCCATTGTCCTCTGCCACAGGACTGTGGGAAGAAGGGTGCCCTGTCACTGGTGTTGGGCCTGCAAAGGGTTGGTCATCATCCTGCAGTGGCATGTGTTTTCCATCAATTTTCTCTAGTACAGGAGGGGTCCTGGCACCTATGTCCCCACACTTGCAGCAATCCCTTGTGGGAAATACCTGGTGCATGGGAAGGGTCTGCTGCAGGCTCCTTGCGGCACATGCAAGTACCTCCCCCATCCATGATATCGCCGGTGTTTTCATTAATTATGTATACCCCAATCCCAAGTGGTCTAGCAGTCCCCTTGCCACTATTCTCAATGTTGCCGGTGTTTGTTTTAATAAATTATACCCCAATCCCTGGTGGTCTAGCAGCTCCCTCCTCCCTGATCCCTGAAGTCACCAATAACTGAAAGTAACTGTTTCCCTTCCATGGTGGTCTAGTAGACCCCCAGCAGGTTGTGTCCACCACCCCACTCCCTCCATTCTAAACCCTGAGCACGCAACTGGCACAGCCCTCCTCTCATCACCATGGCAGGCTGCCAACTGATCTGTCAGTGAGCGCCATACTGTATAATACAGTACTTGCTCATTGATTGATAGCTCTTGGTCTAAGGATACTTAGAAACTTGCCTTCTGGGTGAGTTTTGTGAATACCACTTGGGATGCTTTGATGGTCTGTGTCTGCAGCAAGCCCCCAGCACCTTTCTGCGACTCAGTTCCTGGTGCACAAGTGGTACAAACACTGTTTGGTGCAGGCAACCTGTGGTGAACACAGGCTGCCTTTGTAAATCACTCAAGGGGGCATTGTTTTGCTCAAAGGGCACCTTGTGCAAACCCTTGTGCCACCCAGGGAGCTTTGAGAATCAGGCTCATCCATGTTTAACTCTTTAAACACTGTGCCAGTTTTGCCATCAAGCATGACATTAAACAAATGCCATCAGCTGCATCAATCGATGCCAGTGTGACTAGTGATTGTTCCTTTTCAAGCATCAATTTGTTAAATTCATCACACTGTTTCAGTTTTGTCATTAAACAGATAATATGTGCGCCCACACCAGATAAATCACTAACTAGATTGAATGCTTCTCACAGCGAAGATTGTCCACTGCCTATTAGCCTTGTGTTCAGAATAGCATTACTTGAAGATGACAAATTTCCAGTTCTTGCTTCCTCAAGGATGCCTCTGTAGGCAACATTGTCACAGTCTCATATATTTTGAGTGAGTTCAATATAGAAAAATAAATCCAAATTCACTCCTCCAATGCAGCCAATTGTTTTTCAAACTTTCTCAACACTGAGAGCAGAAAATATAGGTTTTCCTTTTATTGGTTGAAGTGGTAGCAGGTTGCCAAGTACAACAGGGTGCTTACCAGAAAATGGAATCTCATCATCCACACCCAGAATCTCATGCAGGTGCAAGTGGAATACGAGCAGCAGATTAGAGACCATACCGATCTTTTCCACATTCAGAAGCTCCATTTTATCAAACATAGATCGCAACAAACTTGTCATTTCAAATGATAATTTGCAATATTCGCCAGTCCTGCCAGGCTCAACTGGTACCATAAACATGCAGTGCAGAGGCACTCCGCCTATGTTGTATGCTGCAAATCCATTTGGAGCAGTCACAACAACAGACATTGCTTGTCCAGTTAGTTTTCTGATATTTGCACTGACTGCTTTGATAAGAAAACTTTGTCCTGCACCAGCTGAACCACTCACATTGATTCTTGTTTATCACAAGAGCATTCCTTTTCACAATGCTGAACACCATGATGAATAGCATGTGTTACCACATCGTAAACATTTTTTGGTTGCTCTTCATTTTAAAGCTGTTCCATGTCAGCAATGTTGTCATCTGAGTCACATGCTTGCTACATAGCTGTCTCAATGTTGGACATCAGCAGTAGCAGATCATTCATAGGCAGTGTGTCACCTACAGCACTTATGACTCAAGATCAGCATTCACTTGTGAATTCACTGGCATGTCCTCACCCAACTTTGCCCTGGACTTATTCACCTGTTGTTTTCCTAGCTCTAAACTTTTAATGTATGAATCAGATTTTTTTGGATTTGAATGTCTGATATGAGGGATTGACTTGCTTCTTATAGCAATCTGAGTTGCCTTTCAACAATCCCTCATGTCTCCATGGTTTAAATACGAAGAGAAATGCAAACTAGTATTGCTCTTTCTTCTCTGATGATTTGAGACTCAGTTTACAATCGTCAATGGGCCAAGGTTCGTGTCTTTTGACAAGACAGCTTCGAACACATGTGACCTTGTAAATCTCTTTCTTGATGCATCATGCTGAATTCCAGATTTGAAGTCATATAACTGAGCAACATCAGATAGACACAGTTTCTCCATCAGTACGTGTCTCTGCGGTAGTAGATTTCAAAAGACTCTCCTTTAGAATGCTTGTTGAAGACTGTTTCCTTGCTTCAAGCTGTTCAGTCTGATTTTGTGTTTTCAGCACATAATGTCCATTCAGCTTCTGGATAACATTCAAGTACCATATTGCTTTGAACTTCCCATAGATATGTTGCAAAGTATAATTTTGCCTGTGAAATTCTGGCGAAGTTGGCAATTTCACCCTGTGACAAACTTTGTGAAATTGGCTGCTAATGACAAAACTTCCAGACTAACTTTGATGTTAACTTTGCTGTTAACTTCGACTTGCATTAAAAACATCAAAGTTATTAAAAAAAAAGGCTTTGTCACATGATTTACTTTCTGCAGGCCACATGGGACTCTCCAGTCAGGCAGGAAGTGAATGATTCCATTTCATTTCAGCAGTTGTAGCTGACTGGTAGACATCTCAGTGCAGGAGAGCTCAGTGCTTTACATTGTCTTTTGTCCAGAAATAATATTTAGTTTCACACTTCCCACTAATTCCTTTCTTTATTTTTCTGTAGTGAGATCTTTTGTTTGTTTATAATCTTTATTTTGTTGTAAATTTAGATAGTTTTGTGTGTGTGTGTGTGTGTGTGTGTGTGTCTCTCTCTTTTTTCTAAGTCTTTTTATTTTATTTTCTGTAAAGAAAACCTATTTTTTTATTACAAAGTAGGGAGGAATGCCACAAGAATGGTGGGGCAGTTATTCACCTCAATCGGTGATCATTCCAAAGAGAAGCAGCAGCAGGATCTTGTAGTCCAAGCCCCCCAGTGGCAGCAGGAGCCTGTGGTATCCCCCCCACTGATGTTACCAGTGCCACCACCAGCAGCTCCACCAATGACCCTGGCAATGGTGAGCACCCCACCACAACATCCTCGGGTGCCACCCCTTCCCCCGCCACAAAGACCTGTCATATGGGAGTTTTTCTTCATAAATCCTGTGGATGACAATGTTGTCATCTGCAAGGTCTGGGGTCATACTGTACAGTGTGGGAAGAAAGATAGATGCTTGGGGACTGGTGGTAAAAGGACCTACCTTAAGATTCACCACAGGGCAGAGTGGCAGGCCAAGGAGTGGGAGGTGGTGGCAGAAGCAGCAGCACACAGTAGTGGTGAGGACAATATGGAAGCAGTAGGGGGGCAGCAGGAGGTAGGCCATCATCCTACTGTGAGTTGGCATGGTAGGACTCAACAGTACTCTGCCATCACCACCAGGGGAGCAGGCAGCAGCACCTGCACCCTCCCTACCACTCCCAGAGCACCTATCACCCTGGCATATCTGGCTGTCCTGTGGGATGAGCTGCAACATCTGTGCCAGAATGTCGATGTATTCCAACAGGAATTTAGGGACGGTATTGAGAAAATGACGGCCTATCAGGAAAAGGTGTAGAACCTTCTGTCAGAGCTGCACGGAGGTGATGGACCTGACAGTGATGCCAGTAGTGGTGGTGGGAAAAATTAACTTTTCAATTAATGTTATTTTTTTTTATTATGTCCACACTGTGTAAAGCCCCCCAAAAAACACAAAACAAATATAAAAAGGTAAAAAACACATAAAACATTATTTTCTATCCTCTTCCTCTATACCCTTTTTAGTTCTGTAAAATATTTCTTTCTTAATGTTTTGTGTTATTGTTATATGTTAGGGTCCCCATTTCATTTCATCCTTTCCCTTGCTTACTCCTTGAATTCTCCCTCATGTAGACTATAGTATTCCCCTTGCCCTGATGACCCTGCCCTGTCCTGTTATAGTCTCTACACATGACCAACTTTCGTATTTTTTGTGTTGCTGCTTCATGTGTCTTCCTGCTGTCCACAAATGTCAAGTATTGTCACCAATAAAAAAAATTGTTTCCCAAAGCTATGTGATGTTGTGGGACTGGTGGTGGTGTGCAGCTGCCCAAAGATGTGCAAAAGAATCACACAGACATGAGCAATTTTCCTGAGAAATTAAACATAAATCTGCTTTTAGTTCTTAACATGTCTCCTCCACTCGTCACAAATGTTAAGTTGTGTCCCCAGTTCAAAACTGCCTTTCTGCTGCTAGTTGCCACTTGTTGTGATGCTGCACAAAAGGCCAGAGAAGTCAGGAAAAACCACATGAGAAAATTTCAACAGTAGTTAGACGTAATTCTGGAACTTGTGAGTTTTTTTTTCCTGCCATGCCACCACCAGCCAAAAATGTGAAGTTGGGTCTCCAGTGAGATACTGATTTCTTGCTGCAAAATACTGTTGTTGCACTGGCCAGAGAAACTGGGAAAAACAACATGAGAACATTTCAAGAGAAGTTAAACATAATTGTGGAACACATGATTTTTTTTTCCTGCCACCCCACCACTAGCCAAAAATGTGAAGTTGGGTCCCCAGTGAGAAACTGCACTCCTGCTGCTAAATATTGTTGTTTCACATGCCAGACAAGTTGGGAAAAAACACATAAGAAAATTTCAAGAGATGTTAAATATAATTGTGCAACTTATGATTTGTTTTCCTGCCAGCCCACCACTAGCCACAAAAGTGAAGTTAGGCCCCCAGTGAGAAACTGCTTTCCTGCTGCTAAATATTGTTTTTGCACAGGCCAGAAAAGTCTGAAAAAACTCAGGGAATACCTCCAATAGTACATAATACCATATTAGTGGAAGAACCATAACAAATAGCTGAGGTATTCAATTCATACTTTAATTCAGTATTGGAGTAAGAAGAATGGGAGTAGATCTGATCATATCAATTATAGACCTATTAGTCTAACATCAGTCCCAGGAAAGATTTTAGAATCTTTCATAAAAGAAGCAATATTGAATAATATCAGATAATGAAATGTATTAGCTAAAATGCAACATGGGTTCATGCCAGGTAGGTCCTGTATCACCAACTGACTGTGTTTTTATGAGAAGGTCTATAATGTACTAGATCAAGGAAAAACGATTGACTGTGTATACCTGGATATGACCAAGGTATTTGATAAAGTACCTCATAGCCAAATAAGACAAACACTGATTAAGCATGACATCGATCATCAGATAATAAGATGGATAAGTTGCTGGTTTAAAAATAGAACACAGTCAGTAAATAGTAATGAGCTCTAGTCCTCCAGTACTGAGGTCACTAGCGGGGTTCCAGAAGGCTCAGTTTTGGGCCCATTACTGTTTCAGTTATTTGTAGCTAAATTGGGTCATAATAATGATGTATGGTTCAGGAAATATGCAGATGAAGTAAGCAATAATACCTGACAGGGTGGGCAGTATTGGGAAATACCAGACCACCAAGGGGTGTAATGAGGCCTGACACTGCAAACGGAGGGTCTTATAGCCCCTGGAAGGTCTGGTATTTCCCAATACCACCCATCCTGGAGTGTATTATTGCACTTAGAATATGGGCTACTTATAGCACCTTTGTATAAGAAAAGAAAAGTGTGAAATGAATAAAAAAATATTTGTACAAATGTTTTTTCTTTCTCTAAAATAGTCTCTCTGCTGGTGTATTGGCCAGTTGAGGCCATTGCAATGTTTTGTGATTGCTTCCCTATTGAGAGGTTTGTGCTTCCAGCGCAGAGACAAGCACATTGTGTTTCACAGTTATTTGCCTTGGCTCTCTTCTCCCCCCTTACACAGCCTGTGATCATTTTCTTTTCATTTTTACTTTATGGAAAGATAGCTGCATTTCTATGAGATGCTGAGATTGAATTGGGAAGGCAGCTGTGTGTGCAGTTAGGAGAGAGGTACCCCATTTAAAAAAAAATTTTGATGACTTTTTAATAGTTTTTTGTCATTTTGTCAGTGGGGAAAGAGGGAGACAAACAAAGCAACATATCGACTATTGCTGTCAGGTACAGACACGACGATGGTGGTGGCCAACTCCAGAAGGATTAAGAAGAGTGTGACAGCAAGGTGGATTTAAACACAGAACACAGTCACGCTAGTAAACTTTTCTAATGTATGGGACTGGAATTTGGCATCAGCTGGGCTCAGTGACTAGAAGTGAAGAGAGAGGCAGAGAGAGTGCTAGCTCCAGTTGGGCAACTGTGTTTGAGGGGAGTGCTACTTTCTTCATTTTCTGTACCGTGGATGAACATCCATCTGTAGTACAGAAATTGAAGAAAGTACCACTGTCTCATACACAGTTGTGATACTGGTAATAGAGTGCAGTGAAGCCATTTTCTTTTTTTTCATGCAGAAAAACAAAAAGAGATGGCAGTGGGGGGCTGACCGGGAACTCATCCACTTAGCAGGAAAAAAATGGTGGTTTGTTGTTTTGAAATTCGGGTTGCCCCAGGATAACCTAAGTAATAGGGCATCCTGAATTGGCACTCATTTTTTTACAGGGCTTTATTGAAAAATAAATGCATACCAGACATGGCCTTTCAGCCAATTAGATTGCTTTGTTTTTCAAGCCCATTTTCTAAATAGAAATAGCTACCATAATTTGTGAAGAAACATGATCAAAATAAATTACAAATCGCGCTAAATAACATCATGTTCTGGGCAGATTCCATTAGTATGTCTTTTAACTTAAATGTAGTATCATGCACTTTGGACTTAAGAACAAGCAATTATAATATCACCTTTACAATGTACCACTCATAAAAACTGAACAGGAAAATGATCTCTGCATATTGATCACAAATAAATTTACTTTTGATAATTATGGTAATGCACATATTTCTAAAGCTAAAAAATAATTGTGGACAATAAAAAGAAACTTTCAGAGTAGGGAAGCCAATGTAATAATTCCCTTGTATGGAAGTTATATGAGGCCCCTTTTAAACTATGACTCATCATTATGGGGTACAATCAAAGGTAACAAGAAAGACAACTAGGAAAAGATGCAGAGAAAGGCCACAAAGCTAATTTATGAATATAAAGGCACATCTTATGAGGATCGTCTTTCTAGGCTAAACCCAGAGCCAGATATTCAAAACTTTGCACTGGGTGCAAACTGTTTGTGCCATGTTTGCGCCAGGTTTGCGCAGGTCCCCAATATTCAAAATTCCAAATAACTAAATATCCATTGACAGCCTGACTAAGGAGTGTTGGTACTGTGCTTTCCTGAAAACATGCTGCCTGTCAGTGAGCAGCTGGTGTAATTTTAAGTAATCCTGCAGCTGACTATAAATTAGTCTTTAAAGGATTTTGGACAAAGGACTCAGTAAGCATATAGGTCGATAGTTTGCTACAAATTCCCTGGGGTCCCCTTTGTGCAGTGGAATCACTGGAGCAGCTTTCCAACTTTCAGGGACTCTGCCTTCAGTTAGGGATTTAATAAGCAACATAGTCACAGGGGAGGTGATGGGGGAGTGGCAATCTTGGGAAGCTTGGGTTCAAGACTGTCATGCACAGCTGAACCTTTAACCTTTAAGTGGTTTAGGAGTTGCAATACCTCTTTCCTTTTTATCAGTCTAAAATGGAATTCTGGGTACTGGCATTCAAATTAATATTGACTCTTGCACTGTTTTAGTTGCCTTCCTCTGAACTGCCTCCACCCTGTCTGTGTCATATGTCCTTCCTGAGGTGTGGCCTCCAAAACTGGACACAGAACGTCAGGTGGGATGTCACCGGTGAACAATAAATTGGCAAGACCATCTCTCTTTTCCTGTTGGAGATACCCTTCTCTATGCACCTCAGCATTCCACTAGCCCCACTGTTTTGTCACACTTCCCTGCCACTTTGAGATCATAAGGTATAATTACTTTAAGGTCCCTTTCCTGCTTAGTGACAGTCAATACCTCCCCCCACTCATTCTATACTCCACACCTGGGTACCTCTGCCCAAGGTGCATGAGTTTGCATTTCTTTTGACATTGAAACCCAACTACCATACTCTTCACCACTTCTTGAGATTCCTAAGATACCAGCACCTTCTTTCTACCCCTTCCTGAGTGCCCATCCTACTACAGATTTTGGTGTCATCTGTAACAGTGCACACTTTCCCTTCTAGCTCTTGTGTAATGTCCTTATGAAGACATTGAAAAGGACAGGTCCCAGTACTGAGTCCTGTCACACCCCTCTGTCACTCTCCCATCATTATAGTGAGTACCATTAACCATCACTCTCAGTCACCTATCTGTTAACCAGTTTCTAACCCATTCACTCTTTAGATCTCACCCCCAGGCTGCTCAATTTCTTTATCAGTCTCCTTTGTGGCACAGTGTTGAAGGCCTTGGTAAAGTCCAGATATGTAAATAAGTAAAGTAAAGTAAAATGTTATTTATATAAGGTGCCCTTCCATAGCTCAAACCGCCTTTACAATACATCTACAATAACAGTCACAGAATTATAATTAAAAGCAATAAAACAGCAACAATCAATCAGTAAGTCCCTGAGAATGCCTGGCTAAACAGATATGTTTTTAAGGATTTTTTAAATCCAGCCACAGTCAGGCAATCTTGTATCTGGTGAGGTAAAGAATTCCACAGGGTAGGTGGCATAAAGGCAAAAGATCTTCCTCCAGATGTTTTCAGGGATACCCTGAGAATCTCCAGCAATGTGAGTCCACTGTCATTCCCTGATCTATTTCCCTGGTCATCTAGTTAAAGAAATCAATCAGATTCATCTGGACATGATGCCCCCCCCCATGAATTCATGCTGCCAGGGGTCTTGCAGGCCAGTGGATTCAAGATATTATACCAGCCTTTCCTTAAGCAAGATTTCCATTAATTTTCCCAGTACTAAAGTAAGACTGACCTGCCTATTTATGGAGGGAGGGAGGGAGGGAAGGAGAGATTATAAAATAAATGAGCCGAGTGATGAGATCAGAATTCTGGCAAATCCTACCCCCCCACCCAAAAAAAAAAGTTTCAATAAATTTAAACCAAGCATTGTTTTGGAATTATTTTCACCAACTCTTAGTTTTAACATTATTAATCATTTTTGTGTGAATTGCTAAAATGTGTAAGTCAGCTGAATTATGGTAAATAGCTGCAAAAGATAACCTTTTCAAATTGCATTCCTCATACGTTTATATACTCAGATTATTATATTTAATATTTGACATTTTATCTGCAGTGTGGGGAGGATAACAGCCACAGTGAGTACACCAGTAGCCAGGAGCAGAATAGTTTATACTTCACTCTGATATTCAACACACATGTATAAGATTAACTTGTGTTTTCCTGCTTCTGGTTTCTCACATATGTTATACATTTGATGTCACACTATGGGCAGTGTCATTCTGCAGATCATGTACTCTCTGTAGAACTAACAGGGTGGAAACCATTATAGACAGACAGTAATGGAATGAAGGAATCTTTATCTCACAAACTGTCATCAAAGCTTGATCAGCTCAGCAAGAGATGATAATACATCTGGAAGATTTTGTCTATTTTCAATCAAATGAAGGGAAATATCCTTTGAAGTTGATATTGCCGGCTCTTTAAGTAATGTACTGGAAAAATAGAATATGTGATTTCTTTCTCTCTTTTACGTAAGCAGTTCTGCCTGACTGCTTGTAAATTTTGCCAGTGCTATATCAGGTTCTAATAAAAATAATTATTCAAATTCGGCTGAGTAAAATGCATAAACATTTTTAAGAAACTGAAAA
This sequence comes from Neoceratodus forsteri, assembly GCA_016271365.2. NCBI lineage: Eukaryota > Metazoa > Chordata > Ceratodontiformes > Ceratodontidae > Neoceratodus > Neoceratodus forsteri. The sequence goes on from CM028130.1 coordinate 677,655,211, forward strand.
AAGTGTGTTATAGCACTAAATGAACCATGATGGAAACAGCAATGCAATTTTCCAACTTGCTTCTTCAGTACAGTTTACAATAAACCTATTGTGGAACCATTTTTCAGATGGAAAGCATTTGAGTTAAGGCTCTGCATAGCAAATCTCTTACTAAGTTAGAGGAGGTTGTTAACTGAAGGAGGAAACAAATCAAAGAGGTAACAACTCTTTGCAATGGCAAAATAGAATGCATTACTAACTGGCTGCACAATAAGTTCAATATGAACTCCACTGCTGCAAGTATTGGGCCCATAACACAGTTGCATAGCCTACGATGAAGCCAATGTGGCATGAAATGCATGGCATGGGATGCATAACACCAGTGTATAATACATGAAAAGCACTGATGTGCAGTTATGCATCCTACAGCAGTATGGCTGCTCAAATGCTGCCACTATGTGGATGCACTATGATGTATATGATTGTAGGACAATGCCATGAGATAATGTACATTATGTACTGTGCGATACCAAAACCAGCTGTAAACACACATGCACATGACAAGAATGACCATCCTACACCCCTTCCCCACACTGCTACCACAGAAAGCACAGAGCTCAGTGGAGACACTCTACAAAGCATTACAGGTAAAAACAATTTTAATGCCACTTTTGGAATAGTATAAGTACAAAAACACAGAAAACACAGTTCTGAGAAAATGAAACTATTTTTTATTACTTTTTGTAACTGGGTAAGGCCCACTGGACCACAAGGCAGGTTTACAGGGGTGACCTGGGAGCACTGAGGAGGCTATGTGACTTGTTCAAAGTTGCATGGTATACAAATAGAGGTTGTGAGACTCAAACCTAGGTCTGCTAGATGTGTCAAGCACATTAACAGCTCATTACTCTAACCTCTAGGCTATACTGCCAGGCACAATTATCATAAAGAAATGCACCAGCACTGCCTAGAAGTGGCCTGTGGTATTTGTGCATGGCACTACCCTCCACAGCACATAATATTCTCTACACAAACTAAAGGCAACACATTTCATTTACAAAATAGTGTTCCCAGATACTTCCAGGACTGCTGTAACGCTGTTGCCCCATAGTAGAGGTGCATAGCTGCTTTCTCTGCAAATAGCACTTATAGTTTTCTTTAATGGGATGACAAGAAAACTGAATAGGTCCACACCATGGATTTGCTCTATTTTGATGTCAGCAAGGCTTTGAACTCAGTGCCCCACAGACACTTTCTGAAGAAGATGGAGGATCTGAGTACAGCTAAGGACATAGTTAACTGGTGCAGGAAACTGCCTAAAGGGTAGGCAGCAGAGGATTGTGATCAACGGGGTCGAATCAGAAGTGAGGGAAGTCACAATCAGTGTGCCACAGGAATCTGTCCTGGGCCCAGCCTTCTTCAACATGTTCATCAGCAAAATTGGAGAAGGTATCTGGGGCAGGTTGTCTCTCTTTTCAGATGACACTAAGCTGTGTGGGAGGGTGGACAGTGACTAGGGAATCAGAAAAATGTAGTGACTTACAGAAGCTAGAGCGGTGGTCTAAGGTTTGGCAGTTGAAATTCAATGTCAAAAACTGCAATGTGATACACCTAGGGAATAAGAACCCCTGGACAAAGTACTGGATGGGTGAAGTGAGACTTAGCACTATGGCTGAGGAATATGACCTAGGGGTTATTTGTGACAGCCTCAAGAAATCAAGACAGTGCAACAAGGCATACGATAAGGCAAGTATGATGCTGGGGTGTATAGGGAGGGGTAGTTATAGTAGGAAGAAGGTGGTAATACTATCCCTTTATAGATCTTTAGTGAGGCCACACCTGGATACTGTGCCCAGTTTTGGAACCCTCACCTCAGGAAGGACAGAAACAGGCTGGAGATGGTGCAGACCAGGGTAGAAAAATGATTCAGGGCCAAGAGGCAGATCTTATTAGGAGCACCTCAAGACACTGAACATCTACTCACTGGAGACCAGAAGGGAGAAGGGAAATATGATAGAGAACTTCAAGTTCCTAAAAGGATTAAACATGATGAACTGTGAGGAACTACTTAGCCTGAATGCTAGTTCAAGGTCACAGGGGAATGAGTAGAAACTGACAAGAGGGAGGTTCAGGAGGGACATGAGGAAGTATTATTTTACTAGAAGTATGGTGGAGCTGGCCCGGTGGCGAAGAGGGTTGAGGCGCAGGATGCCACACCTCGAATCACGCTGGTGACCTGGGTTTGGAAATGGACTCAGGTCATCGGGGGCTGGCTGAGGAAGGAGAGGATTGAGCATCCAAAAGACTGCTCTTCTCTCCTGGGGAGGGTAGGTGGGAAGCCCCACTCTAGTAGTGGCCCCCGGTGGAGACCAGGGGTACTACATGCAGCGGCGCAGTCGGGACAGCCAGAAAACTGGAAAAACAGCTTCAGCACCATCGTATGATGGCCTCCGTGCTCCATGTCCCTCTGAACCTCCGGGAGCATCCTTCACCACAACAGCACCTCCGGACCATAGAAAAATAATGCGCCGGGGTTCCCTGCCACCTGGTGCCTTCTCCCTCAGAGGAAGGGGGACCCGCCCAGTGATAGGATACGTCGGGACAAATCGGGGGTCGGCTGCGATGTGTGTGTGTGGGAGGAGCTCCAGAAGAGGACAGCTGAGGCATGGAAGCACTAGGTGGCCCGAAGGAGAGGTGGAGTCCGGAGTCTGAGTGGAGGTAAAAAGAGTATACAAAAAAAAATTATGGTGGAGATATGGAACAGCCTACTAGGTGAAGTGGTGGGCATTACAACAGTTGATAGTTTCAAGTACAGTTAGGACAGAGGGCAGGGTGTGCTGGTCACTCAGGGTGACAGAATCAGGAAGGAGAATGGGGGAGGAGGGGGGAGGGCTAGGACCCCAGATGGACAGTAGGTCCAAGTGTTAGATAGGGAAAGCAGGCAGACTGGATGGACTATTGGTGTCTTTCTAATAGGGAACTCAGGCAAACTGGAAGGACCACTGGTCTTTTTCTGCCATCATTGTCTATGTTTCTATGTTTCTATCAACAGACAATGTATTATGATTTGTCAACATCCACCTCCACAGTACTATCCTATTGGAATATGATGAACAGCAGAAGAGCAGATGACACCTAAAAGAAACAAAAATGCAGGCATGAGCCACAAATAGAGGAAACAGCAAACTTCTACCTGCACTGCTTGTCCAAAGGTGTGGTGTTACAGAAGAAAACCAGTAAACAAAATTCAGATCCCACATAAGAGTGTCAGTTCAAAGATATTTAATTTCAAGTTTTCATATACAAAAGGTGTATCAGTGACACCCTGACGAAGGAGTGAGGGCACTCCAAATATGCATGGGTCTTTGTATGCAGTAAGTTTGATCATTTGTGAATGGAGACATCTTTTGTATATGAAGATTTTGAATTAAATATCTTTGAACTGGCATTCTTGTGTGCGGTCTGAACTTCATTTGCCCATGGGACACAAAGTAGGATGGATGCTTTGGCACTGTCCACTCAGGTCACCATGAGCAGCCCTGTCCCACTGCCCATTCCAGCACATCAACATGTTGACAGAAAGGCCCCACTGTCATAAACTACAATGCATGTTGACAGAACCCCCAAGACATCGCCCACCATGCATGTAACCAGAAATATCAACCCCATACCTCCATACCTGCACACACCCAAAGGCTGCACGCATGGACCGTGTGATGTGACTACATGAGAGGTACTACTAAGGCAGATCAGTGCTACATCATTCACGGTCTCATGTCTGCCTAGCAACACACCATACATGGCTCGATGATACGCCATGCAATGCTTAACTCATCAACATACATATGCTCTAACTATTGGGTATGCCAGGTAAGTACTTGCTTTCGGCCTGACATATCTAATGACAGTGCCAAGGCAGTGGTGATGATACCAACCCACTCTTAAGCACAAGCTTTACAGGGCACTCCATGAATGACTGTAAGGAAATACAGAGAGGACCTAGCACCAACATCAACACTGTGTCCCTATTTAGCATGCAACAATGGCTTTATACACATACAATGTCTAGCTGTGCCACACCCCATAGGGTGCCATCTATGTCTTCATATGGGACAGCAACAATCCATGCCGGGGTATCAGGTAATAATGCCTAGACCACACTTTGCACAGAGCAACCACCCCTGCACCAATAGTTGTTTCCCTGCTGCTCCTCAACATGATGTTGTATGACCTGTGTGAGTTGAAGCCCAATAGTAACTATGCCTGCCCATGCCAACATATTCCAAAGTGAAGTTGTGGTAGCAATTGCAGAGATACAAAATAGAGATTGTAAAACTGCAGAATTATGTGTTTTTATCCTTCCTATGCTGCATGAGTCCCACATCATAAAAGGTTGACATGTACCAGACATCATGAACAGAAGTATGTGCCCATCACTGCTGATGCATAGCCTACTATTGGGGTGAAGTTTGCCATGGAATAGGAGGAATGCTCTGGAACTATACTAAACATCTTCAGGGCCTTGTGGTCCTTAATGACAGAGAGCTACACACTGCCTGGAGTGTTTCAGTCTGGATCATGCCACCATACATGAATTGTGTGACCTCATTGAGGATCAACTGCAGCCCAGTGTTAGACATGAATGCCCCTTTTCTGTGAAGAACAAAGCGATGTGCATGCTGGCATATTATGCAACAGGATCATTTCAAAGTGTGGCAGGTGACACGAGAAGGGTGAGTCAGTCATCCATGTCACCTGCCTTACTACAGGTGAAAAATGCAATGCTCACACATATTGGTGAAGTCATACAGTTCCCAATGGCAAAGATGGACATTATGTCAACTAAAGTGGTGTAAGGTGTTTTATACCCAACATAGGATTCCCAAGATCAGAGGTGCAAAAGACTGCACATGCATACCAGCACAGGCACCACACATCAGTGAGGAAGCCCACAGGAACAGGAAGAGCTACTGTGGCATGAATGTTCAAGTGGTTGCCAATTTAGATGGTATCATCACAAATTTGTGTGCTAAGTCATCTGGAAATGAGCATCGACTCAGTGTCCATGTCCCACTTATCAATTTTCAGATAAATAAATACATAAAAATATCCAGGCTCTGCTCATAACGCCATCATCTTCCAATGGTCACGGTTGAGGACAATCATGGCTGATGATGGTGGGTGCTCTGGTTTGTTGTTTAGTAAGCATCATCTGCTTGTCAATATCAGTAAGAAGAAGGGGGATAGAAATCACTATGCTTTATGAGGGAATTAGGGGAAACTGTTAGGGCTAAGAAAGGGGCATTTACAAACTAAAGAACCAGCCAAGCAGAGAGGGATAGGGAGCAGTTTTACAGCAAGATGAAAGAGGCCAATAAGATTGTGAGGGTTAAGACTGACATGGAAGTGAGGATTGTAGAATGTGCAAAAGTGGAGAATTGTGAACAGTTCAAAAGAGGAGATAAGATCTTCTTTCATTATATAATGGAGAAAAGGAGGCTGAAGGATGGAATAGTCAGGCTTAAGCAAGGAGAAGAGTGGGAAGATGAAGATAAGGTAGACATTCTAAACAGATATTTCTGAATATTGTTCACAGTGGAGGCCATGGGGTCATGATTGACTGTGCCATCAGGACAGGGGCTCAGAAGGAGTCAATGAGGATCCTAATCCAGTCAAAAGGGCACAGGAGAGATTAAGTGTACTTAAAGTGGATAAATGCATGGGCCCAGATGGGTACATCCCCATGTGCTTAAGAGATGGAGCAGGTCCTAGTTGATCCACTAGCTGAGCTATTCAATTGCTCATTGGAGACAAGCTTAATACCGAGGGAATGGAGTATGGCAAATGTAATTACCCTGCACAAGAGTGGAAGCAGTGATGATCTGGGGAATTACAAACATGTCAGCTTAAAGTCTGTTTCGAGAAACTGCTAGAGATCATAATAAGGACAATGACATTACACTTCCAGGAAGATTATAGATTGCAGCACAAAAGACAACATTGGTCTGTGGGTGTTGGGGGTGGGGGTCATGTCAGAGAAAACTCATTGATTTCTTTGATTGTAGGGCTTTGGGAATTGTACGAAGGAGGAGGGGTTGGGGCGGGGGGCCTGAACAGTGGAGGATGGATGAGGGGAGTGCTCAAATCGGGATTGTTAGGTCCAGAAGATGTCCTGGGGTGAAATGGAGGTCAGAACATGGGCTTCCTTGTGTGATCCCCATACCCAAGGGCACCGCCGCTAATAACGGCGGTCAGGTGGTTGGGGGATCCTTGGAACTCTGTCCAACTTGGGCTGTGTTGTGCAATGCCAGATCTGTTGTCAACAAGATGGCCATTGTGGTGGACTTGGTGGGAACGGCGGATCTGGCTTGCATCACCGAAACCTGGCTGGATGGTAATGCTGGCCCTGTTCTTGAGGCGGCTGTTCTGGCTGGGTATTCGGTGATACACCGCCCGAGATTGGATTGCAGGGGTGGAGGAGTTCCAGTAAAGGAGACTAGATCTTTTGAATGTGTTGTAGTGGCAGGTGGGGGCTATAGAGTGGCTCTCATTTACTGTTCACCCGGGATGAGAAGCCATTCCTTAAGGAAGTGGCAGACTTCGTCGTTGACCTGGTATTGGAGTCTCCCAGGTTGATGGTGCTGGGCAACTTCAATGCCTGGATCGACGATGAACTCTCACATTTTGGACAGAACTTCCTCCAAATGATGAATTCATTGGGCCTCTCACAGGTTGTTACCTCTGTCACTCATAAATGTGGCCATTCTCTTGATCTGGTTTTCCTCTTGGGGATGGAAGCCTCTGGCGTGGGGGTGGAACCTGTCAGATGGTCTGATCATCACACTGTGAGATTCAATTTCAGCACCCCCTTGCATAGACCTACCCCTGTGGAGATGGTCAAGTAACGCCCTTTACGGGATGTGACTCCCGATGGTCTATCGGCGGTGCTTGACCTATCAGAATTTCCGATGATGAGCATGGATCCTGAGGCCTTGGTTCTGGCCTATAATAGGGCCATCACCGATGCCCTGGATTCTATCGCTCCCATCCATGTGCTTCCTCTCTCCCTTCACCTCTGTCCCCATGGTTTGATGGGGACTTGAGGGAGATGCGCCGATTTGGACACAGGTTAGAGAGGTGTTGGTGGAAATCCGGCTCAGATGTCGACCACCTTAGACTGCTAGAACATTATCAACTCTACCAGTCAGCAATTGCCCGTAACAAGGCAGTATTCCTGTCCGGGGAAATTGCTGCTGCCCAGAACAGTCCGGCTCAGCTCTTTTGAACCGTAGACAGACTGTGCAACCCAGCCTGTCTGCAGGTTCAGAGAGCTTTTTCAAGAATCTCAGTGCGAGGAGCTCGCTCGGTTCTTTGCAGATAAGGTGGAAGACATCAGGGCGGAGACCTGCACAACACTCTCTATGGGAGTGGCTGTGGACCCGGCCACGGTCACATGCCCTCCTACTCCCTGGGGTTTCTTCAAGAGGCCGGAAATTGAGGATGTTATGAGGATTGTCCGTGGTATGCTCACTACGTCCTGTAGTTTAGATCCGGGCCCCACAGCCTTGGTTATGGGCTGTGGAGAGATCATCTTCCCGGTTCTGACAAGGATAGTCTGGTGCTCCTTAGACTCTGGTGAATATCCTTGATCCCTGAAGGAAGTAGTGGTGACACCAGTGTTGAAGAAGGCTTCTTTGGACCCTGACTGCCTCGGTAACTACCGGCCTATCTCAAACCTTCCCTTACTTGGGAAGGTAATTGAGAAAGTAGTGGCTACCCAGTTAGACAACCATTTGACCATCCATAACATCTAAGATCCCCTTCAATCGGGTTTTCGAAAGAGGCACAGCACTGAGACTGCATTGGTTCGGGTGCTCAATGATCTCCTGATGGCGAGATACCAGAAAAAACTGTCCATTTTGGTCCTCTTGGACCTGTCATCAGCATTTGACACTGTAGACCATGGGGTTCTGCTTGAGCACCTGAGAATAATCTGTGGGCTTTCTGGGTTGGTCCTCAGATGGTTTATATCCTTCCTCACTGGTAGAACTCAGAGGGTAGTATCAGGAGTGTTTTCTTCTGATCCTGCCTCTCTGTCATGTGGGGGGTGCCCCAGGGCTCAGTGCTGTCTCCCATGTTGTTTGCGGTGTACATGCTTCCCCTTGGAGACATTGTAAGATGGTATGGGCTAGAGTTTCATTGTTACACCAATGATACTCAGCTCTACCTGTCTTTTGCACCTGACCTGAATAGAGCACTCTCGGTGTTTAATAGCTGCCTCGGGGAAATCCAAGGTTGGATGAGGTCCAGCTGGTTGAAGTTAAGCCCTGGGAAGATGGAGGTGTTGGTCCTGGATCCCGGTTGCCAGACAGGGGGGTGGGGGATAAACCATCCATCAGGTTTATTCCTGGAGGGTGTGGAGCTCCCCACCTCTGAACGGGTGCAGAACCTAGGGGTGATTCTTGACGATCGGGCTGACACTACGTGATCAAGTGTCGGCCATTGTTAAAGTTTCCTTTTACCATCTTAGGAACATCGCTAGGATCAAACACCTTGTTCCATCCGGGGACCTACCTACGTTGATCCACGCCTTTGTGACATTGCCTCTGGACTACTGCAACTCCCTTTACTTTGGGCTTCCTGGGGTTGATATCTGCCTCTTGCAGCTGGTGCAGAATTCTGCAGCCCGGTTGTTAACTGGGACTTCTCATTTTTCCCATGTTACCCCGGTGCTGCGGAGACTGCACTGGCTGCCGGTTCAGTGATGGATCACCTTTAAAGTGGGTCTTTTGACCTACCAAACCCTGCATGGTTTGGGTCTTGACTACCTGAAAGAGCTCCTGGTTCCCTATCTCCCGGAGCGACCGCTCCGCTCAGCTGGCGAGGGGTTGCTAAAGATTCCGAGGGTCATTTTGAAATCTTCTGGTGCCCAGGCCTTTGCATTTGTGGCTCCAACCCTCTGAAATTCTCTACCACGTCTTATTAGAGAGTGCGTGACAGTGGGGGTGTTTAAACAAGCCTTAAAATCCTTTTTATGGATTAAGGCCTATGGGGAAGCGACTGACTGATTTGGGTTCGATTTTATTATTATTTTATGAAGTTTGTTGTAATGTATTAATTATTTTATTGTATTTTTATATTAATGCTTTTATTATGCTGTGATTCTATAACTTGTGCTGTGCTTTGATTTTTTGGAAAAGCGCACTATAAATAAAGAATATTATTATTATTATTATATTATTGATTGGGTGACAAAGACAGTGGGCAATGGACAGGCCATTAACATACTATGCATGAACATTGATTCTCTCCCTCTTGGATGGTTGGTTAAGAAGATACAGGGTCTTGTAGTAGGGAACTCAGTTTATAGGTGGGTAGGAAATTGGTTGTGTCAGGAGCTAGAGGGTGGTTATAAATGAGGAGTTCTTAGGGTTTAGGGTAACCCCCAGTGGGGTGCCACAGGGATAGTCTTGGGACTTGGCCCCTTCAACATCTTTATCTAAGAAGTAGGGGTTTATTTTATTTATTCATTCATTCATTCATTTATTCATTCATTATTGGGTTACAACCTTTGAGCACAAACCAGCTCATTTACAAAGGCTCCACACCAGCAGGAAAGGGTGAACATACACTTATACAACATGATATTGGATAAAGTAACATATTAACAATATATAAACAGTCTTAACTGAGTTGCAAAGAACCCCAGCATACAATGTGTCATGAAAGAATAACCTATGAATCCAAAAGAAAGTTGCAGCCTGGAGGGCATTGTCAAACGGGGGGGAAGGAGGGATGAAAAGAAAGGTTACGGGAAGGTGAAGGTGGATACAGCAGGAGGCAGGGGAGGAAGGGGTAGAGGGTGAGAGCACAAGTGGAGGGAGGGCAGGCAGGGCAGAAGACAGAGCTATATGGGAGGGAGATGTTAGGCCACTGAGCATAGAGTACAGGAGGCACTCATGGACAGTCAGTGATTACTGTGAGAGAGCACAGTTAGGTGAAATAATCACAGGAACTATTAGCTATGAGGTGTTGGCAAAGAGTAGTTTTGTATAGTCCCATTTTTGGTATGGAGGAGATTTCAATAGGCAGTGCATTAAACCACAGTTGTGCCCTATAACCAAATGAGCATTGCCCTTGGGTAGTCCAGCATCTTGGAACAGAGTTGATTTGTTTGGCTGAGCTACATGTGTGCTGAGAGCAGAGGAAGGGGTTTAGATGGTTTGCCACACCAGGAGGCATGAGCCTAAGAAGTGCCTTTTCCATTAGCAGGCATGCTTGGTATAGGATCCTCCCATTTAACTGAAGCCAACATGATTGCTCATACAGATCACGAGTATGGTTGAGGCATGCTGCACCAGTAAGAAGTTGGCAGGCTTTGTTAAGTGCCATTGATATTCTGTGTAAGGAGGTGGTGGTGGCTGAACCATAGATGACCAGACCATAGTCAACAATGGATACTATTGAACTATAGATAGTCAGTCTAATGGCTTCTTGCATTAGATTATGTTTATGTCAATGGAGTAACCCAATCCTGTGGTTAACAGACCTGGCAAACATTGTCAATGTGCTGGGTGTAGAAAAGTGAGCTGTCCACAGTCACCCCTAGGTACTTGAAATTTTGAGTTTATTCAAGGAGGAAACCAGAGGAGCTCTTGATGGTTATAGCACTGTATCTGTGTTTGCTATGAGCACCTCAGATCAACATAACTTCAGTTTTTTTTGTAGTTTAGAATCTGTTTCTGGATTCTGAACCATTCCTCCACTTCATTAAAGCTGTGCTGAAGTTGTTGTTCCAGGGACTCCGGGTCAGTGCTGCTGGTAAAGATGACTGTGTCATCCACATAGAGGATGATCAGTTGGTTACAGCAGCAAGGAAGGTTGTTAAGAAAGACACTACAGAGGAGTGGCCCTAGGATGGATCACTGAGGAACTCCAGAGCAGACTTGCTGGTAGTCTGAGGTGACATTAGATATTTTCACCCGTTGAGAGCGGTCAACCAGATAGCTTTCGAAAGAGGACACTACTTTGGAAGAGAGGCCAATGGAGGACAGTTACTTGAGGAGAAGAGAGTGATGTCCTATTTGACACTTATACTAGTTACTCAAATCCAGTTAAACAGGTGCTTGGGCCTCCAATAGTCAACAGTAAAAATATTAGTACTAATATGACCAGACTTCTAGATACAGAGTAAAATTATTGAAAATTAACTTAGTCTTTTGCTTCTTAATGCTAGAAGCTTGCAAAATAAAATTGAGGAATTAACACACATACTGTACTTCAGATGGACAAAATTGATATCTGCAGTGTTACTGAAATGTGGTTTACTGAGTTTGCTTGGGGGTCTGAAATACCTGGATACACAAAGTTTGCTAAGAATCACACTACATCTAGAGGTGGTGGAATCTCTCTCTTTATTCACAATACCTTAAATTGTTTTGAGTTAAAAACTGACAACAATCCTTTAATGGATAGTGAAGTTATTTGGATGAAAATTAATTTTCTAGAAGGACCATTGACTGTTGGCTTAGCTTATCATTCTCCAAGCCTGGACTTGTGAAATAATGAACATTTCATGTAAACCTTTGACAACATGGAAATCCAGGATAGTTATATTCTCATGAGTGATTTTAATTTCCCAAAAATAAACTGGACAACCCTTGAGGGCACTAGCTCAATAGAAAACAAATTTAAAGAAATAGGTCTACAACATGACTTGAAACAACTGGCAAAGGAACCAACAAGGAAAAACAATATTTTGGACTTAATATTTACTAAAATTAAAGATACTGGCACACTACCCACAATGTTAGAACCTTTGGGAGATAGTGATCATAGTAAACTCCTTTGGACTATAAAATGTTTAAAGACTGAACTATCTGGAGTAACCAAAATTTGAAACTTCAGCAAAGCTGACTATGGCAAAATAAACAAGCATTTATTAATGCCAAATGTTGCCTCGCTGGCATTGTCATTGGTAGTGCAGGAGTCAGAGATGCATAATAGGAATGGCAGTGAAGTACTGAACTGATGCCAACCCCACCCCACCCCACCCTGCAGAGACTGACAGGCATTGGGGTGTGCCTTTGGGGCATCAGCTATAACGCTCATGCCATTTTACCTCACCCTACCCTGTAGACACTGACAAGTGTTGTGGTATGCTTTGGGGTCTTTGGGCCTTATACTTACCCCATTCCATAAGGAAATATGCTGAGACAGGTGCAGTATAGGAGAATGGGGTGAAATTTAGGGCTGAACACTCCAAGGCACACCTCGATGCCTGTCACTGGCTGCAGGGTGAAGATGGAATGGTGTGAGCATTACAGCCAATGGTCCCAAGTCACACCCCTGATGCCTGGCAGTCTCTACAGGGTGGAATGTTACAGTTAGAAACCCTAACATCATAGGCGTTTGTTGGTATTGTCACTCCAAATTTTCAAAATGGGCTTTTTATGACCGCAGCTCACGAAGAGCAGCACAATCAGTTTGTTAGTTGAAAGGTGGTATTGACACAGGGACAAAAGCACATTTTGGGCAGGATGTGAAAAATGATAACTATTGTTCATGAGGAGGTGTAAAAAAATGGCAACGCTGAAATCTGGAGTAAAAATATGAACAATTGGTGAAGTCATGAGCATGCATAGAAACTGCACAACAGACGCCCATAACCCAATTATTTTTGGGATTTTTTTTAGCCACATTTTCAACATAGGCATTTTGGGACCTCCCCTCATGAACAGTGGCACTGTGATTTTGTTAATCTGTCCCAAAAGTTAATTTCCCACAGTGACCACGCCATTGTGTGCCACAGGTGTAGAAACACAGTTTGGGCAGGCTGTGAAAAATGACAGCTGTAAGGTTCATAAGGTGGTGTGAAAAATTGCTAGTGTTGAAAATCTGGCATGAAAATATAGCAAATTTGCAAACTTACAGTACAAGGGTGCGTGAAAACTGTGCAATGCACGCTTGTAATACAGTCATCTTATGGACGTTTGTCACCAAATTTTCAACATAAGCATTTTAGGACCTCTGTTTATGAACAGTGTCACCGTCATTTTCTCAAACTGTCCCAAAAACTGATTTCACACAGAGCCCACGCTATTCTGCACTGGACGTGCGAAAACACACTTCGGCCAGGATATGTAAAATGACAGGTGTCATGAGCTGGCATAAGGAGGTGTAGAAAAATGCCAATTTTGAAAATCTGGAGTGAAAATATTGTAAATTCACGAAGTTACGAACGTGCGTGAAAACTGCACAATGCAAACTCGTAAAACAGCCATTTTTTTGGATTTTTTTTTCTAATTTGCAACATAGGCTTTTTGAGAGCTCCCCCCCCCCATGAACAGAGGCACTGTCATTTCATTAATCAGTCTCAAAAGGTGATTCCATGCTGTAACTGCGAAATCACCTTTTGGGACTGAATAATGCCATGGCAGTGACTGAATTCATGAGGAGGGGTCCCAATAACCCCATATTGAAAATTTGGTGCCAAAATTCCCCAAAAAGGCCTGAGATATGCACCAAAGTTGAAAAAAAACAATTTATGCCATTATACAGCTTACCAGCATTTCTTCAGTTCGTGGTTGGCTTTGAAGAGTGCAGACGTGTTCCCAATCCACCGAAGATTGCTGCACCATGCTCCAGAGGTAAGTATGGGGTGGTGGGGTGTGGGGAGGCAGAGTGCACAGAGGGTGGTGTGGGTTGGGGAGGCCACTGTAGTTGACAAAAGGCTGTTTTCTGCTTTGCTGGTTTAAAAAAAAAATTGCGGGACAGTTTTCCTTTTACAGGGTCCTTTGGCACACTGAGGTGGGCTCCCAATGTGCCACCTGAGTGTTGCTTTTTGGGGGTTCTGTAGCTGATGCGGGATTGGGCACCCCCATCGGCACACAACAAATGGGGGGACATTATGCCAATGGGGAGTGGACTCCCCCATTGGTAAATGAAACCAAGAAGGGAGTACATGATGCCAAGGGGGATTGGGCACCCCCTCGGCACACACTTTAAATGGGATGGGGGTTGCATTATGCCAACGGGGAATGGGTGCCCCCATCAGCAAATGATGTGGGTTGGGGCTTGCCAACAGGAGGATTGGGCAGCCCTGAAGTCAGCTCTTCATGTGGCAGCAGTCAGCGCTGCCATGTTAATGGAAGGGCTTCACCAGGAAAGGCATGTAGGAACGGTGTGTTTTGGTGCTGCTGCATGATGAGCTTAGCTGTCATTGCAGTGGACCTTTTCTCAGATGTGCTCACCACATTATGTATTCCTGGTCTGGCGCCTGCATGCTGGCTTATTAGAGAATGAGGGAAGCACTCACTGATGTGTGCCCTGCATTTGCCCAACAGTGACCCCTCCTCCAAATCTGCTACTAATGCAATATGTTGGCCGCACAAGCACGAGCCAACATAAAAATTACCTTAGCACCTGGAATTGGCAGGACAAGCTTAAAAACTTAGACGCAATCAGTATGTGACAAGTAATACTAAAAATCATCAAATAATGCATTAATAAATGGGTCCCACTACGCACAAAATATAATGATAACAAACAAAGTGTACCTGTCTGGTGGAATAATAATATTGGAAGAAATATAAAAAAAAAGAAAAGAGTCTACAATAAATATAAAAAAAAATATCAGAAAGTAACTGGCAACAATTTAAAACCATAGCAAGAAAAACAAAAAAAGTTATAAGACTTGCTAAACAAAAACTGGAAGTCAATCTTGCTACCAAAACTAAAGATAATAAAAAAGATTCTATAATTATATTGGTTCATTAAAATGTCAGCCCAGTGGAGTGGGTCCTTTATTAGTAGAGCAGAAACTTGTATCTAATGAATACAAGATGGATGAAGGATTGAACTCTTATTTTGTAAGTGTTTTCAAGCCAAAAGATAATTTCAGCCAGAATTTGATAGAACACACTGATACACCAATATTATTTAATACACAGGATATTTTAGATGCTATCAATATGATGAAATCCAACTCTTCAGCATGTCCAGATGGAATTCCTTGAGTTTTATAAAGAACCTGTCTATGGAATTATCTAGTATTCTACACTACTTATTCAACACCTCAATTGCTGAGGGAGTTGCCATACCAGAATGGAAAGTGGATATAATTATGCTTTTACATAAAGGAGAAAGTAAGCAAAATGTTGCAAATGATAGGCCTATCAACCTGACTTCATGCAAAGGCAAACTTATGGAATGATTACTCCAGTACAAAATCCTAGATCATTTTAAAGATAATGGTTTTCAGGATGTTACTCAGCATGGTTTTACAAAAGGTAGATCCTGTCAGAGAAATTTAGCAAATTTTTTGAGCCAGTCAGCAAGGCTTTGGACTCAGGTTTACCAGTGGATATTATATATCTAGATTATGTTAAAGCATTTGATTCAGTTTCTCATAACATCTTACTTAATCAATTAGTCCAGTTGAAACTATATAATAATATTATTGACTGGATTGCATCTTGGCTTAATAATAGACAACAGCAAGGTGTCATTAGAGGACATGAATCTGCATGGGCCACAGTTACCAGTGGTGTACCACAGGGCTCTGTTCTGGGCCCTTTATTGTTTAATATGCTTACATAACTTCAGACTGGAAGCACACCACTGTCATCCCCCTCCCAAAAGATGGTGACCCCCCCTCACCAGGTAACTACCACCCTATCTCCCTACTCCCCATTCTAGCCAAAATACAGGAGCATCTTTTCCTAGAACAACTTTCCTCTTTCTTATACTCCTCTTCCTTCTTCACTCCCTACTAGTCAGGGTTCAGGAAATCACACTCCACCATTACTTCCCTACTAAGGCTCACTGACACCATCCTCACTGGCATTGATAAAGGGCACACCACCTCCACCATTTTTGTCGACCTCGCAAAAGCCTTCAACACAGTCAAATGCCCTTTGGGGTAACCCTTGCCTCAGTGTTTATGCACAGAGGTTCTTTGTCTTTTAAATAGTTTTTTATTTTAATGGGTTCACCACAATATATCCCAGGCACACTGCCTTAGGGGTAGCTGGTCCATTCCACTGGGGTGTCAAACAGACGAGGCATACTGATGAGTCCTGGTAGGACGAAACACGTGTCTATGTCTTCTGTTAGCACCCTTTGCAAACTGTGTGAGAGGCCTTTTGGCACCATGCAATTCTGCTTAAAGTTGGACCAGCATAACATTCTGTGGTGATTTGCATATGCAGCCCATGATGCTTTGCATTGTGGGGGCATGTGTGATTTTGTATTTTCTCCCACTCACTCCTACTCTCCAAGCTCTCTAATGCTGGACTCTTGGGTGCTACCACTAAATGGTTTCACTCATACCTGGTTGGTAGATCACAATCTGTAAGAACTGGACCTCACACCTCCACCCCCTCCCCGTCACCACTGGGGTCCCCCAAGGCTCGGTCCTTGGCTCGTTACTCTTCTCTGTCTTTTTAAATGACCTTCCTTCGGTCTGCCCTCACACTTCCATTCACTTGTACACTGATGACACCATTCTATATATATCAGGCCCCTCCTCCACGGAAGTGGCCTCTATACTCCAGCAGGATTTCTATGCGGTACAACACTGGTTTTGCTCCAACCAGCTCTTTCTGAACTCCAAGAAAACAGTCTCCCTAACCTTTGGAATGAGGCAAAGGCTCTCCCAGCTCCACTCTACCCCTACTTTCCTCACCACTGAGGGGACTCCTTCAGAGACTTGCACCTCCTTCAAATATCTTGGGGTATGGCTTGACCAGCACCTTGACTTCTCCACTCATATTGACTTGCTCCACAAGAAACTGTACCCAACATTAGGAGCCTTATATCGGAACAAGGACTGCATCCCTTTGACAACCCAAAAGGAAATTGTTCAGAAGATGATCCCCCCTATATTTGACTATGGTAATACAGTCTACAGCGCTGCACCCAAATCAGCCCTAGCCAGCCTTGATCCCCTCTTCCACTTCTTCTGCTACTTTGCCCTAGACTGTCCCCCACTGACCCATCACTGAGACCTCTACAGGTCCCTTGACCCAACATCGCTCCAGGATAATAGACACATCCACAGTATCAGGACCACAGCAAAATTCCAGGCACAGTCTCTTCCCCCTACCTCAAATCTGCCCTCTCAGCCTAGTCACAGCCCACTTACTCCCTCAGGAGTGGAAACTCCTGGCTTCTCCATGTTCCACGCATGTCCACATGCAAGGGCCAAGCGGCTTTCACATGCCTCATGCCAAAGCTTTTGAATGCACTACCGGCAAGCATTCGGGAGATTACCAACACTTCCCACCTAAATCACATCCTCAAGACACATTTCTCCTCTACATGCATTTGCACATAGGGCTTCCGAGGGGCTGGTGCCCTAGGTTATCTCTCATACTTAGAGCCTCTAACTGTGCAGCACCCTATGCTACTGCCTAGTGCTCACAGCACCCTGCACAAGGCTAGTAACTACGATTAAGGGGTTCAGAGTTAGGAATGTCACATGAAGTCTCCACACTGTACTGTGGTAACTTTGGTTCTTCACATTTTCAGACTCTGTGTTCTTATTCCTACTGTACATCAAATTGTATTAATCAACCATACATTGCAATGCAAATGTCCATATGGTAACTCACGTACTATTGCAACCCTCTATGCCCGACTGATTTTCTGCATCTGTTTTTATTTGGCTGTACTTTATATTCACCTACTACTATCTGTATATTATATGTACCTACTATTTGTTCATATTTGTATCTGCATACTATGTACAATTTACTTGTGACTAGTTGTAGGCTCCACTGTCCCCTTCCTCCAGGACGCATCTGGAATCGAGTGGAATCCCGCTCAATATGCATTCCTGGTAAAACTCTTAAATAAATAAATAGTACCTTGATTACCTCTATGCAAACTCTTGATGGGGTATGGATAAATAAGTATGCTGACGACAGCAATACTGGTTGCATAGTAAATAACAAAGACTCAATTAAAGCTTTGCAAACTAATATAGACAGATTAACTAAATGGGCCAAAGAAAATAAAATGACATTTCATATCAGTAAATGTAAGGTGATGCATCTAGGCAAAAATAACACATTCGCAGATTATACATTAAATGGTACTCATTTACAAACTATCACCACTGAATAAGACATAGGTGTAATTATATCAAATAACCCAACATTTAGTGTAAATACTGCTAACACTGTAAAAAAATGTCATGGGATAATTAGCTGCATCTTAAAACATATCAAGAGTCACAAACCAGAAGTTATTGTTCCTTTATATGCAAGCTTAGTCAGATGTCATATAGAATATTGGTCTCCATGTTGTGCCCCAACATCACTTGGTGATAAAGTTCTGGTAGAGAGGGTCCAGAGGAGACACACCAGGAAAGTAAGTAATTTGCCCAATTTGGATTACTCCAATAGACTAAAATCTCTGGGGTTGCATTCTTTAGAATATAGATCCATAAGAGGGGAATTATGCCTTGCATATAGAGCATATCATGATCCCATTATTCTTGAAACATATTGTCTGGAAAAACAGGACACACATAACAACACACAATCACATAAATGTAAATTGGTCACTAATCTTAACAGAACAGTGAAAAGAAAGAATTTCATAACTCAGAGAATACCACCATTATGGAACTCTTTTCTACCTTTTGTTTTTCTTAGCGATAACATTAACCAATTTACACTCAGTCTTGATCAATATATGGGTGAAAACAAATTCTCATTTCACCATTATGATATATGATGGCGAGTTTTAATTGGGCTTGTCCCTCGAACTTGTAACTACCTGTGAACCTATGAACCTATGAACTGTATCAAAGGCCTTTGTAAGATCCATAAAGGCTGCACCCACTAGTCAACCTTGATCCAGTGCATGGTGAATGTACCCAGTGAATTCCAACAGTGCAGAGGTGGTACTGTGTCCCTTTCTAAATCTCTGCTGCTGTGGGTATTGGATAGAGTATTTTTCCATGTACTCCTGCAGCTGATCCTCAACAATATGCTCAAGCACCTTAGAGAGAGGTGGCAGCATTGAGATTGGTCTGTAATATGAGTGTAGTGTGCGGACCTCACTTTAGTGTACAGGGGTAACCATGGCTGACTTCCAGATTCAGGGAAATTGACCAAGCCTTAGAGAAAGGTTCAGAATTTTTGCTAAGGGCAAAAGGATTTCATCGATGGTAAGGACTACAAGTTTCAGGTCGAGGGAGTCCCCACTATGCCTTGACTTCCCAAGAACTTTTTCAAGGTATTTTCTGACCAGGTGGGGAGGGACCTCTTTGAAGTAGAAAGGAGGTGGATCAGAGAGTTAATGTTTTGCCCCCTGAACTCTATTGTCAGCAGTGTTGTCAAAAAAGTCAGATGGGAGGATTACTACTCGGGTCCATGAAAGCAATATTAGAAGTATTGGCTATTGTCTAAAGGTCCAGAGTGGGGACACCATTAATACTGAGCATAGTGTATGCAACTTTGGAGTCTTTGCCAGTAACATATTTTATATTGCTCCAAAAGTTCTTACTGTCACCCCAGGTATTTGTAAGTTCCATCCTATAATATTTGCTTTTTTCAATTCAAATAGTCCAAGTGCACTTATTTCTGGCTGTCTTGCACTGTTGTACATCAGTTAGCTTACCAGTAGCCTTAGTACAGAGCCAGAAGTGATCCCTGTGCTACATCTGGCTGATAAGTTCTGTGGGGATCCAAGGATTGATGATGCCTCTTATTTTCCTCTTTTTCAAAGGTGCATGGATATCACAAGCTTCATTAAAGTGCATGATGAAATGGTCCAGGGCAATGTTAACATCTTTAGTTGTATCAAGTATGGACCAGTTAATGGTCAAGAGGTGTTGTTTCAGAAAATCAAGATGTCCCCATTTTAACACCCTGCTGAGAATGATTTTGAGTGGAGGCTTATTAAATTTGTTTGACCAGGTACAGGTAATAGGGGAGTGGTCACTAAGTGCATCAGGGAACACAGTCACATTTGAGACTCTATCAGGGTGGTTGGAAAGAATCCAGTCTATTATGGTACTAGTATCCATATTATAGTTAGTACTGGTAGGTGATGAAATAAGCTAAGTCAGGTTAAGTGCCGGGATTGTATCCTTACAGGCACTGACTGACTGCAGTGGACTGCCAGTTGACATTAAATTCTTCCATAATTATCATCTCCAGGTTATGGGGCAGATTTCTAGTGTACTCCATGAAACTATGGAAGCCAGAGATGTGGTCCTTGGGTGGCAGGTAGACACTTACAATTGTTAGGGCTTTGCTATGTTCCTCAAGTATTACCTTGATAGCAAGCACCTGGGCCTCATTACCAAGGCTGCAAGTTGGTAATGCATATCCCATGACTTTCCTTAATGTATATGGCACATCCACGTTTGTTAGCCTATCCAGTCTGAAGATGGTGTAGCCTGGTATAGTAACAGCTGAGTCAGGGATCTTCGGTGAAAGCCACGTTTCAACTACTGAAAGGATGTGAGTTTTTCTCTGCGCTGCACAAACTTGGAGTCTATCCATTTTACAAAGCAAGTTTCAGATGTTGATAGAAGCCATTGCAATTGTCCCAGTCAGATTTTGGTTGCTAGGAGGAACAGATCTTGATGGTCTTGGGTTGGGATGTACAGTGCCAGCCAGTAACAGCAACATGAGAATGAGTCTAAGTAGGAGAACTTTCACTTGCTTGAGAATCAACTTTTGAGACATACTGACATTTGAGCCAGTACTCTGCTTTGGGTGCAATACAGTGAAGTTGCAACATCCATGACATTATGGAAGTTTGTAGTTGATTATTGGTTACCAAGCCAGGGACAAAGTGAAAGTTGTCTTGAAAAATTATTCCAACGTCGAGTTTTAGGGAAGACTCATGCAGTGATCCTTGATTGACCATTGTAATCAGGATGACTAGGAGTGGTAATGAGTGAGGAATATGCAATGTTTTAGGTGGCATGATTATGGATTGAAGGATCACGATAACGCAGCACTTTAATGAGGAGAAAAAAACAGCAAGATGCTTACAGTAAATTAGTAAGGATCTCTAGTGGCTGCCAAGTAAAAACTGTAAATAGGGAGCTTGACTTATTAAATTACACCCTAGTCAGGTGACCCAATGATATTATATAAGAAAATGCCCAGAAAAGGTGGGTGGGGTTCCTTCTGGAGCCTTGTTGAGCCACTTGCGAAGCTTGCTTGCTGGAGACTAAGGAGATGAGAAGTGACTGCTGCTACTTGTGGCTTTTCGGACAGGAACTGGAGAGGTGGGCGACAGCAAGAGATTAGGAGCTGCACCGCTGGTGTTCCTGAGCACCCAGTCAAGGGCCTCACACAGATGAGGGAAGGAGAAATACCAAGATTAGTTATAGCCAGAGGGGAGCCAAGGGTGTGGGAGACAATGTGGAGTCTATGCCTGAGTGGGGCGTCTGAGAGGACAATGAATGGATTAACTAGAGGGCTGAATGGCATCAGAAGGTAAACAGGAAAGCTATTTAAATAGGTGGGAATGAGAGGGATGTCTAGCCTGGGGGAGCCAGGAGAAAATGCCAATCACAAAAGCAGTTTAGTAATGGGGGGGTCAGGCTAACAGGAGTGGAACAGTAAGAGAATAGAGCAGTCCAGGCAATAGAATAGCAATACTTAGAAGGAGGGGGATGGGGCTAGCAGTAGAAGAACAAGAGAGCTTGGCACTGTGACTAGCAAGTTTTTTTTAACCAATATATTGTAGCAGATATTAAAATACAGACCTTTTTAAGAAAAAATGCATACATTGATGCCTAATGGAGCTGTAACATTTCAAGTGACTAGCTAAGGTTAATCTCTATTTATTTGCAATTAATAATATACAGTATTTTTCTTTAAAATCTAGCACTAATGCTCAAAGGAGCTATAACCATACTATATAACTTACTGAAATATTTTAATCACATTTTTGTGGGCGTTATGGAATTTAAATGTATTTTTAAACATTATCTGCATGTCTTTGCACATTTACCTTTTAAAGTTGAATGACTAGCTAAGAATGGGTTAAATGATCTTGATTTTATACATGACAGTGATTGGCCCACGTCTGTCATATGGTTGCACATAAAATGATATTTAAATGGTTTAAAATTGTGGCACTAATTTATTCTGATGAAGCCTAGCAGAGACTAGGTGAAACGTTAATTTGTCTGCTTGTCCTCCATATAGCATTTGCTGCACGTTGGATATTAAACGCTGGAACATTTTTGGAGCGTTTTGCCTTTTTTCTTAAGCTGTGTGGGTGCTTATTTGTGTATATTAGCTAAGTTAACATAAAACAATTGAAAAATCACTGCAATTGATAACAGATCCTTTTAGGAAAAGGAGAACAAAACCAGGACCAAAGCCCTTGAAAAGCCAATCCTTTACTTGCCAGAGCTAAGCCCCTAGCGAAGGCTTAGGAAAATCACAGCCACAGGGAAATACCCAATCGGATGAAAGTCAGCACTAGGCATCTAATTTTCAAAGAAGTAGCACTTCAAGCATTGTACCTTGCAGCAAGTCAGGGGATTCCTTCCGTAGCCTTGGTGAGCTGCTTGTGGCTTGTGGCACTTGCTTGCTGGATGCCAGGGAGCCAAAAAGTGACTGCTGCTGCTTGCAGCTTTTTGGGCAGGAACTAGAGAAGAGGGTGACAGCAAGAGATCAGGGGTCACAACACCGGTGTTGCTGAGTGCCCGTTCAGGGACCTCACACTTGAGACAAGTCAGGGGATTCCTTCCAGAGCCATGGTGAGCCACTTGCAGCTTGCAGCACTTGCTTGCTGGAGGCTGGGGAGCTAGGAAGTGACTACTACAGCTTGCAGCTTTTCAGGCAGGATTTGGAGAGGCAGGCGGCAGCAAGTGATCAGGAGCCACACCACCAGTGTTGCTGAGTGCCTGGTCATGGGCCTCAGACTTGCGACAAGTCAGGGGATTCCTTCTGGACCCTTGGTGAGCTGCTTGTGGTGCTTACTTGCTGGAGGCCAGGGAGACGAGAAGTGACTGCTGCTTGCAGCTTTTCAGGCAGGAACCGGCAAGGCGGGCGGTGTGCAAGAGATCAGGAGCCACACTGCCAGTGTTGATGAGCACCCGGTCAGGGGCCTCACACTTGTGGTAAGTCAGGGGATTCCTTCCGTAACCTTGGTGAGCTGCTTGTGGCTTGCGGCGCTTGCTTGATGGAGGCCGGGGAGCCAAGAAGTGACTGCTGATGCTTGCAGCTTTTCAGGCAGGAACCGGAGAGATGGGTGGTGGCAAGAGATCAAGAGCCACACTGCTGGTGTTGCTGAGCACCCAATCAAGGGCCTCAAACTGAAGGTTTAGGGAAAGATATGCCTGTTCACAGCTGATAAAATCTTTGGAGGGTTGATAACGAAGAGGGTGTCAAAATTATGAAGAAGAACCCAAGTAGATTGGAAAGGTAGTTAAAAGTATGGTAGTTAAAATTTAGCACCCTAGTGTGTAAGGTGATGCACATTGGGGCAAAAAATCCTAACACCAAATATAGAATGGGGAGGTAGTAGTGAAAAGCACTACAGAGGGTAAGAACTTGAGAGTAATCATTTCAGACTGTCTGAAAGCATCACATAATATGAACAGAATAGTAGATGGCCTGTCATGCACAAGAAGATCTGGATTACTCTGAGGGATGTTGATAAAATCGATGACCATGAGAGTGCAGCTCGAGTGGTCTCTAATTTCACAAAGAGCCTGAGATGGAATCTGGAGCTTGCTGTGCATGACTAGCCAGCTACTATTTTTACTAGTATATTGTCGGCATCCATTTTCCCACACATTTTGAAAATAAACAAAACCAGGTACTTACAATTAGAATAGGAAAGGCATTGGGTGTCAGGCATCAGGCAGCAAGATCCACCACAAAATTAAATGACAAAATGAAGAAACAACAGTAAAATTAAAATGTTTGTAGAAAAAGTCAACAACGGAAAATAAAGTCTACCACCAGCTGATATAACTTGCATACAGTGATTGTATGTATTGCTCATTTTTTGCCTACCCCTTCAAGATAGGAAAGCTGCATTTTTGTATCAGACACTGTTTTTTTAATGGCCCATTTGTTTTACTGCTTGGCCATGAATTTTGCATGATCACTATGGATATTGCCACTATTGACAGCTACCATTTCAGTCATTTAGTTACTTGTGCTTGGTCTGGTTTAAACAGCGATGGACAAATTTTTTTTTTAAACTGCGGTATGCGCTGCTGGTGACAGCTTGCAGTTTTACCATCGATCTGATATCAGATCGATGGTACAACAGCATTTTAGCTGTCACTGAATTCTATGTAGAACAGATGCTGACTATATGCTTTAAAAGAACAGAAGAAGTGTAAACAGTGCCTAGCAAGGGGGTCAACAGCAGAACAGAGGAGGGGCTGTTACTGCTGTATTGGTCACTGGCTCATTCTCTTCTGAAGTACTGTGTACAGTTTTAGAGTCTGCATCCAAAGCACGACAATGACTGAGTGGAGGCAGTGCAGAGGAGGATATCCAAGATGATCCAGGGACAGAAGGAATGTACGTTTGAAGAGAGGTTAATGGATGTGAACATGTACATGCTTGAGGCAAGAAAGGAGAGAAGAGATATAATCGAAACATACAAAATAACTCTACGGGAAAAATAAAGTAGATAGCAGATAATTGTTCTCACTGAGTGGGAACACAAACCCCAGGATAACTCCATGAAGCTGTGGGGGGGGGGGTAAGTTTAAGAGAGATATCAGAAAGTACTTTTTCAGGGAGAGGGTGGTGGAGGGGTGGAATAGACTTCTGGAGGATGTGGTCTGTTTGAAATCAGTGAGGGGAATTTAAAAGAGGGTGGGACAGATGTAAGGGATTGGTAAACCCCACACCAAAAAGGGAAGGGGAGAGTGTAGAGCCTCTAGGACTCGATAACAGTAGTTAGGTTGGGACAGGCAGACACGATGGGCCAGTGGACCTTTTTCTGCCAACTAATTTTATGGTTATTTACTTCTGTATGTGTCATGTGTGACATGCACTATGCTGTGTGATTCACAGCAACTA
This sequence comes from Neoceratodus forsteri, assembly GCA_016271365.2. Classification (NCBI taxonomy): domain Eukaryota; kingdom Metazoa; phylum Chordata; order Ceratodontiformes; family Ceratodontidae; genus Neoceratodus; species Neoceratodus forsteri. The sequence continues at coordinate 677,680,227 of CM028130.1, forward strand.
GATAATATCACCACATTCTATCTGACACGTGTCAATGGATACCGTCTGAGGCTATACCTACTTAAGCCTTGCACACCCTCAGAAGGTGAAACCAAATAGCATTACAATGATGCACATAGGAAAACCAGAGCTGTGGTGGAGTGTGCAGTACATTTGGACAATTAAAAATGACCTTCCTGTCTCTGAAAAGGACGGGTGGCATAATGATGTGAACATGCAAATTTGCCAGCAGAAAAGGCCCATAGGTCTATCAAATCTGCCCGAGTGTGAAACTTGCAGTATAATACTACTGCAGCCTCCCCCCAATCCCCCATCCCTTTCTTTCATCCCCCTCCTGATCCTATCCCCATCTTGTTCTTATTTATTTATTTATTTATTTGAATTTTGCTAATCAGGTAAGCCCACTGAGACAAAAAGTTTATTTTTCAGAAAGAAAAGATACAGAGAATACAAAATAAAGAAAGATAAGTGTGCAAAGGCACTTGTACAATAGAAAATGGATCACAATACATGTACAAAAAGCTATATATAAATAATACAAGACATATACATTATATACAAATAATACAGTGATACCTGCACTGCCCCTGCCCCTGCCCCTGACTCTATCCCATCCCCGCTTAAAGCTGTCCACTGTCCTCTGGTCAATTAACTCTTCCAGCAGTGTGTTCCATCCAGCCACCACTCTCTCTGTGAAGTAGTGAGTCCTCATCTCTCTCCTGAACCTCCCCCTTTCAGCTTCAGGCTGTGCCCTCTTGTCACCCTTCCACCCAAGCAATGATGCTTACAACAGGCTGCATGTGTGATTTGTTCATTGTATGTTGAATGATGTATGATATCACTTCCAGAAAGTATTGCATAACTTATCTGTTTATGAAGTGCCACAGGACCTGCAGTGAGATTGGTCAGACCTATTAGACTGGCATCACTGATGGGCAAAGTGTGAGAGGGAGGCATGACATTGAAAAGTGTAAGGTGTGCTCTGGGTGTGTGTGTGACATGTCTTCATGTGACCTACTGTGAAGGGATTGTGCTGGTGAATACCCACTGCATGATGAGAAATTTCTGTGCTGAGTGTTCTGGGTGTACCATGCCAGCATGCATGTTCATGTCTACTCCTGATATGCCCATGGTAGTGTACTGTGAGTGTAATGTGTGCTGTGGGTAGTTGTCACTACCTGCAAGTCTAGGTGAGATGTGATTTACCCACTACTTTCCCACCACTGCATGGGAGAATTCTGTCTTCTCAGAGGGCTAGTCACAGGTTTATTGTTGTTTGTAGATGGGTCCTGATGCAGGGACAATGGGGAAGCAGTCTAAGTGCATGATGGTGCTCCTTTTGCATGTGCGGTGTGTATTAATTTTGTGATTGGTACTGATACACTGCTGATAATAGCAGCGTCTACCTGTGTTATGAGCTGCTCTATGATACACTTCAGGAGATGGTCCACCATTCCAGTCTTTGTCCACAGGTGCTGCACTTCTGCTGTGAGTACCTAGAGCTGCACATTGTTCACCTTATCAGTTCAGGCATTCCTGCTTGAGTCATCTCAGTTTGGAATAGTATGTGCTCAGTATATGCCACTACACTATGAGCCCAATTATAAAAGCAGCTAGATCGATTCAAGTGGCTTGAGTCAGAAAAGTTTGATGCAAGAGGTGACTTGAGTCACAACTTGCACCAAACATGATTTTACAACACAGCTTGCATCAGATCTAGACACTGCTGCACCAAAGCCCTCTTGCACCAGAATTGCATCAAACAACCCAGTGCACTTCATTGCAAGTGGGCTTGCACCACCTCAGGACTGCAACATCCCTTTTCTTGGGATTTTATAATCCTCGCCATTGACGCAGCAAGGGGCACCACTTAGACAAGCTAGTAGGTGATCTAAGTGGCTTGTACTAGTGGAATGGGGTATTAAAGTGGGTGCACTAGGGACACAGGAAGTGGCAGTGTGGGTGTCAGGGGAAAGCTGTGCATCAGCCACAGTGATGTTGCACCCAACAGGGTATGTTTCCAGTGTGCAGCAATATGTACAATAAACATAACCTCCCTGGTGGTCTAGCAGTCCCCCGATCCCCGATCTTTCTCAAGTGTCCATATTTAACTCCCCTGGTTGTCCAGTGCCCCCAATCCCTGACCTCCCCCAAGTACAGTGATTTAACCTCCCTGGTGATCTAGCAGTGCCTCAATCCCCGATCTCCCCCAAGTAAAATGATATAACTTCCCTGTCTGGCAGACACCTGAGCACTAATCTCCCCTAACAACAATGTGATTACTGTCCCTTGTGGTCTAGTGGCCCTCCCACGCCCCCATCAGGTAGTGTCCTATCACCCTGCTCTCCCCATTCTGAATCAGTCAGTGACCAGCACAGCCTTCCTTTCACAACCTCTGTTGGCCAGGGACTGAGCTCTCAATGAGCGTGTACTGTATATAGTACCCGATCATTGATTGACAGCTACTGTCATTCAAAGATTGTGTACTGTAAACAGTATGTGCTCATTGAGAGCTCAGTCTGTGGCCAACCATGGTGGTGAGAGGAGGGCTGTGCTGGTCACTGGCTCTGATTCGAGATTGGAGGGAGTGGGGTGTTGGGACACTACCTGATGGGGAGGGGGAGCCACTAGACCACCAAGGACAGTTATCAGATTGTTATCGGGGGAGATCAGGAATTGGGGGTCTGCTAGACTACTAGGGAAGTTTTATCATTTAACTTGGGGGAGAACAGGGAATGAGGGGACCACTAGACTACCAGACAGGATAAATTAGTACACTTGGGAGAAATCGTGGCTTGAGGGGGAGTGCTAAACCACCAGGGATGTTTTGCTTATTGTACATATTGCTACACATTGGAAACACACCCTGCTGGGTGCAACATCACTGTGGCTGATGTACAACTGTCCCCTGATAGCTCCACTGCCACCTTCTGTGCCCCTTATGCCCTTGGTCCTGGCATGCTATTTCTCCCCCTCACCATCCCAGTCTCTCTAGTGTTTCACCGGGCAAGGGGGGCCAGATCCCTGTGGCAATATTTGCAGATGAGCCAACTGTTTGGTGCAGCTAGAGACTTATGGCAAACCTGGGGAGCTTGGTGCTGGGACCATGCTTTTTATAAAATTGGGCTTAAGGTCCCTGCTACACCCAGAGTTTGCCACAACCCTTAGAGTGGTGCAATTTGTGTTGCTCTAAGGGCTCTTTTAAAATCAAGCTCAATGTCTCCTGAACTGGTCAGCTCTGGTTGACAGACCCTTGTCACCACTGGCATGGCCATGGTCAGTATGTGTGTCAGATGGATGTACTGTCTGCATTAAGGTGAGCATCTGCTGTTATGTGGACCACTGCTGTGTAATCAAGCTGCTGGTGTCTGTACTGTACTCCTCTGTAGCTAGTATTGGTGCAGACATGACCCCTTATATAGCGGAACTCTTCACTACAGAACTCACAAGGACCAAGAAATAGCCCATAATGAAATTGCACTAAACCAGAGAAACAAATTGGGCTACACTTCATTACTGCAAACCAGGAAAGGGCCCTTTCCATAGAAAAATCTGGGTAAAGAAGCTAAGTATATTTAAATGTAGTGACACTATTAATAGTGAAGGTCCTCATTACAGTTGCAACAATAGGTATGGTCTGATAGTTCCAGATACAGTATTTGTGGATATTTCTAGAGATTTCCTCAGGTGATCCCACAGTTGTACTGCAGGCAGGGGGTGAATTTCAATAGAGATATCTCAGAAATTTCAGAAAATATCTGACCATGTATTTTGTCGCACCTGTACTCGATACCAAACTGTGTTGCACTTAACTTTACAAAGCAATTGCATAGCTTATTTATACTGTAAATGCTCTTTGTGACATTGTTACTGTCTGCTTAAGTTTATACTACCATGGGACACCATTGTAAATGAGCTTTGCTCAATGGAATAATCACTTAATAAAATGAAATGAAACATACTTTAAGGCTATAGGAAATTATTTTTGTATAGTTAATGACCTCCCATTTTCCATTCATTGGCAGCTGTGTATTCTGATCTGCTTTGACTAATATTTTGATAAATAAATAATCTAGATTTGGGGTGCAGTCAGATCCATGCTCCTCAGCAGCTACTGCTCTTTTTTTCCATACACCATTTATGGACGCTTCATGACATTAGTTGCACCATTCAATGCTACTCACCTTGGTGGCTAATAAAAATTTAAAGCCACTTTCTGTTTGAGCTCATGGCCTTGTTATCTGATAAGCCATCTCACTTGGTATATTTTCTATTATAAAATGGGGTCTGGTCAGCTCTGGCTCTTCATTGATAAGGACCCCATCATAATACTGCATTAACCTGCACCTACCACTGCTCAGAAGACATGACAAGAATGCATTATTCAAGAGCACTACCTGTCGGGGTCAAAAAGGTCATTATGTTGATTATGTAACATGTGTCCTGTGTCCTGTGGGTCAAAAAAGTCGCAATGCAAATCAAACAAACCAGCAACATCAAAAAGAAATTATGCAAATTAAAAAAAGATTAACCTTCCCCCACAGGCACTTTGTTCAAGAATCAGAAACTGCAAAGAAAATCCATTCAGCAACTAAAAAAATACATTCTAGTCACAAATGTATTGTTTTCATCTTGACAGTTACAAATCATTAAATCCTGAAAATTAACATGTTGTAAATCCGAATTCACTTCAAACTTGAGGTTACTGTTTGTGATTTCCAGATAAGCAGTAAAAGTATTGCAATTCCAAAACAAACCCCTTCCAAATAAAAAATAAATATTCGATGTAACGTTTGTAGACGTTCGTCTTGTCTAAAAATGGATTACTAAGGCCATAGATGTATTTGTCTTCCCATTTTGCCATGTAGATGATTATGTAATGTGGGGACATTGCTGCTGCCATAGCTGTCCTCTTTCATTGCAAATACATCCTATCCTTGAAGAGAAAAGTATTGCATGACAAAACTTTTTCAGTTAATGGCAGGATGAATTCCAATAGTGATAATGCGTAATCAAGTCTGTGTTGACAAGAAAAACCTCAAAACTTCTAGACCCTCAGAGTTAGGAATATTAGAGTATAATGCTTTGATGTCCACGGTAGCAAAATATGACTCAGAATCCATTTTGATGTCTCTAAGTATGCCAATAGGTCTGTGGTGTCTCTTAGATAAGACCGAGTGTTCTGTACCAAAGTTCTGATATGATGATCAGTGAAATGAGCAAGCGGTTTAGTAATAGATCTCAAGTTGGCCACAATTGGTATAGCAGGAGGATTTACACGGCAATTGTGGATCTTTGGAAGGCTATATAGTACCACCCAAATGGGATGTTGTACCCGTGAAAAATTATAGGGTTCTAGGTTAATTATTCCATCACATAAGGCCTCACAGAGCTGGATGTCAGTTTCTTTTTTATGTTTATCAGTAGTGTCTCCAGAAAAAGGGGCATAATACTCCATATCAGATAATTGATTAAGCATTTCTTGCTCATAATCCATTTTGTTCCAGACTACAATCGATCAGCCTTTATCCACCAGTTTCAGAATAATGTTTGCATTACCACATAAGCTGCCAATGGCACGTTTTTCCTCATTTGAACAATTATAATAATGTGCAGCTGGTACTGTATGTTTAAGTTTTACGTTTTTGGAGACAAACCCTTTCAAAGACAGAAACTGGCACATTTGAGGGAGGAATAAATGTAGATTTTGTTTTAAATTCACCAAAGTTCCCATTGTTAGACTCCATACATGAAGACATGTCACAGCAATCCAGCAAGTCAAGGGAAGATAGTTAATTATCATCATTTTCCTTAAAAAAAAACACCTTATGATATAGCTTTCTAGTGAATTTATAAAAATCAACAATGGTGTCAAACATATCAATGTCCTGGGTTGGTATGAAGGATAAGCCTTTTTGCAGAACTTGATATTCCACATTAGATAATTGGTAGTCTGAAATATTGATAACAGTGTTGTTAGTGTCCTCTCATACTGGTACCCTTGTCTGTGATAATTGTTCCCTCTCATTACCTGTGCTGATTTCTGCCCCTTTTGTTTTTCCTGCCTCAACCTCCCCTTCTCCCTTGTACCTCATCTTGTGTGCCTGCCCTGAAATGGGAAATTTTTGGCTACATCTAAAGGATTGCTGTGGTAGTTGCATCACAGGTAGAGATACAGCAAATTAAAATTTTGCAGGCAAAGTGCTCGCAAAGTGGGTGCTTCACATTGTCACTCTGCTACGTGGAGTGGCCAACGCAGAAGTGACAATAATATCAGCAGCCCTTCACACACACAGTCACCAGAATTAATGTGCATCCCCAAAATACTCATGTCTTGTATCCAGAAAATTCCCCAGTGCTGATGGAGATGAAGTGAAATGAGAGCAAAAGAAATGCAAAGTCTCCCAGAATTATTGGTGCACTCAGATGTCATGCATGCAGTAGTCACACACAGTCACCAGAATTAATGTGCATCCCCAAAATGCTACTGTCTTGTGTCCATGAAATTCTCCAGTGCTGACGAAGTGAAATGGGAGCGTAACAAGAAATGCAAAGTCCCCCTGAATTGATGGTGCACTCTGTCATGTGAGCAGTGGTCACACACAGTCACTGGAATGAATGTGCATCCCCAAAATGCTACTGTCTTATGTCCAGAAAATTCCCCACTGCTGACAAAGTGAAATGAAAGGTTAACAAGAAATGCAGTCTCCCAAAATTAATGGTGCACTCTGTCATGCGTGCAGTGGTCACACACAGTCACCAGAATTAATGTGCATCACCAAAATGCTACTGTCTTGTGTCCAGAAAATTCTCCAGTGCCGTCAAAGTGAAATGAGAGTGTAACAAGAAATTCCAAGTCTCCCAGAATTGTTGTACTGCAAATGCACAGAGAAATTAAGATTGCACTGCACACTCAAGAGATGCAGATGCAAAGGCATAACAACTCCTAACTAGTGCTCACAAGTCAGAAATCCAAATCTGGAAAATAATACATTTTGCCAGTTGGGGAGGGGGTTAGTGCGCGGCAGTAACAGTTCACTACCAGTAAAGATACCACAAAGCAGTATAAAATTCATGCAGGTGCAGTGGATAGCAGGTTCACACTGCTACAATTACTCTGTGGCACAATAAAAGGTATCTGATTTAATGACACCCATCGCATACACACTCACACACTCTACAAGTAATGAGTAGCAAATTGAAAACCATTAATAAAATAACCAAATGTTTTAAACGTACTGAAATTATACACTGCTACACCACTAAAATCAGCAAAAAATGTCAAGAATTACTGAAAATATTACTGTGTGTACATTAACACAGTTATACAAGAAAAATATAACCAAAACAGAAAGACTGCCTTTTTCTCCCACTTAATCTACTACACCACAGATACGCCCCTCCACAAAGCACACATCACAGTACACAGGCTGACTGTTGTAAATTAACATTCAAAATTCACACACAAACAATAAACACTCAATGATATGAGCACAGGAGGGTTTCCTACAATCTATGTACTAAATTGTGAGCAAAACAAAATAGCTCAAAAAGGCTTTTTTAACAGCTTTTAGAGGATTTGAATCACAGAGCTCTGAGAGGAAACTGTCTCCAACTTCCACTACACATACAGTACACTGCACAGAACTGAGGCTGTGCAGAACAATCTAGAGCCCATTTGACCTGCAATCTCATGAAGCACTGCAAAATTTGCCTTTGGAGCTCAAAAACAAGATGAAGTGAGGTGAAGTACATTGATTTCAATCTACTTTGCCTTAAAATTGGTGGAGAAGTTGTTTGGGGAAGGTGGAATAACGCAAAGCATTCCCCATTTTAACATGAAGTGCTCTGCTTCACATTGCAGGTACTTTGTGGATTCTGCATTACTCAACCAATGACTTCACAGAGTGAATTTCGACCACTTCGCCCACCACTACTCATAGGACATTGTGCTGTCATGGCTGTTGGTGTGGGGTGCACAGAGGGGTGGTGGTGGTTGCAAAGGCTTCCTGGTTCAGTGGAGGATCCTCCTGACTGCTTTCTAAAAAAGGATTAGCAGATTTTGAACCAATAGTGTAAACACCACCAGAATGAGTAGGGGCAGTTGAGGAATCAGATTTTTTAAGAATGGGTTTTCTTGGTAGCTGGGGTTGGTTTTTCCAATTAAAAATATGGTCCTCTGCAGAATGCCTCCTATCCCTATCAAATTTGCTTCTCTTAACCTTTCTGCAGTCACGATTGTGATACCAAACCAGTCTGCCTGCCATTATTTCTAACTTATACCACAATTTCCCTGTATTTTCTTTCTTTCTTTCTTTCTTTCTTACTCTCGGTATTACTCTCTGTTATTAAAGTGGAGCAGGCTCTAGGCCCATCAAGACCACTTTCCCCACAAAAGTGGGGGATATCAGATATAACTACCCAACAGTAACCTATCTAGTTCCAATTTAAACTGGCTGAATGATGTTTGCTTAATTATGTACTGTGGTAGGGATTTCCAAAGTACCGCAGCTCTCACGGTAAAATAATATTTCCGCTTGTTGGTGAGTGCCCCTGGTATTTTGATTTGCCTGTTATTACATCTCAGGCTGTATACTTCGTCCAAATATTTTAGTCCACTTAAATTCATGAGATTTTCATCATTTAGAATATTGAACAACAACAACAGGTAACCTCTATCCCGTCTTGTCTGCAAGTCATATAATCCCAATGATTTTACCCTTTCTTTATATGAAAAATGTTTTATTTCCGGTATTAATTTTGTCATTCTTCGCTGTAAACTTTCCATCATTTTTTTTTATCTTTTAACAAATATGGTGCCCAGAAAGAGACTGCATAATCAATGTGAGGTCTAATATATGATCTATATAATTTTACAATACATTCTTTATTACGTGTTATAAATGCGTTTTTGATTGTATTAATAATACGATTTCCTGTTTGGATTACTCTATTACGTTGGTTACTCCAGTCAAATTTGTTATTTACTATTACTTCTGAATCTTGTTCATAGCATCCTATCTTAATTTCATTCTCACACAGTGTATAATCAGCATTGGGGTTTTTCTTCCTTAAGTGCATAACTAAACATTTTTCTGTATTGAAAAACATGTTGTTTTCTTTAGCCCATTTTTCAATAATCAGCAAATCTTGTTTTAATATGTTTATTTTTATTTCAGTATCAACTTCTGCTGAGATTTTAGTTTTTCTTTCTTTCTTTCTTTCTTTCTTTCTTTCTTTCTTTCTTTCTTTCTTTCTTACTTTCTTTCTTTCTTTCTTTCTTTCTTTCTTTCTTTCCTTCCTTCCATCCATCCATCTATCTATCTATCTATCTATCTATCTATCTATCTATCTATCTATCTATCTACCTACCTACCTATGAGTAAACAGGTTAATGTTAGATCCTGGCTGTTGCAACTTAATAAACTCAGCACCCATTGAACTGATTTGCCTGAAATTTGGCATGTGCAGAGTTAGTGCCAGGATCTCTGGATTCTGTAAATCTTGTGATTGGTCAGTTTGGCAAAGGCAAAGCTACAGAGGGGTAACAACATAAATTCACCAAAATTAAAACCGTTTCTATTCTCCAATAACTTCAAAATGGTTTAACAATGAAGCCTTAAACTTTTAGGTTTAATGGAATTGGGCCTAAATATGCCCTTTTGTAATTTTTATGTTTTTTTATTTGTGTACATTTTGAACTGTAAGTGAGAAACTGTTCCAATGATAACTATATTTTATTTATTTATTTGTTTATTTATTTATTTATTAGAACATCAGTTTAACAACCTTTGAGCAAGAGGCTCATTTACAAAGGTACCTCGTCACAGAGAGGACAAAACAGTGCAAGCAACAAACATCAAGGCAGACAAAAAATCTGAGTACATTTAGGAATCAGGCAAAAAATACAGGCATTTGTCAAACACAGTATACAACAGGCTTACATGTGCGCTTTACAGAGTAGACAATATACAGTAGTTACATGGAGATTGATTCAGTGGGCAGAATAAAGGTAAGGCTGGGTGGAAGACATCAGAAGAGGAGTGTGGGGAAGATAGTAGCAAGTAAAGGTAGAGCTGGACAGAAGGTCAGAGAGCTGCTCAGCTTTTTAATGAAAGCAGTGTGAAACTTTTTATTTTCTGTGAATGCTGCTGACAGGGTGTGGCTGACTGTGTCATCACATCCATGCTGGCTTTCTTTTGTTTAAGAAAAACACTAGAGGGTGTTCATTCCAGATGCTAGGATGCCTTGTCCGGTCAGAACTGATGTTTTTAAGAAAACTAGTAGAGTATGCTCAGTTCTGCTGCTAGTATCTCCTCCTGCCTGATCCAGTCAGTTACAAAAAACAGCGGCCGGTATTTTATCCCTCTGCTGGTATCCCCATTCCTGCTTGTCCCTGCTTTTACTGACAACCAGCAGTGAGTTCCCACTCCCACTCCCACTCCAGTAGTACACCCCTCTACCCTGTCACCAACAGAGGGGTGTCCAACCCCTGATACTGGCTAACACTCTACTACTTGTATGTGATGCTGGCATGCCCTCCTCTGGTGCTTCTATAGATCATGCTGCCACTGGAGTACCAAATCCCCACTGTTGGACTGTCCATAATAGTTTATGATCACTATCCTATGATAGTTTGTGACACAAGGGTATCGACCCCTTGTGATCCCAATCACCACTCTGACATGGGTACCCAGTTCCTAGCATTGGTACCTGTAACAAAGACCCTCCCCTCGCCATTCGATTTTTTTTTTGCCTGAAAAAAAGAAAACTGTCCATCAATGTCTTCTGCTCCCCCAGATGCTCTGAACCTCAACCACCGTACCTTGACCCTCTACTCAGCATCCACCACCCAACCCCTACACTCCTCATTTACCTACAGACAGTCCACCTCTGTAACCCTCTCTCAACCTAAGGTTCTGCTAGTACCAAGGTCGAGAGCAAACTGACTGAAGACAAATCATGTGTGATTAATGACTTCTTAATATGTTTAGAATTTTTGCTCATGGTTTTGTAATTTGTTAACATTTTTGACTCAAGTGTTCAACATAACCCTTTTTTTACCCCACGTCATGATCAAGGTAGGTAACATTTCTAAACTTCCCCCAAAACATGTTTTCACAGTCATGTCTTGAAATAATCTTTTGGGAGGGATTAAAAAAGTTTAACTTGTTTTGATCATAAGGAGAGGCATAAAAAATTTTGGTGAAAAGTTGTGGACAAAATCTAAAGAAAAAGTAAAGTTATGAAGAAATATTAACATTTTTCAATATTTACTCATAACTACAGTGTTTCAATACTGTGACCCAAAATTTTCAACATCACCCTTCTTTTAACCACCTGATGAGCCTGACAGATCAATTTTCAAATCTGGTCCAAAACATCTTTTCATGCTTGTGCCACAAATTATTTTGGCCAGGATTTCAAAAATGTCACATGTCATGTTCAGAAGGTGGGATAATAAAAATGCTATGTTGAAAATTTGTGGTCAAAATCTAAAAAAAAAATACAAAGAAATGTGGCAAGTGCCACCTGTTGGTCCAGTGTATCGCAAATTGTGTTTCTTTGCGAGTGAACTGAGTTCACAGATGAGCTTGCGGAGCCAGCTAGGTGGCCTGAGGCAGGGGGACAGCACTGCCACATTGCACTCCTATCACCCAGCGAGGGATGACATAGTGTTTTGCTGCATGGAGTATACCTAGTTGGTGGTTCTGGGCCAGCAATAACTAGCAGTGTCATCAAGCACTGGCACCAGGTTTTTCTTACATTTTCATTCACACCCCACTTACATGCTACACATGACACAGACATGTGTCTGTTTGTAGGCATGTCAACACCAATGTCAGATGAAGACAACCCTTGTGAGCTGCTCATGCTGAACCATCACCAGACCTCTACCTGGTGATGGTCAATGATTGGAGTGACATGGCCTCCTCCCCTGGGAGAGGATAGTAGTCCCAGAGACACTGAACCCTCCCCCACTGCCACATGCTGGCCCTTAAGTGACCCAAGTCCATTCCAAAATCCTTACACCTTAATAACTTGGTCCAATTCAACAGGTTTCTTGAACTTTTGAAATCACAGACATAGTGACAGGATTTCTAGATCCTGAAAATTGTATAGCAATCAGTTTATCGGGGCAAAGTTGCAGAGGGCCAAAAAAAAAATCACATAAATTGAAATCTTTTCTTTTTTGCTCACCTATATCTAAAAAAAATAGGAAGATTTGAAACTTGAAAGTTGCAGGTTTTATAGCATTTGACTCAAGGTGTGTGCTTCTGTGTTTTTCTCCCAAAGTTCTGTAATGCAGTTTTTTAAAATAGTTAATAAAAAAACTGTTCTGTTTCTGAGCATGAGCATTACAAAAATCAACATTATAAAAATAACAGCATTTTTAAGACCACATTGCTAATTGTGGTTGTTTTATGAGAATACCTTTGTGTTTTAGGTGGTAATGCTAGTTAGTTAGTTAGTTTTTGTTTACCAGATTGGTGCACGAGACAAATATAATGCCTATTTCCAGACATGACCCAGGAGAAATACGAACAATAAGTAAACATTGGTACAAAAGCACACTGGTGCATAGAACAATCTTAGAAATCAGCAAAGGACAGATAATACTGAAGTGCAGAGACATATACAAAATGTTGTAAAATGTTATTTTTATACAGGAATACATTTGTTGGGACATCAGTCCCGTTTTCAACAAAGTCCTGGAAACATCCTCAAGTTACATGAATGAAGGCATACAAAAGGCACAATCTAAGTTGCAGTTGACAAATCAGTTACAGGAACACTTATCCAATCTCATGAGAAACTTACAAAGCTCATTAAAAACTAGGTGAGTCTAAGAGGCAGTATAGCGCAATGGTTGAGGCAGTATAGTGCAATGATTATGCTCTGAGCTGCAAACCTGGAGACTTGGGTTTGAATCCCACAGCCCCCACTTGCGTAATGTATGACACTGAGCAAGTCACTTAACGTCATTGAGCTTGTAGGTTGCACCTGTAAAAAAGCTTCAGCTTAGTGTGTCTTTCCTGGTTAAAAAAAAAAGTTTCTGAGATTAGGTGGAAATGAATTGCACAGCTTAGTGGCAAAGACTAAAAAAAGCCTGCTCTCCCACTTTTGTAGTTAATTTAGGTACTGCCAGAAACTTCATACAATTGGATCCAGTAGGCCTGATCAGTTTGCTTGAACATACTATCAAAAGCAACAGATGTATCTGTCCTGATAATTTTGTCAGTGTTGCGTCCATTGGTTAGGAGATGATGCAAGGCTGGAGAAAGCCAGCCCAGGCTTGAAAAAAGATCACAGTGGTGAGACAGCCTGGGCACAGAGAGGGGAAAACAACAGATATTATTGTAGCAGGTGTTCCATTTATTTATATTACATCTGTTTGCCTTAGAGAAAGGTAACAAACCATATCTGAGGCCTGCAAAAAGACACCCTGAGCTATAACCAGCCTGGTAAGCATAGTCAGGGCACACCTGAAAAGGGGCATGTGAGGAGGAGGACCCTGTAAAAGCATATATCCTAAATAGATACTTTTGCTCAGTATTTACTGAAGAGAAGGTAGGGCAGGGCCCACAGCTCAGCACCATGGACACAATGGGGAGGGAGGTGAGCACTATTCCCTTCACAAAAGAAAGGGTCCTGCAAGAGCTCGCTAAACTCAGGGTGGACCAGGCAATGGGACCTGATGGCATACATTCCAGGGTACTTAAGGAGCTAAGGGAGCTAAGGGTGGAACTAGCAGAGCCATTAGCAGAACTGTTTAGTGAGTCTCTGAGCACAGGAGAGGTCCCAGAAGACTGGAGAAGGGCTCATGTGATCTCGCTCCACAAGAGTGATAGCAGGGAGGAGGCAGGGAACTACAGACCAGTTAGTCTTACCTCAGTAGTGGGCAAGATTATGAAGGCACTCTTTAGGAAAGGATAGTGCAACACCTGGAATCCATAGGGGCACAGGATCCAAGACAGCATGGGTTTACAAAAGGAAGGTCCTGTCAGACTAATCTCATAGATTTCTTTGACTGGGTAACCAGAGTGGTGGACCAAGGGGGAGCAGTTGATGTCGCCTACCTTGACTTCAGCAAAGCTTTCGACACGGTTCCACATAGAAGATTGATAATCAAGCTGGGTAGGCTCAGGGTGGGTAAGAAGTTGGTCAACTGGGTGGCAAACTGGTTGACGGGCAGAAAATAGAGAGTGGTGGTAAATGGTATACAGTCAGAAGAGATGCAAGTCACAAATGGGGTACCTCAGGGATCAGTCCTGGGGCCATTCCTCTTCAATATCTTCATTAGTAACATTGCAGATGGACTAGAGGATAAGGTTTGTCTGTTTGCAGATGACACCAAGATCTGCAACAGAGTAGATGATCCAGATGGGGTGGGCAGAATGAGAAGAGATCTAGATAAACTAGCAAAATGGTCAGAATAGTGGCAACTGGGATTTAATACAAAGAAGTGCAAGATCATGCACATAGGGAAGAGAAACCCTGAAGCCACCTATAGGCTGGGAGGGGAGTTGCTGGCAGTCACAAAGGAAGAAAGAGATTAGGGCATCATCATCACAGATGACCTGAAATCATCCAAGCAGACCTCTAAAGAAGTAGGTAAAGCTAGGGCGATGTTAGGGTGTATTAGTAGGGGTATCACAAGTCATAAGAGGGAGGTAATAATCCCTCTTTACAAGACACTGGTTAGGCCCCATCTGGAGTACTGTGTGCAGTACTGGAGGCCACACCTTCACAAGGACATTAACCAAATTGAGGCAGTCCAGAGAAGGCAACCAAATGGTTCAGGGACTGCATCAGAAGACATATGAGGACAGATTAATGGAGCTCAATATGTATACCCTTCAGCAAAGGAGGGAGAGAGGTGATATGATCGAAATATTCAAACACCTTAAGGGCATTAAAAAGGTGAAAGAGTCTGACATGTTTAAATATAAGAAAAATAGCAGGACAAGAGGACACAGCATGAGACTAGAGGAAGGCTGATTAAGGGGGAATGTGAGGAAATTCTTTTTAACAGAAAGAGTGGTGGATGCATGGAACGGCCTACCTCAAGAGGTGGTGGCTATGAATACAATGTAGGGCTTCAAACAGGCATGGGATAGGCATAAGGGAACAATACAGATGAGTATGAATAGATAGGCCATTGACAGAGCAAAGGCCGATGGCACATTTATAAGGTAGAAAAAGAAATGGCCAAACTGGATGGGCCTTTCGGTCCTTATCTGCCATCAAGCTCTATGTTTCTATGTTTATAAGTAAGCCCTAGTTTCAGACTAACAGACTTGCAAGCTATTGATACATGTAGACTAAAATCAAGGGCAGGGTCCAAAGCAAAGCCAAGGTATATGAAAGATCAACTGCAGTAAGGAGAGAGCCAACAGAGCAGTAAATAGTTAAGGCAGAGGAGCATGCACTAAGTCTGGATGCAGAACAAAAAACACATGGAGTGGATTTTGTTAATGTTCATGAAAAGCCTGTTTTGAGTTAGCCATGACTGAACACTCCCAAAGTCAACATTAAGCCTCGTGTTAATTTCAGATATGTTCTTGGAGCTTGTGTACAGCACTATTTCATCTGCATAAAGCAAGGTGGAGCAGGAGGCAATGGATCTAGTCAAATTATTAATAAATAGGGTAAAGAGCAGTGAACCAAGTATAGATCCTTGTGGAACACCATTGTTAATGGTGAAGAGGTCAGATCTGGCTTGGCTAAGATTTATAAACTGCTGTCACTCACTAAGGTAGCTTGAAAACCTCATAATAGCATAGGGCAAAAAAACAAGGCTATACAATTTGGATGTGAGTAGGGAGTGGCGTCTGTATCAGTGCATAGACCCACCACTGCTTAATGGAGTTGTGCGTGAGAATTCTATTTTCTTTTTTCATGTCCTGACCACCCACCATTAGCCACATTAGCAGACTAATTTATTTGAACAGGACCACTGGGGTGCCCTAACCCTAGTGCAGGCAAAAAGTGAAAGTATGCTGACACCAAGTTGCCCCCCAACAATGTTTACCACTCACCGCCTGAAACTTCAAATACACTTCCTTGACCCAACAGTCTGGGGTACCAGGATGCCCACCCGTGGTGCCCCAAAGCAACAAGGGAACATTGGGGTGCCCAGTCCCCAGTGTCAGTAAAAACTTGCAATGAGGAAAACCATCCTTCAAAGTTGTTTTCTTTTTTTTTTTTGTATTTTTAACTTGAAATGAAAATGGTCACTTGTTGTACTGCACCTCTGTTCTGACTCTGACCCTATCCAACACAACCCCCCACTCAGCACCCATGAACCCTCACCCCTCACACCTCTTACTTGCCTACTGGGAATCCAGTGTAGTAGTAGTAAGTAGTAAAACTTAATTTTTATACAGGAAAAGCATGTCTTTAGGTCAGGTGACCTAGTTTTCAAGACAGTCCTGTTGCTACAGATTACCTATACATATAAGACATGGTAGCCAATGATATTTGACAGACTTTAAATAAAAATACAAATATTAATGTAATAAGTCTCTCCTATTCTGTCAGCACACTAACTATCAAAACAGTACGTAAAACATCATGTCACAACAACATTCTCTTGAATTTTCCTCTCATACCTTGTTATCTGAAACATATACAGTTAAAGGAATTTGATTTTATTAATTCAAGTAAAAACACATTATGCGCTGGAAATATGCATGCTGTGGAGGGTAAAGTGTTCCGGTATTTTGCAGCCTGGTAACATAGTGTTTATTCACCATATTTATAACCAGTGGTGTAATCCTCTTTCGACCAGAGACACGTTTTCACTTTTCAAAGCTGGACCAGGAACTGAGGATATTGGAAAAGTATGGTTAATGTATTTTAATGCTTTTTGAGATTTTACTCAAAATTTATCCTCCCCACTGATGGTCGTTAGAGGTGTGCCACAGGGCTCTGTCCTGGGACCACTCCTATTTTTGATTTATCTGAAGGAATTGAGCACCAGTGTGGGGGACTCATCATACCATTTATATGCTGATGATACAAGAGTGTATACATCTAGTATCTCAGTACAGAAGATTCAAGCAACATACTGTAGCAAAGCAGTTTTGATAGGCTTCTGGCCTTTTTTTGCTAATTCTAAATTGAAACTCATTTCATCTAAGACTAAATCTATGTTATTTGGTCCTGCTTCCAAACTGAAAAAAAACTAAAAAACATATTGATAATAGATCAATATGAAACTGCTTTGTAATGTGTGAATACATATAAATACTTGGGTTTCTGGATGGAACCAACTTGCTCAGGTAACACACACGTGTATAAACTGACTGCCCAAGTGGGCAAATGAGTAGGTCTGTTATATAAGAAGCAACATTGTTTAGACTCATTAACATTAGAAACAATAATCCAGGTTCAGATTTTTCTACTACTTGACTATGCAAATGTTCTTTATGACTATGCCTCAAGTGAAAGGTTACATAAGTTAGAGGTACTGTACAATCATCTTGCTAGATTAATTCTTAGATGTCCAAGGGAAGTTCATCACTGTGAACTTTATTCCAGATTGTGTTTGAGCTCCTGGCCTAATAGATGGGAACTACGTAAGAGTGTGTCAGCCTACAAAAGTGCCTTGGGCCTAGTCCCAGACAACTTCAGTAAAAGGTTGCTTCATAGAAAAATTAATCTCTCATTGAGAAATTTATGTCTGTGGGAAATGGTGGTTCTAAACTCCAAAACTAAATGAACTGTGCCCATTTTCAGCCAGCTTGTGCTTCTTTATTGTAATAAACTCCCACCTGAATTTAGACTGCTTAACTTGAAGTCCCCCTCAGCAGTAGCTGTAAAACACTGGTATTTTTACATTATGTATCTATTGAGAACACTTGTTTATGTCCTGTATAATTCGTTAAGTATTTTTTATATGTATAATTTTGTATAACTATGTATGCAGTTGGTTGTATTTTGTTTGAGTGGTATGTCTTGATTCTTATGTATTGTATGCATGCTTCACATACAGTACAAGTCACATTAAACTCTTCCTTCAGCTCACTGCTCTGGCATTGTTTTTGTTTGTGCTGACAATGCAGTGGCAATTCTAAATGCTTAAAATAAAAACTCTTTTTCAACTAATGATCAACTCACATGCAATCCACATGCAATGCCTTTTCAGTAACTGTAAACTCCCTTCAGCTCCCAACCAATGTTCATGCAATGCATTTTTAAATGCATTTACACTGCAGTAATTACCGGCATGCAGTTTATAAATGGCCCCAAATCTGCCTTATCCAATTCATACAATACTGTACAGTACTTGTCATTTTATACTGGAAAAAATGAATTCCAATACCATTTTGCACCTTGTATGTGTTTCCTCATTTGTTTTACTTTTTGTCCTGAATTCAGCAAACTGCAGCAGTTTTCTTGAGTTGCTACAGTACAGTGCTATTTCATGCAAAAGTTGACAGATTGCATGATACCTATTGCATAACAATGTATTGTGCTACCACACAATATGGCATCTTTAGTGCGGAACAATCTCAGAACAAATAAACAACAGCAAACAGTCAGTGGAGCCAGAAATAGTGCCATTTGGGGGGGTAAAGGTATAAAAGCACATAAATAACATGTAATATGTTTAACTGAATGAAAAAAACAGCAGTGAGTGCGGTCCTCAGAAGTGGGGAAAACAACATGGCAGCGGGAGTGGGGTTTTGAAACTGAATGCAGGATAGCTATTGGCTCAAACTGGGTGAGAGTTTCTTTGCGGGACTGGGTAGAATGAAATGTCTATCAAGTTGTATTGAACACTGCAGTAGTGAAATTGTGTTCCAACTCAGTAGTTCAGTTTTTTATGGGTTATTTAATGAGTTGTACTGCTTTGATAAAAGTTTCCAGACAGCTGCAAAGTAAGCTGAAACTGAATATCAGCTAGAAACAAACCATTAGAAAACTTTTATTAATTCATTGCAGTGAAAACTGCACACATTAAACAACTCACTGAAAAATGCTAAACCAGTGAGTTGGAGGAACAGTACAATGCGACTTGTACTGTAGGTCACCATTGTAAATTAGCTTTGTTCAATTGTCATAACCTTAAGTAAATTAAATGAAACCTGGCCAATTGTTACTATTTTTCTTCAAAATTTTCAACATGGGGCCTGCTTTTCAATTGCACTTAGTTGGGTGCAAGGGACTGGTGGCAGAGAGTTTGCCACAAGTGCCAAGTTTTGTCCAACCGGGGGGAATTTGCAGTTTTAGAATTGCGGCAGCTGCAAATCCCCAATGCAAGTCCCTTGTGTCTGTTACCCCGTGATCTATCGTTGCATCCTTTGGGGAGCTGGTTTAAAGGGCTTGTGCCACAGCTTTGGTGCAAGCTGCCATAAAATGAGGGCACTGTCACAACTTGTATCCAGGGTTATAAAATTTGGCAAAAATTGTGACAAACCCTTGAACGCAGGTGTGGGAAACTTTGTGGGGATGCAGGGCTTGGGCACAAGCCCTGCATCCTCATTTGAAAATTGGGTCCATGGTCTCATTGGGACCCTTCCTATGAACAAGGTATGTGAAATGTTTTCAAATCTGTCTCAAAAAGAGATTTCAAAGTCACTCTGTAAAATTACTCTTTAGGTGGGACTTGAAAATATTTAAGTACCAGCTTCATGAAGTTGGGTCATAAGAAGACTATGCAGAAAGTTTGGGGAAAAAAATATCCAAATTACAATAAAGTTATGAAGGTACATTGAAATTTTTATGTGATCACATGTCATTTGTGACCTATATAACTGGTGGTTTGTCATTTAAGATTTTTAGCTTTTGAAGAAGAACCGTTGCAGGTTTGAAACATGTCAGGCGTTTGTCAGCCCACATTGTTTTGTTTTTTTAAATGCAATAAATGTTATTTTGCATGCAAATACTGCAGCATCCCTTTTGGATTAGTGTGTGCAGGGAACCTTGAGCAGCTGTATCTGGTGAGTTTCCTAGCACCACGCCCTGGTGCATACGCTATGGAGAAAACATTGAAATATTTCAATACTCACTTACACTTTTGGTGATTTTCAATACTTTGACCCCATATTTTCAACATAGCTATTCTTTCATGCACCTCCGAAACATGACAGGTATCATTTTTCAAATCCTGCCCAAAATGTGCTTTCATACTTATGGTGTGAATTGACATTTTGGCAGTGGTTTGAAAAATGTTCACCTACCTGATTTATGGGGGGGGGGGGGTCATAAAAAGACTGTGCTGAACATTTTGGTTCAAAATATTAAAAAGCAACAAAGTTATGAAGATACATAGTAATGTTTTAACAGTAGCTCATAACCTTTGTAATTTTCAATATTTTGACAGCAACGTTTCAACATAGCCATTTTTTCACACTGTCTTATGAATGTGACAGGTGCAATTTTTCACATCCTGACAAAAATGTATTTTCACAATTGTGGCACAAAATGATGTTTTGTCCAGTATTTTATAAATGATACCTGTCATGTTCAGAAAGGGGGGGCATAAAAAACTATGGGAAGGATTTTTAAACCATTGTGCAGGGCTTGTGTCCAGCCCTGCACCATGGCACTTAGGTTCTGGTGGTGCACCAAACCCTTCACCACAACTGCACCAAATTTTACAATCTTGGGTACAGTTGAGACAGTTTCCATGTATTACAGCAGCTTCCACCAAATATCTGGCACAGACTCCATAAAACAGCCCCCAGGACTGCCGCAAGGTAGACCAGAAAAAGATGGTCAACCTTGTGGCAATTGCCGCAGGGGATAGGAAAACCTGTTAGAGCACTGCAAGTCTCATGCGCCATATCATTGGTGCACTGGGGCTTGCTGCAATCTAATTTTTTTGAAAATTCTTCCCTATGTCAAAAATATGGGGTCAAAATATCTCACAAAAAAAATAAATTATGAAGTATCATTGTTTGCAGGGATGGCTATTGTCCCAGTGTAGACCACATTGCCTTCCTGTGTCAGTCACCTAAGTCTTGGTGCAAGCTCAGGAAGCTGGTTGAATGAGCCAATAATGGGGGAAAAGCATAGCAGCATGGGGCACATTCTGTAGCCTGGTGAGGGACAGGGCAGTGTTCTGGCACGCAGACAACACCTTATGGAGGGCTGTGGAGCCTTTCCTCACAAGAGGTTGATCTGCATGTTGAAGCCTGATGGACAAATGCACTGGGCTATGACTATCTCCACTCTTCTATTTATTTCATTTTGTGCAGGTCCATTTAGGACCTGTGTGAATGAAGATGCAATTCCACTATCAGAAAAAGAAGGAAATTCTTTGCAAATGGAAAACTATGTTAAGCAGACATTACAGTTGACGAATGCAACGTGTACAAAGTATCGAAATTAAAAAGTAGGATGCCACTACAAGTCGGGCTATCAACAGCGTACTGGAAAAAAGACCATTAATCTTGGTCAGATAAAAATGTTTTATTACAAAAAGCTGAAAAACAGAGCAAGCAGCACCCTCACCCTCGTGGCATGCACACACCATGTGACCAATGCATTTCACATTACTCTGACAAAGCGTCAGAGTGACGTAAAACACATTGGTAATGTGATAGTGGTGTTCTGTTGTTTCTTGTCTTGTTGGAAATAAAAAAGTATTAGGGTTTTGGGTCTCTGGACTCATAGAAAATCAGTGGTGGGGTCTTCCTTGGGGTCATCAATCCTAATGCCCACTTCCTTCCATGACTAAACAAGGTAAGACATGATCTCTTTTCATCATGCAGGGATCACAGGGCCCTGCATGAAGAAAGCTGCGACTGATTCTGCTGGCATCATGTGGTGATCAGTACTTCTCTACCTATGAAACATGTATCACTATAAGGCACAGGCCTGGAGCTGTACCTTGTAATTTGGAAAAGCGGCTAGGGGCTCAGAGGAGGGAGAGAGGGGGTGGACATTAGGGTTGACAACCCCAAGGAAGACCTATCACTGATTCACCAAGACCCCAGAGACCCAAAACCCAGAGATTTTTTTCATTTGACTACTTTGTACACTTTGTGTTCTTCAACCCTGTCTGCATTACTATAATTTTATTTTGCAATGTCTGCATAGGTAGATAGATAGACAGATGCCGACAGACAGGCAGAAGTGTACTATAGGAGTGATGAATAGCACTGGTGAATAAAAAGCATTATTTTGTCAGCTGCAGTGGAAATAATATTATTTTCACTGTTGCTTTTATTTCCACTACAGCCCTGGCATAGTTTTGTTAAAGCCATTTCACAGGTGGCTTTCCTCAGCTAATCCGGACCCATAGCATACACATTGCCATAATCTAGCTCTTTCAGGGCAAAGCATGCTGCTTCTACAATCTACCAGTAGGAATAAGGTTCCCACATTAATTCTGGTTAATGTGGTAAATATTAAGCATTTGCGATGCTTGGGTGGAACAAAATAACAACTTGTATTTCAAATGTACTAAGAAGTGAAAAGATTAGCAGCATACTCCACCTGCCCATGTATGCATAGGACATCTCATGGGTAGATCACAAATAAGCTTTCGATTCACTCCTTCATGATGTCAGCAATGTAGAATGACATTCATGGCTTTGCCACTCATTGCCAGGCAGCATTGTTGGCAACATGCCATAGTGAACAAAAAACTTATCTGTGATCAGCCCATGGAATAGCCTCTGTTTATGCAATGGCAGTGGGTATAAAAAAAGTCACAAATAAATGTATTTATTTTCATGGGCAGGGAAGCTGGAGTGAAAATAAATATAAACTGTATATAATGTTTAGTATATGTTTTTAGTCCATGGTTGAGCCTGTAAAAGGGCCATATGGCCTAGTGCTGTTTATCTGGTTAACAACATTTTTAAATAAATAATTTATTTCCACTTTAGCTCCGAGAACAATGGATATTTCCATTCCAGCTCCCTAATGTTCTAAGTAGAATCATCCATTGTACCTAAAATTCTGTCCAGGCCTCCTGGCACTACATTAGAACCACCCCACTTGTCAATCTACTTTGCATTGTATAAATGGCACATGCCAGGGGCTGCATGAAAATAAATTATTTATTTTTAACAATGGTTTTGATTTCTATGGTCCTCGTGAAAGGTGGATATCTATCTATCTATCTATCTATCTATCTATCTATCTATCTATCTGTCTGTCTGTCTGTCTGTCTGTCTGTCTATCTATCTACCTATCTATATAGCAGTCATGTTGGGCCCTCATAACCATAGAAAAGGCCATTAGATGATTCTCCATATCTACTGGCACTCAATTAGAAGATACATATGAACATACAAATTTGTCAGCAGAAAAAGGCCATAATGGTCTATTGAGTCTGCTTGAGTGTGCAGCTCAGTTAATTTCCTAGAGCTGCCTCCCCACTCCTTCTGGAATCATCCCCCTCCATCCCATTCCCCACCACCAACCTTTTCCAGTAGTGCCTCTTTTTGTTCTAATCTTCTTCTTCACCCTCTCCAACCCCCCCTAGAAACTGGCCACCATCCATGCTGCCACCACGTGCTCCTTCGAATTTTTCCACCCCTTCACCACTCTTTTAGTGAAAAAATGCCTTCTCATTTCCATCCTGAATCCACCCCCTACCAATTTCCTCTCTGACCAAGGTCCTCTCTGACCTGCTCATATTGAAACTGTTCTCAAGAACCCTACGCTCCTCCCACCTCCCTTTGCTAGCCCTTCCCAAAAATTGATTAGCCTTCTTTTTAGCACCGCACAGATGAAACAACCTCCCTAAATAATTACTGTCCTGCTGGTTTCTACCCCAATTTAAGACATACTTCAAAGAAATGTTCTTTCCTCTCCCGATCTGCACCTGTAAATAAGACCACCTGATACCACACTCAAATGCCTTCTCCCCAGCCTAATCTCATTACTACTCTCTCTCTCTCCCCCCAACCTATTTCACAGTCCGTCGTATATTTTTGTATATCTTTATATTCATATTTATATCTGTAAATATAATGTCTTTCTATAAGCTTACTAGCATAGAATGTTTGTTCTGTCTCCTTGGCCTACTTCACAACCTAGGCTGCTTTGCATTTTTGCCATGTAGTAATCTCTAATTTTGTAATCCCTACCCTCAATTATTGTATGACTGTTTATGTAAATTATCACACTACCAACCCTTCTGTAACCATTATCCTGAATTGCTCTTGTTGGAAATTTATTTCCCTGGGTCACCCCAGAAAAAGGGATATGTTTGTCCCAGTGGGCTTACTCTATCATCAAAATTCAAATAAATAAATACATTTTATTTTATTTATTAATTTGAGTTTTGGTAACTGGGTAGGCCCACTGAGACAATCGCAGCCCCTTTTTCAGGGGTGACCCAGAAGTGCAGTAACTATACAGTACAGTGCAATAACATAGCAATGACAGTTTTGATGGCAACAATTGATTTACAGCAATAGAAAGATCAGTAGAATCATGATACATACATAATACAACCTTATGAAAAAAAACAGATAACTACAAAGCAGTGAGACAAAATACTTGTCTAATGTTACAAAATATATGGCACAGTCAAGAGGGACCCATTACGACATATACTAAAGCCAAAAAGATATCGGGGCACAAGGGCAGAGAAATACCAGTATTTCATTTCAGGCTATGGCTCTTCATTGTACCTTCCTCCTGAGGTTAAAGATGCCTGCAGTACCAACCCTGTTTATGCCCTTTAGGTACTTGAATGTTTCTAACATAGCCCCCCCCTTCTGTCCTCCAGGGAGTACATGGTTAGCTCCCTCAGCCTTTCCTCTTATGATTGGCCTCCCATACCCTTGATCATTTTGGTTGCCCTGTGCCAGACACCCTCCAGTAGTTTGATATCCATTTTCAGGTAAAGGCACCAGAACTAAACACAATATTCCAGATGTGGTCTCACCAGTGACCTGTACAGTGGCAGTATAACCTGCTCCCTACTAGAGATGATTCCCCTTGTAATACAGCCCAGTGTTCTATTTGCTTTTGCTGCTGTCCTTTGGCACTGTACTGTGTGTTTCATATCACCCCTGATCATTACCCCAGGTCCTTTTCCTCTTGTGATACTGTCACCTGTATTACCCCCAATCAATATCTGGCCTTTGGGTTTCTGGCTCCCATGTGCATTACCTTACATTTCTTTGCATTAAACCCCAGCTGTCAGATGCTTGACCACTTCCCCAGCTCAGCCAGGTCCTCCCTTAAATGTTGCCTCCTCTCCTCCATGTCCACCCTCCCACAGAACTTAGTATTATTTGTGAAAAGGCAGATAATACCATTGACTCCCTCTGCCATGTCCCCAATAAATATTTTGAACAGCACAGATCTGAGTGTCGAGCCCTGTGGGACCCCACTGGTCAGAGACCTACAGTAGAAGTCACATCAGACTGTTCCTCCAATGAGTTGTTTTAGCATTTCTGATTGAGTTGCATAAGTGTTGCTTGATACAGTACAAAGCCCTGCGCAAACTGTTTCTTACGAGTTAAAACTCAGTTTTGCCTTGCATTGTGACTGGTCTGCTGATGCATTCCAAATGAGCTGCAAAAATATTTTACAAACATTGCTCTTGAGCTGGTTAAGCACTGAAAAACAATGCAACATGAGTTGTCAATGCATTGCCAACTGTGAAAACAATGCTAAACCAGCTTTTTGGTGGAACAGTTTAATGTGACTTGTACTGTAGGTTTGCACAGTTCTCCCTCTACCACCACCCTCTGGTCCCTGCCCTCCAGCCAGGTCTTGAACCATCTCAGCATTTCATCCCTAATCCCAAGTCCCCCAGTTTGTTAAGCAACCTACCATGTGGTACTGAGTCAAATGCCTTGCTGAAGTCCAGGTACAGTACTTCCACCACATGCCCTATGTCCAGAGACCTTGTAACCCAGTCGACGGAGTCTATCATGTTGGTGTGACAAGACCTTCCCCTGACAAAGCTATGCTGTCTGGCACCCTGGAGACCATTCTCTTCAAGGAATGTCATCAGCCATTCTTTAAGAATGGCCTCCATCAACATTACCACAATGGAGGTTAGGCTAGCTGGCCTGTAATTTTCTGGCTCATCCCTGGGTCCACACTTGTGCAGAGGTACCACATGAGCTGTCCTCCAGTCCAGTGGCATCCCATTTCCAGTGAGATGTTAAACAGATCTGTCAGTGGCTCTGCTAATACTCCTGCCAGTTCCCTCAGGACCCTTGGCTTCCCGAACCTCTCTCTTCCAGCCTCCCAAGAAGGAAATTAGCTATTACCAGTTCAATATGATTTTCCTGGTAAAACTATTGACATAAATAATATTGGATTGCTTCCTCAGTTCCATCATGCAATTTTGTTATATGGAACTGCTTAATGGTATGCATGTTAAAAGGTTGGCACATAGCTTAAGACACTGGCAGAATACATTTCAGGAGAAATGAAGAACACTATTAACATCACTGGCTTTTCATGTAGACAGCTAAGGGGAACTTAGTCCTACCTCTCTAATCATAATATAATAATATTAGATGGAAGAAGGCCTACCACGGCCCATCATGATCATCCCCCACAACTCGGTGATTATAGCCTTTTATTTCAGTCAACCTAATATACATATTCAATTGTGCTTCATCTTGTAATACATTTTGTGCTGCAACCACTGACTGTGGTCAAGTATTTCAAATATTAAACACCATAAGTGATGTAGTATTGTTTTCCTCACACCTGAAACCACTCTTCTGTACCCACAGCCCTAGTCAATTTACAGTATCTCTGTTTATTGTGGAAAAAATGGATAACGCACTGCTCCATCCTTCAAATAACTAGACAAACTGTAGAATGCACTACCTGTACAATCCTAGATATGAATTTTTCTATGAAACTGTGTTTGAAGAGTAAGTTTCTACAGTACTAAATCAATTAAATTTTCAAGAATTGCATTTAACTTTTTTGGGGGGGATCAATGCTTCACTTTAAAAATATTCAGTTACATTGACATAAAATAGTGCATACACCTCTGGGTGTTCCAAATGCCTCATCCAAAAACTTACAATATAGTGACTCTGGTTATAGCATTGTAGTCATTGTCAAGGTTAGTGATGTCACAGGTATTTTTACCTCGTTATATTACAGCATCTCCATTAATGCATTTTATGCATACTTCATGGTCCAGTGTAAAATGCAAGGTGTATGAGGTAACCTGAAAGGCCTACTACTTAGCATGAGCATTCTATGGTCATGTTGCTTTCCATTTTCAATTTTTCCCCAAGACAGCTCAGGAATAAGAAAATCTGGTCATATCCACCACGGCTGCATAATGAAGTTAGTGAAATTGTGTGGAATTGTTAAGGAGGTATGGAGAAACAACACAATTATTTGTAAGTAGTATGATTTGTTTTAGTTTCTGTTCTAAGGAAGGCATACACATTATTATGAAAACACATGGAGGTGTACATTTTAATGGAAGGAATAGGAAGCAATATAGGTTTACAAAAGAACCCCAGAGCAAATGCCACTGATTTATGTGTTATCCCAGATGAATATTGGCTGGACAGCCATATTTTAAAGAAAACACAATTGTACATCCCCCAATAATGCAAAGTATCATGGGAAACATATGCAAATTCCCATGATGGTACAGAAGGTGTCAGTACTTCATTATTAGGACAAGCAAATGTTTTTAATACATTTACACACAGTTACATAAACTTTATTTCCTTCATCAAATAATTTAAAGTTAGTAACAGTGGTAGTACAAAGCAATTACTCAGGCAACTTGAAAACTATAACTACTTTATATTGCACATTGACACCCGATAAGGACCTCCTTGAAACTGAGATGCAAATGTCACCCATTTATCAGTTTTCTAACACAAATGTTTTACTATCCTAAATACATTTCTTTCTTCAGTAACTGCACAACACATCCATTACATGACCTGCTCTTTGACATTTTACATCTGCAGCTATGCAATGTATTGCTGCTTACTACACCAACATCATGAACCATAAAACAGATGACTGCCATAACTATGGAAGCAGTATAGCACATTGGTTTAAGGCTCTGAGCTGCAAATCTGGAGATCTGGGTTTGAATCCCACAGCCCCACTTGCATACTGGGTGACCCTGAGCAAGTCATTTAACTTCCATGTGCTCCCAGGTTGCACCTGTAAACAAGCTTTCAGCTTAGTGTGCCACTCCTGGTTAAACAATTAAAAGAAAACAAAAACAAAAAACAATATATTATTTTTTCTTGCTTTATTTTGCTACTACAAGCTTCGAGTAATACATCAATCCTTAAATATACTTTTTATAGCTTATGACCTGGCAGAACTGCACTTAAAATCTTACACATAAATAAATCATCAGAATAGCATTTTCATATTTCAGTAGTTTCTCCTTCCTTTTCAGGTGCCCATGACACTATGTATATAGATCTTTTAACTTCAAAGCACTAAACCTATTCAAATGCATAAAGCACAAGATTTTATTCTCTTCACACATTATTGCGGAACTTCAGGTCTCAGAATAGCCAAGAAACAATTGTTAAACTTCACTCTTGCATGCCACTGTCATGCCCAGTTCTCATGCAAACAACGATCAATTAGGCAAACACCTTTAGTTTCTGTGCTATGCACTCTTACATTGGAGAGACATAAATCTTACAGAACTGCTAAAAAAGCAAATTTATCAAGACTGGATTTCTGAATTAAAACCTGTCGTTTACAGTACCTACGTAAATAATAGTTTACTGGCTACAAACAATACTACAGACATGACAATAACAAAATTTCTGTTTTGCATGAAAAACATCCACATAATGAACTTGTCATGCAGGATTTGTGACCTTCTGTCTGCATATATCTGACTAAGGACAAGGCACCTACTTGATCCTTTTTTTTCTATTTCATTTTTGGGCCCAACTTGCCCATACTGTTAAAGCCAAATATTGACATGCTTTGAGTTAAAAAAAAAATCATGATGGCGGAAGGGGGGATATGCCTAGATGCAGTTTCAGGCACTCCTTAATTACTTCTCCAGGCAGCTCTGATAGTCAGTTGTTCCAATATGATAGATCCACCTCATGCCCCTTCCACATAAACCAAAAAAATAGGTGGGGGTGGATCTTTAGGAGCTTCTCAGGTGGAGGTGGGGGTGGATCTTACTCCTCCCAAAAAACTAATGCTGCCTCCCACTACTCAGGTTCCAGTTCTTGTACCTTCCATTTAAGAAAGAAAATAGCGTCATGTAACCATTGATTAACATGAAAGTGTATTTATTTGAGGGCAGAAAACATTTCTTGGAGGAGGATACTATTTACACCTTTAGTCAGTTCCACGGACAGAAAACATGACATCATCTCTTTTGTACATACAAAATGTTTGCAGGCTCCACCCACTGTAGCCGTAAAAATACAGTCATAATTATTCATTAGTGAGAAAGGATAGTGTTCAGAGTGAGACACAGATATCCACAATTGCTGAGCTCTGACTATCCAGCTGGAACTCTTTAAAGACAGCAGATATGGTAAAATGTAATAAAATAAAAAGAGTTTCTCACAGGAAAGTTGTGGTGCTGGCAGTAAACTGAATACAGTACTAAGAAAATAAAAAAAAGAAATAAAAAAGTGCCTGCATTCTCTCACGCTTTAACTGCAATTCAGTTAGAAATCCACCAAACACAAAGAAGGCTAGTTGTGTTCATTTGAATTGATGTGTTACCTGTATGATTGCTGATGCTGTTTCTTTTACAGAATCAAACCACATTAGCAATCATGTAGGTAACACACCAATTCAGCTGAACACAATTAGCCTTCTTTGTGTTTGGTGGATCTCGACTGAACTTCAGATTGAGTATGACTAAGCGTATACATTTTTATGTTGGCTTGCACACATGTGCAAGAAACATAGTGCCACAATATGAAGTTTCGCAGGTGTGCCACCTCGCTTCCAATGCCCTACTCCTTATCACAGCCATGGCCTCACTGCAGCAATAAACATCCGAGCTGTCTATGACAGCAGTTCAGATGAAATGGCATACAGTTTCAAGCAAAACACCACTACAATCAGCGGTGGTAACATGTAGGCAATTTGCACACTGCTGTCGGCAGTATGCAAAGTGCCTACATAAGTGCCTACATGTTGGCACAGCATTGAGCAACTATCGCAGACAGCTCGACTAATAAACACAAAGTAGCACACTGGGGAGCCCACCCCAGCATGCTCTATGTACTCCCCACACACACACACGAGTAGCCTCCATGGGGTGCCCAATCCCAGTTGGATCCACTGCCCCCCTAACATACTTCCAGGTTCCACGCTGGGAGCCCACCCCAGTGTGGCAATAGTTCATATGGCCGATGAAGGGTGCCTAATCCCCCATTGGCTCCACTGGCCCCCCCAAACAGCCTTCCAGCTGCCACACTGAGAGCCCACCCCAGTGTGGCCAAAGTCCAACATTGTCTTTCAAAAATAAAATGTGTAAGAAAAAACGGTCCCTTGCTGACTGTCTTGCCCCCCTTCCACAACTCATGCCAATCCTCTGAGTGCCCCATCTCCCCACACCCCCACCTCACCCCATATTTAACTCCAGAGGCTGGCGCGATGATCTTCGGTGGACTGGGAACACGTCTGCACTCTTCAAAGCCGACTGCAAACTGAAGATATGCATGAGAGCTGTATAATGGCATAAATGGGGTTTCTTTTTCAACTTTGGTGCATATCTTGGGCATTTTTAGGAATTTTTTCACCAAATTTTCAATATGGGGTTCTTGGGACCCCACCTCATGAACTTAGTCACTGTCATTTTGTTATTTGGTCCCAAAAGGTGATTTTGTGGTCAAAATGACAGTGTCACAGTTCATGAGGTAGGCCCCCAAAAACTCTATGTTGAAAATTTGATGAAAAAATTCCCAAAAATGACTATTTTATGAGCGTGCATTTCTCCGTTTCTATGCACACTCATGACTTTGAGAATTTGCACTACTTTCACTCCAGATTTTCAACATTGCCATTTTACCACACCTCCTTATGAACAGTATAGCTGTCATTTTTCACATCTCGCTCAAAATGTGTTTTCACACAGGTAGCTCACATTGGCGCAGTTGGTTTGTGAAATCAATGTTCAGGACACATTAAGAAAATCACAGTGACACTGTTCATGAGCGGAGGTCTTAAAATGGCTATGTTGAAAATTTGGTGATAAAAGTCCATAAAATGACTGTGTTATGTGTGTGCATTGCACAATTTCCATGCACCCTCATAAGTTCACGAATTTGTAATATTTTCAGTCCAGATTTTCAACACTGACATTTTTCCAGACCTCCTTATGAACAGTATAGCTGTAATTTTTCACACCCTGGCCGAAATGTGTTTTCGCACTTCCAGCGCAGAATAGTGCAGTCACTGTAGGAAATTAGTGTTCAGGATAGATTAAGAAAATTACAGTGACACTTTTCATGAGCGAAGGTCCCAAAATGCCTATGTTGAAAGTCTGCTGGAAAAAAATCCTCAAACTAATTACATTATGGGTGTACATTGCACAGTTTTTATGCACGTTAGTGACTTCACCAGTTTTTTTACATTTTCACTCCAGATTTTCAACAGTGCCATTTTTCACACCTCCCCAATGAACAGTACACCTGCCACTTTTCACATCCTGTTTGAAATGTGTTTTCAAACATGTGGCACCAAATAGCACAGTCACTGTGCAACACCACCTTTCACCTAACGAACTGATAGTATCACTGTTCATGCGGTGGGGTCACAAAATGCCCATGTGGAAAACTTGGAGTAAAAATACCAGGAAACACCCAGGGCATTAGGGTTTTCTACCATAACGCTCTACCCTGTAGGGACTGACAGGTGTCAGGGGTGTGACTTGGGATTGTTGACAGTAATCCTCATGCCATTTCACCCCAACCCCCACCCTCCAGCCAGTGACAGGCATCGAGGTGCACCTTGGACTATTTGCCCCCAAGATTTCACCCCATTCTCCTATACTGCACCCATTTCAGTGTATTTCCTTATGGAATGAGGTGAATGTTAAGCCCAAACACCCCAAGGCACACCTCAACACTTATCAGTGTCTGAAGGGCAGGGTGAGGTGAAATGTCATGACCATCATGGGTGACAACCCAAAGGCACACCTCAATGCATGTCCATCTCTGCAGGGTGAGGTTGGAGTTGGCGTCAGTTCAGTACTTCAGTGCCATCCCTATACTGCATCTGTCTAACTCCTGCACTTCCACTGCTAATGCCAGCAAGCAAACATTCAGCATTTATAAATGTTTGTTTTTCTTTGATATGATAAAACCTAGACCTTAGTGAAGTTTCTGAAATCAATAAGAAAAGTTTTCATAAAATCACAAAGTTCTCAAGAAGTTATGTTACATATGTACAGTGTGGAGTACACTGATTTTTATCAGTACTTGAGATACCCATAGATAGCTCATCTAACCATTTGTCCGGTAGGTCCCCATTGCCCCTCCCATGGTCAAGAAAGACACAACATCGATCTTGAAGGAAGTGGTCATAGCCATGCTTTATTTATTTCCAATTCTAGATATTAATCTGCTGAATCTTCAAATTACTTAATCATTAATATTCTAGATTAATACCAATTAACTATTTAATATTGAGCAGTGGGTGTTGCCAGGAGAAAGCTCATACCCCAGGCCCCTGCACTACCCACAATCTGAGCAATCCCTTCTGGTGCTGGCTGAGGTATCCCTCTGCAATAGAAGGACAGGTCATATGGCCAAGGTTCTGGCAGGCACCGCCCCCATCTGGCTTTTCTGACCTTGCAGTCTCTGCTGCTGAGGCTGGACCTAGACCCCTGTGTGGGTACAGGTCTTGGATCCACCATCCTCACACTGACCAGGGGCCCCGACACCTTCAGAAGAACTGACATCATCCCCTACTTTCCCACTAGTCCCATTGTGTGCTCCTCCCGCGTCTTCATGCTACCCGACTGTGACAGTATTGCAATAACATTTCAGTATTTGACTTCAACTAATGCTGTACTTCTTTGATATACATCTACTTTAACCCTTTTTGCTACTTTTACTTTGATATGTAGGTTTGACTTTACTGTCACCTGATTGACTGTCTGCTTATGTCTATAACATTACATCCATCCCTTTTTGGGGGAAAAGTCACTCCCCAACCCTTAATGCGGTCACCCTATTGGGTCAGAAAGGGGGCCTCACTGTGCCTACCCTCCTCCTGAAATGCCAGAGGGGTTGGGTGGGTGGGTGATCTGATGGTTGAAGGAGACAGAATGTCTAGACTTAGGGTTGCTGTCCAGTTTTCCCTTCTGTCTCTTCCCCTGAGACTGACCCCCCTCAGGTGGGCTTGGCAGTGCCATATCCTGACTGTGTCCAGAGGTTGCTGACTCACCTCTGGTTTCTTGTCCATGGGGGGAAGGGGGGCCCTGGACAAATGGCTGGCTACTGCAATCCTTGGTCAGCCTTTGTATTGTCCGGTAGGCCACCTTTGCTCCCCTCCTTCATGGTCAAGAAAGATGCAACACAGATCTTGGAGGAAATCTGCTGAATCTCCAAATTATCATTACTATTCTAGATTTCCCGCTACTTCCCTCATGCCCTGCTCCCACGCCACCACAGGCCAGACCATGTCTGACCCCCCCAAGCCACCTGCTCAACCTTAGCGTCCAAGATCACTTAAAAATCATGCAATAAGCTATCTAAAACCTTGTCTTGCAGCTGACCCCCTGGGCCCACCACCAGGCACCGGTGGGTATGGTAAATGTTATTATGCCTCAAGACAGTGCCCCCAGGGACTCCGTAAACACTCCCATCTCCTTGTTGATTCGCATACAAGCCCTGTTTATTGTGGGGACCTCGCATGCTTGAGCCCACTGCTCCGTCATCAACAAGTGTGACCAGATGAGCATAATGTCGGGCCACTAGCCTTTGATGGTCTGCAAATCATCCTTCATTGTTAGTAGAAGATTCACCATCTTCCTATGGCCCAGGTCTTCTCTGCCCAAGTGAATCAATGAGATTTGCAGTGTGTTTTCCCGGTCAGCTGTGCCTAGCAATCTCAGAAACAACCCCTTCCAGAACATTCCCTTGGTCCTCAACCATTCAATCCTGGTGTCCTCCCATGGCAGAGACAGGTTGCTTCTCCCTGGCTGACCAGCTGTCCTCTGTGTTGCCCACCAGAAGAATGAATGGCCACATATCCAAATGCATACATAGTCTTCCCAAGGGCCTGTAAGAGACAATAAACAATCATTGCAAGTGTGGTCTCACATAGCGCAAGAATGCCTGAGACTTCCAGTGTCCCAGGGACTGAATCTCTACATCTGATTGGCCCTCACCCCTAGCATTCATTGCTGCCCCAATATGAAACAAATGGGTCCCATAATCCCAGGCGTGTAGCCCCAGCTCCTGAATAGCCTTCCACAGGATGAACTGGAATTGGTAAGCCATCACAGGACTGACATCCTGGTGCCTGAAGAAGCCCTCCCCATTCACGGAATAGCTTGCCCTATACTGTGCCAGGCAACAGGCCACCAGCCAGTGCACTCCTACTGGAGCCTTGATCACGTGCCAGTGGCCTGCTCCTCTATGTTCTGTCTTCAATCTGTGGAGCCAAAGAAATACCCTGTGCCCCATTGTCACCACATCCTGCAACAGCAGGCTTGGTGCACCATGGTCCTTGGAGGGTTTTGTCAACTCTGACACCCTGAAAGCCCCACAGAAGGCCACCAGAAACATGGTGCCAAACAGCCAAGTTTCATACTTGTCCCTACAAACCTTGGGCAAAGCCCTCCAAATGGCTTGTAACTTAACCGGAGTGATGGGCCATCTGGTATTTGGGGTGGCAGTAAGCTTCCTGCACCATCCTTGTGACAGCTTCTTCACTTTGAAGGCACCTGTGGTGTCCGAAATCCCCATGGCTTTCATCACCCACGACAAGCAGGTGAGGTGATGGGGCATCACTCCAGAAGAGTGTCCCGCCATTCTCCCTACCATGACATACCTGCAAAGCTGATCAACTGGAAGGGGCCACACATCAGGCCACCCCTTGGCCTCCTGTGTGGTCAGATAGTGCTTGACCCTCCAGCAGTACACTTCTTTTGTGCTGGGCACAATGGAGTTACCTATGCATCTCCAAGTCTGTCGATCATCACCTCCCACAGGAAGAGAGGCACCTGTTGGGGCTCCTTGTCCACTCTTGGTGCCAGCCTGAAGAATCTGTCCCATTGTGAATGAGATAAAGCATCGGCAATGACGTTATCAACTCCCAGGACATGTACTGCCTTGAATACAAAGTTAAGCAACATACATTTTAAAACAAATACCCGCATCAAGCCTCCCAGAGGTCCCAATTGACCTTACTGTCTATTGATGGTATGTACAACCCTCATGTTATCTGATCTGAAGTGCACTGTTTCATCACAGAATCTGGGGACCCCAGACACACAGGGCCACCACAACTGGAAAGAACTCCAACAGCATGATCTGCTTGCCCACCCCAGTCTCGAGCCTGCTGGCTGGCCATTACCCCCCAAAATATGCCTTGAACCCCAGACCACCCACTGCATCAGTGTGCAACTCCAAAGGCATACCACCCCGTGGCACTTGCCACAAGGCAACCCCATTGAAGTGATCTAGGAACAGCTGCCAAACCAGCAAGTCCTCTCAGAACTGCTTTGTCTTCCATATCCTG
Organism: Neoceratodus forsteri; assembly: GCA_016271365.2. Taxonomy (NCBI): domain Eukaryota; kingdom Metazoa; phylum Chordata; order Ceratodontiformes; family Ceratodontidae; genus Neoceratodus; species Neoceratodus forsteri. Next base: position 677,715,858 of record CM028130.1, read on the forward strand.
TGATGAGGTCTTGTACAGCCGGCCCGCCTCCTTGTCAACCGCCGCATGAAAGTCCTCCCCACCGGTATGACTCTGCATGTGAAGTTCAGGTGCTCCACCAACTGTTGTAATTCCCGCAGAGTAATTTTTTTGCTCCCCAACACCCCGTGTAAGAGAAACCGGAGTATGGTCAACTTCTTGAGGGCAGACGACAGAGCCTGTTTTCGGAATCAATTTCTATGCCCACAAAGATGGGGTTGGTCCCTGGGGGTTCAGATTTTCCTTCACTAAAGGAACTCCAAACTCCCCGCACACTAGTTCTAAGGCCTTGACCAATTCCGCACACACTGAAGAATCGGCTGGGCCCACAAACAGGAAGTCATCGAGATAGTGTACTGTGCTGTCACTGCCCACTGCATGAGCAGTGACCCAATGCAAAAAAGTTTTGAAACTGTCAAACATGGCACAGGCCACTGAACAGCCCACTGAGGGCCATTGAGTACTTCCTTACCTGCTGAGCAGGAGAGTTTTGCTGGTGGCAGTAATGTCCGGCCTTCTACCCTCTTCTTCCTGGTGGATGTTTAGGACTCCTCCAGCCCTTCTAGGCATGTCTCTAACCAGGCCACCTCATTCCTTTTATACAGGGAGCGTAGTTTGTCTTCAGTGGCTGCCAATGACTTAGATGTGGGAACATGCTTCCTGGCAGACATATTCTGAAATGACAGCTAGCACCCCCACAAAGAAACATCGTTAGTAGTGTTTGCCACCTGTCCCCTCCGACATTGTCATGGGGCCCCCCTTCCCCCAACTCTCCAGATCCATGCCCCACAACCAGGCTGCTCCATTCAGGCACTCATGTTTTTACATAGGGAATCCTGCAAAAAAGGAGGGGGAAGTTGGGTGACTTGCTCAGGATCACACCATAAGCCAGAGGGATTTGCTAAGATTCAAACCCAGATCTCATACTTCCAAGATTACCAGCTTACAGTTCAGTGCCTATAACCACTAAGCCATACTGTCTGAATGGGGGGGGGCAGCTTTTTTTTCCATTTTTTTTTTTTTGATTTCCAACTAAGCTGACCTGAACAAGCTGAAGGCCCACCCAAGGTGGCCGCCCAGTTCTTGCAAGCATTCCTGAGAGATATGCAATAGCTATATGCCTTGCTTGCCCCAGATCTTGCGGGAAGCCCAGAGCAGTGCGAGTACACCACTCTCCCACTCACAGGCCAAAAGTAGGACCCGAGGGATGCTGGGACTAGTAGTCCTTACTCCGAGCCAGCTGCTTAAATGTGTCTGCTGAGCCTCCAGCCTGACTGAAAGCTGCTCCCAGAAATACAGTCTTCCCACAGACCCCTGAAAATTGGATGCCCACTGCTGCCACCCCCCCAAGAGAAGTCCTGATGACCTCCCCCTTGTCCAGAGCACCCGACCAGATGGCTGATCCAACCAGGCTGACCGGGCCCAGGTAATCCCTGAGATAGCAGAACTGTATAGTGGGACAGGGAACAGAATGGAGGCCCGGAAAGCACAAGAGGGTGGGCCTGCCATGCCGGCGATCCACGAGGGGTATTAGCAGTGCCCTAGGGATTACATCACCACATGGGAGACCTGCAGGCCTGATCTGGACTGATGCCCTCGGCACAGACTTGTCACTGCTGGCACTCCAATGCGTGGGGCTGCCGTAGCTGCTTCTGCCCTACCCCCTGATTCCATGGGAGGACCTCCAGGGATACACAAGGTGGGGTGGTGCAAAAGAGAGTGAACTTGCCCTACCTGTGGGGACCGCATGCTACAACCCAGCTCCCTGGCTGCAGCTACAGTTCCACTGGCAGTGATAAGACAGAGAAGCACTCTGACCAGACGCTTGCATAGGAAGTGACCTGAGAGGGCAGAAAGCTAAGGGAATAGCTGGGAACACATAAAAGATAAAACCTCGGGTCTCCAAATCTGCAGCTCAGGACCTAAATCCCCTGTATTCTGCTGCATCCTAAGTATCCTCTGAAAGGAACCTGGGGCTCTCTCAGCAAGCTGGTCATTCTTCCCTAGACGTTGCCCATGAGGTCATCTCCCTCCCTATGCCCCAGCCACCTTACCTTGTCCTAGGAGCTAGGAGTGCTGTTGATCTGATGGGTGAAGGAGATGGAAAGGCTGGACTTAGGGCTGCTGTCCAGTTTTCCCTCTTCTCCCCAAGACCGCCCCCGCGGTTTGGCAGTGCCCTATACTGACTGTGTCCAGAGTTAATTTGCCCACATAATATGGATAAGATCAGAAAAATGACCTGGAAATATCATTAGCCATTTACTGTACCTAGTCACACCACTAGTAAGGTCTCAGTCTAGTAGTGATCATTATGAAAAAAAACATGTGCTAGACTTTCCTCATGCTGAAAAGGCACTACAAACCTGTAATACAAAATAAATATTAAATTCTTCACAGATGTGCGTGACCAGACTTTTACACTGAACCATTGCTTAAGGCATAATATACATTTCCTTTTAAAAATTATAGCCATGGTACTACAGAAACATCTGCTTAGGAAAGCAGAAATTAATTTTCTTTTGTTTAAAAATGCTTTGCCAGGATAAACCTCTCTGAGCTAAACAAACTCTTAAGTTCAGGTAGAAATTGAAATATTATTAGTTATTAGTTGAACTTAAGTAAAACAACAAGGTTTTAAGCTCATATCAACAGCTGTTTCACCTTAATTTAGTGAACCTATATTCAAGTGCTGAGAAACAATCTTTAAATGTCGTCCAATTCAGTACAGTGTAACCTCCCCTACCAAATTGGGGGCTTACCTTAACCATTTACTACTGTTCTGCTCTTCTGCCAGGTGTCTCTTAAATGCCTGCTCATTTGTTTTAGTCCCCCGGCCCTTGCCCAAGTCCTTTCTGGTATGCCAGTGTTAATCTAGCCATCCAGGGCTCCAAGTAGTTGAACCGAGATCCCCAGCTTGAGGCATGCACTCCGGTGTGGCAGGAGTCGCTTAGGCACTGACATCTTTGATGTTTGACCGCTTTCCTTGTGGTCAAACTGAGGAATGTTCCATCGGTCCCGGGGTCCCCACCAGCTAAGTGGGATCCGGTGACCTAGGACAGGGCCCTGAGTGCCCGCGCTCTTCAAAAATTAAGGAGGCCATGAGTTGTTCACAATTGGGGCTTATGAATAATTAATGAGCCCAGAGCCCCGTTGCATTAATATTCATGAGGATGTCTCTGCCCTCGGGAAAGCTGTATTTCATCCACGGCTGAGGAAAAAAGAAAATGTTTAAAATAATAATTGTGACATCTGTATCTAAGTTTAGGAGAGGATTGTTTAAGCAGGGGGAAAGTGTTTGAACACGATGCCTTTCATCCTGGCTGCACCAGTAAAAATGTTGTGACAGCAGGTTCACATCCAGGGGTACTCATTTGGGCAAATGTTCACTTCATTCTGGCTGCACCTGAACTTTATTTGGGACTGTGCCCATTTTTCTTAAGGGACTGTATGTTTAAACAGCCATTACAAAGCAGCACAGCCAATCAGAAAGCTAGAAAAATAAACCCAAGACTTGTGGGACATTAGCCAAAGCTCATGGGAAACTTCCAAGTGTTCATGGGGAACTGCATAGACTTAATTTCAGGTGCCAAACAGTAAACCAACTGTGCATCGAGTGAGGATCATGCATAATTCATTTTCTTGACTGACAGGTGCTCCAACCAGTAGGAGGCTAAGCACTCAATAGCTTCAGCCAATCAAAAGACTCAGGAGGGCCCTATAAAAGACTGTGTTTTTCAGCATTTTCCAGTCTTGAGCGGGAACCCCCACAGGGGTGGGGCCTCAGGCCCCCAGCCATGTCACCGGGCCTTGTGATCCAGTAAATCCTCTCCATCCAAGAGGTGGTGTTTGCCTTCTTTAGCAGTTAAAAGTTTAAAGTAATTTAGTTTAGGCTGTACCTGCTAGCCTGGGGGTTGCTAGAATGTCCTCCAGGTGCTAGCCCTCCCTTCTGAATCGGGGAAAGATGTGGACCTGCAACTTGATGGCATCAAGCCAGCTGTGAGAGAGCTAATAGTACCTCAGTTGTGAGAGGATTGAAGATTTCAGGAACCTTCGTAGCGGATATTCTACCATGAGTCGCATGATTGAGTACGCTTGTACCCCCTGGTGCAAGAATGAAAGAGAACTTGCTTAGTTGGGGCTTCCGATGCCCAAGTGACTGTGCTATGTGAGATTGTTCTTTGGTCTGCACCCTGCATCTGCTGTGCCTAACCTTAGCCCAGTGTGGGTGGACCCCTCTTGAACGTTTTGTTGTTTTGACTGTCCAATTGATCTGCACCTTTCATCTGCTGCACCTGTCTTGCACAGCACAGGTGGACCTGACTGTTCTGTGGACCCAAATGAGCCCAGAACATAGTATAGGTGTGCTGATATGTGATGTCTGCTATGGAGCCTACAGGACTGGAAGGGGAGCACTCAGTACAAGGGTTCATCCTGACTTTGCCTGGGAGGTCCAGTGTTGTCTAACAAATCTGGTCCAGACATCCAGTGCAGCTGCAATCTATAGCCATGTGCCATGAACAAGACTGAAACCCCAAGTCTAGTGATTTTGACTATTGTAACTTTGAAAAGACTGTTCTATGCAAACAAGACCCTGGCCCCTGATTGAAGGCACTATCCCTTTATTGAATGTACCAGATGTGCCTGAAATGTAAATGTACTAAATGTACCAGAACACATAAATGCAATGGATGTTCAGGAATGATAAGTAATTTCCAAACTGAAGTAACTGGCTGGTTACCTTCCTGTCTTTGTTCAGCCTACAAAATGCAGGGTAATCCCTGCACACCCCAACAAGACTGTAACTGGTTTGTCTGTCTAATTGTTTCAAGTTTAAGAACTAATTCTGTTTTAAATCAAGCCGGCCAACAAACAGTTTCACTGTCCACCAGGCCTGCAACTGTCAAGGGACTTTTGGTAACTGGGTATCCAGGTTTAAATGTGTGGGATTGTGGGGTCTCATATTAAATTTTCGGGAAACTAATACCAGCATGGGCAAGTGTAGTATTTGTGTTCCAGCTGATTTCATGCAGTTAGTTAGATAGCCAGGGCTCTGGACATTTAGGCTGGTATAATGTGATTTTCTGTCTGATTTAAAAACAGGTATCCACCCAGCTGGAGGGTTTTCACCAGCACAAACCAAATTGTTTATACATACTGTAAATAATAATGATATTGACTGAATAATCTCTTCTCCTGTGTTTCCCCATTCCTAATCCCTATGCCACCTGAATAAATATTGTTATTGGTTGTTTGCAGATCCTGCCTCATGAGCATATTATTATAGAGAGTCACTAACTGGTAAAGTGTTTGAAATGAGGCGAAATGTTATTGGATCAGGTGCCGGAGTGTCTAATGGATGCAGCGGGTGGTATGACATCCCATGGGGTTATGCCAGGTAACAGCTAGCCCACTTTAAGCTACACTTTGGGTGGAAGCACTGCACCAACAAAATCTTGGAAGAAAACTAGTTTTAAAGTAAGTTGGGAACCCAGACCCCTTAACCTTGGTCTGGCCAGGCAAGGCAGAGGTAGTAACTCTAGGAGTAGCACTGCCTAAGGGTTACACAGGCATGATGAAACTATAGCACACATTGTGACAACTGGTACTTCTTCAGCCAAGCAGGATACAGTGCCACCACAGATTCATGTCTGCCAGACAGTCTGAACCAACATTTTCTGGAAGCCATGTCACAACTGTAAAAACAGTGAACATACTGTACTTACCCAAACATAAAAAAAACATTTTTTTTGCACTTTTCCAAACTTTACACCACTACATTACAACTAACAAACACAAACTAGGCAAAAAAAAGAAAAAAAAATACAATCATAATTTGCCCTGAAGTTAACATTTATTTTTTGAAATGTGTCTAAGCCTGAAATCCTCTGCTCCCCACTGATCAGCAATCACTGCAGGTCATCCATGCCATATCCCATTCCCCTGCTGTGGTGCTTGTTTGCTTTCTGGCCCTCAGCTGCCCCACACCCCCCAAAACAAGGACTGACCAGGACCAGGAGCAATAAAATTATTTGATTTAGTTTAAAAAAAATTGAATTGGAATGCATCAAACAACTTTCAGTGATACCTGCCAGTGCATTGCACTGATGGGCTCACTCGGTGACAGCCAGTAGGCCAGCTGGCGGCTTCAACATTGATGATCTCAGTGACTGTCTGACCTTGGGTGGAGGAGAGAGGAAGAACTGGTTAATACCATTAATGATCTCCATCTCTGACTGACCTTGGGGTTGGGGGAAACAATAAAGAAAAGGGGCCTGAGAGATCACGTGATGCAGAGTGCTAAGTAGCAGCTCCCTCAAGAAGCTTCTGCCTCCGTTTCTTATTTTATCTCATTTTGGTGCTTTAATTCACTATTTTCTCTTGTTTCAGAGATTCTACGCTGTATAATAGCTGTTGCACTCTGGTCTGGTTATATTTCGAGTGGATGGAGGCTTATATGAAGAAAGCCCCACAGAAGCATACCCCTCCAGCAACTCCCGAGAAGGCCCCTAAGAAATCCAGGGCCTTGGGTGGTTCTGGGCCTGATCTTCTGAGCCAAAGTGGTGATCAGGAGCCTTTAACGCTGTCCAGATTTCTTGAGGAGTTTAAACCCTTTCGAGAGGAAATGAAGGATATGGCAATGGATTTGAAATCGCTATCCAGAAAATTAGATGAACTCTCACTGTCTGTTTTCGATAATGTAACCTGAATTGCTTCTATTGAGAAAAGAATTGGTAGTCTGGACCCTGAACTGGTTTCGATGCAGCAGAAATTGTCTCGTTTTGAAGCCAAGCTCAAGGACCTAGAGGGTTGGAGCCGAAGAAATAACGTAGTGGTTCTCGGTTTACCGGAGGGAGAGGAAGGCCAAAATGTTGTGGCATTTATTCAGAAGTTGGTTGAGCGGGTGGCTGGCCCATCTCCATTTGGCCCTGGTTACATTATAGAGCATGCCCACAGGGCTTTACGGCCTAAGCCACCCCTGAGGAACCCCTCCGCCCTATTGTGTGCTGGTTCCTGAATTATTTGGAGAAACAGTATTTCCTACAAAAAGTGCGTGCTTTGCAAGAGGTTCGCTGGGATCATATAAAGCTGAGAATCTCACAAGATCTACCCGTCTCAGTCCGCTTGAAATGCAAGGAGTTCCACCCTATTGCTTCTAAGCTAACTGCTGCAGGTCTGAAGTTTAGGACGAGTTACCCGGCCAGACTACAGATTTCAACTAATGGATCCTGGAAAAGCTATGAAGACCCTGAAGAAACTCTGAGGAGCCTTATGTCCATGCTGCCAGATCCCTTTAAGGACCCTTGAATGATGGTGGCACAGTATGAAGTATTGCACGGAGTCAAAAACTTGAACTTTTGTTTTTTCCCTTAGAGAAATTTTTGGAATGTAAAGACTTGGGCGATTGCATATACCGCAGTGGACTCGGGGGATCATCGCAGACCGCTCCGACTTTTCTTTTCTTTCCGTCTCATAATGGGCCCACGCTGGTCTGAAGCAGTGGACACTTGGGTTTGGGGCCTTCTTGGTGGGGGGGTTCATGAGACAGGTTTTTGGTGGCTACTTTTGTTGGGGGTTGAAAGAGCCCAGTTCGATTGGTTATGGACTAGTTTCTTGTTTTTTCCTTCTGGACTGCTACTGGGATGGTCCTGTGCTTTCTCCATTTTGGCTTTTCATTTGGTTGGGTCAGGGAATTGGCCACTAGAGGGTGTTCCAACCTCTGGGGACTTGCGAGGAAACTCTACTCGAGGAGGATTTAGCAGGGTTTCACTACTTAGCTGGGGCGTAGCACTCTCAATCTTTCAGGGAGGCCCTGTTCACCGGATACCAGCTTTTCCCATTTTAATTCTCACTCTTAACACAAGCTGGGGTACTTTTCCCTTCAGGTGTTTCTGGTCTGGTCCTGGTTCCTGGTGGCTCACCCTGCACTTCCGATCTCAATTTGGGTTACTACGAACATCTGGGTGATGAGATGGCGTTACAATAGTCCCCCTTTGACAATCTCTCTATGTCCATGCTTTGGCTGGACTGAGGCGAAGGCCCAGGACCATTCTCCTTGGTTGGGGGAATAACTGACAGTGTTTGGTTTCTGAAGACTGTGACCTGTGTGCAAAAGCACTAAATATCTGTGTTCATTATTGGGGGGCGATAGTAGAGGGATTAGAACCAGTACTGTGCTGAACATTGCTTGTGACAGTTTGTAGGGGAGCGTGGGGGGCTGGAGTACAGTTGGAGGGTGGGGGTTAGAGGTATGAGTGGTATCTATTTCTGGGGGGCTAGGGAAGAGGGTGGGTGTTACTGCAGTAACCAAGGGGATACATGTAAAGGGGATTTGCATCTCGTGTGCTGAGTGTAATTATTTCAGCTTGATATCTCTTCTGGATGGTGAATGAGTTAACATTCGTGTCTTGGAATGTTAAGGGGATCAGAAAGCAACATAAGCAATATCATGTTTTCAAACATTTAAGTCTGTTCAGTTCACAGATAACCTTTTTGCAAGAAACCCACTTATTAGAAGGGGAAGCTTTGCAATTAAGTAGGCAACAAGTGGGATCGATTTACAGTGCCCAGGGCACCACGAATAGTTGTGGGGTCATGCTCATGATTAACAGGAGTATTCCATTCTCTCCTACACAAGTGATCAAATATACTGAGGGTAGGTTTATCCTGGTCAAAGGTACCCTCCGGTCTGTCCCAATACTATTGGGCTGTGTTTATGGCCCTAATCTGGATGACCCCGGATTTTTCATGAGGCTTATATCTATCATTCTCCCAATGATTCCCATTAAAATTATTTTAGGGGGAGATTTCACAATCAAGTACTTGATTCTCATTTAGACAGACTGGGCAGTGGCCTGGGTGGGGCTACCCCTGGGCAGAAGGCATACAGGGATTTATTAGATCAATGTGGGCTCTGCGATGTCTGGCGTGTTTTACACCCTAATTCTAGGGAGTTTACCTTTAGGTCTATGGCGCATGGCTCGCAGTCCCGCATTGACTATTTACTTATTTCTCAGTGCCTCCTGCCCGGGGTGAAGACCTCCTCGATTCAACCTGGCCCAATTTCCGACCACTCACTAGTGGTATGCAGTTTGGTACTGCTCAATTCATTTAATAGGGAAACTAGATGGAAGCTCAATGATCAACTCCTTGAAGACGTTAAATATTGCAAACTTATTAGGGAAAAAAACGAATTTTTTTTCACTAAATCCTTTAGATGGTGTAAAACCTGATATTGTGTGAGGGGGCCTTCAAAGCCTTCATGAGAGGGATACTGATTGCATGGTGGTTGGTAGGAAAAGAGAGCGGGAGGAAGAGCTTAAATCCTTATTAACTCAAATCAGATCACTGGAAGTTAATCTTCCTGCTAATCCCCTAGATGAGGATACTCAGAAACTCCTGAAATTAAAGGATAAATACCTGGGGTTACTTCAAGAGAGAGCAGAACTAGCCATTATTCGTACCAGAGCTAAATACACTGATCAGGGGGAATTGCGTATTAAACAGGAATCAATGAGATTTATACCGCCTATCAGGTCAGTGGCAGATGGATCTCTTAAGATGTCTCCTACTGAGGTGGCTCAAGAATTTGCTACTTATTATTCTAAACGGTATAGCGACATGGAGCATCCTCCCTGCCCTGAAGATATACAAGGTTATCTAAGAGACTCCCACTTGCCCCTTCTCCCTGACAGGTGTGGTGATACTCTGGTTGTCCCTATTTCCCAGGAGGAAATTGTTAAGGTTATTAGTGAATTGCCTTCCAACAAGGTCCCTGGTCCAGATGGATTTTCTGCTTTATTTTACAAGGTCTTTCGAGCCCTTCTCTTACCAATACTTGGTCATTTATTTCAACACATCCTATCTGGGGCAGATACAGATCCGTATCTCTATAAGGGTCTGATTGTTCTGCTTCCCAAACCTGATAAAGACCTCGAAAAGATTCAAAGTTATAGACCCATCTCTCTTTTAAACCAGGATATTAAGATTCTCTCTAAAATACTGGCCAATAGGTTGGCACTGGTTCTTCCTGGGTTAATAGGTACAAATCAGGTTGGATTTATGAAAGGGCACTCATCTTCTGACCATTTGCGCACCTTGTCGCATGTCTTCTCGGCTACCAGGGATGTTGAGTTCCCTGCGGGCTTGGTCTCCCTGGATGCCGAGAAGGCATTCGACCATGTGAACTGGAATTTTTTGTTCCGCACTTTGGAAGCCTTCCACTTGCCTTCTCTGTTTATCTCCTGGATTGCCACCCTTTATAAAAACCCCTCTGCAAGAATTTCCACGAATGGGGCCTTTTCCCATCCTTTCTCGCGTCACTCAGGTACTAGACAGGGGTGCCCCCTCTCCCCTTTATTATTTAACTTATATCTGGAACCTCTTATCCAAAATATTCTCAATAATGATTCTATACAAGGGGTGAGAACTGGGCGGCATGAAGTGAAAGTCACTGCATATACTGATGATCTGTTAATACATCTGTCCCATCCGCTATCCTCCATCCCGGCCTTACCAAGGGAAGTGGCAAGGTTTAGTGCTCTATCTAACTATGAATTGAATGCCAGTAAGTCCCTATTTTTTCCATTAAATCACAAAGTCTTTAAGACTGATATTAGCCCCTTTGGGCTGTGTTGGACACCCAGGTCTTTCAAGTATCTGGGTATCAAACTTTCACGTAACCCCCTAGCATGGTTCAAGAAAAACCTAAATTCCTTATTGCAGGGGATTACACATGACCTTGAGAGGTGGTCTAAACTTCCTATCTCTCTGTGGGTCTGAATTAATATAATTAAAATGAATATATTTCCTAGGATTTTCTACCCGTTGTCCCTTCTCAATGCCTTTATTCCTTTACTCTGGTTCAAAAAGGTTCATGGTATTTTTACTAGATTCATCTGGGCCGACAGGTATCCCCATTTGGCTTATCATAAGCTGGTAGCCCCAATGATGGAGGGAGGCCTGTGAATCCCCCATCTGGCTATATATCATTGGGCTAGTCACCTTGTGAAATGTTCACGGTGGGTATCTCCCGGCCCATAGGAAACTCAACCTATCTGGCTCAAAATTGAATTGGATGCAATCAATGCCAAAAATCTGGACCCTCTCATGTTATTTTTTCTTAAGTTATCCCAAGTAAGTATGGCCGTAGACTGTCCCACAATAAGGACCTCCTTAAAGGTCTACTCACAGATATGTTCCTTTTTGCAGTACTCCACCCATCTGGACCTGGCCCAGTCTATCTGGAACTCTCCATCATTTACTATTAACAAGAATCAAATCTCCCATCTTTGGTTGCCTCAATTGGGAGAGGGGAAGCTCTTGACCTTTACTGATAGTGGGGGGCATTGGTTATCAGTGGAGGAGATGGTTAGGAAATTTCTCATCCTGACCTCTTCTTACTTCAAAGTCCTGCAATTGAGACATTTACTGGTAATCACCCTGGAGAGTACTCCTCCCTCTCAGAGTACCTCCTCTCTGATACCCAAGGTATCCCCACTTTCTGGATCTTCTGGTGTAATCTCTAAATTATATCAGGTTTTGTTTCATAAAAAATTTGGGGGTCCATTTGGGCCATCAAGATTTTGGAGTAACTTTCTCCCCCACCTTCAGCTGGATTGGCATTCTCTCTGGAAGTCATGTCATAAATTTATTTCTCAAGATAGACTGCGTCTCATGCAATATCACGTATTGCATAACTTATATTACTCCCCGGCTAAACTTCACAAGTGGGGCTACTTAGACTCTAACAAGTGCAATAAATGTTTGCAGGATGAGGGCACACTTTTTCACATGCTTTGGTCTTGTCCAGGAATCTCCACCTTTTGGGTTTCAATCCAAACTTCCTTAGACCCCTTGTTGGGCCTTCAAGAATATTTTTTTACCTGAGGTATGTGTTTAGGGGACCTGTCCTCTATTAGAGTCAAGGCATGTAAATTTCACATATCCATGGTCGCCTTGTCAGCTAAGAAAATAATTCTCCGTCATTGGAAAGACAGGTCCTCCCCTTCTTTCCTGGAATGGGTAAGAGAAGTATTATCCAATTTGAGCACGGAAAAAGCTATAACCAGCCTCCATAATAGATTGGCAGCTTATGCTAGAATTTGGGATCCCCTTCATTCACTAATTTCTCTGGCTCCAAACTAAACCTATACTAGGGTTGTTGCTTCTATATGGTTTTTTGATTAGAGGCTCGGCATCTACAGGTACTGAGATGGGTTACTGCAGTAAGGGAAGGTGGGGGGGCAGCATCTTTTTACTAGGTATCAATGAGACTCTATCAGTTTCTCTGTATGCTGCCTTTTATGGTGGAAAATGTATGAATAAACTTTAAATTACAAAAAAAAAGAAAAGGGGCCTGAGAGATGAAAAGTGAAGAGCGCAGTGTCCTTTACAGGCACATTACAAATTATATGTGAACTACTTATGGAAAAATGACACAAAGCATGTTTTAAAAGTCTTTTTTTTTCATTTTATTAAAAGGACTTTATTCATAAATGTTTTCACTTGAGGGACACATTTATAAGTGCAACAAGAAACAGCAAATTTTGGTTTATTACTTGATAAGATAACTTCCTAGGTGCTAAAGACACTCCACGCAAGCGCCTTGTACCTTATAACACAACTGTGGTGTGCTTTTATAAGGCAATATACCACACTCATCATGTTTTATTGCTTACATGAAAGTGTCTTTCAAATGTATTATATTAAAAGGCAGGCATCCTTGACACTGTGGTGCATGACATACTTCTGGGCAAAGGACATTAGGCATACACAACATGGATTGCTGAATGGCTTCAGGGAAAGCAACAACGGGCTGTGGAGGATGGATAATATTCCAAGTAGAGAGGGGTACCCCGTGGCATCCTTCAGAGAACAGTGCTGGGGCCACAGCTGTTCAAAATGTTCATAACTAATATGGAGGCTGAGATCTTAAGCAGACTTCTTAAGATCATTGATGACAGCTAGCCAAGTAGGGTACTCCCTCCAGAATGAGGACAAACCTTAGGAGCACATGAACAAACTGGGTAATTTGTATGAATTCTGGAGTCTGAGATTCGATGTAGATGAAACAAGCTTCTACATTTAGAGAGGAAAAACAGAGAAAGGACCTGACTGACACACTTTTAATGCTCCTACTGCTGTAGTGAAGCAGCATCAGGACTGGGAAGGGGGCACGTAATCTAGGCCACTGATTTATGGTAATTGATGTAATGAAATCCATTTCAGGATTTGAGAATTTGGGATTGCACCAGTAATTTCTTATCTCATTTCTGTATTTGACTGGTGTTGTTTCTTAAATCTTATGTTTTGTGCATACATAATCAGAATAAATGGAAGGCTTAATACATAGCAAACTAAATAAAACAAAAATGCCTGGCATTGCCCTATCTAACTGATGATGCCCCACCAGCTTATGGTCCTGCCCCTGTCTTACCCCTTTTATCAACTCGTCCCACCATCCCTTTATTTTTGCCCTCCGCCTCTTCTCCCTTACTTCCCCTCCCCTCACCCCTCTTCCCCCTTATTTCCTTCCCCGACTTCCCTATCTCTCTCCCTCACCCACCTCTTCCTCTCACCCCTGCTCTAAGGACCCCTCTCCCTCCCTCCCACTCTACCCTCCTCTTCCACACCCCCCACACATCTCCTTACCTCCCCTTCCCCACCTCTAGAAGGACAAAGCCATGTCTGTCTGCTTCCAATCCCTTACTTCTCAGCAGTTTTGGGGGCACTCTTGTCCCAAGCTGTTTTCTGCACTCTCCAAAGTATTGGACCACACTCTTGTAGTGTTGTTATCAATGGTAATTCCACAAGTGTAGCCATGAACCATTACTTGCTGACCTTGTACTTCTCTACTTGTTGTAATTGCAGTTATAACTTTAATGTTGATTTGTGTTCACCTGTACAGTATGTACCCTTTCTGTCATTATGTCATATATATTTGCTGACTTGGAGCCTTTGTAAACAAGCCCACAGCTCAAAGGTACTAATACTAAACTGAAATAAACAAATAAATAACTAAATAAATAAAACAAAATTAAAATAGCAGAGGAAAACAACAGTAAGAAAAATACAAGTTCTGCTGTTTCACTGATCTGGCATAAAATGCCAAATTCTATATAATAATTTATTTTTAAGTTTTGTGTAGGCAGTCCAAAATCTGGAATATTATAAGGTTTTCTGGCAAAGAACAAAAACCCATGTCCTTGGTCATACTAGACAAGGGGCTGAGACATGCCTAGTAGTGTGCTGCGCAGTCAAAAGGGCCAGCAAGATACTGGTGTGCACTAAACAAAGAGTGACCAGCTGGGCAGGAGAAAAGATGATACCATTTTATTAGGCTCTAGTCAGGCCCCATTTGAAGAACTGCATGTTATTTTTGGCTCCTCAGTGCAGAAGGGACATTAAGGCAGTCATAAGGTGCAACATAGGGCAAGCAAAATGATCAGAGGTATGGGGGGGATACTATGAAGAGAGGACGGTGACCCTTTGGACCTTCACCTCAGAAAAAAGGGTCTGAAAAGGAACATGATCTCAGTGTTCTTCACTCTCAAGGGTAATGTCAAGACTGAATAGGCAGAGATGTTTGCTGTGGTATCCTCCTACAAGCCATGGGGGCCCATCTTGAAGCTCTGGGGTGGTAAATTCCTTGGTAAGAATAAAAGGTACTTTTTCTCCCAGAGGGTTGTGAACCTATGGAACTATCTATCAGTTCAGATACCAGACATGAAGACAATACAGGCCTTCAAGGTAAGCATGGACAACTTTATATTTACTAGGGGAATCACAGAGCACCCTCTTATAGCAGTGTAGTTAAGGTATCTCTATAAATTAATACATATTTGCACAGCATACCTATTGATCCCTACTCGTAAAGTGGTGGGTGGTTTGAGGATTAGACATGATGGACCTAGAGTTCCTTTCAAATACATATTACTGTGTTTTAATTACTGGCCCTTATATATTATGTCTGGATAACCAGACTTTTAAATCATGTTACAACCACCAGGTTGATATTTTCCATTACAACCATGTGGTTGCAATCAGTGCCTGTCAATCAAAATCTCACCTCACAAAGCTCGTTGTCTATTAATCTGTGTGTGGGGGGCCGAACATGTTAGCTGACTTGGTGGCTCCATTGCTTCATTATTGAGCACCCAAATTAATTATTTCCCTCCAACCATCACACTCATAAAAGGTAATATTTTTTAAGTTTTTCCTATATCTATCTGGTGAATCCTGCCTTTGGAAGTGCTTTCCCCCCCACCTTCCTGAACCACCACTGTGGTGGCAGAATTTGTACATGCCCTATGGGCTTGAAGAGGCTAAATAGGCTGAACAGAAGCAAAAGAGGCTGAAGAGGTGGAAGTGGCTCAAGCAGCAGGGAGGCAGTATGAGCCACCAGCAAGTAAAGTCGTTCCCATGTTAAGTGCTAAGCCAAGGGGGGATAGAGAGTGAGAGAGAGAGAGAGCGAAGGAAGGCAGCAGTATGCACAGTGCATGCTGGATACTGCAAGCCACATCGCGGATGTTGGCAACTTATTGCAGTTCTCACTGAAATAAAAAAATTAAAAAAAATGAATGCCTCTACTGGAAAGAGAGACAGGCACTGTGTGTGTGTGTGTACGCGTGTGTGTGTGTCTTTCTTTCTCTTTCTCTCTCTCTCTCTCTGACATAAAAAATAGGGACTAGTAATTAAATAAAATAATCAGTAGAGCACATGTAAGAACTTTCAAATACCTCAAGGGGATAAATAAAGTACAAGCAGGCAGCATCTTTCAGAAAAGAAGATGCGTAAGAACTAGGGAAAAAAATATGAGGCTGGGGGGGAGACTCAGAGGCAATGTGAAGAAGTATTTTTACACACAGAAAAGGTGGTAGATGCTTGGAACAGCCTTCCTACAGAGGTTATATGGGCAAAAACAGTTGGTGAATTCAAAAATTCTTGGGAGAGGCAAAAGGCAACCCTAGTGACAGGAAAAAGAGTGTAAGCTACAGATCAATTAAGATCTGCAGTATACTGTATGCAGTAGGTAGGGAAATGGGCAGACTGGATGGGCCTTGCAGTCCTTATCTGTCATAAAATTCTATGTTTCTAAGTATTACATGGGTGCGTATGTGTAACACCAGAACTTTACACACACCTTTGGAATGGAATGCTTTTACAAAACACCCTCAAGCTTCACGCTCGGTGTTTATGTAGCATCCCACACCTTAGATGTGTGTAAAATTCTGGTTACAAACACTCACCCATGTATTATTCTATATTTAATATACTATAGGGACAACAGAAAAAAGGTAAAAGCAACTAGTCAGATAACTACAGAGTTGTGTAAATATAATTAACAATGTCAGAGGATGAACCAGTTGCTTATTAATTATTCAGTACTGAACAAGATTTATGACAAGTGCTTAAAAGGAAAAGATTGTAGGCCAGATAATTCCAGACTATGGCAGCAAAATTAAAAAGCAAGAACTGCATAGTTCTTTAAAATGTATAATGACATATGCTGAGAAACAACTAGTAAATGAGTCCTTATTTTGCGTGGTTTAAAAAACTATTTGTAGCTTTAAATAATTCATACTTTATATATGACATAATGTTGTATAATTTCCATGTGATTCCAGCCTTTCAGGACAGCAATCAGAAATAAGCATGGGGTGTGCTGGATTCTGTACCTCTACAAATACCATTTTTAAAATTATCAAATGTGTAATACGAATGACTAGTGAGGTTTCAAAGTGAATTCCTCTATATACCTTCTATCCATTTACTTTCTTCTAGCCACATTTCCAGCCAGAGGTGCAGGGTGGTCTTATTTTTTTGAAGCCAAGTCACCTTCATGTCTCAGCTGCAAGAGCTGCTGTTCAGAAGCAGAAGCTAGACACTCTAGAGTACTTGACCTATCAAGAAAAGCGGGGCGAGCGGGGCGCACTGAGACTGGTTTGGTGCGTTAACAAAGCAGAAGTACCAAACAATACTTGATCTATGCAGTGTGTTCACTCTGTATCAGCCATGGGTAACTATAGCGCTAAATCATTCCTTGACCTAGGCCTCCTGATCTGTAGCACTCAAGCTACCCTCATATTAGCAGTCTAGGTCTGAATAAATAGCCTATCATGCCACCATTTTAATGATATGGTAAGATTATCTCAATTTGCTTGTATACATACTCCAAGCAGATTGAAATTAAAACTGATTTCAACACACAAGGTAGAGCTGATGTAAGACTATTTTTTCTCTGTTTCTTGCCAATGGTAATTGGTCTGAACTCATTATATTCTAGATGATTTTTGGATAAGGGAGTGCTGTGTCTTTCTCTGACATTGTTATTGTACTGTACTGTATTGCTATAGTCTCCGTTACTTTTTGTTTACTGCATATAGAATAGAAGATGGGTGACCATCCACAACAAGGCTGTGCTTCCTTCGAAGGAGTCTTGAGAGGTCTCTGTGATGCCGTTGACTCCTGATATGGAAACACAGCTTTAGTTGTGGATGGTCACCCATCCACTATTTTATATAGTATATGGTGACCCGAAATGTGGAAAGTGTAATTTCACAAGGTTCATACCTTGTGTTCACGGTGCTCCTGCATCGGTCCTCGGTACATTGATATTCTCGCCACTCCTGTCCTTGAAGAATTCAGTCCTCCTCGATGCAGTCCTACCCCCAAAGTTACCGGTTCTCTTTGCTGCAGTTCCACTCTGCTCCAACCCCTGTAACTGTGCCAGTAAATAAAAAAAAGTAAAAAATGAAGAAACACTGAAAACTGATAGTTTGGATACACAGAGCTGACCATGGAGTCCGTGTCCAAACTGTGCTAGTGAACTGTTGCCCCAATGGCTCGCTAAGTGCCGCTGCCATTTAATACTGTATTTTCTGAAGCCCACATCGAATCAGCCAATCAAGTGGCAGAACAAGTCTGAAAAGTTGTTATACTATCAATCTGACATCAGAATGATAGTACACTAACTTTTTTGATAATTGAACTGTCCT
This sequence comes from Neoceratodus forsteri, assembly GCA_016271365.2. Taxonomy (NCBI): domain Eukaryota; kingdom Metazoa; phylum Chordata; order Ceratodontiformes; family Ceratodontidae; genus Neoceratodus; species Neoceratodus forsteri. Next base: position 677,733,872 of record CM028130.1, read on the forward strand.
ACAAGATTTTGAAAGCCACGGCTTTCTATTCATAATAAGCCCTAACCATATACTATAATTAATTTCTAATCACCCCTGAAAAAGGGACAATGTCTTAATGGGCTTACCCCATTCCTAAAATACAATAAATAAATAAAGAATGTTCCAAAATCAGTTACCAGGGGCTCCACATCAGCTGGTCTATATAAATACAAGATTAAATGAAGTTGTGGGGATTATTCAGTAATAAAAAAGAGAGACAGCAGCCTGACTGTAGCTCTACATAATTAGTTAAAATATTTATGCTTTGATATAAAAGTCTTGGTAACCAGGAAAGGCACACTGAGCCAAGGTTCCTTTCCAGGTGTGACCCGGGGCAGGGGACAGGGACAATAAATGACATCATATACAGGAGGATATACATACAAGGAAGTGCTATCAATGTCATAAAAACAATATTTACATTGATGTGAGAAACATTACTCCTCATGGTTAATACATGTTGAGGCTAATATAGCAATAACCTACAATATTTACAATGACTTGAAGACATTGCACAAATATTCTACAGACTAAAATTAGCAACTGGAGGACTCCCATGTGAGTTGTAATCTGTTAGGACTGCCAGCAGAGGGGAGCAAAGAGAGGTGAGGCTACAGAGGGGTATACAAGGGAGGGAGGGTAAGTAAGGCAGAGGGTGTTAGGGGAGGTAGTGGATAGCTAGGATGGTTGGGGAAAGGAGGGACATATTAACTCAGGTGTGAGGAGTGGGGAGCATGTGGGTGGCTAGGGAGGTTGGAGAAAGTTGGGGCATGATTGACTCAGGAGTGAGAAGTGGGCAAGCATATGCAGTGGGGGAGGGGGAGTAGTTTGAAGTGCTTTTTATGGCCGCAGTAGGCAGATCCTGCAGATGTTTTGCATGTACAAAAGGAGTGACATCATGTTTTCTGTCCATGGAACTGACTGAAGATGTAAATAGTCTCTTCCACCTTATCCTCCTCCAAGCAATGTGTTCCGCCCTCAAATAAATACGCTTTCATTTTAGTCAATGATTGTGTGGTACTATTTTCTTTCTTAAATGGGTGGTACAAGAACTGGAACCTGAGTAGTGGAAGGCAGCATTTGTTTTTTTTTTTTGGAGTAAGATCCACCCCCTCCACCCAAGAAGCTCCTAAAGATCCACCCCCAACTTTTTTTTTTATTCATGTGGGAGGGGCATGAGGTGGCTCTATCATGCTGTTACAAGACACACTAGTTTGGGACCTGTATCAAACAACAGAATAAGTCTGTGAAGTTGTGAAACCCCTGCCTTTTATTAAGGACTAGGAGAACAGAAGATACTTAATGCCGTTATTAAGAACCAAGAGAACAGAAGCTTTTAATGCCTTCAAACTGACTTAAAAAACATTTGGAACAAATGATTATCACAGCCACCTGGGGCCTCAGAAGGAGACAGCAAGTGAAACTACAACTCCAAGGAAAACATAGACACAGCATTTTAATTTACAGTAAGAGCTGCATGCTTTCTTGAGCATTTATATACTAAAAACATAAAGTTCAGCCTTTGGGATTAACAATATTTGTTTACCATATTCAATATATAGTTTATATATAATTTGTCTTTTTAGTAGTTTCAAAACTTTGAAAGCATTGGTGTTAGTAATGCATTTAGAAATACATTTTTTAATTGTCTTTAAGTTAAACATGCAGTTTCATGTCAGGGCACTTTTTTGGGGGGGGTTCAAATTATGTTAATTCTGGGCACAGTAGTTGATAAACACATACTTTGATGATAAAGTGTATTTTTTCTTGTAAGTTTGAAAAGCATGCACTAGAAAACATTGAACAGGAAAACAATTGTTGATTTTAAAAGCTTTCTGAACAGACCTGACATAAAAAAAAACAACTCAACTGTATTTTTTATTTCATTTTAATGGGGCACTAGAAACAGCATGTTAACATTTACTCCCAGGAACCTGTTTTTCAGGTTTTTTTATTGCATCATGTCCTAGGCAATCTTCCCAGAGTGCAGTTTGTCAGAGAACATTTTTTTGGGGAGAAGGTTCAAATTATTTTAATCATGAAGCATTGGTTCTAGTAATGCATTTAGAAATACATTGTTTAATTGTCTTTACAGTTAAATATGCAGTTTCATGTCAGGGCACATTTTTGGGGGGAGGAGGTTAAAATTATTTTAATCCTGGGCACAGTACTTGGTAAACATAAACTTTGATAATAAAGTGTGTTTTTAATTTTTTGTTGTAGAAGAAATAGAGAACTCCCTGTTGTGGTTGTGCCAAGTTCAAAATTAGAAATGCTGCTATGACACACAATGGGACAGCACACATCTCATTTCAATGGAGTAAGCAGGCCTCGTTCATTTTCCATTTATGTGGATTCAGTGATTACCGTTGGCACATCTTGTTATACTAGTGCTAAGACAACTCTTTATTGAAAATATAGGTGTCTCAATACAAGATGATAAAAAGCAGCTAGAAAAAATAACATCCATGTAGAATTCTTACATATTTGTTTAAGACACCAGCTCAGTGTCCCGCTGTTAAAAATCCCAACTGATGTTTTACACTTTGCGCATCCTCAAAGTACTGTGCAGCAATTTGTTAACTATAATTTAAGTTCTGCCAATGTGTATAATAACCTGGCAATGGCCTTCCATTGATCCAGTTCTTAATTACATGCCTACATTGCTTTGGCATACAGTTGCTAGGTAACCATAATGTCACCTGTTACACATTCATTCTTTGGCCCCTAAATGTCAAAACAGTCCATTATACACACTTAAAACAGGCATTTAAAATATGTTCTTTTCAGGCTAGAACAGGAGACAAGATCAACATGAAATTTTTTCCATTTCAAAAATGGAAGCTGCAGTCCCAAACAACTCTTGCCTCCCCACCCTCCACCGATTGTTTTACCTCTGCATGTGTCATTGCTAGAATGAATGATCTGTATTTTTTTTTTTTATAACAGCCTTCTGTCTAGCCAACTAAGGAGCACACCTTGCTCCTGGGGACACGTAGTACACCCCAAACCATTGACTGTCATAATTTACATTAGTCCGGTCAGAAGAAAAGTGTTACTTCTTTTTATCATTAAATTAAAAAAAGAGAAGAAAGGCCTAATATCTTGAAACAGATTTAAGAAAATTTATTCTGCACTTACTTTGAAATATTTTTTCAGGTCTCCTCTTTATAACCAGAGCTGCTGATGTCACAGTGAAAACTTTGAAAAAACTAATAACTTGGTACAACTCAGCTTACATTTTAAATATATTCTGTAGATTTCTCCTGCCTATCTTTTATTACAGAGGAAATTTAGATTAATATATGATCTTTATCTGTTAAGAGTTCATCTGCCTCTGTAGCTTACTCCCTACTTCAACTCATAATGCTATGTTGTGACATCACAGTCTGCTGCCATGAGAGTAACTGTGATGTCACAAGCCATGCATTATGACCTCAGGTAGGGAGAAAGCACCAGGAATGCATGAACACTTCAGGAGCAGAGGTCCTTTTTTCATGCAAATGGCCTCAGTAAAAAATAATGGGGGGAAAATACAGAACTAATCTGAAATATAAACTGATGTGTCTAAATATTATGTTTTCTTTCACTTATTCTGAAGGCGTCAGATGCTCTTTAAGACTGGCACTCTGCTTGGGGGAGGGTGCTCATTGGTGCAAGGTGGCAACATGTATGTTACATGTATGTTTCAGTACTTAACTGTAACACAATTGCTTTCATTGTTTTTCCTGTACTATAACTGTTTTAAGACATTCCAGTACAAGCTTAAACCCATAGGTGATTACTGACAGCAAAATAGTGCTGCTTGAAAAGTTTTTCAACCCAAATTAGTGAACGTGACTGTGACTCTAGGGGCAGTTGCCTCTCCAAAGACTGTCATGACTATAACTTCTCCCTCTGTCTGTCTGTCTATCTGTATGTCAACCTATGTATTTATCTATATTTCTATCAGTTGCATCTGTTCGTATTTTTACCTACTGTATTTGTAAAATAAACATGCATATCACATGTGCCTGCACTCTGAACACACACTTATGATACAGTGCATATTTGTACTCCTCTCCTGTATAGACTTCATACTGTCCTGATATTCCCATTATCACTGGCATAACTACATTAACCTTATGAACAGTGACATAGAAACATAGAAGATGACAGCAGATAAGGACTGCAAGGCCCATCCAGTCTGCCCATTTCTTTTTCTACCTTATGGATGTGCCATCGGCCTTTGCTCTGTCAATGGCCTATCTCTTCATACTCATCTCTATTGCTTCATTATGCCTATCCCATGCCTGTCTGAAGCCCTGCACTGTATTCATATCCCCCCCTTCCTGAGGTAGGCCGTTCCATGCATCCACCACCTTTTCTGTGAAACAGAATTTCCTCACATTATCCATTAATCAGCCTCACTCTAATCTCATGCTGTGTCCTCTTGTTCTGCTATTTTTCTTATACTGAAACATGTTAGACTCTTTTACCTTGTTAATGCCCTTAAGGTGTTTGAATGTTTCAATCATAACACCTCTCTCCCTCCTTTGCTCTAGGGTATACATACTGAGCTCCATTAAACTGTCCTCATATGTTTTCTGATGCAGTTCCTGCACCATTTTGGTTGCCCTTCTCCTGACTGCCTCAATTTGGTTAATGTCCTTGTGAAGGTGTGGCCTCCAGTACTGCACGCAGTGCTCCAGATGGGGCCTAACCAATGTCTTGTAAAGGGACTATTACCTCCCTCTTACGACTTGTGATACCCCTACTAATAAACCCCAACATTCCCCTAGCTTTACCTACTGCTTTAGTGGCCTGCTTGGATGATTTCAGGTCGACTCCTTATAAAAGTTACTATCACATTTTCTCTCCAAATGAAGTCCATCATTACACCTGACTGCTTGACATCAACACATTACTTAAATATAATTTACATCACTGCATGGACAAACCCTCTGTTTTTCTCTATAAAACTATGTAAATAATCCCAAGACTGAACCTATGCCAGCCATTACCTTTTCATGTAATGCCACCTATTCTACCTGTCAAACTTATATTGCTTACCATTCCTTCCATTGAAATCTACACCTCCATATCTTTTCCTAATAATGTGTCTGCCTTCCTTAGAATGCAAAATAAAACAAATCTTTCTAGTTAAAAATCATTGTGTTGTTTCTCCATGTCTCCTTAACAGTTCCACACAACCTCTCTAACTTCATTATGCAGCTGTGGTGGATCTGACCAGATTTTGTTGAGGGTTGCTGCGATCGGCAGAATGTGGACTGGAGAGGAAGGCTGTTTCAAGGGGCTGGGAGCCAGTAAGCAAAAGATAATTTCCCTGAGAGTGAGAGTGGTTGGGGCAAAACAAAGGAGCGGTGGTTGCGGTTGAGCAGTGAGCATCTTGTGCTGGAGGCAGAGGCTAGTAGCAATGAAAGGTAGGAGGGAAGGTTTCCAAACCAGTATTTGGTGATGAAGGTGGTGCAATAGGCAGGATGGTGGTTGGCAAGGTGGGGGGGGGGAGATGTGGCTTGATAGAGGGAGCAGTGATGAGTGTGGTAAGGGAGGTCTGTGATGAAATGGCAGAAAGCATGGAACAGAGGATCCAACTTGACTTTTAATGATTAGGGCGCCAAGCTATAAACTACGTCTGCATAGTCAATAGAAGGGAGGATGAGCTTTGAGATGAGTTTCTTTCTGATGGGGATTGAGAGGCTGTCCTTATGTCTATACAGCATGCCTAATTTAGAATGCAGCTTCTTATGGATAGAAACATAGAAACAGAGAATCTCTCAGCAGATAAGGACCATACAGCCCACCTAGTCTGCCCATTTCCCTACTTGGTTTGGCAATCCCTACTCTTATCTGGACTGCCTTGCCCTGCTCTGCTGTACAGCAGGGTGCCTTTATGCTTATCCCATTCATTTTTGAATCTCCATACTGTTTTTGCTTCCACCATCTCCACTGGTAGGCTGTTCCATGGATCCACCACACTCTCTGTGAAAAATACTTCCCAGCATTCCCCCTAAGCCTCCCTCCTTCCAGCTTCATGTTATGTCCCCTTGTCCTTGTCCACTTTCATTTTTGAAATATGCTCACCTCCTGTACCCTATTTATTCCTCTAATGTATTTGAAACTCTGTATCACATCCCCTCTCTCCCTTCTCTCTTCCAGTGAATACATGTTTAGTTCCTTGAGTCTTTCCTCATAAGTCTTGTGGTGCAGTACATGTATCATTTTTTTACTCTTTTTCTGGACTGCATCCATTCTGTCTGTGTTCTTCATGAGATGCAGTCTCCAGAATTGGGCACAATATTCCAGATGAGGCCTCACCAGTGATCTATATAGTAGCATCACCACTTCATTCCTTCTACTGGTTCTGTCCCTTCCTATGCACCCCAGCATTCTGTTTGCCTTCCCTACTGCTTTTTCACATTGTTTGGCTGACATCAGGTCATCGGATATGATAACCCCCAGGTCTGTCTCCCGACTTGTGGTGGCTAGAACCTGCACCCCCTCATCCTGTATTCTTGTCTTAGGTCTCTGTGTCCCATGTGCATTATCTTGCACTTCTTAGCACTGAAATCCAACTGCCAAACTCTTGACCATTCTTCAAGTAGTCTTAGATCATTTCTCATTTTATCTAGCCCCTCTTGTGTGTCAGCTCTGTTTCAGGTCTTGGTGTCATCTGTAAACAGGCAAACAGGCATAGGTTCCCCTCCAGTCCCGCTGCAATGTTGCTTATGAAAACATTGAATAGAACTGGACTAACCCCAATCCTTGTGGAACCCTGCTGGTCACCTCCCCCTCTTCTGACTTTATGCCATTTACTACTACCCTCTGAGTCCTGCCTTTTAGCCAGTTTCCAACCCATTTTACCACTTTAGAGCCCACACCCAGATTCCCAAATTTGTTAAGCAACTTTCTATGAGGAACAGAGTTGAAGACCTTACTGAAATCCAGGTAGGTCACATCCACTGCCCCTCCCTGATCCACCACCCTGGTCACCCAGTCAAATAAATTGATAAGATTAGTCTGACAGGACCTACCCTCAGTGAATCCATGCTGCCTTGGGTCTTTTGCAACACTTGACTCCAGGAACTTCACTACCCTCTCCTTTAGTAGGGACTCCATCAGCTTCCCCACCACTGAGGTTAGGCTTACAGGTCTGTAATTGTCTGCCTCCTCCCTACTTCCAGTCTTATGCAGGGGAACCACCTCTGCCCTCCTTCAGTCCCCAGGTACCTCCCCCATCTCTAGTGATTGGTTAAAGAGGGTTGTCAGTGGACCTGCTAGGACTTCCCTGAGTTCCTTCAACACTCTAGGGTGAATCCCGTCTGGCCCCATTGCCTTGTCTGTCTTTACTTTTCCTAGTTTCTCCAAGACTCTATCCACTGTAAATGGACTGGTGTCCACCTCTCCCCCCGTATATCTTTCCTTGTGAGTCTTGGCCTTTCCCCTGTCTCTTCCTTGGTAAATACAAATCAAAAATATTTGTTCAGTATCTCAGCTTTTTCAAGATCATCCTCAACCCACCCACCCTCTCTCTTCTTTAGCCTGACAATACCATTTCTGGTCTTACATAGAATTTGATGGCAGATAAGGACCGCTTGGCCCACCTAGTCTGCCCATTTCCCTATCTAATGGATAAGCTGCAGATCCTAGTTAACAGCCTACATGCTCATACCCACCCACTAGAATTGCTTTTTGTCTGTTCCATGTATTCTTGAATTGCCCCACTGTTTTTGACCCCACAACCTCTTCAGGAAGACTGTTCCATGCATCCACAACCCTATCTGTGAAAAAATACTTCCTCACCTTAGCTCTGAGCTGTCACCCCTCTATCTTTGTATTGTGCCCTTAGTTCTTGCACATCTCTTTTTCTGAAAAATGCTACCCTCTTGGACTTTGTTGATTCCCTTGAGGTTCTTGAAAGTTTCTATTATGTCCCCCCTCTCCCTCCTCTCCTCGAGGGTATACATATTAAGCTCCTTTTGTCTCTCTTTGTATGTCTTCTGGTGCAGACCCTGAACCATTTTGGTTGCCCTCCTCTGGACAGCCTCTGCCCTGTCTATGTCTTTGTGGAGGTGGGGTCTCCAGAACTGCACGCAGTTCTCCAGATGGGGTCTCACCAACTGTCTGTACAGAGGGATAACAACTTCCTGTTTTCAACTGGTGATGCCACTCCCTATGTATCACAGTACCCCCCAGCGTTCCTTACTGCCTTCTCACATTGCTTGTCCACTTTTAGGAAATCTGATATTACTACCTCCAGATCCCTTTCCATTTTTGTTTGTTGTCAGTATCTCACCCCCCATTGTGTACTCTTCCCCTGGGTTTTTGTTTCACAGGTGCATTACTTTGCACCTTTTTGCATTGAATCTAAGCTGCCATACATTTGACCATTCCTCCAACCTTGCCAAGTCCCTTCTCATCCTTTCATAGAAACATAGAAACATAGAAGTTGACAGCAGATTAGGACTGTAAGGCCCATCCAGTCTGCCCATTTCTTTTTCTACCTTATAACTGTGCCATCAGCCTTTGCTCTGTCAATGGCCTATCTATTCATACTCAGCTGTATTGTTCCCTTATGCCTATCCCATACCTGTTTGAAACCCTCCAATGTATTCATATCCACCACTTCCTAGGGTAGGCTGTTTCATGCATCCACCACCCTTTCTGTGAAAAAGAACTTCCTCACATCACCCCTTAATCGTCCTCCCTCTAATCTTGTGCTGTGTCCTCTTGTTCTGTTATTTTTCTTATATTGAAACATGTTAGACTCTTTCACCTTGTTAATGCCCTTAAGGTGTTTGAATGTTTCGATCATATCACCTCTCTCCCTCCTTTGCTCTAGGGTATACATATTGAGCTCCATTACTCTGTCCTCATATGTTTTCTGATGCAGTCCCTGCACCATTTTGGTTGCCCTCCTCTGGACTGCCTCAATTTGGTTAATGTCCTTGTGAAGGTGTGGCCTCCAGTATTGCACACAGTACTCTGGATGGGGCCTAACCAGTGTCTTGTAAAGAGGGATTATTACCTCCCTCTTTTGACTTGTGATACCCCTACTAATAGACCCCAACATCCCCCTAGCCTTATATACTGCTTTAGTGGTCTGCTTGGATGATTTCAGGTCATCGGTGATGATGATGCCCAAGTCTCTTTCATCCCTTGTGACTGCCAACAACTCCCCTCCCAGCCTATAGGTGGCTTCCGGATTTCTCTTCCCTATGTGCATGATCTTGCACCTCTTTGCATTAAACCCCAGTTGCACTCTTCCGACTATTTTGCTAGTTTATCCAGATCTCTTCTCATTCTGCAAACCCCATTTGGATCATCTGCCTCTGTTGCAGATCTTGGTGTCATCTGCAAAAAGACAAACCTTCCCCTCCAGTCCCTCTGCAATATCACTGATGAAGATATTGAAGAGGACTGGCCCCAGCACTGATACCTGAAGTACCCCACTTGTGATTTGCATCTCTTCTCACTGTATACCATTTACCACCACTCTCTGTTTTCTGCCCACCAACCAGTTCGCCATCCAGTTGACCAACTTCTGACCCACCCTAAGCCTACCCAGCTTATTAATCAATCTTCTATGAGGAACAGAATTGAAAGTTTTGTTGAAGTCAAGGTAGATGACATCAACTGCTCCTCCTTGGTCCACCACTCTGGTTACCCACTCAAAGAAATCTATGAGATTAGTTTGACAGGACCTTCCTTTTGTAAACCCATGCTGTCTTGGATCCTGTGCTCCTATAGATTCCAGGTGTCACACCATCCTTTCCTTAAGGAGTGCCTGCATAATCTTGCCCACTACTGAGGTAAGAATGACTGGTCTGTAGTTCCCAGCCTCCTCCCTGTTACCACTCTTGTGGAGCGGGATCACATGAGTCCTTCTCCAGTCTTCTGGGACCTCTCCTGTGCTCAGAAACTCACTAAACAGTTCTGATAATGGCTCTGCAAGTCCCACCCTTAGCTTCTATTGTACCCTGGGATGTATGCCATCAGGTACCATTGCCTTGTCCACCCTGAGCTTATCAAGCTCTTGTTGGACCCTTTCTTTTGTGTAGGGACTTGTGCACACCCCCCCCTTGTCTCCATGGTTCTGAGCTATGGGCTTTGCCCTACCTTCTCTTCAGTAAATACTGAGCAGAAGTATCTATTTAGGATACATGCTTTTACATGGTCCTCCTCCTCACATGCCCTCTTATCTCCTTTGATCTTAGCAATACCCCCTCTGGACTTTCTCCTTTCACTAATGTATCTATAGAAAATCTTGTCACCTTCTTTTACTGTCTGTGCTAGTGTTTCCTCAGTTTTGGGCCTTTGCCCGCCTTACTGCCTTCCTGATTCCCTTAGGAAGTTTGATATGCCTCCCATCTTCATCCCACTGTGTTTCCTTATATTTCCTGAAGGCCAGCCTTTGGCTCTGACCTTTCTGCTACTGTTTTTAGAACCAAAGTGGTTTCTTCTTCTTTGCACTTCCTTTTTCTCTAACACAATGGGATGTTGCTTCAAGTATTGCATCCTAATGCTTGCCCACTTTGCCTGTACCCCCTCACCTGTATTTCTTCTTGCCAGGGCTAACTTAACTCTGTTGGCCATCTTATCAAAGTCAGCTCCTCTGAAGTCTCATATTTTTGCCTTGGAATGGGATGATTTAGTTCTAGTGGCCAAACTAAACCATACCATGTGATGGTCACTGGCCCCCAGGTGACCTTCTACTTGGAGATCTGTGATCCTTTCCCTGTTAGTCAGTACTAGATCTAGGGTAGCCCAATCTCTTGTGGGTTGTTGTAAGTTGTTTGAGGCCTTCCCCCAGCAGGGAACCCACCATTTGTCTAGTTCTGGCAGATGTTCCTGCTGGTATTGACCGATCTGTATCTGGCATGCTGAAGTCTTCCATAATCAGAACCTCCTCTTTAGCTGTCATGTTTTGTATATCTTTTAACACTTATGTGTCTATGTCCTCCCCCTGGTCAGGGAGCCTGTAGACAACCCCAGTTCTTATGGCTGTCCCACTTCCTGTTTCTAGGGTGACCCACAGTTCTTCTGGCTCCTTATGTGTATTCTGAATTTCTGTTGCTTTGATATTTTCATTGACATACAGGGCCACTCCACCCCCTTTTTGCACCTCAGTCTCTTCTGAACAGTACATAGACAGGTTCTGAAGTCTCCCAACTATGGTTACTTGTAAACCATGTCTCGCTAATTGCTACTATGTCGAGTTTAGCCTCTGTCATTACTGCCTGCAGGTCTGGGATCTTGTTTCACAGGCTGTGAGCATTTGTGTACATGATTTTCCATTGGCAGATTTCGGTGTGTTAGTTGTTGGGTGAGGTCTGTCGTTTGCCCTGGGTGTCATTTGGGGACACTTTCTGTATCAATCCTGTTGCAAATTTTTGTGTTGTCTGCAGAGAAACATACTTTTCCTTCCAGTCCCTCTGCAATGTCATTTTAAAGACATTAAAAAGGACTGGACCCAGTACTGAACCCTGTGCTACCCCACTAGTAACCCTCCTTTCTTCACAGTGGCCTCTGTTCATTATTACCCTCTGTACCCTGTTGGCCAGCCAATGTTTTACCCAGCCTACCACCCTGGGACCCACTCCCAGGCTGGCTAAGTTATTTATTAAACTTTTGTGCTGGACTGTGTCAAATGCCTTGCTAAAGTCTAGGTAGGCCATGTCCACAGCCCCTCCCTGGTCTACTATTTTGGTCACCCAGTTAAAGAAATCAATTGGATTCATCTGACATGACCTTCCAACTGTGAATCCATACTATCTTGGGTCCTATGCCCCATTGACCTCTAGGTACTCAACAATTATTTCCTTCAGAAGTGATTCCATCATTTTCCCTATCACTGAGGTCAAACTGACAGATCTGTAGTTTCCTGCCTCTGTCTTGCTCCCACTTTTGTGAAGGGGAATCACATCTGCCCTCCTCCAGTCCTCAGGTACCACACCATCCTCCCATGATTTGTTAAAAAAGGGTAGTCAATGGTGTTACTAGTTTTCCCTATAGTTCTTTTAGAATTCTAGGGTGAATCCCATCAGGGCCCCTATTGCTTTGTCCACCTTCATTTTTAGGAGTTCTTCCAAAACCCTTTCTTCTGTGAAAGGACTGACATTGACCTTCCTACCCAGAGTGCTTGTATTGACTGGATTAGGTACCTCCCCCTCCTCTTCCTTTGTGAATACTGAGCAGAAGTATTTGTTCAGTATCCCTGCTTTTTCACTGTCCCTCTCTGCTCACCCACCCTCCTCTTTATTCAACCTCAGTATCCCTCCCTTTGTCTTTCTTCATTCACAAATGTACCTATAAAAGGTGTTATCCCCCTTCTTAACTGAGTTGGCTATCTTTTCCTCAGTTTGGGGCTTTGCTATTCTGACTGCCTTCCCTACTTCCTTCTGCTTTAACTGGTACAGCTCTCTATCCTGCTCCTTCTGTGTTTTCTTACACTTCCTGAATGCTATATTTTTCTCCATATCCTTCCCCACCACCTCTTTTGAGAACCATAGTGTTTTTTCCTTTCGTTTTGATTTATATGTTTCACACAAAGGCTTGTTGCCTCTGTGATGGCAGTTTTGATGTTTCTCCATTGTTGCTCCACCTCTCTTTCTTGCCTATTTATTTATTTATTTAAACATCAGTTTAGAAACCTTTGAGCCAGAGGCTCATTTACAAAGGTACCTCGTCACACAGAGGACATAAGAACAATAGTACAAGGGACAACAGCAATTACACAAAAAAGATACAATTCAGTTACACTTTTGTTACAGTAGAACTCATAACCCATGAGCAGGACAGCCTAGGGTGCAACGGGGGTTGGGGGGTGCAGGTACAGGAAGCAGGGGAGAGTGACAGGGGAAGAGGATTAATAAGGGAGGGAAGGGGGGGTGGTGGGAGCTGCTCAGTGAGCATTGTCAGCAGTGCGTATATTTTTTTTTTTTTTTTTTTTAGGTTAGCGGCAGTTACATTTGCATGAGGCAAGTAGGAAATTTCTGAGCCTGGGCTTAAAGCAAGCTAAAGTTGGTGAGTTTGAGACACTGGCAGAAAGGGAGTTATACCAGTAGGGTGCATGGTAGGGGAACGCCCTCTGCCCTTGAGAGGTCCTGGCTCGCGGAATAACTAGGGTTGCTCTTGAGGAGCTGCGGGTGTTTAGGGTCGGTACAGATCTGTGAATTGTGTTGGATAGGCCTATGGGGGATAGGCCCTGCAGGGCTTTAAATGTGAGCTGGCAGGTCTGATACATGAGACGCTCGTCCAGGTTGAGTAGGGTAGCCAGGGTATACAGCTCACATGTGTGAGTGAGTCTGGAGGCACCGTGATAAGTCTTACAGGCCTTGTTGAGTGTAAGGCGAACCTTGTTGAGGGCAGTCTGGTCTGCTGAACCATAGACTGGAAGGCCATAGTCAATGAGGGATATGACAGAGGAGGTGACAGTCAGGCGGAGGGCATCAGGAGGGAGGCATTTCTTGTGCCGGTAGAGAATGCCTAGCCACGAGTTGGCGGCAGAATTTAGGGTAGATATATGTCCATGGAAAGAAAGTGCAGGGTCAAAGGTTATTCCAAGATATTTATAGGACTGAACAGGGTCAATGAAGTTGTTGGGTGTGGAGTGGATGGATAGGGGAGCTTACTTACGTATTGAGGTGGGAGAAGAGCATCGCTTTTGTTTTCTTTAGGTTAATAACAAGTCGATGCTCAGTGAACCAGGTCGCTGCAGAGTCAAAAGCTAGTTGGAGGGAGTTCTGTAGCAGCATGGGGTCTGTGAGAGTGCAAAGAGGACAGCATCATCCGCATAGAGAAGAATCTTACCCGCACAACTGCTGGGTAGGGAGTTGAGAAAGAGGGAGAATAGTAGGGGTCCAAGAATTGAGCCCTGCAGCACTCCAGAGCGAATAGGGCAGGTTTCCGAGAGAGTACCGTTGACTTTCACACGTTGGGAGCGGGTGGAGAGATAGCTGGTGCACCAGGAAACAGGTCCAGAGGCAAAGCCTATTTGGTCGAGGGTGTAGAGCAGGAGAGGATGTGAAACGGTATCAAAGGCTTTAGACAAGTCAATAAATATGGCACCAGCCAGGGCACCAGAGTCCAAGGAAGCATGGATGAAGTTGGAAAATTCCAGGAGAGCTGTATTGGTACTATGACCTGCTCTGAACCCGTGTTGTTCAGGGCAGAGAACTTTGTACTTACGAAGGTAGTCAGAGACTTGGGAAGCCACAATTTTCTCCAAAGCCTTAGAGAGGGAGGAGAGGATCGAGATGGGCCGGTAGTTGCCCGGAAGAGTCCTGTCACCACCTTTGTGGACAGGGGTAACTGTGGCAACCTTCCAGGCAGCAGGGAATTGTCCGAGACATAGTGATTTGTTGAAGATGCATGTGATAGGGAGAGGACCTGATCCAGGACCTGACGTAACAGGCAGGGATCAAGTGAGTCATTACCGAGGTGTTACCTTTTAGGCTCTTAGCAGGTATGGCCTGGTTTCTTGTATGGTGACACGATGCAGGTGGAAGGGGGCGAGTGATGGGTAGTGGAGCAGAAGGAGGTAGCAGACTGAAAAAGTTACCAGGGAGTACTGAGCTAAGGTCAGTAAAGGAGTTATTGAGGTGAGTGGCAATGAGGGCAGGATCAGAGGAGTCAGCACCATTAATGTTGAGAAGCGAGGGAGAGGGGGACTGGGAGTTGCCATTCAGTAGCTTGATGTTGTCTCAGAAGCACCTGGGGTTCCCCCAAGAGGAGGTAAGAGAGGTTTGGTAGTATTCCGCCTGCGCTTTGCGGATGGCCCTGGTGCACTGGTTGCGGGCGGCAGCATAAGACTGTCTGTCAGCTGGACGCCAGTAGCAACAGCAAGGTGCCAAAGGTTGTCTCGTGCTTGTTGCCATAGCAGGGCAGGGGTGATCCAAGGGGTATGTCTCACTTTGGTCCTCCTAGCAGTTATAGGGCAAAGATGTTGCAGGCAGAGTTGAAGGTGTTCACAAAAAGGCCAGGGCCCAGTCAATGTTAGTTGCGCTTGCCAGAGGGGACCAACTAGTATGAGCAAGAAGGTGCTTAAGGCCTTGAGTCCCCCGGGTCTATGCCGCCTCCGAGAGGGGTTTTGACCGCAGAAGAAGGCCGAGGGTTTCCAGTTGAAGAGAACAGGGAGTGGTCACTGAGACAGTCAGGGAGGATTTGTATGTTATGGGCTGGCTTGGCCTGTTGGTGAGGACCACATCCAGGAGGGTGCTTGTACCTGCTGGGGTTGAATCTAGTAGGCTGCGTGACCAGTTGAGTTAGGTCAATAGAATCAAAAGCCTCACGGTGGAGGAGGATGACGGCAAAGCCAGTTTATATTCAAATCACCTACCAAGATTTGGTCCGAGGGTTGGGTATGGAGGTAAGGTAGTCAAGTAGTGGGCCTAGAGCCAGGGATTTGTTCCTAGGGGTATGTAGGCTGCAGTCAGGAATAAAGGGCCTCTAGAAGGGTCAGGGGACAGCTTTAGTGTGAGGCCTGGGCCTTATGGTCGAGGTCAGGTGGGGAGTGGCAGACCCATGAGGGAATCCTTCAAATAGAAGGCATTAACCCCACCTCTCCTTCCAACACGGGTCCAAACGGTGGAGAGTGTAGCCAGGAGAGAGACACGAGTTGGGAGTGGAGTGAGACAGCCAGGTTTCAACCAGGGCAACAACATCAGGTTTATGAAGCATCACCCAGCAGTGTAGTGAGTCCAGTTTTTTCAGGAGGCTACAGATGTTCATAGATGCAATACACAGCCCGGAAGATTTCAGGGGAGTATCAATGCTGCCAGGCCCAGGATTGGGGTGGACATTGCCTGACAGGAGCAGGAGGAGGAGGGCTGCTCTTGGGAGTGCGTGATACCGGGATAGTTTTCGACGACTGGAGGGGGGGTAATGAGGGGCTGAGATAGCGAAGGGGATAGGCAGATTGGAACAGACAGGGGAGGTAAGCACGATGAGATGTATAGGGGGCAGTGGGGGTAAGAGAGAGGGTGACAATATGTAGGGAGATGGGTCGGTGCAGCTGCAGGGTGAGTGCAAGTAACAAGGGGAGGTGACACAAGGGGGGAAGAGGGGTGGATTGTAGGCAGATCATTAGGGGCATAGGGGCAGCATGAGTGCGGGGCTATAGTACCCAAAGGTACGGCAATGATTATAAGAAGGAGGGGGAGTAGTGCAGGATGCAGAGTGATGGGCATTTTTTTTTTTTCTTTTTTCCTCTCTCTCTCTCTACAGGCTAGGGGAGTAGTGAGAGTAATTATAGTTGGTGGGTGGGATGAGATAAGGCAGGGAGAGTCTATCTGGGATCAGATAGGTTTGCACTACCACAGGGAGGTTAGTAGGGGACCAGTGCCCCCTGGTGGTCAGCAGGTATAACCTGCTAATGAGAAAGTGGGGACTTAGGTTCTGGTACCACAGGAAGTGACGTCAGCAACCGAAGCCAATAAGATACAGCCGCCCCTGGGTGGGTGGGTGGCTGGGGCGGGTGGGGCAGATGACGAGTAGCGTCATCGGGCTAGCACCCCACAGCAGCTGTCCGCTGCAAACAATCAGTGGTCTGTGAGTGCAGAAGCTAGCAAATGAGTCCTTCCGTTTCCCGATCGCCGTCTGGCTTATTACCTGTTGAGGGCTCCCGAAAGCGTCCTTCCCTGCCGCGGGTCGGCAGCGCCTGAGCATGGGGGTCCGTCTGAAAAATGTAGGAGGCAGGGGGAAATTAGTATGCAGCGGAGGATTTAAACAACAGCACTACAGTTTCAGACATGCATGACTCAGCCCCAAAGCAACGCTAGTCAAACATAAAGAAGGCTGCCTTTAAACATTTAACAGACTAAGCTATGGTCATACAGCATCTACTTCATCTAACCTGTATGCTGAGTGCCTAGGGGTTGAATTAATCAGACTTTACCTAGTAATCTCAGCTTAAACACAGGCCAGCAGGCACCTCTGGCGTCTTATGGCAAAGCACAGAACAGCACATTTAAATTAATTAGCAGGGAGAAGCTGAATAGTAGCTCACAATAGCACACAAAGATGCCACACTCCCTTTAGTTTCGCCACTCCAACCCCACCCAAGTCCAAGTCCAGTTAACCAGGTAGCACCCCACAGCAGCTGTCCGCTGCAAACAATCAGTGGTCTGTGGGTGGAGAAGCTAGCAAATCAGCCCTCCTTACATCCAGTACCTTCACTTTTGTATGGCTTGACTCTACAGCTGAGTTTATCGTGAACCACACTGTTTGGTGGTCACTTATTCCCAGATGGCTACCTACTTCTAGATCTGAGATCCCCTATCTGTCCCCATTTGAGAGTACCAGGTCTAAGACTGCTCCCTCTTGAGTGGATTCCAACACTAGCTGTCTGAGGCATGCCCCCTGTAGGGCATCACAAATTGCCCTGCTCTTGGATGTGGCTGCAGCAAAGGTGCTCCAGTTAACATCTGGCATAGTCAGGTCCCCCATCAGCAATATCTCCCCTTTCTCTGCCATCCTAAGGATGCCTTCTATCATTTCCTTCCCCTGAGATGGTGGTCTGTATACAACCCCTGTGCAGATTGTGGTGCCTTTTCCAGTCTCCAGGGTGACCCACAGTGCCTCCTCTCGTCCCTGTTTACCCTTTATTTCCATTGCTTTGATCCCTTCCCTTAAATAGAGAGCTGCTCCTCTTTCTCTTCTACCCTCCCTGTCCCTCCTGTAGATTGCTTGACCTGGTATGTTGACATCCCAGTCATGGTTGTCTGTGTACCATATTTCTGTGACTGCCATGATATCCAGGCATCCCTCTTCCATCAAGGCCACCAGTTCAGGGAGCTTGTTACCCAGACTACAGACATTGGTACTCAGTGCCCTCCATTTTTTGATGTCCTTACCCCTTTTTGCCCCATCCCTGTCTTTACTGCCTTTGTCTTTTTCTCCATTTACCCCTGTCCATCTCACTATTGACTTCTCTGTCTTGGTGTTTACCTCACTAACTACCCTGATTGTTTTGGGGGGAGGCTAGTATTCCCCTTCTCCTTTTCAGTGCCTGCCCCCTTGACTAGTTTAAATGCTTGCCAATGAAGCATTTAAACCTATCACCTAGGATCCTGGCTCCCCTCCTGGACAGATGCAGACCATTGCACCACTATAGGCCTGCATCCCTCCAGGTGGACTTCCAGTCCTCAGTGAAGCCAAAACCCTGGCCTCAGCACCAGTTTTTCAACCACTGATTGAATCCTGTGGTGTGGAGCACCCTAGCCTCTTTCATACCATAGACAGGTAGCACCTCTGAGAAGGTTACAGTGCATGCTACTTGTTTAAGGCCCCTCCCCAGCTCCACAAACTCCTCCTGCACTGCTCTGATCCCTTTTCCAGCCAGTTCATTTGTCCCTAGGTGGACAACAACATCCAGCTCCCTCCTCATGCAGCTGCACCCATGATCCTGAGGATTCACTCCCTGTTCCTCCAAGCCATGGCACCAGGCAGGCACCTTACCTCCCTCTCCCCTCCCCCTAGTTCTACCCTTCTGACAATGGAGTCCCCAACCAGGAGTTGTTTCCTTCCCCTGTGGGGTCCCATGCTTCCCTCCTGTGGGTCTCCTTTGTGGAGGTTCCCAGCATCCTCCTTTGCCTCCACTATGGGTGCCTCCATAGAGGAACCACACCTGCCAGAATGACATATGAATTGTCACAAGGTATAACTGGAGGGATGTGCCTGAGTTCCACCACCCTCACCCTCCCTGAGCCCACTGTTGTTCAACTGCTCTTTTTTCTTGGCAACTTCTGTGGCAGCGGTGGTGGCCTTGGTGGTCCCTGGGTGAGAAAGGAGGTCCCCTGAATCCTGGCCAACTTAGCCTGGAGATGAGCAATTTCCTCCCTCAGTCCAGAGAGGTGCCTGCAGATGGGACAACACCACATCCTCCAGAACATCTCCCAGAAGACTGCTGCTCCATAGCCACTGCACTTCACCACTCCCATCATGTCTTATTTGTAGCCCTTTAACAGTTGTTTTCTATACTTACTCTTTCCTCTATCTGTTTATTTATTTATTTTTTCTCCCTACTTCCCTATTGTCTCCATGCCCTTAAAGCTCCTGATTTTCCTGTTCTGGGACAGTAAGTTCCTATATTCCTCAGTAGTCTTGTTCTTACTTGCTAAGAGTCAGACCTCCTGCAGCTAGGGGGGATGGAGAGCTACTCTTTTCCTTCTAGGATGGTGAGTCTGTTGTGTCTTTGTGATCACTCCCTTCCTGCTCCCAAATAGGAAGTTCTTGTTGTCAGTCAAATTCTGTGCCTATAAAAATAGAACTGGCTAAGGGTGGGGGGGAGGAGGGGAGGGATGGAGAGCAATATAGTCCCAGTAAAGTTCTAACAGCAGCTCCTTCCTCTTGCTGTTCTCTGCCACAAGCTATCTAGGTCAGTTTTTAATTACAAACACCTGGCTTCCTTATCTGTAAGCCACCCCACAATTCACAGTTTCTTTTTCACCTAGCTAACTGCACAGATAACAATTCCTTCACCCAACTCAGACAAACACGCTCTTTTCTTTGTTTGTTTCTTCCCTAAATTGAAGTACCAAGTAGTAGAGTTCTAGTTCTTTAGTCCCTTAAAGTAGTAAAGTTCGAACAGCAGCTCCTTCCTCTTGCTGTTCTCTTCTTCTTCTCACTAATATAATGGAAGAAGGTCTTGTCCCCCTTCTTAATAGCATGTGCTATTCCTTCCTCTGTTCTTGCCTTAGCCCCTCTGACAGCTTTCCCATTTTCTCTCTGCTTCTCCAAATATTTCAGTCTGTCTTCTTCTTTCTGTGTCTCTTTGCATTTTCTGAATGTCTTACTTTTTTCTCACACTTTCTTGGCTACTGATTTGGGGAACCACAGTGGTCACATTAAGGTGGCAGGAGGAGTCTAGTTTATGGTTCAGCTATACTCCCAGGTATTACAGGAGTCAACAGCCTTAATTTTGAAGCCATCCAGGGCAAGGAAGGAGGGGGGAGAAGGGATTCTGACTAGATTTGAGCAGGGCCAAATTCCATGGTGACCGTTTTCTTGGTGTTACATCTGAACAATTGTGGATTTCACAGAAGAAGCCCCCTGAAGAAAACACAGTGTTCTCAGATGGGTTTCTGCCGGCCACAATTGTGGTCAAAATAACTCTGTTACTGTAGTGTCGGTCTACAAAACATTTGTTGAACTGGTGGCATAGAGCAGCCAGGATAGGAGGGGGGATTTGGTATTGCCCAGTTGCACATATTGGAATCTGTCCAACTGATAGGCCTTGAATCAGTCAGTGGTCAAGGGTGAGAGACCAACAGAGGAGAATTTATCCAAAGGGAATCTATAGGAGACTGAATCAAAGGCCTTGTCTAGGTCGGCAAAGATGGCCAGTGGGTCTCTTTCCTTGGATCATTGGTTTTTGTTGTTGGTTATATTTGAACACAAAAGGCAAACATTGAACAGTATAATAAATGTCAAACGAAATCTTAAAGCACATAAATAGTGGCTTGAGTCTGGTTTATTAAATAGAATTTTCAGATAAATTTAAAAAAAAAGCATTTGAAGATCAATTAAAGCATAAACAAAAGTTTTTTTAAAAAGTGCGCATAGACATTTACACTTTTAGTGTATACATTGTTTTTTCTACACTTATACAGGTTCAGAGTGTGTACCTGTGTTGCTAGGTTGCTGAAGCCATAGCTCGCCTATGAGCTCAATGAAGAGGGCTGGTCTGGCAAGGTAGCCCGTGTTGCTGGGCTGCTGGAGCTGTCCTGTTAGTTCAATGGGGAGGGCTGGTCTAGATTAGGACCCAGTTTATGAGGAGTTGCCTTGACATGGTAGCCAAGTTTACCTATATCTCTGTCTGAAATACTTCATCCAAAGACTCCTGTTAATATTGGGGAAAAAATAAACAATGTAAATGAACTACATGCTGGCCCTTTTGGGGCAATGAATTTGCTTGTATTCTGTACTCTGATAGCATGTTAGTAAATTGCAAGTTTGCTGTTGTAGCTGCACACTTGTAGAAAATCTAAGAACTAAATTGCCTGAAAATTTAAATAAATTAGCAAGTCCATGTTTAAGCACAACATATTTTAGGTTGTTAATTTATAGGGGGAGGTATAGCCTTTCTGACTAACAAGTTCCCTAAATGACTATCAGTGGCTCCTTACATGCTGAGCTACATAGTATATAAATGCAAGAAAAAAGTCAGCTGCTGATGCAGTGGTAGGGCTGTCTCTCTAGTGATAGTGATACAGGTTTAGAAATGAGCTTGGGGCCTTTGTTGTCAGCCAGTGGAGGAGAACTGCACATCCCATATGCTCTCCTCCTCCAGGGAATGATGCAAGTGTTCTTTGCTGCACTTGGTCAAAATTTGATGACAGGTTATCTTTTTTGGTATGGTTTTTGGATTAGTTATAATTACTGTACTAATATACTTTTACATAGGGGACTGCAGGAGCATACAGATGGTTTATTGAATACAACATAGGGAACTTGCTACAACTACTGTCTGCCATACTGTACAGAGGTATGATCTGGACTAGATCATATATCCAGCTCAAAGGCTGAGGGACAGCAAGCAAAAATTACAGTGTCATCTGTATACATTTGAATGTATGAGGATGAGGAGACATATGACTTGGGGAGGTCATTCAGGAAAATTGAGAAATGTATTAGACCAAAGACAGAACAATGGGTTAAACCTGAACCAGTGGGAAGGGGAGTGGAAATCAACTACAAGGGCAGCCTGGGACCCTGTCCCCTAGTAGAAGTTAGATTATTTGACCAATAGATCCAGCAGAACAGCCCTTGAAATCTTGTCATGAAAGAGGGGGTGGGCATTGTGTTGAAGGCTTTGACCAGATTGACAGGGACAGCTGGGAGATAAGGCCCCAAGGCATCCCCTTCAAGAAGGTTTAATGAGCCTGAGTAATGACAAAACAGTGGAGTAGAACATCTGAAGCCAGACTGGTAAGGGCTACAGAAGGCAAAGATGTTAAGGAATGGTTAAGGCTGGGAGAAGACTAGGTGTTCCTGTAGTTTGGTCAGAGTGCAACAACTTATGGAGTCTTGATTCATTTATTCCTGAGTTCTCCCACTGCTACTGTTTGAGTTATGCTATTACATGACAGGCATCCTTAAAAAGGGAATACTTTTTACACTTCTAATTTTAAAATAAGTAACTGCCATAAAACTGCAGAGCATAAGCATGTGTCTGATAGACTGGATGCTCAAGTCTTCATCATTTGTCTTTGTTTCTGTGTTGGTTAGTGATGGATCAGGACACATCTGAAAACAAGCTGATACCAGCTCAGTATGTCTATCCTGGTAAAATCTTATTAATCAATCAATCAGTAAATCAATAAATAAGTAAATAAGTAATTCATTTGGCCAAACACTGAGAATACAGGGATTAGAATACATTAAAGTTAATTATGCCTATATAAGAAATAACCATCTAGTACAGGAACTCTATATTATGATTGACATTTAATTATACATTTGTATAGTGTAATGAAGTGTAGTGTAGTGTAGTATAGCATAGTCTAGTTCAGTCCAGTCCAGTCCAGTCTAGTCTAGTACAGTATAGTCAAGTATAGACACGTTCTTTTCTTTACTATCAACAGGCTTTCCTCCAATCAAAATAAGCAGAGAAATGTGACATAAAACATTTTTTGAAATGTTGCCATAGTAGATGGTTACAATTTGAAGATAAAAAGCAAACCAAAAAGCATTCCACAAGCATGCAAAACCCTCGAGACAGAATTAAGCTACCACATAGCAACACTTTGTACTGTCCAAATACTGCAATAAATATATGTTATTCCTTTACAACATAATGACCCAGACAAAAAATGTTGGAGATGGGCAGGAACACCCTGTAAAGAGACATTCTGTAACCTTTACTTTATTTAGCACTTTTGTTTTGGTCAGGAACATCTTCTTTGCTTCTCACATTCCAAAATCAGCATTAGTTTTAGAATGGGTGGCTTAGAAAAGTACATCCAAGCCACAGATTTATCATTGATTTATGTTACTTGCACAAATGGAGACAGTATCCAAAAAAAAAAAAAAACTTACACCAGAACTCATGTGCTGTGTAAGCAATATCAGGTTTCATATCAAGCTAATGGATAAAGCTCAGTGATGCATATAGTTAATCAAATAGTGAAATAACAGCCAAATAAAATTAATAATGGATGGGTGTGTTTGTTTATTTGTTTTTGTTATTCCTATTATGGGTATTATGTTTTACATTTTAATGAATCTTAGATTGTTGACATACTAGTGTTAATATGGTCATTGTCATTTTGCTACTGATATGACTCACAATATACTGTAGGAAACATGCTACCGTATTTTACATATCGAGTTCTCATAGTTTAAGACAGTTTAGGATTTCTTTCCAAGTAAAGCAAAGTGAAGTACAAGAAATAAGGTGGATACTGGTTTCAAAACTTGCAGTTAGTTTACCTCCCCCCTCCCCATGAAGCAAGCTACAGCAAAAATGGCTGAAATAAATCATGGCTTATCTACCATTAAAATGTGGTTAGGGTCTGTTGTGCATTGATTTCTCTCCCATACTAACCAAACTGTACTACCTCCATATCACCCACCACGTGTGTGGCTGCCCAGCGCAGGAATGTGCTAAACTGTTCAAACACAGCACACACCATGGCGCACCCCATTTGCATGCAGTTGTCAATATAGTACTGAATATTAAACTTCATACCCAACCAATACCTGTCCGCTGGGTGTTCTAGCAATAGATGGAGCATGGACTCCATGTCCACATTAACTGATAGGGCCACCCAGCCAACTATCTGTATCACCTCTACTGCCCTGTGGAACAGTGCATAACACAGAGCTGTGCAGTACAGATCAAAGTGATCATTGATTGAGTCCACATCCATACAGTATAAGACAAATGATTGATCATCCTGAACTCACCAAGCATCTTCTTGGGGACTAGACTGATAGGTTGTACATGGAAGTGCAGTCAGGCAGCACAACAAACAGCCTGCTAATCCTACCTTATGCAGTCTCCTTGGCAAGCTTGGCCTCGACTGCTACTGGCCATTCCCAGGTAGACTTTGGTTCTCAGCCTCGTACAACTTTGGGGGGCATTGTGCGGTATTGTAAAACCTTCCCTGAAACCATCTACCAGAGGCTGAGTGCCTACTTGATCTGGGTAAAAGCTCAAATAATCCTCAATGTGATGCACCCTTAATGGCATTTGGAGGCCTGTTGCACCATTCAGTCAGGGCTGCAGTGTGGTGTTGCCCAGTTTGCACTGTTTGAGCAGGCACATTTGGCCACATACCATGCACTGATGCTTGTACTTACATTTCTCTACCATAACGTGTCTCTTGATTCAAATAATAATAGCGCCCCACTCCCACCCTCTTGCCGCTAGTATCCTGTCCCCCTTTCATTGGTGACAGTGACATCTGATTAGAAAGCTAATGTCAGTGTGTTGCACTCCCCTTGCCAACATCAGCAGTCCATGATAATGGATGGTCCAACATGACCCAGATCCTGGCTGGGTAATTTTGCTTTCTGTGGCAAAATTCTTCATCATACTCTAACCAATCACCCCCAGATTCGCTGGCATGCATGGCCTTTAACTGACTATAATCATTCCATATGCCAGCTGCCCTAACTGGGTTAACCTGAGTAAATATGCCTGCAAAATATTTCAAAACTAGCCAACCAATTTTCCCAGGTATGGTGTATATTAACCCTTTTCTTAACTTCAATGCCTTTATCCTTGTCCTTTTTCCTTTTTTATGCTCTTGCTCTTTAGGCCTATTAAGCATGGTGAACTCATCTACATATTTCCCATTGCCTATCTACTGCCTAACCTTACCAGAAAGATACAAGTTCATTTGCTTCCCCAGGCTCATGTAGCTTGTGGTGACAGGTTGTGGTAATCCTTGTGCTGCCAGAGTAGGAGGTGAAATCACCACACCCTGCACCAGTGCTGGCACTGACCCTATTGGCAGGTGTTCTGATTGCTTGAGCTCCTCCTCAAATATGGCCAATAACTTTTAAAGCTTTTATTCAAGAAGAGAGACAGTCCCCGTCGGGGTGCCGCCAGCTGGGGAAGGACCAGAGGAGCTGGTGTTGTTCCTTCTGGCTGTTGGTGTTGAACCGGGGGCAGAACTCCAGTGTAGAGGCAATGGTTGTGCTGCAGGTTAGGGTTCAGTTGTTTATACTTCTGAGATTCAATGAAGGCTAGCACCCTATCGAGTTTTTTCACAAACAGAATGGCTACTTATCCACTGTGTTAAACTGTTGGCCTGATGAAGCCACCAGAAGCTGTGGGGGAGAGCCAGTCAAGTCAGTTGCTAGGTGAATAACTGGGGCAGGGACCCCTATTTGAGAGGCAGTGGTCTGAACCAGCATCTCTGGCAGGACTACCAATTTACTCAGCCTCACAGACCCCCCCACTGTAGTCCTGTCAGAGATGCTGGTTCAGACCAACTGGGACAGCTGGAGGGGATTGGGCCCTCCTGTCCTTGGCTAATCACCTTCCCCTTCTCTGTCACTTGAGGCCTGGCTCAACCCTTGGGCTGGAACCATCCCAAATTTGAATCTACAATGCCCTCAACTCATCAGAATTCCATTTTATGAAATGTGGCCTACCTTGGGGTGAATTTGCTGCGGTGAGTCTGGGACTCGCAGGTTTTGGAAACAGATCCCCCACCATGCCTTCCCTGTCACCTGAACCAAGGCCACAAACTGCCTCTTAAAGTCTGCCACTGCTGGCTTCCCCTTCCTGGCATTTTGGATCACTCTGTTTGTGTGAACACACAAGTACGAAGAACACCAAAACAACTTTTTGTTGTATCTGCCTCTGCTTCCTACTACACCAACGGGGTTGTATTATTAATCTCTCTTAAAGGATGCCCCACAATTTTTTCTTCACCTTACACTTCCCACTCCATCAACCACCTTCCCTTTTTATTGATTGGGAGGCTAAACAAAGCCAATATGCCCACCTCAGTCAGCTGTTCACTGAACTCAGGCTCACTGGGGGAATGCCTTGACATGGAAATTCAGCTTTTTCTATACTCCCCTAACCCAGAGGTTACCCAACTCACCCCATAAACCAATAATCTCTGTGTTCTACTCCAAGGGAATACCTCTTGCAAATGCATCTGATGCAGAGAGGACAGCCCTTACCCTTGTTTTAAAGTTTTGTTTCTTACTTTTTTATACTTTTAATTTTTTATTTTGCACACTACAGTATAAAAGTACATTCCCAAACATGAGATAAAAGAAGATAAAATAAGAACAATTACATTAGTCTTCAAAGTCAAATTTCTATTGGTACAGCCTTGGGGACTTGGGGGCTAGTAAAAGATACCCCTAAGACAAAGACTACAAAAACCTAATTTAGGAGCATGTGAAGTCAATGGACTAAGGCTCAACCTGTAACAAAACATTGAAACAATAATTGTGTTCACACACTGTAGCTAAGAATGCTCTGCAAGCCCACCCATGTGGCACTGTCGTGCCACTGAGTCAAAAAGAGGTCAACTCAGTTAAGCTAGTATCTACCACTGATGGAAGCAGTCACCCTAACCCAGACTGTGGGCAACAAGTTTCAGAATAAACACCAATGGGGTGAGGGCAATAAATCTATGAGAGATTGTTAGCAGTTTACGTTCAAGTTCAAGTTTGAGTTTATTGTTGTTCAGTTACAAACCATTACAACATTAAAATGATAAAAATTGCAATACACCAGATGGCATTTTTAAAACAGGAAACACTGCAGTGACCTGAAATTGTTTACAAGATATTAATCTAAATAACAGCATTACAGCACTCACTGATTTTATAGAATGAATGTTAATCAGTCATAAAATAAATGATACCATTACTAACAGGCATTTGTCAATGCCGAATGTTTGCTTACTGGCATTGGCAGTGGTAGTGTAGAAGTTACAGAGCTGTGTAATAGGAATGGCAGTGAAGTATTGAACTGAAGCCAACCCCACCACCACCCTGCAGAGAGTGACAGGCATAGGGGTGTGCATTTGGGTCATCAGGCATAACGGCCATGCCATTTCACCACACCCCACTCCGCAGAGACTGACAAGTGTCACGTGTTCCTTGGGGTCTTTGGCCCTTATGCGCACCCCATTTCATTAGGAAATACGGTGAGATGGGTGCAATATAGAGAATGGGGTGAAGTTTGGGGTCAAGAGTCCAAGGCATACCTTGATGCCTCTCAGTGACCGCGGGTGTGGAATGGTATGAGCATCACAGGCAAGAATCCCAAGTCACACCCCTGATTCCTGTCATTCTCTATAGGGTTGGGCGATTTAGTTGAAAATCCTAATACCTCAGGCATTCGTTGGTATTTTAACTCCAAATTTTCAACATGTTTGTTTTGTGACCCCACCTCATGAACAGGGGGAATATCAGCTTGGTAGCCAAAAGCTGCTTATGCACAGTGACTACGGGATTTAGCACCACAGGTGCAAAAATATTCTGAACAGGCTGTAAAAAATGACAGCTGTACTCTGTCATGGGGAGGTGTAAAAATGGCTATGTTGCAAATGTGTAGTAAAAATATTTAAAAAAATGGTGAAGTCACGAGCGTACATAGAAACTGTGCAACGCACACCCGTTATATAATTAGGTTGGGGATTTATAGCAGATTGTCAACTCAGGCATTTTGGTGCCTCCGATCATGAACAGTGTCACTGTGATTTTCTTTATCTGTGCCGAACAATGATTTCCCACAGCGACCACGCATCTCTGCACTGAAAGTGTGAAAACACACTCGCCATGTTGTGAAAAATGGCAGCTGTACTGTTCATATGAAGTGTTGAAAATGCCACTAGTGAAAATCTGACTGAAAATATTACAAAGTCATGAACTAACGAGGATGCGTGGAAACTGCACAATGCTCACTCGTAACACAGTCATTTTATGGACTTTTGTCACCAAATTTTCAACATAGCCATTTTAAGACCTCTGCTCATGAACAGTGTAAGTGTGATTTTCTTAATCTGTCCTAAACATTGCTTTCGCACACCAACAGCACCATTGTGCGCTACATGTGCGATAACACATTTTGGGTGACATATGAAAAATTGCAGCTGTACTGTTCATAAGGAAGTTTAATAAAATGGACATGTTGAAAATCTAGAGTGAAAATATTAAATTTGCAAACTTATGAGCATGCATAGGAACTGTGCAACGCACACTTGTAAAAGTCATTTCTAGGCATTTTTCCACCAAGTTTTCAACATAGCCATTTTAAGACCTCTGCTCATGAACAGTGTCACTGTGGTTTTGTTAATGTGTCCCATACATTGAGCTTGCACACCGACTGCGCCATTGTGCGCCATAGGCGGAAACATGTTTTGGGCAGGATGAAAATGACAGCTGTACTGCTCATAAGGAGGTGTGGAAAAATGGCAATGTTGGAAATCTGGAGTGGAAATATTGAAAATTTGCAAACCTACGAGCGTGCGTGGGAACTGTGCAACGCACACTCGCAAAACAGTCATTTTTAGGAATTCTGTCACCAAATTTTCAACATTGCCATTTTAAGATCTCTGCTCATGAACAGTGACACTGTGATTTCCTTAATGTGTCCCATACACTGAGTTCGCACGACTGCGCCATTGCGCGCTACATGGGCAGAAACACATTTTGGGCAAGATGTGAAAAATGACAGCTGTACTACTCATAAGAAGGTGTGGAAAAATGGCAATGTTGAAAATCTGGAGTGGAAATATTGAAAATTCGTAAACCTATGAGCATGCGTGGGAACTGCTGGCGCACGCTCGTAAAACAGTCATTTTAAGGATTTTTTTCACCAAATTTTCAACATAGCCATTTCAAGACCTCTGCTCATGAACAGTGTCACTGTGATTTTCTTAATTTGTCCCGTACATTGATTTCGCACACCGACTGCGCCATTCTGCACTACAAAGGCGGAAACACATTTTAGGTGAGATGTGAAAAATGACAGCTATACTACTCATAAGACAGTGTCATGAAATGGCAATGTTGAAAATCTGGAGTTAAAATATTGAAATTTCGCGAACTTACGAGCCTGCGTAGGAACTGCACAACGCACGCTCGTCAAACAGTCATTTTTTGGAATTTTGGCACCAAATTTTCAACATGGGGGTTTTGGGCCCCCTTCTCATGAATGATGTCACTGTCATGGCGGTATTCAGTCCCGAAGGGTGATTTCGCAGTCACTGCGCAGTCACTGCGCGAAATCACCCTTCGAGCCCGAATAACGCCATGACAGTGACATCATTCATGAGAAGGGGTCCCAAAAACCCCATGTTGAAAATTTGGTGCAAAAATTCCCAAAAATGCCTGAGATATGCAATAAAGTTGAACCACTCCTATCTAGCCCATTATACAGCTTACCGGCATTTCCTCAGTTCGCGGTCGCCTTTGAAGAGTGCAGACGTGTTCCCGGTCCACCGAAGATCATCGCGCTGGAGTCTGGAGGTAAGTATGGGGTGGGGGTGTGGGAGGCTGGGTGCGCAGTGGGTGGGTGCGGGATGTGGGAGGGGCCTCGGAGGCCGCGCCGTGGGACAGTTTTGTTTTACAGGGACAAAAAAAAAAAAAAAGCGTCGCTGGACCGCTTGCCACGCTGGGGTGGGCTCCCAGTGTGGCACAATGACTTTGGGGGCGTTCAGCCGACGGGATTAGGCACCCCGTCGGCAAAAACAAACTATTGGCACGTTTGCCACGCTGGGGTGGGCTCCCAGAGTGGCACAAGGACTTTGGGGGTTCAGCCGATGGGGGATTGGGCACCCCCGTCAGCAAAATCATTGATTGCCATGCTGGGGTGGGCCCAGCGTGGCACCAAATACTGGGAAGGGGTTGGAGGCGATGCAGCGCGGCCGACGGGATTGGGCACCCGTGGGCTATATGCTGCGTGGGGGCGAGTCTGCAGCTGGCGGGGGAGCTGCAGAGCAGCTTTCTTATCCTGCTCACCAAGCATAGCCCCCTTTCAACTGAGCCACTGCATTTTGGAGCGGTCCTAGACAGCTCTAAAATGCATTAGCTTAAGGGCCGCGCCTGCCAGCTCGCTGCCTGAATTGGAGGAAGAGGTGACACACCTCCGAAATCTCCGATGATGGCACTATGTTTCTTGCACATGCGTGCAAGCAAACATAAAAAACAGATACATAATCCTTACATGAGCCCGGTCTGGACTCTGCTGGAATTATTCATATCCATCTTAGTTCAAGGTATGTTTAAACCTTATAATATAGGATGAACAATATTACAAATTTTATTTTGATTTCATTTGGATGTAATGTAAATCTGCTTCAGACTTAATCCTCCCCTAAAAGCAAGGTGATACTAATAAGCTCTCAGGGTCCCCGTCATCAAAGATTCTCACGTGGCCCCATTGCACTCTAAGGGAAAACCAGAGCCTCAGTCATACCAAGAACAATTATGGTATAGCTTACCTAGAAGAAGCTACTGTCAGAATAAAACTTGGGCCAAGGTACTGAGAACCTCAAGAGCATGGGACTGATTTATGGGAGACAAACTACACAATATTAATATTCATGACTTTATGTGCCTTAACAATATTGAAGTTGTTCCCCTAACTTATCCCATAGCCAAGGGTAGGTAGTCCCCAAAGCCACCTGTTTCCAAACTGCCTGACTCCTTTACGGAAACCATCAGTATGTAAAGGCTAACTTCAGTACTGGAATGTCCCCATCAAGGCCCTTAGTGAGTCTGTGAGCTATGACATGCAGGCCCACCCAGGGGTTAAAAGAATAGCTCCAATTTCAACTCCATCAAAAAATAATTAATAACAGCTTGGGGGAGGAGAGAGAGGGAGGGGATTCTTCATAAATTTTAAACAAAACAAATACAATATATTTCTTCAAATTAAAGCCAGATAGGTACTGTATGCTATAACATGCCTTCCTTTAAATACATAAAATATAAGACATACAAAATCCTAAATACACAACATAAAAATAAAATAGAAGACATTTATAAAATATTTCATTAACCATGAGGATCCACAGGGCCTAAACCACAATTTACCCTGAAGGTTGGCCCTACTTCTCAGGGTCCATTACTTACTTATCCTGGATCACCTCACATCAACATGGATATGAAACAATGTAAAGTTATTTTTCCCAGTGTTAGACAGATGCTTATTTTGTATAACAAATAGCGTTCTTAGAAACAATTCTTTGAGGCAACAATATCAGGCTAAGTATTCATAGCAGGGCAGTATCATAAAACAGATGAGTTTACATTAGTGAATCAGAAACAATTTTAGTTGCATCTCTGCTTCACCTTAGATGCCCTCAGATTCATTAAGAAAGTTTGATGTGTGGGAAAATAAACCATAAATAAGATGCTATCCCAACCTGGCTCCAGTTCATTTGGGAGCAAAAGACACAACACGCAAACACAAGCCTGTACATTAAGAAGATTCAGGATGGATTCAATTGCTGCAGTGAATGCGTGGTATTCTAAGGAATTCTGCAGATCTAATACTTAACAATAACTGCATGCAAAAATTTAGTTACCCTTGTGTCCATGTGTCCAGCCTCATGAACCAGAAGCATCATTTGGCACCCCAACACAAATTATGAACATGTCAGTCAGATAGACTTAATCGCTTTGGCCCAGAGGCCACAAAAGTGTGTATTTTATACCAGACCCTTTCCAACCCCCACGGCAAATGGCTCCATAAGCAAAATAACCAGAAGTCCTATTTCCATGCTTAATAGGTAGACAAATCTAGAGATTTATATTCCCATTATATTCTTCCTAAGTAAGAGTGATATAATGATTTGCATCTTATAAATATTTTGTTCCAGGGTATTTAAGTATTTCAACATTCAGCTCCATATCTAAGAGTCCAGGAATAATAATGATCTTTAATTTTAATTCCTGCTTGACTGTCCGAGTAACAGAGGTACTAAAGTATCAGAAAAACAATGAGGACTCTGACCAGTTCACTGCAATGTTTTAAAATGCATAGCAGGCAGTCTGTTAAAATATATTAGTGACAGTTCACCTACCTGGTGTGACTCATGAATGAGGCATCATCCCTTTTTTCTTCATCTGCTTCAACAAGGAGCTTAATACAGTAGCTTATCCTTTGGACAAGTATTTGCCTCTTTTGCAGGAATTGAACAAAATTGTGGAGATAAAGGCCAAGTGCTGTGTAATCCCCATAGGATCTTTAACCACACAGTGTCCCCTCATTCCCGGAGTCCTTAATTTATTTTCAGTGGCTCCACAAGGCTCTAGGGCATTGCCCCTATCAATCTTTCTTCTCCAACTCTGAGCAGTGACACCTGCAAAATTAAGCAAAGATAACGCTCCACTGAGCGTAATAACTTTCAGGTTGCTGGGCTCACTCAACAGTAGTACCCCAACACCTTAGACAATGTTGGCACACCTTTGTTAGGGCAAAACAATCCTGTCAGCACTAAAGAGTGCTATCACAATCCCAGCCATCCTCTTCTCCTCGCAAGGGTCCCAGGTCCATATTTAATAATAAACACCATTAAGGTGGATACTTGTTGAACAGACCTAATCCATCACACCCACCATTCAATACATGTTTTACCTCAAACACCAAAACTCTGGGGTAACAGCATTTCTCCTGGATGAAGTTTGCAAAACAGCAATAAAACCAGCCACATTATAAAGTGTTACAAAGCATTTTTCATTAGCCTGTATTCAAGGGTACAGAAATTAGTTTTACAGCTGTTTGTCTTTTCAGGCACCTCGGACATAATTTAAAACATCAGAATGAATAGTGTAGAGCCAGCCCACCAGCACAGTGGTTGGTCTTGTGCCTGCAATGCCGGCAAACCAGGTTCAGGATCGAGCCCAGGTTGTTGGAGGGCCAGACGGGAGGAGAAGGATTGAGCGTCCCTAGGACTGCTCTCCTCCTCTGGGGGGGGGGTTCTGGAATTCAGTGAGGGAGTGATGCCTAGCAGCAGCTAGATGCAACACCCTGAGCACCAACACATAATCAAGGGGCACTGGGGTGGGACAGGTGCTGGCGTCATTGCACGTCTCTACCCCAGCCTATAGGGGTAAAATCCCTCTCTACCGGACATCTCTATGATGCCCTGCCCCCGAGATTCAATCAGCCACCTGGCCGAGGGCTCCCCCAACCAGATACAGCTCCACAGCACCGTTGCCTGTTGTGGTGCTGTGCCCTGCCCCCTGAGGGGGGTAAGCCAGGAGTGACCTGGGGAGCAAGGGGCTCATTAGGCGGTGGAGTCTCAGGGACACTGTGACCAGGGCAGTGCTCTGACAGATTGTGGAGGGGCTAAAAGCAAGTTAAATATATATATATATATATAAAAAGAATGAATAGTGTAGCACCTAGACCAACACAGCAGACGATAGCTATTTGTCAGGGTACACAAAAAAGTTTAACACTTAAAACATACAAACCATATGCTGCAGTGCAAAAATAGCTAAAGTAATAATAGTGGTTGGCAAGCAAGCAAGAAACAAATGCCTGAGCAGACAGCACACTGCACAGAATGGAGCAGAGCAGCACCGTGTCCATCTTGCTGCTCAGAGATTGTCACTACTTTTGCCCATCCCTCACACCATCTTCGACAACTGATCCCTCTAATAATGTGGTATACAGTCTCAGTGCATTGTTCATAAGCAGTGTCAAATACTGTGCACATTAAAAGGTAAAACAAATTAAACAGTGAACGTTATGTAAAGGTCCCCAAAAAATGGAAGGGTATTAAATTCAAAAAAATGGTCACAGTGAGAAGTCTATAAGTGTTCCCAGCTCAGAGAGGCATGAAACACTAACATCAAGAGCACCATCTTGGGTGCAAAACATGCTCACAGTGGATAGTCAATAGTCACTTATAAGTAGAAAATACCTTGTGCCACATGGAGCCTCAAAGTTGCAGGCAAACAAACATAAATCTGGAGTCAGTGATTGTCTCAAAAAGAGACACAGGTGTAGTCCCACTACAGAAAACCTAATGTGCACAACAAACATAACCTGGTAGGCAGTCCTTATGTTTCCTCTTCAGAGTTTTCCTCTCTGGTCCCATGCACATCTTGTTCAACCTTCCCCAAGAGTTTATCTAGGTCCCTTGCATCGCTATAAATATGTTTGTCTTTTATACTGTACCTGTAATTTTGCAGGGTATATGGAGGTAAAGGAATATCCAGTTCTCGAAGATTAGATTTAACCCCCCAGCAAAAACTTTTTGTTTCTCATGGGTGCTAAAGCTTAAATCCAGAAACACTTGGATTGTGTTACCATCTACACTGAAGTTTTTAATGGCTTGAGCTGCTTTTAGGAGAGTCTCTCTTTATAGGTAAAATTGAGCCAAGTTTCAAAAGAAACATGGGGGGGGGTGGGGGTTGTAGGGTCTATTACATGTCTAGGAGTAATCTAATAACATTTTTCAATATCCAGCACAAGTGAGGCCTGGACCAAAGCTTCTTTGAGCCATCACTTACAGTGGGTATGGGATCATTTCCTTCAAATTATTCAGGCAGGCCTTTTGCTCGCATATTTCTCTCTCATAAAATATTTTCAGCATGCTCAAGGCGAGTGCATAGGAGCTGATTTTCCTTCACAAGGCACACCAAAAATGCTCAGGGCCATGCTTGCAGTAGTCTTGGCTTCCACAATCCTTGTGCATTGACCCACTGTTTGTTGTCTGCAGTCTTTGTGTGAATGAGTCAAATCTTGTGTTGAAGAGCTCTATGGATGTATCCATCCATTCCATCACAACATGGACAGGATAAAGGGTGATTGCTGGCTCATCCATATGCAATTCTTCACTTGGCAAGCCTGGGCCCTGTTGCATCTATTTTGGCTTGAAAAAGTCTTGCATGGTCCCTGGCTGATTTTTGGGTTTCCCATTGTCCAAATTGGCCCAAATTAACACCAGACACCCAGGATGGAATGTAGAACAGGGTCCTCCTGAGAATAACTTAAAAATAAACAAAAAACACAATATTTAGCACCTACTTAACTGCACCATCAAGAGCAGTAGAAAACATGTCTGTATGACTGGACTGTTAGCTCTGCCCCCCCATCCGTTTCTTAGTTTAACTAATTTTTATATCCATGGCTTCTCCAGATCTGCATATCTACATAGATATTTCCTGTATATTAATAGAAACATAGAAACATAGAAACATAGAATTTGATGGCAGATAAGGACCGCTTGGCCCACCCAGTCTGCCCATTTCCCTACCTACTGGATAAGCTGCAGATCCTAGTTAACCAGCAGCCTACTTCTTTCTACCCCCACCCCCCAGAATTGCCTTATGACTATCCCATGCATGCTTGAATTCCACCACTGTTTTTGACTCCACAACCTCCTCTGGAAGGCCATTCCATGCATCCACAACCCTCTCTGTGAAAAAATACTTCCTTAAATTACCTCTGAGCCGCCCCCTATCTTCAAATTGTGCCCTCTTGTTCTTGCACACCCTTTTTGAAAGATGCTACCCTCTTGGACTTTGTTGATTCCTTGAGGTACTTGAAAGTTTCTATCATGTCCCCTCTCCCTCCTTTCCTCGAGGCTATACATATTAAGCTCCTTAAGTCTCTTCATATGTCCTCCGGTGCAGACCCTGCACCATTTTAGTTGCCCTCCTCTGGACAGCTTCCATCCTGTCTATGTCTTTGCGGAGATTGGGTCTCCAGAACTGCACACAGTACTCCAGATGGGGTCTCACCAGCTGTCTGTACAGAGGGATAATAACTTCTTGTTTTCTACTGGTGATGCCTCTCCCTATGCATCCCAGTATCCCCCCAGCCCTCCTTGCTGCCTTCTCACATTGCTTGCCCACCTTTAGGTCATCTGATATGACTAATGCTTTTCTTTAAGAAACAGAATTAATTACCCCTATGCAATTTCTTTTTTTTTCCAGGTAATAGCATGACTTTTACTGAGTTTCATTATTTTATTTGTTTATTTATTAATTAATTTATTTGTTTATTAAGGTCTAGGATTACAATACCTTTGAACTAGGGCTCTTTTACAAAGGTTCCACATCAGGTTACAATTCAAAACATAAGACATGTAAGTCAGATTACAAATTCAATACATAGGACAAGGTTACAAAAGTGTAAGCTAAACAGAGTTACAAAGCATCTGAGAAACAAAGCAAGTTTTGGAGGCTAGGTTACAAGGAGATACACCAACCAAAGAGTATGCACAAGGATGTGGTGCAAGGAAACTACTAGAACATATGCAACAACAAACAGTTTCCTACACAACACAAACCTGAAAAGAGGGACGTCACACTGAAATTGTTAAGGTGCCAAATTTATATTTTATTTAAAGTGCACACCAACTCCAGAAGATAAAAAACACTTGACATTTTTCAGACGTCCAAAACATGTGAAGTGTTTTTTTATCTTCTGGAGCTGGTGTGCACTTTAAATAAAATGTAAATCTGGCACCCTAAGAATTTCAGTGTGGCGTACCTCTTTTCAGGTTAGTGTTGTGCAGAAAACTGTTTGTTGTTGCATATGTTACAAGGAGACAGCAGATGAAATGCAGAGAGGATAGAGGACAAGAGAGAGGAAGAGTAGAGAGGGGCTGAGAGCTATAGAGGAGGTGCATAGCCAGAGACATTGTCGTAGACATAACATGGGGAAGTGCGTGCTAAGGGGTAACCAAGTGCTAATAGGAGACAGAACTACATAAGGTTAGGGAATTATTCATGGGTTCAGCTAGTGAAGGCGGTCACAGGAGCTAGAGGCAATGAGAGAGAGGTGGATAATTTTCCATATATCAGCCATGCAGCGGTAGAGTCTTTTTGTAAACAGGCGTGCATGTCCATAGGCTGTAGTGAAGCTATTCATTGATAATCTGTTGATTTAAACTGCATTTGCAAAATTGCAAGTATCCACCCACTACCCCAGAATTTTGGTAGAAAAAAACAGTGTATGAAAGCTTGGAATAACTTCACACAGACAATGTACAAAGAGCTGCAATCCCTAAAGTATTAGACAAATGTTGGCAGTTAATGAGAAATTGTTCTGTCGACATTTTATTTTGTTCTCATAGCAGAATTGGCACACTGGCACCCCCAGCCTGCAGGCATATATTGTTGTTCCACAAAGGAACTTACTGGCTATAAATACACATTTTATACATTTTGTGAAAAAAAAACCAGTTGTTCTGCCCCCACCACCAACAAAGACTATGGCATAATACTGCATAGCTTCAGAAGCAAAGGCAACAAGCCAAGCAGAGGATGGAGACTTGAGGCCTAGCAGCCACATTTACTAGACAATAGCATGTAGTTTAAGCAGTACTTCCACAGACAAGGCAAATGCCCATAGAACATTGTAGTTAAGCTTGTAAATTCCCCAAAATGTAAGATAATACTGAAAAGTGTTAAAACATTCACTAATAATTCCCCCTGCTACTTGTGTACACTTCCATAGATCCTAGAGATTAGCCTGTACATAACAGCATGCACAGAGTTGAGAACTAAACCAAAAGCAAATCTGTTCCATTTACAGACACCATGTTTTAATCGTAACCATCTACACAAAGGAAAAAAGCAACATTTTTGCCAGTTACACAGCCTATGTTTCCAGCTTAGTACTTTAATACCACATGCATCTACAAAGTGTTGGCAGTTACAGTGCCTATATTTCGAGTTATCCCTCCAACCAAAAAGCCTGCACAAAATGTTACCAATTACAGAGCCCATATTTCCAGTTGTGTCCTCTACCCAAAATCATCCTCACAATTATGCCAGTTACAGATCCTATATTTCCAGCAAGCAGTCACATGGCCATAAAATAAAAACACTGAAAATTGCAGGCCAAACTGAGATAACGTTATGTGACTCCAAACTTTCCGCTGGCAGGAAAGGAGTTGACGGAACACATACTAAGATAAAGGCAATTTGAGCTAAGAACAAAGGCAGTTTCATGGCTAACTACTGTAGGATTTACTCAGCAGCCCCAATTAGCCAGAAAAGCATATACTAGACTGATCATGGCAGCCACAAATGGTATTAATTAAATCAACAACTTGTAAGAATGTGCTGTGAGAACCCCCCCCCCCAGTCTGCTTGAAGCAAAATATTACCAGAAATTGCTGAAATGAAACTGAGCTGCTGCAGGATACTCCATTCTGGATGAAATGGGGGAAAAAAGCAATTCTAACCAGAACGAAAGAACAAGATGGCTCTGCACATCTGTGCTCCAAGTTAAATACTCTCTTGCTCCACCCCACTGACTACTAGCCCTCCACCACCTAGGAACTCCCTACCTGTCTGCCTCACCTCTCCTATCGTGGGACTCTACCTGCCTGACTCCCATACCTGCTAGCTCTGGTGTCTGTGTGCAGTGTTCACAGACAAACCCCTACCTGCAGAAGTACTTTGCAAGCTCTCAATTAATTTCATTTCCATTTGCATTACATTGAAGTTCTTCAGACATCAAGAAATAAAGTTGCACCAGCTTTGAG
Organism: Neoceratodus forsteri; assembly: GCA_016271365.2. Taxonomy (NCBI): domain Eukaryota; kingdom Metazoa; phylum Chordata; order Ceratodontiformes; family Ceratodontidae; genus Neoceratodus; species Neoceratodus forsteri. Next base: position 677,772,340 of record CM028130.1, read on the forward strand.
ATTTGGGAAAATCTGAAAGAGTTCTGATCATAGGAACCAACTTATTGGCCTAAATTCAACCTTATGTGTTTAGGAAGCCCATAATACTGTATATTAGTTTTTATTAGTTCCCCTACTCAAGAAGCACTTTTATAGAGGTACTGTTGGATTTATATTAACTTGGGTTTATATTACTATTGTTGTTTACTCCACTCCAAATGGGCAGTGCTAGAATAGAAAATATAAAAGTAAAAAAAAAATTTATAACCTGCCTCATGTGAAATAAAACTCCTAAAGCTGTTGAGTGCTTAATGAACATAGATAATTGTCTATACTTTATGTTTAATATTTCTGAATAATAGTAATACATATCTTAATCACTTAAGTATCTCACCACCAGTTGCTTTAATACTGTATATGTATCTAAGCCAGATGGTTATTGCTTTATTTTCTTGAAAATGCTCGTACAAAAGTCTGAATCATAATATCCAGGGTAAAAAAAGATAGCAAAACAATTGTATATGAGTGTACTAGGTTTTATGGGTATTCTATTTAATTATTGAAAATAATGGACCAGATTTTCAAAGTGTGTTGCCGGGCTTGCATCAGGCCCTGTGTCAAAACCTTTCTATGTACCATACTCATTTGCTGCACTGTGTCCGATTTTAAAAGCTCGAGTGCAGTGGCGACACTTTACCCACTTTACACCAGCTTACGCCTAATCTCCGGTGCAGGCTCCCCAGGACTGATGCAAGCTAGACCACAAAAATATGGTCTAGCTTGTATCAGTTGCCCCACTAGATAGAAAATTAGATTGCCACAATGCTGGTTCACCATACCTTTGGCTCAGTTGGTGCTTGTGGGAATCTCAAGTGATTGAAAACCCAGTCCAATATCTTCTTACAAATTAGACTCAGCGCAGACCCCATCTTTTAGGTATTCTCATGTCTTGAAAAGGAATAGACTGCCATAAATATTGAAACATGGAATGCCCAAGTATCTTGTCTCACATTTCAGTATCACTAGTAATTTGACATAAGCAGCTGTGCCATTGGAAAATGTATTAGTGTGGAGTGTACCAAACAGTGTTAATGATTTTCTTGTTTGAGAAAACATGTTGTATTCATAAGAGCTTGTTTCATTCAAATTATTTTAAAGTGGTACTTTCACTTTAATACTGGCCAGAGGGCATATTTTTTAGTTTAAAGGAGAACTCAATTTACAAAGAAAATGCTGTGCAAAGTATGTTTTGAATTGTGTGTGTAGTCTTAGTGTATTATTTCCTTTGTTTGCTTTAAGATTAGTTTCTAAATTTACCAACTTGGTTTATGGCCCATGGAGTTCACCATGTCAATTTCTTTTATTGCATGTCCTTTTCCCACAATGCCACATGTTCGATGGAACAGTGATGCATCAGAGACCATTGATTCATTGAGTGCAGGCATGTTTTGTTTTCAACAGCACTGTCCTAAGATCCTGTTGTGCTGGCCTCAAATAAATAACTCTTTCTAATTCAATCTTTTCTTTCCTAGGTGTGTGTCTAATATAGGTCTAGCAGCAGCAGTGAATGTTTTATTTTTAAACTTTTCCTTTTCATTAAAACAGTTATAAAAACACACAAGCATAACCCCAGCTCATCAATGGCATAATCAATGAAGACTATAGCTGTTTCCTTAAAGAATAGCCCACTCAATTATTCCTCAAGTGTTTGTGAGCCTGTGAATGTAGCCTTTATTTGTGCCCATTGGATAATTAAAGGCACTTTAAAGCACAATTTTACTACTGCAGACAGGGCAGCAAGTCAGCACTCACTTAATCAATGGTCTTTGATGCATCACTGTCATGTGGGTAAGGGCACATTTTGGGAAAAGTAAAAGCAATAAGAGAAATAGGCACTGGGATCCCCAGGTGCCATGAAACAAATAAACAAATTTGGAATAGATAGTAAGAGTCAACAAAAGAAAAAGGCACAAGTACTACACACACATAAATCAAAACACTCTGCACACATATTGGGCCCTATTTCCTATAGGGCAGGTGATACACATTAGAGGTGTGTAACCCACCTGTGGAGGTCCTCACCCATTTACCGGTATGCAACGGTGGTATTCACCACTGGCCACCACCTGTCCACAGCCCCACCACCTTGGCACTCAGGACTCCACAGGGTGGCCAGGGGAGGAGTCACAGGCCCAGCCAGGCATACAGTTGAATGCCTGGAACAGGATCCACAGTGGAACCTATACACAGTGGGATGCACATTGGCATCATGTCCCACAGATATGGCATGCTTTGGCAATGTGCTCCGCAGATGTTCGAGGTCCGGCGGCTGTGGTGATGTGAGGAGGGCAATGCTGCCAGCCCTCTGATGGCACCAGAGAGGTGCACAGGGATGGTGTTGGGGAATGGCTGTTGGTGGTGTGGCTGGAGGCACTGTACCCTGCTGTTAGCAGGGGGTGGTCAGGCAGTGCCATTCGGAAGGGTGGGGGCAGCATCCATGACCTGTGCCCCTGTGTGAGGGGTGTGCTGGGAGGGGGGGACCAATGTGTGCTGGGGCAGGTGGAAGGCACTGGGTGGCCATATGCAGTGGCCGCAGAGTGTGGGTGGGCTACTCACCTGTTGTTGAGTGACTCCCGATGTGTTTGTGGGGTGCATAGGGGTCTTATGGCAGGGTTCACCCTGGTGTAAACTGCACCCTCTGTACACCCCTGAGGCCAGCACTACGTGCCTTGGTGCATGGAGCATAGTGCTGACATGATCCCCACCTGCTCCCAGCACATTGTGGTCAGCACTGCTGGGGGAGCAGGTGCATTTCAGCTCCACACACCCCCTTGGTGCATCCTGCATGGGGGGGCACAATGGGTTTGGAGTGGCTACTTGCCCCATACACACGCGCGTAGCCACTCTGCTTCATTCGTGCATAGGGTCCATTATTTGTAAATTTTTGCCTTGAGTCCTTTAACAGAAACATAATTTTAAAATGACATGATTAAAGTAAATTAACCATTGTTCTGATTGTGTTTTTATGGTATACGTGTCACCTTATATATGTTTTGTCAACCCAAACACCCTCAGCTTATCGTTTCAGTCCCAGTGCATAAATTTATAGTATAAGAGATGACAAGATCTATAGAAGAAGACTTACCTCAGAATATCTGTTAGCATTTAAGAAGGATGTACTACAATACCGTATAATAAATGTGTGTGTATATATACTCTTTGCAAATAACTATGTTAATGCACCAGTTAGGGCAACGTAGCACCACAAAAGTAGGGAAATGTAGTGCTAAGGTTTCCAACCCTAATTGCCTATCCCTCTCCCCCAAGCAGCAAAACAAAAAATAAGGATGTACTACAATACAGTATAATAAATGTTTGTATATAGATACTCTTTGCAAAAAAACTATGTTAGTGCACCAGTTAGGGCAACATAGCACCACACAAGTAGGGAAATTTGATGTTAGGGTTTCCACCCCTAGCTGCCCACCCCCTCCCCAAGCAGCAAAATGAAAAAACACTAGTGCCTTTTGGGTCTCAGGAGTCTTGGCGAGTCAGTGGTAGGATCTTCCTTGGGGTTGTCAGTCCTAATGTCACCCCTTCCCTCAGCCCATAGATTCCAGTCTGAAGCACAAGGTGCAGCTGCAAGCCAGTGCCTCATAGTGATACACTCTTCAAAAGTAAAGAAGTATGTCTTGCCACATGTTGCCAACACAATTTGTTGTAGCTTTCTTCATAGGCCCTGTGTGAAGACAGAGGATTATGTGTGATGTTGTTTGCTCAGGGAATGGGATGAGCAATATGGTTGACAACCCCAAGGACGCCCCCACCACTGATTCGCCAAGACTCTAGTGACTCAAAACCCTAATGTTTTTCCTTTTTCTGCTTATGAGGTTGGGGTGGGGAGTTAGGGTTGGAAACCTTAACACCATATTTCCCTACTTTTCTGGCATAACGTTACCCTAACTGGTGCACTAATGAAGTATTTTGCAACACATTTTCTTTATTTTTAAGATAGTGGAATCATATCCTCATTCAAAAGGACCTCCTTGAATAGGTGCAGATGTGCAGGGCGCTCCGGGCCGTGCACCATGGGAAGACTCTGTCCACCTACAGAAGTGCAGGGCCTGGCACATTCACTCTTTACACATTAGCTCTTTACACAGTCACTCTTTCCACATTTTCACTCTTTACACATTCACTCTTCATACATTCTCTCTTTTTTTATTTAATTTTGTCCCCAAGTTTCCAAGGTAAGCATTTTATGAATGGTCTTATAAACATGACACATAGCATTATTTTAGTATATTGGCCAAAATGCCATTTCACACCAGACATGCAAAAAGATGTCTTGTCCAGGATTTAAAAAATGGCATCTGTCTTGCTTATGGGATTGTTGCACCATTTTGTGTCAAGCCCTTTCTACCCTGAACATTTCACACTAAAATTCCAAACCGTCTGGGCACTAGGCGATGACGAAAAAAAAGCAAACAATCCTTTTTGTTTCCTAAAAACACAACTATACAGAGCATGGAATCTACACATCTCACAAGAATGAAAACTTGGCATTACAAGAAACTTTGCCCCGACTGTGCATGCAAACTTTCATGTAAATTCATTGAATGTAGGCAAAGCTACAGTATTAAACTGCAAATTTAGGGATTTAACATTAAACAGCCTACTCATTCCTAACTAATATGGCACTACTGCACCACTATAATATGCATTATAATTGTACAGTAGCGCCATTATAGTTATGGTTAAGCAGGGGGTTTCTAGGTTAAAACTCAGACTTTGCATTGTAATATCTTTGCAACCATTTAACAGATTTGCACAAATGTTTGCATGCATGGTCTCAGGGGGTAGATTTCTTGATGTGCCAATTTGTGTTCTGGTTGTATGTGCTGATTCTGAGATGCAGATAGTGAAAAAAGTTTTAAAAATTGCTGTTTTTGCTGTTCCTTTGTCATCACCTTGCGCCAAACAGTGTGAAATTCTCATCTGAAATTTTCAGGGCTGCAAGGGCTTGGCTCACTGATGTGCCTTTCACTGGTTTGGTGAAAAAATATTAATTCAGTCCAAAGTTTTTACATTTTTAAATTTTAGTTCTGAGCATGCTCAGTACAGTGTTTTTGATAGCTGCTTGGAATGGAAAAGGAATTTGAACCATGCCAAAATGGATCCTAATACATTTTCATTAGACAAAACTTTTTTTTGGATGGCTGCCATCTTGTTTCCATTTTTTTCACAAAAAAAATCAAAACCCACACAAATGACATGCTGCACACCCACCAACAAATGTATCTTGCTAATCAGGACCCCTGTATGTGGATTCTGCACTTAGTTTCTGAAAAAATGACAAATAAATGTGTTTTTTAAACATCTAAAAATCCTATTTTTATGAGTCAATTTTCCTTTTTCATATGGGCATATGAAAAAGAATTGGTCCATACAAAAAAAGGATGGCTTCATATGAAAAAAAATTTAGACTTAGACGCATAAGAAAAAGGATGCCTTCATATGATTTTAAAAATGTTTTAAGAATATATGTCTCCTCAAAGCATGTTTTCTCTTGTCTGTTTTAAAATAGGGCAGCATTCATACAGAGGGTCTGAAGGATGCCCAGAGGAAGAGCCACATTGTGATACCAGAGAAGAGTTGAAGGAGAATTGATGACATCAGCTCAGTCAGAGTGTCTATGACTGGAGCTGCAGAACAGAGTATCAGCAGAATGGCATGGAGAAGCACCGAATGGCTAGAAAGCTAGAGTACCATAGTATCTGGACCTGAATAGGAGATTAGAGTGTCAAAAAATACAGAAATCGAAAGTTGTAGAATAGAAGAGAGTCATGATATGAGTGATATGAGTGATATCTGATTTTTACTTTATTTTAAACTGTGCTAAATGGAAGAAAAAATATAAAACCATAAAGTTTAAATGGCTCAAACTGTGTAAAAATACAGCTTAAGCTGGGTAACAGAGCAGCAACTGATCAGTTTAGCAGATCCGTTAGCATGTAAGGACTATATTGCATGTTTTTTTTTACTACCAGATACACTCGTTTAAGTTTGTTATATAAGAACTCATATATATGTATATATCTTATATTTATTTTTATATATATATATATATATATATATATATAGGATTGTAGCAACAAAAGTAGGGAAATGTGATGTTAGGGTTGAACCCGACACCCCCTTCTCACCCAACCCTCCAGCCCACCCCACACCCACCCTTCACAGACCAACACACATCAGGGTGTGCTTTGGGGTCATCGGGGCCTAACTCTCACCCCATTCCATGTGTAAGAAAGTTGACATGGTGCAGAATAGGGGAATGGGGTGAGAGTTAGGGTCAACAACCCCAAGGTACACCCTGATGGGGTAGGGAGGGCATCAGATACTGGGGGTGGGCATCCCAGTACCGGAAACAATAATTTAACTATTTTGGCACACTGGGGGTGGGCTCCCCAATGTGCCACAGCAGTGGAGTGGGGGGGAATAAATGCCAACATGGTGACTGGGCACCCTGATGTCTGCTACAATAACAAAAATTAGAACTGGTTTGGGGGGGTGCAGTTCAATGCAGGATTCTACATCAAAAAATGTCAGTTCAGTGCAGGATTCTGCATATAATATTGGTTATTTTCTGACACCAGGGGTGGGCATCCTGGTGTTGGAAAATATTTATAAATATGTGCAGGGGAAGGGAGAGGATCAGAGGGTGGGGGGCCACTAGACTCCAGGGAAGGAATTAAAAAAGGGAACACCATCCTGTCACAAGTCACATTTATATATATATATATAGAGAGAGAGAGAGAGAGATATTCAGTTGTTACTTAAAGTCTGTTTAAAAGGTCTGCAGTGATCAGTTGTAGCTGTTATTAATCTTGAGCCAATTTAGCTTTGGGTCTTGATTTTCTAGTTAGATATGCTTCTATCTGTAAGAGTGAGTGCATAGAGGTGCACATGCAGTTTGCATTGGTTAAAAGGGGGGTTTCAATGTATATTGTATAACTGTTTTCTTTTCTTGTTTTTGTGCTTGGCACTTTTTCCTTTTAAAATTCAAAATTTGACATTGATGCCATTGATCAATCAGTGAGCTAGCATGCAGGTCACTTGGATCTGTCTGTGTATAATGGATGTTGTTTTCTGACTTATCAGATGCTAAGCGCAGAGCCAGTAGGATACCAGATATAAGCTATATTGTCAGTGTTTTGAACTTTTTTTATCTGGGAAGACAGCAAGTCACTAGTGGAGCTTTTCTAGTTATACTTTAAATTTCAATGAGTGGCACAAAACAAAATGGGAAAAGCACCAGGATGAACAATGCTGCATTATAAAAGGAACTTATGCATTTGTGCTAGCAAGATCTTTATCATTAAAACCAGGGATATACAAGCGAGTACTACTATTGAGAAAATAAAAGTTTCTGTTTTAAATTGGTTTATGTCATAGAATTAATAGCACACTAGCACAGGCTCTAGGGTAAGCTTTAAATAGCATTGTTCTTCCTAACATGTACACATTTCAGGTGTGGTTCAGTCATAATTTGATTGCTGCAAACAGTTTATTCTTTAAATATACTTAGTAAATAAGTTAAACATCTCAGGATCAAGTAGGGTCTGTGGTGATACTGTAGGTAGGGAAAATTGCTGGCAGACTGGGTGGTCAAGTGATCCTTATCTGCCAACAAAGTATGTTTCTATGTTTGTGCTTCTACTGCTTGACAATTGAGTTATCATCCATTTTATTTGATTCTAAGGATAGTGGCACAGAGAAGACTGACCATTTGATCATCCCTGACCCAAGCAGCATTAAATCCTGAGTCCCTACAGCATCTCCATTTAAACAGAATCCACTACTAGGTAAAAAAAATAGACATTGGGAAAAAATTTCCAGGAAGTTGGGGCAAGAGCTCCTCTGAAACTGGGAGAGAATTACATAATTAAAAAGGGAACAGTTACCCTGAAGTACTGTATTGCTGCAAACACTCTTAGAGCATGGAGTTTTATCTGGGACTACTTAGAAAAATCTTTTAAAGTGCAGCTATACATTGTGGACATTCTGCACATCAAAGGCTATTTATACCTTGAGCTCAATTTTCAAAGGAAAAACTATGATGTAAGGTTCATGCACCCAATGGTAATGACGCAAGTGGCACCTTGTATCATAGTTTGTGGCAATCCCAATTTTGAAATTCTGGCTGAGGCATAATCAGGATGCTAAGTGGCAAAGCCCCAATGCACCATCCTTGCAGCAAAATTGCCTGTGCATCAGGTTGCAATGGGGCTTGTGCCATGGTGGTGCTTCAACGTCCCCTTTTATGGCATTTTGTAAGCCCCCCTGTGGACACAGCAAGGAGCTTCACTTAGACCAGCTAGGAGGTGGTCTAAGTGCCCTGCAGAAATGTGGGGCCATGCTGCCACTGGAGGGGGGCTGCCAGGAGGCAGACAGGGGCAGACAAATGATGGGTGGGGCATCCTAGGAGGCATGAGGAAGATGAGTGACTGATGCATTTCTTGGCAAATGCACAGTTGCAGTGATATTTTAGTTTTTATTTTGATTGTTTTTCAACCAGTCTTCCTAATAATGTCTCTTTCAATATTGCCCCTCCAACATGTTTTCTCCCTTATGTACCAAGAGTGACATGTATTTAATGTCAGTCATGACATCTTAGAGTATTTCAGTAAGTCTTGTATGTTGCGCACGGTGCCTGGTCAGTGGGTCACCATCTGTCACTCGGCTGAACAAAGCCCATCTTTGGCTTGCAGTATTCACCGCAGGTGTGCTGTTTCTTTGGTACTGCTGTTGGATTGTGGGAAACCCAGGGAATTTGGCACCAGGACCCTGATTTTTGTAAAATCGGGTGCAGGGTCCTTGGCACACTCGGCGTTCACCACAGCCCTACATTACCACAAATTATGGCAATCTAAAGGCTCTTTGAAACTCTAACCCCTTAGCAGTAGTTGTTGTTAACCTGACTCATGTTGTATATACCACTGTTAATATTGGCATTTGTATATAAATATATATATATATATATATATATTTAATTTATATTGGGTTTTTTTTTTTTGCCTTCTTCTACTGTGACTGGAGGAGAATCTGCTACCAAAAAATGAGAAGGTCAGTTAGGAAATCAGGATGATCATTACCTAGAGCTCAGTTAGGGAGGCAGTATATCATAGTGCTTAAGAGCACTGAGCTGTAAAATTGAAGAACTGGGTTTGAATTTCACAGCTATCACTTACATATTGTGTGACCATACGTAAGTCACTTAACTTCCCTGTGCTCACAAGACATAGCTGGTAACAAGCCTCAGCTTAGTGTGTCCTTGCTGGCCAAACATTGTAATCAACAACAAAAAAGTATGGGAAAAACAAGGGGTTAAGTGGTAAAAAAAAATCCTAAACTATTTTTTTAGCTCCGGAGAACCAGTCTGAACTAGTGGATGGCAACAAATGTGTCTGTATTAAATGTGCACTAGTACCAAATTGTTCTTTCTCACCAATTTGATAAAGCAGATCTTTACCCACTGATCTGGATCAATCTTTCTTGGTGGAAATCAAGGAATTTTAGATTGAAGATACATATATATATATATATATATATAAAATAAAGAAGGCATAATTCAACAAAAGGGTTATTGCTCCAAGATGAAGTTAGACCAGGAGATAAAGGAATGTTCCAAACTATAGAAGAAACAAGGATGCTCAAAATCTCAAGAAGCAGCTGAAGCCAAATAAATGTAGATCTACCTCGTCAGTTGTACTGCAGAAGGTGATATATGAAGGCATAAGAAGTTTTCTTCTTACAAAATTTGAAATATTTGATGCCACATATGTTGCAAGATTAAGCTTGGAACCCCCATCCCATGCCTCCCCCCCCCCCCCAATCTACCCACTTCTGGCAACATACAGAGATGGGAACAAATTCAGAAAGTAATGCTTATAATGTAAAAAGCTCAGATACAAAAAACTCATTGCTGTTAATTTGAATTGATGCATATAGGATGACACAAAATTAAAAGTGAATTGAATCAAAACAATATAGAAACATAGAATTTGATGGCAGATAAGGACTGCTTGGCCCACCTAGTCTGCCCATTTCCCTACCTACTAGATAAGCTGCAGATCCTAGTTAACCAACAGCCTACTTCCTCCACCCCCCCAACAGAATTGTGTTGTGTCTGTCCCATGCATTATTGAATTCCCCCATTGTTTTTGACTCTATGGCCTCCTCAGGGAGGCTGTTCCATGCATCCACAACCATCTCTGTGAAAAAATACTTCCTCACATTACCTCTGAGCTGTCCCCCCTCTATCTTCAAATAGTGCCCCCTTTGTTCTTGCACATCTCTTTTTCTGAAAGATGCTACCCTCTTGGACTTTATTGATTCCTTTCAGGTACTTGAAAGTTTCTATCATGTTCCCCCTTCCCCCCTTTCCTCGAGGGTATACAGATTAAGCTCCTTTAGTCTCTCTTTGTATGTCTTCTGGTGCAGACCATGCACCATTTTGGTTGCCTTTCTCTGGACAGCCTCCATCCTGTCTATGTCTTTGTAGAGGTGGGGGTCTCCAGAATTGCACACAGTAATCCAGAAGGGGTCTCACCAACCGTCTGTACAGAGGGATAACAACCTCTTGTTTTCTACTGGTGATGCCTCTCCTTATGCATCCCAGTATGCCCCCAGCCCTCCTTACTGCCTTCTCACGTTGCTTGTTCACCTTTAGGTCATCTGATAAAACTACCCCCAGGTCCCTTTCCATTTCTGTTGCTGTCAGTATCTCACCCCCCATTGTGTTCCCTTCCCCTGGGTTTTTGTTTCCCAGGTGCATTACTTTGCACTTCTTTGTGCTGAATCTAAGCTGTCATACATTTGACCATTTCTCCAACCTTGCCAAGTCCCTTCTCATCCTTTCCATCCCATCTTGTGTATCAGTCCTGTTGCAGATCTTTGTGTCATCTGCAAAGAGACATACTTTTTCTTCCAGTCCCTCTGCAATGTCACTTATAAAGACATTAAAAAGGACCAGACCCAGTACTGAACCTTGCGGTGCCCCACTAGTAACCCCCCTTTTGTCTCTGTGGACTCCATTTACTATTACCTTCTGCATTATTTTGTCTGCCCATTGTTTTACCCAGGCCACCACCCTGGGACCCACTCCCAGGCTGACTAATTTTTTGTATTAATCTTTTGTGTGGGACTGTGTCAAATGCCTTGCTAAAATCTAGGTAGGCCATGTCCACAGCCCCTCCCTGGTCTACTACTTTGGTCACCCAGTTAAAGAAATCAATTAAATTCATCTGACATGACCTTTCTGCTATGAATCCATGCTGCCTTTGGTCCTGTACCCCACTTGCCTCTAGGTACTCAACAGTTCTTTCCTTCAGAAGTGGTTCCCTCATTTTCCATACCACTGAGGTCAAATTGACAGGTCTTTAGTTTCCTGCCTCTGTCTTGCTCCCACTTTTGTGAAGGGGAATCACATCTGCCCTTCTCCAGTCCTCATGTACCACACCATCCTCCCATGATTGGTTAAAAAGGGTAGTCAATGGTGTTACTAGTTCTCCCCTTAGTTATTTTAGAATTCTGGGTTGAATCTCATCAGGCCCGATTGCTTTGTCCACCTTCAATTTTAGGAGTTCTTTCAGAACCTTTTCTTCTGTGAAAGGACTGATATCGACCCCCCCATCCAGAGGGCTTCTATTGACTGGACTAGGTACCTCCCCCTCCTCTTCTTTTGTGAATACTGAGCAGAAGTATTCGTTCAGTATCCCTGCTTTTTCACTGTCCCTCTTTGCCCGCCCACCCTCCTATTTATTTAGCCTCAGTATCCCTCCCTTTGTCTTTCTTCACTCCCTAATGTATCTATAAAAGGTTTTATCCCCCTTCTTAACCGAGATGGCTATCTTTTCCTCAGTTTGGGCATTTGCTATTCTGACTGCCTTCCCTGCCTCCTTCTGTGTTAACTGGTACAATTCTCTGTCCTGCTCCTTCTGTGTTTCCTAACTATTAATAACTGTTATGGTCAGATGGTCTCACTTCTTACCCTATTAGTAGTGGCCAGTCAATTACAGGGGAATTTGGATAAGGCCTTTGTTACAGAGAATAAAAGTCATGAAGTCTCCAAGACAGTAACAAAGCAAGTTAGTAATAATCATGAAAATATCAAGAAAACAACTGCGATAAAAGCAGAAAAGGAAGCAGAGGCAATTCCAAAATTGGTTAATCAGTTAAATAGGCAAAGAAAGCAAAAGCGCAACGGATATGTACCTATTAAAAGTAAAAATATTCATTTGACATTAGCTAGTGTTAAGGGAATGATATTCACAGGATGGCAGTGGGCAGCATAGTAGGGAAGCAGAGGTACCTTAAAAGTCCAATCAGAAAAAGAATCAAAAGGACAGTATCTGCAAAAGCAAAGTACAGTTGAAACAAAATAAATACAGACAAGGGGAAGACATCTTAGAAACCTCTATAGAAGAACAGGATCTGAAAGTGAAAAAAATCAATAAGCACTCTAGACCAGCCACAGTGGCCCAGATATTCAAACTGCGCCCAAAAAGTGTGCAATAGCAGAAGCAAGTGCAAGTCCATTGTGCCCATGTGTAAAAGGCACAATATTCAAAAACTGAGCCGGCCAAGATGCGCCTACAGCCGATGACTGAATATCGCACCACTTGCATCATAGCGCAACTAGGGAGGGGAAGCTGAGCAGATCTGATGCACCATAGCGCAACAAGGCATGTTCAGATGAGCAGTCCAGAGGTGCCATAGTGCAACCAGGGATGCCCCCCAGTAGCAGTGCAGTAATGCAACCTCACAACCAAGGATGTAGGGGCCCACTACCCATGCCACAGTTGGGCAGAGGAACACACAGCAGAACAGACATCGTCCCCCTATACCCCATGCACTGCACAACTGAGGGAGGGCTGGAATAACCACTGGCCCATGGAGACAAGCAACCAACCCACAGCTGGGCCATGGTGCCCCATCACACCCCCTGGCAAGCTGTGACCAGCACACAAGGAGGGCCGACCACCCTGTGCCACACCATCCCCCCAATGCAGAGCACACCCTGCACCATGACCCCCAGACACCCTGCCGAGGAGCAGCATCCACCACTGCAGGAAACCCCATGCATGCCACCACCCCCACTGTGACAATGCAACCCTGTGCTCCACAGAACCATGCAAGGCAGCCTCACCACGAGCACCCATCAGCAGGTGGCAGCACACAGCCATGCAACAACGGCATACACAGTGCCACCATGCACAGCCCCCCCGAGGTACAGCTGAGAGACTGAACATGCGTCGACACACGAGGAACCCCACACATGACAGGGCATGCCCCAGACACCACCACCAGTGGTACAGCACCCTGCACACCCTCCCAAGGACACACCCCAACCGAGCACTGGCCACAACAGCCAGTGCAGACACCCACAGTGGTGCATGGAAGCATGCACCACACCGGATCCAACACAGTGCATGGACAAACACCCACCCATACCCAAGGGCACAACAACACAGGGATGTGGTAGCGGGGCAACCAAGCCCCCAGCATGGGCCCATGGAACCCGTGTACACACAGCCTACAGTCCTTCATGGCACAGGAGTGCCAGCCACCCTGCGCAGGCACTGTGGACATGTACATCACCATAATTTGCCCGGAGCACGTCACAGACAGTGGTGCACATCCCCTGCAACACACACAAGCCACAGCATGGAGGTGGGACAATAACAGCAGAGGCCACAGTGTCACCCGAGGCAGACATGCACCACACCAGTGACAGGAGGCAATCCAGCATTGTGACGGGTACAGTGGCTGCCCTGCATGGACAGCCACCACTGACATGCCAGCAGACCATGCAGGTCACAGACATGCAAGGGTGTCAGCTGCACAGGCCATGGATGGGCTGGCAGGGGCACCATGGACACAGAGCATGCACCATGGACCACTGCACACAGTCATCTAGTACACAGGGCACAACACACACGCCACAGACACTGACTGATAGCTACTCCCACACCATAGTCACTTCCCCACAGACACACACACATACCCATGACTGCACCACCTGTGATGCCATGCACACCACTGCAACTGAGCACCTATAGCCCACTGCAAATCAGAGACCACCACAGTATTCATATCAAAAGATTTGTAATAAAAAATATCAAAAATAACTATTTACAAAACTGTGTACAAATGTGTGGGGGAAGGGCCACAAACAAGGTGGGGGTGGGTAAGGGCAGGGGTGAACAAATGGGACAGGAAAGGAGGGTGGAGGTGGGTCCAGGGGGGTAGGGGAAATCAGGGGCATAAGGATGATCAATGGGAGCCCCGGTCCCCGCTCTGGCTGCTCTGCCTTCTGTGTCTTCTCCGGACCCCAAGCCGGTCAATCCTTTGCAGGATCTCAGATGATGCCCATGCCACATTGAGTATCTCCTGCAGTGCCTCCTGTATATCCTGCAGCTGGTGAACACCTAGGACAACGGAGCACAGTCAATAGGTGTGAATGCACAGCCCCATACAGCCCACCCACTGTGCATGGCATACGGCCGTGGGACATGCCTCTGTGATAGTGTGTGACCACCCACAGTGATCGTGTCCACAAGACCTGTCCACCCAGGTGCATACAGCCATGTGGACCGCTGCACACACCCACCGGCCAAGTCATGCACAGTACCACCGTGGCTGTTTAGTGACATGGCTATGTGGTGCGAAGGCAATGGCACAGCCATGTACCCGGTGCACGCATGAACCACCATCAATGCACTCCCAGACATGCAGTGCCACTGGACAGTGCTGACTGTAACAAGTTGCGTGCATGGCAGTGGTGTCAATGGATGGTGGCCATGCCCCGCTGCCCACCCTGTTACACAGCATGCAATAGTAATCATGGAGGTATGACACTCACCATCATCAGGCTGGTCCCTCTGGTGCTGTGGACCGTCGCCTCTCCTACCGGCCCTGTCATCCTGCTGGTGCCTCAGCTCCCTGGCCATACACCTCTCTTCCGGCCCTGTGGTGCAAACATGGAGAGAGACACATCAGTACAATCCTATAGCAAAGTCCCCCTGCCCCCATGTGTGTGCAATCCCACCCAGCCAGACCCACCCACCCCACACCCTGATAACACCACCACAGCCAACACCGGACCGTCCCTCCCCCATGTTCCGGACACATACAACCGTGATACCCATATGGAAGATAAAAGTTTGTGGACGTAACACCTACCTGGCTGTGGCACCGTGCCCCTCCTGGCACGTGCCCGCAGGCAGGCAAGCAGGTCCAGTTCCCTCCTCCTCAGGTCGCCATACCTGTGGCGGCACTGCTCCGCCATCTGCCCCCTTCCTGTGGCCTCCTCCAGGGCGCCGGCCACCTCCTCCCACACCTAGCTCCTGGACCTGTCCACGGGTGCCTCCCCAAACAGTGGGCCATAAAGTGGCTCAACAATGGCCACCAGGTTGGCCAGTTCAATTTGGGTCCACTGGGCAGCCCTCCTCCGTGCCATCTCACTTGCTTAGTCGGTTCAAAATAGTGCTCTGCAGTGCGGCTCCACCACGTGCAGATGCTGCACAGTACAGCGCTGACATTCCCTATCGTGCTGTCACCGAACAGCGCGATAGTGGTGCACCCATGCCTGATGCATGGTTCCAAGGGGGCAAAGGTCGGGCACAGGGTCAAGGTTCTCTGGTGCACAGACAGGCACAGTGCCATTGGAATCCAATGCATGTAGCATGATTGGGTGCCTGTGTACTACCTCCAGTAGCGGCCTACCACACTGTTGCCCCAGTGTGCCTATGATGCCCCAGTGCCACAGCGCCATATAGGTGAACATCGCTGTAGCACCACTGACTCAATGGTGACCATGCCCTGCATTGCCTCCCATGCACAGCACGTCAACAGCATGGCAGATGCCTGTGTCAGCAACCCGGGCATGCGCAGTGAGGTGTGTACTGCACATGTCACAGAACTGCACCCTTGGGTCAGCACGTTCAACACAATTGCACAAAGCGCAACAGCGTGATATTCAGTTGTCATATGCAAATCAGCTAATCAGCCATTCAATGGCGCAGCACTGCAATTTGCATCCACTTAAAGTTGCACCTTGCCTCATTTGCATGGGTTGCGCTATAAAAGTGCGACATTGGGCTGCACTGTCCATAGTCGGTTACTGCAGTCTATTGGTGAGTTGCATGCTGTTTGGGAGTGTGGACTGTGGATTTTGGGACATGCATGGGACTGCACAGTCACAGGTAACAACTTTCATTCTCACAGGCTAAATAATGACCGAACAAGTTGTGGGAGAGGAGGAACACAGTGGTGGGAGGAGAAGGAGGCCTAATTTCACCAAGGCTGAGATGGATGCCCTGTTTGAGGCCTACCTGGATCAGGAGCAGCTTCTCAGCGGATGGCAGGGAACACCACAGGCCTGTGCTGCTGCATGGGAGGAGGAGGCGCGTGCAGTGAACCTGCATGGCAGCCACCAGTGCTCCGTGCAGGAGTGCAAGAAAAAGATGGGCACAGACAGGAGGAGGATAAAGGAGAAGGTGGCTGCCATCAGGGCAGCACAAGCTGTGACAGGTGGGGGACAGCCAGAGGTGCTACACCTGACACCACAGGAGGAGATGGTTGCTGGAAGCATGCAGGGTTGTGCCATTGAGGGTGTTCCGGGTGGTGGCTTCCAGATGTGTGGTAGCCCGTCACTGCATGGTAGGTCATGGTCTGTCTAATGGGGGGGAAGGGTAGGTCACATGCAGTAACGCGACTTTGTTTTCCCTTACAGATCCTGAGTGTCTGCATGGGTCAGCGGTGGTGGGCCTGTCCACTGAGGACAGTCAGATGGAGATGGAGGAGGGCCCATCCACTTCCACAGGTATACACGGCTCAGTGTGACAGTGGGTCCGCCTGGCTGTACAGACTGATGTTGTTGGAACAGGTACCGAGGAGGCCCTGCCCGTGTCCCAGCATGCCAGCGACCACAGATGACAGCATGCTGTGACTCGGGCCGGTGCCAGGCCCGTCACCGATGATGATGTCGCTAACGGCATGGGCAGTGAAATGTGTGTGCCACGGGATGGCCACACAGCAGGTAACATCGTGGCCATGGCTGTGGGTGGTGCCACCGTGGAGGCCTGCATGTCATCACAGTCCCAGCCTGTGCCTGTCAGCACCAGTGGGGCAGCACTGGTGTGTGTAGAGGACAGTGGGACTGTTACAGCCACTGCAGCAGCACCTGTGAGCCCTGGTGAGTGGCAGCCGGAGGGGTAGCATCAGCAGTCGGCTAATGGGCTTGGGGGTACAGGGTCAGGGGGCGGCGTCAGTGCACCACCTGTAGACATGCCCAGACCTGGTCCTGGTGTGCAGCGCCCACCCTCAAGGGGTGCTGGGCATCAGGGCCACGCACACCCTGAGGGACAGGATGCCGAGGAGGCAGATGACCTCTTGGATGAGCACACCCGCATACTGCAAGCATCAGTCAACCAGCAGATGCAGCTTGCGACGTCAGTAGATGCACTGCGTGTGGCTCTGGAGTGGGCATAGGAGCATCGCAGCAGGGATACCGTTCTGATCCTGGCAGGGATGGACCGGTTGCGGGAGGATGTGACCGCTGCCATTGACAGGCAGACACAGGCATTCACTGCTGTCATGGCCACAGTGGGCACACAGTCATTTTCCCATGTGTCGCAGACACCACGCAGTGCACTGTCCACCCCCCATTCCCGGCATCGTGCAACACCCTCCTTGTCAACACCGGGTTCAGCTGTGGGCATCCCAGGCATGCCTGGAGCAGGCATGTTTGGTGTGCTGCAGACCCCTGCATGAGCACGGTCACGTTCATGCAGTGGAACCTCTGGGGGACCATTGGTGCCACCCCATGAGGCCAGTGGTTAGCCTGTCAGTGCTGGCGGGTCTCGGTGGGGCCGCCCATGCATCCATGGTGGTCGGGGCACTGTGGCGCATGACTGACCTGTCTCCCAACATGGCTACTGTCTGGTGCTGCCCTGTGTGCATTGTGTCATTCAACGGGCATTGCACGGGTGGGTACCCAGCCTTACACGCGGACACACAGTCCATCTGCACACCCTCCCAGCTGCTGTCCGCAGTTGCATGTGCATGATGATGCCTGCATTGTGCTGTACACCAATGTGCAATGGTGCTCAGCATCTGACACATGCACAAGGACAGGCAGTGGGCATGGTGGTCTGTGGACATGTGTATGGCGTTCTGGGTCAGTGTGCCTCCTACCCTTTGTGCATGTCTGGTGCGTTTGTGTGTGTGTGTGTGTGTGTGTGTGTGTATGTGTGTCCTTCCACGTGGCATGTTAGACCTCACCTATCCCTGGTTGTGTATGTGGTTCCATGCCCGGCCACTTCCCTTGATGGAATGCACCCCTGATGTGTGTCCATGCATGTTTGTGGGTTGTACCTTAGCCACTGTTGGTTGCACATGGCCCCATGACTTACCTGGGTTGGCTGAAGTGCTCCTCCGTGATGGTGTCCCAGTGCAGCTGTGCCAGCCGGAGCAGTTGAGGGTCCCGTCGGCCAAGGGGGGGCTGCCCATCACCATTGTCACCGGCATCCTCATCGTCCCCATCGCTGTTCCCTTCTTCAACCTGTACGGCTATCCCACATTTGTTGGCCATGTTGTGCAGAATACAACAGGCCAGGAATAGCCCACAGGCCTATGAAGGGCTGTACTGTAGGGCACCGCCGGAGGTGTCCAGGCAATGGAAACATGCCTTCAGCATCCTGAACACCCACTCGATGACATTACGTGTAGTGGCGTATGCCTCATTGTAGCATTGCTGCGATGGGGTCGTGGGCCGCTGGTAGGGTGCAAGCAGCCAGGGACAGAGTGGGTATCCACTGTCACCTGTGTGTAGAGGTTAGTTTGGTGATCAGCATTGCCCTGCCCTGGGCCATGTAGGCCACTACCCATGTCACCTCTGACCATGCCCCCCCAGGCCCTATGACTGTCCATGTGGTTTGCATACTTACCCACTAGGTGGCCAGTGGGGATATCCCCACTCTTGAATCTGTGGCACAGTGCCAAGTGGTGCCAGATGAAGGCATCATGTGCTCCCCCAGGGTGCATGGCACAGACATTGATTATGCACCCCCTGGCATCGCACACAACCTGGCAGTTGATGCTGGCATAGCCCTTGTGATTTATATATGCAGCCCCCTTGGGACCAGGTGGTGTGCGGATGGCCACATGGGTGAAGTCTATTGCCCCTAGCACGACAGGCATACATGCTACCCTGTGGAACTCCTGTATGTTTGCTGTGTGCTCTGCCGGTGTGCTGGGGAAATGGATGTACTCCTCAACATGTGGCAGCAGTGTGCTGAGGAATTGGGTGAGGTGGCATGACGTGGCCAACTGGGTTATGCCTGTGGTGTCCCCAGTTGGTCTCTGGAAGGTACCCGTGGTGAGCAAGCACATGCAAGCTGTCACTTTCATCTCCACTGACAGGGCATGGCTCCGTCGTGTGGGTGCCTGCATCACATCACTGCACAGCTCACAAAGCCACCTCAGAATTGCCAGATTCAGGTGGTACCAGCCCACAATCTCAGTATCACTGTACAGCTCAAAGCTGGTGTGGGCTTGGTACTGCCTGTTGGGGGCATACCACCAATGGGCCCTTCCACGGCCACGCCCCCCTGCTGTCCGCCTTCTCACCCCCTCATTACAGCCTCCATCTGGATGGTGGCACTGGCCATGTCCCTGGCTTGTGTTCACCCCCCCGGCAGCTGTTTCTATATTCCCCCTGCTGTCCTGGCTGCTACTTCCCCTGCACCGGGAACACCTGCCTGTGCTGGCCTCACTGCTGTGTGGTGTACTTCCCCCTTCTGCACTGTGGCTCCCCACACCTTTCCCTGTGCCTGTTGATTCCAGGTGCCCTTTCCTGGCCTGCCCTGTGCGTCCCTGCTGCCCAGTTTTTCCTGCTAGACTTTGGCCTCATGTGGCTTCCCTGTAGTGTTCTTGCCCCTCTCCCTTGCTCCCTTTTATTTTGGCTCATTTCTGCTATGGTGCAACTTCCGCTGGTTCCCCTATTACGCATGGCGCATGTTGTTTTTTTTTTGGGGGGGGGCTCTGTCTTCTATGTGAGAGGTAGTTTGATCTGAGCCTTTTACTTCAAATCTACTGCGTAGTGAGAGTGCCTGGTTAATTTGTTTTTTATTATTTTAGTCTAAACCTGCCTTCGTGAGAGGTTGCGAAGGGGATATTTTGCTGTACTGTTTCTGGGAGTAACTTAAGTACCAGCCTATTATCCTTCCCACCCAGCCGTGAGCTTTCTTCTGCTTTTATAAGAGACTGTGCAGATTAGATTCTGTGTGACATTTTCTGGCTAAGTGTGAACCTTTTATTAGTTTTTACTTTATGGTTTTCCTCTACTCCCTGGTTGTGAGAGAACTGGGGGGGTGGATGTGTTTTGTATTTCCAAGTTTGAATTATTTGTGCTGTTTTTGAATTTTTGGTTTGGATTTAGGATTATATGTTTAATTAGATTTATTTTGGGGGTTTATTTAATTTAAGTTTTTATTTTGCATTATTGTTTTGGTTTAGTTGTATTATTGCGGCATGTGTCGGCCTACAATCCCCATGGTGGTGCGCTATTCATCCTCCTTGCTTCACGCCCCCCACCCTTTTTATCCTCCCCCTCTCCATTTTGATATATACCAGCATTGTAGAGCATTGGGAATTGCTCAAAGGAGAGGGAGGAGGGTGGGGGGTTGTGAACCAGGGAGGATGGACGAGGGGGGCATTCGTATCCAGGTAGTGAGATCTAGAAGGTGCCCTGGGGCGAAATGGAATCCAGACCATGGTTTGCCCTGTCTGGTGTCCATACCCAAGGGCACTACAGAATTTGGTAGGCAGATGGACTTGACAGCCTCCGAGGTTCGTTCAACCTGGGCGGTGTTATGCAATGCTAGGTCCATCAGAAACAAGACTGGCATTATTGCTGATCTTGTTGGTTCAGTGGACTTAGCTTGCATCACTGAGACCTGGCTGGATGAAAATCCGGTCCCCAAGTTGGAAGCCATGGCTCCGGTCGGGTACTCCGTGATACACCGCCCGAGATTGGACCGCAGGGGTGGGGGGGGTTGCAGTCTGTTTTAAGATGGAATTGGACCTCACAAGTGTGGTTGTGGGGGAGACTGAGTCCTTTGAGTGTACAGTGATAGTGGGTGTTGGCTTTTGAATCGTTCTCATCTACCATCCACCAGGAGATGGGAAACGATTCTTACAGCAAGTGGCAGACTTCATCATTGACATGTCATTGGAGTCACCCAGATTGATGGTTCTGGGTGACTTTAATGCCTGGGTCGACGATAAACTCTCACAGTTTGGTAATCACTTCCTCCAATTAATGACTTCTTTGGGCTTTACACAGGTGGTTTCCACTGCTACCCATAAATCTGGACATTCCTTAGTCTTTCTCCTAGGGATTGATATTACTGGTTTGGGGGTGGAACCAGTCCTATGGTCAGACCACTGCACCGTGGGGTTCAATTTTAATACCCCCCTGAGAAGGCCTACTCCTGAGGAGATGGCAAGATACTGCCCTTTATGGGATATTACTCCCCAAGGCCTTGCAGTGGTTCTTGACCTCTCATCCCCTGTGTTGGCAAGCAGTAGTCCAGAGACCTTGGTGATGGCCTATAATAGGGCAGTTGCTTCAGCTCTGGATACTATTACTCCTGTTCGTGTATGCCCCCTCTCCCTTCGTCCCAAGGTGCCCTGGTTTGATGGGACGTTGAGGGAGATGCGGAGACGGGGCAAAGATTAGAACGCTGTTGGCCCAGATCCACCAGTGATACCAACCACCTTAAATTGATGGACCATTATTATGTCTATCAATCTACAATCTCCCATAAGAAGGCAGAATTCCTGTCCAGGGAGATTGCTGCTGCTAGGAACTGACCAGCTCAGCTGTTTCAAACTGTGGACAGGCTGTGCAACCCAGCCTGTCTACAAGTTCGGAGAGCTTTTTCACAATTAGAGTGCGAGGAGCTCGCTTGCTTCTTCGCTAATAAGGTGGCTGATGTCAGGGAGAATCTGCGTCCTGCGGCTTCTAAGTGGGATGCGGTAGAACAGCGTGAGTTCACAGTGCCTCAGTTTTC
The DNA here is from genome assembly GCA_016271365.2 of Neoceratodus forsteri. Classification (NCBI taxonomy): domain Eukaryota; kingdom Metazoa; phylum Chordata; order Ceratodontiformes; family Ceratodontidae; genus Neoceratodus; species Neoceratodus forsteri. Next base: position 677,794,464 of record CM028130.1, read on the forward strand.
ATGGTGTTCCTTCAGCAGACCTGATTTCGTGGATGTCATGAGGATTATCCATGGTATGTGCCCTATGAGCTGTAGTTTGGATCCTGGACCCACTTCCCTAATATTGGGTTGTTGTGACATCATTGGCCCAATCCTTGTGCAAATAGTCAGGTGCTCCCTGGACTCGGGTGAGTTTCCTAGCTCCCTGAAAGAGGCGGTGATGACACCGCCCTTGAAGAAAGCTACCTTGGACCCAGACTGTTTTGCAAACTACAGACCTATCTCAAACCTACCCTTCATTGGGAAGGTGATTGAGAAAGTAGTGGCGGTCCAATTAGAGAACCATTTAATCATCCATGACATATACGAACCCTTCCAATCCAGTTTTCATAAAAGACATAGCACCAAGACTGCGCTGGTTCAGGTGCTTAATGATCTCCTGAGGGCGAGAGACCAGAACAGATGTTCTATTCTAGTTCTTCTTGATCTCTCTTCAGCTTTTGACACCGTGGATCATGTGGTGCTGTTAGCACACCTGCGGCAGATCTGTGGAATATCGGGAACCATCCTTGAATGGTTCACCTCATTTCTCACTGGGAAATCACAAAGAGTTGTGTCGGGGATTTTTCCCTCTGGCCCAATTCCTTTGTTGTGTGGGGTGCCTCAGGGTTCTGTGCTATCTCCCATGTTATTTGCGGTGTTTATGCTGCCCCTAGGAGACATTATAAGACGGTATAAGCTGAGGTTTCACTGCTATGCAGATGATACGCAGCTATACCTGCCTTTTGCTCCTGACCAGGATGGAGCTCTCTTGGTGTTTAACAACTGTCTGAAAGAAATCCAGGATTGGATGGCTTCTAGTTGGCTGAAGTTGAACTCAGAAAAGACAGAGGTTTTGGTTGTGGATCCGGGTTGTCGGATAGAGAGGTCACCTGTTGGTGCACCCTCAGAAATTTTTCTTGGGGGTGTATCACTTCCAACCTCTGAACGGGTGAGTAACCTAGGGGTTATCTTGGATGACAGGCTTACACTACAGTCACAAGTGTCAGCTGTCGTCAAGACTTTCTTTTACCATCTTAGGAATATCGCTAGAATGAAGCACCTTGTTCCGTCTGACTCGTTAACAAAGTTGGTCCACGCCTTTGTGTCCTCACGCTTGGACTACTGCAACACTCTGTATTTTGGGCTTTCTGGGGTTGAAATCCGCCACCTCCAGTTAGTGCAGAGTGCAGCAGCACGGGTTTTGACTGGGACAAGCAGGTCTTGCCACATCTCCCCAGTGCTGCGCAATCTGCACTGGTTTCCTGTTAGGTGGCAGATCACCTTTAAAGTCTGTTTATTAACTTTTAAAGTCCTACATGATCAGGGTCCAGCTTATCTGAAAGATCTTCTGGTTTCTTACTGCCCGGGACGATTACTCTGCTCGGCCGATGAGGGGTTGCTAGAGATTCCAAGAGTGAGCCTAAATTCATCTGGTTGCAGAGCTTTTCCTTATGCTGCTCCCACTCTTTGGAATTCTCTACCCCGTCAGTTGTGGCAGTGCACCTCCATGGAGGAGTTAAAGAGGGATTTAAAAACTTATTTGTATCAGTCTGCCTTTTTAGATTATTGATCATGATGTATTATTCTGAGACTGAAGTTTTATCTGTGTTTTGTTATGTTTGTACAGTGCCTTGGAAATTTGAAAGGTGCTTTAGAACTAAAATTTATTATTATTATTATATTGAATATTGCACTGCGCCATTTATGCATGGTTCCTACCCCTTCAGTTGTGCATGCATTCATTATCATTGCGCTGTTGCTCAGCGTGATTTGGGGGGTGCAACTGCCTCCTGCTGAATATCACAGAATTGAGCATTTTCGGACTTGCACAGGCTCAACCCTATTGCATATGGCTCAACTCTTTTGAATATCTGGGACAGTATTTTTAAATATAGTCTCTAAAGTTAGAAATGAAACTTTAGTGGCATTAAAATAATGGCATACAATATATGTAAAGGTGCAACTGAAAATAAATTTTGATAGCAAGATGTGGTCACAGCATTTAGATATAGGAGTAAAGATTTGGCAGCTGTCATTTTGTGTTGTAAGAAATCCTGCTCTTAGGAAGAGATTATTGAAATCAAGCACATAATTCACCCTAGTGAGTGTCAAATTAGACAATACTGCAGACACAATTGTAAAGAAGCATACAATGGCAAAAGTGGAAAAATTTAGCAAAGAACATTATGAGTGAGGAAGCAAAAGTGTAACTACAAAAAAGATAGTTAGCAGTCAGGTAAGAGTGCAGAAAGTTCCCCCCAAAAAATCAAACACATATTACCAAATTTGTCAAACCAGCAGAAACTGTTCATTCACTGGAAGATGATGATGAGCTTACATTATGGTGATCCAGAAAAGATATCAGAGGCAGAAAGCAAAAAGGCTCTAAGATCAATAATAATATCATTCTAATGGATTGTGAATTAGAGGTCAAACAACTTGACAGTGATACAATAGCTAAAGATGAAATCGTGTTTGATTCTGAAGGCATGACTGAAAAATAAAAGAAACAAAAGTCATAAGCTGCCATTTAGAAAGCTTTGGGGACAAGTGAAAAGATTTTTTCTGGCTTGAAGAAATTTGCTCTCACAATATTTTACTTCAGGAAACATAGTTAGAAGGTAGAAACTTTATACTACAATGTTATACATCATTGAAAAATAAGGTGATCGGAAGAGCTAAGGAGGACTGATATCTCTATTTTCAACAAAGTATTTTAAAAATGTAAATATGATCGATCTTGGGTAGCCATTTTTTTTTTATGTACACAAGTGATCAATTTTGATAACACTGGATTTGTAATTGTAAATTCTAAATACCTCCTGCTAATTCTGCATAAATTATCCCAAATCCATTTTTTATTTTAAGGGAAGTAATTCATTTTATCCCAGCTAACTACTCAGACTCATTGCTCTTGATAGGTGGAGATCTTAATATTTAAATTGGAGCAAGTCAAGAAGTGTATGATCACAGTTGGCACCTGTATGATACATATAACATCTCATTAAGAAATGTGATAGATAATAAAGTTAGCTATAATTTTCGTGAGCAGATTTTCTTTTTAGGACTGTGGTTGGAACCTACAGCCATTTTACAATCACTCTGTAGCTCTAAAAAGGGCTGATCATGGAACCTTATGTTGGATATTTGGAAGTATCCTTCTGAAAGCTCACAGGAGCTTAAACCCCCTCCACCACAATTGGCTGCTGCGGAATAACAGCCGCACTATTTCAACTGTTACTTCCGCATTTGGGTGCATGAACTGCACATGCGCATGACTCATGTGCATGTAGAGTTCTGCAGGTGCAGGCATGTTATGAATGGCAAAATGCCATTCACTGTAATGATGTTTTCCTGGCTCCCAGCTCCACTGCATTCTATGCCCCCTCACCAACTCAACTGGCACACTGGGAGCCCACCCCAGTGTGCTCAAAGAGTATTCTGTGCCCCTTCCCCAAGTCATGCCCAACATCAGGGTGTCCAGTCCCCATGTCAGTATCCTGTACAACCCCCCCCCCATTCAAGTGGCACACTGGGAGTCCACCCCAATGTACTGAAATCTTTTTTCATTTCTTATCTGTAAAATTGAAAATGGTCCCTTGTTGTTGTTTTTTTTTCCTGTAAAACAGAAAATGGTCCTTCATCATCACTGCAGTCCCCTTCACCCTGTCCCACCCTCCCACTGAGTACCCATCTCCCCACACCCCCCTTACCCCATACTTACCTCCAGAGGTCAGTGCTGTCATCTTCTGTGGACCAGGACATGTCTGCACTCTTCAAAGCCCAACCGTGAACTTAAGAATCAAAGGTAAGTGGCATTGATGGTTGAGGCACTGGATGTCACACCTTGTGCTGCACCGGCAACACAGGTTTGGGATTGAGCCCAGGCCACCAGAGGTCGACAGGGATGGGAGAGGATCAAGTATCTGATGGACAGCTCTCCTCTCCCAGGAGGGAGGGAGGGGGGTTGAGCTCAGCACTGGTCTGACCTCTGGCAGAAGCCAGAGGTACAGCAAGTGTCACAGCTATCTCAAAGGGATGGGGAGTGGCGATCTTGGCGGTGATGACTTGACATCCGGTGCATGCCACTCTTGCTAAGAACAGGGGAACATTATGTGTCTGGTCCCCTAGATGACAGATACCACTGCAGAGACCCTAATTGCTCACATGCCTGCCTGATGTCTCCAAGTCTGACAGTAAAAAGATTCTCAGGGTGCAGCTGCATTGCCCCATACCCACCTGGGAGGTATAGCCACAGCTCGATGGGGACTCAGGGATAGAATCATGCAGGTTGTGAGGTGGGGAGACTGCCACATGTGTCTCCTGAAGGAGTGGATACTAGGCACAATGAGAAGGAGGTAAAAAGAAGTTTCAAAAAAAGGTAAGCCACTACACAGACAATCAATGGAGTTTTCAACTTATGCTGATATGTCAGCCATTTTTCAGAATTTACCTATAATTAACGTAGCTCTTGGGGATTCCAGTCATGAAAACTGTCACTGTTATTTTGTTACTCTGTCTGAAAAGGTGATTTTGTGGTTGCTGTGCGGAATCACCTTTCAGGACAGATTCACAAAATGACAGTGCCACTGTTCATGAGGTGAGGTCCCAAAAAGCCCATGTTGTAAATTTGGTGAAAGAAATTCCAGAAAATGGCTGTGTTATAAGCATGCATTGTGCAGTTTCTATGCACGCGGCACCAATTTTTTATATTTTCAGTCCACATTTTTAACATTGCCATTTTTGCATACCTTCTTCAAACAACAAAAGCTGTCATTTTTCACAACCTGCCCAAAATGTGTTTTCGTACCTGTGGCACAGAATAGTTTGTTTGCTGTGCGCAATCACCTTTCTGGACAAATGAACAAAATGACACTGGCAATGTTCATGAGGAGGAGTCCAAAAAAGGCCATGTTGAAAATTTGGTGCAACACCTCCCAAAAATGGCCAAGTTACACCAGGGCATTAAATAATTTATATGCACATGTGTAACTTTGGTCACTTGGTAGCTCTTCACAGCCCTATCAGCTCTGGCTAGAGTTTATTTCATATGGGCATAAGGAAAAACAATTGGTCCATATGGAAAAGGATGGCTTCATATGAATAGAAAATTTGGATTTAGCTTTTTTCTGATTCTTTTTTGTATGTAGACATTCTTTTTCATTTGAATGAAACGAGCATATGAAAAAGGATGACTTTATATGAAAAAAGAATGGGAAAAAACAAAGTCCAAATTCTTTTTTTGAATGAAGGCATCCTTTTTCATATGCTTTTTTTTTTGTTCATATAAAAAAAGAATGGCCTCATATGAAAAAACTATTTGGACTTAGTTTTCCTCCCATTCTTTTATCATATGGAAGCATCCTTTTTCATATGCTTTTTTTGTTCATGCAAAAAAAAAAGAATGACCTCATATAAAAAAGAACTTGGTCTTAGTATTTTCTCCATTCTTCTTTAATATGAAGGCATCCTTTTTCATATGGCTTTTTTCATTCATATGAAAAAGAATGTCCACATATGAAGAAAGATATTAAACTTAGTCTTTTCCCACATTTGAACTTCAACAAGCCATAACTCCCTCAGTATTGGGACTTAAGGGACACTATATATATATATATATATATATATATATATGAAAGCATAAGTCTTAATGAATATTACAAGAATAAAACATAACCCCTCTAAAAATGTAAGGCCCATATAAAAAAAAAATACAAATTAAAAGCTGAATATTCTCATAGGATAACTTTGGAACTTTAACAAGTCATTACTCCCTCAATATTTGGACTTAAGGGACAATCTATATATCAAAACAATGTTTTAATGATTGCTATGATAATAACACATATTGTCCATTAACATAATAGGGGCAATATAAGAAAAGGATAACATATTAAAAAATGCAAATTCCCATAAGATAACATTGGAACTTTAACAAGTCATGCAACAAAGGAAATAAATTACTGTTTTGGCAGAAATGGAATGCAGGACCCTCTGGGCTCTGGGCTTCCACAGCAACATACAAGTATGCATCTATGGAGGGATGTTAGCCAGGCCCTGCACTCCCACAGGCAAATGAGGATATGAATATACTACCCCCAAAAAATAAGGAAATTAATAGCAAAAAACTTTGTTAATGCCCTAGTCAAGGTTAAACTGACATAAGCAGGGAAATGTGGCATTAAGGATCCCAACCTTAATGCCCCACCCACTGCTGCAGGCAGCAACAGGGAAAAAACATTACAATTTCACCTGTTATCTATCTTTGTAAATCAGGCATGGGGTGTGCCTTGGGTTTGCCAACCCTACTGCTCACCCCATTCTCATATATTGTACACATCTGAGTTTATTTACTGATGGAATGAGGTTAGTGTTAGGGTTGACATGGCCTAGACACACCTCATGCCTGATTTGTGAAGATGGAGTAGAGGTCTAATAGTAATTTTTTTTCCTGTTGCTGCCTGCAGGGTGGGGGTGGGGCATTAGGGTTTGGAATCTAAATGTCACATTTCCCTACTTTTGTCAGATTAACCCTAATTAGTTCATTATCAAAGTTTTTTGCAATAAAGACGGGTAGATAGATACATAGATAGACAGACAGGCAGACAAGCAGACAGACAGACAGACAGATAGATAGATAGATAGATAGATAGATAGATAGATAGATAGATAGATAGATAGATAGATACAGTATGTAACCCCAAGGTTTGATACAATATCCTGTGTACCTGATCACTGCACTTCTAATGTAACCTAGTACCCTACTTGAGTATCGACTGTATTTGAAATTCTTCCCTTGACATTGTCTTCCTCCCCTCAGGTAATAGCTAAAAGCAGGTCAATAGGCCTAGAATGCCTGCCTGAGTAACAAAATCAAACAATTAAAGACAGCTTTATATAACAAATGTAGTTACTTGGAAAGCACCAAGGGAGGTTGACAGTGAAAACACTGACCTCCCACACAGCGACGGCAAAATACCGATGCAGGTATTGTGCCGCCCAATGCCCAAGTGTTTTCAGGTGCTGCACCCCCAACACCCCCCATGTGGAAGGCTCTGCTCCTTGCACCTCCCGCACTTTGGGATTATCAACTCCAGGTCAGAGTTGGTCCAGGGATGGGGGAAAACAATAGGGGAAAGTGAACCACGGGAAAGGACCGTGGAAGCTACTGTCACTGTAATGGTCTTTTTTCGTGGTTTGCTGTTGGGGTGTCGAGCTGAAGGGGGTCACTGGTTACATGCTTCTGTCAGTAGGTGTGTATTATCTGAATCAAAACAAATATGTTCTGCTTTTGTTGCTTATATATATAGACCTCCACAGTGAATGAGCTCCACTTCTCTGGTTTCTGTAATTCACCCTGGTCAAATAAAAGACTGAACTGATCCAAACTGCTACTTAACAAATACTACATTGAAGATGAATCTTATATGTCCAGTGCAGTTTAAATCAAGTTCTTCCCTTGCTGTGGATGAAACCCAGTTTTGATTTACGTTGTATTTTTGAGCTTTTTACAGACTGTACATTCACTTGTTCATGAATTCTCATATTGACTGGGAGCATCATTTTTCATTGGGGCCTCATAATTTTTTTTTTTTTTTTTTTTTAGTTTATTGACATAGGATAGTTCTGCTAATATGCAATATTTTAGTTTCTCTTTCATCTTGCTTTTACCTGTTTTTAGAACTGGGTGGACTGAAGCACTGAGTTTAAGGGTACTTAGTCAAAAGAGATTGTCATCAGTGTGAACCAATTTAGTGCTAGTCCCCAGCTTGGTACTTCCTTGATCTATACTCAGAACAGTCTGGGGCCCTCAAAGTGCACTGGTGCATGGGAAGGTTGGAGCTGGCATCTTATTGCATACATTGCAATTCACATTCCAACAAACTCTTGTCACACCGGAGATACCGGAGAGTTAAGGACCCGTCGTGCCCGTAGAGGTAAATACGGCAGTATGACCTCTCATCGCGAACATGTTGCACACCTACTGCCGTGACGTCACCTTTAGAAAAAATGTCCAGTCTGCAAAATAAATATATAAAACAACAAAAAGAAAGCCGAAATACAGAAGATACCGGAGAGTTAAGGACCCCTCGTGCGCGAGAGGTAAACACGGAGCATGGCTCTCATCAAAACATGTTGCATAACCTACTGCTGTGACGCTACCTTAGAAAAAATGTCCGTCTGCAAAATAAATATATAAAACAACAAAAAGAAAGCCGAAATACTGAAATAGAACGGGAGGGGGCGAAGCCCCCCAATTACAACTATAAAAAATGTCCGGTCTGCAAAAACAAAAGCCACAACATAAATAAAGCCTAAATACTCCCTTTAGCTGCAACATAAAAGAAATAAAATGAAACGCATGCAGTAGGTGTTAATAGCATGTAATGGCCAGGTAGCCAGACGGCAGATAGTGTTGTGACAGAAGTCTATATGTGACATACTAGTAATGAATTATTTGTACAGTAAACTATGTACAGTGCAATAAATACTTTTTTTTTTTTTTTTGCAAAAAGTGGCTGGGCTTCTACATGTCTTCTACAGTATTTAGTGCAATTAATACTAATTTTTTTCACCAATGTCGTGACTGGGCAAAAACTGCAAGGAGTGTCTGTATTGAAAAGGGGGCGTGGCCAAAATGTCGCTGCAGCTACTGATTACCGTAGTTTACCACTCAGCCACAAGGGATCCTTAATCCTCCGTAGTATTGCCACACCCTCCAAAGCACTTTTGCAATTGCCCCCAAATACTGCCTAAAAAAAAACTGGAAGTATTGAATTATCAGAGCACTGCAGCAGATGTACACTCCAAGCAAGGAAATGAGAACAATGTACAGTAGGACCAGGTTACTGAGACACAGAATGGGTTGTGCAGGGATTGGGAGGGGCAGCTACTAGTCTACTAGACTACCAGGTACATTACAACAAACTTACTGGGTGTTTTTGTTTTTTATTTAGTGTTTGGTAACCGATGGGTAGACACAAGCTGTGACTATTTTCAGACAGGACACCGGGAGGTTACAAAGTTACAAACAGTGTTACATCAAAGTAATACAGTTTCAGATTAGGATCAGCAACACAGTACGGTACATACAATGGCATAGCAAGGTAGGGTATACAAATGAACAATTACATTTGGTCAAAGACAAAAATTAACATCACAAAAATTGTGCGGCAGGATTTAAAAAACAAATGGTAATACAAAGCAATAGGCAGACATAGTAATTAAGGCAAGTGCTGTAACAGTTGTCAGCAGAGGGCCATGTTATACAGCATATTTACATGAGTCACCACTGACTCAGCACCAGCTGGGCAAAAACAAAACTAAATGGCATAAGAATTGGTTTACAGATAGCATCATAAGTACTACTGAACTACTAGAGATATTATCAGGAGCCTTCATAGGCTAAGACATCAATGGGCCAGAAGCAGTTCAAAAGTATGGCGTTGGAAACATTCATCAGCAACATGCCACACACTTGTATTTATTTGGCACTGCATCATGCACAACGATGTGTGTGCTGGTAGTTGGTGCCGAAACTGTACATATTAGGTCAAAGTATCATCTGGGTAACTTAATTAGGATACATGTATCTGAACCAGGTGTCTGCCCTCATCACAGATATTTTGTTCGCAGTGTAGCAGTTGTTTACATCAGTGGAATAAGCTTCACACTTTGCCCCATTTCCCAGTGTGAAAAATAACAACTGAGAATTGGGCTCTTAGTGACCTTTTCAAGGTCACACAGCTGGTAAGTGACCCTATTGGGATCTGAACCTGGCTGTCTTGCTTCCAAAATCTATGCTCTAACCACTAAGCCACACTGACTCTATGGGCCCGATTCTAGAAAGAGAAATACGCCAGATGCAAGAAACGCAGTTGCGTAACATAATGCAATAGTAAATGCGTAATGCGAGATATGTGCACTTCTAGAACCCGCAAGAATATGCCAAATGCAATTGCATAAGTCGCGACATGCAAGATACATCATATAAAAGTGCTCAATATGCAGTAGCGGCCTAACATACACAAGCAGGTATGCCACAGCAATGGCACAAGCTGCAGTGGAATGGCAGAGAAGGAAGGGGTACTTTCGTCATGAGGAGGTTAACATCCTGGTGGAGCAGATAGATCGCCACCATGCACTCCTCATGGGCTGTGGAGGGGATGCCAAGAAGACGGAGAAATGGAATAGGGCATGGGACTGGGTGGTACGCAGGGTCAATGCCATCGCTGCACAGTGCAGGACAGTTAGAGATGTGCAAAAGAAATTGAATGACTTGAAGCATCTGGTGAAGTGCAAGGTGGCACAGAATAGGTGCACTGCACAGGGAACAAAGGGCGGACCCACCCAGCAGGAGTCACTCAGCACCATTGAGAGGAGGATAGCAGCACACCTCAGCCAGCAAAGCATCGCCGGTGTCATACAGCTGGACACATATAGACAGGGGACGACCACAGGTCGGGACAAACAACCAGCAATGTACAGGACAGGCTAGACAGGGCAACAGAACCCAAGCCAAAGGCAAAGATAGGGGGAGTGGGGTGGCAATGTGTAGGCAGTTGCAATGGTGGGGAGGCATGCTACAGGACTGCCACATGGCCACAGCCGGCCACAGAGTGGGCCAAGGGAAACAGAAAATGGCTAGGGACAGGCACGCGTGCAGCTGCCATGTGCTGCAGTGCAAAGGAATGACCCATGGGCAACCATTGAGGGGATGGCACAGGCCCAAGAACCTAGAAGGGGGGAATGCTGAGGGTTGGACTGGACTGCTGTGTGTGTTGCTGTTGCCTGCACTGTGAACTGTTGAGGAGGGAACATGCTGAGGGGTGGGCTGGGCTGCACTGTGTTGTACAGTGTCTTGCACTGTGAACTGTTGGGGAGGCAGACTGAGGGGTGGGCTGGGCTGCACTGTATGTTATTGTGTCCTGCACTGTGAACTGTTGAGGGGGGAACATGCTGAGGGAGGGTTGGCTGCACTGTGTGTTGCTGTGTCCTGCACTGTGAACTGTAGAGGGGAACATGCTGAGGGATGGGCTGGGCTGCACTGTATGTTGCTGTGTCCTGCACTGTGAACTGTTGAGGGGGGGAACATGCTGAGGGGTGGTTGGCTGCACTGTATTGTGCTGTGTCCTGCACTGTGAACTGTTGAGTAGGGAACATGCTGAGGGTTGGGCTGGGCTGCACTGTGTGTTGCTGTGTCCTGCACTGTGAACTGTTGAGGGGGGAACATGCTGAGGGCTGGGCTGGGCTGCACTGTGTTGTGCTGTGTCCTGCACAGTGAACTGTTGGGGAGGCATGCTGAGGGTTGGGCTGGGCCGCACTGTATGTTGCTGAGTCCTGCACTGTGAACTGTTGAGTGGGGAACATGCTGAGGGTGGCTGGGCTGCACTGTGTGATACTGTGTCCTGCACTGTGAACTGCTGAGAGGGGAACATGCTGAGGGGTGGTCTCTGCTGCTCTGTGTGTTGCAGTGTCCAGCACTGTGAACTATTGAGGGGGGAACATGCTGAGGGGTGGTCTGGGCTGCTCTGTGTGTTGCAGTGTCCTGCACTGTGAACTGTTGAGGGGGACATGCTGAGGGTTGGGCTGGGCTGCTCTGTGTGTTACTGTGTCCTGCACTGTGAACTGTTGGGGAGGCATGCTGAGGGGTGGGCTGGGTTGCACTGTGTTGTGCTGTATCCTACACTGTGAACTGTTGAGGGGGAACATGCTGAGGGGTGGTCTGGGCTGCACTGTGTGTTGCTGTGTCCTGCACTGTGAACTGTTGAGGGGGAACATGGTGAGGGGTGGGATGGGCTGCACTGTGTTGGCTGTGTCCTGCACTGTGAACTGTTGGGGAGGTATGCTGAGGGTTGGGCTGGGCTGCACTGTATGTTGTTTTGTCCTGCACTGTGAACTGTTGAGTGGGGAACATGCTGAGGGGTGGTCTGGGCTGCTCTGTGTGTTGCTGTGTTCTGCACTGTGAACTGTTGAGGGGAACATGCTGAGGGGTGGGCTTGGCTGCACTGTATGTTGCTGTGTCCTGCACTGTGAACTGTTGAGGGGAACATGCTGAGGGTTGGGCTGGGCTGCTCTGTGTTGTGCTGTGTCCTGCACTGTGAAATGTTGAGGAGGGAACATGCTGAGGGGAGGGTTGGGCTGCTCTGTGTGTTGCTGTGTCCTGCACTGTGAACTGTTGAGGGGGAACATGCTGAGCTGTGGTCTGGGCTGCTCTGTGTTGCTGTGTCCTGCACTGTGAACTGTTGAGGGGGCATGCTGAGGGTTGGTCTGGGCTGCTCTGTGTGTTGCTGTGTCCTGCACTGTGAACTGTTGAGGGGGGTACATGCTCAGGGTTGGTCTGGGCTGCTGTGTGTGTTGCTGTGTCCTACACTGTGAACCGTTGAGGGGGGAACATGCTGAGGGGTGGGCTGGGCTGCTCTGTGTGTTGCTGTGTCCTGCACTGTGAACCGTTGAGGGGGGAACATGCTGAGGGTGGGCTGGGCTGCTCTGTATGTTGCTGTGTCCTGCACTGTGAACTGTTGAGGGGGGAACTTGCTGAGGGTGGGCTGGGCAGCTCTGTGTGTTGCTGTGTCCAGCACTGAGAACTGTTGGGGGTGGGGAACATGCTGAGGGGTGGCCTGGGCTGCACTGTGTGTTACTGTGTCCTGCACTGTGAACTGTTGGGGAACATGCTGAGGGATGGGCTGGGCTGCTCTGTGTGTTGCTGTGTCCTACACTGTGAACTGTTGAGGGGGAAACATGCTGAGGGGTGGGCTGGGCTGCACTGTGTGTTACTGTGTCCTGCACTGTGAACTGTTGGGGAGGCATGCTGAGGGGTGGGCTGGGTTGCACTGTGTTGTGCTGTATCCTACACTGTGAACTGTTGAGGGAGAAACATGCTGAGGGGTGGTCTGGGCTGCACTGTGTGTTGCTGTGTCCTGCACTGTGAACTGTTGAGGGGGGAACATGCTGAGGGGTAGGCTGGGCTGCTCTGTATGTTGCTGTGTCCTGCACTGTGAACTGTTGAGGGGGAACTTGCTGAGAGGTGGGCTGGGCAGCTCTGTGTGTTGCTGTGTCCAGCACTGAGAACTGTTGGGGGTGGGGAACATGCTGAGGGGTGGCCTAGGCTGCACTGTGTGTTACTGTGTCCTGCACTGTGAACTGTTGGGGGAACATGCTGAGGGTGGGCTGGGTTGCACTGTGTTGTGCTGTATCCTACACTGTGAACTGTTGAGGGGGAACATGCTGAGGGGTGGTCTGGGCTGCACTGTGTGTTGCTGTGTCCTGCACTGTGAACTGTTGAGGGGGGAACATGCTGAGGGGTGGGCTGGGCAGCACTGTGTTGGCTGTGTCCTGCAATCTGAACTGTTGGGGAGGCATGCTGACGGTTGGTCTGAGTTGCACTGTATGGTGTTGTGTCCTGCACTATGAACTGTTGAGGGGGGAACATGCTGAGGGGTGGTCTGGGCTGCTCTGTGTGTTGCTGTGTCCTGCACTGTGAACTGTTGGGGGGGGACATGCTGAGGGGTGGGCTGGGCTGCACTGTGTGTTGCTGTGTCCTGCACTGTGAACTGTTGAGGGGAACATGCTGAGGTGTGCTGGGCTGCTCTGTGTGTTGCTGTGTCCTGCACTGTGAACTGTTGAGGGGGGAACATGCTGAGGGGTGGTCTGGGCTGCTCTGTGTGTTGCTGTGTCCTGCACTGTGAACTGTTGAGGGGGGCATGCTGAGGGGTGGGCTGGGCTGCTCTGTGTGTTGCTGTGTCCTGCACTGTGAACTGTTGAGGGGGGAACATGCTGAGGCATGGGATGGGATGCTCTCTGTGTTGCTGTGTCCTGCACTGTGAACTGTTGAGGGGGAACATGCTGAGGGGTGGGCTGGGCTGCTCTGTGTGTTGCTGTGTCCTGCACTGTGAACTGTTGAGGGGGAACATGCTGAGGGGTGGGCTGGGCTGCTCTGTGTGTTGCTGTGTCCTGCACTGTGAACTGTTGAGGGGGGAACATGCTGAGGGTGGGCTGGGCTGCTCTGTGTGTTGCTGTGTCCTGCACTGTGAACTGTTGAGGGGGAAAATGCTGAGGGGTGGGCTGGGCTGCTCTGTGTGTTGCTGTGTCCTGCACTGTGAACTGTTGAGGGGGAACATGCAGAGAGTTGGGCTAGGCAGCTCTGTGTGTTGCTGTGTACTGCACTGAGAACTGTTGGTGGGGGAACACTGCTGGGTGGGCTGGGCTGCACTGTGTGTTACTGTGTCCTGCACTGTGAACTGTTGGGGAACATGATGAGGATGGGGTTGTTCTGTGTGTTGCTGTGTCCTGCACTGTGAACTGTTGAGGGGGAACATGCTGAGGGGTGGGCTAAGTTGCACTGTGTTGTGCTGTGTCCTACACTATGAACTGTTGAGGAGGGAATATGCTGAGGCGTGGTCTGGGCTGCACTGTGTTGTGCTGTGTCCTGCACTGTGAACTGTTGAGCGGGGAACATGATGAGGGGTGGACTTGGCTGCTCTGCGTGTTGCTGTGTCCTGCACTGTGAACTGTTGAGGGGGGAACTTGATGAGGGGTGGGCTGGGCTGCTCTGTGTGTTGCTGTGTCCTGCACTGTGAACTGTTGAGGGGACATGCTGAGGTGGGCTGTTGCACTGTGTTGTGCTGTGTCCTGCACTGTGAATTGTTGACGGGGAATATGCTGAGGGGTGGCTGGCTGCACTGAATGTTGCAGTGTCCTGCACTGTGAACTGTTGAGGGGGAACATTCTGAGGGTGGGCTGGGCTGCTCTGTGTGTACTGTCCTGCACTGTGAACTGTTGGGGGGACATGTTGAGGTAGGCTGGGCTGCTATGTGTGTTACTGTGTCCTGCACTGTGAACTGTTGGGGGGAACATGCTGAGGGGTGGGCTGGGCTGCTCTGTGTGTTGCTGTGTCCTGCACTGTGAACTATTGAGGGTGGAACATGATGAGGGGTGGGCTGGGTTGCTCTGGGTGTTGCTGTCCTGCACTCAGAACCGTTGAAGGGGGAACATGCTGAGGGGTGGGCAGGGCTACTCTGTGTTTTGCTGTGTCCTGCACTGTGAACTGTTGAGGGGGGAACATGCTGAGGGCTGGGCTGGGCTGCACTGTGTTGTGCTGTGTCCTGCAAAGTGAACTGTTGGGGAGGCAAGCTGAGGTTGGGCTGGGCCGCACTGAATGTGCTTGAGTCCTGCACTGTGAACTGTTGAGTGGGGAACATGCTGAGGGGTGGGCTGGCCTGCACTGTGTGTTACTGTGTCCTGCACTGTGAACTGTTTGGGGTAACATGATGAGGGATGGGCTGGGCTGTTCTGTGTGTTGCTGTGTCCTGCACTGTGAACTGTTGAGGGGGGAACATGCTGAGGGGTGGGCTAAGTTGCACTGTGTTGTGCTGTGTCCTGCACTGTGAACTGTTGAGGAGGGAATATGCTGAGGCGTGGTCTGGGCTGCACTGTGTGTTGCTGTGTCCTGCACTGTGAACTGTTGAGCGGGGAACATGATGAGGGGTGGACTTGGCTGCTCTGCGTGTTGCTGTGTCCTGCACTGTGAACTGTTGAGGGGAACTTGATGAGGGGTGGGCTGGGCTGCTCTGTGTGTTGCTGTGTCCTGCACTGTGAACTGTTGAGGGGAACATGCTGAGGGGTGGGCTAAGTTGCACTGTGTTGTGCTGTGTCCTGCACTGTGAACTGTTGAGGAGGGAATATGCTGAGGCGTGATCTGGGCTGCACTGTGTGTTGTTGTGTCCTGCACTGTGAACTGTTGAGGCGGGAACTTAATGAGGGGTGGGCTGGGCTGCTCTGTGTGTTGCTGTGTCCTGCACTGTGAACTGTTGAGGGGAACATGCTGAGGGGTGGGCTGGGCTGCACTGTGTGTTACTGTGTCCTGCACTGTGAATTGTTGAGAGGGGAATATGCTGAGGGGTGGGCTGGGCTGCACTGTATGTTGCAGTGTCCTGCACTGTGAACTGTTGAGGGGGGAACATTCTGAGGGGTGGGCTGGGCTGCTCTGTGTGTTACTGTGTCCTTGCACTGTGAACTGTTGGGGGGACATGCTGAGGGGTAGGCTGGGCTGCAATGTGTGTTACTGTGTCCTGCACTGTGAACTGTTGGGGGGAACATGCTGAGGAGTCTGTTGGGCTGCACTGTGTGTTACTGTGTCCTGCACTGTGAACTGTTGAGGTGGGAACATACTGAGGGGTGGGCTGGGCTGCTTTGTGTGTTGCTGTGTCCTGCACTGTGAATTGTTAAGGGTGGAACATGATGAGGGGTGGGCTTGGCTGCTCTGGGTGTTGCTGTGTCCTGCACTGTGAACCGTTGAAGGGGGAACATGCTGAGGGGTGGGCAGGGCTGCTCTGTGTGTTGCTGTGTCCTGCACTGTGAACTGTTGAGGGGGAACATGCTGAGGGCTGGGCTGGGCTGCACTGTGTTGTGCTGTGTCCTGCACAGTGAACTGTTGGGGAGGCAAGCTGAGGGTTGGGCTGGGCCGCACTGAATGTTGCTGAGTCCTGCACTGTGAACTGTTGAGTGGGGAACATGCTGAGGGGTGGGCTGGGCTGCACTGTGTGTTACTGTGTCCTGCACTGTGAACTGCTGAGAGGGGAACATGCTGAGGGGTGGTCGGCGCCGCTCTGTGTGTTGTTGTGTCCAGCACTGTGAACTATTGAGGGGGGAACATGCTGAGGGGTGGACTGGGCTGCTCTGTGGGTTACTGTGTCCTGCACTGTGAACTGTTGGGGAGGCATGCTGAGGGTTGGGCTGGGCTGCTCTTTGTGCGGCTGTGTCCTACACTGTGAACTGTTGAGGGGGAAGATGCTGAGGGTTGGGATGGGCTGCTCTGTGTGTTGCTGTGTCCTGCACTGTGAACTGTTGAGGGGGGCATGCTGAGGGTTGGGCTGTGCTGCTCTGTGTGTTGCTGTGTCCTGCACTATGAACTGTTGAGGGGGGAACATGCTGAGGGTGGGCTGACTGCTCTGTGTGTTGCTGTGTCCTGCACTGTGAACTGTTGAGGGTGCATGCTGAGGGGTGGGCTGTGCTTCACTGTGTGTTACTGTGTCCTGCACTGTGAACTGTTGGGCAGGCATGCTGAGGGGTGGGCTAGGTTGCACTGTGTTGTGCTGTATCCTACACTGTGAACTGTTGAGGGGATAACATGCTGAGGGTGGTCTGGGCTGCATTGTGTGTTGCTGTGTCCTACACTGTGAACTGTTGAGGGGGGAACATGGTGAGGGGTGGGCTGGGCTGCACTGTGTTGGCTGTGTCCTGCACTGTGAACTGTTGGGGAGGCATGCTGAGGGTTGGGCTGGGCTGCACTGTATGTTGTTGTGTCCTGCACTGTGAACTGTTGAGTGGGGAACATGCTGAGGGGTGGACTAGGGCTGCTCTGTGTGTTGCTGTGTTCTGCACTGTGAACTGTTGAGGGTTGAACATGCTGAGGGGTGGGCTTGGCTGCACTGTATGTTGCTGTGTCCTGCATTGAGAACTGTTGAGTGGGGAACATGCTGAGGGGTGGGCTGGGTTGCACTGTTTTGTGCTTTGTCCTGCACTGTGAAATGTTGAGGGGAGAACATGCTGAGGGGAGGGATGGGCTGCTCTGTGTGTTGCTGTGTCCTGCACTGTGAACTGTTGAGGGGGGGAACATGCTGAGCTGTGGTCTGTGCTGCTCTGTGTGTTGCTGTGTCCTGCACTGTGAACTGTTGAGGGGGGCATGCTGAGGGTTGGTCTGGGCTGCTCTGTGTGTTGCTGTGTCCTGTACTGCAAACTGCTGAGGGGAACATGCTGAGGGGTGGGCTGCTGCTCTGTGTGTTGCTGTGTCCTGCACTGTGAACCGTTGAGGGGGAACATGCTGAGGGGTGGGCTGGGCTGCTCTGTGTGTTGCTGTGTCCTGCACTGTGAACCGTTGAGGGGGGAACATGCTGAGGGCTGGGCTGGGCTGCTCTGTATGTTGCTGTGTCATGCACTGTGAACTGTTAAGGGGGAAACTTGCTGAGGGGTGGGCTGGGCAGCTCTGTGTGTTGCTGTGTCCAGCACTGAGAACTGTTGGGGTGGGAACATGCTGAGGGTGGCTCGGCTGCACTGTGTGTTACTGTGTCCTGCACTGTGAACCGTTACGGGAACATGCTGAGGGATGGGCTGGGCTGTGTGTGTTGCTGTGTCCGACACTCGTGAACTGTTGAGGGGAAACATGCTGAGGGGGTGGCTTGGCTGCTCTGTGTGTTACTGTGTCCTGCACTGTGAACTGTTGGGGAGGCATGCTGAGGGGTGGGCTGGGTTGCACTGTGTTGTGCTGTATCCTACACTGTGAACTGTTGAGGGGGGAACATGCTGAGGGGTGGTCTGGGCTGCACTGTGTGTTGCTGTGTCCTGCACTGTGATCTGTTGAGGGGGAAACATGCTGAGGGGTGGGCTGGCAGCACTGTGTTGGCTGTGTCCTGCAATGTGAACTGTTGGGGAGGCATGCTGAGCAGTTGGGCAGGGCTGCACTGTATGTTGTTGTGTCCTGCACTGTGAACTGTTGAGGGGGGATCATGCTGAGGGGTGGTCTGGGCTGCTCTGTTTGTTGCTGTGTCCTGCACTGTGAACTGTTGACGGGGGAACATGCTGAGGGGTGGGCTGGGCTGCTCTGTGTGTTGCTGTGTTCTGCACTGTGAGCTGTTGAGGGGAACATGCTGAGGGGTGGGCTGGGCTGCTCGGTGTTTTGCTGCGTCCTGCACTGTGAACTGTTGAGGGCGGCATGCTGAGGGGTGGGCTGGGCTGCTCTGTGTGTTGCTGTGTCCTGCACTGTGAACTGTTGAGGGGGGAACATGCTGAGACGTGGGATGGGATGCTCTGTGTGTTGCTGTTTCCTGCACTGTGAACCGTTGAGGGGAAACATGCTGAGGGGTGGGATGGGCTGCTCTGTGTGTTGCTGTGTCCTGCACTGTGAACTGTTGAGGGGGGAACATGCTGAGGTGTTGGCTGGGCTGCTCTGTGTGTTGCTGTGTCATGCACTGTGAACTATTGAGGGGGAATATGCTGAGGGGTGGCTGGCTGCTCTGTGTGTTGCTGTGCATGCCCTAGAACTGTTGAGGGGGAACATGCTGAGGGTTGGGCTGGGCTGCTCTGTGTGTTGCTGTGTCCAGCACTGTGAACTGTTGAGGGGGGAATATGCAGAGAGTTGGGCTAGGCAGCTCTGTGTGTTGCTGTGTACTGCACTGAGAACTGTTGGTGGGGGAACACGCTTAGGGGTGGGCTGGGCTGCACTGTGTGTTACTGTGTCTTGCACTGTGAACTGTTTGGGGAAACATGCTGAGGAAGGGCTGGGCTGTTTTGTGTGTTGCTGTGTCCTGCACTGTAAACTGTTGAGGGGGACATGCTGAGGGGTGGGTTCCTCTGTGTGTTGCTGTGTCCTGCATTGTGAACTGTAGAGGGGGGAACATGCTGAGGGGCGGGCTAGTTGCACTGTGTTGTGCTGTGTCCTGCACTGTGAACTGTTGAGGAGGGAATATACTGAGGGGTGGGCTGGGCTGCTCTGCGTGTTGCTGTGTCCTGCACTGTGAACTGTTGAGGGGGGAACTTGATGAGGGGTGGGCTGGGCTGCTCTGTATGTTGCAGTGTCCTGCACCGTGAACTGTTGAGGGGGGAACATTCTGAGGGGTGGGCTGGGCTGCTCTGTGTGTTACTGTGTCCTTGCACTGTGAACTGTTGTGTGGGGGGACATGCTGAGGGGTAGATTGGGCTGCAATGTGTGTTACTGTGTCCTGCACTGTGAACTGTTGGGGGGAACATGCTGAGGGGTGTGCTGGGCTGCACTGTGTGTTACTGTGTCCTGCACTGTGAACTGTTGAGACGGGAACATTCTGAGGGGTGGGCTGGGCTGCTCTGTGTGTTGCTGTGTCCTGCACTGTGAACTGTTCGGGGGAACATGATGAGGTCAGGGCAGGGCTGCTGTGTGTTGCTGTGTCCTGCACTGTGAACTGTTGAGGGGGGAACA
Organism: Neoceratodus forsteri; assembly: GCA_016271365.2. Taxonomy (NCBI): domain Eukaryota; kingdom Metazoa; phylum Chordata; order Ceratodontiformes; family Ceratodontidae; genus Neoceratodus; species Neoceratodus forsteri. The sequence goes on from CM028130.1 coordinate 677,814,433, forward strand.
TGCTGAGGGCTGGGCTGGGCTGCACTGTGTTGTGCTGTGTCCTGCACAGTGAACTGCTGGGGAGGCAAGCTGAGGGCTGGGCTGGGCCGCACTGAATGTTGCTGAGTCCTCACTGTGAACTGTTGGAGTGGGGAACATGTGAGGGGTGGGCTGGGCTGCACTGTGTGTTACTGTGTCCTGCACTGTGAACTGCTGAGAGGGGAACATGCTGAGTGGTGGTCGGCGCCGCTCTGTGTGTTGTTGTGTCCAGCACTGTGAACTATTGAGGGGGGAACATGCTGAGGGGTGGACTGGGCTGCTCTGTGGGTTACTGTGTCCTGCATTGTGAACTGTTGGGGAGGCATGCTGAGGGGTGGGCTGGGCTGCTCTTTGTGCGGCTGTGTCCTACACTGTGAACTGTTGAGGGGAAGATGCTGAGGGTTGGGATGGGCTGCTCTGTGTGTTGCTGTGTCCTGCACTGTGAACTGTTGAGGGGGGCATGCTGAGGGTTGGGCTGGGCTGCTCTGTGTGTTGCTGTGTCCTGCACTGTGAACTGTTGAGGGGGGAACATGCTGAGGTGGGCTGACCGCTCTGTGTGTTGCTGTGTCCTGCACTGTGAACTGTTGAGGGTGCATGCTGAGGGGTGGGCTGTGCTTCACTGTGTGTTACTGTGTCCTGCACTGTGAACTGTTGGGGAGGCATGCTGAGGGGTGGGCTGGGTTGCACTGTGTTGTGCTGTATCCTACACTGTGAACTGTTGAGGGGAGAACATGCTGAAGGGTGGTCTGGGCTGCATTGTGAGTTGCTGTGTCCTACACTGTGAACTGTTGAGGGGGGAACATGGTGAGGGGTGGGCTGGGCTGCACTGTGTTGTCTGTGTCCTGCACTGTGAACTGTTGGGGAGGCATGCTGTGGGTTGGGCTGGGCTGCACTGTATGTTGTTGTGTCCTGCACTGTGAACTGTTGAGTGGGGAACATGCTGAGGGGTGGACTGGCTGTTTCTGTGTGTTGCTGTGTTCTGCACTGTGAACTGTTGAGGGTTGAACATGCTGAGGGGTGGGCTTGGCTGCACTGTATGTTGCTGTGTCCTGCATTGAGAACTGTTGAGTGGGGAACATGCTGAGGGGTGGTCTGGGTTGCACTGTTTTGTGCTTTGTCCTGCACTGTGAACTGTTGAGGGGGGAACATGCTGAGGGGAGGGATGGGCTGCTCTGTGTGTTGCTGTGTCCTGCACTGTGAACTGTTGAGGGGGGGAACATGCTGAGCTGTGGTCTGTGCTGCTCTGTGTGTGCTGTGTCCTGCACTGTGAACTGTTGAGGGGCATGCTGAGGTTGGTCTGGGCTGCTTTGTGTGTTGCTGTGTCCTGCACTGTGAACCGCTGAGGGGAAACATGCTGAGGGGTGGGCTGGGCTGTCTGTGTGTTGCTGTGTCCTGCACTGTAACTGAGGGGAACATGCTGAGGGGTGATGGCTGCTCTGTGTGTTGGTTGTGTCCTGCACTGTGAACCGCTGAGGGGGAACATGCTGAGGGCTGGCCATCTGCTCTTGGATGTTGCTGTGTCATGCACTGTGAACTGTTATGGGGAAACTTGCTGAGGTGGGCTGGGCAGCTCGTGTGTTGCTGTGTCCAGCACTGGAGAACTGTTGGGGGTGGGGAACATGCTGAGGGGTGGCCTGGGCTGCACTGTGTGTTACTGTGTCCTGCACTGTGAACCGTTACGGGGAACATGCTGAGGGATGGGCTGGGCTGCTCTGTGTGTTGCTGTGTCCGACACTGTGAACTGTTGAGGGGGAAACATGCTGAGGGGTGGGCTGGACTGCACTGTGTGTTACTGTGTCCTGCACTGTGAACTGTTGGGGAGGCATGCTGAGGGGTGGGCTGGGTTGCACTGTGTTGTGCTGTATCCTACACTGTGAACTGTTGAGGGGGGAACATGCTGAGGGGTGGTCTGGGCTGCACTGTGTGTTGCTGTGTCATGCACTGTGATCTGTTGAGGGGGGGAACATGCTGAGGGGTGGGCTGGCAGCACTGTGTTGGCTGTGTCCTGCAATGTGAACTGTTGGGGAGGCATGCTGAGCATTGGGCAGGGCTGCACTGTATGTTGTTGTGTCCTGCACTGTGAACTGTTGAGGGGGGATCATGCTGAGGGGTGGTCTGGGCTGCTCTGTTTGTTGCTGTGTCCTGCACTGTGAACTGTTGACGGGGAACATGCTGAGGGGTGGCTGGCGTTCTGTGTGTTGCTGTGTTCTGCACTGTGAGCTGTTGAGGGGGAACATGCTGAGGGGTGGCTGGGCTGTTTTGCGTTTTTGCTGCCCACTGTGAACTGTTGAGGCGTGCATGCTGAGGGGTGGGCTGGCTGCTCTTGCGTGTTGGCGTCCTGTACTGTGAACTGCTGAGGGGGAAATATGGTGAGACGTGGATGGGATGCTCTAGTGTTGGTTCTCGCACTGTGAACCGCTGAGGGGGAAATACGCTGAGGGGTGGATGGGCTGCTCTGTGTGGCGCTGTGTCCTGCACTGTGAACTGTTAGAGGAGGGAAACATGCTGAGGTGTTGGCTGGGCTGCTTCTGTGTGTTGGTGTCATGCACTGTGAACTCATTGAGGGGAACATGCTGAGGGTGGGTCATTGCTCTGTGTGTTGCTGTGTCATGCCCTGTGAACTGTTGAGGGGGGAACATGCTGAGGGGTGGGCTGGGCTGCTCTGTGTGTTGCTGTGTCCAGCACTGTGAACTGTTGAGGGGGGAATATGCAGAGAGTTGGGCTAGGCAGCTCTGTGTGTTGCTGTGTACTGCACTGAGAACTGTTGGTGGGGGAACACGCTTAGGGGTGGGCTGGGCTGCACTGTGTGTTACTGTGTCCTGCACTGTGAACTGTTTGGGGAAACATGCTGAGGGATGGGCTGGGCTGTTTTGTGTGTGCTGTATCCGCACTAAACTGTTGAGGGGACATGCTGAGGGGGTGGTTCTCTGTGTGTTGCTGTGTCCTGCATTGTGAACTGTTGAGGGGAACATGCTGAGGGGCGGGCTAGTTGCACTGTGTTGTGCTGTGTCCGCACTGTGAACTATTGAGGAGGGAATATACTGAGGGTGGCTGGGCTGTTTCATGCGTTGCTGTGTCCTGCACTGTGAACTGTTGAGGGGGAACTTGATGAGGGGTGGGCTGGCTGTTTGCATGTTGCAGTGTCCTGCACCGTGAACTGTTGAGGGGGAACATTCGAGGGTGGCTGGGCTGCTTGTGTGTACTGTGTCCTTGCACTGTGAACTGTTGTGTGGGGGGACATGCTGAGGGGTAGATTGGGCTGCAATGTGTGTTACTGTGTCCTGCACTGTGAACTGTTGGGGAGAACATGCTGAGGGGTGTGCTGGGCTGCACTGTGTGTTACTGTGTCCTGCACTGTGAACTGTTGAGACGGGAACATGCTGAGGGGTGGGCTGGGCTGCTCTGTGTGTTGCTGTGTCCTGCACTGTGAACTGTTGGGGGGAACATGATGAGGTCAGGGCTGGGCTGTTCTGTGTGTTGCTGTGTCCTGCACTGTAAACTGTTGAGGGGGACCTGCTGAGGGGTGGGCTGCTCTGCGTGTTGCTGTGTCCTGCACTGTGAACTGTTGAGGTGGGAACATGCTGAGGGGTGGGCTAAGTTGCACTGTGTTGTGCTGTGTCCTGCACTGTGAACTGTTGAGGAGGGAATATGCTGAGCGGTGGTCTGGGCTGCACTGTGTGTTGCTGTGTCCTGTATTGTGAACTGTTGAGGGGGGAACATGATGAGAGGTGGGCTTGGCTGCTCTGCGTGTTGCTGTGTCCTGCACTGTGAACTGTTGAGGGGGGAACTTGATGAGGGGTGGGCTGTGCTGCTCTGTGTGTTGCAGTGTCCTGCACTGTGAACTGTTGAGGGGGAACATGCTGAGGGGTGGGCTGGCCTGCAATGTGTGTTACTGTGTCCTGCACTGTGAACTGTTGGGGGGAACATGCTGAGGGGTGTGCTGGGCTGCACTGTGTGTTACTGTGTCCTGCACTGTGAACTGTTGAGGATGGAACATGCTGAGGGGTGGCTCGGCAGCTCTGTGTGTTGCTGTGTCCTGCGCTGTGAACTTTTGGGGGGGACATGCTGAGGGGTGGGCTGGGCTGCTCTGTGTGTTGCTGTGTCCTGCACTGTGTAATGTGGGGGGAACATGGTGGGCTAGTTTGCACAGTTGTGCTGTGTCCTGCACTGTGAACTGTTGAGGGGAATATGCTGAGGGTGGTCTGGGCTGCACTGTGTTACTGTGTCCTGCACTGTGAACTGTTGGGGAGGCATGCTGAGGGGTGGGCTGGGTTGCACTGTGTTGTGCTGTGTCCTACACTGTGAACTGTTGAAGGGGGGGGACATGCTGAGGGGTGGTCTGGGCTGCACTGTGTGTTGCTGTGTCCTGCACTGTGAACTGTTGGGGAGGCATACTGACGGGTGGGCTAGGTTGCACTGTGTGTTGCTGTGTCCTACACTGTGAACTGTTGAGTGGGAAACATGCTGGAGGGGATGGCTGCTGCACTGTGTGCTACCGTGCTCTGCACTGTGAAACTGCTGGGGAGGCATGCTGAGAGGTGGGCTGGGTTGCACTGTGTTGTGCTGTGTCCTGCACTGTGAACTGTTGGGGGAACATGCTGAGGGGTGGTCTGGGCTGCACTGTGTGTTGCTGTGTCCTGCACTGTGAACTGTTGAGGGGGGAACATGCTGAGGTGGGCTGGGCAGCACTGTCTTGGCTGTGTCCTTCAATGTGAACTGTTGGGGAGGCATGCTGAGGGTTGGGCTGGGCTGCACTGTATGTTGTTGTGTCCTGCACTGTGAACTGTTGAGGGGGAACATGCTGAGGGGTGGTCTGGTCTGCTCTGTGTTGCTTTTCTGTGTCCTGCACTGTGAACTGTTGAGGGGGGAATATGCTGAGGGGTGGGCTGGGCTGCTCTGTGTGTTGCTGTGTTCTGCACTGTGAACTGCTGAGGGGGAACATTGAGGGGTGGGCTGGGCTGCTTGGTGTTTCGCAAGGCCCCGCATTGTGAACTGCTTGGAGAGCGTATGTTGAGGGGTGGGCTGGGCTGCTCGTAAGCGCTGTGTCCTGTAATTAGAACTGTTGAGGGGGGAAACATGCTGAGACGTGGATGGGATGTCGTGTGTTGCTGTGTCCTCACCAGAACTGAGGGGAAATGTGCTGAGGGGTGGGCTTGGCTGTTCTTTTAAGTGTCATGTACTGTGAACTGTTGAGGGTGAACATGTTGAGGGGGTGGGCTGGCTGGCATGTTTTGTGTTGTTGTGATGAGTCCACTGTGAACTGTTGAGGGGGAACATTCAGAGAGTTGGGCTAGGGCAGCCTGGTGTTGCTGTGCAATTGCACTGAGAACTGCTGGGTGGGGGAACACGCTGGGTGGGCTGGGTTGCACTGTGTTACTGTGTCCTGCACTGTGAACTGTTGGGGAAATATGAGGGTGGCTGGGCTGCTGTGTGTTGCTGTGTCCTGCACTGTAAACTGTTGAGGGGGACATGCTGAGGGGTGGGCTGGGCTGTTCTATGTGTTGCTGTGTCCTGCACTGTAAACTGTTGAGGGGGACATGCTGAGGGGTGGGCTGCTCTGTGTGTTGCTGTGTCCAGCATTGTGAACTGTTGAGGAGGGAATGTTCTGAGGGGTGGGCTGGTCTGCTCATGTATGCTGTGTCCTGCACTGTGAACTGCTGAGGGGAACTTGAGCGAGTGGTGGCTGCCTGGTGTGTTGCTGTGTCCTGCACTGTGAACTGTTGAGGGGAACATGCTGAGGGGTGGCTGGCTGTTTGAAAGTTGCGGTGTCCTGCACTGTGAACTGTTGAGGGGAAACATTCTGAGGGGTGGACTGGGCTGCTCTGAGTGTTACCGTGTCCTTGCACCATGAACTGTTGTGGGGGGGACATGCTGAGGCAGGTTGGCTTCAATGTGTGTTACTGTGTCCTGCACTGTGAACTGTTGGGGGACATGCTGAGGGTGCTGTGCGCTGCACTGTGTTACTCGTGCCGCGCACTGTGAACTGTTGAGGGGGAACATGATGAGGGGTGGGCTTGTCTGCTTTGCGTGTTGCTGCGACCTGCACTGTGAACTGTTGAGGGGGGATCTTGATGAGGGGTGGGCTGTGCTGCTCTGTGTGTTGCGGTGTCCTGCAATGTGAACTGTTGAGGGGGAACATGCTGAGGGGTGGGCTGGCCTGCACTGTGTGTTACTGTGTCCTGCACTGTGAACTGTTGGGGGGAACATGCTGAGGGGTGTGCTGGGCTGCACTGTGTGTTACTGTGTCCTGCACTGTGTACTGTTCAGGCGGGAATATACTGAGGGGTGGGCTGGGCTGTTCCGTGTGTTGCTGTGTCCTGCACTGTGAACTGTTGAGGGTGGAACATGCTGAGGGCTGGGCTGGGTTGCACTGTGTTGTGCTGTGTCCTGCACTGTGAACTGTTGAGGCGGGAACATGCTGAGGGGTGGTCTGGGCTGCACTGTGTGCTGCTGTGTCCTGCACTGTGAACTGCTGAGGAGGAAGCATGCTGGAGGGTGGCTGGGCAGCCTGTGTGTTGGTGTCCTGCACTGTGAACTGTTGGGGGGAACATTCTGAGCGGTGGGCTGGGCTGCACTAAATGTTACTGTGTCCTGACTGTGAACTGTTGGGGTAACGTGATGAGGGTGGCTGCTCTGTGTGTTGCTGTGTCTCGCACTGTGAACTGTTGAGGGTGGAACATGCTGAGGGTGGCCACAGGCCTCGTGTTGTGCTGTGTCCTGCACTCCGTGGAACCTGTTGAGGCGGGAACATGCTGAGGGGTGGGCTGGGCTGCACTGTGTGTTGCTGTGTCCTGCACTGTAAACTGTTGAGGGGACATGCTGAGGGGTGGACTGGGCTGCTGTGTGTGTTGCTGTGTCCTGCACTGTGAACTGCTGAGGGGGGAAGCATGAGGGTGGGCTAGGTTGTAATTGTGTTGCAGCTGTGTACTGCACTGTGAACTGTTAAGGGGGGAATATGCTGAGGCGTGGTCTGGGCTGCACTGTGTGTTGCTGTGTCCTGCACTGTGAACTGTTGAGGGGGGAACATGCTGAGGGGTGGGCTGGGCTGCTTTGTGTGTTGCTTTGTCTTGCACTGTGAACTGTTGAGGGGGAACATACTGAGTGGTGGGCTGGGCTGCACTGTGTGTTACTGTTTCCTGCACTGTGAATTGTTGATGGGGGAATATGCTGAGGGGTGGGCTGGGCTGCACTGTATGTTGCAGTGTCCTGTACTGAGAACTGTTGGTGGGGAGGCTTTCTGAGGTGTGGGCTGGGCTGCTAAGTGTAATGCTGTGTCCTGCACTGTGAACTGTTGAGGGGGGGAACATGCTGAGGGGTGGGCTAGGTTGCACTGTGTTGTGCTGTGTCCTGCAGTGTGAACTGTTAAGGGGGGAATATGCTGAGGGTTGGTCTGGGCTGCACTGTGTGTTACTGTGTCCTGCACTGTGAACTGTTGGGGGTGGGAACATGCTGAGGGGTAGGCTGGGCTGCACTGTGAGTTACTGTGCCCTGCACTGTGAACTGTTGGGGGAGGAACATCCTGAGGGGTGGTCTCGGCAGCACTGTGTGTTGCTGAGTCCTGCACTGTGAACTGTTGAGGGGGGGACATGCTGAGGGGGCTGGGCTCTTCTGTGTGTTGCTGTGTCCTGCACTGTGAACTGTTGAGGGTGGAACATGCTGGGGGGAGGGCTAGGTTGCACTGTTTTGTGCTCTGTCCTGCACTGTGAACTGTTGAGGGAGGAACATGCTGAGGGGTGGTCTCGGCAGCACTGTGTGTTGCTGAGTCCTGCACTGTGAACTGTTGAGGGGGACATGCTGAGGGGTGGGCTGGGCTCTTCTGTGTGTTGCTGTGTCCTGCACTGTGAACTGTTCAGGGGGAACATGATGAGGGTTGGGCTGGTTTGCTCTGTGTGTTGCAGTGTCCTGCACTGTGAACTGTTGAGGGGAACATGCTGAGGGTTGGTCTTTGCTGCCCTGTGTGTTGCTGTGTCCGGTACTGTGGACTTTTGAGGGGGGAACATGCTGAGGGATGGGCTCGGCTGCTCTGTGTGTTGCTGTGTCCTGCACTGTGAACTGTTGAGGGGGGAACATGTTGAGAGGTGGGCTGGGCTGCTCTGTGTGTTGCTGTGTCCTGCACTGTGAACCTTTGAAGGGGGAACATGCTGAGGGTTGGGCTGGGCTGCTCTGTGTGTTGCTGTGTCCTGCACTGTGAACTGTTGTGGGGGGAACATGGTGAAGGGTGGGCTGGGCTGCTCTGTGTGTTGCTGTGTCCTGCACTGTGAACTGTTGAGTAGGGAACATGCTGAGGGTTGGCTGGGCAGCTCTGTGTTTGCTGTGTCCTGCATTGTGAACTGTTGGGGGGGAACACGCTGAGGGGTGGGCTGGGCTGCACTGTGCGTTACTGTGTCCTGCACTGTGAACTGTTGTGGGGAACATGATGAGGACTGGGCTGGGCTGCTCTGTGTGTTGCTGTGTCCTCCACTGTAAACTGTTGAGGGGGACATGCTGAGGGGTGGGCTGGGCTTCTGTGTGTTGCTGTGTCCTGCACTGTGAACTGTTGAGGGGGGAACATGCCTAGGGGTAGGCTAGGTTGCACTGTGTTCTGGTGTGTCCTGCACTGTGAACTGTTGAGGGGGGAATATGCTGAGGGGTGGTCTGGGCTAAACTGTGTGTTGCTGTGTCTCGCACTTTGAACTGTTAGGGGGAATGATGTGTGGGCTGGCTGTGTGTGTTGCTGTGTCCTGCACTGTGAACTGTTGAGGGGAAGATGAGGGTGTGCGGTTGCTCTGTGTATTGCTGTGCCGCACTGTGAACTGTTGAGAGGGGAACTTGATGAGGGGTGGCTGGGCTGCCTGTCTGTTGCTTTGTCTTGCACGAACTGTGGGGGGAACATGCTGAGGGGTGGGCTGGAGGCACTTGTGTGTCCTGCACTGTGAGCTGTTGAGGGACTGTCGAGGGGTGGGCTGATGCTCTGTGTGTTGCTGTGTCCCCTGTGAACTGTTGGGGTGTGAACATGTTGATGGGTTGCTGTTTGTATGTGTTGGTGTGTCCTGCACTGTGAACTGTTGAGGGGGAATATGCTGAGGGGTGGTCTGGGCTGCATGTGTGTTACTGTGTTCCTGATTGTGAACTGTTGGGGTGGGAATATGCTGAGGGTAGGGTGGGCTGCACTGTGAGTTTGTGTCCTGCACGTGAACTGTTGGGGAACATTCTGAGGATGGCTTGGGTTCTGTGTGTTGCTTTGTCCTGCATTGTGATTGGTTGAGGGGACACAGCGGTGTGCTGTGCTGCACTGTGTTACTGTGTCCTGCACTGTGAACTGTTGAGGTGGAACACAGGGGTGCTTGGGCTGCCTGTGTGTTGCTGTGTCCTGCACTGTGAACCGCAGGGAGAACATGCTGAGGGCTGGCTGCTGCTCTGTATGTTGCTGTGTCAGCACTGTGAACTGTTAAGGGGAAACTGCTGAGGGTGGGCCATAGCCTGTGTGTTGCTGTGTCCAGCACTGAGAACTGTTGTGTGGGGAACATGCTGAGGGTGGCCTGGCTGCACTGTGTTACTGTGTCTGCACTGTGAACTGCTAAGGGGGAACATGTGGGATGGGCTGGCTGCTCTGTGTGTTGTTGTGTCCGACATCAGAACTGTTGAGGGGAATATGCTGGTGGGTGGGTCACCAATGTTACTGTGTCCTGCACTGTGAACTGTTGGGGAGGCATGCTGAGGGTGGGTTGGGCACTGTGTTGTGCTGTATCCTACACTGTGAACTGTTGGGGGAATATGCTGAGGTGGTCTGGGCTGCACTGTGTGTTGCTGTGTCGTGCACTGTGATCTGAGGGGGAAATGCTGAGGGGTGGGCTGGCACACTGTGTTGGCTGTGTCCTGCAATGTGAATTGTTGGGGAGGTACATGAGCATTGGGCAGGGCTGCACTGTATGTTGTTGTGTCCTGCACTGTGAACTGTTGAGGGGGGGACTGCTGAGGGGTGGTCTGGCCGCTCTGTTTGTTGCTGTGTCCTGCACTGTGAACTGTTGACTGGGGAACATGCTGAGGGTGGGCTGGGCTGCTCTGTGGGTTGTGTTCTGCACTGTGAGCTGTTGAGGGGAACATGCTGAGGGTGGGCTGGCTGCTCGGTGTTTGCCGCGCCCCACTGTGAACTGTTGAGGCGCGAGGGGTGGGCTGGTTGTTTGTGTGTTGCTGTGTCTCACAGAACTGTTGAGGGGGAATAGAGAGCGGGATGGATGCTCTGTGTGGTTGTTTCTGCACTGTGAACTGTTGAGGGGAATATGTTGAGGGGGGATGGCTGTTTGTGTTGCTGTGTCCTGCACTGTGAACTGTTGAGGGGAATATGCTGAGGTGTTGGCTGGGCTGCCTGTGTGTTGCTGTGTCGCACTGTGAACTATTGAGGGGGAACATGCTGAGGGGTGGCTGGGCTGTCTGTGTGTTGCTGTGTCATGCCTGAACTGTTGCGGGGAATATGCTGAGGTGGGCTGGGCTGTTCGTGTGTTGCTGTGTCCAGCATGTGAACTGTTGAGGGGGTCATGAGCTTGGCTAGGCCTGTGTGGCTGTGTACTGCACTGAGAACTGCTGGGGGGAAACACGCTAGGGTGGGCTGGGCTGACTTGTGTTACTGTGTCTTGCACTGTGAACTGTTTGGGGAAACATGCTGAGGGATGGCTGGGTTGTTTTGGTGGCTGTGTCCTGCACTGTAAACTGTTGAGGAGGACATGCTGAGGGTGGTTCCTGTGTGTTGCTGTGTCCTGCATTGTGAACTGTTGAGGGGGAACATGCTGAGGGCTATTAAGTTGCACTGTGTTAAAGGTGTCCTGCACTGTGAACTATTGAGGAGGGAATATACTATGGGTGGCTGGGTTGTCGGCGTGTTGCTGTGTGCACTGTGAACTGTTGAGGGGAACTTGAGGGGTGGGCTGGTTGTTTGTATGTTGCAGTGTCCTGCACCTGAACTGTTGAGGGGAACATTCTGAGGTGGCTGGGTTGCTCGTGTGTTACTGTGTCCTGCACTGTGAATTGTTGTGTGGGGACATGTTGAGGGAGATTGGCTGCAATGTGTGTTACTGTGTGCACGTGAACTGTTGGGGAACATGCAGGGGTGCTGGCCACTGTGTGTTACTGTGTCCTGCACTGTGAACTGTTGAGACGGGAACATGCTGAGGGGTGGGCTGGGTTGCTCTGTGTGTTGTTGTGTCCGCATGTGAACTGTTGGGGGGAACATGAGGTCAGGTCTTGTTCTGTGTTGCTGTCCTGCACTGTAAACTGTTGAGGGCATGTGGGGTGGGCTGCTCTGTGTGTTGTTGTGTCCTGCACTGAACTGAGGTGGGAACATGCTGTGGGGGGCTTTGTACTGTGTTGTGCTGTGTCCTGCACCGGAACTGTTGAGGAGGGAATGTTGAGGGTGGTCTGGGCTGCACTGTGTGTTGCTGTGTCCTGTATTGTGAACTGTTGAGGGGAACATGATGAGGTGGGTTGGCTGCCTAGTGTTGCTGTGTCCTCCGAACTGTTGAGGGGAATTTGAGAGGGTGGCTGTGCTTTGTGTGTTGCAGTGTCCTGCACTGTGAACTGTTGAGGGGAACATGCTGAGGGTGGGCTGGCTCAAATGTGTGTTACTGTGTCCCACGTGAACTGTTGGGGAATATGTTGAGGGTGCTAGCCTGTGTGTTACTGTGTCCTGCACTGAACTGTTGAGGATGGAATATGTGGGGGTGGCTGGGCAGCCTGTGTTGCTGTGTCCTGCGGTCAGAACTTTGGGGACATGCTGAGGGTGGGCTGGGCTGCTGTGTGTTGCTGTCCTGCACTGTAATGGGGGAATGCTGAAGGGTGGGCTATTTGCACTGTGTTGTGCTGTGTCCTGTACTGTGAACTGTTGAGGTGGAATATGCTGAGGTGGTCTGGCTGCACTGTGTGTTACTGTGTCCCACTGTGAACTGTTGGGGAGGTATGCTGAGGGGTGGGTTGGCTGTGTTGTGTTGTCCCACCTGTGAACTGTTGAAGGGGGACATGCTGAGGGTGGCTGGGCTGCACTGTGTGCTACTGTGTCCTGCACTGTGAACTGTTGTGGGGAATATGATGAGGACTGGGCTGGGCTGCTCTGTGTGTTGCTGTGTCCTCCATGAAACTGAGATATGCTGAGGGGTGAGCGGCTTCTGTGTGTGCTGTGTCCTGCACTGTGAACTGTTGAGGGGGGCATGCTAGTAGGCTAGTTGCACTGTGTTCTGGTGTGTCCCACTGTGTTCGTTGAGGGGAATGCTGAGGGGTGGTCTGCAAACTGTGTTGCTGTGTCCCACTTTATCTGTTGAGGGGAACATGATGAGGGGGGGCTGTTGCCTGTGTGTTGCTGTCCTGCACTGTGAACTGTTGAGGGGAACATGGGGGGGTGCTGGGTTGTTCTGTATTGCTGTGTCCTGCACTGTGAACTGTTGAGGGGAACTGATGAGGGTGGGCTGCTCTGTCTGCTTTGTCTGCAATGTGAACTGTTGAGGGGAACATGCTGAGGTGGCTGGAGCTGCACTGTGTGTTGGTGTCCTGCACGTGAGCTGTTGAGGGAACAAGCTGAGGGGGCTGATGCCTGTGGTTGCTGTCCTGCACTGTGAACTGTTGAGGGTGGAATAGCTGATGGTGGCTGGGTTGTGTGTTGTGCTGTGTCCCACTGTGAACTGTTGAGGGGAACATGCGAGGGTGGTCTGGGCTGCACTGTGTTACTGTGTCCCGCGCTGTGAACTGTTGGGGTGGAAATGAGGGGTATTGGGTACTGTGAGTTACTGTGTCCCACTGAACTGTTTTTGGGAACATTCTGAGGGATGGGCTGGGCTGCTCTGTGTGTTGCTTTGTCCTGCACTGTGATTGGTTGAGGGGGACATGCTGAGCGGTGTGCTGTGCTGCACTGTGTGTTACTGTGTCCTGCACTGTGAACTGTTGAGGGGGGAACATGCTGAGGGGTTGGGCTGCCCTGTGTGTTGCTGTGTCCTGCACTGTGAACTGTTGAGGGGGGAACATGCTGAGGGCTGGGCTGGGCTGCTCTGTATGTTGCTGTGTCATGCACTGTGAACTGTTAAGGGGGAAACTTGCTGAGGGGTGGGCTGGGCAGTCTGTGTTGCTGTGTCCACTGAGAACTGTTGGGTGGGAACATGCTGAGGGTGTTTGGCTGCACTGTGTGTTACTGTCCTGCATGTGAACCGTTACGGGAACATGCTGAGGGATGGCTGGCTGTTTGTGTTGCTGTGTCCGATACTGTGAACTGTTGAGGGGGAACATGTTGAGGGGTGGCTGACTGCACTGTGTGTACTGTCCTGCACTGTGAACTGTTGGGAGGCAGTTGAGGGTGGCTGGGTGTAATGTTGTGCTGTATCCTATACTGTGAACTGTTGGGGGGGACATGTTGAGGGTGGTTCTGTACTGTGTGTTGTTGTGTCAGCGCCTGTGATCTGTTGAGGGGGAATATGTTGAGGGTGGGCTGCGCACTGTGTTGGCTGTGTCTCGCAATGAACTGTTGGGGAGGTATGCTGGCATTGGGCAGGGTTGCACTGTGTTGTTGTGTCCGCACTGTGTCCGTTGAGGGGACTGTTGAGGGGTGGTCTGGGCTGTTTGTTTGTTGCTGTGCCGCACTGTGAACTGTTGACGGGGAACATGCTGAGGGTGGGCTGCTCTGTGTGTTGCTGTGTTCTGCACCGTGAGCTGTTGAGGGGAACATGCTGAGGTGGCTGGGCTGCTCGGGTGTTTTGTTAGCCCCTGCACTGTGAACTGCTGAGGGTGCATGCTTGAGGGTGGGCTGGGCTGCTCTGTGTTGCTGTGTCCTGCACTGTGAACTGTTGAGGGGAACATGCAGAGGTGGATGGGATGCTCTGTGTGTTGTTTCGCACTGTGAACCTGAGGGGACATGCTGGGGTGATGCGTTCTGTGTGTTGCTGTGTCCTGCACTGTGAACTGTTGAGGGGGAATATGCTGAGGTGTTGGCTGGGCTGCTCTGTGTTGCTGTTCTGCATGTGAACTGAGGGGGAAATGCTGGGGGGTGGGCTTTGCTTTGTGTGTTGCTGTGTCATGCCCTGGAACTGTTGAGGGGAACATGCTGAGGTGGCTGGGTTGTTTGTGGCGTGTCCAGCACTGTGAACTGTTGAGGGGAATATGCAGAGAGTTGGCTAGGCAGTTTGTGTGTTGCTGTACTGCACTGAGAACGTTGGTGGGGGAACACGTTAGGGTGGCTGGGCTGCTGTGTGTGTTACTGTGTCTTGCACTGTGAACTGTTTAAACATGCTGAGGACACAATGTTTTGTGTGTTGCTGTGTCCTGCATCAAACTGCTGAGGGGGACATGCTGAGGGGTGGGGTTCTTCCAAAGTTGCTGTGTCCTGCATTGTGAACCTGTTGTGGGGGAACATGCTGAGGGGTTAAGGCACTGTGTTGTGCTGTGTCCTGCACTAACTATTGAGGAGGAATATACTGAGGGTGGCTGGCTGTTCTGCGGTTGCTGTCCTGACTGTGAACTGCTGAGGGGAACTTGATGAGGTGGTTGGCTGCTCATGTTGCAGTGTCCTGCACCGTGAACTGTTGAGGGGGAACATTCTGAGGTGGCTGGGCTGCTGTGTGTTACTGTGTCTTGCACTGTGAACTGTTGTGTGGGGACATGCTGAGGGTAGATTGGGCTGCAATGTGTGTATGTCCTGCACTGTGAACTGTTGGGGAAATGCTGAGGTGCTGGCTGTACTGTGTGTTACTGTGTCGCACTGTGAACTGTTGAGACGGGAACATGCTGAGGTGGGCTGGCTGCTCTGTGTGTTGCTGTGTCCTGCATCAGAACTGTTAAAATGATGAGGTCAGGGTTGGGCTGTTCTGTGTGTTGCTGTGTCCTGCACTGTGAACTGTTGAGGGACATGCTGAGGGTGGCTGCTCTGTGCTGCGTCCCACTGTGAACTGTTGAGGTGGGGAACATGCTGAGGGTGGCTGTTGCACTGTGTTGTGCTGTGTCCTGCACTGTGAACTGTTGAGGAGGGAATATGCTGAGCGGTGGTCTGGGCTGCACTGTGTGTTGCTGTCCTGTGCTAGAACGTTGAGGGGGAACATGATGAGAGGGCTTGGCTGCTCGCGTGTTGCTGTGTCCTGCACTGTGAACTGTTGAGGGGAACTTGATGAGGGGGTTGTGCTGTTTGTGTGTTGCAGTGTCTCACCTTAGAACTGTTGAGGGGAACATGCTGAGGGTGGGCTGGCCTGCAATGTGTTACTGTGTCCTGCACTGGAACGTTGGGGGAACATGCTGGGTGTGCTGGCTGCACTGTGTGTTACTGTGTCCTGCACTGTGAACGTTGAGGATGGAACATGCTAGGGTGGCTCGGCAGCTCTGTGTGTTGCTGTGTCCTGCCTGTGAACTTTGGGGGAGCGCTGAGGTGGGCTGTTGCTCAGTGTTGCCGTGTCCCGCACTGCAATGGGGGGAGAAGTGTTGAAGGGGTTGGTGACGTGTTGTGCTGTGTCCTGCAAATGTGAACTGTTGAGGGGAACATGCTGGAGGGGTGGTCTGGGCACTGTGTTACTGTCCTGCACTGTGAACTGTTGGGATGTATGCTGAGGGGTGGTGTTGCACTGTGTTGTGCTGTGCTTACACTGTGAACTGTTGAAGGGGGGATATGCTGAGGGTGTTTGGGCTGCACTGTGTGTTGCTGTGTCCTGCACTGTGAACTGTTGGGAGGTATACTGACGGGTGGGCTAGGCACTGTGTGTTGCTGTGTCCCATGTGAACTGCGTGGGAAACATGCTGAGGTGGGCTGGTTGCATCAGTGTTACTGCCTGCACTGTGAACTGTTGGGAGGCGTGCTGAGACGGGGCTGGCTGCACTGTTGTGCTGTATCCTACACTGTGAACTGTTGGGGAATATGCTGAGGGGTGGTCTGGGCTGACGTGTTGCTGTGTCCTGTACTGTGAACTGTTGAGGGGGAACATGCTGAGGGTGGGCTGGCAATTGTGTTGCTGTGTCCCGTAAATGTGAACTGTTGGGAGTGTGGCCGCTGAGGGTTGGTCATTGCACCAGGCGTTGCTGTGTCCTTACTGTGAACTGTTGAGGGGAAATGCAGGGTGTCTG
This sequence comes from Neoceratodus forsteri, assembly GCA_016271365.2. NCBI lineage: Eukaryota > Metazoa > Chordata > Ceratodontiformes > Ceratodontidae > Neoceratodus > Neoceratodus forsteri. The sequence continues at coordinate 677,830,504 of CM028130.1, forward strand.
GTCTGCTCTGTGTGTTGCTGTGTCCTGCACTGTAACTGTTGAGGGGAATATGTTGAGGTGGGCTGGGCTGCCGTGTGGCTGTTCTGTACTGTGAACTGTTGAGGGGGACATGCTGAGGTGGGCTGGCTGCCTGTTTTTCCAGGTCCTGCACTGTGAACTGTTGAGACTGCATGCTGAGGGGTGGCTGGGTGTTTGCGTGTCCCACGTGAACTGTTGAGGTAAACATGCTGAGACGGGATGGGATGTTTGTGTTTGCTGTCCTGTACTGTGAACTGTTGAGGGAAACGTTGAGGGGTGGGTTGGGCTGTTTTGTGTTGCTGTGTCATGCACTGTGAACTGTTGAGGGGAACATGCTGAGGTGGGTTGGCTGTTTGTGTGTTGCTGTGTCCAGCACTGTGAACTGTTGAGGGGGTTATTTTAGAGTTGGGCTAGGCAGCTCTGTGTTGCTGTACTGCACTGAGAACTGTTGGTGGGGAACACGCTAGGGGTGGCTGGGTTGTGTGTGTTACTGTGTCCTGCACTGTGAACTGTTGGGGGAAATATGATGAGGTGGGTTGGGCTCTGTGTGTTGCTGTGTCCTGCACTAAACTGTTGAGGGGAGGCTGAGGGGTGGGCTGGGCTGTCTATGTGTTGCTGTGTCCTGCACTGTAAACTGTTGAGGGGGACATGCTGAGGGGTGGGCTGCTCTGTGTGTTGCTGTGTCCTGCACTGTGAACTGTTGAGGGGGGAACTTGATGAGTGGTGGGCTGGGCTGCTCTGTGTGTTGCTGTGTCCTGCACTGTGAACTGTTGAGGGGGAACATGCTGAGAGGTGGGCTGGGCTGCTCTGTATGTTGCAGTGTCCTGCACTGTGAACTGTTGAGGGGGGAACATTCTGAGGGGTGGACTGGGCTGCTCTGAGTGTTACTGTGTCCTTGCACTATGAACTGCTGTGGGGGTAATATGCTGAGGCAGGCTGGGCTCAATGTGTTACTGTGTCCTGCACTGTGAACTGTTGGGGGAACATGCTGAGGTGTGTGCACACCTGTGTGTTACTATGTCCTGCACTGTGAACTGTTGAGGGGGAAGATGAGGGTGGTTTGGCTGCTCTGCGTTTGCTGTGACCTGCACTGTGAACTGTTGAGGGGATCTTTGGTGGGGGGCTGCTGTTCAAAGGTGTGTCCTGCACGTGAACTGCGAGGAATATGCTGAGGGTGGGCTGGCCTGCACTGTGTGTTACTGTGTCCTGTACTGTGAGCTGTTGGGGAACAGTTGAGGTGTGCTGGGCTCACTGTGTTGTCCTGCACTGTACTGTTGAGGCGGAATACTGAGGGGTGGGCTGGGTTGCCTGTGTGCTTGTCCTGCACTGTGAACTGTTGAGGGTAACATGCTGAGGGGTGGCTGGTTCACCTGTGTTGTGCTGGTCCTGCACTGAACTGTTGAGGTGGAACATGCTGAGGGGTCTAGTCACCAAAAGGCTGTCCTGCACTGTGAACTGTTGAGGAGGGAATATGCTGAGGGGTGGCTGGGCAGCTCTGTGTGTTGGTGTCTCCTGCACTGTGGGCTGGCTGTTCTGTATGTTATGTGTCCTGCTGTGAACTGTTGAGGGAACATAATGGGGATGGGCTGGGTTGCACTGTATGTTGTGTCCTGCACCATGAACTGTTGGAGGGCTATGCTGAGGTTGGCTGGGCTGCACTGTATGTTGTTGTGTCCTGCACTGTGAACTGTTGAAGGGGGAACCTGCTGAGGGGGGCTGGGCTGTTTGTGCTGTGTCCTGCACTGTGATTGTTGAGGGGGGACATGTTGGGGTGGGTTGGGCTGCACTGTGTGTTGTTGGGTTTGCACTGAACTGTGGGGGTACATGCTGAGGTTTGGTGGGCTGCTCTGTGTGTTACTGTGTTCTGCACTGTGATCTTGCTGGGGGGGCATGTTGAGGATTGTGCTGGCTGCCTGTGTGTTGCGTGTCCTGCACTTGAACTGTCTGGGGGAACCTGAGGGTTGGGCTGGGCTGGACTGTAAGTTGTTGTGTCCTGCTCTTGAACTGTTGAGGGAACATGCTGTGGGGGTCCTGGCTTCACTGTATGCTGCTGTGTCCTGCACTGTGATCTATTGAGGGGCAGTTGAGGTTGTGCTGGTTGCTCTGTGTGTTGCTGTCCTGTACTTTGAACTGTTGAGGGGGATGCTGAGGGGTGGTCTGGCTGTCGGTGTTGCTGTGTCCTGCACTGTGAACTGTTGAGTGGGGAACATGAGGATGGGCTGGCTGCTCTGTGTGTTGCTGTGTCCTGCACTGTGAACTGCTGGGGGGGTACACGCTGAGAGGTGGGCTGGGCTGCACTGTGTATTACTGTGTCCTGCACTGTGAACTGTTGGGGGGATGTTTGGGATGAGCTGGGCTGTTTGTGTTGCTGTGTCCTGCACTGGACTGTTGGGGGACATGCTGAGGGGTGGCTGGCTGCACTGTGTGTTCCTGTGTCCTGCACGTGAACTGTTGGGGAATATGCCGAGATGAGTTGGCTGTTTGTGTTGCTGTGTCCCACTGTGACTGTTGGGGGGTGCTGAGGGGGGCTGGCTGCACTGTGTGTTACTGTCCTGTGCTGAACTATTTGAAGGGCAACATGCTGAGGGGTTGGGCTGAGCTGCTCTGTGTGTTGCTGTGTCCTGCACTGTGAACTGTTGAGGAGGAACATGATGAGGGTAAGCTGGCCGTTTGTGTGTTGCTGTGTGCTGCACGAGAACTGTTGAGGGGGCTGCTGAGGTGGCTGGCTGCACTGTGTTTTGTGTCCTACTGTGACTGTTGAAGGGGAACATGCTGAGGGGGCTGGCTGCTCTTGTGTTGCTGTCCTGTACTGTGGTGTTGAGGGGAACATGTTGAGGTGTGCTGGCGCACAGTGTTGCTGTGTTCTACTGTGAACTGTGAGGGTACATGCTGAGGGTTGGGCTGGGCTATGTGTGCTGTGTTCACTGTGACTATTGAGGGGGCATGTTGAGGATTGTGCTGGCTGCTCTGTGTGTTGCTGTGTCCTGCACTGAACTGTCAGGGGGGAACTCCTGTGGTTGGGCTGGGCTGCACTGTAAGTTGTTGTGTCCTGTTTTGAGCTGTGAGAGGGAACATGCGGCCGGGTGGCTGGGCTCACTGTATGCTGTGTCCTGCACTGTGATCTATTGAGGGGGATGTTGAGGTTTGTGCTGGCTGCTCTGTGTGTTGCTGTGTCCTGCACTTTGAACTGTTGAGGGGGGAACATGCTGAGGGTTGTCTGGGCTGCTCTGTGTGTTGCTGTGTCCTGCACTGTGAACTGTTGAGTGGGGAACATGCTGAGGGATGGGCTGGGCTGCTCTGTGTGTTGCTGTGTCCTGCAATGTGAACTGTTGAGGGGGGAACATGCTGTGGGGTTGGCTGGGCTGCTCTGTGTGTTGCTGTTTCCTGCACTGTGAACTGTTGAGGGGGGAACATGCTGAGGGTTGGTTTGGGATGCTCTGTGTGTTGCTGTGTCCTGCACTGTGAACTGTTGCGGGGTCATGATGAGGGGTGTGCTGGCTGCTGTGTGTTGTGCTTTGTCCTGGACCTGTGAACTGAGGGGAACATGCTGAGGGGTGGTGGGCTGGTCTGTGTTGCTGTTTCGCACTGTGAACTGTTGGGGGAAATGCTGAGGGTGGCTGGGCTGTTTTGTGTGTTGCTGGTCCTGCACTGTGAACTGGGGAAATGCCGAGGTCTGGGCTGCTCTGTGTGTTGTGTCCTGCACTGTGAACTGTTGGGGAATATGCCGAGGATGGCTGGCTGCTCTGTGTGTTGCTGTGTCCTTCACTGTGAACTGTTGAGGGACATGCTGAGGGGTGGCTGGTTGCATTGTGTTGTGCTAGTCCTGCATTGTGAACTTTGAGGTGGAATATGATGAGGTGGTCTGGGCTGCACTGTGTGTTGCTGTGTCCTGCTCTGTGAACTGTTGAGGGGAACATGCTGGGGATGTTCTGGCTACTGTATGTTGTTGCTCCCCACTGTGAACTGTTGGGGCATGATGAGGGTGCTGGTCCACTGTGTTGTGCTGTGTCCTGTGAACTGTTGAGGGTGAACAGTTGAGGAGTGGTCTGCATTAGTTGTTGCTGTTCCGCACTGTGAACTGTTGAGGGGGGTATGCTGAGGGCTGGGTTTCTGTGTGTCGCTGTGTCCTGCACTGTGAACTGTGGAAATGCGATGAGTGGTGGTCTGGGTTGCACTGTTGTGCTGTGTCCTGCACTGTGAATTTGTTGGGGAAATCTGGTGAGGGTGGTCTGGCTGTACTGTGATACTGTGTCCTGCACTGTGAAGTGTTGAGGGAACAGATGAGGTCAGATGCTGCTCTGTGTGTTGCTGTGTACTGCACTGTGAACTGTTGAAGGCATGCTGAGGTGGGCTGGGCTGCACTGTAAGTTGTTGTGTCCTGTACTGTGAACTGTTGAAGGGGAACATGCTGAGGTGGACTGGGCTGCTCGTGTGTTGCTCTGTGTCCCACACTGTGAACTGTTGGGGGGGCAGGCTGAGGGGTGAGCTGGATCTCTTGTGTTAGTGTGTCCTGCACTGTGAACTGCTGAGGGGAACATGCTGAGTTGGGCTGGCTGCTCTGTGTGTTGCTGTCTCCTGCACTGTGAACTGCTGGGGTGTCACTGAGGTGGGCTGGGCTGCTGTGTATTACTGTGTCCTGCACTGTGAACTGTTGGGGAACATGCAGGGATGAACTGGGCTGCTCTGTGTGCTGTGTCCTGCCGTGAACTGTTGAGGGGACATGCTGAGGTGGCTGGGCTGCACTGTGTGTTACTGTCTGCACTAGAACTGTTGAAGGAAACATGCTGAGGGGTGGGCTGAGCTGCTCTGTGTTGCTGTGTCCCCATGAACTGTTGAGAAATGATGAGTGGTGGTCTGGGCTGCACTGTGTTGCTGTGTCCTGCACTGTGAACTGTGGGAGGACATGATGAGGGTCATCTTTGCTCTGTGTGTTGTTGTGTCCTGCCTGTGAACTGTTGAGGGGGTTGTTGGGTGGGCTGGGCTGTTCTTATTGTTGTGTCCTGCACTTGAACTGTTGAGGGGGTGCTGTTGGGGATGGGCTGGGCTGCACTGTTTGTTGTGTCCTGCTATGAACTGTTGAAGGGTAACATGCTGAGGGGTGGCTGGGCTGCACTGTGTGTTGTTGTGTCCTGCACTGTGAACTGTTGAAGGGGAACCTGCTGAGGGTGGGCTGGGCTGCTCTGTGTGTTGCTGTGTCCACTGAATTGTTGAGGGGGGAATGTTGAGGGTGGGTTGGCTGCACTGTGGTTCTGAGTTCGCACTGAACTGTTGAGGGGGTGTCTGCTGAGGGTTGGGCTGGGCTCTGTGTGTTACTGTGTTCTGCTGTGATCTATTGGGGGGCATGTTGTGGTTTGTGCTGGCTCTTTTTGTGTTGCTGTGTCCTGCACTGTGACTGTTAAGGAACCTGTGGAGGGTTGGGCTGGGCTGCACTGTGTTGTTGTGTCCTGCTCTTGAACTGTTGAGAGGAACATGCTGCCGGGTGGGCTGGGTTCACTATGCTGCTGTGTCCGCCCTGTGATCATTGAGGGGGTTTGAGGTTTGTGTTGGCTGCCTGTGTGTCGTGCACTTTGAACTGTTGAGGGGGTGCTGAGGGGTGGTCTGGACTACTGTGTGTTGCTGTGTCCCACTGTGACTGTTAGGCGGGTGCTTGAGTGATGGCAAGGTTGTTGTGTGTTGCTGTGTCCTGCACAGAACTGTTGAGGGGACATGCTAAGGGTGGCTGGCTGCTCTGTGTGTTACTGTGTCCTGCACTGTGAATTGTTGAAATATGCTGAGGTGGCTGGGTTGCACTGTAAGTTGTTGTGTCCTGCACTGTGAACGTTGATGGGGGATGTATGCTGAGGTGGGCTGGGCTGCTCTTTGTTTGTTGTCCTACACTGTGAACTGTTGGGGGAAATCTGAGGTGAGTTGATCTCTGTGTGTTGCTGTGTCCTGCACTGTGAACTGTTGGGGGGAACATGCCGAGGGATGAGCTGAGCTGCTCTGTGTGTTGCTGTGTCCTGCACTGTGAACTGTTGAGGGGGACATGCTGAGGGGTGGGCTGGGCTGCACTGTGTGTTACTGTGTCCTGCACTCTGAACTGTTGAAGGGGCAACATGCTGAGGGGTGGGCTGAGCTGCTCTGTGTGTTGCTGTGTCCTGCACTGTGAACTCTTGAGAAGGGAACAGGATGAGGGGTAAGCTGGGCTGCACTGTATGTTGTTGTGTCCTGCACTGTGAACTGTTGAAGGGAACATGCGTTGGGTGGGCTGGGTCTGTTTTGTATGTTGTTGTGTGTCATTGTGAACTGTTGAAGGGAACATGCTGAGGGTGGGCTGTGCTCTGTGTGTGTGTCTTGGACTGTGAACTGTTGATGGGGAACATGCTGAGGGTGGGCTGGGCTTCCTGTGTTTTACTGTCCTACATGTGAACTGTTGAGGGAACATGCTGAGGGTGGCTGAGCATCTCTGGTGTTGCTGTGTCCTGCACTGTGAACTGTTGAGGGGGAATTGTTGAGGGGTGAGCTGGGCTGCTCTGTGTGTTGCTGTGTCCTCACTGTGAACTGCTGGGGGGACACGCTGAGGTGGCTGGCTGCACTGTATTACTGTGTCCCACTGTGAACTGTTGGGGGTTATGCGAGGATGATGGGCTGCTGTGTGTGCTGTGTCCTGCACTGTGAACTGTTGAGGACATGCTGGGGGGTGGGCTGGGCTGCACTGTGTGTTACTGTGTCCTGCACCTGAACTGTTGAAGGCAACATGCTGGGGGTGGCTGGGCTGCTCTGTGTTGCTGTGTCCTGCCTGTGACTGCGGGAGGCAACATGATGAGGGGTAGCTGCTCATTGTGTGTTGTGTGCTGCACTGTGAACTGTTGAAGGGGGATGGTTGAGTTAGGCTGGATGCCTGTATGTTGTCCTGCACTGTGAACTGTTGAAGGGGAATATGCGAGGGTGGGCTGGGCTGCTCTGTGTGTTGCTGTCCTGCACTGTGTATTTTGAGGGGAAATGCTGAGGGGTGGCTGCGTTGCTGTGTTCGCACTGTGAACTGTTAGGGGTTACATGCAGAGGGTTGCGGGCTACTGTGTGTTGCTGTGTTCTGCACTGTGATTCATTGAGGGGGCAGTTGGGGATTGTGCTGGTTGCTCTGTGTGCGGTCCTGCACTGTGAACTGTTGAGGGGAACCTGGTGATTTGGGCTGGGCTGCACTGTAAGTTGTTGTGTCCTGCTCTTGAACTGTTGAGGTGGGAACATGCTGCCGGTTGGCTGGGCTCCTGTATGCTGCTGTCCTGCACTGTGATCTGTGAGGGGGGTGTGGGGTTTGTGCTGGCTGCTCTGTGTGTTGCTGTGTCCTGCACTTTGAACTGTTGAGGGAACATGTTGAGGGTTGGTCTGGGTTTGTGTTGGTGTCCTCACTGTGAACTGCTTAGAACATGCTGGGGATGGGCTGGGCTGCTCTGTGTGTTGCTGTCCTGCACTGTGACTGTTGAGGGGAACATGCTGAGGGGTTGGTTGGTTTGTTTGTGTGTTGCTGTTTCCCACTGTGAACTGTTGAGGGACATGATGAGGGTTGGTCTGGGATGCTCTGTGTTGCTGTGTCCTGCATGTGAACTGTTGGGGGGGCATGATGAGTGGTGGCGGCTGTATGTGTTGTGCTTTGTCCTGCACTGTGAACTGTTGAGGGGAACATGCTGGGTTGGCTGACTGCATTGTATGTGTGTGTCCTGCACTGTGAACCTGAGGGAGGAACATGCTGAGGGTGGCTGGGCTGGTCTGTGTGTTGCTGTTTCGCACTGTGAACTGTTGAGGGGAACAGTTGAGGGGTGGGCTGGGCTGCTTTGTGTGTTGCTGTCCTGCACTTGAACTGTTGAGGGGAATTATGCTGAGGTGGGCTGGCTGCTCTGTGTGTTGCTGTGTCCTGCATTGTGAACTGTTGGGGGGACATGCGAGGGATGGGCTGGGCTGCTCTGTGTGTTGCTGTGTCCTCTGTGTGAACGTTGAGGAACATGCAAGGGTGGGCTGGTTGCACTGTGTTTGCTGTGTCCTCATTGTGAACTTTGAGGTGGAATATGAGAGGGGTGGTCTGGCTGCACTGTGTGTTGCTGTCCTGCAGTGAACTGTTGTAGGGAACATGATGGGGGTAGCTGTTGCTGTGTGTGTTGCTGTGTCCTGCATCTGAACTGTTGATGGGGGAATGCTGAGGGTGGGCTGGTTGCACTGTGTTGTTCTGTGTCCTGCATTGTGAACTGTTAAGAGGGATATGATGAGGGGTGATCTGGGCTGCAGTGTGTGTTGCTGTGTCTATGAACTGTTGAGGAGGAAACATGATGAGGGTTAGCTGGCTGTTCTGTGTTGCTGTGTCCTGCATGTGAACTGTTGAGGGGGCTGAGGGGTGGCTGGCTGCACTGTATGTTGTGTCTGCTCTGTGAACTGTGAGGGCTATGCTGAGGACTGTGTTGCACTGTGTGTTGTTGTGTCGCATCTGAACTTTCGGGGGGCATGAGGTTGTGTGGTCTGCACTGTGTTGTGCGTGTCCCACTGTGACTGTTGAGGGTGAACATGCTGAGGGTTTGCTGGGCTGCATTGTATGTTGTGTCCTGCACTGTGAACTTTGAGGGGGAACATGCTCAGGGTTGGCTGGGCTGCTCTGTTGTCGCTGTGTCCTCACTGTGAACTGAGGGAAATCTATTATGGTGGTCTGGGTTCACTGTGTTGTGCTGTGTCCTGCACTGTGAACTGTTGACTGGGGAATACGTGAGGGGTGGTCTGGGCTGCATTGTGTGTTACTGTGTCTTGCACTGTGAACTGTTGAGGAGGGAACATGATGAGAGGTAAGATGGGCTGCTCTGTGTGTTGCTGTGTACTGCACTGTGAACTGTTGAGAGGGGCATGCTGAGGGGCGGGCTTGGCTGCACTGTAAGTTGTTGTGTCCTGTACTGTGAATTGTTGAAGGGGGAACATGCTGAGAGGTGGGCTGGGCTGCTCTGTGTGTTGCTGTGTCCTACACTGTGAACTGTTGAGGGGGGAACAGGCTGAGGGTGAGCCTGAGCATCCTGGTGTGTTGGTGTAGCCATTGCACTGTGAACTGTTGGGGAACATGCTGAGGGGTGGGCTGGGCAGCTCTGTGTGTTGCTATGTCTGCACTGTGAACTGCTGGGCTCGCTGAGGTGGGCGGGCTGCTACCATTGCATGTCCTGCACTGTGAACTGTTGGGGGAACATGCCGAGGATGAACTGGGCTTCTCTGTGTGTTGCTGTGTCCTGCACTGTGAACTGTTGAGGGGGACATGCTGAGGGGTGGGCTGGCACTGTGTGTTACTGTTTCCTGCACTCTGAACTGTTGAAGGGGCAACATGCTGAGGGGTGGGCTGAGCTGCTCTGTGTGTTGCTGTGTCCTGCACTGTGAACTGTTGAGGGGGAAATACGATGAGTGTGGTCTGGGCTGCACTGTGTGTTGCTGTGTCCTGCACTGTGAACTGTTGAGGAGGGAACTTGATGAGGGGTAATCTGGGCTGCTCTGTGTGTTGTTGTGTCCTGCACTGTGAACTGTTGAGGGGGGCATGCTGTGGGGTGGGCTGTGCTGCACTGTATGTTGTTGTGTCCTGCACTGTGAACTGTTGAGGGGGGAACATGCTGAGGGATGGGCTGGGCTGCTCTGTGTGTTGTGTGTCCTGCACTGTGAACTGTTGGGGGACACGCTGAGGGATGGGCTGGGGCTGCACTGTGTATTACTGTGTCCTGCACTGTGAACTGTTGGGGAACATGCAAGGGGAAGGGCTGGGCTGCTCTGTGTGTTGCTGTGTGCTGCACTGTGAACTGTTGAGGGGGGAACATGCTGAGGGGTTGGCTGGGCTGCACTGTATGTTGTTGTGTCCTGCACTGTGAACTGTTGACGGGGGAACATGCTGAGGTGTGGGCTGGGCTGCTCTGTGTGTTGCTGTTTCCTGCACTGTGAACTGTTGAGGGGGGAACATGCTGAGGGTTGGTCTTGGATGCTCTGTGTGTTGCTGTGTCCTACAATGTGAACTGTTGCGGTGGCATGATGAGGGGTGTGCTGGGCTGCACTGTGTTGTGCTGTGTCCTGCACTGTGAACTGTTGAGGGGGAAACATGCTGAGGGGTGGGCTGGGCTGCTCTGTGTGTTGCTGTGTCCTGCACTGTGAACTGTTGGGGGGGAACATGCAGAGGGATGGGCTGGGCTGCTCTGTGTGTTGCTGTGTCCTTCACTGTGAACTGTTGAGGGGGACATGCTGAGGGGTGGGCTGGGCTGCACTGTGTGTTACTGTGTCCTGCACTGTGAACTGTTGAAGGGGAACATGCTGAGGGGTGGGCTGGGTTGCACTGTGTTGTGCTGTGTCCTGCATTGTGAACTTTGAGGGGAATATGATGAGGGGTGGTCTGGGCTGCACTGTGTGTTGCTGTGTCCTGCACTGTGAACTGTTGGGGGGAACATGCCGAGGGATGGGCTGGGCTGCTCTGTGTGTTGCTGTGTCCTTCACTGTGAACTGTTGAGGAGGGAACATGATGAGGGGTAAGCTGGGCTGCTCTGTGTGTTGCTGTGTCCTGCACTGTGAACTGTTGATGGGGGAACATGCTGAGGGGTGGGCTGGGTTGCACTGTGTTGTTCTGTGTCCTGCATTGTGAACCGTTAAGAGGGGAATATGATGAGGGGTGGTCTGGGCTGCACTGTGTGTTGCTGTGTCCTGCACTGTGAACTGTTGAGGAGGAAACATGTTGAGGGGTAAGCTTGGCTGTTCTGTGTGTTGCTGTGTCCTGCACTGTGAACTGTTGAGGGGGGCATGCTGACGGGTGGGCTGGGCTGCACTGTATGTTGTTGTTGTCCTGCTCAGTGAACTGTTGAGGGGGGAACATGCTGAGGGATGGGCTGGGCTGCACTGTATGTTGTTGTGTCCTGCACTGTGAACTGTTGAGGGGGGAACATGCTGAGGGATGGGCTGGGCTGCACTGTATGTTGTTGTGTCCTGCACTGTGAACTGTTGCGGGGGCATGATGAGGGGTGTGCTGGTCTGCACTGTGTTGTGCTGTGTCCTGCACTGTGAACTGTTGAGGGGGGAACATGCTGAGAGGTGGGCTGTGCTGCTCTGTGTGTTGCTGTTTCCTGCACTGTGAACTGTTGAGGGGAGAACATGCTGAGGGTTGGTCTGGGATGCTCTGTCTGTTGCTGTGTCCTACACTGTGATCTGTTGCGGGGGCATGATGAATGGGTGTGCTGGGCTGCACTGTGTTGTGCTGTGTCCTGCACTGTGAACTGTTGAGTGCGGAAAATGCTGAGGGGTGGTCTGGGCTGCTCTGTGTGTTGCTGTGTCCTGCACTGTGAACTTTTGGGGAGGGCATGCTGAGGGTTGGGCGGGGCTGCTCTGTGTGTTGCTGTGCCCTGCGCTGTGAACTGTTGAGGGGGGAACATGCTGAGGGGTGGGCTGGGCTGCACTGTGTGTTACTGTGTCCTGCACTATGAACTGTTGAGGGGGGAACATGCTGAGGTGTGGGCTGGGCTGCACTGTATGTTGTTGTGTCCTGCACTGTGAACTGTTGATTGGGGAACATGCTGAGGGGCGGGCTGGGCTGCTCTGTGTGCTGCTGTGTCCTGCACTGTGAACTGTTGGGGGGGAACATAGCTGAGGGGTGGGCTGGGCTGCACTGTGTATTACTGTCTCCTGCACTGTGAACTGTTGGGGGGAACATGCCGAGGGATGGGCTGGGCTGCTCTGTGTGTTGCTGTGTCCTACACTGTGAACTGTTGAGGGGGACATGCTAAGGGGTGGGCTGGGCTGCACTGTGTGTTACTGTGTCCTGCACTGTGAATTGTTGAAGGGGCAACATGCTGAGGGGTGGGTTGGGTTGCACTGTGTTGTGCTGTGTCCTGCATTGTGAACTTTTGAGGAGGGAATATGATGAGGGTTGGTCTGGGCTGCACTGTGTGTTGCTGTGTCCTGCACTGTGAACTGTTGAGGAGGGAACATGAGGGGTATGCTTGGCTGCTCTGTTTGTTGCTGTGTCCTTCACTGTGAACTGTTGATGGGGGAACATGCTGAGGGTTGGGCTGGGCTGCTCTGTATGTTGCTGTGTCCTGCACTGTGAACTGTTGGGGGGGGGCAAGATGAGGGGTGTGCAGGGCTGCACTGTGTTGTGCTGTCTCCTGCACTGTGAACTGTTGAGGGGGACATGCTGAGGGGTGGGCTGGGCTGCACTGTGTGTTACTGTGTCCTGTACTCTGAACTGTTGAAGGGGCAACATGCTGAGGGGTGGGTTGAGCTGCTCTGTGTGTTGCTGTGTCCTGCACTGTGAACTGTTGATGGGGGAACATGCTGAGGGGTTTGCTGTGTTGCACTGTGTTGTGCTGTGTCCTGCACTGTGAACTGTTGAGGTGGAAATATGATGAGTGGTGGTCTGGGCTGCACTGTGTTTTGCTGTGTCCTGTACTGTGAACTGTTGAGGAGGGAACATGATGAGGGGTAAGCTGGGCTGCTCTGTGTGTTGCTGTGTCCTGCACTGTGAACTGTTGACTGGGTCATGCTGAGGGGTGGGCTGGGCTGAACTGTATGTTGTTGTGTCCTTCACTGTGAACTGTTGAAGGGGGAACATGCTGAGGGGTGGGCTGGGCTGCTCTGTGTGTTGCTGTGTCCTGCACTGTGAATTGTTGAGGGGGGAACATGCTGAGGGGTGGGCTGGGCTGCACTGTGTGTTGCTGTGTTCTGCACTGTGAACTGTTAAGGGGGGAACATGCTGAGGGTTGGGCATGGCTGCACTGTGTCTTGCTGTGTCCTGCACTGTGATCTATTGAGGGGGGCATGTTGAGGTTTGTGCTGACTGCTCTGTGTGTTGCTGTGTGCTGCACTGTGATCTGTTGAGGGGGGAACACGCTGAGGGATGGTCTGGGCTGCTCTGTGTGTTGCTGTGTCCTGCACTGTGAACTGTTAAGGGGGGAACATGCTGAGTGGTTGGCTGGGCTGCTCTATGTGTTGCTGTTTCCTGCTCTGTGAACTGTTGAGGGGGAAACATGCTGAGGGTTGGTCTGGGATGCTGTGTGTGTTGCTGTGTCCTGCACTGTGAACTGTTGCGGGGGCATGATGAGGGGTGTGCTGGGCTGCACTGTGTTGTGCTGTGTCCTGCACTGTGAACTGTTGAGGGGGGAACATGCTGAGGGGTTGGCTGGGCTGCATTGTATGTTGTGTCCTGCACTGTGAACTGTTGAGGGGCAATATGCTGAGGGGTGGGCTGGGCTGCTCTTGTGTGTTGCTGTGTCCTGCACTGTGAACATGGGGGGAATGTTTGAGGGTGGGCTGGGCTGCACTGTGTATTACTGTCTCTTGCACTGTGAACTGTTGGGGGAACATGCCGAGGGATGGCTGGGCTGGTTCTGTGTTGCTGTGTCTACACTGTGAACTGTTGAGGGGACAAGCTAAGGGTGGCTAGGGCTGCACTGTGTGTTACTGTGTCCTGCACTGTGAACTGTTGATTGCAGACATACTGAGGGTTGGGCTGGTTTGCACTGTGTTGTGCTGTGTCCTGCATTGTGAACTTTTGAGGGGGGAATATGATGAGGGGTGGTCTGGGCTGCACTGTGTGTTTCTGTGTCCTGCACTGTGAACTGTTGAGGAGGGAACATGATGAGGGGTAAGCTGGGCTGCTCTGTGTGTTGCTGTGTCCTGCACTGTGAACTGTTGATGGGGAAACAAGCTAAGGGGTGGGCTGGGCTGCACTGTGTGTTACTGTGTCCTGCACTGTGAACTGTTGAAGGGGCAACATACTGAGGGGTGGGCTGGTTTGCACTGTGTTGTGCTGTGTCCTGCATTGTGAACTTTTGAGGGGGGAATATGATGAGGGGTGATCTGGGCTGCACTGTGTGTTTCTGTGTCCTGCACTGTGAACTGTTGAGGGGGACAAGCAAAGGGGTGGGCTGGGCTGCACTGTGTGTTACTGTGTCCTGCACTGTGAACTGTTGAAGGGGCAACATACTGAGGGGTGGGCTGGTTTGCACTGTGTTGTGCTGTGTCCTGCATTGTGAACTTTTGAGGGGAATATGATGAGGGGTGGTCTGGGCTGCACTGTGTGTTTCTGTGTCCTGCACTGTGAACTTTTGAGGGGGAATATGATGAGGGGTGGTCTGGGCTGCACTGTGTGTTTCTGTGTCCTGCACTGTGAACTGTTGAGGAGGGAACATGCTGAGGGGTGGCTGGGCTGCTCTGTGTGTTGCTGTGTCCTGCACTGTGAACTGTGGGGGAACAAGCTGAGGGGTGGGCTGGGCTGCACTGTGTATTACTGTCTCTTGCACTGTGAACTGTTAGGGGAACACTTGGGATGGGCTGGGCTGCTACTGTGTGTTACGTCCTACACTGTGAACTGTTGAGGGGACAAGCTAAGGTGGGCTGGGCGCACTGTGTGTTACTGTGTCCTGTACTGTGAACTGTTGCAAGGCACATACTGAGGGTGGGCTGGTTTGCATTGTGTTGTGCTGTGTCCTGCATTGTGAATTTTGAGGGGAATGATGAGGGTGGTCTGGGCTGCACTGTGTGTTTCTGTGTCCTGCACTGTGAACTGTTGAGGAGGGAAATATGATGAGGGTGGCTGGGTTGCTCTGTGTTGCTGTTTCCTGCACTGTGAACTGTTGAGGGTGGAACATTGAGCTGCTAATAGGCTGCTCTGTGTGTTGCTGTGTCCTGCACTGTGAACTATTGGGGGGTCGAGATGAGGGGTGTGCTGGGCTGCACTGTGTTGTGCTGTCTCCTTCACTGTGAACTGTTGAGGGGGGAACATGCTGATTTTTGGGCTAGGCTGCACTGTATGTTGTTGTGTCCTGCACTGTGAACTGTTGAGGTGGGAACATGCTGAGGGGTGGGCTGGGCTGCACTGTATGTTACTGTGTCCTGCACTGTGAACTGCTGAGGGGGGCATGGTGAGGGTTGGGCTGGGCTGCTCTTTGTGTTGCTGTGTCCTGCACTGTGAACTGTTGAGGGGGCACATGCTGAGGGGTGGTCTGGGCTGCTCTGTGTGTTGCTGTGTCCTGCACTGTGAACTGTTGAGAGGGGAACATGCTGAGGGGTGGTCTGGGCTGCTCTGTGTGTTGCTGTGTCCTGCACTGTGAACTGTTGAGTGGGGAACATGCTGAGGGATTGGCTGGGCAGCTCTGTGTGTTGCTGTGTCCTGCACTGTGAACTGTTGAGGGGGTAACATGCTGAGGGGTGGGCTGGGCTGCTCTGTGTGTTGCTGTTTCCTGCACTGTGAACTGTTAATGGGGGAACATGCTGAGGGTTGGACTGGGCTGCTCTGTGTGTTACTGTGTCCTGCACTGTGAACTGTTGAGGGGGAACATGCTGAGGGGTGGTCTGGGCTTCTCTGTGTGTTGCTGTGTCCTGCTCTGTGAACTGTTGAGGAGGGAACATGCTGAAGGGTGGTCTGGGCTGCTCTGTGTGTTGCTGTGTCCTGTACTATGAACTGTTGGTGGGGGGACACGCTGAGGGATGGGACTGCACTGTATTACTGTGTCCTGCACTGTGAACTGTTGGGGGAACATGCCAAGGGATGGGCTGGGCTGCTCTGTGTGTTGCTGTGTCCTGCACTGTGAACTGTTGAGGGGGACATGCTGAGGGGTGGGCTGGGCTGCACTGTGTGTTACTGTGTCCTGCTCTGTGAACTGTTGAAGGGGCAACATGCTGAGGGGTGGGCTGAGCTGCTCTGTGTGTTGCTGTGTCCTGCACTGTGAACTGTTAATGGGGGTACATGCTGAGGGGTGGGCTGGGTTGCACTGTGTTGTGCTGTGTCCTGCACTGTGAACTGTTGAGGGGGGAATATGATGAGGGGTGGTCTGGGCTGCACTGTGAACTGTTGAGGAGGGAACATGATGAGGGGTAAGCTGGGCTGCTCTGTGTGTTGCTGTGTCCTGCACTGTGAACTGTTGAGGGGGGAATGCTGAGGGGTGGGCTGGGCTGCACTGTATGTTGTTGTGTCCTGCACTGTGAACTGTTGAGGTGGGAACATTCTGAGGGATGGGCTGGGCTGCACTGTATGTTGTTGTGTCCTGCACTGTGAACTGTTGAAGGGGGAACATGCTGAGGGGTAGGCTGGGCTGCTCTGTGTGTTGCTGTGTCCTGCACTGTGAACTGTTGAGGGGAACATGCTGAGGGGTGGGCTGGGCTGCTCTGTGTGTTGCTGTGTCCTGCACTGTGAACTGTTGAGGGGAACATGCTGAGGGGTGGGCTGGGTTGCACTGTGTGTTGCTGTGTCCTGCACTGTGAACTGTTGAGGGGAACATGCTGAGGGGTGGGCTGGGCTGCACTGTGTGTTGCTGTGTCCTGCACTGTGAACTGTTGAGGGGAACATGCTGAGGGGTGGGCTGGGCTGCTCTGTATGTTGTTGTGTCCTGCACTGTGAACTGTTGAGGGGAACATGCTGAGGGTTGGGCTGGGCAGCACTGTATGTTGTTGTGTCCTGCACTGTGAACTGTTGAGTGCGAAAATGCTGAGGGGTGGTCTGGGCTGCTCTGTGTGTTGCTGTGTCCTGCACTGTGAACTTTTGGGGGGGACATGCTGAGGGTTGGGCTGGGCTGCTCTGTGTGTTGCTGTGTCCTGCACTGTGAACTGTTGAGGGGGGAACATGCTGAGGGGTGGGACTGCACTCGTGTGTTACCTGTCCTGCACTATGAACTGTTGAGGGGAGAACATGCTGAGGGGTGGGCTGGGCTGCACTGTATGTTGCTGTGTCCTGCACTGTGAACTGTTGAGGGGGTCATGCTGAGGGGTGTACTGGGTTGCACTGTGGGTTACTGTGTTCTGCACTGTGAACTGTTGAGGGGGGAACATGCTGAGTGGTGGGCTGGGCTGCTCTGTGTGTTGCTGTGTCCTGCACTTTGAACTGTTTAGGGTGGAACATGCTGAGGGGTGGGCTGGGCTGCCCTGTGTGTTGCTGTGTCCTGCAATGTGAACTTTTGGGGGTTGAACATGCTGTGGTATGGGCTGGGCTGCTCTGTGTGTTGCTGTGTCCTGCACTTGAACTGTTGAGTGGTGAACATGCTGAGGGGTGGGCTGGGCTGCTCTGTGTGTTGCTGTGTCCTGCACTGTGAACTGTTGGGGGTCGTGCTGAGGGATGGTCTGGGCTGCACTATTGGATACCGTGACCTGCACCATGTGCTTGGTTTAGGGCTTGGACAGGCATGTGGTGGGCAGTAGAGAGGGGGCATGGGTCACTGTCCCAGTGCCTGCTGAGTGCAGGTGAGGGCCGAAGGGGCCATGCATGCTGGCATGTAAACTGTACACACCCAGGGGTGCAGGCCTCTGCAGCGCAGTAAGGCTCCATAGGATTGCCCGGGCACGGTGTCACTGTGCAGTGGGGAGCCTTACGGGGCAGCTGTGGGACAGCCAGAGTTACCGTACCAGGATGGTCAGCACAGCAAGGTCATCAGTGGTGAGGGTCCACACCATCGGTGCTGGATGCATGTACAGTGGAGGCATACACTTGGTAGGACAGCACAGAGGTATGGTGGGTGCAATGCCATTGCGCCACACCATGCAGACCTGTGAGGGAAACATTAATCAGGCAGATGAGGGCACAATGTGATGCGGGGACACATTAACACATATCCCTTCCAACAGGTGCAGTGGCAGCTGGTGCAGGTGGCCCCAGCAGAGCAGGAGGGTGGGAGCAGCAGCGGCAGGACTGGTAAGGTGCCAGACGGCCCAGGCCGTCGGCATGATGTTGGCTGATGATGGCAGCCCAACGGACACTAGAGGCAGCCCTGCTGTCAACACACCTGTGGCAGGAACACCAGAATCGATGTCTGAGTCTGAGGGGAGTGAGGATGGCGACAGCCCCATGGCAGAAGAGGTGGTGGACAGCAGTGAAGAGGATGCAGCTGGACCACCACGGGAACAGCAGGGGACTGCTGAGAACACCACCAGCAGTGCTGCCACATCTGTGGAGGTGGTGCAGACACCCATGGTCGAGTGGAAGGCATTGGAACCAGATCTGCCGGTGGCTGAGGACACTGGCATAGGGCTGCTCAGCCCACTGAGTGCATGTGGACTTGAGGACGAGTTGAATGAGGCCATCCGTGTGCTGGAGGACCAGCTGTCCCCACTGGCCTACATCGGGGACTACTGCCAGTCGGTGCAGGCCATCCAGGGGGGACTGCAGGCAGGAGCTGGCAAACATACGGCAGGGCATGCAGGAACACCACACCTGCATGGAGCTGCAGCTAACCAGCATCACTAGCACCCTGCAGACATTCATGAGACACACAGCGGCATGCATGGCTGGTCTGGGGGTTGCCATACAGGGCATCTGGCACTGTGCCGAATGCCAGGCGGTCATCATGGACCACCTCAGCACATGCCTGGAGAACCTGCTGGCACACCAGCAGTGCCAGGATAGCCATGGCCATGTCCATGCAGGCCATAGGGTGCGCAGTGCTGCTGCTGCACGACCTGCAAGGCCTGGCCCAGCGGATAGCACCCTCAGCCACCGCTTAGTCCAGCACCCAGACACAACCACTGGAACCAGTGGAAACCCATCCCCAACCCCCTGCCCAGGAGTCAATACCCGCTCACCTGCCAGTCATGTTGCCGGAGTCATACTCCCAGCCGGGCACCGCCCACACTGATCTGGGCACAGGACAGTGCCAGGATGCGACAATGGTGGCACACACAGGCATGCCAGCAACACAGGCAAAGGCCGGGCCGAGCACCACACAAATTCCCTCAGGTACGGGGTCAGTCACGGAGCATGAACAGGGTGGCAGGCACACCAAGAAGGGTGCCCTGCAGGCTGCACAGGGCCCGAGGTGCTCAGCACTGGATAGGGGAACACACCATGCAGCCCCAGCACGGCCACTGGCACAGAGGCACGTAGGCTTGCATGGGCAGAGGCACAGCAGCCCACCTGTGGGGGCACACACAGGCCCACAGGGTGTGATGCCAGGGGAGGTCCACCAGGGCACCACACAGCCTGCCAGACCGGCAGGGTCCCCCACAGCCCAGCACCCAGCACCGGAGGAGTCGGTGCGAGGGCGGTGTGCACATAGCAGATGGCCATGAGTCTCCCAGGTAACCCGTGCAGTAGGAGAACTGTTGGGTGGGGCTGCAATGGGAGTGTGAGGCCATATGCATGGTAGGGGGCACATGTCTATGGGGGGGCACTGTGCAGTCACGTGTGTGTGTGTGTGTGTGTGTGTGTGTGTGTGTGTGTGTGTATGTATGGCATGACTGTGTGCATGGGTGTGGGTATGCTCTGGGTGGAATCGGGGTGCATTGTGCGATGGGCACGTTTGTGTAATGATCACCATGTAAATAAACATGTTTGCACTTCAATCCTAAGGTGTGTTGTCAATTTGTCATTGCATTGCTAGGGCCTTATTGGGACCATGTTGGGTAGGGTGTGACCCCCAGGGTGCAACTTTGCTCTTTGTGTGCCACAGCCAATGGGCAACAGCCTGCCACGCTCCACCCCTTGGGTGCGCGCATGCACGCACACACACACACACACACACACATATACACACAAGGAGTCCTGCAGGCATAGGTACCACACAAGCAGGGCCACCCACACCCATTTCACAACTGCATTGCGGCCGCAGGGAGCACACCCATATGCATGACAACAGGCAGGCTGCATCCGCACTTCACAGATGCCATGCCAGACAGTGGCATTACACATCACAATTGCTGTCGCGTATGTCGCATATGCATATCTGTGACATGCGACATGCTATACACATGCGAAAAGCACATGGAGCATGTTCGGTTGAGAGTCGAAAGGCCCAGGCACTGTGTAGTGGTACAGGGATTGCAGACCTGGGAGTTGGAGAGAGCTGCATATGAACAGTGCCAGCAAGACTAGGACAAGGACAGAACCTCAGCAGACTGGTGAGTACTGGGCCACAGCAGCGCCCCCCCCTTACATACCCCTACTACTTCTGTTACTGCCATGAGGGACTGGGACAGGCATGCATACCTCTGAGCCATTTGTTATCCATGTATTGTACAGTGTCTGTCACACTGTGGAACCCATGGCCTGCATGTGGAGAACTGCAACAGACAATACCTAGGGGGCACAGGTCACTGTTGTACTGTAGCAGTCATGAACAAGGGTGTAGGCAGGCATACGCACTAGACATGTGGAGTGCCTGTCATGTTACATATGCTGTTCACATTGCATTAGCACTCTGAGCTGTAGCATATGTGTTCCTGTAGGCCACTGACGGGTGTCACTGTAAGTACATCTGTTGTGTAGGAGGGGGTCACATGTCAGATGTCCCCCCTACACCCTACAGTGGTCATACATCAGTCATACATGATTGGATGGGGGGATCATTTGGAGGGAATGTGTACTGCTATAGATAGGGAGGGGAACATGGTGTTTGCTTGTACAATACGGAATTGTCTGGCTACACCTCTGTACATGTTCTGCATGCCTGTTTCAGGGTGACTGTCATAGTGACAGGCAGCATGTGCAATGGAGTGATGCTCCCATAGGCCAACAATGTATGTGGCACAGGTGTCTGCAATGTGGCATGGGGGCCCCTGTGTGGTGCACTGGTGAACATTTCCCATACTGTGGTATGGGCGGGTGGTGTGCAGGCATGGCCCTCCCAAATGTGGATGGTCAGGGATCTGATACATAATGTGCAATGGCTGTGGACAGTACCATGGGCTGTGCTGTGGGAGGGTGGGCAGGAATATGGGGGCATGACATGGCCACAGACCACTGTGTTGCGGGCGGTGTACTGGACCAGTCATATGTGGGTGGTAACCTGTTGCCTGTGTGGTCCATCACTCACCCATGCGGTTAGGCCAGGCAGGCCCTCCTCCATGCCTGCGGTGGGGCCAGACATCCTATGGCTGTGTCCTCGACTGGATGGGACACTCAGCCCCCCTCCCACCCCTGCGGACACTGTGGGACAGTGACCTTCGGGGTGTGGGGCACCACCCCATGCAGTGGGGAGCATGGCCAGACCACTGTGGCACCCATGGTGGTGTGATGCCCACCTTGAACTGCGGTGATGGGTGTATTGTGGATGTGGCAACAGGCCAGCGGCATGCAGACACTGCACAGTGGCTGTGTGGGTGGCACACTGCCCATGTGGGGTGTACATGGGCAAGGGCTCCGGGGTGGGGCATGGGTTGGATGGCCCCCATGCTGAGGGGCACCTGGGAGTATGCCCCGATTCCTCCGAGCCCATCAGCGGTACTGCCCATGGCACATGCCGGCATGCCTGCGCTGCTCAGGCCATGGCCACACCCCTCATCGGCCCCTGTGGTACAGGGCTGTGCCTGCTGCTGTCGAGGCCACACAGGCAGCCCACATGTGGTATGCACAGCTGCCACGGCTGGTTGGGGCTGGGACACACACCGCCATGCATGTATTGGGCGGCCCGTGTAGGCCTCTACAGGGTACTGCAGTGCACACCCAGTGGCATGGTGTACGGAGGCCTTGGCACAATTGACAGTGGTCTGGCAGCTGTGTCCCTGGTGTTGGATACCCTGCACCTGGGTTGTGCCATGGAAGGGTGAGGGGTTTGGGCCTGTCAGTGTGGCATGACACCACTGTGTGCAGTACATGGTTCACCATGGGTGCGCCCCTCACTGTGGCTCCCAGGGAGGGTTATACCTGCACAGGTCGGTATTGTGTTTGCGGTGGGCACTATTGCCTGCCATGGAGGGTGTCATGCAGGTGTCCTGTCATGCCTCTGGTGTGTGAACACGGGTTGTAGGCAGGGTGTAATGGCCACCAGAGGTGAGGCGGGGCCCAGCACCACACACACCCTGCTGGACATTGCTGTCACACCACAGTGGCATGCTGTACTACAGGGTCACATAGGTGTGTGACAAACTGTCCGGTATGCAAGGTTCTGTAGTCCTGTGTTGTAGGCGTGGATGCACGGACAGTGTGCCAGTGGGCACACCATGGGTGCATAGTGCATCTGGTACTGGTCACAGGTATCACAGCTGTGTTGCCAACACGGTGCCCATACCAGCCCATACAGGCGGTGCCATGGCCCATGCACACTGTCACTGTGCTGGTGCAACAGGGAGGCATATCCGATTGGTGGGGGGGGTGTCACTGCAGTGGTGGGCTGGCCCACCCACAGGCCTGTGCACAGTGTCCAGTCATGCTGCACTGTCCAACCTTGTAGTGCCATCCATGCCCGTGTGCAGCACATGGCGGACCATGTCCTGGCCATCCCGTTAGAATGGGGCAGGTGCTGCCAGCCGTGGCCCATACTGTGCAAGGTGGGGCCTACACAGGACATTGCCTGTGCCATTCATACAGGGCACTGCTGCCTGCCCAGTTGCTTGTGTGGCACTGTCTCTGTACCACGCTTTCCATGTTACCCCCATCGGGTCCACACCTGCCAACATCCACCCTGTGCATGGGCGGTCATGGCAGGTGTGCTGGGGGCTGTCCTGGGCCTCGTGCAGGTACATGCCTGTGGGATAGAGACAGTGGGGGGGGCAGCACCCAAAGGCTGCTGGTCATGGGGCACATCCGACTGTGTACTAACCCATGTCCATTCCCTCCCTAGCTCCACGGTGGATGAATATGGGACTTTGGTGAGTATATAACATTGTTCAATGTTCACATTCCCAGTGCCTGTCCAGAACTGTGTACCTGACATTGTTGCTCTCTGTCCCCTGTGTAGGATTCAGCACCACTGCACAGGTCCAGGTAGGTACACACCACCACACCACAGCAGCTCTGGGGTCCCCGACTGTGCCACAGGCTTATGTTGCCCTGCTCCTTCCCCATCCAGGTGTGCTCCAGACCAGACAGCACCACCCACTCTGGACTCCACAGTGCACATCACAGGTAAGTAACTGTCTGTCCCCATGCTGACACCCATGGTTGTCATTGTGTCAGCCCCTTGTCCACCTGGTGGGCGTGGTCGCATGCAGCTCCACATGGGGGTGCTGGTGTGGACGTGTGGCAGGGCTGCATGTGGCACTCCATGCCCACACCGTGCAGGGTCATACTGCAATATGCCTCTGCAGGGGATGGGTGCCGTGGTGGTGCACTGTGGTCACTGTGTGCAGCACTGTGTGCCCGGTCCCTGCATGGCATGGCTCAGCATATACACACAGCGCACTGTGCATGGTGTTGGCACAGGGGTGCCAAATGGGGTGGTGGGCCCTGGTTGCAGGCCTGTGGCCCAGCACCAACTCAGTTCCCACAGCCAGTGTCTGGTGTTGTGCATGGCGGTTGGGGGTGGTCTGCATGGCCACGATGGACATCTGTAGTGATGCTTGTGCCATTCCATCTCCAGTTACAGGTGCCATGCAGGAGACAAGCCATGATGTTCTCTGGCTGTTCCCTTAGCCTCAGCGGCCGGGCACCCAACTTTACGCTGCACGAGATGGCGCTTCTTGTGAATTATGTGCAGCAGTGGGACCAGATTCTGCTGCCACCTGCATGCTGCAGGAGCAGTGCTGCAGATCATGAGTGGGCATGGATGGCCATCTCCAACCTCATGGCAGCGGCAACAGGGATACGGCGCACCATCCGCCAGCTTACACACCATTGCCAGGACCTGATGCACAGGGAGGCTGGAGTCCTGCAGTGTTTAATCAGCATGGCCCACCGCAGGGATGCAGAGATGCAGACAGGGCAGGACCCCAGTGTTGGCATGTATCCCTACAGCTGTTCATCTGTTGCTGCAGTGCTGGCATGGTGGCCATGGCACGTGGTGCCTCCAACACACTCACCTGTCCCTTCACCCCACAGGTTCCGCCGGTGCATTCCGCACCATGCAGCAGGGATGTCTCACCAGCCTCAGACAGGAGGCGTGTCAGTAGAGGTCAAGTAAGTACATTCCATGGACCCCTTGGGTCGTGGCCTTGGCTGTTAGACACATTGTGGCCCATGCTGTGCCCTCACGTTGCTTGCCTATTTGTGTGTGCCCCCCTGTCTGGGCCTGGCACTGACCATGTACTTTACATCCCTACAGGTGTCCATAGCAGGCTGCCACAGTGGCAGATTGCCCTGCTGTGGGTGATGGCAGCCATCAAGGCCGATGACACAGAGTAGTACCAGATGCACACCTGGCACAGGCAGCGGAGGGCCAGGGTGCTGCCTCCATCTTCATCCTCCTCCTCCACCCCTCCACAGTGGCAGCTGATGACAGGGACCAGGCACCGTTGGAGGCACAGCTGGACCAGGGGGACCCCACTGATGGTGGGCAACAAGAGCTGGATGACCCACAGCCACTTAGCCTGGAGAGGGTGTGCAGTGACACAGTGGATGGGGATGGGGCCTTGGCTGCACCACCGACCGGGCCCGCAGTTAAGGGTATTGTGGCAGGGGCAGCCGTGGATGCCCCACCAACTGCTACCATGTCATGCACTGCTGTTCCTGCAGCTGGGGACTCTGGACAATGGCAGGAGGTGGCCCTGCCAGTGTTGCAGTGGGAGGAGCTATTGCCCGTGGCGGCTGAGGGGCCTACCACCGAACACTTGCAGGGTGGGGGCCCAGACCGGGACCGCCTAGTCATTCTGGTAACTGCCATCCTAGAGGACATTGGGTTCCTACATGGGTCTGTGGCCACCCTCCTTCACAAACTCCAGCACACATAGTCGCCATGTCCACCATAGCCGGTCAAGGGTTGGGTTATCTGTGTGGATGGGCATGTATACAGGGGTGGTTGTCTTTACTGGGCCTGTTTGTTTGGGTGTTGTGGGTATACATTGGGTGGTTGGGTTTGCTTATTGGTGTTTGTTTGTGGGTGGGAATGTTGTTTAGTTGGTGGGCCTGTGATGGGGTATACATGGGTGCGGGTTGGTGTTTGGGGGTGTTGTGGGTGGCTGTTTGGGTTTACCGTGCTGTTGAAGTTTGTTGTTGTTGCCTGTTGTTCATCCTCATCCCCCTACCATTGTTACCCTGTATCTCTGCCCCATTTTGATCATTAAATCATTTGCCATACACACTGTCTCTATGTCTGTTACTGGCATGCTTGGCTGTGTGTGTGTGTCTATCACTATGCGCAGGCATTCACACTGGTGTTGGTGCCTGCTGCCCCCAGTGTTCTCTCCCTGTGCATCAGGTTGGTGTGCCATTTGTGCTGCTCACAGCATGGGACACTGTCCCCAGGCCACATCTGCATGGTGTCCTGTGTGCTGCAGGTCACCTTGCATGCTATGGCGTCCTTGCCACCTTACATTGTACCTCCCAGCTGTGTGGTGGCACAGTGCCTGTGCTGTGCCTTTCTGCCTCAGGATACCATTGTTCCTTGCAGGTGGCACCACTGGCACGTTCGTTGGGGTGTCTCACCACCCTTTGTCCACTGGTCTGTGCCACCCAGTGCTGTGTCCCTGTCATGGTTACACTGTTTACATGTATCAGTTGCCATGACAGGGGCATTGTGCCTAGTGGCACCATCATCCCTGTATTGTGCCTGTGGCCTCTGTTCTCCCTTTGTACCCTGTACCATACTGCCCTGGTGTGTCTGCCTTTCTCTGACACTCCCTATCCTATCCTGCAAGTGTGTTGCTATGTGTCTGGCCTGTCTGGCCCTGCTCCTTTTTTTGTTGTGTATGTTACACCTGCTCCCACCTGGTTTACATTGCACTGTCTGGTCTTAGTGTATGTTGTGGCACTGCTGCTTCTAGAATCCTACCCTGGCGTTTCTCTGCTGTTTCCTTGGTGTATATTCAGATGCTCATTTGAGTACCTGCGGGTTTGTCGCAACTGCAGTGTAAGTCGCCATTGGCGTACTGCATTGCGTCAATGCGCATCTCATAATGTAGAATTGTGTTTGGCATATTTGCTTGATTTATTTGTGACTTACACCATTCCTGTTGGTGCATCTGCATTACGCATTGGCGTATGCTTTCTAGAGTCGGGCCCTATATGCTGGAGGCTCATATACAGTACTTTCAGTCCCATCAGTGATGGCACTTCCACATCCGAGTGGCTCTTCATTGACTGCTCATGTACTTTCCAATAGTAAGAACTTTAAAACAATACCAAGCTGTAGTTTGCATCCCCAGTTGTCCTCGAGCAGAGTTTAAAGTCAGAAATTGATAAAAACATAGCTTTTATAGTTGGACAATAAAGGAATTTATTGTGTGATTTTCATGTCAAAATCTCCTGCACCAACAGGAATACAAACTCAAGGTGATTTTATAAAAGCTGTGAAACTTCAGACTAAAATATTTCCACACATAAGTTTAAAGTCAAATTACATTTTCTTTGGTAATGGAAATACATTCTGGCTTGTAAACATTTAGTCTGGACATTTTTATGGAAACAGTCTCTTCACTTATGTTTAGAATTGCAAAAGAAAACTCTATCATTCGGAATGCGTCAATGATGGGAAAGGGGCTTTATAGACTTAAAAAAAAACAAAATAGTTAAGGCAATGCATCATTTAGTTTCTCTATCCAATTACATTTTGTTTCTTTAATCGCTTTCCTGCCAACAGGACAAACTGGAGTGACGTTCATACTGGATTTTTTTTTTCACAAACTACAGTTGTTAATCTGAAATCAGTGTGCCTTTTAAGTACAGAACACATTGTACAATGCAGCACAGTACCAGCCACCTTAACAGCAGGTACTCAAAACTTTTGCATTTGTTGCTATCAAACCATAAAAATTCTTACACTGGCAAACTTTTTGTTTCAAAATACATTTACCCAAGATAGTTCAACTGAAATGTAGTTGAATATTTAACTTTAGTGGAATCCTGTTTCCATCAATATTTAGGGCTCATTGATATTTAGAGCTGGAAAAATAAAACACTAAAGGGTAAAGGGATGTAAACTATTTCCAATGTCTGTTGTCGTGAAATACTTTTATATTTCTTAGCTTAATGATAGGGGGCAAGGGAGATGCAATAAACCCTACCAACGTTGTGTGCTACTTACACCCAAGCCCCAAAATTCTGCAGTTATTCTGGTAGCTATACTAGGGGCTTGACAAGAATGAGGAAGTGATGGCATGTGACAGCATGGCCATCACATTTTTTAACCCACTTGCATATAGCTAGAGACTGCTGGAAGGGGGGGTGTGTAAACTATTATTGGGGGCCCTGACATCAATGCTTATATGCTCTTGGAGTGGTATATACTTGGGGCCAGCAGAGCTTCAACACCAAATTCTAGCCTGTGGCCAGCTCTGGTCTTGTTATAGTGTGTGTGTGTGTGTGTGTGTGTGTGTGTGTGTGTTGGAATTCTCCCTTTTGCTTTGTGATATTGAACAAATTTCTGTATCCCATGATTCAGTGCATGTCTGCTGCAGGAGATCCACCATGTGGCTGGACCAGGCTTCCAACTGGAAGTCCAGCTTCTGGCACTACTCTACCTTTCTGGACTCCCTCCCCTTTTTTGATTTGAGGAGCTCTGCAGGGGTACAAGGGTGACATGCAGTAGTGCATGTTGGTCATATATAAGGTGTGCCTGTGACATCACTGGCATGCATGTGCATGCAACACATGATTCACACATTTACCTGTCAAAACAGTGAATAGGGCCATTACTCAATGAGACAATGACTGGTAGAATTATAACTGTGTTCTCCTGTTCTACATTTCAGTATGCTAATGACTATACTGCACTGCCTTTACTTCCCTTTCAAATGCAAATGATTTACCCTTCTTCTCTCCTTCCCTCTCTCTGTCTCTTCACATGAACAGCAAATAATAATAATAATAATAATAATAATAATGGGTAGTTATGTTTCTTTAAAGTGGGTCAAAATGGCTTCCACTAATTCTCCTGTCTTATTGATGAATCAGGTCAGCTGCTGTACATATACACCTTCACATATGCACAGTGTTGCATTTTCTAAGACAGAAAGTTTGATGCCAGCCTGTTGTATATGTGCAATAACACAGTAACGGGTGTTCCATTTATTGGGAGCCAGTCCTATAGATTCTCCTCTGGTGTGTGATCAGCATCACTTAGGATTTAATATTCTGCCTCAGCACCCATCTGAGTAGTGCATATATTTCCCAATGAATGCTACTCTATTGCCTTTTATTGCCCACATTTTTATGTAGAATATAACAGACACCAGAGTGTGCACTAACAGTGGGATGTAAGCATTACTCAGGTTTGTGCAAAAACATGAGGTTACAGACAGTTTTCCTCAGCACAACACGTTAGAAGTGTCCATATCTCAATGAATGCAACACCCTAGATTGTGTTCTTGCAGGCATAAGTAGGGATGATCACAGTTTTGCTTCGCTGGTGTAGTGAGTATAGAGTTGGGAACATCACACTATGCACAGCATGACATAGCTTCCCAATTTAGCCCAAGCTCTGAATGGCAGACTCCTTTTTTGTATTTGTTTTATTAATGCTTAATCCATCCCCACCCACTGTGACACACAGTTCCCACTCCTACTCCACTACCCAGACTAGTTCCTGCCATCATCTGACACCCTCCTTCCTCCTCCCCCAACAGTCCCAGCAAAATGTACTATAATACGAAAGATAGCCCTTCCCTCACCCATGTCACATCATGAAACGCACCGCCCACATCCCCCCACCATATGTCTGTTCCCTTGAGTCATTCACTTCATGAAAGAACCCCTCACCTTCCAGTACCCAACCTTCCTTCTCCACCATAGTCCCAAATTTAAAGGACCAGCCAATAAGGTATTACTACAAGAATATACATCACTCAATATTCATTCTGCTCAAAGCATCAATGCAAGATGCATTCACTCTGATAGGAGATATCCCTTTTTTGCAGAGTCTCACTGCAAACTGGGCTTCGGGGCTTTGGTGTAGGGGTGTTGGCAAGGGGGAGGTAAATGATGAGGGGGTCTATTATGGCAAAGAAGGGCATAGATGGGTAGATTGGCAAACTTGCTTTTCTGGATATGGGGAAGTGAGTCAGATGGCTGTGAGGGAGTAGCCCCTGTCTTAGTGAAATACCAGGTATGGAAGCAGAATTTTTTCTCTCCTCCAACCAACCTTCTATCTCTTGATCTTCTCTCACTAGCTAATTTTTCACTGTTGGGATGGCCACCCGCAGCACCATCTTACCACTGTGCTATCCCTTTTTATTGCTAAAATTGTCTTGAGATTAGGATAAATAAAAACGTACTTATTTTATTGGCCAGGAGGAAACAGTGCCTTTATTTGTTTTCTTTTGGCACTGTGCAGTATGCTCCTAAGAAAGGCAGAAAAAGGGGAGGATGGTAAGAAACAGAGCCATTAGTAAATACTCCCATCACATGCACCATGCATTGTTTGGTGAAGGAAGTGCTCCCGTGGGGAGAAAAGGGACAGAGAAAGATACCACATGTGTGGTCTGCCAGTGCGAGTCTGACGCTTGAGAAAATAAAAGTAAAAGGAGCCAGTTTGGTGTAATAGGGTGTGGGATTAGGATAACACAATTTGGGCAGACCACAAGTCAGGTGCATAAAAAATGCACAAGTGCATTTGTCGTTTTATTTTTCTCAAGCAAAAATAATAAAGCTAAATAAAAAAATGATTTTCAGAAACGAAGAAGGTGTTAGTGCATCACACCAATCAGACGATGGCTTGTTTCAGCCAATCCCTGAGCTCTCGCCTTTTTCAGCAGTACTTTCAGAAGTACTCAGGCCAGTGTGTAATCATGCACACCTTCTCACTCCCTGGTCAGCAAGCTACTGAACCACCTAATTTCTAGCCTCTGGTGGTGAGCTTGTTATACCCTCTCAGAGGTAACATCACTGTCAGGTAGTCAATCACTATCCTAAAGCCCCATGTACTATTTCAAACTCTGTGGCTCCTTCCATATCTTGTACAATTCTGCAGACTAATATACTATACAAATACATTCCACATAAAACAGAAGTGCCCTGCTTTAAAGCTTTCAAATCTCTTAATTAAAGCAGATCAGGTCACAATGGGGTTAAGCGCCTTCCCTTTTGGAGTGACATCACATGTTGGAATCACTATAAATACAGTCCACTTGAGGGCTGCCAGCCCTATAATAGGTCATGGTTACTCTCCAGGTACTCACTTTATTTTATAAATATTCTTGAAGTTTACATATTCATTTATTATCTCAGAATGTTGTATTTCATACATATTCACTTATTTGCTTTTAATTCACTGTGGGCACATATCTACTTGGGTACTGGGTGTTTATGTACTTCACTGAACACTCCTTGTAACCTCTTCTGCAATCCTATAGCTGCAATTGTAAGCCATCGGTAAATGTTTCATTCCGGCCTATTTTCTTTTATTTCAGCCTTTTATGTTATTTAAACAGTAATGGAGGGCAATAGTAAAGTAAAATATATACTAGGGACATGTCTGTCCCGTTTTTGTTCCCAGTTTACACGGTTTCTTTTTTATTTTGTAAGAGCGGGGCAGTTTTCTGTAAGAAAGTGAAAGTTACTGCCGCCCCGCTAAAACTGCACCACCGCATACGTGGAGAGATAGAGAGTGTGATAGTGAGGAGCGAGCATGCTCCTCTGTTCTTTTAATGTTGTACTATAACTCTGTCTTCTGACCATTTGTTTCTCTGTGACCCCGAAAGATCTTTTCCTTAAAGGAAAATGGGGAGACAAGAAAACACACAGAGCAGCTGGTAAGGCAAAGTGAAAGCCTTTCTGCTAAGTGTCACCATCCTGACTCATTGCAGGATTTGTCCTTTTCTACGGAGGAGTTTTTAAGCAGAACAAAGTATGTTTCTGCTGCTCTGTTTGACTCCTGGGCTGGCTGGCAGGATTCCTTTACTTTTGTTTAAGCCAGTTATCCAGGAGTCTTCTGTTTTAACTATATTTCTTGTCAGCTGTTGGCTGAATCACTTATTTAATTATTTTTCAACCATTTAAAACAACCTGCGTGTGAGGCTTTTCTGGGGCAGACAACTACCTGGGCATGCACTGTGCGCAATGCTCACATCTCCCCGGAGTGCGTTCTGCTTCTCTATGCCACAATTTGTGGTATACCAGGCAGCTCCCATATTTGGAGCAAAGAGCAGACAACTATGGGAGAGTGCATATCTAAGCATATCCTGCACCCCTTAGTTGCCAAGCCAGCTCCTTTTACTTTTGTTTTCAAAAGCGCGAGACACGAGCTGTCAGACCACACATGTAGTATCTTTCTCTGCCCCTTTTCTGTCCACCGGAGCAGCACTTCCTTCACTGCAAAATGCATGGTGTATGGTGCCTGGGATGCGAGCATTTACTAATGGCTCCGTTTCTTAACATCATCCCCTTTCCCTGCCTATCTCAGGAGCATACTGTACAGTGCCAAAAGAAAACAAATAAAGGCACTGTTTCCTCCAGGCCAAAAAAAGTAAGTAAGTTTTTATTTATCCTAATCTCGATACAATTTTAGCTATAAAAAAGGGAAAGCACAGTGGTAAGATGGCGCTGCAGGTGGCCAGTCCAACAGCAAAAAATTAGCTATAGAGAGAAAATCAAGAGATAGAAGGTTGAGGGGGTGGGGAGTGGGGGGGAAGAGAAGAAACAATTCAGCCTCCATACCAGGGTATTTCTCTAAGACAGGAATCACCTTGTCACACATCCCCCTGCACAAGATGGCAATCATCCTACAGTTGACCAACACCCTAACAGCACCCTGGAAGGGTTGGAACTTCAGCCCACTCACACCAGAAGCTCTGCCCCAGGGTCCCTTTTTAATAAGCATATGCATTACCAACAATACAGTTTGTTCTACCATAGCTACACACACAGTAATTACCCTGGGGCTGATACATCACTAGGAATTGGCAAAGTATCTACATACCCAATCTGATAATTCATTATTATACCTCGATACCATGACATGTAAAAGAGAAAGAAATACAAACTGCAGTTTTATGCCGTTTTCTGGCTTTCTCTACACAAATACTGTATATCTGGGCAGCCATACAGTCTCACACCAATACTTTCTCCAGGGAGGGTAATACCTTGCTCCAACCCCACCAGACACATTGGACCTATGCATGGGCCCCATACCTGGATCCCTCAGGACCCTAATTCATACATTTCCATTTCATATTTCATTATAGACATTCCATTTATCTAGTTTCATATTATATTACATAATTTCTACATTTCTTTGATTCACATACTGACACCTGAAAGTATACTTTTGACCCTCAAACCCTTGGTCATCCCATCCCATCCCATCCCATGTGTGTCCCAGACACCTAAAGGTAGTCAAGGAACCTCCCATGCTGAATACCAAACAGATGGTTCTTAACTACTAACACTTCTGGGGTGTCTTGCCCTAGAAATATCAATTTTCATCAATGTACCATCGCTGATCATATGTTACCAACGTGTTCCTTGCACCCTAAGTGGGAGTCTCCCCCTTTTCCAAGGGTGCCATTTCTTGCTCTTCATCCTTTGGGTCACTCTTCCAACTTCTTCCAGGAATTTCTACCTGTTTACTCATAAAAGAGGTCTTACGATATGCTGCCACCTGCCTACACATGCCTGACTAGTAGAAATACAGAGTTATGCCAAAATCTCCCCATGGCTCAGATGTGCTGAGTGACTGGAGTGTGCATCTTCCATCATCTTTTTCCTATATGCCTCAGGCACCACCTGGGCATCCACTTGCATTGTCAGGGGTTGGGCCTCATATGGTATAGAACTCCTTTTCTTAGCTTGTACCACCATAACTGATGTGCCCCCACTCAACTGTTAACCTGCCTACCTTCCTGGATTTTAACATGTTGGCATAACTAGATAACATTGGGATCCTCAGCCTGCAACCTCCCCCAGTCAGTACACAAAGTACCATCAGTAGAATCAGTTGTAACCAAACAAGTCCCTTCGGCCTTAAAAGCCTCTTCTATCTTGATTGGAGACTTCTCCCCCAGTATCTCATTGCCAGAAACAGTCTTACCAGGGGTCTCATCTTCCTGTTCTCCATCCTCCACCAAGTAACAGCTGGAAAAATAAGCTAAAAAGGGATCTCCAACCAGGTTGAACACAAATGCTCCATGAGGGGGTCCTCTTCCTCCAGAGCCCATGAATCCATCTCCTTTGATTCCCTCTTGAAATCCTCTGGGTGGGACTTCTCAAGTAGCACCTGGCATCGGTATTCTGCCTCTCTGTGACACTGGTCTGTCTCCAGCCATCGCCCACTCATCCATTGTATGAGCCGGATCAGGTTCTCCACCTAGCCTTTGGATCTACCTCGATCCTTCAATGGTCCTCCTTCCATGTCAACACCTCCAGCAGGTGTTGTTCTTGTCTCATCTTGCGCCATGCACCTCTGCCTGTTATCCTTGGTACCAGGTCTGGTACCAACTGACTGAACTCCCCGTTTCCTTGAATGTCCAGTCAGATCCCACTACCGATACCAGTGTAACAGATTGTGGGATTAGTATAATATAACTCAGGCAGACCACAAATCAGGTGCATAAAAAATGCACAAGTGTGTTTGTCATTTTATTTTTCTCAAGCAAAAATTAAAAAGCAAAATAAAATAAAAATATTTACAGAACTAGAAAAGGTGTTATTCCATCACACCAAACAGAAGAAGGCTTCTTTC
Organism: Neoceratodus forsteri; assembly: GCA_016271365.2. NCBI lineage: Eukaryota > Metazoa > Chordata > Ceratodontiformes > Ceratodontidae > Neoceratodus > Neoceratodus forsteri. The sequence continues at coordinate 677,863,953 of CM028130.1, forward strand.
AGCCAATCCCTGAGCTCTCTTGTCTCTCTCAGCAGTACTGTTAGAAGTACTGTACTAAGGCCAATGAGTAATCATGCACACCTTCTCACTCCATCATCAGCAAGCTATTGAACTACCTAATTTCTAGCCCCTGGTGGTGGGCTTTTTATACCCTCTCAGAGGTGACATCACTGTCAGGTGGTCAATCATTATTCTAAAGCCCAACATTACTATCTCAAACTCTTCTGTGGTTCCTTCCACAGCTTGCACAATTCTTCAGATTAATATACTGTACAAATACATTCCACATAAAACAGAAGTGCCTTGCTTTAAAGCTTTCAAACCTCATAATTAAAGCAGATCAGCTCATAATGGGGTTAAGACCCTCTACTTTTGGTGTGATATCACATGTTGGAATCACCTTAAATTACAGTCAGCTTGAGGGCTGCCAGCCCTATTGCAGGTCATGGTTACTCTCCAGGTCTACAGGTACTCATTTATTTTACAAATATTCTAGAGTTTTACATATTTATTTATTAACTCAGCATTTCATACACATTCCATTCATACTCACTTATTTGCTCCTAATTCAGTATGGGCACATATCTACATACCCATTGCCAGGTGGGGTTCCCCATTCAGGAACAGTTTGATTTTTTTTTTCAGTTGCAGTAACTGTTGTGACTCTCCCTTTAAATATCCAATATGTAGTCAGGCCATAGTAAGAGGTGCCCACTAATGGCTCTTTCTCTTACTAGTCTGTGACGTGCAAATCCCCCCCCCCCGTTCCTCAGATTGACCTGCCTCTGGTTCCCGATCTGCAGTGCAATCAGGGATCCAGGAGCTAGGTATTGAATCTTGTGCTGCCTCCCTCCATTGACAATCAGTTGCCATGTTGAGGAAGTGGCCGTCTGCAATTCCCTGAAAAGTGCCTATATCGGCCTGCTCAATTTTCACTGTGACATAGATTTTCGACAGATTCGAGGATGGAGCAGTGTGACTGTCGACTCAAGAGGAAGATGGCAAATAATATGTGGATCGGGTGCATTAGGTCTTTTTTAGCCAGCCTGGCAAAGTGCCCTGCCTGAATGGCCACTGGATAGCCAGTTAATTCATTCAACAGCCGCAGTGCTCTGCTCTATGTTGGTTGTGGGCAGCAGGGGCGGGGGAGAAGAATGAACTTATGGACAGACAAAGTTTATTTATTTATTTATTGAAAATTTCGGAATTACAACCTTTGAGTCAAGGACTCCTTTGCAAAGGCTCCACGTCAGTCATGACAGGACAATTACAACAAGACAGTATGGACAATGTTCTCAAAACAGAGAAATTACAATTCGACAAACGTTTAAAATCATAGCATAAGTCAAAGGCTACACGTCAGTTGTAATATTGAATTTTACGGAGACAAAACTTGTACAGAAATTGCCAGGACATTACAAGAGTTTAACAATCACAGTATAGGTATTGCCAAGACTGAGATAATATCTGAGAGTTGAGAGTGTTTTAGCGATGTGGTGGCCCTGGTGCCTGACAACCTATGCGAAAAGATGGAAAGCAGCTACAGGTCTCCGAGTTAAGCAGATACTTCTTGATCTCTGTTTTGAATAGTCTTAGACTGGGGGCAAGTAAGATGGAAGATGGTAGATTGTTTAGCCAAAGTGGAGCACGGTAACGGAAAGATCTTTGCCCCAGAGAGGTTCTGCAGTGGGGGACTGCGTAGGAGGTCCCTGCCAATCGTCTAGGAGTGCCCCTATTGGGGGCTGGTTGGATGAGGTGATGCAGACAAACAGGTGCGAGTTTCATAAGGATTTTCTTGGCTTGGAGGCAGGTTTGGTATTTGAGCCTCCCTTCAAAGGTTAGCCAGTCTGCTTGATAATAGAGCAGACAGGTATGTGTTTGTCTATTGCTGCTAGTGACCATGCGGCAGGCTTTGTTTAGTGCTATATTAATGCTGTTTAAGGCTGATTTGTCAGCAGTGCCGCATATAGTTATTCCATAGCTCACCAATGAGAGGACTGTGCTAGTAACGGCTAAACGAGAGCCTGAGGAGGAAGGCAGTGTTTGTGTCTGTAAAGAATGCCAAGTCGGTATTAACTGAGAGGAGAGAAGTTTAATGTGATGGTGGTAGGTAAGGGACGTGTCCAGAGTGATACCTAGATATTTAAAGTGGGTGACCTGCTCAATGTGGTTACCCTGGAGGTTTGAGATTGAGAGCTGGGAGTTATAGAGGGGGTTTTGTCGATGGGCAAACATCATGGATTTAGTTTTGTCATAGTTAAGTATTAGACGGTGGTCAGTGAACCAGTATTCAAGCTCCCTAAAACAGCCTTGAAGGGTGTTTTGGAGATGTAAGAGGTTGGAGTGTTGGAGTGTTTCCAGTATAGCACGGCATCGTCCGCATATAGTAATAGCTTTCCACTACATGCTAGGGGGAGTGAGTTCAGAAAGAGAGAGAACAAGAGCGGGCCAAGTTAGCAGTAAGTTGATCTTTTAAAAGAGAGCCCTAATGTTTAATGTCTTTTGTTCACTGGTTCCAAGAATCATCTCCCAGGCTTGTATTTTGTCAGTCTTCTCAGGGCATAACGACCACTCTGCTCTAGTTGTTGGTTGGGGGCGGGGAGAATGACCGAGTGCTCTTTGCTCCTGGACCAATATTTGTTTCCCAGTGACTGAGTGCTAAATTGTGTAAAGTTTCATTAGGGAGTAATTGTTTAATAGTCTGGAGTGGCCTCACTGGCTCAAACGTTTGTGAGGACTCATCTCACGCCTGGTTTCAAATTCATCCAGTGGCTCACTTTCAGCAGCTGGGAGATGGGGGTTCTGGACAAAATTAAATCTGTAATAAACCTCGACTGCTAAAACTACCTGGCAAGATGAGGTCTTTGAATTGGAGAAGTTCCTTCTAGGTAGAGACAGGAGAGAATAAGTGCTAAGTTACTGCCTGTATTGAAAAAAGAGAGTTTAATTTAGAGGGCAGTAATAAATGTCTCTGGCTGACTAAACATTTGATTTTATGGCTTGCTGAGTTCACTGGGGGCTCACTTTCAGCTGGTGAGGGTCTGGAGGACGACTAAAAAAAAACTGGTAATTGTAATGGTTTAAAGTACTCTGGCTGACCAACTCCTAACGTTTGATTTTATGGCTTGTTTATTTCATCAGGGGCTTGCTTTCAGCTGCTGGAAGTCTGGACGAGTGGAAAAAAGCTGGGGTATTGTAATTGTTAAAGTACTAAACTGCCTGGAGAGTGATGTGAGAGGACTGAATTTGATATTTGAATACAAAGTTCTTGGCCAGTGATGCAAGATGTTAGAGACTTTGGGGGGGGGGAGCGAGTGTACAAACTGGCTGCAAGCATTGTGATATTTAATTAGAAAATGGCTGGCAGTGCTGAGAGGGGTGAATGAATTTAAATACAAAGTTATTGCCAAGTTCTAGAGATAGTGGAGACACTGGGTCCGGGGGTGTGGTGTAGTGTGTGGTGGGGAGGGACAGAGTGCACAAAATGACTGCAAGCATTGTGGTATGTAATTAGAAAATTGCAGCCAGTGAAGTCAGACAGCTTTTGACTAACAGTATGTTTTCCCTGGCTGTCCATTAACCTAGCCTCAGATGATCTGCAACTGCTAACATCGGGGAAGATCTGATGGGCCAAGATTTTAAAGATTTTTAAGTTTTTGTTTGGAATATGCTCTGGCTCTGGAGAATGAGGATATATGGGGGTACTGTTGTCTGAGCAGCTTAAAGAGGAACAGCCATGCAGAACTTTTGGCCCAATACTTATAGGAGTTGTATGGATGTGAAGGGCATGAGTTATAATTGACCAAGGCCAAATAACTGGTAATTCTATGTACTTTACCACTGTTTGTCATGGGTGCTACTATATGCCTTACTACTTTGTGACACCTTGGATAATGTTATTCAATGTACTTCTTTGCATTGTCATTCTGTCATGATGTTTCTGTATTATTCTGTACTACTCTGTATTATTCTGTTGTACTTTCCCGGGTCGTTCCTGAAAATAGGCATAATACTTGTCTAGTGTACTTACCCAGACAACAAAAGCTAAATAAAATATTCCTACAATGTAAAATCTTGCAGCTTAGGTACAGAACATTAATGACGTTTTTCAGTAGGCTAAATGCTGGCATTGTGGGGAAGCAGGCGGGCATTTACTCCACATTTTGTGGCCCTGCTCAGGGGTACTTTCAGTGTGTGATGAGGTAGTGAGAACAAGTATCTCTTGGGAGTGGGAGGTAATTATTCTGGGGAACCATTTTAGTTGCCTTCCTCTACGCCTCCATCCTGTCTATGTTTTCTGCAGAGATGGGGTCTGCAGAAGTGTATTTACTGGTGGTGCCTCTCTCTCTATGCATCCCAGTATCCCCCCAGCCCTCCTTACTGCCTTCTCAAACTGCTTGCCTACCTTTAGGTCATCTGATATGACTAACCTGGTCCCTTTCCATTTTTGTTGTTAGGACCTCCCCCTTTGTGTACTCTTCACATGAGTTTTTGTTTCTCAGGTGCATTACTTTGCACTTCTTTGCAATTAATCTAGTTTATAGTTTGTGAATGAATAAGCGTAGGCCACAAACATTGGATAAGGTTTGTAAAGAGAGACGTGTATCTCCTTCATTTTGCAAGCTCCCCACCAGTTACCTGCACATTGGCTGGGGACCACACATTAATTAAGCAAATTTTAGGATGCTGCACCCTATAAAAAGGAAATCATTTAAGGCAGATGCCATTTAGAATAGGGACCCAGCTGATGGGTGGTCCACCTCGACGGTGGTAGCTGTGTGACTTCACTGCAGGGCTCTGGGGTAAATACCAAGAGACTCCCACTCATTTTGAATTTAAATTAGTAAGTTGTCAACCTGGGGGGGGTGAGTGTGTGCATTGACTTTTTTTGTTGTTGTATGCCATATGCAGTAGCACCCCTCTTTTAAAATGTTAATTATAGTTTCTGAATGAGCAAGGGTTAGCAGCTAACATTGGTTAAGTTTTGTAAAGGGAGAAGTATGTCTCTCTTCATTTAACTAGCTCCCCACCAGTTACCTGCAGATTGGCTGGGGACCATACCTTATTTAAGTCAATTGTAGGCTGATGCACCCTATATAAAGGAAGCCATTTGAGGTGGATGCTGTTTACAGTAGGGACACAGCTGATAGGTGGTCAACCTCAACGGTAGTAAGGGACAACTTCACTGCAGGGCCCTGCGGTGAATACCAAGAGACCCCCACTCATTTTGAAATTAAAATAGTAAGTTGCAAATCGGGGGGGGTGCATTGACTTTTTTTTGTAGATGTATGCCATATGTAGTAGCACCCCTCTTTTACAATGCTATTTATAGTTTTTGAATGAGCAAGTGTGAGCAGCCAGCATTGGATAAGGTTTGCATTGAATCTAAGCTGCCATATGTTTGACCACTTTTCTAACCTTGCCAAGTCTCTTCTGATCCTTTCCACCCTGCCTTGTGTATCATCCCTTTTACAGACCTTTGTGTCATCTGCAAAGAGGCATACTTTTCCTTCCAGTTCCTCCTCAATATTACCTATAAAGACATTAGAGGACTAGTCCCAGCCCTTAACCCTGTGGTACCCTGCTAGTAACCACCTTTTCTTCAGAGTGGACTCCATCAGTGACACCACTGGGAGGTTTAAAACATGGGTTGAATTGGACCCACTGGTGAGCAAAATGTGTCCTGTTATTCAACCAATTGTTTACCCAGGCTATCACCTTGGGACCCACTCCCAGGCTGGCCAACTTGTTAATCTTTTGTGTGAGACTGTCTTAAATGCCTTGCTAAAGGACCAGTTCCACAGCCACTCCCTGGTCTTCTACTTTGGTCACCCAGTCAAAGAAATCTATTAGATTTGTCTGACATGAACTTCCTGCTGTAAATCCATTCTGCCTTGGGTCCTATGCTCTGCTGGCCTCTAGGTACTCAACATATCTTTCAGAATTGATTCCATAATTTTCCCTCTCACTGAGGTCAAACTAACAGGTCTGTGGTTTCCTGCCTCTGCCTTGTTCCCACTTTTGTGAAGGGGAATCACCAGCCACCCTCCTCCAGTCTTCGGGTACCACAACATCCTCCCATGATTTATTAAAGGGTATTCAGTGGTGCCTCTAGTTCTTCCCTTAGTTCTTTAACAATTCAGGAGGGCAAATCCCACAGGCCCCGCTGCTTTGTATACCTTCAGTTCTAGGACTTTTTTCAGGACCCTTTCTTCTGTGAATGGACTGGTACTGACCCCACCTTTCCAGAGTGCTTCTATTGTTTGGTTTGGATACCTTCCCTTCCTCTTTTGTGAATATTAAACAGAATTATTCATTCAGTGTCCCTGCTTTTTCACTATCACCCACTGCCCACACCTTCCCCTTTATTAAGCCTCACTATTTCTCTCTTGGTCTTCACTCCCTAATGTACCTATAAAAGGTTTTATCCCCCTTCTTAACTGAGGGGGCTATCTTTTCCAGTCTGTGTAAAACACAGCATCTCGTATCCCACTGCTTCTGAAGACCTAGCTTCCCCAAGATCCTTGCCCTAGACATAAGCTGGCACAACAGCAGGTTAGTTCTGTACCATACCCAGCCAAATGCAGCTGCAGGCTCTGTCCTGAGGTGCAGTACATTGGCCTCTTGTAAGCCTCAGATACTGTACAGAATAAACATATGTAATCACCCTGCAGCCAGCCACATAAGATTAAATTTCCTTACAGCAAGGTCTGGAGGAGAGTGCAGATGTGACTTATTTAACTTCAGAATAAGCAAGGAAATGCACCACAGAGCATCTAGTACCCCAGGGCTTCTGGGAACCTGGCGGGTCCCAGAATCCTCCCTTTAAGAAAAAAAAAAATTTCATGAGCTGTGTGCGCGAGAATGCCACCACACTTCAAAAAAAAAAAAAAAAAAACATGGAAAAATCCTGGCAATGACCCTTATCTACTTGGGCACTGGGTATTTATGTACTACACTTAACACTACTAGTAATTTCTTCTGCAATCCAACAGCTGCAATTGCAAGCCGTCAGTAAACATTGTATTTCGGCCTATTTTCTTTTATTTCATCCCTTTATGTTATTTAAACATTAACAGAGGGAAGGACAATAGTAACATAAAAATAGATACTAGGGACGTGTCTGTCACCTATTTGTTCCCAGTTTACATGGTTTTGTGTTTTATTTTGTAAGAGCGGGACTGCTTTATGTAAGAAATAGCCCCACCGGCCTCTCACTGGGGGCGCAATTTGCTCATGGCACCCAAGAGGGTGTGGGCTAGGAGGGCCGCCCACCGCCTGAAGGAGGCAGCCCCCCCGAGCAGGTGGCCCAATACGAGGAGCCCCTCGGATAGGGCTGGCTACGACCCTCCCCATAGGGAGGGTCAGGTGAAGTGAATAAAAGGAGCTGTCTCAGGGATCTGCCGCCTGGAACAGCTCCGCCACCGTAAGTTTTACCTCCCACCCACCGCGAAACTCCGGGTCAGAGTGCAAGGATCCGTCATGCTTTTGAATCTAATAAAGGGCAGTAAGGCAGTAAATCCATGGCTGATCCTGGTAAGAGGCTCCCGACATAAGAAGAGCTGCGATTGGGTGTCACCTCGAGAGGCACGACCCTAGGACGGGTATGCCTCTGGGGATCGGGAGAGGAAGACACCCAGGCTGGAGCGCATCGAAACATGGGATCCAAGACTCCAAGAAGAGGAGTGTGCCCTCGATGGGCATGCTCCTCGTCAAGGGGTGAGGAGCCCCAAAATTTGGGGACTGTCTTATGAGGCACGGCCCTCAACGGGTCTGGTTGGACCAAAGGGCCAAAAGTTCCCCTAAAACAAGCGGATGAAGGAGCCGGGGTTTCAGCAGGACATGAATTATGGCTGCCCAAGGGTCTTACAGGATGGGACATGTAATGTACATATGTTATAATTTTCTGTATAGCTTGGTGTGTGTATATATAATGTATGTAAAGTGCATATCTGTAAAAAGTGTGATGTACCGATTAGGCTTGTAGAAGCCAAGTGTCCCATGTAATGTATGCAATTTTGGTTAAGTAAAAAGAGCTGCGGCCCCTTTTTATCCAAAAAGCAGTGTGGTGTCTTGATTGAATTGGTGGTCCGCCTTGGGCAAGTGGAAGTTACTGCCACCCCACTAAAACTGCACCACTGCATATGTGGAGAGAGAGAGAGAGCGAGAAACCAGGGCGTTCTTCTGTTCTTTTAATTTTATCTGTAACTCTTTCTTTCCTGACCATTTGTTTCTATGTGACACTGAAGGGTCTTTTCCCCAAAGGACAATGGGGAGACAAGAATACACATGGAGCGGCTGGTAAGGCAAAGTGAAAGCCTTGCTGTTCCATGTCACCATCCTGACTCATTGCGGGATTTGTTATTGTCTATGGAGGAGTTTTTCGGCAGAACAAAGTACATTTCTACCACTCCATTTGACTCATGGGCTGGCTAGCTGGATTCCTTTACTTTTCTTTAAGCCAGTTAGCCAGGAGTCTTCTGTTTTAACTATATTTCTTATCGGCTGTCGGTCGAATCACTCATTTATTTTTCAGCCATTTAAAACAACCTGTGTGAGACTTTTCTGGGGCAGGTAGCTACCAGCGCATGCACTGTGAGCAATGCACACATCTCTCAGGAGCGTGTTCTGCTTCTCTATGTCGCAGTATGTGGTATACCAGGCGGTTCCCATATTTGGAGCAAGGAGCAGACAACTATGGGGAGGGGTGCAAATTTAAGCATAGCCTGCACCCCGTAGCTGTCAAGCTGGCTCCCTTTACTTTTGTTTTCACGAGCGCAAGACTTGCACTGGCAGACCCGCACATGCAGTATCTTTCGCTGCACCTTTTCTTTTCACGGGAGCCTTCCTTCATCGCAAAATGCAGGGTGCACAGGATGGGAGCGTTTACTAATGGATCTGTTTCTTAACATCCTCCCCTTTCTCTGCCTTTCTCAGGAGCATACTGTATGGTGCCAAAAGAAACAAATAAAGGCACTATTTCCTCCAGGCCAATAAAAGCAAGTTTTTATTTATCCTACTCGCAAGACAGTTTTAGCTATAAAAAAGGGATAGCACGGTGGTATGATGGTGCTGTGGGTAGCCAGCCCAACAGTGTAAAATTATCTATAGAGAGAAGATCAAGAGATAGAAGGTTGGGGGATCAGCCTCCATAATAGCCGGGTATTTTGCTAAACCGGGGGGTTACCCTGTCACAATGGCTGGTTTATGTTGTTTTTTTTTTGCAACACTATATTGAGTACATAGGGAGGAGGAAGGTGGAGGCTTAGAGGGGAATGGAAGGGAAGATATTATGAATGAAAGTAAATATTTGTTTTTCCATAATACTATACTGGGTACATGGGGAAGAGGGAGGTGGAGGCCAAGAGTGGGAATGGAAGGGAAGATATCATGAATGGAGGGGAAGATATCAATTGAAAACATGTTGTGTGGTGGGATGAGGGGTGACTATGACCCAGAGGATTTGGATCAAAAAAGGAAGAAAAGAAAAAATGCAGGCAATGTTGGTGGGGCATTGAGGGACTTTGTGAAGTGTTACACAGCATGATGGTCCCCATCTTCACATTGACTTCCATCACAAATTTAAACAATACAAAGTCTCTAATACTGAACAATGCCTAAACAAGTGCATCATACATTTTTCCAGTTCTACCTACTGTAGCTTTTTTCTAATGATGTGGGATGGAAAATGTTTTCTCTGTAAAATGAAACTGTATAAAAATGTGACCACTTCTACAGAGAGGGTGATATCTCTCAACGTCTGATGCCATCACCAGTATGGTATGCGGTATGGTATATGATCACCTAAATACTTGTTATCATCACAATGGTACAGTATCATTCAATGTCTAATGATGCCATCTCTACATTATTTGAACACCTGGTACTGGTCACCAGAAGCATAGTAACCTCCACTGTTTAAGGATGCTGTCATGTCATCCTTCAAATAATGTACCTATCTTCAGAAACCTCAAAGGTACAGGGCTGTAATAGGCAAGCAACATACAGTCTGCTATCTCATCTACCACGCATCCAAATTACTAAGAGAGAAGCCAACAAGAAATGTATCACATAAGCACCAAACATTAACCATGGAACTGGACCATCGACAGAGAGATATGAAGGCTGCTAGCATCACCCTTCCCCACACATGTTCAAGGTAAAACAACTGTTCATAAATGACTAAAAGCCCTTGTCAAAGAACACTCCCTAGTTAATATCCCATCTTTGGCAAGTGAATTCATTGATTGCAAGTAAGATTTTACCTCAGAAGGCTGGGTTCGCCCATGCCACAGCGACAAGCATTTTGAAGACACCGGTTATGACACAGGCAAAATGTCGCCTGGCATTACAGCTGCAGGCATTTTGTATCTCAGGAGGTATGGCACCAATGCACCCTCCTGGGAAACAGTCAGCTTTTTCATGGAGCTTTGCATGCCCTAGATTGTGTAGAAACTGTGTGGTGGCAAAGGGCAACAGGAGTGAGGGGCGATCTAAAATCAAGATCGCCCCATTCACTGTCATTTTTGTTGTGGCCTCAAAATTGCCACAACCAAACTCACTCGGCAACTAGATGGGACATGGGAAGGCTGAGGGTTGATCAAGTGATTAGCATGTGAGCGTGTTTTACTAAAAACTACATAAACTGTCACCATCTGAACTGGGTAAACGCCAAGCTGAACTTTGGACTGTCATATTGAGGGTATTGCTCAGAAGAGACTGTTCACAGAACATATCACTCCAGTAGCCTCCTTCTAGACTAAGGAGAAAGTATGCATCCAAAGTAATGGGAAGTCCATTGTCAGCAGTATCAGCACCTAAGGAGAGTTTTGACCAAACCTACTGTGCATGGTTTAAGGAGAAGAGTATGTGATAGGACCAAGTAGTGGAAATGCAGTGCTGCTTTGAGCAGTTTGCCTGAGGCTTGTGCTGATTGTTCACTCTCTGGAGTCTGGAGTCATGGACAGGCTATTTTTTGTTTGCTGATATGGAGCATATGATAGCCATGGTAGGTACTTGCTGCTTTACCCGAAACATGATGGTTTTTAGAGCCTAATTCAGGGCAGCTTTTGTGCTGGGGGACCACTTCAGCTAAGCTCAGAGAACAAGGAAGAACTGATGTTGACTGATTGTGGGATTTGAGAAGGATTCTTGCAAAAGCTATGAGGAATTTATGGCAGGGAGCGCTGTAGCTGCACTAGTAGTAGTAAAACTTTATTTTTATACAGGTAGCTATTATAAAACATCAGTGGGTCAAGGACCCATTTTCACGATGGACCTGTTTCAACTTACATATAAAACAATATAAACTATTACTTAAATGACATTCTAATACACCATAAATCATACAAACAACATTTATTCCATTCTTAATATCATTTCATTCTTTTCAACTTTCCTACACTCACTTTACGCTCATACACCCAGATTATAAACATTTTTACTTAACTTAAATGTCATGTACATATAGAACCCTACAGCTAGACTCTCCTGAATTTAAAAAGTCCTCCTCTACATTCATTTACTGTTATGTCAGATCATATACCCTTTTGTCAGTCAATCTAATAGGCCAAGCATCTCAACCATTGCACATATATTTCATTTTTAAGCCATCTCTAATGGCTTTCATAAATTGGTGCTGTAGGTGATGGAATGCCTGTTTTATATTTTAAAGAGGTATACCATTGTTGGCTGGGATGGGGGTATCTCAATAGATGTCATAAAATTAGTATGATTATTGTTCCTTGTCCCCAGAAACTCGGCATGACATAAAGAGTTTTGAACTATTTTTAAATATTAACTTGCCTATTTTGAGTGAGTAGGATTTAATTGAATTAAAACTTATTGTTATGGTATGCATTTGCTATAAATGTGTTTGTGTTTTATTTTGGAAGTCAATTAATATTTATGTATTATGCTATCTTATAGCTAGGTCTGCAAGGGTTCAATCATAGGGCTATTTTTTTTTTTTGTAACAATATATGAGTGGGTTATATTTTCTTAGAGGTTTGTGTTTGGAGTTTTAATATGGACTGGATTAAATATATAAAGTTATAAGACAGAGGGCAAATAATACATTATTTACTCTTAGATGGGAAAGAAAAATATCTCTAGGTAAAGAAGATAGCCTTTTTCTTACAGCTATTTTGAAAAAGAAGCCTTGGCAGGATATTGGAAAGTTAATCTCATATGTGGGCCTTGGAGAAAATGATTTTCCTCCCTCCCCGCCTTGGTGTTTTGCCCTGGTTTAATTGAGGGTAAAAGTATAGCTAGTTTAGGACTCATAAAATGTTTTTTGTTGAACCAGGCTTACATTTCATTTAGTTCTCTGAGTTTCTAATATGTTATCAACCGATAAGAAAGAGAGGTGAGTTGTGTATTGGGAGTAGATTGGGTTTAGCCCTGAATAAGCCATCTTTTAACATTTTACCTGGGTACTGGCAGTAGCTAGACAAAAAGTGATTGGTTAGTATAGGCTTAATCTGGATATAACATACAGACTGGCATGGAGGGACTCATAGTTGAGCCCAATAACACCAGTTACAAATGTCACTATAGTATTGCCAAAATAGTAAGAAATGGGGTGAAACATATACTGGATGAGGGGCCATAGTTCCAAGCAGGCCATTCCTAAACAATATGTGCTTTAGCGCAGTAATAGCAACAGCAGAAAGCATCAGTATGTAATCTCAAAGCCAGATGGATGTATGGTATGTTTTTAAAAATCCATTTGAAAAGGCCTAATTACTCTGGTCACTGAATGCTACTGCAGTATTATATGGCTGTATCACCATATTGGGAATGTCAGGGATAGGAATGGAAGTGAACAGGGATAGCAATTATTTATGTGTGGGTCTTTTTCCAGATGAGTCCATCAGCATGGTCTGATCATGAGTTCTGGTAGGGGTAATTACTGATTTATCCTTGACGTCTTTGGGAGTAAATAATAATTGTTAATATTATCTTAAATTACTTGAAAATGTAGAGACATTATTAAAATGTAAATTTATGATGGCTTGTATCCGCAGGGAATCTTGAGAATTTTAGAGAAAGTACCAATTACTGTTTTGAAAGAAAATTATATATTCATTTATTAATTAATGTATTTATTAATTTGGTAACCGGGTTGGTGCACTGATCCAAAGACCTTTTTCAGGCACTGCCCAGGCCAGAAACCTGCACATGCAATATAAAAATACAGTGAGAGAGTAGCATGAATCATACAGGGAACATAAAAGTGCAGGTCAAGTTAACAGAGAAAACATAAGGTAAACACTACCAGGTACCTCAGCAATTGAGCAAACAAGGTGTATAACATTTAGGTATACAGGATAAGGTTGCTCCATCATTCAACAAAATGAATAACAATAGTATTCAGGGAAGGAGAGGAAAGTGGAGCACTAGAAGGGAAGGGGGTAAGGGTGAGCTACAAGGGAGGTGAAGCCATGCTAGCAGCCTATGGGCAGACGCAGGTCACGGTGGACAGAACGTGCATTCTTAACAGGGAATTTAGATTTAGAGGTGGGTTGGGGGAATGTAGGGAGGAGGGAAGGTCATTTCATAGTGAGGGTCTGGCTGCAGAGAAGGCTCTGAGGCCCATTATCATAGTTATGTTAGGGCATTCTAGTTGAAGGTGTGAAGACTGACCTAGATTGTGGCAGTAGGTTCTAGGCCAGATAAAAAGAGATAGTGGTGAGTAGGAGGGATTGTGCAAAGCATCAGCAATGGTCCGGACCAGCAGGTAGGATCGTCATGCTTGTGGAGGGAGCCAGTTAAGGGACTGGTAAAGAGTGCAGTGGTGAGTGAGGAGAGGGGCATGGAGGGCAAGGCAACATATATGATTGTAGGTAGCATCCAGGTGGTTAAGGCTGGTAATGGAGGTGAGGGAGTACACCAGGCAGCCATAGTCAAGGGAGGGGAAGGAGGCTGCCACGGGCAATAGTAAAGTGGGCTTCCTGCAGGAGGTGGTTGATCATGCAATAGCAGTGCTCTATCTTCTGCTTTATGTGCCTGATCAGTGAGGCAATGTAGTCAGTGTAGGTTAGGGACAGGTCTAGGACTACCCCCAGATACTTGAAAATGGGAATAGCATCAAGGGGAGATCCATCTGGGGATTTGACAGTGAGAAGGCCACCATTGTGGGCTAGGGCAGAGAGTTTTGGTTTCAAACTGAAAGTCATGGCCTATGTTTTGGCAGCATTGACCAACAGTTTGTTGGTGGAGAACCAACAATGTGCCTTGCAGAAATCATCAGTAAGAATGGCAGTTAAAGAGGAGGGGGGTTGTTGTTGCATTATTATTGTTATTTTCAGTTAAAAGGGGTGCTGTGACTTAGATGAGCCAAGAGGTGAAAGGGGCATGCTGTGATGGTCCAGGGGTGGCAGTATAGACTAGGGGTTGGAGTGGTTGGTGGTCAGTGGGTGTGGTGCATCCAATGAGCCAGGGTTTGAGTCCCACAGCTTCCACCCAGCGGGCCCTCACTGGTATTCACGAGGGAGGTGGGACCAGGGTGAGATCGCCTTAGACCCCAGGCTTAGGGGTAGTTATACACAATAATGAAGGGACAGAGTGATCTGGGAGCCCTTAGTAGCCCACGGTGTTCTATACAGGTCTTCTGAGCACCCCCCCTACTGAACTGTGCTGTTGCTTGCCTGGCGCACCCTAGAGACTGTTTTTCCTGCAAGAACTGAACTGTCTATCAATCAGTCAATCAATCAAAATCTTTATTTAACCAGGCAATCACTGTTCCGCATAACTCATTTTCGAGGTGGACCTGGGGTATACAGGGTGAGACAGGTCAGAAAGATACAATGAACAATATACAGGCAGGAATAAAATGCTGTATAAATAAAAAAATATATACAGGGATAACATCAAAGGCATATACAGTGATGAAGGAGACCTCTGTGCAAGATCTTAATGACTGAGTTGTTTGCTAGAAACCAAACTGTTTGCTTGCTTTTAAACTGGTAATCAAACTGTGTCCTTGTGTGCTTAATGTCCAGCTTCACCCTTGTTGCCCGGACCAGCTTCTTCAGAGCCTGACGCTAACCCAGGGAGGTCCCCAGCCTATCTGCCATCTTTAGAAGAACCACCTCCAGTGACATCAGCCTGTTTCAAAGTTCCACCACGAGTGTTACAGCATCAGTCCTGCAATTGAGCTGGTAGAGAGTTGCTAGTGAGGTATCTAGTACTGAGTCAGCTTAGAAGCCGCCCCTGGTACAAGTGTGAGGGACCACAGTTAACATTGTGTATTCCCTTTTCTTATTTTGCCAGCCTTCAATAACTGTGCATGTGCCTGTGTCGCTCCATAGAGGACGCATGAGGGTCGCATCACCAACAGTCTTTTCCTCGGAGGTGTCCTGGGTGCCAGAGACCTACCAGTGGTCATTTCTGTGGGTCATCTAGAGAACCATCTGCCAATTGGAAGTCTTCAGCTTCTTACTCAGAGACACAGAGGATCATCAAGTTCTTCATTGTCCAGCCAGCAGTGTTCATCTTTGTGTTCTGTTCATCTGGGGGACACTCCATTATGACCTGTTTGTGAAAAGCACTTTGTAGGGTCAATGCCCACCTGCTGATCAGCTGACTCATCACAAAGCCCAAGCCTTGTTCATCTGCCATTTGTCATCCCGACCAAGTACACGCATGACTTGGATTAAAAGGGGTTAACCCCCTGTTCTGGGTTTGGCCAAATGTTGGTCCCAACCGAATTGTTTTGTCATTTATTATCCTGTAGCATTGTGGAAAACAGTTATTTTGTAATTTTTATCCTTGTAAATAAACCCTTTTGCATCTTGGTCACTGAGTAAGCTTCCTGCCTCTCCTTCCAGATTTTTCTGGCCTATCCTGAAATTGATAGGGAGTCACAAACCAACCATTCCATTGGGATCACCTTCCACCCCTCCTACATTGTACTTTACAAATTACTCCTTGAAATGTATTTATATTCTGTATGGATCATAGGAATGAGGTCTGTCTTTGTTTTTATACTTATAGGATTTGTAAATTTTGTAATGGTTTAATAACCGATCAACAATAAAACCTAACCAAAGTAATGTACTTCTAACAAGAGTACAGCTACTGGTACAATTGCAGCTGAAAGAGACTATTGCTTGCTACTTGTTAATTGTGTAAATAGACATCTTTTGGTCTGTATTGCTTCAATAAATGCTACCTGTACCGTATAACTGAACTTGCTTTTCTATTGAATGGTATAGTATAGGCACTGGATTTTCAGCACGTCAGGGACAAAGTGCCACACCACAGCCACCACCACAGGATGAAATCCCTGCACCTGCAGATATTTGTATTTTCAGCAGGTGCAGCTGTGGGGGATGTCATGCCTGGCCCCATCAGGTGCAATAATTTAGTGTAGCTACACCAAAACAATGGCTGCAAGCTGCTGCAAGTCATGGAGCTAGTCATAATCTGGCTCCACTTTTGAAAATACAGTGGCTTCAGGAAAAAATGTGGCTGCGTAAGTACAGACCCACTTGTGCCAGTTTTTTCTCACAGCCAATGTGACTGACAGGGCCTTTGACTATCAAGCTTCAGGATTCTTCTTATCTGTTGTCCTGCAAAACTGACATTGTAGGATTCATGTGAGGGCCAGTAAACTGAGATTAAGATTTGTTTTCAGGCTAGTCCAAAATAAATCAGTTGCTACCCTTTACTGTATAACTGAACTTGCTTTCTTATTGAATGGTATAGTACAGGTTTCTTCTTACCTGTTGCTGTCCTGCAAAACTGACATTGTGGGATTTACGTGAGGTGCAGTAAACTGGGATTAAGATTTGCTCTCAGGTTAATACTGAATAAATCAGTTTGCAGTCCAAATATTTGGTAAACAATTTTGGATTGGGCTAACATAAATCATGTAATTCTGCTCACAGGTTTAAATCTCTCTCTGCTAAACACCTGGCAGAGCTGCAGTGTCCTGACGGATGGGAGGCATATCATAGCAACATACCAATTGCCAGCAGATTAGGCCTTGTGGTCTATCAAGTCTGCTCGAACCTCAGATACCTAGTTGGGTACCGAGGCCCTCCCCCCCCTTGTGTTCCAGAAACCCCTATCATCCATCCTCACCCCCCGGGCCAGGCCTTCATCTGATCCATCCACTTTCTGTGTCTGTCCCACCCTCTCTTGAAGCTCTCCACTGTGGATCTCTGAACCAGCTCACCAGGCAGTGCATTCCAAGGATCCACCACCCTCTCAGTGAAAAACTTCCTCCTCTTTTCCCCCCTCACCCATCCACCTTCCAGTTTCAAACCATGCTCTCTGGTGATACCTCCTTGCTTTAGTCTAAAGATCCCCTCCATGTTTACCCTATTTATTCCCTTGAGGTACTTGAAGACCTCAATCATGTCCCCCCTGTCTCTCCTCTCCCTCCAATGAAAACAGGCAGAGCTCCTCAAGTCTGTCCTCATATGTCAAATACTCTAGTCCTCGTATCATCTTAGTTGCCATCCTCTGTACCCTCTCCAGGAGCTGTATGTCCCTCTTCAGGTGTGGTCTCCAGTACTGTACACAGTACTCAAGGTGTGGTCTAATCAGTCCATTGTACAGCGGCAGAATCACTTCCCTACTGCTAGAGATGATCCCCCTTACAATGCATCCCAACATCCTGTTTGCTTTGCTATCTGCTCTCCTGCACTGCTCAGAGTTATTCATACATGCATCCACCATGACCCCTAGGTCTTTTTTCCCTGTTGAGGCCTCCAGTGCCTCCCCTCCGAGGGTGTACCTGTGTTTAGGGTTTCCCGGCCCAAGATGTAACACCTTGCACTTGGTGATATTGAAATTTAATTTCCAGGTGTGAGCCCACCTTTCCAAGGTGTCCAGGTCCCCTTGCAGGGTCAACCTCCCCTCTTCCCCCTCAACTACTGCTCCCATCTTGGAGTCATCAGCGAACAGACTCATTTCACACCCTTTACCCTCCCTGATGTCTGATATGTATGCATTAAACAGGATCGGACCAGGACCGAGCCCTGCGGTACCCCACTACCGACCTCTCTAGGGTTTGAGAGCTCCCCACTGACCACTATTCTCTGAGTGCATCCAGCTAGTCAGTTTTCAGTCCATCTGACTATCAAAAGGCCTACTCCCAACCCCGTCAGTTTCTCCACCATACCATTGTGGGGGACAGAGTCAAACGCCTTGCTGAAGTCCAAGAATAATACATCCACAGGCATTCCCCTGTCCAGTTCTGATGTTACCCATTTGTAGAACTCCACAAGATTGGTTTGACATGATCTACCTGGCACAAACCCATGTTGTCGACTATCCAGACCTTCCACCTCCTCCAAGTACACAGTAGAACAAAACTGAAACTATCAAGTAAATCAGTTCCACAGGTATGAGTGCCAACCTCAGGAGTTTAAAAGAGGTCACTTAATAAGCAAGAAGTGGAAAGGAAGAAGTCTGAGGTTTGGTACACGTTTATGCTTTTCTGTGTACATGTCTTTGCTTGGAATGCATCATCAAAGTTACTCTGAGGGGTACAGTAGTTCCTGCCCCAGATGTCCTTCATAGCAGCAGGAATTCAAAAATAAAAGGCTATATGTAAAAGACCAAAATAGGTAGTGCCAAAGTGAAGGGCAAAAACAGAAAGCTACTGTACTAAAGAGGAAATTAATTAAGTATGCTGTCCCCCAAGTGCATGTTTCTACTTCACAATGTGACTCACAGTAGATCTGGGTTGCTCCTACCAGTGATTCCCCAGTAGACCATTTGCACCCCATTGTAGGGGGCTGTGTGGCTTGACTCAACTGTGTGGACCTCTGTGTTATTGAAAGGGACAGAGTGTGTTTCCAATGGTTGCAGTATCTCCCCACAATTCCCCAACTTCCTCACTCTGCAGAGAAAACCCTGACTATCTACCCCTTGGTATCTCTGGGAATACCTTGAAGCCCCAGTTACACTGCAACAAGAAAGGCTTTTTTTCAATACAAAGTGTTACTTGTGGTTCTTGTTATGAAGTATTATTAATGTTCTGGGCTGGATTTCAAATGGATCTGTCAAAGATCTAGCAGCCATTATTTTCCAAAGGAAAATTCATCTTGTCTTTTACACTAGCTATTGGATGGTCTACATATACCTGTATTTAGCATCCAACATAAGATGCAGAAAAAAATATCCAATCTCATCTGTGCCAATTGTTTATTATAAGTCATGATTTTTTTTTTTTACACAAAGGGATGCATCTTTTGAAAATAGTAAGAGCTGTTTAGATGCAATGTGGAGGACAGAGATGCAGGCACAACATGTGTTTGTGTTCGTGTCTGAGCCTTCAGAAAATCTTGCCCTTTGTTTACATCATTTACTAAATGTGTGTTGACAGGCCAGGACAACATTTACTATCAGTTATTTAATCCTCAGAGAATGCTCCAGTAAACATCATTCTGTCAGTTGTCTGGCCACAACTATAAGGAGCCTAGTAACACCTAAAACACGTTTAACACTTTTAGACAATTTAGAAATAAATGAAGGTTTGTGATAGCCAAAATGCTATTGGCTGCCCTATAGTTTTTCAAAGAGTATAACATAATTTGGGCTGTTTATGGACTTCAGAGATGCTTAGAACCTCAGCTTCCCCCACCTGACATCATCCTCCAAGAAAGTTTCCCAAGCTCAAGCTTCATTACTAAATCATAAACTTCCTGTTGGTGCCATCTGGAAAAAGCTGTCTGTTGACTGGTCATACAAACATGTATTATTGACAGATAAATTGTCAGAGAATGCACAATTAAGCATCATTTATTCAATTGCTATTATCACTACATTAAACCTGGCAACACCTACTGTAAAACAGCGTTCACAGTTTTAGGCATTTCAAAATATAAGAAGTTTTATGAGCAATTATTCCCCTGTGCTCTGGCCTTCAAGGAGGATAATACCCACTGACAGGTGTAGCAGCAGTAATAATTACCATATAGTTGTTTTCAGCAATAATGTTTGTCTGGGATAATTATTAAGATACCTATATTGTGTTTCATTCCTGAAACAAGATATAGTATTTTGAAGCTTTTTTAAAAGTTACCACTTCCTTGCTATGCCAGCAATCAAAATCATAAATATCTTGGTACAGTGCTGCTGACCATCAGAAATGGGTAACACCATCCTAATACATCAACATTATTAATCTAACATATACATTCAACATTTAAAATCATCAGAAGAGTGTAGGAGGTTGTGGGAATAGATGGATGCAGACACCAGGATCCAAAATTCAAAGTAGCTTTTATTCAGCAATAAACCCAAAGAAAAAGCAACAAACTGCATACAAACAAAGAAATAAAAGAGGATGTCAAATAAATCAAGTCAATATCCAAAATGATGACCACTAGAAGGCATTAGGGTCTGAGTTAGGGTCAGCTCCTTGCTGAGCCCTGCAGTCAACTCACTTCATGGAGCTAATGATCCAAACTCATCTGAGACTTAATCTGATCTGATCTCATCTCTCTCTATACAGGTAAAGACTTTCTTTATATAGCAAGCAGGGATCAGGTGGTGAAGCAAGGCTCAACCTCTCATCCACTGTTACAGCAAAGTTTATAAAACAATGTTTATTTTTATTTATTTACACATCTTTAGAACAGTTTAACTAAAAACAACATGCATCTGCTTTTATAACAACATTTTAATACAATATAGCAGAAAATTACTTGGTTTGGGCAATTCCATGCCAATCAGGCCCCTCTTACAAGTCCTCTGCCCTATTTATGGAAGGAAGAATGGGCCAGCTGGCACTATAGGAGGCTGAGGCTTGAGAGGGTACTGAGAGGCAAGAAAAACACACCAAACTTAAACCCAAAATCAAGACCTTCATTTATCATTTATGTAGGTAAGCCTGAAAACTTTAAAACAGCCAGAAAATCCATACTTTTTTATTATGTTCTACACGTCTTCCTTTGTTTAACCAAACACCCTCATTTTGACAGTTTTGACATTTTGACTTGGGAGCAGTACAGAGCTGCAGTGCTAAACAGCTCTGAAAACGCTACCCATGGCTCTTTGCACCATGTTAAATAGAAACACTGTCTCAGGGCTCTGAGGACACTTTAGGGGGGAAATCCTTCCTGTAAAATAGAAACATAGAAACATAGAAACATAGAAGTTGACGGCAGATAAGGACCGCAAGGCCCATCCAGTCTGCCCATTTCTTTTTCTACCTTATAAATGTACCATCGGCCTTTGCTCTGTCAGTGACCTATCTATTCATAGTCATTTGTATTGCTCCCTTTTGCCTATCCCATGCCTGTTTGAAGCCCTGCACTGTATTTATAGCCACTCACTTTGTGGTAAGCCATTCCATGCATCTACCACCTTTCTGTGAAAAAGAATTTCCTCACATTTCCCTTAATCGGCCTCCCTCTAATCTCATGCTGTGTCCTCTTGTCCTGCTATTTTTCTTATATTTAAACATGTTAGACTCTTTCACCTTGTTTATGCCCTTAAGGTGTTTAAATGTCTCGATCATATCACCTCTCTCCCTCCTTTGCTCAAGGGTATACATATTGAGCTCCGTTAATCTGTCCTTATATGTCTTCTGATGCAGTCCCTGCACCATTTTGGTTGCCCTTCTCTGACTGCCTCAATTTGGTTAATGTCCTTGTGAAGGTGTGGCTCCAATACTGCACGCAGTACTCCAGATGGGCCTAACTAATGTCTTGTACAGAGGATTATTACCTCTACGACTTGTGATACCCCTACTAATACACCCTAACACCCCCTAGCCTTACCTACTGCTTTAGAGGTCTGCTTGGATGATTTTAGGTCATCAGTGATGATGATGCCCAAGTCTCTTCTTCCTTTGTGACTGCTAGCAACTCCCTCCCAGCCTATAAGTGGCTTCAGGGTTTCTCTTCCCTATGTGCATGATTTTGCACCTTTGCATTAAATCCCAGTTGCCACTCTTCTGACCATTCTGCTAGTTTATCCAGATCTCTTCTCATTCTGCCCACCCCATCTGGATCATCTACTCTGTTGCAGATCTTGGTGTCATCTGCAAACAGACAAGCCTTACCTCTAGTCCATCTGCGAGGTCACTAATGAAGATGTTGAATAGGACTGGCCCCAGGACTGATCCCTGAGGTACCCCACTTGTGACTTGCATCTCTTCTGACTGTATACCATTTACCACCACTTCTGTTTTCTGCCAGTCAACCAGTTTGCCACCCAGTTGACCAACTCTGACCCACCCGAGCCTACCTAGCTTATTTATCAATCTTCTATGTGGAACAGTGTCAAAAGCTTTGCTGAAGTCAAGGTAGGCGACATCAACTGCTCCCTTGGTCCACCACTCTGGTTACCCAGTCAAAGAAATCTATGAGATTAGTTTGACAGGACCTTCCTTTGTAAACCCATGCTGTCTTGGATCCTGTGCCCCATGGATTCCAGGTGTTGCACTATCCTTTCCTTAAGGAGTGCCTCCATAATCTTGCCCACTACTGAGGTAAGACTGACCGGTCTGTAGTTCCCCACCTCCTCCTGCTACCACTCTTGTGGAGTGGGATCACATGAGCCTTCTCCAGTCTTCTGGGAACTCTCCTGTGCTCAGAGACTCACTAAACAATCTGCTAATGGCTCTGCCAGTTCCTCCTTTAGCTCCTTAAGTACCCTGGGATGTATGCCATCAGGTCCCATTGCCTTATCCACCCTGAGCTTAGCAAGCTCTTGTAGGACCCTTTCTTTTGTGAAGGGAGTAGTGCTCACCTCCCCCTGTGTCCATGATGCTGAGCTGTGGGCCCTGCCCTACCTTCTCTTCAGTAAATACTGAGCAAAAGTATCTATTTAGGATAGATGCCTACAGGTCCTCCTCCTCACATGCTCCCTTTCTCCATTAAGCTTAGCAATACCCCTCTGGACTTTCTCCTTTCACTAATGTATCTATAGAAAGTCTTGTCACCTTCTTTACTGTTCGTGCTAGTGTTTCCTCAGTTTGGGACTTTGCCTGCCTTACTGCCTTACCTGCTTCCCTTAGGGCAGTTTGGTATGCCTCCCTATCTTCATCCCCTGTGTTCCTTATATTTCTGAAGGCCAGCCTTTGGCTCTGACCTTTTCTGCTACTATATTTGAGAACCAAAGTGGTTTCCTTCTTCTTTTGCACTTCCTTTTCTGTCTAACACAATGGGATGTTGCTTCAAGTATTGTATCCTTAATGCTTGCCCACTTTGCCTGTACCTCCTCACCTGTGTTTCTTTTGCCAGGGCTAGCTTAACTCTGTTGGCCATCTTATCAAAGTCAGCTCCTCTGAAGTCCCATATTTTGCCTTGGAATGGGATGATTTAGATGTAGTAGCCAAATTGAACCATACCATGTGATGGTCACTGGCCCCAGGTGACCTTCTACCTGGAGATCTGTGATCCCTTCTTTGTTAGTCAGTACTAGATCTAGGATAGCCCTGTCTCTTGTGGGTTGCTGTACCAGTTGTTTGAGGCCCTCCTGCAGGGAATCCACTATGAGTCTAGTTCTGGCAGATGTTCCTGCTGGTATTGACCAATCTGTATCTGGCATGTTGAAGTCTCCCATTATCAGAACCTCCCTTTAGCTGTCATGTTTTGTATATCTTCTAACAGTAATGTGTCTATGTCCTCCTCTGGTCTGGGGCCTGTAGACAACCCCAGTTCTTATGGCTGTCCCATTACCTGTTTCAGGGTGACCCACAGTTCTTCTGGCTCCTTATGTGTATTCTGAATTTCTGTAGCTTTGATATTTTCATTAACATACAGGGCCACCCTCCCCTTTTTGCACCTCGGTCTCTTCTGAACAATACATATCCAGGTACTGAAGTCTCCCAAGTGTGGTTACTGGTAAACCACGTCTCACTAATTGCTACTATGTCCAGTTTAGCCTCTGACATTATTGCCTGCAGGTCTGGGATCTTATTTCCCAGGCTGTGAGCATTTGTGTACATGATTTTCCATTGGCCAGATTTTGGTGTGTTAGTTGTTGGGTGAAGTTTGGCATTACCCCTGTGCATCGTATGGGGAGACAAACCTTTTTTTTTTTTTTTTTTTTTTTTTGGCAGCCAACAACAAATTCTGCTATTTTCAACCAATCAGGGCAACATCTGGTTTTCTTTTGCAGGCCCGCTGCAACCGGCACTTTGTAATACAGTGCTACCAGGGTTGCAGCCAGCGACTGGCTCAAATCTTTAAGAATACTA
Source organism: Neoceratodus forsteri (assembly GCA_016271365.2). Classification (NCBI taxonomy): domain Eukaryota; kingdom Metazoa; phylum Chordata; order Ceratodontiformes; family Ceratodontidae; genus Neoceratodus; species Neoceratodus forsteri. Next base: position 677,888,125 of record CM028130.1, read on the forward strand.
ATACTGGGGCAAGATTCCGCAAAGCTAAACACTGTAGACCACTTCTAAATAAATTCAGGGCACAATCTCTTTCATTTTTGCTTTTATTTGAAAATGGACTCGCTCGCACCACCTTGCATATTCGCGAGGGACACATTTGCACAATCGTGCAGCCAAATGTGTGCACATTTGTGAGGAGTACGAAAGTTCATGGAGGAGTTAAACTTTTTAGCAGAGCTCATGGAGACCAGAAACAAGGAAAGATAGGAAGGGACAGGGAGAACATCATACAGGTGACCTGTCTGTAGACGGAGAAAAAGGAAAAATAGGAGAGAAAAGAGAAAGCAAAGGAGATAGATAGGCTTTCAGAGTGCTATTGCAACAGGCTTTGGTGAGTAGAAAAAATAGGGGTCTCCAGAGTCCTAACGCTCTTCCACATATTCCTCCCCACTCAAGAGGAAAACAGTCGGGTTTTCCTACTGCTAGGGCTTTTATTCAATATCCAGACAGTATTAGTCAGATCTCTCCTGGGGGAGGGATGGAGCTTCAGCCCTCACACCCTCTGAAACTCCACCTCAAGGTCACTAAACAAAAATAAAAACATACAACATAATTAGGTATCTGAGACAATTATCTGATGCCTTGCTCAATATTTACCCTGAGGTCTGATTCTGTCTGTACATTCAGTTCGGCCCCATAACGGGACATAAAATCAGCAATTTTGTTGGAAGGATATGATCTGTGTTTATTAGTGAACCTATATGGTTGCAGGGCCAAATACCACCACATAATGTGAGGATTTTTGTCCTTCATGACCTGTAACCAACACAAGGGTTTATGGTCAGTCCAAACCTCAAAATCAACATCCCATAAATAAAACTTCAAGGCTTCCACTGCCCACTTCAGTGCTAAACATTCTTTCTCTATCATGGAGCACCTAGTTTCTCTTTCATGCAGTTTTCAGCTAATATAAATTATGGGATGTTCCTCTCCCTCAAATCTCTGTGCTAGTACAGCCCCTCTGGTGTTAGAGGCATCTGTTTGTACTATAAAAGGATGGTTAAGATCTGGACTTCTGAGTACCAGGAATGCACACAGATAGACTTTTGTAGTACAAAAGGCCTCTTCACATGCTGGTGTCCATGTTACATTAGTAGGATTAGTTTTCTTTGTAAGGTCGGTCAGGGGGCTTGCCACAGTAGCAATGTTTGGTACGAATCTTCTCTAATACCCCGCTAACCCTAAGAAGGACCTCACATGGTGTTTAGTAAGAGAACGGGGACTATTAACTACAGCATCCACTTTCCTAATGTCTGGTTTAACCTGACCATGTCTAATTCTGAATCCTAAGTATCTGGTTTCTCTCCTAGCTAGGAAACATTCATTGGGATTTATTGTGAGTCCTGTTTGGGTAATGGCTTCAAATACCTGGTTCAGGTGTTGGAAGTGTGCTTTCCAGCTTGGACTAAGCACTACTGCGTTGTCCAAGTAGGCAGTGATGTAGTTCATATGCTCCCTCAGGACTTTATCCATGAATCTCTGGAAAGTAGTGGGTGCCCCTTGTAACTTGAAAGGCATGGTGGTAAAATGGAAGAACCCTAGAGGGGTACTAAAGTCAGTCTTCTCTCTGTCTTGTTGGTTTAAGGGGATTTGCCAGTACCCTTTTGTCAAATCAAGGATACTGTTATATTGGGCATTTCTGAGGCGGTCGATATCATCGATTCTGGGCATGGGGTACTCATCGAATTTTGAGATGGCATTTAGATGGCAGAAGTCAAGGCATAGTCTGATACCACCTTCCTTTTTGTCTATAACCACTATAGGGAAACCCCATTCACTAGTGGAGGGCTCAATCACTCCTAACTTTTGCATCTTCTGTACCTCTTCTATTACATTACTCCTAACCTTTTCTAGCAGTCTGTAAGGTTTCTGCATAATGGGTGTGTTCTGACTGACATGAATCCTATGTTCCACCCCTTTAGCTTTTCCTGGTAAACAAGTAAAGATTCCTTGGAATTTTTCTTTAACACTATCTAATGCTTCTCTTTGAGTGGTTTGTAGCCCAGGGTTGATAATAAGGTCTTCATATCCTGACTCTTCCAGCCTTTGATATGCCTGTTCCATCTCAGATGCTTGTTGCTCAGGGTGTATGAAGAGAGATAGGTGGGGTTTGTGTCTGAATGTTTGAACCATTTCTTTAATAAATTAGCATGGTAAAGTTGATATTTTCTCCTTTTGTCTTTTAATTAAATTTCATAATTCACTGGCCCCACCTGCTTATGGACCATATAGGGGCCCTGCCATTTCTTAGTGAGCTTACTATCTGTAGATGGTAATAACAAAAGTACCTTGTCCCCTGGAGAAAATGACTTATTACCCATGCCCTGGTCATACTGTCTCGTCTGTTCTTATAGCTTCCCTTGATTTTGTTGATGAGCCCAGTGTACATATTGTGACAACCTTTGTCTCAACTGTGTGATGTATTCTATAGTTGGGGTACCCTCAGTTTCCTTGTTACCTACCCAACACTCTTTAATTATATGTACGGGTCCCCTAGGATGTTTTCCATAAAATAATTAAAAGGGGGAAAAACCAGTAGATGCCTGAGGGACTTCTTTATAGGCAAACATCAAGAATTGTAAATAACATATCCCAAGTCTTTCCTTCATCTTGTACAAATTTTTTACCATGTTCTTCAGTGTCTTGTTGAACTGTTCTACCAGTCCATGGGTTTGGAGATGGTAGGGTGATGTATACAGTGCTCCTATACCTAAGGACTGATACAACCTGGTCAACAGAGCTGAACGAAAATTACTGCCCCTGTCTGTTGTGATTTCATGAGGAACACTCATTCTGCTGAAGGCTTTCAATAGTTCCTCTGCTATTTTAGGAGTGGTGACCTTTCTTAAAGGGACTGCCTCTGGATACTTCATTGTGTAGTCACATAATACCAGAATGAATCTGTTTCCTTTACTACTTTTTGGTAAAGATCCCACAATATCCATAGCTATCCTTTCAAAAAGAGATTTTATCAGGGGAAGGGGCTACATAGGGATGTTTTCCTTTTTAGTCACAGAAGCTACTCTCTGGCATTCTGGACAACTTCTACCAATAGTCAGCTACTTGGTTGTGAATACCCAGCCAATAATATCTGTGTAATAGCCAACTTAGGGTTCTATCCCTCCCTAGGTGTCCAGCTAAAGGTATGTCATGTGCCAGATATATCAGCTGTTGTCTACACTGAACTGGTGCTAACAATTGTTCCACAATATCACCAGTAGCAGCCTTTTTACACTCCCTATGCAACAAGTCATTATGTATAACAAATCTAGGGTATATGGAAGTACTATTCGGGGTGACCATATGTGAAAAACAAGGGGTTAAAGTTGTATCAGTAGCTTGTTCACAATGAAACTGTACACTTTTAACACATTTTTCAAGGAGGTCAGGAATGTCTAAATATTTGGAGTTCCATTGCATTTTGTCCCTTCTTCAGTTCTGTTTAGACTTCCTGCCTTTCCATGAGTACCATATATTTCTTCTTCAAGAGGAAAAACCTGTGTCAGAGACTTTTCATGTTTTGCCTGTGCCCTAGTAGGGACAGCATCTAGCTTAGGAGCTGTTGCCATAAAGTGTCAAACTCGGGATAGTCACATCCTATCACTACAGGTATGGGCAACTTCAGAACAAGTCCCATATTTATTGGTTGGTCCACTCCCAGTACAGTTAAGGTGGTGTTTTCATGGGGTAATAGTGGCATCTCCAAGAATATATGTTACCACCATTCTATCAGCCTAATCTATCTTTGGTAGTAATGTTGTTTGCACCAATGTTTGACAGCTTCCAGAGTCAAGGAGAATAGGGATGTCTTTCCCTTCCAATTGTACTGTTACACCTGGATTATGCCCCCTATCATCCCACATACACCTCACACTGTATTTCTGGTCTATCATACTGTGATACTGCTATTTTGCACTAACATATAGATTTAGGCATCCATCATATAAGCATGAGTGCCCGAAATGTGCTTTGCTGCTAATATTTGGTAATATTTACATCCTTTCACAGGATTATAACATGCATGACTATTATACCTCACTATAATGCATTATGTTTGTCCTCTACATATATTCCATCTATAATCTACCTAATCACTGATAAGAAGACTCTGAGGGGTCATCAGTGATTATTGTATACTTATATTCTCATATAATTATATGTAGTGTGTGTTTTACACTCAGGCAGTTATGCCACGTGTAATAGAGCCCAGTCAGCACTTCCCTTTGTCTCTTTAGAGAGAAATCTTTTGTTATGTCTTATGTTATACATAAGCAAGAAATGCCACATGTAATAGATCCCAGTCAGCATTTCTTTTGTCCAAGCTATAATGCTAATGGAAGCATATGCTGTCTCTTATGATACTCATTAGTAATTCTGTCTCCTAAGTCATTATCCAATATGTAATGTTTCCCATATCCATAAATATGTTGTAATCTTTGTTGCTATACTGTTATCTGTAGTATTTAGCCTTCTGTAACCTAGTTTTACACACAGAGAGAATGATATTGCAGAGAGAGAAAGAGATCTTGCAGAGCCTGAGATCTTTAGCAGTTCTGGAGATTATGTACATTCTTTAGGAGAGTGGTGAGAAACCCATCTCCCTTGTGATTTTCTCTGTCACATGCTTGATGTAAGTAGTATAATAAACTTGCTTAATACTTCCTGCTTGTTTACGAATGTTTCTTCGCAGACACCAAAGACACAAGAATCTGTATCATTAGTATTATTATTATTATTTACTCTACTATCTAAGATTGTTTACGTAACAGTACCCCGGTCATATATTGCCTCCAACTTGCTAGAACTAACTGGGATGTCTCCCTTTTCTGTTTTGGACAATATCTGGCTATGTGTCCTCTTTCCTGGCATTCATGGCAAATAATGTCAGCATTATGAACTCTACCAGTCTCAGCAGCCCCTGTAGCCACACTGTTAGATACATTAACACTCACAGATGTAGAAGTAAAGGGTCTTATCATGGGTGAGGGTCCACAGGCTCTGGAGTGTCCCTTAGTTCATGCTGGTCTGGCAGCAAGGTAGTCTTCTGCCAGGTCGATGGCTTTCTGCACTGCCTCCAGGCAGTGTTCCCTTACCCATGTCTGCACATCCTGTGGTAGAAGTTTGATAAATTGCTCCAGGATAATGGACTCCATCACCTATTCTACAGTTCGAGTGGTGGGTTGCAACCATTTGCAACATAAGTCTCACAGTCGTGTATAAGTCTCTTGTGGGGAGTCAGTGGCATGGAAACAAAATGTTCTAAACCTCTGTCTGTAGGTTTCCACACTGGTAATGTATTGTTTAAGAATGGCCTGATGAACATGATCATAGTGCCTAATGTCCTCATAACTGTAGGCCAACTGCACCTTTCCCAATAAATAAGGAGCCAATCGTACCACCCATTGGTCCCTGGGCCATCAGCATGCTTCGACCACCCTTCTGAATGTGGTAATGTAGGCTTCAATATCATCCAAATCAATCAGTTTTGATAGTTTAATGTCCTTTGGCTCATTGGTCTCTCTAGGAACAACTGGTCTAGAGAGCCCTATTGCCTGTGTGGCTCAGAGGGTGTCATTCCAGTGAGCCTCATTTTGCAAGTGCTCTACCTCCCTCCATCTCTCTATGTCCATCTGTCTTACACATAACCATTGCAGCAGCTCCTGGATGTCTTCGGGTAGAGGTTCATCAGGTACTTTCTCATCTGCAGCAGTGGCACCTTCCATTTCCTCTTCACCCTCTCTTTTTGTAATTCTCCTTTGTAAATTTCAGCTAATATTCTTCAGGTGAAGCTACCTCTGGCTGGAAGCTGCAATATTGAACATAGGATTTTGCAAGAAAGCGAGTTGTGCTCACAACAGAGGGAGGTGAACCTTACAATTGTCTTTGGTTTGTAGCAGATATTCTGCAGGTGGAGGCTACTTCTAACTGAAAGGTAAGATAAGGAACCTAGAATTATCAGGAAAGACAGTCTTTCAAGCAACAGAGGGAGGTGGATCTAGCTTTACTTTTGTTCCAATTCTTAAGATTTTCAGTGCGGGAAGAGTTTAAACCCTGGGCTAAGAATTTGTCATAAGCCCTGAAGTAAGTGCAGGTACAGGCTGTGTATTTGACCCAGACAAGTGCCCCAGGGGATGAAAACTGTTTTTTGTGTTTATCTGTTTGTGCCTTAAAAGGCCAGGCCAGACTGTGTCAGGAAGTGCTTACATCATAGCTACTTATCAGCCAATAGCTTTGGAAGAGTCTTACAGACCTCAGAACAACAGTATTATAAGCAAGTGTTTTATAGCAAACTCATCAGAACAGCTAATATTCTTCAGGTGAAGCTACCTCTGGCTGGAAACTGCAATACTGAACATAGGATTTGCAAGAAAGCGAGTTGTGCTCACAACAGAGGGAGGTGAACCTTACAATTGTCTTTGGTTCACGAGAACAGCTGCACGGGAGTCTGAGCTGGATGTCATTGTCCACCTAGGGAAAAATGACTTGGCTCATCATGAGATTAGAGCAGTGCAGGAGGACTTTGTAGAGTTGGGGAGGGGCCTAAGACAAGTAGCACACACAGTATCCTTCTCAGAAGTGCTGCCCTTCAATGGCATGGGTGAGGCGAGGGTACTTTGCACCATGCAGTTTAATGAATGGTTGAAAAAATGGTGTGAAGCACAGGGGATTGGCTTCATTGGGGACTGGGGTTCCACATGGGGGGACACCAGCCTATAGTGGCAGGATGGTCTGCATCTGTCCAGGGAGGGAACAAGTCTTTTGAGCAATCAGTTTAAATGCTTCATTGGCAAGCTTTTAAACTAGTCAAGGGGGGAGGCACTGATAAGCAGCAGGAAAATCCCAGCCTCTCCCTACAAAACAGGGTACTAAATGAGAAAAATAAAGAAATAGAAAGGTCAGTGGGGGATGCTGCAACAGAAGGTAAAGCCATCAAAAAATGGAGAGCAATGAGTACCAATGCCCGTAGTCTGGGTAACAAGCTTCCTGAATTAGTGGCCTTGATGGAGGAGGAACATCTGGATATCGGGGCAGTCACAGAAACATGGTACACACAAAACCATGACTGGGACGTAAACATACCAGGATACACTATCTACAGAAGAGATGGGGAGGGTAAAAGAGGAGGAGGAGGAGTAGCTCTTTACATAATGGAAGGAATCAAAGCAACAGAACAAAAGGGTAAACAGGGAGGAGAAGAAGCACTGTGGGTAAATTTGGAGACAGGCAATGGCACCACAGTCCGCACAGGGGTTGTATACAGACCCCCTTCTCGGGGGGAAGAAATGGACAAGGAAATGATAGAAAGTATACTTAGAATGGCAGAAAAGGGGAGATATTGCTGATGGGTGATCTGAATATGCCAGATGTTAACTGGAGTGCAGTTGCAGCAGCCACTCCGAAGAGTGGGGTTATTCTAGATGCCCTACAGGGGGCATGCCTTAGACAACTAGTATTGGAGCCCACTCGAGAGGGAGCAATCTTAGACCTGGTTCTCTCAAATGGAGATGAAGAGAGGATCACAGATGTAGAAGTGGGTAGCCATCTGGGAACTAGCGACCATCGAACAGTATGGTTCACAATAAACACAGAAATAGAGTCAAGCCATACAAAGGCAAAAGTACTGGACTTTAGGAGGGCTGACTTTGCTAAAATGGGTGAGTGCCTAAGGAATGCACTAGCAAATGGGCAGGAAGGAGGTGGAAGAACAATAGGGAATAATAAAAACTGGCATCACAGAGGTAACAAGCCGTTGTGTGAAGCAAATAAACAAACCAAAATGATGTAAGAAACCGCTATGGTTCTCAAAGGAAGTGGCAGTGAAGGTTCAAGAGAAAAAGAAAGCATTCAGGAAGTACAAGGAATCACAGAAGGAGCAGGACAGAGAACTGTATCAGTTAAAGCAAAAGAAAGCTGGGAAGGCAGTCAGAACAGCAAACCGAGGAAAAGATAGCCAACTCAGTAAGAAGGGGGATAAAACCTTTTATAGGTATATCAGGGAGTGAAGGAAGACCAAGGGAGGGATAGTGAGGCTTAATAAAGGGGAGGGAGGGTGGATGGAGGGTGACTGTGAAAAGGCAGAGATACTAAACAAATATTTTTGCTCAGTATTTACAAATGAAGAGAGGGAGGTACCTAAAACAAACAGTAGAAACACTCTGGATACAGAAGTTGATACCAGCCCTTTTACAGACTAAAGGGTTATGAAAGAACTCTTAAAACTGAAGGTGGACAAAGCAATGGGGCCTGATGGGATTCATCCCAGAATTTTAAAAGAACTAAGGGTAGAACTAGTGACACCACTGACTACCCTCTTTAACAAATCATGGGAGGATGGGTTACCTGAGGACTGAGGAGGGCAGATGTGATTCCCTTCACAAAAGTGGGAGCAAGACAGAAGCAGGAAACTACAAACCTGTTAGTTTAACCTCAGTGATAGGGAAAATGATGGAATCACTTCGAAGGAAAGAATTGTCGAGTATCTAGAGGCCAGAGGGCACAGGACCCAAGGCAGCATGGATTCACAGCGGAAGGTCATGCCAGATGAATCTGATAGATTTCTTTGACTGGGTGACCAAAGTAGTAGATCAAGGAGGGGCTGTGGACATGGCCTACCTAGACTTTAGCAAGGCATTTGACACAGCCCCACACAAAAGATTAATATACAAGTTAGCCAGCCTGGGAGTGAGTCCCAAGATGACAGCCTGATTAAAGAATTGGCTGGAGAATAGGACACAGAGAGTGATAGTAAATGGAGTCCATTCTGAAGAAAGGGGGGTTACTAGTGGGGTACTGCAGGGTTCAGTATTAGGACCGGTCCTCTTCAATGTCTTCATAAGCGACATTGCAGAGGGACTGGAAGGAAAGGTATGTCTCTTTGCAGATGACACAAAGGTCTGCAACAGAGTTGATGCACAAGGTGGGGTGGAAAGGATGACAAGGGACTTGGCAAGGTAGAGGAATGGTCAAATGTATGGCAGCTTAGATTCAGTGCTAAGAAGTGATAATGCACCTGGGAAACAAAACCAGGAAAGAGTACACAATGGGGAGTGAGATACTAACAACAACAAAAATGGAAAGAGACCTGGGGGTGGTCATATCAGATGAACTAAAGGTGGGCAAGCAATGTGAGAGAGCAGCAAGGAGGGCTGGGGGGATGCTGGGATGCATAGGGAGAGGCATCACCAGTAGAAAACAGGAAGTTATTATCCCTCTATACAGACAGCTGGTGAGACCCCATCTGGAGTACTACATGCAGTTCTGGAGACCCAATCTCCGCAAAGACATAGACAGGATGGAAGCTGTCCAGAGGAGGGCAACCGAATGGTGCAGGGTCTGCACCGGAAGACATATGAAGAGAGACTTAAGGAGCTTAATATGTATAGCCTCGAGGAGAGGAGGAGAGGGGGACATGATAGATACTTTTAAGTACCTCAAGGAATCAACAAAGTTCAAGAGGGTAGCATCTTTCAAAAAAAGAGGTGTGCAAGAACAAGGGGGCACAATTTGAAGATGGGGGGGTGGCTCAGAGGTAATTTAAGGAAGTATTTTTTCACAGTTGTTGTGGTTGTGGATGCATGGAACGGCCTTCCGGAGGAGGTTGTGGAGTCAAAAACAGTGGTGGAATTCAAGCATGCATGGGACAGTCATAAGGCAATTCTAGGGGTTGGGGGTAGGAAGAAGTAGGCTGCTGGTTAAATAGGATCTGCAGCTTATCCATTCGGTAGGGAAATGGGCAGATTGGGTGGGCCAAGCGGTCCTTAACTGCCATCAAATTCTATGTTTCTACGTTTCTAAATCTTCAAGCCCAGTTAATAAAAGCTCTGTTGAGCTCTCCATCATCTTGTGAGTCTGGACCCCACTCGGGCTTGGTTCTGTGGTCACTGCTGGATTCTTTTTAGCATCCATCTGAGTACCTGGCCAAGTTCTTCACATTGATCCACCAAAGACTGGAGTGCCCAACGGATTCCACTCTCACATCACGTGTAGGAGGTTGTGGGAATAGATGGATGCAGACACCAGGTTCTGAACTCAAAGTAGCTTTTATTCAGCAATAAATCAAAAGAAAAAGTAACAAACTGTATATGACCAAAGAAATAAAAGAAGGTGTCAAATAAATAAATCAAGTCAATATCCAAAATGATGACCACTAGAAGGCCCTAGGGTCTGAGTTAGGGTCTGCTTCTTGCTGAGCCCTGCAGTCAACTCACTTCATGGATCTAATGATCCAAACTCATCTGAGACTTAATCTGATCTGATCTCATCTCTCTCTATACAGGTAAAGACTTTCTTTATATAGCAAGCAGGGATCAGGTGGTGAAGCTAGGTTCCACCTCTCATCCACTGTTACAGCAAAGTTTATAATACAATGTTTATTTTTATTTATTTACACATCTTTAGAACAGTTTAACTAAAAATAACATGCATCTGCTTTTAGAACAACATTTTAATATAATATAGCAGGAAAGTACTTGGTTTGAGCAATTCCACACCAATCAGGCCCCTCCTACAAGTCCTCTGCCCTATTTATGGAAGGAAGAATGGGCCAGCTGGCACTGTAGGAGGATGAGGCTTGAGAGGGTACTGAGATGCAGGAAAAATGTGCCAAACTTTAACCCCAAATCAAGACCTTCATTCATTCATTTATGCATGTAAGCCTGGAAACTTTAAAACAGACAGAAAATCCATACTTTTTTATTATGTTTTACACGTCTTCCTTTGTTTAACCAAACACCCTCATTTTGACAGTTTTTACATTTTGACTTGGGAGCAGTACAGAGCTGCAGCGCTAAACAGCTCTGAAAACACTACCCACAGCTCCTTGCACCATGTTAAATAAAAGCACTGTCTCAGGGCTCCAAGAACACTTTAGGGGGAAATCCTTACTGTAAGAAGGCAGCCGACAACAAATTCTGCCTTTTCCGACCAACTGGGGCAACATCTGGTTTTATTTTGCAGTCTTGCTGCAACCAGTACTTTGTAACACAGTGCTACCAGGGTTGCAGCTAGCGACTGGCTCAAATCTTTAAGAATACTAATACTGGGGCAAGATTCTGCATTGCAGACCACTTCTAAATAAACTCAGGGCCCAATCTCTTTCATTTTTGCTTTTATTTGAAAATGGATGCGCTCGTACCGCGTCGCACATTCGCGAGGGACACATTTGCATTATTATGCAGCTGAATGTGCGCAAGTTCATGAGGAGTCCAAAAGTTCATGGAGGACTTAAACTTTTTAGCAGAGCTCATGGAGACCAGAAACAAGGAGAGATAGGGACAGGAAGAACATCATACAGGTGACCTGCCTGTAGACGGGAAAAAGGAAAAATAGGACAGAGAAGAGAAAGTAAAGGAGATAGGTAGGCTTTCAGAGTGCTGTTGCAACAGACTTTAGTGAGTAGAAAAAATAGGCGTCTCCAGAGTCCTTACACCCTTACACAAAGAGATTTTTTTTTAATTGTGAATGGTGGCCATCTTTAATGACATGAGTCATTAATTACAAAATTCTCTATAGAAGCAGTTTCAACAATATCTGGGGAAACTAAAATATGCTGAACATGAATCTAAGGATGGTAGAAATACATTTTTGCTAAAAAAAACTATATGGTGTTATTTTTAGCTGACTAATAAATATTGCTACTTTAAGGCCCTCATCTAAACTTTAGGGCTTAAGTCCTTCCACTGGGCATTACCCTCATAGAAAGGCCTTTAAACTCAGGCTTTGTTGCTTATGTAGAGCTGAGTTTCATACACATTGTTTCAATTTGTCTTATATGGAGGTACAAGACTGAATTGGCTTTGCTGACTTTTTCTTGTTTTGGAGAGCGGGGATTGAATTTCTAGTTCTGTCTACTTAATCTGCTTTTTTTTTTTTTTTGTGGAGAATCTTCCCTTGTTGTCTGCCATAGGTAGTTTCTATTTGGGGGGGGGTGGGGGGCAGTGGATTGTTTTATTTGTAGCTGGACATGTATGAGAACTAATCAAAGCAGAAAGGACTCAGCACTCCTTGTCAAACACAAAAGGTACATATACCACCAGATTTCTTCTGTAAAAGATTTATTGTGGTGAAAACAAGCAATATATCCTGGTGTAGCCTGAGGAGACTACCGCAGACCAATGTTTCACACCCAGACTGAGTGTTTTGTCAAGGAGTGCTGAGTCCTTTCTGCTTTGATTGAATGTTTTTGGGACTTTACAAGCACCATTCTCCTAGTAGCGACCCTTTTTGTCACCTTATATATGAGAACTATTGCTTGAAGAGATGTACTGCCATGCAGAGTTAAATTTGTTGTGCTGTGACTTGGGCAGCTAAGTTGATCCAGCTCTGTGCATTCATTGTCATGTACAGGCATATGGAAATGTATTCTGTTTTGTCTAGTGGCAATAGTGATTAATATATTCATATTTCACACAACAGAAAATACACTTCAGTGAATGCATACAAAGTTTTTGTTGGTTGAGAATGTGAATGAAGTGAGCATAAGCATGTGCTTTCACTGCAGATGTTATTTGCATTTGTTTTCATTCATACACTGTACAAGCAGTTGATTTGGCAACTTATTGTCCAAACTCTCTGGAGATCTCAGAGGAGATTTTCACAAGACTTCCTTCAGGACAGGCAGGCCCAAAAGTTTTTTTTTTTCTCATGGTATCTTCATAGAATAATAGAAGCTAACTTCTTGAATTGATGGCTACTGAAACAGTACCCTTAACAGATAAGAGTATTACCATTCACTGTGCTTCATGTAAGCAATACTACCTGACAGGGTGGATGGTATTGGGAAATACCGGACCACCCATGGGCATAATGAGGGGCAGAAGGCCATATAGTCCCTGGAAGGTTCGGTATTTCCCAATATCACCCACCCTGGAGGGTATTACTGTGCTTAGAAAATGGCCACTGTAAAAAAGCATTAGTTTAATAAAAACATTTAATGAAAAATTATTTTAAAATAAGCTTTATAATAAAATAATCCCTCTGCTTGTACTACCATGATGAATGTTTTTTCTTTTGAGGTATGGATTTTTGTCCTAGAGGAGTCTTCATACTTAGGTCTGGAGCTTGTTTGGTAATCTGTTTTCTTTTTTACTGCTATTGGTCCGTGTCCATCCTTTCTTTTTTCTTTCTTACTGCTATTGATCCATGTCCCCCACCCACCTCCCCACTCCTGCCAGACATGTGCTTCTGTGAATGCGGACAGCACAGTGAGGAAATGACCAAGCAAGGAGAGCTAAGATGTACCTCTTTATTTTTTAATTAAAAAAAAATGAAGCCAGTATGTTTTTCCTCCTTTTATTTTGTTTGCAAGTGGGACAGGAGTGAGAGAAAGGCATTAATAGTGTGAGGCAGCAACCATGAGAAACAGCCAATTCTATACTGCTGATTAGTTTAAAAGGAAAAAAAAAACTAAAGATTTCTTCATTCTCAGGGGTTTTAATGCTTGCTTGCTATTCGTGTGTATTGCATCACTTTGTGTCTTTTTACAGTGTTTGCTGAGGTCACTCTCGCTAAGCAACACAGAAAACAAGCATTTGTCAATGCTGAATGTTTGCTTGCTGGCATTGGTATTGGTAGTGTAGGAGTTAGAGAGCAGCATAATAGGAATGGCAGTGAAGTATTGAACTGAAGCCAACCCCACCAGCACCCTGCAGAGACTGACAGGCATTGGGTGTGCCTTTGGGTCATCAGGCATAACGGCCATGCCATTTCACCACACCCTACCCTGCAGACACTGACAAGTGTCATGGTGTGCCTTGGGGGTCTTTGGCCTTATGCTCACCCCATTCCATCAGGAAATATAGTGAGATGGGTGCTGTATAGGAGAATGGGGTGAACTTTGGGGCCAAAGAGTCCAAGGCACACCTTGATGCCTGTCACTGGCTGCAGGTTGTGGAATGGTATGAGCATTACAGGCAAGAATCCCAAGTCACACCCCTGATGCCTGTCAATCTGTACAGGGTGGGGCTTTGTGGTCGGAAACCCTAATGCCTCAGGTGTTCGTTGGCATTTTCACTCCAAATTTTCAACATGGGTTTTTTGTGACCCCTACCTTATGAACAGTGGTAATATCAGTTTGTTAGCCAAAAGCTGATTTTGCACAGTGACTATGCCATTTGGCACCACAGGTGCAAAAACACATTTCAAACAGGATGTGAAAAATGACAGCCGTACTGTTCATGGGGAGGTGAAAAATGGCACTGTTGAAAATCTGCAGTGAAAATATTAAAAAAAATTGGTGAAGTCACGAGCATGCATAGAAAATGCACAACACACACCCATAATGCAATTAGTTTGGGGATTTTTTACAACAGATTGTCAACACAGGAATTCTGGAACCTCTGCTCATGAATAGTGTCACAGTGATTTTCTTAATCTGCACCGAACAGTGATTTCCCACAGCGACCACGCATTTCTGCGTTGGAAGTGCAAAAACAAATTTTGGACATGGTGTGAAAAATGACAGCTGTACTGTTCATAAGGAAGTGTGGAAAAATGCCAGGGTGGAAATCTGGACTGAAAATATTAGAAATCCATGAACTTACGAGGGTGCGTGGAAACTGCGCAATGGACGCTCGTAACATAGTCATTTTATGGACTTTTTTCACCAAATTTTTACCATAGCAATTTTAACACCTCTGCTTATGAACAGTGATTTCTTAATCTGTCCCGAACATTGACTTCGCACACTGACTGCTCCATTGTGCGCTAACCCACAGAAACACATTTTGGGCGAGATGTGAAAAATGACAGCTGTACTGCTTATAAGTCGGTGTGGTAAAATTACAATGTTGATAATCTGGAATGAAAATATTGAAAATTCGCGAACTTACGAGCGTGCGTAGGAACAGCGCAATGCATGCTCTTAAAACAGTGATTTTGGAGATTTTTTTCACCAACTGTTCAACATAGTCATCTTAACACCTCTGCTCATGAACAGTGTCACTGTGAATTTCTTAATCTGTCCCTAACATTGATTTCGCACACCGACTTAGCCATTGTGCGCTACATGTGTGGAAACACACTTTGGGCAATATGTGAAAAATGATCGCTGTATTACTCAAAAGGAGGTGTGGTAAAATGGCAATGTTGAAAATCTGGAGTGAAAATATTGAAAATTTGCAAATTTACGAGCATGCGTAGGGACAGCACAATGCATGCTCTTAAAACAGTCATTTTTGGGAATTTTTTCACCAGATTTTCAACATAGGGCTTTTGGGGGCCTACCTCATGAACTGTGACACTGTTGTTTCATAAATCAGTCCCAAAAGGTGGTTCTGTGCAGTGACCGTCAAATCACCTTTTGGGCCTGATTAACAAAATGAAAGTGACTGAATTCATGAGGAGGGGTCCCAAAAACCCCATGCTGAAAATCTGGTGAAAAAATTCCCAAAAATGCCTGAGATATGTATCAAAGTTGAAAAAACCCTATGTATTCCATTATACAGTTTACCGGCATTTCCTCAGTTTGCGGTCGGCTTTGAAGAGTGCAGACATGTTCCCGGTCCACAGAAGATCGTCATGCCAGACTCTGGAGGTAAGTATGGGGTGAGGTAGGAGGGTGTGGGGAGGATGGGTGTGCAGAGAGTGGATGCGGGTGGGGGGATGGGGTCAGGACAGTCAGTGAGGGAAGGTTTTATTCTTTTCAGGTTCTTTTCTTTTTAGGAGGACAATGCAGGACTTGTGCCATGCTGGGGTGGGTTCCCAGCATGGCAGCTGGAACCCTGTTTGGGGGGCAGTGGAGCCGATGGGGGATTGGGCACCCCCGTCGGCCATACGGACTATCGTCACACTGGGTTGGGCTCCCAGCATGGCACCCGGTAGTCTCTTGGGGGGAGGGTAAACAGTGGAGCCAATGGGTGATTGGACACCCCCGTTGACCATACAGAATGTTGCCATACTGGGGTGGACTCCCAGCGTGGCACCTGGAACTCTGTTGGGGGGGCAGAGCACAGCAGAGCCGATGAGGGATTGGGCACCCACATCAGCCATACAGTGTGTGCATGGGGGGGATGCATGAACACGCAATATGCATATGTGTGTGTGTGTGTGTGTGTGCGTGTGTGAGGAGCGCATGAGCACGCGATATCTTACCACTGCTCACTGAAGCATAGCTCTCCCTTTCAACTGTACGCTACTGCATTTCAACTGCTGACATAGACAGCTGCAGCATTCATTGGTGAACTGTGGCCACGCCTGCAAACACACTGACTGAATTAGAAGACAGGGTGCCACACCTCCAAAAACTCAGATGATGGCACTATGTTTCATGCACATGCATGCAAGCAAACATAAAAATGGTGGCTGGTGAGCCTGGAAATTTGGTGTGCCCTAGGATACATTGTATAGCACAGTGGTTTAAGGCTCTGAGCTGCAAATTTGGTGATATCCAGCAGACCAGACTTGTGTTTGAATCCCACAGCTTCCACTTGCATACTGTGTGACCCTGAGCAAGTCACTTAACTTCCCTGTGCTCCCTGGTTGCACCTGTAAAAAAGCTTCCAGCTTAGTGTGCTACTCCAGGTGAAACAAATAAAAAAAAAAAAAAAAGTAATGGGGAACCACAAATTGGCATTTGTTTTTCAGTGGGCTTTATTCCAAAATACCCGCCCACTGATGTAACTGTCCTAGCCAATCAGTAGGCTAGGATTTAGTTTGCCATTTCTAAGATATCGTAAATACCAGTTTCCGTTTAAGTTTATTTGATCAATATAATATCATTACAAAGCAATATGCTTACACATAAAAAAGACACAATTTTACAATAATTCAGTTAAGAGTTAAACTGGCTATTTATACACAGAGAAACAGTCTAGACAGTATTAAAAATGCCACAGGGCAGTAACAATGTGAAAAGTGTAGTGCACTTAGCTAATCCTGTACTCTGGATGTAAAGTGGACATTCCAGGGTTCAGGTTTGGTTCTCTGGCAAATTCCAATGTTTGGCAGTCAACTTAAGGAGTAACATCAAACTGTAACATTTTCATACAAACAGCTAATTTAAATGTCTTTATTTCCAAAATGAAGTGATAAAAGATGCAGTGTGTTAACCGTACAGTATTTGAAACAATGTGGATTTATCCATTGCTAAAGTATAGGACTCCCAGTTCAAGGACATTTGGAGGGAATGAGGGGCTCAGCTTCAGGATATGGAGAATCCAGACTGATGCTGTCTGGGTGCCAGCTTCCCAGCTTGAAGAGCGAGCTGCAGAAACATCTAATTGATTTTGACTGTGTCATATCCACCCATCCCCGGCTCAGTGTCTGGTTCCTTCCAACAGTCAGATCTTTCTTTTTATTTATTTATTGATTGATCTAAAAGCAGATTACGGCAACTCAACATGTGCTTACTGGAGCAGCGCAGAGATTGGGGAGACATGATACAGACATTCAAGTTTCTGAAGGGCATAAACAGAGTCCCTACCCAGGAACACTTTTTTTCCTCTTTTTTTCTTTATTATAATTTTTGCCCCCTGCTACCTGTATCCCGGCACCTCAGCCTGGTCATAGACCCTAAGCTCCACCTCCACATTAGACCCAACCCCTCAGATACCCCCTGGGTTGCCCCCCAGGGTGGGGTGCCGCTCCGGTCCCACTTAACAGTGCCACACGATGGGACTAAGTCCAAGGGTTGGTCCTGGAGGCTGATAAAGGCCAGGGCAGGCTTCATCAAGGGCCGGAGCAGGAAGTGTTTTTTTAGTACTGTGTGTGGGGGGTGAGAATGCACAATGATGTCCAGCGTCCATCCCATCCCTCTGACCCCTTTCAGATGCTGGTTGATGCTGTACCCCCAGCCTCCACTAGGGGTCCATCAAGCACTGGACATGCACCCTGCCCTCCCCCCAGAGAAGGAGAGCTGTCTCTAGGATGCTCGATCTTTCTCCCCCCGGCCGGCCCTCCGACAACTCGGGTCCAATCCCGAACCCAGGTCGCCAGCATTGCAAGTGGAAATCCAAATGCTGAGCCAATGGGCCAGCCCAAGAACACTTTCTGATTAATAACTCCACAAGGACATGGGATCATGAAATTAAGGAGAGAGAGTTTCCGGGGTAACATGCATAAGTTCTTCTTTACAGAAAGGGTGGTGGCTCCATGGAATAGCCTACCTGCAGAAGTCATTGACCCCAAAACAGTAGGGTAATTCAAATCTGCTTTGGATAGGCATAAGAGGATTGTCTTTAAGAAATTCTAAGGGGGGGTAGCACTCAGGGCAGACTAGATGGATCTTTGGTCCCCATCTGCCATCCATTTCTTTGTTTTTATGTTTCTATTTATTTATTTAAAAGAGATTTATCAGAAAAGACATACTGAGCCACCAAGTTCATTTCCTGATGTATCCTGGGGGGGAATATGTAGAAACGAGTCGAAGCACAGTTATACCAATTCAACAATACACAGCATGTACAATAATATGTGTTACCAGAGCAAATAATAATGCAGGTTAAACATCAGAAGTACAAAGAACCTGGCACACACAAGGAGGTAAAGTCACAAACTAGGAAAAGGTAGGAGAGAGTAAATAGAGGAGGGTGAGAAAGAGAGGCTGAGGGGGAGGTAATGTAGTGGTGGAAGTAAAACAGAGAGAAGAGAACAGATTATGGTTGGTTGGGTGGGGGAAAGAGTGTAGAGGATTATGAAGGAGTAGAAAGGGTGATTACTGGGGTGGGAGTGAGTGAGAAAGAAGTAATAGAGTGAGAGGAAGCTGTGGATGGGAAAAGGGAGAGGAAGAGGTGATGAGGTGGGGTGGTGAGAAGTATTGACATCAGAGTAGATAAGAAGAAGTGTAGGGCAATGGGGTTAAGAGCATTTACAGGAGGGGGCAGTGTGGCCATGGAGAAAAGAGGAAAGAGAGCATTTGGTGATGGTAGAACAAATTGTTAGTGGAAGGGAGTTCCAAAGATTAGGAAGGCGGAAGTAGAAACCAGACTGGCCTGCTAGGGATTTACAAGATGGGAGCAAAAGAGAACAATAACCTGAGTTATGGAGAGAGTACATGGAGAGGGGTGTAGGGGAGAGAAAAGAGCTGAGGTAAGGAGGGAGTAAAGACAACCACAAGTTATAAATAAAGGATGCACAGTGGATGATACGGTGGTCATTCAAGGAAGGGAGGGAGAGATCAATGTACAGACAGCAGTGGTGAATCCTGAGGGACAGGCCGAGGAAAAATGGTAAAAGGCCTGGAAGAGGGGATCCAGTCTAGCCAGGGAGGATTTAGGTGCAGCACCATAGATGAAGTTGCCATAATCAAAAATGGGGAGGAATATTTTAGTGATGATGCCCCAGCAAGCAGATATAGGGATACAGTTTCTGTTTCTATAAAGTGAACTGAGCTCATGGTAGAGTTTTTTATATATGGCATCTATGTGCTGAGAAAAACAAAGGTAGAGGTCAAGCCAGACACTGAGATATTTAAATGAATGTACACCATCAATTTTTCCTCCATCGAGGGTGAGGAAGCTGTGGAGTGAAGGGAGTCTTGAAAGCCTCTGTCTTGTGTTGAAACATATGGAGACCATTTTCTTAGCATTAAGGGATAGTTGAGTAGCCATGAACCATTTCTGGACAGTGTTGAAATCAAGTTGAAACCTGACTGTTAACTCTGATGGAGACGAGCCAGAGGAAAACAGGACCGTGCCATCCGCATACATGTGGATGGATGCAGAGGAGCAGGCTGAGGGGAGATCATTGAGGAATATGGAGAAAAGCAATGGGCCAAGGACAGAACCTTAGGGAATGCCAGTGTGCATGGGTGGGGGGGGAGAGAGAGAGTCTCCGGTTCTCACTGATTGATATCTACATACAAAGTAGGAGTTGAACCACCTGGTTGTGGTGTCAGATAGACCCGCTGATTTTAGTTTGTCCAGGAGAAGAGGGTGGGAGACAGTGTTAGAAGCTTTCTCTAGATTGACAAAGATAGCGGCAGTGAGGAGGCCTTGTTCCATGCCAGAATGGATGTAATCTGTGAGTGTGAGGAGAGTGGAAGTGGTGGAGTGAGGTTTGCAAAAGCCAGACTGGAAAGGATTAAAAAAGAAGGAGGAGTCAAAGAAAGGGAAGGGAACAGTTAAGATAGAACTATGTGTTCTTGAAGTTTGGATAAGGTTGGGAGGAGAGAGACTAGGCAGAAATATCTAGGAGAGGAGGAGTCACCTCCTTTTATAAGGGGAATGACAGCTGCATGCTTCTAGGTATCTGGGACAAAGGCAAGAATGATAGGTTTAGCAGGGAGGAGATAGGAAGGCAATACGCAAGTGCAGAGAGGTGTAGGAGCATGGGATCAAGCCCATCAGGGCTCTCACCTTTCTGGGGGTTGAGAGCCAGGCGGGCTTTAAGAGCCAAGGCAGGGGTGATAGGCGAGAAAGAGAAGAAGGGAGAGAGGGAGTAAGTAGAAAGAGGGAGGGGGGAGAAGCAGGGATTGTAAAGAGAAGTGAGGAAGAAAAGTTGGTGAAATAGGAGTTGAAAGCTGATAGGGTGAATTCACCCACCTTGAGAACAGGTGAGGGGGACTGGGTTGAGGGGGAGAAGAGGATGTGTATTATTTTCCAGAACTTGGAGGAGTTGCTAAGATTGTTCTGACATGCGGAGGAAAAGAACTCAGCCTTAGCTTACCTGGTGGCTCTAGTACAAGAGTTCCTCAAAGCACGGTACTTCTTAAGGTTAGCAGGAGTGCTAGAGGACTTGTAAGACTTCCAAGCCAGGTCATGTGCACAGAGGCAGGCCAAAAGTTCAGTTGAGCACCAGAGAAGGTGAGAACTTCTTACTCTGGTTTTCTGAGTGGGGCATGTTGATCCCAGACTAGTAAAAATTTTGATTGGAAATATTGTAGGGCTTGATTGATATTACTGGCCATAGAAATAGGGGACCAGTCAGTGGAAAGCAGATCAGTGTGTAGTGATGATAAGTAAATTGTTCAGAAGGACATTATTTGGATAATTTTTGGCGGGACTCTGGGGCAGTGAATTTTGCACACACAGTAATCCATGAGATGGTCGCTGAGTGCATCAGAGAAACTTAGAAATTGGCAACAGATAAGGAGCACTAGGCCTATCTAGTCTGCATCTAAGCACTGTACTTGATTACAGCTTCTGACCCTCCCTGTGCTTTACCTCTGTGGCTCCCCTATGCCTGTCCCATGCATGTTTAAATTCAACCACAGTGCTTGCTACCACCACCTCATGGGGCAGACCATTGCATGCATCCATCACCCTCTCTGTGAAGAAGAACTTCCTCACATTCCTTCTTAACCTGCCACCTTCCAATTTCATGTTATGTCCCCTTATTTTGTACTCCTCCTGTATTGCAAGATGTCACCTCTGCACCTTGTTTATGCCCTTGAGGTACTTGAATGTTTCTATCTTATACCATCTCTCCCTCCTCTTCTTCTGCAAGTACGTATTAAGGTCCCTTAATCTCTCCTCATAAGTTTTGTGGTACAAATCCTGTACCATTTTAGTCACCCTTCTCTGGACCTTCTCCAGTCTATTAATGTCCTTTCACAGGTGTGGCCTCCAGAACTGCACACAGTACTCCTTGTGAGGCCTTACCAGGGTTTCATAAAATGGCATCACTACCTCCCATCTTCTGCTGGTGATAACCCTGCTTATGCACCCCAGCATAACACTGGTCTTCCCTGCTGCCTTTGTACTCTGCTTTGACATGTTCAGGACATATGAAATAATAACCCCCAGGTCCCTTTCTTATTTATTTATTTAACAGATTTTAGGATTACAACTTTTGAGTCAGGGACTCATTTACTAAGGCTCCGTGTCAGAATAAACAAATACAAACACTTAATACATATAGACATAGAATGGCAGCCAAAGGTTACAGTTTTTTAAGGAATATTCTTCCTTGGTGGCTGTCAGCAACTCCCCCTGCCCCCATGTTGTAGCTCTCTCCATGGTTTCTATGCCCCAGGTGCATAATTTTGCACTTCTTTGAATTAAACATCGGTTGTCACTCAGACCATTTCTCAAGCTTCCCCAGGTCCTTCCTCATGTTCTCCACCCCTTCTGGAGTATCCACCCTTTTGCAGATCTTAGTGTCATCTGCAAACAGGCAGACCTTTCCTTCCAGCCCATCTGCAATGTCACTAATGAAGACATTGAACAGGACCCAAGGACCCACATCAATGATGTGGTGCGGGTGAGGAGCAAGAACCCAGTCCAGTAGAGAGTAGTTCTGAGGACAGGGATTGTGATGGTAAGTACAGAAATGAGTTGCATAAGATGCAGAAACTTTATGCTTTGGCAGAGATTATGGTTAGAGTGTGAAAGCCAATTAAAGTTGAAATCATCTAAGATAAGAAGCTTACCTGCGAAAGCATGAGTTTTCACCAAAGAAATCAGTCCCTTCTGTCTTCAGTCAGAATTTCTCAAGTTATTATCTATTTCACCTTACCCTTTTGTAAATGTGACCCTTTCTAGGGTGATTAAGTCTTTTCAGTGGTGTAAATAGATAACTATAGCAATTGTCCAGACTGTTTTAGTTGAAGAACATTTACTGATCGAGGACTACCCTCATGGTAAGAGTATGTGAAAAAAGTTTCAATAGAAAAGAAAGTCCTAGTGGGAATATATAAGTGAAGTTGTAGCAATCGACACAGTCAGATACTGTATATCTGGATATTTTGCAATATGTCTGGAAAGATTATCTCTTGTGGCCCACAGTAGTACTGCAGGAGGTGGGGGAATTTGTCTAGAGATACACAGAAATTTCAGAGAATATCTGACCATACGTTTTGCTGCAATTGTACTGTACCTGGTCCACAAGGCATGTCCTCCAGCTAAGATTCTCTGTCTTGTCTTCTGATTCTGAAACCATGAAGAAAAGGTCCAGTTCTCTGGAGCTGCTGGCAAACTGATGAAACCAGCTCCCTATCAGGATTGAAGGTGGAGTAAAAAGGACCATAACTCTTGTCTGAGGAGAGGCTTAGGCATTTTGATCCTTCCAATTTCATTACCACAAATCACTATTAAATTTGTTAGTTCTCACCAGCTGCCAACACCAAACAGTTTATTTAGAGTCAGATTTGAGTTCACAGTGACAGCAACAGTTGCACAGAATTCCTTGGCTTACTGAAGTTCTGAGACACTGAAACTGGGACATCTTGGTTCCTTTTTGGCTTCCATGTGCCCTAAAAGAAGAAGGGTCAGTTCCAGTACTTTACAGGCCATGTTACTGGTTGAATTCCAAAGTACAATCTGGTTTTTGGATATGGTCTCATAAGCAGTCCTTGTCCCAATTCAAGTTTTGACTCAAGTGACGATAGCATGGTACTGGTAGTTTCTCCCATTTCAGGAAAATTAGTCCTGAGCATAGGACTACAGACTTTTTTATGGGTAAACATACCCCCTTATGTGGCTAGTCAAGAGAGGGATGAATAACCCTGTCCTTACTGAGTTCCTATTCCATCTGTCTCCATTATGAACTCTGGGATATCAAGGAGAACCTATTATAGTATCCCCATTCCTACCTTTTTATTTTAATTTTTTTTTGGTCCCAGCTTCCCCACTCCTCCATTTGGAGATCTGACCTGCCCTGCCTATCATCCCCCATGCCTAGGCTTAGCCCTCTGGGTGGGGTCACCAGGAGGGCCTCCGATATGGACATTGTAGGCAAGCTTGGCTAACCCCCCAGGTCAGGGCCACGGGAGCAAGACCCCCCATGGCAGACATCGAAGGCAGTGGAGATGGAAGCAGAGCTGCTTGTCATGCTTGGAGGGGTGGCTTTTTCAGTGCTTGCTGGTTCCCGGGGGGCAGGGACATGCAGTGACATCCAGTGTCAGCCTTACCCCACTAAGGTGATGATGCCGGCTGCAGTGGACCCCCAGCCTCTGCCAGGGGTCCATAAAGCACTGGACACTCTTTCCCCTCTCCCCCTGGAGAAGAAGAGCAGTCCCCAGGATGCTCAATCCTTATCCCCCGGCCAGCCCTCTGACTCCTGAGTCTGTTCCCAAACCTGAGTCATCAGTGTTACAAGCAGAAATCCAACCACTGTGCTAGTAGGATGGATCCCCATTCCTACCTAAGGTCCAACCTGCAGAGCACTCCTTACACTAAGATTCATCCAGACCCAATCTCCAGGATCACTGTTTACCTCACCAGTTGGGAGTCAATGCTATAGGATCTCTCAGATGAGAATATCTTGAACAATGTGCTCATGTCTCTGAAATCGATGATATGCAGTGGTTCCTTATCAAATATCACCACCCATGGACATATCCAGTTTTCAGTCCATTGAAAGGATGATAACCAAGGAGATGGACATTACTCTTCATGACTCATAAGCAATGTTGAATTTCAGTTCCAGGATATACAGTTGCAGTTACTAACACATCCACGTAGTTCCTGCAATTTCTGTCAAATCTCCAGGAAAATTTCCTGCCTGCCTGTAGTACCCCTTTAGGGCCACCAGAGAGATTTCATTTTAAAATATTGCAAAATATCTGGAAATACCAGGCAACTTAATGGCTACTATAGCATGGATCTAAATCTTGCAATTCTGATCTAAGTTTTTTCTTTTCATGACAAACGTTGCTGTGCTGTAGGGGTACAGCTAGCAGTGTGTTGAAGTTTTTTGCTAGATGGCAGAGAACACAGGAGTAGATATAACCAATAATGCACAGTGCCTAAGAGCAACTAGAGAGTCTCAGAGAGGAAATAGATGGCAATAAGCCTAAAATGCTAATAGTCTACGGCACAAAAGTAAGGGATCTCCAAACAGTGGTAGTAGAGGTTACTCTTGACTTAGTAGTGGTAACTGAAACACGGAGAACTGAGTACAGTGTGACAGATCTCAAAATCCTTAGATACTTTTTGTTGAGGAGGGACAGAAAGGAAGGCAAGTGGCATCCTCTGTATGTAGGAGAGGGTTTCAAAGCTGAAGAGGACTCGGCAAAAAAAAAGTTGAAGGTGAGGTTGAATCAATATGGGTCCAGCTAATGACAGAAAGAAGGAAAAAGGTTATGTTGAGGTGGCATACAGGACACAACACCAGAAGAAGGAGGGGGACTGAGATTAGGAGAAAGTAATCCAAAAGGTATTTGCAAAGTGGGAAGTGGTGATAATAGGAAACATAGACATGCAGGATGTGGAGTTAGGAGGCACTGCTGGACTGAAGTGTAAGAAACCAATTACTGCTCAATGTGCTGTATGACTGCTTCTGGTACAAATGTTTAAGGATCTAAATGCTGGGAGTGGAGGAGATAAGGAAGTCACTGGAGTCCAACAACTGCAACTGAATGTGGTTTGAAATAACCACTGGAAGTTTTTGCTAAACATCAAAGTTTGTTATCTTGGATCTTAAGAGGACAGACTTGGGAAGAATGAAGGAAGCCCTTAGGGACAATTTGGTGGAAGTTGGGAAGGCAGAGAGAATGGAAGCCAAATGATGAGTAATAATAAGTGTTATAATGGAAGTGATGGAAATCAGCATGAGAAGAGTTGTAAAGAGGAACAATAACTGGGAAGCTATCTGGTTCTACAAGAATGTGCTGAAGGTGATAAGGGCCAAAGTGTTGGTTTTCAGAAAATACAAGGGAAGTAAGGGAAATGGTTAGGAGATTAAGGTAGATGTGGAATAAAGAATAGTGAATGGGGTTAAAAAGGGAGAAACACAGAAACATAGAAACATAGAATTTGATGGCAGATAAGGACAGCTTGGCCACCCAGTCTGCCCCTTTCCCTACCAGATGGATAAGCTGCAGATTCTAGTTAATCAACAGCTTACTTCCTCCTGCCCCACACTAGAATTGCCTTATGCCTGTCCCCTGCATTCTTGAATTCTCCCACTGTTCCTGATTCCACAACCTTCTCAGGAAGGCTGTTCCATGCATCCACAACTCTCTGTGTGAAAAAATACTTTTAACATTACCTCTGAGTCATCCTCCCTCTATCTTCAAATTGTGCCCCCTTGTTCTTGCACATCTCTTCTTCTGAAAGATACTACCCTCTTGTACCTTATTAATTCCCTTGAGATACTTGAAAGTTTCTATCATGTCTCCTCTCTCCCTCCTTTCCTCAAGGGTATACATATTAAGCTGCTTTAGTCTCTCCTCGTATGTCTTCTGGTGCAGACCTTGCACCATTTTGGTTGCCCTCCTCTGAACAGCCTCCACTCTGTCTATGTCTTTGCAGAGATGGGGTCTCCAGAATTGCACGTAGTACTCCAGATGGGGTCTCACTAACTGTCTGTAGAGAGGGATAACAACTTCCTGTTTTCTACTGTTGATGTCTCTCCCTATGCATCCCACAGATCTCCAGGTAGAAGGTCACCTGGGGGCCAGTGAACATCACATGATATGGTTCAATTTGGCCACTACAACTAAATCATCCCATTCCAAGGTAAAAATATGGGACTTCAGTGGAGCTGACTTTGATAAGATGGCTAACAGTGTTAAGCTAGCCCTGGCAAAAAGAAATACAGGAGAGGGGGTACAGGCAAAGTGGGCAAGCATTAAGGATACAATACTTGAAGCAACATCCCATTGTGTTAGAGAGAAAAGGAAGTGCAAAAGGACAAGGAAACCACTTTGGTTCTCAAAAACAGTAGCAGAAAAGATCAGAGCCAAAAGGCTGTCCTTCAGGAAATATAAGGGAACACAGGTGGATGAAGATAGGGAGGCATACCAAACTTCCCTAAGGGAAGCAGGGAAGGCAGTAAGGCAGGCAGAGGCCCAAACCGAGGAAACACTAGCACAAACAGTAAAAGAAGGTGACAAGACTTTCTATAGATACATTAGTGAAAGGAGAAAGTCCAGAGGGGGTATTGCTAAGATCAAAGGAGATTTATGGCATGTAGGAAGGAGAACCATGTAAAAGCATCTATTCTAAATAGTAAGTAAATAAGTAAGTAAGAAAAAATATATTTGTTAAGCGCCTTTCAAATTGTCAAGGCACTGTACAGTAAAATACAATATAATCAAAAACAATAATAAAATTTAAGCATAATACTGAAAAAGCTTGATAAAACAAATAGGTTTTTAAATAGATACTTCTGCTCAGTATTTACTGAAGAGAAGGTAGGGCAGGGCCCACAGCTCAGCACCATGGATACAGGGGGGAGGAAGGTGAGCACTAGTCCCTTCACAAAAGAAAGGGTCCTACAAGAGCTTAATAAGCTCAGGGTGGGCAAGACAATGGGACATGATGGCATACAGTACATCTCAGGGTACTAAAGGAGCTAAGGGTGGAACTAGCAGAGCCATTATCAAAACTATTTAGTGAGTCTCTGAGCACAGGAGAGGTCCCAGAAGACTGGAGAAGGGCTCATGTGATTCCACTGCACAAGAGTGATAGCAGGGAGGAGGTAGGGAACTACAGGCCAGTCAGTCTTACCTCAGTAGTGGGCAAGATTATGGAGGTACTCCTTAAAGAAAGGATAGTGCAACACCTGGAATTCATAGGAGCACAGCATCCAAGACAGCATGGGTTTACAAAAGGAAGGTCCTGTCAAACTAAACTCATAGATTTCTTTGACTGGGTAATCAGAGTGGTGGACCAAGGGGGAGCAGTTGATGTTGCCTATCTTGACTTCAGCAAAGCTTTTGATACTGTTCCACATAGAAGATAGATTAATAAGCTGGGTAGGCTTGAGGTGGGTCAGAAGTTGGTCAACTGGGTGGCAGCTGGTTGACAGGAAGAAAACAGAGAGTGGCGGTAAACAGTATACAGTCAGAAGAGATGCAAGTCACAAGTGGGATACCTCAGGGATTAGTCCTGGGGCCAGTCCTCTTCAATATCTTCATCAGTGATATTGCAGATGGACTGGAGGTTAAGGTTTGTCTGTGTGCAGATGACACCAAGATCTGCAACTGAGTAGATGATCCAGATGGAGTGGGCAGAATGAAAAGAGATCTGGATAAACTAGCAAAATGATCAGAAGAGAGGCAACTGGGGTTAAATGCAAAGAAGTGCAAGATTATGCACATAGGGAAGAGAAACCCTGATGCCACCTATAGACTGGGAGGGTAGTTGCTGGCAGTCACACAAGAAGACAGAGACTTAGGCATCGTCATCACCGATTACCTAAAATCATCCAAGTAGACCACTAAAGCAGTAGGTAAGGCTGAGGAGTGGGGTTAGGGTGTATTAGTAGGAGTATCACAAGTTGGAAGAGGGAGGTAATAATCCCTCTTTACAAGAAAATGATTAGGCCCCATCTGGAGTACTGTGTGCACTACTGGAGGCCACATCTTCACAAGGACATTAACCAAACTGAGGCAGTCCAGAGAAGGGCAACCAAAATGTTGCAAGGGCTGCATCAGAAAACATATGAGGGCAGATTAACGGAGTACAATATGTGTACCCTAGAGCAAAGGAGGGAGAGAGGTGATATGATTGAAACATTCAAACACCTTAAGGGCATTAACAAGGTGAAAGAGTCTAACATGTTTCAATATAAGAAAAATATCAAGATAAGAGGACACAGCATGTGATTAGAGGGGGGCCGATTAAGGGGGAATGTGAGGAAATTCTTTTTCACGGAAAGGGTGGTGGATGCATGGAATGGCCTACCTCAGGAAGTGGTGGATATGAATACAGTGCAGGGCTTCAAACAGGCAAGGGATAGGCATAAGGTAGCAATAAATACAGATGAGTATGAATAGATAGGCCACTGACAGAGCAAAGGCCAATGGCACATTTATAAGGTAGAAAAAGAAATGAGCAGACTGGATGAGTCTTGCGATCCTTATCTGCTGTCAACTTCTATGTTTCTATGTTAGGCATCACGGTGTGCCTTGAGGTCTTTGGCCATTATGCTCTCCCCTTTCCATAAGGAAGTAAGCTGAGATGGGTGCAGCATAGGAGAATGGGGTGAACATTAGGGCCAAAGACCCCCAAGGCACACCTCCATGCCACCCAGTGGCTGCAAGGTGGGGGTGGGGTGGAATGTTGTGAGCATTATGGCGATGACATGAAGTCATACCCCAGACTCTTGTCAGTCTCTACAGGAGTGGGGGCGTTACGGTTTGAAACCCTAACTCCCAGGCATTTGTTAGTATTTTCACTCTAAATTTTTGACATGGGCTTTTTGGTACCCCGCCTTATGAAGAGTGGCACTATCATTTCATTACTCAATCCCAAAAGGTGATTTTGCACAGTGACTGCGCCATTCAGTGTCTAAGGTGCAAAACCACGTTTCAGGTAGATTGTGAAAAAATGACAGCTATACTGTTCATGAGAAGGTGTGAAAAAATGACAATGTGGAAAATCTGGAGGGAAAATATGAAAAATTGTTCAAGTTTCTAGCATACAAAGAAACTATGCAATGCACACCTGTAACACAATCATTTTTTGGAATTTTTTTCACCAGATTTTCAACATGGGCATTTTTGGACCTCTTCTTATGAACAGTGGCACTGTGATTTTGTTAATCTGTCCCGAAAGTTGATTTACCACAGCAACTGAGCCATTCTGTGCCACAGGTGTGAAAATAAGTTTCAGGCAGGATGTGAAAAATGACAGCTATACTGTTCATAAGGAGGTGTGAAAAAATGTCAATGTTAAAAATCTGGAGTGAAAATATTAAAAACTGGTGAAGTTACGAGCGTGCATAGAAACTGTGCAATGCATGCTCATAAAGCAGTCATTGTTTGGAATTTCTTCACCAAATGTGCAACATGGGCTTTTTGGGACCTCCCCTCATGAACAGTGGCACAGCTGTTTCATTAATTGGTCCCAATAGGTGATTCTGTACAGAAACCACAAAATCACCTTTCAGGACCAAGAAACGAAATGACAGTACCAGTGTTCATAAGGTGGGGTCCCAAGAACCCCATGTTGAAAATATGCGGCCAAAATGTCTAAAAATGGCTGCGATATCAACCTAAGTTGAACCTCCCCCATTGATTCCCATTATATAGCTTACCTTGAAATCTTCAGTTTGCCACCTTTGAAGGGTGCAGACATGTCCCACTCCACAGAAGATAACTGCTCCTGACCTCCGGAGGTAAGAATGGCGGGGGGGGGTGGGGAGGAGGGTACCAGTGGGAGGGTGGGATGGGGATTTGACTGGGTAGATGACAGTGGACTGTTTTCTTTTATACAGGAAAAAAAAGAAAAAGACTTTGAGAACTGTTTTCATTATTTACAGGTAAAATAATATATAACTTAGAGGTAAAAAAAAAAAATTACATTTAGGCACACTGGGGTGGGCTACCAGTGTGTCACAATAGTGTGTGTGGGGGTGGGCATGCTGGCATGGGGTTTGGAGTCCCCCCCACGTTGTCAAATATTACTGATGGGTTTTGGGGGGAAGGGTGCATCCGACACTGGGAGTGGGCATCCTTGTGTCAGAAAAAATTAAACAGAGAGATCACGTGATGCAGAGTGCTGAGTAGCAGCTCCCTCAAGTAGCTCCCACTTCCTGTCTCTTATTTAGCTCGTTTTGGTGCTCTATTTTATTTTCTCTCGTTTCTAAGTTTTTACACTGTACAATAGCTGTTGCAATCTGGTCTGGTTATCTTTCGAGCAGATGGAGGCTTATATGAAGAAAGCCCCACAGAAGCATACCCCTCCAGCAACTCCTGAGAAGGCCCCTAAGAAATCCAGGGCCTCGGGTGGTTCTAGCTGTGATCTTCTGAGCCAAAGTGATGATCAGGAACCTCTAACACTGGTCAGATTTCTCGAGGAGTTCAAACCCTTTCGAGAGGAAATGAAGGAGATGGCAACTGACTTGAAGTCATTATCCAGAAAATTAGTTGAGCTCTCATTGACTGTTTCCAACAACGCAGCCCAAATTGTTTCTATTGAGAAGAGAATTGGCAGTCTCGACCCTGAACTGGTTTCATTGCGCCAGAAAATGTCTCGTCTAGAAGCCAAGCTCGAGGACCTAGAGGATCGGAGCCGAAGAAATAATGTGGTGGCTCTCGGTGTACCAGAGGGAGAGGAAGGCCAAAATGTCGAGGCATTTATTCGGAAGTTGGTTGAGCAGGTGGCAGGCCCATCCCCATTTGGCTCTGGCTACATTATTGAGCATGCCCACAGGGCTTTACGGCCTAAGCCACCCCCTGAGGAACCCCCCCGCTCCATCGTGTGCCGGTTCCTGAATTATCTGGAGAAACAACATTTTCTACAAAAAGTGTGTGCTCTGCAAGAGGTCCGCTGGGATCATATAAAGCTGAGAATCTCCCAAGATCTACCAATCTCAGTCCACCTGAAAAGCAAGGCATTTCATTCTATTGTTTCCAAGCTAATTGCTGCAGGCCTGAAGTTCAGAATGAGTTATCCTGTTAGACTACAGATTTCAACTAATGGATCCTGGAAAAGCTATGAAGACCCTGAAGAAACCCTGAGGAGCCTTAAGTCCATGTTCCCTGATCTCTTCAAAGACCCATGAATGGTGATGGCATAGTATCGAGTATTGCACAGAGCCAAGAACTTGAACTTTCATTTTTCTTATTTCAGAGAAATCTTAAGAATGTAAAGACTCAGGCGACTGCATAGTTTGCAGTGAATTTGGGGGGTCACCGCAGGCTGCCCTGTTCCTTCTTTTCTTTCCGTTACATAATGGGCCCATAGTGGCCCGATGTAAAGGACACTGGGGTCTCGAGTCTTCTGGGGAGGGGGTTTTGCGACCCAGGGTTTTCTGGTGACAATCTTTGTTGGGGGTTGACGGGGCCCAGTTTGGTTATTGGCTAGTTTCTCATTTTTTCCTTTAAGGCTGTGGTTGGGATGGTCCTGGTCTTTCTCCATCTCACCCTCCACTTGGGTTGGGTCTGGGAACTGACCGTTAGAGGGCACTCCTACCTCTGGGGACTTGCGGGGAAATTTTACTCATGAGGGATTTAACAGGGGCATTGATTAGCTAGGAGGCAGCACTCTCAATTTCTCACAGAGGCCCTGTTTACTGGATACTGACTGGGAGTGGGGAAAGGTAGCTTTCATACCTTTCTCCTCTGGTCTATAGTTTCCAGCTTTCCTATTTTAACTCTTGTTTTTAATGCAAGCTGGGGCTTTTCTCCCTCCAGGTGTTGCTGAAACCAGCACCTCCGATTTCAATCTGGGTTACTACGGGTGAGTGGGCGATGAGATGGCCTTATCATAGCCCCCCTATGTTATTTTATCTCATACCCATGCCTTGGTTGGAATGAGGCGAAGGCCCAGGACTACTCATTCTTGATGGGGGTACAACTGACAGGGCTCGATTTCTGAAGGCTGTCTTTTGTGTGCAACAGCGCTAAATAGCAAAGTTTAGTATTGGGGGGCAGGAGTAGAGGGATTAGAACCAGTACTGTGCTGAACGTAGCTTGTGATAGATTGGGGGGCAGGGGCGTGGTTGGTGGGGGCTACAGGGGATGGGCGGTATCCATTTCTGGGTGGGCTAGGGAAGAGGGTGGGCTTTACTGCAGTAACCCGGGGGATATATGTAATGAAGTTTTGCATCTCGAGTGCTGAGTATAATTATTTCAGTTTGATATCTCTTCTGGATGGTAAATGAGTTAACATTTGTGTCTTGGAATGTTAAGGGGATCAGAAAGCAACATAAGCAATTTCATGTTCTTAAACACTTAAGTTTGTTCAATTCACAGATAACCTTTTTGCAAGAAACCCATTTATTTGAAGGGTAAGGTTTGCAATTAAGGAGGCAACAAGTGGGATCGATTTACAGTGCCCAGGGCACAACAAATAGATGTGAGGTCATGCTCATGATTAACAGGAGTATCCCTTTTTCTCCTACACAAGTGATCAAACATACCGAGGGTAGGTTTATTTTGGTCAGAGGTACCCTCTGGTCTGTCTCAATTTTATTGGGTTTTGTTTATGGCCCTAATCTGGATGACCCCGGATTTTTTGTGAGACTTATATTTATTATTCTCCCAATGATGCCCATTAAAATTATCTTAGGGGGAGATTTCAATCAAGTACTTGATTCTCACTTAGGTAGACTGGGTAGTGGCCCAGGTGGAGTTACCCCTTGACAGAAGGCACTCAGGGAGCTATTAGATCAATGTGGGCTCTGCGACATCTGGCGCGTCTTACACCCTGATTCCAGAGAGTTTACTTTTAGGTCCATGGCACATGGCTCGCAGTCCCGCATTGACTATTTACTTACTTCTCAGTGCCTCCTGCCTGGGGTGAAGACCTCCTCAATTAAACCTGGCCCAATCTTTGACCACTCACTGGTGGTATGCAATTTGGTACTATTCAATTCATTTAACAGGGAAACTAGATGGAAGCTCAATGATCAACTTCTTAAAGATGTTAAATACTGTAAACTTCTTAGGGAAAAAATTGAACATTTTTCCTCACTAAACCCCTTAGAGGGTGTAAAACCTGATATCTTGTGGGGGGCCTTTAAAGCCTTCATGAGAGGGATACTGATTAGCATGGTGGTTGGTAGGAAAAGTGAGCAAGAGGAAGACCTTAAATCCCTATTGTCTCAAATTAGATCTCTGGAAACAAGCCTACCGACTAATCCTCTAGATGAGGATATTCAGAAACTCCTGAAATTAAAGGATAAATATCTGGGGTTACTGCAAGAGAAAGCAGAACTAGCTATTATTCGTACCAGAGCTAAATACACAGGTCGGGGGAAAAGGCGGGACGTTTACTGGCATTGCGTTTTAAACAGCAGGAGTCAATGAGATTTATCCCGCCTATCAGGTCAGCAGCAGACGGAACTCTCAAAGTGTCTCCTAATGAAATAGCACAGGAATTTGCTGCTTATTATTCTAAACTGTATAGCGACATGGAGCACCCTCCCTACTCAGAAGATATACAAGGTTATTTAAGAGGTTCCCACTTGCCCGTTCTCCCTGACAGGTGTGGTGAAACTCTGGTTGTCCCTGTTTCTCAGGATGAGATTGCTAAGCTTATTAGCGAACTGCCTGCTGACAAGGTTCCTGGTCCAGATGGATTTTCTCCTTTATTTTACAAGGTCTTTCAAGACCTTCTTGTACCAATACTTAGTAGTTTATTTCAACAAATCCTATCTGGGGATGATTCAGATCCGTATCTCTATGAAGCCCTGACTGTTCTGCTTCCCAAACCTGATAAAGACCTTGATAAGGTTCAAAGTTATAGACCCATCTCTCTTTTAAACCAGGCTGTTAAGATTCTCTCTAAAATACTGGGCAACAGATTAGCATTGGTTCTTCCTGGGTTAATTGGTACAAACCAGGTTGGATTCATGAAAGGGGAGATTATCTTCTGACCATTTACGCACTTTGTTGCATGTTTTCTCGGCTACCAGGGATGCGGGGTTCCCAGAGGGCCTGGTCTCCTTGGATGCCAAGAAGGCATTCGACCGTGTGAACTGGAATTTCTTATTTCACACTTTGGAGGCTTTCCATATCCCTTCTCTGTTTATCTCCTGGATAGCCGCCCTTTATAAAAAACCCTCAGCAAGAATTTCTGCAAATGGGGCCTTCTCCCACACTCTTTTCTGCTTCATTCAGGTACTAGACAGGGGTGCCCCCTCTCGCCTTTATTATTTAACTTATATCTGGAACCTCTTATCCAAAACATTCTCAATAATGACTCTATACAAGGAGTTAGAATTGGGCGGCATGAAGTAAAGGTTACCGCATATGCTGATGATCTGTTAATACATTTGTCCCATCCGGTATCCTCTGTTCCGGCCTTACTAAGTGAAGTGGCAAGGTTCAGTGCTTTGTCTAACTACAAATTGAATGCCAGGAGGTCCCTGTTTTTTCCCTTAAATCACAAAGTTTTCAAAACTGATATTAGTCCCTTGGGGCTATGCTGGACTTCCAGGTCTTTTAAGTATCTGGGTATTAAACTTTCACATAACCCCTTAGTATGGTTCAAGGAAAACCTAGATTCTTTACTGCAGGGAATTACACATGATCTAGAGAGGTGGTCCAAACTCCCTATCTCTCTGTGGGGCCGAATTAATATAATTAAAATGAATGTATTTCCTAGGATTTTTTACCTGTTGTCCCTTCTTAATGCTTTTGTTCCTTTAGTCTGGTTCAAAAAGGTTCACGGTATTTTCACTAAATTCATCTGGGCCGATAGGTACCCCCGCCTGGCTTACCATAAGCTGGCAGCTCCTAAACTGGAAGGGGGGTTGTGAATCCCCCACCTGGCCATATATTATTGGGCTAGTCACCTTGCAAAATGTTTGCGATGGGTATCTCCCGGCCCAGAAGAAGCGCAATCCATTGACTCAAAATAGAATTGGACGCAATTAAGGCCAATAATCTGGACCCTCTTGCGTTATTTTTCCTGTTATCTCAAGTAAGTACGGCTGTAGATTGTCCCATAATAAGGACCTCTTTAAACGTCTACCTAGAGATGTGCTCCTTTTTGCAGTATTCTCCCCATCTGGACCTGGCCCAGTCTATATGGAACTCTCCATCATTTACTATTAACAAGAATCAAATCTCCCATCTTTGGTTGCCTCAACTCGAAGAGGGGAAGCTCTCAACCTTTACTGATGATGAGGGGTGCTGGTTATCAGTGGAGGAGATGGTTAGTAAATTTCACATCCCGACTTCTTCTTTCTTCAAAGTCTTGCAATTGAGACATTTACTGGTAATCTCCTTGGGGAGTACTCCTCCCTCTCAGAACATCTCTTCTCTGATACCCGAGATATCCTCACTTTCTGGGTCCTCAGGTGTAATCTCTAAATTATATCAGGTTTTGTTTCACAAAAAGTTCAGGGGCCCCTTTGGGCCATCAAGATTTTGGAGTAACTTTTTCCCCCATCTGCAGTTAGATTGGTATTCTCTCTGGAAGTCATGTCACAAATTTATCTCTCAGGATAGACTGCATCTCATGCAATATCATGTATTACACAACCTATACTAATCCCCGGTTAAGCTCCACAAGTGGGGCTACTTAGACTCCAATAAATGTAACAAATGTTTGCAAGATGAGGGCATGCTTTTTCACATGCTTTGGTCTTGCTCAAGCATTTCCACCTTTTGGGTTTCAATTCAAACCTCCTTAGACCCCTTGTTGGGCCTCCAAGAGCACTTTATCCCTGAGGTATGTGTTTTGGGGGACCTGTCTTCCATCAGAGTCAAGGTGCGTAAATTTCATATATCCATGGTTGCCTTGTCGGCTAAGAAAATAATTCTCCGTCATTAGAAAGAGAGGTCCTCCCCTTCTTTCCAGGAGTGGGTATGAGAAGTTTTATCCAACTTGCACACAGAAAAAACAATAGCCAGCCTACATAACAGACTGGCAACTTATGCTAGAATCTGGGATCCCCTTCACTCATTAATCTCTCTGGTTCCAAACTAAGTTCACAATAGGCTCAATGCTCTTGTAAGGCCTTTTGATTAGAGGCTCGGCATTTATGGGCACTGCGATGGGTTACTGCAGTAAGGGGAGGGGAGGGGGGCAGCATCTTTTTACTATGTATCAATGTGTCTCTGTCAGCTTATTTGTATGCTGCCTTTAATGGTGGAAACTGTGTGAATAAAATTTAAATAAAAAAAAGAAAAAATTAAACAATTACTTTAACACACTGGAGTGGGCTCCCAGGGTGCCACATTAATGAGGGAAGGGGGGATACATGTCGACATGGGGATTGGGTGCCCCAATGTCAGCTTTTTGTGGAGTGTGTAGTGGGTGGCAGGAGCCGCCACCTGCTCATTTCTTTTTTGAAATATTTTACCAGGAAAGGCACACCAAGGAAACAACTTGTTCCTGGAGTGAGGCCCGAGAACAGAGTGCTCAGGGGCAGGAGCTGGCCTGGTTGGGAGGAAGGTACCACTGCAGTGATGAAACTGTTCGTGATTGCAGTGGCAGGTTTCTTTTAACTCCTTGGCTGTCTTTGAAGCTGCTGTCTTTGGTAGCTTCTCCATTGATTGATGGCTGCAGGATGCACCCAGTAAAGTGTCCATTGCATTGGGTGGCAGTGACACACCTCTCATTTCCCATTATTGTCCCGAAGTGTTTCGTGCACAAGGCATCAAACACAAAAATGAGACTTCAAGAAGCCTACAATGATCCCAGGAAGCTATTGGAAAATTTCAGGTGTTCTTGATAGGATAAGCTGTTACACTCCCACCATGCTAAATGTTAATGACTCTAACAACACTGACTCCCAGGTCATTGTAGAGTGCTTCACCCCTTCTTTGGCAGTGTAGGAAAGGACCTGCCATCTGGTACACTGCCCATTGCTCATGGCCTCCTTGACCTCACAGGTACATCCAGATCAAAATTCTACTTTAGGAGGGTAATCCCTCAACAGTTAAGAAATGCTTGCGAAATTCCACTACAAATCTTAGAGTTGGACTATACTCTGTGGGAAAGGAAATTACTTAAGATGCCATTGATGAGCTGGCTCTGACAATCCAAAATGTGTTCAATTTCTCTCTTCAGTTCTGCCCCCTCAAAGATTCTAGAAGCAAGCTAATGTAGTTTCCGAATTCAAATCAGGGGACAATACAGTTGTCTCGAACTATAAGCCCATTTTAGTTCTCTCACCACTGCCCAGGATCTTCGAGAAAATTGTCAGTGGCAAGTTGGTAGACTACATGACTGCAAATAATCTCCTTACCACTGAACAACACAGCTTTAGAAATAGGCATATTACAACCAATGCACAGACTGAGCTAACTGAGGAGCTCCATGTAGCTTTGGACAGAGGGACACGAGTTGGTGCTGCTTTCCTTGATCTATGGAAGGAATTTAACCTAGTAAATCATGATCTCTCAATGCAAAAAACAACACTCAAGGAGTCGGGCCTGTCAACTGAAGCAACTGCATGGTTCACTGATTACCTAGTCAGCAGAACTAGAAAGGCAAAGTTTGGTGATGTGTTCTTTGACTTCTGGTAAATTGCAAGGTTCTATCCTGGGGCTACTGCTGTTTGGCCTATTTGTTAATAAAGTCTCAGAGGTCTGTCTCTATTCTAAATAATTATTTTATATATAGAAAATACATAAATTTTTACCACTCAGTACATTAATTTTTACAAGTCATTGGGATTTGGTTACCCTTGGGAAAAATCTACACTTTGACTTTAAGTCAAGGAATGTTTTGCACCCACTACAAGTCAAAAGACACAAAATGAATATGAGTTTCATTCATTTAATATGAAAAAATGTGCACTATATCTCAATAAAACCAGAGGAAGAATGACTGCTGAACTAGCACACCAAGAACAAAATAAACTGATGTTTTGCAAGAGAGACCCCTAGCTTCTTCAGAGTGAATTGTTAGTGCACAGTCACGCATATTTATAGTGGTACCCATTACAATATCTGATTACTTAATCATACTTAAATTAGTTAAAATCAAACAATGCAAACATGGGATTATTATCACCAGACTCAAACACTTAAATTGTTACAAGCCATCATTATATATCAGAGTACAAACCAACCCACATGGACTTCACATCATAAACAATCTGGCCTTTGGAACTGATGACACAACTTTTATGGCTTTTTGGAGTACCAGTAAGGAGGAGGCAGCCCTTAAGAACATTAATTTAATATTAACCCGAGCAGGCACAATTCATGAATGACTCACATCAATTCGTGAGCAGCTCACAAAAGAAGAAGCTGAAACAGAATCAAGTTTGAAATTGCATGCAATGACTGAGGAATTTGAGAACTTCAATAAAGTTTTGTTTGATAAAATCACAAGCTATGATGTCCAGCTACAGAAATCTGCCACCCACTATTGTGACCTTTACACCTCCTCCAATTGGCTCTATTTCCACTTCAGATCTTCCTACAACTCAGCCATGTTATGTAAAGGGCTGTATTAGGGCAAATGTCCACCCATTGATGTCTGCAACCACGTTACCCAGTTGAAAACAAATACAGTACTCAATACATGGGCAATAATAATTTGCAACCACCGTTTAGGAAAATGTTCCTTGGTCAATGCTGATTTGCATCTAGAGCTCCTAAAGCCTGCAATTGACTCCCCCCAGTAGTGATTGGGATTACCTCCTTCAGCTCCTTTGAAGTCCAAGCTGCAGCTATTTACATCCAGAAGCCAACAGAATTAGAACATGCAGGAAATCTGGACAAATATATCAGTCTGTGGCACAGCAAGGGTTAAATGTAGCAGCTTTTATTTTGAAGCTTAACTGTGGTTATATCTTACAACTGAGCTTGTATACTGCTTTTGCACATTATTCTCAATGTTGTTTTTCATTACAATGTTGTTATTTTGCTGTTGGTGATGTGTTACTCTCTCTAACTTGTTTAAATCAAGGATGGAAATTAAAAGGAAAAATGTGGCCCCACCGGGATTTGAACCTCAGACCTCTGGTATGCCATTCCAATGCTCTAACCATTAAGCTACTGGTCCACTGGTTAAAGTTTCCAAAGAACTTCCTTTTTTACAGCTCCACATATTCCTTTCTCTAGTGTTGCGCAATCCTGCAACCATGAACACATTTAGAAATACTGCTTCTCTCAGTGCAGTTTAACCTATGTTAGGTATATATTTTTTTAAATCAAGGGTGGAAATGAGAAAGGAGAATGTGGCCCCACCGGGAATTGAACCTCAGAACTTTGGTATGCCGTTCCAGCACTCTAACCATTAAGCTATAGACCCAGTATACCTTGCAGGGGTTAAACTGCACTGAGAGAAGTGGTATTTCTAAATTCTAAATAATCTCTCTCATTGAAGTACCTCTTCCTCCTTTCCCCCCCTAATCCTATCACCCTCATTCTTACAACTGTGTCCTCTGGTGATTCCACCCTCCTACAGCCAAAAGATCCTATTTTGGCTTACTTTATTTACTCCCCTGAGGTACTTGAAGACCTCAATCATGTCCCCCCGGTCCCTCCTTTCCTCCAGCAAGAACAGATTGAGCTCCCCTAGTCGTTCCTCATATGTAATATCCCCCAGGCCCTGGATCATTCTGGTTGCTGTCCTCTGAACCGTCTCCAGGAGTTGGATGTCCCTCCTTAGGTGCAACTTCCAGAACTGCACACAGTACTCAAGATGTGGTCTAACCAGACTGTTGTACAGTGGCAAAATCACCTCCCTGTTCCTTGAGGTAATCCCCCTAGTGATGCAACCCAGCATCCTATTTGCCCTGACTGTAGTCCTCCTGCACTGCTCTGAATTATTCATGTTAACATCCACCAAGACTTCTAGGTCTCTTTCCACTGCCGTGGCCTGCAACTCATCCCACCCTCCTGGGTGTACACATAGTTGGGATTTTCCCACCCTAGGTGTAGCACCTTGCACTTGGAGGAGTTAAATTTCAATTTCCAGCTACAGGACCACCTATCCAGAGTATTCAGGTCCCATTGCAGGTCCAATCTCCCTCCACCACTGCCCCAGCTTAAAGTCATCAGCAAAGAGACTCATTTCACACCCGATACCTTCCCTGATATTGGAGATGTAGGCATTAAACATGAGCGGCCCCAGGACAGATCCTGTGGGACCCCGCTTATGATCTCTGTAAGGGATGAGACCCCCCCTCCATCTACTACCCACTGAGTGTGACTTGAAAGCCAATTTCCAATCCACTTAACCATCAGTGGGCCTACTCCCATTCCCCCCAGCTTCTCCCTTAGGCCAATGTGAGGGACCAAATCAAATGACTTGCTGAAGTCCAGGAACAGTACATCCACTGGTCTCCCCCTGTTGAGTGCTGTCACCCACTCATAGAACTCTACAAGATTTGTTTGACATGATCTATGATCTATGAACATGATCCTATGTTTCTATAAATTCTTTTTCATGGAGAGAGTGGTGGAGACATGGAACCGCCTTCCTGGAGAGGTTGTGGGGTCTAAAACAGTGGGGTAATTCAAACATGCATGGGACAGACACAAGGCAATTATAGTGGGGGGTTGCAGGAAGTAGGCTGTTGGTTAACTAGAATCTGCAGCTTATCAAATAGGTAGGAAAATGGGCAGACTGGGTGGGCCAAGTGATCCTTATCTGCCGTCAAAGTCTATGTTTCTATGTTTCTATGATCTGCCTGGCACAAACCCATGCTGCCGGTCATCCAGGTAACCCATCGCCTCCAAAAAAAACTCCCAACTTTTCCTTAAGTAGGCTCTCCATTACCTTCCCCACCACCAACGTCAAACTGACGGGTCTATAGTTTCCT
The DNA here is from genome assembly GCA_016271365.2 of Neoceratodus forsteri. Classification (NCBI taxonomy): domain Eukaryota; kingdom Metazoa; phylum Chordata; order Ceratodontiformes; family Ceratodontidae; genus Neoceratodus; species Neoceratodus forsteri. The sequence goes on from CM028130.1 coordinate 677,929,171, forward strand.
GGCTCTTCTCTTGATCACCCTTTATGGATGGGCACAGCATGCACCTGCTTCCAGTCCTTTGGCACCCTCTCTGTCTGCAGCATCAGGTTTAAGAGATCCGCCAATGGCGCAGGCAAAGCATCCACCAACTCCCTCAGTATGAAGGGATGAATAACATCAGGCTCCGGAGATTTACCCTTTTTTAGGGTCTTGAGGTCTTCCCATGCCTGACTAATAGGAATATCAGCATCTGCCCCCCCAATTCAGCAGAAGCAACCTGATATCTCACCCCTGGCCTACCTTCCCCAGCGGCTTGTTCTTCAGCAGGTACCCCAATAGTCAGGTCTGCTGTGACTTTTGTGTCCTTCAACCCCTTTTTTTGAAGTTCCCCAGCCTCCTCCCTAGTGAACACTGAGGAAAAGTACTCATTCAGTACCTTCACCTGCTCTCCAGTCCCTTCCACCCACCCTTCGTCTGTCCTCAACCTACTGAGCTGGCTCTTGACCTTCCTCCTCTCCCCAATATACCTACAGAACACATTTTTCCTGCCATGTATCTCCTGCACCAGCCTCTGCTCTTTCCAGGCTTTTGCCCCCCTCACCACTCTGGTGACTTTCCTGGTTGCAAGGTGATAGTTCTCTCTATCCCTCTCTCCTCTCATTTTTTTGTACCTATTTCAGGCAGCCTTCTTTTCCCTTACCACCTCTTGGACCTCCTTGGTCCACCAGCATGGTTTATGAGACCTACCGCCATGACACTTTACTCCTAAACAAGTCCTGGTGGCCTCCTGTAGCCCCCACTTTATGATCTCCCACCTTCCTTCCACAACCAAACCTGGTTTTATCTCCCACAAATGCCCCTTGAGAATTTCCCCTATGTTCTGAAAGTCCACTCCCCTAAAATCAACTATCATCGTCCTTGAACGATCCCTCTCCAACCCAATTTAAGCTGAAACCATACTGTGTTGTGGTCACTCCCATCCAGGGGTTCTTTGACAGCCATATCTTGTACAAGATCCCCATCTGTTAAAACCACATCCAGGATATGATCCTTCCTCTTTAGGTCCATCATCTGCTGATTGAGGAACATGTCCAGGAAGCCATCCAGCAACTTCTGCTCACTGGTCACAGTGGACATCATAGTACCCCAATCAGTAGCTGGCATATTAAGGTCCCCCATCAACATCACTCCTTCCCCTTCCTGTCCACACTGCCCCTTAATGTTAGCCAACAGGCAATCCTCCAGGTCCTCCAATTAACTTATTCAATCGATCAATATTTTATTTTTAAAAAAGCGCTTTTTTATAAACATGTAAATAAATCTATCTCACAATAAATAAGTAAATAAATACAGTATATATGTACATGCATGCATACATACATACAGTACATACAGTGCATACATACATACATATGTTTCTGGAACCCATACGTGATGGTGGACAGGGACAGGCTGGAAACAGTGCAACAGAGGGATATCACAATGATCCAGGGGCAACAGGGTTATGACATATGAAGAAAGGCTGGCAGACATCAACATGCACTCACTGGAGGACAGAAGGGAGACTAGATAAGACTGAGATGTATACAATCCTGAGGGGTATAAACAAGACTGACAGAGCAGATCTGATTTCTAGATATAAAATGCAGTGACAAGAGGAAAAAATCTGGAGACTGGCGGGTGAAAGGTTTTTGAAGGATATTAAGGAGTTTTTGCTTATGATGAGAGTGGTGGATCAGTGCAACTGACTACAAAGGAGTGGTAGAGGCATTGACAATAAATACATTTTATGATAGGGTTGACAGATTCAGGGGCTTGGTGGTATTGAAAAGGAAGGAAGGTAGGGTAGATAAAGGAGAAGGAGCTAGAGCATTTGAGGGGTTTCTCAGGTAGATGGATGCTGTCCAGTAGTAGCCAACTGTGGGATAGCAAGTAACTATAAGCAGACTGGAGGGATCATTTCTTTTTCTGCTGTCACTATGTTTCTATAGCACATGGGTTGGATTTATCACATATGAAAATCCATACACTGCAAAAAGTAGTTCTGCTGTAGTAGTAACATAACTAATGTCGCAGAATTACCTTTTGTTCCAGTGTAGTAGTTATGTCATGATGTAATGAGTGGTGAGAGAGGCACAAATGGTTGAGAGTGTTGCATCAGGGAGTGAGGACACACTGCAGGGAGAGTGGTTGGATGTGCCATTGAGATGAAGAAGAGAGAGACAGAAAGTTCCTTGCCAATTTTGTGGTTGCCCATACACTATACAGAATAAGATATGGGCAACCATACTCTCAAAGGCTATGTTTCAACCCCAAATTTGCCATGATAAAAGGAGCCTCTCAAACTTTGTTCTCTAGGTCACGTTGTTATTCTGGCAACCCCTCAGTGGAAATACAGCTTTAATGTGTACGGTTGACCATACATTATGTTAAATATGTTTCTACGGTTACAAATGTACTAGGTAGGAATGTCATTGAGAAAGTTCACATATTTGTTATAGTGACTTTTGTCATATCGGCAGAAACTGTGATGAAGGAACCCCTGCAGGCTTCAGCACTGGATAAAGAGTTTACCCTTGTTATGTCATTCCAAAAGAGAACCATTATTTCTTTCTGTCCATGATTGCATCCTCTAAGGACCTGATTCCCACAGCTGTGGCTGAAAGGTCCCAATTCCCAGTTTCTGCCAAACCTCCAGGTAAGGAGGGGCTACATTATCAATTTTTGTCAGTCAGTCAGAAAGCTTTATTGATTGGCAATATGTGACTACAGCTTAATACAATACACATAAAAATAGATTCAACCATATATAACAGTAAAATAGTCTTAAAATTATGAAAGAATAAAATTCACAAGATAAATCAAACTCTCTCATATAATAAATAATATACATGCAGATAGAATTATTATCCACAATTCTTAACAAATTTCATCCTAATGTAGATGTTGCAGCAGAGCTAGGACAGATGCCTATCCTAGAAGCATGTAAATCAGAGTCTCTCTAATAATCACAAATCCTAATGAAAAAAGAGCTGATTTGGACATAAAATGCATGTGACCCAAGGGGATCCGAACAAAATTCATATTTGGAGACCCATAGGGGCAGGGTATTAGAAGATGCAGATAACTGCATGTAATCCAAAGAGGAAAAGAAAAGAAGATCTCCCTCTTTAATGTGGAAGTCTCAAATATAGAAAGAATTCCCTCAGGGCTAATGCTGTGTGGAATTTTCAAATTCTGGCAGAATGACATTTCACAGAATTTTTAAAATTTTGCTGACATTTCACTAGAAACAGAATGGTGGAATCCCATGGCAGAAAATGTGGAATGAGAGTTTCCACAACTTTTCTATGGAATTGTATTCCTGATCTCAATATTTTCCACAGAGAGGGTTGCAGAATGATTTTCAGTGGAAAAAAATGTTGTTCCAGATTTCAGTATTTTCCACAGAAATGGTTTAGGAATGATTTTCTGTGGAAAAATGCTGTTCTGTGGAACACTTTTCTGCAGAGTGCAGCAGGCAGAATTCTACAGAACAACCAGTGAAATTCTGGCAGAAATTCTGCCAGTGAAAATATAATTCTGCGTTAATTTCACTGGAAGAATTCCACATTCCGCACAGCACTACTTAGGGCTCAAACCTAACCCTGATAACAACAGCAACATATTTCAGTCAGTCAACATTTTTCCCAGATAGCTAAAATGTTTACCTTCCTAACTTTGTTAATAACATAGAAATAATCTGCAGGTTAATTAATAATAATAGTATCATTCGCTGTAAAAAGAAAACTAAGAAGATCCTCTGGGATATACATTAGATTTGTCGATGCTCTATTTATCCATGTAATGCATTCTTTTTCATAATGTGAACCTTTAAAAAGGATGGGATGCAAATTCTCTCTACCTCCAAAAGGACATAAATCAGGGCCTCAGAAGCATTAGACATGTGGCAAATCAAGCAAAGAGTACATTACTGGGAAAAATCTCAAACTTATAACACATATAAGCATTTCTCTTTCTAGGGTCCGAAACATGGTCCAGATAGAATCTATAGTCAAACTGAACCTCATTTACAGCATACAAGGGCGATAACTGGACCTTGAAAAAGCATCCAAGACCTCACCCTTGTTATAAATTTTAATTTTGTTCTTAATATATTTCTTGTATTTCAGACTAATGAAAATTCATTTTTTAAAGTAGTTGTGCAAATAAGATGATATTTTTCTAAAAAAGAATAAATATGTAGTAACTAAGGTGAGCTTCTACACCCCAAAACTTGACAGTATCAATTTCTTGTAAAGAAGGGTGAATTAAAATGGTCCCCTCACATTTTAATAGGCTACCTACTTAGTGTACTGTGTCAAATACCAGCATTCCCTTTGGTCATCACTTCTGTCCCATGTGAACACATTGTCTGAATAGGACAGGAAGAGCTTTCTACAGTACATACAAATGCCTTCAACAAACTGCTTCATTGGGCTGTGGATGTCAATCTCATAGCCAGAAGAAGTATGAACACTGGCATGCTCCTGCATAGACTGACTTGACTTACATTTGGTGTACTAACCGATAAAAGTTATTGCAGTTGATAATGGCAGAACTTCCCTGTAGAGGTTTTACTTTATTTGGCCACTAGGTTGAGACCTCCTTTCAAATGGTGAAGGAAACCAAGGTCACTTGTTACAGAATGTTACTTTGAAGATGCCCACTTTCTATGGTGAAAGAGGTGGTATTCCTTTAATTCCAGGCACAATTTCTGACTTTCCACTGCAACTGTCTTTTATCATCACAGATGAGTGGGTGTTAGACACTGTTGGGGAAGTCTGTCTAAAAAGTTTATGTCCCTTCCCACTTCAGCTATTCTTTAGTCTATAGTATTTGTAATTGTCCAACCTTGAGCAGAAGTACTTCAAACATGCATTTGTCAGTGCTGAATGTTTGCTTGCTGATATTGGCATTGGTAGTGCAGGAGTTAGAGAGATGGATAATAGGAATGGCAGTGAAGTATTAAAGTAATGCCAACCCCAACCCCCACGCTGCTGAGACAGACAGGCTTTGGGGTGTGCCTTTGGGTCATCAGCCATAACACTCATGCCATTTCACCTCACACCACCCTACAGACACCAACAGGTGTTACAGTGTGCCTTTCAGTCTTCAGCCCTTATGCTCACCCCATTCCATAAGAAAATAAGCTGAGATGGGTGCAGTATAGGAGAATGGAGTGAACATTAGGGCTGAAGACCCCAAGGCACACCTCGAGGCATGTCAGTGGCTGCAGGGTAGGGGTGGAATGGCGTGAGCATTACGGCTGACAACCCCAAGTCACACCCCTGACACCTATCAGTCTGTACAGGGTGGGCTTTATGGTTGGAAACTCTAAATCCCCAGCATTTGTTGGTATTTTTGCTCCAGATTTTCAACATGGGCTTTTTGGAACCCCACCTCATGAACAGTGGCAGTATCATCTTGTTACTCTTTCCCAAAAGATTTCGCACAGCGAGTGTGCCATTCGGTACCACAGGGTGAAAACACATTTTGGGCAGGATGTGAAAAATGACAGCTGTACTGTTCATGAGGAGATGTGAAGAAATGGCAATGTTGAAAATCTGGAGTGAAAATATTAAAAAGTGGTGAAGTTATGAGTCTGCATAGAAACTGTGCAACACACGCTCATAACACAGTCATTTCTTGGAATATTTTCATGAAATTTTCAACATGGCCTTTTTGGGACCTCCCTTCATGAACAGTGGCACTGTGATTTCATTAATTTGTCCTGAAAGTTGATTTTGCACAGCGACCATGCCATTCTGCACCACGGGTGCAAAAACACATTTTGGGAAGGATGCGAAAAATGACAGCTGTACTGTTCATAAGGGGGTGTGGAAAAATGGCAATTTTGGAAATTTTTCAACAAATTTGCAACAAGGGCTTTTTGGGACCCTACCTCATGAACAGTGGCACTGTCATTTTGTTAACTGGTCCCAAAAGGTGATTCTGTGCAGTGAGCACAAAATCACCTTTCTGGACTGAGAAATTAAAGGACAGTGACAATGTTCATGAGCTGGGGTTCCAAGAACCCCATATTTAAAGGTTGGGTCCAAAACTCCAAAAATTGGCTGAGATATCAACCTAAATTGGAAACCCCCCATTGACTGCCATTATAGGGCTTGCCATTATTTCTTCAGTTCCCAGTTGATCTTTGAAGAGTGCAGACGTGTTCCCAGTCCACAGAAGATCACTGTTCCCAACCTCCGGAGGTATGTATGGGTGAGAGGGGTGCAGGGAGGTGGAGTGCACAGAGGGAGGGTGCAGAATTGGAGAGGGGGCCTGCGGGAACAATGAGGGACAGTTTCCTTTTTTTAAGATTTAAAACAAAATACGTTGTGGGACTGTTTTCTTTTTTACAGGTGAAATATTACAGAATTAATTTTGGCACACTGGGGTGGGCTCCCAGTGTGCCAAAGTACTTGGGGGGAATCAGTGCTGACCCGGGGGTTGTGCACCCCAAGGTTAGCTGAGAACATAGGGGGTGGGGTCGTGCATCCAGCACTGGAAGTGGGCATTCTGGTGTTGGAAACATCACAGAAGTATTTCATGGCACACTGTGGTGGGCTCCAGTGTGCCACATTAATGGGGAGGGGGATAAAATGCTGACATGGGGATTGAGCACCCTGATGTCGGCAGCGATGGAGAACAGAAGATGCAGGTGGGTAGCAGCAGTGGGAGGGAGCTAATTTGCTTCCTACTGTGTGACTGGTTGGGAGGGAGGGGGGGACTGCCTCTGCAGTGATGAAACTGCCCCTGATTGCAGCATCAGATTTCCTGGAGGGTGTGGGGCAGGCAGCAGCAGTGGGAGGGAGATCATTTGTTGTCCTGTGCGACTGGTTGGGAGGGAGAGGGGACTGCCGCTGCAATGACAGAACTTCCCCTGATTGCAGCGGCCAGTTTCTTTCAAATGCGGCGCTCACTCTGAAACTGCTGTCATCAGCAGCTTCAGCATTAATTGGTGGCTAACAGACGCACCCTTCAATGCAATCACTGGATTGGCTACTACACTGCCACACCTCTGCAATGCTCTACTACCTCAATATGTTTCTTGTGCATTGCGCATGCAAGCAAACATAAAAATAAGATTCAAGCCTTCTGTTTGCAGGAGCAGTAGAAAAGAATCCAGGGTCTCATAACTGAAAAAGATCCCAATATTTATGGATCACTAAAATGTCTGCAAAGTGGTGAACCATATTGGATCTTAATGGTCTTGTAAAAACATTTGATATACAGAAACAGTATGATAGCCTTTTTGAGGGATATACTACCACTGTATGCAGTACCTCAACTGTACCTCAGAAAATGATATGTTCTGCTCCCTGTATCTGAAGAATATACATTTTCACATTACAGTAACACATTCCTTTCAATGATACTCAAGGTTCATGATAGAGTAGCAGTTGTACCTTGTTATTTGGACACTGCAAAGCTCAGAGGGCTTTCAGCAAATGTTTGTTAGAGATAGTTGCCCCCTTCATAGAATGGGAGTATCCTCATCTGAGTGACTGGCTGCTAAAAGTCAGTTCACCAAAGGAGATGCTAATGTGTGTGGACCTCACAGTTTACACTTTCAAAAACTTGCATTCCTCTTGAATCTATAGAAGTCTGTTTTCATCCCAACCAGAAAACAATGTTCTCTGTCAAAGAATTAGCTTCTGCACAAGCCAAAGCGTGTCTTCCACCCAGACTGAACGTCAGCCCTGATAGCCTTTCCTTGCCCTCTCAGGTGGGGCAGATGTACACAGCTTTAGACATTTCATGACTCTTGGGCATAATGGCTTCAACCACATCTGTATTTCCATACACATAGATTTATATGAAGCCTATTAAGTGATACCTCAAGGAATAGTTGCCTCAGAGGAAGGACTCCATGTGACACAAGGTACCAGTGAAGCCTGAGCTGGTGAGCACACTGCCTAAGTGACAGTAGAAATAGAATCTCAGAATGGGGATTCTCTTTCAACCACCTTATCTCAACCTCTGCCTGACTATCGATGCCTCACATGCAGGAACCCATCTTGGTTTGAAGTTGATGCACAGGAAGCAGTCCTGAAAGGAATCCTTTTTGCACGTCAGTGTTCTGGAGCACTGGCAAATCTTCTGGCTTGCCAGGCATTCTATCCACTAGTAGTGAACTTAATGGCTCTGGTGAAAACAAACAGCACCACTGCAGTTTCCTACCTTAACAAGCATGTTGATGCCAGGTAATCTAGACTCTGTCAGGAAGCACTAATGCTGTGGTAACTAGCTTTTTCCATCTACCTCTAGCCATCCATATGGCAGGTAAATTCAATTATCTGGTACAAAGACTCAACCACCTGAATACCATCACTCATAGATGCATAGATACATAGACAGTGTCGGCAGATAAGGGCCTATGGCCCACCCAGTCTGCCCATTTGAGCTTGTAAGTTCATTTACGTTTTCCTAGAAGTCTGTTGCCCCTTACCCCTGACCTCCAGAATTCCTTTATGTCTATCCCATGCATTCTTAAATCCAGTGATTGTTTCAGCCCCCACCACTTCCTCTGGCAGGGTGTTCCACTTGTCCACCACCCGTTCTGTGAAGAAATTCTTCCTCATATTTCCTCTGAATCGTCCTCCCTCCAACTTCATCCCATGCCCTCTAGTCCGGGAAAATCTTTTTTGCTTAAAAATAGTGTATTCCTGAACCCTGTTCCTCCCTGTAAGATACTTGTATGTCTCTATCATATCCCTCTCTCCTCCTCTCCTCCAGGGAGTACATGTTCAGTTCCTTCAACCTGTCTTCATAGGACTTGTGATGCAATCCATGCACCATCTTTGTTGCCCTCCTCTGAACCTTCTACCCTGTCTATGTCCTTACATAGGTAAGGTCTCCAGAACTGTACACTGTACTCCAGGTGGGGCCTCACTAGTGTCTTGTATAGTGGAATTATGACCTCCCTTTTCCCCCTGGTGATGCCCCTGCCTATGCATCCCAGCATCCTATTTGCTTTACCTGCTGCCTTGTCACACTGTTTTCCTACCTTGAGGTCATCAGAGATGATAACCCCAAGATCCCTTTCCTGCTTGCTGCATGCTATATCCTCACCCTCCAACTGATATATTGTGCCAGGGTTTTTGTGTCCCATATGCATTATCTTGCCCTTCTTTGCATTGAATTTCAACTGCCAAACCCCTGACCATTCAAGTTTCTGCAGGTCCCTTCTCATTCTGTCTACACCCTCTGGTGTGTCTACTCTGTTACAGAGCTTTGTGTCATCAGCAAATAGTGAAATTCTGCCTTCTAGGTCCTGTGCAATGTCACCGATGAAGATGTTGAATAGGACCGGTCCCAGACTAATCCCTGTGGTACCCCACTGGTCAGTCTTCCCTCTGTGGAGTGACAGCCATTTACCACCACCCTCTGTGTCCTGCCACCCAGCCAGTTACCTACCCACCACACTACTGTCCTGCTCACACCCGTATTCCCCAGTCTGTGTAATAGTCTTCTATGTGGCACAGTGTCAAAGGCATTGCTGAAGTCCAGATAGGCCATGTCCACTGCCCTCCCCTGATCCACCTCCCTAGTCACCCAGTCAAAAAATTAAATGAAGTTTGTCTGAAATGACCTCCCCCTGGTGAAACCATCCTGCCTTGGGTCCTGTAGTCCACTGACAACCAGATGTTCCACCAATCTCTCCTTCAGTAGTGCTTCCATGATCTTCCCCACTACCAAGGTGAGGCTGACTGGTCTGTAGTTCTCCACTTCCTCTTTGTTCCCACTTTTGTATAAGGGGACTACATCTGCTGTCCTCCAGTCTTTGGGTACCTCTCCTGTTTCCAGTGATCAGCTAAACAGGATAGCCAGAGGTTCAGCCACCACCTCTCTTAGTTCTTTAAGGACCCTGGGGTGCACCCCGTCTGGCCCCATTGCTTTATCAACTCTTATTACTTACAGTTCCTTCAGAACCCTTTCTCGTGTAAAGGGACTTGTGTCCATTTCTGCACCATTCTCACCCTTTGTACTCCCTTCAGACCCATTACCCTCCTCTTCCTCAGTAAAGACTGAGCAGAAATACCTGTTCAATATGTCAGCTTTACTGTTGTCATCCTCCACGCAGCTCCCATCCTCCCCTTCAGTCTCACTATCCCTCCCTTTGTCTTTCTTTTTTTTCACTTATGTACCTGTAAAGGTTTTGTCCCTCTACCCACTGATTTTGCAATGTGTTCTTCTGTCTGAGCTTTGGCTTCCTTACTGACCTCCCTGCCTCCTTTGCTTCTCCTGGTACTTCTCCCTATCCCTTCTGCCTGTGTATTTTGTATTGCCTGAATGCAATCTTTTTGGCTTTCACTTTCTTTGCTACCTCTTTGGAAAACCATAATGGTCTCCTCTTCCTTTTCCTCTTGATAACCTGCTTAATGCACAATTCTGTTGTTCTTGTAATCCCCATTTTAAATACTGCCCACTGTTCCTCAACTCCTGATTCCTATCCCATTCCCCTTAATGCCTCTTTCAAGTATCTCCCCATTTTCCCAAAGTCTGCCCCACTAAAATCCAGGATACGTGTTTTTGTGTGGTTTGGTTCTGCTCTTTCTGTGATTTCAAACCACAATGACTGGAGGTCACTGTTCCCCAGGTGCTCCCCCACTGTTACCCCTAACACGCTGTCCCTGTTTGTGAGCACAAGGTCCAGTATTGCCTTCTGCCAAGTTGGTTCCATGACCAGTTGCTTGGGGAAGGCACCCTGAAGGGAGTCCAGGATAAATCTGCACCTAGTTGATGCTGCTGCTGGGATGTTCCAGTCCACATCTGGAATATTGAAGTCTCCAACCAGTACTACCTCACCCTTGTCTGCCATCCTTTGGATGGCTAGCATCAGCTCCCTATCTGTTTCTTCCTCCTGGGCTGGTGGTCTATAGACCACACCTGTGCGGATGGCTGGCCCCATTTTCCTTTCCAGCTTAACCCACAGTATAGCTCCCCCATTTTGTTCCTCCTGGTTCTCTGTGGCCATTATGTCATTTTTCACATACAGTGCCACTCCTCCTCCTCCTCCTCCTCCTCCCTTCTTGCCTGCCCTGTCTCTTCTGAATATGTTGTAGCCAGGTATGGCCATCTCCCTGTCGTGGTTATCATTACACCAGGTTTCAGTGATGGCCACAATGTCCAGGTCTGACTGCACCATGACAGCCTCCAGATCTTCCATCTTGTTGCTTAGGCTCCTGGCATTTGCACATGGCTTCCATGATTTGACCTCCTAGACTGTTTCACTGTTCTACTCCAGCCCCTTCCTTGGTTGTCCTTTATCCCTGGTTCTCCTTGCTGTCTGCCCTTCTGCTGAATTTTGCCCCTTTTCTGCCTATCCACCTCTTGGTCGCTAATCTCCATTTTTTGCACACTGCTTTGTAGAGATAGCCACTCCTCTGGTTCACTAGTTCAACTGCTAGCTGTGGGGGTGAGCAAGTAGGTACCCTCCTTGCTGGCCTGCCACTCCCCTTTGCTAGTTTAAATGCTTGTCAATGTTGCACTGAAACTTATCATTAAGTGCTTGGATTCCCCTCCAGGATAGATGCAGACCGTCAGGCTTGAACAAACCTCCATCCCTCCAGGTGGGTCCCCAGTCACCAATGAATCCAAGCCCTTCCTCACAGCACCAGTTCTTCAACCATGAGTTAAAGTTCCTTGTGCATGCACCCCATGCTCTCCCTTGCCTCTCGTAGGTAGTACTTCTCAGAAAGTGACAGAAGTAGCTACTTGCTTGAGACCCCTCCCCAATTTCCTAAACTCTTCCTGAACTTCCTTTGGCTCCCCATTTGCCAGGTCATTAGTACCTAGGTGGATAATGACATCCAGCTCACCCTCCTGTCTAGCCTTCCCAGTGATCCCCAGGATCTTCCTTCCATCCCTCCATGCCGTGGCGCCTGGTAGGCACCTCACCTCCCTGTCCTCCCCCTCCTGTGTTCCTAGCTGTATCCCACTTATGATGGAGTCCCCCACCAGGATTCGCTTCCTCTTCCTCCTCTGGGGTCCACTTCTTTCCCCGCTGAGGTCACCTCCTTGGCTAACCTCCATGTTCTTTCCTTCCACTTCTCTGGGTACTTCTATTTGGTTGTCCCCATTTGCCAGTGTGGCATATGAGTTCTTGAGTGGACTAGGATCTGGGAAGTGCCTCTGCCTGATCACTCTAACCTGCCCTGAGTCCACTGTCATCCAAGTGCTCCTCGTTCTCGGCATCCTTTGAGGCAGTTGCATTGGACTGGGTGGTCTCTGGATAGGGGTGATGGTACTCCTGACCCAGTTTACTTCCACTCCGAGTCCGGCTAACTCATCCCACAGTCCAGAGAGATGCATGCAGATAGGGTAGCACTTCAGTGTCCAGAAGGTCTGCCTGAATATGGCTGCCCCACAGCCACTGCATTGCACCACTCCCCACATTATACTGCAATGATACTGCTATTCCACTACTTGTCTCCTACTGAAGCTCTCCTAATTCCCTTTTTATTAATTTACTGTCCTAAAAATCCTGCCACTGATCCTCAGTTAATTTTCTTTTTAAAAAAAAGAAAATAAACCAATAAATAAATGAGTCAAAACACTTGTCGGGCTGAGGGTGGACTTCTTCCCCCTTATGCCCCTCCTACTCTACACCCCTTACTATACCCTGTGTTTGGCTCCTGTCAATCAGATTTAACAGGGTATATAATTAAGAGTTGGGGGAAGGGGAGGGGGGGAAATTTGCATCAATTAAAGGCAGCACAGAAATACACCACCACTATGTTTTAAATGTTCAAAAGTCCAAAAACAATTCTAAGTAAAGACAACAAAGAAAGTACAGTGTCACTAAAAGCCCACAATCTAAGTTTAAAAGAAAAATCGCAATTACCAGTTACTGTAAAGCACTGAATTGAATATGTTTCCTTCCTCTTCTGGCTTTCTCATTAGTCCTCTCTAAACCATGTTCAAGACATCATCTTCAAGGAGTGTATAACTCCCTAAATAAATCTGTGTGCATCTTAGGAAAACAGACATCTTTCTCAGTTCTATACAGGGCTGCCAGAAAGAGGAATTAAGGGAACAGACACTCTTACAGTTCAAGTAAAAAGGAGGGCACATAAACCGGTAACATGCTCTCAATTATGCAAAGTCTTGAAGTTTACTGCTAGTAGTACATATGATTCTCTGGTGTGTCTTACTCTACATTTCGTCCTATATTTTCAAGATTCATCAGGAGATCACCTTTTAATATCTGTGACAAAATATGTAAATTATTAAAACTGCATTCTAATAATAACTGATAATAAAAAATATATACAACAATGGTATAAGATCCTGATACACATTTAGCCACACTTGTGCTAACATCCAAAATATTGTTCCTTCATTATTCAGTTCCTACAAATGCCAAAAAAAAATTATATATTTCTTTACATTGTTTTACTTATTACTCCATACAGCTGCTACACATATTGCAATGCTTTTCTCCTCAGCTTCATGAGCACACACCACAACCACGCTCTCACCTGGTACAGCATGCACTTAATCAGGGCCAAGCCCAATTGACCCTCTGACCAATTTCAAAGTGTAAATCAGTCCTACCTGACTGCCACAAAGTAAAACTGATATTGTTACTTATTATGGCCTTCACGACAGCTCCTGTATTCTTAAAAATCCTGCATAAAGTATTTTTATTTTCATCCATTTCATGTCTCTGATATGTATTTCATACGGGATGATGTCCCTGTGACATTTGTGAGGATGTTGGTAGGATCAACAACTTATTACAGCAATACTCGGCTTGTGGAGTGATTTAAGGTTTGACTGCACACTGGCTCAGTTGTGTGATGGCAACATGTTGTACTGTCACCCTGAGAGATTACAATTTATGAGCAAGCCCCAGAATGGCATACAAGACCTAGATATAATTAAGTACTTTATTTATTTAGTTTTTGTTGACCGGGTAAGTGCACTAGACTAATTCTGCCTATTTTCAGGCATGACCCAGGGGAGGGGGCTACAGATCAATGCCAACTGACCTTGAACCAGATTTTAACTGTTGGTGGCATTTTTTAGTGGGGGGGGGATTTGGCCAGGGCACCGGGGAAATTCCCCTATTCTTTTAGAGAAATGCCATGTTATCTTTTAACATCCACCTGAACTACCACCAGAACAGGCAGATGGGACCTAGGTTTAACATCTCATCTGAAAGACAGCACCTCAGGAGAGCAGCACCCCCCTCATACTTCACTACCATGTCAGTATTGGAATATTAACCCAAGTGTCTGATGCAGGGATAGAACCCACAGCCTGCTGATTTCCCAGCTTCAAAGGCGAGTGTGTTACCTGCTGAGCCACTGACACAGTTTATGCAGGTAGGGTATTCACATCTCAGGGAAGAAGGGATATTTGTTGATCCACTGCTGGGCAATCCAAAACAGGCATTGTCATTGTCTATGGAGGCAGCCTCACACATATTCTCTCATCTGGAGGAACAGGACAGCTGAGGCCACCTTGATTGCCAGGGTGGGTGATGGGACACCAGAGGGAGTCTGGAGACAGAATTATAATATGATATGACCTGGAAAAAGTATGGGACTTCTAAAAAGATAACTTTGTTATTTTACATTAAGGGTTGTGAAGAATGTGAAAAAAGGAAGTTAATTTCAAAGTTAGGGTTTAAAAGCTTATGACAGATTCCCAACACTGCATAAATACCACATTGCAGGTGATACAGTATTCTAAGTAATAGTTTATAATAGTATTATCTAAGTGCTATATGTTATGGTACTATACACATTATTAGCACATATATTTTGGCTTGTAAGAAATGGTGTGAATGTGGGTCACAATTATTTAAGCCCTAACTTTGCATATCTGGTATAAGCAGGTAAAAACACGCAATAGGCTGTGTTTTCAGTGGGAGATAATTAGCAGTCCATCTGGCATTTTCAGTGTAAGCAGGCTTCATATAGAGCCAAAACATCTGCTTTCTTTGCAGCAGGGTATTCAGAAGAGATTCTCTGGCAAGCAAGTAAGGATAGAATTGGGACACAAAGGAACACTAGAAATTAAAACTATGAGAAGTACATAATGTTTACTGCTGCAGTTGGGCAGAGACTGCAGCCTTCTTGCAGTAGCTCTAAAAACAAGCTACTGGACTCTCACCATGGAATGCTTCCATTTTGGAGTTTTGGAAGGATCCTTCTGCAACCCCAAAACAGTGCGTTCCCCTCCCCTCCCCTGCAGGCACATTATTTTGGAATGCAGACCCCCGCTACTGAGCTGCTCTCTCAATCGCTTCCCCTGCTACTCCTTGCCATTCAGTATGTATTTTTTTATATTTTAGTCAGTAATGAGTGGAGAGAGAGAGAGCACTTTCTCTTATAAGTTACAACGTCTCTCTCTCTCTCTCTCCCTCCTTCCCACTCTTTCTCTCTCTCTCTCTCCCCCTCCCTACCTCTCTCCAGTGCTTCATGTAACACAACAGCAGTTAACAGAGAGGACAGGGAAGGCAGTTTCAGTTATCCATTGCTCTGCACTGTTGTCTGCTTCTCTCAGTCTGGGTTTTGTGTTGGTAGCACTGAGGAATCCACTGTAGTCAAGAACAAGCATTTGTCAATGCGGAAAGTTTGCATGCTGGCATTGGCAGTGGTAGTGTAGAAGTTACAGAGCTGCATAATAGGAATGGCAGTGAAGTACTGAACTGAAGCCAACCCCACCACCACCCTGCAGAGAGTGACAGGCATTGGGGTGTGCCTTTGGGTCATCAGGCATAACGACCACGCCATTTCACCACACCCCACCCTGCAGACACTGACAAGTGTCACGGTGTTCCATAGGGTCTTTGGCCCTTATGGGCACCCATTCCATTCTGAAATATAGGAGAATGGGGTGAACTTTGGGGCCAAAGATTCAAAGCATACCTCGATGCCTCTCACTGGCTGCAGGGTGTGGAATGGTATGAGCATTACAGGCAAGAATTCCAAGTCACACCCTGATGCCTGTCATTCTCTACAGGGTTGGGCGTTATGGTTGGAAACCCTAATACCTCAGGCATTCGTTGGTATTTTCACTCCAAATTTTCAACATGGTTTTTTTGTGACCCCACCTCATGAACAGTGGCAATATCAGTTTGTTAGCCAAAGCTGCTTATGCACAGCGACTACGGCATTTAGCACCACAGGTGCAAAAACATTCCGAACAGGATGTAAAAAATGACAGCTGTACTGTTCATGGGGAGGTGTAAAAAATGGCAATGTTGCAAATGTGCAGTAAAAATATTAAAAAAACTGGTGAAGTCACGAGTGTACATAAAAACTGTGCAACGCACACCCGTAATATAATTAGGTTGGGGATTTTTTACAGCAGATTGTCAACTCAGGCATTTCGTGCCTCCGATCATGAACAGTGTCACTGTGATTTTCTTTATCTGTCCCGAACAATGATTTCCCACAGTGACCACGCATCTCTGCGCTGAAAGTGTGAAAACACACTTCAGCCATGTTGTGAAAAATGACAGCTGTACTGTTCATAAGGAAGTGTGGAAAATTGCCACTGGTGAAAATCTGGACTGAAAATATTACAAAGTCATGAACTTACGAGGGTGCCCGGAAACTGCACAATGCTCACTCATAACACAGTCATTTTATGGACTTTTGTCACCAAATTTTCAACATAGCCATTTTAAGACCTCTGCTCATGAACAGTGTAACTGTGATTTTCATAATCTGTCCCAAACATTGCTTTCGCACACCAAAAGCACCATTGTGCGTTACATGTGTAAAAACACATTTTGGGCGACATATGAAAAATGACAGCTGTACTGTTCATAAGGAAGTGTAATAAAATGGCAATGTTGAAAATCTGGAGTGAAAATATTAAATTCGTAAACTTACGAGCATGCATAGGAACTGCACAACGCACGCTCGTAAAACAGTCATTTTAAGGAATTTTTTCACTAAATTTTCAACATAGCCATTTTAAGACCTCTGCTCATGAACAGTGTCACTGTGATTTTCTTAATTTGTCCCATACATTGATTTGCATCGACTGCGCCATTGTATTGCTACATGAAGTGGAAACACATTTCGGAAAGATTGAAAAATGACAGCTGTACTGCTCATAAGGAGGTATGGTAAAATGGCAATGTTGAAAATCTGGAGAAAATATTGAAAATTGCGAACTACGAGCGCATAGGAACTGCACTACAACGACGTCAGAAAATAGTCATTTTAGGAATTTTTCACCAGATTTTCAATATAGCCATTTTAAGACTTTTGCTCATGAACAGTATCACTGTGATTTTCTTAATTTGTTCTGTACATTGATTTAGCACACAACTGCGTCATTATGCTACATGGGTGGAAACACGTTTTTGGGTGAGATGTGAAAATGACAGCTGTACTACTCATAAGAAGGTGTGGTAAATTGGCAGTGTTGAAAATCTGGGTGAAAATATCGAAAATTCAGCGAACTTACGGCGTCTTGTGAACTGGCATAGCAGCATAGTAAAACAGTCATTTTGAATTTTTCTCACCAAATTTTCAAAATAGGCTATGAGAGCCCACCTTATGAACACTGGCAGTGTCATTTTGTTAATCAGTCCTGAAAGGTGATTTCACACAGTGACTGAAATCACCCTTCAGGCCGATATTAACGCCATGACAGTGACAACATTCATGAAAAGGGTCCAAAAATCCCATGTTGAAAATTTGGTGCAAAAATTCCAAAGATTCCCAAGATATGAAGAAGTTGAAAAAACCCTATCTATCCCATTATACAGCTTAACGGCATTTCCTCAGTTCGTAGTCGGCTTTGAAGAGTGCAGACGCGTTCCCAGTCCACCGAAGATCATCGCGCCGGACTCCGGAGGTAAGTATGGGGTGTGGGGGGGTGTGGGGTGGCAGGGAGCTCAGTGAGTGGGTGCGGGTTGTGGAGGGGCAGAGAGACTGCGTGGGACCGTTTCTTCTTTACAGGTTTTTTTTTTTTAAATGACGACGCAGGACGTTTGCCACGCTGGGGTGGGCTCCCAGCATGGCACAAGGACGGCTGGTTGGGGGGAGCCGACGGGGATTAGGCACCCCATCGGCCATAGCATCTATTGCCACACTGGAGTGGGCCTCAGCGTGGCACCCTGTACTCAGGGGGAGGACAGTGGAGCCGACAGGGGATTGGGCATCCCTGTCGGCTATACCATGAGTTGCCACACTGGGGTGGGCACCCAGCATGGCATGTGGAAGGCTTTGGGGGAGAGCACAGCACAGCCGACAGGGGATTGGGCACCTCCGTCGGCTATACAGTGTGTGTGTGGGGGGGCAGCACGCAGTATGCGTGCGTGTGTTTGTGTGTGTGTGTGTGTGTATAGGGGGAGCTGCGCATGAGCAGGCGATATCTGATCGCTACTCACTGAAGCATAGTTCCCGCTTTCAACTGTACGCCACTGCATTTTGGAGCTGTCATAGACAGCTCCAACATGCATTGGAGGACTGGGGCCATGCCTGCCAACACACTGACTGAATAGGAAGAGGGGCTGACACACCTCCGAAAACTCGGATGATGGCACTATGTTTCTTGCACATGTGTGCAAGCAAACATAAAAATGTCATAGCTGCCACCACAAACAAGGTTAACTTTGTTAATACTGTGGTGTTGGGAATATGCTGTAGTGAACATTATGTACAGCTAGTAGGCTCTCTGTCTCAAATTTAAATGTCAGACACACCTTCACATTGAAAATTCCGTCCTCGAATAACCGTATTCTGTAAATCCCTAGGAAGCAGGAACTACTTCATTTCTCCCTACATTTTCAGCTCTTTCCTATTAGTAATCTTACACTCAATTCCCTGAGTTTTTTTTTCATAAGTATAACGTCTCTGAGTTCTAGTTGAGAGGGTCAGAATACTGACACCAACAGGCTGAAGGAGCAGAACTGAAATAAACACATGAAGCTCAAACATTCAGAAACATATGGAAAATGTGGTGTTTTGCAGTTCAAAAACAAAACCTCACTTTTGTACGGGCTCGCATCTTTCATTGGGCGGTGATGTTGTTGGAATAATTTCTTTTTATGGGGGGTATTTGAGTTTCTTGCCTCATTCTCCAGGGTTGTCCATCCTGGGCATCCACTTATTCTACCAGGTCATGCCTGAAAATAGTCATCTTATTGTCTACTGTACCTACTCAGTAATCAAAAATCAAATAAATAAATTCTGGTTCCTGAGATGGTTTGTATGTAACTTGCATTACGCAAGTTGCAGATCTGAGTGCAAGTCAGTTTCAGCTCCCTGCACCAACCCCCCAAAAATCATGCCATACCTTTCTGAACAAATGCAAATTCCCAGGAACTGTAAAAGTAAATACAACTAAAGTATATCAATATTAATAGACTAGAATGGTGATGTTTGTTGATTGTTCCCATTTCATCAGAAATTACACCCCTGTTGACTCGCGATGTGTGTTTCTAACACAGTCGTATTTTTTTTTTTTTTTTTTATCCAGCAATCAGAGATGCTTCTAATTTGGTCTAGATCTTCCTCCCTCCTATCTTCAGGGAAGACAGAGTAGGTAGACACGGCAGTGGGTGTGCAATCTACATGCAGGACACCCTTATAAGTCATGCACTCCCTGCTCTCAAGCTTGACTATGGCACCCAAACCCTCACTCTAAAAATGACCCCTGAGCCAGCCAGGGGCCCACTCTTCCTCACGGTCTCCTACATACTCCTGAGGAAGCAGAACCTAGTGGTCCAGTCTCTCATTGACTACCTCACTTCCCTATCACACAAAGCTGAGCAACTCATCCTAGGTGATCTTAACATCAATTGGCTTGGTATCACTGCCTCCCATATCAGGGACTCCTTCCCTGCCCTGGACATGTCCCAGTTAGTCACTCAGCCCACTAGATTCAATTGGACAAATGGCTCCAGCACCCTCCTAGATGTAATACTATCGAACTGCCCTCATAAAATCTGGGATATCAACGTCCTCCCCAACTCACTTAGTAATCACTCTCCTGTCCTCTGTCTCTGGTCATCCTCCATACTGAAGCCTGTGACCCAGGCCACCTTGTGCCAATGCCTATACCCCGGGGGTCTCAGAAAGCTAAAATTGCATGTAGCATAGTTGGACTGATCCCCCATCTGACACCCACCTGATATTGACTCTGCTCTAGACCTCTTCACTAATGCCTTTAGAAAGGCCTGTGACCTTTTCACCCCCCACACCAGAATTCATACTAAAAAACAAAATGCCACATGCATCTCAGCATCCCTTATCCAGAAACTTAAGTATAGGGATAATCTATGGTACATCACTATTGAATCAGGCAAGTTGGCTGATAGACAAGCCTACAACACGGCATGTAATAAGTGCACCTGGGCCATTAGACGGGCCAAGGCAGAACACTATCAGACCACCCTCGCATCCACCTGGGGTTCTGCCTGGACCTTCTAGGACAGCATGAAAGATTCTAATGAGAAGACTCGCTCCCCCCCCCACTGCCCCAGCTCTCCACTGATGGTACCGTCACCACAGACCCACCTTACATAGCTGATTGCCTCAATACTGCCTACTCTGACCTAAGCTCTGTCCTCCCCAATAACTTTTTTGACCCAATCCCTGCCTCTATATCCCCTGCCTTGGATTGCCCTCCTTTCAACCTGCACACTATATCTCTCCACGAATCCAGGCCACACCTCCTAAAAGCCCTTGGAAGCAACAACCCCAGCTGTGACCCCCTGGACTCCAGGATCCTCCAACTGGTCTTTAATGTTGTCCTAGTCCCCCTTACAGACCTACTAAACCAGTTTCTGTGCTTTGGTTAGTTTCCCAGTGATTGGAAATCAGTCAAAATCACCCCTATACATAAGAGTGGGGATTGGTTCATACCAAACAACTACCTGCCAATCTTCATCCTCCCCCTGCTCTATAAAGCCCTAGAAAAAATAGTGTCTATTCAACTCTCTGAGTACCTGGCCAAATATGATATAATGTGCCCAGAACGACATGGTTTCTGCCCAGGACACAGTACCACTATTGCTCTCCTGGAGTTCTCTCAATACCTGCACTCTGCTCTTGACTCCGACAACCTTGCCTGTGCAGTGTTCATAGACCTCTCCAAGGCTTTAGGCAATGTTTGTCACACCCTCCTGCTCGACTCTCAGAATCAACTCGGCTTTTCCACTGGTCCCTTTTCCTGGTTCTCCAGCTACCTCTCTGCTAGATCCCAGCATGTGAAGATTGATGACTCCCTGTCTAATACCCAGCCCATTCATTCTGGGGTACCCCAGGGCTCCATTCTGGGTCCTGTACTTTTCAGCCTCTACCTCAACACACTCCCCAGCTCCTGCAAAGGAAAATTGCTCCTCTATACCAATGATGCGGTTCTCTTTGCCTCCCACCCTGATCCCTCTTCTCTCCAGGTATCCCTCCAGCACACTTACAACCAAGCAGAAAAGTGGTACCTTGACCACCGTCTTGTCATTAACCTAAAGAAGACCAAGTCAATGCTCTTCTCCCATCACCAAATCAAGTCCAAAAATGCTACTCTCTTCATTCTCCCCAGCACTCTGCACCCACTGGAGCAAGTGACCTCTTATAAATAACTAGGCATCACTTTTGACTCAGCTCTCATCTTCCATACCCAAATCAATGCCCTATCCTCTGCTATAAACTCTCAGACAGGCCTACTATACCATCATAGAGAATGCCTCCCCCAAGCTTCCCTCCGGTTGGCCATCACCTCCTCCATCCTGTCACTAGTGGACTATGGCTTGCCCATTTACTCTGCGGCAGACAATACCACCCTGACTAAAATCCATCTCTCAATCAATAAGGCCTGCAGGCTCCTGACTGGAGCCCCTAACCACACACACACTTGCCTGCTCTTCTCCACCACCAACCTGCTTACCGCTCACCTTTATTACTTGGTATTACTTGGTATGAAAGAACAGAAGAAGGCCAGAGCCCATCGAGACTGTTCCCCACACTATGTGGGACATTATTTATCTATAATCCCTCAACCAAAGATCTAATTTGTTTTTAAAGACAGTGGCACTAGTTGCCTCTACCAATTCTTCTGGCAAGGTGTTCCATACAATGGATGCTCTCGTTGGAAAAAAGTTCCCCTTTTGCTGGTTTTATAAGTTTTTACTTCAAGCTCTTTATTATGCAGTCTCAGAACATGTCTCCTTTTAGAGAGCATTAGACCACATTTTTCCATTAGATTTGGTGAATTTATCAAATTAAAAATCATAAGCATACCACCTCTTAATCTTCTAGTTTGAAGAAAGAAGAGACCAGTAGCTTTTAATCTGTTCTGATAATCCAAGTTTGTTAATCTTGGAATCATTCTAGTTACTCTCCTTTGAACCTGTTCAAAAATTGCTATCTCTTTTTTTTTTTGTTTGGATTACAGAAAGGGGAGCCATAGTCTAGATATGGTCTACTGTATGCCTTATACAATGGAATAAGGCATTGTTCAGTGCGATTAACAAAAGTGTGTTTTATTTGCCTCAAAAGTCTGTTGGTCATGCAAGCAGTTCTAACACAGTGATCATTTGATGAAAGTTTATTATTGACATATATCCCTAAATCTTTTTCACAATTTGATGAGTGAAGTGGTAGTCCATTTATATAATATATCGTTTTTGGATTATTTATACCGAAATGCACTACTAAACATTTGTCTTGATTAAACTGCATATGATTTTCTTTTGCCCAAAGTGTTAATTTTTCCAAATCCTTCTTTAATGCAGAAATATTTTCTTGATTATTAACCTTGCCCCCCAATTTAGTATCATCTGCAAATTTAACCATGAAGATATTTGGCCCTGTTTGTAAATCACTGATAAAGAGATTAAACAATTTTGGTCCCAAGACCGACCCCCGTGGTACACCACTTGTCACACTACCCGAATCAGACAAGATATCATTAATTCTGACTCTCTGAGAATGATTTGTCAACCAGTTTAAAGTCCAGTTGACAATATCAGGTGACAAACCTAGATTGTGCATTTTAGTAATGAGTTTTTCATGTGAGACTTTATTGAAAGCTCTACTAAAGTCCAAAAGAATTATATCAGTAGGGATATCCACATCTAGTAGAGTACTTATATTATTGTAAAAAGATATCAGACTGGTGGTGCAGAAATACTTGGGAGTAAACCCATGCTGATTTGAATCATAAATTCTTAATTTTTTACAGTCTTGATCTATTAGAGGCTTCATTACTCATTCCATTAATTTACCAGCCACTGAGGTCAGGCTAATTGGATGGTAATTTTGCACAGAACCTCTATTGCCTTTTTTAAATATGGGAGTAACTATTGCTGAACGCCAATCATTTGGTGAAATGCTTTCTTGTAAGGATTTGTTGAAGATAATTGACAAAGGTATACAAATATTTATAGAGGTTTCGATCAGAAACCATGGATGAATACCATCTGGGCTTGGACTAGTATTTATTTTTAGTTTTTTGATAGCCTGTATAATGTCAGTTGGATAGAACCTATGATAATCTACGTGGTGAACTTTAAATGTACTAATAGGTGATTTTTGAGAGAAGACAGAACAAAAGTACTTATTAAAGAGATTTGAGGTTTCTATATCAGATAGAGAAGAGCCATTGGTTATAATGGGACCAATGGTCCTTGATACACCTTTTTTACTATTTATATAGGAGAAACGAGATTTGTGACAGTCTTTTGTGAGCTAGTTTAAATTCTAGCTTATTTTTGCCAATTTAATAGAATTTTTTTAAGTTTTTCACAGATAGCCTGTATTCATGTAATAGAGTAGTTTTAAATGGAACAGAACTATTCTTAAGTTTCCTAAAAAGTTGAATTTTTATTTTAATCTGATTTTTAATTGTCTTGTTGAACCAAGGGGGAATTTGTCCTTTATTATTAAATTTCCTCTTAGATGGGATAAAGGTATTTTCCAAATAATGTGCAATGTTTTTAAAAAAGTCCCAAGCTTGTTGTGCTGTACAATTAAGAAGATTAGATTCCCAGTTTACGTTTTGTAAGTATTCATTGATTTTAGAAAAATTTGCTTTATTATAATTTTTTGTACTGTATAACTTCCTTTGTGTAGTTTTAAACTGTTGAATTTCAAAAATAATAGATGAATGATCACTGGTCCCAAGTGGATCCCAAGTTTGTAAATTGCTAATTTGTTGCTCTATGTTAGTAAATAATAGATCCAAAATATTAGGACCTCGAGTGGGTTCAGTAACAAGTTGTTGTAATCCAGTACTAACTACCACATCTATTAGTCCTTTCTCAGCATAGGACTGTCCTGGGAATGAGTCCCAGTTAATATGAGGGAGGATAAAGTCACCAAATATTGCAGTATCTTGAGATTCTGAAAAATGTGTAATTTCTTTAAACATATCAGTTGTGTAATCTGAATTTGCAGATGGAGGTCGATAGATGTTACCAATAGTTATATAGGACTGCTCCTTCAATAGGATTTTAACACATATACTTTCCAAAGGAAAGGGAGAACACACTTCAAAAGAAGGAATATCATTTTGTATGTACATAAAAACTCCACCACCTTGCTTATCTAACCTGATTTTATGATGTAACTTATAACCTTGAATTTCTCTGAGGATCACCTGCATTACCAGACCTGCCTACTTGCCAAAACATCTCTTCTAGGGCTCTCCCCCCCCCCGGGTCTCTGCTTCCCTATGGTATACTTCCTTGGTGGTTGCCACCCATTGCTTTATCAAGACCACCTTTCTGGTGCCCAGAACCAAGACCTCTCTAGCCCAGAGGTCCTTCTATTACTGAGCCCCTGCTTGGTTCAACTCCCTCCCACCCTGCATCACTGACATTACCAAAACTGGTCCCTTCAAAATCGCCTTCCGGAACCATCTTCTAGATGCTCATTGTTGTAGATGCACCTAATTAATCCCACTGTGGTGTCCTCCTGTCAGGCACCTCTGACTTGACAACATCCTCTGGACAGCCTATCCTCTCTTCCTCCCTCTCTCCCCCACTCCCCATCCCAACCTTCACCCACTCTAGGCATTATCTAGGTATATCCAGGGCTGTACCCCCTATGTAACCCTTGGGTGCCTTGTATGTCACTGTAACCTATTATAAATAACATTATGCAACCTATGTGTACTCTATTTTTAATGTTTCTGCACCTATATTGTTCTCACTGTTGTAACCACACTATGTAACTCTGTCTACCCTCCTTCTGATGACGTGCCTTTGTAAATGAGTCCATTACTCAAAGGTTGCAAATCCAACTTTTCTAATCAATAAATAAATAAATCTAACTCATGAACTAACCTTTGTGTCTTACTGTATGTTTTACATTTTGTAGCCACCGCCATTCTTCATTGAATGTAGCAATACCAGACAGAGTATGTACCTCAGATTATACCCACTCTCATCTGTCAACAAGGACTGGCTTAGTCTAAATAATGGGATGAGATCCAGTATTTATTGATCTTATCTGGAGAAATTTGATTTAAGCCTCAGTTTGCAGTCTCCTGATCTGAGTACTCTCCTTTAGTTTTTCCTAAGTCTATAACTCATAGGTATGGTGACTAGAGATGCAGCAAATTTAAAATCTGATGGCAAAGTGGCTGCAAAGTGGCCACTTCATGTAGCCTACGCTATGCAAAGTGACCATTGAGAAGTGCTCACTTCATCTTGTCATTATGACTTCACATTGCCATTCTACCTTAACGTGAAGTAAGGTAAAGTGACAACAATATTAGCAGCCCCACACACATCACATGACTTACAGTAGTGTAAGTCACATGCTTTAGCCAGGCAGGAAGGAAGTGAGTCATAAGAGCAGTTCGTTTCACTTTCTCCTTTGCAGTGGTAGAAGAAGGAAGCATTTTGTGTGTAGAGGAGAGTTTGGTGGTATATTTGTTCCTTGCCTAAAAACAAACAGCTTTTTTAAAAGCTAAATCTTTAGTTTTTTTTGTAGTGTGTTTTTTCAGTTCTTTTTTGCTACTGATTTGTTTGTTTTATAAGTTTTGTTTTGTGTGTGTGTGTGTGTGTGTGAGACTGTGAGTGTGAGTGTGAGTGAAGCAGTCTTTCTTTGTGAGAGGTTATCGGTCAGAGAGGGAATTAGTGGGTTGTGCATGATGGACCTGGGAGGAGAGTCTGTGGCCCGTGGGTGTGGGCAGAGGGGAGTGCGCACACGTGGGGGTGGTCAGGTTTCATTGGACTGCTTCCAACTGTTTGGTGTTGCCTATCCCCCTCTGAAAGCAGCAGCACCACCAGTGCCACCGGTGGCAGCACATCCTCCAAGTCTGCCACCACCACCACCAATAGCAGCTGCAGGGGCTCCAGCAGCACCACCTCCATCACTTCCACAACTGCAGGTGGAGCCCCAGGTGCATGATGGTGCTGCTGGCAGTACATCTGCCCCTCCTGTGACTGGTCCCCCCCGCAGATCCCTAGTCTGGCAGTTTTTTAACTGTGTGGGGGAGACAGCACCTTTGTGGTTTGTCATTTATGTGGTGTGCAGGTGCACTGTTTATCTATTTATTTATTTAGAAGTTTAACCAGGAAGGCATACTGAGCAAAGATGATCAATTCCAGATGTAACCTGGGGGCCAAGACCCAATACAAACACAGTATTTGAGACAGAGACAATTCAACAGTGAGAGGTATAGCTAGCTGCCTTATAGACATATGGCAGAATAGCTACAGGCAGGCAGATAGATACAACAGAGTAATGTTTGAGATACATGAATTCAACATTAGAAGAAGTGTCTTAGCTACATAAACAGCATAGTACATTGGTAGTTAAAAACAGGAGCAGCTGGAGGAGAAATGTGTGTTGAGTAGCTGGTTGCAATGGCTGGGGTTAGGTGCGTGTCTTATGGTAGCTGGCAGGGCATTCCAGATTTGTGGAATCCAGTAGGAAAAGGCAGCCTAACCTTTGGTTGTGTGCATGAAGGGGACGTGGAGCAGCCTGGGGTCGGTGCATCTGAGGGAGTAAGCTGGTGGAGGTTGTTGGTCAAGGGTAGAGGCCAGGTAAGGGGGTAGGGGGAGGGATCATAATTTGGCTGCGAACCTGGTGCAATGGATTAGTCTTTGACCTTGGAGGGACGGCAGGGCTAGGGAGCTGTATAGTGAGCAGTGGTGGGCGGATTGAGGGCAGTTGAGGATGAAGCGACAGAATGAGTGGAATAAGGTGGCAAGGCTGACCAGGGCAGATGAGGAAGTGATAGTGTACACTATGTCACTGTAGTCAAGTACAGGTAGTATCATCTTTTGGACTATAGCCTGCCTTGTAGGAGAGGGGAGGCAGCTTTTGTTACTGTATAAAGTGCCAAGTTTGGGGAGTAGCCTCTTATGTAAGGAGTCGATATGAATGGCAAAATCAAGGTGCTGGTTAAGCCAGACTCCTAGGCATCTAAAGCTGAAGCATTGGTCCAGAGGAGTCCCATCCAAGGTTTTGCAGGGGGGCAGGGGGTTTGGTGGGAGAGTCTTTGATGGAATCCGAAAGCTAGTGACAGAGGTTTCCTAGGGTTTAGAAATAACTGGTTTGACCGGAACCATTCCTGGATGGCATTGAAATCCTCCTGAAGGAGAGTTGCCACGCTGCTTGTTGTTGGGCCAGAAGCATACAGGACTGTGTCGTCTGCACATATCTGGATGGAGGAGTGGCGGCAAGCTGATGGGAGGTTATTTGGAAACATGGAAAAAAGCAGTGGGTCCAGGACTGAACCTTGGGGGATGCCGGTGGTAACAGGCAGAGGGCTTGAGATGTGCTAGGCCACTTTAACTGCTTGGAGTCTACCCACTAGGTAGTCATGGAACCATGCAGTGGCTGGAATGGAGAGCTCAGCTTCAGTGAGTTCGGAGAGGAGCAGGGAGTGGGAGATGGTGTCGAAGGCTTTGGCTAGGTCAATAAAGATGGCAGAGGTGATGTGTCCGTTGTCCATACCAGTGAGTATGTCCCCAGTGACTCATAGAAGGGTGGTGATGGTAGAGTGAGATTTGCAAAAGCCTGATTGGAAAGGGGTGAAGAAAGAGGAGGCGTCCAGGTGGGGTGTGAGTTGGGAGAGGACAAGGCGTTCTTGCAATTTGGCCAGAATCGGGAGTAGGGAGAGGGCGCGATAGTTGCCAGGGGAGGAGAGGTCACCCCCTTTGGGGAGGGGTATGACGGTGGCCATTTTCCACTCTGTGGGTATCTTGTCCAGAGTGAAGGAGAGGTTGAAAAGTGTGGTGAGAGGGGCAGCAATGGCTGGGGCGGACAAGAAAAGCATCTTAGCATCCAGGGGCATAAGGCATTTCCCTTTGTTGGGGTTTAGGGCTCACAGGAATCTGAAGACTTCAGCTTGGGTTACAGGGCGGAAGAAGAACTGTTGGACTGGTGGGTGTGCGCTGGTTTTCTGGGGGGACAGTTTGGACTGAGCACGGGAGGGATGATAGAAGCATGTCGGCACAGCTGGAGAAGTGGGTGTTGAAGGTCTCAGCTACCCCACAGGGGTCAGTGATGAGGGTGCCCTGGATTGTAAGTGTTGGGGGTGGGGGTTGAGTGGGGAGGAGAGCAGGGATTTGAGCAATTTCCAGAAGGGCTCTACATCTAAGAAGGGAAGCTGGGGTGCCTAGTTTCTTGTGGACTTTCCAGGCGTGATCCCTTGAGTGACAAGCCCTGATTGTTTCAGCTGTGATCCAAGGAAGGTGTGCCCCTCTGACTCTTTTTGTGTGCGGGGGGAGTGTTTATCCTAGGCATGTAGGAATTTGGACTTGAACTCATCGAGCACTACATCAATGGATGAAGCCAAGGAGATAAAGGACCAGTTTATGCACCCTAGGTCCAACAGGAGCGATCCTAGGTCCAGGGAGCTATATGGCCTGGTGCACAGCATCTTGTGGGGGCAGTGGGCCTGTGCACCTTCCCAATCAGAAAAATCATGTGGTGATCCATTAGGGAGTCAGAGAGCAGGCCTGCACATAGAACCCTGTGTGGGTGGGAGGTGAGAGCCCAGTCCAACAGTGAGTGGCTTTGTGTCTTGTGATTTAGCCTGGTGGGGTCAGCTATAAGTTGAGTGAGGTTCAGGGCCTTGATTTTTGTCTCGAGGTGTGCTTTATCGCTGGATAGCCAGCTGATGTTAAATTCACTGGTGGCGTGGAGTTCACCACCTGTGGCTAGGGACTGTAAGGTGACTAGGTGGGTAAGGATGTCCGTTGGGGGTGTATTGGGGGGCAGTAGGTGCTGGCCACAAACACAGGGGTGGGGCATGGAAGATAGAGTTTGATTAGTAGGGAGTCGATGTGGGCAGGGAGTGAGGGAATTTGCACAATTGAGAACTGACGACTGTTGGCATTATACATAGCAGTTCCTCCGCCTTTCCTTTTTCCAGGGCGGTCATGTCTGATGATGGTGTATTCAGGTATGGATACTTCTATGGATACTTCCACATCAGTATGCTGGGGTTTTAGCCAGCTTTCAGAAATGACCAGGATATCAAGGCACTGTGGTAGGGCAATATGCTGCAGCAGAGATATTTTAGATAGTAAACTGCAGCTGTTAAGGTGCAGGATCTTGAGTCCTTTGGGGAAAGAGAAAAGGGTGTTGGTGTATGAGGTGTTGGGACCAGGGTTTGCTTCTATGTCCCCAGACATAAGCAGAAGTAGGGAGATAAGGTGTTTTATTTTTAGCCAGGTGTGTTTAGGGAGGGCAGTTGGGGTGTGGACAACAAGCTGTGGGCAGCGTCTTGCTGGGGTGTTCAGAACAGAGAGCCCCCGGGTGGAAGGAAGGAGGCAGGATGGTGGCACTAATGTGCCAGTGGTGGATGTGAGCCTGGGCATGGGCGGGGGGGAGGTGAGAGGCGTCATGGTAGGGCTCTGTTGTAAGTCATCGGGGCAGTCATGGGGGGTCTGCTTGGTAGGTCAGCTGGGGGCAGGGATGACATAGTTACCATGGTGAGGAGGAGCAAGAGTGTAAGAGGCAGCATCTCGGCTAAAGTGAAGGGAGGAGAGTGAATATTCAAATGGTGCGACCTCTGGTGGAGGCAGCTGATAAGCTGCAAATGAGAAAATAGGCTGATAGGTTATTGAGACCATGTGACACTGCCTATAAAGGTAAGAGCTCACCAAGGGTGGTGGGGAGCTGGCGCACAGTGCCAGCGGGGCAGAAGCACAGAGAAGCTGAGGAGCCTCTGTTTCAGTCTTTGCGGTTGGCTTTGTTCACTCAATTTGAAAATGGTGCCAAAACCAAGCACTGCTGCTTTAGTGGTGCAATTGTACCTGGGAGCTTCAGGGGGTGGGAGTCCTTTCAGAGGTTTCTCCTGGGGAGGGCTGGGTTTCTGGTGGGGGTGCCCTCAGGACCCAATCCAGGTAAACTATGGAGAGAGGGAGAGATTTTATAGCAAATGCACTGGGAGGACCAACTCAGCTTTCAGGTAAGTGTGGCCACTTATTGGACCAGGTTCAGCTGCAGACTTGGAGTATTTTATTGCAAATTGAGTGCGGTCTAATCCAGGGATCCGAAATTAGATACAATGGGGGGGCAGGGAGTCTGTTTTCAGTACGGTCAGCCTGAATAGTGTAAGCCTTGTGGAAAATAGAAAGCCTATGGTAGGCAGTGGTTGTAATTGAGCTCCCGATATGAGCAGAGTGCAGCCAGCAATTTAGAGACTGCCTTGGGACAGACAGGATTGGAGCTGTGTGTTTCTGGTGTATCACTGATGCAGCAACTGCACAAACTCTATAAATGTAGCTGTAAAATTGCATCAGTTGTACCCAACTCTATAGCTTATTTTTTTTTTTTAACTTAGCTGTAATTCTAGCGGGTGCAGTCAGTAAACCAGTAATGCCTGGGGACAGTGCAGGGACAAACTGCTTGTACCTGGGGTTTTACTCTGAAATGTGCTCTATCATAACTACTCGCTATACTGTACCAAAAACATTTGTGCCCAACACTTTCCACACATTATTTCAGCTCCAAATTGCCTTTAAGAAAAATCTCTGGGGCAGCACAGGTAAAATGGGCTGTGGTTCAGCGTATTAGGGACCAGCTTGCTATTCAATACTTAGTTAATTGAGGTAAGCTGTACATTCAACACTTAAAGTCCCAGGGGACAACCTAGAAAATAAGCAGCGTGATTACTGGGTTCTTAAGGAAACCACTTGAAAAAGCAAGATTATAGTGCACAACACAAAGTTTCTATTAAATAAAAAAACTACCAGCAGACGTCAGCCGACAGCACAGAGAAGCCGAGGAGTCTCTGTTTCAGTCTTTGCGGTTGGCTTTGTTCACTCAATTCAAAAATGGCATCAAAGCTGCGCTCTGCTGCTTTGGTGGTGCGGACGTACCTGGGAGCTTCGGGGGGTGGCGGTCCTATCAGCGGTTTCTCCTGGGGAGGGCTGGGCTCCTGGTGGGGGTGCCCTCGCAACCCGATCCCGGTAAACTGGGAGCTTCGGGGGTGGGGGTCCTTTCAGCAGTTTCTCCTGGGGTGGGCTAGGCTTCTGGTGGGGGTGCCCTCATGACCCGTTTGGGGACCGGTGGCCAGTGCACACATATGACAAACCACCACAAGGTGGAGTGGCAGGCTGCCACCGAGAAGACCAGGCCTCCACCTGCTGACCCTTCTGTGGCAGTGACAGAGGGTGCTGGGGGTGTTGTGCCTTGCTGCTGCAGCAGGAGGAGGGCAACAGTAGCAGCTGCTCCACCACCACCACCACAGCCACCAG
This sequence comes from Neoceratodus forsteri, assembly GCA_016271365.2. NCBI lineage: Eukaryota > Metazoa > Chordata > Ceratodontiformes > Ceratodontidae > Neoceratodus > Neoceratodus forsteri. The sequence continues at coordinate 677,960,846 of CM028130.1, forward strand.
CACCATCCTCACCACCACCACCACTACCTGACTTTCCCCCCAGTGGACCCTGCAACAGTGCCTGCAATGCAGGCAGACATTGCACTGGTGTGGGTGGCCCTTGAGGAAAGCAATGAGAGGGTGGGTGCTGTGCAGCAGCAGGTGGAGCAGATCTAGCAGCTTCAGATAGTGTCAATGCTTCATCTGCTGCTGGAACACCATGGAATCCCCCATTAACTTATTTTTTCTGGACATCCCCACCCCCCACTGTTGTAGTTTTTTGTGATTTTTTTTGTGTTTAACAATAGACAGACATACATGCTCCTATTGCCCTGTTGTTATAATCCAGTGCCTCAGTAATGTTTACTTTCTGTTGTGGAGTGGTTGTGGAAAAACTGGTGCAAACAGTGCAAGTATGGTGTTCTAAATTGCGCGTGTGCAGTCAGTGTTGTTTCCCCTGTATGTGTGTGTGTGTGTGTGTGTGTGTGTGTGTGTGTGTGAGACATTTGACATTGCACAGCTTCTTGCAAACATGTATTGCTGACTTATAGTGTTTATGGTATAAAGAATAGCGAGCAGAATAACGTATATTTCGTTGTCACCATCAACATTAGTGGATTAAGTGATACAATACTTTCTCAGAGGCATCTGGCCTGAGTGCACCTTAGTCACATACTGCACACATGACTTTTAGGAGAGCATGTGCTTTTTGTGCTATGATCTCCGTTAAGTTATGTGGTCACATCTGTGAGTGAGTGACTGAGGTGCACAGTGACCCGATACCTCTGAAAAAATGTATCATTTACTCCACTGGTGCTGATGGTACAAATAAAATAAACATCATGTATTGTTTGTTATCTTTATTCTTGAGATACTGCAACAAGTCACATCATATATATGTTTGCACGAAGCTGGAAAATGTATGTGCACTCACAGGAAAGAACACTGACGGCACACATGCAGTTTAGCACAACATACTTGCACTGCTCAGTCACACTTTTTGCGAAACACTTCGAATCATGAGTTCCAACACAAAGTAAACATTACCGAGGCTCCATAAATATTCTGTTTGTGAAATAGACATTAAAGAGATTCACCAAGTTACAGCCATTATTTTCACCCAATATATGGGTGCCTTAATTCCAGAGGAATCTTTCTTGCTCCACATGTCCTTACGTAGTGCAATACTTTTCTGGCAAAAACGCCTGTGATTTCATTAAAGCGGGTAATGGAGGGCTTCCCATTCTGAAGAGCTGCCCAAGTTCTGCCTGCCGCACTCATCAACGTTATGACGTGATGCCAGGGAGAGCGTGGGGGCATGCTTCATTATTCTAAATAGCCAGCAGCTCTCTGAATGTTTCTTTATGTTATAATGGTCAGTTTGTGGTGAAACGTGGGCACGTTTCCACTAACAAGAGTCTTGTTAGTGAAAACATGACCATGTTTCACCACAAACTGACCATTATAACATAAAGAAACATTCAGAAAGTTGCCTGCCATTCAGTATAATGCATTGCGCCCCTGCGCTCTCCCTTGCATCACGTTATAATGTTGCTGAATGAGCCGGGCAGAACTTGGGCGGATCTTCAGAATAGGAAGTCCTCCGTGACCCGCTTTAACAAAATAATGAGTGTTTTTGCCAGAAAAGCATTGCAATAAGGGCAGGTGGAGCAAGAAAGATTCTCCTGGATATAAGGCACCCATAAATTGGGTGCAATACCATAATAACTATGCAACTTGGTGAATCTCTTTAAAGCAGCAGTGCAACAATCTTTTGAAAATTTTAACCTATACTTTTTAATGCTATTTTACATTGCCACTTAACTTACATCCTGACTTGTATGATACTATTATTTCCAGTATTTGAGTCTGCTTTACTACTTTTTTCATGTCTGAAATAATAAAAGGAACACTCCTTTTAAAATGGTGCGGACCAGGTCTTTGTCAGTATTTTCCGCTGTTTTTCTCCATCAGTTATTATATATCACTTCTGTTGTAAAATTAACTGTTATGCAGCAGGCAGTGTTTTATGACCTCAGAGAACAATATTTATTCAAAAACAGCTGCAAAAAGTGATAAAAACCTGGTCAGAACAATATTAAAAGGTGTGCTTTTTTTCAGACATGAGAAAAAGTAATAAAGCAGACACAACTTGTGAAAAGAAGGGTATCATACAAGTCAGGAGGTAACTAGTGGCTGGCAATGTAAAATAGCATAAAAAAGTATAGGTCAAAATTGTCACCACATTGTTGCAATGCTGCTTTAATTTATAATTTAAGTATGACATTATGTGCTCACAATCAACACACAAAATGCATCTGTCTTGTGTCCAGAAAATTGACAAGTGGTAATGAAGTGAAATGGGAGAGTTACACCACATACAAAGTCCCCGAGAATTTATTGTGCGGTCTGTCATGCACGCAGTGTCCACAAAGAGTCCCCAGATTTTTTCTGCATCCCCAATATGCATTCGTCTTGTGTCCCAAAAATTGACAAGTGGCAACAAAGTAAAATGGGAGCATTACACCACATACAAAGTCCCATCAGAAATGATGACCGTGAGTGAACTGTTGCTGGTCCAATGTGTGCTCCGAGTCCCGCAAATGCGATGCATACATCTCAACCAGATGAAAGGGTGCCCTTTGTCTGTACACTATTAGTAGCCTTGGTGAGTTTATATATATAGATATATCTATATGTATTTTGTAGGTGGTGGGTTGACATATATAGGCACGTACTCATTGTATTGTTTTATATCACAGGTCACAGATAGTGTTGGTGTGCACATTCCAGTGCTTGATGAGAACTTTTTGCATTGAAATTGAAAATGAATAACTCTCTAACTAGTGAAGCTAAGTGTTTTGGAGGGAAGCATATTTGAAGGTAGGTCTCATTAATGGTTTTCTAATTTGGTTACTTCTTCACAGATTTCATCTGCATCCTTCTCGATTCTGGTTGGTAAAGATGGTCATGGTCATCGATTGAAACAACATTTGCACGTTGCATGTCTGTCCCATTCTGGGGTTGGGGGTGTCTGATGTTGAAGAACTTCTTTGGAAAAGGCAACCGTGTCACAACAAAGCATCTGGAACTTTCCTAAAAAAAGAAATGAAGGACTTATTACAACTTGATTGCAACAGTAACACATTATGTTTAAGCCGTGGCTGTTCCACGGGTATCTGGATTATTAACACAAATAGTAAGCTGTCACACTGCAATTAGCAGATCAATCACAACTTAATTTAATACCAGGCTGTGTAACAAATACACTGTAGCACAGTGTCCCTGGTTCTCAATCGCAACTCAAGTTACATTTCAAAACCACATCTTGTCAAGCAACACAACCTGTATGCAACGTTTTCTACACTGTCATGGCTGCACAGCTGAAATTCAGAATACAGTGCATGACATCTTGCAGAAATAGATTTTGCGACATACACGTCACCTAGTTTATGAATTCTCCTCAGTCGGATTTGTTGCACTCTTCAAAAAAAAACTTGAACAGATGAAATAAAAAATATATACTTACCAGAATGGATTTGAAATGGATAATCCATAGGTTCCTGTGTATGGTACTGCTACAGTACCATTGATACTGACTTTCAGTGAAGGAGAGTCATTTTTTGTTAACCTGTAAAAAAACAAAATAAGTTTACTGCATGCGTTTGACCACTGCAGCTCAGAAATTCAACAGAAAATGAAACATACAGCTAAAGGAAGCTGAATAGCATAAAAAAAAAAACATTAGTACACATACTCACTTTTTAGTTTTAATAGTAAGAACCCTTGTACTTGTGACTGATGGATGTGGTCTCCTATTCGACTCCCTTTGCTTTGGCATATTCAATGGGAAAACATTGTCAGAATGACACTGGTGGTGGGTGCTGATGGTGACAGCTGTGGTACATGATGACATTCCCTGTGACATCTTCCTGTATCTGGTAGTGGTGGCAATGGCTAACAGTGGAGGGGGTGGTCCTTGGGGACACACAAAGTCATTCTCTGTGGTGGCAGTGGCTAACATTGGTCTTGGAGGTGGTGGTCTAGGGGGACAAACAAAGTAATTCTCTGTGGTGGCAGAGGCTAACATCGGTCTCGGTGGTGGTGGTGATCCAGGGGGGCACACAAAGTCATTCTCTGTGGTGGCAGTGGCTAACTTTGGTCCTGGTGGTTGTGGTCCAGGGGGGGCAAACAAAGTCATTCTCTGTGGTGGCAGTGGCTAACAGCAGTCCTGGTGGTGGTGGTGGTCTGGGGGGGGCACACAAAGTCATGAAAAAGAAAACAAGTATCATACAGAAAATATCTCCGCCTTTTAACATCTTCAGTTAATACCTACCAACATTAACCATATCATCATCCTCATAAAGAAGACTGCCCTCACAGTCATCTATGTCTGAAGTCTGACCAGTGGGAAATTCTTTATCCACTGTGTCATCATCTACATCAGTGGTAGGCCGTTTCATGCTGCCACTGCCAGTGCCACCAGGATGGTCCATTTCTACATCACCAAAACTGCCATGACTAGGCCAGGGTACGAATACTGAGGTTGCAGTCTGTGCTGGTATGTGCCTCTCATTAATTTTTATGAATGTTTGCAAACTAATATTTGCAGGACAGAGGTTTGTCTGATGATCCCTAACTATTGCACCTGCTGAGCTGAATACCCTTTCAACACTATCACTGTAGGGTGGGAATGTGAGATACTTCAGTGCCACTGCAGTCAGCTCTGGCCATTCACTGATCTTTCCACTCCAGTACAAAAGAGGATCATCAGTTATTGACAGATGCCTGTTTTCAGGAAAATACGACTCAACCCTTCTCTGTGTCGCACTAAGTCCAGTGGTTGGTGCATCATCTTGTTCTCTGGAATTATTTCACAAATCCCCACTTGGGACAAAGCCTCCCAAAGTGGACAACCGCTTTGGATGACAGACCACCTGGAACTGCAGTCCCCTTCCCCTTACAGGATATGCTTGATACTCCTCCAGGTGCACCTTTAGCCTGATTATGCTGCTGAAGTTTGCTGACTTTGGCATGTGACTTCTGTGCCCCATGAACCAAGTGCACCAGTTGCCCACTGACATTTTTTACCTGTTCAGGTCCTCCCTCCAGTATTGAGGTAATTCCATTTTTGTATCATGGGTCCAGCACTGTTGTTAAGGCAAAGCTGTCACTATGCTGAATGCTCAAAATGTGGTGATTCTGGTCAAATACTGTCAGCATCAGTTTCAACAACATACAGCTGGCACTGTCTCTGGCAACATCAATGCCATGCTATACATTCTCCAATGTCTTCCTCAGCACCCATAGCAGTGGAATTTATTGGCTAATGGAGGCAGACTTGCCACTCACTGCCAGTGTGGCATGTTCAAAAAGTCACAAAATTGTTATTACAGAGTCCATGAGGCACCATGTTCAATCATCATAGACATGGAGGCCCCGGAACTGTCATGGCTAGTGTGCATCACGGGATATTATGAGATAACTTTGTATTATTCATACAACCTCTCTGCCATGCATAAAGTGGATTTCCACCAGGTGACACCTTCCAGCTTCAGACTGTGCTGAGGGAGGCTGTTTTGCATCCGCAACTGCTGAAGTTGGTCACGGGCCTTTGCAGATTGTGAAAGGTGAGAACAGATATGGCGTGCAACTGTCAGCATTTCTTTTACACCACAAGATTTAAATGATGGGTCATGCATGGAACATGAAAAAAAGCCACCATTCATGATGCATTTCACCACATTTGACCCATTGTCACTTGCTATGAACCCAGCTCTCAGGGACAGGAGGTTCAGCCACTTGTCAATTTCAGTCAGTACCACATCCAACATGTCTTCACCAGTGTGTGAACAGGTCACATTGTGCATAGCAGTCATTGCATGCTGTTGAATTCCTGGAAGATTGCTACCACGACACTCCACCTTACTGCACTGATTATTACACTACCAACATCACAAACAACTGCCAGCACCTGTGCCCAGTGTGCAGTTATACACAAATTTGAACTCCCCACTGTTTTGCCACTTGTCCACATATCCATACTTAAATGGATGAATGGAGAGAAGGAATGTTGAAGGGCATGTCTTACTGAGTCGAACACAGTACGGTACAGCTTGGGGACAGCATGGGTCACAAAGTATGTCCTGGATGGGACTTTCCATTTTGGACAGGCATGTGCAGCAAACCACCGGAACCCAGAATTCTCCACAATGGAAAAGGGCAAAACATCAATTGCCAGCATTTCTGCTACAGCAGCATTAAGTTCACATGACACTGTATGATTGGGTGGGAACTGCAGCTTATGCTCAAAAACACTCTGTAATGTGGGCTAACTTAAAAGTTTTACATGGGGTGTGATGACAACTGGTTCTGCTCTGTGAATGGCAGGAGGTGGAGTGTGGACATTTGAGGAAGATGGTTGCACAGGTGATGATGACAATCCCACAAGTGCAGTTATTTTGCCATATTTACCAACCAGGGTTGATGTACCACTTGCACTAGAAGTAGTGCATTCACCACCACCCCCAAAACAGCTACTCTCATCACCACTGGACAACATTTCAAAATCATTATGCTTCTCCACCTCATCATGCCTGTAGTAATCCTCTGCTTTTATTTCCTCACTACTGCACACATTTGATTTCCTATTGGATTTAAGTCATGGAAGGGGATAACATGCTCACTATGGTTGATGACAAAGGTGAATGCCCCACTGTGGTATTAGCTGCCATCTTGTGCTGGGTCCAAAGTGCCATGTGCCTATTCTTCAGATGTGTATGCTGTCCTCCTGTGCCCAGAGGGCTCCCCTTTTTTACCTCAACTCACTCGTAGATGGCAAACCTGGCAGATTGCAACTGACTCATCATTTGCATATTGCACAATAAAGTCCCAAACAAGGGATTATGTTGCTCTACTTTTAACATGTACCTGATGCTGCTTATTGGACTCCATTCTTTTAAGCCATAAGGTGGGAGGTGTGCTATGTGATTTTTCAGGCAGAACACACTTGGACTGCAACTGACCACCACGACTACCTATCATTATTACTGGGTCATCATCATCATCATCACCATCAAATGAAACTGGTAAATCATAAGTTTTTATGGGGGGGGGGTAATGCAAACAGACCCAGACACAGCCACCTTGAATTTCTTTTTTTTCAGTACCCAACTGAAGTCAATAACTTTATCATCATCATATTCATCAGCATCACCCACATCCACATCTTCTGTTTGGATGCTGGCATGTGGACTGCATGTTGCAACCACAGCAACATCATTATCATCAGATTCATCAACATCACCATCACCTGATATTTTTTCAGCACACTGTGAATCACTGCATGTAAAATGTGTGACCTGAACTGTGGTGGAAGAAATGTCACATTGTATGCTATCGTTGACATGATTATCAGAATCCTCATGTTCAGTTACTGGGATGTTACTGGGAAGTATGACATCATCTACACTGCCACTCACTCACATTGCTTCACAATCCACTATATTATTGGACACGGTACACTGGTCAGAAGTGGAACTTGAGGCAGCAGTACTCATACCACCACCAGCAGCTGCACTAACACCATCGGCTGGGACAACATCATCTCCCCCAACTATGAGTGAAGCTACTGATTGAGCTGTAGAAAACACTGCAGGAGAAATACCTTTCCTCAGATCAGCAATGCACTTCTGCGTCTGAGTACTACCATGCCCATAGGCAATCTTACCACTGGCAGCAGTGCCATGGCGAGAAGTAGCTTTGCTTGCATGTCTCTTTGTCAGCATTTTGGGGGATCAACAACAATACTCTAAACAAATTTAGATTTTGGAATGTTCACTCTGGGTGGGGGGACACTGGATGTGAAGCCAAAAAACTAACTGTAGCTTCCGCAACAGATACAGATGCAAATTCGCAAGTGAAAACAACACCTTAACTAACCAGTGGTGCTGAAGTCACAAACAATCCAATCTGGAAAACAATTCCTTTTGCCGGTGGAGGGGGCACTGAATGCAGATTTCTATGGCAGTTCAAGCAGCAAAACAAAGAAAAGATACCACAATGGAAGTACAAAATAATGCCACTGCAGTGAATAGAAGGTTCACACTGCTGTGCCTGCAGTTACACTGTAGCACAATAAAAGGTATATTATTTGATGTCATGCACCACACACACTAAAATTTGTCTACAAGTAATGCGTAGCAAATTGAAAAGTTCAGTAATATACCACGTATTGTAAACAACCTGAAATTATGAATTGCTGCACCAGATCCACACAACACACAATCAGCAAACAAATTTCAGCAATTACTGACAATATTACTGTGTGTACATTAACACAGTCAATTATATAAAAAAATAACCAAAAAACAAAGCACTCCCTATTTCTCCAACTTAAATATACCTACACCACAGATACGCCCCTCCCTAAGGCACACGTTCACTGTCTCTTACTACACAGACTCAGTGTTGTACATTAACATTCAAAATCCACACACAAACAAAAACGCTCAATGATATTAGCACAGGAGGGTTTTCTACAATTGATGAACTAAAGTTTGAGCAAAAAAAAATACTCAAAAAGGCTTTTTTAACAGATTTTGCAAGGTTTGAATCACAGACAGCTCTCAGAGCACACTGTCTCCTATAGCTTCCTACACACACTACCCCGAACTGAGGCTGTGCAGATCAATATAGAGCCCACATGACCTGAAATCCCATGAATCACTGCAAAATTCACCTTTGGAGCTTAAAAACAGGGCAAAGTGAGGTGCAGTACATTGTTTTCAATGCACTTCACCTTTAAGATTAGTGGAGGTGTGATCTGGGAAGGTGGAGTAATGCAAAGTTATGGTTTTCAATGGACTTCACATTACCCATTATAACTCGAATTACTCTGCTTCGCGTTGCAGAGTACTCCTCAAATTTGTCTTGGCTCTGCGAATCACTTCGTGGAGCGAATTAAGGCCACTTCGCCCACCACTAATGGTGACCTAAACTAAAACTTGTGTTTCAACATCAAGCTTGAACTGTCAATTAGGCACGGGTTATTTACTACTTGTAATCAGTTGTAACTGTGGGAACAGTTACAATATGAATTAGATATTGTGACTTTTGATCTTCCTTACAAGTAGATGGATAGCTGTATTGTTTTATTGTTTAGCTTTCCAACCTCATTCAACTGAATATAGCTGTTTCATTATATTTTGCCTGGAGGGTTCAATTTACAGTAGTTCTACATTACTGTAATTCATTTGATCTTCCAAAAGGCAATTTTGCCAATTTTAGACCCACTTTCCCTTCTTGTATTTGGTCTCCCATTTTGTAATTCTCTCCAACTTTCTTGTCTTTACCTCTAATCTTATTTCACTACTATCTCCTTTTCTCCATCCTCCCTTCTTTTCCATTCCTGACTGGACATCTTCTAGTCATTTAGCTATATGTAGCATTTAACTTGGGAATAAATGGCTACATGCTATGATAGTACTCTATGTATATTTAATGATGATTTAAATTTTGCAGTTCTGAATTTAAGATAGTGTACTTTGTCGTCTTTGTTCGGTACTCAAGATTTGCAGTAACAATGGCTTTTTAGCTACTGAACATCCTTTATGGGGCTTGAGGTATCAGCAGAACTTTACTTCTAAAACGTTTTCCTTTTACAGTTACTTACCTGAACAAAAACTCAGGGGAAGAGTACACAATGGGGGGGGGGGTGAGATACTGACAACAACAAAAATGGAAAGGGACCTAGGGGTATTCATATCAGATGACCTAAATGTGGGCCAGTAATGTGAGAAGGCAGTAAGGAGGGCTGGGGGGGATACTGGGATGCATAGGGAGAGGTATCACCAGTAGAAAACAGGAAGTTGTTGGCCCTCTGTACAGACAATTGGTAAGACCACATCTGGAGTACTGTGTACAGTTCTGGAGATCCCACCTCTGCAAAGACATAGTCAGGGTGGAGGCTGTCCAGAGGAGGGCAACCAAAATGGTGCAGGGTCTGCACCAGAGGATACATGAGGAAAGACTAAAGGAGCTTAAGATGCATAGCCTGGAGGAAAGGAGGGGTGGGCATGATAAAAACTTTCAAATACCTCAAAGGAATCAATAAAGTCCAAGAGGGTAGCATCTTTCAGAAAAGGAGAATCACAAGAACAAGGGTGCACAATTTGAAGATAGAGGGGGGACAACTCAGAGGTAATGTGAGGAAGTATTTCTTCACAGAGAGGGTTGTAGATGCATGGAATGGCCTTCTTGAGGAGGTCATAGAGTCACAAACAGTGGGGGAATTCAAGAATGCATGGGACAGACATAAAGCAATTCTAGTGGGGTGTAGGAAGAAGTAGGCTGTTGGTTAACAAGGATCTGCAGCTTATCCGTCAGGTAGGGAACTGGGCAGACTAGGAGGGCCAAGCGGCCTTTATCTGCCATCAAATTCTATGTTTCTGTGTTTACCTACAAATGTGATGACAAGGATAGTGAACTTCCTGAATTAATAAAACTGCCTTTTCCTCTCTCCTCCTCCCAAAGCCTGGCTTGGCTCTTTGCATATCAGTTTGGCTATTTTCGGGGGTAGATATGTTTTATTCAGCTCCTCAATTTATTTTATGTAAATCCAAGGTCAGAAATTTTTATGTGCTTGTGAACTGTTAATTCAAATTTTGCACATATTTCTTTGAGCACTGTATCTTTAAGTATGCAGTTTATAATGGACATACTTTCAGGGTTCTAACTTCACCACCTGATGAAGGCTTGGACTGAGCCAAAACACTAGGGTAGCTAGTCATGCCTGTTCTTTGTATTAGTTTGTGGCAATAAAGCCAAGGAAAGAGATGGATTGTGCCAGCCTGTTCAGTTATACCAAGTGCCTATCATTTTTTATGTGTTTCGGTAGTTTCCTCTTTTGGCTGTGTGGAGACAGCAGCACCATTGAACCCAGAAGAATGTCCTTTCTTGTGAGAGCAAGCAACCTTCCTTCCAGGTTGCTCCAGCTCTCCAGACATGCAGAGAAGGCTGAGAGCAACCACTGGGGCACTGACCCAGTCATTACTGATTTAATGGGATCTGACATGTTCCACATTCCCTTGCTCCACACATAGCTGGGGTTCTAGTCTGCTGCCAGGATGAGCATCTGATTGGATGCCCATCTGACTCTGCTGGTCCACCTCACACCAAGGCACCAGCAGGAGAGGGCAACATAATAATTAGGTACAATTCAGCATGTGTTCCATATAAATGTTACATATTTCTCTTCCCAGTTATTTATTACTGAGTAAATGTGTATGAATACATGATGGTTATTCCTTACAGTTCCCCTGGAGTTTATCTGCCTTTGTAACTTACTCCCTACTTCAAGTCCTACACCTATGTTGTGACATCACAGTTTGTTGCCATGGGAGTAACTAAGATATCACAAGCAGTGCATTATGTTCTCAGCTAGGGAGAAGGCAACAGGAATAGATGAACTGTTCAGGAGCAAAGATCCTGTTTTCATGCAAATTACCTCAGTAATAAATAATGGGGAGGATGAATACAGAACTAATGTGAAATACAAGCTGAACTGTGTCTAAATATTGTGTTTTGTTAAAAGTTCTCCTGAAGGTGTCAGCTGCCATTTAAACGGAATGGATTGAAACCGGTAAAGTGGCCAGTGCTTATGATTTAGATTGGTTTATTAGTTATCTAGAAAACCTTCCAAAGTCCTGCACTATTTGCAAGACAGTGTGTTTTTTTTCAAGCATAATAGGACGTTGTCTGCAAAAAGAGATACTATTGGTTATTATAATGAAACCCAGGTATATTACCATAGTAAATAATATAGGAGGAAGTGAATACCCGTTTCTGGTGCCCCTGTGCACATTAAATAAGAGTGGAATAGTGTCACTGGTCAGGGCTCTAGCCATTGTGAATTGATGTATTGCTTTAAAGTGCTACTGACGCCTCAAAGAAAATTTAAAAAGCATAATAATTAGGTACAATGTTGTCTACATTCCATTTGTATTTTATATATTTCTCCTCCCCATTGTTTATCACTAAGGACATTTGCATGAAAATGTGATCTTTATTCCTTAGAATTCCTTTGGAGTTCACCTGCCTCTATAAATTTCTCCCTACTTCTAGTCAAAATTCTCTGTTGGACATCACAGTCTGTTGCTATGGGTGTAACTGTGATATCATAAGCAGTGCTCTATGACTTCAGGTAGGGAGAAAGCAGCAGGATAGACAAACTCTTCAGGAGCAAAGGTCCTGTTTTTATACAAAGAACCTCAGTAATAAATAATGGAGATGAGGAATACAGCACTAATGGGAAATACTATCTGGACTGTCTAAATATTATGTTTTGTTAAAATTCTCCTGAATGAGTCACCAAATCTTTAATGCATGCTGTGATTTTTTTACTCAGATTTGCTGCTTTAAGAATATCAAACAAAAAAGACCACTGCACCCTATCAAATGCCTTGTTATTCTTACAGCAGATATAACCAACATTTGGTTTGGTGCTGCTTAGCAGTTAAGAAAGTGACTAAAACTGAGAAACCATAAGTGTAAGTCAAAGAAGGAGCCCCACTCTAATGCTGTAAGGGCTACATTTTGAAGGCTGTGCTCAGTCTTGATTATCAAATTCTAAGTATATACCTAATAAACTTTAGAATGAATTTAACAAGATAAAAAGATAATCATCTGACTGACATGTTTAAGCTAGGAAGAGATTCTGAAAAAAATAAATTTCTTCTCCGTGAAAAGAGACAGGTTGTAAAAGGAATTTTAATGCATGCTTTTCACATACTTTTTGACATATTATAGACAGAAAAGAACACTTCTGAATGCAGGCACAGAAAGCTAAGACAGGCGAATACGGGCTAGCAATTTGGAAACAACAAGCTAACAAAACATTCATAAAGAAATAGTTAACATATGGCAGTAAACGATAGACATTCTACCTAAATGTTATAAAAGGAATGAGTTATACAAGAAAATTGTCTGGGACCTGGGCTGGTCCAGCAACTGGGACTAGCCTGTACTTAGGACAAGAGGTCCTATATCTGTCTGAAACAATTCTGTTTTAATTTTATATTAGAAATACTAAAGACACATCTGGGATCCACCCCAACTTCTAATGTTGGCAATAACCAACTCACTTAAAAATCCAGGATCTACCATAGACCTTGTCCACTGCCAGTGCTACCGTGCATACATTGCATCTCACCCACCTTTTTATGGCTGCATGGGCAGAGCTCCACAGATGTTATACCATCATATGATCATCTCAGAATAGCACCTTGGAAGCACATGACCAAACCACTGTCTGGTGTGCTTCCACAGTGCTGCGGCACAGTTCTCAGTGGTTGTGTTTATGTGGCACTTCTCCTTCACTGGCCGCATAAACACACCCACTTCACGGGGTACTTCTTTTTCTTCCGCAACTGTGGAACTGATTAGAGCTGTGTACAAGATGGCCACTGATGCAGACCGCTCATGCACAAATATGGTACATGCACACTTTTGTATTTGCCGGCATCTTGTTTTCTTTCACCATAACCTGCACTTCAGTTCCAGTTTGCTGGACTACATTAACCAGTGTGCAACATGCCATGATTGTCCCATTTGATGATGCCATTGCATATCACATGACCCCCTACCACTGAGTATCTTGGAATCTGTAGTTTGCAGTTTTGCAACACTCTCTATATGGCTCATTGATTAAGGTGGACCTAATACCAACTGTGAATTGGGGATGGAGATATGAATCCCAATGTAAAAGTAAGTGCAGGGTAATCTGTAGTTTGTAGTTTTGCAACACTCTATGTGGAGCGTTGGTTAAGGTAGACCTGAAACCAACAGTGAATTGGGAATGGAATTATAACTACCACTTTAAAAGGCAGTGTGGGGTGGTGTATACAAGAACGAGGCAGAGGCTTGCTGCCATGACGTGGGGTTTGACAGAAGGAACAAGAGGACAGAACTGAGAGCACCAACACTTTATAAACAAAGGTAGGAAAAGAGTGAGCCTCTAGACTCAGGCATACAGTGGTGCAGATAGCTTGAGCTAGACTGTGATGAGAAGTGGCAGAGGAAGGTCCTCTTTATGATTCCCCAAGGAAACAGTGCAGGGGAACATCTGCGTTTGTAGCAGGACATGGGGTTGCATTTGAGCAATGTAAGTTCAGTTAGTTGCAAGTGTTTTTTTTTTTTTTTACCAAAATCCTGTAACCCGACCACGATAGATAAAACGAGAAACAATGACAGCAAAAGGCCATTTTGTTTGCTCTTCACTCTGGAATTTTGTTTTAACTGGGCCATGGCCTTGCCCACAGATTTCCAGAAGGAAATAAATAAGTTATTCACTTTGATTTGGTAAACACTGTTTGGGCTTAAATTTCTGGCTGTCAATGCCACAGCTATAAGCAAGGTTTCTTACATCTCATTACACAAAATATGGAGAAGCCCTTTGTAGGAGTGGGGAAGCTGAAAACTGAAAACCTTTTAGACAGTAAAAAGTGAGCCTCTTCTTAAATAAACGGAAGGACGCCAGTGGTTTTTGCACTGCCAGGTCAATGATCCATGTTTGGAAGCAGACTTAGGTGGTACTGTCAGGTGGCAGACTGGGCTACGGAGTCCTTCTCTGCCAGGAAGGGGTGAAGACTTGTTGGGGATGTTGCAAGGGAAAAGTAACCTAGCAATTAAAGATTGGAATATACTCTAAGTAGGTCCATCATGTCTCCCATGCTTCATAATAAGCAAGTCAGGATAAGTATGCTGTTTAAATTTAGCTGTTAGTATACTTTTAAACATTAATCCTATCTCCTGTGCTATGCAGACTTACAACTAATACTCACTTCCTAGTGTGCTCAAGACAATAGAGGGATCTAAATCATTAGCAGGACTGGCCTTTGGCACCCTAAGCCCCAGTGGTCGCATGGGCCTCTCTATTCATAGGGGCTCCCAGACAAATGCTGTGTTGTTCATTAGTGTTTCAAATTAAATGTTTGTTTTAATTTTTGCTTTTCATTTCTTGTGAACTGTCAAAGATCACACAAGGGACATTACTGGGCTGAGCAGAACTGTCCAACTATGCATCATAATGGCATAACAGTGTCAGTGTCTCAGTATGTAGCACACTCACCTCTGAGGCTGGGAGATCAGAGGGCTGTGGGTTCAGTTCTCACATCTGGCACTTGGGTTAATATCCCAGTTCTGACATTGTAGTGCAACATGAGAGGGGTGCTGTACTTCTGAGGTGCCATCTTTCGGATGAGATGTTAAACCGAGGTCCATTCTTCCTGGATTGGTGGTAGTTCAGGTGGATGTTAAAGATCCCATGGCACTTATTGAAAAGAGTAGGAACATTTCCCCAGTGTCCTGGCCAAATCTCCCTCATTCACTAAAAAAAATACCACCAACAGCTTAATCTGGTTCAATGTCAGTTGATATTCATCTGTATTCCCCTTCCTCGGGTCATGCCTGAAAATAGGCAGGATTTGTCTAGTGCACTTTCCCGGTCAACAAAAACTAAATAAACAAATAAATAAAACAATACTACCTAAGGTACATTCAAGGGTCCTTATTGACTAAACCCTGCTGAGGGCCCCCCAAACTAAGGCTAGCTCTGCTAACTAGGGAAGTATTCCCATAATCCTCAGTTGCCACATGATCAGGCTCCTTGGGGAGCCACTTCTGTGTTGGCTGATACTCTGCAAATTACTGACACCGAATAAAAATGTTATACTGAATAACACACTGTTTGGAGACCATGGTCTGCACAGAAAGTGATATTACTGTACAAGGGTGGCATTGTACACCCTTTCCCCCAATTTTATTTTTATCTTTGTAACTTTACATGTTTCAGATGTTGAGGGATGCATGGTATATCACTTTCTGTGTAATCATCTGGGTTGTGCCTGAAAATAGGAATTTAATTACCTAGAATACTTACTTTGGCACCGCTCCTAATGCCATACTTCGGTGGCACTCCTAACGGCAGGCATTCCTAAAAGCTCTGCACAGCTGTATCAGCTCTTAGTGTATGTATGAAGTGAGGGGGAGGTGACTCGGAAACAACATTTTATTAATTTGTTGTTTTTCAGTTAACAAACAGTTTTTTCTTTTTGTACAGGTTTCTGCACCCCAAGCTGATGAGTTCTCCTACTGTTCAGATATTGGTGCCCTCCCACCCCTGACCACCACTCCTTCAACTGTCATGGCCACATGTGGCAGGGCTGAAGGAAGAGTGCCAGTGAACTTTATATAGAGGTCTCAAAATAAATGGCTTTTTTTGCCATTTTCACCCCATCCACCACCCAGGCAGTACCCTGTTAGGCCTCTCATACATGCAACATCATCCTCCCATAGAGGGAAGCTCCCTGGCACATGGCAGAAGAAGATGTGGCAGCAGAACCTGGCTCTGTGTCTTTCCTAGTGCATGGTAGTGCCTACCCACCTACCCATCTGCACCACCCAGCTACCTCTCAAGCCCACTCCTGAACTCAGGCCACTAGTATAGGAGTGAAGCCTGCTACCCAATTAGACATTGTGCAGACTCAGTTTTAGTTCATAAGGCTTATTTTATTTTATTTTATTTATTTATTTATTTAACAGACTTTAGGATTACAACCTTTGAGTCAGGGGCTCATTTACAAAAGCTCCGCTTCAGAAAAACAAACATAAACTCTTAATAAATATAGACATAGAATGGCAGCTAAAGGTCACATTTTTTTTTTGTTATACAATATTGCAGAATGAAGATCAGCTATACATTGCATTGAATGTGTTACTGAGAGCTGTATTTTACAGTTTTCAAGAGAACAATAAGTTTACTGATAGAGGGAGGGAGTAACAGGTTTGATATTTACAGTGAAGTAGAGAATAAGACAGATACCTTGTGAGTGCAGCCAAAGGAGCCATTGTTAATATGTAATGTTTGGTAGCCCTATCGGTAGGAGCTCAGTGGCGGGGTGGTCCCATAAGATGATAGATAGATGACCCAGTACTAGCTGGTACATTGACAGCGACGTGAAGCGAGAATGTGCTCTTTGAGGGCTGACTTGAAAGGTCCTCATTTGGAGATGGAGGAGACAACAAAGGGGAGTTCATTGTACCAGGATGGGGCCCTGTGTGGGAAAGACCTTTGGGCTAAGGAGGTTCTAACCTTCGGGATGGACCACACCTGTCGGTTGGCAGTGCGGGTGTTCACCGAGGTGTGGGAGGATAGGACAGAGGCAGAAACCCCCAAGGGGGTAAGCCCCAGGTGTATTTTCTTTGTGAGGAGACATGTTTGATAAAATAGCCTTTTATACAAGGTAAAGAGATTTGTCAGGGCATATAGGGTACAGGTATGGGTACGCTTGTCTGCCCCGGTGAGGAGTCAGCATGCTTTGTTTATGGCAATGTGGATTTTGTTAGGGGCTGTGTGGTCAGCAGTTGAGTAGATAGTGAGTCCATAATTGACTAGGGAGAGGACTGAGGAGGTGACAGCCAGATTAAGGTCTTCCGGAGGTAAGTAATCCTTGTGCCAATATAATAGGCCTATATGGACATTTATGCCTGATGATAGAGTGTCAATGTGTGAATGGAAGGAGAGGCTGGAATCAAATGTAAGGACCAAGTATTATTCTTGGCCTTATTCTGTTGATGGGCAAAGAGCATAGTTTTTGTCTTTTTTACACTGACCACAAGTCTTAGGTCTATGAACCAGTTTTCAATTTGGTTAAATGTATGTTGGAGGGAGGACTGCAATACTGTGAGATCTGGGTGCTAGGCAAAAAGAACTGCGTCATCTGCAAGAGTAGTAGGTTGCTAGAGCAGGAATTGGGCAAGGTGTATAGGTAGATGCTGAATAATAGAGGGCCGAGGATGGAGCCCTGGGGAACCCCAGAGTAGACTGGCAGGGTGGTTAAGAGGGTGATATTTTGACACATTGTGATCTAGTGGTGAGGTAACTGGTAAACCAGGAGACGGGTCCTTGGGACAGTCCTATGTGGTGGAGTGTGCTTAAGAGTAAGGGGTGGAAGACTGTTTCAAAGGCCTTTGACAGGTCGATAAAGACAGCTCCAGCTAGGTGTTTTCTATCCAGGGCAGAGTGAATAAAATTAAAGAACTCAGTGAGAGCCATAGTTGTACTGTGTCCAGATCTGAAGCCATGCTGCTCCCTGCAAAGTAAGTTCTGAGCAAGTAGGTACTCAGTGAGTTGGGTGACTATAATTTTTTTGAGGACTTTTGAGAGTGGTGGGAGAATGGATATGGGACGGTAGTTATTGGGTGAGGTGTCATCACTCTTCAGTATTGGGGTGACTGTGGCAGTCTTCTTTTAAGGTACTGTATCTCGTGGGGGCGGGGCACTTGGAAGTTTTTAATATTTGAAATTTCTAACAAGTACCTGGAAACATGTTTAATATGAGTAAAGAAGTGGACTGGTACTTTTGCATTGTGTCATTGTGGGATTCACTTGTGGGCAAAGACACCAACTGGCCAGTTGTCATAGAGGATTTTTCCTTCCTATTTTATAATTAAGCAAAAGGGTGTGACAGGGCATGGATCATTGTAAGATTTACCCACGCCTCATATGGTGTGGCAGAAAAATCTTGTGTGCCCTAATATGTTAGCTGTTTTTCCCAGGTTGTGTCGGGGAAGGTTATTTGTTCAACAGGTACTAGAAATGCTGCTTGTACTGATGCACTGGCATGCAGAGCTAAGTCTGTTGTGCTCTTCCTTGGGTAGTTACTGTAAGAAGCATCAGCACCATATTTTGTTAGGACATATAGGTTTTGTATGTGACCTAGACCATCCAATAAAAAAGCAGTATTTGAAGCAGCCATCTGCCTTTTTTTTCCTGACTCTTACTGACTTCTCAGTGAATTAATTAACTCACTGTATAAGAATCCTGACACCTGGGCCAGCCCATCGGCACAAGGGCAGAGCATTCATCTGCGATGCTGATGACCTGAGTACAGGGACAGACTCAGGACATTGGAGGGTCGGCAGGAGGAGAAGGACTGAGCATCCCTGGGACTGCTCTCCTTCTCTGGGGGTGGGGGTTGCGTATCTAGCATGCTACAGACCCCTAGTGGAGGCCAGGGAAGCCACAGAGCTAGTGCCGTATTGGTGGGGGGGGGACAGGGTGGATGCTGGCCATCATTACACGTTCCCACCCCAATACGACATACAAAAAATGCCGTCCCGAAGCATGAAGCTCTGCTCCGCCACCTCCATTGCCTACCATGCCCGCCGGGTGGGGCTCCACTCCCATGGCCTCACCCTGTGGGATAAGCCTGGGCAAGCTACCAAGGACCTTGGGAAGGGGGCACCCACTCAGTGGCCCCATGTAGGGAGTAAGCCTGGGCAAAGGGAGGTAGTGGTTGCAGGAGCTGAGCCCTTGCAGGGGCATCGGGGCCAGAACAAAAAAAAAGAATCCTGACATTCAAATAAAAACATTTCAAACCTGTACCTCAACACAAAACTAAAGCTAAAACAAATGTAATGTTTAGAAACAATCATTAACCCTCATTGAACAATAATCATCCATTTCCAAATTGCCATTAAACTTAAAATGGAGAGCTGTGCTGCTCCAGATATGAGTCCTGCATTGCTCCCATAAATGTATTCCAGAAAGCTGCAGGCCCCCTCACATATGCCTCTAGTGTCCCCTTCAGCCACCCACTCACTCCGCTCTGTCTCTGTTCTGTTCTGTTACCACTTAACTCCAGCCCACATAGAACTGAGACTGTGGTCTAGCTCTGTAGTCCAAATTAGGTAGGGCGAGAAAGCCAACTGGCCAGTGATCTTGCTGAGCATATTGCGACTAGCAGCACCATTTTTAGTGTCAGCCACTTAAGATTGATTGCCTGTATGGGCTAGAATGGGGATTATGTTAGTTCCTGGAGAACCAGGACTAAGTCTCATGGTGCTGTAATTGTTCTCACCCTACGTCTCAGATTGCTGGCTGCGTTGATAAATCTGATCACATCAGGATGCGCCCCTGTCACTGTGTTACTGGCTTCTAGCTACTCCAATTGCTGTTACTTGTACCCTCATAGAGGATGGTGAGAGTCCCTTCTCCAGTCCTTTCTGGAGAAATAGTAATAGTACCAATATGGGTGCTATAGTTGGTTTGATATATTTTCATGCACACCAGTTTAAGACTGTCTCCTGTTGCCTCTGGTATGTGTTAATGGTCAAAGTCCTTCTGGACATGGTTAGTGTGCCCACTACCTTTTTCATATATCCTGCCCTCAGCAATCTCTCCCTTTCAGGAGCCAAGCAGTGAGCTGTAGATTGTGAGGGTTGGGGGTGTAGGACTGGGCCCTGGTGAATGATATCCTGTATCGCTGGTAATATCCAGGGACGTTACAGTGCCATGGCTACCACTGTGGCGCACCATAATCTTCTTGGCCAGTATGGTGTCACAACGCTTACTCTTACCCAAGGCTGTTTCACTTTGTGTAGTACTTGCTGGATGAGTGGAATCGGAAGGGAACACTGTGAGAGTTGAGACCCCTCCCAGCACCATGGGACATTCATCTCTTTCTATCCCCTTGTATTCCAAACAAAAACTACTGCAGTAGTACCCTCTTTCTCTTCTGTTTCTTACCTCACATTTCTACCATGAGGGGGTGGCTTCCTGACATGGTATCTTATGCTGTCTTCTCCACTTTATGTCTTCATTTGTCCCCGTGGTGCCTTTTAAAGTTCCTATGTTCGCAAATAGGCATGGAGCCAGACAAGCCTCACTGTCTTATTTGTGAACCTTGGCCCCTAGAAATTAGAATGCCTTCAGGTCTGGCAGTGCTAGTAGACACTGGAGTAGTAGTTACAGGTCTGCCTGTAAAGTCTGGCACTCCATATATCCTTAGTATGTAGTCATGCTTTGGAAATAGCCAGTTGGCATTTTCTTGAATTTAAAACTCACCTACAGGTCAGAAAAACCTAAATTGCTTGGTCTGGACCTATTGCGGTGATGGAGTCTGTTGAGACCAGTGCCCCATTGCGGGCCTGTTCACCCTTTGCCCATATTATATGTCCTGTGTTGTGGTGGTCCCGAAACAGTTGCAAAATTCTGTTTCCAGCACACCTTGTACGGAAGGAGGCGATACCTCATACAGGAGACTCGTTCACTCCCTTATGAAAAGACTGGAATCTTTTAACAACTCTGGGGCTATCAATATATGGGCTGTTTTGTTTTAAGGAATTCCATAATAATCTTATACAGCCCATAATATCTGTGAGGCCCGGAGGAAAAAATATTGTAAACAGTGCTTACCCGCCGCAAAGCCCCTTTTCTAAATATTTCACCCTGTTGGTTGAGAAGCCTTTATGGGGCCTTTTTTATTATGTATAAAAAGCAACCTCATACTTGTTACCTCATTCCCTTACCGCTACAAACCATATGCAAAGTTCAGTCCGGTTTTGCAGAACTGTTTCTAGCATGTGTTATACAAACTAAAACAATACCCCGCTTCCAGAGTGTCTTGGGAACCTGTTTAAAAATAAAATGCTTACTTCTTCCAGTTTAAACATTACTCTTTTCTCTGGGTTATAGGCGGTGTCGGTCTGGCAGTTCAGGAATCCCATAATAAGTACTATACATACCATAATAGTTGAAATGTCGGGCTGTCCACAGTACCAAGGATTCTAAAAAAAGCACCTTACAAAACGGGGGGAAGGGGGAGTTATGTATTTGGTTTTTATTCTATACTATTTGGTATACAAAGGAACCTGATAAGTATTAAAAGTGCATTTTCATGTATATCAATGAGTCTGAAAGAGGTCATTACCTATTTTCTTGGTGTCCCACAAGTTACGTACTCTTAAGGGCCAGCGGCTCTTCTCTTGTTCATATTTATAGAAAACAGAGATATGAGATCAGCGCCTTGTGGGAGGGGCTAAGAGTATTAAGTACCATTTACATGTTTTTGGTTTATAGAATTGAATTAGGAGACTGAAATAGCTGTATATATATATATATATATATATATATATATATATGTTTTACTGACTAAAATATAATTTGGTCATACTGATCCCCCTACATGATGTACTAGCATAGAAATTGAATGTATTAGAATAGAGGGCAGATCAGCTGACCTATAATTTCAGAATAACCACCTATATAAGGTGGATGTTTTCAACAGAGAATTAGATAGTCTTGAGCACAGAGGATAATAGATGTGCTGGAGTGCAAGTGCATCTACTCTGTGGCAGTACTTAGCTGTTTATAAGTGCTGAAGTTGTTCAGGTTAAGAACAAAAAGCCAGATAGTGCTTTATTGTCTTTATTTTTGAAGCCATTTGTTTTGTAACTTTATGAGAGGGCAGCAAGGAGGGCTGGAGGGATACTGGGATGCATAGGGAGAGGCATCACCAGCAGAAAACAGGAAGTTATTATCCCTCTGTACAGACAGCTGGTGAGACCCCATCTGGAGTACTGTGTGCAGTTCTGGAGACCCAATCTCCGCAAAGACATAGACAGGATGGAAGCTGTCCAGAGGAGGGCAACTAAAATGGTGCAGGGTCTGCACGGAAGACATATGAAGAGAGATGAAAGGAGCTTAATATGTATAGCCTCGAGGAAAGGAGGAGAGGGGACATGATAGAAATGTTCAAGTACCTCAAGGGAATCAACAAAGTCCAAGAAGGTAGCATCTTTCAAAAAAGTGTGCAAGAACAAGAGGGCACAATTTGAAGATGGGGGGCAGCTCAGAGGCAATTTAAGGAAGTATTTTTTCACAAAGAGGTTGTGGATGCATGGAGCAGCCTTCCGGAGGAGGTTGTGGAGTCAAAATCAGTGGTGGAATTCAAGCATGCATGGGACAGTCATAAGGCAATTCTAGGGGTTGGGGGTAGGAAGAAGTAGGCTGCTGGTTAACTAGGATCTGCAGCTTATCCAGTAGGTAGGGAAATGGGCAGACTGGGTGGGCCAAGTGGTCCTTATCTGCCGTCAAATTCTATGTTTCTATGTTTCTATGTTTCTATAAATAAACATCACACAAGCTTTGTGTGTTCCTCAAGAAATAGTGTGTCTGACTTATCACTTCCCATGCACGCTCACAAACACATACAGTATGCTACTGTGCAACCTCCATTCCCTGGACAGTGCATCCACTCCAGGTGACCGGGGTTTCTTGAATCTGGAGTAGAACTCCTCCACCTGTATATTGTCTGTGGTTACCATGAGATCTAGCTCTACGGGGCCCCAATGGTTGCTGATCTTGCTGAAGATTTGTTGATTCAGTCGCCATTCCCCTGGGTAAATGAGTTGATGGCTTAGCCAATCTGCTGTCTGGTTCAGTTTCCCCACCAAGTGTATTGCCATAAGGTGTGGAAGATTGGCCTGGGCCCAAATGAGGACCTTGGTGGCTTCCCTCAGCAATGCCACACTCTTGGTGCCCCTTTGCTTTGCTAGGCTGCCACTGTGGCCATGTTGTCCAAATGGATGAGGACGTCTTCTGATGCACTTGAGCCTGAAATGCAATGATGGCATTGTACACTGCTTACATTTCTAATACATTTATGGGGAGCCTTTTCTCCTATGGAATCCTCCGGCCTTGTGCAGATTGGTTGTCTGTGGATGCTCCCCAGCCTAGTAGGTTGGTGTCTGTCTCTATGACCACCTCCATCTGTAGTCCAGAGGTGTCCCTCTGTTCAGGTTGTCTACCTTCAACCACCATGTCAGGAAAGCTTGCACATTTGGTCCCATGACAAATTGATCCAATAGGTCCTGATTCACCTGGTGGCCCTGCCTTATGAAGGCTAACAGCAAGGATCTCATGTTCACAGTACCCAGGGGATCAGGTCTATGCAAGATGCCATCATGACCAGCAACCTGGATACCTTGAGCAGTGATGGGTCCTTGTGGACCATCAACTTCCTTGCTAGGTGTAGTTGGGACTGCACCCAAACATCAGCTGGGTGTACCATGCCCTCTGCTGTATTGATCAGGGCCACCAGATGTTCGATCCTCTGACTGGGCAATAGGGTGATTTTTTCCCTGTTGACTATCCAGCTGTTGCTCTCCAGACAGCTCAGTACTGCATCCATGTCCCATTGTGCCTGGAAGTGAGATCTTGCCCATATGAGCCAGTCATCCAGGTATGGAATTACCTGGATTCCCTGCTCTCTCAACTTGGCTGATAGAACCACCATTGTCTTCGTAAAGACACAGGGTGCTGATGCAAGACCGAATGGTAAGGCTGTGTACTGAAAATGTTGGCCCATGATGTGGAATCTCAGATTGTGGTGGGCTGTAGGTAAGCACCCTTTAGGTCTATGGATGTAAGATAATTCCCTGGTTTCAGAGCCTTGATCATGGACCTGACCATTTCCATTTTGAATCGCTTGTACTGGACGAAACAATTTAAGAATTTAAAGTTGAGCACTGGGCCAATGCTACCCATTTTCTTGGGCACCATTAAGAATATGGAATAAATTCCTTTGCCTCCCTTGGAGTCCTGGACTTTTGTGATTGCTCTTGTTTTCACTAGGTCATCCAGTATGCCTCTGACCTATTCTGGGGTGGCACTATTTTTGGACACCAGGGAGAGGACCAACCAGTCCCTTTGGGGTAACTCAGCCAGCTCTACTGCATAGCCATCCATCACAACTTCTCTCACCCATTTGCCTGTTGTCATCTTTTGCCATGCTTCTGCAAACTGTCTGAGGCAGGACCTGATTGGTGGGTGCCCTGCCACTGTTGCCCCCCACAGGTAGTCATTGTTTGTTTTGTTTAGGCTTGAATGAATTATTGGGGCAATTTCTGTTGAGTTGGAATTTGTTGAGGGGTATATACTGCTGGCTTCTATTATTCTGCTGGTGGTGTCCATGGTAATTGTTTGTGTTGTAGTTCTTTTCTTATTGTGAAAATTTTGGCTTTTCCGGTACCTTGATCTGACCAGCAAGTATGTGTCAGCAGCTGACTTGTACTTTTCCATTTCTATGCCCTACTTTTTCCCTTTTAGATACCTCTTCATTCCTTTGCTGAACAGTGATGATCCCTTAAAAGGTATTTTAAGGAGCATAGCCTTTGATTCTAAACAACATCCCAGATTTGCATCAGTATGAGTCACCTGGCTCTGTTAGTTATTACTGTCGATCTGGCATTTATTCTCAGGGAATTGACCACCATATCGGCCAGGTATTTTGTTGCTAATATGGCCTGTTCCATCACAATCCTTTCTGCCAAATTGGGCGTGAGGGTTTTTTTGGATGCCTGGAGCCATAGCACTTGGGCTTTAGTGGTAAATATAGCTGTGGTGGAGGCCTTAATCCCCAACCCAGCTAGCTCACAATTCTTTTTAAGGAGTTCCTCCAGCCTGTTGTTGGTTGGTTCCTTCAGTGCTGAAGTACCTTCTGCCATTAAAACAGTCATTTTGTTCAGCGAGGTGACCTGCGGGTCTACCTGTGGTGCTGTGCACACCTTTTTTGTTCTTCCTCCTGGAACGAATACATCTTGTCCCGGGATCTGCATGCCAGAATTCTGGCGGGCTCTATTGAGCCCCATTCCTTGGCAACTACTTTCTGCACATACTCGCACACTGAGAAGGTGTTGGCTGACATCATATCTGGATTTAGTGATGCCACTAGTTTTGATGTTGGTTCTGTGGGTGGTTCTGCAAATCCCACTATACATTTAGCAGCCTTCACCAAATTTGGGATCTGGTCCTGAACGCAATATTTTGCGGGCAAGGATTCTGGATCATGTTCCATCAGCTCCTGTAGTTCAGGTTCTCAGATGGACTGACTATCAGATTCATCCCTGGATTGGCCAGGGTTGTTTGGCCATGTTAGGTCTGTCGTTGGCCTGTTGGGAGCTGCCAGGGGTCCAGCTGGCTGTTTTGGCTGTGATATCTCTGCCAGCTTCTGTAGTATGACTGATATGAATTGCTGCTGCTGCTGCTGGTTCTGCATGAGAAGTGTGGCAGTGTCTGGATGGGTGTTCTCTCTGGATGGGGTGCTGGTTGGAGCTGCCTCTTGGGATGAGGTGCCCTGTTTTGGATCGGAGTGGTCTGAATGCTCCAATAATTCCTTGTTTAGGCAATCGGGGCAGAGATGGCTCATATTGACTAGTAGTAGAGGGATCGTGCACAACTGGCATATTCTTGTTTTAGCCATGTCTTCCTCTTCTGGAGAGACATAAAGGGTAGATGTCTTTAAGGTCTGCGACCACTGACTGCTGTTAAAAACATCATTGTCTATGTCCTACCCTCCCTATCTGTTAGCATACTGTGATCCTGTCTGCTAAGATGGCTGCTGAGGTAGAAGACTACCAAAATGGCCACTGATTACTTCCCCCACTGTGGACTACAAACGTGGCTGCTGGTCAGCTTCCAGCAGGCTACAAACATGGCTGCTATCATGTTCGGTAAGGGCATTGTTTTGCTGCCCTCAGATAGTGTTTGACATATTTTAGGACTGTTATGCTGCCCTTGGTGTCCTTCCTGTGTGTTGTTCTTGGCACAATGCTGGATTGCCATGTTCTGGGCATGCATGCTGCCACAGAACCTTGTATCCCTCTGGCTTCAGGCATGCCATGATTAAGAGGGTGCCAGGAGCACATGCGTAGTAGTGGCGTGACTCAGTGCACATGCTCCAGATACAAAAATCCACTCAAACCGACAGGGAAGATGCAGTATGGGTCTGGGCAATGGCGATTCCCCCCTTCCTCCTGTTATGGCTGCTGCAATGTATGGAAACTGTTGTATGCCAGTACAGAGAGGCATCCCACTCATATTTGCAGCTCTTCAATGTACAGGTACTATTTTAGCTGTCTCCAGTTTCCATGATCTTTTCCCCCTAGCAGGTGAGCAAACTTCCTTGTAGCTGCTAGCAGGGGCTACAAGGCACTGCACATGGTGCTACTGTACTCAAGGTTACTCTGCTAGCAGGGGGAGTGTATAATTTAGCTCCCTGAAAAAGCACTCTGTCCTTAACTGCTTGCCTTCTTCTCTATGAAACGCCCCATCAATACATTGCCTGGCCCCTTATAATGGGGCACTATCTGTATCAGTTATTAAACGGTTAAATGGCTAGTTATAGATTGTTTTATTATACAATGGCAAGAAAAATCGTGGACTCTGATTGGTCAGTCTTGGGCTGGACCCATAATGTAATCCCAGTACAACATCACGGGTCTAGTTTCAGCCTCACTGTGAACCTGTAGATTTACTTTTTCTTGATTATGTGCTGCTTGATGATGTGCTTCATTGTTTCATCTTCTTTTAAAAAACAAAAATATTTTTCCACACAAAAACATCTTTAAAATTATTTTTTTTATTCTGTATAACAATGAGCCATTGTATAATAGCAATAATACCCCCAGAGCGTGTGTCGTTTGGGATAACATCATGCCTCAGTTATTGGATGCACTCAGCCTGCGGCCTCATGCCCAACCACCTGAGGCATGACGTTATCCCAGCACGACACACACCCTGTCGGGCATTATTGCTTAATTAATTATGGAGGGTTAGCCAGTAAAGAAAGGTTTCTTACCTTTGCTCATTTGAATTAGAGTTTATTTGATGTATAGCTCAGGAGCTCGGTCCTGTGCATGTAACCTGGTCAGATGCACATGAATAACTGACCACAGATGGACAGAGGAGGGGTCTTGCAAGGGCAGGACTTCTTTATAAGTTACATATGCATCAAAAGCCTATCAGGTGACTTGGAGACCCAGTGTTTAAGGTTTGGAGTGCCTCAGAGAATTCTTCCCATAATATCAGTTATTCCAGTGGTATCACTCACAATCAGCAAGTGGATTCATCACCCCCAGTACTCTGCCATGTCAACAATGGCTACTCATTCCATAGTATAGTCTCAGCTATTGCCAAAGAAAGTGACAACTACACAGACCTACAAAATGGATGGAAGTAAGTGTCTTACTGAGAAAACACATATAAATAATATTGCTGTACAACAAAGTCTTAAATTAAGCCATAAATCATGCCTACAGGCTTAGTGGGTGGATGCACGTGGGTGTTACCAGAAAGAAACTGTGATCTGGCCAGAGACAGAGGAAAATGAGGAAGGAATTACTTTGCACACACTATCTAGTTTTAATTATCTGTATATAAAATTGTTTTAAGCACAAAAACAAATTCCAAGGTGTCTATTACACAATACTGTCAAATTTCCTAGGAGGCTGAAAGCACTCAGCTGCACTTCATGCTCTACACAATGCAACTGAGCTGTGTAATGATATTGCTTAATGCCCTCCCTGTTGACTGTAACTTCTTACTTATATAACTCCAGTGGAAATAAACCAGTTCAGATTAACAATTATTACTGTATTTGGGTCTTACAACATTCATACAGAAGACATGTTACTTTTTTTGTATCTATGTCATTGATGATAACCAGACAGCAAAAATAACACATTATTTCTTATATCTGTAATGTATTCAATTGTGTCATGTTTAACCAATGGGAGCACTACAAAACACATTACTTTAGTCAAAGGCTGGGAGGAACATATTGACAGAAATTTCTTCATGACTAAGGAGGAGGTGACAAGCTTTGTTACAAACATATTGTTGCCCTTAATTTTGGGTGGAGCATATATATGGGGGAGAGTGGAATAACAAATGTATCTCCATCAATGAGTTGTAAGCCCGTATGTCATCTGTAGTGAAGCTAAGAGTTTTTACTATGAAGGTCTTAACACTCATGAGAGGATAAATGTGTCATTTTACTGCAGATAATGATTTCTTGATTTCTGTAAATCACTCTTAACTGCACAGATATGCTCACAAGCCTCAGACACAGGGTAAATCATCATGTGTATGCATATCATCCTTGTGTAATGGTAGCCTGACAAAGCTTCGCCAAAACAAAAGTCTACAGATCATGATGTAGTTTATACAGTATGTACCATACAATGTTCAATATTTTTATTTGTTTTATGATTGCTCCACCTTGTTTTACCTTCAGTCTACTTTTGAGTAATGTTAAAATAGGGCCCACTATCTCCACTGCCACGCAGATTTCACTGGGAGTCCTGCAAGGATCCATTTTTAGTTCTCTCCTCTTTAATCTGTTTTTGAACAACCTCCCTAATGCCTGTAAAAGCAATTTAATTTTTTATGTGAATGATGCTGTAATCCTGGACAGTAACACCCAGACTGAACTGCTTCAAAAGGAATTACAGACTACCTTCTGCCAGCGGAAAGAGTGATTCTGTTCACATAAAGTACTCCTCAACTATAACAAGCATTTGTCAATGCCGAATGTTGCTTGCTTGTATGTGCTGTTTAGGTATTTGGAAATGACAGTTTCATGCCTTCCTCCCAAGACATCCACTGTGTCTTTCTGTTCAGTATTCACAGAAGAGTGGGAGGGGCAAGGGCCACAGCAGTACAGCAGTTGCCAAGGGGGTGAAGAGGTGGACAAAAGAGTCCTGCAGGAGCTCACTAAATTGAAGGTAGACAAAGCGATGGAACCAGATGGCATACGCCCAAGGATATTAACAGAACTGCGAAGGGAGATAGCAGTACCTCTGGCAGCCATGTTCACTGAGTCATTCAACATGAGTGAATTGGAGGAGGGCACATGTGGTTCCTCTACACAAGTCCGGCAGCAGGGAGGAGGCAGGGAACAATAGGCCATTCAGCCTCAACTCAGTAGTGAGGAAGATCATGGAGACATTGCTTAAAGAAAGGCTAGTGGGACATCTAGATGCCATCGGAACCCAGGACCATAGACAACATGGATTCACAGTGGGGACATCATGTCAGATAAATCTGGTTGATTTATTTGACTGAGTGACAAAGGAAGTGAATCAGGGTGGGGCAGCGGACAAGCGCTTACCTTGATTTCAGCAAAGCCTTTGACACCATCCCATATAGGAGGCTGATAAACTAGCTGGGTAGGCTGGACATGGGGGAAAGGGTGGTAAACTGGGTTAGAAACTGGCTAACAGACAGGAGGAAGAGAGTGGTGGTAAATGGTATGCAGTCTAGGGAGAGGTGGCGACCAGTGGGGTGATGCAGGGATCGGTCCTGGGGCCAGTTCTGTTCAATGTCTTCATTAGTAATATTGCAGAACATCTGAAGGGAATTTTTTCACCAAATTTTCAACATAGCCATTTTAAGACCTCTGCTCATGAACAGTGTCACTGTGATTTTCTTAATTTGTCCCGTACATTGATTTCGCACACCGACTGCGCCATTCTGTGCTACATGGCGGAAACACATTTTGGGTGAGATGTGAAAATGACAGCTATACTACTCATAAGAAGGTGTGGTAAAATGACAATGTTGAAAATCTGGAGTGTAAATATTGAAATTTCACGAACTTACGAGCTCATGAGGAACTGCACACACGCGACGCCAGAAAAACAGTCATTTTTGGAATTTTGGCACCAAATTTTCAACATGGGATTTTGGGACCCTTCTCATGAATGATGTCACTGTCATGGCATTATTCAGGCCTGAAGGGTGATTTCACAGTCACTGCAGAAATCACCCTTCGGGCCCGGCTACTGCCATGACAGTGACATCATTCATGAGAAGGTCCCAAAACCCTATGTTGAAAATTTGTAAAATTCCAAAAATGCCTGAGATATGCAACAGAGTTGAAACCCCCCTATCTAGCCCATTATACAGTTTACCGGCATTTCCTCAGTTCGCGGTTGGCTTTGAAGAGTGCAGACGTGTTCCCGGTCCACCGAAGATCGTCGCGCCGGAGTCCGGACGTAAGTATGGGATGAGGGGTGTGGGGAGGCTGGGTGAGCAGTGGGTGGTTGCGGGTTGTGGGGGTTGGGAGATGCGCCGCGGGACCGTTTTGTTTCAGGTTTAAAAAAAGGCGTCGTGGGGCGTTTGCCACGCTGGGGTGGGCTCCCAGGCGTGGCACAAGGACGTGGGGGGGCATTCAGCTGATGGGGGATTGGGCAACCCCGTCGGCCATGGCATTTGTTGCCACGCTGGGGTGGGCTCCCAGCGTGGCACAAGGACGGGGGGGGCTTTCAGCCGACAGGGGATTGGGCACCCCCGTCGGCCGAGGACTGCTTGCCACGCTGGGGTGGGCTCCCAGCGTGGCACCTACTACTGGGGATGCAGCTCAGCCCGACCGGAGTTGGGCACCCCATCGGCTATACAGTGCATGTGAGTAGCACACCTGCATGTGTCTGTGGGGGGAGCTGCTGCGTGAGCAGCCAATATCTTTCGGTGCTCACTGAGCATAGCTCCCCCTTTCAACTGTATGCCACTGCATTTTGGAGCATGTCATAGACAGCTCCAAAATGCATTGGCTTACAGGGGCCGCGCCTGCCAGCGCACTGACTGACTTGGAGGAGGAGGTGACACACCTCCGAAATCTCCGATGATGGCACTATGTTTCTTGCACACGTGTGCAAGCAACATAAAAAGACCAAATCTATGTTGATTTCAAGACACTGGTATAAGAAAATGAATCTGGTCTTGACCATTCTCAACAATAGGGACACTCCCCTTGAACAGGTACAGTCATTCAAGTACCTTGGGGTCACTATAGATGATACGCTATCATTCTCACAACACATTGACCTAGTAGTAAAAGTGGTCAGTATTAGGCTGGGTATCCTGTATGGATGCAAACAATATCTCACCCCTTTTTCCCTCCAACTATCAATCTCCAGCTCCATCCTGACTCTCATTGACAAAGGCCTGATTGTCTATAGAGCAGCATTGGAAACTGCTCTCAAACATGCAGTGACTGGCACTTGGAGCAGATAAACTAACTCACACTTGCTCTCTTTATGAGCAAACTAATTGGTTGAATCTGAATTGAAGAATAAACTTCCACACATGCTTGTGGGAAAAAAGGCACTTCAGGGAAAGGCTCCTCCCAGTATTGTGGAGATCGTGCAAGCAAATCAGTCATGCTGTCAGACAAGAGACATGACTCGAGCCCCTTTAGCCGTTTCTTTCCAGAGAACATCCCTTGGTCAATGGTCCTTTGTTTACAGAGCCCCACTTTGGCTGAATGAGGTTCCTACTCATATACTTAAAATTGA
Source organism: Neoceratodus forsteri (assembly GCA_016271365.2). NCBI lineage: Eukaryota > Metazoa > Chordata > Ceratodontiformes > Ceratodontidae > Neoceratodus > Neoceratodus forsteri. Next base: position 677,992,802 of record CM028130.1, read on the forward strand.
CAGCCTCTCTTCCTTCAAAAAGGAACTGAAGTTCCATCTCACTGCCAGTAGTCCGGGTGTATATAGGACAGCCACATGACCCTGTGCCCTTCATCACTTGCCCATCTGCACACCTTACTCCAAAGCTGACCATGGACAATGGTAGTCTGCTGGCTTTAGCCTCTCCTTCCCCATCTCATACATACACCAATACCTTGGTCTTAGATTTTTCCCACCTCATTCCCTGTCTCGACCCCCCTCCCACTCCTTCTATTCAGCCACCTCCCTTACCCAAGCCTTCTTTTGATCAAATCCACTCATACCACACACCTCTCCCCTCACTACCCTTTACCAGTGCTATCCACCCACTTGGTTGCCCAAGCCAACTCCTAGCACTCCACACTTCTTCTCTGGCTACCTTAACCTGGCATCCTTCCTCCATACCGCTTACCATCTCTGTTACCTGACAAAGCCTACTCTCATGACTGCAGCCTTAAATTATTAAGTTAGATTTGCCTCTTTCCACACCTTGCAGCCTTTTCTATTTTTTAGTCATACTTTTCTCACCAAATTTTAACCTTTCCTGTAACCATTGACATATTATGTAAATGCAATGTGCATTAAGTTTTTTGCTTCCTCACTATGTAATGCAATGTAAAACAATGTTATGTGTCATAGAGGCATGTGGGATTATGAGCCACTTGACCACAAAGTAGGGTACAAACACACAAATGTGTGTATTTATTAAAGGAAAAATATTAATTGCAGAAAAGCAAAATAGACAGCAGTACATAGCTAGGACATTACAGCATTGGTGCCACCGTCTGTGTCTTCAACCTTTATTTAGATTGAACTGAAATCCAGTGAGCCTTGACTAGGCCAGGGACCCCTCAATTTCTTGAACCTAAACAGTGGTTCAAAAATCCTCCATGAGCTACAGTTCAGCTGATGCTGCAAGGGATCCAGCAAGCCTTGACTAGGCCAGGGATCCCTCAATTTCTTGAACCTAAACAGTAGTTCAGAAATCCTCCATGAGCTACAGCTCAGCTGATACTGCAAGGTACTAGCCCTGACTTTTGGATTTGGTACCAGTGGAAGCTGATTTCCAGGTGGCTCACACTATCTCCTGCTGAACACATCTCTAACTACTGTATCTCCCTCTGTCTCTCTAGTTGAATTTATGTGCCAGGGTTTAATAATTTTTTTAATCCTTACAGTCATTTTAAGTTCTGAGTCAATACTTTTTTTTTTTCTTTTTATTTCCATTAGCAGATTATATCCTCTCGCCACTAGAGGGCTATATCTCTGGTAGCAGTGACATTTTCTGTGTCTACTCCTCTATTAGCAGGTGAGATGCAGCTGCCACTAGGAGCTCCTATACTATCTGGCACATCACACACTCTGTTACCCAGATTTTATCAGCTCAAATGTATCAACCCCAACCACTGCAGCCCACTCCTCAGACTTATCACCTTACTTCTTCTGCTCTCCAGGAACGTCCACCCCAACCCTGGTCCTGGGCTTTCTACCCCCCTCTCACACCCTGCTGGGTGTGGCCTCAGCATTGCCTCAATGAACATCTGCAGTCTCCCAAAGAAAACTGCTGCACTGCAGTGCTAGGTTGCACAACACAGGCCCGACATCATTGCCATAGTGGAGACCTGGCTCTCTGCATCAACCCCTGACTTAGCTGTCTCCCTCCCTGGTTTCACCCTGTTCCGAGAGGATCGAGTTGGTAAGCATGGTGGCGGATGTGCAGTCTACTTGCGTGACTCCCTCCTTAGCCATGCTCTCCCTGCCACAAAGCTCGGTCATGGTGCCCAAACCATCACCTTAAAAATCTCCACTGACCTGGGCAGGGGCCCTCTCTATATTACCACTACATACATACCCCCATGGGTCCAAGGACTAGCAATCCACTCCCTTACTGACTATCTCTCTACCCTGCCCCACAAAACTAAGCAGCTTGTCCTAGGTGACCTCAGTGTCAACTGGCTAGGCTTCACTGCTGCAAACATAAAGGACTCCTTCACTGCCCTTGACTTAGCTTAATTAGTCACTCTTCCTACAAGATTTAACCAGTCAAGTGGTACCAGCTCCCTCCTTGATATAATACTTTCCAGCTGCCCCCACAAAATCAAGACTGTTAATGTCCTAGCTAACTCCCTCAGCGACCGTTGCCATATTCTCTGCTTCTGGTCCCTCCCACGCAAAAACCCACGTGTGAAGTCACCTTCCACCACCGCTTTTGCCCAAGGGGCCTCAGTAAACTGAAGCAGTACCTAGCCCAACTTGACTAGTCCCCGATCTCACTCATGACTGATATAGACACTGCAGTAGCCTACCTCACCAGAGCCTTCTGCAAGGCCTGTGACCTCTTGGCCCCCTTTACCAGTACCCACTCCAAAAGACATAATACCGCCTGGATTTCCCCTTTCCTTATTCAACAACTGAGGCAGTGGACAGACAGGCCTATCATGCCGCTCACAACCAATGCACCTGGGCCATAAGGCAAGCCAAGTCCAAATACTACCAAACCACCCTGGCTGCCTCCTGGGGCTCTGCGCTTGCATTCTGGGATAATACTAAGGAGCTCAATGGAAAAACTCACTCCCTCCCCATCTTAGATATCTGTCAACGGTGCTGTTACCACTGACTCCCCACGTATTGCTGACTGCATCAACATGGCTTTCTCTGACCTAAGTGCAGTCCTTTCTGTTCACTTTTGTGACCCTATCCCTACCTCAAACCCCCATTTCTCCTCCGCACCATAACTCCCCTTGAATCCAAACCACTCCAACTAAAAGCACTCTCCAGCCACAACCCCAGCTGTGACCCCATTGACTCCAGGATTCTCTGTCTAACTCTAGATGTCATCTAGGCCCTCTTACCAACCTGTTAAACTTGTCTCTGTACCTCGGTCAATTCCCAAGCGCCTGGAAATCAGCTGAAATTACCCCGATTCATAAGAATGGAGATTGCACATTACCAAATAACTACAGACCATTCTCCATCCTCCTACACTCTCTAAAGCCCTGGAAAAAATAGTATCCACCCAACTCATGGAATATCTAACCAAATACAGCATACTATGTCCAGAACAGCATGGCTTCTGCCCTGGACACAGCAGCACCACCACAGCCCTCCTAGAGTTCTCACAGCAAATACACTCTGAGCTTGACTCTGGGGACATTGCTGGGGCAGTGTTCATTGACCTATCTAAGGCCTTTGACACTGTGTGGCACCCCCTATTGCTTGACTCCCTCCATCAACTAGGTTTCTCATCTGGCCCTCTTGCCTGGTTCTCCAGTTACCTCCATGCCAGATCCCAATGGGTCAAGATAAATGGTACCCTATCAGCTGCCCTACCTGTTCACTCAGGTGTCCCCCAGGGTTCCATCCTGGGCCCCACATTGTTCAGTCTCTTTCTAAACACCCTTCCTAGCTCCTGCTTGGGCAGTATGCTCCTATATAGTGACGTTGCAGTTCTTGTCGTCTTCCACCCCAGCCTCATCACCCTCCAGATCTCTCTGCAACTCACCTTCAGCCAAGCTGAAAAATGGTTCCTCAACCATCGTCTAGTTCTGAATCTCAAGAAGACAAAATCTATGCTTTTTGCCCATTGCCAGAGTAACTCCAGAAATGCCCCCCTTCTCATCCTCCTCAGCACCCTACTTCTCCTTGAACAGGTGTCTGCATACAAATATCTGGGCATCACCTTCGACTCAGCTCTCTCTTTCCACTCTCATCTTTATTCCCTGTCCACTGCCATAAACACCCAGATTGGACTTCTCTACCACCACAAAGACTGCCTCCCTCAGAATGCCCTCTGGTTGGCTATCACCTCCTCCATCCTGTCATTTGTCGACTACAGGCTCCCTATCTATGCAGCTGCTGACCCTACCACTCTCACCAAAGTCCAGACCTTGATCAATAAGGTTTGCAGGCTCCTGACCGGTGCCCCCAGCAGAACTTATACATGCCAGATCTACTCCTCCTCGAACTTACTCACCTTTGATGAGCACCTGCACTACCACACCTGTATACTGGAAAAAAATCACTACTTGGGCTCTCCCCCCCAGTGGTTGCAGCATCCCTAAAATTGGCCTCCCATTCAGTCACCACCCAAAGTGCAGCCAAAGCCACCTTCCAGGTCCCGAGAGCCAGGACTTCTCTCACCCAAAGATCATTCCACCACAGAGCCCCCTCTTGGTACAACTCCCTCCCCACTCATATCACAAACATCACCAAAATCGGCCCCTTCAAAATCACCTTCTGAAACCACCTCACTGACAATTAGAGCTGTAAATGTCCCTGACTGGCCCATACCTAGAGCTCCGCCTGGCCCAATTTACAGACAACGTCCTTCCAGACTACCTTTTCCCCCAGCATCCACCCCTTCCCCCCAGGTATTGCTCCCTACAACCCCTAGCAGTACCTTATTATTTATATTCTAGACTAACTGTAACTAATTGAAGCCTTTGAACACCTTTGTATTAATGGAATTGCTTTGTGTGTTCTTTTATTGTATCTCACCTGTAATTGTTTCCATTGTTGTACTCCACCACCAATTGTTGTCTACCCTCTCTGCGACGAGGTGCCTTTGTAAATGAGTCTTTGACTCAGGTTGTAAATCCAAATTATGAAATAAATAAATAAAAAATAAATGAAATGACTTCTGAATCAATCACCCAGTATTTATGCACAAAAGAATCACATGATTTAAAACTCCACCTCCTAGACAAATACACAATCATTTTCTACTCTTAAACAGTTTAAAAATATATTCACATGAATCAGGATGACAAGAGTTTCAAAATTATACTATATTTAAAAAGGATTAGAGCTTAGCAACTGAAATAAACACATTTCCTTCAGAATGGGTCTAGAAGCTTTGTCCATACAGCTTTGATTGACAGAAAGATAAGTATAACTATAGCAACCATTTGGGGTGCTGGCTTCTAAGGACATAGACCTGCTTGGTTGCTAAGGTAAGTTTGGTCCAGGACTAGCATATTTGTACAAGGTTTACTACATAAAATAAAATACTGTTGCAGTTACAGGCATGTTATATTGTGATATGTACACAATAAATAACAGGAGTGTTAGTTAAGTAGGCTCAAAATGTTGACAATGTGTAAACAAAAAAATGTTGGCCTTGTTTTACCCTGCATGCACGGCCTGCGCACAACCTGTCATGCAAGGTAACACTAATACAGAGGCCACAGCATTATAAACACTGAGTTTCAAAGAAAACTTAACCATTGCCTTCATTTAAGCAAAAAGGGGCTCCTAACAAAACAGCATTTCAAGCAGGAGGAGTGCTGCACAATAGAGTGCACAGCACTCCCAATTCACTCTCTTGCACTCCCCCTCTAGTCTGCAAAGCATATGTTTTGTAAAATGGTCTTTTCTTCAGACCAAAGAAGAATAGTGTTTCATACCCAAAGAAGCAGAAGGGTCATGGAGCGAGAGAGATAAATAAAATATTTATACAGAACAGCTCCACGATACCGCCCGCTTCTTAAAGTGACTTGTTTACTCGGGGTTCAGAATGTATTCAGAATGTATTCTTTATTTCCCATTTCATTATAAAAATTTAGGGCAAGCATGCAGTGGGGACTTTTGTTTCAGCACTTCTGAATCATAGCTCTGTGTCACCCATTCTGTGAGATACAGCGCTAATGGCAACACGCTAAGCTTGAAATTGGCATAGGTGCGCTTAAGCAGCATGTCTTTTACCAGACATAATGAGCCTTTACAGGCCTTAATATGATTCATGCCCCTCACTGTACTGAACACAAAACTGCATACTTAAAAATAGCGAGGGCCATATAACGCCATACATAGGACTGCAATGTTGCAGTTGCAGCCCTACGGTGTATAGTCTCTTCGCAGCTCCGGGCTGCTAACCCACATATTAATTACTACTCTATTTTAAAGATGTAACACATACTACATCAATGTTAATGGTGTTAAAGACACTTAGCAAACCTATTGTAACCGGGGATCATTCTAATACAGGTAACATCCCTATGGCAGGCAGACAATGTGAGAGAAACAGCTGAAGGAACAAAGAAAAGAGATGTAAGAGGAGTAGCTGGCAAGCCTAAAGGCTAGAATAGGACAGAAAAAGGGGAGAAGTGCTGTTGCAACAGATATTTAAGAATGAGACAGAAACAACAACAGTGTCTCTCTACACAATGTCTCCCAGAGATGGGGGGGGATTACTTGGCTCTACCACATTATGCTTTGTCTATTGAGTGTTCGTTCTCTGAATGTATTGTCCCCGGCAGAAGGTCAAAATGTCGCACAACTTAATTGTGTTGCACGATCATTACAGGGGGCTGCACCCACTGGACCCTCCCCACTAAAGATTCTAACTTGGGGGGGGTCCAACTCAGAGAGTGCACAGGTCTGGGATTTTCCATAATGCCATACGCTATTAAGCATACAATATTATGACCCACTTTTGCTGAGTAGAACCTTTGAAAAATAGCACATTGCTCAAAGGATATTTCTGAATATTCACATAAATAAAAAATACTTCTCTTTCCATTGCCCCATGATACCAAGCCTCCCAGTACTTCATTACTCTCAGTTGCTAATGAAATTCTGGAAAAAGTGTCTTACTAAATAAGTGATCAGTTGCTCCATCTTGAGTAAATACACTGTCAGAAAGTATTGTAATTAAAATTCTCAATGAGAAAAGGGGCACTTGGCACATTTTGTACAAATTGGATTTACACTATTTCTACAGTGAACGGGGACAAAAATGAGTGAGGAAATATATAGCAAAATATAATATATAAGGTTTATTGGAAAAGTAAGACCTTATTTAATGATAAAAATGAATAAAGAGATATTAATATAGCTCTTCAACTTTAGATCACACTCTACAGGTCTTCTATCTTTACCTTCCATCTTAAAACATATTTTCAGTTTTCAGACATATGCTTTAGATACATAAATGTTTTTTTTTTTAAATGTCATTGCTCAGTACTTAGAATAGTTTGTTCACTGAAAATATTTGTTTTCATTTCACTATATGCTTCATGAATACCACCAATCTTTCTGTGGTGAGCTTGGGTTAAAACTACATTTCAGTTTCACAAAAACAAGAGTCCTATTACAAAAGAGACTCTCCCATTTTGCCAATAAGGTACTGAAATATTCTATGAATGGGGCCCTATGCAAGGTAACCCAAAGTAAACAGGCACCAAAACTAGAGTGTTGTTGTACCTTTCTGATTCTACTATATTACTTAGAGGATAATCATACTTGGAATATATATATATATATATATATATATATATATATATATATATATATTGAAAGTAGCCACTTTTAGTCCAGATGAATATTTGGATTTTTAATGAATACCACCATTCTAACATTCTTACGTGTGGTTTAGTTCTGCCATCAGCCTTACAATTATATATGGCTAGAGTTCTAAATAAATGCAAGTGATTGAGGAATTTGTCCCAGATGATTTAAAGCTGCTTTTAACCAAAGACAAGATTATCCATATTTTTTCACTTTTTATGCAACAACAAAGTCTATGGACACCACACTATTCTTGGAGGACACAATGGAGACTTTTGTTTAACAGATTCTGTTGTGCACTTGAGAAAAGAAAAACAATCTACCAATGCTGTTCAGAAGAACACTGGAACATGCTTTTATGTTTACAAATGAATAGTAGTTTTCTTTAATTTTTTTTTTTTATTTCATCTCCTCCAACTCCCAGTCTGTTTGTTTTCACCAGAATAAATACATATGAAATTATACAAACAGTATGCATAAAGTAGCATTTGTACACCACATACCTGGAACAAATCAGTAGCAAAAAGCATAACCCAGTGAAGAGACATTCTTGCAAAAAAGTCCATTCTTCTATTTAAAAACATATATCAATACACATTTATGAGAACATAATATATAGATTCATTTTACTCCTGTCATTCAAATGAGAAATCTGAATCTTAATCAATGCTTTGAGCTTAGAAACATAGAAACATAGAATCTGATGGAAGATAAGAACGACTTGGTCCACCCAGTCTACTCATTTTATCCTACCTATATTATCATTGCAAACCTAACTTGATCTACAGATCAAGCCTCCCTCTCCCCCTTCCTTTACACTATGAGTCCCCTATTTTTTTTATCACCTCCTTATTATTTGTGCCTCTGCAGCGCTATCGGTGGGGGCCCCCACCAACCCAGACAGCAGCAGGCTCACTCACATGATGGGGGTCTGGTGTAGCCACCCCAACCCACTGCAGAGTATCCTCTACCTCTCCGCATTGGGCTGAACTGGGCCCCCCCAGCCTAATTCCATGACAGTCCTCCAGGTCGGCGGGAGTGTGGCCATCAAGCTGCTCAGTCACGCCCAGCCTTTTCCTTCATGTTTTTCCCTGGAGCTGGCAGTGCACTGATGTACTACGCATACATGGACATCTTTCTGCGCTTCTCCCCACTTGGCACTGCAACTGTGCTGCCCACGGTTGTCCCAAGGGGCCACTTCAGTGTGATGTACTCCCCAAACCCACCCCAGAGGAAGGAGAACAGTCCTATGATGCTCAATCCACCCTCTCCCCTACCAACCCCTGACAGCCCAAGTCTGTTCTCAAATCTGGGTCGCCGGTGTGGTGTGAGGCATGGTGTCCAGTGCCTCAACCCTCAGCACCACTGTGCCTGTTACTATGATTCCCCTATGCTTATCCCATGCATTATTGAACCGTAACACTGTTTTCACCCCCCCACCTTTCATGGAAGGCTGTTCCAGGAAACTACCACTCTTTCTGTAAAGAACTACTTCCTCACATCTCTCATGAGTCTACCTCCCTCCAGCTTCATTGCATGTCCATTTGTTCTTGAGCACCTTTTTCTCTGAAAAAATATTGATCTCATGTATCTTATTTACTCTTGTGAGGTATTTAAAAGTCTCTATCATATCACCCTCTCCCTCCTCTCTTACAGTGTATACATACTGAGGTGCTTTAGTCTCTTCATGTAGAGCTTTTGATGCAGACTCTGCACCATTGTAGTTGCCCTCCTCTGGACCACCTCCACTTGTCTGTGTCCTTTCACAGATATGAACTCCAGAACTGGACACAGTACTCTAGGTAAGGTCTTACCAGAGATCTATACAGAGACAACATCACCTCCCTCTTTCTGCAGGTGACACCCCTCCCTATGCACTCCAGCATCCCACTAGACCTCCCAACTGCCTTGTCATACTGCCTGACAACCTTTAGGTCATCAGATATTATTCTCCCAGGTCACTTTCCTGCTTGTTAGTCATCAATGGCACTCCACCTATGTTGTACTCTGTCTGGGTTTCTGTGCCCCAAGTGCATTATTTGGTACTTGTTCGGCATTCAATGACAGCTCCCACACCCTTGACTACTCTTCTAGTTTTCTTAGGTCTCTGCTCATCCCCCCCCCCCCAGAGTGTCCACCCTATTGCAGACCTTCCCTTCCAGCTCCTATGCAATGTCACTTATAAAGACATTAAAGAGGACTGGGCCCAGCACTGATCCTTGAGACACCCTGCTGGTCACCCTCCCTTCCTCTGAGAGAACTCAATTTAACACCACCCTCTGCCACCAGTCTCCTAACCAATTTCTTAAGCAATTTACCAGCATTGGACCCATTGCTAACCTACCAAGTTTGCTTATTTGCCTCCTATGTAGAACTTTATTAAAAGCCTTACTGAAACCTCTGCTCCACCCTGATCTAATAGATTCATCACACAGTCAAAGAAATCTATCAGGTTAATTTGATGTGACCCCCCCCATGAATCCATCCTGTCTCAGATCTTGTAATTCACTCAATTCAAGATATTCTGCAATACTTTCCTTCAGCAGTGACTCCATTAACTTTCCCTCCACTGATGTCAGGCTGACTGACTTTTAATTGCCAGCCTCCTCCCTACTACCACTTTTGTGAAGTTGGACTATGTCTTTCCTCCTCCAGTCCTCCTGAACCACTCCCATTTCCAATGAGTTGTTAAATAAAATTGTCAGAGGTGTAGCCCAATACCTACTTGAGGTCCCTCAATATCATTGGATGCACCCGGTCTGGCCACATTGCTTTGTCCATTTTCAAATTTGGGAGTCCCTTCAGTAGTCTCTCCTCTGAAAACAGGCTAGTGTCCCCCCTCTCCTCCAATGCTCCTGTTACTTTTTTGCCCCCCCCCTTCCTCTGTGAACACTGAACAAAATTATTTGTTCAGGATGTCTGCCTTTTCCTGGTCCCCAGCTTCTCAGTCACCCCTTCCTTTTTTAACCTCATGATCCTACCCCTCATCTTTCACCTTTTGCTTACATACCTAAAAAAATGTCTTGTCCTCCTTCATCATTGCATAGGCTGTTGTCTCTTCAGTCTGTGCCTTCACACTGCTCTCCCTGCTTCCCTCTGCTTTCTCTGATGCATCTCCATATCCTCCTCCCTCTGCATCTCCTAATATGTTCTGAATGCTTTCCTTTTAGCCTTTACCTATTCTGCCACCTCTTTCAAGATCCATAGTGACCTTTTCCTCTTGCTTTTGCTGACTTGTTTGATGCAGAGGTTTGTTGTCTTCACTATGGCCCTTATTAACTTCACCCACTGTTGTCTACCCCAGTCAGGTCATCCACCCGCTAGGTCATACTTGAGGCATTCACCCATCTTTTTAAAACCTGCCTTCCTGAAGTCCAGGACACTCACCCCTTGTGTGGTTTGATTCTGCAGCAGTCCCTATATTGCACCACACTGTGTGGTGGATGCCAGGTGGCCTCCGAGAGTCTTAAAGGGACTGAGGAGCCAGGCTAGGTTCAGTGATGAGACGGGGTGAGGCAACGGCAGTTGGATATATTAAGGAGGTAGGCCTGGAAGGAGGAGTTGAAGGAGTAGACAGCCTTACAGGCCTGGTTTTCGAGGGGTAACTTGTACAACTTTGTCCCAGCATAGGAGATAGAGTTCTGAGCCCGCTTGGTCTGGTAGAATGGGGTGTCAAAAAAAATAGTTGTGGAACCTCTGGTCAACCGCCCAGGGGCTGACAGTAGGAAAAGGGAGTTGATGCTAGGTGGCAGCAGTTTGAGGCAGATTTTGTGAAGGGAGGAGAGTATTTTGAGGTGGAACCTCCCTTTGAGGGTGGGCCAGCTGAGGGAGGAATGGGGGGGTTTCCAGGGAAGACCAGTGACGAAATGCGTTATACTGTTATAAGCAGCTCTTAGTTTGGAGTACAGAAGCAAGGATGTTGAAGGGGAGAAGACAATGGAACCATAGTTGATGAGGGGCAAGAGTAGAGAGGTAGACAGGTGTAGTCTGGAGGTAGGAAGCAGGAACTTTCTGATCCTGTAGAGAAGACCACGCCTAATATGAATCTTCTTTATAAGGTTGTTTATGTGCAGATTATAGGAGAGGTGGGGGTCCAGATAGAGATCAAGGTATTTGAATTCAGTCACCTGTTCAATGAGATTACCAGAGTTGTCAAGAATGGTAAGGACAGTTAGAGGGGCATTTCGAGGGCCAGGGAAGGGGAAATGTGAGGAAGTAATTTTTCACAGAGTGGGTGGTGTATGCATGGAACTGCCTTCCTGAGGAGGTTGTGGGTCTAAAACTGTGGGAGAATTCAAGAATGCATGGTACAGACATGAGGCAATTCTTGTTGGGGGTTAGGAAGAAATAGGCTGTTGGTTAACTAGGATCTGCAGCTTATCCTGTAGATAGGGAATGGGCAGACTAGGTGGGCCAAGTGGTACTTATCTGCAGTCAAAGTCTATGTTTCTATGAGAAGATCATGAATTTTGTCTTCTTGGAGTTAAGGACCATGCCATTCCCGGAGAACTAGGAGTGAAGTTTCCTAAAATCGGACTAAGTGTGGCTCATAGTGGTTGGGTTCAAGTGGCTGCAGAATAGGGCCACATCATCGGGGTATAGTACTAGTTGAGTGTATTGGCAGATAGAGGGAAAGTTATTAATGAAAAGTGAGAAATGAAGGGGGCACAGGATAGAGCCCTGGGGGACCCCATATTTGATTGGACATGCAGAGGACAGATGACCTTCAATGGAGGTTTGATGGACTCTCCTGCAAAGGTAACTACCAACCCATTTGATAACATTGTAGGAGAGGTGCAGACTTCGAAGGGTTTCAAGGAGGTGGGCATGGTTGACAAGGCTGAACGCCTTGGTCAGGTCAACAAAGACAGATCCGCTGTAATGACCTTTGTCATTAGCCTTAAAGATGTCGCTAGTGAACCTGACCAGGGCTGTTTCACTGCTGTGACTGAGCTAAAACCATGCTGGGTGCTAGAGAGTAACTTGTAGGATTTGAGGTAGGTGGTGATTTGAGAGTGAACTACTTTTTTGATTATTTTTGAGAGAGGGACTAGGAGGGAGATTGTGGTTTTCCAGGTGTTAGGAAAGGAGCCCGAATGGAGGGAGCGATTGAGTAGATTGGTGATAGGAACCATTAGAGTTGTGATGGACAGTTTAAGGATTTTATAGTCAATCCCATTGGTCCCATTGCTGGGTTTTGGGTTGTTCTAATGAATAAGCTTGATGGTGTCAGCAGGCTTAAGAGCCTTGAAGTAAAACTTAGGGGGGGAACAATTTTGAAGTGTTGGGGCATAAAGGGTGGGTTGGGGGAGAAAAGGGAAGAGGGGTGGAGGAGGGAGGTTTGTATTTATCGAGGTCCCTGAAATAAGAGTTAAAGATGTTCGCCACTTCGGTTGGATTGTTGATATGTCTCCAGCCATGGTAAAGGGTGACGGGATTGGAGTTTTTAGTTATGCCTAGGAGCGAGTTGGGGGCGCATCAGAGCTGACAGAGGCTCAAGGTTTCCCTAAGTTGTTTATCAAGAAAGTAGTCAATTTTTGCCTTTCTTACAGCAGATCTGCCTTATTACGGAGAGACCTGTAGAGGTATTGCTGTGTAGGGTCTTTGTGCTTTGAATAATGGGGCCAGGCTTTGTCCCTAGTTCTCATCATCTTTATAATATCGGGGGTGACCCATTCATTGATATTACCCCTTGTTCTAAATTTTTTGAGTGGAGCATGTTTATTGCATATACTGACAAGAATGCTGGAGACTTCCAGTAGGATGGAGGCACAGTTGCCACGTCTCTCAGTAAAAGACCAGTCTACAAGGCTGAGATCATGGGTTATTAATTCAATGTTCCGATCTGTCAGTCTCCTGGAATAGATAAATGTAGGGGTGTGTTTGGGCAGTCAGGCAGACCAAAGGCAATATGTTGCACAATGATTGCTGATACAGTCTGGTAAAACTTCAGAGTCAGTAATACGGGTGGGATGTGAGACGATAATCTAATCAATAAGTGATTGAGTACCTGTTTTGTACTTAGATATAGTGGGAGAGGTGATGAGCTGGTGGAGACCTAAATTTTTGATGCAAGATTTGACAGAGTCAGATTGGTTAGAGACTCAGTTAATGTTAAAGTCCCTGAGTAGGATCCACTCTCTGTTGAGAGGGAGGGTGTGTATGAGGGCTAGAAATGACTTGAGGTCAGAAAGCGGGCTACCTCGGAGAAGATAAGCAGTGGTGAGGGTGAGGGTTTTATCTGGGCCTACAATGAGGTGGATGGAGAGGGTTTCCAGATGGGAGAACTTTCCTGGGATTGTGTTCAGTAAAGGAGAATTTGTTAGAAATGCAGGACATATATTCCCCTCCTTTTTCAAGATCTGCAACTGGGTGAATACTCCAGATGGGGTGGAGAGATTGAGGAGGGACATGGAGAAGCTTGATTCATGGCAGGAAGGCCATGTCAGATGAATCTGATAGACTTTTTTGACTGGGTGACAAGGAAAGTAAATCGGGAAGGGGGGTAGACGTCACTTACCTCAATTTCAGCAAAGCCATTAATACCATCACATGTAAAAGGCTGGTCAACAAAATGAGTAGTCTGAGTATTGGGCACAAGGTGGTAAACTGGGTTAGGAACTGGCTAATGGACAGAAAGCAGAGGGTGGTGGTAAATGGGATCCAATCAGGGGAGGGGGGGTGACCAGAGGGGTACCTCAGGGATTAGTCCTTGGGCCAGTCCTGTTTAATGTCTTCATTAGTGATATTGCAGTAGGACTAGAGGGAAAGGTCTGCCTATTTGCAGATGACACCAAGATCTGCAACAGGGTGGATACTCCAGACGGGGTGGAGAGAATGAGGAGGGACCTGGAGAAGCTTGAAAAATGGTCTGAAGTGTGGCAACTAAGGTTCAACTCCAAGAAGTGAAAAATAATGCACCTGGAAAGAGGGAACCCTGGGGAGAGCTATAATATGGGGGGGGGGTTGCTGACTATCACCAAGGAAAAAAGGGACCTGGGGGTTATCATTTATGACAACATAAAGGTGTCTAAGCAGAGCACAAAGGGTGAAGGGAGGGCCAGTGGCATGCGGGGATGAATAGGCAAAGATATCACTAGCAGAAGGCAGGAGGTGGTGATGCCATTGTACAAAACACTAGTGAGGTCTCACCTGGAGTACTATGTGTAGTTCTGGAGGCTGCACCTTTGTAATGACATTGACAGGGTGGAGGTGGTCCAGAGAAGGGTGACTAAGATGGTACAGGGCTTGCACCAGAAAACATATGAGGAGAGACTAAGGACCTCAATATGTACTGGCTGGAGAAGAGGGATCGGGAGATATGTTAGAAACATTCAAGTACCTTAAGGGAGGTGCAGGGGGAGACATCTTCTAATATAAGGGATGTACAAGAATGAGGAGGCATGTTATGAAATTGGAAGGTGGCGGGCTGAAGGGAAATGTGAGGGAGTGTTTCTTCCCAGAGAGGGTGGTGGACACATGGAATATACTACCACAGGAGATGGTGGGGGAGAGCACAATGGAGGGTTTTAAACATGCATGGGACAGCTATAAGTGTACCTTAGAGGTGGGAAGGAGGGGTGAAAAGCCATTGACCAGGTAGGGTCAGAGGTTACAAACTAGTGTAGGACTTTAGAGCAGACTGGAAGGGCCTGGTGGTTCTTATCTGCAGACAATTTCTGTTTCTCTGTTTCTATTTCTATTGCCTTGCTATTTTTTTATTAATTTCCACCCTGGGGGATTACATTCCCCTCAGGTTCTCAATACTTTCTACATCAGCCTGTGGGGGTGCAGTTACTGCCTCCCTGATATCTTCCATCCCTTCCCCCTCGGTCACTTCAAATGTTCAGCAAAATAAAATCTAAACCATCCTCTGAGGACTGAGATTCACCTCCTGGATAGATGCAGGCCATGACCTCTGTAATGGCCCTTATCCCTTCCAGGTGGATCCTCAGTCCCCAATGTAGCCGATTCCCTCCTCTCTGCACCATTCCTTCATCCAGGAGTTGAAGGTCTTGGTGCTGAGAGCCCTCTCCTTCTCCCTGTTATAGACAGGCAGCAACTTAGTGAAAGCCACTGAGTGTGCTACTTGTCTGAGACTCCTTCCCAGTTCCTTAAACTCCCCCTGCACTATTCCAATCCCATACCTAGTCAGGTCATCTGTCCTCAAGTGAACAATGATATCCAGCTCTTCCTCCTGTCCTGCTGTCCTATTAATCCTCTGGATCTGCTTCCCATCACTCTGGGATGTGACACCTTGTAAGCACCTAAACTCCCTCTCTCTCTCCTTTCATATTCACAAATCTATCCTCCCTCACAATTGAGCCTTCTCCTGAAGTTGTCTTCTTCTCCTCTGTTTTTTTATTTTTGCCTCCCTCCTTGGCGTATCTGCTCCAGAGGACACACACTTCCTCCCTGGTCACTACCCATGGAGCCTCCTCCTGGCAGTCCTGACAGCAACATAGGAATTGTGTAGTGGTACTGGTTAAAGAATGTGCCTCTGACCCACCACCCACACCTTTCCAGAGCCCACTGCAGTCCAGGTGTTCCTCCTCCCTGGCATCCTCTGGGGAAACAGTGTAGGATTTGGAGACCCATGAGTGGGAATGGCAGCCCCCAAATCCTAGCCAACTTGACTAAAAGACTAGCAACCTCCTCCCTCAACTCAGAGAGTTGCATGCAGATGGGGCAGCGCTGTAGTCTCCTGAAAGTCTCTGAAAACTGTTGCACTATAGCCACTACACTGCACCACTCCTAGCATTCCCAGCTTCTATACTTCCTATAGACCTTGAAATACTTATGCACCCTTACTCATGATGTGATGTTCCTTGCTTTCCCTTTTTATATTTGTGGTAGTTGTGTTCCCCATACCTGATGTAATTCCCCTGATACTGTTACCCTAGATAGGGTGTTGCTCCTATTCACAATTTGCACCTACCTTTTACCTTCTGTCCTTCCAAGTCATGAATGCAACAATGGGAGTGAACAGTTGCCATACCTTAGTCAACTGTGAGAGTTCTCCACTTCTCAGTTTCCTTCTGCAGATGCCAGCTGACACCTAAGATGCCAATCTTACATCTGTTCCATTCCTTCATTGTTCCACGACTAGAGTTCTCTACTTCTCCTTCTGGAGTCCACTGATTGGCCGGACATTCTTTACATTTCCCTGCTATCTCCTGATCTCAATCCTTTTTCTCTGGATTCAGCTTAGTGTCATTAAAAAGTTATAAATGCAGTCCTGTCCTGAATTACACAGCTAAAACCCCTTCTAAAGGGTGTACTGTAGCTTGTAATTGCTGGCTGCCCAAAATGCATGCTAAGAAAAGATGTGTTCTAAATTTAAATCCCCCTCCTGGAGTCCTCTGATTAATCTGACCTTCACTACAGTTCCCAGCCACTTCCCAGTTTCAGTCCTCTTTCCTGATTTTCAGCATCTGTAAAACAAAACAGGTTAGAAATGCAGCACTGCCTGAATCACAAAGTGTAAACCCCTTCTAAAGGGTGTAGCTTATTTATAAACTATAACCTCTTCTAAAGGGTGTAGCATATTTACTGTTGCTTAACACCAGTAGAAATAGCTGTTATTTCTTGTTTATAAATATATTCAGTACTGGCTATAATACTGTAGGCCATGGAAATATGAAATGATGTTTGTAACCCCCTTGTTGCCCGGGGTTACTAGAATCCCAGTAAGACATAGTGGTAGGCAGGGAAGGCAGCTTGTGAAACTCCAGTTAAATGGATTTCACACTGTCTCACTCTGTTCTCAGTCTCAGTCTCAACTGAGACTGAGAGATGACATTACCATAGAACTATCACAGCTGCATGAGCCACAATGGAATCTGCAGCAGGGAGTTGGAGTAGAATGCTGGGAGGTTTGAACAGTAGACTGTAGTCAGTTGGAGTTGGAGATTGTTGTGAGAGGAGCACAGCAGCTCTGTGCTTAGGGTCTTGGAGCCTCAGCCCTGAAATAGGGCTACAATTAGGGAAAGGTGTGTGTTTCCACCTATAGAGAGATGCAGTGAGCTATTTTTAATGTGGTGGAGACCACTGATTCAGGTGTCTGTGCCCCATTGCTCAGAAGATGGGACAGGAAGGTTTTCCTGCATTTCCAGGGCAACCCCCTGGCTACTGCTAGTGAAAAAGCTGCCTTATTTTGTTCACGAGTCTGGGAAACAAGGAGATTTCGTGATTTGCCTGTGGGGCACCTGCAACCGGAGGGTGAGTTCTGCTCTTTCTAAAGGGCCCATGTTTCACTCTGACTTGCGTTAAAGTGGGGATTGGACTACTGAAGTAGTGGGAGGCCTAGAGTAATAGGCTTATCCAAAAGTAAAAGTATGTTCAAGTCCAGCACATAGGGGAAGTCAAGACATGTAGAGGAGATGTGACATACATCTACCCAGTAATCTACATTGCCAAGCTTTCAAAAGAATTGTTTAGTTTCCAGAGAAATGGCCTGGTATGGATTATGGGAGCTGGAGATGGGAGACCCCCCATCTTTAGTAACCAGGTCCACCTCTACGGATTTGCTCTGTGGATTTCTACTTTGCCTCATGCACTTGGCCAGTGATGAGGGAAGTACCCAGACATGGGATGGAAGGAAATTTCCCTTTAGGAGTTGTAGGCTCTAAGGTGGTTTGGGGAGCCACCAACAGGAAAACTGGTTCATTCCCATAATGGACCGCAGATCAAGTGGCCGTCGGGGGAGCAGGGCCAGTGGGGAAAACTCAAGTAGTGTACAAGTCGGGCTGTGTACCAAAGCTGCGTGCAAGTCCAGGCTGTGTGCCTGGTGGGTTTAAAGCCTGAGGGCTGGAAATGTGAAGAAGTGTTCTGTTGTCTCTAATCTGCATTACCAGGAATGTAGCCCAGTGGGGGTCCATCTATGCTTTGTTTGTTCAGTTTGGATGTGAATAAAAACCACACTGTAGAATCCCATTCCTGGTTTTGGACGTTACAGTTATTGCTTCCTGTGTTTGGATTTACTTGGGTGCCCCTGTTCAGAGTAGCCAAACCTAGGTCCCCTGTGCCGAGTAACCTAGTCCTCCCCGAACCAAGTCCCCACCAGGTACTGCTGTCAGCTTCAACAGCTTGCCATCTGTCATTTTGCGAAAAGGCAGGGGTCCAGGGGTTACAAAAATGGAGGCACTGCTTTGGATTTAATTTAGGGAGGAAGGTGCTCAGCAAAGGGGCTAGCATTTTGGCTACCTGGCAGTGGGTAGCCCCAAAAAGCTGAAGCAAGGCTAACTAGTGTGTCTCTGTGTGCTGTGGATCTTATGCTGCTGCTAAAATGCCAACTGTTTACCAAGGAGCAGTAAAGCTAAAAGAGTGTGCCCTTGTCCTGCATCAATTGTTAACAGCATTTTTGCCAGCTTTTAAAAGAACTGTGGTAAAGAAAAGTGTGGAAGACTAGGGAAAGCAACAGGAAAATTGTGCCCTGGACATTGGAAATGCTTTTAAAAGAACTGTGGTAAAGAAAAGTGTGGCAGACTAGGGGTAGCAACAGGAAAATTGTGCCCTGGACGTTGGAAATGCTTTTAAAAGAACTGTGGTAAAGAAAAGTGTGGGAGACTAGGGGTAGCAACAGAAAAATTGTGCCCTGGATGTTGGAAATGCTTTTTGAATGAACTGAGAGACTTGTAGTGTGAATGGCCATGCTAAATGGTTGAAAATGGGCTCCCACCATGGAGTCAGTTGAAAAAAAAAAGTGGTTTCTGCGGTTTAAATTTGCCTGCTCGATGATCGCCGTGAGGAGAAGAGCACTCCTGAGGAAGGAGAGGCTCATTTGCATGGCATCATGTGATTGGTGAGGCTGCAATCAGTCCTGCCCCTCAGCCAGCTCTACAGTGACTGCCCCAGCATTTGAGAGGGAGTGTGAGTGGAGTGTGTGTACTGGCTTGTGGAGGAGCATCGCAGTGATTAAAAAGCACTGTAAAATTTCTAAAAATAAACTGTTTTGTTTAAAATCGGGCTCAACCCGCATATCGATCGTCTGAATTGCAAGTGTGGTGGTCAAGGAGATGATCGGCAGGACTGCCCACCCGTTTTCCTTCTGAGGCCTCCAAGACTGGCTGCAGGCCGTTTTCCCATTGCATCTAACAGCTACTGATAACAGTAAGTATCAACAGTGATAATTGCTCAAACAGTGATTTTCTGCCAAAAGCCATCTAAATATGTGTGCAGCAGCGTAGTCGCTTTGCAAGTAACGACTGTGTCAAGTTCTACCAGCAAACACAAGTCTGCTAAGCCATTGACTGTGTGCATAGTAATGAGTTCAGCATCAGTTTAAAGTTTTAAAGCCAGAGAGAGACTGTGAGTTGTGGCCATTTGTGCAGCACTAGTTCGCAGGCAATCCTGTGCTTAAAATTCTGAGGCTTTAAGGGACTGTGAGTTAAAGAAATGTTTCCAGCAAGTGAAGAGTCCGTGGAAAATCATGTAAATGTGTTAGAAAAAGAACAGTGCAAGTTTGTGCAGTTTGAGCAAAAGTTATCAGTAGTGTGTGTAAATAGGATGCGCAGTGGCTTGACCCAATTTCTGAATGTTGATGCACAGGAGTGCTGTCGCCGCCATTACAGGGTGGGGTAGTAAAGTAAACACAGCAGCAGAGGAGCCATTTAAAAAGTAAAGAAAATGTTCAGTAAAGTGGGACTTTCAGTTACAGTGTGCTTTTGTTTGTTTTTTCAGCAGTTATGGCCTCAGGACCAGCTCGCTACCCGGATCATGCCTGGGTTGCAGTAACAGCAGCAGTAAATAGACTAAGGGACATTGAAAAGTGGTGCTATGGAGGACAACCGCCTCCACTGATGGTAATTCCTGGATATCCAGTGCATGTGTGTCAAATATGCTTGAATGCTGGAAGGGACGTCTTCATGATACCTCACTGTGCTGGATGCCTAGAGAAATATGGTTGTATAAAGTGCCTCAGATTCGTTTGGCTTCGACATGAACAAAGGTTCAGGAATCTGCAGTTGGCAGCACACAGCACCAGGTGGAGCCTGTTGAAGAAGGCCCCTAGGGGGAGTGTGGCACAAAGCTAGAGGGTGCAGATTTAGAGACAGAACCAGATGTTGAGGTTTCGGATGCTTGATCTTACAAGGAAACTTCAGATAAAGCATCAGTAGACCCCTGGAGGGGGGCCTAGCCCAAGTCTCATAGGAGAAGATGAGATGCAGGAGGCCTTTGAATGGGAGGTGTCGACCTCCACACCTAGTGATGAGTGGATAGTCTCAGGATTGAGGACGACTGCTCACTCCTGGGCTCAGATACTTAGTAAGGAAGAAGTTGAGGGGGAACCTATGTGGCCTTGTGAAAAAGGAACGGGTACACAGCCTCAAGCTTTTGCCTCGGAGGAATGCATGGAAGACAGTGGCGATGCCACTGCTCTGGCTGTGCAAGAAGAGGAAGTCAGGGATCCATTTTTAATCTCATTAAGGATGCATAGCTTGCAGAACCAGGACTGGTTGCCCTCAAGCCAGGCCAGCGGTCTCAGGTTGACCAAAGCTAGTAAAGAGGAGAGACTGGTTCGTAGGAAGGCGAATGACATCTATGGGATGACCTTTCCTACCTTTCCTCGGAGAGTCTGGGAGGAGATTGAGAACAGCAGGAAATCCTGGATCTGGGCCGAAGCAATGAAATGTGTGCATCTTGGTGCAAACAAGCATGTCAGAAACAGACTGTTTCATGAGAAATATACCCAGTGGAAGAGAGGCAGGAGACTGTTTATGGACAAAGTGTGAATAGTGGACGGAGAGGGACGTGAAACCTTCCACTGTGTGAATTATGTGCACCCAGATGGGGTAATAATCCAAGCTCCTGACCCCCTGTACTATTGGCCTCAATGCAAGGACCTCCCAGCAAATGTGCCCGTGCCTACTAGATGGAAAGCCGAGCAGTGGTAGTCAATACTGCCACACCAGCCTGTGCAGTGCCTTTATTGATCCACCAGTATGGACATCCAGGACTCAGGTGCCCCACATTCATCAGTTCTACAGTGTACTGGCCTTTCCAGAATCCATCGACTGGCCCACCAGATGACTTCAGATCCAGAGAGGACGCCAGCCCAGCTATATCCTGCTTCATCGCCTGGTAATTGGATGACGTCAGACCAGTTGTTTTCCTTTTTGTTCCTGTTCTAAGGTTCTATCTCCAGAGATGACATCAGCCCAGCAGTTGCCAGATGTGCCCTCCTGTAGTTCCCGGAAGATGTCCGCCCAGCTGTATCGGAAGAAATGCTGCCAGGGAGAGTCTTCGGCTGAGGTGCAGAATGGTTCAGATTTTTCATTCTACAAGGGGCTGGTAAGTCTGACCTTTGCTATCTTTATGACATTGCAGTACACACCCTACACTAGCAGACTCCAGAATGTGTGAACTGTCCTCAAAGACTCTCCCCTTCAGGACTTTGGCCTGCTAGAACTGTGCTTCACCGGGCTCCGGCCCAGGAGAGACTCTTTAAAGGACTAGCCTTCAGGCACTGTGGTCACTAGTTGGGACTTTTAGGGCATTCCATCCCCCCCAAATGTGTATTGTAAATAATGTCATTGTTTTTCTACTGTTTTCTAGTGTATATACTGTTTTTCTACCTTTTCTAAAAAAAATCTTTTTGGGATTCTCCAGTGTTTTGATGGTAGGGGTTTAGGTAGACTGTGTATGCAGATTAGGAGTGTGTGTTGTCTTTCTTTTTCTTGCAGGTGTTCCTGGAGAAGATGGAAGAGAAGACAAGAAGAGGAGGAGGGGCTCATTGGAGTTCCTCACTAGTACTTTAGTGTGTAGAATTTAAAGTACTGCGTTTGTTATTGTTGTTGTTACTGTATTAACCCTTTCCTTCCACAGGTGTTGTGAGGGTAGGGAGGCAGTAATGTAAAAAGTTGTGGTATTAGTTTCTTGGTGTGTGGTTGCAGGTTGCCCAAGGTCCCCGGGTTGTTTTTGTTTTGGGTATTAAGTTAGAGGAAGACAGATTTTCCCTAGAGGGCTAGGGGGAATAGACAGGCTGTGGTCCTGAATGGCTGTAGGGACTGCAGTGCTGAGCTATTAGGGCTATGCTCTGGACAGTTCTAACACAGCCACTAGGTGTCCATAGTAAGTGGGTAGAGTAGAGGCTGATATGTCAGCTAAAGGCCTCTAGGCCCTTAGTGTTGCCTGCCTGTGCTCGCACATGGTAGGAGGGGACCTGATCACCCCCCTCCACAGGTAGCACATAGGGTGGGATGGCCTAAGCCAGGTAAACAATGACTGCAGACAGTCCTTTTCCTGGTCAGAGATGAGTGTAACCCCCTTGTTTCCCAGGGTTACTAGAATCCCAGTAAGATCTAGTGGTAGGCAGGGAAGGCAGCTTGTGAAACTCCAGTTAAATGGATTTCACACTGTCTCACTCTGTTCTCAGTCTCAGCTGAGACTGAGGGATGACATCACCGTAGAACTATCGTAGCTGCATGAGCCACAATGGAATCTGCAGCAGGGAGTTGGAGTAGAATGTTGAGAGGTTTGAACATTAGTCTGTTGTCAGTTGGAGTTGGAAATTGTTGTGAGAGGAGCACAGCAGCTCTGTGCTTAGGCTCTTGGAGCCTCAGCCCTGAAATAGGGCTACAATTAGGGAAAGGTGTGTGTTGCCACCTAAAGAGAGACACAGTAAGCTATTTTTAAAGTGGTGGAGACTGCTGATTCGGGTCTCTGTGCCCCATCCCTCAGGGGATGGGGTAGGAAGGTTTTCCTTCATTTCCAGGGGCAACCCCCTGGCTACTGCTAGTGAAGAAGCTGCCTTATTTTGTCCACGAGTCTGGGAAACAAGAAGATTTTGTGATTTGCCTGTGGGGCACCTGCAACCGGAGGGTGAGTTCTGCTCTTTCTAAAGGGCCCATGTTTCATCCTGACTTGTGTTAAAGTGGGGATTGGACTACTGAAGTAGTGGGAGGCCTAGAGTAATAGGCTTAGCCAAAAGTAAAAGTATGTTCAAGTCTAGCACATAGGGGAAGTCAAGACATGTAGAGGAGATGTGACATACATCTACCAAGTAATCTACATTGCCAAGCTTTCAAAAGAATTGTTTAGTTTCCAGAGAAATGGCCTGGTATGGATTGTGGGAGCTGGAGATGGGAGACCCCCATCTTTAGTAACCAGGTCCACCTCTACGGATTTGCTCTGTGGGTTTCTACTTTGCCTCATGCACTTGGCCAGTGATGAGGGAAGTACCCAGACATGGGATGGAAGGAAATTTTTCCTTTTAGGAGTCGTAGGCTCTAAGGTGGTTTGGGGAGCCACCAACAGGAAAACTGGTTCATTCCCATAATGGACCGCAGATCAAGTGGCCGGCAGGGGAGCCGGGCCAGTGGGGGGAACCCAAGTAGTGTACAAGTCGGGCTGTGTACCCAAAGCTGCATGCAAGTCTGGGCTGTGTGCCTGGCGGGTTTAGAGCCTGAGGGCTGGAAATGTGAAGAAGTGTTCTGTTGTCTCTAATCTGCATTACCAGGAATGTAGCCCCGTGGGGCTCCATCTATGCTTTGTTCAGTTTAGAGGTGAATAAAAGCCACACTGTAGAATCCCATTCCTGGTTTTGGACATCACAGTTATTGCTTCCTGTGTTCGGATTTACTTGGGTGCCCCTGTTCAGAGTAGCCAAACCTAGGCCCCCCGTGCCGAGTAACCTAGTCCTCCCCCAACCCAGTCCCTACCAGGTACTGCTGTCAGCTTCAACAGCATGCCACCTGTCGCTTTGCAAAAAGGTAGGGGTCCGGGGATTACATGTTCTTCCCCTTTCATTCTTACAAGATAATGTAATACAAAATGCTACTACCACATGGGAATATATGCTAGACAAACATATCAAAATAAATAATATTTTAAAAGAAAGAAGACTAACTAGCCTGCAACAACCATGGCCCTATTTCCTAGTCATTAGAAACAGTGGAAACCATAACTATTGACCAGAGTGACTGGCAGCAGCAGAGGAGGGTCAGAGCTGAGGGAGCCAGCTGTAAGCATAAAAGTGATTCCTGCCAAGTGGCTCTCCTGATTGTGGCCCTCATGCTAAGGACATGTGCCAAGGATGGCAACAACTGGAGGCTGCTCAGAGTCAGCTCAGGAGACATCTGACAGCTGGGAACCCTGTCTCTCGTGTGACACAAAATCCAACACCAGGGACTTCAAGATCACTGCCACCATGTGGTTTTTACCAACAGGAACCAGAAAACCTGCTTTCTTTTACCTTCTCCTTGCTCAAGGTCAGGAAGGTCAACACAATAACTGTTGGTAGTGTGCCCCTTCAGAGAGGGACTGCAAACAAAGTCCAGCAGAAATGGTAGAATTACCCTTATAAATAAAACAAGCAGTCTCTGATTTTATAAAAATAGAAGCTTTACTAAAATACTGCAAGTATTTACAGGAAAACAAAAGGGTTGTACATTTACTAAGAAGAAGAAGAAGAAAATAAAACCAGGTTGAACAGACAGGTACTGTACAGCAGAATTATAATCTATTCTCACCTAAAACCTATGTCTTTGCCTGCTGCTATCTGAAGAAAACACTTTTCCCTAAGCTGTCTTTCTTACCAGACTTCTAGCTGCAGGGCTCTAGACTTCAGATGTACCAGGTCCAAGAGGAAGTGCTTGCTTCCAGCACCACAATATATTTTTCACTCCTTGTGGGGAGTTGTCTCACTCACTTTGAGTGACAGTTCCATGTTGTCCCAGCCCTCCTTGAGAGAAAGAGAGTGTGTGTGTGTGTGTGTGTGTGTGTGTGTGTGTGTCCACCCACCCTTCAACACCTCCTTGCTACCATAATGACATGCACCTGCATCCTTTGTCCAACACAGGAACATCTCCAGGAAGGACTCCCCACTGGGTTTATTGCTACATTGCTTCCTCCCTAGCTTTTCTGTTAACTTTCCCATGAGAACATCAGACCCGCTAACCTGGCTGACATAAGGTGTCATACACTACTTGATCATGTGATCTGTTAGCCATCTTGTACCTGAAGCAGATGTATAGTTAGAAAAAAATAAATGAATAAAAAGAATACTTGGCTCTGGTCCCCTTTCCCATCACATCTTGGATCTAAGGTACAACCGTTTTTGTTTCTGGTAGATATTGTGGGTGGGGAACTGGGAGTTTGCTGCAGCTGTAGCTGTGACTGGGTAATGTTGTGACTGTAGGAGTGGGGGCTTGATTGTGTTGTGAGTGCAGGGGCTTGCTGGAATTATTGCTGGTAACTGTATTGTGGGTGTGTGGGCCTGCTTAACATTACTACTAGGTAATTGTGTTTGAGAGTGCAGGGGCTTGCTGGTAATTGTTTTTGGGGAACATTGTGTTTTTGGTTGTAGGGGCTTACTGGACATTGTTCTGGGTAATTCTGTGGGGTCTTACTGGTAATGAATTGTAGGGTAGTATTGAGCTTGAGGGTATGGGGCTTGCTGTAAATTGTTTCTGGTAATATTGCAGGACAGGAAGACAGGAATCTCAGTAAGAGTAGGGATTGAGAATGTGAGGAGTGATGTAGTGCAGTGGTAGTGAGGGGCAGTAGTCAGGGAGACCTCCTGGAGACTGTGGTGCTGCCCCATCTGCATGTGCCTCTCTGGGTTGGTGGAGAGGATCCCCAGACTGGAGGCAGTGTTGGCTATGAGCCAAGAGGAGGTCACAAGACTTGGAAATGCATTGGCCTGGAGTATGGCAACCTCTTCTATCACCCAGGGATCACTGAGTCAGACACCGTTACCTCAATGGTTGCTGGATAGGAGGAGGAGCGGCTGGACTACAGTGGGCTCGAGGAAGTAGGGGGTGGTAGGATCTGACAGGCTGGGGATAGTCACTGAAACAATCCTCAGCCACATCCTGTTCCACTGCATAATTCATATGCAGCTCTGGCAGAGCAGAACTGCCAAGTGGCACACATGGAAGTGGCCAAGGAGGTTGATGGGTCTTACCAGGTGGAGGCCCCAGGATGGGTGGAAGAGGACCCCAGAGGAGAAGAAGAAAGCAACTTCTGGTGAGGGTCTCAATTGTCAGGGAGACAGAGTTAGGAAAAGGAAAAGAGGTGGAAAGGGAGATCTCATGCCCACCTGGCACCACAGCATGGAAGGATGGGAAGCATATCCAATGGATTGCAAGGACAGCAGGACGGAAGAGGGAACTAGATATCATTGTCCTCCTGGGGACAAATGATTTGGTTAGAGATGGGACAGGCACAGTACAGGAGGAGTTTATGGGGCTGGAAAGAAGTCATATGCAGGTAGCTTGCTTTGTAGCTTTTGCAGAGGTAGTGCCTGTCTATGACAGGGGGAAAGTGAGGGAGCCCTCCACCAATGCCTTCAACTTATGGTTGAAAGAATGCTGCAAACTCCAGGGGTATGGCTACATTGGGGACTGGGGGCCCACCTGGGAGCATAAGAGCCTGTACAGGGGCAACAGCTTGCATCCATCCAGGAAGGGAACCACAGTTCTCATTGAACAGTTTAAATGTTACTTTGATGAGCATTTAAACTAGCCAGGGGGGGAAGGAGCCCCCCCACAGGCTGAGGTCATGCGTAGGGAAATCCAAAGGAGTGAAAGTCCCACCACAGAGCAAGTAAGCCAAGGAAATATAGGATTAGCAAAGGGGGAAAGGGGGCAGAATAGTAGGATGGGAGAGGGGGCACAGAAAGAAAAAGAGGGAATCAACAAGCAGAGAGCTAACAAAATCTGGAAGGCCATGTGTGCTAATACTAGAAGTCTTGGAAATAAGATCCCTGACCTAGAGGCCATCATGGCAGAAGCAGACCTTAGTATAGTGGCCATTACTGAGTCATGGTGCATGGCAACCATGACTTGCACATGGTCATACCAGGCTACACAATGTTCAGGAAGGACAGGGTAGGAAGGAAAGCATGGGGAATGGTGCTTTATGTGAAGGAAAGCATAAGGGTGATAAAAATACAGGGAATTCAGGGGAAGTCAGAGATGCTGTGCGTAACCTTCAAGTTGGGTAAAAGAGCCACTATTCAGAAAGGAGTTATCAACAGGCCTCCAGCACAGGGGGAGGATTTAGATATGAAATTGTTACAGGAAATTAGAAAAATGGCTAAAAGGGGGAGGTGTTGCTAGTGGAGGACTTCTATCTGCCGGATGTAGATTGGAGTCTCCCTGTGGCACCTTTGGCTTGTCGCAGGGAAATCCTGACTTCTTGCAGGGGGCATTCCTCAGGCAACTAGTCAGTGAACCCACTCATGATGGGGCAATGTTGGACCTGGTGCTCACAGCCAGAGACAGTGTTGTAGATATCAGGGTAGGAAGCTATCTGGGGACCAGTGATCATCGTACAGTGTGGCTCGACATAAAAAGTGCTGCAGAATCAAATTGCATAATGGCAAGGATCCTGGACATCAGAGGAACTGATTTTAAAAAGACAGGAGAGTGCCTCAGGAATGATCTGAGGTGGGAACAACCTAGAGGGGATGGAGGAAAAGTGGACCATGCTAAAAGAGGGCATAGTGAAGGTAACAAACTTCTGTATCAAGCAGGTAAGCAAAAGTAAAAGAAGGAGGAGACTACTATGGTTGGCAATAGATGCAGCAGAAAAAGTAAAGACTAAGAAAAGAGCATTCATAAGGTATAAGGGGACCCAGAGGGAAGAGGATAGGGAAGTGAATCTGGTAAAACAAAAAGAGGCAGACAAAGCAGTAAGGAGCACAAAGGCACAAACTGAGGAAAGAACAGCTCAGGGGATAGAAAAAGTGGACAAATATGTTTTAAGTATATTAGTGAGAAAAGGAAGACCAAGGGAGTGATTGAAAGGTTAAGAAGGAAGGGGGTAACTGTGCAGATGGGGATCAGGAAAAGGCAAACATCTCAAATATTTCTGCTCAGTATTCATGACAGAAAAGGAGTGGGAAGGACCTTAAAAAGGTGCCAGGAGATTTGAGGGGAGGGAAGTAGACACTAGTCTAATTTCTGAGGAGAAAGTCCAGAAGGCACTCACTAACCTGAAGCTGAACAAAGCTATGGGATCAGATAGGATACATCCAAGGGTGCTAAGGGAGTTTAGGGAGATACTAGATGCACCTCAAACAGATCTATTTAACATATCACTTGAGATCAGCGTGGTCCCAGGGGAGTGGAGAAGGGCAGAGGTAGTCCCACTTCACAAAAATGATAGCAGGGAGGAGGCTAGCAATTATAGACCTGTCGGCCTGAAATTGATGACTGGTAAGCTAATTGAAATGCTACTAAAGGAAAGGATTGTGGAACACTTTGAATTCAACAGATTACAGAATCCAAGGCAGCATGTGTTCACTAGGGGAAGGTCATATCAAACAAATCTGATAGATTTGATCGACTGGGTGACCAATTAGTTGGATCAGGGAGGGGTGGTAGACATGGTCTACCTAGATTTCAGCAAGGCTTTTGACACCGTTCTCCATAGGGGACTAGTAAGTAGGTTGGAGAGCATGGGGGGTGGGTAATAAGGTGGTAACCTAGGTAAAAAACTGACTAGTGAACAGGACACAGAGGGTAATTATGAATGGAGTTTGCTCTGAGGAATCAAGGGTGACCAATGGGGTACCTCAGGGATCAATGCTGGGACCGGTCCTCTTCAGTGTCTTTATAAGTGACATAGCAGAGGAACTGAAAAGAGACATATGCTTCTTTGCAGATGATACCAAGATCTGCAATAGCATAAACACTCGGTGGGAAGGGGTTGGAATTTGAAAAGACTGGAGGAGAGGTCTAGGGTATGGCAGCTGGGCTTTAATGTAAAAAAGTGTAAATAATGCACATGGGCCATAAAAACCAGGAGAACAGGTCTGGAGACCACATCTCAGGAAGGACATAAACAAAGTGGAGGAGGTCCAGAGAAGGGCTACCAAAATGGTGCAGGGTCTGTATCAAAAGCCCTACAAGGAGAAACAAAAGGAGCTAAACATTTACATCCTGGAGGAGAAGAGTAAGAGGAGGGATATGATAGAGACCTTTAAATATCTAAAGGGCTTAATAAAGTACAGGAATGGAGTCTTTTTCAGGGAAATACATGCTCTAGAAGCAGGGGGCATGATATGATGCTGGAGGAGGTAAATTCAAAAGAGATGTGAGGAAGTACTTCTTCACAGAAAGGGTGGCGGCTTCCTGGAACAGCCTCCCAACAGAAGCAGTGGGGCAAAAGCAATTAAAGGGTTAAAAAATGCCTGGGACAAGCACAGGGGAATTGTAGGGATAAGGATGGGAGGGAAAGGGCTTGTGCCACAGATTAAGTGTGGTCTACAGCAAAAAAAAAAGCAAGTCAATACAGGCAGACTGGGTGGGCCAAACAGCCCTCATCTGCTTTCACTTTCTATGTTTCAGTGTTTCCATTTGCACATTATGAGATGACAGAAGAAAAAATTACTCACCTTAGTAATGTTGTTTCTTCTAATGGAGTCTTGCTATATTATGACAATTGCAGTTTGTCCCAGCCTTAGAACTGCTCCGGAGGTGAAAGAGTTAACTTCCATGCCATGCATGGAACTTAGAGCACGAGCTCGGTTAGAGAAGCTCTGTCTGGATAATTTCAAACTGAAACTGTCAGATCTTTACGAGCAAAACTCACTAAGGTTCTGTGTGGAAGCTGTAACTCACACTAGCCAACTGGCTACTTAAGTATTACACTTTTCCTGGTCCCAACACCAAGACTCAAGTCAGGGGACCAGAAAATAAAATAAGATAAAATAAAACACAACACCCAAACACCCAAACACCCCAAAAAGAAGGGGTGGAAAACACAAGATTGGCATCAATAAGTGCCAACACTGGACTGCCCACCCCATCCCTAAAGTAGAAGTTCTGAGAGGGGCAGGCTGGGTGGGAGGTCATAATATAGCAAGACTCCATTAGAAGAAACAACATTACTAAGGTGAGTAATTTTTTCTTCAAACAACATGAAGTCTTGCTATATTATGACAATTGCAGAATACACAGCAGTACCTCCATGGAGGAGGGACAGAACCTACTTAGGAAATAGGCTCTGAAGCACAGCTGTGCCAAATCGAGCATCCCTCCAGGCCTGAATGTCCAAGGAGTAATGCTTAGTGAAAGTATGTACTGTTTTCCAAGTAGCTGCTTGACATATCTCTAAGATAGGGATGTCCCTGGCCGCAGCTAGGGACGCAGCTGTACCTCTGGTAGAGTGAGCCCTCAGGCCTGAAGTGGGAACCTTACCCAGTTTTTGATAGCAAAATTGGATACAAGAGACAATCCACCTGGCAATGGATCTCTTAGTGGCAGGTTTCCTTTCCCAACCTCACCATAAGTGAGAAAGAGTTGGAGGAGTCAAACCTGTGACCCTGGTACGCCTATGTAGTAACTAAGGGCCCTTAACATCTGTTGTGCAGCCTCCTCTCACCAGAGGAGGAATGGTCAGTGAAGAACACTGAAGAGAAATAGATTGATTAAGGTGGAAATCTGAAACCACCTTAGGCAAAAACTTCCTGTTAGTCCTGAGGACTACCTTATCCTGTGAAAGGAAATAAAGTCAGTCTCCACTGACAAAGCTTGCAACTCACTTATGTGCCTGGCAGAAGTGATGGCTACTAGAAACACAGTTTTCCAAGTCAAGTACTTAAGCTCTGCTGAAGGCAGAGGTTCAAAGGGGGGTTGCATCAGCTGAGCAATGCAAACATTAAGATCCCAGGCAGGGTAGGGTCCCTGAATGGTGGATTGTGTAGCAACCCCTGAAAACTTGGAAAATACAGGGTGAGCAGAGAGAGAAGAGGCTTCCTGCTGAAATAAAAGCAGAGACAGCTGCCAAATGCACTTTCAGGGT
This sequence comes from Neoceratodus forsteri, assembly GCA_016271365.2. Lineage (NCBI taxonomy): Eukaryota > Metazoa > Chordata > Ceratodontiformes > Ceratodontidae > Neoceratodus > Neoceratodus forsteri. Next base: position 678,023,861 of record CM028130.1, read on the forward strand.
AGCTGGTCTCAGTCCCAAAGAATTAAGATGGACCATATAGTCCAAAACAGTGGGCAAATCAGCAGATTCTGGGGAAATATGCTTCCCAGAGCACCATATGGAAAACCTTTTCCATTTAGAGTTATAAGTAGCCCTAGTGGAAGGCTTCCAAGAAGCTTTCAAAATTTAGAGAACACCTTGAGAAAGGTGTAGGTCAGCAAACTCTAACTCCTCAAGAGCCAGGCCTTGAGGTTGAGGGATTTGAGATTCAGATACCAAACTCTCCCCTGGGCACAGGTTAACAAATTGTGGTTCCTGGGGAGACACAGGGGAAGATGGACTGCTAAGGACAGAAGGAGAGGGTACCAGGGCTGTCTGGCCCAATCTGGAGCAATCAGAATCATCTTGCAGGGCTGAGATCTGATTTTGACTAGCACCTTGAACAGGAGAGGGAAGGGGAAGGCATAGAGAAACTTCCCTTCCCAATCGAGGAGGAAGGCATCCAGGGGGACTGAGCCCAACACTGGGGGCCTGCAACAAAAAAGTGGAAGTTGATGATTGTCTGGGACTGCAAAAAGATCTATCTGAGGGGTGCCCCACCTGGCAAAAACTATCCCCGGTACTCGAGGATCCAATGACCATTTGTGATGGCCCTGGGAAATCCTGCTGAGAGCATCTGCCAGGACATTGTCCTTGCCTGGGAGGTGAACTGCTATGAGGGAATTGTTCAGGGAATAAGCTAGAGACCACAACTTCATTGCCTCAGTGCATAAGGCCGAAGACCGAGTGCCCCCTTGTTTGTTGATGTACCACATTGTAGTGGTGTTGTCTGTTCTGACCTGTACCACTTTGTTCTGAACAGATGCAGAAAAAACCTGAAGTGCTAGAAAAACAGCTCTGAGTTCCAACAGATTGATGTGGAGTAGAGATTCCTGAGGGGACCACAATCCCTGGGTGGAGAGGTCGCCCATGTGAGCTCCCCCATCCCAAAAGGGACGCATCTGTAGTAAGGGTCAAGGAGTGAGATAGAGGGATGAAAGGAACCCTTGTCTCAGATTGCTCTGATCCTGCCACCACTGAAGGGCCTGGATCAGGTTCGAGTTACTGGGATCAACTTGGATGGGATCTCTTCTTTGAGACCAAAAGGCTCTCAAATGGAACTGAATGTCCCTCATTTGAAATCTTGCTCCTTGCACTACGGCTGTGGGAAGCAGCCATGTGTCCTAGGAGCTGTAGAAAATGCCTTGCTGGTCGAGAGACCTGCAGGGTGAAGGAGGAGGCCAGGCCCACCAGGGTCCTTACCCTTTCTAGGGGAAGGAAGGCTCTGGCCTGCTTTTTGTCCAGTTCTGCACCTATGAAGATGAGTACCTGGACAGGTTCTAAAATTGACTTTGGAAGATTGAGAAGAAAGCCTAGAGAGGTAAGCAGCTGCTGGGTAACCTGCAGGTGTGATTTGACCTGGTCTGGAGACTGATCCACAATGAGCCAGTCGTCTAGGTAGGGAAAGATAGCAATCTTTTGCCTTCTTAAATGAGCAACTGCTACCGCCAGGCATTTTGTGAATACCCTTGGGGCAGAGGTAAGGCCGAAGGGCATTGCTCTGAACTGATAATGGCCTGAGGGCAGTTTGAATCTGAGGTACTTTCGGTGGGAGCTTCTGATAAGAACATGGAAGTAGGCATCCTTGAGGTCCAGGGAAGCTAGCCAGTCCCCCTGGCCTTAGGGAGGGTAAAATCATTCCCAGAGTCACCATTTTGAATTTTGGTTTTAAAAGGTGCTTGTTCAGATATCTTAGGTCCAGGATGGGCCGCCATTCTCCTGTCTTTTTTGGGGTAAGGAAGTACCTGGAGTACAGTCCCTTGCCCTGGTGTAGGGGAGAAACCCTTTCTACCACTCTGAGAGCCAGGAGGGGTTGAGACTTCTGTTTCCAAAGCAAGAGTCTCTAGAGGATTTGCAGGTGGAAATGATCTAATTCTCATCTTTGGGAATTTTTTGAAGCTGAGAACCAGACCCTGGCTTACTACTTCCAGGACCCACTTGTCTGAAGTTAAAGACTCCCAGTCCTGGAAGAAGTAAGCCAGCCTGCCCCCTACAGGTAATGGAGAATTGGCCCTGGGCATCCCATCAAGGTGCCTGTTTGGCAGGGGCTTTAGGCTGAGGGGTGGGAGCAGGCCTGCTCAAACCCCGTCTGCCTCTCCCTCTGAAGAACCCCCTCTGAACGTAAGCTGAAGAGGAGGCCGGGTTTTATAAAGGTCTATGAAAAGGCCTGCCTCTACCCCTGGGGCTGCCTCTGAGGGTGGCTTGCTCCTTGGCTTGTGCACCCTATAAGTGGTTCTATATTCATCCATTTTTCATATAATTCTCTGTCTGCTCCCCAAACAGAGAATTTCCCACCACAGGAAAATCCATGGCTTTAGCCTGGGTATCCTGTGACAGACTAGTACACCTGAGCCAAGCCAATCTACAAAAAAGCCACAGATGTAGCCATGACTCTAGAGGATACTTCATTAGAAACCACTGCAGCATGGAATTGCACCTTAGATGCCTCAATACCATCAGCAGCCACCTGTTCTAGCTCCTTGGCAAGCTGGCCAGGGGCCTGTTTGGCTAAGGCCATGACAGTATCCCATCTAGATTTCTGGTATCTTGCAACATAGGCCATATAATTTGCCTGTCTGAGTCCCAAGAACTCTGCCATGTATTGTTTTTTTAGCCATGGCATCAATCTTCCTGGAGTCCTTGTCAGGAGTATGTGAAGCCAGTGGAATATTAGCCTTATCACAGGCTGCAGCCTGAACTACCCCAACATGGCTGCATTGCTGTGAAAGAAATTCTGTATCAGGACCTGACAAGGTGTACCTCCTGTCCATCTTTTTATCCACAGGAGGCACAGAATTAGGAGCTTTTAAAATTGTTATTGTTTGTTTCCTGAAGGATTTATGTAAAGGAATAGACAATCTCCTGGACTCTGGGATATCCATCATCTCCACAAAGTCAGGCTCCTCTTGCTCATCCACAGCTTCCTCCAAAGGGAGCTGGAGGGTTTCAGCAACTTTTTTATAAAACAGATAATGAGAAGGGGACTCAGAAAACCTAGGGGGAGACTCTCCTAAAGGTCTGTCTTGGGAGATGTCTGGTTCAATGGGCACATCCAGACTTTCAAAATCACATTCACACTGTTCATAATCATCCTCCCCCTCTTCTGGTTCATAAAACTCCTCTATATCATATTCTTGAACCGGTGGAACCGGCCAAACCGACCTTTGCCAGATAGTGGCAGTTCGGACGGAACCGGGAAAGCGACTGGACAATTTGGATCGCTTTGGCTATCTCTGCAGCAGTTGGAGAAGGATTTTGGACTCCACACCTGCTGATTTTCTAGTTCTCTTTGCTGGAACTGGCTCCACTGAGTCAGCTTTCGTTTGCCGAGAAGTCTCGCCCTGGTCAGAGGGTACTCCCTCCGGTTCGGTTGGCACCGAACCGGGCTGGCCATCTGGGTCAGCGGACTTTTTGGTCTCTCGTTCCCTGAGCCTACCAACTCTCTTATCTAGGGTAGCTACAGAGAAATTCTTGCAAATCTGGCAGTCTGCATTGAGGTGGTCAAACCCCAGACAATAAACACATGTGGTGTGTGGGTCAGCCTTGGCAAAGGCTTCCCCACAGACAAAACAGTATTGAAACCCAGTGGGCCCGGTTTTTCTTTTGGGTTTCTCAGACATAATGCCAGCCTAACCAAAAACTTGCCCTTTTCCGGCAAATGCCAGGCAAGACACCCTTATTGGTTCCCAACCGTGTCACGGGTCGTGGAAAAAAAAACGTAATGAAATCCGTTTTTTTTAGAACCGATAAGAACCGGGAACCGCACTCTAAATAGCTTTAAATGAATTTAGAAAAAGTTTTAAAACAACCTGATCGGTTCAAACCGAACCGATAAACATTTACAAGTTCCACACAGAAATAAACCTGTCTATTACTTACAATACCACAGACAGAGCTTGAACCGATCGGTTTGCAGTTAAAAAAAATTATAATCGTGGTTGAATTTAACCGAGAAAAACACTTTTAAACCGAGAAATGAACCGAGTAGTAGGAGGAATTTCCGGAGTGACTGTTCAGCGAGGCGGAGTAAAGAACCTGACAGTTTCAGTTTGAAATTATCCAGACAGAGCTTTTCTAACCGAGCTCGCGCTCTAAGTTCCATGCATGGCATGGAAGTTAACTCTTTCACCTCCAGAGCAGTTCTAAGGCTGGGACAAACTGCAATTGTCATAATATAGCAAGACTTCATGTTGTTTGAAAATGTTAAGTCCCAGGTGATTTACAGTGTATGGATTAGCACAATGCAAGATATGCTAGCCATGATATTTTTATTACACCATATTCTCATATACAGTACTGTATGTTAGATAAAGTGGTAATATGAATGTATGCTATTAGCAAATGTATACTGTATAAGTGTTTTGTAATGTATATATCATGCTTTAATTGCATTTTCTAGTTTTTTCCTTGCTGTTGTTTTTTAATGCTCTAGTGGCCTTAATTGGCTGATCATTAACAAAATTATGGGCTCACCCCTATCGGTGCAACAATCATTTTGTCATCACCAGTATGGGTGCAGGCAATAAGCTGCCTGACTCTGCAGTGCCAGGCATTGCAGCTCCTTGGAGCCAGAGCACCAAAGCCCACCCCAACCCCCACAACTAAATATAACAAACTCGGGAAGGCATGCCCCAAAAAGGGAGAAAAGTTGTTAGGATGCCAAAAATGCTGATAGTATGGGGCGATCAAAAATCAAGATCACCCCTATTACTCTTGCCCTTGTTGGGGCACCCTAATTATGGCACCGAAATTCAGTCACTGTGCTAACAGGCTACCAAAATTGTAAACGTTATCCTGAACGTGACATGCTAGCTATACTTTTTCAACATTTTAGGATAGGACATAAGGGTGCTGCAGTTAAATTAATTATCTTTTTTTTTTTTTTTTTACAAAAAGGTGTATTTATATTAAAATGTGATCAATATTAACAAAACTCTTTTTGATAAAAAATAAAATTAGTTATCTTTGTTTGTTCTGGATCATGTTTTGATAATTCTGATGTTTAAAATATTGTTCAATGTGATAAGTGGAATAGTTCCTATTTAGAAAAGAAGGGAAATTGTTACTGCTCAAAAGTTAAACTTAAAGTATCACATTCTAAATTACCCTGTAACTTTTTTTATAAATATTTCATGGTTTTGCAACTCTGGAGATTTTCAATTGGACCTGTAAGTTTAAATACAAGTAAAACATGCATATACAGTATTAGTCTTTACTAATATCTCTATATCAGAAATGTGGCATTGTCATATCTTTGGAGATGTAAGTAGAATTCAATGCTATGATTTTTACTTGTAATACTTTGACCACTATTACATTTGTTAAACAAGGTGGACTGCTGAAGGACATAAATGCAAAATTAAGCATGAAAGAATGATAATACATACAGGGCTGGATATTCAAACTGCGCCAGGCAGGAGCACAAGCCCAGGTACAGCACAACTGGGCTGAGCCAGGGCATGGACCAGGCAATATTCAACGGTGCTGTGCCATGGCACAGCACCATTGAACATGGCACTGATGGTGCATGCACTGCACATGGTACAGTGGCACTGTGCCAGTGCAAGTGGCAGAACGGGAGCAGGAGGATGCACCAGTGCAAGTGCAGTTACTCTAGGTGCATCAACCACGATATTCAGCACTGGGCATGAAAATGAGTCCATTATGCATGCAAGGCACAAATGAAGTGATTTGCATGTCATTATGGCCCCATTTGCATGGGGTGCGCCAATCCCCGGCTACTTGCACCTGGCGCCCTGCCAGGCTGCAGCTGTCGGGGACCAATGCCCTGCAATCCCATGGCGATGCCCCTGCTCCCATACACCCAATCGCGGGTAGATGTATTGATAAAACCCTGGTGGTCCAGTGGAAACCCCCCCTTACCCGATAGCATGCATAAGTAAAAGTAAAAGTAAAGGCCCTGGTGGTCTAGTGGAATCGCCCCCACATCGCCCGATCGCATGTGTAAGTATATTTAACATCCCTGGTGGTCCAGTGGAAACCCCCCCATCACCTGATCACCGCGGAAATAGCAAAGAAGCCCTGGTGGTCCAGTGGTACCCCTCCCCACCCGCCCACTGAGGTCCCCTGCCACCCAGCACCCCCAGTCAGTGGAGGTGGAAGCATCCCGCCCACATGCTACCCGGTCGCCTGCCAACTGACAGTGTACAGTACAGTCTGTATGCCTATTTGTCCACTGCATGGACCAATGGGCATGCAGACCATACTGTACTACACAGACCCGATATGTGAATGAACGCACTTGCGCCACATACATTACTGATGTGCCCCATGCATTGGGAGTTACGCATTGCAACTTGCCCCTTTAAATATCATGCTGGGGCACATTGGTGGGTTGCACATGGTGCATCCCTGTTGTGCCATGTGCAACCCATTTGAATATCCAGGACCCAGAATATTAATCTCATGTTAGACTGCAGCATTTGTTGTAAAAATCAGCAGTACACATCTTAACAATAATGTCTTGCTAATCTCTGTAAACTAGATTTCAAATTATTGTATCCTTTGAATGGGTAATTATCCAACACAGACATGTCTGCTGCCCAATATAGTCAGTGACGATGAAAATTTATTTTTTCCTTTCAGACAGAAAAGTAGCAATAAATTTGTTCACCCGTTCCTTGAAATTGGGCTGAATCACTCACATCTTCTGTCCCCTCAGCTAGTTCTTTATCTCACTCCACATAGACTATTAAGTTATTCTACATGTCTTCAAACTGACACATGATCTCACCATTTCCTGTCTCTCGGGTGTTAGTGTGGCTCCTTTGGTAGCACACCTGCCTCTACACCAGAAAGTTGTAGGTTCCAGTCCCAAAGTGGGACTGGGCTCTTACCTTTAGTGTAAGCACCCAAGTGCAGCACTGTGGGAGGGGTGCTGTACTGTTGGGGTGTTTCATCCTTCAGATGAGATGTCAAACTGAGATCCCTTCTACTCTTCTCTGGGGGTGTACAGTTGGTAGTTAAAGAACCCAAGGCACTTTTCACAACAGTTGCTAATTTTTTCTAGTGCCCTGGCCAACATTCCCCTTCTCATAAAATTGTTTCATCCAATTGTCCAAGGCTACATGTGGGAGCTGATGTGCAAAATGACTGCCACTACACAGTCACTTAACTACGAGTCTATCATTGCTTGTAAAGTGCCTTGGGATATAATGTGTATGAAAAGTGCCATAGTAATTCTTCTTCTTCTTCTTCTTCTCTGATGCCATCGCTGTCTACCCTTTCTGTTTCCCCAGTGCTTCAAGACTCTTCACCTGCAATGTTTACAGGCACACAAAATTGGTTACCTGGTAATTAATATCTGGTTTGGAATTGTAATTTAATTCTGTTGACATGTACTGCAATACTCAATAACAGAGGGATCAGCAATCAAGTTATATGGTAAATGAAAATGGAGCAGAATGCACAAATATTTCCCATGCCACACAGATGAATGGTTGATAAAGTGCACCAATGCCATTTTTAAGTTGCAGACTACAAAAAACAAGAGCATCAATGCACTTGTATTGATATACTTTAAGTAGATTACAACTCAGTTCTTGGATCCTCAATAGTGGAGTTTACATGCACTGATACTTGATTAATGAATAATATATTACCCAGTAATCCACTAAATTGTGAAGGCATAGTGTAAATGGGTGTTTGTCTCTCATGTCTCCCTCATAAATAGAGATACAATGAAATTTAATTTCTCTAGCGAAATTCCTGTGAAATCATGAATTTCACTGCATGAAATATTTCACAAAATTTGCGCATTCTGTGAAATATTTCACGGGTGCAAAATGCGGAATTTCACCAGCGAAATGTAGAATTTCACCCAGGAATGGTGGAATTTCACCCGCAAGTGGTGAAATTCTGCCATTTGAAGGCAAAATTCAGCATTTCACCAGCAGAATTTTGCATTTCTCACCCAATATTTGTGAGATGCAGGAATTTCATGAAATATTTTGAGAAATGAAATTTGAGGATTTTGCCCATCTTTACTCTTAAACACTGGTGAGAGTTCCTTCAGCAATGGCATCTCTTCATCTACTAATGTAAGAGCCTCACAATTTGTTATCCCCTTGATTAAGAGACTTGGGATGTTGCTCTTTTTTCACAACAGTACTTGCAGCACTGTTGCCTTTATTTATTTTCTCTATGTCACACATTTTTGCATTAAAGAGAGGGTCTGACTGCCAGTAAAACAATCAAAAAAAATCACTGTTGGCATCTGCAGAAGTCAGTTGCATTACATTAATAACATTTGGATTTTTTAACTAGTTTTTCCTTACTGAGATTATTTATCAGAAAACATGATCTTTGTTCATTGTATAATTTTCTACATTTGAGGTTTATTCATGAACTGTATAAAGCATGTCTTCTTTCTACTTCATTATAGTGAATGGGTGAGTCTGCAACATGTGGAGATCTCTTATATAGCACAGAGGAAGTCATGTGCCGTGGATTTATGTTGTTAACATTCTTTTGTGACATAGCTTTCTTTTTCTTTTTTTTGAACATCAATCAAACTTCAGCTGCCATTGACTCTGCTGCAGCTGATACCTAGTAAATCATCACTGAGGCCCTGGGCACACTGGGGAACTTAAAATGGTTTAAGTGCCTTAAAACAGTTTAAATCCCCCTAGCACTGTTTGCAGACAGACTATAAACCCCTTAAAATGTTTTAACAAAAGTGTTTTTAAACCCTGCTAGATACCTAGTCTTAAAACCATTTTTGAAAACATTTTGGAGCTAGCATGGTTTTACTTACAGGTCTGTCCAGGAGTAAAAGTGCTTTAAGCTGTAATGGTTTAACTAAAACAGTTCTAGCTGCAGTGTGTCTAGGCAAGCGCAGTTCTGTGTGTTGGACTTAACACAAAATAGTTACAAGAACAGGCTTAACACTAGCAGTGTGGCCACACTAAACTGTTTTCAAAAATGGTTACTGAGCAGTGTGGCTGCACTGAAATGGTTTAGCTAAACTGGTTTTAAAAATGGTTTTCAAAAACAGTTCTGTAGTGTGTCCAGGGCCTAAGTAGCCACCTTGCACAGACACAAAAAATGTGTTTCCATCCTAATTTGAAAGTACAATCAAGTCACTGAGGCAGGAGACATAGCAACATTACTTCACTGAAAACTGATCAGGCTGTTTTTCTGCAATCTTAGTAAACAGCTCTTGGGGGAAGGGGATTGTATGTGTCCCCCTCCCATATCAAGTAGTGTTACAAATCACATTAAAACAAAACTCAAACTTGTAAAACAAATTTATGTCAGAATGACTGACTTTTTTCATGCAGTGACTCTGCTTGTGGAGGAGTGGTAGAAGAGTCTCTGTACACTTCTAGTTGTGTACTCAGTGAACATGTGTGTGTGTGTTTGTTGTTGTTAAACAGAGAATTAGCTCAGAAAACACCTGTTACCCACACAATTGGCAAGAAGATGTGTTTTGAGAAACATTGCATGATTTATAAAAATTAAATGAGGCTTTAGCTTCTGAGGTGTCTTATCAAGAGTATTATCTCAAACCTCCTTAGGGTTCCAGAACTGCTGAGCTTCACTTTAATGTTACTTGAACCCAAAGAAGGCACAAGATGACACTCTAGATAAGCGTAGTGACAACTCAGGAGCCCCATTTACCTGTAGAAGCTGTAATGCCCTGCAATGGAGTTCATAGTCATTTCTACAGCCAACAGGCTATGACATCACAAGTGGGACATTATGAATTTGGCTTCTGAGTAAGCTTCAGCTGTCAGTGAACTGAAATGGACAAAGATCCAGAATTAATTCATGTAGATATTCTTATAGAAAAGAATAAAATGTTAACAAATTCTAACTTTTATTTCAGTTCTGCAACTGAATGCTACAGATTTCAAAGATTAATTTTGTGCTGGTGGTAATGGCTGCACTTTAGTTTCTGTTCACCTGCTTAGTTATATCAGATTAGTCTTCCTTTTTTATATTTAAGCATTAACAACCAAACAGCCAATCATTTTCTGGGGTTTAATAATAGGCTGGGGTAGTTGGCGGCCTAGGCCAAGGCACAGCTGAGGGCCATTAACACCAGCTGGTCAATAATCCCAGAAAATGACAGGCTGTATACCCATTATCATGATTATTAGTCCAACTGGTATAAAAAATTACTTTAATAGGTAATGTTTGCATATTTTGAAGTCCATTTTTGTTGAGCAGCATGGAGGGAAGACATATTTGCATGTACATGTCAGAGAATGTGGTGAATGATGTGGCTTGGTGAGCTAATGGATTCTCTGAGTACAGAAAACAGTACTGGGCAGTTTAGATTGATGAGCAAGTTTCAAATGTGTACATTTATTTTAATTTAATAATATAAATCAGTTATTAAATAATGTCTTTTAAACTAACTAGTTTTTTACTCTGCAGTTACAGATAAGCTATATAAAGTAACAAATCAGGAGTAGGTTTCTGAATTTTGTCAATAATAAATATAGTAATTTGAGGAATGTAACAACAGAACTGTTAAACCCACTCTAGTTGTGAAAGGGTGATAAAAAATGTGAATATACTGCATATCAATTGGGATTTTACAAGGAGATGTTTGAATTGCAGTAACTCACCAGAAGGTAACACTCTGTTGTCTCAGAAACACATGTGCTCAGAGGAAAGGATGAGCCAGAGCAACAAAGCAGAAGGAATCTTGGTACCAGCTCACTCTAATGTGCAATTCCCCAAAACAAAACTATCAATAAAGAAAAGAGAGTGCACATAAAAGCAGTAGGTGTGCAAAGTTTATTAAAGGTGAGAAACAGTGCCGAACTAAACAAGCATGTTGACTTGCTGGCATTGGCATTGGTAGTGCAGGAGTTAGAGACATGCATAATAGGAATGGCAGTGAATTAGTGAACTGATGCTGACCCTTCCCCCATCTTGCAGAGACTGACAGGCATTAGGGTGTGCCTTTGGGTCATTTGCCATAACACTCATACCATTTCACCTCACCCTACCCTGCAGACACTGACAAGTGTTGCAGTGTGCCTTGGGGTCTTCAGGCCTTATGCTCACCCCATTTCATAAGGAACTATGCTGAGATGGGTGCCATATAGGAGAATGGGGTGAACTTTGGGGCTGAAGAGTCCAAGGCACACCTTGATGCCTGTCACTGGCTGCAGGGTGGGGTTGGGGGGAGAATGGCATGAGCATTACCGCTGACAATCCCAAGTCACACCCCAGATGCCTGTCAGTCTCTACAGGGTGGGGCGTTACAGTTGGAAACCCTAACACGCCAGGTGTTTGTTGGGATTTTTATTCCAAATTTTCAACATGGGCTTTCTGTAAACCCACCTCATGGACAGTGGCACTATGAATTTGTTAGCTGAAAGCTGATTTTGCACAGCGACTGTGCCATTTGGCACCACAGGTGTGAAAACACATTTCAGGCAGGATGTGAAAAATGACAGCAGTACTGTTCATGAAAAGGTATAAATAATTGGCAGTGTTGAAAATCTGGAATGAAAATATGAAAAATTAGTGAAGTCATGAGCATGCGTAGAAACTGTGCAACGCACACTCATAATGCAACTATTTAGTTTATTTTTTAATCAAATTTTCAACATAGGCATTTTGGGACCTCCACTCATGAGCAGTATCACTGTGATTTTGTTAATGTGTCCTAAATGTTGATTTCACACAGCGACCATGCCATTGTGTGCCACATGCGTGAAAACTCATTTCAGACAGGATGTGAAAAATTACAGCTGTACTGTTCATAAGGAGGTGTGAAAAATGACAATGTTAAAAATCTGGAGTGAAAATATTAAAAATAGTTGAAGTTACGAGCGTGTGTGGAAACTGTGCAATGCACATTTGTAACAGTCATTTTTTTGAATTTTTTCACTGAATTTGTAAGATAAGCTATTTTTGACCCCACCTCATAAACAGTGGCACTGTTGTTTTGTTAATCAGTCCAGAAAGGTGATTCCATGCAGTGACCATGAAACGACCTTTCCGGACTGAATAACGAAATGACAGTGCATGTGTTCATGAGGTGGGGTCCAAAGAACCCCATGTTGAAATGTGGAGAGGCAAAATTCAAAAAAATGGCTGAGATATCCACCTGAGTTGAACCCCCCCCATTTATGCCATTATACAGCTTACCAGCATTTCTTCAATTTGCGGTCAGCTTTGAAGAGTGCAGACGTGTTCCCACTCCACCGAAGATGACAGCACCAGACCTCCAGAGGTAGGAATGGGGTGAGGGGGGTGTGGGGAGGTGAGGTGCACAGAAGGTGACTGTAGGTTGGAGTAGTGGTTGCCGCCAACAGTGCAGGACCATTTTCTTTGTTTCAGGTACAGAAAAAAACACTACAGATGGTTTGCTTTCTTTACAGTTGAAAGAAAACAAATGTTGGCCACACTGGGGTGTGTTCCCAGTGTGCAAATGACTTTTGGGGGGTGATGTTGGCCACTGGGCTGGGCTCTCAGTGTGCCACACAATGGGGGTGGGTTGGGGGCAGAAACATGCCGACGCAATTGGCTTTCCATTAAATGGAGGCACACTGGCACACTGGGATGGGCTCCCAGTGTGCCACACAATCTTTGTGGGGGTTAGACTTGCCAGCAGGGGGATTGGGCACCCATGAGGTCAGCTTTCTTGGTATTGTGTGGCAGATGGCTGCTGTCTCCACCATGTTTGTTTAAATGTTTCATCATGAAAGACACATACGGAAGACGTGCTATCAATGGGTTGGGGACAGGAACATGCTGACACAGTTGGCTTTCCATTAAACAGAGGCACACTGGAGTGGGCTCCCAGTGTGTCACACAATCTAGGGAGGGTGTTGGACTTGCTGATAGAGGATTGGGCACCCACGAATTCGGCTTTCTCTAGATTGTGTGGCAGATGGCAGCAGCCACTGTCATGTTTGTCTAAATGTTTCCCCAGGAAACATGTTATCTGTGCCGCTGCATGCAGAGCTTGTCTCTGACTGCAGCTGCACTTTCCTTACAAGTTGTGTCCACTTTACATACAACTTCTGACAGCACTAGAATGCTGACTCATTGCAGAATGAGGGATGCACCTACTAAAGCATGCCCTGCATTCGCCGACACTGACACACCTCTGAAATATGCTACTAGCACAAGATGTTGCTCATGCACATGAGCAAGCCAACATAAAAATGACCTGGTACAATACCACTCAGCCTGGAATGGCTGAAGTTCCATGTGCTTTCGGCATTACCACACCTTCCTCAGGGAAGTGGGGTCTGAAGGTAGACGGTTGTGTCTATATATATATATATATAATGTATATATATATATATATATATATATATATCTATGTATACATATTATATATTTTATGGCAAAAAACTCAGTTTAATGCATCAGTTAGGGTTGTTCCACAGCAACAAAAGTGAGGAAATTTGGTGGTAGGGTTGAAAACCCTAACTCCGCATTCACTCCCCCACCCCCCAGCACCACACACACACAGACACACACACACACACACACATATGCAAGTAGTTGGGAGGACCAAGGCAATATGACCAATCACAGACAACCAGCAGCAGGTGACAGAAATAAAATACAACTGTCTAAATGTACTATAAGACATCTCCACCCACCCACCCGACAAGGTACTGCATGCTCAGTGGAGATCCATAGCAAAACCGAGGCCATGTACACCAAATGTACACATCCCTGATTCCCTGATTGCAGGTACACACAATGTACCACACTTAGGAGTTGCATGGCCTTACCTACATAAAACCAGAAAATATATCTGAGCAGTTCTGTTTCAGCAAAAAATGTAGGAAGATTTCAAGGTGGCAAAATGCATCCTTTTCATAGGCAGATTCAAACAATTACAAGTGCAGAGTCATGTCTGATTGGTTCTCTATTCTGTTATGCCACACGTGCACCTTACTTGCTCCCTCCATTTTGCAGCTGTATCTGTGCTAGTAAGTACCAATTTACACTCTGACTTTAAACAGTTATAACTTAATAATGCAGTAGGCTACCTTGTATTTATATACATAGACAGAGCAGGAAAAAACATTTTGATTAATATTATTTAGATGTTGGTAACACTTTTTATCATGCTAGAAAAATGTAAAATAAAATGTTAAGTACTTACAGCAAGCAAGGCACTGTTTCTCAGTTTTACCCAAGATAGCTGCTATGTTCTTCTTCTTCAGTGTTCAGCATCTCTGATTGGTTGCCTTACATAGACTGATAAATGTTTCATTGCATTGGTTGAAGTGCCTGCCACTCAAATACAGATTAATATATTATTGGCTAATGCATATTGTTGCTTCCCCCATACTCAATTTTGCGACACTGTCGAATGCACAACACTACTTTTTTGATACTTTCGAGGTTCAACACTATTTTTGCGACACTTTCACATGTACGACAGTGAATGTTCGACACTATTATAAGTAATGTCGAGCCCACGACACCATATTATTATGACACTTTCAAATGCACAACATGATTTTATGAATTTTTCCACAAAAAAAATTATTCTTTGAGTAAGACCAGCTCTGCTCACTTCATACTGTGGCAATACATTGACACATTTTTACATACCAACTGTGAAATTCTTAGTCATTTTATCAATTATTAACTATTACATTTCTGCACCATCATTGATTTCACTGTACACTGTTACTACACAGATGAACTGTGTATGCCTTTGTAAGTAATTATATAGATTATTTATGCATCAGTTACAAATACAGAGTCTCAACATTGAATGTCACAAGACAACAAAACAAAGAGATATTAATATTTTGTTTTTCTGTCTCTATTTTACAGGTGTCTGATACCTCTGTAAGACTGCTGACTACTACTGTGAAGTCCCAGATAACAAAGATGCCCAGTAAACACAGACAACTATCAAAGCAAAGATGAAGTAGGTATCATAGTAATTCACTGTTGCTCAAGACTAATACGAAAGGCATTAATGTGAGTTCAACACATAAAACAATTCAGAAAACTACTGAAACAGTGGATCCTTTATTGTCTCACTCCACAGTAACAGTACACACTTGCTCAACAGCAAGAAAAAAATGTTCACCTCAGCAACAGTTGTGTAGATTATTGAGACAAAACACTACTATTGCAAAGGTAAGCATAACTTCACGTACTAAACAATATCGGATCTACCACCTGGTGATGTCAATCTGAGAAAGCAGAAGTATTTCCGATCACTAGCATCTAAAGCTAAGATCGAGAGGCTTATTGCTGTTATGATGAGACATGAGCGTAAAAAGAAAAAAGTCATCTAAGTTTGATGGAATTGCACCTCAAAGTACACACAGTTGTGACTAGAGCACTATTTGCTCTTCAACGCTTATGGCGTAAGATGTCTCATGTGCTTGAACTATTCTGAAAAGTTGTATACAACATCAAGAAAAGGCTACAATGATATCCTGAACTGACCATACACAATTTCTGTGATGTTTTCACAGGTCACTGGCTCCACACACAGCACTCAGAAGCATATTTCTGGGAAGAGTCTTTTTATTCACAGAAGAAAGACAGCAACTTCACTATAGATCAGTTAACTGTACTCAGTGTCTCTGACGATACAACAATGGAGTCAGATGATGATGCTGAATCAACTAGTCAGCCTCGCAAGCGCCACTGTCTCTCATGGGCATGTGATGCAACTTGCAACCGTAGGCAATCATTGTTTGACAAAGTTAACCAGTTTATCAACCTGTTTGTTATAACAGATTGTAAAGATAGATATAAACTGTTTCACAATATTGACCTTTGTGAGATCCTTCCACATACTGGACTTATGGGTCACTCACTTGAGTGCCTAGATAGTGATGTTTGTGACAGTGTCTTTCACTACATGTGGATGCTTGGAGTACATCAAACAGGCATGTAGAACTTTTTTAAGCATTCATCAAGCAATGCATCACTTGCCACATTCCTGACAAGTATGACAGTCCTACACTGTGGAAGTTGATTCAAAGGTTCCAGTGACATATTTGTGTGAAATACTGCCATCGGGTAGTAAAGAACAAATCTGATTGGTACACAAGATGTTGTTTCAGATTCCCTAGATGGGTTTGTTAGGATGGTGCCACGAATGAACTTTTTTCAGCAATGCGACACCACTTGAAGGCAAAATCAACCAAGAGGGTATATGAGTTACCTAGTGATGAGAAAGAGGTGTATATCAATGACTACAACCCAACTCTTCTCCTAATTGGCAAGCAAACATAGATGTTCATTTTGTGGTTGACAATTCATTGGCTCTGGTGTGGTACATAACTTCGTACATAACTAAGCATGAGCAGACTAGCTTGCAAGATCTTTGGGAAGATATTGCCAGTTCAAGCAAGAGCCTGACATCTCAGCTCTGGTCATTGGGATTGAAAACCCTTTCACACAAAAATGTGGTGCTTATGAAGCCAGTGAGTGTTTGATGGGCACACAATTGTATGGCAAATCTGATGCTGTGCACTTTCTCAGTGTGAACTACAAAGAAAAATGCAAATGTGTACTTATTCCTCATGCTGAGATTGAGGAACTCACTGTCAATAGAACTTCTTCAAAAAATATCTTGAAGAATAACCTCATTGACACATACTACCCCCCGTAGGCATGATGACATGGATGATATGTGCCTATTTCAGATGGCTAAGTGGTATGACTACAAGACAAATATGTCACCTGATTCTACACGGAACATTTACAAGGTGAAAGGAGTTGATGGCTGTCTCATTAAGAGACACAAGCCTTGGCTCATAGACCACTGTAAATTACATCTAGGCATGTCGGAGAGCAGAGAACATTACTACTTTGCTCTCTTATTCTTATTTAGACCCTGGAGGAATGAGTCTGAATTAAAAGGTAACTGTGATACATTCGAGGAAGAATTCAATCTCAGTTATGACACTTTCAAAACTGAATACTCAAAGACATACATACAGAGACTGGAAAGTGAGAAAAAACAGGTTGAGAAGGCAGAGAAATAACTTCAGGAGGATACTCCTGTTAACTCACAAGACAATCTTGATCCAGAAGGAGAAGGTGTTCTAGGTGAGCCTCTGCCTTTAAATGCCCCAGAAGTCTTAATGTCAGAAGTCGAGAGTGTCATGGAAAATGGAACACACTGCGGTGTCAACCTAGCTGACTTGAGAGAAAGACTAAATCAGCAGCAGCATGTAGTTCACTCTCAGGTCACTGATGCAGTTCAACATGGCCTGCTACATAAAGCCAGAAAATGTGACTGTCTTGACTATAAGCCACTACTGATATTTGTTAGTGGCTCAGCTGGCACAGGAAAGAGTTTCCTTATTGAAGCCATCACTGCTGAAATATGGAGCCTGACAGGATCATTAATGTCTCTTGCTGTTAGTGCTCCCACTGGATTAGCCACATACAACATTGGTGGAGTTACTTTACACCATCTCTTTATGTTGCCAGTAGAGCATGGCAAGACAGGATAGTATTGTAAACTGTCATTTGAAGTTGCATCTCAGCTTCACTCCATGTTTACAAACATGAAGTTACTCATCATTGATGAAATTAGCATGGTCTCTAAGTAATGCTTGCATGTATACACCTATGTCTACAGGAGATCTTGAGCACTGACTATGGAGTAGCATTTGGTGGCAAAAGTATTCTTGTAGTGGAAGACCTTTTACAGTTTGCACCAGTTAATGCAGAACATGTGTTTGCAACTCTGACTGTCAAGCAGGCTAAGATCACACCAGGCTGCACTGGAGGTGTTAACCTTTGGGAGTTATTCACCTATGTTGAGCTGTATGAGAACATGCGCCAAAGTGGAGCTCTGGCTTACAAATCACTTTTAGATGAAGCTCGTACAGGTTGTCTATCAACAGAACATGGTTCCATGCTAAATGATCAGAGAATCAGAATAGATAGTACATCCATAAAAACAGCATGTAATGTTTTCAGTGATGTGTATTTCACAGGCACACAGATTGTGTGTCTCATGCCATGACTGAAGAAATGTGTTGAGTTCAACAGTGTCATGTTGCAGAGAGAGAATCAAGAAATTCTCACACTGCATGCTGTTGATACAGTTGATGGTGTCATTCTCAGTTGAAAACTGGTAGCAAAGATGACTGAGCGACTCACTGAACTAAAGTCAGATGTTTCACTCACAGCTGGTCTGGAAGATGTTCTAACGCTGTGTAAGAATGCACGTGTCATGCTGCTGCATAATCTCGATGTTAAGAGTGCCATGGTTAATGATGCCATGGGAAACATCATTGACTTTCTTTACAATGTCCAAAAGACATTTATCAACACACTTGTAGTCCACTTTGACAACATGGAACAGCCTGTACAGATAGAATGTACCTGTGTAAAATTTCAGGTATTCAAGGATATCTATGTAAACAGGAAACAGTTCCCAGTATGTGTTGCATATGCTGTTTCTATTCACAAATCTCAGGGCTTAATTTTGGATTCAGCAATGGTGGACATAGGTACAGACATTTTCAAAGATGGAAAAAGCTACGTAGCACTTTCATGTGTCCGTAGTCTGTCTGGTCTGCACATCATAACTCTTGCATCTCAGAAGATACGCACTGACAAGAGATGTATTGTTGAGTACAACAGGTTATGTACACTCTACCAGCCACACATGTCTTTGATACCAGTGCCTATGTCTCTGGTTGTCTCACATCACACAGTCATATCTACAGCTGTCAACAAATGGAGACGAGCTTCCACAAGTGATTCAACTCTGAAGAATTCTACAAAGGTCACAGTCTCAAGTACAGGTGCAGAACCAGATTCTTGTCAGAAATCAGTAGGTGTGGCTGCTGTACCAGTGTTTGACAATAGCACTAGAGTTAATTAGTATGCTAATTATGCATGGCAAGTTTTTCTCCACATGCCACACTTTGTGCAGGCAATATCTGCTTCACAAGAGACTCCACTGTCAAAGGCATTGAAGCAGGTTGTCAACACGGTTTTTGATCACTCTAGCAATGTACAGTCACTAACACTTCTACGGCAGGTGCTGGGAACATATAAAGGATGCAGTACATTTGTTGCAGACATGCAACAGGATACCACTGAGTTCATGATGGCAGTGATAAACAGCTTGGATGAAGTGGGGATTCCAATGCATCAGTATTTCACTGTGTCATATGTTACCAAATATGTATGTGTATCATGTGGTCATTCAGAGCATGAAACCACAGAAGACATGCTGTGGATTAAGCTGTCTGTCCCTCAGGTGAAAAGTATCAAATTTAGGCAGTTATTCACCAATTCTGAAAGTGGTGACTTATGTGAAAGGTGTGGAGGCATATGTACGCAGTCCATACGTCTCAGGACTTCATCTCAATATCTGTTGCTTGTATTGCACAGATCTGACTCAAATGGGCTCAAAGTTGACACACCTATCACAGATTACACGGCAGGTAGAATAGTTTTTAACCAATCAGTGTTTGACACTCACAGTGTGGTCTACCACCATGGTCAATCTATGCACTCAGGACATTACACCTGTGTTTTAAGGTATAGAATTGGCTGGGTACAGTGTGATGACTCTACAAGCACTTTCAAACAAAGACTACCACGACACTTAAAAAACTGCCTATCTCCTGATATTGAAGAATTACGATGACCTTCATATCTCAGAGGAATAGTCACACAACATGTGACATTCTTTGCTGTCTACCTTGTGACACAGTGACTTGTAGGATACTAGAATTGTTTCTAACCTGCGATGTTCCATAAATGATTACCTACATAAAATATGATATGGTGGTAAAGCATATTGTATGCACGAGGACATAAACAATTTTTTGTGTGGATCAGTGACATCGTGAAAATTGTTGTAGTGGTCTTCAATTGGTGCCAACTGTTTTCACAGTAACTAGAGAAACCATGTTTACCTGTCTAAGAAAGATTGTGACATTGCAAAACACATTCCTTTCTGGTTCACAATTTCTGTACATATCTTTTCTTGTAACTATGTAATATGCATACATAACAAGAAGTAGTTGTCAGCACAAAGATACACACTTGTCCCTTGTTTATTTCTCAAAGTTTGAAACACGTGTGTCATTGACCATGCTAAACACTGTGTCACATGTATGGTATCACCAGTTTGTTTCTGTGTCTTACTTGTTAACATATTGACTCCATCAACATTTTTCTGTCATGCAGCAGTGTACCACTAGACCTGCTAGTTTCCAAACTGTCAAATTGCATATATGTATATATACATATTTATATGCTATTAACCAATTCTTCATACGATGATATTCAAGTAAGATTTAAAATAGTGTATTAGTTGACAAATGAAAGAAGTAGCAATGTACAACTATTGTCAAGTACCGTTTTCATAAGTGTTTCAGTATTCCAATAACACATTTATGTCTATTAAACAGCTACATACTAAGAGATAAATGAGATATACATTTGTATTTCATATGATCGTTCTTGATCAGTAGCTAAATATTAGTACTACAGCTATTACCATTATAGTAAAGTAATTTTTCTGTTTAAGTCATAATAGAAAACAATAGGAATAAAATTTAGTTAACTATATGTGTAATAGAAAGCATGCCATGCTACACTCATTTGTTTTTGTATTGGTTTAAAGTGACTTAGTAAGAAATATAATAATTTTAAGAAATTCACATTGTACCTGTAATGATATATTATTCCATGTACTTCTAAGACAAGTAAATGTTATGTATATTGGTAATACTTGCAATTGTAAATCAGACACTTTTGCTGATACCAACTGAGTTCATACCTGTTCCTGACGATGTTTTTGATTGCCTCTATTGAGAGGTCGGTTGGGAATTTTCCAAATGCACTTACTCAGTGCTATATCTTAGCATATTTAAGTGTACATACCACTTAACTAATGTCGCTGAGAACATTATATCTTTCTGTAGCTATTGCTATAACACTTAGCATCTGGTTTTTGGCCCACCCCAGGAATATCCACATTATGAGTCACACAACTACAATAAAATCATCACTTTTCAATGTGTATAAGCAATGTTAACAGGGTGCTGCCATACTTGTATAAATGCAGCAAGTTATTCCATGGTACATCAAGTATTAACTATCTGTGATACAGGTTAACATATTTAACAACCAATGTAAACACACATTCAATTGTTTTGTGAGACTGATAGTGTAAAATAATTGTACTCTAATTTGGCCTTTTCTCAGTCTTTCGAATTGGCAATAATTTGTTTTTTAAAGTTTGACACCTGTCTCGAGTCTTTACTTAACCATCAAGTAATAAAGCTATAACATAGCAGTTGTATGTATCCATGCAAATATACTTAAAAAGTAATGCACAACAGGTTGTGTGTTATTAGGAATTAATCCACACCTTGTCTACTGTGTCACAAGGTGCACCCGAGTGCCTTAACCACACACCCTACAGTGCCTTATTGCGATAATACAATAGAACCATCTGTAAAACAAATGTTAAAATGTGTTTGACTATGTTTTTTTATTAATGAAATTCCTCAGACACGGGTAATGAAGGATTTACCCACAGTCATGTGACATTTTTTGACCAATGAGGTGACAGGATTATCACACACCATTATAGAATATATTATTTTTAGTACACATAACTATAGAAAGCACAACTTTGGGTCCTGTACTCTCAGCACGGGATTTGCTGTATGAATGTAGTGCTGACAGCATGGCCCCTTCAAGCCCTGCACTCCCACCACGTGATTTCAGCCAATGGATGCAGTGGCAGAGGCACAGACCTTTCAGGCCCTGCACTCCTACCCCTTTATTTGTCATATGTATGTATAGATGTGGTTTTGGGAGAGCAGACCCCTTCGGGCCTGCGCTCCCACCACGGGATTATCTATATGACTGCATTGGTGACAGTGCAGACCCTTTTGACCCACCATTCCCACAACATCATTAGATGGATGTATGCACTGGTAGGAATGCAGTCCCTTCAGGCCCTGTGCTGCCACCACATAATATATAGATGCGGTGGTGGGAGCGCAGGACCCGTTTGGGCCATGCACTCTCACCACTTGACATATGCATGCACTGGTGGGAGTGCTGGCCCTTCAGACCCTGCGCTCCCACCACATGGTTTGGCATATGTATTCAGTTGAGGGAGTGTAGGCCCTTCAGGGGCCTGAGGTCATACCACATCATTTGACATATGAATGTATGGATGCGGTGGTAGGAGTGCGGGCCCTTTGGGCCCTGCACTCTCACCACGGTATTTTGCAAATGAATGTGTTGCTGACAGTATGGACCCTTTGGACCCTCCACTCCCCTGACAACATTACATGTATGTATGCAGTGGTTGTAGCACAGTCCCTCTCGACCCTCCACTCCCACATCATCAACCCTAACACCAAATTTCCTCGCTTTTGTCGCTATAGAACAACCCTAACTGATGCAATAAACAGAGCTTTTTGCCTCTAATTTCCCTTCTTTTTGAGAATGAGGACGATAAATAGTGAATGGAATGCAGTGGCGGGATGTCTTGTGACATAGTAACAATGGTAACAGTAACAAAAACGCAAGCACAAATGAAAACAAAAAGCGGACAATAAATAGTCTGTGGAATGTGGTGGTGGGAGCACGGGGCCCGATGTCTTGTGACATACTAACAATAGTAACAGTAATGAAAACTCAAGGGCAAATGATAATGCAAAGGGTAACACACACGGTGGCGTACATGGGAGTGGTAACGCAAACGGAGACATAAACGCAAGTAAAACAGTAACTTTAACAATAACAGAAGTGCACACCCTGTTTTTGCCAAACCAGTGCATAGAGAAACACAGTGTGTACAAAGACTCTGTGCATTGCAATGGGCATAGGAGCTTAAAACGAGTATTGTAAGTACTTAATTGCTAATATCTCAGCACCCGCACGATGTAGAAAAAAAATGTTAATTTCACAAAAATCATGATTTTCCTGGCAAGGTTTTTGTTATTACATAGCCCACTGGGCTATATAACTTGCAACAAGAAATCTGTATCTCGCACTGTTTTTGAGATATGAGCCCCGCCGAAAGGCGTGGTGTACGCCTTCATGTTACTCTATGGGAAAAAACATCAATTTACGAGTATCGTAACTTTGCAGCTGTGCAATATTTTTTCACCAAACCACCAAAAGGCACATCTGTGAGATGTTGGCTGCCTTCCCTCCAAATGTCAGGGCAAAAAACCTAACCGTTCTTCTACAGCAGGGTTGCAAATAATGGCTGTCATTTTGGCCATTGTCTGGAAAAGTAGTGTAGTGATTTGCAACAGCTTTTGCAAACATTTGCGAAAGTGCCGTGCGTGCGACACTACTTTGTGACACTACTGAAACCCAATATTTGAAAAACACATTTCTGTGGTGTTTTACCCCAAAATAAAGACATGGCTGGCATCCTCAGGGTCTGACTAGGTAAACACAAAAAGAATTGTATTGCTAGAGAGTCACAAATTTAAATGGCAAGCATTTTTCTGATCACTAACTGAAAACAAAATGGCAAATTTGCAACATTACTAGGGACATTTGCGACACTAAAAAGTGCATTTGCGACACTGTCGAACTTTTTGTTAACTTTTCCCATTGACTTATAATGGGAACTTGTTTTTTGAATAACTTTTGAACTGTTTAATATTTTTTCACAAAATGTTCCAAAGGCACATCGGGTACCCTGGCTGCACATTCCCTGAAGTTTTCAGACTGGTCACACAAACCGTGCAACCTGTAGGCACGAGCAAAGAATTCACCAGAAACCATAAACACATGCGCAGATCTCACTTAATAACTCCTCAGCTGTATATCCAACCACTATGAAAGTTGCTAGATCCCAAGATGTATGATTCTTGACCAAGCATTCCAAATTTCAGGCAAATCCGTTGAACAGTGGCAAAGTTATTAATACTGTATATATGTGTGTGTGTGTGTGTGTGTATATATATATATATATATATATATATCAAAAAACTTTGTTAATGCATCAGTTAGGGTCAAAGCAACAAAAGTTGGGAAATGTGGTGTTAAGATTTTCAATCCTAATACCCCATTCCCCACCCTGCACAGATCCACAGGTGGGGAGGAGGGTCTGACTTGTGTGCAGTGAAAACTAATGCTGACACAATTCTCCTATGCTGTAGCCATGTTACCTAATTTTGTAATGAAATGGGGTGAGCATTAGGGTTCACGGCACCCAAAACAGACCCTCCTCCCACCTGTGGGTCTATGCAGGGTGGGGAATGGGGTGTTAGGGTTGGAAACCCTAGCACCACATTTCCCAACTTTTGTTGCTTTGACTCTAACTAATGCACTAACAATTTTTTTTTTCAATTCATTTCCTTAGTTTTTGAGATAGTATAATAGTATCATTTTTTTGCAGTGGTAGCACAGGGTCCTTTGGACCCTGCTCTCCCATCCCTTCATCGAGACAGTATAACAGTATCTTTATTTTATTGTGGTGGTGCAGGGTCCTTCGGACCCTGACCTATGCACCCATCACTCCATCGAGATAGTATAACAGTATACTTCTGTTATGGTGGGAGCACAAGGTCCGAACCCATCCCTCCTTTAAGAAATAGTCATACCACTGCCATTTTTACTCATTTCTACCCCAACTTTTCAGTGTAGCTGTCTAATGACCTCACCACATGTATCCAGCACCGAATATTTTCAAATCCCTGCCGAAACATATTTCTGTGCAACTGCAAAGGCATTCTGTGCCACAAGTTCAAAAATTCATCTTGACTAGGATTTGAAAAATGATAGATGTCTCATACATGAGGTGTAGTAATTTCAAGGCTATGCTGAAAATATGGAGTGAAAATGTAGTACATTTTCAAAGTTACAAGCGTGTGTAGCGAGATACTGTAGCGACAAATGCTCATAATGCAGCCATTTTTTTTACATTTTGACCCCAAATTTTCAACATACCCTTCTTATAACCCCACCACATGAAAAATATAGCTGTTGTGATGCAAATTCCACTGGAAAGGTGATTTCACCAACAGACCATGAAATCACCTTTCCGGTGGGAGTCACCTAACAACAGTCATATTGTTCATGAGGTGGGGTCCCCAAACAGCCATGTTGAAAATTTGGGGTCATGGTCAGCCCAGTGGTGTGGAGGGATGAGGCATCTGTGCCTTACCTTCTGCCACACCTGCGACCGGTGTTCACAATTCAAATGGGCTACCGGGGTTTGGCTGGGGAGGGAGAAGATCAAGCATCTGAAGGACTGCTCTCCTCTACCAAGGAGGGAGGACTGGCACTCCCACTGAATGATTGCCCCCACATGGAGGACTGAGGACAGTGTGGGTCTGCAGGGTGCCAAGGAAGGGGGGAGGGTGCTGCTGGACTTCCATGGATGTGCTCGAGCCTCCACATATGCATGTCTGGTGTGTGTGCCCCATCAACAGGGAAGTGAGAAAAAAGCTGAAAATTCCCCTGGCTGCAGATGACAACTGACCCTCTGCAGGCTCCACACCTGATGACTGGGAAATAACTCTGCGTAAGTCCCGGCAAGACTGGTGTTAAGGGGCTGGGGGGGGATGGTTAGAAGGGGGCAATGAGAGACATAATTTGCTAAACACCTATATAAAAAAAAGACAATTTGGAGTCTAAAGGAGGACAAATGGCTGAATTATGGCTAAAAGTTGAAACACCCCCCCATTGAAATTCACTGACTCGCATTTACCTTAGTTCATATTGTAATTACTGGTTCCAGCAGGAAGACGTGTCTTTGATTGGTAGAGCAGATCTTGATCCTGGGACCTCCATAGATAAGTAGCCATCTATGGGCACATCAGGGGGGTGGGGAAGTGCGTACACAGTTGGTGGTTAGGTGGGAGTGCTGGAGCGATTGGCGATGGACAATTTTTTTTTGCAGGTAACTAAATAAACAAAAAAGACAATGAGGGATTGTTTTCCTTATTTAACAACTGCAGCCCATTCTGGGAGGGTGGGGGATTCCATGGACCCCCAATGTGTTTTTGGGGCAAAGAACTGAAGGATGGTGTGGGGGGGGGGATACCACTAGACACCAGGGATTAAGGTCAGAAAGTGGCAGAACCCCACAGTAAAACAAATATAAACAAAATTATTTGTTTTAAATACAAAACAAACAAAAACTATGGGGATGGAGGGTGGGGGTGCCACTAGACACCAGGGCTACATACGGGAGCAGAAAACATAGGGAGATTTCTGTGGACCAGATGGTCCCAAAACACTTTTTTGCCAGTAAACAAGATGGCCACAAAAACAATCCTTGTTTGCCAACCCATCCCCTATTTGCCAGCATTATCCTTCATTTCCAAACAAGGAAATTGGCTGCTGAACAAGGATTCCTGGTGCGGCCATCTCATCTAAAATTTTCTCAAACAGATGGACAGACTGGAATCCTTGTTCACCAGCTGATTTCCATGTTCACTATCCTGATTCATCACTGGCAAATGTGGAAATCAGCTGGCGAACAAAGATTCCCGGTCTGGCCATCTGTTCGTGAAAATTTCATGACCAGATGGCCAGCCTAGGAATCCTTGCTTGCCTGCCAACTTACTTGTTCCCTACTGATGAATCAGAATGGTGAACAAGAACTTTAGTGAGTGGTGAACAAGGATTTAAATAAGTAAAAAAAAAATTTCTTGGGGCACACAACACAGCTCATCAACTCCTGATGAGCATAAATCATACTTTAATGTGTGAAACAGATGTCCCTGGGACATAGAAGATTGATTAATAAGCTGGGTAGACTCGGGGTGGGTCAGAAGTTGGTCAACTGGGCGGCAAACTGGTTGGCAGGCAGAAAACAGAGAGTGGTGATAAACGGTATACAATAAGAAGATATACAAGTTACAAGTGGGGTACCTCAGGGATCAGTCCTGGGGCCAGTCCTCTTCAATATCTTCATCAGTGACATTGCAGATGGACTGGAGGGTAAGGTTTGCCTGTTTGCAGATGACACCAAGACCTGCAACAGATTAGATGATCCAGATTGGGTGTGCAGAATGAGACGATATCTGTAAAAACTGGCAAAATGGTCTGAAGAGTTGCAACTGGGGTTTAACACAAACAAGTGCAAGATCATGCACATATGGAAGAGAAACCCTGAAGCTACCTATAGGTTGGAAGGGGAGTTGCTGGCAATCAAAAGGGAAGAAAGAGACTTTGGCATCATCATCACAGATGACCTGAAATCATCCAAGCAGACCACTAAAGCAGTAAGTAAAGCTAGAGGAATGTTGGGGTGTATTAGTAGGGGTATCACAAGTCGTAAGAGGGAGGTAATAGTCCCTCTTTATAAGACACTGGTTAGGCCCCATCTGGAGTACTGCATGCAGTACTGGAAGCCACACCTGCACAAGGACATTCACAAAATGGAGGCAGTCCAGAGAAGGGCGACCAAAATGGCACAGGTACTGAATCAGAAAACATATGAGGACAGATTAATGAAGCTCAATATGTGTACCCCAGAGCAAAGGAGGGAGAGAGGTGATATGATCGAAACATTCAAATATCTTAAGGGCATTAACAAGGTGAAGGAGTCTAACATGTTTCAATATAACAAACATTGCAGGACAAGAAGACACAGCATGAGATTAGAGGGAGGCCAATTAAGGAGTAATGTGAGGAAGTTCTTTTTCAGAGAAAGGGTGGTGAATGCAAGAAAAACCCTACCTCAGGAAGTGGTGGATATGAATACAGTGCAGGGCTTCAAACAAGCATGGGATAGGCATAAGGGAGCAATACGGATAAGAATGAATAAATAGGCCATTGACAGAATAAAGGCCTGTGGCACATTCATAAGGTAGAAAAAATGGGCAGACTGGATGGGCCTTGCAGTCCTTATCTTCCATCAACTTCTATGTTTCTATGTTTCCGGGCAGAATTATGATAGTTTTTTCAGAGGAAAATCAAAAAACAAGATGGTGGCTCACAAAGAAGGATTTTTCATGACGAACAAGGATTGGACCGTGGCGAACAAGGAATTGCCCCTCATGAACAAGGATCCTTGTTTATACCATGCAGCTATCCTGAAAAATAAAAATCCCATTGAAAATAATGGGAATGTAACATGCAATCATTTTTGAATGGATTCATATTTTTTAGTCAAATAAATGCTGGGCTATTCTGTCATCCAAGTTCTTTCTACCACACAAATCTCAGACCAAACCTCCACACTGTCTCTGTGCAGCACGATGAGAAAAAAACTGCAAAATGGTGAATTTTCAGTTTTTTTCACTATCTGGATCTCAGAATTTGCTTTATATGTCAAATTAAGTATTTATGAGTGATCCTGCGCTTCTCACTGGCTGCCACAATGGTCTGAAACCTCTTAGAAGTGACCGGCAAGGCACTCGCTGTCCATTTCCCGCTGTCAGACAGAAGAGCTCACTGAAGCATCTTTCAATAGTGGCATGAAGTATAGCATGTTTGACAGAAAAGTGTCAGCGAGACACCTCAAACCCTTAATTGAAATAAGAATATTAATGTATCATGCCTGAGCAAGAAATGTTGCCTCGCACTCCCACTGCCACCGCAAGAAATGCCACCTCGTGCTCCCACTGCCATCACGAAAAAGTAAGTAACTGTGTTTAAAAACTAGCCATTATTGTGAGTACACTTATAATCACAATAATAACCTCAGAGTTGGTCATTTCCTCTCGATTAATGACCAGCTGGGTGGAGGTGGCCCTCAGTTGCGCCTCAGGCCATGCCCTCCCCCAAGCGAGTCGTTAATCTATAGGAAATGATCAGCTTTTTGGTCATTATTGCTTAAAATCCAACTGGAACAAAACTTTGCACATCAAAAGATCTACCCCAGTAGAATATGCATGCAACATTTCATGCAAATCTGTTGATCGGTAGCAGTTATTAAAGTGTAAAATGTGAGGTTTAACCTAAAAACTACTGCTCAACCCTAACTATAGTGATGCTACTGCACCACTATTAAATATATATATATACTGTATATATATGTAATAGATAATCCACTTTGTGCGGTCGCTTCTTATACGCACGCCTTGGTGTGCAGTTTGTCCTCGTATGCTCAACCACCCAAGGCATGCATATATCAGAGCGCGACCGCACACCCAAGAGTGGGTTATCTATCTTATAAAATGGCCCCTGTTGTGATAAAATAGTGCTATGTGGAAATGGTATAAGGTGAAAGAAATACAGAATAGGCTGTTTAATATGAATTTCTTTTAATGAATAAACATTGAACAGGACAACAGTGGAAGTGAATACTGTTTCTTTGCTGAGAACTAGTGGTCATAGATACCGCTTGAAGTAGGTAGGTAAGGTACTGTGGGTTTAAGAATTGAACATTAACTGTTACTGAGTACTGTCACTTTAAGAGTGGTTCGTCTTGGAAAGACAACGTGTGCTGAACAGTGCAGTCGAGTGGCAGGAAGTGCTGAATGCTTTTGAGTGGCAAGAACTGGTGAAATTTCAGCTGAAAGGTTTGCAGTTTTTATTTGAACTGCTTGTTAGTTTTTTTTTATTTGTAATAGATGTTGAACTGCAGGTTGCCATACGCCGTGACGTTTTTTCATGTACGGTGCAAGTGGATGCGGTCCTGCAGGTAAGTGGTGGGGGAGTGCTTGAGGCTCTTCATTTTTTCTTTGACTGCTTTGTGTTTCTTTCGTGAATGTCTTCTGTAGCGCTTGTTCTGGCTCTGTGAGGGACGGTTGGAGGCCGGCTGCGGTTTGGGGCTGCACGGTGATTTCTACGCAGTTTCCGGGTGAATTTTGTATGGGGAAATCCGCTTCATAGTCTTCGGACTCTGTGGGGAAATCTTCTTCGTCATCTTTGGACTCTGTGTTAGTCTGGATGGGGTGAGTTTGTGTGTCCTCTGGTGCTCTGTGGGACCTGGCTGGCATGTCTGTTGGAGGCAATGTTTTCGGTTCCAGCATCTTGGAAAAGGCGGGCTGCTGCTCCGTGGTAGTGTACACAGGGCTCTGCGGTGGTTCGGCTGCTGTTTGATTGGGAATGTCGGTGGTTTGGGGCAAAGCTGTAGTTTTGGGTACTGGTTGGCAGTCTGATGAGCTTGTGCCAGCCAGTATATTTGACCAGTTTTTTTTATCGTGTAGTGTGGGTGCCCAGTATGATTTTAGGCTCCCCTCAGATTTGTGGCCTGTTACAGCCATGATCTGTTGTGATTTGAGACCCGCTGAGGAGAGCAGCTGAACAACAGTTGATCTTAGGCAATGATTTGTATATCGATGACGCAGTCCTGCTTCCATAGACAGGTGAGGCATGAGAGAAGATAAGTAATTAATTCCCATAGGCTCTTTACTGTACCAGGTTTTCTGCTTGTCTAATAAGTCCTGTGAGGCTCTTTTGGGGGTGTAGGAAAAAAGCTGTGCTTTCAGTTGGGCATTTACTGAGGTACTTTTTGAAAGACAGAACAGGGCACAGAGGATCATTTGGCTGTGCAAAAACAAAGCCTCTTAAAGTTGTTTGGTTTAACTCTCTGGCGTCTTTATGATTTTTGCTATCTGGGTTGTACTTTAGGGTTATGTACTGTAACCCATTTTCATCAGTTTTTATATGAAAAGAGTCTCTTTTTTAGTTCTCTTTGCCCTTCCCTTCCTCTACGAGCCATGAATATTTGTAGGTCGAACCAGACCTTTCTGACTAGTCTTGCAGCAGTATTTGGTGATAGTGCTGGAGAGCACTTCAACTTTTTGAAGTCTGATTCTGTGAGGCATTCGTGGTGTTGAGTGCAGTCTCTGCCATCTTTTCTGTATTGTTTTATGACGGGCACAAAAACATTGTTTGCAGATTGAAAATCTGTGTCTGTGACAAGATTCATTTGTCGTGATAGACGCAATGAATTTAAATGCCTGTTGAGTCCTGCTCTTAAACCAATAAAACTTGATACGCCATACTGTTCACCTGAGGAGTTTCTAACTGTGGCATAAAATTCTCTCAAGGTTGTGTTTAATTTATCTGGTGTTACTGTTTTTAAATCGAGGTGTATTTGCTTTTCTGCTAGCCAGTCTGTAAATACTTTTGTTGCCCAGACAGTTTGCTTTTTTGTGTTTTTTTCAGCTTTGTCTTCTTCTATGTTATCTATTTCTTCAGGGTCAAGGCTGGCATGTCTACTCACTGTTTGCTGTGCTGGATTCTGAAGTGGCTGCTCAGGTAAGTCCTGTTCAAGTTCTTTGAAGAGATCATCATTGTACCAGTCATCTTTGCTGAGGATTGATGCAAGGTCCTTTGAGGTATGTGGTAATTCTGCCATTTGTTGAAATTTTTCTGTCAGATGTTTTGATTTCTGTCAGAGTGAGGCAGTGGTGTGCTGCTTTTCTTTCAGTAGTCTCTGTGTGAGTGATGCTATTGTTTACAGTTGTAGAGTGATACTGCTGTCACTTTGTGATGAGGTTCTGGTCAGAGTGGGAAGTAGTTCAGGCGTGCGGTCACGTTGGGAGGTGTGCGGTCATTGGGAAATAATGCACGGTCATGTGATTTAGTCTGTCCAATGATGTTAGTGGGATTTCTATGATTTTACTACCCCATTTTATAAATATATATATACACACATATACAGTATATGTATACATATATTTATACAATGGGGGTGGGACATATTCCAGTGAAATAAATCCTGATGACATCAGCAGAGTTAAAATAAATACCATTTATTACAACCCCGCAAACCCACTCTAAACCTGCGCTAGCCCCGTGCAAGCCACACAAACCACATTAAACCCACACAAGCCATGCTAAACCCACACTAACCATGCATAAGCCATGCAAATTATACATTTTGCAACAGAGGCTCCCATTGTATAGATAAGACATATGACGTGCACATCGTGGAATATGAAAAATATTTTCTCTCCTGCCTCGTGAGCACTGTATATTCCAGGCTCGCTCTGCAGGAGTGAAAATATTTTTTAAATTCCACTCATGACCATCACATATCTATATATATAGGGGAAAAAAACTGTCATAATTCTGCCCAGAAACATAGAAACATAGAAGTTGATGGCAGATAAGGACTGCAAGGCCCATCTAGTCTGCCCATTTTTTCCACCTTATGAATGTGCCATAGGCCTTTATTCTGTCAATGGCCTATTTATTCATTTTTATCCATATTGCTCCCTTATGCCTATCCCATGCTTGTTTGAAGCCCTGCACTGTATTCATATCCACCACTTCCTGAGGTAGGTTTTTTCTTGCATTCACCACCCTTTCTCTGAAAAAGAACTTCCTCACATTACTCCTTAATTGGCCTCCCTCTAATCTCATGCTGTGTCTTCTTGTCCTGCAATGTTTGTTATATTGAAACATGTTAGACACCTTCACCTTGTTAATGCCCTTAAGATATTTGAATGTTTCGATCATATCACCTCTCTCCCTCCTTTGCTCTGGGGTATACATATTGAGCTTCATTAATCTGTCCTCATATGTTTTCTGATGCAGTACCTGTGCCATTTTGGTCGCCATTCTCTGGACTGCCTCCATTTTGTTAATGTCCTTGTGCAGGTGTGACTTCCTATATATATATATATATATATATATATATATATATCAATTTAAATATTCATGTGGCACTATAAATAACACAATAATGAAAACATATCCACAATTATTTGATTTTATTTAAGACACAGACTCCTCTTTAGTATCTGCTTCACTAAGAAGTGGTTAAAATGCCAAAAAGAGGGAGTAGAAGTGAGTGTAATCCCACAAATGCTTTTCTGCCTGTTTTTGAACCTTCTCCCCTGGGCATGTCTGGACAAGGTCCTCATCTGTGCTGATAATGCAGTGCTTTTTTATAGCCAATCAGACCCAGTAATGCTGGAGAAACAGATGCGACTTAATTTCACTGCCGCCGAGTCCTAGTTCATCAACTCTAAGCTCCTATTAAACTACAAAAATACCAAAACTATGCTGTTTGCCTCCCACCATAACCACCACAAATCCTACCAATTGCACATAGTGAACTCTCAAAATGCCCCCCCAGAGATGGTTCAGAGTTTCAAATACCTCAGGGTCATCTTGGATAGTTCCCTTTCTTTCACTCATTATGTTGACCTAGTAGCTAAAGCAGCCAATGCTAGGATTGGCCAACTATTTACACACAAGCACTGCCTAACAGATGGTGCCCTAAACCTAGCTATTACCAGTTCTGCCCTATCTGTGATTGATTATGGGCTGGTAGTATATGGCGTTGCCATCATTACAATCTTCAAGAGGGTCAAAATGGCCCTCAACAAAGCCTGTCAGCTTGTCCTTGATGCTCCCTGCCTGACACATACCTGTGACCTCTATTCCCAGTCTAGGTGGCTAAACTTGGACTACAGAATTCGGTACCAGGTAAGCCTTCTAGCTAAAATGTCTATGCTAGGGCTTGCATCTCCTGGTGTTCAAAGCCTTCTCTCCTCACTGACAATACTCGCATCACTAGGGGGTCCAACATCCTGACATAAAAGTCCTTTTCTGCCGCACCACCTAGGGCCAGAACTCCTTCTTATATCATGCTCCCCTCTGGCTGAACTCTCTCAGCAAGGGCTTGCTATCCAATATTAAACTCAGCCCATTCAAAGCTAAGCTTTGTAACTATCTTGCAATCCTAAGCTGTTGTGACTGTTACATTTAACCTGCTCAAGCCCCTATCAAAACCTCTACTTCCCCCTCCTATATTTCCCCTGCCATCATATTTCTCTCAGTGCCTCTCTCAGTTTCCCCAGCCATGTCCCTCCATCTCCCCCCACCTCTCCACCCAGATCTACATGTCTCCTCCCTATCCTTCCCTCGCTCCCCCCTCTATCTACTCTACTCTCCTCATCCACTAAATTTTGACAAGGCCTAAATGATTGCTTCAGTCCTCCCCATATTCTCTTTCTCAGTCCTTCCTTCACTTTCGCCTCTCCTCCTCCTCCTCACTCCCTGCTACCAGTCCCTTGCCATCCGTGGTCCTCTCTCCTTCTCCTGCCTCGCATTATTAGTGCACTTATGTTACACATGATTTTGTTGCTGCATATATGCGCAGTTTGGGCACCTTACAAAAGGGGGGACATTGGAATGGTGGAGAGGGTGCAGAGGAGGGCTACCAAGAGAATCAAGGGGACTAAGAGGGAGAGCTATGATCAGCGACTACAGTTTTTGGATCTTTACTCATTGGAATAATGGAGAACGAGAGGGGACAAGTTACTGATTTATAGGGCCATGACAGACACTAGTCAGTGGGATCTCTTGGTTTTGACATATAGGGACCAATCATACAAAACCAGAGCCCATCGCTACCGACTGATAAAAGAAAGACATAAAACAAATAAAAGGAAATTTTGGCTAAACAATAGAGTGACTGAGATTTGGAATTCACTGCCTTGTGAAGTGGTTGAGTGTAAAACAATGACAGAATTTAAAACAAAGCTTTATAATTTTCTCATTAGTAAGGACATCAAAGGGTATACATAACTAATGACTAGCGAGCTCATGGACTTATGTCTTTTAATGCTCTGAAAATCGATGAAATCTATGAAATATAGTGTGCCATAATATCTCTGCTTTTATAATCCTACATGTTAAATGTCTGTATCTGAATTGCCTGTTTGTTTTCCTTATTAATACTGTTCTGACTTGTCTAATTTAACTACTGTATCCCTGTTTTTTTGTCATGATGTGGAACCTTTGTAAACAAGCCTTCAGCTCAAATTTGTAATCCAAGAATTCAATAAAGGAATAATAATAAAATGTAAGTAGGGAATGGATAGGGCATTAGAGATGGATAAGAATATGTGACTTTATTACTGATATGGACTATGATGGCCCCCGATAACTGAAGCAGTGGTAATAGGGTGAGGCTCAAAAACAGCAGAAGCCATGGACAAATACAGAAGTGAGGTGAAATCTGAAGGTAATAATACTGCAACCAATTTGTTTCTGAATATGGCTAAAAAGGCATATGCCATTGAGAAGTCTGTGACGTTTTGAGGTGGCCCAGCCAGTGGGTCATCATGATAGAAAAAGGAAATGCCTTTCCATCACTCAAGATAGAATGACTACATTACTAAATTGTCCTTAACTTATGTTGAGATGAGTATATGTTGCTCTAGTCTGCTGTGGTGGAACTGCAGTGATGGAACAGGATGTCTACATTTAGCGCAACCTTACATTATATGCACCTTTGTGGATTTTCTGGTTTATTTACAAGTCTGGCACTCGTGGCTGGTGGATTGTGTTGTTTGGGTGGGTGAGAAGGGTGCATTTTTCTTATGTGATGTGGGATTTGAATATTTTGTTTTGTTTTGATGGGGTGTTGATGTGGCTTTTATCTTATTTTTATAGTTCAGGGCAGTGCTGCATTTCCTATGTGTATCTGTAGGAGCATGTGTTAGTTGCTGTTTGAGGCCTACATTTGGCATTATTGAGTCTCATCTACAGCATTGCTTTGGGTTTTGGAGAGTCCTCTTTGAAGAGTGTTATTGTTGTGAGGGGTGGTGTTGGTGTTGGCTGATTGTTTTCTATGGTGGTGTGCCTATGGTATGTGGAGGGTTGGAGGTGGGTTGGGTTTTTTGGGGGTGGCTGTGATGCTGTGTTGTTTTTGGGTAGGTGGATTGATGGATTATTGGTGAAGGGGCTGGTTGTCTGATGTTGGTTAAGGTGGCAGCGGTCATGTCTTTGTGTTGTTTTTGCTGTGATAGAGGAACACATTTCTAATCAGTAAGGAATCACAAACTGCTGATTCACAACCAACTGACATACAGGCATTTTGTGTGTCATGGAAGACAGAAGAAGAATTAAACAGAAAGTAAATGTGAATAGATAGGCGTCTTTGACACCAAATATTGCATGTCATTGTTAAGTAATCAACATAACAGTAAATGCATATCAAATATTGACCCATGGTGCCAAATCTATATACTGTAGCCAATACAGGTACCAGTGTGTGAAACATCTTTCCCCAATAAGTGCCATGCATGGCAGCTCTGTGGACAGTCAGCATGGGTGTTGTGGGGTGAGGGATTTGGGATAAGTTCCTGAAGTGCTGAGTAATGTTGGTCAACATGTGTTGGTGCTTGTGTTGCAGCATATTTGATGGGGGGCTGTTGCATGATATGGCTGTTTTGGGGACTTGTAATATGCTTACTGGTGGGGGTACACCACATAATGTTTTTGGTTGTTTTAGTTGCACTGCTAGTTATTACAGGTTTGGTTGCAGAACTCTTGTTGATTATTTGGGGTGAGTAAATGTGTCTGTATTTGAGTGGCACCTATTTTATGAGATTTTTCTTTCTGCATTTGCGTTTCATGATCTCTCTCTTGTAATAAATATAGAGATACTGCATGACTATATTAAGTTTTTTCCCTCATTTTTTGCATTATATCTTAGCATCTGCGCTGGTCTAAAACCCATCAGATCACTAGGATGCCTACCACCTACTATGAAATACGACAATGGACCCTCAAACTCTTACTCCTCCTCCTCCTAATATCTGGAAGTGTCCACCCTAATCCTGGCCCAATTTCATACAATACAAACAAGCCTACCAGAACGGATGGGGGACTCACTTTTGTCACCTTAAATATTTGTAGTCTTCTACCTAAACTAGCCTCACTACAAACTTTTGTCAGTCAGCATAACCCTGATATTCTAGCCATTGTTGAAACCTGGCTGACACCGAACACCCCCGACCATGCTATTTGTCTGCAAGGCTACAAGATTTTCCGGCTGGACAGGACAACAAAGAGGGGTGGCGGCTGTGCCATCTACATAAAGGAATATCTCAACTGCCTCGCCATTGCCCATACCACCACTAACTCTGCCTTACAGCTCCTCTCTATCAAACTTCTCCTTGGTGTCCATAACAAAGTCCTCACGGTTGCTGCTATCTACATCCCACCTAAAGATCCTGGGTCCGGCCTACAGTCTGTACTAGATTTCATTAGATCCCAGCCTCCTGATGAAGAGCTTCTCCTTCTAGGTGACTTCAATATCAACTGGCTTGCCCCAGACACAGGGACGACTAAAGACTCAATCCTAGCAGCAAACCTAACTCAGCTGGTCAACTCGCCCACTAGGAAATATTATAAACCGGAAAAGTACATTAATAGACTGGATCCTCACCAATCACCCAACCCGAATAAATAACATTGCTGTTCTTCCAGATTCACTTAGCGACCACTCTCCTGTAATATGTACCTGGTCAAACAAATTTAGAAAACCACCCCCTAGAACCATCACTAGCAGAGTACTACCATTTGGAAACCTTACTCCACTCAAGGAAAATCTTAGACAAAAAGACTGGTCCCCCATCTACGCTATGCAAGACGTTGATGAGGCACTAAACTACTTTATCTACACCTTCAATGCTGCCTGTGACTTATATGCTCCTATAAAAAAGCGCAAAGTGAAAGCACACTCACCTCCATGGCTTACTGCTAAGCTAATGGCACTACACAAAGGAAGGGACCACCTATGGGCTATAGCAAGAGACTCTGGCTCTCAGGCTGACACTCTAAAATATAAACAGGCCCGAAACTTCTGCACCAAAGAGACCCGTCGAGTCAAGAGCGACTACTTCAAAACAGCTCTTTCTAATACCTGGGGTAAAGGAAAACCTTTCTGGGACTATCTAAGAAATATCACGGGTAATCAGTCCAAGTCCTCTCCTACCGCAATGAATGTAGCAGGCACTACCACCTTTGACCCTATGATCATAGCAAACTCTTTAAATGAAACCTTGTCCGACTTCAGTGGAGTCATTGCATCTGATTTCTTCACCGCTGCAGACCCCTATATCTCTACATCCCCCACTAACTCCACAAACACTCCACCATTCCACCTAAAAATAGTGAAAGCACACAAAGTTTACAAATACGTAACGAAGGCTATATCTAATACAAGGGCAAGCAGTGACTCTCTTGACCTCAAAATTCTATCCCTTACCCTGGATATAGTACTACTCCCCCTCACCAGAATATTCAATCTCTCCCTCTGTTCTAGCAAATTCCCTGGAATATGGAAGGCTGCCATAATCACTCTAGTGCACAAAAGTGGGGATAAGTCCCTGACTGGCAACTATAGACCAATTTCAATACTACCCCCATTATCAAAGGCCCTTGAACGTATGGTAGCTGACCAGCTTACAGACTACCTGGAGAAATTTAACATTCTCTGTGACCAGCAACATGGATTCAGACAAAGGCATAGCACCACTACTGCCCTACTCGAATTCTCAGAAGTAATCCACAAGGCCTTGGATAAAGGACCCCTCACCGGAATCTTTTATTGACAAAAAACTTACATTAGCAAATCTGCATATTTAAGTTCCCTGCCTGGAAACATTATTGATAAAACAGCTCACCAAAAGCTGAATTTATTTGTGAACTTTTCTATAGTGGCATGGTCAAGGTTGAAGATACTGAAATAGGTATTGTTTTTTCAAATCTGGTTTCTGGTTTCAGTCTTGTCAAGATCTTCAATATATTCTTTTTTTCACTCGATGTACCTTAGCTGTTTATGCTTGATGTTGATGTTTGAGCTTTGATGTCCTGATGGCCTGCGATCTGGAAAATTTTGCTTGCTTATATCCCATTGTTGCTTAAGTTCTGTGCAAGATACTTTTGTGTGCTGTGATCTTGACATTTTTTGGGGGGGGTTGGATGTTCCCAGCATTTATTATTGTTTTTATAGTTCTGGAGAGTTTATCATTGCTAATTGGATAATTCTTGAACCAGTACATACAGGGGTTAGATAATGGCATCTCCACATTGCTTGCCAAGTAAAATGGACTGTCAGCTTACATGTATGCTGTGGTTCTTTTTTATTTGTAGATGTGCCATATTATCACTAGATTTCTATCTTACCATGATAGAGTTGCATAGCAGAGAAGCTTTGTTTTAGCTTGATCCTTATGGTTGATGCTGGTTCTTGTTTTCATTGTTGTTTCAGTGCTAAACTCCAAGTAATATGATCTATTTTTG
Organism: Neoceratodus forsteri; assembly: GCA_016271365.2. Classification (NCBI taxonomy): domain Eukaryota; kingdom Metazoa; phylum Chordata; order Ceratodontiformes; family Ceratodontidae; genus Neoceratodus; species Neoceratodus forsteri. The sequence goes on from CM028130.1 coordinate 678,062,855, forward strand.
TCTCTGTGTAGCATTATGTCCCTCACTGCAAAGTTCACAGTTCTTGACAACCCAGTATTCCAAAATACAGGCTTCATTCCATCTATAGGCTATTTATTAATGAAGCCTGTGAATGATTTCCAAGTAGTTTTCATGTATAGTTCCTCAATAAACATGTCCATCAGTTCATCTACAGCATTGTGGCTGCAGCCATTACCCATAAACTTCAGATACCATTTTTTCACATTTAGAAAATGCTTCACTGACTCCAGTTCTGCACAGCATGACAATGATGTTTGGTATACATTCAGTTTTAAATGCCTTTCCCGTGACTAGAACTGGCATCATAATGAGAAAGGCCATACTCTTTCCCATTTGTATTCTGAGGCTCCATGAAGTAACAGCAGACATATTTATTAAGCCCTTGTGAGAACATTGAATGATGTTCCCCGCTGCCATAACATTTGTAATTTATGATCAGATTAACCTAAGTCAAGCAACCCTCAGGAGTCCTGTACTGGTCATCCTATACATCTGCGCAGTCACCTGGGCAGACAAGCAAATGAGCACCTGTCATGTCCCCAACCCATTTTGGGGAATGCATGATTGCCAACTCCTGCAACTTACTGACTGCCCTGCTATGCCTACAGATGAAACCCTGCTTATGCTGCATGGGCTTACTCACAAAGGAGCTTGCTACCTCATCTTCTCTGGAATAAGTGATAAGAAGGTAAAAATAGCTCCTTTTACTGGAACAAGAGTCCTCAGATTGATTGCTGCCATGCTGAGAATTCACTCCAGAGACATCCAACCCAATCTTGGACCCTGAGTATCCAATTCTACCATACAGTCACCTAATGACCCTATCTGGAGCAACACAAAGGGCCTGAGAGTTGCCCACATGAATGTCTGCAGCCTGCGACCAAAGTTGCATGAGGTCCAGTACTGGGTTGATCTATACAAACCTGATGTGCTTGCCATCTCAGAATCCTGGCTGAAGCCTCACATTCTCAGACATGAGGTGTAGCTAGTCAGCTATGATACCTTTAGAAAGGAAAGAGAAGGGAAAAAAGGAGGGGGGTCATCATCTATGTAAGATCATCATTACAGACCTCACTAACCACTCTCCCCCTGCCAAACCCCATAGGCATCAAATCAATATTCATCAGAATTGTCCTGGGCAATGCTAAGTACCTTATGATAGGCTGTATATATAACCCTACCAGTGTTGCCCACTCTGCTCTTAAGATCTAACAAGCTCCCTAGCAGGGTCTGCCTCACGGAGCAACTGATCCTGGGGGATTTTATCTTAAGATGGGAAATGAACACTGAGAAAGCGTATAGGGCCTCACTCCTTGAAGTCAGTCTGACTCAGGTCATCACCGAAGTCACCAGGCAAAATACAAAAACTGGGAACCATTCCACCCTAGACTGGATTCTAGCATCAAAGCCTGCACATATCCAAGCAGCTGGTGTGATGTCAGATGCCTTGAGTGACCACTCGCCCACTTTATGCCTTTGGAAAAACAGGCCAGCTAGGATTCCCCCCAGGCTCATTGAAGCTGGAGACTTCTCCAATTGCTCTGCAGAGGCTTTCCAGAGCTGTCTGGGCAGTGTTGACTGGACTCCAATCAAGCTTCTCAACAGTGTAGATGAGGCTGCACAATGTTTTCAGCACACCTTCTCTGCTGTAGCTAATCTCCATGCTCCTCTAAGGAGAATACGCACTAAAGGTGAATGCTACAGATGGATCACATGGGAGCTGAAATCCCTAATGAAAGGCAGAGACAAGGCCTGGAAAAAGTACAGGTGCTCAATCCTCTTAGAAGACCTAGTTGACTATAGGTCACTGAAGAACAAATGTAAGAAGGCCATAACAACTGCAAAGAGGGAGAACATCAAAAACCTCCAGAGACAAAACTTGGTGGGCCCAAAGTCCTTCTGGTCCTGTATTAATGACCTGATAAAAGGCCCAAATAAATCACCCCAGGGCCACATAATCTACAATGGTCAAATCTTAACCGAGGGTGGTGAGGCAGTTGCTGCCTTCAATAATTTTTTCACTGACCTGGGCGCATATAGAACAAACCCACCACACCATAACCAGGACCTTGCAGACATGGAATTGCAGGATCCTCTACCCCCTTACTTTCACCTAAGGACAGTATGCATCAAAGAAGTGCTGCCCCACCTACTGGCCATCAAATCCACTGGATCAGTGGGATCAGATGGCCTTGACTCTAGGCTGCTCAAGGCAGCTGCCCCTGCCATTGCCTTTCCCATCAACTGGCTCATAAATAGGTCCCTGCTGGATGGAACTGTTTCCAAAATATGGAAGCAGACCCACGTGGTGCCAATCCACAAGGGAGGACCCAGGGAAACAATAGGTAACTACAGGCCTATCTCGCTCCTCTGCTCCCTGGCAAAAATCCAAGAGTGGCTTTTTTATTGCCAACTTAGGGACTACCTTGAGGTATACCAACTAATGGCCCCCACCCAACATGGCTTTAAACAAAAGCACGGGACTGACACTGTGCTCATCAGGTTCACCTTTGATGTCCTCTGTTCTCTGGACAAAGGCACCCCCACAGGAGCTGTCTTCATTGACCTGACAAAGGCCTTTGATCCGGCAGATCACTCCCTTCTGCTTACTAAGCTGAGAAAGTTTGGCCTTGATTAACATTCCCTAAACTGGGTCAGCAACTACCTGTCTGGCCACTCCCAACAGGTCAAGTGGAGAGGTTCTACCTCCAGAACACTCCTTATAAATGAGGGGGTCCTGCAAGGTTCAATTTTGGGTCCCCTCTTGTTCTCTCTGTTCATCAATGACCTCAGTTACCACTGTGGGAGCAGCTCTATGGTACAGTATGCTAACGACGTGGTACTTTACAGAACTATGACTAACATGAATGAACTAGGGCCCCAACTCTAGTCAGACTTTGCTAAGATCAAAACTTAGCTACTGGAAAATCATCTGGTTCTAAACCCCCTTAAAAACAAAAGCACTCCTGTTTGGACCTAGATCCCTTTGTCCTGACCATACTCACCTTCTCCCGCTTGTCATAGCATCTGGCTCCACAATTGAGGTGGTTCAGTCCATCAGATATCTTGACCTAGTGCTAGATGAGGGCTCTCTCTAAAACCCTACATGAATTTAATAAAAAAAACATACACCAAAAGCTCAGCCTACTCCAGCGCCAAAGTACAAACATGATACCTGAGACTAGAATGGTGATCATAAAGAGTATCCTCCTCCTGTCCCTAACCTATGCTGCTCCAATTCTACACAGTATTGCAATGCAGGATCACTGCAGGCTACAAACCCTGTATCACAAAATAGTCCGCTTTGCCACTAAATCTCACCCAATGACTCGCATTGCTCAACTGGCCGTCCTTCAGCTTCAGACTTCAGTACCCTTACTAAGTAGCACACATAAGCTCCTTGATGACCACCTTCCTGCAGGACTTCCTGTGCTACTAGTTCCAAAGCAGTCCAGCAGACTCCTCCGCATTACAGGCAAAAAACTTCTGGAAGTACCCAGAATTAGCTTTGAAGTTGGCAGCAGATCTTATGCCCATGCTGCTCCCGTACTATGGAATAAGCTCCCTAGCCACTTACAGGAAGCTACCTCCCTATTGAATTCCCAGAAAGGATTACACGGGCACCTCCTAAACTCCAGTCTCAGCTCCTTCCCCAAAGCATAATTTAACATCCCACCTTTGTCCCTTCGTTTCCGGCCCTCCTTGGTTACTACCTTCCAATCGGGTCAGTGGAACCTGCATCAGCTATTGCCCTAACATTCATCCTTTTCTCTCAAACTTGTGATTGCAATTATGTGCTATTGTTTAATTGTATAACCCTGCTGTAAATAACTTCTCTGTACTATGTAAGACTATACACTGTCTTTGTAATCCTGTATGAATTGTCCAGAAATGTATAATTCAAAGGTTTATGCCTTACTACATGTAATTAATTCCAGGTCGCCCACGATAAAGGGACGTTTGGGGCTCAGAAGGCCTACCTGGTTTACAAAATGTAATAAATAAATTAAGTTTTCAGTGTCTTGATATCATAGATTGCATTCTTACACATATTTGTTTCTTATTTTGCATTTTGAATTAATTTATGCTGTACCTCAATAATGACATTGTGTATTGCATAGGCAGGTTGTTGTCTCGGTCTTGTGGCACTCCTGGATCATTCTCAGCAATATTAATGGGCAATGTAACATTACTAAGAGGCAAAGAGCCATCTTTGTTAGGAGTGGATGATTCAGTTTTTTTGATGAGACCAGGAAATTCTGTGGGCTATACTTTTATAAGGTATCTGGGTACTTGCAGAGTAACATGCAGGGGGGTTTACTGGTCAGAATCATCGAAGGGGGCAGTATCAATTTCATAGCTACTGATAAAATCTTCAAACTCCAGGGTGAACTGAGGTCCATCTTTGTTCTTTAAGTCTTCCCTTTTCACAGTTTTTCAAGGACTGTGTGTAAGCACGATCAGTTTTTCAGGGTAAAAGCAGCTGAGAGTGACTGGCTTAATTTCAGGCAAGGCTCTGGAACACAAAGCCACGACTGCACTTGAAAGGAGACTGCAAAACCTCACTATAGCACCACATTTACAAATAGTGACTGTCACTGTTAACTGTGATCACAATCATGGTATTCTCCAAGCACATCTTACTTTCCCTGACTTGACTACAGAGCTTTCTGGGTTTGATTGAATTTAACTACAAGTGACTAAAGTTAAGAAAAAAAAGTGTTCTCATTTGAACTGGTGATTCACACCCAAATGTTACAAAAACTATTACTAACCTACTATTCACAGGCTCTGAATTTCCGTAATGTGAGTGAATGGGCAAGTATCAATTGTGACTATTTTTATTTATTTATTTATTTCGTTTTTGTTGACCGGGTAAGTGCACTAGACAAATTCTGCCTATTTTCAGGCACAACCCGGGGGAGGGGGATACAGATGAATGCCAGCTGACCTTGAACCAGATTAAGCTGTTGGTAGTATTTTGAGTGAATGAGGGAAATTTGGCCAGAACACAAGGGAAATTCCCCTACTCTTCCTATAGAGGGACTGCTGCTCTGTTTCAGAGTAGTGGTCAGTTGCGAGATGGAGGGTGGGGAGGATGGACGTCTGGTGTGGTTGGAGGTTCTATCCCTGGCCTCAGCTGCTGCTTTACCAAGGGATACGTTTCAGAGTGCTGAGGAAATTTTGGTTGTCTGTGCCAAGGAGAAGTCTGCTATGAGGCAGACAGAAGTTGTGCCTCTACCGATAGCCATGGAGGGCTTACCTTCTCGGGAAATGGCTGATTCATGTGTTTCCTCACTGCATGCGGTATCCACCGCTATAGCTGTGCGTTCTGTGCCTATACTGTCTGATACTAGTGGAGAGGTAGCAGTGCAGTCCCTGCCTCTCTCCGTGGAGCCTGCTTTGATGTCTGCTGTCAAGCCTGTTTTAGGAGTTCAGCTGCCAGTGATGGAATCTATGACGACAACGGAGAGAATGCAGAAGTTCTTCTCTGTAGTGGAGCCCGCTGTGGTGCCTGGTTGTGACAAGTGGTCGAAGGAGGACTCATTGAAACAAGCTGGCTGGATTCAAACCCCACATGGGGCCTGGGTGCCTGATTGAACTTGGGTGTCCTTTTGCATCTAGAATACTCTGGTGCAAGGTACTGTGCAGCTAGGCAAGGGGGAGGGGGAGCAGCTTGTTCTTTCCTCGATCAATGGGATGGGAGTTTCAGTGGCTGAACTTGTTATGGTGCGTACCCCTAGTACTGTAACTGATCGAACTGACTGTACTGAGCACCGAGATTGATCTTCCACCCCCCTTCCCCACATCGAGAGGGCCATAGAACTGGACCCAGATATTCAGATTTCTTTAACAATAACAAAGTGGAGCAAGCCCCTAGGTGTAATGCTGTCTGGCTTTGGTACAGAGGGGGTCTACCGGAGCATCCTGACAGACTCTATGTTGCTAAACATCTTTTAAAAAATTCTATGGGATTTCAAGCTGCTGATATTTTTGCTCTCATTAATGTCAGGGGGGAAAACACCTTTGATATCAGTTTTAGGACCTTTGCTGGGCTTGATTCTTTTTGGAAAAAATATGAAATGCATAAAACATTGCCTTTATGGTCTCCTTTTTGGGCCATCCCCCTTACTAAACCCCTGTATAAATCAGTGGTTGTTATGTTTCAGAATGAGGGGGTGAACGTTTGTGATATTTACTACTGGATGGAACAGAAATGTCAGGTTATGGGGCCTCCTGAGGCTATCATTGATAGTGAAGGGATTTGGAATGGTAGCTGGAGGTTTAAAGTCAAATTACATTTAGTTGGAAATGATGTGTAGCATATTCCCAATAGTTTTTTTTTTTTTTTGGAAGGCTAGAGGGGTAGTTTTTTCACCCAGGGCAACCAAAGGCTTGCTATAAATGTGGTAGTCCCAGACATCTTAGCAGCACTTGTGACAGGGTTATTTGTGCTTTATGTGGAGAATATGATCATCCCAGCTCAGTTTAGAGGAATGTGTTTAAATGTAATCTTTGTAATGAGATTGGCCATGCTTATCATCAGTGTCCTTGGGCAGGCCAGAATCACACTGGTGGCCTTAATCAGGAGAATTTGGTCTCTGAGACCCAAAAAAGATATAGGCCAGCCAGACCAGAACCTGGCCCTGATGAGGCCTCTGGGTCCTCCTCTTCAGATCCCACCCAGGCAACTGCTTCCTCAGCTGGCCCTGCTGCTTCTGAAGCCTCCCCAGTTTCTCCTGTTGCTCACTCTCCCACTGTTTCAGTTACTGTTTCTGAGGTAATGTGGGCCAGATGCCCCCCCAGGTGGAAGCTGATTTTCTTCCTCAGAAATGGGTGACTAGATCATCCCTGAAACCCAAGGTCCTAGTTGGCCCTATTCTCACACAAAATTCCTTTCAGGTGCTTCAGGAGCAGGAAGGGGGTTTTGGGTCTGATGTCTAATCCTTATCAGGTATGGTTTCTGAAATGGAATGTGACGAGGATGCTCCTCAGAGTGTTCCAACTTCTAAGAAAAAGGTAGGGAGGAAGAGGAAAAAAGATAAGGAGGAGGTTTGAAAAGGAAAAACAAAAAAGTGTTGTTTTTTGTTAAACTTTTTCTTATAAACCTATGCATGGCTTCTTTTCATCTGGTTTCCCTTAATGTTTGTAGCATTAAGTCTTTTCAAAGGCAAATGGCCTTATTGGAATTTTTTCGACACTGCCCATTTGATGCTTTACTTATTCAGGAAACTAGATTTACTTCCTTACAGGACATTGTCCAAGTTGAAAAACATTGGCCTTGAGGGCCTTCTTTTTGGTCCTTTGGGGAAGATGTAGCAGATGGCCCTGGGATTCTTTTTCAGTCTCCCTACATTCAGGTTCAGAAGGTGTTTAATATTTTGCCAGGAAGAGCTTTACTGTTAGATTGTGTGTATGAAGGTTTCTCTTTACGTATAATTAACACCTGTGCTCCCCAAAGTAAGAAAGCTAGAATAGAATTGTTTACACTTATTAAACCTCTTTTATTTTCTTCTAGAATGTTATTTTTGGAGGGGGGGTGACATAAACTGTAGCTTAGATGTGAAACTACGGGATAGCGTTCAGCAAAAAGTATATTGTGATTCCCATGCATTACATAATATCATTCATACTGAAGATTTGGTGGATGTCTATAGGGCTTTGCACAAGGATGAGGGATTTACCTATCGGCGTAGTGCATATAGTACCCGTATTGATTATATTTTTACCTCTCGTCAGTTGACAGTTCAGGGGTTTGGGTTACAGTTTTGTGAATTTTCTGCTCATTGTATTCTAAGGTGTGATATTCAATTTCCACAAGTCCCCTCCCCTCTTTTCCAGGGATGCCTAGGTGCTGGAAATTGAATTCTGTTGTTTTAGATGATCCAGTTGCTAAAACTAAAGTAGAATTGTTGTTTGAGTTTCGGGGATCGGTGACTGTTCTTTATGACTCCTAGTACTCTTGGTGGCGGGATACTAATATGGATTTAAAAACTTTGTTTCTTTATTTGGGGAAATCTAAAGGAAATAAGGATTATTTTGGGGTATCTAGTTTTAAGAGACCAATTTTATCATCTTCTATCTCTCCCTACTATAGCAGATTGTAGGATTAAAGCGCAGCTGGATATTTTTAAGCAGAAAATGAGGGATTATCACTATCAGTGTGCTGCTTTTGTATATGCCACTTTTAAATTTGGTACTACTAAATCTCCTTTTTAAGATCCATTTGAAGCATGTAAAACATAATTGGCTAATAAAAATATGACTGGTCTTTTGGATCACTCTGGTCAAGTGCGTACATCACATGCTGAGATGTTGGATGTTATGGTAGAATATATTCAGAATTCTCCTGGACAGGAGTTTTTCCCTACTGTGTCTTGGGATTCATTAATAAATTGCTCCTTGCCTATATTATCCCCTGAAGTTATGGTGGATATTGATGGTCCAGTTACTTTGACTGAGGTATTGGAGGTTATTTCTTACTTACTTACATTCAGGTGTGTCCCCAGGAGAAGATGGACTGACAAATGAGTTCTTTAAAACTTTTAAAGAGTTAGTGACTCCACTTTTAGTGGAAGTATTTAACGCATTTTTGACAGCCGTGGAGGTTCCACATGGTTTTTCCTCAGCTATGGTGGTTTATATTTATAAAACTGATGATAGACTAGATTTGGGTAACTGGAGGCCGATTAGCCTTTTGAACACTGATTATAAAATCCTTTCACAGATTTTATGTTATTGGTTGCAGATGGCTGCATCTGAGTTAATTCACCCTGTCCAAACATGTTCCGTCCCTGGAAGGAACATTCAACAGAACCTCCAATTACTGAGGGATGTTTGTGAGTTTGGGAGGCAGAGGAAGTTGCAGGGGTTTCTGATCACTTTGGACCAGAAAAAAGCATTTGATAATGTGTCTCATTCTTTTTATTTAAAGTTTTACAGGTCTATGGTATCCCTTCATCTATGATTAGGTGGATTCACATTTTATATCAGAGGGCAGTGGCCAATCCTGTGGTGGGTGGTCTGTTGGGGTCACCAGTTTCTATAAAAAGGGGGGTCAGGCAGGGTTGTCCCCTTAGTCCCCTTCTTTATACATTTTGCTTGGATCTATGATTAGAGTTGTTCTGAATGATCCTTTGATTATGGGTTTATCCCCCAGTCCAGAGGTTTTTCCTCAAAAAAATATGGCACATGCGGATGATATTTGCTATTGATTGCTTCTGTTCAGGCTGGAGTATATGCCTTAAGGGTGTTGGATTCCTTTTCGGGGATTACTGGGGCAAGTTTTAACCACCAAAAAAGCAAGGCCTTACAGCTTGGGGATGGGGACCCAGTATGTTCAGTAAGTACTGTTCAGGTCTCTCCACATTTCATTTTGATTTGGGGTCTTAAGTTTGGTGAACAGGATATGGCATGGGTAAATTGGGAAGATGGGCTGCAAATTGGTGAGGCAAAGGTTTCACGCTGGAAGTCCTGGGGGATGGGGAAGAAGAAATAGGTTGGAATTGTTAAACAATTTCTCATTCCAGTTTTTTTATATACTGCTCACATTTTTCCTTTACCTACTTACCTCGAGACAAGGCTGTTTAGCTGTTTTTTCAAGATGATATGGGTAGTAGGTTGAACCCAGTAAAATGGGATTTCACTTATCTTAAAGTTTCACTGGGGGGATTGGGCATGTTATATCCTGTGGTATTTTTTCAATCCTTTTGTATTTTTTCTTCCTTTTCTAGGTCAGTGGGACTTCCCACTCAGTGGGCAGAATGGACTTTGTGTTTATTTCAAATTTTTTTTCAAAAATGGGAGGTCATTTTTCCACGGTTTATTGAATCTTTACAGGTTCCTGATTTTGCTTTTCCTATGTTAAAGAGAGTCAAAATATGGAACCTTAGTAAGGTTAAGATTACTTCCATGCAGAGAAAATCTATTTATGGTCTTGTGATGGATAGGCATCATGCTGTGTGGCTTGATTTTCCACGATGCCTCCCTGCTAAACTTCAGTTTGCCTAGAACATTCTTAAAGATGGTAGGATCCCTGATTATATTTGGGATGTTCAGTGGCTGTGCTGTCATGGGAAATTGGGGGTTAAAGGTAATTGGAAGCATAAACCCGTGACTGACAGGTTGTGCTCAAGATTTTCATGTATTGGCATGGAAGAATCACAGGAACATTTTTTTATTCTGTGTCCTTATATTAAACAGTTTTGGCTTGATTTGGCCTTAAGTTGGCATTTTTCTCCCTTACAGCATATTTAATATGAATGTTTTTATTTATTCTAGGTATCATTCTAGTACACTAAATGTTCTTTTTGCATATATTAAATATTATCTTTGGCAGGAACGTTGTCAATTCTATTTACAACATGTGAATACTCCTAATGTGGTTTTGATTAAACAGATTATGGAAGCTTTGAAGCAACTTAAAATGAAGGAGTCCAGGGTATTTGACAGAGGGAAATTTCAGTCTTTTTGGCAACATGTGTTTTGGTTGTAGTGCTTTCTTGCTTTTTTTTTTTTTTATCTCTTTCTTATGTGAATTTATAGATTATGTATGTGATACTGTATGTTTTTCTTTGGTTGTGAATATGATGTGATGTATTTTGCAATAAAAAGTTTCCCTACTTTTTTCGATAAGTGCCATGGGATCTTTAACATCCACCTGAACTACAACCAATCCAGGCAGATGGGACCTCAATTTAACATCTCATCCGAAAGACGGCACCTCAGAAGTGCAGCACCCCTCTCATGCTGCACTACAGTGTCAGTACTGGGATATTAACCCAAGTGCCAGACATGGGAACTGAACGCACAGCCCTCTGCTCTCCTGGCCTCAGAGGTGAGTGTGCTACCTACTGAGCCACTGACACTAATGTGACTACAGTGACAATCATGCATTTCTTTACATGTAGCTGTTACTGCCTTCACTCAAACAACAATCATTTTTCATCTTGTCACTACCCCTTATTTCATTAAATACACAGATACTGTATGTATGTCTAAACAAATAGTATATAAATATACAGATACTGCATATTTAGTTATTTTCTGGGATTGACCATTGCCTACCACTGTATATTCAAAGTTAATGTATCTCTGATTGTAAGCAAATCAGTTTCTGAACAGTCTGACCACCTATTTGGTTTGTATTTGAATAGTTTTTCTCTTTCCTTTCAATTGCTAGACTATAAATGCAAAACATTTTAATGTTTTCTCTGTGCCACTGCCTCCACTGGTCTCTAGTTAGGGTGGCTATGTCCCTGAGAAAGCTGTACATGTCAGGGGTAAATATAGTATGTTTGCAGAAGGGTCCCCCAAAACAACACCCACAGTCACCACCTGGTCAATGAGTAATGCAAGAGGCATCCACTACTGCAGGGGCAAGTCATTCACACCTGCCAGATTTGGTGGCTCACTCAGTCAGGAACAATACTTACATCACTGCTGAAGTAACCATGAGTCCCCTGATTCTGAGGACATGCCAGGTCAGTTGCCCTCTGGAGTCAGAAGCTCACATCATTGGTGGGTGCCTCACTTCACACGTCTACTTACCAGATGATGTGCTGGGCAGAGGGCAGCAGCACACACTACATCTTGACAACTGGCAGCAGCTGTGGTACACATCCCAGTTTGGAATCTCCTTTCGTGAAATGTAGGCAAATCTCCTACCTTAGTCAGTAATCTTGTATCTCTTAATCAGCAGCTTGGTTGGCAGAATCACTCAGGCATAGGACCACAAATACCCCCAAAAAGTAACTCCATTTATTCTTGGGGCCCCTCCTACTCAGTAAGGCTGACAGGATCTCCCCTTGTAGGGAAGCCCTTTAAGCTCCCTACATCCTCTCGGTGTGTTCCCTCACATGGCCCCTCAAATCCGTCTTTCGGATAAGACATTAACCCCATGTCCCATCTGCCTGAATTGGTGGTAGTTCAGGTGGATGTTAAAGATTCCATGACACTTATCGAAAAGAGTAGGGGAATTTTTTATTGAAACCATAATACATCATATACAATACAGTATCACATCATACAATATAATGAAATAAAAGAGAATCAAAAACATAAATAAGTATTACGTCATACAGTAACCCCAAACATAAAAAAACCTCTAGAATCAACCCCCCTCCCCCCCATTAAAGGAGTAGGGAACTTGTCAAATATTTAATAAAACCAAAACAAAGCAGTATTTCTTTATACAAAATCATAAAAGGGGCAAAATCAGTAGCAGAAAGAGAAATTAATGCATACGACAATCCCAGAAGCAAGGAAAGAACCAAATGAAAAACAAACCCCTGCTGTTCACCCCTGTAAATAAATAATCCTCATCTAATGGCCTACAAAGGCAAGGTGTTTCCAAAGGCCATTGAAGAAAGGAAAAAATGTGATTTTTCCTCCAATTTCCATTTACCTAAATCAGTGTTAATGATATGAAAAAGTTCCCATGGAGTAATAACCTGTTGTTGCAAAATGAACCTGCAACAACCTATCCATATCCAGTATAGAACATGAGCACAAAGAATACGATAAGTACCATAATGCACCCCACTTGGTAAAGATGGAGTTATCCCAAAAAATAACAACTCTGGTGCTGGTGGAATAGAGCCAATCCTTTTCCACCAATTTTTAACTATGTCCCAAAAGTCTAAAATATATGGACAATGTAAACATAAATGATCCATAGTTTCAATTTTCATGGAACAAGACACACGGGGACAGTACCGTTCCGACAAGGCCTTATGTTTCTGATTCCCTTTAACATTTATCCTACCATGCAACCCCAACCAGACAGTATCCCATAAATGAACCAGAAGTCTAGAATCTGAAATATAGTCAGAAATCTGTCTCTGTTCCAATAAAGTAAAATTCATAAAAGTAGGTACAGTAAAGTATCGTGAAATAATTTGCCCATAAATTGCTTTTCTGGACAAAGTAACTACAGCATCAAGCCGTACACCCCATTTCTTAATAGCATCAATGCCATCCCTTCTGTAAGGGAGACGAGGAGATCTTTTATTTTTATGCAAAAAGGCATTGTTAGACCATTCCAAAAACATGCCATGTAAGGCTTCACTACCCCACCTACACCACAATTGTCCAGAACCCGTGACTAAAGGAACAATATTCACATAAAGTAAAATCGTGAAAAAAACCCACCACCAGATGAATCATGTTTAAACCCCCAGATTTAATAGAAGCATATAAAACCTCCCTTTTAATAGGATTTAATCTACTACCCCAGACACAAGAAAAAAAACAAACCATCAATGAAGTAACCAAATATGCCGGTAAAAAAATATCGAACTAACAAACAAAAATTCAAGGATCAAAAAGGATTTTAGGAGAAAGATACGTCATTTCTTAGATAATTTCCACCAGTTCCATAATTTAACCTTGGAATTCCCCACGTCCAAGACCCGTGACCAGTTGGTACGTGCCATATCGTCCCCACCAAAATAAATATCAAGAATGTGACAAGGCACCCGTGAGATGGGAATATCACCAATAAAATCCTCTTGATCAGTAAACCCTGAAACATTCAAACAACACGATTTGGCCACATTTAGCCGGGCACCAGAAATTCTGCCCAATTCCTGAAGTAAAGCACAGGCTAAATGTACAGAATTTGCATCATAAACCAATAAACAAATGTCATCCACATAAGCAAGTACTTTAATTGGAAACGAAATACCCATACCCAGAGGAAAAATGTTCGGGGAATTCTGAAGAATACGCAATAAAGGGTCTAATGTAAAGACATATAGAATAGGGCTCAAGGGACAACCCTGTCTAACTCCTTTTTGTATCAAAATCGTCTTCCCCATCCATCCATTCTCATAAGGTGTAACACAAGCTAGAGCATAACATAGCTTTATCCTTTGTATAAATAAATCCAGAAAACTGTAGGATGACAAACAATTCCACAGAAAAGCATGAGAAACCCCGTCAAAGACCTTAGCCTGATCCAAGCTAACAATATACCCATTGCCAACCGATGCCATCAAGGAAGTCCCACTGTCCAAGATTTCTCTAAGCAGCAGTAAGGCCTCAGTAATACGGCGAACAGGCACAGAGCAAAACTGCGTAGGAAAAATAAGTTGAGCCATCATCGACATTATTCTATTACCAAGCAATTTAGCAAAAATTTTAAAATCAACATTAAGCAAAGTAATAGGACACCAATTTGTGAGCTCAGCCTGGTCACCTGATTTATACAAAAAAATCATTAAGCCCTTATACATAGACGAAGGTAAATACAAATCAGACCACATAAAATTAAACACCTCTAAAAAGTCAGTCGGAATAATGCACCAGAGTACCTTGTAAAGTTCAGCAGTCAAACCATCCGATCCAGGAGCCGTATCCCCTTTCAAGGAAAGAATAACTGACTCCATTTCTAAAGAAGTAAATGGTAAGAACAATTCATCCTGTGACAAGGAGTTCAAGCACGGTAAATCAGCCGAGTTCAAAATTTGGGTACTATAACCTTCATCAGGAACTGGAGTCCCAAACACAAGGTCAATGTATTCTTCTAGGGTAGACATAATACCCTTGTTATCCGAAACCAAAACTCCTTGTGACGAAATTAAATTTTGGGACACTTTCTTCTCTGTTCTTTTATGGCAATTGAAAAAGGGGTTACCTTGGTCCAATTTCCCTTGGGTACCAAATCTCTGTTCATGTTGTAAAGACAACATCCTATTATATTGAAATAACTCCATCTGAAAATGAACTTCTTGAATATCTAAAGATACATCCTCCCTTCCCAAATGATGTTTTGTAAGTAAAACTCCCAAATATTGCCTTAATCAGAGATAGCTAGAATATTTAGACAGTTGTTGATCTTTTCCCACTGCCAGAAAAAAATCACGTAAGCAGACCTTTAGGTCTTCCCACCACAAACCCAGATTCTCATAAAAAAACTGTGTAGATAATTTATCATTGAGAATCTTGGTTAAGGAAGACAAAACCATAGGATTCTGTAAAAGAGTGGAATTCAATTTCCAGTATCCTGGGCCAGCTATCCTACTAGAAGGAGAGTCCATACAGACTCCAAGCAAAACATGGTCAGAGGATTCAATGGGGATGGAAACCAAATTCCCACACGATAGAGATTTGGTAAGAAAAATCATGTCAATACAGGAAGCCAACCTACCCCTATAATAAGTAGGTTTCAATGACTGAGAAGACCTGACAGATACCTGCTTCAACCCAGTATGAGATATTAAGTCCCGTAGGAATGCCCTATCACAATACACTTTGTTGAGAGGCCCATCCTTCAGGACGTTAATATTAAAATCCCCAGCAAAAAAAACAAGCCTATTAGTATATAAAAAGGATTGGATTTTTTTCAATAAAGAAATCCTCTGGGCTTTAAGTTGAGGATGATAAATATTAATCAGTCTGCACGACACTGTATTAATAACAACGTCCAACAAAAAAGCACGGCCAGGTTCAATATCCACCAAACGAAAACAAGGGACATGAGTTTTAAAACAAAACCCTACCCTGCTACAAGGGTCTAATCCCGCCGACCAAAAGGACAAACCTTCCTTACAATCTCTTGTAATCTGGTCAATGTCCAGTGACGAGTGAATCCTCATATCCTGGAGAAAAAAAATGTCAAAGGGTAGCTGAGAAAGAATACCGAAGGTAATAAGATGTTTCTTTCCAGATAGCACACTATTGACATTTAAACTGGCAATACGTAAACTAAACCCATCAGGGAGGGACAGCTGCTAGTTTACCACTAGAACGGGTAACTCATTTCATTTGGGCTTTCGACTGATGTTTCTTAGATGGAACAGTACTGGTAGCAAGAGGTGGAAATGGGTCAGGATAAATGCCTGACATTGGTAGATCCGAATCCACCTGCTCACTCCAAGAAAAAACTGAAAATCGATTTGACAGGGGCAAAGGAGAAAAAAGAGCCATCTCCCCAGTCCGAGGCCGATTGTGAGACTGTAAAGGAAATACAAATTCATTTTCAGTAGCCAAAATATCAGGTCCTGGTTCAGTAATCGAGCTAGGGGGAACCACAACAGTAACTGCAGTTGCCTCAGAAGGACTCTGGGAAGGTAAACCTGAATGGGCTGGGTGTTGGTGCTCCTGAAAATCAGCTAAGGACACTGTCCGGACACGGGAGCCCTGTGGAGTAACTGGTGGATTGACAAGGTCCACCGAGTTGGAGTGGGATGGGCCTTGAGACATATGGGAAAGGGAAGAGGGAATCCCTAAAACACCCAAATCCATATGGGAAAAGGGGGGAACTAAACCACCACCCCGAGGTACAGGCCATGAAGCATGACCTCGACCTCTACCTCGACCAGAAACAAATCCTTCATTAGGCTGTATAGGTGCAGAAAAGCGTTGCTTGGCCTTATCCAGGAAATAATCTTGGTCTGATTCCCCTTCCAAATTATGTGCAGCCCAAGGGCACTCATGAAAGGAATGTTCTTCTTCCCTGCACAGATTACAAAAGGGGCGGGCAGTACACTGAGGGGCAGTATGCTCAAGCATCCCACAGTGAAAACACCGGATCTGATCACAATCCACGTTAAGGTGATAAAGGGCCCCACATTTATAACAGCTCTTGGGTTGACCAGCATAAAACAGGACCCCCCGATCTCTACCCAAAAAAAAGAGCTAGGCAAAAGGGGAAATCCCAACTTCAGATTGGTTCAACTGTACCCGAAACAACCACCCCCCATTCCAAAACCCATTTTCATCAATAATAGGTTTAGGTTTTTCCATGACAGTGCATTTTTTCTCCAGCCAAAATGAGATATCATTTATACAAACCCCCTCATTCCGAAACAAAATAGTAACAGTTTTTATGGTCGGTTTTGTTACTGGGATGGCTATAAAATCATGCCATGCTCCAAATTCCTTAACAGAATAATACAATTTCCAAAATTTGTCCAGTAAGTGCATAGAACAGAAACTAAGATCATAAATCCAATCACCCGGTGCATGAATAAAAGCATACACCTCCGAGGGAGCAAAGCCCAGAGAGTCTTTAATTAATGTTTTACCGACCCATATCCTATCAGGGATAACAGGAGCAGTCCCGATATATTTTAACCGGACCAAAAAATGTCTCTTTGCTGCTTCTGCAGGCTTGTGAAACAGTCCTACAAATGTTTTGGGCTGGTCCTGGGGTACATCTTGAGTCACAGCATCCGCACCATCACGTCCCAAAGAAGAAATAGGCACCTTACCGTCCACAGCAGGGGTGACATCTGAAGAAACATCTACCATTGGTGCAGTAAAGGTCTGCTGGCTATCTAAACAGTGGTTGTCTGTTCCAGACACCGGAGCTGGAGACACTGTCTTGGGCGAAAATCGTGCAGCAGGCATTTGAGTCCCTTGCTGTCGTGCCATGGACTCAGAAAAAACAGCCGAAACCGGAGTAGGCAACAAAGTTGGAGAACCCGGCAATGGAACAACCGGGTCAGGAATCCAGCGATCCCCCTCACGAATCCAACCAGCATTCTGTAAAGCCAGCCCTGGGGTCCAGTCTGCAACAGAACCTGGCGTCGAAATGATGACGTCATCAATCAGGGCATGATCGCCGTAGAATGCAAGTCAGGGCCCAAAGAATCAGCAGCAACTTCCAAGGGCAAACGTTTACTACTCCCAGGTAAAGGGCTTTGCCCAGATCGTTTTCTTTTCCTTTCCTCCAAAGTTAATTTCCTGGCCAAAAAGTCTCGTTCAGCAGCCGAAATCAAATCCAGTAATTGCTGTTTTCGAGTTTCCAAGTCTTGTTTGAGGGTTTCTTCTTCTGGGTCTATTGACTCCGAACAGGAGTCCACAACAGGAGAAATCTCAGCATTTGTGGGGATCTCAGACTCTAAATTCGAAACCTCCACCGAGTCAGCCTGACAGTCTTGCTCCAAACGGAGCGCTCCTCAAGGCAACCCACACCGTCCATAGTCAGAGTCACACTAACCTCCATTCGACTCTCCTGCAGCGCAACTGCACAATGTGCAGCAAGAGTAGGAGAATTTCCCTGGTGTCCTGGCCAAATTTCCCTCATTCACTAAAAGAATACCACCAACAGCTTAATCTGGTTCAAGGTCAGTTGGCATTCATCTGTATCCCCTCCCCTGGGTCATGCCTGAAAATAGGCAGGATTTGTCTAGTGCACTTACCCAGTCAACAAAAGCGAAATAAATAACTAGTGATCTACAATAACTGTCCCTAGATCCCTTCCTTTGGATCTGCACTGCTGTCTGGGGTCCCAACCCTGGAAGCTACCACATAGCAAGGTGCCAGTTTGGTTTGGTTTCCCAAATACAGATCCTATGACAGCTGACTGGTGTGAGGTCCTTCTGACCAGGGAAAAAGCTCCCTGAAGGCACCATAGCACCCTTCTTTCTATCACTGAAACCCTCCCACTGGGCTATTTAGGTCAGAGTCATTACTAGAAACACAGCTCTAGGACTGACAGTCTGCAAACCAACCCTATGACCCTTGTGGTAAGAGTGATTGTTATCAAAAGGTATCTGACTGAAAATAGCAAGTAGTTACAAGAAGTACATACCTGAACAGGTGGATTTTCCAAAATCAGAACAAGTATGCTGCTTTGCTTAGGCTGCATTCGTTCTTCATTGAGTGATGTGACTTGAAGTGTTTCAGTGACAGGAATTGGTCCAAAATGGATGATACGCATCAGCCTTTTTACCTCAGTAGATTCTGTCACAGGAGCCAGCTCTGTTATGTCAACAGACTTAGTGACATCTACTTGTTCAGTAATGTTATGAAACTCACTGGAAGCCACTGATTCTGTTATTTCAGTGGATTCTATGGCTGTTACCATTTCTGTAATCTTAATAAACTGTGTGATGGATGCCAGTTGATATACTGGAGGGGAAAGGGGTCACCACAGCAGCTGTAGACTGAATTATGGGGTTTAAATTATTTATCCACTTTCCCGTAATATATGGCACTAAACGTATCACAGATTGGCATTAAGTATGACTTTTTTATTTTGAACTAAGCTAATGACTTCTACAGTGAACTGAATTTACAAAGTCTCTCAGTAATTCAGGTTGATGCCGTGTGACAGGAACACTGCTGTTTCTAACATGAGTGATGGTACTTTGATTTTGTGTGATGTAATGAGGTTCTCTTAGCAGGTTTTGTTTAACTGTGGTGGGCATTTCTTAGAGAGGGACAACCAGCACAGCAGTAAATCAGCTGATGAGTTGGCCTCATAAATAATTAATTAGGTGTATAATGCTTGATAATCAATTAGACCTTTGCATATGTTGTTTTTTATGTTACTGAAACAGTCACTTTTATAAAGGGTTTTTAGAATGCATTTTTGAGATACAATATAACTGGATGGCTCAGTAGATTGGTAGCAGGTTATGGGACCTTTCACATCTAGGTTACTTGTTCAAATCCAGTATAGGTTGGTAGTGGCTGAAAGCCATTATCACCTGAAGGCCATTCAGTAGCCTATTTGATGTGACAGGTGGTAGTCTCAAACCAGTTTCCAGTGAGCAGGTGTCCACATCACAAAACCACCAACACAATAGGCACAAATTAGCACCCTTGTTGGCAGTCTCGTGTATAAGATTAAGAATTGAATGGGTATAGAGTCTATACTACCCTCTTACTTAAGTGCTGTTGACCCCTACATGGCAGGGTTGAGGCACATTGATGGGCTTTTGTGGGGGGGGGGGGCAGCTTGCACTGTGATTACCAGTGCTGTACCAGTCATGTGGATAGAGGATGTCAGATTCCAGTGCTGACAATCCAACACCATTCATGAACACCAAAAATTTGCACACAGAAAAAAAATATTTTTAATAAAAAATTAAAAACAAAAACAAAAAAGAGAGAAATATGTAAACTTGTACTTTGCTATGTGTTTAGTGGTTAGAAGCTGATACTATAAGTACCTTTATATTTGGACATGATAGGTACTGTATATAGAAGAAAATTAACAGTGCATTCTCAGTGACCATGCAAGTAAAGAACCTGATGAACCAATTGTCATCTTTATTTCCTAAAATCATATGCTCATTTGTTTCTACAGTACAACATTTTGTAACAGAGATCAAATGACTCTTACTACAGTGACTAAAGCCCATTGTTATAAACAGTACTGGTCAGTTTAAAACCAAGCAGGAGTAGCATAAAAGTTTCTTTGAAAGTGAATGATGTCTTTGAGTTAGCATGTGAACTGCAGTATAGAGCTTCACAAATAGCACTTCTGATCTGTGACTTTTACATTTTAAATGGACTCAAAGTAGTCAAGATGCATGCAAATTCAAAGGCAAGTACTAATTGGGATAATTTTCTGCAATGTCACATTGTAATCAGATTTTACAACATCCCTTTTTCATTTGATCAGTTTCGTTACAACTATAATCTCCCTACTGATAAAAACAGATAACACTACAATCATGCTTTATTCATGTACAGATGCAACTGTCCTCTTCTTCTATAATACGCTTGGGAATTTTTTTATATCTTTATTGGTTATCCACACACTCAGAAATGCTTATGAATAGATCTATTGAATGACACATTCAGCCTCCCTTCATAAATGCAACCATCACTGTGCAGGCTCGTAGTAAACTATGCCAAAAATGAGGAAAGAAACTATTATAACATAAATAACAAACACTGGAGAATGTCAATAATGTTTACTGCAAGTTTTAATAATAAAATTGTTTTGCTTAATAAATTTAGTTTAGCTAGTTAATTTTTGTTCACCAGGAAGGAGTTATAGGAAATACTTTCTGTTTTCAGCATCATCTCAGGAGAGTGGGATACATAATCAAAGTGACTGATATTGAATCTGGTTAAGTCTTTCATGTTTTTTTCGTAAATAGGGAAAATCTGGCTAGGACATAGGAAATTCCTGTACTCTGTTTGAGAAAAGGCATGGGTTCTTTAACATCCACTTGAACAACAACCCAAACAGGCAGAACTTTGGAAGACTATAAAGACCAATGGCAGCATTTTTATTCACCTACATGCAGTTTTTCAGATGCAGGTGCCAAAATCCACATGGGAAGTTAGACAAAAAAAATTGTTTCACAAACACTGGTTCAGAGATCAAGAAGACCACTTCTTGGCTGTAGGAGTACACACAGTGCTTTTATTACAATAGTTAAAGGTAACATTTACCACCACCGAACAATGCCAGACATTTTCACACTTCCAAGCACTTTCTCAAGGCATTACATAGCACCAAAACCATAGCCCTTATGTAGTGTCTAAATGCCACGGTATAGAATACCACATGCAATACAATTAAAAGTAAACAATACAATTATTAACAAATGGGAAAAGGTGCCATGTACCAAGTCTAACCCATTCCCATAAGTATTAAATTAAATAAATATTGCATGCTGTCTAATGACATGAAAAACAAACCACATAACAAGGCAAGATGAGGAAAAGAAAACAAGCAAAGGAGGGGGACTCATACTGATAGACACTAAAAAAAGTAATGGGATCCAAACCTATACCACATCAGTTATAGAATTATCCCATTGTATTATTAAATTGCTAATGAATCAGCTGCAAAAAAGCCTACTAATTAATGTATATATATATATATATATATATATATATATATATATATATATACACACTATCATAACGTAATACTAAAAAATGTCAGAAACCACCTGGATTGAATTATGTCTTTTATTTGGGTACATATTTAAAATTATTGTAACTAATGCTATAAATAGTTGTTCTTTGTTTACATGCACTTGGATTTTCCTCAGTGATGTACACCACATAGCTATATTGATTGTGACTGTCTTGTTATTTATTTTGTTGTACATTGTTCCAGTTTTGTCTCCCTTCTTTTTCTCCCTCCCCTCTTTGCTCTCCTTTTGTCCCTGTTGCCTTCCTTCTAATGGTTGACTCCTCCACCAGGATAAACTACAGGACCAGCTCCAGTATACTGATAGACTGGAAAATTAACAAGCGTGCTGACAGAATCTCTGGCGCTGCCTTGCTCCCTGAGTTGATTAGCTACCACTTCCCAGTTCTCTGCCTTGGGTCAAACCAAGCCCCTAATCTGCCCACCAAATTGGCAATACATCCATCCTAAAGGAAGGGCAGCTCAAACACCGCAAGACTTCCCTTCAACAAAGCAACTGGACACCTATTGACATAGCTCAAAGTGTGGACCAAGCTCTGGAGTACTTCATCTCTAAATTCAATGTGGCCTGTGACATTCATGCCCCCACTAGAAAATGTAAGTTAAAGGGCGTAAATAATCCATGGATTACCCTATCCATCCTTAATCACGTGACTACTAGGGATAATCTGTGGCATCATGCTCAGGCCACTAGAAAACAAGCTGACATTCAGCACTACAAAGCTTCTAGGAATGCTTACATTTGTGAGTTCCTCCTCACCAAAATCCACCATTTCAAGGAGGAGCTCTCGAACTCTCGGTGGGATGGCAGGAAATTCTGGGATAACTTCAAAGACCTCACAGAAAAAACCTGTAAATCCTCACCCTTTATGATAGAAGTCAATGGTGAAATCTCTCCTGGACCCCAAGCATAATGCTGATACTTTCAACATGGCCTTCTTTGACCTTAGCGGCATACTTCCCCCTGACATCTTTGATGCACTGTACCTACCAGCACTGCTAAGTCCAGTAGAGGTGGTCTCCCTCAGGGCCTCCCCCTTCTACTTTAAGACAGTCACCCTGTCTGAGGCCAAAAAGTATCTGAAACAGGTTCTCAGAAAGTTTAGATTCAGGGGTGATTCACTTCACCTTAAACGTATTAGTCTAACTCTTGATAAGATCCCATTGCCCCTCATAAAACTGCTACATTTGTCACTATGCCTTGGTCAGTTCCCCCTAGTGGTGGAAAGCTGGTGTGGTTATGCCCATCCACAGAAGTGGTGACTGAGCCCAGCACACAAATTAACATTTGATATCAATCCCCCCTCCCCTCTCTAAGGTACTAGAGCACATTGTTTCAGATCAACTAACAGTACCTTGAGAAATGCTGACTCCAATGTCCACAACAACATGGAGTCCACAAGGCACATAGTACAACCACAGCGCTACTAGAATACACTGGTTACATACATAATGCACTTGACTGGGGTCAACTAGTGGGGGAGATATATATCAACCTCACTAAAGCATTTGACATGGTCAGCCACACCATACTGCTAAACTCACTCCTCACCTCTGGTTTATCTTCACCTTCCACCTTCAAAACTTCCCTCTGGAACTTCCTAAAAGCTGCTGTGACCTGCCTGTGTGCCACTTAACGCCCAGTCCCACAGCCCTCCTAACCTCAATGGTACCCCAGCTAGGCACTTTCTACCCCTCTACCTTTGTGATGCATTATACTACTGGCTATGCTATGTACTGTTACTAAAAGCCTAGGGGAGGTCCTATACCCCCTATGTTGCCCCTTGGGCCTGTATGTACCCTATGCTGTGTGACCCACTGTTGTTGCATCTATGCTAATCCTTACGCTATGTACTACTGCTTTAAAATCCTTTGTTGTTTTATTCCACTGTTGGAGCATGTTGCTCCGATTTGTAATGTTGACTATGTATTTCTCTCATGTATACCTTGTAATTCTCCCAGGTCGCACCTGAAAATAGGCACTAGCTGTCTAGTGTGCTTACCCAGTTACCAAAAGCAAATAAATAATGATGTGGTAGGGTGGTTTTGAATCTATCTCAGTTGCAGATCCCAACAAGTCAAAATAAGTGGTATTCTATCCTACAGCTGGCAAATGTGGTCCAGGGTCCCACAAGGCTTGATCCTAGGCCCCTTACTTTTTAGTCTCTTCCTCAATGCCCTCCACATGTCCTGCACCAATAACATACTACTCTATGTGGATAATGCTGTCATTTTCACTAGTCAGCCTGATCCCCTCCTATTGGTATTACAACTCCAGAACAGCTTCTCAGCTATCAAGGCCTGATTTACTAAGTACAAGCTTCTGATGAACTACAAAAAAACTAAAGTCAAGATTTTCTCAAGCCCACACAACAAATACAAATCATACCAGTTAACTATTCTGAATAGCCATAGTTCTCCTCTAGAACAGGTCCAAAACTTCAAATATCTTGGGATCATATTTCACAGTTCTCTATCATAGGTTACCCACATTGATCTTGTTGCAAGGGCAGTTAATACCAGGATAGGGTTGTTATTTACACACAGACACTGTATGACACTAGACGAGCTCTGGCTTGCTGTAAATAGCTCCATTCTATCCATATTAGACTATGGTTTAGAAGTTTACAGAACAGCTATGGACACCATATTCAGAAGGATCAGGATAGTACTAAATAAGTCATGCAGGCTGATTACTGGAGCCCATAGACTCACACATACTAGTGACCTGTATGCACAGACTAGCTGGCTGAACCATAAGGGCAGAATAAAACATCAGATCTGTCTCTTAGCAAAAAAAATATGCCTTGGCCAAACCTCCCCTATCATCCAGAAACTCCTTAACCCTGCATCCAGCCCTCAACAAACTCATGTCATGTCAAAACAGACATATCAAGTCCCTTTTTGCCGCACCTCTCAGGTGCAGTGATAATTTTCATATAGGGTGCCCAGTTGACTAAGCAACCTCCCCTTGGTAGTCTTGGATGAGACAAGGATTACACCTTTTAAGAGCAAACTCCACCGGTTCCTCACTGCACTTAGCAACTGCAACTGCCATCCTTAGGTTGCCTTCTCCCCTACTCAACAAACATCTCCCCCTTGTCTGCCTACTCCGGCCTCTTTGCCACCAGTTGCAACTATGTCAGCTCTCATTAGTAACCCCCCTCTCACCTCGCCTCTTTTCACCCCTCCCTCTTTTCACCCACCCCAGCTAGTTGTTCCCATACCACTAATAGCAACTCAGACTGCCTGCACCAGTACCTTTCTGCTTCTCTCACACAAACCTTAGCCCTCCCTACCCTCTCACCCCCTTTGCTGTTGTTATTGTTCCCTCCCATTTACCTCACCCATCCCCCAACCCACTCCTGCCTCACCCCCCCATCCCTAACAAAGCCTACCTCTGGCTGCTTTATAACTATCTACTGCTTTTGTAAAATATCCACCATGACTGTTTTATATGCCTTAGTTTGTATGTACTGATGTGCTTGAATGTCCTATTGCCATGACTGTTTTGTATGCTTCAATTATATTTATTGCTGTTATCGAATGTTTTTTCTGTAATTTATCTTGTGAAATGTTTTATCAGTCTTCTGATGTGGAACCTTTGTAAAAGAGTTCCTGGCTCAAGGGTATTGTAATCTAAGATATAAATAAATAAAATAAATAAATATTTCCTTGTGGATGTGTATGTTGTGCCAATTCATATTTGGCTCTTTTCAGTAGTTTTATTTATTGTTATGCACATATTTTTTTTCAGAAGCACATACAATGTCTGTCTTTAAGTGCAATAAATGGTTTGAATCTAACCACTGGGATTGTTTTGCATTCTTCTTCCTCTTTGTGGCAGTATTTCCATCCAGCTTCAAATGTGGATCTCCATTAGTTGTCTTTTTGTGTTTTGTAGTGCTTTTTTGGCATGCTTGAAGGCTTGGTTCAGTTTTCTGTTTGCTGTAGTATGTCTACAGTCATTTCAGAGCTCAATAATCTTGGTACCACTCCCCTACTCAATGATATACTAGGTCAATCTCATTTATTGTCTCCCTGGGCTTGATTTCCAAGGAGCCCAGGGCTGTGTCAAACTCAGGCTGCACCATCTACCCTGTGCCCAGTTTTATAAAAAGGGGGGTCCCTGTGCCAAAGAATCCAAAGTTGCCAAAGCTGCAGGATTGCACTAAACATGTTGTGCTCCTGTGGGATTTGATAGAGGGATCTGTTACTCCCCCACCCAGTGTCAGCCTAGATGAGTTATGGAGGTGGGGGGATAATGTGGCTGGGAGGCTGGGACAGGGGGTTCCTGGAGCAATGAAGGTGTCATTAGGAAAGAATGGGGCATGGCAGCATTACCAGGGTCAGAGGAGGCACCAGACAGAGGCGATATATGGCTTGGTGGACAGCCACTTAGACTGGGTAGGGTGGTTGGCATGGGAACAGCATCCTGACATGGACCCTAGGTGGAAGCAGCCCTGGCACCTGCCCCATGGGACTCACAGTCCTCTAAATGGGGCAGGTGGCAGTGGGAACAAGTTGTAGGGTGCCTGCAATGGAGGGATATGTGCCCCAGGCACTGCAACATTCCTGTAGTACACAGCCCTCCTGTGTGGTGACCGGCAAATGCCTGACTACACTGTCGGGGACTGTGGATCCCATGGAGCAGGTGCCAAGACTGCTTCTATCAGGACTCCATGTCAGGATGCTGTCACCATCCCAGCCCCCCTACCCAGTCTGAGTGGCTGTCTGCTATCTATATAGCACCTCCACCAGGTGCTTCTCCACATCCTTTCAGTGTCACCATGCCCCTGTTGTCCTCTATGGCACTCCTACTGTTCCAGGGGCCCCCATTCCCCACCTTCCAGGTCCTACACCCCACTCATCACCCTTCCAGTCAGTGGTGTAGGGTAGGGGTGTGCGGGAAAAAATGTTTGCAGGCTGAATTCAAGCAAAAGTCAGACTTTTGCTTCCGTGAAAGTTTGAAAATCCATTTCTGAACATTCACGGAAATTCCACCTGTGATCATCACCCAATAGCCAACCCAATTCCCTTAAAAAATAAGTCCTGCTGGCTAGTGGTCCCTCTATCCATAGGATTGCCTGACCTAGAAAGAAATACCCTCAGTGATCGTGATCCCTCCCCCTACTCCATTACCTTCCCAACAAATCTGTCCTGGTGGCTAGTGGTCCCTCCCTCCCCTCCACCATGACCAAAGTGCCCAGTAACCCCCCCATCCCTATCTTGTCCCGAACATACTGTTTTGAAAAAAAAAATCCCTGGTGGTTTAACGATTTCAAGCCCCCTCCCCATCCCTGATTGCCAGTCCCTGAATAAATTCCCTGGTGGTCTAGTGCCCCCACCACCCCAGCAGTTGTCCCACCATCACCCCACTCCCACCCCATACTGAACCCCAGAAGGTGGACCAGCACAGACCTCCCTTTTTGCCATGGCCAGCCTGCCCACTGAGCTGTTAATGAATGAGAACATTAGAATGTATTCATTCACTGACAGCTCAGTGAGAAGGCCAGCCATGGCAGAGAAAGGAGGGTTGTACCAGTCTACCTGCTGGGGTTTGGGATGGGGTGGGTGTGGGGTGGTGGTACACCTTTTGGGGTGGGGGAAAACTAGACTACCAGGTAATTTATTCAGGGACTTGGGATCAGGGATCGGGAAGAGGGTTGAAACCACTAAACCACCAGGGGATTTTTTTCATAACAGTATGGATGGTCGGGATGGAGATAGGGTTGGGGGCATGGTTACTGGACACTTTGCTCATAATGGAGGGGAGGGAGGGACCACTAGCCACCAGGGCAGATTTGTTGGGAAGTTGATGGGGTGGCAGGAGGGATTGTGACCACCGGGGATATTTCTTTTCAGGTCAGGAGGGTGATCCAGTGGGGGGAGGTACCGCTAGTTACCAGGGCTATTTTATTTTATGTATTTTTATGTACTTGTGGAGTGGGTGGGGGGAGGGACCACTAGCCACCAAGGCATATTTATTAGTAGAAGTAGGCGAAATTTCACCCATGACATTCGCAGACTTTTTCTGCTCCACCACAGGTGGAAGTTTGGAAACATCTATAAAAGTTCAGGGATTTCCACAGAAGTTCTGCAAAGGTGGAAAACTCCAAATTCACCCACCCCTAATGTAGGGCCCTTAGGCATTCCAAAATTAGTATAGCCACAAATTGTGATGAAAGATGTTACTTGCACCATACCCCTTTAGATGCAGGCAGCAAGCAGCAAAGTTTTTCTTTTGAAAATCTAGCCATCTACATTATGTGTTAAAATTAGAGATCTAAATCCACTATTGAATGGCAACAAGAGTATCAATCAAATTCTATCTTCATCCACCTGTGAAACACCTAATATACATCATCCATTAGACATCAAAGATGCACTTGTTTAATTAGAGATAACTGTGTTAAAGGCATGTAGGTTATATTGGCAACAGGTTGCATTACAGGACTACTTATCAGTAAATAGGGTTCCCCTTGCTTGAGACTAGTGAAACAACCAGCCTTTGGAGGGTACAGCTATACTGTATTTCTTTTTTGACCAGCTAGCAAACATATCTATTGGAGTCATTAGCTGGGTTGATCTGATTAATACCTAAGGGTGCTGAAAAGTAGAAGCCATGGTAAAATGACAGCTGACTGAAAATGGCTGTGCCCAGTTCACTTCCTGGTTAAAAATAAAAAATAAAATCTAACACAGAAAGAACAACTTACTCCTTTCATGTTGCATCCTGACGACTAAGAATTCAGAGCACAGCTAGAGCATGTGATCAAGGTATATGATAGCTGCATAAAAAGAATTAAGAAGCGAAAGTTTGAACATGACTGCTTAGACACTCTGGAGGGTCAAATAAACAAGGTGCTGTGTCAGTGTATAGTCTGAAAACAAAACAAAATGGTAATATTAAATGAATGCTGAAAATAGAAAATAGAGTTAGAATCAATGCTTCGACCCTACATCTTCCTCAGGAATTATCTAAAAGAGGAAAAAGCAAAGTTAGTAGAGAGGTAAGGAGATATATGGGATATATATGTGAGGAAAGAAAATAGGGGGACACTGTAGAAGAAACAGTTATAATAGGTAAGGTAAGAAAAGAAACTGTTAAACAAAAAGGTGATGATGGACTCTTTTTATATTCTGCAGTTGTCTTCATCTCTGTCTCTTTCCCCCACACTAGTCACCTTTCAACTTTCTTACTAGACCCTGTTAGTTAGTCCCCACTTTAGGACTCTCAGCTCATTCACTCCTACTATGCCTTTTCATTCCAGTCCTCCACTGTTTTGTTTTTCAAATTATTTTCTTACTTTGTCTATTATCACTTTTTCTCCTAGATCATCCCGGTTTTCTTCCTTCACATATATAGTATGTTCCTTATTTCTCCTTACCTCTCCACCAGCTTTTCTTTTTGGTTTTTTAGATAAGTCCTGAAGAAGACCTATCATTGAAATGTTGATTCTAACTCTATTGTCTATTCTCAGCATGCACTTAATATTATCACCTGATGGGTAGTTTATTGGGGGGGGGGGAACAAAAAGCAGTCTCAAGTTCCATTTTAAAACAAAACAAGACATCAGCAAGTGCCCCTACAGACATATTCAAAAGCAGACCAGAGTCCAAGGGTGTTTTAGGAGAGTCATCTTTCCTCCCCCGAATCACTTGGCATTGTTACAGATACCCATACTGGAGTTATAACATTTTGCCACCCAGCATATCTAAGCAACATCGGAATGAACTCTGCCACAATGCCCCCTATATAGAAACTGCAGGATGGGCAAGACCAAAAAGAATATACAAAAAGGGGAAAAACTGGATGAGAAATCCTGTCTAGCCAGCTCACCAGTTCAGCGGTTGGATTTCCGCTTGTGATGCCAGTAACCGAGGTTCAGGAATAAGCCTGGGAGCTGGACAGCTTGCTGGTGGAGGAGGCCTGAGCATCCCAAGGACAGCTCTCCTTCTCTGGGGAGGGGGGATCCAGGGCTTGGCGCATGTCTGACCTCTGGTGGTGACCCAAGGTACAGCGCAAGCCCAAGCCAGCGAGAAGGGTGGTGTGCTGGATGTCGGTACTCAGTGCCTTGATGTCAGAGCACACAGCACATCAAGAAACATGAAAAAAACACCCTGCAGTTCTCCCGGTAGATGGAGGACCACGGCCCAGATCCCAATGCCCTACCTGCCATGGTGACAGCATCCCAACAAGAACAGGAAGGACCTCGGGGTGTAAGGGCCCACACCTCGTACCCCACCTGGGGGGGAATAACCAAGGCTACATAGGGGATGGACTATGCCAGGCTCCAGGTAAGAGGGAGGGGACTGATAAGGCCTTATGTGTGTCTCCCAAAGAGTGGGGGCATTGCGGGTAGGGGGTGTATAAAGAGAAAGTTAAAACAAAAAGAAATCCTGCCCAACCCCAACAGACTGCCATCAGAGAGACAGTTCCCCATAAGAGAGGAACATAGGGAGAAGGAAGAGGTGCTGAAACATCAACCGAGGACTGTTTTCCAAACTGCTATTCTTTTTGCTAATGATTGTAATACCCAATATTGACTAACACTGCAAATAACCAAAGTTAATTGATAGTAGTCAATATTTCAAACTATACTCTAATGCTGAAGTATGAATGTTGGAACAAGGTCTTTCATTCTTGCCTATGAATCAACTTAATGATTTTCAGTGCATATTCAATCTGCACAAGTTTACTCATGATTTGGATCTTAGAATCTTTTTCAGTGACCATTTACAAATAGAGAGGAATCAATTGAGGATATGGTGGGGGGGGGGTTCTCAAAACAATCTGAAGGTGCAAAACCTTCCCTAAGTTCCCAAAAGTTCTGTAGCTGCAGAAAAAAAAGGGAAGCTTGCTCTGAGTGCTATACAACAAAACATCCACAGCTGCGGAAAAAAATATGTTGAGGAATGTGGAAAAAAGTGCAACTACGGAAGTTCCTGAGGGGAAAAAGCCATTGAAAAGTATGATATATCACTTTAGAGACTATTCACAGGCAATGTTTTTCAACATTTGCAGAAAAAATGTTGCACACATGCTGCACCACAAAGAGTGAGTGTACCAACAATTGAGATACAATTATAGTGGAGGTGCAGGCACAAGTAATAGCAAACCTATAGTAGTATCAGTTGTTACAACACAAGTAGCACATATTTTAATTGAAATTCAGCAAACTACTACCAGTAGACCCAGTGCAGCCCATAAAGGAGCCTCACAGGCAGTAGAGGCAGAGCTGGTGACAGCCTAGTGCTACTGAAGCAGATAACATAAACACTCCAGGGAGAGACACAACCATCAGTTTCACCAACAATTATAGACAGCCACTGTGGTGCATGGCCCCGCTGGTTCCAGTGGTGCTGGAGTGGTCTCAATTGAGGGACTGGCTGCTGGTCTCTCTGTGAGTACTTACTGCTGCATCTATGGCAAGACTGTCAAAGTCTGATGCTCTAGTTAATATGGATCACCTGTTGTTGTGCCTGTTGAGCTTTTTCCTCAGCTAAGGAAAGAATGTTAGGGAGATTTCAGCACTTGTTGACTTCTGTAATGTGCGTGTTTTATGGATTTCCTCAACTGCTGAAATTTTCTTTGTGAATATGGTGCTACTAGATTTCTACAGTGCTACAAGCCATTTTTCTGCAGCTATGTAAATTTTGTCTCTCTTTGTGAATCCAGTCCATTGTCTTTTGACATCTGAGATTCTACCCAGTCTACCCTGGATGGCATTAACATGGTGGATCAACAGATATTAGCTGGTGGTACCATTCTGAAAAAGAAGTCTTCTTTTCGAGACCAAAACCCTGTGGTGCTGACATTTGAGAAAGCATGTGAGAGGGACATCAACAAAACGGTACAGAGTTAAAAATATTCAAGATTTAGCAACTATGAGGGAAGTGCTTGTGAATTTTAGGGGCATTCATATAATTATAATCAGATCAGCTGAAAAGGATGGCTCTGTTGTTAGAAATTAAGTAGTTCAAGTTCAAACTTATCTTTATCAATTGAAAGATATGAAGTATTACTGTCATTGTTCTAGTGATCAGACTGCTAAGTGTGCAAAAAGATTGCTTTTTTACTGTATTACATTTTTGTTAGCAATACTGTCTTAGCTCAAAGATATGAATTTCTAACTGTGAACAATCCAATTAGACCAACTATTTATGGTGTCCCCAAAATTCACTCCCTGCACTGTTCCCCATAGTGACTAGTAGAGAGTCATTGACTGAGCCATTGGCTCAATATTTTGATGCCTTCATTCTTGCAGCAGTGATTGTTGGAGGTTGCTGCATTCAACATTCAACTGCTTTTTCATTTGTGGAGCATTTTATTTAATTTTAAGAGATCCCTGGGTACACAAGGGACAGGTTCTGAGGGAATAACCAGGCTCACAGGAACCAGGAAGAACCTGGTAAAAATGAAAAATTTTTGGAAGAGCTAAAAAGAAAGTTTACTCACGTTTGAGTGTCCTTTTAAGTATACTTTAAAGTGCTTAAAAACACTTTTTAGGACTTTTAGGGCTGCAAGGGATCCAGAAGCGAGCAGAGCACTACTTCCAATCCCCCCACTATAAATCTTTCTCTTTCTGGGAGCATCAGTGAGCCGAGTGTCAGTGAGCCCATCAAAGATGACACAGCTAAGGCAAACAGCTGTGTCTTCCATGTCAGCTGGGGGAGCCTGGGAAGATTATAGGAACCTTTAATATATGGTAGGGTACATATCACTGTGTTAAAAAAAGATCTTTAGGGTTTATTAGTATTAAAGGCTATTGTGATTTGTTAAGAATCACTAGAGTTGGTAATCAGTACTAGCAAAAACATTAGGTATAAGCTTTATTTTGTTTAGACTATCTAACATACAGCCAATCTACAATTAACTAAATTAGGTTCCAATATCCTACATTAAGGGATTATAAATACATTATCTATTAGGGATCTGGTTGAGAAATCATGGATATGGGCATTTTTCTGTTATAGAATGGGGAACCTGGAATGAAATGTTCAGTGTGTGACAAATTCAGTGTTAAGTTTAGTAATAATTTTACTGTATTCACCTGTGGTAAATGTAAAGAAATAAGAGAATTAACAATTAAAATAATTAAACTATAAATGGAAACTGTAATACTTAACAAAAAAAGTGCTTCAACAAAAAAAAAACACTTCTCAGTAGTACATGTGAGAACAAACCCCTAGATTTGAATTTCACAAGCAACCCCATTCAGGATTTATTAAACAAAAAAAAAGAGATGGAGAGACAGATAGTGAGGAAGATGGGTTATGGACCATGGAAAAAAAGAAAACTGAAGAAGTGTAGTAGAGCCATGGGCTTTAGCATCCCCACATCAAACCATCACCAACCATTGTTACAAACCTCTGATATGGGTAATGAGACACCTGAGGAATGGCAAGTCACAGTATTTACTGAAAATCCAGTTTTAGGCCAAGACAGCACACATGAAAACCTGCACAATGAACAGCATACTACACAGAAAGGGAAAATAGAGAATGTCACACTAAATGATCCATCAGGGCAGCGAGAAACTAATAGCAGAAGATCTATGTACTGGGTGACTCAATATTGAAATTTACTAATAGATATACTGCTAGAAGGCACAAAGAAAATATTACAACTAGTTATTTCCCAGGGGCAAAGATTAAAGATATTCAGAACATGCTTCCAAACATAGTGAAAGAAAAAAGACAGTACAGCTACAGTTATATACTATATCTGGGAACAAACAATGGGTGCTATTCACAAAACAGGTGGGAGTGGGTGGAAAAGTCATGTACCCTACCCATGGCCCTGCATCCTACTGAGAGGTGCTCCCATACCAGCATTCACCAATGCTGGCCACCTGTCTGTGGCTCCTCCCCCCAGGTGCGTATTCTGCAGGGCTGCTGGGTGTGGATTCAAAGACCCAGGCAGGCATCCAATGGGATGCTCATCCTGGGTCCAACAGTGGATCCCTTGGTACGTGGGTCTGGGGTAGTGCAGGCACCTGGACCAGAGTGCCATGGCCCCTATGGCCAGACCATTCACCATCCCAGCCCTCGACAGTCAGTGCATTCTTGGTGCACTACAGGACCCCAGCTTCGTGACCCTCCTCCAGCCTGTACGCTCGCAATGGCGGCTGTTCCCCAACTACAATGCGGCCATACCCCTGTACTCCCATAGGTGGACATGAGCCACAGGCCCCCCTCGGCAACATTCCAGTGCCGCTGCTACTCTTCGGTGTCAGTAGGTGTCACTACAAATGTGCATAGCTATATGTATTGTGAGCAGACAGAATGACTCTGTTATGTCCCATGATTTAATTGTGTAGTGCCAGACACCTATACATCTGTGTCCCACAGTCCACCTGCCTATGCAGTGTGTTGTGGGGGAATCTAGCTGGGAGACACAGTGCTCAACAGATGCATCAGATACTGGGTATGTTATCTGTTGTAATAGCTCTTTGGGATACATATGCATCTGGAGTGTGCTACTAAGATTCTGTTGTAGAGCACACTAAGAAGCTACCAATGGCACTCAATCTAACACCTAGGGAAAGTTAACACATTGAGGTCACTTACCTGTCCCACTGCCCCTTCCCTCTCCTGCTGCCTAGTGGGCAGGGGTGGTACAGAGAGCACTGTTCGGGTCCCATGGCATCCAGCTATTGGCATCCATGGGGATGCACAAAGGATTATGGCAGGGCCTACCCTGGCATACCCTGCACCACTATCCACACCCATGTGGCCATAGTGCATACCACATAGTGCTGGAACCCCCCCAGAAAGCCCCCCAGTGTAGGGCAGTCAGTGAACATGCAGGATCTGGTGCATTGGGTCTGCATGCCCCCATTTGTGCATCCCACACAGGGGGCACAATGGGTGCAGGTTGGCTACATGCCCAATATATGTGGTGCCTAGCCACTCCACCCCTTTGTGCATAGCGCCCAATATTAGTAAGCAAAATGAGGATGAACTAATAGAAGAATTTATCAATATTAGAAAAATGGCCCAAGACTTACATTGCTAGTTAGTTCTTTCTGAGATCCTACAGATACCGAGGGCTGGTAACAAAAGAAATATTAAAATAAAGAACATAAACAACTGGTTTAGAAGATGGACACTACAGGAGAACATTAAATGTATCACACATAGGGAAGAATAATATTTTTTTTTTTTAGTTGTTTAACCAGGAGTAGCACACTAAGCAGAAAGCTTTTTTATAGGAGCGACCTATATAGCTATAACGGATTGCACCTTAATAAACTTGGAAGTAGAAGGCTGGGAACTAAGTTGAGACTGGTAATAGACAATCATTTATGCCAAGAGGAGAAGTGGGAATTTTTACCTGTACTAAAAACAGAAGATGTTAGAGACCATTTAATGAGAAAGCCTAAAATTACCATCATAAGACTTAGGTTTTGACAATGAATGTTAAGAGTTTAACTATTATTAAAAAATCAGAATTAGGATTACTTTTGGCTATTAAGAGTATTGATATGTGTGCTGTTGGTGAAACATGGTGGGATAATCATACCATGTGAAACAAAAACATCCAGGAGTACACTTTCTATATCGGAGACAGAGTTCGGAAGAAGGGGGAGGGGTTGCTGTATATATAAAAAAACACAATTGACAGTTCTAGATGTGAAGTACAAGAGGACAATATAAATCTAGAATCACTATGGATTAAAATAGATACCCACAATAATAAAAAAAAACTCTTCTTAGGAGATATTTATAGACCACCAAATATACCAGAAGGTGAGAACTGTAACATAAATCTGGAATTAGAAGTTATGGTAGAGAAAGTTGATGTAGTCATTGTAGGTGACTTTAATTACCCAATATAGTTTGGTTAATTATGGCAGCAAGAGCTAATATGGACAAACATTTTGTTGATATATTACTAACCTCTGGATTGCCACAATTAATCTGCAAATTTACAAGCGGGGACAATACGTTAGATCTTCTAGTCACAAATATAGCTGATTTAGTTGCAAATATTAGAATAAGGGAAAACCTTGGAAATAGTGACCATAGGATGATTGCATTTTTTGTCAAAACTCTTGTCAAAAGAGAATCAGGTAAAGCACTAATCAAAAACTATAATAAAGCAAACCTTCATAAAATAAAAAGGAAGTTGGAAAAATGGGACTGGGAAGAAGCCTTTTGTAATAAAGACATGCAATAAATGTGTAACATATTGAAGAATAACTTATTACAACTAGAAATGGAGTTTGTGCCCAACAGACATTTGTACAATAAAAAAAGGTGAAATACCCACGTGGTGTACCCAAAAAGTGTTAAACAGAGCAACAAAACAAAAAAGGCCTATAATGAAATAGAAAAAAAGTAAAAATCACTATACCATCTCAGTATATAAAACTGAACATAAAAACAAAAATTAATACAATCGGAAAGGAAGAAGTTAGAACTTCACATTACACATACTAAAGACAAGGGAACAAGTATTTTTTGCCTACTTAAACAATCAGAAGGGTACAGACTCTACAAGAGGTCACATAACTATTGATGGAGAAGAAATAAAAAACTCTTCTGTATTGTCAAATATGTTTAATATTTATTGTTGCTTTGTTTTAGTAAAGGGACACCTTTAGAGACGTGTTGCACTCCCAATGTGGGTGCCAGACATTATAACATATTTAGGCCTCAAGAGGTTCTTGATTTGTTGTCCAAATTCTACCCAAGTAAATCAGCAGGCTCTGACTTACTTCATCCCAGGTTTTTAAAGGAGCTAATACACTCTATTGAGGTACCCTTGACACATTTACATAATGCATCCTTCTATATTGGTGGGATTCCTCTGGATTGGACAACAGCAGGTGCATTTCCATATTAAAAAATGGTGATAATCAAAAAGGTCCAATTACCATCCAGTCAGCTTAAAGTCAGTATTAAGCAAAACAGCAGAGATTTTAATACAATTAAAGTTGGAAGCAAATCTTGCTCAAAATAAATACAACTATACTAAATAGCATGAATTTAAAAAGAACAGAGTGTGTATCATGAATCAGTTGTGTTTCTATGAAATATTAAATGGAAACATAAATAATTTGCCAGTTGATGTGATTTTTTTTTAGATTTTTCAGAAAGCCTTTGATAAGGTGTCACATTGTGTACTGCTTGATAAATTAAAAGCACTACAGATAGACAAGAAAATTATTACTTCAATACAAAACTGGTTCTATAATAGGAAACAAAGAGTAAGAATTAAAGGTTTTACCTTCAGTGAGGGGGATGTGACCAGTGGGGTGCCACAGGGCTCTTTGTTGGCCCCTGTACTTTTTGAAATATTTATTAGTAACTTACATATTAATTTTAACAGCTCTGTTGACAAATATGCAGATGATGTTAAACGGGGGCTATTGATCTATCCAAAACAGAAAAAATTGAAGAGTGATTTTGATACAGTTCAGAAATGTGACAGTGTTAATAATAGGTTATTTAGTGTACGGAACTGTGGTGCAGTTCTTCATTTAGGAAAACACAACAGACAGGATTACTATTTAGATAATAAATGAAGAAAGTTACTTCGAAAAAAAGGTTTTGGTATACATATTGACCAGGATTTGAACTTTGGAATTCACTACACTGAACTGAACAAAAGGACCGATTATGTTATAAATAGCATTAAAATATCTTTTTTTTAAGTATGTATGCTAATTATCTATTGTCCTTCTACAAGTCATTTGTTAGACCCCACTGGGACTGCAGTTCATCTTTATGGAACCCCTACTTGAGGAGAGATGTAGATGGTTTGGAGAGGGTCCAGTGTAGGATTAATAAAATTATCTAGGGGTGAGGAACATGACAACTGAAGACAGATTGTCAAATAATTAATAATTATGAATTAATGTCTGAGATGGGTATAGAAACCAAAAACAACCCCTCAGGATTGAGATCACATAAGTATCAGATCAAGCTGGATCAATACATTAAGACAGGGAAATTCAACATCTACTCACAACAAACAGGCATGCTTTGGAATAACTTGCAAAATGAAATAATGAAAAGTAAAAATACTGATATCTTTAAAGGTAGATTAGATGACTACCTACTGAGAGGAGGGCAAGTTTGGACAAGCAGATGCAGGTAGACAGACATGATGGGCATGCAGTTTCCTTCTGTATATCATGCCGTATGAATGCCCCAGTATGAATACCATTGCCGATGCACATGACACCTCTCACATTTTGGAAACTAAAAGATTTGCATGTGCCAGAGAAATCATGGCCTGTCACTCTTGATATACAGTATTTGTATACTAGCATTTCTCCCACTGACAGGATAACTGCTGTTTCTGAAACATTATATGAGAAAACTGATTTGCCAGCCCCTATGACTGAATTTTTAGGAACCTTAACTGAATGCTCATTGACCAGTAACATTTTCATTTTCAAAGATTAGTACTATAAAGAAATAAAAGGTACAGCTATGGGTGCATCATTTGTACCCTATTAGACAAATGTTTATCTAAGTGGGAGGAGAGGTTGATCTTGTCTGAGCTGGCTAACCCTTTCCACACATCAACCTCTACAGAAGATATATAGATATATAGATGATTTAATTGTTGTTTGGAAAGGCTAACAAGATAAACGTAATGCCTTTGTACTTTTTCTGGAAGATTTTAACCAACATTTGAAATTTACTGTAAATTGGGATCTTACTAAAGTAAATGATATCGATCTATCCATTGAAAAATATGGCATGGTGGAGTTAAGAAGTCCCTTATTCATATGCCTACTGATTGCAACTCTTAGCTACACTATAAAGCTGCCATCCCAGACATTTTGTAAGAAATATTCCACTGCTGACTACATGACAGGGAGAGATCCTACACGAACCTTTTAAAAGTAGGGAATACGTTAAAGGGTGACTTCATCTGTTTAAATGGATGTTTAGTATTGGAAGTCTCAACTTATTGCTATACAATGGGTACAAAAAAGCACAAAATTTGATTGGTCAACAGCATGTTTTGCCCGTGACTAAATCCCTCAGGAACTCACAGCAAAAGATACAGTGTACCCTACTTTGTTTGTTTACCCCAGCAACACATCCGTCAATGACGGCCCCTAAACAAAGCATGGCTACTGTCAAACTCCTTAGCGGCAGCTGAAAACCTGTCAAAACCCTCTCAGCATAAGCAAAGTAGAGACCTCTGTCACTGCAAAGCCTTGTTACAACATTAAGAAAAAAATGAGTGACTTCAACACATTCTTCAACTTAGACATCCCTAATGCGATAGAAGCACTTTTAAGTAATTTGAGAGACTTGCCTACCTCTGCGATCATAGCCATCAAAGCACTGGAACTGTCAGAGCACAGAGCGGACCCAGAAGTGGCCGAAATAGAACCCACAGGAATGGCAATATCCGTAGCAGAAGTTGAGGATGGTCCGATGGCCAGCAGTCATCCGATATTGACAGCGCAGCAGTACCTGAAAGAGAAACAGAGACACAAGCATTAAATCATTCAACTTCAGTGAGACACAGCAATATAACTGACAATGAAATGTTAAATATAGAAATAGATCATAATGAGCCCACTACACTGAAACAGATGAAGTGGGCAGTTAACATTTTCTTAAGCTGGTGCAGGAAGAAGCAGGTTACAATCGATCTGAAAGAAATACCATTACCAGAACTAAATGAGGTACTTCACCAGTATTACAGTACAGTTTGTAATCAAGAAGGGAAAGACTATGGGCTGAGTAGTTTCATCAGTCTAAGTTCAGGGTTGACCCCCCCCACTCAGCTGATGCTTAAACGTTATGACCAACCCTGAATTCACCACCTCTAACAATGTATTCAAAGGGGTTGTCAAAAGGCAGCGTAGGGATGGAAGGACAAAGCCACACACACTTCCCTTCCCCTCAATACAGAAGAGCTGCATTTTCTCAGGAACTCCCCATCTCTTTCCCCTAACACTGCCCCAGGCCTAATAAGAAAGGTCTGGCTTGACCTGCAACTTCAGCTAATTCAAAGAGGAAACGAAGGTGCACAATCCTTCAAACTTGACTCTTTTGAAATAAAAACCACACCTACAGGAATAAAATATCTGACAAAGACATTCAATGAAGACACAAAGAACCACAGAAAAGTGTCAGATACAAACAAGGAAAACACACAGGGGTTCCTTTTTAAACAGCCAGGAAACCCACTGTGTCCCATAATGAGCTACATTAAATATTTAAGTAAAGTCCCACCATCTGCTTCAGCCCTTTTCTGCCACTCTAATTGACAGCCACAAAATGCACTCAACAAAATGAGCCATTGGTACGCATGTGAGCCCATGGGACATAACTATCTAAGTTCCATGCTGCCACATATTTGCAAAGAATCTGGATTAGGCCACGTGTACACCAATCATTTCCTTAGAGCCATGGCAGTCATCTTGTTGAGTTCTGCAGGCCTTGAGGCAAGGGAAATAATGTCAGTGACTGGCCATATGAATGAGGCTTCACTGTGATCTTAATGGCATCCAAATCTGATCGAAATACAACAGTGGAGCTCAATTCTATCCCCAAGAGCATCCCATCCAAGTGAACTGTGTCCCACTGCAGCAATTGAAACAGAAGTGGAACCAAGTACATCCAGCAGTGTTAAAAATCTAGTATCAAGCAAGTGGAAAAACCCAGGAACCACTGTGCAAATTAATGAAACATCCACAATGCTTACAAACTGCACAGTGCAAGAAACAATCCTTACCACAAAAGTACAGAAAACGTCA
The DNA here is from genome assembly GCA_016271365.2 of Neoceratodus forsteri. Classification (NCBI taxonomy): domain Eukaryota; kingdom Metazoa; phylum Chordata; order Ceratodontiformes; family Ceratodontidae; genus Neoceratodus; species Neoceratodus forsteri. Next base: position 678,103,256 of record CM028130.1, read on the forward strand.
CCTGACAAACACGATCATGTAACCCAGCAGCACAAGCAGCAAAATGATAGTAACAGAGTCGATTATCTCTTACAAGTTGAAGAGATGCAGGCTGAAGATGAATCCAATCTAAATAAAGAAATGCAACGTTTTGCAACCCAGAGTGAGTCCTCCAATGAAACATGCTTCTTTCTGAGTGAAAAGAAGAACATGGCTACAATGAACTCTCACTCTGCTGCGGGTCTACAACAGCCAATTGCAACTCCGCCTAGAGGTGCACTGCTGTAAAAGTTAATTAACCATGGGACAATCAAAGTATATTTAAAGGAATAAGCATGAAATCTGTCTTAACTTGTTCAGCACCAGTAAAAGTTATATTTTTCCAACATTATGTAAGCTAAAAGTTATATGCCTATACCAGTAATCGTTTAAAGGATATTTACAGCTAAATGTTTCTAAAGAATTGTATTTACAATACAAAATTTAACAAATTAACTATGAATTAATTCTCAAATATAAATTGCTTATAAATTACTACTTCTATCTGTCTAGCCTGCCTGTCTATTGTCATTTATTGTAAAACAAAAGGAACTACTTTTTTTGGTGGATGAATATTTTCACCTTAACATGGGAAAAAAATAACCTATAAACATTAAAATGTCTGCCTTTTTCTTATACATGAAGTTCTTACCATCTGTATAATCACAATAATCCACTCCAGGGTGTGGGTTATACTGGGATTTACTCATGCCTTGTGTGGATTTGGCCACTCAGCCTTCGGCCTTGTGACCAAACCACGCAAGGCGTGAGTAAATCCCAGTATAACCTACACCCTGTCATGGATTATTGCTTAAATTATTGTCCATGTTTGGGCCTGTTATGCTATGCTGCATTGATGGACAATAATAACATTATTTTACGATAAAAATAAAAGTAGGGAATACAGGGGAGATGGTATTGTAAAATCCAGGAATAGAGTAGACCAAATAGACAGGTAGATGCATTTGATAAAATCTGACAACACAAGAGAATTACAGAGGCCTGTTATTAATTTCATAACTACTTGTGATCCACAGGTACCAGAGCTGGAAAAAAATATTTGAGAAAAACTGGCATATAGTACAAACTTAGAAGAAACTGGCAGAATATACAAGGACACCTTTACGTTTCATATATGGAAATGTATTGTGTATGTCTCTTTTTTATTTTTTTTAAAAAAAACTAGCCATTGAATAATTGCAATGAGGCACTCCAGGGATGTGTGTTATTGTGTAATAACATCACTCCTCAGGCATTGCACACTTTTGGATTGCAGCCTTGTGCTTCAACCACATGAGGAATAATATTATTACACAATAACACACACCCTGTCTTGCCTTATTGCTTAATTGCAGCACCGCAACTCACACTCGCAAACTTGATGTCTCATACCATCGTGAGTTACGCTTCATAGTTAATGCACCAGTCAGGACGCACCACTGTTCCCTCTACTCATCACTAGACTGCACCTCCATCTCAACCAGGCTCATGCGTCACATTGGGCAATAGACCCTGAAGTTGCTGACAGACAAGCTACCACAGTAGATCTGCTCCATAGTACACAAGTTCCACAACACCTATTCCCTTCGCACCTTGGACCTTCTGCTCCTGGACATCCCCAGGACATACACTAATCAGGACAGAGGAGCCATTAGTTTCATCCTCCCCACAATATGGAAACAGCTGGAAAATACTTTGAGGCTAACTGAGCTAGTCTCATTATCTTGCTTTAAGACCCTGGTAAAGGATGCTTTCAAAGTGGTATGCTATTGCTCCAAATGCTAAATTTATATATGAACTACTTTGTCACTTCCTCCTGCCACTCTGTCCCTGTCCCTTCACCCCCTCCACTAACCATCCAGCCTGTTCTTCACCCATTGGCCCCACCCAGTAACCTATCCCTGACCCCCCCACTTTCCAACCAGTTGTCCTACTTCTCTACCCTCCCCCACCCATCCTCTTTCCTCACCCCGTACCACTACCCCACCACCACTCACAAGACCCCCTGCACCCTATAGACCCCTCTCTAAATGTTAAAATTTCTGTCTTGCTGTACCCCTCACCCGCTCTCGTTGAGCCCACCTAACGCACTTACTCCGTGCACTTTCTCTGTTTCTTCTGCTCTCCAAGGTAGTTCAACTGAATCATAGGTTTAGCAATAACGTTTCATTCTTCCATATGTATTAGATAGTGAGTCCATACTAGTGCTAGCTGTGCCTCACTTGCTCTTTTCTATTTGATATCCAATCTGTTTGTATAAATTATATTCATGTCTTTGTATTGCCAGTGTCATCAGGAACTCCTCGTGAATAAGCTTGCTCAATGGAGTATTTCCTGTAATAAACATGAATTGCATTGAATTGAAATGGCACAACACACCTTTTGCATAATTTATAAACATTAAAACATGAAATTGCAGCTTGACTAGACATTTTCTTTTCTTCTCTTTCCCAGCAGGGCAACATCACCCCATTAACACTCTTCGCTGGAGACTGCAGAAACTCACCACCCATCAGCCCTCCAGCACATTCCCTTTACCCCTGGAGACTGCAGGCACTCACCACCCACCAGCCCTCCAGAACACACAAGCTAGTCCCAGGATAAGTGCCCTCTCTGGCCTTAATTCCCTGAGCTGGTTCAAACTGTAGCCTTAAGGGTGAGCAGTGACTACTAGGCCTTCTCCCACCTTAGTCAGCCCACTGACCCATTTCACCAGATGCCCACCCTGGTATCTATCACACAGTTACATTCTTATTCTTTCTATACTCTACACAGTTAAAAATCACTTAACATTTCTAGACACAAATTCACTGTAAGCATTCAGGAATGACAGTGGCATGAAACATACAGTATCGCATACTGGTGCATCAAAAGCTAGGACACCCACCCCCCAAGTCCTTGAACTGTTCAGTCCTTCAGACGGCAAAGTTCTTTATTTATTTTTCAAACTCTGTTTATTCACTGCCACTTCGGGGAACTCTCTCAGGCAACCACGTTACCCCCAATTCTACCTCCTAGCATGAAACTCCTCCTGTGTCCTGGCACCAGCTCGGCTATCCCCCGGCTCTGAACCACCCAAAGTAGGGCCACCCTATCCACCCAGGACACTCTGTCTATAATTTGGGCTGGGCTGGGCTCGGCTCAGGACAGGAGAGAGTCCAGCTGATGGAGTGTGGCTGGTGAGAGTAAATGCCATCACCTATCCCCAAGGGCAGAGTTTTCCTTGCATTAAGCCCTCATCCCACTCCCCCCAGGCAGAGTCCGAGCATGCTATTACAAGTGGGTACATCCGTCACAGCTCTGCTTCCCAACTACTGATGCCCTGAATGTTGTAGTGCCTCCGGTCTCCACCGGGGGTCTCTGTAGTGCCGGACATACCCCTGGATCCCCCCCGAGAGAGGAGAGCAGTCCTCCGGATGCTTGATCCTCTTTCTCCCCTGCTGACCCCCGGTGACCCGCGCTCATTCCTGAACCCAGTTGCCAGCATGGCTTGATGTGTGGCACCCAGTGCCACAACCCTCAGCACCACCAGGCCAGCAATGACAAAGTCTTTTTAAAATGCAAAAGGACTCAGGTAAATTTCTTTTACTTCAGTGTCACTTGATGTTTAAAATAGACCCCAAAAAGCAGCAATACGTTTTTTTCACAATAACACACTCCTTTGGATTTTCTGAAGAAATTCTTTGATAAAAATGCTGAGGAATTCATCTGAGGGCCCTCTGGAGCCAGCAGCTTTCTTGTTGGAATCTGGAGAAGTGAAGAATTCTTCAGGATGCTGCTTTTTTCTGTGAGGAAAACTTGGTGCAACACAATCATCAGGCACTTAAAGCAGCAGGCTTTCTATTCTCACCCTGCTCTTACTCACTACCCAATCTGACCCTACACTGGGATACAGGTGATCCTCTAATCCTATAATTTAATTAAATGAGGTCTGTCCCATCAGCCTGTATCTCTGCAGTAGACCTCTTCTGACTAGGCACCCACTTGGCTTGGGTCCCTCCTTCTTGGTTGCTCTCCCTGCTTGGATTCAGTGCACACTGGCTGTACAGCTACTTTTATGCCCTCAAACTAATTTGCATATGCTAATAACTTGCCACTGAGAGGACACTGGCATGTTCAGGGGCTCAGCACCAATCACAATCATTTCTGCAGCAGCATAAGCCACAATGGAGTTCACAGTTTTACAATTCAACTGTCCCTCTCAACATTCTAAGGCTTCCCTTTTTTTATCACTCTGAGTCCCATTTTTGTATGCATTCCTTTGTAATAAAAAATAAACACTTTCTTTATGTTTAAGTATTGTTTCACTATTTTGGTTTGAAAGCTAAAATCTCAAGCTCTCTTCTGAATTTTTTCTGTACAAAATGACCCACTGGAAACCAAAGAAGCTAAGTCTTGAACTTATTTGTCATTATACTTTTAAATTACATTCTTCTGAACACTTTTCGCTTCACTTTCTTTTAAAAATAGCAGTTTCTCCTTTAATTACACTGACCACAACAGTATTTTTTAGTCAGGAATTGAATATTAATTTTTCCCATGCTTAGTTCCACCTCCTGTGTAACTGTCAGCATGGATTATGTTCCACCAGGATCCACTATCCCTACAAAGGTTAACGACTCCTCTATTTTGCATTTTTATCACTAAAAACCATGTTTCTGTCATGTAGCACACTTTTTTCTAATAGTCTACCAGGTCTGGAGTAAATCTATTGTGAAACAGCTTGGCAGCATGAATTAGAAAAAGCACATGTTTGAAGACAATATTTCTGACTGTAAGTAGCTCTCTGGTACAGAGCTCTCTTTTAAACTACTAGGTTTTTGCTTGTTAACATTTCCTTATAATCATTGTACTTTTGCTAAACTTCCAGGACTTTCCTCACCCCAACAATGGCCTTAATTTCTTAAAATTTGTGTTTTTAATGTATTTAAGCAGTGTATGAAGCCATTGATTCCTCAAAAGTAGATCCCACATATACATTTAAAAATGGCTCCTTTGTGGGCTTTATACAAAAATGCCTATTTGTTTATATGTGGGACCTTCTCAGAGCCCCAAAACAGACTGTGCCCATCTTTATTTATCATTTCATTATGTGAACCAGTCACTATTTTTTTTTCTTTGGCACTTGTCACCTGTACAGCTAAGTAAAAATGAATATATTGTATCTGGTTGATCCTGCCTGCTAGAGGAGCACCTTTACTGCATCTCCCACTCGCACTTTTGCAAGGCAGTCCACAGTGCAACAGGCCAAAGCCTTACTCGTGACCTGTGTCACAGTAGAGGAGTGGCTGACCTAGAGCTTGCCTGGGGATTCCTTGCTGAGCACAGTGTGCTCTGCTGTGGGACTGACTCTTGGCCACACACACTCCTCGCTCCCCTTCTCAGCGCGCATGGCATCCACAGCTGCCTCTCTGCATTTTATTATAATGTTTGGTGGAACACTATTAGGGATGGAAATCCATCCCTTGAATAGTGTTGTTATGCTGCAGTAGCTACGTCAGCGTAGCTGTTATGCTGCACTAGCTACTTAGCTAGTGCAGCATAACAACAATGAAGGCATTCACGCATGCACGTTCTCGAACCTCCACTAGTCAGGAAGTGGTGGCAGCAGCAACAGACAAGGAGAGCAGCACGGAGGCAAAAAAATGCAAAGTAAGGACACAGCTCACTTCTTTGCTCCATTTATTAAGTTTGCTTACACGCATGTGCAAGAAACATAGTGCCACCATATGAGTTTTTTTAGGTGTGCCTCCCCCACTTTCAATGCCTTGCTTCCTTTTGCAGGCATGGCTGCACTGTGCCAATGAATGTCGAAGCTGTATATGACAGCAGTTCAGATGCAGTGGTGTACAGTTGTAAAGAAAACACTGCCTCAGACAATTTGCATACTGCCTTCAGCAGTATGCAAATTGCCTACGTCGGCACTGCATCTGAACTGTCATAGATAGTTCTTTCCCCCATGCACACATACAGTGGCGTGAAAAAGTATTTGCCCCCTTCCTGATTTTCTCTATTATTGCATATTTGTCGCACTGGATGTTTTCAGGTCTTTAGAGAAAATGTAATATTAGATAAAGGGAACCTGAGTGAACAAATAACACTTGTTTTTTTTTTTATTTCACTTATTTAATGAAAAAAATTTAACCAACACCAACTGGCACTGTGTGAAAAAGTAATTGCCCCCTTGCACTTAATAACTGGTTACGCCATATTTAGCTGCAATGACTGCAACCAAACACTTCCTATAATTCAATATCAGTCTTTCACATCGCTGTGGAGGAATTTTAACCCACTCTTCCTCTAGAACTGCTTTAATTCAGTAACATTTGGTAGTTTTCGAGGCATGAACTGCTCGTTTCAGGTCCTGCCACAGCATCTCTATTTGGTTTAAGTCTGGACTTTGACTAGGCCACTCCAAAACTTTAATTTTACTTCTTTTTAGCCATTCTGATGTGGACTTGCTTTTGTGCTTTGGATCATTGTCTTGCTGCATGACCCAACTACGCTTCAGCTTCAGCTGACGGAAGGATGACTGGACATTCTCCTTAAGAATTTTTCTGGTACAGAGCAGAATTCATGGTTCCTTTAATTATGGCAAGTCATCCAGGTCCTTAGGCAGCAAAGCATCCCCACATCATCACACTACCACCACCATGTTTGACTGTTGGTATGGTGTTCTTACTGTGGAATGCTGTGTTTGCTTTACTGTGAGACATTATGGGATCCATGTTGTCCAAAAGTTCCACTTTGGACTCATCTGTCCATAGAACATTTTCCCAAAACGTCCGATCATCTAGGTGCTTCTTGGCAAATGAGAGACGAGCATTTATGTTGTTCTTGGTTAGCAGTGGTTTCCGCCTTGCTACTCTCACATGAAGCCCATTTTTGCCCAGTCTCTTTCTGATTGTGGAGTAATGAACACTGACCTTAGCTGAGGCAAGAGAAGCCTGCAGTTCTTTGGATGTTGTTTTAGGATCCTTTGAGACTTCTTGGATGATTTTACGCTGCACCCTTGGAGTAATTTTGGCAGGCCGCCTACTCCTGGGAAGATTCATTACTGTTCCAAGTGTTCTCCATTTGGAGATTATGGCTCTCACTGTGGTTCGATGGAGTTCCAGAGCCTTAGAAATAGCTTTGTAACCCTTTCCAGACTGATAGAGGGCAACAATTTTTTTTTCTGATCTTTTCAGGAACTTCCTTTGATCATGGCACAATGTGCTTGTTGAATCTTTGTGCTGGCTACGTGACTCTGATGGTAAGGGTCAAAATAAGTGAGGTTTATATTGAGTAGGGCTGGCTGTAATCAAGCCTGGCTGTGTTCAGTCAACTGACTCTAATTATCCCTTTAATTGGGTTGATTTAACTAGGGGCAATTACTTTTCACACAGTGCCAGTTGGTGTTAGTTAACTTTTATCATTAAATAAATGAAATAAAAAAAAAAAAGTGTTATTTGTTCACTCAGGTTCCTTTATACTTTATATTATATTTCATCTAAAGACCTGAAAACACCCAGTGTGACAAATATGCAATAATAGAGAAAATCAGGAAGGGGGCAAATACTTTTTCACGCCACTGTATGTGCATGCTGGAAGCCCACCCCAGTGTGCTTATGCATCCCCCCCACATCGTATGGCTGACAAGGGTGTCCAATCCCCCATTGGCCCCCCAAACACACTTCCTGGTGCCAGGCTGGGAGCCAACCCCAGTGTAGCAAATGTCTGTCTGCTGCCCCCCCAAACACACTTCCAAGTGCCACGCTGGGAGCCCACCCCAGCATGGCAAAAGTCAGAATGGCAACGGGGTGCCCAATCCCCCATTGGCTCCACTGAACTCCTCCCCAACAAAAACAAGCAGACTTCCAGTTGTCACACTGGGAGCCCACCCCAGCATGGCAAATGCCTGTATAGCCGAAGGGTGCCCAATCCCCCATTGGCTCCACTGACCCCCCCCCCAAAAAAAACTTCCAGCTGCCATGCTGGGAGCCCACCCCAGTGTGGCAAAAGTTCTGCGTTGTCTTAAAAAAAAACACCTAAACCCAAAAAATGGTCCCTCATTGATTGTCTTGCCCACCTCCCCAACCTGTGCCCACCCTCTGCACATCCACCTCCCAACACACACCCCCTGACCACATACTTACCTCTGGAGTCCAGCATGACAATCTTCGGTGGACCGGGAATATGTCTGCACTCTTCAAAGCCGACCGTGAACTGAAAAAATGCCGGTAAGCTGTATAATGGCATAAATGTTTTTTTTTCCAACTGTGGTGCATATCTCAGCCATTTTGGGGACTTTTTTCACCAACTTTTCAACATGGGGTTCTTGGGGCCCCTCCTCATGAACTCAGTCACTGTCATTTTGTTATTCGGTCCTGAAAGTGATTTCGCAGTTACTGCGTGGAGCCACCTTTCGGGACCCAGTAGCAAAACGACAGTGCCATAGTTCATGAGTTAGGCCCCCAAAACCCTATGTTGAAATTTTGGTGAAAAAATTCCAAAAATGACTGTTTTAAGAGCGCATGCATGAACAGATTCCATGCACGCCATAACTTCGCAATTTTTAATATTTTTCACTCCAGATTTTCAACATTGCCATTTTACCGCACCTCCTTATGAGCAGTACAGCTGTCATTTTTCATATCTTGCCCAAAATGTGTTTTCGTGCATGTAGTGCACAATGGTGCAGTTGGTGTGCAAAATCAATGTTCTGGACAGATTAAGAAAATCACAACGACACTGTTCATGAGCAGAGGTCTTAAAATGGCTATGTTGAAAATTTGGTGACAAAAGTCCATAAAATGACTGTGTTACGAGCATGCATTGTGCAGTTAAGGGAGGCAGTAGCGCAGTGGTTTAAGGCTCTAAGCTGCAAATCTGGAGACCTGGGTTTGAATCCCACAGCCCCCACTTGCATACTGTGTGACCCTTATCAAGTCACTTAACTTCCTCGTGCTCCCAGGTCACACCTGTAAACAAGCTTTCAGCTTAGTGTGTCTCTCATTGTTAAACAATTGGAAAAAAAAAAGTTTCAATGTACCCTCGTAATTTCACAAATTTGTAATATTTTCAGTCCAGATTTTCAACACTGGCATTTTTCCACACCTCCTTATGAACAGTACAGCTGTCATTTTTCACACCCTGGCTGAAATGTGTTTTCTCATTTCCAGCGCAGAAATGCGTGGTCGCTGTGGGAAATCAGTGTTCAGGACAGATTAAGAAAATCACAGTGACACTGTTCATGAGTGGAGGTCCCAAAATGCCTATGTTGACAATCTGCTGTAAAAGATCCCCAAACTAATTACATTATGGATGTGCATTGTGCAATTTATACACACGCTCGTGACTTCTGTTTTTTTATATTTTCACTCCAGACTTTCAACAGTGCCATTTTTTACATCTCCCCATGAACAGTACAGCTTTCATTTTTCACATCCTGTTTGAAATGTTTTTTCGCACCAGTGGTACCAAATAGCATAGTCGCTGTGTAAAATCAGCTTTCCACTAACACACTGATATTGCCACTGTTCATGAGGTGGGGGTCACAAAAAAGACATGTTTAAAATTTGGAGGGAAAATACCAACAAACGCCGGGACATTAGGGTTTCTGACCATAATGTCCCTCCCTGTAGAGACTGACAGACATCAGGTGTGACTTGGGATTGTTGCCTGTAATACTGCTGCCATTCCACCCCCACCCACACCCTGCAGCCAGTGTCAGGCATCAAGGTGTTCCTTGGACTCTTTGGCCCCAAAGTTCACCCCATTCTCCTATACTGCACTCATCTCACTGTATTTCTTATGGAATGGGGTGAGCATAAGGCCCAAAGACTCCAAGGCACACTGTGACACTTGTTTGTGTCTGCAGGGTAGGGTGTGGTGAAATGGCATGGCCATTATGCGTGATGACCCAAAGGCACACCCAATGCCTGTCAGTCTCTGCAGGGTGGTGGTGGGGTTGGTTTCAGTCCAACACTTCACTGTCATTCCTATTATGCATCTCTCTAACTCCTACACTACCAATGCCAGCAAGCAAACATTCGGCATTGACAAATGCTTATTACATCTAGCGGACCATACACTATAAAAGACAATCTAATCCACTATCTATAGTAACTGTGAGTTGCCATCTTGAGGTTGCCATGGTAACCAAAGCCTCTCATGCTTCACTCTTGAGGTTTAAATGGTGGCCATTGTCAACCTCTTGATGGCAACACACAGTTATTATAGTTAGATAACCGTACATTATCCTCTATATTTATCGCAGAGCAGCTTCCTTTATTTCTTTTACCACAGACAATTATCTTTAAAGATAAAAACATTCACGTAATACCAGGCAACCCAGGCAGACCAAATCAAATCACTGGACTACCAGGGCATTGTTACAGTAGCCAGGGCAATCTGATTACTAGCCCACTGGCCACCAATAAATAAAACTATCTTTTTTTATTATACAATTACCATCACTTTATGTACAAAAATAGCCAATCATTAAAAATGAGCATAAAAACCTGTGTGTGGGTAAGGAAGCCATGGCCAGGTAGTCCTTTCTATACCCCCCTTCTGTGCTGCATCTTACTACAACCATTAGTGATATGCTCACACTGACACTGAAAGCTAATCTATTTAAATGCTTATTTTTTTATTTAATTCTATTTTATTTTCTGATACTGCTTTCTAATTTACTGTAGGGGCCACCCTTTACCTATCTGGCAGCTCCTACCTACCCCAGGACTAGAATCCAGGTGCTCAGCAACCTCTTTTATAAATATGTTAAAACTAACTACATTTTACTATTCTACTTGGTGGAACAGTCCTACAAGGCTATTTCAGTGACTCCTGACAGCAATGAACTGTTCCTGCCTTCACATCATGACTCGCCCGAAATCCTCTGAGTAACTACACAGTCTCACTGTTGAATTTGTATGCCAGTTTTATTTTTTGTTATTTAGCTTTTTGAAAAGCACAGTCTCACAGGTCAGAAATCATCCCATATTTAAGGGTAGAGAAACATGATTAGCTTACAAAGCCATTTCCATTCACCAGCACATCTTCTCTGACTGTAACTCAACTTTGTCTGTGGCTGAGAAATTACTCTCTCCTCCACCGCACATCCCCTTATCTGCAGCAGTTTATTTGCTTTATGTTAGTTAAAAAGTGTATTTATTCTGTGTTTTGATTCTCTCTCTTTTTTAAACTCAGCACCATCATGGAGTTGTGGAAAACCCAAAAGTTAGCTAATCAGTTAGCGAGTTGAGCAGGAACACTGAGGGTAAAGAAATAACCACAAACAGAAGAACTCAACTTATTAACTAGCATATTGCAAATAAACTGCTGCCAGGTATTTGGATGTGGTGGGGGGTAATGTCTCAGCAATAGTCAAGCCACAGTCGGAGGAGATGGGCAGGTGAACAGGAAAGGTATACAATTGTAAACTGAAGTTCAGTACTGTGTCTTGTATGCAGTGTATCAACTCATCTTGAAATTAACATAAAATGTAAGTTTCAATTGGAAAGGCTTTGCCTGGAGTTCAATGGCCAAGCAGCCAGCCACTCCCACTTCCTGAGCTATAGAAACAGTTCCTCTCAGCCTCATTGTGAAGCACTTTTTCTTTGCAGCCAAAGGCTCTGTCCATCTGTCCTCTGAGCTGGTTGCCCCCCCCCCCACACCTTGCTGCTCCTGCTTGTCTTTACTGGCTTTCTGTGTTTATTTTCCTACTTCTGGTTTGTATTTTGCCTTCGGTGCTGTGTGTGCTTCTTTCTGTCTTTGCTCCCTGTTTTCTGTGTTTGTGTGTCTTGGATTTTTTTTTTTTGGGGGGGTGCTTTGTTTCTAAACTCCTAGCATATTGTTCCAGAGCTTTTACTACTTGCTTTCAGTTACTTACAACTCTCAAACTACTGCAATGAAACTGCAATCATTATTTGTGTGTTTCAGCTCAACCATAGCTGCTCTGTGTTGCATACTCAATTGTTTTCACCTGACTCAGGCTTACACTGAACCTAGCTATGCAGCTCAATCATGCTCTCTCATTCTACTTACCTCATTGTAGCAGCTTCATTGCACTGCCTGGCTACACCTGCTTTCAGAGCATTGTGTCTCCTTATTTATATTTATTGCAGTTACAACTCAGTGTACTCCATACAGATTATGCTTTTATGTTTATTCACCCTGTTCTACTCTGAGGTCTGCTATAAAGCTCCTGCTGAGGCTGTTAAACTAGCTTTAATATTTGCATGTGGTTCTAGGCCCTTCCATTACTTTCTTGTTTGTCCTACGGCAGGGATTGGGAAGTGTTTGGGAAGTCATGGCCCCATGTGGCTAATTATTTCTGTTCTAAATCCTGCCTTTGCCACTGAAAATCTTCTGAGCATTTGTCACCTTGATTTGGCTTTTAAATGTCTGGCTGGCTTGCCCCACTATTCAATGCTGTTTCATTGCTACTACAGTATGTTATGCAGACCTACGTGCAGATCCACTTATTACTACTCTGTTTACTGACCTACATACAGGTCCATGCTTGCTTACACAATCAATTGCTCATGCCTACTGCATCCACTCGACTTCAGCCTCTGGGATGTCTGTTGCATTCAATGTGCTTTCAACCTTGCAAGGTCTCAGCACTCACTGCTCATTATGATCTGCACGCAATTGCTCAATCAGCTCAACAGCTTCTCAGCTTTCAATCTAATTCTGGGGCATACCAGCCATTCTATTCTGGTACAGGGTTCCTGCAGCCGATGGTCTAGCTTTACATTTAGTCCACATCTTGAGTGCGTCCATCTTGGGGTGGGATCCTTCTCACCTGGCGCTTTGCTGGGAATGTCCTCACCCGTGCTTGATTTTAGCTGCCTGCTACATGACAGCAGCACCTGGTGTAGAATTTAAGACTAGTGGTGAAGGGTGGTTAAAACGATCTCCTTTGGCTCCAGTGTTCCATTATAGTGGCTGTCCATTGGCTGTAATGGTTTTCCTACCAAGGCACTTTCACTGCATTCTCCCTATGACTACCTCTGGTTCACCTGGTTTGAGTTTGGGGTGGGTAGGCCAGGTGAGTGCCTCAGCAGTCATTGTTTTCCTCCTTTGCCTTGGTTGCACGTATTGTTGCAGAGTTTTCTTGCAACCTTCCTGCTAGAGTATTTGAGTGAGAGCCTTCCTTTAAATTGGAATATTTTTCACCTCCCTTTAATTGGGTTTTCCAAATTGCAGCTGCAGAGCTGTAACTAAATAAACTATCCCACACCTGGAGGGAAGGCAACCTAAGCCTTGGATCCCCAGAGATTTCCTCCTCATAGGGTTTTTTTTCCTCTCCTCTGTTGCCTCAGGTCATAACCGTTAGTTAGCATGGTAATGGCCCCTAGTTTCTTTAGGTAGGTTCTGCTGTTGGATGTAGGTGGAGGATATCCTGCCATTCCCTCTCTCTTTAGAGGATCCCCTTATTCTCATTGCAAACCATCAATATCATGCTTCACAAACCTGGGCATTTCATGATGTTATCAAACTGAGCATCTCATTATGTTCTCAAACTGTCTATGCTTCTCTACTACTATGTTACAGTTACTGCTCCTACTTCACAGTTACTGCTTGCTCATAAGCTTCATGTCACCTCATTCTTTGGGATATGATTGTACTACAGTTTTAAGGGGGGATTACTAAGGTTTCTCCAGCCACAGGAATCATCCTGAAGCACCTCTAGGGGTGGAACCCTCTCTGAGGGTTCCTTGCTTATCGCACACTTACAGGGTGGTAATTCCTCTGGAATAGAGAGTGCGATGGCCAAAACCAAGCTAACACAGTTGCACAATAATAACACTATACTGGCTGTGCAGGACATTGAATTGGAAAGGCTTTGCCTGGAGTTCAATGGCCAGGCAGCCAGCCACTCCCACTTACTGAACTACACAAGCAGTTCCTCTCAGCCTCATTTTGAAGCATTTTTTCTTTGCCCCACTATCCTCCCCTCCTCCTCCAGCAGCAGTGCTTTTCTCCTTAGGGAGATTCCTAAGGTACCTTTAGCCATGGGAATCATCCTGTGGCACCTCTAGGGGTAGATCCCTCTCAGAGGGTTCCTTGACTTTCCTTCCCCCACAGGGTGGAAACTCCTCTGGAATAGAGAGTGTGGATTGCCAAAACCAAACTAACACAGTTGCACAGGCATAACTCTACACTGGCTGCACAGGATACTGAACATAAAAATAAAAGCAAAGTTAAGGTACTAGTAAAGATTCAGTACCATAGGACATGAGACCTGTGCTGCTGTTTAATAGAACACACACAAAGCACCTGACTGCTTTTTCCATGCCCCTTGATATAATGAAAAGGGAGCTATAATGAACACATGTTATGGCTTCCCTTCTGTTTATTATAGTGAAAGATTGCTACAATTTGGTGTATGTTGTTCCCATTTTGTCTTCCTTCTTTTTCTCCCTCCCCTCTTCCCCCCTAAGGTTCCTTTTACCTTCCCTTTTTTATGGCTATGTGGGTCGAGCTCTGCAGAAATTATGCAATCAATAGCTTTAGAAGAGCTCTGTGGAAGCACATGACCAGACCGCTGTCCAGTGTGCTTCCACAGTGCTCTGGCAAATGTCCAGTGCTGCTGTTTATGCATCCCTTCCCTTCCGTGGGCCACATAAACACATCATCTTCAAGGGGCTCAACTTTCTCTTCTGCAACAGCAGAAGTGATGGGTGCCATGCCCAAGTTGGTGGCTTTGACTCAATCTGCGCATGTGAGAGTATCGCACATGCGCAGTTCTGTCATTGCTGCCATCTTGGGCATGGCAGTCTCTGGTGCAGCAAGAGTGCTGTGAGAACTCCAAGTATTCTTTTACTCACTGTCACAGCACTCTTGCCACACTAAGCAGCTGTATCAACTCTGACCAGAGTTTGTTTCTTTGATCATGTGTGTGCTGTCTCTATTCATATCTGGCTCATTTCAGCGGCTTTAGTTACTGCTGTGCACATATTGTTTGCAGGGGCATGTACAATATCTAGTTTTAAGTGCAATTAATGGTTTGAATCCAACCACTGGATTGTTTCACTATGCCCCCTCACCCTTTTTGCTTCCTTTTAGATCATGACATCATTGCCACCCATTTGTTTTTCTGCTGCTGAACATTTATAAGCCCTTGGCTGAAATTGGTGTTTTTCTTAGTATATGTACTATAACTGCTTCTGACAGTTGCTAACATTAAGATACATATATATATATATATATATATATATATATACATACATACATGTTTATACATATATAGATATATATATATATATATGCATTCATTGCAAAAAAACTTTGTTAATGCATCAGTTAGGGTTGCTATTAAAATGTCAAAAGCTGGGAAATTCAATGTTAGGGTTTCCAGCCCTAACTCCCCACCTCACATCCTCCCAGCATAGGTGGTAGGGGGAAAAATGGTAATGGTTTTCAAGAATGCATGGGGTCAGCATAAGGGAACTGTAGTGGTAAGGAAAGGGGGGCAGAGATCAAGTAGTGTCTGTAGTGTTACAGTATGTAGGAAGATGGCAGACTAGGTAGGTAAAGTGATCCTTTTATCCTTTCTGTAGTCTCATGTAGCCGTGGACACTGTTAAACATACAACTGATGGATGGGCCTGCACTTCTGCAGCTACTTGTGTAAGACATATACATTGACCGCTGGGTGCAGAAGTGCAGATACCACAAAATCCCTGTTACAAAAAGTGCAGCAGTACTTCTGTCTGCAGAAGTAAAGTCCCCTAAGGGTTCTGTGTCTCTTCAGAGGTTTTCTGTATGCAAGGGGTCTGTTCTTTTGGAGCCAGAAGTTGGTGTATGTCTTACACATCTGGCTGAAAAGACAAGGACCCTCATTGCTACAAAAGGCTGGCCCCATGGGGCATAGAGAAAATACATCTTGTAATTTGAATATAATAGGTTTGTATCTGACTGGAGGGGCCTGTGCTTCTGGATACAGAAGCAATGTGGTTATTTCAGTATAAAAACACAGAAACAGAATTTGATGTCAGGCGAGGACTGCTTTGCCTATCTAGTCTGCCATTTTCCTTCCTACTGTAACACCACAGACCCTATTTGATCTTCTGCTCCCCCAACTTTCCTTACCATTAAGGTTCCTTTATGCCTACCCTGTGCATTCTTGAATCCTGTTACTGTTGTTGCCCCCCACCTATGCTGGGAGGATGTTCCTGGCATACACCAGTATTGTGTATTTCTATCTGCAGAAACAAGTAAATGTGTATATTTTGCAGTTTCCTTATGCTACAGATGTAAATCCACAAAGGTAGCACATTAGTGCTACTGCATTTGTGTCATCTGGGAACAGTTGCATGCATGACTTACCTGATGATGGCTGTCTGTGGTTACTTGTGTGATCTTGTCCTTTTGCTGCTTGGGGTTGGGGGTGGGGAGTTAGAGTTAGAAACCCTAATGTTGAATTTACCAGCTTTTGACACTTTAATGCCACCTCTAACGGATGCATTAACAACATTTTTTGCAGTTACTTTCCTTACTTTTTTACAAAGTGTAATCTTACCCTTATTTGGTTGTGAGAGCACAGGGTCCATTAGTTCACAGTGTGTTGTGGGACAACAGAGCCCTCTGGGCCCTGTGCTGCCATGCATTGATATTGTAATTGTCCCTGGTTTTTCATGTGGAAGTGCAGGGCACTCTGGGCCCTGCACTACTATCAATTCATAACTGTAGAGACAATGTAATTAACCCTCATCTCCCATCACCTAATAATGGTATGCATATGTGGGAGGGTCCTGCACTACCATTTATCCATAAGTGTCGATACATTGTAATTAACTCTTATTTCCCAGGTGGAGCGCTTTATCCATAATGGTACAATATCACTGGCACCTGAGCCCCATTCATAAAAAGTTCCCCCACAGTTGCTTGGAACAAGCTATAGTTCATAGAAAATTCATGTCTCAAATTGTTTTCAAGATATAGCTGCGGAAAGGTACCCGACCATTACAGTGCTACTCTATGGGTAACTTCATAGTCTTATAACTGTGCGGCACTGTAATATTTTCCCACCAAACTACCAAAAGGCACATCTGTGGGGCAAGCCTTTTGTACCCTGAAAATTTACAAACAGTCAGTAAAGTAAAGTTCCAACAGTAAATGGCCATTTACCGTTTGAACAGTTAAGTTCAAACAGTCAGTGGCTATTTACTGCCCCACAGTAGAGTTCAAACAGTAAATGGTTATTTACCATTTGAACAGTAAATGGTTATTTACCATTCAAACAGTAAAGTTCAAACAGTAAATGGTTATTTACAGTTCGAACAGTAAATGTTAAATAGCGTTCACACAGCCTGTTTTGCGGCTATCACAAAAATTGTTTTAATTCAAAAATGGTAATACATTTTCACATCAAACCATACAAAGGCACACCCGGCACAACCCATCATCTCTAAATATTTCAGAGAAAAAAATAATTTTGTATGGGCTGTAGATGATGGCAAAAATATCTCATGATATCTCATGGGGAAAAAGTGTAATGTCTTCCCTTTTTGACCATTTTATATCTCAAACACCATACAAGCTGCTGTCATGAAACTTTCCAGATCTTGCAACTGTACCCCCACACCAGCCCCCCTTGTTTAACTAGCAGGGATTCTCCTCTCACCACAAACATCTAGGGGCAACTGAGAGGGGTGGGGGTTTTCATAACCAAAACAAGATATAAAAGGAGAGAAGAATGGCCACCATTAGACTCAGTGTGCCAGACTGTTATACAAAAACAATCAACCAAGTGTGACAACTACCTGGCACACACCTGGTGGGACCATTTACTATAGCCAGCAACCCAGGTCCCTGGGAGAAAATGTTTGCTCACAATTGTACTACGTTTGCACTTCTGGACAGGGGTACCCAAGTAACTCCAGACACAGAGAAGCAATAACAATACTGTCCAAACCAGGTTGGGATTCTAGAGTGTGGCTTTTACTCACGTAACAAAGTAGGAATAATCACAAAGCTAAGATGGACCCCCATGGGGCTACACATATTGTTATTGCAGATTCTCCAGAGTACAGAAATTCCTAAATTCCCATTTAGCATAGGTAGAAGAAACACAAAACAACAAACACTCTGGTTCTGAAATGGAGATTGGCACACATGGCCAGATGTAGAACATTTCCCATCAACTAGGCACACACAGCCAGTACTAGGACACTTTCCCATACTTCATGAATAATGAGGGTGGTGCACATGACCACAAAGGAGCACATCCAGGCTCAGAACTTCCAGAACCCACTATACTGGGGTAAACTGAGAGAAAACAACCCACATCCAGGAATAAACACTTTTCTCAGGCATTGGCCAATTGCACTGAAGAAAAAGTAATAGGTGCCATTCAGAACCCTTAGAGGTAATCTGGTTACTCCAGGTGGGGGGGGGTCTCCCACCTTTGGTTTCCAAGCTTGTACTCAGCCATTCATCTGGTTAATAACACCACACAACTGTAGAAACACTGTAGATGCTGTCTTGAAATGTATATCACACTTAACATCCCCCGCACACACCTCAGAGGTGTCAGAAATTAAAAGTTCTGTACTTGGATGGTCACATACTGGACTCCAATGTAGGCAGACACTTTTAAACAGAAAGTCTAGATGACAGAATCCCTTTGTCAGAGAAATTCACCCCTAGGTATTGCAGATGCACTTGGGCTTACACAGAGAAATTGTACTCACAACAAATGAAGATGTCCAAGGCAGCTTCACCAACCAAAGGGATCAAGGGGATTGTCCCTGAATCCTGGAGTTCACCCCATCCCTCCTGGAATGGGGCAAAGGAAACCTTTTGGCAGAGATCACCACTTCAGAAAAACTGTCTGTTGTTCTTCTTCTAGGGTGAGAACAAACTACCTCAAAAACAAAAGTGGGGTAGCTCTTTGTCAGAGCTAAACTGAGATGCTGCCCAGCAGCTGCAGCCTCCTCCTTGAACTCCACTCTACAGACTACTCACTCAACATTCCAATTTACTCTAAAACCAGCTGAACAAATGTGGCTTATGCTGCCTCGAGAGTTCCATGATTACATCATCATTCCAGGTCAGCTGAGACTGAAAACAGAGTGTGACAGTGCAAAACTCATTTACCTACTGTAGCATTTTACAAGCGACCTTCCCTGCCTGCCACTGATTTTAACTGGGATTCTAGTAACCCCTGGAAACAAGGGGGTTATACAACACTGACACAATGGCAGCATATCCCAATTTGTGGGCTATTTCATTGAAAAATGCCAAAGTTATTAAGGTGCAGAAACAGATTTAACATTAAAGCACTGTACCAACCCTAACTATACTGGGGTTACCATGCCAGTATAATATATGTATATGAGTATAAATTTATTAGTATTCCTTTATTTGCAGTTGATTCGGGGCTGGCAGTATAGCCTAGAGGTTAGAGTAACTAGCTGTGAATGAGCTTGGTACATCCAGCAGACATACCCGGGTTTGCTTCGCACAACCTCCACTTGCATACTGTGTGAATCAGAGCAAGTCACTTAACCTCCCCAGTACTCCCGGGTCACCCTTGAAAGCAGGCACTTGTGCCTAGTGGACCTTGCCTGGTTATGAAAGAGAAAACAAACATTAGCAGTTTAACAATACAATTGGATAATACTATGACTGATGTGGTACTGGTTAAAACCTCAGTAACTTTTTAAGTGTCTACCAGTCAGTGCACCCACTCCTCAGCTTGTTGTCTTTTCTTCCTGTTGGATTGCTATGTGTTTTTTTTATGTAATTTGACATCATACGATATTTATTAATGTAATACTTATGTGTATAGGTTTGACTTGATACATGGCACCTTACATTTTAAGGTACAGGGCAATTCTCAACAGAAGGGAGTAATTCTCTACAGTCAGGATTCTGAGTATTGGGATGTTAGTTTTGGGCTGGTGGATGCTGAGATTTTGAATTTTGGTATCATATAGTGATACCCATTTATTTTTATTTATTTATTTATTAAATTTTGGTGACCAGGTAGGCCCACTGGGCCCCGAAGGTCCCTTTTTCAGGGGTGACCCAGGATAACAATACATGATTTGATACAATGGAGAAACTTTTGGTCACAAGGTTATAAAGGCATATGGTGGTTACAGACATGGTTATCATCATGACACAGTTTTGCCTTGGTGCTACATGGCATAGTATTATACATGAAGTTGCATTTAGGATAAAGGTACCTAGGTGTTCTGAATCTAGATGGGGTACCTGGGTCAGCTCACTTTTGGGAGGGTTTGATGCAGGAGAGGGGGGTACATTATGAGCTGTGGCAGTGGCATGTGCTTATGTCAATCATATGAGACTTAAGTCTGGTGCAGAAGTTCCTATGTGAGGAGGCCTCCCACACCAGAGGAGGGAGCTTGTTCCACAGGCTGGGGGCTAGGCAAGAGAAAGATCTTCCACCAGCATTGGTCCTTACTCGGGGGACTTTCAGTAGTGTGCATTCTGATGTCCGTAGTCTCCTGGGGTTATGTTTAATTGCTATGGTTCCAGCTATGCTTGGTGGAGTGGGGGGTTTGAGTAGCTTGTAGGCCTAGACAAGCAAAAGG
The DNA here is from genome assembly GCA_016271365.2 of Neoceratodus forsteri. Lineage (NCBI taxonomy): Eukaryota > Metazoa > Chordata > Ceratodontiformes > Ceratodontidae > Neoceratodus > Neoceratodus forsteri. The sequence continues at coordinate 678,123,834 of CM028130.1, forward strand.
TATTGTAGGTGAGCAGCCAATAAGGGCCACTGGAGCTGGGCCAGTGTATCACAGTGGTGGCGTCACGAGTGGTCCTGAGTACCGAACCGATCTATCTTGTTGTATAGGATTTGCATCCTGGAGACCTCTTGTTTTGCCATGCCCTGTATAATTGGAGCTGCATAGGTCAGGGTAGGGAGTAGGACACTTGTTGCAATGGAAAGCCTGGCCTCGGGGATGAGCTGGTCCTTGAGTCAGTACAAGGTTCCAAGTTTGCGGTGTAGGGTCTTGGTGACCTGGTCCACGTGGTCCTTGAAGGTGATTGATTGGTTTAAGAGTAAGGCCTAAGTATTTTAGGGAGGGCACTACTTTGATGCTTTTGTCAGAGAGTGTGGTAAGTTGCAGGGATGTGGTCCTGTCATAGCCCAATCATCTAGGCCCGAATAGCATCGCCTTGGTTTTGACTGCATTAACTACCATTCTGTTCTCACACAGCCATGTCTCTAGGGATGTGAGGTCTTTTTGGAGGAGGGGACCAAGAGCAGCCACATTGCCCAAGGGTCGGTAGATGACAGTGTCATCAGTGTACTGTACAACTGAGCTTTCCCCACAGTAGGTACTTAGTTCATTGGTAAATAAGGAGAAAAGGAGGGGGATGAGGATTGAGCCCTGAGGTAGATCCTGTTTTAGAGGTAGTGGACCTGACATGGCCCCCTTCCAGAAGACCCTCTGTATCTGGCTTGATAAGTAGCTCCCAAACCACCTGAGGGCATGGGGGTCTAATCCCACATTGTTCAGCTTCTGTAGCAGAAGATTGTGGTCAACAAGGTCAAATGCCTTGGACAGGTCTATAAAGACTGCGCCTGTGGGTATCCCTTTGTCCATAGCCCTGAGTACTTAATGCAAGAAGTTAATAAGGGCAGTGTCAGTCCCATGGTTTGGTCTGAATCTGTATTGAGATGGAGTGAGGAGCTGATGAGCTTCCAGGTAGTCCCTGAGTTGGTCATAGACTAGCCTTTCTTGCAGCTTGGCAAGTGTGTAGAGCAGGGAGATCAGCCTATAACTGGTTAGATTTTCCCTGGTGGATTGGGACCACGTTGGCCTGTTTCCACTGGTTAGGAATAGTTCCTTCCTGTAGTGATCTGTTAAGGAGCTAGGTCAAGGGCCTCGATAAGGAGGTGGCTCCAGCTTTGAGTAGCTGAGGGTTGATCCCATCTGGTCCCCCTGAGCCTTTAGGTTTCAACGCCTTTAGGAGGGTTAGGACCTCGGTACACTTTACCAGTCTCAGGTGGAAAGAGGGTTGTTTATAGTGTGTTGCTTCACTTATGTTAGGTGCCAAAGTCTGGGAGGACTGGCCAGCCTTGTAGACCTCAAGGTCTATGAAGTGGTTGTTAAGGGCGGCCGCTATTTGAGAAGAGTCACTAATGAGCTGACCGTTGATCTCCATGGGGCTGGGTTCAGTCTTTTTGTTGCCCTTGATCAGGTCATTGACATGATTCCAAAATTGCTTAGGGTTGCCTAAGCTAGTTTTCTGGAGGTGTGTGATGTACTCCCTTTTACCAAATTTAATGACACTCTTGGCTTTGTTTCTTAGGGCTTTGTATGCCACTAGGTCTGCCAGAAGGGAGGAGAGCTTGAACTTCTTCCAGGCTTTGTCCCGATTAATCATTAGAGATTTGAGGGGTGGAGAGATCCACTTGTAACAGCTGCCTTTAGCTCTCAGTCTTTTAGAGGATTGAAGAGGTTGGCCGCTGTATTTAGTAAGTCCTGGAAGTATTCCAAGGCCTCTGTCAAAGTAGGGAAGAGTGTTATTGGGCTCCAGTCCCAGCTGCTTAGGTAGTTGTTGAATTGCACTCCCGAGAAGTTGGTATAGTCTTGAGCAGTAAGGATTCTGGGATGGACCTTAGGTGCTCTGTTCCTCCAGATACAGAATATCGGGGAATGGTCACTCAAGAAGTCAGCCATTGTGCTGGCAATCTGGATGTTGGCTGGGTTGGACACCACAGCCCAGTCAAGGGTGGTGTGATTCCCAGTTTTGTAACTCAGTCTGGTCAGTTCCGAGATAACCTGCATGAGACCTGCTTCTTGGGTCAGTGACATCAAGGCATGGCCAGGGTCCTGGGCCCAGTTGAGGTTGAAGACTCCCAAAATGAGGAGCTCCATAGATACTTCTTGGGCCAAAGCATTTGTGATGGCCTTGAGGGATTGGAGGGCCAACTTTGGAGGATGGTAGATACAACCTATAGTTAGTTGCTTGGTTCGTCCAAGGGTAATACAGATGAATACAGCTTCACCGTCAGAGGGGGGACATTGCTGCAGGCTTAGGAGTGACACAGTGAGGTCTGCTTTGGTATAGATTAGAACCCCACCCCCTTTTTTAGACTCCCTGTCCTTACGGTAGGTACTATAGCCCAGTGCCTGTATCTCATAATCAAGGATGTGGGCTTTTAACCAGGTTTCTGAGATGGCTAGGACATCTGGCTTGTAGAGGTCAAGACAGGCTTGGACTTCATGTATTTTGGGTCTGAGGCTACATACATTCATATGTGCTATCTTCAGACCCTTTGCAGACACTCAGTGAAGGTTCTGAGGGGGATGCCACTGAGATATTGGTGGTATTAGGGCTGGGGTTGGGTTGAATATCTCCTGCCAGGAGTAGTATCACTACTAATAGGCAGAGTAGTTTGAGACTGGGTGAGGTGACGATGTTCCATCGATGCATCCTGCTCACAAAGTAGAACAAGTCGTAGCATATACCCTTTTTTACCATCTCATGAGCTGATGAGAGAGCAAGCATGCTTGAGATGGGCTTTCCATTGCGGAAATCATGGGGAGGGGTCGTTATGTCAATGGCACCATGTTTCAAGGTGACCTGGATCGATGAGCCTGTCCACCCAAAGGAGGGTCAGGGAGTAGATTATTGCAAGAAGTACCCTCCTGTTTGGGAGAGGGGTGCTTAGGTTTCATGCACATCGGGGTGCTAAGGGAGGGAGCATGCATTTGGTGAGGCATCATTGTATGCTGTCGATACGGATCAGTGGGAGCAGGGTGCTCCAAGTCTAGTTGGTTTTGGGTTTTGCTGGGGGTCAGCTCCCACCTATTGGCCTTGGTTTGTCAGTTGAGGAGTAGTCCCTGGCTCTAGAAGAGCTTTCAGCAGCAGTTATAGTTACATTTTCTCTAGGGAAAGGCCACTGCCTTGCCTGCTAAAGAATTCTGACTACTTGGCTAGACTATAGGGGAGGTTTCTGAGGGGGAAACACTTTTGCTAGTCCTATCCTGGGCTAGTTATGTTTTGCTGTAACAGTTGCACTCCTAACCCAAAGATGCATTAGTTTTAGTATAGGTCAAACAGTTGTCTTTGCTAGTGTACAGTTTAAGATCTCTATAAATACAGCTAGTTATGCACTTGCACTGACTATAGATAATTACACTTTCTGAGGAGACACAGTTTAGAAACAGATTTGCATTGGCTAGTGTCCAGTTTAAATCACTAAATGACAGCTTGCTATTCACTTGCACTGACTATAGTTAATCACAGTTTCCGAAGAGGCACAGTTTAGAAACAGATAGTGTGGCCACTTTCAGATAGCTAGTAACTTATTCCTATGTGCATTTCTAGGAAAAAATCAGGAAGCATTTAAAGGAAGAGATATGACAGTCCATAGCTAACAGTGCATTGGCATAGAAGTACTGGTACAGCCCAACTAGCAGGAGGGGCTCAGGTGGATCATAGTATGGAGGATCAGTGCTTTTTGTGTGGTTACAGTTTGATGCAGTGTGTTTTGGACCAGTGCATAAAAGGGGTGGGTTTGTGGTGGCTAGCATTCACAGTCTTCTTCTCTGGTGATTGGCTGGGCTGTCCAAGTGGGCGTGGCAATCCCACATTTAATGGGAGGATGGAACAGGGTGGGTGGGCCGGAGAAAACAAAAGTTAACTTAGCAGGTTGTCCGCCTGCTCCGGTGCATGGGAGGTAGGTACTTGAGCTAGCATGGGAGGTCCGCCCAGTGCCTCTGCTCTACATGCCGTGTCTGTTCTGGGTGGGAGGGGCCTTCTTGCAGCGAGGACTCCCTCGCCACCCCAGCAAAGGATTTTCTGCAGACAGTCCTGGCTTGTGCACCATAGGCTCCGATCAGGCTTTCAGGAGTAGCCTGGGTTGGTGCTTCACTGTGGGCAGGGGTCCAATTTATTCATTACTTTAAATTGTATTGCATGTGGTACAGTATTTTACACTGTGATGTTTAAACACTATATAAAGGGTGTGGTTTCAGTGCCATGTAATGCTTTGAGAAAGTGTGTGGAAGTGTGAAAACACATGGTATTTTTTCAGTGGTGATGAGTTTGATTTTTAGCTATTGTAATAAAAGCATTATATATAATTCTATGGTCAAGAAATGGTCTTGCTCTGAACAAGTGTTTCTGAGCAGTTTTTTTTTCCACTTTGTGGCAGTGTATGTGTGGATCTCCTTTAGTCACCTTTCTGTGTTTTGCCAAGAAAAGTTGATTTAACTTCCGGGACAGAATTAGCAATTGCTTCTGAATAATGGACTTGATTTTCTGCCGTTGCTGCAGAAGTTGCTGTAAACTGCTGGAATTATTGCAAATTTTCTGGCTGGGTAATAGAATGCAGAAGGTGATGATAAGGGAGTATGAATCAAGTGTGTGACTAATTATGAGTGGTGTGCCTCAAGGATCAGTCTTGGGACCCATTCCTTATAATATACTTGTGTCATCCATGCAGACTACCAGTACTGCATGGATATGCAAGTATGCAGATGACTGCAAAATAGGTGCAGTCATTGCAGATTCCAGGTCCCATGTGTTATTTCAAGAAAATATCAATCAACTTAACAACTGGGCTAAACAAAATCATATGAAATCTAATGTAAGCAAATGTAAAATTATGCATTTGGGTCATAACAATCCTAATTTTTCATATACACTAAATGGCCATGTACTGGGTACCACAACCAATGGGAAAAAAAAAATTGGTGTTTCTGTAAGTAAAGATCTGTCCTTTGAGTTACACACTAAACACAAGGTCAAGCAAAGTCATAAAATTATGGCATGCATATTTCGGAGCATTAAGAGTAGGGAGCCAGATGTTATTTTACCACTGTACAAACATTTGGTTAGCCCACACTTGGAATACTACTCCCAGTTTAGCTTACCACAGACAATAATGGGCAAAACATCATAGAAAAGGTATAGTAGAAAGCTACTAAAAAATTAATGATTTGGAAAACCTTAAGTATCATTTTATTTATTTATTTATTGAAATGTTTCACCAGGAGGGCACACAGAACAACAAGTTGCTCATCTCACAGTGTGACCTGGCGGGAAGGGGTTACATAGGGTTGTGAAGGATGATCAGTTACAATAGTATGTGGGTAGTACAAACAATACAACATTGTAAGATTATGCAACAGATGGAACGCAAGGTATTGTACATAAACAGTAGTGGAACATTGGGTAATTTATAATACATGTCCAAAATCATACAAAATAACATATTAATGTACACAACAGTAATAATGCAACAGAACCATTATAGTGCATGAGTGTACCAGGACCAGGCTCGAGGTAGGTACGCAAGTGCTGTTGGAGTAAAAAGGATAGAGTAGGTTGTGCACATGGGTGACCCAGAAGGGTAGGTGGAGAAGAGAAGGGGAGAGGCAAGAACTGAATATGAGGAGAAGGGGTAGTCATTTTCTGATTCCCCCTTCAGAATGTTGAGAACCCTGCCGGGGGGGGAGTCAGGGTAGGAAGACTGGAACTGGGGATAGGTATTAAGGAGGGTTAAAGCAGGAAGAGCTGAGGGAGAGGTAATTGTGTAGGGCAGAGGTAAGGGAGTAGTTGGAGGAGGATTGTCATATTTCAGGGGGGAGGAAATTCCAGACATTAGTGAAGCGATGGGCGAAACCAGTCTGACCGATGAGGGTGGAGTGGCCGGGGACTGTCAAGATGTGGGCATCATTAGATCTGAGACAGTGGGTGGGGGAAGGTGGAGTGGAGAGAGAGAGAGAGAGGATGAGAGATAGGAAGGGAGCACTCTGAACCAGAATTTGGAGGTTAGTTTGGCACTGTGTGAGATGCGTCTGTGAGATAGTGGAAGGAAGGTTAGAGAGCAATAGAGTTCACAGTAGTGGGAGCGGGAAGGGGAGTCCAGAGCAAAGTGGCAGAAGGAGTTAAAGATAGTGTCCAACTTGGTCAGAGAAGATTTGGGAGCAACACCATAGACGACGTCACAGTAGTCAAAGATGGGGAGTATCATCTTCTGGGCAATTTCATGCCTCGCAGTCAGTGGGATGCAACTATGATTCCTATACAGAGCACCAAGTTTGGGATGCAGTTTCTTCAGGATAGCACCAATATGCATGGAGAAGTTGAGGTGCTGGTCCAGCCAAACCCCCAGATATCTAAATGTAGTAGCTTGGCAGAAGACACTAGGAGAAAGGATTGCTGTGTGACTGGACTTCTCTGCTGGGACTAAATAAGTAGAACTCTTCTACTTGGAACTTTAATTTAGGGTAAAAAAAACTAACAAACAAAACAAAAAAAGTGTGTGTTTGTCTGAGTTAACTGAACTGAATGGTTATCTGAACAGATATATAGGTGTAAATCTCAGGTGATTGAAAGGAATTGATAGCTGAGAGGGCTAAATTACTTGTAGAAAGATCTAGTAAGTAGGGGGAGTGGCTTAGCTAGAAGGAAGCTACATTTAAAGACTGCCTTAGAAAGATTTTGCTAGTAGCTTGGCAGAAGACACCAGGATAAAGGACTGCTGTGTGACTGGACTTCTGTGCTGGGACTATATTGCCCTCCTTCCTTCCCCACCCAAAGCTAGTTCTACTTTTATAGGCACAGAATTTGACTAACAACAGGAACTTCCTGGTTGGGAGCAGGAAGTGAGTTATCACAGAGCCACCAAAGACCCACCATCCTAGAAGGGCAAGAGTAGCTCTCCGGCCCCCTCTAGCTGCTGGAGGTCTGCTCTGAGCAAGTTAGGGGTCTACTGAGAAATATAGGATATTCTTGTCTCAGAACAGGACAATCAGAAGCTTAAAGGGCACACAGGCAGAAAGTAAAGAGAGAGAGAAAAAAAAAACAGAAGAAAGAGTAAGGATTGCAAACAGTTAAGGGTCCAGAAATAAGACATGATGGGAGCGGTGTAGTGCAGTGGCTTTGGAGCAGCAGCCTTCCGGGAGACATTCTGGAGGATGCAGTGTTGTCCCATCTGCAGGCACCTCTCTGGGCTGAGGGCGGAGGTTGCTCATCTCCAGGCTGAGTTGGCCAGGATTTGTGGGACCTCCTCTTCCATCCAGGGACCACAAGTGCCACTGCCGTTGCCTCAGAGGTTGCCAAGAAAGAGGAGTGGTTGGACCACAGTGGGCTCAGGGAGGGTGAGGGTGGTGGAACAGAGGCGCATCCCTCCAGTTGTACCTCTCCACAATTCCTATGCCATTCTGGCAAAGTGTGGTTCCTTTATGGAGGCACCCGCACTGGAGACCAAGGAGAATGCTGGGAACCTCCAAAAAGGAGACCCACAGGAGGGTGGCAGGGGACCCTGCAAGGGAAGGAAACAACTCCTGGTGGGGGACTCCATTGTTAGGAAGGTAGAACTGGGGGAGGAAGGGGAGAGAGGTAAGGTGCCTGCCTGGCACCATGGCTTGGAGGGACAGGGAGTGAATCCTCAGGATTTCCAGAGCAGCTGCACAGAGGAGGGAGCTGGACGTCATTGTCCACCTAGGGACAAATGACCTGGCTAATAAAGGGATTAGAGAAGTACAGGAAGAGTTTGAGGAATTGGGGAGGGGCCTTAGACAAGTAGCACACACGGTAACCTTCTCGGAGTGCTGCCCATCTATGGCGTAGGAGAGGCTAGGGTGTTCCACATCATGGGATTCAATCAGTGGTTGAAAAACTGGTGTGGAGCTCAGGGATTTGGCTTCACTGGGGACTGGGGATCCACCTGGAGTGATGCAAGCCTATACTGGCATGATGGGCTGCATCTGTCCAGGAGGGGAACCAAGATCCTAGGTGATAGGTTTAAATGCTTCATTGGCAAGCATTTAAACTAGCCAATGGGGGAGGCACTGGAAAGGAGCAGGGAAATCCTAACGCCCCCCCAAAAAATCATGGTAGTAAGTGCGGTAAACACCAACATAGAGGTGTCGATAGGGAGAAGAGCAGGGGTAAATGGAGAAAGTGACAAAGTCAGGAAGGACAAGGATGGGGCAAAAAGGACTAAGGTCATCAAGAAATGGAGGGTAATGAGTACCAATGCCCCAAGTCTGGGCAACAGCTCCCTGAGCTGGTGGCCTTGATGGAAGAGGGATGCCTGGATATCGCAGCAGTCACAGAAACATGGTACACAGAGAACCATGACTGGAATGTTAACATACCAGGGTACATAACCTACAGGAGAGACAGGCAGGGGAGAAGGAGGGAGGAGTAGCTCTCTATGTAAAGGAAAGAATAAAAGTAACTGAACAAAAGAGTAAACAGGGAAGAGAGGAGGCACTGTGGGTCACCTTGGAGACTGGAAAGGGCACCACAATCCGCACAGGGGTTGTGTACAGACCCCTGTGTTGGGGAAGGGAATGGACAAGGATATGATAGAAGGCATTCTTAGAATGGCAGAGAAAGGGGAGATACTGTTGATGGGAGACCTGAATATGCCAGATGTTAACTGGAGCACATTTGCTGCAGCCACATCCAAGAGCAGGGCCATTCTTGATGCCCTACAGGTGGCAGGCCTCAGACAGCTAGTTTCGAACCCACTCATGAGGGAGCAATCTTAGACCTCGACTCTCAAATGGGGCAGTGAGAGGATCTCAGATCTAGAAGTGGTTGCCATCTGGGAACAAGTGACCATCAAACAGTGTGGTTCACTTTAAACTCAGCTACAGAGTCAAGTCATACAAAAGTGAGGGTACTGGACTTCAGGAGGGCTGACTTTGGCAAGATGGAGAGTGCCTCAGAAAAGCACTAGTAAACAGGCTAGAAGGAGGTGTGGAGCAACAATGGGGAATCATCAAACTGCCATCACAGAGGCAACAAGCCTTTGTGTGAAGCAAATAAACAAATCAAATGAAAGAAAAAGCCACTATGGTTCTCAAAAGAGGTGGCTGTGAAAGTCAGGAAGAAAAAGATAGCATTCCGGAAGTATAAGGAAACACAGAAGGAGCAGGACAGAAAGCTGAACCAGTTAAGGCAGAAGGAAGCAGGGAGGGAAGTCAGAATAGCAAATGCCCAAACTGAGGAAAGGATAGTCAACTCGGTTAAGAAGGGGGATAAAACCTTTTATAGGTACATCAGCGAGCGTAGAAAGTCAAAGGGAGGGATAGTGAGGCTGAGTAGAATGAACAGTGGTTGGGCAGAGGGGGACAGTGAAAAAGCAAGGATACTGAATGAATATTTCTGCTCAGTAATCACAAAAGAGGACGGGGAAGTGCCTAATCCAATTAACAGAAGCACTCTTGATAAGGGGGTCAATCCCAGTCCTTTCACAGAAGAAAGGGTTCTGCAAGAACTCCTAAAACTGAAGGTGGACAAAGCAATAGGGCCTGATGGAATTCACCCCAGAATTCTAAAAGAATTAAGGGGGGAACTAGTGAAACCACTGGCTACTCTTTTTAATAAATCATGGGAGGATGGTGTGGTACCAGGACTGGAAGAAGGTGGATGTGATTCTCCTCACAAAGTGGGACCAAGACAGAGGCAGGAAACTACAGACCTGTCAGTCTGACCTCTGTAGGGAAAGTGATGGAGTCACTTTGAAGGAAAGAATAGTTGAGTACCTAGAGGCCAGTGGGGCACAGGACCCAAGGCAGCATGGGTTCACAGTGGGAAGGTCATGTCAGACGATCTAATAGATTTCTTTGACTGGGTGACCAAAGTAGTAGACCAGGAAGGGGCTGTGGACATGGCCTACCTAGACTTTAGCAAGGCATTTGACACAGTCCCACACAAAAGATTAATAGTCAAATTAACCAGCCTGGGAGTGTGTCCCAGGGTGGTAGCCTGGGTAAAACATTGGCTGGACAACAGGACACAGAAGGTCATTGTAAATGGAGTCCACTCTGAAGAAAGAGGGGTTACTAGTGGGGTACCTCAGGGTTCAGATTTGGGTCCAGTCCTTTTTAATGTCTTCATAAGTGACATTGCAGAGGGACTGGAAGGAAAAGTATGCCTCTTTGCAGATGACACAAAGATCTGCAACAGGGTTGATACACAAGGAGGTGTGGAAAGGATGAGAAGGGACCTGGGTTGGAGGAATGGTCAGAAATATGGCAGCTAGGATTCAATGCAAAGAAGTGCAAAATAATGCACCTGGAAAACAAGAACCCAGGGAAAAATACACAATGGGTGGGGAGGTAGTAACAACAACAAAAAAGGAAAGGGACCTGGGGATAATCATATCAGATGACCTTAAGGTTAGCAAGCAATGTGAGAAGGCAGTAGGGAGGGCTGGGGGTATACTGGGATGCATAGGAAGAGGCATCAGCAGCAGAAAACAGGAAGTTGTTATCCCTCTGTACAGACAGTTGGTGAGACCCCATCTGGAGTACTGTGTACAGTTCTGGAGACCCCATCTCTTCAAGGAGATAGACAGGATAGAGGCAGTCCAGAGGAGGGCAACTAAAATGGTGCTGGGTCTGCAAGAGAAGTCATATGAGGAGAGACTAAAGGAGCTTAATATGTATACCCTTGAGGAAAGAAGGGAGAGGGGGGACATGATAGAAACTTTTAAGTACTTCAGTGGAATCAACAAAGTCCAAGAGGGTAGCATCTTTCAGAAAAAGAGACATACAAGAACAAGGGGACACAATTTAAAGATAGAGGGGGGTTCAGGGGCAATGTGAGGAAGTATTATTTCACAGAGAGGGTAGTGGATGCATGGAACAGCCTTCCTGAGGAGGTTGCGGGGTCTAAAACTGTGGGAGAATTCAAGAATGCATAGGACAGACATAAGGCAATTCTTGTGGGGGGAGTAGGAAGAAATAGGCTGTTGGTTAACTAGGATCTGCGGCCTATCCTGTAGGTAGGGAAATGGGCAGACTAGATGGGCCAAGTGGTCCTTATCTGCCATCAAAGTCTATGTTTTTATGTTTCTATGTTTCTATGAGGAGACGTCCTCCAGGATGGTCCCATCAAAGGTGTGGAAGGTGGGTAGGGATGGGAGCCTAGAGAGTCTCTGCCTGGTGCCAAAGGTCATTGTGACTGTCTTCTTGGCATTTAGAAAAAGCTGTGAGAAGCAAACCAGAGCTGAACTTGGCTGAAGTCATGCTGTAAACTGGTTTCCACAGCAGCAGGGTTTTTGCTGAAACTGTATAAGACAGTGTCATCAGCGTACATGTGGATAGATGAGGATGATCAGACTGTGGAAAGATCATTAAGGAAAATGGAGAAAAGTAAGGGACCAAGCACTGAGCCCTAAGGGGCACCAGTGTTGATGGGGAGTGGAGGGGAGATGGAATCAAGGATTCCCAGCGATTGGGTCCTGCCAATGAGGTAGGATTTAAACAAGTTGGTGGCTGATGAAGCAAGGCCAGCTGAGGAGAGGGAATCAAGAAGCAAGGGATGGGAAACAGTGTCAAAAGCTTTGGCTAGGTCAACAAAGATGGCCGAGGTGATTAGGCCATCATCCATCCCTGAAAGGATGGAGTCAGTAAGCCTGAGGAGGGAGGTGGTTGTTGAGTGGTTCTTCTGAAAACCAGATTGGAAGGGGGTGAAGAAGGAGGAATTAAAGAGGAAGTATGATAGCTGAGAGAGAACTACATGTTCTTGAAGTTTGGCAAGGGTAGGAAGGAGGGAAATGGGGCGATAGTTGCCAGAAGGGGATGTGTCATCATCCTTGGGGAAAGGAAGGACTACAGTATGTTTCCAGGATGAGGGTACTTGGGCAGAAATAAAGGAGAGGTTAAGGATTAGGGAGATAGGATAAGCAGTTGAAGGAGCAGAAAGGTAGAGAAGTTTAGGATCAAGCTCATCTGGTGAGGAGCCTTTAGAGAGGTTCAGGGATAGGAGGGTACTATGAGCTTCATCAGAGGAGTTAGTAGAAAAGGAAAAATGGATAGGGGTAGGCACTGGCAGAGGTGAAGGGCTGAACTTAGTAGGCAGCAAGGGGGAGAGGGAATTTAGAAGAGATGTGGCCCATGTGGTGTAGTAGGCATTAAATTCATTGGCCATGGAGACAGGGTCGGAAACTAGATAGTTATTTATTTTGAGAACTGGAGGGAAGGGGGAGAAGGGGGAGAGAATAGGGCTTGAACTACCCTCCAGAATTTAGATGGAGAGTTAATGTTAGACAGGAATGAGGAGTTGAAATAATCGGTCTTAGCCAGTCTAGTAGCTTTAGTACATGAATTGTGTAGCATTCTGTACTTGGTGTAGTCGTTTGGATGTTTAGTAGATTTGTTTTTTTCTCCAGGCCTGATCACACTCCCTGAAGCAGGCCAGAAGTTCGGGGGTGATCCAGGGGAGGGGAAGCTCATGGACTCTGGTTCTTCTGAAAAGAGCAAAGGCATTCCATGTGGCAATTAATTTATCCTTAAAATAGTCAAGGACTTGGTCAACAGAAATGACAGTGGAAGGGGGGACCCAGTCGATGGAAGCAAGTGCAGAGATGAGTGGGGTAAGGTCTAAGGATTTAAAGGACTGGAGCTGTATGATTTTAAGGGGAGGTTTGGGGCGATGGACCTTATGTTCAATGAAAATGGGGTTGTGATCACTAAGGGCATCAGGAAGGAGACCAGATTTAATGATGTGGTGCAGGTAGGTTGTGAGGCCCAGTCAAGCAGGGTGTGGTTTTATGTTTTGTGATTAGGTCATGTGAGCTCAGGTATAGGTTGAGTGAGGTTTAGAGCAGTGACGTCATTGCGTAGCTTGTTTAACTTGGGAGACAACCAATTTAGATTTACGTCACCCATTATGAACAGTTCACTAGATTGTGAGAGGGAGGTCATATTGGCTAAGAGTTCAGTTGTGACTGAGGGTTGAATGCTTGGATGGCAATAGATGCCAACCACAAAGATTGGGATTGAAAAAGGAAGGGTAATGCAGGTGACAAGGGCTTCATAGATAGCTGGGATGGAGGGAGCTAGGGTGGTTGTAAACTGCAGTGAGGACAGGATATTCATGATCACTACCCCTCCATGACCCAATCGATCTTGTCTGGAGAGGAAATACCCAGGGATAGCAATGGCATTGTCAGGGATGCTTTTTTTGAGCCATATCTTGGTAATATTTAGGATGTCAGTGGTGTGCAAATCATGAGCGTTTATAGGAGGTTGATTTTAGATAGCAGGCTGCAGATGTTCATGTGGAGGAGCTTCAACCTTTTAGGAAGGGTTGTAGTGGAAGTGGGGTTGGAGACATGTTGTTTGCATAAGGAGTCAGGGTAGGAGAAGAACTAGGACCAGGGTTGGGGTGGATGTTCCTTGATGAAAGAAGGAGGAGGGCAAGGATTAAATAGTGTAGTTTTGGACTTTTGTAATTAGAGTAGGAAATATGGGAGGAAGGGGAAGAGGGAAGGAGGGGTGGAAAGAAGGAGCTAAGGAAATGAAGAAAGGAAAAGTGACTGGGAAGGGAAAACAGAGGTGCTGGAGGGTAGTAGGGAAAGTGGGGTCTGTTTATAAGAGGAGAAGTGGGGGTGATTGACAAGATGAAGGAGATATCTGGAAGGGAAGTGGAGTGAGAAGTGGCAATAGATGTAGAGGAGGAGACTGGGATGAGGGTAAGAACCAGGAAGGTTGTGAGTAATCAGGAGATGGAAACCATTCTGGGTGGGGTAGTAGGGGCTTTCTACAGACTTGCAGATTCCGATCATACCACTGAATGATAGGATGAAGATAATTTGCTTTAGGTATGAATGACACAGGACTAGAAGTGTTAGGGGAGAGCAGTGGGAAGAGGATTGCAATCTACATGTCTTGTTGCCTTCTAGTGGCTTTACAATATAATCTGCAAGAGATGGCTTAGGGAGTGTGGCAGCAGGCTCTTCTTGCCGTTGGGCATGTAGACCCCCATCTGAGGCACTGTTAGCCCAAATGGCTATGACAGGATGCCTGCAAGCAATGGCTCAGGGAGTGTGGCAGCAGACTCTTCTCACCATGGAGGCATGTAGGCCCCCATATGACAAGCTGTTAACCCAATGGACTGTGAGAAGATGCCTGCAAGCAATGGCTTAGGGAGTGTGGCAGCAGGCTCTTCTCACTGTGCTGTCATGTAGACCTCCATCTGTGGCGCTGTTAGCCCAAAGGGCTTTGAGTTGCTATTATGAAAGGTTGCAGAAATTTGGGTTGTATTCAGTGCATTATAGAAGAACAAGAGGAGACCTATGTCTAGCGCTCAAGGCTAAGAATGATCCATACTTAATGGAAACCATGGGTATAGTAAGCCATAACAAAAAGATACATACCAGATCCCATGTCTTTCAGATAACAGGTGAGATGAATAGTACTGTAAAGAGGGGTAAATGATTCTCACAAAGAATAATTACTAAATGGAATGCATTACCCCAAAATATAATAGAAAATAATGCCATTACACCATTTAAAAGCAGATTGGATACATTTGTGGGCTCTAAATGATATGATAGGGTTGCAAGTTCATAATTGGCGTAAGCCTATTGAACTTGTAACAATCTATGAATCTATGAAATGTGTTGGGAGTTTGTAAATATGCCACAAACATTCCAATGCATTTGCCTAGATGCAGCATGCATTTGAAATATGGACAGAAGTGCTACATCCAGTTCTTTTAAAATCCCAGTCCAAGGATAGTTGCTACTTCAACACACTGAATGACAGTTATTTATAATGGATGCCAGCAATTCATTACAGATGCAATGTACAAACTACTGTATTTCACTGTTTTGAAGCCACCCCTAAATTGTAGCCACCATCGAACTGTAGCCGCACCACAAAACTAATGTCATAGAAGCCACCCCAGTTCATTAGTTGTGGTTACAACTTGAGATGAAAATGGCTATACTGTATTTGATCTGCTGTTTCAAAACACCAAAGTACCATGCTATGTTATTTTCAATCCATTTTCAAAATGCAGATTTTTTTTTTACTCACTCATTATAAGCAGGTTTAGAAGCTGTACATACACCGAAATGGTAGATGATAAGCTGAACTGAACAAACTCAGTTATTATGTGCCATGTTGTATCTGTGCAATGCTGGAAACTTAGCAACCCTGGAGACCCTGGATACCACCCTGGAACCTGCCTTAGTAAAAGTAGGCACCTGTAGTGTATAAATTAAACTAAAGGAGGAGAATCATTGCTTGCTCCTTACTGTAGTAGCCGATATGGACAATGTGTTATTTGGCAGTGAGCTTGTGCTATCAGTGCAGTGGGAGATATGTAGAGACACCAAAACATGACGGGATCACTGATAAGGAAGCTGATTGGTTGGTCTGGCACTGTGCACAGTGCTGTCAGTGCAGCTGGAGAAATTAAGAGACACAGAAATTGGATGGGATCACTTATAGTATGGCCAATCGATTGGTTCAGTACTGTGCACGGGGCTGTCAGTGTGGCTGGAGAAATGGAGAGACAAAAATGGGATGAGATCGCTGATACAGAGGTTGGTTGTATCAGCACTGTGCATGGGGCTGTCAGTGCAGTGGGAGAAATGGAGAGACACAGAAACAGGATGGGGTCACTGATTCAGAGGATGGTTGATTGGTTTGGTGCTGTGAGTGGAGCATGCGAGTGTGGCAGAAAAGACACAGAAAAAATCTAAATTGCAAAGAGACATTAGTTCAGAACCGCTATCGCTGCCTGCTAAGCAGCTGCTAAGTACCTGCAGTTTGTTCTCTTTGGAAATGAGGTAAGAGACGTAGTTATCTTGCTGGTGTGTCAGCTGTGAGTAGGGGTACTTTATTCCCTCTTTCCAGTAACTTGTTAATTGAAGCCTCCCCCGTATAGAAGCCAACCTCATTTATAAGCCACGGCTAAAAACAGAAAAATGTAATAGAAGTAATGGCTTCCTAAAGGGGCACTGTCAGCTTTTCCCCTCAATTATCATTCATTTTATAGTAGTGGATCTCTAGGCATATACCTGTGTAAATTATGTTGTAGAATGCCCCTGCATAAAAGAAAAAGAAATCCATGTACTTGTTTTTTGTAAATTAGTATCTTTTTTTTTTATGTATTTTTACTTGATTTAAAATATGTAAGATACATATGGGATACAGTACATTATAGAGAACACATAATACAATCAAGCATAGCTCAAGCAACATACAGTGCATTACAGTTATGAGCACAAGACAATAAATCATATACAGCCATAAATATATCCACCCTGATATAGATCCTTGTATACTAGTACTAAAATAATAAGTCTTCCCCTTGATTCTCTCCCTCTCCCTTGGCCTTCCCACCATCTTATCAAATCTCTTGTTACCCATTATGGAACGAAATGAGGATCTTGTAGAGACATACAAAGGACCCATATCCTCCACTGGAGTTTAAATTTATCTTTTCTATTTAAATGACTGGCTGCCAGTCTTTCCAGGTTATATACTTTTTTCATAGCCATACACCAGTCATTTCTGGTCATAGGAGGGGTCTGGACCCATAATCTGGTAATTGCTTTTTTAGCTATCAGTATATAAGTAATCAAGAGAGATCCACTTGGAATGCGGAGGTCTGCAGGAAGTATTGAAAGCAAGACCAGTTCAGGAGTAAGGACAGCCTCTTCTCCCACCAACTCCCCCAAGGTTTCCGCCACCTTTCCCCAAAATGGTCAGGGCACCGGGCATGACCAGAAAATGTGTACATGTCCAGCCATCTTTTCCCCACAAGATCTCCAGCAGCTTCCCACTGGTCCAGTTGCAAATTTCAACAGTTTACTTGGGGTATTGAAAAATGTAAGCCTGACTTTCCAGGTGAATTCCCACCAGTATGGTGCTAGAGATAGCCCTCGAGATAACTTAACAAATTTAAACCAAAGATCTACTGGCACCGGCACCAATAATTCCCGGTTCCAGGCAGCCAGGACCCCCAAGGTTGAAGCCTTAGTAACCTCCTGTAGTCTCTTATGCAGTGCTCCAACCTAGTGGGGTGAGGTTATTCCTTTTATAGTGGATATAATCAGTATCAATATTTGTGTATATGGGGAAAGGAGGCAGTTCCACTGAGGAGCCTTATTCACCAAGTAAGCTTGTATCTGCTGATAAGCTACATTAGTCTCTGGTGGTAGCCCATAGGTGTCTCTCAATGTGGAAAAGGGTAAAGTTTCCTGGTTGTCTAATATCTGAAAAATGAAAGTTAGGCCTCTATTAAGCCAGCCATTAAGGGTCTCAATTAGGGGGACCTGAAAATGCTTCGCCTTTGACCTAAGTTGACGTAAAAAATAGAAGACCGTGACAAGTTCCTGAGAGGCTCTGAGTTTGTCCCAGACTGTTAAGACTACTCTGCATTCCTCTGTGATAGCAATTCTGCCCTTGGAGGGACTCTCCAAATCAAATAAAACATTTTTAATATCTTGGATATGGTTAAGTGTAATCTCTAGCCTTTTCCAAGGTATTCTATAATTTGGGTCAGTCCACCCCAGTATCCTAGTCAGGGCAGCTGCTTGTGTGTATTTACATAAATCTGATAATCTCAATCCTCCTTTGTCCCTTGGGAGCTGTAGAATAGACCAACAGATGCGAGGTTTCATGCCAGCCCAGACAAATCAAACTAAGGCCCTATTCCAGGAAATAAAATACAGAAGGGGGTGGCAGGACAGGAATAGTTTGAAACAAATATAGTAGTCTGGGCAATATATTCATTTGAATTAGGTCAATCCTGTAATAAAAGGAGAGACGTAATTGAGACCAAGTATGAAGGTCAGTCTATATTGTCTGAGAGAGGGGTTCATAATTTATCAGGACAGTATGATCAATATTCTGGGGTAGCTGTATACCCAGATATTTCATCTTTGTCCCCCACCACTTAAATGGTTAAAAAAGCTCAAAGGGGTGGAGAAGGGGAAAAACAGAAAGTCAAGACCTCTGTTTTTGTAGAATTTATCTTATGCCCTGAGATTAGTGAAAATTGAGAAAATAATATTCCAGAGGGCTCAAAGAGATTGTTCTGGATCAGACCGAGACAGTAGGACGTCATCTGTATATAGGGCTATTGTGAAGGTATCCTTTCCCACTTTAACTACCTTTACGTCATTAGATTGTTGGACCACAAGGGCTAAAGGCTCAGTATAAACTGCAAATAGTTATGGGAAGAGAGGGCATCCCTGTCAGGTGACCCTCTCTAGGGGAATTGGGGTTGAAATTGCTCCATTTATTTTTAAAAAGGCTTTGTGGGCAGAGTATATATGACTAAGCCATGTAACAAATTGCTCTGGGAATCCAAAGGCCTCCAAGACCCTCCAAAGAAATTCCCAACAGACCCTATCAAAAGCCTTAAAGGCATCTAAACTCACTAATACTGAGGGAAGAGAGCTATGGGTCATATGGTCCATCAGAAGGAATGTTCTGAGGGTATTATCTGCAGTTTGCCTCTGTTGTAAGAAGCCTGCCTGATCCATATGGATTACTTCTGGTAAAATATGATCAAGGCACCGGGCCCATATGGACATATATATCTTGTAATCACAATTGACTACAGATATGGGTCTAAATAATTCTGGGGATTGGGGATCTCTTCCCAGTTTTGGTATGGCTGAAAGCACAGCACAGTGCCAGGAGTCTAGAGGTGGTTCACCATTCTGAATATCTTGAAAAACCTGTAGCAGGGGGCTTAGCAACGGGGAGAAAACCTTGTACCATTCAACAGAATAGCCATCAGGGCCTGGAGATTTCATAGTTTTGGTTTTTTTGATAGCCAGTTGGATTTCCTGTCTGGTAAATGGACACAGCAGTGAAGCCTGTTGTGCCACAGAGAGCTTGGGAATACGTAACTTACTCAAAAAAGTTTTAATCTTTGGGGGGGGGGGTTCAGAGTGTAATTCTGTATAGAATTTTTGAAAGGCTTGTTCTATCTCTGGGCCTCAATGGAGAAGGACACCAGATCGAGGATCCATGATTGTGGTGATTGTAGCTTTCTGCTTGAACATTCTTGTTTGTCTGTCTAAATGCCTTGCTCCCCTGGGTCCTCCCTCATAAAAAGTACTTTTAGTATAGAAAAGTGCAGCCTGAACCCTCAGGTTCAGAATTTTTTGGAGCTCGGCCTGCACTTTCCACAGTTCTATAGTCTGAATTATGTGCCCTTCTTCTATAGCTTTTTGGAGCTCTACTAGCCTATCTTGCAATTGCCTGTATCTGGTTTCTCTAATTCTCTTCTGTCATGCTGTATACGAAATTATCTCTCCTCAAAGGACAGCCTTCACTGTACCGCACAACACTGCTGGGGAAATCTCTGGGGATTAATCTTCTCAGATTATCTGGGGAAGCCAGTCTTCTATCAATGTCTTAAATTCAGTGCCTTTCAAGATAGAGGTATTCAGCCTCTAGAGGGTGTCCTTCCTAGGTGCTGCAATTTCTGTTTTTAATATAATCGGGGTGTGGTCAGAAAGGAGACAGGCTCCTAGCCTAATATCTCTAATTTTTTCAGTATGCTCTTTGGAAAGAGAAAAAAGTAGTCTAGGCAAGAGGAGGTATGATGTCTGGGGGAAAAATAAGTAAAACCTTCTTTTGTAGGGAAAAATTGCCACCATACATCTGTCAGACCCAGTACAGGCAGTTGGGCTTTGAGGTATTTCTGAGAGACACTAGTTCTGTGCTTATGGATATGAGAGGAATCTAGATGGGGGGATAGGGTGATATTGAAATCACCCCCTATTATAATTATACCCTGCTGAATTTCTATGTACTGGTTAAATAACCTTTTCATATGGATCAGAGGGGCCTCTGGCAGAAAATATACACTCGCCAACATAACAACCGAGTCATAAAAGTGTCCTTGAGCTATAGTAAAATAGCTGTTAGGATCAATCCTCTCGGCTTCTTTCAAAAAGGGTGTTGCAGCAGGGATCAGTATGGCAGTGCCCCTACACTTGCCAGTCTTACTGGAAGAAGCTATTACAGAGTACCGGTGACCAGTAGAAAGTTTCTGGTGTTCTGAATGAGACAAATGCATCTCGTGTAAGAAAATAAGATCCACTCTCTGCTGGCATAATTACTGCTGCAATCTGGAGTGCTTAATGGGGTTATTATTACCATTAACGTTCAATGATAAAAGCTCTATTGAAGGATCCATCATAACTGATTAAACAAGCATTTGTCAATGCTAAGTGTTGCTTGCTGTCATTAATGCACATTAGACAAATGCAGTATAGGAATGGCAGTGAAGTACTGAACTTATGCCAACTCCACCCCCACCCTGCAGAGATGGACAGGCATTGGGGTGTGCCTTTGGGTCATCACCCATAATGGTCACGACATTTCACCTCACCCTACCCTGCAAGTGTCGAGGTATGCTTTGAAGTTTTTGGGTTTTACACTCACCTCATTTCATAAGGAAATACACAGAAATGGGTGCAGTATAAGATAATGGGGTGAACTTTTGGGCCAAAGGGTCCAAGGCGCACCTCGATGCCTGCCACTGGCTGCAGGGTGGGGGTGGAATAGCATTAGCATTACTGTCGACAATCTCAAGTCACACCCCTGTCGTCTGTCAGTCCATACAGAGTAGGGAGTTATGGTCGAAAACCCTAACACCCTGGGCATTTCTTGGTATTTTTACTACAAGTTTTCAACATGGGCTTTTTGTGTTCCCACCACATGAACAGTGACACTATTAGTTCATAAGCCAAAAGGTGATTTTGCATAGTTACTGTGCCATTTGGTGCCACAGGTGCGAAAACACATTTCGAACAGGATATGAAAAATGACAGCTGTACTGTTCATGAGGAGGTGTAAAAAATGGCAATGTTGAAAATCTGAGTAAAAATATAAAAAAAATGGTGAAGTCACAAGTGTGAGTAGAAACTGCTCAACGCACACCCATAATGTAATTAGTTTTTGGATTTTTTACAGCAGATTTTCAACATAGGCATTATGGGACCTCCGCTCATGAACAGTGTCAGTGATTTTCTTAATCTATCCCGAACATTGATTTCCCACAGCGACCGTGCTATTCTGCACCAGAAGTGTGAAAACACATTTTGGCCAGGGTGTGAAAAATGACAGCTGTACTATTCAAAAGGAAGTGTGGAAAAATGCCAATGTTGAAAATATGGACTGAAAAGATTATGAATTTGTGAACTTATGAGGGTGCATGGAAATTGTACAATACACGCTCATAACACATTTTATGGACTTTTGTCACAAAATTTTCAATATAGCCAGTGTAAGACCTCTGCTCATGAACAGTGTCACTGCGATTTTCTTAATCTGTCCTGAACATTGATTTTGCACACCAACCATGCCACTGTGTGCTACATGTGCGAAAACACATTTTGGGTGAGATGTGAAAAATTACAGTTGTACTATTCATAAGGAGGTGTGGTAAATTAGCAATGCTGAAAATCTGGAGTGAAATATTAAAAATGCTCAAAGTTATGAGCGTGTGTAGGAACTATGCAACGCATGCTCATAAAACAGTCATTTTTGGGAATTTTTACACCAAATTTTCAACATAGGGTTTTGGGAGGTTTATCTCAAGAACTGTGACATTGTTGTTTCATTAATTGGTCCCAAAAGGTGGTTCCAAGCAGTGACAGCGAAATCACCTTTCAGGACCGAATAACAAAATGACAGTGACTGGGTCCATGAGGTGGGGTCCCAATAACCCCATGTTGAAAATTTGGTGAAAAATTCTCAAAATAGGCTGAGATATGTACCAAAGTTGAAAAAAAAACATTTGTGTCATTATACAGCTTACCGGCATTTCTTCAGTTCACGGTCGGCTTTGAAGAGTGCAGACGTATTCCCGGTCCACTCAACAAGGAGCCATTTTCTAGTTTACAGGTTTATTTGAAAAAAAAACTTGCAGGAAGGTTTTCTTTTTTGCAGGAACATTTAATTTTGGCAGGCTAGGATGGGATGCCAGCATGCCACCTGAGTGTTTGAGGGCTGTAGCTGACAGGGGATTGGGCACCCCCATTGACACATACCGAATGCTGGGGGAGGAAGCAAGAACCGAGGGGGATTGGGCACCTCTCTCGGCACACAAAAAATTGGGGGGAGCATTACGCCGACGGGGAGTGGGCTTCCCCATTGGAAAAATTACCAGGAAAGGGGTATGCCGACAGGGAATTGGGCACCTCTGTTGGCACATATAAGTGCAGGGGGGTGGCAAGAGCCGAGGGGGATTGGGCACCCCTCAGAACACAACAAATTTGGGAGGGGGGACATTATGTCAACGGGGAGTGGGCTCCCCTGTCGGCATGCCCCCTTCCAGTTCAACTTTTTAATTTTTTTATTTTATTGAAATGTTTCACCGGGATGGTACACTGAACGGTGGGTGGTGGCTTTCTGTCAGTTTTCTGGGGACTGTGAGAGGCCGATGGAGAAGCCGTTGCCATGGGGACACCAATCAGCTGTTTTGGTAACTTCTAATGTAACCAAACAACTGATTACATGGTGACATGGCCCAAATTTCCTGACGCATTTAGGCATTCTCCCTAACTGCTGAAAGCAATGTGTTTCTTGCACATCCATGCAAGCAACACAAAAAAGGAAAAGGCTCCCTCTGGTGGACAGGACACAATCTGGCATCCTCTACCCAGGCTGCATAAGGTAGCCATCTTCTGTACTGGCTTGTAATCAAAATGCCTCTAACTGAAATCTGACCATTAATAGGTGCCGTTTGTGGTAAGGTCAGATTACTCTGCCTAGCCAACTCTATTTCTAACAGTCTCCTGTAAATCATATTTGTTACTAATCCCTTTGCATTGAATAGCATGTCCATGCATTTTCCAGGTATCCCATATATCTTGTAATCTAAAGCTTATGTATAACAGTAAGTCAGTAAACGATCTGACTTTCAATACAGCAAAACTATTTACACTATGAATGACATTGATTAGAAGAACCTTGTCATTACTAAGAACAGTGACTTCCCTAAGTGGGGAGGTATATAAGTTCCTCCCTGTACCCTCATGAAGAACCCCATGTAGTTGTTGAGCTCTTCCTGAAGATGGAGGTAGTCCCAGATCATAGCTGACTGGAGGCCTTCAGGATACCCAATAAGTGTATCCAAAAAAGTAAGGGCATACCAAAATAATAAAAAAAAAACATATTTAGGAAAGGATAGCATTCCCCGGAGTAGGCTCCACATCCTGCCCCATCCCCCCCCCCAATACCATTATTTCATAGTTGCCATGTGGGCTAAGAAAGAAAAAGCCATGTTAGAGTGGGGAACAGATGGCAGGGAGGCCCCAAAGAAATAGTCCTGCTCAGTTGCCAGAATAGTCCCAGATTATAAAGCCTAAAATACAAAAAGAATATTTAGTAAGTCTCTGGAATTATTAGTCCCTTTAAAGAGCAAGGACAAATAACATTTTTTTCCCCTGAGGTCTGGCACAGTTTTTCATCTCCTTAACAACAATGCTGTAGGCTTGATAGGTCTTATTTAAAAGCTAAATGGAAGGGGGGGAGGTGGCCTTGGTCTCCTCCCCATACAGCCAACAAGGGGCTTAATGCAGGCCCAAAAATTAGAGGGACCACTTTTAGCCTAGAGTCAAGCCTCCAAAGAAGGGATCCAGGGGAAAAAGAGGAAAACTCTTACTGAGAGTACCCCCACTACCCTAAGCACCCACCTGGAATATGACATGAGATGTCCAAAAGGTAACAAGCGTCTCTTCCCCTCAGGTCGCTGCAGTAAGGTCATTTCTGCAGTACGCAGGCAGGGCTTTCTGCTCTTCTCTGATGTTGTTCTGTTGCCTCTTCTGTTTGTTTTGGTTAGGTTGCCAACGTGAGGGCCTCGTGGAGGGATCCCGCTGTTCCTGCGGTCTGTCTGGAAATTTCAGTCCCATTTTAGAAAGTTCCACATTGGCTTCCAATGATGTGCAAACTCCCTCTTTTCCTCAGGCAGATGTACCATGAGCCAGGCAGGGTACAGGGTAAAGAATTTATGGCCAGCTCCTTTTAATACAGGCAGTAATGGGAGGTATGCTTTTCTGAGGCGCATTGTTTTAGGGGCATGATTGTGATCAATGTAAAAACGTTTCTGCCCATAGATTATTTTTTGCTTATGCCATGTTGTAAGGATAACATTTTCTTTGGTGGCATAGTTATTGAAACATGCAATGATAGACCTCGGGGGTACATTTGGATTAGCTGATTTAGGCACTAACGCTCTATGGACCCTTTCAAGTTGTAGGTCTAAGTCCTTAGATAGCTTCAGTGCAGTATGCAGCAAAGCGTCCACTAATTCCTTAATATTGCCCCCCCGATCCTTCCAAAATGCTGTAAATCCACATATTTTTTCTCCTCTCATGGTTCTCTGAGTCCTCCTGCCATGCTTCCATTTTCTCACATTGTTCTCTCAACATTTGTACCTCTGACTCGATATCATCTACCCAATTTTCTGTTGCTGTACCCTGCCTTTCTAAATCATCGGCTCTCTGTTCAAGTTGCATCACATCCTTATGCAGTTCGCCATATAAATCCTTAATTTCAGCCTGAAAAGAGATCAGTCCTTGATATAGGGTATCTTGTTTAATTTTTTTAGCCTTTGCCTTGCTGCCCTTCAATAAGGATTTGGTTAAAGCTTGGAGTGGTGTTTCAGCCGTTATGCCTTTGTCGACACTGTAGTTTGAGGCCTCTGAGTCGCAGCCATCCCCCATCTCAGTCATCCGTTTTGCCCACTGCAAAATGCTGCCATTCTGTTCTGTAAGTACCTCCTTGCTACCATTTAACACACTGATTTTGGCAGAAAAATAATTTTTATCAGACCAGATGAAGGTATTCTTTGTTTGAGGTGAGTGAGAGTGAGTGAATTATGTAACCATCACCAGAGGAGGCGAACTGGAAGTTGTAGATTAGTATCCTTTTCATTACATTCGGGCCGCATTTAAATTCTCTGCCCACCGGAAGCAGATTTGTGGTGAGAACGCACATTTACTGGGAGCACTGTGCCCGACATGCACATTTTAACATCCTTATCCCAACAACCACGTAATCCAGTGCATGAAGTTATTTTAAGGTGCTTCAGGTATTTGTAACAAAAAAATGAGCACTTGTTCAGCTGCAAAATAGTGTTGAAATCTGGTGCCAAAATCCCACGCATCTCTCACCATTAAGAGATCATTGAGCACCCGAACCAGAACAGTTTTGGTACTATGCCTCTTACAAAAACTGGATTGGGGAGATTCATAACTGTCGTGGATGGTCAAATGGTTCTCCAGTTGCAGAGCTATAACCTCCTCAATCACCTTCCCAACAAAAGGAAGGTTAGAGATCGGTCTGTAGTTCGCAAGGCAGCCTGAGTCTAGAGCACTTTTTCAGTAGAGGTGTCACCACCACCTCCTTCAGCGAGCTGGGAAACTCACCAGACTCAAGAGAGCACCAAACTATCCTTGCAAGGACCGGGCCAATGATGTCACAGCAAGTCATAATCAGGGAGGTTGAGCCCGGTTCCAAACTCATGCACATTGGGTACATACCCTGGGCAATCCTCCCAACATCCCAGAATTCCAGCCAGTTGAAGGAGCTCCAGACAAAATGAGGAGGAGTGACCATACATCTACCACTAACAGCTCCTATAGAGTGTGCTGGTTGGATCTCCGCCCTGATGCTACCCACTTTATCCTGGAGGAACCGAGTGAGTTCATCACACTCAATCTGTGAAAATTCTTTTTGAGACTGAAAACAGGATGATTTGCACAGCCTCTCCACAGTTCAAAAGATCTGAGCCAGTCAGTTCTGAGCAGCAGCAATCTCCCTGGACAGGAACTCTGCCTTTTTACGGGTGATTGCTGATTGATAGACTTGATAATGTTCCATCAATCTAAGGTGGTTAGTTTCCAGGGTGGTTTTCCACCAGCAACACTCTAACCTTCGTCCAAGTCGCAGCAACTCCCTCAAGGTCCCATCAAACCATAGGGACCGAGTGCAAAGGGAGAGAGGATGAACTCGGGAAGGAGTGACAGAGTCTAGGGCCATAGTAGTGACCTTATTATAGGCTTGAACCAGGCCCTTGGACTCCCACTTGCCTCCTGAATTACCGATAGGTCAAATGCCACCACTGGGCCATCAGGGCTCATGTCCCGTAAAGGGTGGTATCTGACCGTCTCCACAGGGGCCAGCCTATGCAGTGGGGCACAGAAACTGAACCCTGCAGTGTGATGATCAGACCAAGTAAGAGATCTCGATTCCCCAGGAGGAAGACCAAGTCAAGGGAGTGACCATACTTATGGGTAGCAGTGGTAACCGGCTGTGTAAAGTCCAGTGATGGCATCAACTGGAGGAAGTCCTGTCCAAATCGCAAGAGCTCATCATCGACCCAGGCACTAAAGTCACCCAGGACCATCAACCTGGATGACTCAAATGCCATGTCAACCATGAAGTCCGCTACTTCCTGAAGGAATGGCTTCTCATCCCCAGGTGGATGGTAGATGAGAGCTTTCCTACCACCTACATCTGCTACCACAGTACGCTCAAATGAGTTTCAACCACAGTTACCTTATTTCTCAAACAGCAGTCATCAGTTTCAGCAGCAAACTGTGTCTTTGATCGGAAGGTGGATCTTTACAATGGGAGCAATTCATGTAAGTGAGGGTGTGTAGTCTAGGTGTTGTGGGGTGGTGAGTGCATAGTGGGAAATGTAGTGGGGGTGTGGGTGAGCATCACCCATTGCCTTTTTTTTAACAAATAATAAAAGACATTGAGGGACAGTTTTCTTATTTTCAGGATGCATAGCACCTGGGTGGGTGGGGGGTTACCACTAGACATGAAGACAATGGTAACCATAAATGAAAACAGCCTTCGGAGGGTGAGGGCACCACTGGACACCAGAGATCAACTTTACTTTTATAGGGTCAGGCTCAGGAGAGTGGGAGGGGGATGCCATTGGACACCAAGGATAGCAAAGCAAGCTACAAACAGGGAAATCGGAGTGTGTGGGGGTGCCACTAGACACCAGGAATACAGATAATATATGTACACGGATCGAGACAAGATCCAAGGGTGGGGGGGTACCACTGAACACCAGGGTAAATAAAGAAACATGACAGAAACAGGCAAAAAAAATCCTTTTTCATGACCAGAAATCCTCTACCCTATGGAACAAAAAAGGATTTACTGACACGAAAAAGTAATCTGGAAAAAACTAAGTCCCAAATCCTTTCTCATACCAAGGTATCCTTTTTTTGACCCTTTTCCATTCAAATGAAAAATGATCCCTTGGCCTGAAAAAGGATTTCGGACTTAAATTTATTCTAATTCCTTATTCATGCCAATAAATCCTTTTTTGTTGCCTTTTTTCAGTCTGCCAAAAAATGATCTCCTCTCATGAAAAATGATTTTGGACTTTTTTTCCTGAATATTTTTTGTGAGAAAGGATCCTATATCGTGAGTCATTTTTTGAACACACGAAAAAGGATCACATCGCACAAAAAAGGCCTTGGGATTTTTTTCCCACTAAGTCCTTTTTAGTGAGACATAATCATTTTTCATTTGAATGAAAAATTACTTACATCACATAATTTTAGCAAGTCATGAAAAAGGATTCAAAATAATAAAAACAAAATGTTCTGGGGACATTTTTCCAACAAACAAGTGAAGAATCCACCTAATGGAGTTCCAAGGGAGCAAGATACATTTTTTGGTATCTCTGCAAGATGTCATTTTGGGGAGTTTTTTTTTTTTCAAAACAAACAAAAAAAAAACATGCAAACAAGTCTGCAGAAAACAAAAAAGTGTAAAGAAAAAGGATTGGCCCTTCACAAAAAAGAATCCTTTTTTATGTGATCAAATTATTTTGTCATTCCTGGAAGCTATCCAAAAGACAGTACTAAGCATGCTTAGAACTCGAAAATTTAAAATTAAATAACTTCAGAACATTTAATAATTTTTCACCAAACCAGCAAAAGGCACTTATGTGGGGCAACCCCTTCCTACCTTGAAAATATCAGAGCCAAATTCCAAACTGTCTGGACGCAGTGTGATGACAAAAAAGTGATGATTGTTAATGTTCTTTCACTATGCACTGCTCAAAATCAGCAGATCCAACCAGAAAGAAACTATAATCATCAAGAGATCTTCCATACAACACCATGCATGCAAATGTTTGTGCAGATCCGTTGAATAGTTGCAAAGATATTAAAGTGCAAAATGTGAGGTATAATCTAGAAACCACAGCTCAACCCTAACTATAGTGGTGCAATGGCACTAGTGGTGGGCTAAGTGGGCTCAATCCGCTCTGTGAAGTAATTCGCAGAGCAAAGGCGGATTCATGAAGTGATACACAACGTGAAGTGGAGTACTTCATGTTATGGTGGGTAACACGAAGTCCATTGAAAACAATGACTTCATGTTATTCCACCTTCCCAGACCACTAATCCACCAAATATTAAGGCAAAGTGCATTGAGAACAATGAACTTCACCTCACTTTGCCTTGTTTTTGAGCTCCGAAGGTGAATTTTCAAGTGATTCATGGGATTTCAGGTCACATGGGCTCTATACTGATCTGCACAGCCTCAGTTCAGGGTAGTATGTGTAGGAAGGAGTAGTGCTCTTAGAGCTGTCTGCAATTGAAACCTTCTAAAAGCTGTTAAAAAAGTGTTGTTGCATTTTTTGGGGGGCTCAAACTTTAGTTCATCGATTGTAGGAAACACTCCTGTGCTCATATCATTGAGCATTTTTGTTTTTGTGTGGATTTTGAATGTTAATGTAGAACACTGAGTATGTGTAGTGAAAGACAGTGAAAGTGTGCTTTGGGGGAGGGGTGTATCTGTGGTGTAGGTAGATTTAAGTTGGAAAAATAGCGATTTCTTTGTTTTTTGGTTATATTTTTGTTATATAATTCAATTTTCAATTCAATTTCAATTTTATTGGTTCGGAAGATACCTTTCAGCCCAAGCTCTTTCACAAAGGTTCCACGTCAGTGACAAGACAAAGTACAAAGAGGTAAACAAGAGAGGAGCATGCATAAAACTTCACCCTGTTAAACATAAGCACAGATAACATTGTGAGATACAAGATAAAATGGTGGGAACATGTGTACAGTTATGGAGGTAGAGAATAGTGCAGCCCCTAGGAGCCTTGTCAACAAGTATGAGGGAGGGGGAATGGTCAGGGAGGTAGGAAAGCAAAAGGTTGTTGTTAAGTGTAGGCTGTGTAGGGGGCAGAAGATGAGGAGGGCAAGTGCTGCATCAGACATAGTATGTCAGAGGATTGAAGATCCCCGAGATTAGTTGCAGGAGCATTTAGAGATTGTACTTAGGTGTAGTTTGAGGTCCATTTTGAATTTGGCTAGACAAGTGGTGACCAGGAGGTACTCGGGTAATTCATTCAGCCACAGGGGAGCGTGGTAAGCAAATGCCCATTGCCCGACTGAGGTGTGGCGAAAGGGGATGGACAGGGCCCCTGTAGTTCTTCCCCTAGTGGCCTGTGGTGTGTTTGCAGCCACTATCAGATTGCCAACGCAGGGTGGAATTTTCCCCAAAAATGCTTTTTTCCCTAGGGTACATGTCTGATGAGCTATCCTGTTTTTAAGGGATAGCCAATTTGTGAGTTCATACAGTGTACAGGTGTGCGTATCATGCTGTAAGTCAAGGGCTAGCCTACAGGCCTTGTTTAGAGCCATCTGTATCCGTTTCAATGCAGTGTCAGTTGCGGCCCCATATGTCACTATCCCATAGTCAATATGTGACAATATGGAGCTGTGTACTGCAAGGCGGAGGGCCTCGGGCGATGGGTATTTCCTATGCCTGTAAAGGGCACCTATCTTTATGTTGACTGTCTTGACCAGGGTGTCAATATGTTGAGCAAAAGTTAGTGTTTCATCCAGTGAGATCCCCAGATACTTGAACGTGCAGACTTATCCCAGTGGCTGTCCGCAGGAGTTTGAAATGATGAGGGGATTTAGTTTGCTTTTTTTGTGTGATCTGGAAATAAGCATGGCCTTGGTCTTTTTATAATTCAGTAACAGCTTATGGCTGCAGAACCATGTCTCTGATGAGGAGAAGGATGCCTGAAGCTTGGATTGCAGACTAGTGAGGGATGTGCTACTTCCCAGGAATACCGCATCATCAGCGTAGAGGATCAGTTTGGTATTGCAGGCAGTGGGGAGGTCATTTAGGAAGATACTGAAGAGTAGGAGCCCAAGGTTAGATCCTTGGGGCACCCCCAAAGATACCTCTCTAGTGCTCAAAACTGTATGTCCAGTTTTGACACATTGAGTTTTGCTTGTAAGTTAGTCTTGGAACCAACATTGTGCATAGGTCGCCACACCCAAGTTTGCCATTTTGGTCAGTAACAGGCAGTGACTGACTGTGTCAAAGGCTTTGGTGAGGTCTATGAAGATAAACCCCATCAGTTTGCCTTCATTCAGGGCCTTGTGTGCATAGTTCATAAAGTCCAGCAGGGCAGTGGTTGTGCTGTGGCCTTGTCTGAAACCATGTTGATTAGGGCAGAGTAGGTTATATTTGTTGAGGTAGTCAATGAGCTGACCAGCCACAATTTTTTCCAGTGCTTTGGACAGTGGAGAGAGTATTGAGATGGGCCTATAGTTGGCCACCAAGGATTAGTCACCTCCCTTATGCACAGGTGTGACTAAGGCCTGCTTCTAGACCTCCGGGAATTGAGCAAGAGTCAGTGATTTGTTGAACAGCTTGGTGATGGGCACTATGAGGACATCCAGGGAGCGGGATAGCAGTTTCATGTCGATCCCATCGCTACCCTGTCTTGTCTTGCCCTGTACTTTCCTGACCTTAGCTAGTGTTTCCTTCACAGTTACCCTTTTAAGGTAGAAGGGAGGGTAGGAGTGTTCGAAGGGTCCATTGTTGGACTGGCTCTGCTCAGAGTGGAGGTATGCTGATGGTAGAACTGCTGTGAGGTCAGTGAAGGCCTTGTTGAAGGCCTCCCCAATAGCTAGGAGGTCTGTGATGTGATTGCTACTGATATCAAGTAACCGGGGATGCATCTTGTCCTCCTTGCCCAGGATGCTCTTGATGCTAACCCAGAACCTTTTGCCATCACCCCAGGTGTTAGCAAGTTGTGCTTTGTGGTGATTGGCTTTGGCGAGCCGGTTTAGTTTAGTACAGCGATTCCTGGCCGCCCTGTAACACTGGTAGTCGTGCCTGTCTCCAGTGTTTCTTGCTTTCTCCCATAGTGAATCCCTATCATTCATCAGGGACAGTAATTCTCCATTTACCCACCCATTAGCCTGCCCTTTAATTTTCCTCTTTGTGAGGGGTGCATAGGTATCACAGATGCTATTAAAGCCATTTGTGAAGTAGCTGAGTGCCTGATTTAGGGAGGGTGCCTGACTGATTAGGGTCCAGTCATAAAGGGTGAGTGCCGATTTGAGGGCTCCAAGCATTCCCTGTCTCAGGACCCTGCTAGTTATGAGTTTGGGTGGGCTTTTGGTGAATTTGTTAGACCACAGCAGTGTAATAGGGGAGTGATCACTTAGCGTGTCAGGTAGCACCTTGACCTCAGAGATTCAAGATGGTGATCTTGCAAGTACCCAATCAAGAAGGGTGCTGCTACCAGTCTTATAATTCTGTCTGGTAGGGTGGGTGACTAGTTGAGACATTGGCGGAGGCAATCATGTCCTTAACTGGTGCAGACTCCTTCCCATTCCAGTTTATATTGAAATCTCCGGTAACCATGAGCTCCATTCCATGAGGGAGGGTGCCTATGATTTCCATCACTTCAGTTAACCCTGGAGTGGCTCCCTTTGGGGGTAGATATACTGAGGCAAGGATTAGGAATTTGCCATTAGGTCCAATCTGAGCTTTAAGTATTAATATTGCATGGTCTTCAGCCACCCTGGTTTCAGGGAGAACAGTACACCGTAGAAAGTCCTTAGCACAGATAATGCATCCCCCCCTTTCTTTCTTATTCTGTCTATTCTGTAGGTTTGGTAGCCCGATAGGGCAATTTCGCTGTCTTTGATTCTACCAGTCAGCCAGGTTTCTGTTAGGCAGAGTACATCTGGAGTATGGAGGGCCAGGCATGCCTGCAGCTGCACAAACTTTGCAGTTAGGCTGCAGATGTTTAGGTAGGCAATTTTTAGCCCCTGGGTCTTACGCGTACCAGCACCCATTGTAGTGACTGGTCCTGGGTTTGGGTGTATGTTGCCGGAGAGTAGCAGAAGCATAAGGATGATCTTCCTAGCTGAGAGGTTTAGGCTGAGGTTAGACCTAACCTTCCATCATCTGTGCTTCAGACAGTTGGACACTGGCTTGATCTTGTGGGTAAGGCTAACCGTTATAACCCCAGTGTTAGGTTTGCTCATCAGTCTTCCCAAATGTGGGGGACTGGGACATACAGGACTCAGCACCCAACTGGCTGTGGTGGGTTCTGATGATATCATGGCTGCCCAGTCTGTACTCAGGAGTGAATCAAGTGGAGGCAAATGTGGCCCTGCTGGACACCTGTCACCAGCTACACAAATCCAGGAATCGATGAGCAGTGTTACCCAGCACCCTCTGAGGAGTTGCATGTTTATTCAGGTTGAACACTGATACCAGAGGCTGGTGGGTGGCAGAAACAAACAGGCCGGGTATGAGCTTAGCTGCATAGGAAGCTATGGCCAGTGGTGCTAGCTGTTATGTTATTTGGTGGCTTTAAGCCTTTGAGGGTGATGGGCACATTGAGGCAGATAAACTTGTCATACTGCTTTATGGGGCTGAGGCAGCTAGGTCTAGCGGGCGTTGTACGAGCTGAGACAGGGCGTGGCTTCTGCCTATTTAATAGAGGCTGGGGTCGGGGCGGGAGAGGTGGGAAGAAAATACAGTCCCAGTAGTACCATCCCAGTGTCCTGAAGCGAGCAGAGCACCTGGCATAGCCTTGGCTTGTGACTCGCACCAATGGGGGAGCGAGCACTGCTCGTGGCAGCCAATCGCAGAACAAGCGCCAAAAAAAATTGAACCCAGCAATGCAGGGACTGAGGGCGGCCATACCTTGCAGTGGTAGAATGGACAGCTGGTTGCTGGGGATTGCTGTTGCTTGCTTCACCTTTTTTCGTGGGCTGTCTAAGCCCTTGGAAGTGCAGGGAGAGCCCCGCAGCCTAAGGGGAGGAAAGGAGAGAAGAATAAGTCTTGTTTAACAGTTCAGCAAATTGGTGGGAGGGGAGTAATTCCAGATTAGACAAAGAGGTGAGAGGAGTGCTTTCAGTGATCCGTGCCAGTGGTCTGGGGGGGGGGAGGGCAATTTGGGCAGAGATTTGCAAAATGAGGATTGGTCCCCTCTCAGAGTGCCTTTGGCCACCAGGGCTGCACAAGCCTCTGAATCAAGTATAGTCCTGAACTCCAAAATTAACTGTTTGTATCCCTAAAAGAATATCGCAGGTCAAGATACACTAAACAGGGAGATTTGTGCTGATAACCTGGACAGGTGGCCCTAGATATTTGAGTACAGTTTCAGTCACCATACAATTCTTTACAGGTAATACACTGAACAGGACTGTATTAAAATTCAGCATGCAGGTAGAAATTGTGCCTCTTTAGACCAAGTTCAGATCCCCACACAACCCTTTCTTTTAAAATTCCCTGATAACCTCTGTGCTTCTGTATTGGTCTCCTAGTGCAGAATTAAACAGTGGATAGTATCTACAGTCTGCTCTGGCTAGCAAAGATGGAAAACCTGGGAATTTCCCTGTACTAACATCAAATTACACTCAATCAGTGCAATCAGTCCCATAGGAAAATACAGTCCCAGTAATACCAGCGCAATGTCCTGAAGTGAGCAGAGTGCCTGGCACAGCCTTGGCTTGTGACTTGCACCAATGGGGGAGCGAGTGCTGCTCACAGCAGCCAATCGCAGAAGAAGCGCCAAAAAAAATCGAACCCAGCAATGCAGGGACTGAGGGCGGCCATACCTTGCAGAGGTAGAACGGGCAGCTGGCTGCTGGGGATGGCTGTCGCTTGCTTCACCTTTTTTCATGGGCTGTCCGAGCCCTCAGAAGTGTCAGGAGAGCCCCACAGACTTGCAGCGGTAGAATGGACAGCTGGCTGCTGGGGATGGCTGTCGCTTGCTTCACCTTTTTACGTGGGCTGTCCGAGCCCTCGGAAGTGCCGGGAAAGCCCCGCAGCCTTGCAGCAGTAGAATGGGCAGCTGGCTACTGGGGATGGCTGTCACTTGCTTCACCTTTTTTTGTGGGCTGTCCGAGCCCTCGGAAGCGCCGGGAGAGCCCTGCAGCCTTGCAGCAGTAGAATGGGCAGCTGGCTACTGGGGATGGCTGTCACTTGCTTCACCTTTTTTTGTGGGCTGTCCAAGCCCTCGGAAGCACCGGGAGAGCCCTGCAGCCTTGCAGCAGTAGAATGGGCAGCTGGCTGCTGGGGATGGCTGTCGCTTGCTTCACCTTTTTTCGTGGGCTGTCCGAGACCTTGGAAGTGCTGGGAGACCCCCACAGCCTAACTGATTGTGATAATGTACACACAGTAATATTGTCCGTAATTGTTGAAATTGTCTTGCTGATTGTGTGTTGTGTGGATCTGGTGCAGCAGTTCATAATTTCAGGTTGTTTACATAACGATACATGGCACATTACTGAACTTTTCAATTTGCTACGCCTTACTCGTTCAGCATTGTAGGCAATCTGTTCTGTGTTTCAGTGTGTGTGCGGTGTTGCATGACATCAAATAAAACACCTTTTATTGTGCCACGGACTAGTGTAATTGCAGGCACAGTAGTGTGAACCTGCTATCCACCGCAGCAGCTGCCTGATTTTGTACTGCGATCGTGGTATCTGTTCTTTGTTTTGCTGTTTGTACTGCCCTAAAAATCTGCAGTCAGTGCCCCCCCCACACTGGCAAAAGGAATTTTTTACCAGATTGAATTGTTTTTGTGACCTCATGAGCACCACTGGTTACTAAAGTTGTTTTCATTGCGTGACAGACTAGTCTCTTATCTGTTGCTGAAGCTACAGTTGTTTTTTTGGCTTCACATCCAACGTCCCCCCAATAAGAAAGTGAATGTATCAAAATCTAAATTTGGTTATAATATTGTAGTTGATCCCTTAAAATGCCCACAAAAAGACATGCAAGCAAAGCTGTTTCTCGACATGGCAATGCTGGGAGTAAGATAGTCTGTGGGCGTGGTGGTACACAGACGCTGAAGTGCATTGCTAATGTGAGGAAAGGTATTTCTCCTGCAATGTTTTTTACAGCCCAATCAGTAGCTTCACTCATAGTTGGAGGAGATGATGTTTTCCCAGCCGGTGGTGTTAGTGTTACTGGTGTTAGTGGTGGTGGTGGTAGTATTAGTACTGGTGCGTCAAGTTTGAATTCTGACCAGTGTACCATAGCAAAAAATATTGAGTGTGAAGCAGTGCAAGTGAGTGGCAGCATAAATGATGTCATACTTCCCAGTAACATCCCAGTAACTGAACCTGAGGATTCTGATAATCATGTCAACGATAGCATACAATGTGATATTCCATCCACCGTGGCAATTAATGTCACGCATTTTCCATGCAGCGATTCACAGTGTGGTGAAAAAATATCAGGTGATGGTGGTGTAGATGCTGATGATGAATGTGATGATGACGATGATGTTGCTGTTGTTGCAACATGCAGTCCACATGCTAGCATCCAAGCAGAAGATGTGGATGTGTGTGATGTTGATGACTATGATTATGATGTAATTGACCCCAGCTGGGAACTGGAGAAAAAGAAATTCAAAGTGGCTGTGTCTGAGTCTGTTTGCAGGAATCCCTCCCCCCCCATAAAAACTTGTGATTTACTGGTTTTAGTTGATGATGATGACCCAGTAATAAATATGATAGGTAGTCGTGGTGGTCAGTTGCAGTCCAGGTGTGCAGTGCCCGAATCATCACGTCCCCCCCACTTCAGTGCTTAAAATAATGGACTTAAATAAGCCACCTCATGGACAAGTTAAAAGCAGAGCATTACAATCCCTTGTTTGGAAATTTTTGTTTAAGATGCAAATGATGAGTAAGTGGCAATCTACCAGGTTTGCCATGTGTGTATGAGTCAAGGTAAAAAGGGAAGCCATCTGGGCACAGGAGGACAGCATACACATCTAAAGAAAAGGCACTTGGCACTGTGGACCCAGCACAGGCTGGCAGCCAATACCAAAGTGGGGCAATCACTCTCATCACCGACAACCATAGTGAGCATGTTCTCCCAGACTCCCTAGCCAACTACAGACCCATCTCGAACCTCCCCTTTGTGGGGAAGGTTATTGAGAAAGTGGTAGCAGCCCAGTTGGACAATCACTTATCCATCCATAACATCTATGATCCTCTTCAATCAGGTTTTCGAAAGAGACATAGCACTGAGACTGCACTGGTTCGGGTGCTCAATGATCTCCTGATGGCGGGAGACCAGAAAAAATGGTCCATTTTGGTCCTTTTGGATTTGTCAGCAGCATTTGACACTGTAGACCATGGGGTGCTGCTCGAGAGCCTGAGATCCATCTGTGGGCTGTCGGGTTTGGTACACAGATGGTTTTCCTCTTTCCTCACAGGTAGAACTCAAAGGGTTGTATCGGGGATATTTTCCTCTGATCCTACCACTCTGTCCTGTGGGGTGCCTCAGGGCTCTGTGCTGACCCCCATGTTGTTTGCGGTGTACATGCTTCCCCTCGGAGACATTGTAAGACGATATGGGCTGGAGTTTCATTGTTATGCCGATGATACCCAGCTCTATCTGTCTTTTGTACCTGACCAGAATAGAGCACTTTCAGTGTTTAACAACTGTCTCAGTGAGATCCAGGGTTGGATGAGGTCCAACTGGTTGAAGTTGAACTCTGGGAGGATGGAGGTGATGGTCGTGGATCCTGGCCGCCGGAGTGAGGGACCGGGGGCAAAACCTCAGGTTTATACCTGGGGGATGTGGAGCTCCCTGTCTCTGAACGGGTGTGAGATCTGGGGGTGATCCTTGACAATCAGTTGACATTGCATGCTCAAGTGTCAGCAGTTGTTAAGGTATGCTTTTACCATCTTAGGAACATCGCTAGAATCAAGCATCTTGTTCCATCTGGTGACCTGCCTACTTTGATCCACGCCTTTGTGTCCTCCCCGCTTGGACTACTGCAACTCCCTCTAGTTTGGGCTTCCTGGGGTTAATATCCACCGCTTGCAGCTAGTGCAGAACTCAGCAGCCCGGTTATTAATGGGGACCTCACGTTTCTCCCATATTACACCGGTGCTGCGGGATCTGCACTGGCTGCCGGTTCAGTGGCGGATCACCTTTAAAGTCGGTTTACTGACATATAAAGCCCTACACGGTTTGGGCCCTGATTACCTGAAAGATCTTCTGGTGCCTTACCTTCTGATGTGAGCGCTCCGCTCAGCCAACGAGGGGTTGCTGGAGATTCCGAGAGTAGTTTTAAAATCTTCTGGCGCCCGCACTTTTAGTTTTGTGGCGCCGACTCTCTGGAATTCTCTACCTCGTGGGATTAGAGAGTGCACGATGGTGGAGGGTTTTAAAAAAGGCCTAAAATCCTTTTTACGGACAAAGGCATTTGGTGATGATACAGGTTTTAATTAATGTTGTATATTTTAGCTTGGTTTTTAACCTGTTTTTATGATGTTATTTTGTAATGTGCCTTGATTTCTGAAAGGCGCAAAAGAAATAAAGTTTATTATTATTATTATTATTATTATATCCCCTTCCATGACTGTTAAGTCCAGTAGTAAATTAAACGTGTGGAGTACTGAGGTAATAAGAGCAGAGGATTACTACAGGCATGATGAGGTGGAGGACCATAATGACTTTAAAATGTTGTCCAGTGCTGGTGAGAGTAGCAGTTTTTGTGGTGGTGGCGGCGGTGGTGAATCCAGTATGTCTAGTGCAAGTGGTACATCAACCCCGGTTGGCAAATCTGGCAAAATAACTGCATTTCTGGGTTTGTCATAATCACCTGTGCAACTGTCTTCATCAAATGTCCACACTCCACCCCCTGCCAATGCCATTCATCACAGAGCACAACCATTTGTGATCATACCCCATGTAAAACATTTAAGTCAGCCCACGTTAGAGTGTTTTTACACATAAGCTGAAGTACCCCCCCCAATCATACAGTGTCATGTGAACTTAATGCTGCTGTAGCTGAAATGCTGGCAATTTATCTTTTGCCCTTCTCCTTTGTGGAGAATTCTGGGTTCTGGTGGTTTGCTGCACCTGCCTGTCCAGAATGGAAAGTCCCATCCAGGACATACTTTTCTACCCATGCTGTCCCCAAGTTGTTCCGCACTGTGTCCGACTCAGTAAGACATGCCCTTCAACATTTCTCCTCTCCATTCATCCATTTAAGTATAGATATGTGGACAAGTGGCAAAACACTGGGGAGTTCATATTTGTGTATAACTGCTCACTGGGCGCAGATGCAGGGGGTTGTTTGTGATGTTGGTAGTGTGAATAATCAGTGCAGTAAGGTGGATTGTCATGATAGCAATCTTCCAGGAATTCAACAGCATGCAACGATTGCTATGCACAATGTGACCTGTTCACACACTGGTGAGAACATATTGGATGTGGAACTGACTGAAATTGACATATGACTAAACCCTCTGTCCCTGAGAGCTGGGATCATAGCAAGTGACAATGGGTCAAATGTGGTGAAATGCATCACGAATGGTGTTTTTTTTTCATGTTCCATGCTTGGCCCACTGTTTAAATCTTGTGGTGCAGTAGTTTCTACAGCACCTTGATGTAAAGGAAATGCTGACCATTGCATGACGTATCTGCTCTCACTTTTCAAGATCTGGAAAGGCCCGTGACCAACTGCGGCAGTTGCAGATACAAAACAGCCTGCCTCAGCACAGCTTGAAGCTGGAAGTTGTCACCTAATGGAACTCCACTTTATACATGGCAGAGAGATTGTATGAACAATACAAAGCCATCTCAGAATATCTTGTGATGCACACTAGCCGTGACAGTTCTGGGGCCTCCATGTCTATGATGACTGAACAGTGGCACCTCATAAACTCTGTAATAACAATTTTGCAGCCTTTTGAACATGCCACACAGGCAGTGAGTGGTGAGTCTGCTTCCATTAGCCAATCAATTCCACTGCTGCGGGTGCTGAAGCAAATATTGGTGAATGTAGAGCATGGCCTTGATGTTGCCGGAGATGGTGGTAGCAGTATGTTGCTGCAACATGTGCTGACAGTATTTAACCAGAATCATCACGTTGTCAGCATTCAGCGTAATGACTACTTTGCCATAACAACAATGCTGGACCCACGATACAAAGGTGGAATTGCATCAGTACTGGAGGGAGGGCCTGAACAGGAAAAAATATCAGTGGTCAACTGGTGCGCTTGGTTGTTGGGGCACAGAAGTCATGTGCCAAGGACAGCAAACTTCAGCAGCATAATCTGGCTGAAGGTGTACCTGTAGGACTGTCAAGCATATCCTGCAAGGGGAAGGGGACAGCAGTTCCAGGTGGTCTGTCATCCAAAGTGGCTGGCCTCGACCCGCTTTGGGAGGCTTTGTCCCAAGTGGGGATTTGTGAAATAAATGATTCCAGAGAACAGGATGATGCATCAACAATTGGACTTAGTGTGGCTCAGAGAATGATTGAGCCATATTTGCCTGAAAACAGGCATTTGACAATAACTGAAGATCCTCTTTTGTACTGGAGTGGAAAGGTCAGTGAATGGCCAGAGCTGACTGCAGTGGCACTGAAGTACCTCACATGCCCACCCTCCAGTGTAAATGTTGAGAGGGTATTCATCTCAGCAGGTGCAACAGTCAGGGATTGTCAGACAAATCTGTCTCCCGCAAATGTTAGTTTGCTAACATTCATTAAAATTAATGAGAGGCACATACTAGCACAGACTGCAACCTTGGTATTTGTACCCCGGCCTAGTCATGGTGGTTTTGGTGGTGATGTGGAAATGGACCATCCTGGTGGCACTGGCAGTGGCTGCCTGAAATGGCCCACCGCTGACATAGATGACGACACAATGGAGAAAGAATTTCTCTGTGGTCAGACTTCAGAAATTGATGACTGTGAGGGAAGCTTTCTTCATGAGGATGATGATGTGGTTAATGTTGGCAGGTTTTAACTGAAGTTGTTAAAAGGCGGTGTGCCACCCCGGACCACCAACACCACCACCGGGACTGATGTTAGCCACTTCCACCACTGAGCATGAGTCTGTCTGACCCCTGGACCACCACCATCAGGACTGATGTTAGCCACTGCCACCACTGAGCATGAGTCTGTCTGAACCCCAAGACCACCACCACCGGGACTGATGTTAGCCACTGCCACCACTGAGCATGAGTCTGTCTGACCCCAAGACCACCACCACCAGGACTGATGTTAGCCACTGCCACCACTGACCATGAGTCTGTCCGGACTACCATATCCATCAGCCACAGACACAAAGCTTGTTAATATTTAAACCATAAAGTGAGTATGTGTACTCATGTTTGTTATGCTGTTTCACTTCCTTTAGTTACATGTTTTGTTTTCTGAAGCTTTTCAGAGCCTCAATGGTAAAACACATATGGTACACTTATTTTGTTTTTTTTAACAGATTAACAAAAAAAGCCTCCATTGCTAAAACTCGGTAGGAATGGTACTGCAACTGTACTGTACAGAGAGGAACCTATGGAATATCCATGTGAAATCCATTCTGGTAAGTATGAAGATTTTATTTCATCCGTTTCTTTGTTTAGGAAAGACTGCAGCAAATATTGCACACAGGTTGTGTTAGTTGACAAGATGTTGGTTTGAAATGTAACTTGACTTGAGACTGAGAACCAGGGAGGGACAAATAACAATTAAGTTGTATGAAGTCATTCATTTCTTTTTTTAGGAAACTTCCATATGCTTTGTTGTTCTGTCAAAGTGGCCTTATCCACAAAAGTTCTTCAACATCATCAGGCATCCCCTTCCCCCGGGATTGGGCAGACATGCGACATGCAGAAGTCGTTTCATTAGATGACCATGAACATCATTAACAACCGGACTCCAGAAGGATGCAGATGAAATCTGTGAAGAAGTAACAAAATAAGAAACCATTACAGACAAACCTGCAAATATGATTCCCCCCCACCCCTCAAAAAAAAAATACTTACCTTCATGTGCTTGAGAGTTATCCGTTTCCAATTTCAATGCAAAAAAATTATAATTGAGCACAGGAATGTGCACACCAACAGTTTCAGTGACCTGTGATACAGACAATACCATGAGTACATGTCCATGTCAACCCCCCTCCTCACCTACAAAATACACAAACATATATCTATATATACAGTATATCTACTCACCAAGGCTACTATTAGTGTATAGCCAAAGGGCACCCTTCCATCCACTTGAGATGATCACATTGCATTTGCTCGAATCACCTCTCAGAACACATTGGACCAGTAACAGGATGCTCACGGTCATCGTTTTATTTTGGGGGACTTTGTATGTGTTGAAACAGTCTCATTTCACTGTGTTACCACTTGTCGATTTTTTGCACACAAAGAGGATGCATTTTGGGCCTGCAGAAAAAAATCTGGGGACTCTGTGCCACCAATGCGTGCATGACTGAGTGCGCCATTAATTCTGGGGAACTTTGTATGTGCTGAAACATAGAAACATAGACTTTGACGGCAGATAAGAACCACTTGGCCCACGCAGTCTGCCCATTTCCTACCTATTGGATAAGCTGCAGATTCTAGTTAACCAACAGCCTACTTCCTGCAACCCCACTATAATTGCCTTATGTCTGTCCCAAGCATGTTTGAATTCCCCACTGTTTTAGACCCCAACCTCTCCAGGAAGGCGTTCCACGTGTCCACCACTCTCTCCATGAAAAGAATTTCCTCACATTACCCTGAGCGTCCCCCTCTAACTTTAAATTGTGCCTCCTTGTTCTTACACGTCTCTTTTTCTGAAAGATGCTACCCTCCTGGACTTTGTTGATTCCCTTGAGGTACTTAAAAGTTTCTATCATATCCCCCCTGTCCCTCCTTTCATCAAGGGTATATATATTAAACTCTCTCAGTCTCTCTTCATATGGTTTCTGATGTAGACCCTGCACCATTTCAGTTGCCCTCCTCTGGACTGCTTCCATCCTGTCTATGTCCTTGCATAGATGAGGTCTCCAAAACTGCAAGCAGTACTCCAGATGGGGTCTCACCAACTGTCTGTACAGAGGGATAACCACTTCCATTTTTCTATTTGTGATGCCGCTTCCTATGCATCCCAGTATCCCCCTGGCTCTCCTTACTGACTTCTCACTTGCTTACCCACCTTTAGGTCATCCAATATGACTACCCCCAAGTCCCTTTCCATTTTTGTTGTTGTTAGTACCTCCTCTGCTACTGTGTACTCTTCACCTGAATTTTTGTTTCCCAGGTGCATTACTTTGCACTTCTTTGCATTGAATCTAAGTTGCCATATGTCTGACCATTCCTCCAACCTTGCCAAGTCCCTTCTCATCCTTTCTACCCCCCCTTGTGTATCAACTCTGTTACAGATCTTTGTGTCATCTGCAAAGAGGCATACCTTTCCCTCCAGACCCTCTGCAATGTCACCTATAAAGATGTTAAAGAGGACTGGACCCAGTACTGAGCCCTGAGGTACTCCACTAGTAACCCCCCTTTCTTCAGAATGTGTTCCATTCACTATTACCTTCTGTGTCCTGTTGTGCAGCCAGTTTGCTACCCAGGCTACCACCCTGGGACCCACTCCCAGGCTGCCTAACTTGATTATTAATCTTTTGTGCGGGACTGTGGCAAATGCCTTGCTAAAGTCTAGATAGGCCATATCCAGAGCCCCACCCAGGTCTATTACTTTGGTCACCCAGTCAAAGAAATCGATTACATTCGTCTGACATGACCT
The DNA here is from genome assembly GCA_016271365.2 of Neoceratodus forsteri. Lineage (NCBI taxonomy): Eukaryota > Metazoa > Chordata > Ceratodontiformes > Ceratodontidae > Neoceratodus > Neoceratodus forsteri. The sequence continues at coordinate 678,166,708 of CM028130.1, forward strand.
TCCTGCTGTGAATCCATGCTGCTTTGGGTCCTGTGCCCAGCTGACCTCTAGGTACTCAACAAGTCTTTCTTTCTTTCAGCAGTGATTCCATCATTTTCCCCACCACTGAGGTCAAACTAACAGGTCTGTAGTTTCCTGCTTCTGCCTTGCTACCACTTTTGTGAAGGGGAATCACATCTGCCCTCCTCCAGTCCTCAGGTACCACCCCATCTTCCCATGATTTGTTAAAAAGTGTGGTTTGTGGTGTCACTAGGTCCTCCCTTAGCTCTTTTAGGATTCTAGGGTGAATCCTGTCAGGCCCCATTGCTTTGTCCACCTTGAGTTTTAGGAGTTCTTTCAGTACTCTTTTTCTGTAAATGGACTGGTGTCAACTCCACTATCCAGAGTGCTTCTACTGTTTGGTTTAGGTAACTCCTCCTCTTCTTCTTTTGTGAATACTGAGCAAAGTATTCATTCAGTATCTCTGCCTTTTCACTTTCTCCCTCTGCCCACCTCCTCTCCTTTATTAATCTTCACTATCCTCCTTAACCTTTCTATGCTCCTAATGTACCTATAAAGGTTTTATCCCCCTTCTTAACTGAGTTGGCTATCTTTTCCTCTGTTTGGGCCTTTGCTTTTCTGACTGCCTTCCCCACTTCTTTCTGCTTTAATTGATACAGTTCCCTATCGTGCTCCGTCTGTGATTCCTTATACTTTTTGAATGCAGCCTTTCCTCCTTAACCTTCCCTGACACCTCTTTTGAGAGCCATAGTGGTTTTTTATTCCGCTTTGTTTTCTTTATTTGTTTCACACAAAGGCTTGTTGCCTCCATGATGGCAGTTTTGATTTTTCTTCATTGTTCTTCCACCCCTCCTTTCTGGCCATTTGCTAATGCATTCCTCAGGTATTCACCCATTATGCCAAAGTCAGCCTTTCTGAAGTCCAGTATCCTTGTCTTTGTAACAGTCTCATTTCACTGTGTTACCACTAATCAATTTTTTGCACACAAGGAGGCATTTTGGGCCTACAGAAAAAATCTGGGGACTCTGTGCCACCACTGCATGCATGACTGAGTGCGCCATTAATTCTGGGGGACTTTGTATGTACTGAAACAGTCTCATTTCATTGTGTTACCACTTGTCAATTTTCTGCAGACAAGGAGGATGCATTTTGGGCCGCAGAAAGAAATTTGGGGACTCTGTGCCACCACTGCGTGCATGACTGAGTGCGCCATCAATTCTGGGGGACTTTGTATGTGCTGAAACAGTCTCATTTCACTGTGTTACCACTAATCAATTTTCTGCACACAAGGAGGATGCATTTTGGGCCTACAAAAACAATCTGGGGACTCTGTGCCACCACTGCGTGCATGACTGAGTGTGCCATTAATTCTGGGGATGCATTTTGTGTGTTGTGTGATTGTTGTCAGGTCATGATGTCATACTGACATTATCAATTAAAGCAGCATTGCAAGAATGTCATGACAATTTTGAACAGTACTTTTTTCTACTACTTTAGATTGCCACAGCCACTAGTTACTCTGAGTTGTGACTTGAATGATGTGCTTCTTTTCACAATTTCTGTCTGCTTTACTTAGTTGACTACTTTTTTCATGTATGAAAAAAATGAGCATGCCTTTCAATATTGTTCTGACCAGGTTTGTATTTATTTGCAGCTGCTTTTCAATAAATATTGTTCCGTGGTATCATAAAACATTGCCTGGTGCATAACTGTTACTTTACAACAGAAGTGATATATAACAACTAACTGATGTGATGGAGAAAAGCAGAAGAACAATGACAAAGACCTGGTCAGTACCCATTTAAAAGGAATGCTCCCTTCATTATTTCACACATGAAAAAAGGTAGTACAGCAGACTCACCTACTGGAAATTCTTGTATCATTCTAGCCAGGATGTAAGTAAAGGAAGTTGTAACATAGCATTATCTGCGGGCTTCCCAAGCTGCTCCTGTGGCCCCGGCTCTCTCCAAGCAAGCCACAGCTAACAGACCACCTGACTGACCCCCGGACAGATTCAGACAGCCCATCTGCAGGCTTCCCAAGCTGCTCCTGTGGCCCTGGCTCTCTCTGAGCAGGCTACAGCTAACAGACCACCCGACTGACCCCCGGACAGATTCAGACAGACCATCTGCAGGCTTTCCAAGCTGCTCCTGTGGCCCTGGCTCTTTCTGAACAGGCCACAGCTAACAGACCACCCGAATGACCCCCGGACAGATTCAGACAGCCCATCTGTGGGTTTCCCAAGCTGCTCCTGTGGCCCTGTCACTCTCCACACAGGCCACAGCTAACAGACCACCCGACTGATCCCCGGACAGATTCAGGTACACACTGGACCTCTGAAACCCATGGTTTTGAATGCCATTGTTTTGACTGGATGCCCAGTGGAGGAGCCAGGCACTGATTGGCAGCTTTGCTCCTTGGCTGATTTTCCAATGCCTGGCGCTTCCTGATCTCAGGGAAATCTCTTTCTGTGCTGTGTTCTGGACTGAATTTTTGTTAATGTAATTTACATATGTTATGCATCAATTTGTCTTACTTTACCTGCCAGCTTAGCTAGTCCATTACAAGCCACTAGTCTAGTCTCTCGGTGATACTTAGTGCTGTGCAATCTAGTGCTGGACAAACTGTATTGTATAGTAGCTGATGTTTGACTGCTGGACCTAGCTACTGAGCAAGACTGCTGCAGTTTTCCATTTCTGCCCTACTGACAAACTCTGCCCCTTCCCCACACTGGTCACTCTGCTAATTATTAATTTCTCTGCCCCACTTGTAATGCTGTCTCTCTAAACACCCTGCTTTCTTCTCTGCCTTACCTACAAACCCTTCACTTACACCTCCCTGCTGCTGCTGTCTTCTTCAGATGTTCCAGTGTCAAAGCACAGACCCCTCCCATTAACTCCTCTTCTAGCTCTAAATATTTGCCCTGTGTTTACCACCTCTTTACCTCATGCTTTGTCCTACCCCATTGTCTGCCCCCACTGAGCTTGCTGTTGTACTCTAGCTGTATTTAATCCTCTGTGTTTCCCTCCTTGTTCCACAGACAGCCCATCTGCGGGCTTCCTGCACTACTCCTGTGGCCCTGGCCCTCTCCAAGCAGACCACAGCTAACAGGCCACCCGACTGACCCCTGGACAGTTTCAGGTATGCACTGGACCTCTGAAACTCGTGGTTTTGAATGCCGCTGTTTTGACTGGATGTCCAGTGGAGGAGCCAGGCACTGATTGGCAGCTTTGCTCCTTGGCTGATTTTCCAATGCCTGGTGCTTCCTGATCTCAGGGAAATCTCTTTCTGTGCTGTGTTCTGGACTGAATTTTTTCACCCACCCCTCCTCCCCCACCTCCTCACAGTATTAAATAGACCCTTACTCTGCCCCTTTAATCAGCCTAGGAGCTGATTGGTCACTACACTGCTGCACATTTTCATGCTATTGGCCTCCCTGTCTTCAATACCTGACTTGACCCACTTTCTCACCACCCCTTTTTAAAGCAGTCCCACCCACAGGATCACACACATGCTCTCAACTTTTTCTCCAGCCACTCCATCTAACTCCTCTCAATTACTGCTCTACCTGCCCTATTGTTAGGGACCTCACCCTAATTCGACTATATACCTTTTCAACTATAAACCAGGTAGCAGTTAAGCTGGCCAGCACTACCAAACAAACTACCATGGGGTGCAACCACCTACTACTACTCCTCACTACCTCTTTAGGCATTGCTGGTACCATATATGAATTCAGACCCCTACCTCCCCACTCTGAATCCTCACTTGGTGCAAACTGGAAGAAAAGCATACACATGGCCACTACCACTTCCTGTAATGATAGGCTCTTTATCCTCCCGCACCTCCCATACACAGTTATCTCCAAGCCAACCTTCCAAACCATAACCTTAATGGTTAGCTTTCCCCCTAATTTAACACAGGCATATAGACACCTCCCCCACCTGAAGCGCAGGCGACGGAAGACACGAGGGAAGATAAACATCACCCTATCTGCCAGAAAGGTTATCTTTCTGCTACTGCTACACTCTGGCAATGTTCACCTAAACCCTGGACCAACAACCCTGAGGAGCAGGGGGGTCCATACAGTGAATGGCCTAAAGATAGCATCACTACACATCTGCAGCCTAACTGCCAAATTAGACCAGCCCCAGGCTTGGATGACTATCCATGCCCCTGACATACTCTGCCTAACTGAAACCTGGCTGTCAGGTAGGATCAAAGATGGTGAGGTGGCCATCGAAGGATTCCAAGCATTTTGACTTGATAGAATAGGCAGGAAAGGTGGTGGCTGCCTCCTATATGCCAGAAACTCACTGAGTTGCTCTGTCCTCCCCATCCCCAAAGTTGTGGAGGATTATGAGCTACTAGTGGTAAAAATACAAGTCGGCCTAAAAGACAAGACCCTTACCATCACCACAACCTACCTACCCCCCAAGAAAGCCAAGGAAGGCCTTTCTCTTGTTATGGAAGAAATTAGCGCACTCAGAAAGGGCTCAGAACTCATCTTGACTGGTGACTTTAATATTAACTGGTTATGTAAGGAGGCAACACCCTCCAGAGACCTAATCACCTCCCACAATCTCACACAACTTGTAACTCACCCCATCAGGCAGCACTACAAGGCTGGTACCAGCAGCTTCATTGACTGGGTCTTAGCTAGCTCACTGACTTGATTCTCCGAACTCAGAGTTCTCCCAGATGTGCTAAGTGACCAATCCCCAATCTCCATTATATGGACCACTAAACTTGCCAAAAGCCCACCCCGCCTCATCGAGAGCAGGGTTCTGTGGAAAGGCAAACTTGGATCCCTCAAATTGGCTGTGTCTGCCTACAACTGGTCCCCCATCAACAAGGCGCCTAGGCTGGACCAGGCCCTTAGCTTTTTCACTGAGGGTTTCAATTCCATCTGTGATATCTATGCACCACGCACAAAATGGAAAATTTGGGGGGAGGTTAATGGCTGGATTGATGGCAAGCTCCTCTCCCTCCTAAAGGAGAGAGACTGCCTCTGGGAAAAAGCCTTAAACTCAGGCAGCAAGCATGACCTACAGTGCTACAAAATGGCTAGAAATCGGTGCACCAAACTTATCAGGCTCATAAAAGACAATTTCCATAAGACCCAGCTTAACAATGCATGGGGAGATGGAAAGAGGTTTTGGGACAACATCAAGAACATCCTTGGTAAAGATCAAAAGCAGCACCCTAAGATGCTCAACATTAATAACTCATCCTCCTCAGATCTGCTAGCCATTGCTTATGCCTTTAACCAGGCCTTTACAGACCTGCCCTCAGTGCTGCCTCCAGACTACCTTCTGCCTATGGAGGACCAAGGTTGTGACAACCTGCTCATAACTAATCACCCAGCCTTCTACTTTAAGATGGTGACAGTGAAGGAGGCCCTAACGATGATCAGGAAAGTCCTAGGCAAAACCAGATTGGGGAGTGACGGGCTAGACATGAAGTTACTATCTCTCACCCTTGATATTCTTATCATGCCCATAACAATGCTATTTAATAAATCCTTGGCCCTAGCTCAATTTCCAGAGGTATGGAAGCAAGCCCGGGTAACTCCAGTGCATAAGAATGGTGACAAGGCACTGGTGTCAAACTACAGGCCAATATCTATTCTCTCCCCACTATCCAAAGCTTTGGAAAAAATCATGGCAAGTCAACTCACAGAATACCTCAGTAAGTACAGTCTGCTCTGCCCAAACCAACATGGCTTCAGGCAAAAACACAGTACCACCATGGCACTGCTGGAATACACTGACTATGCTCACAAGGCACTGGATCAAGGCAAATTGGTGGGGTCCATCTTCATTGACCTCACCAAAGCCTTCAACACCATCAACCACCCTCTACTAGTACTCCAGCTCCAAAGATTGGGTGTGGCACCAAACACAGTGAATTGGTTCAATGACTACCTAACACACAGGAGCCAGCGAGTCAAAATCGGGCAGACATTATCCCGCTCCAGAGATGTACTCCTAGGAGTCCCTCAAGGATCAATTCTAGGGTCCTTGCTTTTCAGCCTCTTTGTAAATGACCTACCCACAACCTGTGACACCAAACTTATTCTGTATGCGGATGATGCTGTGCTGCTGAGCAGCAGCACCTCTCAGGTTGCCCTACAAACAGAACTACAGAACTCTTTCAATAAACTCGAGGACTGGTTCAGTAGGCAAAAGCTGCTACTAAATTACAAGAAAACCAAGGCCATGCTACAATCCAGCCCCTACAAGAAACACAAGCATGCTCCCCTCGTAATCACCAACAAGGCTGGTGAGCAGATTGAGCAGGTACACTTGTTCAAGTACCTTGGAGTCACCATTGATGACTCTCTCACTTATACACACCACGAAGACTCCCTTGTCAAAGTGGTAAACACAAAGATCAGGGTCCTCTATAGGCATAAGAAATCCCTCACCCCGGAAGCACTCCGAATCTCAGTCTCCAGCTCCACACTCTCCATGATAGACTACGAGCTGGTGGCCTATGGAGCTGCTACTGATACAGTGCTCAAAAGGGTCCAAATAGCACTCAGTAAGGCATGCCACCTTACCCTGTGTGCAGGTCACTACACTCATACTTGCACCCTGTATGAGTGTACAAACTGGCTTAACCTAAAAGACAGGATCAAATACCAAACTTGCCTCCTAGGAAGGAAGGCACTCCTCGGAAAAACCCCACCCTATATAGGAAACCTGCTTGATGCTTCTCTCTCAACACACATCACCAGATGGAGGAAGAATGGAGCACTGTCCATACCATTCCGCCGAACCTCACTAGGGCAGCGTGCTTTCTCCTATCGGGCCCCCTCTGGCTATATGAACTCCTGATGAAATTACAAACAAACAACAGCCTGTCTCAATTCAAAGTAGGCCTCAAACAGCACCTAATGTCTAAGTCAAAATGCACCTGCTTCTCAGGTCCCACTTGATAGACAGTCCTACCCCCAAGGTAGCGCCCAGCAGGGCTACCCAGAGAACCCTGCCTCCATTCAAGCCTAGCAAAGGGCTTAAGTAAGCTATCAGTCCTCTTTAAACACACTTGGTACTGCCCCTCCCAAACCCCCACACACACACCATACTCGACAAAGCCTCTGGAGCTGCTCCCCATCACAGCCCCCGTTTCACTATCCCCCACCTCTCGCTCTCTGTGGTTGGTTTCAAACCAATCCCCTTATTTCACTGTCACCCAGCCTCTTGCCATCTGGAATAGCGTTAAACCCTATGCAGTTAGTCTGTCATAGCCCATCAACGGATTTGGAGGTTTCCAGGGGTGTGCTACCTAGGGTAACCGATTAGAAATAGCTTAGTAATCAATCGCAACTACTCAGTTTTTTTTCTCCTATTTGTCTAATTTTCATGTAATCGCTCTTTAATGCCTAATGATCAGGTGTCTGTAACCACTGAATATGTGTATTGTCTTATTGTCCACCCTGACGTGGAAACTTTGTAAAAGAGCTCACGCTCAAAGGTCTTTCTGAAATACTAATTAAACAATTAAAATTAAAAAAATAGGTTAGAGTTCTCAACAGATTGTTACACTGCTGCTTTACAGAGATTCACCACATTATATAGTTATGGTGATGCACATAACCTAATATGTGCGGGCCTTACTTCCAGTGGAATATTTCTTGCTCTGCAGAGTGCAATGTATTTCTGAGAATACCGCCCATAATCTCATTACAGTGTGTCACGTGACAGATGAATTCCCATTCAGAAAAGCCGCCCACATTCTGCCCTCCTTTCTCAGCAACGCTAGGACGTGATGCCAGAGGGAACACAGGTGCATGCTCCACTATAGTGAATGTCCGGCAGCTATCCCAATGTTTCGTTATGTTATAAGATTCACTTTGTGGTGAAATGTGGGAATGTTTCCACTAACAAGGCTCTTCTTACTGGAAATGTGCCCACACGTTTCACCACAAACTGACCATTATAAGATAAAGAAACATTTGGAAAGCTGCCTGACAAATGGACATTCACTGTAATGGAGCACACACACGTGCACTCCCTGGCATCACGTCCTAACATTGGTGAAAAGGCGGGCAGAATGTTGGCGGCTTTTCAGAATGGGAATTCCTCCATCACGTGACACACTGTAATGAAAATATGGGTGTTTTTCACAGCAATGTATTGCACTATGTGGAGCAAGAAAGATTCCCCTGGAAGGGAAAATGTGTATTATTAAACAACAACAAAGAAAAAACTCACAAAGACAGTACAACACAGTAGTGGGGGGGCAGAAAACAATCCCTTACTGTGGCCGTGGGATGCCGTGGTGGTCCAGCAGCAGGTGCAGCATTGTCAGTATTTGCTGCTGCTGTTCTTGTATTGTGTTGACCTGCTGCTGCAAAAATACTCTCCTCCAGAGCTGCCCACACCAGGGCGAGGTCGGCCTCTGTTGCAGGGACTGTTGTGGGGTCCACTGCAGGTAGAAATCCAGGTAGTGGTGGTGGTGGAGAGGGTGGAGCTGGTGGCTATGGTGGTGGTGGTGTTGCAGCTGCTGTACTGGCATTCCTCCTGCTGCAGCGAGGCACAACTTTGACCCCAGCAGTACCCTCGGCCACTGCCACAGAAGGGCCAGGAGGTAGACACCTGTCACCTTTTCGTGGCAGCCTGCCACTCCACCTTATGGTGGATGAACATGTGGGTGTGCTGGCCACTGGTCCCCAAATGTTTCCCCCGGGGGACACGGCGCACCAGCACACCACACAGATGACACACCATGACTGTGCTGTCTCCTCCCACAGAGTTAAAAAAAAAAACACACTGGGGAGCTGCAGGGGGGACAAGACACAGTCCTCGCACCACCTATGGTTTCCAGGGGCACCTCCTGTGGCTGTGGAGGTGGTGGAGGGAGTGCCGCTGGAGCCCCTACAGCTGCTACCGGTGGTGGTGGTAGTGGCAGAGAAGGTGGATGCACAGCAGCCACCGGTGGCACTGGTGCTGCTGCTGCTGTTGCTTCCACTGGGGGGGGGAAGCAATGCCCAGGAGTCAGGAGTGGTCCAGCATCACATGACCGCCCCCATGTGTCTGAACTCCCCTCCTCCGACTGTGCCCATGGGCAGGCGACTCGCCTTCTCCAGGGTCCACGACCATCTCTCCCACACAAGTCCCTGGCACACACACACACACACACACACTCACACAGTCACACACACACATAAAACAAAACAAAACTTATAAAAAAAAATTAACTACCAAAAAAAAATCACAAACACAATACAAACACTAAATAAAGATAGCTCTTAAAAAAGCTGTTGTTTTAGAAAGGCAATAAAGCACTCTGTCACTGATGCCTACACTGCTCTCTCACAAAGCCTTCTCCCTCTACGAATGCAAAGGAGAAAGTGAAACTGCTTGTCTGTGTCACTTCTTTCCTGGCTGGCTAAAACATGTGACTTACAGTATTGTAAGCCATGTGATCTGTGGGGGGCTGCCTATTTACTTGTTACTTCACCTTATTTCACGTTAAGGCATAATGGCAACGTGAAGTAATAATGGTAACGCGAAGTGAGCACTTTGCAGTGCTCACTTCACATGTAACTCGCCAACACGAAGTGCCCACTTCGCCAGCGGATTAAAAATTTGCTGCATCTCTAGACAGCACTACTATAATACAGACTACCAAATAAACATACTGATTCCATTCCACAGAGCCATCACATGGCAGAAGCCTCTGCACCCTACCTACTGGAATTTGGCTGATCAGTTCATTACCAGCTGGGTCAGTGGCACTCACTTCTTACACTAACTGACTCAAGTGACAGTGGAAACATGTCTCTTTTTATTTCTTCCACATCTCATAAACACTGTGTCTGGACTGTCAGCTGCAAAGGTTAGGAGAATAAATCTCTTGAGCAGCACGGGTCATTGATGTTTGTTTCCCTCTAAAGAAGGGGGTGAGAGAAGAGTCTCTCAGCAGCATCTACCATTGGTATCTGTCCCTGTGACTGCAGTATGAAAGAAAGACCACTCAGTGGGCAGGGGCTAGAAGAGAGCTCTAGTCTCCAGATAATACCCTCATTCTCATCCCAATGCAGCCATTACAAACTTTCCACTCACCCCCTCAGCTGATTTTCATTTGACTCATGCAAAGTTTCATTTTGATATACCTACAGCCGATTCAGCATATATCAACATAGTACTAGCTTGAGGTGTTAAAATACTGTAAATTTTTATAGAACTTGCATTCTTGAACACCTCATGCCAGTACTACTTCAAAAGACTGTACCTGTTGTAGGAATATCAATATAGAACATTGCATGAGTCATATGGAAGCCAGTTGAGAAGGCGAGTGGAGGATTTGTGGCTGCCATGGGGTCAATAATCTTTGATGGCACTGAGATTGGGCTCCCAATACGTGCTGCTTGTGAGGTGGAGTGAGGAATATGTGAGAACTCATGTCAGGTAAGGCAGGCAGCTTAGAGTGGGGTATGGTGTAGAGTAGATTGGTGTCCCAGTGTGTACTCATTAACTTTTTTCTGATGGAATGCACTAAAAGAGAAAAATGAGATCTTAGTTACGGCTTATTTGGCAGCATGTAAGCATTTCTGCTGAAACTTTAACAGTTCCACATTACTGTGCAGGATATGCAAAACATAATTTGCCAATAAAGCTGACTACCTCTTTAACAAGGAAATACATTCTCAGAAAGGGAGGTGGCAGGAGAGAGAGATAGAGAGATCAACATCCTGATAACACTGGCTAAGTAAAAATGCACTGGTAGAATGCCAAGTTCTGAAAATGGATAAATATGGCTACCACATTTGAAAAGTGTGCATTAAAAGGTATTTGTAATCCTCGAACAAATAAACAAAAATAAATAAAATGTGAACCTACATTATTGACTAGAGTCAACACCATTTGCTGGGGAGAAAGACAGGCTAATTTGCAGACCCATTGTTGGCTCACAGCTAGACCCACCTCCAGAGCCACAATTTGCCATTTACACACTCCCAATATATTTCCTTGAATCCTGCAAGCACACAAAAATGGTTTGCAGAGCAGTGAAATACCTTGGCATAAGCAAAATGAGTCAGTTTTCTGACTATGTAAATCGCTCTGTTCAACATCACAGTAAAATAGACTGGTATGTGTTGAGCAGTAGCTACTGATTATTATTTTTCATCTGAGAAACTATCTTGATGAGGGAGCTTTTTTATTATCTTTCCCATATCAGCAATGTTATGATACAATTATATAAACTAAGCCTTTGTGTGCATTTTTCAGTAATAGAGGTAGGCAGATTAGGGGGCAATGTGAGGAAGTTCTTTTACACAGAAAGGGTGGTGGATGCATGAAACGACCTACCTCAGGAAGTGGTGGATATGAATACAGTACAGGGCTTCAAACAGGCATGGGATAGGCATAAGGGAGCAATACAGATGAGTATGAATAGATAGGCCATTGACAGAGTAAAGGCCTATGACACATTCATAAGGTAGTAAAATGGGCAGACTGGATGGGCCTTGCGGTCCTTATCTGCCATCAACTTCTATGTTTCTATGTTGTTTCATGTGTGTCCTAACCATTGACTGCCAGCATATCTACAGAGGCAAGTGGCATGACAACTTTTCTTTGAGGTGTATACCAAAAGCTATGAGGTTAGTCGTAAATTCAGTTTCTTGGCTCTCCTGGTCTGGAGGATAGGGATGTGTCCTAGAGATAAAAAATTAATTTTCCAAACATGAAACATACCACCCACATCATTGCTTTGAAGCCATATGTGCAGCACAGCTACATGGCTAAATGTTTATTAATTATTGTTGTATGACAAGTTTGTCTGGGAAAGGCACACTAAGCCAAAACTCATATTCACGTGCAACCCAGCAGCACAGGGAGGTTAATTGAATTGCTTAAGGTCACACAGTACACAAATGCCAGTTTTTGATTTAATCTCAGGTATTGTGGTATTCACAATAATAGCGTGGTGCTCTAACCTCTAGATTATACTACCCTGTGAAAGTATGGAAATTGCCCCAGGATGAGTATAAAAAAGATGAAGTGCTGATGGACTGACACAAGCAGATGTATATATAGTTAATCTAACCTCTGCAGTCACTTGGTGAGGCTGGAAGGGAGTCATCTTATAGCATACCCAAACTTATTTCTCCAGGCTGTCAGTACAAGGAGCTACGATTATGCCAGTAGTTTGACTCCAGTTTGCATCTTTGGAAAATACCACATGATCCTGTACATATATTACAGGAAAAGAATGTCATTTTTCCTTGTTCACCTCTTTAGTATAGGAGATTATTCACTTTACTTACAAGACAGTGGTTGCAGATCCACACCCATTGTTTTCCATGATAGGTTGTGGGAGATGTTGGGATTTTGTGCTTAAGTAGGTTATCTCTAAAAGCAGGTCTGAACTGTGCCTTCGAGCTAAGTAATGGATGGAAGTGGTCATCATGTAATCTCCTAGTCTTACTATTGAATCTAAAAAATGTTGGGCCTCTCCATAAAAAATATACTTTGCATAGTACTCCTGAAATAAGATAAGACTAAAAGTTGACTGAGTATATTCTCTTTTTATTCAACATATTGTTCTCCACCCCCAACCCCACACCTCAGGTTATCCTTGCCACACCACTTTTCTGACTCTTGGAGCCCAGGCCTGGACCCCTGTTACTCTGTTTTCCCTCTATCTGGAAAAACTATCCCAACTTCATTCCTCTCTCTCCCTCATGTCCTGTTGTTAAGCAGCTTCCTGTAGCCTTAGGCCAAGTCACACCAGAAAACAACCATTGTCTCAGTGTGCCTAACCCAGTAACCAATTTACATATATTTCACCTACTGTAGAGAAAAGCCTTGACTCAGTGTGCCTTCCAGTCACCAATTTGCATATAAATACACACCTAGAAACAAGCTTTGGCTCAGTGGGCATTTCCTCGTCACCAATCTGTGCACAGGAAAAGAAATTAACTTGCCATTATCCATATTTTGTTTGCTTCATCCCTTCACACAAATAATCCCAAATGTAAAATGTAAACCCTGTACATTCTTAGACTTGACTGGGCCTCCCCTGAAACAATCTGGGACCTCCACTGGGAGGCTGGCCTCACCATTTGAGTACCACTGCTATAGATCCACCATGACCTTTGTGTAAGAGTAATGGGGCACCGCGCATCATGTTGTAGTTCTACAGGCTGCCTTTTTATGATGATCTCCATACTTTTAAAGGAGAACTGCATTGCTCTGATGGCTTGTGTATTCTGTAGAAACCATGTTTCTAACCCCAGTTTGTGTTCTATTATTATTATTCTGTCTTTCCTGGTCTTATAGTAAATCTAGTGGGTCTTTCTGAGTTGTGCACTGGTGGTAAATGCTGTTTAAAACTGTATGGTGGAGGGTTTGTCCCTGTTAAGCTCTTTGTTGTTGAAATACATCTATGTTCTCCTTTAGAAATCAGTGGTTGAAAAGGAGACTTGAGTTTGCTTCCATTGATTCTTTTGAAGCACAAGTATCAGCTTTCTTCCTAAGGAACCCTCTTTTGAAATGTACCTAATACCTGTACTTTTATGATTTTTATTATGCCTTGGTCTTCCTTTTATTGGGCCCTATGCACAAATGGAGTGGAGTGGCTATGTGTGCGGATCTGGGGCACATAGCCACTGTACACCCATTGCGTCCCTCATGTGGGATATACCTAGGTGAGGTACGTAGCTGCAATGCAGCCACTTCCCCTGCCGCATGGACTGCAATGTACTGGGTCAGGTGGAGGGCATGCCAGCACTATGTGCCATGCACCAAGGGACCTAGTGCTGGCCATAGGGAGTGCACAGGGCCGCCTTAAATTCACCAGGAGATCCTGTTGCCCAGCCCCACGCACCCTGAAAAACATCCTGGAGTCACCCAACATCAGGGCAAGTAGCCAACCCACACCCGGGACCGCTGCATATGGCTGCCGTGCCTCACCCACCCCTGCACACATCCCCCCATCCCAGAACACCTCTCACTCAGGGGCACAGATCATGGATGTTGCCCTGCTCCCCCAAATTGTACCACCTGCCCACCCCCCTCTAATGGAGGGGTAGATTGCCTCCCACCATGCCGCCGACAGCCATCCCCTCACCCCGTCACTATGCACCTCTCCAGTGCCCTTGTCGGGCTAGCAGGATTGCCCTCCTCAGACCACCACAGCCGCTGACCCTCGGACATCCATGGGGCATGCTGCCAACATACACCCAACACGTATGGGATACACTGTGGGTCCCGGTCCAGGCATCCGATTGGATGCCTGGCCGGGTCCACGACTGTGCCCCCCAGCTGCCCTGCAGAGTTCTGCATACTGGGAGGTGGGGCCATGGACAGGTGGTGGCCAGTGGTGAATATCGCCGGCGCGCACCTGTCCAATGGTGGGAACCTCTGCGGGTGGGTTCTGCACCTCCGGTGCGTATTACCCACCCCATAGTGAATAGGGCCCATTATTTGTATCTGTCACATACAATATATCCCTCTGAGCCAGATACCTTAGAGAAAGGACTCTTGAGTAATGAGGTCTTCCAAATACAATAAACAAACAAAGGACATTAACCATGTCCTACAGATCCAAAATGACACCACCAGTGTGTAAATAAAAAAAAACACCCACTGAAATTAAAACATGTCAAAAGTGCTTCCTGTTCAGAAACAGATCCTTGCTGTCCCAGTTCTCCAGAAAGAGAATAATCCAATCTATGATGTTGCCTTTTTTTGATTAAATGGACATCTTCCATTGTGCCTTTAAGTCTTGATTGCCCAAATTAGATGTTTTTTACAACAGGTTAGCCAGGATGATAATCAACTGCCCTTTTCAAACTTACCATTGTAAGCTCTACAGTGCATTAAACTGACTGTCCCTGGGTGACAAGAGGAAACAGCATATCATTATGTTCTCCCTGAAGGGAATCAAAAGCATCGTCCCTTCTTATTTGCATTCAAGGCTTACCCACAGGATCTGTCCTAGATCCTTACACTCCACTGTATCAGTTGAGTGGATTTATGAGGGAATGCCAGCACTCACAATCCCAACACCCAGGAGACTGGGCATGACATCCCAACATTGTGCTCGCCCGAT
Source organism: Neoceratodus forsteri (assembly GCA_016271365.2). Classification (NCBI taxonomy): domain Eukaryota; kingdom Metazoa; phylum Chordata; order Ceratodontiformes; family Ceratodontidae; genus Neoceratodus; species Neoceratodus forsteri. The sequence continues at coordinate 678,181,780 of CM028130.1, forward strand.
GGATCACCATTCCGACTGTGAAATGCCTGTCACCTCAATTATGCCATTTCCATAGGTGGGCAGGGTGCTCTGCCCCCGCACCCCCATTGCTGGGGTCTTTACCCAGCTCCCCCTTAATTAAATATAATTAACTCCATATCATTGCAAGATGGGGAGTCGGGCATTCCACAGTCATGATGATTGTCCATTGGGTGAATGCAATGTCAGGATGTCATACTCGGTTTCTTGGGTGAAGAAGGAGGAATTGGAGAGGAAGTGTGACAGCTGAGAGAGAATTAAATGTTCTTGAAGTTTGGCAAGGGTAGGAAGGAGGGAAATGGGGCAATAGTTGCTATAAGTGGTTATGTCATCATCCTTGAGGAAAGGAAGGACTACAGCGTGTTTCCAGGATGAGGGTACTTGGGCAGAAATAAAGGAGAGGTTAAGGATTAGGGAGATAGGATAAGCAGTTGCAGGAGCTGAAAGGTAGAAAAGTTTGGGATCAAGCTCATCTGGTAAGGAGCCTTTAGAGGGGTTCAGAGATTGGAGGGCACTAAGAGCTTCATCACAGGAGGTAGTAGAAAAGGAAAAATGGGGAGCGGTAGGCACTAGCTGCGGTGAAGGGCTGAAATTAGTAGGCAGCAAGGGGGAGAGGGAATTTAGAAGAGATGTGGCACATGAGGTGTAGTAGGCATTAAATTCAAAGGCCACAGAGCCAGGGTTGGAAACTAGATAGCTATTTATTTTGAGAACTGGAGGAAGAGGGGGAGAGGGGGGGAGAGAATATGGCATGAACTACCCTCCAGAATTTAGATGAAGAGTTAATGTTAGACAGGAATGAGGAGTTGAAATAATCGGTCTTAGCCAGTCTGGTAGCTTTAGTACATGAATTGTGTAGCATTCTGTACTTGGCATAGTCGTTTTGGATGTTTAGTAGATTTGTGTTTTCTCAAGGCCCAATCACGCTCCCTGAAGCAGGCCAGAAGTTTGGGGGTGATGCAGGAAAAGGAAGCCCATGGACTCTGCTCCTTCTGAAAGGAGAAAAGGCATTCAAGGTGGCAATGAATTTATCCTTAAAATAGTCAAGGGCTTGGTCAACAGAAATGGCAGTAAAGGAAGGGGGCCCAGTTGATGGAAGCAAGTGCAGAGCTGCGTGGGGCAAGGTCCAAGGATTTAAAGGACCGGAGCTGCATGATTTTAGTGGGAGGTTTGGGTCAATGGACCTTACGTACAATGAAAATGGGGTTGTGATCACTAAGGGCATCAGGGAGGAGACCAGATTTAATGATGCAGTACGGGTGGGTTGTGAGTGCCCAGTCAAGCAACGTGTGGTTTTATGTTTTGTGATTAGGATGTGTGGGCTCAAGTATAGGTTGAGTGAGGTTTAGAGCAGTGACATCATTACGTAGCTTGTTTAACTTGGGAGACAACCAATTTAGATTCATGTCACTCGGCCATTATGAACAGTTCGCCAGATTGTGAGAGGGAGGTGATACTGGCTAAGAGTTTAGTCATGACTGAGGGTTGAATGCTTGGACGGCAATATAGCCTAGAGGTTAGAGGAGCGAGGTGTGAAAAAGCTTGATACATCCAGCAGACCAGACCTGAGTTTGATTCTCACAACCTTCACTTGCATACTGTATGAATCTGAGCAAGTCACTTAACCGCCTAGTGCTCCCAGGTCACCCCTGAAAACAGGCACTTGTGCCTAGTGGGCCTTACCCAGTTACCAAAGACTAAAATAAAAAATAAATAGATGCCAGCCACAAAGATTGGGATTGAAAAAGGAAGGGTAATGTGGGTGACTAGAGCTTCATAGATAGCTGGGATGGAGGTAGCTAGGGTGGTTGTAAACTGAGTGAGGACAGGATATACATTGCCACCTCCACTCCATGACTTGATTGATCTTGTCTGGAGAGGGAATACCCAGGGATAACAACTGCATTGCCAGGGATGCTTTTTTTGAGCCATGTCTCAGTAATAATTAGGATGTCAGGGGTGTGTGAAATCATGAGAGTTTTTAGGAGGTCAATTTTAGGTAGCAGGCTGCAGATGTTCAGGTGGAGGAGCTTCAACCTGTTAGTAAGGGTTGTAGTAGAAGTGGAGTTGGAGACATGTTGTTTGAGTAAGGAGTCAGGGTAGGAGAAGAAATAGGACCAGGGTTGGGGTGGATGTTCCCTGATGAAAGAAGGAGGAGGGCAAGGATTAAATAGTGTAGTTTTGGACTTTTGTAATTAGAGTAGGAAATACAGGAGGGAGGGGAAGAGGGAGGGGGGTGGAGAGAAGGAGATAAGGAAATGAAGAAAGGCAAAGTGACTAGGAAGGGAAAACAGAGATGCTGGAGGGTAGTGGGGAAAGTGGGGTCTGTTTACAAGAGGAGCAGTGGGGTGATTGACAAGATGAAGGAGGTATCTGGAAGGGAAGCGGAGTGAGAAGTGGCAGTAGATGTAGAGGGGGAGACTGGGATATGGGTAAGAACCAGGAAGTGTGTGAGGAGGCGGGAGATGGAAACCATTCTGGGTTGGGTAGTAGAGGCTTTCTATAGACTTGCAGATTCAGATCACACCACTGAATGTTAGGAAGAAGATAATTTGCTTTAGGTGTGAATGACACAGGACTAGAAGTGTTAGGGGAGAGCAGTGGGAAGAGGATTGTAACCTCCACATCTTGTTGCCTTCTAGTGGCTTTACAATATAATCTGCAAGCAATGGCTCAGGGAGTGTGGCAGCAGGCTCTTCTCATTGTGGAGGTGTGTAGACCTTCCGTCTGAGGTGCTAGTAACCCAAAGGCCTATGAGAGGATGCCTGCAAACAATGGCTAGGGGAGTGTGGCAGCAGGCTCTTCTCACCATGGAGGCATGTAGACCCCCATCTGAGGCACTGTTAGCCCAAAGGGCTATGAGAGAATGCCTGCAAGCAATGGCTCAGGGTGTTTGGCAGCAGGCTCTTCTCGTCATGGAGGCTTGTAGGCCTCCATCTGACTTGCTGTTAGCCCAAAGGACTATGAGAGGATGCCTGCAAGCCATGGCTTGGGGAGTGTGGCAGCAGGCTTTTCTCACTGTGGAGGCATGTAGACCTCCGTCTGTGGCACTGTTAGCCGAAAGGGCTATGAGATGCTATAATGAAAGGTTGCAGAAGTTTGGGTTGTATTTAGTGCATTATAGAAGAACAAGAGGAGACCTATGTCTAGCGCTCAAGGCCAAGAATGATCCATATATAATGGAAACCATAGACATAGTAAGCCATAACAAAAAGATACATACCAGATCCCATGCCTTTCAGATAACAGGTGAGATGAATAGTACTATAAACAGGGATAAATAGTTCTCACAAAGAATAATTACTAAATGGAATACATCATCCTAAAATATAATAGAAAATAATGCCATTACAGCATTTAAAAGCAGATTGGATACATTTGTGGACTCTGAACGATATGATAGGGTTGCAAGATCATAATTGGCATAAGCCTATTGAACTTGTAACAATCTATGAATCTATGAAATGTGTTGGGGTGTTTGTAAATATGCCACAAGCATCCCAATGCATTTGCCTGGATGCAGCATGCATTTGAAATATGGACAGAAGTGCTACATCCAGTTCTTTTAAAATCCCAGTCCAAGGATGGTTACTGTTTCAACACACTGAATGACAGTTATTTATAATGGATGCCAGCAAGTCATTACAGGTGCAATGTACGAAATACTGTATTTCACTGTTTTGAAGCCACCCCCAAATTGTAGCCACCATCAAATTGTAGCCGCACCACAAAACTAATTATGTAATAGAAGCCACACAAGTTCTTTAGTCGTGGTTACAACTTGAGATGAAAATGGTTATACTGTATTTGATCTGCTGTTTCAAAACACCAAAGTACCTTGCTATGTTATTTCCAATCCATTTTCAAAATACAAAGTTTTTTTTTTTTTTTACTCACTCATTATAAGCAGGTTTAGAAGCTGTACATATACTGAGATGGTAGATCCTAAGCTGAACTTAACAAACTCAGTCGTTATGTGCCATGCTGTATCTACAGCAGGCAGTGCTGGAAAAGTAGCAACCCTGGAGACCCTGGAAACCACCCTGGAACCCACCTTAGTAAAAGTAGGCACCTGTAGTACATAAATTAAACTGAAGGAGGAGAATCATTGCTTGTTCCATGCTGTCGTATCTGATATGGACGATGTGTTGTTTGGCACTGAACTTGAGCTGTCAGTGCAGTGGGAGATATGCAGGGACACCAAAACATGATGGGATCACTGATAAGGAAGTTGATTGGTTGATCTGGCACTGTACACAGTGCTGTCAGTGCAGCAGGAGAAATTGAGAGACACAGAAATTGGATGGGATCACTGATAGGATGGTCAATTGATTGGTTTAGTAATGTGCACAGGGCTGTCAGTGTGGCAGGAGAAATGGATAGACAAACATGGGATGAGATCACTGATACAGAGGTTGGTTGTATCAGCACTGTGCATGGGGCTGTCAGTGCAGTGAGAGAAATGGAGAGACACAGAAACAGGATGGGGTCACTGATTCGGAGGATGGTTGATTGGTTTGGTGCTGTGAGTGAGGCATGTGAGTGTGGCAGAAAAGACACAGAAAAAATCTAAACTGCAGAGAGACATTGGTTCCGAACTGCTATTGCTGCCTGCTAAGCAGCTGCTAAGTACCCGCGGTGTGTTCCCTTTGGAAATGAGGTGAGAGATGTAGTTATCTTGCTGGCATGTCAGCAGTGAATAAGGATACTTTATTCCCTCCTGCCAGTAACTTGTTAATTGAAGCCTCCCCTGTATAGAAACCGACCTCATTTACCAGCTGTGGCTAAAAACAGAAAAATGTAGTAGAAGAACTGGCTTCTTAAAGGGACTCTGTCAGTTTTTCCCTTCAGTTATCATTCATTTTATCGTAGTGGATCTCTAGGCACATACCTGTGTAAATGATGTTATAGAATGCCCCTGCATAAAATAAAAAGAAATCCATGTACTTGTTTTTTGTAAATTAGTATCTTTTTTTTAATGTATTTTTACTTGATTTAAAATATGTAAGATACATATGGGATACAGTACATTATAGAGAACACATAATACAATCAAGCATAGCTCAAGCAACATATAATGCATTACAGTTATGAGCACAAGATCACAAATCATATACAGCCATAAATAAATCCACCCTGATAGAGATCCTTGTATACTAATACTAAAATAATAAGCCTTCCCCTTGATTCTCTCCCTCTCCCTCGGCCTTCCCTCCATCATATCAAATCTCCTGTTGCCCTTTATGGAACAAAATGAGGATCATGTACAGACATATAAAGGACCCATTTCCTTCACTGGAGTTCAAATTTATCTTTTCTATTTAAATAACTGTCTGCCAGTCTTTCCAGGTTATATACTTATTTCATAGCCATACACCAGTCATTTCTGGTCGTAGGCGAGGTCCGGGCCCATAATCTGGTAATTGCTTTCTTAGCTATCAGTATATAAGTAATCAAGAGAAATCCCCTTGGAATACGGAGGTCTGCTGGAGGTATTAAAAGCAAGACCAGTTCAGGAGTAAGGACAGCCTGTTCTCCCACCAACTCCTCCAAGGTTTCCGCCACTTTTTCTCAAAATGGTCGAGGCACCGGGCATGATCAGAAAATGTGTACATGTCCAGCCATCTTTTCCCCACAAGATTTCCAGTAGCTTCCCACTGGTTCAGCTGCAAATTTTGCCAGTTTTACATGGGTATTGAAAAATCTAAGCCTGACTTTCCAGGAAAAGTCACACCAGTATTGGGCTAAAGATATCCTTCAAGATAACTTAACACATTTAAACCAAAGGTCTACCAGCACCGGCACCAATAATTCCTGGTTCCAGGCAGCCAGGACCCCTAAGGTTGAATCCTTAGTAAACTCTTGTAGTCCCTTATGCAGTGCTCCAACCAAGTGGGGTGAGGTTATTCCATTTATAGAGGATATAATCAGTATCAACATTTGTGGAGATGGGGAAGGGAGGCGGTTCCACTGAGGAGCCGTTTTCACCCATAAACTTGTATCTCCTGATAAGCTACATTAGTTTCTGGTGGTAGCCTATAGGTGTCTCTCAATGTGGAAAAGGGTAAAGTGCCCTGGTTGTCTAATATCTGAAAAATTAAAGTCAGGCCTCTATTATGCCAGCCATTAAGGGTCTCAATAAGGGGGACCTGAAAATGCTTCGCCTCTGACCTAAGTTGTCGTAAAAAATAGAAGACCATGACAAGTTCATGAGAGGCTCAGAGTTTGTCCCAGACTGTTAGACTACTCTGCATTCCCCTGTGATAGCCGTTCTGCACTGGGAGGGCTCCCCCAAGTCAAATAAAACATTTTTAATATCTTGGATATGGTTAAGTGTAATCTCTAGCTCTTTCCAAGGTATTCTATAATTTGGGTCAATCCACCCCAGTATCCTAGCCAGGGCAGCTGCTTGTGCATATTTACATAAATCAGGTAATCTCAACCCTCCTTTGTCCCTTGGGAGCTGTAGAATGGACCAACAGATGCAAGGTTTCATGCCAGCCCAGACAAATCGAGCTAAGGCCCTATTCCAGGAAATAAAATATAGAAGGGGGGGGGCAGGACAGGAATAGTTTGAAACAAATATAGTAGTCTGGGCAATATATTCATTTGAATTAGGTCAATCCTGTAATAAAAGGAGAGATGTAATTGAGACAAAGTATGAAGGTCATTCTATATTGTCTGAGAGAGGGGTTCATAATTTATCAGGACAGTATGATCAATATTCTGGGGTAGTTGTATACCCAGATATTTCATCTTTGTTCCCCACTGCTTAAATGGAAAATAAGCCCGAAGGGGTGGAGAAGGGGGGAAAAACAGAAAGTCAAGACATCTGTTTTTATAGAATTTATCTTATACCCTGGGATTAGTGAAAACTGAGCAATAGTATTCCAGAGGACTCAAAGAGATTGTTCTGGATCTGACAGAGACAGCAGGACGTCATCTGCATATAAGGCTATTGTGAACGTTTTCTTTCCCACTTTAACTCCTTTTACATCATCCAGTTGCCAGACCACCAGGGCTAAAGGCTCAATATAATCTGCAAATAGTAATGGGGAGAGATGGCATCCTTGTCGGGTGCACCGCTCTAGGGGAATTGAGGTTGAAATTGCTCCATTTATTTTTAAAAAGGCTTTGGGGCAGAGTATATATGACTAAGCCATGTAACAAACTGCTCTGGGAATCCAAAGACCTCCAAGACCCTCCAAAGAAATTCCCAACAGACCCTATCAAAAGCCTTAAAGGCATCTAAACTCACTAATGCTGAAGGAAGAGAGCTACAGGTCATATGGTCCATCAGATGGAAAGTTCTGAGGGTATTATCTGCAGTTTGCTTCTGTTGTAAGAAGCCTGCCTGATCCATATGGATTACTTCTGGTAAAATATGATCAAGGCACTGGGCCCATATGGACATATATATCTTGTAATCACAACTGAGTACAGATATGGGTCTATATGATTCTGGGGATTGGTGATCTCTTCCCGGTTTTGGTATTGCTGAAAGCACAGCATAGTGCCAGGAGTCTGGAGGTGGTTCACCATTCTGAACATCTTGAAAAACCCTGTAGCAGCAGGGGGCTTAGCAAGGGAGAGAAAGCCTTGTACCACTCGTCAGAATAGCTGTCAGGGCCTGGAGGATTTTATAGTTTTGATTTTTTTTGATAGACAGTTGGATTTCCTGTCTGGTAATCGGACACAGCAGTGAAGCCTGTTGTGCTGCAGAGAGCTTGGGAATACGTAACTTACTCAAAAAAGTTTTAATCTCTGGGAAGGATGGTTTTCAGAGTGTAATTCTGTATAGAATTTTTGAAAGGCTTGTTCTGTCTCTGGGCCTCAATGGAGAAGGACACCAGATCGAGGATCCTTGATTGCGGTGATTGTAGCTTTCTGCTTGAACATTCTTGTTTATCTGGCTAAAAGCTTTGCTCCCCTGGGTCCTCTCTCATAAAAAATACTTTTAGTGCAGCCTGAACACTCAGGTCAAGAATTTTTTGGAGCTCAGCCTGCACTTTCGGCAGTTCTGTAGTCTGAATTATGTGCCCTTCCTCTTTAGCTTTTTGAAGCTCTACTAGCCTATATTGCAGTTGCCTGTATCTGGTTTCCCTAATTCTCCTCTGTCGGGCTCTAAGGACAGCCTTCACTGTACCTCACAACTGATGGTGAATTGATTTTCTTGGATTATCTGGGGGAGCTGGTCTTCCATCAATGTCTTAAACTCAGGGTCTTTCAAGATAGAGGTGTTCAGCCTCCAGAGGGTGTCCTTCTTAGGTTCTGCAATTTCTGTTTTTAATATAAATGGAGTGTGGTCAGATAGAAGATGGGCTCCTAGCCTAATATCTCTAATTTTTTCAGTATGCTCTGTGGAGAGAAAAAAGTAGTCTAGGCAAGAAGAGGTATGATGTATGGGGGAAAAATAAGTAAAACCTCCTTTTGTAGGGAAAAATTTCCACCATACATCTGTCAGACCCAGTACCGGCAGTTGGACTTTGAGGTATTTCTGAGAGACACTAGCTCTGTGCTTATGGATATGAGAGGAATCTAGATGGGGGGATAGGCTGATATTGAAATCACCCCCTATTATAATTATACCCTGCTGAATATCTATGAGCTGGTTAAAGAACCTTTTCATATGGACCGGAGGGCCCCCCGAGGGAAAATATACACTCGCCAACATAACAGCCGAGTCATAGAGGCATCCTTGAGCTATAGTAAAATAGCCATTAGGATCAATCCTCTCAGCTTCTTTTAAAAAGGGTGTTCCAGCAGGGATCAGTATGGCAGTGCCCCTACGCTTGCCAGTCTTACTGGAAGAAGCTATTACAGAGTACCGGTGACCAGCAGAAAGTTTCTGGTGTTCTGAATGAGAACTTGTAAGAAAATAAGATCCACGCTATGCTGGCATAAGTACTGCTGCAATCTGGAGTGTTTAATTGGGTTATTAATATCATTAATATTCAATGATAAAAGCTCTATTGAAGGATCCATCATAACTGATTAAACAAGCATTTGTCAATGCCAAGTGTTGTTTGCTGTCATTAACAGTGGAAGTGCAGGAGTTAGATGTAGTATAGGAATGACAGTGAGGTATTGAACTGACGCCAGCTCCACCCCCACCCTATAGAGATGGACAGGCATTGGGTTGTGCCTTTGGGCCGTTGCCCATAACGGTCAGAGCATTTCACCTCACCCTACCCTGCAGACACTGAAAAGTGTTGAGGTGTGCTTTGAAGTGTTTGGGCTTTACACTCACCTCATTCCATAAGGAAATACACTGAAATGGGTGCAGTGTAGAAGAATGGGGTGAACTCGGGGGTCAAAGGGTCCAAGGCACACCTCGATACCTGCCACTGGCTGCAGGGTGGGGGTGGAATGGCATGAGCATTACTGTTGACAATCACAAGTCACACCCTTGACATACAGGGTAGGGCGTTATGGTCGAAAACCCTAACACCCTGGGCATTTCTTGGTATTTTTACTCCAAGATTTCAACATGGGCATTTTGTGATCCCACCACATGAACAGTGACACTATCAGTTCATTAGCCAAAAGGTGATTTTGTACAGTGACTGCGCCATTTGTTGCCACAGGTACGAAAACACATTTTGAACAGGATGTGAAAAATGACAGCTGTACTGTTCATGAGGAGGTGTAAAAAATGGCAATGTTGAAAATCTAGAGTGAAAATATAAAAAAACTGGTGAAGTCACAAGTGTGTATAGAAACTGTGCAACACACACCCATAATGTAATTAGTTTTGGGATTTTTTTTTAAAGCAGATTTTCAACATAGGCATTTTGGGATCTCCGTTCATGAACAGTGTCACAGTGATTTTCTTAATCTGTCCAGAACACTGATTTCACACAGCAACCATGCTATTCTGCGCTGGAAGTGCGAAAACATATTTTGGTCAGGGTGTGAAAAATGACAGCTGTACTGTTCATAAGGAGGTGTGGAAAAATGCCAATGCTGAAAATCTGGACTGAAAAGATTATGAGCACAGTTTAATCTGGTTCAAGGCCAGTTGGCATTCAGCTGTATCCCCCTCCCCCGGGTCGTGCCTGAAAATAGGCAGGATTTGTCTAGTGCACTCACCCGGTCAACAAAAATGAAATAAATAAATAAAAATAAATGAATTTCTGAACTTATGAGGGTGCGTAAAAATTGCACAACACACGCTCTTAACACAGTCATTTTACAGACTTTTGTCACCAAATTTTCAACATAGCCAGTTTAAGACCTCTGCTCATGAACAGCATCACTGTGATTTTCTTAATCTGTCCCGAACATTGATTTCGCACACTGACCATGCCACGTGCGCTACATGTGCGAAAACACATTTTGGGTGAGATGTGAAAAATTACAGTTGTACTATTCATAAGGAGGTGCGGTAAAATGGCAATGTGAAAATCTGGAGTGAAAATATTAAAAATGCTTGCAGTAACGAGCATGTGTAGGAACTGCGCAACGTATGCTCATAAAACAGTAATTTTTGGGAATTTTTTCACCAAATTTTCAACATAGGGTTTTTTGATGCCTACCTCATGAACTGTGACATTGTTGTTTCATTAATCAGTCCCAAAAGGTGGTTCCACGCAGTGACCGAGAAATCACCTTTCAGGACCGAATAACATAATGACAGTGACTGAGTTCACGAGGTGGGGTCCCAAGAACCCCATGTTGAAAATTTGGTGAAAAAATTCCCCAAAATGGCTGAGGTATGCACCAAAGTTAAAAAAAAAAAACATTTGTGCCATTATACAGCTTACCAGCATTTCTTCAGATCGTGGTCGGCTTTGAAGAGTGCAGACGTGTTTCTGGTCCACTGAAGATCATTGCGTCAGGCTCCAGAGGTAAGTATGGGGTGAGCATGTGTGTGGGGAGGTGGGGAACGCAGAGGGTGGGTGCAGGTTGGGGGAAGGTCCACCGGAATCAACGAGGAACCATTTTCTAGTTTATAGATTTATTTTTAAAAAAAACTCACGGAAGGTTTTCTTTTTTGCAGGGATGTTTCATTTTGGCCTGCTGGGGTGGACTCCCAGCATACCATCTGAGTGTTTGGGGAGCTTGTAGCTGGCAGGGGATTGGGCACACCCATTGGCACATACTGAGTGCTGGGGGGGGGAAACAGAGCCGGGGGTGGGCACCCCTTGGCACACAAGAAATTGGGGAGAGCAATATGCTCAGGTGGGTGTGGGCTCCCCAATTGGAAAAATTACCAGGAAGGGGTATGCCGACAGGATTGGGCACCCCTGTCGGCACATATAAGTGCGGGGGGGTGGAAAGAGCCAAGGGGGATTAGGAACTCCTCAGTACACAACAAATTTGGGAGGGGGGATATTATGCCAATGGTGAGTGGACTCCCCCATTAGCAAATTGAACTGGAAGGGGGCATGCTGACAGGGGGATTGGGCACCCCATCAGCTTTTTTTTTAAATTTTATTGAAATGTTTCACCAGCAAGGCACACTGAATGGTGGGCAGTGGCTTTCCGTTGGCTTCCTGGGGACTGTGAGAGGCCGACAGAGAAGCCGTTGCCATGGGGACACCAATCAGCTGTTTTGGTAGCTTGTAATGCACCAAAACAGCTGATTGCATGGTGATGTGACCCAAATTTCCTGAAGCATTTAGGCATTCTCCCTAACTGCTGAAAGCAATGTGTTTCTTGTACATGCATGCAAGCAACACAAAAAAGGAAAAGGCTCCCTCTGGTGGACAGGACACAATCTGGCATCCTCTACCCAGGCTGCACAAGGTGGCCATCTTCTGTACTGGCTTGTAATCAAAATGCCTCTAACTAAAATCTGAGCATTAACAATTGTCCTCTGTGGTAAGGTCAGATTACTCTGCCTAGCCAACACTATATTTCTAACAGTCTCCTGTAAATCATATTTGTTTCTCATCCGTTTGCACTGAATAGCATGTCTATGCATTTCTCAGGTATCCCATATATCTTGTAATCTAAAGCTTACGTATAACAGTAAGTCAGTAAACAACCTGACTTTCAATACAGTAAAACTATTTGCACTATGAATGACATTGATTAGAAGAACCTTGTCATTACTAAGAACAGTGACTTCTCTAAGTGGGGAGGTATATAAGTTCCTCCCTGTACCCTCATGAAGAACCCCATGTAGTTGTTGAGCTCTTCCTGAAGATGTAGGTAGTCCCAGATTGTAGCTGACTGGGGGCCTTCAGGATACCCAATAAGTGTATCCAAAAAAGTAAGGACATACCAAAAGAATAAAAAAAAAACATATTTAGGAAAGGATAGCATTCCCCGGAGTAGGCTCCACATCCTGCCTCATTCCCCCCCCCCCAAACCATTACTTCATAGTTGCCATGCGGGCTAAGAAAGAAAAAACATAGAAACATAGAAGTTGACAGCAGATAAGGACCGCAAGGCCCATCCAGTCTGCCCATTTCTTTTTCTACCTTATAAATGTGCCATCGGCCTTTGCTATGTCAGTGACCTATCTATTCATAGTCATTTGTATTGCTCCCTTATGCCTATCCCATGCCTGTTTGAAGCCCTGCACTGTATTCATAGCCACTACTTCTTGTGGTAAGCCATTCCATGCATCTACCACCCTTTCTGTGAAAAGAATTTCCTACATTCCCCTTAATCGGCCTCCCTCTAATCTCATGCTGTGTCCTCTTGTCCTGCTATTTTCTTATATTTAAACATGTTAGACTCTTTCACCTTGTTTATGCCCTTAAGGTGTTTAAATGTCTCGATCATATCACCTCTCTCCTCCTTTGCTCAAGGGTATACATATTGAGCTCCGTTAATCTGTCCTCATATGTCTTCTGATGCAGTCCCTGCACCATTTTGGTTGCCCTTCTCTGGACTGCCTCAATTTGGTTAATGTCCTTGTGAAGGTGTGGCCTCCAATACTGCACGCAGTACTCCAGATGGGGCCTAACCAATGTCTTGTACAGAGGGATTATTACCTCCCTCTTACGACTTGTGATACCCCTACTAATACACCCTAACACCCCCCTAGCCTTACCTACTGCTTTCAAAAGCCATGTTAGAGTGGGGAACAGATGGCAGGGAGGCCCCAAAGAAATAGTCCTGCTCAGTTGCCAGAATAGTCCCAGATGATAAAGCCTAAAATACAAAAAGAATATTTAGTAAGTCTCTGGAATTATCAGTCCCTTTAAAGAGCAAGGACACATACATTTTTTTCCCCCTGAGGTCTGGAACAGTTTTTTGTCTCTTAAACAACAATGCTGAAGGCTTGATAGGCCTTATTTAAAGACTAAGTGGAAGGGGGGGGAGGTGGCCCTGGTCTCCTCCCCATACAGCTGACAAGTGGCTTAATGCAGGTCCAAAAATTAGGTGGGCCACTCTTAGCCTAGAGTTGAGCCACCAAGGAAGGGATCCAGGGGAAAAACAGGAAAACTCTCTATTAAGAGTACCCCCACCCCCCTAAGCACCCACCTGGAATATGACATGAGATGTCCAAAAGTTACAAACATCTCTTCCCCTCAGGTCGCTGCAGTAAGGTCGTTTCTGCAGTACACAGGCAGGGCTTTCTGCACTTCTCTGATGATGTTGTTCTGTTGCCTCTCCAGTTTGTTTTGGTTAGATTGCCAATGTGAGGGCCTTGTGGAGGGATCCCTCTGTTCCTGCGGTCTGTCTGGAAATTTCACTTCCATTTTAGAAAGTTCCACTTTGGTTTCCAATGCTGTGGAAAACCCCCCTTTCTCTCAGGCAAATGTTCCACAAGGCAGGCAGGGTACAGGGTAGAGAATTTATGGACAGTTGCTTTTAACACAGGCAGTAATGGGAGGTATGCTTTTCTGAGGCGCATTGTTTTAGAGGCATAATCGTGAGCAATGTAAAAATGTTTTTGCCCATAGAATATTTTTTTGCTTACCCCATGCTGTAAGGAGAACATTTTTTTGGTGCCATAGTTATTGAATCATGCAATGATAGATCTTGGGTGCATTCCGATTAGCTGATTTAGGCACTAATGCTGTATGGACCGTTTCAAGTTGTAGGTCTAAGTCCTTAGGTAGCTCCAGTGCAGTATGCAGCAAAGCATCCACTATTTCTTTAATATTGCCCCCTCTGATCCTTCCAAAATGCTGTAAATCCGTATATTTTTTCCCCTCGCACAGTTCTCTGAGTCCTCCTGCCATGCTTCCATTTGCTCACATTGTTCTCTCAACATTTGTACCTCCAACTCGAGACCTTCTACCCGATTTTCTGTTGCTGTACCCTGACTTTCTAAATCATCGGCTCGCTGTTCAAGTTGCATCACGTCCTTACGCATTTCACTATTTAAATCCTTAATTTTGGCCTGAAAAGAGATCAGTTCTTGATACAGGGTATCTAGTTTAATTTTTTTAGCATTTGCACTACTGCACTTCAAACAGAATTTGATTAAAGTTCGGCGTGGTGTTTCAGCCATTAGGCCTTTGCCAACACTGCAGACTGAGGCCTCTGAGTTGCAGCCATCCCCCATCACAGTCATCCGTTTCACCCACTGCAAAATGCTGCCCTTCTGTTCTGTAAGCACCTCCCTGATACCATTTAACATGCCAATTTCAGAAGAAAAATAATTTTTATCAGACCAGATGAAGGTATTCTTTGCTTGGGGTGAGTGAGAGAGAGTGAATTAAGCAGCCATCAATGGAGGAGACAGAACTGGAAGTTGTAAATTAGTATCTTTTTCATTACATTCGGGCCGCATTTAAATTCCGGGCCCACCAGAAGCAGATTCATGGTGAGAATGGGCATTTACTGGGGGTGCTGTGCCCGACATGCACATTTTAACATCCCCATCACAACAACCATGTAATCCAGTCCATGAAGTTATTTTAAAGTGCTACTGGTACTTGTAACAAAAAATTAGCACTTGTTCAGCCACAAAATAGTGTTGAAATCTGGTGCCAAAATCCCATGCATGCACAATAGCGCCAGGAGGAAAGATCCCGTGCATGCTTGAAAATGTGCCACTATTGCACATGCACGAGATTTCAGCACCAGATTTCAACACTATTTTGTGGCTGAAGGAGTGCTTGTTTATTTGTTACAAATACCTGGAGCGACTTAAAATAACTTCATGCATTGGATTACATGTTTATTGGGATGGGGATGTTAAAATGTGCATGTTGGGCACAGCACTCCTGGTAAATGCTCGTTCTCAGAGCGTACTCACTACGAATCTGCTTCCGGTAGGCAGGGAATTTAAATGTGGCCTGAATGTAATGAAAAAGGTACTAATTTACAAAAAACAGGAATACAGATTGTGTTTTCTTTTATGCAGGGGCATTCTACAACATCATTTACACAGGTATGTGCCTAGAGATAAACTACTATAAAATGAATGATACCTGAGGGGAAAAGCTGACAGTGCCCCTTTAATGGTGAAGTATCGTAGGCAATTTCAAAACAAAGCAGTTTAACAGACCTGGGAAGGGATTTGCAATGGAAGTCCTGGACTAATGTGCATACCTAAATAAATAGAAGGGCATTTTTGTCAAGACACAAAGGCTCTTAGTTCTTAAAGAAGGAAAGAAGAAATAGAAATAATACAACATAATACTTATCTGATAGGTAGTGTGTGATGCACATTCAGACATTCAAGTCCAAATGAGAATATGCTAGCTAATTTACAATAACAACATTTAAGGTAGAGAAATAGCTCAGCAAAAGAAGTGGAGGTTAAGAATAAGGTAGAAATTGGAAAAAAACAAAGAAAGTGAAAGATAGAAGGTCATGTAAAAAAGGAAGAGAAGTGGTTCAGAATGACATTAGACACCAGAAAAAAAGAAAATGAAAACGGGGACGTAAATTGGAGGGTTAGGGTGCCACTAGACACCAGGGAAAAAAGAAAACTAAAGGGGCCAAAAATTGGAGAGTAGGGAGGCCACACTGGACACAAGGGAAACCATATAATCAAAACAGAACAGTAATCACAGGATGGGGAGTGCCACTAGACACCAGAGAAAATAGAAGGCACAAAGGGGATGGCGATCGGAGGGTAGGGAGTGCCACTAGACACCAGGGAAATGATTTTGCAATCATGAAAAAGGATCCTTTTTCATGACTCATGGTACAAAAAGGAATCTTTTTTTCATATTACAAGTCATGAAAATAGATTTATTATATGGAAAAAAAACATTGAAAGCCATTTGCCACCAGTTAACTGCACAATGCAACTGAGGGGGTCCCGATAAGCAAGCTACATGTATCAGTTTCAAATGAAGACATCATATTTTCAAGATATATATTTTGTTATATATTATTATTGTTATATTTTGTTTCCCTCTCTAACTCTAAGACAAAATGGCAGCTGCATGAAAAAGGATTACCCATTTGCAATTAAGGATTACCAATTTATGGCAAAGGATTACTCATTTGAGATAAAGGATCCTTTTTCACACAGGACGTCTAACTGCTCCCACTGAAAATAATGGAAAACGTTCAAATTTAACAACTTTGAATGGATTAATATTTTTTCACCAAATCTTTAAAAGGCACATCTGTGTCTCAGGGCCTGTTTACCCTGAACATTTCAGACCACAATTCTACACCATTTCTGCACAGCAGCATGACAAAGAATTTGACAGAACATGGTCATTTTCACTTTTTTTTATACCCACACAGCAGACCAGAATAAAACTTGTCACATCAAAAGTGCTTTAATCCTTGATGGCATATGCAAACTTTCATGCAAATTGGTTGAGCAGTTGCAAAGTTATTAAAGTGCACAGTTTTGTGTTTAGCATAGGAATGCCCATTGAACCCTAACTATAGGGGTGCGACTTCACCCATATGATATGTAAATTGCAAAAAAAGTTGGTAATCCACTAGTTAGGGTTATAATGACAAAAGTATGGAAATGTGAATTAGGGTTTCCAGCCCTAACACCCTCACCCCTCTCCAGCAGCACAGCTGATATGGGGTGTGCCTGGTTCACCCATGCCACAGTGAAAACGAAGTTGCCAGCGTAAATGATGGCACCAGCACTTGGTTGACACCTGGCACACCACTGTGACAATCTGACATCAGGCAATTGGAGAGAGACAGGAATTTTGGGGGGATACACCCTCTGCAGCCTCCATTTATTTAAAAAGAAATCTCTGGGTGACATCCTGGGGCCAAGAAGGGTGACTCCAGAGATCAGCAACATTCCTCAATGCCAAGAAACCAAAGTCACACAAGAAGTGTGCAACATTATTCTACTGACAACATTACGGTGGCAATATTTTGTCGACACATTAATGGACTAGGGGCGTGCCTTGGGGTGGTCAAGCCTAATGCTCATCTCATTCTATCCATAAATAAGGTCAGCTGTGCACAGTGTATGAGAATGGGGTGAGTATTAGGCTTCAAAGCCCTAAGGAACACCCACTCCTGCTGTGCTGCCTGGTGGGGGGTTGGGAGTCAGTGTTGGAAGCCCTAACACCACATTTCCATACGTTTTTTGCTTTAACCCTATCTAGTGCAATAACAAAGTTTTTTCAATTTATTTCCTTACTTTTTAAGATAGTATAATAGTATCCTTATTTGGTTCCATACATATATATTTTTCACATACTGTAATAGTGTCATTATTTACCTGTGGGAGTGCAGATCCCTCTGGTCCCTGACTCTCAACTAGTGACACTTTTCAAATGTCCACTGAAAGGCCCTAACACACAAACTGGAGGAGTTCCCAGAAATAAATTATATCACAGGATACAACTACTACAACAGTGTGGAGGAGGGTCAGGATGGACAATAGGTCTTATTCTCCCATAAAATATCTGTGTACCATGTAGAACAACAGAGAACTGTAAAAGACAGCTGTTGTATGAAAAGGGGAATGTTGGATGGATTGCCAGGAAAATCCATATTTCCAAAGAGTAACATAGGCCCTTTACAGTTTCTTCAATCTGGACTAGCAGTAGAGATAGGCAGAAGGAACCCCAGTGCAATATCTCATCTAAAGGGGAAAACTCCAACAGTGAGCAAACCCCACCTCCAGTACCTGGACTCAAGGCATATCAAGAAACAAGATACCTGCAGCTCAATGTATCTTTCCTATCCAAAAAGTAAAAATATATAAATTAATCTGCATTGTCAGTTCTGGATATATGCCCAAGTTCCTACTGTGAAATGTGCAACCCGTGACCTTTTAGCCCAGATGTAGCACAAGGAAGGGCATTAGTTCTCTGATAGCATAATGTACTACTGTAAAAGCACACATAAATGACTAGGATTAGATGTTGTTAAGCAATCGATTCTCAGACAGATTCAGTTTGCAAAATATGGCAACTTGAATTGAGCACTTCAATACACAAACACTGTTAAAGGAGCATGTTTTCTTTCCATTTGGTATGCCTCATCTCCAGTGGCACCTCCCCCGTGCCCAACCTTGCAAAAGTAAAGTTGATCCCTGGTCTCTAGTGGCACCCCCCCTCACCCTCTGAAGGATGTTGTCATTTATGGTTAGCATTTCCCTGGTGTCTATTGGTAACTCCCTACCCTCCTAGGTGCTTTGCATCATGAAAACAAGAAAACAGTCCCTTGATGTTTTTTTTTTATCTTATACAAAAGTCCACTTGTGATGCTCACCCACACCTGACCTCCCACTGAGCAGCCAGCAACCCACATACCCTAGACCCTCCCACAGATCCTCACTTACCTGAACTGGTCCCACTGTGAAGATCCACTCTCTGATTGAAGACACGTCTTGCTGCTGGAACCAGCAACTGCTGTATGAGAAATAAGGTAACTGGTTCAATAAATTTCAATGAGATTTTCTAATAATAATAAGAAACTTTATTTATAAAGCATCTTTCAATTATCAAGGCGATGAACAATAAGAATAAATAAAACAATAAAATCCAACAATTCAGACAAATACATACAGAGCTACAAATCAGTTTGGGTAGGCTTGAAAACATAGTTGAGTCTTTAGGGCCTCTTAAAGCCCTCCATGGTCATGCATTCCCATATCTGATGGGGTAGAAAATTCCACAGAGCTGGGGTCACAAACATGAATGCATGGGTGCCCGATGTCTTCAAAGATTCCCTAGGATTGGCTGAGTGGAGTGGTCACCCTGGGCAGTATGTGGACAGGAGCTCTTTCAGATAGTCCGGGCCCTGTCTGCGTAGGGCTTTGTACGTCAGAAGTCCAACCTTGAAGGTGATCTGCCACTGAATAGGCAGCCAGTGCAGTTCAAGCAGCACCAGGGTGATATGACACACCCGAGAGGTCTCTGTCAACAACCAGACCGCAGCATTCTGCACTAGCTGCAAGTGGTGGATATCAACCCCCAGAAGCCCTAGGTAAAGGGAGTTGCAGTAATCAAGGCGTGAGGTCACAAAGGCATGGATTAACATAGGAAGGTCACCAACTAGTTGCTGGACCCTGGCGATGTTCATTACGTGGTAAAAATAGGACTTGATGACTGCCAACACCTGAGACCTCAGCGTCAGCCCATTGTCAAGAATCACCCCCAGGTCCCGCACCCATTCAGAGGAAAAAAGCTGGGAACCTCCCAGGCAAAGTCCAGAAGATTGACCGGCCCCCAACCCCTCTGTCTGGTGGCCCAGATCCACAACCATCACCTCAGTCTTTCCTGAGTTCAACTTCAACCAGCTGGAGTTCATCCAATCTTGGATTTCAGTGAGGCAATTGTTGAATACCAAGTGTGCACTATCCTGGTCAGGTTCAAAAGACAGATAGAGCTGGATATCATCAGCATAGCATCAAAACTTCGGCCCATGCCATCTTACAATGTCTCTGAGGGGCAGCATGTACACTGCAAACAATGTGGGAGACAACACCAAGCCCTGAGAGACCCCACATGGCAGAGAGAATGGGTCGGAAGAGAAATTCCCCGACACCACCCTCTGAGTTCTGCCAGTGAGGAACGACTTAAACCACCTGAAAACTGTACCAGACAGGCCACAGATAAACCTTAGGTGCTCGAGGAGCACCCCATGGTCCACAATGTCAAAAGCTGAAGCGAGATCAAGAAGTACCAAAATAGAATGGCGCTTCTGATCTCTAGCCATTAAGAGATCATTGAGCACCCGAACCAGAGCAGTTGTGGTACTATGCCTCTTACAAAGACTGGATTGGAGAGGTTCATAAATGTCATGGATGGTCAAATGGTTCTCCAGTTGCAGAGCCACAACTTCCTCAATCACCTTCTCTAAAAAGGGAATGTTAGAGATCGGTCTGTAGTTCGCAAGGCAGCCTGGGTCCAGAGCAGCTTTCTTCAGGGAGCTGGGAAACTCACCAGATTCAAGGGAGCACCAAACTATCCTTGCAAGCACTGGGCCAACGATGTCGCATCAACTCATAATCAGGGAGGTTGGGCACGGTTTCAAACTGCCACAAGTTGGGCACATACACTGGGTAATCCACCCAACATCCCTGAATTCCAGCCAGTTGAGGGAGCTCCAGACAAATGAGGAGGAGTAACCATACACCAACCACTAACAGCTCCCATAGAGTGTGCCGGTTGGATCTCTGCCCTGATGCTGGCCACCTTATCTGCAAAGAACCGAGCGAGTTCATCACACTCAATCTGTGAAAAGGCTCTTTGAGACTGAAGACAGGCTGGGTAGCACAGCCTGTCCAAGGTTTGATAGAGCTGAGCCAGTCAGTTCTGAGCAGGAGCAATCTCCCTGGACAGGAACTCTGCCTTCTTACAGGTGATTGCTGATCAATAGACTTGATAATGTTCCATCAATCTAAGGTGGTTAGCCTCCAGGGCGGATTTCTACCAGCAACACTCTAACCTTCGTCCAAGTTGCCGCAGCTCCCTCAAGGTCCCATCAAACCATGGTGACCGAGTGCAAAGGGAGACAGGACAAACTCAGACAGGAGTGACAGAGTCTAGGGCCATAGTAAAGGCCTTATTATAGGCCTGAACCAGGCTCCCTGAACTCCCACTTGCCTCCTAAATTACCGATAGGTTAAACACCACTGCTAGGGTGTCAGGGCTCACATTCCATAAAGAGTGGTATCTGACCATCTTCAGAGGGGCTGGCCTATGCAGGGGGGCACAGAAACTGAACTCTACAGTGTGATGATCAGTCCACCCGACTGGTTCCACAACCAAGTTGGAGGTTTCGATTCCCAGGAGGAAGACCAAGTCAAGGGAGTGATTGTACTTATGGGTAGCAGAGGTAACCCCCCGTGTAAAGCCCAGTGATGTCATCAACTGGAGGAAGTTCTGTCCAAATCACGAGAGCTCATCGTCAACCCAGGCACTAAAGTCACCCAGGACCATCAACCTGGATGACTCAAATGCCATGTCAACCATGAAGTCCACTACTTCCTGAAGGAATTGCTTCTTATCCCCAGGTGGATGGTAGATGAGAGCAATCCTACAGCCTACACCTGCTACTACGGTACACTCGAATGAGTTTCGACCACAGGTACCTTATTTCTCAAGCAGCAGTCACCAGTTTCAGCAGCAAACCATGTCTTTGATCAGAGGGTGAATCTTTACAATGGGAGCAGTTCAGGTAAGTGAGGGCATGTGGGGAAGTCTAGGTGATGCTGGGTGGTGGGTGCATAGTGGGAAATGTAGTGGGGGTGTGGGTGAGCATCACCCATCACCTTTTTTTTTTACAGCTAATAAAAGACATTGAGGGACAGTTTTCTTATTTTCAGGATACAAAGCACCTGGGTGGGAGGGGGGTTACCACTAAATACAAGGGCAATGGTAACCATAAATGAAAACAGTCTTCGGAGGGTGGGGCACCAATGGACACCAAAGATCAACTTTACTTTTATAGGGTTAGGCACAGGAGAGTGGGACGGGGGTGACATTGGACATCGGGGATAGCAAAGCAAGCTACAAACAGGGAAATTGGAGGGTGGGGGTGCACTAGACACCAGGGATACAGATAATATATGTACAGGGATCGAGACAAGATCCAAGGGGGGGTACCACTGAACACCAGGGTAAATAAAGAAACATGACAGAAACAAGCAAAAAAATCCTTTTTCATGACCAGAAATCCTCTACCCTATGGAATGAAAAAGGATTTACTGACACGAAAAAGTAATCTGGAAAAAACTAAGTCCCAAATCCTTTCTCATGCCAAGGTATCCTTTTCCATTCAAATGAAAAATGATCCCTTGGCATGAAAAAGGATTTTGGACTTAGGTTTATTCCAATTCATTTTTCATACCAATAAATCATTTTTCATTGCCTTTTTTCAGTCTCCCAAAAAATTATCTCTTTTCATGAAAAATGATTGCAGACTTATGCCCAGATATTCAAACTGTGCCATTCTGTGGCGCAGGCCCCTGCGCCGCTCAAAATAGTTGCGCTGGGGTGTGGCCAGGGCGATATTCAATGGAGTTGTGCTATAGCGCAACTTCTTTGAATATCGCCCACACACTCCACTCGTGCATGGCGAAAGAAACCGCACCAGCGCAAGTGGTCAGAGTGGAGCATTGAGATGCGGTGGCACAAGTTCCATTGTGCCATGCACAGCACCTGCGATATTCAAAGGGTGACATGCAAATGGGGCCATAATTTATGCAAGGCGCAGTGGGGGCCATTTGCATCTAATTACGGCCCCATTTGCATGCCATTAGCATGCAGGTGCATCAATCCCCAAGGACTTACGCCTGGCACCCTACCAGACAGCAGCCGTCGGGGACCGACGCCCCATGCAGTCTGATCGTGGGAATAATAGTAATCTCCCCCCCATTAGCCCGATCGCGGGCATAATAGTAGTTCCCCGCCCATTAGCCCGATCGCGGGCATAATAGTAGTTCCCCCCCATTAGCCAATGGCGGGCATGATAGTAGTTCCCCATTAGCCCAATCACGGCATAACTGAAACTTTCCTTCCCCAAGTGCCCGATGGTGGGCATCAGACCCGACCCCAATGTACAAGATCCCTGGTGGTCCAGTGGACCCTTGAGAAGCCAATCGCCGGGCAGCATCCTCACCCCACACCAAATCCCTGGTGATCTAGTGGCCCCCCATCCCACCCACCCACAGAGCCCCACCACCCCATATCTGGACGGCTTGTATGGTATGGGCTGCATGCCGATGGCTCATGCTCTGAACCAATGGGCGTGCAGCCCTACTAAGCTTCAGTCGGTAGTGATAGGGTGGCAGGCGGGTGGGGTGCTGCCGCCCACCAGCTGGCCGGGGAGCAGGGTGGTGGGGGTCCGTGGAATTAGGTGGGGTGGGGGCCACTAGATCCTGAGGATTTCCGGGGGTGAGGATGCCGCCCACCATCGCGGCCAGTCACTGACTACCAGAGATCTTGGACGTTGGGGAAGGTCTGGAAGCCCACGATTGGGCTACTTGGGGAGACAAGTTTCAGACATGCCCGCGATCAGGCTAACGGGGGAACTACTATTCTGCCCACGGCGGGCTAATGGGAGTGGTTACACTTCAGCCGAATCGGGCATGGGGGCGCCGCCAGTGTGGCAGGGAACAGTCCAGGGCCACCCACGGTGGCAGCTGCTGTGTTGCACCCTGCAGCGGCAGCTCACCTGTGGGTGGCCCTCGACTTGTCTTTTTTTTCAGTGTAACTTGTGCAGGCGCAGGTAGGTTGCACCTACACCCCCTGCACGGCCCGGGCTGGAATATCGGGCTGGCAGTTTATGCATGGTTCCTCCCCTTGGTTGCGCTGCTTCATTATCATTGCGCTGTTGCTCACCATGATTTCGGGGGCGCAACTGCCTCCTGCTGAATATCGCAGAATGGCGCATTTCGGACTTGCGCAGGCCCAACCCTACTGTGCATGGCTCAACTCTTTTGAATATCTGGGCCTTAGTTTTTTTCTGAATTTTTTTTGTGAGAAAGGTTCCTTTATCATGAGTCATTTTTCAAACACACGAAAAAGGATCACATCGCACAAAAAAGAATTTTGGACTTTATTTTTTTCCTAAGTCCTTTTTCGTGAGACATAATCATTTTTCATTTGAATGAAAAATTACTCATATCACAGAATTTTAGCGAGTCGTGAAAAAGGATCTAAAATAATAAAAAACAAAATGTTCTGGGGATATTTTTCCAACAAACAGGTGCAGAACTCACCTGATGGAGTTCCAAGGGAGCAAGATACATTTTTTGGTATCTCTGCAAGACGTCATTTTGGGAAGTTTTTTTTTTTCTAAACAAATGAACAAAAAAACAAGTAAACAAGTCTGCAGAAAACAAAAAAGCGTAAAGAAAAAGGATTGGCCCCTTACAAAAAAAGAATCCTTTTTCAAGTGACCAAATTATTTTGTCACTCCAGAAAGCTATCCAAAAGACAGTACTAAGCGTGCTTAGAGGTCGAAAGTTTAAAATTAAATAACTTTAGAACAAATTAATATTTTTTCACCAAACCAGCAAAAGGCACTTCTGTGGGGCAACCCCTTCCTACCTTGAAAACGTCAGAGCCAAAATCCAAACTGTCTGGGCACAGTGTGATGACAAATAGTGAAGATTTTTAATGTTCTTTCACTATGCACTGCTCGAACTCAGCAAATCCAACCAAAAAAAAACTATAATCATCAAGAGATCTTCTGCACAGCACCATGCATGCAAATGTTTGTGCAGATTTGTTGAATAGTTGCAAAGATATTAAAGTGCAAAATGTGAGGTTTAACATAGAAACCATGGCTCAACCCTAACTATAGTGGTGCGACTGCACTACTATAATACAGACTTCCAAATAAACATACTAATTCCATTCCACAGAGCCATCACATGGCAGAAGCCTCTGCACCCCACTTGCCGGAATTTGGCTGATCGGTTCATTACCAGGTCAGTGGCACTCACTTCTTACACTAACTGACTCAAGTGACAGTGGAAACATGTCTCTTTTTCTCTCTTCCACATCTCATAAACACTGTGTCTGGACTGTCAGCTGCAAAGGTTAGGAGAATAAATCTCTTGAGCAGCACGAGTCACTGATGTTTGTTTCCCTCTAAAGAAGGGGATGAGAGAAGAGTCTCTCAGCAGCATCTACTATTGGTATCTGTCCCTGTGACTGCAATATGAAAGAAAGCCCACTCAGTGGGCAAGGGCTAGAAGAGAGCTCTAGTCTCCAGATAATACCCTCATTCTCATCCCAATGCAGCCATTACAAACTTTCCACTCGGACCCTCAGCTGATTTTCATTTGACTCATGCAAAGTTTCAGTTTGATTTATCTACAGCAGATTCAGCATATATCAACATGGTACTAGCGTGAGGTGTTAAAATAATGTAAATTTTTATAGAACTTGCATTCTTGAACACAGCATGCAAGTACCACTTCAAAAGACTGTACCTGTTGTAGGAATATCAGTATAGAACATTGCATGAGTCACATGGAAGCCAGTTGAGAAGGTGAGTGGAGGATTTGTGCCTGCCATGGGGTCAGTAATCTTTGGTGGCACTTGGATTGGGCTCCCAATACGTGCTGCTTCTGAGATGGAGTCAGGAATATGTGAGAACTCATGTCAGGTAAGGCAGGCAGCTTAGAGTGGGGTATGTTCTAGAGTAGATAGGTGTTCCAGTGTGTGCTCATTAACTTTTTTCTGATGGAATGCACTAAAAGAGAAAAATGAGATCTTAGTTGCGGCTTATTTGGCAGCATGTAAGCATTTCTGCTGAAACATTAACAGTCACACATTACTGTGCAGGATATGCAAAACATAATTTGCCAATAAAGCTGACTACATCTTTAACAAGGAAATACATTCTCAGAAAGGGAGGCGACAGGAGAGAGAGATAAAGAGATCAACATCCTGATAACACTGGCTAAGTAAAAATGTGCTGGTAGAATGCCAAGTTCTGAAAATGGATAAACATGACTGTCAGATTTGAAAAGTGTGCATTAAAATGTGAACCTAGATTATTTATTAGAGTCAACACCATTTGCTGTGGAGATAGATAGGCTCATTTGCAGACCCACTGTTGACTCACCTTTAGACACACCTCCAGAGCCACATTTTGCCATTTATACACTCCCAGTATATTTCCTTGCATCCTGCAAGCACACAAAAATGGTTTGCAGAGCAGTGAAACACCTTGGCATAAGCAAAATGTGTCCGTTTTCTGACTATGTAAATTGCTCTGTTCAACATCACAGTAAAAGAGACTAGTATTTGTTGAGCAGTAACTACTGATTATTATTTTTCATCTGAGAAAGTGTCTTGATGGGGGAGCTTTTTTATTATCTTTCCCATATCAGCAATGTTATGATACAATTATATAAACTAAGCCTTTGTGTGCATTTTTCAGTAATAGAGGGAGGCCTATTAAGGGGTAATGTGAGGAAGTTCTTTTTCACAGAAAGGGTGGTTGAAGCATGGGACGGCCTACCTCAGGAAGTGGTGAATATGAATGCAGTACAGGGCTTCAAACAGGCATGGAATAGGCATAAGGGAGCAATAGAGATGAGTATGAATAGATAGGCCATTGACAGAGTAAAGGCATATGACACATTCATAAGGTAGAAAAATGGGCAGACTGGATGGGCCTTGTGGTCCTTAACTGCCATCAACTTCCATGTTTCTATGTTTTTTCATGTGTGTCCTACCCATCGACTGCCAGCATATCTACAGAGGCAAGTGGCATGACAACTTCTCTTTGAGGTGTACACCAAAAGCTATAAGGTTAGTCGTAAATTCAGTTTCTTGGCTCTCCTGGTCTGGAGGATAGGGGATGTGTCCTAGAGATGAAGAATTCATTTTCCAAACATGAAACATATAACCCACATCCCTGCTTTGCAGCTAGATGTGCAGCACAGCTACATGGCTGAATGTTTATTAATTATTGTTGTATAGCAAGTTTGTCTGGGAAAGGCACACTAAGTCAAAACTCATGTTCACGTGCAACCCAGCAGCACAGGGAGGTTAATTGAACAGCTTAAGGTCACACAGTACACAAGTGCCAGTTTTTGATTGGACCTCAGGTATTGGGGTATTCATAATAATAACTTGGTGCTCCAACCTCTAGATTATACTGCCCTGTGAAAGTATGGAAATTGCCACAGGATGAGGATAAAAAATACGAAGTGGCTGGCAGACTGGCACAAGCAGACGTCTATATAGGTAATCTAATCTCTGCAGTCACTTGGTGAGCCTGGAAGGGAGTCATCATATGGCATATCCAAGCCTATGTCTCCAGGCTGCCAGTACAAGGAGCTACGCTTATGCCAGCAGTTTGACTCCAGTTTGCATCTTTGGAAAATACCACATGATCCTGTACATATATTACAGGAAAAGAATGTCATTTTTCCTTGTTCACCTCTTTAGTATAGGAGATTATTCACTTTACTTACAAGACAGTGGTTGCAGATCCACACCCATTGTTTTCCATGATAGGGTATGGGAGATGCTGGGATTTTGTGCTTAAGTAGGTTATCTCTAAAAGCAGATCTGAACCATGCCTTCGAGCTAAGTAATGGATGGAAGTGGTGATCATGTAATCTCCTAGTCTTACTATTGAATTTAAAAAATGTTGGGCCTCTCCATAAAAAAATATACTTTGCATAGTACTCTAGAAATAAGATAAGACAAAAAGTTGACTGAGTATATTCTCTTTTTATTCAACATATTGTTCTCCACCCCCAACCCCACACCTCAGGTTATTCTTGCCACGCCACTTTTCTGACTCTTGGAGCCTGGACCTGGACCCCTGTTACTCTGTTTTCCCTCTATGTGGAAGAACTATCCCAAACGTCATTCCTCTCTCATCCTCTTACCCTGTTGTTAAGCAACTTCCTGTAGCCTTAGGCCAAGTCACACCAGAAAACAACCATTGTCTCAGTGTGCCTAACCCAGTAACCAATTTACATATATTTCACCTACTGTAGAAACAAGCCTTGAATCAGTGTGCCTTCCAGTCATCAATTTACATATAAATACACACCTAGAAACAAGCTTTGGCTCAGTGGGCATTTCCTGGTCACCAATCTGTGCACAGGAAAAGAAATTCACTTGCCATTATCCACATTTAGTTTGCTTCATCCCTTCAAACAAATAATCCCAAATGTAAAATGTAAACCCTGTACATTCTTAGACTTGCCTGGGCCTCCCCTGAAACAATCTGGGACCTCCACTGGGAGGCTGGCCTCACCATTTGAGTACCACTGCTATAGATCTACCATGACCTTTGTCTAAGAGTAATGGGGCATCGTGTATTATGTTGTAGTTCTACAGGCTGCCTTTTTATGATGATCTCCATAGTTTTAAAGGAGAGCTGCCTTTGCTCTTATGACTTGTGTATTCTGTAGAATCCATGGCCCAGATATTCAAAAGGGTTAGCCATGTAATAGGGATCTTATAAGCATGAAGTCTGAAAATGCGCCATTCTGCAATATTCAGTGGGAGGCAGATGCGCCCCTAAATCACACTGCGCAAGAGTGCAATGATAATGAATGCATGCTCAACTGAAGGGGGAGTAACCATGCATAAATGGCGCAGTGCGATATTCAACAACATGCGCCATGCACAATAGGGGAGCAAGCGGAAGTTGTGCAATAGTGGAAATGAGCCAAAATAAAAAGGAACAAGAGAGAGAGGTGCAAGAACGCTACAGGGAAGGCACATGTTGCTGAACTGTAGGCAGCCACACAGGCACCAAACACTGGGAGCAGGACAGGGCAGTACAGAGACAGAGCACCTGGAACCCCAGGAACAGGGAAGGTGTGGGGAGCCTCTGCCACAGTGCAGTCCAAAAGGGGGAACTGCCACACAGCACTGAGGCCACTACAGGGAGGTGTTCCCGGTGCAGGGGAAGTAGCAGCAAGGACAGCGGGGGAACACAGAAACAGCTGCCGGGGGGTAACACAAACCAGGGGCATGGCCAGTGCCACCATCCAGATGGAGGCAGTTATGAGGGGCGAAGGCAGGCAGCAGGGGGGTATGGCTGTAGAAGGGCCTGTTGGTGGTATGCCCCGAACAGGCAGTACCGAGCCCACACCAGCTTCGAGCTGTACACTGATACTGAGATCGTGGGCTGGTACCGCCTGAGCCGGGCAATTCTGAGGCGGCTCTGTGAGCTGTGCAGTGATGTGATGCAGGCACCCACATGACGGAGCTATGCTCTGTCAGTGGAGACCAAAGTGACAGCTTGCATGTGCCTGCTTGCCATGGGTACCTTCCAGAGACCAACAGGGGACACGAAAGGCATATCCCAGTCGGTCGCGTCATGCCACCTCACCCAATTCCTCAGCGCACTGCTGCCACATGCTGCAGAGTACATCCATTTCCACAGCACACTGGCAGAGTGCACAGAAAACATGCAGGAGTTCCACAGTGTAGCACGTATGCCTGGCGTGCTCGGGTCAATAGACTGCACCCATGTGGCCATCCGCACACCACTTGGCCTCGAAGGGGCCACATACATGAATCGGAATGGGTATGCAAGCATCAACTGCCAGGTGGTGTGCGATGCCAGGGGGCACATAATCAATGTCTGTGCCATGCACCCTGGGGGATCACATGATGCCTTCATCTAGCACCAGTCAGCACTGTACCACAGGTTTGAGAGTGGGGACATCAACATCGGCCACCTAGTGGGTGAGTATGCAAAGCACACAGAAAGACATGGAGCTTGGGAGGGGCATAGTCAGAGGTGACATGGGTATTGGCCTAGATGGCCAAAGGCAAGGCGATACTGATCACTAAACTAACGTCCACCCTCTACACACAGGTGACAGTGTATACCCACTCCTTCCCTGGATGCTCACACCATACCGGTGGCGCGCGACCCCATCGCAGCAATGCTACAATGAGGCACATGCCACCACAAGCAATGTCATCAAGCGAGTGTTCAGGATACTGAAGGCACGTTTCCGTTGCCTGGACATGTCTGGCAGTGCCCTACAGTACAGCCCCTCAAAGGCCTGTGGGCTATTCCTGGCCTGCTGCATCCTGCACAACATGGCCAACAACTGTGGGATAGCCATACAGGTCGAAGAGGGGGACAGCGATGGGGATGATGAGGATGCTGGTGAAGATGGTGATGGGCACCCCACCCCTTGGTTGAAGGGACCCCGACCGATCCGGATGGCACAGCTCCACCGGGACACCATCACAGAGGAGCACTTCAACCAACTTAGGTAAGTCATGGGGCCATGTGCAACCACCAGTGGCAAAGGCACAACCCACAAACACGCATGGGCAAACACCAGGAGTGCATGTCGTTAAGGGAATTGGCCAAGCATGGAATTGCACATGCCATCAGGGATGGGCAAGGTCTAACAGGGCACGCGGTCACACACACACACACACCTCACAAGACATGCACAAAGGGTAGGAGGCACGCCGACCCCGACCGCCACCCCTAGCCACACACACTTTCACAGACCACCACGCCCAGTGCTTGTCATTGTGCATGCGTCAGACGCTGAGCACCATTGCACAGTGGCGGACAGCACAACATAGGCATCATCATGTAAACGCCACAGCGGACAGCAGCCGGGAGGGTGTGCAGATGGAAAGTGTGCATGTGTGCAGGGCCGGGTACCCCACCCATGCATTGCACGTTGAACAACACAATGCACACAGGGCAGCATTAGACAGTAGCAGTGCTGGGAGACAGGTCAGTCACGCGCCACAGTGCCACAGCCACCACGGATGTGTGGGTGGCCCCGTCGAGACCGGCCAGCAGTGACAGGCTGACCAATGGCCTCATGGGGTGGCACCGACAGTCCCCCAGGGGTTCCACTGCATGAACGCGACCGTACTCGCATAGAGGTCTGCAGCACACTGAACATGCCTGCACCAGGCATGCTCGGGATGCCCACAGCTGAACCCGGTGTCGACAAGGAGGGTGTTGCACGATGCTGGGAACAGGGGGTGAACATTGCACTGCGCTGTGTCTGTGATGCATGGGCAAATAACTGTGTGCCCATTGTGGCCATGACAGCTGTGATTGCCTGTGTCTGCCTGTCAATGGCAGTGGTCACATCCTTCCACATCTGGTCCATCCCTGCCAGGAGCAGAGTGGTGTCTCTGCTGCGCTGCTCCTCTGCCTGGCACAGAGCCACACTGAGTGCATCCACCGTTGTCACAAGCCGCACCTGATGATTGACTGATACTTGGAGTATGCGGGTGTGCTCATCTAAGAGGTCATCTGCCTGATCGGCATGCTGTCCCTCATGGTGTTCACGGCCCTGATGGTCAGCACCCCTTGAGGGTGGGTGCTGCACACCAGGGCTAGGCCTGGGCATGTCCACAGGCAGTTCACTGACACCGCCCCCTGACACTGTACCCCCATGGCCATTGGCCGACTTCTGACACTGCCCCTCTGGCTGCCGCTCTCCAGGGCTCAACGGTGCCACCGCAGTGGCCACAACAACCCCGCTGTCCTGGACACACACCAGTGCTGCCCCACTGGTGCAGACAGGTACAGGCTGGGACTGTGATGTCATGCAGGCCTCCACGGTGGCACCACCCACGGCCATGCCCGTGATGTCACCTGCTGTATGGCCATTCTGTGGCCCACACGTATCACTGCCCATGAAGTTAGCTCCATCATCATAAGTGACAGATCCGGCACCAGCCTGAGTCTCAGCATGCTGGCATCCATGAACACTGGCACATTGGGACACAGGCAGGACCTCCTCCGCATCTGCTCCACCAACATCAGTCCGGACATCCAGGCAGGCCCTCTGTCGCCCTGACCCTCATAAGCCTGTGGAGGTGGATGGGCACTCCTCTATCTCCATGCTACCACCCTCAGTGGACAAGCCCACCACCGCTGACCCATGTAGATGCTCAGGAGCTGTAAGGGAAAACAGTAGCATTAATGTATCTGCCCTACCCTGTCCCCCCCCCATTGACAGACCAGGACCTACCATGCAGTGACAGGCTACCATCCATCTGGAATCCACCACACGGAACACCCTCGATGGCACAACCCTGCATGCTGCCAGCAATCCGCTCTTCTTGTGGGGTCAGGTGTTGCACTCCAGCTGTCCCCCGCCGGTCGCAGACCGTGCTGCCCTGATGGCAGTCACCTTCTCCTTAATCCTCTGCCTGTCCGTGCCCATCTTCTTTTTGCACTACTGCACGGACCACTGGTGGCTGCCATGCAGGTTGATGGCATGCGCCACCTCTTCCCATGCAGCAGCATGGGCCTGTGGTGTTCCCTGGCGTCCGCTGAGCAGCGGCTCCTGGTCGAGGTAGGCCTCAAACAGGGCATCTGTTTCTGCCTTGGTGAAGTTAGGCCTCCTCTTCCACCCACGTTTCTGTTCCGCTTCCTCCACTTCACGATCGGTCATTATTCATCCTGTGAGAATGACAGGTGTTACCTGTGACTGTGCAGTCCCATGCATGTCCCACACACCACAGTCCACACTCCCAAACAGCATGCAACTCACCACAATAGACTTCAGTAACCGACTATGGCCAGTGCAGGCCAATGTCGCATTTTTATAGCACAACGCATGCAAATGAGGTGAGGCGCAGTTTTAAGTGGATGCATATGCAGTGTCTGCACCTTTGAATGGCTGATTAGCTGATTTGCATATGCCGGCTGAAAATCGCGCTGTTGCACTTTGCACAATTGTGTTGGACATGCTCAGACAAGGGCGCAGTTCTGTGACATGCGCAGTACACATCGAACTGCGCATGCCCGGGGTGATGACGCAGATGCCTGCCATGCTGCTGATGTGCTGTGCGTGGGAGGCAATGCAGGGCATGGTCACCATTGTGCCAGTGGTGTTACTGCGCTGTTCACATATATGGTGCTGTGGCACTGGGGTGCCGTAAGTGCACTGGGGCCACAGCACTGTAGGTCGCTACAGGAGGTGGCACACAGGCACCCAATCGCGCTACATGCATTGGGTTCCAATCGCGCTGTGGCTGTCCGTGCGCGAGAGACCCTTGACCCTGTGCCCGACCTTTGCCCCCTAGGTGCCATGCCTCCGCATGGGTGCACCACTATCGCACTGTTCGGTGACAGCACGATAGGGAATGGCAGCGCTGTACCGCACAGCATCTGCACGCGGCAGACCGCGCTGCCGAGTGCCATTTTGACTCCAACTATCTGTTGAGATGGCACGGAGAAGGGCTGCTATGTGGATCCAGGTTGAATTGGCCAATTTGGTGGCCATCGTAGAGCCCCATGCTGGGGCACTATATGGTGATGCACCCCTGGACAGGTCCAGGAGTGCAGTGTGGGAGGAGGTGGCAGTTGCACTGGAGGAGGCCATGAGAATCGGGCACACGGCCAAGCAGTGTCACCACAGGTACAGGACCTCTGGTGCAGGGACCCAGACATGCTTGCCCGCCTGTGGGGACATGCCAGGAGGGGCATGGTGCCACGGCCAGGTAGGTGCCCCATCCATACACTGTTAACGTCCATATGGGTATCACAGTTGCATGTGTCCAGCACATGGGGGGGCTGTCCAGTGTTGGCCGTGGTGGTATTGGGGTGGGGAGTGGATGGGTATGGCTGTGTGGGATTGCACACGCATGGGGGTGGGGGGACTTTACTACTGGATTGTACTGATGTTCCTCTCTCCATGTTTGCACCTTAGGCCCAGAGGAGCACAGGCGGGTGAGAGAGAGGAGGTGCTGCCACGAGGACCAGCAGGCCAGGAGGGATGAAGGTCTGCAGAGGCACAGGGACCAGCCTGATGATGGTGAGTGCCTTACATCCATGATTACTATTGCATGCTGTGTAACAGGGTGGGCAGCAGGGCATGGCAACCATCCATTGACACCACTGCCATGCACGTAACTTGTTACAGTCAGCACTGTCCAGTGGCACTACTTGTCTGGGAGTGCATCAATGGTTGTCCATGCATGCACTGGGTACATGGCTGTGCCACTGCCTTCACACCGCATAGCCAAGTCATTGTATGGCCACAGTGGTGCTGTGCGGGACATGGACGGTGGGTGTGTGCAGTGGTCCACATAGCTGTGGGTGCCTGGGTAGGCAGGTCTTGTGGACGTGGTCACTGTGGGTGGTCACACACCATCACAGGGGTGTGGCACTTGGCTGTATGCCATGCACAATGGGTGGGCTGCAGGCGGCTGGACAGTCACATGTATTGACTCTGTTCCCTTGTCCTAGGTGGATGGAGACTTCTGACCATAGAGAGGGGACTGCAGGAGTTGTTGCAGTTGGCGAGGGCATCCCTGGAGATCCTTCAGAGAATGGACCAGCACGGGGTCAGGAGGTGGAGGACACATCAGCACCACATGGATGATGAGCGGGGTGGACGATAGGCCATCTATGCCCATGGAACCATCGAACCCCCCTGGACCCACCCTCACACCCCTTCTTCCCTCTCCTATATGTTCACCCCTGCCCCTTACCCACCCCCACCTGGTATGTGGCCCTTCACCCCATTGTAAATATTTGTAAATAGTTTTGTTGCTTACCTCTTTTTAATACATTTGTTTTGTTATGACAACTGTGGTGGTATCTGATTTGCAGTGGGCTACAGGTGCTCAGCTGCAGTGGTGTGCATGGCGTCAGGAAATGATGGGCAGCGTATGTCCGGAAGGGAACCACCTATGGTCTGGGCAGGGGGATCAGTCACTGTCTGTGGTTTTTGTGTTGTTCTCTGTGCACTGGATGCCTGTGTGCAGTGGTCCATGGTGCATGCACTGTGTGCATGGCACCCCTGTCAGGCCGTCCATGGCCTGTGCAGCTGACACCCTTGCATGAGGTCTGCTGGCATGTCAGTGGTGGCTGTCCATGCTGGAAAACCACTGTACCCGGCACAATGCCAGGTTGCCTCCCATCACCAGTATGGTGCATGTCTGCCTTCAGTGACACTGTGGCCTCCGCTATTGTTGTCCCTCCTCCATGCTGTCACTTGTGTCTGTTGCAGGGATGTGCTCCAGTGTCTTTCACTTGTGCTCCGGCTGCATGCTGGTGGCATACAGCTTCATGGTGCCTGCACAGGGTGGCTGGCACACCTGTGCCATGTAGGGGTGCTGGACATGTGTACTCGGCTGCCATGGCCACACGCCAGTGGCTTGGTTGACCCACTACAGTGTCCCCGTGTTGGTGTGCCCTTGGGTATGGGTGGGTGTTTGTCTTGCACTGTGTTGCATTCTGTGTGGCGCATGCTTCCATGCAACACTGTGTGTGTCTGTGCTGGCTGTTGTGGCCAGTGCTGGGACAGGATGTGTCCTTGGGAGGGTGTGCAGGGTGCTGTACCGCTGGTGGTGGGGTCTGGGGCATGCTCTGTCACATGTGGGGTACCTCGTGTGCCGATGCATGGTCGGTCTCTCAGCTGTACTTCTGGGGAGATGTGCAGGGTGGCACTGTGTATGCCGTTGTTGCATCGCTGTCTGCTGCCACCTGCTGCAGGGTTCACATGGTGGGGCTGCCTTGCATGGCTCCGTGGTGCACAGGGTTGCATTGTCACAGTGGGGGTGGTGGCATGCATGGGGTGTCCTGCACCATTGGGCGCTACTACTGGGAAGGGTGTATGAGGATCATGGTGCAGGGTGTGCTCTGCATTGGTGGAATGGTGTGGCACTGGGTGGTCGGCCCTCCTTGTGTGCCGGTCACAGCTTGCCAGGGGGTGTGCTGGGGCACCATGCCCCTGCTGTGGGTTGGTTGCTGGTATCCATGGTCTGGTGGTTATTCCAGCTCTTCCCCGGTTGTGCAGTGCATGGCATGTGGGGGGAAAATGTCTGTTCTGCTGTGTACTCCTCTGTCCATCTGTGGCATGGGTGGTGGGCCCCTGCATCCTGTCCCTGTGCATCCCTGGTTGTGCTGTTGCATTGCTGCCCTGCTCCACGGGGTGTCACTGGTTGCACTATGGCACATCTGGACTGCTCCACTGAGCATCCCTTGTTGCTCTATGGCAC
Source organism: Neoceratodus forsteri (assembly GCA_016271365.2). Classification (NCBI taxonomy): domain Eukaryota; kingdom Metazoa; phylum Chordata; order Ceratodontiformes; family Ceratodontidae; genus Neoceratodus; species Neoceratodus forsteri. The sequence goes on from CM028130.1 coordinate 678,217,554, forward strand.
ATCTGAAATGCCAACTGCACATCCCTGGTTGCGCTATGGCGCAGGTGGCTTGATATTCAGTAGTATGCCGCAGGCGCATCTTGGCCCACGCAGTTTTTGAATATCATGCTTCTTGCGCATGGGTGCAGTAGACTTGTGCTTGCTCCTGCTGTTGCACACTTTTTGGGTACAGTTTGAATATCCGGGCCCATGTTTCTAACCCCAGTTTGTATACTATTATCATTCTGTCTTTCCTGGTATTATAGTAAATCTAGTGGGTATTTCTGATATGTGCTGGTGGTAAATGCTGTTTAAAATTGTATGGTGGAGGGTTTGTCCCTGTTAAGCTCTTTGCTGTTGAAATACATCTATGTTCTCCTTTCAAAATCAGTGGTTGACAAGGAGACTTGAGTTTGCTTCCATTGATTCTTTTGAAGCACAAGTATCAGCTTTTTTCCTAAGGAACATCTTTTGAAATGTACTTAATACCTGTACTTTTATGATATTTATTATGCCTTGGTGTCCCTTTTATTGGGCCCTATGCATGAATGGAGTGGAGGGGCTATGTGTGTGGATCTGGGTCACATAGCCACTGTGCACCCATTGCACCCCCCCATGTGGGATGCACCTAGGTGAGGTACGTAGCCGCAATGCACCCACTTCCACTGCCGCATGGACTGCAATGCACCGGGCAGGTTGGGGAGCATGCCAGCACTACGTGCCATGCACCAAGGGACCTAGTGCTGGCCACAGGGGTACACAGGGGATGTAAGTTACATCAGGGAGAACCCTGCTGTAAGCCCCCTACGCACCCCGAGACCTGAGTCATCCGACATCACTGCGAGTAGCCCACCTACACTCCGGGACCACTGCATATGGCTGCCCAGTGCCTCTCACCCACCACAGCACACATCGGTCCCCCCTGTCCCAGCACATCCCTCACACAGGTGCACAGGTCAAAGATGCTGCCCTTGCCCTCCTGAATGGCACTACCTGCCCACCCCCTGCTAATGGAGGGGTACAGTGCCTCCCCTCGAACTGCCGACAGCCATCCCCCACCCTGTCCCTGTGCACCTCCCTGGTGCCACTGGAGGGCTGGCGGCATTGCCTCCTCACACCACCACAGTCGCTGACCCTCAGACATCCATGGGGCATGCTGACAACATGCGCCAGACACGTATGAGATCCACTGTGAGTCCCAGTCCAGGCATCTGATTGGATGCCTGGCCGGGTCCGCGACTCTGCCCCCAGCTGCCCTGTGGAGTCCTGCATGCCAGGGGGGTGGGGCCATGGACAGGTGGTGGCCACTGGTAAATACCACTGGCGTGCACCTGTTCATGGGTGTGAACCTCTGCGGGTGGGTTCTGTGCCTCTGGTGTGTATTACCCCCCCCATGGTGAATAGGGCCCATTATTTGTATCTGTCATGTACAATATATCCCTCTGAGCCAGATACCTTTGAGAAAGAACTCGAGTACAGAGGTCTTCCAAACACAATAAACAAACAAAGGACATTAACCATGTCATACAGATCCAAAATGACACCACTAGTGTATAAATAAAAAAAAGCACCCAATGAAATTAAAACAAGACAAAAGGGCTTCCTGTTCAGAAACAGATCCTTGCTGCCCTAGTTCTCCAGAAAGAGAGTAATCCAATCCATGAGGTTGCCTTTTTTGACTACATGGACATCTTCCGATGTGCTTTTAAGTCTTGATTGGCCGAATGAGATGGTTTTTACAACAGGTTATCCAGGATGATAATCAACTGCCCTTTTGAAACTTACCATTGTAAGCTCTACAGTGCATTAAACTGACTGTCCCTGGGTGACAAGAGGAAACAGCATATCATTATGTTCTCCCTGCAGGGAATCAAAGGCATTGTCCCTTCTTATTTGCACTCAAAGCTTATCCACAGGATCTGTCCTAGATCCTTACACTCCACTGTATCAGTTGAGTGGATATATGAGGGCATGCCAGCATTCACAATCCCAGCACCCAGGAGACCGAGCATGACATCCCAACATTGCGCTCGCCCAATGGAGCACCATCCTGACTGAAATGCCTGTCACTGCAATTATGCCATTTCCATAGGTGGTAGGGGGGCTCTGCCCCCACACCCCCATTGCCGGGTCTTTACCCCTGCTCCCCCTTAATTTAATATAATCAACTCCATATCTTTGCAAGATGGGGAGTCAGGCATTCCACAGTCTGGATGATGATCCATCTGGCGAATGCAATGTCAGGACATCATGCTCGGTCTCTTGGGTGTCAGGATTGTTAGTGTCAGTCTTTTAAAATGATACCAGTTGAGTTGATGGTCTGCACTTAAGTATGACTTCTGGGTACTTTGCTTGCAGTCACAGCTGCCCGACTGAATGGAACTCCCTGCCAGATTCCTTCACAAACCTTGCTGCCATCATTCCAGAGGCGTACCATCGGTAGGAACAACTGTGAGATTCTATAACTACACACCCTGCACCGGACCTTACCTTACTCTTGAAGCTTGGATATGCCAATGTACAGTAAACATAAAATGCCTTGCAAGTTGTGCACTGCATCTGTCATTGCTAATGTCGGAAGCATGTTCATACTAAGGTTCATACTTACGTATTTAGGAGCCAAGGGGGTGGTAAGCCCATTAAAATGCTCCTGTCCTGTTACCCATAGTACTGTACAATGCTACCATCCAGTATATATCTATCCAACTGCTGCTTAAACTGTTGTTTATTTTTACTTATGATCACCTCCATGGGCAAACCATTCCAGGGGGACACCACTCTATGTGTGAAAAAGGCCCCTATTTTATTTGTGTTACATTTTCTAGGTTGTAGCTGCAGAGGGCATTCCCTGGTGCATACTGTGTTATTTTTGAATTCTAATTGTTCATTTATTAAGTAATCATATTGCATAATGTTGTAGCACAGCAATAGGTCACCCCCTTATCCTTCTTGTCTATAAGGACATAAGATTTAAGTCCCGGAGTCTTTCCACATACGTTTTGTCCTTTAAATCATATATCATCTTTGTAGCCTGCCTCTGCACTCTTTTCTGACCTTCCACACCTTCCCTGGATATTGGGCTCCACACAGAGCTACCATAGTCCAGCAGTGATCTCACATTTGCTCTATAGAGTGGCATGATCACCCCTCTGCTTCTGCTCTTTAAATTAATTTTTATGGCACACAATTAGTTATTCACTTTGTTAATTTGTTTTTTGCACTGAGTTTCATATGTTAGTTTATTATCAATAATTACGCCCAAATCTTTCTCCTTGTCTGAGTGCCTTAGAGTTTGTCCATTTAGGGAATAATCTACCATTTTATTCTGCTTACCAAATGTATGACACAACATTTATTTATGTTAAAGCTCATCCCCTTTTTTGTGGCCCAGTTACTTATTTTATTCAGATCTTTCTGTATGGAAGCGATATCCTCATCCTGGGCTGTGGTCCCTGCAAGTTTAGTGTCATCTGCGTATTTACTTAACAAGCTTGTTGTGTCTTTCCTCATGTTTGATATAAACACCCTAAACAAGATGACCCAGAACTTACCACTGTGGCACCCCACTTCTCACTGGTGCAGGAGGGGAATAGTATCCATTTATACACACCCTCTGAGTTCTATCCATCAACCAAGCATTAATCCACCCCACATCCCTATATCCAGTCCTATATCCATTAAGCTATTAATAATTTCACTATGGGGGGACCAAATCAAAGGCCTTTGCAAAGTCCATATAGATGCAATCCACTGGGTTCCACTTATCCAGTGCAGAGGATATCTTTTCATAAAAACATAACAGGTTTGTAATGCATGACCTTCCTGTCTGAAACCCATGTTGCTCATAATCCAACTGACCACATATTTCGAGATGAGAGTTTATTTCATCTTTTATTGTACTTTCTAATAGTTTTCCAGGAACCGACGTTAGACAAACTGGTCAGTAATTTGTGTAATCCACTCTATCTCCTTCTTATGAATAGGCACCAAATTGGAAGCCAACCAATCCTGTGGCACCTCATTTTCCTTCAATGATTTTATAAATATTTGCTTTAATGGTTTGGCAACTTCTGGGGATACCAACTGTAATACAGTATTTGAGATGTTATCTGGTCCATCAGAGAATGTATTCTTTTTTTTTTTTCTTCTTCAATTCTATTTTATCTCCTATGGGGTCTGGAACTCTCTTAGGCAGTCCACTCACCTGCCGCTCTATGGCCTACTGTGACCACCTGCCACCTCAAGGATGTTAGTGCTCCCTGTGGGCCCACCAGGACAAGGTCCATGAGGAGATCAAGGGGCAGAAGCAGAGGTCCAGTTTTGGGGCATGTGGTGGCCAGGCACTGGGATGCCATTGCCCATTCAGCCCAAAGGTTTTTTTTCATACTTCCCCTACCCCAAGCATGGCGTGCAATGATGCCATGATGCATGACAATCCTGCCGGCGTCCACCACACTCACCCCCACAATTTTTGGTCCATGATCCTGTAGTTCCCCTGGTCTCCACCTGGGTTCACTGGGACACCAGACATCCCCAAAGCTATCCCCCCAGGAAAGGAGAGCTGTCCTGGGGATGCTCAATCCCTTCCCGCCCCTGCCGACCCCATGCACCCGAGCTTGCTTCCGCACCTGGGTTGCCGGCGTGGCATTAGGTGTGGCATCCAGTGCCTCAACCCAGGGTGCCACAAGGCCAGCTAGAGAATGTATTCTTGAGTCTGCTTATCTTTTCACTTATGACTTTCTCTTTTATCTGGATAAGTAATTTGGTATTTGTCCTTGGTTGGTGGTTTGTTATAATTTTTTGAGAAAAAAAAATTCCAAAGTATGTACTAAAAATGTTTGCCATACTTGTAGGGTAATTTTCCATTTTACCTTCTACTGCAAGAGTGCATAGCCCTGTGTTGATTTTCTGAAGTGAATTTACATAGCTATAGAACTGTTGCATGTTATCTTTTCTTGCCCCTCCAGCAAGCTTTTTTTTCCATTTTTTGTTTATTTTTTTTACTAGGTTTTTACAATGCTTTTGTGTTATTTTGAATTTCTTCCAAGTTTCAATTGACCTTTCTTTTTTATATACTTTATTTAGTTTTTGCTTTCTTTTTAATTATTTTTTTTAATTTTATTGGTGAGCCAGTTTGGTTTCATTCCTTTATTATTACATTTGCTTCTTTTCTTGATGCATTTGTCACATATTGCTATAATATGTTGCTTAAAAATTTCCCACATCTCATTATGTTGCTTGCACTCATGTGCAAGAAACATAGTGCCATCATCCAAGTTTATGGAGGTGTGTCAGCCCGTCTTCCAATGCAGTCAGTGTGTTTGCAGGCGTGGTCCCAGTTCCCCAATCACTGCTGCAGCTGTCTATGACAAGCTGAAAATGCAGTGGCATGGTTGAAAGGGGAGAGCTCCACTTGGTGAGCAGGCTCTCCCCACCTGCCTTGCAGCGCGCAAGCACGCACTGCTGCTCATGCGCCTCCCCTCACTGTTATGGCCAATGGGGTGCCCAATCCCCCATCGGCTCACGCTCCCAAAGCATCCAGGTGCCATGCTGGGCCCACCTCAGCGTGGCAAAATCATGTGTCTTAGCCCGGCCAGGGGTGCCCAATCCCCGTCGGCTCCACTGTCTCTTCCTCCCATGCTGTCACCAATGGGGATGCCCAATCCCCATTGGCTGCACTATCCCCAATACAGGGTGCTTGCGCTGAGGCCACCCCAGCATGGCAACAGATGCCATGGCCGGCAGGGGTGCCCAATCCCCTGTCGGCTCCATGCCCCCCCCAGCTATCCTTCTGCCACGCTGGGAGCCCACCCCAGCATGGCAAACATCCCGCGTTGTCATTTAAAAGGAAAAAACCTGTAAAGAAAAAAACGGTCCCATGCAGTCTCCCTGCCCCCACCACAACCCGCATCCACCCACTGCGCACCCCACCTACCCACACCCCCCTCACCCCATACTTACCACCGGAGTCCGGCGCGATGATCTTCGGTGGACCGGAAACACGTCTGCACTCTTCAAAGCCGACCGTGAACTGAAGAAATGTCAGTAAGCTGTATAATGGGATAGATAGGGTTTTTTCAACTTTGTTGCATATCTCAGCCATTTTTTGGAATTTTTGCACCAAATTTTCAACATGGGGTTTTGGGACCCCTCCTCATGAATTCTTGCACTGTCATGGCGTTACTAGGTCGAAGGGTGATTTCGTTGCCACTGCAGGAAATCACCTTCTGGAATGATTAACTAAAATGACACTGCAGTGTTCATAAGGTGGCCTCTCAAAAAGCCTATTTTGAAAATTTGGTGGAAAAATTCTTAAAAATGACTGTTTTACGAGTGTGTGTTGCGCAGTTCCTACGCACGCTCGTAAGTTCGCAAATTTTCATATTTTCACTCCAGATTTTCAACATTGCCATTTTACCACACCTCCTTATGAGCAGTACAGCTGTCATTTTTCACATCTCACTGAAAACGTGTTTCCACCCATGTAGCACACAATGGCGCAGTCGGTGTGCGAAATTAATGTATGGGACACATTAAGAAAATCACAGTGACACTGTTCATGAGCAGAGCTCTTAAAATGGCTATGTTGAAAAGTTGGTGAAAAAATTCCTAAAAATGACTGTTTTACGAGCGTGCATTGTGCAGTTTCTACGCACGCTCGTAAGTTCGCGAATTTTCAATATTTGTACTCCAATGACTTCCAAATTCCTAAACAGCACATAGAAGCAAGCAACATTCAGCATTGACAAATGCTTGTTTTTTGATAGATTCTCAAAAATATTATCCCACTGTATCTTCTGTAACTCAATGCTGATAAGTCCTTTATTAGCTGTATTGTAAATCTCCTTACATCCCTTGGTGAGAGGAATATGTTTATTATGCTAAAGAGGACACAGTTATGATCACTGTTCCCTAGGGGGGAGTTTACCTTACAATCAGTAACCCTGATGTACTTTGTTGACATCACTAGGTCCAGTATATTATCCCCTCTTGTGGGGTGTCTTATATATTGGGTTATACCTATTTGATTAATTACATCTAACAATATTTTGCTTGTCACTTTATTTCCTTCCATTTTTCCCGGCGTATATCACCTAAGTTAAAATCTCCCATCAGTAATACTTCCCCCATGGTGCATGCTCTTTCAATTTCTATATAGATGGAGGCACTGTCCTTATGGCTAAGACCCGGTGGTCTATAGCAAACAACCCATAATTATAAAGGTGTTTATTCCTGTTTCTAATCATATCCATATGGTCTCTGTCTCTTCTGTCCCTTGTTTAATTTTATCAGAGACGTCTACTGACTTGATTGAATTTTATATATATGCTGCTACCCCACTACCTTTTTGTCCCCTTCTGTCCCGGTGATGTAGCATGTAACCAGTTATTTCTCTCCCCATATGTCTTGCGGTGTCCACCAAGTTTCGGTCAGACCCACCACATCCAGTTTATTACTCATAGTTTCAAGTTCATCCTTCTTCTCTCTTATACTTCTTACATTGTCCAGTAAGCATTTCAGATGGTCGTTACTTTTTGCCCTGTTCTGCCCATTTTTATGTTGGTTCACACATGCACAGCCAACATCTTGCAGTAGTAGCAGATTTGGAGGTGCGGTCACTGTGGGCAAATGCAGGGCATGCATCAGTAGGCGAGTCCCTCATTCCCCAATAAGCCAGCAGCAGGTGCTGACATCATGCATCCCTAATGTGGACACCAGATCTAAGAAAAGGTCCGCTGCAATGAGAGTGAGGTTCTCATGCAGCAGGACCACAACACGCCTCCCGGATGTGCAAGCAACATGGCGGCAGGGACTGCCGCTGCTACCACCTGTCACAGTATTGACAGGGAAGCCCACTCCTCATCAGCATAATGTCCCCCCTCCCATTTCTGCTGTGTGCCAAGTGGGTGCCCAATCCCCTCGGCATCATGTGCCCCCCAATACTCTTGCCTTGCCAATGGGGGCCCAATCACCGTTGGCTTCAGTCCTTGTCTAGTTTGCCAATGGGGGAGCCCGCTCCCAGTCAGCCTAATGTCCCCAACCCCCATGTGTGCTGTGTGCCAAGGGGGTGCCCAATCCCCCTCGGCATCATGCGTGCCCCCTCACCCATTTTTTTTGCTGATGGGGAGCCCAATACCCGTCAGCTGTGGTCCCCCATCTAGTTATGCGGATGGTACACTGGGAGCCCACCCCAGTGTACCAAACACCTGCAAGAAAAGAAAACCGACCCTCCTTGTCTTTTTTTTTTTTGTTTCCCTGTAAAGGAAGAAAATGGTCCCTTGCAGTCTGTCCTTCTCACTCACCAACCCGTGCCCATCCTCTATGCATCCTGCCTCCCCACACCCCCCATCACCCCATACTTACCTCTGGAGTCTGGCGCGATGATCTTCGGTGGACCAGCAACACATCTGCACTCTTCAAAGCCGACCGCAAACTGAAGAAATGCTAGCAAACTGTATAATGGTATAAATAGGGTTTTTTCAACTTTGGTGCATATCTTAGACATTTTTGGAATGTTGACACCAAATTTTGAACATGGGTTTATTAGGACCCCTCCTCATGAATTCAGGCACTGTCATGGCATTATTCCGTCCCAAAAGGTGAATTCACTGTCACTGCATGGAATCATCTTTTGGAGCTGAGTAATGAAATGACAGTGCCACAGTTCGTGAGGGGGGCTGTCAAAAAGCCTATGTTGCAAATTTTGTTGGAAAAATCCAAAAAATGGCTGTTTTACAAGTGTGCATTGTGCAGTTTCCACGCACACTCGTAATTTTGTGAATCTGTAATATTTTCACTCCAGATTTTCAAAATTGGCATTTTACCACACCTCCTTATGAACAGTACAGCTGTCATTTTACATATCCTGGCCAAAATGTGGTTTCTCACATCCGGCGCAGAATAGCGTGGCCACTGTGCAAAATCAGTTTTCAGGACAGTTTGAGGAAATGATGGTGAAACTGTTCATAAGCAGAGGTCCTAAAATGCCTATGTTGAAAATTTGGTGATGAAATTCCATAAAATGACTGTGTTACAAGTGTGCATTGAGCAGTTTCCACGCACCCTTGTAACTTTGCAAATTTGCAATATTTTCATGCCAGATTTTCAACACTGGCATTTTTTCACATCTCCTTATGACCAGTACAGCTGTCATTTTTCACATCCTGCCCTAAATGTGTTTTTGTGCCTGTGTCGCCAAATGGCATAGCCGCTGTGCAAAACCACCTTTCAGCTACCAAACTGATAGTGCCGCTCTTCATGAAGTGGGCTCACAAAAAGCCCATGTTGAAAATTTGGAGTGAAAATACCAACACATGCCTATGGTGTTACAGTTTCCAACTGTAGCACCCCATCCTGTAGAGACTGACAGGCATAAGGAGTGTGACTTGGGATCGTTGACTGCAATGCTCACGCCATTCCACCCCCACCGCCACCCAGCAGCCAGTGACAGGCATCGTGGTGTGCCTTGTAATGTTTGACCACAAAGTTCACCCTAATTTTCTGATACTGCACACACCTCAGCATATTTTCTTATGGAATGGGGTAAGTATAATGCCCAAAGACCCCAAAGCACACCACAACACTTGTCAGTGACTACAGGGTAGGGTGAGGTAAAATGGCATGAGCGGTATAGCCGACGACCCAAAGGCACACCCCAATGCCTGTTAGTCTCTGCAGGGTAGTGATGGGGTTGACGTCACTTCAATATTTCACTGCCATTCCTGTTATGCATCGCTAACTCCTGCACTACCAATGCTAATGCCAGCAAGACAACATTCGGCATTGGCAAATGCTTATTAGGTTTAGTCAATTTACTTTGGTTGAAACTATAGGTTAGAGGAGATTGACCCTATGTTTTCCTCCCCCTCCTCCTTATTTAGTTTAAATGTTGCTGTACTTCATTTATAATATGTGTGGACAGGGTTGATGTTCTGAGGGGGCTGAGATGTAGTTCATCCTCTGCGTACAGTTTTTTGATTTGAAAAAAGGAGTCCCAAGTATGAAAAAAAAACATTTTTTTTCTGTAGCACATTTTTTTATTACTCAGGCATTTATCCTTTGAATAGTATGTTTTTTTCTGTGTCAGCGTTAAGTTTGGGGATCAATCCAGAAATTATTGGGGTTTGACCTGCTTGTTTGACTAGATCTGTTCACTTGACATCAGGGGCCCGATATTCTAAACATCACAAAGCGGGGTGCAAATGTTTATGTTGTGTTTTGCCATGCACAAGAGTCTGAGGATGCAATATTCAGTCAGATAGCACACCGGCACTATCTGATTGCATATAGAGCCATGCTGGCACAGTGCTAAGTCACGTAGCACTGCCCTGACATGGGTCCTTGCTGTGTAGTGAATAGAGCCACCAGAGTGGATAGTGCCAGATCACTATTTGTGATCTTCAGAGGGATGCATGTAAATGAAGCCATTTGGCGTGCAAGGTGTTAAGGGGCAGTTTGCATGCCCATTATGGGTACATTTGCATGGGCAACAGTGGTTGCACCCCTATGGAGTGAAGGATGTCACAGGTGCCTAGTGAACCTCCCCTTCCGATTTCCAGTCAGTCTAATAATTACAAACTCCCTGGTGCCTAGGGGTCCCTCCTCCCCCAATCACTGGCCCGTACAATAACAAAATACTCCCTGGTGCCTAGTGGTCCCCCCTCCAATTGCTGGCCTGTATAATAAATACATACACCCTGGTGCCTAGTGGTCCTACCTTCTAATCACTGGCCTATATAATAGATACATACTCATTAGTGCCCAGTGGTCCCCCTCCCAATTGCCAGCCCATATAATGACAAAATAACAAAATACTCCCTTGTGCCTAGTGCCCCCCCAATCACCAACCCAGAAAATGCAAAAGTCATTCCTTGCATCTAGTGATACCCCCAGTGCCACCAATCACCCACTCTTTCACCCCCTTACCTCCACTATCAGTGCCATAGGAACCCATACAGAGACTAGCACAGCCTTCATCACATCTCCTCGGCTGGCTACCATATGCAAGACCAGAGCACGAACACCCTATGTAATGTACACGGCATGATTCCTCTTCTGTACTGTATAATACTGTGCAGTAGAGGATACATGCCCTGTATATTACATAGAGTGCTCACCCTCTGGCATTGCATAAGGTGGTCAGTTGAGGAGTTGTGAGGAGGGTTGTGCCAGTCATTGTATGGGATCCTGATGAACTGACAGGCTGATAAGGCATGGTGGCAGAGTGGGTGTTCCGTGCCATGGCAAGGACCGCTTGACACTAGGGATGATTTTGTATTCTCTGGGCTGATGACTGGAGAGGGAGGAAACCACTAGTGCCCTCTTCCATTCCTGGAATGTCATAAGTTTTGGTGTAACCTTAGGGAGAGCACTAGTAAAGCCCCCAAGTCAGCCCTCACCATGCTTATCATAGATGGCGAACCCTCCCTTGACCCAAGAGACATAGCTAATACTTTTAACAATGCATTTACAGATCTGAGTAGCGTTCTTCCTCCTGACTTCTTCTTTTTGACTAGCAAAATGAACTCCTCCAGATTGCTGGCCTACCATCATCTCACCCACCATTTTATTTTAGAATTATCAGGGCCCCTGAAGCCAGGAAATACCTCACCAGGGTGCTAGGGAAATCCAGATATAGTGGAGATACTTTAGACCTCAAGTTTGTAGCGCTTGCACTTGATGAAATCCTGGCACCCCTCACTCTTATAATTAATCTATCACTTAGATTTTTGCAATTTCCAAGACTGTGGAAGGCTGCTAAGAGGGGGGCATGTTGGTTGTGCTCCCACATGGATGTTTGCATGGCCATGGCCATTGAGAGGTTGGTAATGTTGCCGGCCTTGAGATGCCCTCAATCGGATGGGAGGTAAGGGGTTGGTGCCATGGATATGTGTGTGTGTGGGGGGGGTTGTTTGCACCAGCTCACCACACCACCCAGCTCACAGGGAGCAGCAGAGGCAGGTGGGGGGGTACATGCAGTCCTAGGGCCAGTGCCCCCATATGTATGTATTCATGTCTGGGGCGGGGGCTTGGCTTGGGCATGCACAGGGATGATGGTAGCTTGGCAGGGTGCTGGTTTGGCAGCCCCAGGCTGCCACTGGATGTGTCAGTGGTGGTCCCCCCTTGGTGTGGGATGGATGCATTGGGCATGTAGGTGACTTACGTCAGGGTTTCCCAGGCATACTGGCTGCCCCCCCATATGCTCAGATGTGCAGTACTGTGCTGCTTTGTGCATGCTGCATAGTGCTGGCACACCTCATGTCCACATCCTGCACATTGCAGTCCATGCAGGTGGGGGATCAGGTGCATGGGACTGTGTGCCCCCTTCATGCATCCCACACAGGGGGCGCAATTGGTGCAGAATGTCTCTGTGCCTCACATACCTTGCCTGGAGGCACTCTGTGCCTTTGAGCATAGGGCCCATAATAGCCAAGGCTGTTAACTTGCACCTATGTGTCCTTTTCAAACACTGACACTGTCTGATTGCAGATGCCCACAAACTTGTTATTCTTAGCTCTGTGGTCTCACTAATTGACTACAGACTTGTCATCTATGGGTCAGCCACTGAACTATCTATCTGCTGTATCACCTTAGCTCTCAACAAAGCCTGCTGGCTTTTAACTGGTTCCTATCATATGACCCATTCCTGAGACCTGTATTCTCTGGCTATTTGGCTCCATCTCCAGGGCTGACTAATGTACCAAATGTGTCTGCTTGCAAAAAATGTTAGCCATGGAATGATGCCACCTTGGGTCCAGGAGCCCCTCATCCCATACACCAATCCTCACCTCACCAGAAGCATGGACAGCCAATTTTACAAAATTCCCCACTGTCGCACCTCCCGGGGCAAAGATCTTTCACCCACAGGGTACTACTCTGGTTCAACTCTCTACATGTCAACATCTCCTCAGCACCCACTCTAGGCTCATTTAAACAAATGATCTCACAACATCTAACTGCTTTGGACAGTTGTGACTGCTTCCACTAACTAGTCCCTACTAGTTGCCTTGCTCAGACAACATCTAACTTCTATAGCCAGTTGTGACTGCTTCCACTAACTAGTCCCTACTAGTAGTCTTGCACTTCCCACAAGTCCTTCCACCTTCCTCCTTACTTTTCTCATTTCTCCTTCTCCTCACCTCTGTTTCTTCCCTCTCCACCCACTCTCTCCACTCTCTGTGCCCTCTACCTGGGCACCCTGGATCCTCCCCTACTTATCACCCCTGACCTGCCCTCCTAACTGTTCCTCATCTCACCCTTGATTTGGCCTTATGGGCTGCACCTCCCTTGTCTTCCAATTTTTGTGCCTGTGGCATACATTGTACAATGCCACATGTTGTTTGTTTATTTACCCTGCTCCAAATGTGATTTGTACTATGCACCTGTTATTATGTTATTATGTTTTGTATCTAGCCAATTCATTATTTGTCTGTTCTCCTCTACTGTATTCCTCTGAGGTGGAACTTATTTAAAGAGCTTCTAGCTCACAGGTGTTATCTGAATATTCAATAAATAAATAAACAAATAAATAAATAAATAAACTATGCACCAGGGATAACTTTGGCAACTACAGGGCTGATGATTGGCAGGGTAGCACTAGACACCAGGAAGTATTGTATAGCAGCATATTTTAGTGATCAGTTCATTTTTGCTATATTCACTGAAAGAAAAAATCTCCAAAAATAAACAGATCGCTAATGTTGAGGTAAGTGAAACTATACCAAACAAGGTAATGTGAACAGCAGAGTTCATTAATGCTCAGTCAGTTAAAAAAATCATCATTGTTCCCTAGCTAATGAACTGTAGTGGTGTGAGTAACTACGCTAATTGTATCAAAGTTGATTTATGTGAAGTCAGGTTAAAAAAAGCATTTGTTCAGAATTCAGTGGTTCAGCATTCAGTCATTCACCAAAGGTGCCAGTCTGTCATTATCAATGGAACATGAGGGAAAAAAAGTTATTATTAAACCTAACGCATATCAAAACGGTACTTTACATTTACAGCAGCAGATACGCTTATAGGAGTTTTGGGTGCTGTTATCCACTGAATTATGGCATTGAAACACTGTTGGCTTTCCTTCAGGCTCACTCTGTGTGCTGTACTAATTCCAGATTCATTGAAGCCACAGATCACTTCATCCCTTCGGTCAGACAAGTCTAGAAAACTTGCCTGCAGCCACTGAGCATGTCTTTCTTTCAGAGTCTGCATAGTTAGATCAACTTTAAAGGAAAACTACACCTTCATATGTTTTACATTTTATTTCTTTCCATGTCAACAGACAACTCTTTTCATGTAGCTGTTAGTGTTGCATGCAACTGCCTTAATCTGTTTCCACACTTCATACTAGGCCCTGTAACTGTTATGAGAGGCTCCATTTCATGGTTGTTGAAATCTCATTGTCCCTGAGAGTTGTATTAGCATATGAGAACATGATGTGCAATCAACCTTTAAAGTCCCCAGTATGCGTGTCTGCTTAATTAGTCTACAAAGAAAAAAGCTGCAAGAAAGTATGAAATACCACTGTTACCTTCAGTGAGTTTTGCAAACTATCGGGTCATGTCTGAAAATGGTCCATTGGATCAGCACACTTACCTGGTTAACAAACACATAAATAAAAATAAATAAATCAATCTGAGTTGTAATGCAATGTTTTTCCCAGTAAACTTCATTTTGTTTATGTGTTTCCCGAGAGTTTTCACAGGGTATTTGTTCTTTCAGCATAGAGATACATGATATAAATGGTTGATCTGACATCATGCTCTCATATGCTAATGCAGTTTTCAAGGACAATGAGATTGCAACAACCATGAAATGGAGACCCCCAGGCCAGTCACAGAAGCTACCATGAGCAGTGAAAACAAACTAAAAGTAACACATATAGCCCTAACAGCTGCATGAAAGGAGTTGTCTTTTGGCATGGAAATAAATAAAATGTAATTGATATGAGGGTGTCGTTTTCCTTTAAGTTCTTCCCTGTTAACAATCTACTGTGATACAATATTGGCATGCCATACAGTGAATTTGGTTTTAAGAAAGTCCTTCAGTATTTTATTTATTGAAATGTCTAGTGGCTGCAAGACATCAGTGCAAGAGGTGAGCACAAAAATGGGGATGATATTGTAGCTTTCCAGTTTGTCCAGGACTAGTTTTGTTGTGTGGCCATGGAACAAGTCCAGTATTAACAGTGATTTTTGCTCCTTTGGTAGCCATAGTCTCTCACAAGTCAATTTGCAGTACAGCACCCTGAACATTATTAATGTACTGCAGCATTGTCAGCTCGTTCGCCCAGTGGTTTTCACTATGTGTAATTTCCTAGTTGGGAGGAAACATGTGTTGTGGATGAGTAGCATTGTTTTTTCCTCTGTAAATGATTTGAAGAGGTAGGAAATCTCCAGCTAGTGTACATGCCAATACCAATGAAATGTGCCTCTTGTCTCCCACACCTAACACTGCACCCTGCTTGGAACCTGATGCTGCCATAGTACACTGTGAGACAGGCACTATATTGATGCCTGTCTCATCCAAATTAATAACAAGTTCTGGTGCAATCAGTTCTTGGGCACAGGATGAACTTATATGGGACAAAAATTGCTTTCAGCTGAGGAAAATCATTCAATGATTCTCTGGCATCCTTTGCCCCTTTACTCTTACTATAGCCCATTCTATGTAGGAAAGTCCATGCCCATTTAGTAGTCAGATTCACATGGCCACCAATTCTGGCTAGTAGATGAGGTGAGCTAGCTTTCAGTGTTAGGAGAGTCAATCATAAAACATTTGGAAAGGACAATATGTAACCAAGACAGGAGTAATCGTACATTGTCATGCTTTAGAGGGGCAAAGATCTCAGATATAACAAGAATGATGAAGCAAATATTAATGAACGCAGGTAAAAGACCATTAGTGATTATTCATGCTGGTACAAATAGCATTCATAATAAAACTCTACAGAATGTAAAACATGAAATTGTGGCACTAACTAATACACTAGTTGAACAAGGTTGTGATTTAACATTATCTGAAATGTTGCCTGTATCCAAAGCAGGTTCAGAATTGAACCATAACGTTAAACAGCTTAATAACTGGCTAAGAGTCTGGTGTCTCAAACAAGGAATAGGTTGTATAATTAATTGGGAGGAATTTGACAATACGAATGACCTTTACTGTTGGGATGGTTGGCACCCAAGTAAGAAAGGGAGTGTTTTGCTAGGAAAACACATTCATAACTACATAAATAAACATTTAAACTAGTTTGAGGGGAGGGAGAGGGATGTACTTCTCACCCCATATCAAATACTAGATAATTTATAAAAGATGTAACACCCATGGCCTCTCTTACAAGTTTAAATCAACAAACAGAAGATCTTGTACATTTCCCTAATAATAGTACTGATGCCAAAATTAGTAGTAAGTTAAAATTAGAGTATCCACAGCTAAACATCTTGCTTGTTAATGCCAGGAGTCTTAAAAATGAAATGGATGAATTAAAACATTATTTAACTCCCAAATAACATAAATGTATGTGGTATAACTGAAACTTGGAATACAAATGATGACTGGTGTACTGATATTCCTCGTTTCACCAAAATACTCAAAAATAGGATAATAAAACAGGGTGGTGGTATTGCATTATACACTGCGGAAGCATTTAACACTTATGAAATTAAGCCTTCTCAAAAAAATGAGATATCAAGTGAAATTGTTTGGGCGCAATTAAAAATGAAAAATATTAAATTAACAATTGGTCTTGGATATAGGTCTCCAAACTTGCAGAAAGAGGAGAATTTATTATTTATGACTGAGTTAGAAAGTATGAAATTAAATAGTGACTATCTACTTACGGGATATTTTAATTTCCCCCATATTAATTGGATAACCCTTGAAGCTAATGGTGAAATTGAAAAAAAGGTTCTTGGACTTTTCTATTGAACATAACTTAGAACAAATGGTTAAAGAACCAACTAGAGGGGATAACTTGTTGGGTCTAATTTTTACCAATACCACTACCACCATTGGGGGATAGTGACCACAATATGGTCCAACTTACTATTAATAAAGATATAGGAATAAAAATAGGGAAAACAGTTATTAAAAACTATTTTAAGGCAGATTACTGTAGTATTAAACATTACTTGGCTTCCTGGAACTGGCAAATGAAATTACAGAATTTAGATTTAAATGGAATCTAGGAAATAATGTCCAAAAATATTAATTTATGTATTGAAACCTGGGTCCCAGATCAACCAAAATATAATAAAAATAGATGAATTCCAGTGTGGTGGAATAATTCCATAAAAAATGCATAAGGAGAAAAAGAAAGGGCATATGCAAAATATAAGGTTCAGCTTACATCTACTACTTGGGATAAATTTAAAACAATGGAAAAAATCTTAATACAAAAAGCAAAAAGGGATTATGAAGTTAAATTAGCTAAAATAACAAAAGACAATAAAAAAAAGTTTTACAATTATATTGGGTCTATGAAGGGGAAACACAAATGGTGTTGGACCACTTATAATTGGTAACCAGGTAATAAATGATGAAACAGAGATGGCAAGTGAGTTGAATAATTATTTTTTAAGTGTTTTTCAAGCAAAAGAAGACATAAATTTAGATTATTTAAATGACACATTTGTTCCAATTACAATTTCAGAAAGCGAAGTAATGTCAGCTATTAAATCTATGAAACCCAATACATCTGCCGGTCCAGATGGGGTACAGTCAAAATTTATTATTGAATTAGCTCAAGAGCTGAAGGGACCACTTACACTTCTCTTTAATGCTTCTATTAAAGAGGGTAAAACACTTTCAGTTTGGAACATGGCAACTATCACTCCCCTATTTAAGGGTGGTAGTAGGCAGGAGATCGGTAATAACAGACCAATTAGTTTGACTTCGGTAATTGGTAAATGATTGGAAAAACTATAGTAGCAAATATTAATTACCCATATGAGAGAAAATGAATGTTTAGACATCTCACAACATGGTTTTTCGCAGGGAAGATCTTGTCTAACAAACCTTTTGAATTTTTTTGAACCGGTAAGTGAAGCCTTGGATAGGGGGATGCCAGTGGATGTCATCTTTTTAGATTTTGCCAAAGCTTTCAATTCAGTATCTCATAGCGTATTAATTGAACAATTGCTGAAATGGAAATTTCACCCTCAGTTAATAAGATGGATTGCATCTAGGTTGTATCAAAGAAAACAAAGGGTTGTTATTAAGAGTTATGTTTCATCAAGGGATAAAGGCACGAGTGGAGTTCCCCAGGGTTCTGTCCTGGGTCCTACCCTTTTTAATATTTTCATTGCATCAATGCAAACATCACAGAATGCCTGGGTGGGCAAATATGCGGATGATTGTAAGGTTGGGGCAATTGTCTATAAGAAGACAACTGCAGCTGCTTTACAAAATAATCTAGATAGTTTAAATCAATGGGCAAAGGAAAATAAAATATCATTCATTATGGTTAAATTTAAGGTAATGCTTTTTTGGAAAAAATAACCCAGGAATTAACTATATACTTAATAACAAAATCCTTGATACAACAGAGAATGAAAGGGATCTTTGGGTTATTATAACTAATAAATTATCACAGGATCTGCATACTATTAATACAGTTAAAAAGTGCCATAAAATATTATGGTGTATTCTTAGACATGTTAAAAGCAGAGAGTCTGAGGTGCTTATACCACTGTATTCTAGTTTGGTGAGACCCCATCTGCAATACTGTGCACCTGTTTGTGCACCCACTTCTATAAAAGGTAGAGTAATGGTGGAAAAAGTTCAAAGAAAGATTACTAAGAAGATAAACCATATTAAATCTTATGATTACCAAGACAGACTTAAATATTTGGGACTATATTCATTGGATTATAGGGCCATTAGAGGGGACTTATGTCTAGCTTTTAAGGCATCTAAAGATGAAACAATATTTGAGACTATAGGGCTGGTATGGTATAGGGGAATAAATAGTGCGAGGTCACATCATTTGAAATTTAATAAACCTGCGAATAAAACATGCAAGAGAGGTAATTGGTTCTCTCAAAGAGTGGTAGCCTTATGGAATTTATTACCAAGTATTATTGTACAAAGTGAAAATCTTTATCAGTTTAAAAAGACTAGATATGTACATGGGTGAAAAGAAATTCTCTTACCACCACTAGAGATAAACTGGTGGCGAGTTCATTGCAGGTCTTTGAACCCATAATATACTATGACCCTATGAACATATGAACCTATCCCTAGTGGCACGGTGTATATCACTCGGGCATTCACAACAGCCCCTTGTACATGCAAACAACCCACAACTTTTTTGAACTTCTCCTCCAAATCCTCCATTTGCAATGCTGGTCGCCCATGATTTTTTTGAGGGGAAAACTTTGGGAAAGCGGAGTCTGGTCCACTGGAGCACACAGCTGTGCCATGAAGTCAGCTTTGAATTTGCGAATGGTGCTTTCATTGATTTGCTTAACATATTTTACACCATAGTATCGCACAGCTGCCATTACACCAGTTTCAGATGCATATCTCCTGACCAAAAAGCATGTCTCATGGGTATAAGTAGCATAGGTGGAGGGTCATCTTTTGCTGGGAGCTGGGGAACAAGTACCCAAACTGGCAGATAGTTCACAGGAAACAGATCTGGCAACAGCATTTTCAACCCCTGACTTTTCTGTAAGATTTCTGGGTCCAGCAATTGTAACTGTAACAGATATTTTCATTATACAAGCTTGCTATGAATGCAGTGTAGCAGAGACATTGTGAACAGTGCTGACTGTCGGACTACACTGTTGCTGTATCAGGTATATGACCTTTAAAGGTGTGAAAGGTGCTAATCAATGTGCCAAGGTATCCTGTGAGGTGGGCGCATAAGGAAGGGCACCGTCCATAATGGCAACTCCTTCCTGGCTCAATCCCTCATGGCAATGGGAGGGTAGGGTGACCGGAAGAAGGGGTGGGCAAACTGGGCGACAGGATATCGCTATGTGTATGCACGGGGGGAGCGAGCATGGCGAGCGTGGGCTGGGAGGGGGAGGAGGGGCTTTAGAGGTGGCACTGTGGTGAATGGCTGAGCAGCGTCGTGGCATTGGGGTTGGCTAGTGGTTGGGGTGGGTGAGGTACCAGGCGCAGGTGCAATTTTATTGCACCCGGTCTGAAACCTTTTTTAGTGCTTTCACCCTTCCCAACATGCACCCCCCCGAGCTGAAAACCTGGCAGGGGGTGCAGGGTAAACCTCACTGGGGTGGGCACAGCCCCCCCCCACAGAAAGCATTAAAAAAACTGTCCTTTCACTGTTGTCCTGTTCGCCGGGGTTGTCAGAGTGCTGAAAATGTTTTCGGCACTCTGACTGTGCGATAAGGGTAATTGCCTTTAGGAATTCGACGTTATCACATAGACCCAAGTGCCAATTAATGATTTAATACTGTATTATGGGAGAACATTAGGTGCCTAACAGAAGCAGATTGACAGATTGATTGCTTATCAATGTTGCTTGTCAGCTAATTGAGTAGAACATTGAAACTGACAGCCTGTATTACAGCATGTCCTTGTATAGCAGCCATGAAAAAAACAGTCAGGCATGAAACATGCCTGAATCCTGGATCATGCTAAATAAAGCTATCATGAATTTCAACTGCTATACAGTATTTTTCTATTATGTGGGCTGGCACTCAGAGTGGGGGGACAGCTAGGCACTAGGGATTATTTTACTCTTATATGGGCTGACAATCAGAGGGAGGGGAGGCCACTAGATATAAGGGCTTCCCTACATGTGTACTGGGATGGTGATTGGATGTGGGAACCATGGACTAACTGGAGCAGGTGTGCACCCCAACCAGCCAATGTGGTTGTTGGATTCTGCAGTCACTGGGGTTGCCTGGAGTAAGTCGGGGTTTTGTTTGATGGTATTTGCACTGCAAAAATGGACCACACTAAGACTTTTTGAACATTGCAAATGCACTAAATTTGGGGTTGTACAGATATTTATGTCCCTGCACCTCCCTTTGCCAACCCGCATACATTATGTTTTGCACAGGTTCTAATACTGTTTGCCCATGCAACTGCCTCTTTTGAATATTGTGCTCAGGGACAAAACCTGGTTTGCATGGGCAAACACCTGCTTGTTTCCTTGCAAACTTTTGAATATTGGGCCCCAGAAGTTTTTTCTTAGGCATATTTGGTAGAGGAACAGGGGAAAGCAGCTACAGCTCCTCCTCTCCCCATCACTTAACAGTTAGTTGAGACAGCTAAATGGGAGAGGCCTGTGACCTGTGAAAGCAGAGTCAGGTGTGCCCCAGCTCCATTTTGATTTTGCTTTTAGAAGCAGCACATTTGGGAGACCCATTTGGCAGACTGCACCTCCCTGCTCTCCAGAGCACTAATCCTGGAGTCATATCACACATCCGTCTGTTCCTTTAGGCCCAAGCCATCAGGCAGCCCACCGTACTGCAGCACCCTGCACAAAGGACAAACACACAAAGGATGTTGGAGTCTACCCACTGGAGTCAGCCCAACGAGGCAGTCAGCAGCCAGCCACTCTGCTCTCCTGCTGACCTAAGTGAACCAAGTGGACCCCAGTTCATCAGATCCCAGGTAAGCTTGTATTGATTGGGGGTTGCATTGTAGAGAGGAGCTAATTCCATCAGTAGAGTGAGGGATGCACTATGGTGGTGAGTTAATCCCTTCAGTCGTTGGTGGGTTACATTGAAGTGGGGAGTGATTTGTTGAGTTGTTTGGGGAGGTTGAACTTTCTGACAGATCCCAGGTACATTTGGTGCTACACCTTGGGGGCATGCTGCTAAGCATCTGAGGGGTTAGTGTGACTGTGGGCTTGGGGGGCTTGCTGTTAAACTGTTCCTGGGTATTAGTGTGTTTCTGAATTAAGGGCTTGCTGTTAAATTGTAGCTGGGTATTAGTATGTTTCTGGGTTTAGGGGATTACTGTTAAATGGTTGCTGGGTATTAGTGTGTTTCTGAGTGTAGGGGCTTGCTGGAAAATGATTGATGGGTATTAGTGTGTTGCGGAGTTTAGGGGCTTGGTTTAGGGTCTTGCTGTTAAACGATTGGTGGCTATTAGTGTGCTTCAGGGTTTTGGGGCTTGTTGTTACTGGGTGTTAGTAGGATAGCCTTACTGGGTTATGGTACAGGAGGACAGGAAACACAAGAAGAGCAGGGAAAGGGAAATGTGGGGAGTGCTGCAATGCAGTGGTTGTGGTGTGGCAGTCTAGAGGGAGACCTTCTGGAGACTACTGTGTTGCCCCATCTGCATGCACCTCTCTGGGTGGATGGAGCAGGTCTCTAGGCTCCAGGAGGTGCTGGCTTAGAGTCAGAAGTACATCGCTAGACTCAAAGTTGTGTTGACTAGGAGTCGGGGAACTATTTCTCCCACCCAGGGGCCACTTTGTCAGACAATGTTGCCTGAAAGGATGCCAGAAGGGAGAAGCAGAGGGACTACAGTGGGCTCAAGGAGGGTGGGGATGGTGGGATCTGGAAGACTGGGATGAGCGGGTCACAGGCACATTCCTCAACTGGTACCACTAAGAAATTCCCATGCTGTTCTGGTGGAGCGGGACAGCCAAGAAATGGCACCCAAGATGGTGGACACTAAGGATGTGTGGGTCCTCCCTAAAGGAGTCCCTTTTGGGCAGGATGGAGGACCCCAGAAAAGGAGGAAGCAACTTCCGGTGGGGGATTCTATTGTTAGGGGGATATACAGTGAAGCCCACCAGGATGAAGCACAGTGTCTCAATCTCAATCTCAATCTTTATTTATTTATTTAAGGCGCCTTTCTAAAAACCAAGGCGCCTGTACAATACTAGATAAAACAATTACAAATACAATAAACAACAATACTAAAAATCATTATATGCTTTACTAAAGAGGCGAGTCTTTAAAGATTCTTTAAAACTGTGGACAGTAGGGTGGTGTCACCAATTTACTGTATAACAAAAAGGGATTAACTCCCATTGAAATTGCATTCTTTGCTGCAGTAACTCTACTGCAGAATTCTGCAGCGCTGTGCTTCATCCAGGTGGGCAACACTGTAGTTGGGTGAAGGAAACGAGATAGGGAGGGACGTAAAGTGCCTACCTGGTGCAACAGCTAGGAGGGATGGGAAGAATATCCCATGGATCTTGAGGGCAATAGGAAGAAAGGAAGGGGGGAGGAGCTGGATGTCATTGTCTATCTGAGGATGAATGACCTTACCATGGACAGGACAGGAGCAGTTTAGGGAACTGGCGAAGGGTCTTAGGCAGGTAGCATGCATTATAGCCTTTATGGAAGTGCTGCCTGTCTACTACAGGGGGAGGAGACGGAGCTGTGGACTAAGGCTATCAACTCATGGTTGAAGGAATGGTGCAGAGAAGAGGGATACCTTGGGGACTGGGGTTCCACCTGCAGGGATCAGAGCTTATACAGGAGTATGACCTGCATTAATCCTGGAGGGGAACAGTAGTTCTAGGTTAATGGTTTAAATATTACTTCGATGAATATTTAAACTAGCCGAAGGGGGTGTGAAAAACAAAGGGGAGGCAGTAACTACCCTAACCCCACTGGCTGAGACAGAGATCAGAGAGATGCTGAGAGGAGAGAATCCCACCAGGATGCAAGACAATCAGGGTAGCAGGGGATTAGCAAAGGAAGAGGTGGGCAAGAGGAGTAGTCAAAATAAAAAGGTGAGGAAGGGTGAATAGCTGGAAAAAAAGGGGAAATTACAAGAAAAAGGCTAACAAAATCTGGAAAGCCATTTGTGCCAATGCTAGAAGTCAGGAAAATAAAATCCAAAACCTGGAGGCCATCATTGTGGAGGCAGACATGGATATTGTGTCCATTAAAGAATCATGGTGCACTGACAACCATGTCTGGGAAATGGTCATAGCAGGCTACATGATGTTTAGAAGGGACAGGGTAAGAATGAAAGGAGACAGTGTGGTGCTATATATTAAAGAAAACATAAAAGTGATGGAGGCACAGGGATTTCGGGGGGGGCAAGGTGTTGTGGGTCATCCTCGAGTCAAGAAACAGAGCCATTATTTGAATATGAGAGGTTTACAGGTCTCTGACATGGGGAAGGGCGTAGATAAACAAAAACGTTAGAAGCAAACTGGCAAAATGGCTGAAAAGGAGGAGGTGGTGATGGTGGGGGGACTTTAATCTGCTAGATGTAGATTGGAGCCTCCCTGCTGCAGCATTAGCTAAAGGTAAAGACATCCTGGACTGCCTTTAGGGGGCATTCCTCAAGCAACTAATCATTGAACCCACTCGGGGTCTGTTAATACTGGATCTGGTGTCTATTAACTGGGCCAGTGTTGCAGACATCAGGGTGGGAAGTCATCTTTGGACTAGTGATTACTGCACAGTGAGGTTCAATATAAGAACAGCAGCAGAATCCAACCACATAAGGGCTTGGGTCCTGGATTTCCGAAGGCCTTATTTTACAAGGATGGGAGAATCCCTCTCAAAGGACCTGGAAAGGGGAGATGTCATGAGTGGGGTGGAGGGCAAATGGGCCATACTAAAAGAGGGCATAGTAAAGGCAACATAGCTGTACATGAAGCAAGTAAGCAAAAGCAGAAGGAAGAGGAGACCATTATGATTCTCAAAGGAGGTGGCAGAAAAGGTAAAGACAAAAAGAGTGGCATTTAGAAGGTATTAGGAGACCCAGAGAGGGGAGGACAGGGAAGTGTATCTGGGGAAACGGAGGGAAGCAGGCAAAGCAATAAGGAGTACAAAGGTGCAAACTGAGGAAAGAATAGCACAGGTAGTATCAAAAGGGGACAAGACATTTTTCAGGTGTGTTAGTAAGAAAAGGAAGACAAAGGGAGGGATTGTATGCTTGGGGGGGGGGCTGTATGGAGGAGGACCAAGAAAAGGCAAACATCTTAAGCAAATACTTCTGTTCAGTGTTCACAGTAGAAGAGGATGGGAGGGACCACAAAAAGGCATCAAGAGCTTTGAGGGGAGGGAAGTGGGCACCAGTCCCTTTTCTGAGGAGAGGGTCAGGAAAGCACTCACTAATCTGAGGGTGGACAAAGCCATGTGGCCAGAAATGGTGTACCCAGGAGTGCTGAAGGAACTTGCAGAGGTACTGGCTGCACATCTGGCAGACTTGTTTGATGTTTACTGGTGACAGGCATGGTTCTGGAGGACTGGAGAAGAGCAGACATAGTCCCACTTCACAAAAGTGGTAGCAAGGAGGAGGTGGGAAATTATAGGCCTGTCAACCTGGATTCAATGGTAGGGAAATTAATGGAAACACTATTAAAGGAAAGGATTGTGGAATACCTGGTATACAACAAACTGCAGGACCTGAGGCAGCATGGTTTCACAGAGGAAAGGTCATGCCAAACAACATTTTTTGACTTGGTAAAAAAGGTGTTGGATGAGGAAGGGGTAGTGGATGTGGCCTACCTAGACTTTAACAAGGCCTTCAACACCATTCCATGTAGGGGACTGGTAAACAAGTTGGGTAGCATGGGGGTGGGCAATAATGTGGTAACCTGGCTAAGAAACTGGTTAGGGGATAGGAGGCAGAGGGTGGTGGTAAATGGAGTTCTCTCTGAGGAGGGGAGAGAGAGCAGTGGGGTACCTCAAGGGTCAGTTCTTGGGCCAGTCCTCAGTCTTCATTAGTGACATAAAGGTGGAGCTGGAATAGAAGGTCTGCCTCTTTGTGGATGACACTAAGATTTGCAACAGAGAGGACACTCCAGGGGGGTAAAAATGATGGTAATGGATTTAAAATGGCTGGAGGAGTGGTCGAACATTTGGCAGCTAAGGTTTAATGCAAAAAAGTGCAAAATAATGCACTTGGGCCACAGAAACCCGGAGGTAGAGTACAAAATGGGGGAGTGATAATTTCAATGACTAAGCAGGAAAAGAACCTGGGGTAATCATATCAGATGACATGAAGGTGGCCAGACATTGTGACAAGGCAATTGGGAGAGCTAGTGGGATACTGGGTTGTATAGGTAAGGGTATCACCACCAGAAAGAGAGAAGTGGTATTGTCCATATATAGGTCATTGGTAAGACCCCACCTGGAGTACTGTGTCCAGTTTTGGAGATCACATCTCAGGAAAGACATAGACTAAGTAGAAGTGGTCCAGAGGAGGGCTACCAAGAAGATGCAGGGTCTGCATCAAAAGCCCTACAAGGAGAGGCTAAAGGAGCCCAATATGTACTCCCTGGACTAGAGAAGGGAGAGGGGGATATTATTGAGACCTTTAAATACCTCATGAGGGTGAATAAGGTACAGGTGGGAGGTATTTTTCAGAGAAAAGGGTGCTCTAGAGCAAGGGGTCATGATATGAAGCTGGAGGAGTGGGTAGGTTCTGGAGAGATGTGAGGAAATATTTCTTCACAGAAAGGGTGGTGGATGGCTGGAACAACTTTCCAGTGGAGGCAGTGGGGGTGAAAATAGTGGTGGAATTCAAAAAGCCTGGGATAGGCACAAATAAATCATAAAGGAAATGAAGGGGGTGGAAGAGACAGTGCCGTAGATCAAGGAGGGTCTGCAGCAAAAGCAATCACATTCAAAATGGGCAGACTAGATGGGCCAAGCGGCTCTTATCTGCCATCAGATTCTATGTTTCTACGACACCATCATTGTAAACAAGCTCTGCTCAATGGTTTTTATCTGGAATAAAGCTGAATTGAATCAAATCAAAATACTAGAAAAGATGGAATAATAATTGCATGAGAACAGTATTTAAAAACACATCATCAACAGGAAAGGTTTACTTATAGGATCAGTGGAGTTCTCTTTTTAGGACAAACTGTAATATTTTAAGTAATCTTTCCTTTTTCAAAACTAGTCTATTTAATTTGAAAGTATCAATGATCAGATTGTGTTATTGTATGGTGCATTTTCTCAGTAGTTTGTCTAACTATTTCATCCAGGAAGCTTTCTCTGCTAAATGCATTTTGGAAAAAGACTGGTATGCAACAGTCTTGTGAAATGTGAGTTTATGGACAAAGAATATTGACTGTGTTATAGTTGTGTCATTTCAGAAATACTTCAATGAATTACACTTAGGAAGTTCCATGCATTAAGTGCCTCATATGTGTTTTTATGCCTGAATATTCTGACACAAACAGATATTATGTAAAATATGAAATCTGAAGGACATCAATGTAGTACTTTTCAAAGTTTCATATAAATCAGAGGAGCAATCATACAAATGACACATTCTAGACACATACAAAAATAGAGTAGGTGTGCTCCCCATGTAGATGTTGCCATGGCATCAAACAGAGTTTTAGCATTTACCCAGAACAGAGTGTCATAAGCAGCTTTAAAAGTATTTTAGTGTGTTTGCTATCATGAATTCTAAGTTACAAAATAAAGGCATAATCAGCAGACATGAATGTAACCTCCAGGCCATCATTTTTTAGAAGTTATGTTTTTCAGCTTTTGCTTCATATTCTGTTATTACCCCTTCTATACCGGCCTTTTAGTAAATCTAGTGGGTGTTTCTGATTTACACACTGATGGTAAGGACCATTTTAGTACTGTCTGTAGTTTGTGGCATTGTTAAGCTCTAACATTGTTGGCACAATGCAATCTTTCCTACTATAGAATGTTGGGGTGGAAGATAGCAAAAACACACAACAAGGTGGGGTGTGTGCTTCAAATACAGCTGTTATGGGTGTTGGAACCTTAAGATGAAGTTGAGTAGCACCAGTCACCTGTAACCATGGTTTATTGGGCACAGTCTACAAACCCTGGAATGTGTTGTTGCACTCAAAAAATGGGAATTGCTATTTACAAGTAAAAGGTAAGAAAAAGTGACAAAAGAGGAGAAAAACTAGATTACAATTTGAAACATGAAAGTGAAACAATTTTTTTTCCCCTGTTGCTGGGTCAGGATTCTTGAAAGAGTGGTACATGTGAAGTGTTTAAAGTTTATTTTGGTTGCCCCAGCCTGGTGGCATGGAGAGCTAAGGCATTGAATGCCTTATTTCCTACCACACTGACAACCCATGTTCAGGAATGAGCAAAGGTTACCTGGGGTCAGTGGGATGGGACAGGATTGAGCATCCCAGGGACTGCTCTCCTCTCCAGGAGAGGGGAGGCCAGCCATCTCAGCCTCTGACTGTCACTGGGTGCAGGCCCAGTGGTAGTGCAGGTTCATGTGGCTCAAATGGTTTGACAATGGCTTTACAGAAAGTGAGTGCCTCCACGTACACGTACTGACTTGTTGCCAGGCAGGGGTCAGTAGGGGAAAAAAGCAGAAAAAGTGGGGAGGGCAGATGTCATGTAGCCCTGCCCGCTCCCTTATGGGAATCATAGGATCAGATACATGTCTATAACATTAGCCATTAATGACCTGAAACATGAAGTCACAGCTTAACTGAAAAGACATGGTCGGCCACTACCTTATCCATTCCCCACTTGAAGAGTTTTATGTTGTTGCTAGCCACCACTGATGCAGGAAGAGCATTCCATGTCCTTACCACACATTGTGAGAACCAAGATCCTCTTTGATTTTTCCTATAGTGTTCACCTTTTAGTGATTATTTATGTCCTCTAATTGCTATGGATTCTGGTCTTAAGTTTAAGCCCGTACATTCCCATAAGTCACTATAACCAAAAGCACTGCATACTAAACACATATCACCCCTGATATGTTTGTACTGAAGCAAGTACAGACCCAAAACTTTTAGTCATTCTTCATAAGCTCTATCTTTTAGGTTGGTTACTAACTTTGTGGCTCGCCTATGGACCCCCTTAAGTTTCTTATTATCAGTCTTACTAGATGAAGCCCGAAGCTGGCAACAATATTCCAGGTGGGGTTGAACCAAGGACACATACAGGGGCCATGTAACCTCACTATATCTACTCTTAATGTTTCTCCTGTTGGCCTGGAAGCCATCATTAATGTGTGTGTGTGTGTGTGTATATATATCAATAATTAATGGGTTCCGTTTTTTCCTATTGAAAAAAGCGTGTATTAAATACCGTAACACCTGAGTAGGTGTTACGGCATTCTCACGCCTTTTTCAATTGGAAAATGCTTGAGACGCAATGCAGCTCGAGACTGTCACAAACAGTGTCCCTCGTAAATTCAGTCAGCCAAACACTCACCTCCTGAGCCGCTGTGAAAGGACAAGATATTTTCTCTTTGAGTCTTTTCCCTACTACCTCAAAAAAAAATTAAAACGAAGCTTTCTCGCAACTTTTTTTATCACCGTTTCCCCTCCCTCTGCAGGTTACTAGACTCCACTGCTAAGCAACACCTAGCAACGCCCATAGCAACCTAAAAAAAAAAGCAACCGGGAGATTGAATCTGACTTTTTTTTTTGTTTCTCCTTGCTGTTAAAGTTAAATTCCCACTGTAACACTCTTACAAACTCCACATTTTACCAAATAAAGAAAATCCATGAGACAAGGCAAAACTGTGTGTTTCATTCATTTTCAAACCTCTCAATGGAAAAAAACGGAACCCCTTTAATTATATAAAAATAAAATATGGGTGCAGTGTGTTTACTCAATTGCTTACACCCTCATTGTTGGATGGCTAGCATAAACCCGGCTAGCCCCCGGGGTTTATGTATCCAACAACTGCGTGTGTTAAATTCTCGTAACACACTGCACCCCATACCTTTATCCTATATTTAATCAGATTAAATAGCACAACTGATGTTGTGACAGTTAACTTTTAGAATCCGTAAACCCAGCAAGACTATAAATGCTGTGTCAGGTAGGATTTATATTCTTTATTAGATTAAATAAACACAGTACACTTATGATGTACTATGGTAGGTACATTATTCCCAGCATATGATGGGATTTTTATATTAGATCATATGAGCTCAGTAAAACACTGAGACAGGTCAGACAACATCATATGCATGACATCTTCCTATAATAGGTCTTTGATGTACACATGCATACTAGTTCATTAAATAAATATATTCACTTAGAACTTATTAGACCCTAGTTTTAATGCATAACACCCACTAGTAGGCACACCTTAGCTTACATACTGTTATTTTTCTTAAGGCTGTAGTGGAAAAAGAATATTGCAGGAAGAGGTACCATACTCAGAGAACAATGGTATAGAAACCCAGATGTATATTTACCTCTTACTCAGCAAATAATGTATGGGAATTCAGACTGGTTGCATTCCCTCATGGATGTTCTCTCAAATTAGCTGACAAAACTGTCAACTAAATTGTGGCTACTTCCATACAGAAGGGCTAACAAAACTATCATGTTTTAGAGACTACAGGTACCTCACCTTAAAGTTATTTTTCTGTAAAAAACAAGGAAGTTACTACGTAAGCCATTTATGAGATTATCTTAAACCAGTCAGACAAACATATACATTATTTGTGGAGTCAGCAAAAGCTTATAGGGGACAAAATATATATAAAGAGGGTAGTCCTTACCCATTTTGTTGCATAGTTCATGATAGTGATGGCATATCAATGTTCCCTCTGCTTAATCCTGCTATTGATGTGAGTATGAGATAATTATACTTTTAATAGCAGTTAGTAAAAGGTAACAGGATATAATCTTACAATGCATATTAGAAATGCATGTGTATTCTGTGTTCTGATGGTTTAGTTATATGATGATTTCAGGAATTGAATATATCATGTTGTAACATGGCAAAAATGTTAGAAGGTTGAGAAGGAACGGGGATAGGACAAAAGGCGTCAGCTGGTACAGGAGCAACATGGCATTATGAGACAATAATGCTGTGTTGCTTCAGAACGTTCAGAGCAATAATGCCCTGTTGAGCTTGTGAATGCGCTGAGAAAGGGAGAATGAAGTGCTCTAGGGTGATGTTGACCAATAGGTGATGCTAGGAAGAGGGACTCTGAAGTACAAGGGATGGCACCAAGAGAGTCAGTGGAGGGGGCTGGTTGCAGGTGTAGGATACATCAAGAAGTGGAGAGAGTAGGGGAGGTGGAATATCGGGGTGTTGGGAGCCACCCGGTCCCATCCAGTGACTAGAAACAGTAACAGTCAGAGCACAGCGAAAGAGATCAGGGTCAAGGCTAACAGGGAAAGAAACGAAGTGGAAAGAAAAGGGAATGTTCATTCGTGCTTAACAGCATCACCTACTGGTCGGCAAAAGGAGAAAGTGGTGTTGCAAAAGTGTTGTATCGTCGTCGAATAGTGAAGGAGTGGACAGAATGGCGAGGAGAGAGAATAGACATGGAAGTAACAGAAGCGCTCTTTGTACTGAAGCGATGCAACAGAGTCATGGAATAGTACCGTGAGCAGTGCTGCATTAGAAAAGTACAAGGGGAGGACAGAAACTGATATGTAATGGAGAGGAAAACTGTCCTGGCATGGTAAAAGCACCACCTATTGGTCGGGACAGTCACCACTCTTCAAGAAACATAGCTGAGAGAACTGCAGTGACAGCTCACGCATACTAAAGGATGTAGCGAGTACAGCCTCCCCACAATGCAGCATGGCATGAATGGTACACCAAAATGGAGGGTCAGTAAGAGAGCAGCTGATTAGAAGCAGGAACTTTCCAGGTCTGACCATCATAAAATCAAAATGTAAGAATGTACAGCAAAGTTGCAATCATGCAGAAATTGGCGCATACCACATTACTGAATGTGGCCTGTGCAACATGCACGCTCATGGTTCTAGTTCGAGACAGGCTTAAAAGTAAAAGATGTGAACCAGGGAAATAGAAGTCAAACTAGTCATAGTGATAATTTATGTGTCAAAGGAAGCAAAAGAGTATTCACGTAATAGTTACCTTCCAGCTGCCATGTTACAAGTGCATTAATCCACTCCGAAGGTGGCATCTAATTGGGAGTTAATGCATGGTTGGACTGTTGTAGGCGTCCGGCCTGTGGCCTCGGGCCACAATGGTCCCAACCATGCATTAACTCCCCATTAGATGCCACCTTCGTCATGGATTAATGCTTACTTATATGTCTGTGTCTTTCTGTTCTAGACCCCTGTGAAATAAACTGGATGTTGTTATAACTTTATTACTGTCTACAAGAACTTTTATTGCTAATTTTATAATTATAAGTAAACCCTCAGATATAATTTATAATAAATCACAAATCCAACATCCCCTAATAGATGTCAATATAGATGCCAATATCCTATATTCAGTCCATGCAATATTAGAACAATGCTTGCTAAAGTTTATTTTACTGGTTATAAGAACACCCAGATCTTTTTCTTCCTCAATTGTTGCTATCTCCACACCATTAATGTAATATTTAAATTGGGGTTTCCTCTTGCCAAAGTGCATTAATCTGCATTTATTTCAATTAAATCTTAATTTCTTGTCCCTAGCACAGTCTTCTATTTTATTTATATTTTCCTGTTGAAGGGCTGCATCCTCACTATTTGTTATCAATGATCAGATTTTCAAGTTTTCTGCGAATTTGACTAACCATGAATTATTTGTGCAAGTAATAGACTTTTACCAGTATATTAAACAATACAGATCCCCAAACAGACCCCTGTGGTACCATTTGACACTGTAGCCCTGGTAGAAAGGTGTCCCTTGATGCTGACTCTTTGTTTCCTCCATCCCAGCCAATAAGTAATCTATACAATAAGTGTATCATCTAACTCAGTTTCTGTTAATACTTTTATTAGTTCTCTATGGGATAAACTAATAAAAGCTTTTTCAAAATCCAAATACAACACATCAACTGATATACAGTATTTTGTTCAAATGACCTGTTTATTGGTTTGAAAGTATAATAAATTTGTGAGACATGATCACCCCTTTTTAAAACCATGCAGGGATGGGTCTGTAGGTCCATTATTTTCCAAGTGAATTTCAATTTCATCCTTAATGATGGCCTTCATAACTTTGCCCAAGATGGAAGTGAGGTTTATAGGTTTTTAATATATGGATTGTGAAAATAATATCCCTGAAAAGCATACAAAAAAATTCTTATAATACCATCGCTTCTGGAGCGATAATACTACTGTTCCGAAGTGATAATACTATAGTTCGGGTGCCGTAATAGTATCGTTCGGCACCTGAACGATAGTATTATCAAGAAAGCTGAAGAGCGCATGTCCCAAGTCTATCCCCAACGTGTTAAACTGCGTGCCTTCTGATTGGCCGTTTTTCCTCTGTGGGCGGGCAGAAGGAGTCTGAAAATATAGCGGCTTGCTCGCTCGCCAGCGAGACAATCTTCCGTTAAGCAACGGGTTTTTGGTTGAAAACTATTGGGCAACGGACTCTCTCTGGGGCTCCTCTGCTGCTTCATCGCCACTTACCCCCAAAAAAAAACGGCCAATGAGTTCTCCCACAGCAGCCGGCCCACACAGGACTGGGGAACCCTGCCAGCACGCACATCCACCCGCTAACTCCAGTGCTGAAAGCGGAGGTGAGTCAATTCACCTCTTATCCATATATTAAAAAAATAACAAATAGGTTCTGGCATAGACTATCGAGGATTCTGGGACATGAAACCTCTCGAGCTTCGCCTCTCGAGGTTTTCTGTGTCCCCAGAACCCTCGGTGTAATTACCACCTTGTAATACACCAGAACCTATCTATTATTCTATTTGTAGTTCTTACAATCAGATTTGTCTTCCTTCTTGTGATTTGGTATAACAGCTAGAGATGCAGCAATTTAAAATTAAGCTGTGAAGTCTCTTTACACAAAGTGGGCGCCGTGTGCCACTCAGCTACAGTGGAGGCAATGAAAAGTACTCATTTCTCCTTGTCATTACCACTTTGCATTGGCATAATGAGAAAGCGAAGTAAGGCGAAGTCATTGATTTTTAATGGACTTCGCGTTCCTCATTATTCTAAGTGATCCACTTGGTGTTTCAGACTTGGCAGCCCCCCACAGATCACATGGCTTACAGTACTGTAAGTCACATGCTGTCTAGCCAGCCAGGAAGGAAGCGAGTCAAACAGACAGTTTCACTTTCTCCTGTGCAGACTGAGAGAGAGGAGTGTGTGTGTACTAGAGAGAGGAGTGTTATTTTGATTGCAGAGAGAGTTAAAATTCAATACTTAAACCAACAGCTTTTTTAAAAGCTACATTTTTTTGTCTTTTCTGTACTGTTTTTTACTTAATTTGTTCTTTCTGTAAATTTTATTTTTCTTCCCTACTTAGTTGTTTGTCTGTGTGTGTGTGACTGTGTGTGTGTTGTGCTTGTGTCGTGAGATGGAGCAGGGTGAGGGAATGTCTGGGCCGGGGGCAGCTCTGGGAGAGCGTGGTAGTACGCGTCATCGTACCATGCGCATGCATGGGGGGCATGGGCACCCATTTGTGTTGGACCACTCTAAACTTCTGAGTGTCCAACCCGCGGAAGCAGGACCAGCACTGCCTCCTGACTCTGAGGTAGTTCAACCACCACCACCACCATCAAGTCCAGCACAAGGTCCTTTGGAGCAGGATGTGCCTGTCCCCCCAAGCCCAGGTGTGGATCCCACCATCAGAACTGTTGAGCAGTGTGAGCAGCCTACTGCCAGTTCATCTGGCCCTCCCCTGCCTGTGCCTGGTCCTCCCTGCACCTCCGTTGTTTGGCAGTTTTTTTACTGTGTCGGGGGGGGCAGCAGTGTGTTAAGTGTAAGCCTATGTGCGGTGGAGGTGCCGTGGCCCCAGAAGTCACCTGGGGACTGGGGCCAGCTCACCCATATGCTTAATCACCACAAGTTGGAGTGGCAGGCTGCCACAGAACGGACCATGTCTGCACCTGCTGGCCATTCCGTAGCAGAGGGTGCCGCTGTGCATAGCGGGCGCAGCATCTCTAAGAAGAGGAGGGCCACAGCAGCACCTGTTGCTCCACCAGCACCCCCACCCCCACCACCACCACCAGCAGGTCAGCCTGTCGAAGGAGTGGACGCCAGAGAAGTGCGTGTAACACTGTCTGACTTAACAGTTCTCTGAAGTGCTGTTGAGAAGAACAGCGAGAGGATGAGTGCTGTGGAGCAGCAGCTGGATGACACAGAGGGACATCAGCTTCAAATTATGTCCATGCTGGAACTGCTGCTGGATCACCATAGGATCCCACAATAGTTTTGTTTCCTCACGCAGTGTTTCCCCCCCACCTTCCTTGCTGTGCCATAAAATGTATTCCTCCACCATCCCTGACCCTTGTATGTAATTATGCCCTTTTTGTGTTGTCTTCAGTATGCGTTACACTTTGTATTCTGGTGCCCCTTCCTTCTGTTAAGTGTCTATGTGTTTTGTGTATGTGCACTGTTTTGGTGCCTCATTTTTCTGCATCCGCAAAAGGCATCTGTCTTGTGTCCAGAAAATTGACAAGTGGTAACACAGTGAAATGAGACTGTTTCAGCAAATACAAAGTCCGCCAGAATTTATGGTGCACTCAGTCATGAGCACAACAGTGGCACAGAGTCCCCAGATTTTTTATGCAGGCCCAGAATGCATCCTCCTTGTGTGCAGAGAAGTGAAAAGTGATCATCTCAACTGGATTGAAAGATGCCCTTTGGATGTACAGTAATAGTAGCCTTGGTGAGTAGATATATATATATAGATATATGGTTGTGTATTTTGTAGGTGATGATGAGGTGGTTGAACTTGACATGGACATGTAGTCATGCTATTGTTCTGCATCACACACAGGTGACTCCATCTCTGAACTGTTGCTGTGCACTGTCCAGTGCTCAATGAGAATGTTTTGCACTTAAATGGAACTGGATAATTCTCAAGCACATGAAGGTAAGTATTTCTTTTTTTTTTGGGGGGGGGGGAATCATATTTTCAGTTTTGTCTGTAATGGTTTGTTATTTTTTTATTTCTTCACAGATTTCATCAGCATTCTTCTGGAGTCCGGTTCTTAATGATGGTCATGGCCATGGAATGAAACGACTTCTGCTTGTTGCATATGTGCCCAAGCTTGGGTTGAGGAGGGATGTGCCTGATCTTGCTGACAAACTTTTTTGGATGAGTCCCGGTGGTCCGCGGTGGGCAGACAGACTCATGGTGGCAGCAGACTTGGATAACATCAGTCCCTGTGGTGGTGGTCTGGAGTGGGCAGACAGACTCATGGTGGCAGCAGACTTGGATAACATCAGTCCTGATGGTGGTGGTCTGGGGTGGGAAGACAGACTCATGGTGGCAGCAGACTTGGATAACATCAGTCCAGGTGGTGGTGGTGGTGGTGGTGGTCCATGGTGGGCAGACAGACTCATGGTGGCAACAAACTTGGATAACATCAGTCCCGGTGGTGGTGGTCTGGGGTGGGGGGGCACACCACCTTTTAAATACTGCAGTTAAAACCTGCCAACATTAACCACATCATCATCCTCATAAAGAAAATTGCCCTTACAGTCATCGATGTCAGAAGTCTGACCACTGGGAAATTCTTTCTTCATTGTGTCATCATCTACATCAGTGGTGGGCCGTTTCAGGCAGCCACTGCCAGTGCCACCAGGATGCTCCATTTCCACATCAGCAAGACCACCATGACTAGGCTGGTGTACGAATACCGAGGTTGCAGTCTGTGCTGGTATGTGCCTCTCATTCATTTTAATGAATGTTAGCAAACTAACATTTGCAGGAGACAGGTTTGTCCGACGATCCCTGACTATTGCACCTGCTGAGCTGAATACCCTCTCAACACTTACACTGGAGGGTGGGCATGTGAGGTACTTCAGTGCCACTGCAGTCAGGTCTGGCCATTCACTGACCTTTCCACTCCAGTACAAAAGAGGATCTTCACTTATTGTCAGATGCTTGTTTTCAGACAAATATGACTCAACCATTCCCTGTGCCGCACTAAGTCCGATTGTTGATGCATCTGCCTGTTTCCTGGAATCATTGATGTCACAAATACCCACTTGGGACAAAGCCTCCCAAAGCACTTTGGATGACAGACCACCAGGAACTACAGTCCCCTTACTCCTGTGTGATATGCTTGCTAGTCCTCCAGCTACACCTTCAGCTGGATTATGCTGCTGAGGTTTGCAAACCTTGGCACGTGACTTCTGTGCCCTATGAACCAAGCGAACCAGTTGACCACTGTTATTTTTTACCTGTTCAGGCCCTCCCTCCAGTACTGATGCAATTCCACATTTGTATCGTGGGTCCAGCATTGTTGCCATGGCAAAGTTGTCACTATGCTGAATGCTCACAATGTGACGATTCTGGTCGAATCCTGTCAGCATGTGTTGCAGCAACATACTGCTACCACCGTCTCTGGCAACATCAAGGCTATGCTATACATTCACCAATGCCTGCCTCAGCACCCGCAGCAGTGGAATTGATTGGCTAATGGAGGCAGACTGGCCACTCACTGCCTTTGTAGCATGTTCAAAAGGCCACAAAATTGTTATTACAGAGTCCATGAGGCGCCACTGTTCGGTCATCATAGACATGGAGGCCCCAGAACTGTCACAGTTAGTGTGCATAACAAGATATTCTGTGATGGCTTTGTATTGTTCATACAACCTCTCTGCCATGTATAACGTGGAGTTCCATCGGGTGACAACTTCCAGCTTCAAGCGGTGCTGAGGCAGGCTGTTTTGTATCTGCAACTGCTGCAGTTGGTCACGGGCCTTTCCAGATTTTGAAAAGTGAAAGCAGATATGTCGTGCAATGGTCAGCATTTCCTTTATGTCAGGGTGCTGCAGAAACTCCTGAACCACAAGATTTAAACAGTGGACCATGCATGGAACACGAAAAAAAACACCATTCGTGATGCATTTCATCACATTTGACCCATTGTCACTTGCTATGAACCCAGCTCTCAGGGACAGGGGGTTTAGCCATCTGTCAATTTCAGTCAGTACCATGTCCAACATGTTCTCACCAGGTCATACTGCGCATAGCAATTGTTGCATGCTGGCGAATTCCAGGAAGATTGCTACCGTGACAATCCACCTTCCTGAACTGATTATTCACACTACCAGCATCACAAACAACCCCCGGCACCTGTGCCCAGTATGCAGTTATACACAGATATGAACTCCCCGCTGTTTTGCCTCTTGTCCACATGTCCATACTTAAATGGATGAATGGAGAGGAGGAATGTTGAAGGGCATGTCTTACTGAGTCTGAGACAGTGCGGAACAACTCAGGAACAGCACGGGTAGAAAAGTATGTCCTGGATGGGGCTTTCCATTTTGGACAGGCAATGGCAGCAAACCGCAGGAACCCAGAATTCTCCACAAAGGAGAAGGGCAAAAGATTGATTGCCAGCATTTCCGCTACAACAGCATTAAGTTCACATGACACTGTATGATTGGAGGGGGGTTACTTCAGCTTATCCGCAAAAACATTCTGTAACGTGGGTGGCTTAAACGTTTTACAGGGTGTGTGTTGGTCACAAATGGTTGTGCTCTGTGATGAATGGCATTGGCAGGGGTGGATTGTGGACATTTGATGAAGACGGTTGCACAGGTGATGATGACAAACCCAGAAATGATATTATTTTTCTGGATTTGCCAACCGGGGTTGATGTACCACTTGCACAAGACGTACTGCATTCACCACCACCACCACCACCACCACAAAAACTGCTACTCTCACCAGCACTGGACAACATTTCAAAGTCATTATGGTCCTCCACCTCATCATCATCATGCCTGTAGTAATCCTCTGCTCTTATTGCCGCACTACTGTACACATTTAATTTCCTACTGGGCTTAACAGTCATGGAAGGGGATAACATGTTGGCTATGGTTGCCACCGGTGATACGGGTGAATGCCCAAGTCTGGTTTTAGCTGCCAGCTTGTGTTGGGTCCACAGAGCCAAGTGCCTGTTCTTAAGATGCGTATGCTGTCCTCCTGTTCCAAGATGGCTCCCCTTTTTACCTCGACTCACACGCACATGGCAAACCTGGCAGATTGCAACTGAATCATCATTTGCATCTTGAACAAAAAAGTCCCAAACAAGGGACTGTGATGCTCTGCTTTTAACATGTCCATGATGATGTGGCTTATTTAAGTCTGTTATTTTAAGCACTGAAGTGGGGGCACGTGATGTTTCTGGCACTGCACACCTGGACTGCAACTGACCACCACGACTACCTATCATATTGAGTACTGGGTCATCATCATCATCATCATCCACTAAAACCGGTACATCACAAGTTTTACAGGGGGGGATTCCTGCAAACAGATTCAGAAATTTCAGACACAGCCACTTTTAATTTCTTTTTCTCTGGTTCCCAACTGGGGTCAATTAAATCATCATCATATTCATCAATGTCACTGTCACACACATCCACATCTTCTGCTTGGATGCTAACATGTGGACTGCATGTTGCAACAACAGCAACATCATCATCATCAGCATCATCACATTCATCATCAGCATCTACACCACCATCACGTAATATTTTTTCACCACACTATGAATCACTGTTGCATGGAAAATGAGTGACATTAAGTGCCACGGTGGATGGAATATCACATTGTATGCTATCATTGACATGATCATCATAATCAGGTTCAGTTAATGGGATGTTACTGGGAAGTATGACATCATCTACGCTGTCACTCACTTGCACTGCTTCACACTCAATATGTTTGGATACGGTACACTGGTCAGAATTAGAACTTGACCAACAATGCTAATACTACCTCCACCACCACTAACACCAGTAACACTAACACCACCAGCTGGGAAAACATCATCTCCTCCAACTATCAGTGAAGCTACTGATTGGGCTGTAAAAAACATTGCAGGAGAAATACCTTTCCTCACATCACCAATGCACTTCTCCGTCCGTGTACTACTGCCACACCCACAGATCCTCTTACTGCCAACATTGCCATGGCCAGAAACAGCTTTACTTGCACGTCTCTTTGCAGGCATTTTGGGGGATCAACCACAATATTATTAGCAAATTCAGATTTTGATACATTCACTTTATGACTGGAGGTCGCTACTTGCTGCTATCGCTAGCTGGATGTGAAGCAAAATAAACAACTGTGGCTTCAGCAACAGATAAGGGGACTACTGTGTTGTGACACTGTCACGGAATTAAAACAACTTCAGTAACCAGTGGTGCTGATGGGGTCACAAAAACAATCCAGTCTGGCAAAAAATATCTTTTCAATGTGGGGGGGGCACTGAATACAGACAGTGCTGATTTTTACAGCACTACAAGCAGCAACAGTAAGAACAGAGAACACGATCACAGTACAAAATCAGGCAGCTGCAGTGGATAGCAGGTTCACACTGCTGCGCTTAGTTTCACTTACACTGATTTTTGTCACAAATTTTAAAAGGTGTATTATATTTGATGCACGCAACACTGCACACACAACACAGAACACTTTGTGTACAATGCTGAATGAGGAATGTGATGCAA
Source organism: Neoceratodus forsteri (assembly GCA_016271365.2). Classification (NCBI taxonomy): domain Eukaryota; kingdom Metazoa; phylum Chordata; order Ceratodontiformes; family Ceratodontidae; genus Neoceratodus; species Neoceratodus forsteri. Next base: position 678,257,780 of record CM028130.1, read on the forward strand.
ATGCTAAAGTTCAGTGTACTCAGTGCCACGTAATGTAAATTTGTAATTTAAACAACCTGACCTTATGAAATGCTGCACCACATTCACACAACAAGCAGCAAGAAAATTGGTACTATTACTGACACTTTTACTATGTGTACAGTAACACAGTCAGTTATATAACAAAAATATTACCAAAACACAAAGAAATCACTAGTTCTCCAACTTAAATCTACCTACACACAGATACGCCCCTCCCCCACACAGCACACTTCTCTGTCTTTCACCACACACACTCAATGTTGTAAATTTACATTCAAAATCCACACACAAACAAAAATGCTCAATGATGTGAGCACAGGAGGGTTTCCTACAATCGATGAACTACAGTTGGATCCCCCCCAAAAAAAGCAAAAATGCTTTTTGAACTGCTTTTAAAAGATTCCTACAGACAGCTAGCAGAGCACACTGTCTCCTACTCATTCCTACTCATACTACCGCGAACTGAGGCTGTGCAGATCAATATAGAGCCCATGTGACCTGAACTCCCATGAATCACTGCAAAATCCTCCTTGAGACTCAAAAACAAAGCGAAGTGGTAGTGAACTGCCACCAATTCTGCCTTAAAATTGAAAGAAGTGACCAGTGGAGGCTGAGTAGCATAAGTAGCTGTTTTCAATGCACTTCACGTTCCTCATTATAACGCGAAGTACTCCGCTTTGCATTGTGGAGCACTCCACAAATCCGCCTTTGCTCCACGAATCACTTCGCAGAGCAGATTGAGCACACTTCACCCACCACTAATAATGGCAGCCTGCCCTGTTGCTTGACCACTGGGGAAAGTCTGGGTTATTAACTGGGTGGGAAGACGACCTCCCTCTCCCGGCTCTACCACAGGTGGAAATCTGTGCTGAACTTGGCCCTGGTCTCATTGAGGGAGGCGGACATCAGTTGTGGGGCCAAAGATGGAGACAGAAACATAGAAACATAGACGTTGATGGCAGATAAGGACCGCAAGGCCCATCCAGTCTGCCCATTTCTTTTTCTACCTTATAAATGTGTCATCATCCTTTGCTGTCAGTTGCCTATCTATTCATACTCATCTGCATTGCTCCCTTATGCCTACCCCATGCCTGTTTGAAGCTCTGCACTGTATTCATAGCCACCACTTCCTGAGGTAGGCCATGCCATGCATCCACCACCGTTTCTGTGAAAAAGAACTTCCTCACATTACCCCTTAATCGGCCTCCCTCAAATCTCATGCTGTGTCCTCTTGTCCTGCTATTTTTCTTATACTGAAACATGTTAGACTCTTTCACCTTGTTATAGCCCTTAAGGTGTCTGAATGTTTCGATCATATCACCTCTCTCCCTCCTTTGCTCTAGGGTATGCATATTGAGCTCCATTAATCTGTTCTCATATGTCTTCTGATACAGTCCCTATACCATTTTGGTTGCCCTTCTCTGGACTGCTTCAATTTGGTTAATGTCCATGTGAAGGTGTGGCCTCCAGTACTGCATGCAGTACTCCAGATGGGGTATAACCAGTGTCTTGTAAAGTGGGATTATTACCTCCCTCTTCTGACTTGTGATACCCCTACTAATACACCCTAACATCCCCCTAGCCTTACCTACTGCTTTACAGGTCCGCTTGTATGATTTCAGGTCATCAATGATGATGATGCCCAAGTCTCTTTATTCCATTGTGACTGCCAGCAACTTCCCTCCCAGCCTATAGGTGGCTTCAGGGTTTCTCTTCTCTATGTGCATGATCTTGCACTTCTTTGCATTAAATCCCAATTGCCACTCTTCCGACCATTTTGCTAGTTTATCCAGATCTCTTCTCATTCTGCCCACCCCATCTGGATCATCTACTCTGTTGCAGATCTTGGTGTCATCTTCAAACAGACAAGCCCTACCTTCTAGTTCATCTGCAATGTCACTGATGAAGATATTGAAGAGGACTGGCCCCAGGACTGATCTCTGAGGTACCCCACTTGTGACTTGCATCTCTTCTGACTGCATACCATTTACCACCACTCTCTGTTTTATGTCCGTCAACCAGTTTGCCACCCAGTTGATCAACTTCTGACCCACCTGAGCCTACCCAGCTTATCAATCAATCTTCTATGTGGAACAGTGTCAAAAGCTTTGCTGAAGTCAAGGTAGGCAACATCAACTGCTCCCCCTTGGTACACCACTCTGGTTACCCAGTCAAAGAAATCTATGAGATTAGTTTGACAGGACCTTCCTTTTGTAAACCCATGCTGTCTTGGATCCTGTGCCCCTAGGGATTCCAGATGTTGCACTATCTTTTCCTTAAGGAGTGCCTCCATAATCTTGTCCACTACTGAGGTAAGACTGACTGGTCTGTAGTTCCCTGCCTCCTCCCTGCTACCACTCTTGTGGAGTGGGATCACATGAGCCCTTTTCAGGTCTTCTGGAGCCCCTCCTGTGCTCAGAGACTCACAAAACAGTTCTGCTAATGGCTCTGCTAGTTCCACCCTTAGCTCCTTTAGTACCCTGGGATGTATCCCATCAGGTCCCATTGCCTTGCCCACCTGAAGCTTAGCAGCTCTTGTGGACCCTTTCTTTTGTGAAGGAATAGTGCTCACCTCTCTCCCCCCCCCCGTGTCCATGGTGCTGAGCTGTGGGCCCTGCCCTACCTTCTCTTCAGTAAATACTGAGCAAAAGTATCTATTTAGGATAGATGCTTTCACAGAGTCTTCCTCCTCACACACACCCTTTTCTCCTTTGAGCTTAGCAATACCCCATCTGGAATTTCTCCTTTCACTAATGTATCTATAGAAAGTCTTGTCACCTTCTTTTACTGTTTGTGCTAGTGTTTCCTCAGTTTGGGACTTTGCCTGCCTTACTGCCTTCCCTGCTTCCCTTAGGGCAATTTGGTATGCCTCCCTATCTTCATCCCACTGTGTTCCCTTATATTTTCTGAAGGTCAGCCTTTTGGCTCTGACCTTTTCTGCTACTATGTTGAGAACCACAGTGGTTTCCTTCTTCTTTGCACTTCCTTTTCTGTCTAACACAATGGGATGTTGCTTCAAGTATTGCATTCTTAATGCTTGCCCACTTTGCCTGTACCCCCTCACCTGTGTTTCTTTTTGCCAGGGCTTGCTTAACTCTGTTGGCCATCTTATCAAAGTCAGCTCCTCTGAAGTCCCATATTTTTGCCTTGGAATGGGATGATTTAGTTGTAGTGGCCAAACTGAACCATACCATGTGATGGTCACTGGCCCCCAGGTGACCTTCTACCTGGAGATCTGTGATCCCTCCCCTGTTAGTCAGTACTAGATCTAGGATAGCCCTGTCTCTTGTGGGTTATTGTACCAGTTGTTTGAGGCCCTCCCCCTGCAGGGAATCCACCATGTGTCTAGTTCTGGCAGATATTACAGCTGGTATTGAGCAATCTGTATCTGGCATGTTGAAGTCTCCCATTATCAAAACCTCCTCTTTAGCTGTCATGTTTTGTATATCTTCTAACAGTAATGTGTCTATGTCCTTCCCCTGGTCTGGGGGCCTGTAGACAACCCTAGTTCTTATGGCTGTCCCATTTCCTGTTTCCAGGGTGACCCACAGTTCTTCTGGCTCATTATGTGTATTCTGAATTTCTGTAGCTTTGATATTTTCATTGACATACAGGGCCACTCCACCTCACCCTTTTTGCACCTCGATCTCTTCTGAACAGTACATAGCCATGTACTGAAGTCTCCCAAGTGTGGTTACTGGTAAATCACATCTCACTAATTGCTACTATGTCCAGTTTAGCTTCTGACATTATTGCCTGCAGGTCTGGGATCTTATTTCCCAGGCTGTGAGCATTTGTGTACATGATTTTCCATTGGCCAGATTTCAATGCGTTAGTTGTTGGGTGAGGTCTGGCATTTCCCTGTGCGTCATATGGGGAGACAGACCTTTTTCTTACCTGGTGATGCAAATGTACTGCAAACATGCTGAATCCCTGTTTGACAACTAGCTGAGGGGGGTTTCTTCCCATTTGACGTACGGGGTGACATATGAGATGAGAGCTGCCCATCTTCCTGGGAGGAAAAAAGCTATCTGGAAAAAAGTTTACTTTGGTTGGGGTTTCTGGAAATATATACAAGCTGTGGCAAATTTATTTATTTATTTGAAAACTCTTGACTGGGAATGGGTGACCAGGAAAGGTACACTGAGCCAAGGCTCATTTCCAGGTGTGACCTAGGGAAAAGGGGGAGGGGGATACATTATTACAAAATAACAGAAGTTCATCAGACACAGTTACAATAATAAAGTATAGAAGTGCTTAATGGTATAAAGATCTACAGGATTACTAAGACCATGACACTGGAAGAACCACAAAGTAGCTTACAGTACAGCATTCGATTTTGTTAAGAACAAAAAAGTGCATGGTGCTTGAAGAAAATAAACAGTGCTTTAGCAGAGAAGAGTCGAAACAAGCAGAGACGGTTCACTGGTAAGAGACAAACATACAGCGGGGGAACCAATTGTTGAGGATGGTCAGGTAGAGGGTTGGCAGGAGAAAGAGGGGTCAATGAGAAGCTTTAGCTGGGGTCTAAAGAGGAGGGTGGGCAATGCCTGGTGATGTGCATTAAAGTGTACTTTAGTTCTGGTTCCAGATTACAGGATGTTACAGGATGTTTGGAACCTATTTTATAAAGGGATATAAAGTACATTGTGAAGCTCTAAAACAGTGCTTCTCATCAGTGTGTAAATTAAAAACACCCAATTAATTTACTAAAAGGCTACTAAAGATCAAACAATAGCAGAATGGGAAGAAATATTTTAAAAACCAGGGGTCTGAGGTCACGTGATGCAGGCAACCTAGTGCCAGCAGGGTTACAGGACACCTAACCCCAACCTCACATTATCGGCTTTTACATCTAGATTTCTACTGGAATCTCATCAATAATACAAATTATGAAGAGAGGGCATTTCCAGCATCAGATATCACCGCAACTTTCATTGCTATTGGGAGAATTTCTTCCGCGATGGATGCAGATATGAAGATGGCTCAGCTTAAACATATGCCTCCTCCCTCACCTGAAAAGCTGCCTAAAAAAGCCAGGCCTCATGGGGGAGCCTCCAACTCCAAAAGCCTAGCATCTACACAACCAGTTCCACTTACTGAAGATTGGTTTCTACAGGAACTGTTGCCTTTCAGAGAAACATTGCTTGAAATTTCTACAGATATTAAGTCTATTAGATATGATATGGCAGATTTAAATAAAAGAGTGGGAGGCACAGAAGCCAGATCCTCCTCACTGGAATGCTGGAGAGATAAAGTAGACCCAGAAGTACCCAGCTTCAGCAGCAAATATACAAACTGCAGTTAAAAACTGAGGATTTAGAAGGTAGGAGTGGGAGGAATAATATTCTGATAATGGGTCTCCCCAAGACCAAGGAGAACCCCAATGTCATAGCCTTTGTTCAGAAGCTTTTGCTGAAAATAGTGGGCCCTTCTCCACTCGGGAGCAGCTACCAAATCGAAAGAGCTCACCAATCATTACGGCCTCATCCCCAGCCTGGATCTCCCCCGAAATCCCTAATTTTAAAATTGCTAAGCTATTTGGAGTGACAACACATGCTAAATAAAGTAAAAGAACTCCAAACAATATTGTGGGAAGGCACCAAGCTTTGTATTACACAGGATCTACCATATGAAACGCACTAGAAGAGAACAGCCTTCCATGTCATTGTTACCAAAATCATTGCTGCAAGCATTCCTTTTAAAATGCTATATCCTGCCAAACTACAGGTCTTGGTATCTGGATCCTGAATATCCTATGACTCGCCCACACAAGTTATGGCTGATCTAAAGATCAAGCTCCCAGAACTGTTCAAGAATGACTGAAGTCTCTGACTGCAATTAGTTCTGTATGAGAATTTACTCTATGCACAAGATTTAATGAGAGATGAGGATTCACCTACCCGTCTCCAAACTTTTAAGACATCCAGGTCTGGGATTAATTTGTGTATGGGCCTGATCTCACTGGTTGCAGTGCTAGATTTCCAACATAGAGGGCAGCCTGCTGCATAGTTTCATTCTCTGGGGAAGGAACTGTTTAATCCAGGTGAGGGTAGGGGGAATTGTTTTTCTCCTTGGACTGAAATTGGTCCGGCTACCCTTAGCTTTCCCCCTCTAATTTCCTTACCCCATCAACATTGACAAGACAAGACTCCAACACTGAAGTACTGTACTAATTTTAATTCCTTAGTTGTTTTCTAGCAATCGGTTGTAGCTGGTCAAGAGGTTTTTCTTCCTTAGTTGTTTTCCAAAGCTTCTGAAATTGGAGGGGCGGGGAATCTTATCTCCTTATCTCGTGTAACCTTATAATGTGGGAGATGAAGCCTGAATCAAGGGTTATTGATTCACTAGGCCTCCAAATACTCCCAGGAGGGACGAAATCTTGTGTATTAGGTGGAAACTTATATTTGGGTTAAGAGGAGCAGGTTCTAATCTGCCTAGGAGCATTATGAACCTCCAGAATGTTTACTTTGTTCTGAATATGTTAGTGCCTAAAAATATCAAAATAATATGGTGTTAACAAGATTTATAATCCAGATGATGATGTGGGGGGTAGAGGGGTGGGGTGTCCTGACTCAAGCAAGCTCTGGGCTAACTGCATAATGAACTAGTTTATGGGGGGGTTTAGCTCCTACACATTCCCTACAAAGGGACATTGGCGGTCCCGGTATCTTTGGCTGCAGTTTTTTTGCTTAGTACATTACCACCAGACCATACCAATTGTCTGTCTCCTATTTTTCTGGGATTTGTGGCTAGGAGTTGTATGGGATAGTCTCTGTCACTGAGACCTGTTTGTCAAGAACTTCAACCATTTCTTTTTTTCAAAGGAGACAAATGTATATAGTTGCTGGGGTTATGAAGGGAGGGACAAAGGGGCTACTGCTTTATACTTATTATGGTTTCCTCTCTTTGGATAGTCCTGCACTTCAAAAATATCATCATTTTGGAGAGTGAAAACTATAACTCCTGGACAGTTGGGGGTTGGGGGATGGGGAAAACTTATTGATTCGATTGCTGTACTTTGGGATGGTTTCTCCTTCACTTAAATCCTCCCTGTTATTACCAATTTGCAAGCTTAATATTATTGAAGGGCTCAGAGAAGGGGGGAGGGTGGGAATTTGAGTGTGCCTTATGATTATTTTTTTTTTTTTTTGCGGAGCTCCTTCCACCAGTTTTCAGCCCTGGTCACAGCCCCCAGTCTTCCACCTTCTTCCTTGAACCATGATCCCCCCCAGCTTTCCCCCTGGAGGGTGGTTCTGCATAACTGGCTCCCCTTATGCAGCCCATGGAACCATTATCTGGTTAGGGGATCCGGTGACAGAGGCTGATCGAAGCTCGGGGAGGGTTTCATAGAGATGGAGGTTCCCCTGATTTTCTTGGTCTTTTCTCCCACTGGAGAGCTGGACGTGCAATGACGTCAGTGCATCTACTTGCAGACGTCCGCCGTCTCTTCCCGATTAGCTGCACCTGCTACTGTCAGACACCCAGCCTCCGCTGGGTGTCATTGTAGCGCAGCGCAAGTCCCTCATCCACCCCAAAGGAAGGAGAGCTGTGTGGGGATGCTCAATCCTTCCTTCCCCCTGCCAGCCCCCGAAGGCCAGAGCTCGTTCCCAAACCTGGGTCGCTGGTTTGGCATGAGGTGTGGTATCCAGCGCCTCAACCCTCAGAGCCACCGGGCCGGCTCTTATGATTATTTCTGTTTTCATAATGAATTGTTCTCTAGAAAAATTATGTGGTTTATTATTTGGTATGGCTATTAACACATGTAAAATAGTGATCTGGAATGTCAGAGGAGTCAGGAAACCTACAAAGATATATCAAGTATTAAAACATTGTTCCCTACTTAATGCAGACATAATCCTGCTACAGGAAATGCATCTGTTGACTAGAGAGGCCATTTGGCTACACAGACTGAGGATTTCTCAAGTCTTCGCCGCTGGAGTTTCCTCATCAAGTAAAGGGGTAGTCATTTTAATCAAAAATACAATCCCATTCCAGGCTGACTCCACAGTAACTGATCCCCATGGCAGTTATATTCTCTTTAAAGGTACCCTCTTGGGCACCACAGTAGTTTTAGGCTCTGTATATTGGCCACCAGGTGGCAAGCCATCATTTTTTATGGAACTTGCCAGCAAAATTGCACCATTTCTTCCCATCTCCTTAATTCTAGGAGGCGATTGGAATGTCCCCCCCCAAACAGGATATAGATAGAACCCATTGACCCTTAAAAAACCCTACTCCATTACAAAGAGTCCTACAGGACTTGATGGATACACTAGGACTTTGTGATCCATGGCATTTACTTAACCCATCACATCAAATGTTCTCCTTTTACTCTAATGAGCACTAGTCCTGGTCCAGATTACATTATATCTTGATCAGTATCCCTTTGTTAACTGGTTTACATCAAAAAGGCATCAAGCTTATAGTAATCTCTGATCATTCGCTGGTATGGGTGGCCCTATCTCCTTCCCCCAACAGTCCCAAAGATAGATCATGGAGGCTGAATACTCAACTTTTAAAAGACAAAACTATCATCTCTAAAATTCGAACCTCCATTCAAACCTTCATGGATACTAATATAGGTACAATTTAAAGAGATGATTTAAGATGAAATAAAAGTGGCCGAGCTTTCTCTCTCATCCTCAACAAACCCCGACTCCACAACCAAGCTCTTAGATCTCAGGAACAAATATGCTGACCTCTTAAGTGAAAAAGCAGAGTATTCACTCTTAAAAACTAAATCCACTTACATAGATCAGGGAGAAAAAGCAGGTAAACTCCTAGCTCTTAGACTCTGCAAATTGGCAAGCTCAGGACTTATACCTTCCCTTCAGGCTCCAGATGGGACTATTAAAACCAATCCCAGAGACATTGCTCTAATATTTGATAACTTTTATCATTCCCTCTATGGGGAAAGATCCACTCCCACTCCTACCCAAAAGATAGACTCTTATCTGGATTCCTTAACTCTCCCCTCCTTACCCAAACACCTCCAACTTTCCTTGATCTCTCCTATCAACCTTGAAGAAGTGATAGAAACAATCAAAGACTTAACCCTTGATGAAGCTCCAGGCCCAGACGGCTTCCCCGCTAATTTTTACAAATTCTTTGCAAAGGAACTGGCTCCACATCTGCTCAAACTATACCAATATATGCTCTCAGCTAAACCTTTGGATCCTACTTTATTAGAAGCAACCATATCTCTTCTATTAAAGCCCTACAAGTCCCACGTGCTCCCAGAGAGTTATCGTCCTATCTACCTCTTAAATTGTGATATCAAGATCTTAACTAAAATCCTAGCTTTACGAATTCGAAAAGTATGGCCTCATCTTCTAAGTCCAGAACAGGTGGGATTTGTCCCTGGTCCATGGATCAACTTTGAAAGCTTTCCCATATTTTCAATGCAACAAGATTATCTCAAACCCCGATGGCCCTAATCTCATTGGATGCCGAGAAGGCCTTTGACAGAGTGGACTGGTACTTCCTCTGGCTGACTTTAAGTAAGATGGGCTACCCTCCCCTCTTCATCCAGTGGATTCAGGCCATATATTCCTCCCCTTTGACAAAGATCTTTTGCAATGGGGTATTCTCTTCTCAATTTCCCCTTTACTCAGGTACAAGGCAGGGTTACCCCCTCTCGCCTTTCCTATTTAATCTTTATTTAGAACCCTTGAATCATCATATCAAACAGTCTTCCCAAATACAGGGAATTCAAATACTAAATCACAACCTCATCCTCTGTGCATATGCAGATGATATCCTCCTCCATTTAGAGAATCCTGCTAAATCCCTGAGACAAGTAGTGGAGGTAAAATCCCAATTTAGCTCACTATCCAATTATATACTTAATCTGAACAAATCAGAAATCTTTCCCCTAAATCATTTCACTCACAAAGCTGACTTCAATGATTTTGACCTAAAATGGACTCCTCACTCACTTAAGTATCTGGTCATTCACCTAACCATGGATCCCCTTCGGACCAAGAAACTCAATCTCAATGACCTAGTGACAATCCTTCAACTTGATCTTCAAAGATGGGACTCTCTTCCATTATCTCTTTGGGGTTGCATACACATAATTAAAATGAATGTCCTGCCTAGACTTTATTATCCATTACATATGCTGAACATGTGGCTTCCACTATCTTTCTTCCTGAAGGTACACTCGCTCGTCTCTGGCTTTATATGGCTACATAAACAACCCAGAAAATCCTTTATTAAACTGAGTCTCCCCAAAGCATCAGGGGGTATCTGCCTCCCTAATTTTCTTCTTTATTATTGGGTGAGCCACTTCTCTAGGATCGGAAAATGGCTTACAGATCCCATAGATGAAGCCTCTCCTATTTGTCTGCAACTAGAAACCCAGATATTACAACAACACTACTTGCTTTCCCCTGCCATTTACTATATTTCCCTGAAGAAATTGCTGGACCCAATTGGCTACTCAGTTATTGGGACCTCCCTGAAAGTTTTTTCTCAATTTTCTCCTCTTACAAATTTTTGCCTTGTCAAGACTTCACACAACCTCTCATCTTCAACCCCAGCATTAAGGTAGGTGGCACTCTCCTCACACACACTTGGTTACCTCCTCTACAAAATGCTAAAGTAACAGATCTCTACTCCTCCTCGTCTCTTCTCTCCTTTTCCAAAATCCGACATAAATTTGGCCTAAATGCTTCTCATAATTATAAGAACTTCCAGTTTAGACACCTAATAGCACAAATATTTGGTACTACTTCCCTAGAATCTAAGCTTCAACCTATATTGGAAGTCTTCCATGATCTATCTTCCAAGCCACACTGTTTGTCCATCTTATACAACTATATCCTCTCCAATGGACACACTGATCCTGTACCCAGTTCCAAAATCTGGTCCTCTCTCCTTCCAGGAACAGTCATTGAATGGTCAAAAGTCTGGCAAGATTTATATACATACATCTCCCAAGATAAACTGTGACTTACCCAATACCATATACTACATAACCTATAATACACACCAGTAAAATTAGCCAAAATTAGCCACTTGCCCAACTCTAATTGCTCCAGATGTGGTAAAGGTGAAGGAAATTTAGTACATATATTCTGGGACTGTGCTAAAATTGCCCCCTTGTGGCTGTTGATTCGATCCAAATTGGACCCAATACTTGGTCTAGGGGACCTCTTCACTGTGGAGATCTGTATCCTAGGGATTTACACCACTATCCAGATTAAAGAAAGGAAATATCACATGGCACTAATTTCCATGGTGGTAAAGAAACTAGTGCTTAAACACTGGTTGGATCAATTAGCTATCTCCTATAATGAATGGCTAAATGCCTTCTCAGCCTACTTCAGGATAGGGCATTTGATTGCTGGCTTCCATAATAATCTGGCATCATCTGATAAAAAATGGGGCAAATTGTACACCTTATATCTGCACTAAGGTTATTAACATTTAATTTTTCCAGGTCCATCTCAAGATGTTTCTACGTTCCAAATATTTCTTTCAAGTATTGTACTATATGTATTGGCACACCCCGGGGGCGGGGAGAATGGGATGGGTTTCTTTTCTTTTCATCGCTTTCCATAATATGCACTAAGTGGATGGTTGCATCTATGTATCATACCTGTTATGAATACTACTATGTTTATAATTTCAAACCAATAAAGAAGTTGAATTGAAAAAAAAAAGAAACCAGGGGCCTGATTCTGAAAGGAGCCCTTGGAGTGATGCAAGTTGCATCGCTCCAGGGCTGTGGCAATATCCAGGTGTGCCAGGGACCCTGCACCAGATTCCACAAAAAAGTAAGGTCTCGGTGCCAAAAATCGCTGGGATTGCCGCAAGTGCAGAACAGCACCCAACCAGTGGAACAGCTGTGGCACATGCTGCAGGGATCTTGATCCCCCCTCACTGGCACAACATAGGATGGGCTAGCAATGGTGGTGGTGGTGAGGAGGGTAACCCATGGTGGAGGAGGGTCAGTGACAGGTGGGGCATGGGGTGGCATAGGGTGAGTTGTAGTGACAGTGGGGAAGTACAGGATTGTGTCAGCACCAGGCAGGGTGCATATGCCTATGTATAACATATATGGAGGCATATGTACCCCGCTGGATGCCAAAGCAATCCCATATTTCCCTGCTGTCACACCAAACCACAATATGCCCCTCTGTGCCCCTCTTGCCCACTGATCCCACATGTAGCCATCCTCTAATAGTGTCCCACTCTGACAAAAGGTGCTTAGACCACCTCCTGGCAGGTCTAAGTGGAGCCCCTTGTGACGGCCAGAGCAAGGCTTTTGGAATCTGAAATATGGGGATGTTGCAGCCCCACTGTAGCGCAAGCCCCCATGTGACCTGGTGTACCCAGATGCAGGTTGCAAGGGTGGCACTGTGCCTGCTTGGTGCAGCAATTTCTCTTTCCAGTGCAGACCACATACCAGAATAGGGAATGCTGCAAACAATGATGCAAGGTGCAACTTGTGTCATTGGTTTTCTATGCAAGCACCTTGCATCATGCATATCCCTTTTAGAATTGGGCTCCAGTTCTGCAGGCAAAATAACTTAAAAGATTTACTGCAGTTCTCCAGTAAAAAAGACTATTGGAGCAAACAGATTAAATGTTAAAATATATGAAAGTATACTTTTCATTTCTGGAGTTATAGCTGTCTACATCAGAAGCACATGTGTCTTTCATGCTATTTCTTTACAACAACTAAATGCCTGCCATTTAGTAAGGACAAGGATAGCTCACAGAATTATTTTTTTGCAGTGGATAACAGTTTACTACCCAGAAATAAAACTAATGGAATAGTCAGCAGAAGTAAATAATTAATGGGACATGAACAGGTTTTTGGAAATTTTGTGGGACATTCCCTGCAATGTTCCTGATTGAATCAAGCTAAAAGCACGTAATGGAAACAAAGGGGTATAGTTTATTATACATATGCTGAAGTGTATCAGTTTTACAGTATGTGCAGTTTTTTTTTTACAAATGCAGAACTGGGCCAGCCCAGTAGCTCTGAAGTTTGAGGAGCTGGAAGCCACACCTTACACAACACAAATGACCCATGTTCATGAATGAGCGTGGGCTGCCAGGGGCCAGCATGGGAGAAGCAGGATGGAGCATCCCAGAGACTGTTCTCCTTCTCCAGGGAGGGGGAGGTTCCAGTAGTTGGCAATCGCCTGCACCCTGGCAGAGGCTAGGGGGCAGAGCTTCGATGCTGACGATGAGGGCAGGGATGGGGCAGACACCTGGAAGAGCACGCATGGGAGTGTACACATTGCCTCTGGTGTCATCATTGCATGCCACACCTCTGAGGAGGAACAAGAGAAAATACGGTCACGTGGCTTGATGGCCATCCTGGGATGCATCACCTGGCTCTGAGGGTGTCACCCCAGTACACTGGATCTGTTCCTGGTGGTGAGTGAGGGGAGCTCTCTGCCTCCCCACTGTGGGGGACAAAGCATCTGGGTATCACGGGGGTGAGGGCCTCAATAAGAGCAGGGGTGCACCACAACAGTGGCCGGATGTGGGCAAACAGTGAGGGAATAAAGATAATAACAAAAAACAAAAACAAATGCAGAACTGGAGACTCTTCTGTTCTGATTCTGCTCCAAGAATCATGTGGAGTAATGTAAACTTCTGCTGCTATAGTATTTTGTACCTTTTCGAGTGAACTTAAAGGTAAGGAAGCTTTGCAGCATTCCTAATTCATATTTGCTAGTCCTCCTTCTCTAATTCTCTCTGTTTTTGGTTTCTGTTTATCTGCTGCATTCAATTAGTTCTTTGTGTAGCACATGTTGTGTCATGAGAGCTTGATCCTGGAATATCTTTGGTCATAATCAGTCAGGGTCTTCTGATGTTGCTATAACTATGTGCATGAACTGCTACATTAATGACAATGGAGCAGCTCCTCAATGTGCTCTGTTTTCATGAAAGTAGCAGTTCATGGACTGAGTGCAACAAATGGAATCTGACATAGGAACATAGAAGCTGACGGCAGTTAAGGACCACAAGGCCCATCCAGTCTGCCCATTTCTTTTTCTACCTTATACATGTGCCATCGGCCTTTGCTCTGTCAATGGCCTATCTATTCACACTCATCTGTATTGCTCCCTTATGTCTGTCTCATGCCTGTTTGAAGCCCTGCACTGTATTCATATCCACCACTTCCTGAGGTAGGCCCTTCCATACATTCACCACTCTTTCTGTGAAAAAGAACCTCCCCACATTACCCCTTAATTGGCCTCCCTCTAATCTCATGCTGTGTCCTCTTGTCCTGCTATTTTTCTTATATTGAAACATGTTAGACTCTTTCACCTTGTTAATGCCCTTAAGGTGTTTGAATGTTTCAATCATATCACCTCTCTCCCTCCTTTGCTCTAGGGTATACATATTTAGCTCAGTTAATCTGTCGTCATATGTTTTCTGATGCAGTCCCTGCACCATTTTGGTTGCCCTTCTCTGGACTGCCTCAATTTGGCTAATGTCCTTGTAAAGGTGTGGCCTCCAGTACTGCATGCAGCACTCCAGATGGGACTTAACCAGTATTTTGTAAAGAGGGATTATTACCTCCCTCTTACAACTTATGATACCCCTACTAATACACCCTAACAGCCCCCTAGCCTTACCTACTGCTTTAGTGGTCTGCTTGGATCATTTCAGGTCATCAGTGGTGATGATGATGCCCAAGTCTCTTTCTTCCCTTGTGACTGCCAGCAACTCCTCTCCCAGCCTATAGGTGGCTTCAGGGTTAATCTTCCCTACGTGCATGATCTTGCACTTCTTTGCATTAAACCCCAGTTGGCATTCTTCCAACCATTTTGCTAGTTTATCCAGATCTCTTCTCATTCTGCCACCCCATCTTGATCCGTATTCCGACGCTACATCAAATCCCCAACAGCGATGACCACCACAGTGACAGGATTAGGCCAAAATCCGCCTGTCGCTGTGATGGTCTCCGCACGGCCAGGGGATTGCCTCACAGGGTGTTTCGCACCCCCCCCGTCCAACTCTCACTCAGAGTTGGAATCCTAGAGACCAGGGGGATTCAGTTGCACAGCCCCCCTATGTAAACAGCAGGCATCCTCGACACTGCATTGCCGACACTCGGCAATGCAGCTGTCGCTGTCGGGGATGTCTCCATAGCCGCTGTTACTGCGGCATGGTAAAACCATCTGGATCATCTACTCTGTTGCAGATCTTTGTGTCATCTGCAAACAGACAAACCTTACCCTCCGGTCCATCTGCAATGTCACTGATGAAGATATTGAAGAGGACTGGCCCCAGGACTGATCCCTGAGGTACCCCACTTGTGACTTGCATCTCTTCTGACTGTATACCATTTATCACCGCTCTCTGTTTTCTGCCCATCAACCAGTTTGCCACCCAGTTGACCAACTTCTGACCCACCCTGAGCCTATGCAGCTTATTAATCAATCTTCTATGTGTAACAGTATAGAAAGCTCTGCTGAAGTCAAGGTAGGTGACATCAACTGCTCCCCCTTGGTCCACCACTCTGGTTACCCAGTCAAAGAAATCTATGAGATTAGTTTGACAGGACCTTCCTTTTGTAAACCCATGCTGTCTTGGATCCTGTGCTCCTATGGATTCCAGGTGTTGCACTATCCTTTCCTTAAGGAGTGCCTCCATAATCTTGCCCATTACTGAGGTAAGATTGACTGGTCTGTAGTTCCCTACCTCCTCCCTACTACCACTCTTGTGGAGCAGGATCACATGAGTCCTTCTCCAGTCTTCTGGGACCTCTCTTGTGCTCAGAGACTCACTAAACAGTTCTGCTAATGGCTCTGCTAGTTCCACCCTTAGCTCCTTTAGTACCCTGGGATGTATGCCATCAGGTCCCATTGCCTTGTTCACTCTGGGACCTGATGGCATACATCCCAGGGTATTAGGAGCACCCATTATGTCTCAGTTGGATTGCTATATAAAGAGCTGGTTTAGTGAGTGAGTAAACTGAAAACAAAAAATATATATAAAGCATTTTATGGGGGCATGGTAGCACCCCTATAGTTAGGGTTGTACGGCACTTCTATGTTAAACCCCAAATTTTACACCTTAATAATGTTGGCATTCTTTGACAAAATAGCCCCAAATGTGGCATGCATGGTCATCCTGCAAGTATCTTAAGATGGGAAAAGTTTTGTGATAGCATCTTGTATGGTTGTTGAACTATGGAGTGGTAAAAAACAGAAAAAAACATACTTTTTCCCTATACTTGACAAGGGATTTTTTGCCCTCATCTATTATTATTTATTTTATTTTTATTTAGTTTTTGTTGACCGGGTAAGTGCACTAGACAAATCCTGCCTATTTTCAGGCATGATCTGGGGGAGGTTAATATAGATGAATACCGACTGACCTTGAATCAGATTAAGCTATTGGTGGTATTTTTGAGTGAATGAGGGAAATTTGGCAAGGACACTGGGGAAATTCCCCTGCTCTTGCAGTAGGGGGACCCCCTGAGATGACTGAATCCTTCTCAGTATGTCCCTAACTGCTGCGTGTATGGATGGTCTGGAAGAGTGTTCCCTGACTACTGCAAATGTAGTTCATGTTGATTCCACATTTCTGGATGTCCTGGATGGTTTGCCTGTTTCCTTACCTGTTGAAGGTGTCGATTCTGTTGCAGCTGGAGTGGCTGGTTTGCCTTCTACAAATATGGATATTTTCTCAGAGGCTGGTCCGTCTGCCCCGGTTGCACTTTTACTTGGGGAGGACGAGAAAAAAAGGAAATGCCCGGATGGTTGCCAGCCGTCGCCTCTTGGGACGGCAAAGAAATACACTAAGGAAGCTTCGGAGGAACTAACGGTCGACCCGACCGTCATGTCGCCCGACTTTTTGGATGGTGAGTCTTTTCCTTTTACTGCATGACTTTCTACCTGGTCTCCTGAACAAGCTCTGCAGAAAGCGGGGTGGGTTAAGACCCCTACTTCATGGATCCCAGACCCAAGCATCCCCTTGCCAGGGGATGAGTCGTCTATGGCTCTGGAACCCCCAGTTTTGCTGTGTCAGCCAGGGGGTTCTAACTCTGAGCCAGACCAGGGTGTAGCATCATTTCTGGTGGTTTGTGAAGGCACTGCGCATTCCACTTTGGCTGTCCCTGCTACTAGTCTGCTGCCTTGTCAGCCGGAGCCTTGTTCTTCAGATTTTACTGACCCTGTTCCACTGAAAGCTGGTCCACGGACTCTTGCCTCAAGTACTAGCTCTCTTCCCACAGGTTAGTCTTGCCATGTTCTAACTGTTGACCAGGTTTCAGATACTGTCGGTAACAAGGGGCTACAGAATATACCGGATGGTGCTCCCCCGAAGCCTGTTCGTTATGCTTCTTTATTCAAAAACACTGATATCCCGGTCAGAAAACGTTTTGTGGCTCGAATTTACTATCGAGGGGGTTTAGACCTCCCCCCGGACTGCAACTATGTGGGAAAACAACTTATAATTGACTCTTTGAATAGCAAACCGTCTGCAGTGTATGCTTTTATTCACACCTCAGGGGATCATAACTTTGATGTTTCTTTTCGTTCAGCTACTTTGTTGGATAAATGTTGGGCTACATATTATGCTGCCCATTTGAACCCTATTTGGAAACCGTTTGTAGTCATTCCAATCACTAGATCCACTGCTAAAGTAATTACTGTTCTCTTTTGTAATGAAGGAGTAAATGTTTTGGATATTGTATACTGGTTGGAGAAACGTTGCACTGTTAATGGGGTACCTCATGCTCTCATTGATGATAATGGCTTTTGGACTGGAGGGTGGAAGTTTAATGTACAACTGAAAATGACTGAAGATGGGATTCACCATCTTCCTAATTGTTTCTATTTAGGCAGGGATCATGGTATTTTGTTCTATCCTGGCCAGCCATGCTCCTGTTATAGATGTGGTTCTTTGTCCCATCTCAGTTCAGACTGTGATCGGCTGAAGTGTGTGGCCTGTGGTGGACTGGGTCACTCAGTTTTGGCCTGTACAGTTCCTCCCACTTGCAATCTTTGTGGTGAGGTTACTCATGTCTTTGCTGCCTGTCCATGGGCTGCTCATAATACAACAGACTATGGCGAACATGATTTTTATATTACTAAATCTGCTTCTTCCACCAAGTCTCCCTTCCCTGGCTCGGGACTTGTTCCTACGGCTGAATCGAAAGACTGTCCTTCAGCTCCTTTAGAAAGTACCCCTACTGTTTCTCAGAAGTCAGAGATGGTGGTGACCCCCCCGAGTCCATTTCCCCACCTGTTTCCACAGTTCCCCCTCCACCGAACCACCTCCTCCCCTTTCGGAGGCAGTGCGTCAGGTGTCAGAGGAGGGTATGGAGGTCCCTCCCTTGGTTGGTATGCACCTTCATTCGACTAAACCAGTGGAAGACAAACCCCAGTTTTCCATTCAGGTAGATAACCCCTATGAGCCTTTGCAGAGCTGGGGTGATATTATGGATGGGGATGATCCAGATGGGTCCCGCCCCGTTTCTTCTCAATCAGAGGTTTCACTAGTTCCCCTCCCTTTATCTGAGACACCTGGGACTACTTTGAAGAAGAGGTCCGCTAGAACCAGGAAAAAGAAATGATTTTGATTTTGTTTTTGTTTCTTTCTTCCATTTTGTTATGGTATCCACCACTATTAATCTAGCCAGTCTGAATGTTAATAGTATTAGGTCTATATATCAAAGAAAGACCACATTTTCAGCTTTACATTCTTTGCCTTATGATGTTTATTTTTTACAAGATGTGAGATATTATACTACTATGGATATTGATAGGGCAACTAGGTATTAGAGGTTTGGTCCTTCCTATTGGTCCCTCGGTCAAGATCTTTTTTCTGGTCTTGGATTTTGTTTTTCTACTTCAGGGTTTCTTTTTCATAAATTAGTGGATTTGATCCCTGGCAGGGTCCTTATTTTGGATATTTTGTGGCGCGATTTGCCCTATAGATTTATTAATATTTATGCTCCCCAACAAAAAGCTGCTAGGGTACAGATTTTTAGGTTGATTAAACCTTATTTATTTACTAATAGGATAGTCCTTTGGGAAGGGGATTTTAATTCCAGTTTAGATGTTAAGCATGCAGGGAAGGTGTATTGTGACACACATGCTCTACAGGCTATTATTGCAGAATTAAATCTGGTAGATGCATTTGCCCACAATCCCTGGCCTACCTTTTGTAAAGGTAAACTGAATTCTAGGATAGATTTCTGGCTCTGCTCTAGAAATGTTGGTGAATATAAGGGAGTAGTTTTGCCATTTGAAACTTCTGATCATAATCTGTTGGGGCTACAAATCCATTTGGAAGGGGTAACTGTCCATGGACCCGGGGTTTGGAGAGCAAATGCAACTTTATTGTTGGATCAGGTGTTTTATACTGGCCTTTTGGACCTTCTTTCTGATAGAAAATCTGTGGCTTTTCTTTATGATTCTTTAATTGATTGGTGGGTGGATACTAAGGGGTGCCTCGTCGCTTATTTTAGATCCCATTCTAGAATTTTGGCTGATAGTAGACACCAACAAACTAGACTTCTTCGGGCTGAGTTGTTGAATTGTTTTCTATGGCCTGTCTGTCCCGGTCAGATTATGGAGCCTGTATTCGGTCTGTTAAATCGGCCCTGACAAAATTACAGTATGACAGACAGAAGTCCTTAGATTTTGAACAGCGATTTCGGACTTCTGGAAAGCAGAGTCACTTTAATCCTTATGAAACTAGTAAGTTGAAGGGTTTGGATAGGCAGATGTTTCAGCTTATTGATCTCCAAGGTTGCCCAGTTAAAGGGAAGTCAAATCTTTTGAATTTTGTTGAAACTTTTGTGAAACAGTCTTTTGAAACACCGGTATTGGAATCAGATGAAATGTATTTATTGTTACAGGCCTTGGATGTACCTACTTTGACATTGGCTCAGCAGCAAGCTGTTTTGGCCCCTTTTTCCTTAGCAGAAGTGAAGGTGGTCATCGCTACTTTAAAAGATATGGTTGGCACCTGGTTCTGATGGGTTGTCTTCAGAAATTTATAAATCTCTCTGGGAAATTATACCTAACCAGTTATTGGCGGTCTTTAATGCTTTTTTATCTGAAGATCGCCTTTCTAACCAGATGTATGAGGGGTTGATGCTTTTTTTGTTTAAAAAGGGTGATAGATCCGATTTAGGTAATTGGCAACCGATTACTTTGCTCAATACAGATTTCAACATTTTTGCAAAGCTATTAGGTAATAGGATTTTAAAATTGTTGCCTTTTTTGATTTCCCCTTCTCAATATTGTTCTGTCCTGGGTAGGTCCATCCGAGATGCCTTGATCCTAATACGAGAATTATTTTCTCAAGGACACGGGAGTTTTAACTGGTTATTTGTTTAATTTTGATTTATCGAAAGCTTTTGATGGGGTGTCACAGGAATTTATCTGGTTAACTCTTCAGGCTTATGGTTTTCCTCAGATTTTTTGTTAACTGGATTAGTTTATGTTATTCCTTGGCTTATGTTAGGCCTGATGTGAGTGGATGGATTGGGTCTCCATGTTACTTCCATCGGGGTGTTCGACAAGGCTATCCTTTGACCCCACTTTTGTTTGTATTGGCTTTGGACCCCATCCTCCGTTTACTTCAAAGGTCTCCTGGACTTCCGGGTATTTCCAGTTTGGGTCTCTATAATCAAAAAATTATATGTTATGCTGATGATTTATGTGTTTTAGTCCCTGCCGTACAGGTTGGACATTTATTATGTCAGTTTCTCCCAGTTTTTTTATGCTTTATTGGTTCCTGTTTAAATTTTCGAAAGAGTGTTTGTTTTAATTTGACAGGGACTTCACATGAAAGTTCTCATTTTTGTGGTATTTGTTTAGTAGACTCTCCACACAAAATTTTGGGTATTTTTTTTGGTTGGCCTAATATGGCCCAATATAATTGGGTATTGCGCTTTAATCTAGGTAGAGACAAAGTTTGTAAATGGAATAAATGGTTAATGGGGAAGAAGAAGAGGGTCTTCTTGATTCAGACTTGCTTATTGCCCTTGTTTTTATATGTTGATCATATCTTTCCAGTGCCTCAACACTATTTTGTGCCGCTTATGAGTCTCTTTTTTTCTTGTTTTTGGGGCAGCCGATTAAACCCAGTTAAGAGGAACATTTTGTTTGCTGACTATTGTCATGGGGGGGTAAATATGATTCACCCGATTGTTTTCTTTTTTTCTATTTTCTTTTTCACAAATTTAAAACCTCTAATTCACCAGCCGTCTAAGCTTTGGGTTCCTTTGGTAAAGGGTTCTCTTTCAGAGGTTCTGCAGGAATGGTTTACAACAAGTTTTGTACATAAAAATAAGAGGAAATATGTTTTATCTTCTGATTGGGTTACGGTGTTTGATTTGCTTAAGAAATGGAATATTACGGTTAAAATGATAACTGAGCTTTCTAGGAAAGGTTTGTATACAGCTATGGCAGCTTCTTGGTTTTCAGAACCAGTCTTTCCAGATTTTATGGCTTCAGAGAAGACCAAGATTGGAAACCGTCTTATGGATACTAGGATTACTTTGGTTATGTGGGATATAACTTGGTTGGGTGTACACGGTAAAATTAATGTTCGAGGGAATCATAAACATAAACAATTATCAGAGCGTTATTGTTTTCGAGATTCCTGTACTGAGTCAATTGACACTATGGAGCATCTCTACTTTTCCTGTCCCTTTATTGTACAATTTTGGTTTTTATGGCGCCGTCAATATTGGCACTAGGTGTGGAAATCATGGGACTCTAGATCATTGTTTTTTGGTTTATTTCCAGCTTCGTGGGATAGGTATAACTCTAGTACATTTAATTTAATAGATGTTCTTATATTATATTGGGTTTGGCAAGTTAGGTGTTGGTTTTTATTTCAACAGCGTTCTGTATCCCCTCTGGATTTGTTTCATAAAATTGTGCATCATATTGATTGTATTAAGGATGGTGAAAGGAAAGTTCTCAAACAAAACATTTGGGAATGATATTGGGGTTTTTGGTGATTTAATTATTCACTGTTCTACATCTTATATTTCGTTGTCCCTAATTTTTCATTGATGGAAATATTTGTTACTCTAAGTATGCATTTGTTTATTCCTATTATTTGTATTATGTTTTTGGGGGGAGGGGTTTTCTTGGAGTTTTTTCTATTTGAAGTGTTTAGACCTTTACCTTTCTGCATTAGTTTTTTATTTACCTGTTGCTTTTATATATTTATCTCTCTGTTATGATGTGTTTTGATTTTAATAAAAATGCCCCAACTCTTTTCGATAAGTGCCATGGGATCTTTAACATCCACCTGAACTACAACCAATCCAGGCAGTCCAATCTACAGTCCAGAGGGTATGAAATGTGTCACTGAAATGTTCAGGGATGATGGTGTCTTTATTTATTTTATTTTATTTATTTATTTATTATCACAATCAGAATTACAACCCTTTGAGTCAAAGACTCCTTTACAAAGGGCTCACATTTTGGCACAGAGGTTACAAAAATTGAGAACGGTGCAATATAGTGAGCAGTGCAATACAGTGAGGACATACAAGAGAGCAAAACGCTAGGGTCAGGAAACCCAGCATCAATGAGACATATTCAGTACCAAAGATATTCAATAATACAGATGTTTCATAACAGTGACATTACAATACAGTGAGGTCATACATGAGAACACAGATTCAAGGATCAGGTATCCCAGCATCTGCTGGAACATATTCAGTAACACATGATACAGAGTAATGAGCTAATAACACAGTTCAGAGATAAAGGAGGTCAACTTAAGCTATGTAGCTTAGAGCAGTATCCAGTACTGGGACCAGGACTGGCGGTGGACTGGAATGTTAACATTTCCTTTGGAGGGGAGAGTTAAGAACAATCACAGGCAGCAGAATCAAAAAGCAGATTCTTTTGGTTTGTTTTAAAGAGGCTGAGCTTGGTTTCCAGGGAGATAGAGGCAGGGAGGCTAGTCAGCTAGAGGGGAGCACGATAAAGGAAGAACCTTTGTCTCAGAGAGGTCTTCCAGAGGGGAACTAAGAGAGATACTTTGGCTGAGCTCCTGGAGACCCTATTGGGAGGGGACAGTTGGATAAGGGGGAGGGCTTGCCTGTGGTAAATTTCTTGGTAAGCAGGCAGTTAAGTTACTAAAGTCTCCCCTCAAAGTTTAGCCACTGTGTGAGTCTATATAGATTGCAAGTGTGGGTTAGTCTGTCACATCCCATGGCCAGCTGACAGGCTTTGTTGAGGGCCTTTTTAATGCAGAATAAAGCAGTAGTGTCAGCAGTGCTATATATAACTATCCCATAGTCTACCAGGGAGAGTACCAAGGAGGAAACAGAAAGGCAGATAACCTCTGGAGTAAGGCAATGATTATGGTGATAGAGGAGGCCAAATCTGGGGTTGACAGAAGCAGATAGGAGCTAGATGTGAGCATGGTAGGTGAAAGAGGTATCAAGGGTAATGCCTATATATTTGAAAGTTGTAACCTGCTCTAAGGGGGCTTCCTAGGGAGTTAATGGTGTTTAGTGAGAAATCATGGTGTGGGCTCTGGTGGTGGGCAAAGATCATGGTCTTGGTTTTCTTGTAGTTCAAGATTAGCTGATGGGCTGTGATCCAGGTTTTGACTTCAGTAAGAAAGCCCTGTAGGGCATGTCAGAGGTATTAGTGTGTGGGTGATTCCAGAATACAATAGCATTGTCTGTGTAGAGCAAGAGTTTACCACTGCAGGATTTAGGGAGGGAATTTAGGAAAAGGGTAAAGAGGGAGGGTCCAAGAAGTGAGCTGTGTGGTACCCTCGAGAGGACAGGGTGGCTGGAAGTGATTGTGATGTTGATTTTGACCTGCTGAGTTCTGCCAGAGAGGTAATCTTTAAACCAGGATGTGGTTTCATGTGAGATGCCTAAGGAGGGCAAGGAGTTGAGGAGCAAGGAGTGATCGATGGTGTTGAAAGCCTTGGTTAGGTCCATATAGATTGACCCAACCAAGTGTCCCTGATCAAGGGCATTATGAATAAAGGAGGTGTACTCTAGGAGTGCTGTTGAGGTGCTATGGCCATTGCGAAAGCTGTGCTGCTCGGGACACAACAGGTTGTGTTTTAACAAGTGGTTCATGAGCTGACCCAATACTATCTTTTCAAGTACCTTAGAGATGTTATGTAACCAACGTCCTTCTGTATTATACCTTTAAGTTATTCCCGGGTTGCCCCTGAAAAAAGGACCTTTGGGGCTCAGTGGGCCTACCCGGTCATCAAAATGTAATATATAAACAGTATGGAGATGGGTTGGTAATTGTTGGGGGATGTAAGGTCACCACTTTTAAAGATAGGGGTAATTACGGCACATTTGCAGGGTGTCGGGAATTGGCCAAGGCAGAGGGACATGTTTAGTATTTTGGTTAGCAAGTGGAGGACTTCATCTAGGGTAAGGCAGAGTATTTTGAGGTGAAGGGAGTCCCCGCTGTAGTGGGACTTGGCAAGAACTTTAGAGAGATAGCTTCTTGCCTCTCAAGGAGAGATGGTCTGAAACTGAAAAAAGGTAATGTTGGTCAAGTCGGGGGGGTCTGGTGGGCAGCCTTGGGAGAGGTCAAAGAAGTTTGGTGGAAGGGCATGGCTCAGGTCAGAGAAAGTGGCATTTAGGGGTGTCTGAGATGACCAGAGGGGCTTGGATGATGAAACTTTCAACAGAGAGTTGAGCAGGGGCAGGGGAAACTACTTTACCACTGAGTTCTTTGATATTGCTCCAAAAGTTTTGCCCTGATCCCCAGGTTGAATTGAGGGCTTGCTGACAGTAAGTGGCCTTAGCTTGGTGGATGGCCCAGGTGCATTTGTTTCTGGCTTCTGTGTATCATTGCTTGTCCAGGGGAAGTTTATAGTCCAGGGCTTTATACCAGAGATTGTCCCTGTGGTGTATTTGGTCAAGCAGCACCTGTGAGATCCAAGTGGTATCCCTGTTTTTTGTGGGTAGTTTGGAGAAAGGGCCAAAGATGTCACAAACAGCAATAGAGGTGGAGATGAAATAAGAGAAGGCAGCATCGACGGACTGGGTGGTATAGACTGGAGACCAGTCACAGGGCCTGAGATAGGATTTGAGGCAGGAAAGGGACACTTTTTTCTGTCACCTTTGGACAGAGAGTTTAGGATGGGCTACTAGGAGTTTATTTGACCACCAGCATGTTACAGGGGAGTGGGCCACTTAAAATATCAGGGAGTACCCAGACCTTGGAGAGGTTTTGTGGGTGGTTGGTGAGGATGAGGTCAGGTAATGTAGAGGTGCCCATTCTGATGTCAAGTCTGGTGGGGGACTGGACAACCTGAGTAAGATCAATAGCCCATATAGAGTCCTTATAGGGGTGGAAGATGGGGACCGCCAGTTGATACTGAAGTCATTGAGAGCTAACACCTTGCTGTTGGAAGGGAGTTGGGAGATGCAGGACAAAACAGCTTCAAAGGCAAGTTTTTGATTGTGGGGGGATGTACTGTAGACTACCATGATATACAGGGTTTTTCTGGGTTGCCAAGGAGCAGCTTGACTGTGAGTATTTGGGCACCATTGGTGGTGGGTGGGAGAGAGACAGGAAGTGCTTGTAGGGAGTCTTTTATGTAGAGGATGCATCCATCTCCCTTCTTACCTTATCTGTCAGCCCAGAAAATGGAGTAGCCATTTAGGGCCACAGATGAGTCAGGGGTGTCTTTGGAAAGCCAGCTTTTGGTTAAGGCCAGAATGTCATGTGAATGCTGAGCAAGCCAATCTTGAAGGAGGTGTACATTTTTTCAGTAGGCTGCAGATGCTGAGGGTGGTGATTAGAAGATTGCCTGACCTGACTGCCTGGTTTGTGCACATGACGGGAAGCCCATGGTTGGGGTGCACATTACCCAATAGCAGGAGGAGGGTGTGGTGGAGCAGTGCAGTCTTGTAGAATTAGATTTTCATAGGGTTAGGTTGGGAAGAGGATCTGGTGGCTGACACCAGGGTGGGGAGGTCATGTACAAGGTGAGCTAAGAGGGCAGTGGGGGTAGGGCGATGGAGGCAGGGAGAGGAACTCTATGGGTTGCATATGGGGTGTGGGGGTGGATAGGCATGAGGTGCCTCGTTGTGCTAGAAAGGGACTGTGGACTACTGGGTCATTTGGTAAACTGGGCTACAAGGTGCTGGGAAGTGAAAGAAGGGGGGTCAGAAGGGGGTCAGAATGCTTGAGATTAGCAAATAGCCCCAGAGGGTGGCCATGGGTGAGGGTAGGTGGAGGGTTTCACCAGAATAAGTAGAATGGAGAAGGAGGTAAAGGATGGCTGGCAGTATAGCACGGTGGAAGGATGGTCAGTTGTAGAGTGAAGGGTGCAGGGTTCAAAACCGGGGAGGGAGGGAGAGGAATGCTCTGCAATGCAAAGGAGATGAGTGGGCCTTTACCTTTGCGAGCTGCTCCAACTGTCCACTCCTGCAGTGTGCTTTCCGGTCTGTGTCTGTGCCAAGGGTGTGCCTTTGGATGGTTTGGTGAAAGAATATATTGACATTTTTGAGTGATAACTATTTTTGTGATAGCCACTAGAAAAGCAAGTAAATGAAAACCGATTGAACTGTTAACTGTTTGTGCTCAGAGAAATACTGTTCATGATGGCAGCCATCTTGTTTTTTCCCATTTTATAAATGTTTTTCTAATGAAGCAGTGCTTGTTAACCATTGGACAAGCCTTGTATTTTGGTCATCATCTCATACTTGTTTTGATTTTGTCTTGGAATGTGGCAGTTTAAATGTTGATATATGTGTTTATGTGGCCTGTATTAATTAGCCCATCTCCCGCTTATGTTGAGATTGTCCGAATGAAAAAAAATGTTTGTAGTCTTACCAGTTCCCCCTGTTGGCTGCTGCCAGTATGTCTGTCTTCTTTACACCCTGTTAGACTTATTGGCTAACTTTAAAAGAGGGCAACTACCTCTTTCTGCAGACTAGCTACTTTGTGTGAAGCAAGGCAGCTGGCCAGAGATCTAATGCTGTTTCTGAACTTACTATACCACCACTCTGTGGTTGCTGTAGAGAGATCTTTAGGAGCCAAGCCAGCATGACCTGGAGAAGCCAGAGGACAGTCATGACCATGGCAACCAGAACCGAAGAGATCCTGAGGAGAGTGAGCATGATGAGTGACCATTGGCAGTGTTTGGCTGTACATTGGACACTGCGGCTTTTGTAAAAAACAAGGAGCTACAAGGATGACTTTAGTTTCTAGTATCTTACACGAGGGAAGTCCTGCAATTAACGACCTGCCATGAAACTGAACTGGTGGTGGGTGCTCCTGGTCTTAACTGTCTCAACCCCAGCACTAGTGTCTCCTCCCTGGGCTGTTGCACTGAACTGGCAATGGGTGCTCTGAACCACCACCGCTGGAAACCCCCCACCCCATGACCAACCAAGCAAGTGAATTGAAAACACCAGTATCTGTTGTCTGACCCACCCTGCAGTTAACACCCCCCACAGTAAGCATGGGCTTTGGGTGTTTAACTTACAGTGTAGATGTTACACTGGATCTGGATACTGGTGTGGCTTTTGTGAACGTGGGGAAGAAAAACATAATAAGGAAGTACAAGGATGACTTTCCAGTATTTTCCAGGAGCTGAATCCCCACCACCCATGTTCTGCCACACACCGGTGCTCTCTCCCAAACTAGAATCAGTTAATTAAACTTAATCAGACTCACACTCGTGTTTTACATTAAATCACATTGTCTGCATCTGCCATTCTTTCCCTTACTGTATGCAATGTACTGTAGATGCCAAATCTTGTATCCCTTGCTGAAGCAATCATATTCTGTTGTACAACATATACTGTGCTTAGTTTATACTGCAGTCCGTACAAGTGCCAATTCACTGAACTTAAAGAAAAAGAGAAACTGCTATGTCACCCAGAGGAAGGAAACTTCCTACATATGGCCCTAACATGGTAACTGGCATTTTACAGGAGGGGAGTCCTGCAATTAGTGGTGTGCCATGGAACTGAACTGGCAGTGGGTGCTCCTGGTCTTTATTGTTTCAACTCTGCCACTAGAGACTCTTATCTGGGCTTTTGCACTGAACCGACATTGGGTGCTCCATACCTCTCAACTGTCCCTGATTTTCAGGGATGTCCATGATTTTGCCTCAGATTTTTCTTCTGTGCCTAGTAAAATTTGAGTGTTTATGACTGAACAGTGGGGACAGTAAGCACAAAATAATGTTAAACATTATAGATAGAGACTTTTTGTTCTTCAGAAAATGCATTTTACACTAATCCCCTTACTGTTTCAGCGTCCTGGGTGAGTATTACAAATTTTTAAGATGTGTCCCTGATTTGGGATCTTTGTCCCTAATTTTTTTAAGCCCTGTCCCTGAGTTATGAGGCAAGAGGTTGAGAGGTATTCTTTCAACCTTAGCTGCTGGTATCCCCCTCCCTCCACCCTATGACCAACCCTATCATTATGGGCTTTGGGTGTTTGAATCTGCAGTGTAGAAACTATAATGGATCTGGAAGCTGGTGTGGCATTTGTGAACTTTGCAGTGGTTAATCACATTAGTTGTCAAACCGCAACATACAGCACGCAAAAAACAAGGAAAAAAATGTTTAAAACCTTCTTGAATAAGAATTTTCCTTCTATAATTTCTGGTAGAAATCCACAAATACTCGGTTTCCTCAGCAAGTATCATCTATCTGTAAAGAATAATTGCATTCTGTCAGGATATGCAATGGTATCATGCTGCATACAAAATATATAACTTGTGCACAAGCACAGCAGTGCATGGAGTTCCTGATAGCTGATTTGTGTTGCCATCTCATCTTTAGTCATAGTGGTAAATGTATTACATTCAGCAGTGCTATAGTTTTGACCAGACTGATGATATTTGAGGAAAAAAAATGATAGTATGCTGCCACATTTTCAGTTTGCAGTCTTGTTGGATTATGTTGCCTATTATCTCTAAAACTTTCAAATCGTCAGATTTGGTGCTTCAGTTTCCCATAATATCCTAGTACCCCACACCCTAGCTTAAAAAATAGTGATGTTTATTCATAGTTTTTATTTCTGAGTGCACAGTGCCAAGCTAATACTAGTCCCTTTTAACACTCGGAAACCAGTTCCACCTTCCTGCTGTTCTTGTCCTGATTATGGTGTGCTCTCATGGGCCAAATGCATGTTGTCAGGAAAGCACTACATCTACTGATAGCACATTTTTTTGATACAGACAGACAGATGCTCCTTGCATAAAAAAGGTAAATATGTTAACTTCAGAAGTTCTACAGTTTTGACCAGATTGATGTTACCTGATAAAAAAAAATCATGATCTTATGCTGCCACATTTTCAGTCTGCACTCTTATTGGATTATGCTGCCTATTATCTGTAAAACTTTCAAAGCGTTAGATTTGGTGTTTCCTTCAGAACAGGTATTTGGTGAATGAGAGTACACTGTAAGCAAGATGGGAAGATATTTATCCAAAATTCTAATAAATAAATAAATTGAACAGCAGAAAGGTGTGATCTGTCAGGAGCTAGTTTACAAGTGTTAAAAGTGGGGTCAAAAGGGAATGGTGTTATCCTGGCACTGTGGATTCAGAAACAAAAACTCTGAATGAACATCACAATTTGTTAAGCTACCTGGGAGAAACCAGCAGCAGAAGCACTTTAGAGGAGGCTTGGAGTCTTGCAGTCACTCAGTCAGAGCTATATCACATGCAGACAGTCCAAATACATGAAATATATTAATAGGCTGGCATTCAATTAATTTCAGGCAAAATTTTCACCACTCGTTTTAAGATTATCAAAACAGACTACAGTAGTTTACCATTTACAGATATCCATAGAGCAACTAACACTGGCATAATGTTCTATGGACATCATGATAGCCAGATATCCCATTTAACCCATGACAGACACTATTTTTTAATTTTTCTATTTATTTAAAAGTTGATAACCGGGAGAGGCACACTGAGCCGAGGCTCGTTTCCTGGTGCGACCCGGGGAGGGGGAGGTACATTACATCAAATACATAGTGTCAAATCAGGTTACAGTAGAACAGCACAAGTACATTGGTACAAAACATAAACCAGTAACAAAATTGCCAGGGGCAAGGGCTCTATATCCAGGATCCAGAGATACAGATCTGCCAACAAACCCACAGAGTAGATGAGTGTCTGTTTTTTTTTCTTCCTCTTATTCTGAGGGTATAGGGTCATTGTCAAGAATTCTCTTAAACATTCAAAAGCTGCACCTCTGCTGCAAATCAAGGACTGTTCCTATTGTGCAGTCACCATGGGGCCCATGCTCTGGGGCAGGAAGGTATGACTGTTTCAAGTCATAGCAGCAGTAAAGTGAAATTAACAAACTCCCGCAGTACTCCAGGAGCCTCTTTCTCCTCAATTCCAGGCCAGTGACTGCCCTTGCTCTGTAGGGACACTTTTTTCTTCCAGCAAACCGTAGCTCCTTAAATAGGATACAGGGGCTTAGTAGATGGAAGAAAGGTGGGAGTACATCGGGGGTTAACCTACAAAACACGGAGAATAAAAACAGAAAGTTTAAAGGAACATATATTACAGATAGATAGATAGATAGATAGATAGATAGATAGATAGATAGATAGATAGATAGATACTTTATTTCTATAGTGCTCCTTCCCGGAGGTTCGAAGCACTTAACAAAATGATTAAAACATTACATACATAAAGCAAACAGAGTATGCAATAATACAATAAAAGAGAAGTTTCTATCATTCATAAAATATTCCAATAAAATATTACGTTAAAATAGCAGTCAGTCAATTATATTCTCAAGTATTGAAAGTTTGGTAAATAAAAATGTTTTTAAGCCTTTTTTAAAGGTTTCCACCGAGGGTGCATCCCTGGATTATGTTTCTTAAAGTTTTCCCAGAGGCAACAGCCCCTCCTTAAAGTACACCAGACACAACAAACAGCTGCAAAGATGCTTCTAAGGTTCCTTACCATGTTGTATGTGCCAAGGTGAAGTGCTGCTGCACACAAATGCATTGGTTCATCAAGAGTTACCAAAAGAGAAGTGAGGAGTTCTGGGGTGAGTTCCAAGGGGATTCTTTAAGTGATGCTAGTGGAGAACTGCCTGTCAGTTTCCATTCACAGCAGGGGAGGCAGCCACAGTGGGAAACCTCAGGGATTTAAATTACACTCAAGCTTCAGAGACTGTTTGTTTGTTTGTTTGTTTGTTTGTTTGTTTGTTTGTTTTGCTGCAGCTGGCGACAAGGACCCAGGGTTGGGGTCATGAAGTGGGCTCCCAGATGTTTTGCCCCTCCCCCCAAGGAATGATCACCTCAGTGAGCAACCAGTAGCTGCAAGAACTTCAGCATGCTACTGTTCTGCTCTCTCTCTCTCTCTCTCTCTGTTCACATCAGGGGAGGCAGCAGAAACCTCTGAGATTTAAATCCCCCACCAGCTGCAGAGACAGTTGTTTGTTTTTCTGCAGCCAGCCACAAGGACCCAGGATCGGGTTGTGAGGAGGACTGCTGGACCTTCTCCCCCTCCTCCAATGAATGATCGCCACAATGGGTAACTAGTAACCTGTCAAGGACTTTCTCCCTTAGCGCCTGGCTCCCCAATGCTCTGCACAGCAAATCAGAGATGGGAACTCTCTTTTTACTGGTTATATTGGCAAGCAGCACATCTGCACTGTGGACCATCTGCACAAAGGACTGGACTCCCTAAACCACAAGCAGCTTGCCTCAGTTGATGCCTTACCTAGGTAGTTGTAAACTAGAGTGAAACCTTAATTATCCAGACCTATCCAGGAACCTGACTTTGGTCTGGATCATCGATCATATGGAAAAACAAATTTCAACCTGTCAGATTATCCACAATTAAAACTAAATGGTGAAACACTGAATAAATGCTGAATGAAGTTAGATACTGTGTCTGAAATATAAATATTTTTATTTAGGGAGAAAATAGAGTAGAAATAGAGAAGAAAATAATAAAATACATCACAGTACAATACTACAGTTTAAAAATCAACCGTGATTGTAGTTAATGATTTTAATGAGATGTACTGCCAAACAAGTCAGTGACTTTACGCTGTCTAGATCCACTATATTTTTTCTGAGAAGCATAATTCCAGAAGCTGATTTAGAATAAGCAGGTGAGTTGGGTTTGAGTCTGATTGCCTTTCTAGCCATCTGATGCACTTTGTGAAATGAACAACAGCATCCTTTGGTGCTTTGCTGGGTAAACCAAAGGTAAGTCGTTTTCTCCAGCCACTCATCTTCCAGTTTCTTTAAAGTTTCTCTTTTTTTCAGTGCCCTCTAGTCCTCAACATTAGTGACATGAGGTAATATTTTTTTCTCTGCTTGATTTTATGTCTGAAACCTGCTGCTTGCTGATACCATATGAAGCAGCAATGTCAATGGCTTTTTCGCCCCTGTCAAGTCTGTCAAGGATAGGCATTTTCTCACTGAGTGGCTGAATTTTTCTTTTTCGCTTCACATTGCTTGCTTTAGGTGAATTTAGAGACCTTCATTGTGGACCAAGGCAGAGGAACATGCAGACATGAGGAACAATGAGGGTCTTAAAGATTTGAAAACGTGTAAAGGTTTGATTAATTGTTTGATTAGCACATGTCTATTTTTAGCTGCTACAACTAGCTGTGAAAACCTTTGAGGCACTAATTAGACATCATCCACACATCATTACTAAGCAATCAGGGAACTGTATTTATTATTTCACTCCACTCCACCTAATCAGTTAGCCATCTGACATTAAAAAACAGATTTACAATTTAACACACAGCAATTTGAAATTCGAGATAGCGTTGGCACCTTTGGGACCGGGCAGCTGGTCCACTGAATTGAATAATCTGGATAATCTGGAATCCATAAACCACAAGCAGCTTGCCTAAATTGATGCTTCACCAACTGTAGGTAGTTGTAAGCTAGAGTGAAACCTCAATTATCTATCTACCTATCCAAGGACCCGACTTTGGTCCGGATCATCGATCATCTGGAAAAACAAATTTCAGCCTGTCAGATTATCCACAACTAAAACTAAATGGTGAAACACTGAATAAATGTTGAATGAAGTTAGATACTGTGTCTGAAATAGGAATATTTTTTTTTATTTAGGGAGAAAATAGAGTAGAAATAGAGAAGAAAATACATCACAGTACAGTACTGCAGTTTAAAAATCAACTGTGATTGTAGTTAATGCTTTTAGTGAGATGTACTGCCAAACAAGTTAGTGACTTTACGCTGTCTAGATCCACTATAATTTTTCTTAGAAGCATATGCCAGAAGCCAATTTAGAGTAAGCAAGTGAATTGGGCTTGAGTCTGACTGCCTTTCTAGCCATCTGATGCACTTTGTGAAATGAACAACAGTATCCTTTGGTGTGTTGCTGGGTAAACCAAAGGTAAATCGCTTTCTCCAGCCACTTGCCTTCCAGTTTCTTTAAAGTTTTTCTTTTTTCAGTGCCTTCTGGTCCTCAACATTAGTGACATGAGATAATATTTTTCCTCTGCTTGGTATTATGTCCGAAACCTGCTGCTTGCTGATACCATACAAAGCAGCAATGTCAATGGCTTTTTCGCCCCGTCAAGTATGTCAAGGATAGGCAGTTTCTCACTGAGTGGCAGCATTTTCCTTTTTCACTTCACATTGCTTGCTTTAGATGAAATTAGAGACATTCATTGTGGACCAAGGCAGAGGAACATGCAGACAGGAGAAACAATGAGGGTCTTAAAGATTTGAATGCTTGTAAAGGTTTGATTAATTGTTTGATTAGCAAATGTCTATTTTTAGCTGTGAGGCTACAACTAGCTATGAAATCCTTTGAGGCACTAATTAGGCATCATTCATACATCATTGTTAGGCAATCAAGGCAATCAGGCTGCAATATTCATTACTTCACTCCACCTGATCATTTAGCCATCTGACTTTAAAAAGAGAGTTACAATTTAGGACATAGCAATTTGAAATTTGAAATAGCATTGGCACCTTTGGGATCAAGCAGCTGGTCCACCAAATTGAATAATCTGGATAATCTGGAATCCCTAAACCACAAGCAGCTTGCCTCAGTTGATCCTTTACCTAGGTAGTTGTAAGCTACTGTATTTACATTTGTTGTGTTATATTGTATGCACCTGCACTAATTTCTGCTGCACCCACAGTTCTTTATATTTATATAGTTTGTCATATCTCTTTTAAGTTTGATACTGCTTGCTCTGTAGCTGACACTGTTCTATCCCCTGTTACACCATTGCTATTTATCTAGGGTCCCCCTACTTCTGCATTTCAAACAGTTTTTTTTTTCCTTTAGGCTGATCCTCCCTATTTAGGGTCCCCCTATTTCACTTACCTTTGTTATAGCCCTATCTCCATCTTCAAATTACTACTCTCACACCGTGAGTCCTTACACTTCTCCCTAACTAATCTCCTTTCTACTTAGCTCCCCCATGTCCACCTTCCTCTCTCCCCTACCTCCCCTTATCTTAGTGCTGACCTCACCCTTGCCGACTATTATGGCCACCCTTTCCTGTGCTATTCTTTGGTGCACTGTTCTTATTCCTTATGTCTAGTTGCATGTGGTCTCCCTGCCCCCTTACCTGTCTGAGAATGTTGCCATGCATGAATCCCATGATTTCACTTTCTCTAACACCCTCACTTCTCAGGTGTCCCACCCCAACCAGACCCCATTATTGTGTTTTGGTTACCTACTGTATGCCAGCTCACAATGCTTGTGTTTAGGCCACCCAATATTGCCCTTCAAAATTAAACATGTGGGAAGTATTTACCTTACAAAAAAAAAATTGAAGGACTTCCAAATTTGGAATCCTGGGTGTTTTTGAACCCAGTCCCACATGACTGAGCACATACAGCCTCTATGGGAGCCCAATGCTCCCACAGGCAAATGAGAATACAATTATACTGTCTCAAAAAGTAAGGAAATTCATTGCAAAAAAACGTTGTTAATGCATTAGTTAGGGCTAAAGCAATAAAAGTAGGGAAAAGTGGTTTTAGGATTTCCAACCGTAACAAATACCTTACCTGCGCAGCAATAGGTTTGGGTGGAGGTTGTCAACGAACGCCACCCCATTCTCAAGTATACCGCACTCCATCTTAGCTTATTTACTTATGATATGTGGTGAGAGTTAGGTTGACAACCTCAAGGCACCCCCTAGGCCATTTACTGCCTGCAGGGTAGAGGGTGAGGTGTTAAGATTGGAAATCCTAACACCACATTTCCCAACTTTTGCCACTTTAACAATAACTAGTGCATTAACCACATTTTTTTGCAATATCTATGTATCTATCTATGTACCTATCTATCTATCTATCTATCTATATATCTATCTATCCAGAATAATACCTCTGCAAGTGTGTATTATGAGGATTTTTCCACACATCAGAGGTGTGTTATAATCGATAAACCCTGAAAGCGAAGCTTGAGGGGTTTATGAGATTATCACACACCAAGGATGTGTGAAAACTTCTCATAACAAAAACCTTGCACAGGCATTGTTTTTTATAGGAACTGGTGCAAGGCTTTGATGGAGACAAAACCATTAAGCAGTATTTGTGTTGGGCATGTTGGGAGTGAGCCTCTCCCTGAGCAGGCATCTTAGCGAGCCACTTTTGCTTCAGGTTTTTCTTTCTATTAGGAAATGTATTTTAGGTGGCTGCTCTGATGCAAACAATTTGCCCAGGGATTTAATGAAGAAATGTAAGTGTGTTAAACTACTTTGTTGTGGGGTGAGAGAGAGAGTGAAAAACTGGTCTCCAGCTACTGTGCTTTCTTTTACACTTCAATGAAGTTAGAGTGTGAGGAGGAAAATGCCGTAATAACCTACTATTGAGTTATTACAGAATTCAGTGGGTTATTACATTGTTTTATCAGGTGTGCATAATTATTTATTTTTTTATTTAGAAAATGTTTCAGCAGGAAAGCACACTGAGCCGTAACTCATTTCCAGGTGCGACCTGGGGGGGAGGGGAGGGGAGATAATCAATAAATAAATACACAAGCAGCACATGTAAGTACAGGAATCATTGGAGATGCATCACAAGTAGAAATTCACAAGAAAAACAATATAAATGCAGGAAAATATTGTACAGCGCAGCAACAATGGAGAAACAGTAATATATGTATACAAGAGATACATAAAACATGGGAAAATCATGTACAGAGCAGCAAACAATATATGAATATTTACATTTATATCCATTCATTACAGGGAGTCACCAGTTATTTTATTATAGCTGAACAGTAGTGCTACTATAGTTAGGGTTGAGCAGTGGTTTCTATGTTAAACCTCAAACTTTGCACTTTAATATCTTCATAACTGTTCAACAGATTTACATGAAAGTTTGTATGCATGGTTTTTGGGGGCGTGGATCTCTTTACATGCCTAGTTTAGTTCCAGTCAGATGTGCAGAGTCCGAGAGGTGGTTAGTGAAAACCCATTAAAAAAATCACTTTTTTGTGATGTTTTGTCATAGCCTAGCACCCAGATGGTTTGGAATTTTGGTCTGACATTTTCATGATATAAAGGGCTTTTCCCACAGATGTGCCTTTCACTAGTTTGGAAAAAATATTAATCCATTTAAAAGTTACTAAATTTTAAAATTTCAGATCTGAGCATGCTCAGTTAATTCTTTTGGATAGCTGCTTGGAATGAAAAAAGAATTTGGTCTATATAAAAAAGGAACCTTTTTTGTAGGCGGGACATTTTTTTTCATGAGGAAAAATGCTTTGTTTGTATGGCTGCCATCTTGTTTCTGTTTTTTTCAAACATAAAAGTATTAAAATTCACAAAACTTACCTCCTCCAGAGACATCAACACATGTATTTTGCTCATCAGGACCTCATTATGTAGATTCTGCAGTTAACTATTGCTACAATTACCCTCAAATGTGTGTTTTTTTCATATGGCTATACAAAAAAAAAAATTGGCCATATGAATAAGAATCCCTTCAGACAAAACAGAACCTGAAAAAAACTAAGTCCAAATTCTTTGTTCATATGAGAGCATCCTTTTTCATATGAATGAAAAAAGCTCATGAAAAATGATCCCTTCATACAAAAAAGGAATCAGGGAAAAAAAAAAACTAAATCCAGTTCCTTTCTCGTGAGCTTGGTTCATTCATATGAAAAAGGATGCCTTCACAAGAAAAAAAAAATTGGACTTCGGTTACTTTTTCAATTCTTTTTTGTATGGAGGGATGCTTTTTTGTGAGCTTTTTTTCATTCATATGAAAAAGATGCCTTCATATGAAAAAATATTTTGGACTTAGTTTTTTTCTGATTCTTTTTTCCTATGAAGGTATCCTTTTCTGTGAGTTTTTTTTTTGTATATATGAAAAAGGATGCCCTCATAAGAAAAAAGAATCTGGACTTAGTTTTTTTCCAGATTCTTTTTTCGTATGAACGCATACTTTTTTGTTTGATACAAAAAAGGATTCCTTCATACAAAAAAATATTTTGGACCTAGTTTTTTTTCCATATTTGAACTTCAACAAGCCATAACTCCCTCAATATATGGACTTAAGAGACAATCTATATAGCAAAACAAAGGTCTTAATGCGTACTGCAAGAATAACACATAACCCCTTCAAAAAGGTAATCTAGTGGCCATATAAAAGCCACTAAATGTAACAAATGCCAATTCCCATAGGATAACATTGGAATTTTAAGAAGCCATAATTCCCTCAATATTTGGACTTAAGGGACAATCTGTATATCATAACAAGGGTTTTAATGATTACTACTGTAATAACACATCCCCCCCAAAATAAAAAAAATTAGGGACAATATAAAAAATGTATCAAATTAAAAAATGCTATTTCCCATAGCATAAAATTGGAAGTTTAACAAGCCATACAATGGAGGAAAGAAATTGCTGTTTTAGCACAAATGGAAGCACAGGGCCCTTCTGGGCCCTGTACTTCCACAGCCACATACATGTATGGATACAATTATACTATCTCAAACACTTAGGAAATTCATTGCAAAAACTTTGGTAATGCACAAGTTAGGGTTAAACTGCTGAACATAGGGAAATGTGGTGTTAGGGTTTCCAACCCTAGCACCCTACCTCCAGCCTGCATGCAGCAAAAGGAACAAAACATTATGGTTTGACCTCTCCTGCATCTTGGCAAAACTGGTGTGGAGTGTGCCTTGGGGTTGTCAACCCTGACACTCACCCCATCACATATACTGTACACATCTCAGCTTATTTACTGATGGAATGGGTGAGCATTAATGTTGACAACCCCAAGGCACACCCCACATCTAATTTGTGAAAATGCAGGAGAGGTCAAACCATAATGTTTTTTTCTATTGCTGCCTGCAGGGTGGGGTTGGGGTGTTAGAGATGGAAACCCAAATGCCACATTTCCCTACTTTTGTCAGTTTAATCCTAACCAGTGCATTAATGACAGTTTTTGCAATGAATATAGATACGGTGGCATCCCCAGGATGAAATGCTCTTTTAACGCACTCTGTAGTATGCTGCAGTAGACCTACTGAATAAAGTAATGTAATTTCAATAGCAATTAGTCCCCTTTGTCATGCAGGAAACTGTGGCATTCACTTAATCCTGGCAGTATGACATTTTCCTGAATGACAAAGGGGACTAATTACCATTGGAATCACATTGTTTTATTTAGTAGGTCTTCTGTAGCCTTCTGCAGAGTGCTGCTAAATGCTGCAGAATTGTGTTTCATCTTGGGGTAAGCCACTGCATATGTGTGTATGTGTGTGTGTGTGTGTGTGTGTGTGTGTATATATATATATATATATGTATATAGATAGATAGACAGATATAAATACACACATATATACACACACACATATATATATATATATATATATATATATATATATATATACACACATATATACAGGAAAAGAAAAATGGTGTACATAGATATCAACAGTGAAGGGTGGAAGTGTGCTGTTCTTCATTAAATAAATGTTGTTCATTTTTGGTTGTGTGATGCTCATTGTAATCAAATAGAAAAATATGCAATGGAGATTTTTTCTAAGAACATGCACATGAAAAATAACTTTATCACTTGCACTGCACCATAATAAACAAGATCTGTCTTTTGTTTTCAAGAACAGTCTATAACATGACACTAAACAGTTTCGGTCTCTTATTGATGATTTTGTGTTACAACATAGAAAAGGGATACAAAATAGTTTTCCCATAGTTTTTTGCAGAAGTATATTTTCTTGTGCATTTACACTCTAAAGTATGCACATGTTACTGGGTTTCTAAGTACTGAATTGTTGTAAAGACCTATTTTGGAGTGTCTTTAAGCCATTATAGCGGTTAGCTAAAAAAACTCATACTGTCATTGCCCTACATTTTTAGCATTACTTGTGGCAGTCTCTTCTCATCTTCCAGAGCAGTAAAAACATAGCACATATGAAATACAGTACAAACTAGTCTAGCAACATTCATTCTGTTCTTTTTAAGTCCATGTAAATGAAGCTCTGGAGAGCTAATGTAAAATCTTCAGCAGTGTGCCAATTCTTATTTCTGATACACCAGAACACTTTCACAACAGTTCAGGTTCAAGGTATTACCCCCTTGTGTGTGAGTGCAAAATTCCCTGTAATGACAAAATCACAGCATAAGACTGGCTGACAAGTAACATCCTGGATGGCTTGTTGAGTTATGTGCTGCCATGCAGACTGCTGCTTGTCAATGAATCCTATGCTGTGACAGGAACACTTTTTTGCCAAGCTACTGAGATGCTCAATTAGTATTTCAGATGTTTAACAGAGAAACACTAAAATCATTCATCTCTGCATTATTATTACTCCCCTAGTATTATTCATTTTCCTTGTTCCTTATTTTGTTTCTGATTACTATTTAATTTGTTCATTAGTCAGTTCCATAGGTTACTTTACAGTAACTTAATTGTCAATTTATGATTAGCATTATTGCTCTGTTTGACATTCATGTTTTAATTCTATGCATTTTATATTTTGTATTGTTTATCTTGCATCTGTGATGTTCTCCTCTTTTCCCCTTCCTCCAGGACACATCTGGAAATTAGCTGTTACCAGCCCAGTACTTCCTTCCTGGTAAAACCTTTGAAATGAATAAACAAATACATACATACATACAGACAGACATACATACATAAATTAAAAACGTATATTGACTAAGGAATTATGCTTAAATTAAATAGTGGATATCCATTCATCTTATGAACTGTGACTTGACTGATTTGGGGGTTCTATGTAAAGTGTTTTAAACTTAGATTAAATTACACAATACAACCAGTTGAAAAAAATATTAACTTAGACTGATGCTTGAATTAAAGAGCTACTAGTGGCAAAGTATAACAGAGAGAAAATGTTAGTAATTTTTAAAAGTCTCTTTTTACTTTTCATTTCTGCAGGTTTTTCTTCTTCTTCTATGTGCTCATTAGATCATTCTACCTAACAGTGTCAGGTGTAAGGTGAAAATCAGTTCTTTACCTAGTAGCAGACATAACTACTGGGTAGTTCTAATCCTCCCATTACATCATCAGCATATGCCCTCACTCATTATTTCATCAGAAGCCCATCTGCATAATTGGTAGCATGTGTCACAAGTTACCACTAAAGCAGCAGGAGATTGGCTTCAGCCTCTTGGTTATTACTGGTATCATAGTCAGTGAGGTCACAGTGCTAATGAGGAGGAATAGAACTGTCTACACTAGCCTACACATAGAGTGCTGCCCACATGTCACATCTAGTACTGTAAGATTGAAAAACTTCTAATTAACAAAACAGAAAACAAAAATACTTCAGATTTTTTAATTGCTTTATTCTTTTTGGAAACTGAGTAAGGCCCACTAGGCACAAGTGCCTGTTTTCGGGGCGGGGGTCCTGAGAGCCTTGGGGTGGTTACGTGACTTTCTCAGGGTCACCCAGTATGCAAGTGAAGATTGTGGCCTGCGCTAAGGTGAAATGTAAGGGAGCAAGGTCACATAAACCATGCTGGTGGTCCAGTGAGGTTCAGGTAGCGGTCAGAGAAAAAGAAGGCAGCCTACAAAAAATATAAAACAACAAGCGGGGATAGGGAAAAGGAAATGTACTATCTTGCATCTAGAAAAGTCACTCAGATGGTGAGGGGGTCAAAGTCCAGTAAAGAGCAGTGGCTGGCACAGGGGATACATGGAGGGGAAAAGGGGTTCTTCCAGTACATTGGGGAGTGGAGAAAAACTAAGGGCCATCTTGGCAGATTGAGATCAGAAGGAGGGTGGGTGGAAGAGGCAAGGGACCAGGCAGAGGTATTAAATGAGTACTTTGCCTCTGTGTTCACTAGGGAGGGGAATGGGATATCTACAAAGCAAGGCAAAATGGGGATAGAAGCGGTAGTGAGTGGGATCAGGGGAGCAACAGAAATGGAGCAAGAAGGAGGGAGAGGTACCGCAGGGGGTGTCACATCAGGATAAGGACAAAAAGGCCAGTAAGGTGGAGGGGACAGATGATGCTGTCTCCACCGAAAGGGTGTGGGTATCCCTCAAGGCCCTAAAGAAAGATAAATCTCCTGGGCCAGATGGCATTCATCCGAGAGTACTATGGGAATTGGCAGACATACTGGCTGCACCCATGGCGGAGCTCTTCAACAGGTCGCTTGAGACAGGGAGGGTACCTAGGGATTGGCGAGAGGCACATGTGGTGCCAATCCATAAAGGGGGCAAGGGAAGTACCAGGTAACTATAGACCCATCAGTTTGACCTCGGTGGTGGGAAAATTAATGGACAGTATACAAAAGGAATGATTGGGGGTGTACTTGGAGGAGGTGGGAGGTCTGGATAGTTGGCAATATGGGTTTGTGCCAGGTAGATCATGTCAAACCAATCTTATGGAATTATACAAATGGGTAACATCAGAACTGGACAGGGGAAAGCCTGTGGATGTATTATTCTTGGGCTTCAGCAAGGCGTTTAACTCTGTCCCCCACAATGGTCTGGTGGAGAAACTGACGGGGTTGGGAGTAGGCCCTTTGATGGTCAGATGGATTGAAAACTGGCTAGCTGGATGCACCCAAAGAGTAGTGGTCATTAGGGAGCTCTTGAACCCAAAAGAGGTCGGTAGTGGGGTACCACAGGGCTCGGTCCTGGGTCCGATCCTGTTTAATGCATACATATCGGACATCAGGGAGGGTATAGGGTGTGAAATGAGTCTCTTCGCTGATGACTCCAAGATGGGAGCAGTAGTTGAGGGGGAAGAAGGGAGGTTGGTCCTGCAAGGGGACCTGGACACCTTGGAAAACTGGGCTCACACATGGAAATGAAATTTCAATATCATCAAGTGCAAGGTGTTACATCTTGGGAAGGGAAACCCTAAACACAGGTACACCCTGGGGTGGGAGGCGCTGGAGGCCTCAACAGGGGAAAAAGACCTAGGGGTCATGGTGAATGCATGTATGAATAACTCTGAGCAGTGCAGTAGAGTGGCTAGCAAGGCAAACAGGATGTTGGGATGCATCGTAAGGGGGATCACCTCTAGGAGCAGGGAAGTGATTCTGCCGCTGTACAATGGACTGGTTAGACCACACCTTGAGTGCTGTGTACAGTACTGGAGATCACACTTAAAGAGTGGCATACAGCTCCTGGAGAGGGTACAGAGGAGGGCAACTAAGATGATATGAGGACTAGGGGATTTGACGTATGAGGACAGACTTGAGGAGCTCTGCCTGTTTTCATTGGAGGAGAGGAGAGACAGGGGGGACATGATTGAGGTCTTCAAGTACCTCAAGGGAATAAATAGGCTAAACATGGAGGGGATCTTTAGACTAAAGCAGGGAGGTATCACAAGAGGGCATGGTTTGAAGTTGGAAGGTGGAAGGGTGAGGGGGTAAAGAGCAGGAGGTTTTTCACTGAGAGGGTGGTGGACCCTTGGAATGCGTTGCCTAGAGAGCTGGTTTAGAGATCCACAGTGGAGGGCTTCAAGAGAGGGTGAGACAGACACAGAAAGCTGGTGTGTCAGATGATGGCCTGGCCAAGGGGGGTGGGGATGGATGATAGGGATTTCTGGAACACAAGGGGGGGAAGGCCTCAGCACCCAACTAGGGATCTGAGGTTTGAGCAGACTCAATAGACCATAAGGCCTAATCTGCTGGCAATTAGTATGTTAGTATGTTGTAGGAATCAAACCCATGTCTGCTGGATATACCAAACTCATTCATTACTTGTTACTCCAGGCCTCTTGCCTGGATTTTTGCAAGGGGTGTTCTTTTCTTGTAGTTTGTGACTTATAAAAAAATCTAGGGATCTGTGAACCACATGCTACCAGAAGCCCTGGTGTCCTAGATGCTTGTGGTACATTTTGTGGCATAGTTTGAAGCTAAATAACACATATTTAAGCTTTGCCCCACCCCTTGCTCTAAGGAAACTTATTATCTGACTGGCTGCAGGGTGAATACATGTATGTATTCAGTACCTGAGGTTAGCAAGATGCTGACAAAAACTGTACCTGAGGCATACAGATTGCAGCTGTGGTTGTTTGGG
The DNA here is from genome assembly GCA_016271365.2 of Neoceratodus forsteri. Classification (NCBI taxonomy): domain Eukaryota; kingdom Metazoa; phylum Chordata; order Ceratodontiformes; family Ceratodontidae; genus Neoceratodus; species Neoceratodus forsteri. Next base: position 678,301,245 of record CM028130.1, read on the forward strand.
TATTGTACAAGCTGAGGTAGTGCAATACCCAGCCAGCCACAGCTGCTCTTTGCTGCTGAGCCTGCTGGCTTGTAAGCCAGGTGGCTGGGGGGTATCATTTTAGAAGACTGAAACTTGTTTTGTCAATACTTACAATGCTGATGCCACAAGCCTGACACTGAAAATCCTGACACTGGGATTTTGTCCCCTCAGTTTTGTTATAATAAGTAGAGGGAGTAGGAAAAGCCTCAAAACCTGAAAACATATCAAAATCCCATCAGATTTTGTGCCAGGCTTGTGAAGGCCGGCATTTTGAGTGTGGCAACACAAGTTTCAGTCTTTCCTCATATACAGTATATGCCTAGGGGCTGCTAGGTCCCCAGAAGCCTGGAGGTACTAAATGGTTCTATGGTACATTTTGTGGCTTATTTTGAAGTTAAATAATTCATCTGTGAGCTCCCTTCCATCACTTGCTTTAAGGAAAATTATTACTATTTGGGTTGCTAGGCTGCATACTTATCATAGGGGTGATGTAGCACCCCTGTAGTTAGGGTTAAGTAGGGTGTTGAATGTTAAACCCCTAATTTTTCACCTTAATAGCTTTGGCAGCATTTAATGAAATCAGCTGAAATTCTACGTGTTGTCTAGGAGACAAGATGTAAATCTATATAAAGTTTTGTGATGGCAGCTTATGCAGTTTCTGAGATCTACATATGACATTATGTTGCTTGCATGCATGTGCAAGAAACATAGTGCCATCATCCGAGTTTTTGGAGGTGTGGCACCCGTCTTCCAATTCAGTCAATGTTTTTGCAGGCGTGGCCCCAGTTCCCCAATCCCTACTGCAGCTGTCTATGACAGCAGTTGAAAATGCAGTGGTCATACAGTTGAAAGGGAGAGCTCCGCTTCAGTGAGCAGAGCTCTCCCCCCCACCACACACGCACAGGCATGCATATTGCATGCTGATGCACTCCCTCCCCACGCCCAGACACTGTATGGCCAACAGGGTGCCCAATCCCTATCGGCTCCACACCACCAACAAAGAGTCTGGTGCCACGCTGGGAGCCTACCCCAGCGTGGCAAAACTGTTATAGCTGACGGGGTGACCAATCCTCGCCGCCGCATGCCCCCAACGCCCAGGTGCCATGCTGGGAGCCCACACTCAGCGTGGCAAAGCTTGTTATAGCCGACAGGGTGCCCAATCCACCGCCGGCTCCATGGCTGCACCCCCCCAAAAGCTCTCCGGGTGCCACGCTGGGAGCCCACCCCAGCATGGCAAAGCTTGTTATGGCCGACGAGGTGCCAATCCCCGTCGGCTCCAGCCCCCAAACAGTTTTCTAGTTGCCATGCTGGGAGCCCACCCCAGCATGGCAAACGTCCCGCATCGTCTTAATTAAAAAAAATAAACCTGTAAACAAAAAAGGTCCTCCATAGTCTCCCTGCCCCCAACCCGCACCCACCCTGCGCGATCCTGCCTCCCACACCCCTCCTCACCCCATACTTACCTCTGACCTCGCGCGACGATCTCGTGTGACCAGGAACACGTCTGCACTCTTCAAAGCCGACCGCGAACTGAGGAATTTCCAGTAAGCTGTATAATGTAATGAATAGGGTTTTTTCAACTTTGTTGCATATCTCAGGCATTTTTGGGAATTTTGGGCCCAAATTTTCAACATGGGGTTTTTAGGACCCCTCCTCATGAATTCTTGCACTGTCATGGCATTAATCGGGCCCGAAGGGTGATTTCATGGTCACTGCGTGAAATCACCTTTCGGGACCATAATGAAATGACACTGCCAGTGTTCATAAGGTGGGCTCTCAAAAAGTCTATGTTGAAAATTTGGTGAAAAAATTCCTAAAAATGACTGTTTTACAAGTATGCATTGCACCGTTCCTACGCACGCTCGTAAGTTCACGAATTTTCAATATTACTCCAGATTTTCAACATTGCCATTTTACCACACCTCCTTATGAGCAGTACAGCTGTCATTTTTCATATCTTCGCCAAAATGTGTTTCTGCCCATATTATGCGACAATGGCGAGTCAGTATGCGAAATCAATGTATGGGGCACATTAAGAAAATCACAGTGACACTGTTCATGAGCAGAGGTCTTAAAATGGCTATGTTGAAAATTTGGTGAAAAAATTCCCTTCAGCCATTCTGCAATGTTACTAATGAAGACCCTGCAGCACCCCACTGGTCACCCCCTCTCCCTAGACTGCACCCCATTTACCGCCACTCTCTGCCTCCTTTCTGTTAGCCAGTTTCTAACCCAGTTTACCACCCTTTCCCCGATGCCCAGCCTACCCAGCTAGTTTATCAGCCTCCTATGTGGGATGGTGTCAAAGACTTTGCTGAAATCGAGGTAAACATTGTCCACTGCCCAAACTGATTCACTTCCTTTGTCACCCAGTCAAAGAAATCAACCATATTTGTCTGACATGATGTCCCCACTGTGAATCCATGTTGTCTATGGTCCTGGGCTCCGATGGCTTCTAGATGCCCCACTATCCTTTCTTTAAGCAATGTCTCCATGATCTTCCTCACTAATGAGATGAGGCTGAACGGCCTATTGTTCCCTGCCTCCTCCCTGCTGCTGCATTTGTGTAGAGGGACCACATGTGCCCTCCTCCAATTCACTCATGTTGAATGACTCAGTGAACATGGCTGCCAGAGGTACTGCTATCTCCCTTCGCAGTTCTCTTAATATCCTTGGGTGTATGCCATCTGGTTCCATCGCTTTGTCCAACTTCAATTTAGTGAGCTCCTGCAGGACTCTTTTGCCTTTGAATGGACTATTGTCCACCTCTTCACCCACTTGGCAACTGCTGTAGTGCTGTGGCCCTTACCCTTCCCACTCTTCTCTGAATACTGAGCAGAAAGATGCAGTGAATTACTTGGAAGGAAGGCACTGAACTACCACTTCCAAATACCTAAACAGCACATACAAGCAAGCAACATTCAGCATTGAAAAATGCTTGTTTTTCTGTAGATATCTAATTTTTTTCCTATACTTAACATGGGATTTTTATTTTGCTCTCACCCACAGCTTACACAGAATGGAATTTTTTATCCAAACCTTTAGGGCACAGGCTTGATGTCCTCAAGCAGTGCCTTTGAAAGGTTTCGTGAAAAAATATTCAATGGTTTCAGAGTAATAAGGCTTTAAAGTTTTGTGTTTTTCTCTTCTGTACTTGTTCAGTGGGGTTCTTGGGATAATCCTGTGATATGACACCAAAATTTCTGTGTCACAAGAATGTTTTTATGATGCATTTTTTTGTACTTTGGGACCTATTTTATTTTTTTTCTCCTCAAACTAATAAACGTGGAAATTACATAAAAATGCTGTCATTTAAAAACAAACACATGTTTAGCTAGATTCTGGTGTTTGTTTCTTCAGTTAATGGCCTGAAATACATTTTCTTGGTACCCCAAAATGCTAGGTGCCCAGCTTAGTGAGAGGAGCCATTGACCTTGTTCTCTGTATGACAACAGTGTGTCTTTCTTGAGTTCTGGAGCTGCAGCTGGAACTCATGCTGCAGAAGGCTCTGAAAGCAGTGTGCTGCTCTTTCCCTGGTGTCTACTGATGCACCCACCCTCCCATCACCATCTCCTTATGTATGCTATGTTTTCCTAGTGTCTATTGGTGCCCCACCTTCCCATCACCATCCGCTTACATATGATATATTTCCCTGGTGTCTAGTGGCACCCCACCCTTTGATCACCAGCCCCTTATGTATGTTATGTTTCCCTGTTGTCTAGTGGCACCTCTTACCCTCCGATCACCATCTCATTAAGTATCTTATGTTTGTCTGGTGACTAGCTGCACCCCCACCCTCCAATCACCATTCTCTTATGTATGTTGTTTTCCTGGTGTCTGGTGGCACCCCCCACCCTCTGATTACTGTCCTCTTAAGTATCTTATGTTTCCCTGATGACTAGTGGCACCACCCACCCTCTGATTGCCATTCCCTTATGTATGTTGCTTCCCTGGTGTCTAGTGTGGTATCAGTACAATATTCCATCGTGCAAGATCCCAAGTGCCAAAAGCCTAACACCATTATCCTGACAGGCAGGTGCCAGACAAAGATAAAATCCCAACAACCAACTGCGTGACACTGGAAGTTACACCAACATGGAGTTGATTATATTATTTTATGGGTGGTGCAGGGAAAGGAGGCCCCATCTACCCACAAAGTTAATATAATTATCTCTGGCTCAGTGTAGCTTCCAGTGTCAGGCAGTCTGATGTTGGGATTTTACCTTTGTCAGGCACCTGCCTGTCGGGATAACAGTGTCAGGCTTTTGCCACTAGGGATCTTGCATGTAGGGATTATTGTACTAAATCCATCTAGTGGCATCCCCCATCCTCTGATCACTGTCCCCTTATGTATGTTATTTCTGTGGTGTCTAGTGGCATTCCCAACCCTCCGATCACCATCCCCACATTAATGCTAGTTGTGATAAAGAGAACTGTCCCTCTATGTATTTTTTTAAACCTCTAAAAAAGAAAACCAACCATCACCAATCCAACTTCAGCACCCCGACTGCCCACTCAGCACTCACAACCTGACACCTCCACTACACCCCCCACACACCCTCACTCACCTAAACAGATCTCACAGTATAGATCCATTCACCGATTGAAGATAAGTCTTGCTTCTGGAACCACTGACTGCAATATGAGAAACAAAGGTACATGTAAGTGCGGTTCAATGTATTTAAATGGAGTTTTGAACGTTGTTGCATAACTTTTCAGTCTTGTATAATTTCACCCCACATTTTCAACATGGCCTTTTTGGCAGTCCACCTCATGACCAGTCTTAGTGGAATTATGCCAATTAGGCCTGAAAGGTGGCTTTGCGGTTGTTTTGAGAAATCAACTTTTAGGTTTGATTTGAACATTTTCAGAGCCATTGTTCAGGAGGTGGAATTACAAGAAGTTTGTGTTCCCTACTTTTGTGACATTAACTTACCCTAACTGGTGCTTAACAAAGATTATTTTGCAAATAATTTCCTTTCTTTTTGAGTCAGTGGAATTGTGTCCTAATTCACACAGGTCTCTTTGGGACCTAAGTGAACAGATGCGGATGTGCAGTGCTCTTTTGTCCCTGTGTCACAGGAAGCATCTGTCTGCCCATAGAAATGTAGGACCTGATACATTCACTCTTTACACATCACTCTACACATTCACTCTTCAAACATTCACACTTGACACATTCACCCTTCCCACATTCACTCTTCGCACATTCACTATTCCGACATTTTTTTTTTATTTTGACCCCAAATGTTCAAGATAGTAATATTTTGACTGCCCTTATAAACATGACATGTACTGTAACATTTGTAGTATATTGGCCAACATGTCATTTCACACCAGAAGTGCAGAAAGACATCTCATCCAGGATTGAAGATTTAAAAAAATGACATGTCGTGTTTGAGGTGATATGGAAAAATTGCTAAGCTGAAATTTTGTAGCCAAAATATTGAAAATTAGTAATGTTATGAGTGAATGTTGAAATACTGCAATGTTCACTCTTAATCTGGGCAATTTATCATATTTGTACTCCACAATGTTGGTGCAGCATTTTTGTTACCCCACCTCATGATCACAGTAGGTGTAAATTTTCATATCCTTACCCAAATGTGATTCCACATCACCAAAACATTACTCCACACCACAGGTGTAAAAACAAATTTTTACCACAATTTGAAATGACAGCTGCCACATTCATGAGGTGGTGTGAAAAAATGGCTATGTTAAAAATGTGGGGGCAAAATATTTAAAATTACCAAAGTTATAAGCGAGCATAGAAAAATTTCAAGGTACATGCATAACTTTGCCATTTTTGCATATTTTGACAACAAATTTTCAACATAGCCATCCTACAGTATGTACACACCTCATGAACAAGGGTGGTGAAAATTTTCAAATCACACCCAAAAGGTGATTTTGTCAAGTGACCATAAACTCACCTTTTTGGGCCTGATTTACATAATTCCACCAACACTGGTCATGAGGTGGGACTCCAAAAAAGGCCATGTTGAAAACTTGTGGTCAAAATATGCAAAAATGATACAATAATAACCGGCATGTCCTTTTCCCCATTGGGAAACCATGGAATAATTCGCTGTTATAAAGGAGTGCTTATAACGGCAAACACGTGCCCAGTTTCCCTCACACTGCCCAGGCGCCCTCACCTCTGACACTCTTCCTCCCAGTGACTGTCGCCTCATCTTTCCCCCTCTGGACCACTACTCTTAACTGCGATAAGTGCTGGCAGGCAGATATTAATCAAAATGAGGGAAATACCATGAAAATTAAATTTAAAAAAAAAAGGCGAGCCACCGACAAACATAGAGCACGTGCTCACAGCTAAGCAGACTGCCGTGGTCGCACAAGAACATCTTTTTTTAATTTATATAGTTGCTGTGGGGAAAAAGGACATCCGGCAATTATATAAAATAAAGTGTGTGGTTCAAGGTGGATTCTACACACACCGGGTTAGATGCTATGCATAAACCCCTCAGGTGTGTGTAAATTCTCTTTACACACCCAGACCCATACTTTATTCTCTATGTTATGCATGAAAGTTAAAAACCTCATTGAAATACATTAAACTACACTTACCTTAGTTTCTCATATTGCAGCTGGCAGTTGCAGCAGCAAGATGTGTCTTCGATCAGATAACTGATCTTCACTAGAGATGTTGCAAAGTTTTACTCCACCAGCGAAGTTCCGTCAAAGTTGCAAAATTGGCTTTCATGAATTACTTCACAAAGTTCCCACTTCAAAGCCACTCAACTTCACCTAACTCACATGTAAAGGCAGCAAAGTTAGCCATGTTAGGTGAAGTTAGATGAAGTTGGTGAATCTAGTCAATTCATCTAGAAAAAGGGAAACTTTGCCTTGCAATTTGCCAACTTCTCAAATTAATTTGTGGAGCAAATTTTATCCACTTTGTCTATCTTTACCCTGAGACATGTTCTAGTTAGTGAAGCTGTGGGGGGGTTGGGGTGGTGAGTGATTAGTGGGAGGTTGGGGTGGGGGGTCAGATAGCAGAGGGACCGCTTTCTTTTTTGCAGGTTTAACAAAACAAAAACATTGAGGGATGGTTTTCTTTATTACCGGTAACATTAATGCAAGGAGGGAAACATAACATAAATAACGGGATGGCGATCAGATGGTGGGAGGTACCACTAGACACCATGGAAACATTATATACATAAGGGGATGATAATGGGAGGATCAGGGTGCCACTAGACACCAGGGAAAAAGCAGCCCACTGCTCTCAGATAGAGATGCATTGAAGTTTTACTACACCCTCAAAGTTAACGTGAAGTGCATAACTTCAAATCCATGTATAATTATGTGACGTTTCCATTAAAAGGTCAAATTTTGACTGTAATGGACTTCGTTTTAATTTTGGGTTACATTTTGAAAAGGCAAAGTTTGTGAGAAACAGCCCACAGCTCACATGTCTGACTGCCTTCATGTCACATGATGCAGGGTGGAAGTGAATCAGGTTTAACTTTGACCTTCAGTTTGCTAGATGACGAGCTGTATGGAGCTGACTGTCTAGTGTGTATATGTGTGTGGAGGAGGAGAAGTTTTGAGAGAAGTTTAGTGTTTTTGATCATTTTTTTGTCATCATCCTGACTTTATTTTAAACCTCTTTCATCATAGTGCCCTTTTTGATTTTTGTATTTGATTCTGTTACTGTTTTTCCTTTTTTGTTTACTTCTTAAGACGTCTATTAATTTTAGTTTCCAAATGGAGAGAGGCGGGGTTCCTGCTAGGAATCATGGCCAAAGGATGTATGGTGGTGTGGGGTGAACTATTCCCCTCAACTTTGGGAACTTGTTCCAAACCAGTGCTCCCCTCCCTGAAAATGTTGTTTCCATTGGTAGTGGGAGTGAGGTTCCAGAAACATCAGCAGCAGCAACTGCTGGCTTGGATGTTAGTGATGCAGCCAAGCAGCACTGGTGGCTAGTACTGACCCCCCCAGCAGGCCAAGGAGCAACAACAGCAGCAGCAGGAACAACAGCAGCAACTGTAGAGCAGGCTAGTACATCTGGGTCCCCACCCACTGCCTGTGCCTGGTCTTCCACATAGCTCGTCAGTGTGGAATTCTTTCACTATACTGCCAGGTGATCCAACTGTGGTGAGATGCAAGATCTGCAGTATGATGGTGCGTCATGGTCGCAAGGGTACCCATTTGGGAACAGGTGGCCCGAGAACACACCTGACTGTGCATCACCATGCACAGTGGGAGGCCAAGGTGTCTGAACTAGCAACAATCGCTCCTGCAGGGAGGGTGCAGTGCAAGAGGTGGCCGCATGGCATCACCTGCACGACATCCAAAGTGCAGCAGAAGGGAGAGAGAGTTGAACTAGTGGCAGCTCCCTCAGCTGCATGTGAGTGAGACCCTTCTGAAATTCCAGCCACAAAGGGTGATCTTGCCATTCTGTGGAGTGAGGGTGACCACCTAGGTAACATTGTTGACACAATGAGCCAGCAAGTGGACCGAATGGAGGGTCAGCAATTGCAAATCATTTCTATGCTCCAAATTCTGATTGGTCAGAACCAGGCCCAGTAGTCCTTTTGTTTTCTTTCTTGACATGTATTGTGTGTACTGTCTTTACCTTTCCTCACTTTCTTCCCTCCAAAAATATTAAAATCATACCCCAAAAAATTATAAAAGGAAAACCAAAAAAAAATCCTGTCCTGCGCTTTCCTTCTTTTCCTACTTAATAATTGTTTTACATACAGAAAAAGTATGTAATTTTTTTTGCATTAATGTTTTCTTCCTGTTGTATTGTGTTTAAAGCAGCAGTGCAATAATATGATAACAATTTTGACCTATACTGTGTTATTCAATTTTCAATTGCCCCATCTACTGACTTGTATGATATCCTTCATTCCACAATTAATTTGATTCTGCATTATAAAACAGGCATTTATTTATTTATTTATTTATTTATTTATTATTTATTGTATAAATTGTATTTACAACCTTTGAGCCAGAGGCTCGTTTACAAAGGTACCTAATCACAGAGAGGACATACATAGTCAACATACTTACAGAATACAATCATACAGTAACATAGTTTACATAGTTGCTTGAACATAAAGAGTAATTAGAAAAAAAAACATTTTGGACATGACAGGTTGGTACCAGCAGGTACTGGCAGAGGAGAGGAAGCCCATGGGGGAGAAGTGGGAGGGATGAGAGGTAGTTCAGCCCATAGCGCTATGTCAATAGTGATAGAGAGCAGTGGACCATCTCTTAGAGACAGGTGCAGCAGCAGGTGTTGAACAATTGGTTCTGTAGGGCAGTTTTAAATAGGGCAGTTTTGGTGGCATTGAAAATGGCTGCAGGGAGCAAACTGAACCAGGATGAGGCTCTGTAGCTGAACAACCTCTGTGCCTGGGTGGTCCTAGTTCTGGGTACTAGTAGTGTGACCTTGACAGTGTTTTGGGTATTGACTCTGGAAGGTTTAAGTTGGATGGTGGCAGAGACCACAGGGGGCGAGAGCCCGAGCAGAATTTTCTTAGTTAATAGGCAAGTTTGGTATCGGAGGCATTCATCGAGGCTAAGGAGATTTGCCGTGTCATAGAGCTAACATGTGTGGGTGAGCCTAGGGCCACTGGTCACTAGTTTGCAAGCCTTGCTTAGGGTGAGTCAAATTTTGTTGAGGGCTGTGGAGTCAGCAGCACCATCGACTGGAAGGTCATAATTGATGAGGGACATTTCTGAGGATGTTACAGCAAGTCTGAGGGCATCAGGTGGGAGACAGTCCTTGTGATGGTAGAGTAGGCCAAGATGAGCATTAGCGGTGGAAGCAAGGGCTGTAATGTGGATATGAAAGGTGAGATCTGAGTCAAAAGTGATCCCAAGGTATTTGTAGGTGTAAACTTGTTCAATTGGTTGATGAGTGCTGGGGAGGATTTGGAGGGGGTTGTTGCTGGCTTTGTTCTGGTGGTGGGCAAAGAGCATTGCCTTCATTTTTTTTGAAGTTAATGACTAGTCTGCTCTTCTTAAACCAGTTTTCAGCATCATTGAAGGAGCGTTGAGGAGAGTCTTGGAGGAAGGTTGGATTTCTGTTGGAGGGATAAATAACTGCATCATCAGTGTACAAGAGAATATTGCCAGAGCAGGCACTGGGCAGGGTGTTTAGGCAGAGACTAAAGAGTAGTGGGCCCAAGATAGAGCCCTGGGGGACCCCAAGTGGATGGGATGGTTTTCTGAAAGTATCCCATTATTTTTGACACACTGGGAGTGGGCTGTTAGGTAACTCGTGCACCAGGCAAGGGGGCCAGCAGAGAGCCCTGTATGGTTGAGGGCATTTAGTAGGAGGGGGTGGGAGACAGTGTCAAAGGCCTTAGAGAGGTCAATGAACACTGCTCCAGCTAGGGAACTGGAGTCCAGGGAGGAGTGCAGGAAGTTGGTGAACTCCATTAATGCTGCACTTGTGCTGTGACCAGCACAGAAGCCATGCTGTTCTGGGCAAGGAATGTTGTATTTTGCTAGATATTCAGTGAGTTAAGTAGCCACCACTTTTTCTAAGGCTTTGGAAAGGGGGAAAGGATGGAGATTGGACGATAGTTGCTGGGGGCAGACCTGTCACCTCCTTTGTGAATAGGTGTGACTATAGCTATTTTCCATGCCGTGGGGAATTGCTCCAGGCAGCAGAACTGGTTTAGTAGGTCAGTGAGTGGGACCAGGACATCATCCAGGACCAGCCAGAGTATTTTTGGGTCCAGGAAGTTGCTGTTTGGACTGCTGCTATTTAGCACTTTAAGCAGGAGTGGTCTGACTTCCCAGATGGATATTTTGTGTAGGTAGAACTGGGGGTGTTGTGGATCTGAGGGTGGTGGGTCAGAGTTGGGTCAAAAAAGTTACTCGGGAGGACAGGGCTAAGATCTGTAAAGAAGGAGTTAAGGCAGTTGGCAATGTCAGTAGGGTCAGTAAAGGTGGAGCCATTGACTGTAAGTTGGGCTGAAGGGAGCGTGGTTTCCAATTTATTTCTTTTATATTGTCCCAGAAGTTCTGGGCATACCCCCCATGAGGGATGAGGGTGGCCTGGTAGTGGTCTGCCTTGGCTTTTCAGATGGCCCACGTGCACCTATTACATGCGGCATTATATGCTTGTCTATCAGCCATCTGGCCAGTCTCAGTGGCTATATGCCAGAGGTTATCCCTGTCCCTGAGCAGTTGGACTAGGGCAAGGGTGACCCAAGGTGCATTTTGCTTTTTGGACCAGATCATGGTGAGGGGAGCAAACAGATCACAGACCATGTTAAAGGCTTGTGAGAAGAGGTTGAGGGCAGCATCAATGTTGGTTGCATGGTGGATGGGAGACCAATCAATGTCAGCGAGGAACTGTTTGCGTCTTTCAGTCCACCTGGGTGGAGATGCTTGTGGTGGGTGGCTTGGGCTACAAGCTTGGGGTTGGGGGAAGACCAGAGGAGTAGGAGAGGGGAGTGATCACTTAAGGAGTCTGGGAGTACTTGAATATCCTGAATCTTTTGGGGGCGGTTGGAGATAATGGCATCTAGGATGGTGCAGGTCCCAGTAGCTTGGTTATGTCCAGTGGGTTGGGAGATGAGTTGGGTCAGGTCTAACGCAGCGGAGACATCTATTATTGGTGATGCAGAGGGACTGTGCCAGTTCACGTTGAGGTCTCTGACTAGGACTTGTTGTGCTTTACTGGGGAGGGAGAGATATTCAATGAGAGATGATATAGCTGGGGTCCGGTTCCTTGGGGGTATGTAGGAGACTGTGAGATAGAGCGAGCTCTTGGATGGGTCTGGGGTAAGTTTTAGGATAAGGGCCTGGGCACTGTCTGCTAGCTTGGAGGCAGAGAGGTCGTGGCCAATGATGGTGTCACGAGCATAAAATGTACAGCCACCACAATGTTTACCTGTTCGATCCTCACAATATAGGGTGTAGCCTGGAAGGGAGACAAAGGAGTCTGGGGTTGACTTAGTTAGCCAGACTTCTACTAGGGCTATGATGTCTGGCTGGTGTAGTATGACCCAGCACTGAATGGCAGCAAATTTTTTCAGCAGGCTGCAAATGTTCATAGATGCAATATGGAGTCCATTGGACCTGGTTGGTGAACTGGTTGAGGCAGGTCCTTGGTTGGGGTGGATATTACCGGAGAAGAGTGGTAGAATAACCAAGGTTCTAGCCCTGGGGTGGTAGTTTGTTAATTTTTTGGGAGTACTTTGAGAGGCAGAGCAGGCAGTAGGGGAACAAGTAAAACAAGTAAAAGAACAAGTTTTCTACATTTCATCCTTTTTTTTCAAGATTCTGGAGTTTATTTTAAACCAATTTAATCCCTGGTACGCTGGTGGAAACTAAAGATAAAAAAAAACAGGGTTGCACCAAAAAAAGTTGAAGTGGTGTGATTCGTGGATGTGAAGATGACCATGAAGAATGTGATTCGTCTTGTGACTCATGACATGGGTCATGAACTTGGCACTGGCAGCACTTCTCAGAACACCAGAAACTGGATGGAATTGAGCTTTCTCAAGCAGTTGCCATTGAAAATTCGAAATACCTACAGCTACACTTCCTTGAACTTTACAATGTTCATGCTGAGATTATATCTACTGGATTAAATAGAGCTGGCCTGTTGTGAGGACAAAGATTCAAGTCTATCTGCTAGTAGGGTATCTTACAGAACATGAACACTAACAGAAGCATCGTACTGGACCAAGAATATTGAGTGATGTGAAAAGGTCCTCCTGATTCATGATGAAACCAAAGATTAAAAAAAAAAACAAGGTTAGACCAAAAAAAGTTGAAGTGATGTGAATTGTGATCACAATGACCATGAAGAATGGGATTCGCCATTATGTGAGTGTGAAGTGAGTCATGAACTTGGCACTGGCAGCACTTCTCAGAGCACCACCACTGGTACTCTGACCACTACTAGAACATTCAAAGTCATCCTCATCGTGCCTGTAGTAAACCACCGGTGTTAATTCACAATTTTTGCCTACATGGCTACTTGCTGTTACTTGATGACTGGCAGGCAGATTTTATTTCAGATACACACACAGAATTTATTCCACACACCACCTATGCTTGGCATGATGCTGCAGGCACTGCTGCTACCCACATATATTCAGGGACCTTGCCTAGCCTAACCTTCTCTGACACAGTACTTTTTCCCTTCAAGGATTCTTTATTTTTTTATTTATTCCACATGATGTGATGGGATACCCTGCCTACAGAGCCAAAGATAATACCCCACTGACTTATGTGGCTTATGCACCACAGGCATAAGCACTTTTGCCTGACTGTGTCTTTGTGGGCATTTTTTTAGATTACACAGAGTCACCAAGAAAAGAATCACTTTTATTGCAAAAAGTAATTTTTTTAATTTTGTGGGTTACTAACAAATTCAAGAAAATTCACAAGACAGTACTATGACAACAATACTGCAATAGGTACGTTTCTTTATTATGTCTTTTTCTTTCAGTTAAATGACATAGTATGCAGTGAGATACAGTATTCACAGTACTATGGGGAAACACATGATAGTGGTACAATGACAACAATTTCAACAGACTAAACACAATTAACAACGTTATATTTCTTCAGTTTTTGGTGAATGGGAAGCCAAAAAACAACAGTGACTTACAGATGGAAATTGAGCAGTACAGAGATGTAGTCACATATGCACAACAAGACCTTAACCAGTCTTCAGAAATCCAAAAGTGGAACAACAATACCTTATTATGTGTGGGGGGGATGGATTTATAGCAGTAGCTAAATAGAAGCAGGAAAAAATACTACAAATAGGATAAGAAATGAAGAGTACTGCTATTATGGTGGCGCAATAAAATGTGTCTGACTTGACAGCACACACATAGACTAAAGGTAATGCGCAGAAACTTTAAAAGTTCAGTAAACTACAACACAGTCTTTTAAACAGACTGGAAAAAATGCACAGCAGCACAGCAAACAGCAAAAACTGATAAAAACTTACTAGAAGTTTTACTGTGTGTACCTGAACACACAAATACTAAAACAATTGCCAGCAACAGTTGAAAAGACTGCCTTTCTCACTGTGAATCTTCCTTTTACACTACAGATCCATCCCGTTCCCGAAGCACACTTCTACAGTGTCTGTCAGTACATAGACTGAATGTACTAAATTAACATTCAATATTCACACAAAATCAATAAATGCTCGATGATTTAAACACTCAGGGGTTTACTACAATCGTTGTACTAAATTTTGACACAAATGTTTGTCACAAAAATGCTTGTTTAAAGGTTTTTTGATGGTTTGATTCCCAGAGCTCTGAGAGCAAACTGTCTCCAGCTTTCCACTACACACACTATGCTGAACTGAGGCTGTGCAAGACAATATAGAGCCCATGTGACCTTAAATTCCATGAATCACTGCAAAATTCACCTTAAAGAACCTCCAAAAGGTGAAGTAACATAAAGTGCATAGAGAACAAAGGGAACTTTGAGTTACTTCAAGATGGGAAGTTATTTGCTTCACTTTGCAGAGCATTTCATGAAATTTGGATTATACATAAAATACTATGCATAGTGAAGTTTATGGACTTCACCCACCTCTACTCTCAGAGCAGCCTACAGCATGAGTTCCAGCTGCGACTGCAGAACTCAAGAAAGTCCTGCTGTTCTCATACAGAGAACACAGGTCATTGGCTCCCCTCACTAAGCTGGACACCCAGAATTTTGTGTTGCCCAGAAAAGATATTTTTGGCCATTAACTGAAGAAACAAACATCAGAATCAAGCTAAATGGGTCCTGTTTAACTAGTTTCTGGTGTTTGCTTTTTTTTTAATTATGGCACTTTTATGTAATATCAATGCTTATTAATTTGAGGAGAAAAGAAATAAGTTGGCAGGTGTCATGGCACAAAAAAATGCTTTGTGTTACGAGAAGCAAGTTGTGAGAAACCCTAAACAGTCTTGCAGCACAGAATTTTTGGTGTTGTATTAAAACGCTATCCCAAGAATTCTACTGAGCATACTCAGAACAGAAAAATATGAAGCTTAGAGCTTTATAACTCTCAAACCATTTAATATTTTTTCATGAAACCATTCAAAGTTAGTACCTTAGCACAGCACACCTGTACCCTGAAAGTGTGAGGATAAAATTCCATTCCATGTAGGCTGTAGGTGAGTGCAAAACAATCCCATTTTAAGTACAGGGAAAAAAGGTTCCATGTCAAATGAGCATATCAAAAATAGCAAAGACAATATAAACTCAAGAACATGAGTGACAGGAAAGACAGCAACTGAAAACTTCAATGAGGGTTCAAAATAGTGATAAGTAAATAAAAAAAAATAACAGCAAACTAACACCACACAAAAGTTTCAAAGCAGGGGGCTTCACATCCGTACCCCCCACTTGTGTGGCTTTGCATGTTATACTCCACTTACTTAAATATATATACTTAAGGATGCACTATGCACCACACGAAGATGCATGGAAACAGCATCACTCAGATGTACTTGCTATCTGAAGACTGAGCTTCTGTATTGACACATGTTCTTTTTCACTCTCTCTTTATCCCACATTCATTTTTACTAGCAGTTTTGATGTGATACCACAAAAAAATGAGACATCTACGGAAAACTTACATATGCGGATTTCAGAAACCGCACAAGCTGCCATCACAAAACTTTCTTCAGATTTACATCTTGCCTCCTAAGCAAAGCATGCAAAATGTCAGCTGATTTCATCAAATGTTGCCAAACCTATTAACATGCAAAGTTAGGAGTCTAACATTGTCAATCAATCAATCAATCAAAAACTTTATTTATCTGGGTGAACACTATTGAGCGAGGCTCATTTCCAAAATGGACCTGGGAATGTGAAGGTCAGAGTACAATGCCAATACATACAAGTATATATATACAGTCAAGATAAGGGATACAACAACAATTTCAGGGTAGTAAGGAACATAATATCAGTGGTGTTACAACAGTAAGAGCATTTTACAAATATGAGAACATACACATACTTAAAAAAAAGAGAAACACAATTACATACTAAAGGGTCGATAACAGACCATGTCGGTGTGGACTGCACCAATTCACAACAGGTCGAAGGGAAGGTCAGGCCACAGGGGGATACCAGAGGGCTTGTAGTGAGGAGAAGGACGGGATGGGAGGGGAGGGGGAGGAGAGGGGAGGAATGGAAGTAGGGTTAGTGCCCACATAACGATTATGGAAGTGTGACGGACAACAGATCAACGGATGGATTATACGTAAAATACTATGCATAGTAATGGGAGACAGGGAAAAAGGAGAAGGATGTATGATGTACAATGAGGGATCTCACCACTGTAGGGTTGATAGGTGATATACAAGAAGAGAATTGGGCAGGAAAAGAAGGTAGGGAGGAGAGAGGACTGGAGGCAGAGGCCTAACCATCATATAGGAAGCCAGGCAAGATGAGGTGTCACAGCAGTGGCTCATGAAGATTAGGGATGTGGGAAGCAGTTGTACAGCTCCTATAGAGAATGGGAGTATAGGGTCTTGAAGGTAGTCAGACTGATGGAGATGCTCAGTTTCAGTGTTTTTTGCAGTTTTTTCCAGAGGGAGGGCAGCCTAAAACTAATGGCAGCTCTACCAAAGTGTGATTCAACTTTGGGTACTTCCAATGAGATAAAGGAGCAGCTTCTCAATGTGTAGGTTCCAGGTTTATTTACCAGGAGGCAGGCAGTGATATATTGTGGAAGTTTATTGGCGATAGCTCTGTAGGTACAAAGTGCAGCATTTCTATCCCGCCTGAACTGGAGAGAGGTCCACCCCATGGCTGCATACAAAGAGCAATCATGCATGGCAAAGGGAAGACTCATTATGAACCTCAGGGCTCTATGGTAGAGCACATCAAGTTTTGCAAGGCAGGCAATAGGGCAATGACTATACAGGAAGTCCGCATAGTCTACTAAAGAGAGAAATGTTGTTTGGGCTAACTGCAGCTTAGCATCCCTTGTGAGAAAGTAGTTAATCCTATAGAACAGACCTAGTTTCTGCCCTAATTTTTTTAGCAAATCCTCAATATGTTCCTTGAAAGAAAGTTGGTGGTCAAGCCATAGTCCCAAGTACTTGAATTTTGTAACACATTCCAAATTTTCTCCTATGATAGTGGTGATTTGGGGAACTGATCCACTTATGGTCAGGTTTATTGGATGGGAGGAGGGAGAAAAAAGCATAGCCTTATATTTTTTGGCATTAAGAAGAAGCTTTTTGTTTAGGAGCTGTCTCTGGAGCAGATTGAATTCAGCTTGGAGGTCACCGTATGCAGCTTCGGGTGTTGGAAGGCTTAGATAGAGAACCGTAGCATCTGTGAACAGATGAATATTGACCTTAGATATACTGTGATCGATATTATTGATATAAATTGCAAACAGTAAGGGACCAAAGATAGATCCCTGGGGAATACCTCTTTTTAGACGTTTGAGAGGTGAGAGTTTGCCTTCAGCCTTAACCTGTTGGATATGGTCTGAGAGGTAGTCAGCAAACCATTGAAATGATAATGAGTCCAGCCCTATAGTCTGCAGGGATAGAGAAGCAGACTGTGATTGACAGTGCCAAATGCCTTGCTTAAGTCCAAAAACACCGCACAGACGAAGTTTCAGTTATCCAGGTCACTCTGCCAATCATTGGCCACTTTAGCAAGGGTCGTGATAGTGTTATACTTGGCTATGAAGCAGAATTGCACTGGGTTTAGTAGGTTTGCATGTTTCTAGATAAGCTCTCAACTGTGCACTTACAATTTTTTCCAACAGTTTAGCCAGGACAGGAAGAAGGGATATTGGCATGTAATTGTTGAGACCGTAGGGGACCCCAGATTTAAGCAAAGGTATGACGTGTGCAATTTTCCAGATGGGTGGAAGGATCCTTGGGGCAGTGATAAGTTGAATAAGTGCATAATCAGCACAGCTAAAACATGGTAAGCAATCTTTAGAAAATAGGGGTCTAGAGAGTCAGCTCCAACACTTTTTTTTAATGTCCAGTTGTAATAGGAGGTCCTCAACCTCTTTCAACGAGGCAGGCTACAGGGAGAATGGCAGGTGGTTGGTTGGTGGCAGGGGATTCCACAGATTGAGGGCCAAGCTGGGAGCATAGTGAATTAGCAGAGGAGTTGTCAAATGCTAAGCCTGCATTGGCAAAATGATTGTTAAAGGCATCCAGGATCTCCATCCTATCTCTGTAGGTTTCACTACCAGAGATAATCTTAGTAGGCAATGAGTTTCCTGGTGTATGTCCAGACAGGTCCTTGACAGTATTCAAAAATTTAGAGTTATTCTTGGCCATAGAGTCAAATTCATTATGGTAGAAGGCAGCTTTAGTATCTCTTACCAACTTGGTACATAAGTTCCGTGCCTTCCTAAACTGGCACCAGTCCATCAGAGTTTTGGTTCTACGTGCTTTTTTCCAGAGCTTGTCCCCGTCTAACAAAGTGGACTTAAGTTCTGGAGAGAACCGTCAAGTGGCTTTATACCTTCCTCGTACATTTACTAGAGGGGCATACTTATTTAAAGCCCCTAAGATAATTTAATTGAAGATGTCATAGGCTAAGTTTACCATTTTTGCCAGGTAAAAATCCTGCCATCGCAGAGAGTATTTTAGCTCATCAATGCAGGCGAATAGATCAAAGTTCCATCCAGATCTCTTAGCAGAGAACTTGGAAGAAGAAGGTGGTTTGTTAACAGATCTTACACCAGCGATGAAACAATGGTCGCTTACGTCAGAAAAAAAGGTGCCAGTATAGGAGACGAGATGAGGTTTGCTCACTAGGAGACTGTCCAACAGGGTGCTATTACTGGGGTTCTTTGTATTAGAGTGCATTGGTTCAACAACGAGTTGCATAAGTCCATGGGCATCACAGAATGATGTGAGTGGCCCTGAGACTTTAGCTAGCCAGTCTAGGTTAAGGTCTCCTAGAATAATTGTTTCTGTAGACCCTTCTTCATTGAACACCCTTCTCAACCCTTGTGTTCAGTACCTGAGGCTAACAAGATACTGATAATGTACTGTACCTGAAGCAGAGTCAGCAGTTGTTGTCGGCTGGGTGATGTGCTTCCTTATTGTTGTGCCTGCTGGCTTCTGGTAATGGTCTGGTAGATGCATAACAGAGTGAGGAAAACAGTAACTTGAGAATAGCAGGCATCCAACTTAATAAAAACATATTTTCATGGAAATGGACCATGCCACTAAAAAGTTTTTGCATTCTGTACTGCCCACCACCAATGCCACCCATCCATTTCTTTACTTAATACATGCCACACAGTGTTCCTAGCCCTAAATAGTTACCAAAGATCATGTACAATAATTTCAAATCAGAACAGTTAGCTCTAAGAGCCCCACACCCACTGGTCCCAATTTGATTTGCAGTTTGTGTGAAAAAACATTTTTTTTTACTTACTATTTATTGCAGTATGAAATAATATTGTATTAGGCTAATCCTACTGCCTTACAAGCTGACATGTCCTGTAAGCATAAATCCAGAATCCCCTGACATCAGAGCAGGGCTGTAGCAGTGTGAGATTCAATAGCTTGCAGTGCACATTAGAGATTTAATTTTTTTTTAATTGAGATTTATTGACACTGTAATATAACAATTACAGATGATTATGCCTTACATCAAACATATGTAGTATGACAATCACTAGCACGTTACTTATTAACTGGGAAAATTAATAACAGAGTTTAAACTGTGTGATAAAACCAAACAGTAACCAAAAGCATCACCTTTAAGGACGTATTGCATACACAATGACCAATATGTAGCATGAAAATGACTAGCAAGTGTTACTTATTAACTGGAAATATTAATAACAGAGATTTAAACTGTATGATAAAGCCAAACAGTAACCAAAATCATCATCTTTAAAGACTTATTGCATACACAATGACCAATATGTTTGACAGCATCAGGGCATGGCATGAGAATTTTAATGTTTTACCATGTGCTAATTACATGGGTGACTTCTTTTGGTACAACATAAGATAATTTGAGAAATTAGCCTCCGAGGGTATTCAGAAACCAGTTCATATGTAAAAACTGCATGCAGGCTAACCATATGTGGGGATGTGGTTAATAGCTCAACGTGGAAGGGAAAAGCTAGAACAGCCACTCAGGGGTAGGAGTTCCCTCTGTTTCCTCTTTATAATCAAAGTATGGGAGCCATCTGGTGTTATATTTATCCTTACATAGTCTCAGGAGGGCTGTGATAGCTTCTGTTCTGTGTATGGAATGTATGGTCTGATGCCATTGAGCAATGGTGGTGGTGGGGGGCTTCAGCCAGCATTGTGTAATTGCCTTAATCGCTGCTGTGATCAAGATAAAAAATAAATATATTTTGTTTGTTCTGTTCACCCCTTGGGGGAGAGGCCCAGAATTAAGTGAGCTATATTCAAGGGTGAAGATAGTTCTAGAATGTGGTTTATCTGTTGAGAGACAGCACCCCTGAACAGATGTAGTATGGGGCACCCCCAGAAAATATGAGTGTAAGTACCCTTTTCTCCACATTGCCTCCAGTACAAATTGGAAGAAATAGTGCCAAAGTGCAGGATTACTCTGGGATGATAAAAGAAAACAGGCATTTACATTCCATCAAAACTCCCTCCAGGTACCAGACATTGTGGTTTTAAGGATAATGCCTCCATCAGAGATTTCATAAGCTCAGATTAGATGTCTGCCTGTCTAGCTGTTTCTCTGTGACTGTACTTAGCCCTGGGAGGATAGCAGGACTAGCAATCACAACTCCAACATGCACTACTGGTAATTGAATCTCCCATTGCAGCAGCCCTGCTCTGGTGTTAGTTACTGAGGATTCTGTGATTGACAGACTACAGCAAATGTCAGTTTCTGGAAGACAATAAGAGAAGCATGATGCATTCTATATTGTAGTAAACAGCAAGTAAGAAAACATGTTTTTGCACACAAACTGTAAACTGGGACTACACTTATGTGTGGAGGTCTGTTCTTAGTGCTGTTCCCCTTTTAAGCAGTTTGTGCTCATCACTACACCTGAGCCACAATTCCCTAATTTAGTTGTCAAAGTAACCTGCACTCACTTCTGGGAATAGTGAAGGATTCAAAAATGAAATGCCTGAGGTGTTGGGGTATGAAATGATGTGAAATCTTTGTGCCCACACTGTCTGAGGCAGAGAAAATGATGAAATCCCCAGGTAATCCCCATTTGCCCCACACTGCCAAAGGTGGGGGGTGGATGGTGGAACTGCTGCATGAGTAAATGTTACGTGTTTCTCTTTGTTGATAATATATTAAAATCTCATTGCTGATAATATATCAAACTATTTTTACATAGACACAACAATGCAGTGGTTTTGTTACTGCATCATCTAAAAAAACTAAGACTGCATCTGTACACACAGAATGAACCTTTGAAAAATCATGTACACACAAACCTACAGGCACATTGTTAGCTTTAGCTCATAGTTATTTTATATTAAGCTACATGGATTTGAAGGACTAAACATTATATAATCTGTCTCTGTCTATAGGCCACAATGTCAGAGCTGAGGGCCTCAGCAAGCATCCTCTGCCCATTACACTCTAATGTTCCGTGGCTTTTGGTGGCTGATTATCTTACAGTAGTCTGTCCCTGAGTTTTAATGGACAAGCCACATCTTAGGCATCCCAAACAGCACTGACAGCACTCAGGTGAGTGAGGGAAAATGGCTTCCATCTGTGTCCATTCATCAGATGCAGGCAGGGCCAGCCTTAGGGTATGTGGCGCCCCTAAGCAAACTTGCAGATGGTGCACCCAGACAAAATTGGAAAAGGCAGATTTAGGTTCCTATGTCAGTCATACGGTATGTCTCAATTAAATTACAGGAAAGTGCAAGTCATTACCCATCTAATTCATGAACAATATTTAAGTTTGCATAATTATATGCATTTTATATTTATGTATTGAATTTTTGTTAACCAAGTAGGCCTGCTGGAACCCAAAATCCCTTTTTCAGGGGTGACATGGAGTTAATTACACGGAATGCAAAACAATATTGATTTTACACAGAATGTAAAACAATATAGATTTGACATATGTCTGGCAATTCATGGAATTCATGGAATAATGAGCCAGTAGTGCTAATTCAAATACATGCCATGACAAATACTGTAAAGTACATAAGGGTAACACAGAAACATAGAAGTTGATAGCAGATAAGGACCGTAAATGCCCATCCAGTCTGCCCATTTCTTTTTCTACCTTATAAATGTGCCATGAGACTTTGGCCTGTCAGTGGCCATCTACTCTTACTCATCTGTATTGCTCCCTTATGCCCCCTTATGCCTATCCCATGCCTGTTTGAATCCTTGCACTGTATTCATAGCCATCACTTCCTGAGGTAGGCCATTCCATGCATCCACCACCCTTTCTGTGAAAAAGAATTTCCTCACATTCTCCCTTAATTGGCCTCCTCTAATCTCATGCTATGTCCTCATGTCCTGCTATTTTTCTTATATTTAAACATGTTAGACTCTTTCACCTTGTTAATGCCCTTAAGGTGTTTGAATGTCTCGATCATACCACCTCTCTCCCTCCTTTGCTCAAGGGTATACATATTGAGCTCCGTTAATCTGTCCTCATATGTCTTCTGATGCAGTCCCTGCACCATTTTGGTTGACCTTCTCTGGACTGCCTCAATTTAGTTAATGTCCTTGTGAAGGTGTGGCCTCCAGTACTGCACGCAGTACTCCAGATGGGGCCTAACCAGTGTCTTGTAAAGAGGGATTATTACCTCCCTCTTATGACTTGTGATACCCCTAATAATACACCCTAACATCCCCCTAGCCTTACCTACTGCTTTAGAGGTCTGCTTGATGATTTCAGGTCATCAGTAATGATGATGCCCAAGTCTCTTTCTTCCTTTGTGACTGCCAGCAACTCCTCCCAGCCTATAGGTGGCTTCAGGGTTTCTCTTCCCTATGTGCATGATCTTGGCTTCTTTGCATTAAATCCCAGTTGCCACTCTTCTGACTTTTCAAGGTTTATCCAGATCTCATCTCATTCTGCCCACCCCATCTGGATCATCTACTCTGTTGCAGACCTTGGTGTCATCTGCAAACAGACAAGCCTTACCCTCTAGTCCATCTGCAATGTCACTAATGAAGATATTGAAAAGGACTGGCCCCGGACTGATCCTTGAGGTACCCCTCTTGTGACTTGTATCTCTTCTGACTGTATACCATTTACCACCACTCTCTGTTTTCTGCCCGTCAACCAGTTTGCCACCCATTTTGACCATTCTGACCCACCCTGAGCCTACCCAGCTTATTTATTAATCTTCTATGTGGAACAGTGTCGAAAGCTTTGCTGAAGTCAAGGTAGGCGACATCAATTGCTCCCACTTGGTCCACCACTCTGGTTACCCAGTCAAAGAGCTCTATGAGATTAGTTTGACAGGACCTTCCTTTTGTAAACCCATGCTGTCTTGAATCCTGTGCCCCTATGGATTCCAGGTGTTGCACTATCCTTTCCTTAAGGAGTGCCTCCATAATCTTGCCCAATACTGAGTTAAGACTGACTGGTATTTAGTTCCCTGCCTCCTCCCTGCTACCACTCTTGTGGAGCGGGATCACATGAGCCCTTCTCCAGTCTTCCAGGACCTCTTCTGTGCTCAGAGACTTACTAAAGAGTTACGCTAATGGCTCTGCTACTTCCACCCTTAGCTCCTTAAGTACCCTGAGATGTATGCCATCAGGTCCCATTGCCTTGTCCATCCTGAGCTTAGTGAGCTCTTGTAGGACCCTTTCTTTGTGAAGGGAGTAGTGCTTACCTCCTCCCCTGTGTCCATGGTGCTGGCTGTGGGCCCTGCCTAACTTCTCTTCAGTAAATACTGAGTAAAAGTATCTATTTAGGATAGATGCTTTTACAGAGTCATCCTCCTCACATGCCCCCTTTTCTCCTTTGAGCTTAGCAATACTCCCTCTGGACTTTCTCCTTTCACTAATGTATCTATAGAAAGTCTTATCACCTTCTTTTACTGTTTGTGCTAGTGTTTCCTCAGTTTGGGACTTTACCTACCTTACTGCCTTCCCTTAGGGCAGTTTGGTATGCCTCCCTATCTTCGTCTCACTATGTTCCCTTATATTTCCTGAAGGCCAGCCTTTTGGCTCTGACCTTTTCTGCTACTGTATTTGAGAACCAAAGTGGTTTCCTTCTTCTTTTGCACTTCCTTTTCTAACACAATGGGATATTGCTTCAAGTATTGCATCCTTAGTGCTTGCCCACTTTGCCTGTAGACCCTCACCTGTGTTTCTTTTTGCCAGGGCTAGCTTAACTCTTTTGGCCATCCTATCAAAGTCAGCTCCTCTGAAGTCCCATATTTTTACCTTGGAATGGGATGATTTAGATGTAGTGGCCAAATTGAGCCATACCATGTGATGGTCACTGGCCCACAGGTGACCTTCTACCTGGAAATCTGTGATCCCTTCTCTGTTAGTCAGTACTAGATCTAGGATAGCCCTGTCTCTTGTGGGTTGTTGTACCAGTTGTTTGAGGCCCTCCCCCTGCAGGGAATCCACCATGTGTCTAGTTCTGGCAGATGTTCCTGCTGGTATTGACCAATCTGTATCCGGCATGTTGAAGTCTCCCATTATAAGAACCTCCCCTTTAGCTGTCATGTTTTGTATATCTTCTAACAGTAATGTGTCTATGTCCTCCCCCTGGTCTGGGAGGCCTGTAGACAACCCCAGTTCTTATGGCTGTCTCATTTCCTGTTTCCTTGGTGACCCACAGTTCTTCTGGCTCCTTATGTGTATTCTGAATTTCTGTAGCTTTGATATTTTCATTGACATACAGGGCCACTCCACCCCCCCCCCCCTTTTGCACCTCAGTCTCTTCTGAACAGTACATAGCCAGGTACTGAAGTCTCCCAAATGTGGTTACTGGTAAATCACATCTCATTAATTGCTACTATGTCCAGTTTAACCTCTGACATTATTGCCTGCAGGTCTGGGATCTTATTTCCCAGGCTGTGAGCATTTGTGTACATGATTTTCCATTGGCCAGATTCCACAAGAAACAGTGTACACAAAGTTGCAAGAGATTAGTTCACAGGTTGGATCATAATACACATAAAGGCAGTATCACAGCAATACTTTAGCTATACATTAAATAATACAAGAATAATACATGGGATGGTGTGTTTAATGAGATTTTAGACACACCCTAGATGTTGGATGCTACATTAACCATGTGAGAGAAGCTTGAGGGATTTATTTAAACATTCAACATCAAGGGTGTGTGTAAAATTTGAGTTTTACACACCACCCTATGTTTTATTTTAAATAATTTTTGGGGAGCATTTTTTCACCACAACAATTATACCAAATAAAAGCACATCCATGTGCAGCTATGGTCTGGTTTGGTTTCAGCAAGGTCCATGGATGGGTTAAAGCAGCTGCTAAAAAAAAAAACATTCCCATTCTTTCATCTTTTGAAAGTTTAATCATACTAGTATAAATTAGTTCATTTTTCATGAGTTCTATAAATGAGTTAGATAAATTTATGGCCGTGTGCGAGTGGCAGTGCTGTGTTGGGTGCTGGGGAAGGGAAATGCGGAAGCTGGCGCATGTGTGGACTGAGGGAAGCTCAGTACATGTTCACCATTATAACCAGCTGGTTATAACAACAAATTATAATCTGGTCTCCCTATGGTAAAAAATGCTCACCAGTAATTATAGGTACATATATGAATCACTAACAGTTATAATAAAATTCATAATTAATTCAGCCACAAAAAAAAAACACAAAAACACTGAAAACAAAAACAAACAAAAAAGCAAAAAAAGCTATACCAAGCAGGCATTCCTGGCAAACATCCTAATTTCATATTTAGTAAGTGGGGCTAGGGCTGTGGCTGGGTCTGGGACAGAACAGCAAGAAACCTTCCAATTACAGAAAACAATGTCATCTGAGCTTACTGCTGCAAAGTTCATCACTTGCCTTGTTAGTCCTTTTAACAGAACTTGCTGCTGCTGGCTAACTGCCTTGCAGATCATGACCACACCACACACCACCAGAAACAGTTATTTTTTCTGCTCTCTGTCTCTGGCCTGGCCTGATCCCTAGCTCTCCTCCTTTTTCTTGAAAGGTCTCCTCTCCCTCTAGCCTGACTCTGACTCCTGGCTGTTCCTGGACCTGCTCACTCTCTCACTTTGGCAGGCCAAATCTGCTAGACTGGTCCAGTCTTCTTCAGGCCATCACCAAGAATAGAGTCAGTTATTTATCAGTCATCCGTTATTTATCAGTCATCATGGGGGCTGGCAGGATAGCCTAGAGGTTAGAGTAATGAGCTGTGAATGAGCTTGGTATATCTAACAGACTTGGGTTTGATTCCCACAACCTCCACTTACATACTGTATGATGGAGCAAGTCACTTAACCACCCCAGTGCTCCTGGATTGCCCCTGAAAACAGGCACTAGTGCCTGGTGTGCCTTATCTGGTTACCAAAAAAAATGTTTTAGAGGCAAGACAATCTGGAAAGGTTACCAGTAGGTGAAAATATCAACTCTCACTCTAAGCCTCATCTTCTCAGCTGCCACCAGCATGCTTCATGGTCAGGTGATGTCTCTCACTAGACATCATCTGTGGAATGCTTTTGGGCTATGCTGCATGTGAAGTTCTCATGCTGTACCCAGTCAGCATGACCTGAGGGTGTCAGCCGCATGCTGACTGGCCAGTCATGACTGGGGCAAAGGATGCATGATGAGGGAAGGTGCAGGGCCACCATAATGTGTGCACATCATACAATCTGCTAGCAGCTGAGGGGGGATTTAAAGGGAGATGATGGTAGTTCAAAACACACAGAAAACAAAAAAAGAAAAAAATGGGGCTTCAAGGAAGGAGGGGTTCTTTCGAACCTGTTGAACCCCAGCTGGCAAAATGCTACTGTAAGGAAGAAGGCAGGGGTTAATGGGCCAAAAATGATTGAGGGAGTCACTGGGTGGCCATGGACTAGTCCTTGCAACCTTGTGTAGGACTTCAGGATTTAAATAGTTTAGCTTTCTATTAGTTTCCAAACACAATACCAAATATAAAGCCTGCTATTCATTAGTTAGATCAAAGTAATAAATGCCCCATTAGTTACTTTGTATTAATTACTTACAAAGAACTAATAAAAACTGCATTGCACAAGAACCTTCAGATAAAAAAATAAAACCATATGGTGTTACAGCCTTGCATAGCATTCATCTTGACTCTGAATTTGAAAACATTCATGGCAGATTTAAATAGAATTTGCCTGTGGCTTGCTTTTTTAACAGTTCATTAGACTTTTAAACAGCACAATAAAGCATAGAAAAATGCTTGTCGGCTCATGGTTGGCTGAAGGATAATTAACCTTCATAGTTGGAAAGCTATGCAAGAAACTGCAATCTGCCATATATTGTAAGAACACAGCCTGAGCAGTTGTTTAAACATTATATACATATATATATATGTGTGTGTGTGTGTGTGTGTGTATATATCTATTCATTCATAAACAATGATTGATAAGCATGATGTACCAGGAAATACATCCATAGATGTGTGTGTGTCTCTAGATGAATGGATAGATAGATAGTTAGATAGACAAACAGACAGGCAGACAAAGAAAGAAAGAAAGAAAGAAAGAAAGAAAGAAAGAAAGAAAGAAAACAATGACATTATATCTGATAGATAGGTTTGTGGCAAAAAAAGAGCTACTATGTGTTAATGCATTTATTTTGAAATATCAAAAGTGGGGAATTCTGATGTTATGGAAATTTCTAACCCTAACTACCCATACCCTTGCACCACCTTATGAACTCTACTGAGCTGAATGCTAAAGCACAATCCAGATCACAATCCTGAAGGACATCGTGCAACACAAGTTAATTATTCAGACCTGTTTCATGCAGAACCTAAAGGGCCCTATGAAAAGCAAGTTAGAAATTAGGTTCTGTATGTTCTGCATTCCAAACTCATATAAAACAAGTTAGGACTCAGTTCTTGTTTTGTGCAGGGCCAAAAGGGCTCTATGTGAAGCAACATAGGGATTCAGCTCCTTTTTTGCACAGTGTCTTTGGGCCCTGAGTGAAGCAAGTTAGTAGTCAGGTCCTGTTTCACAAAGGGCCCTGTACATTTCCTGCTTTGAATAGGGGCTTAAAGGCCCCATGTGAAGTAAGTTAGGAGCCCAGTTCTGCTTCATATAAGGCCCAGAAAGACTTTTGTAATGCAAGTTAAGAGTTAGGTCTTGCCTCATTCAGGGCCCTGCATGAAGCAAGTTATGACTCTACTTTCACAAATTCTAAGGATATTAGCTGTGCTCATGCAGGGCACCTCGGGACTAGGATCTGGATTCTGTGTTGTCATTCAGTTCATTAGAGTTAAGGGGTAGTCAATGTGGTTGTGGTGAGTTAGGACTCAAAAAATCCCTAACATTAGATTTCCCTACTTTGATGCTTCAAAAACTCTAACTTATGTATCAACATAGTTTTTTGCTATGGATTTCTATTTCTTTTAGATAGCTTTTCTGCTGTGTTGGATACATTGCACAGGGCCATGTGTGCCATGCGGGCCCTGTGCAATTCCATGTGGTGAAAATCCACAACACATGAGATAAGGCTGAAATTGCTTTGTGCAGGGACATTGTGGAGCAGAGTCCTAATTGCCTTTCTGAAGGGCCTTTTCAGCCCTGTACAAATCAGGAGACAAGTCCTAACTTGTTTTGTGCAGTGCCTTTGGGTCCTGAACATATTTAACATTATGTGCTATAGCCCTTTGCAAAGCAGGATACACAGCACCCTTTGGGTGCTGCACAAATCAGGAGGTACTTGCTTTGTTCAGGACAAGTGAACCTAAATCACCACGCTGCAGAGCTGGGGTGGGGTGTGGGTGAGGACTGCATGCCCTAATTAAGTCAACAAAAAAAAAAAACATGCACTCCGCAGCCAGGAGGACTGATAGCCCTCCAGCGAAGGTGGTCAAAAATACCACTAAGTCCAGATTGCTAAGTTGCAAAATAACAGATTTTATTCCAAAATTCATGATAAATGTAAACAATGGCACAAAAGTTTCGTGCATGGTCCCCTAATTGGTGGTGTGTTTTTTTTTTTTGTGTTTTTTTACTAGCTTTGTTCAGGGTCTGTAGCTCCTAACATGCTTGCAGAGGACATGAAGGAGGTGTGCTCTGACTGCATTTGCCCTAACCTTTCATTTTTCTAGATTTTCATCCCAACTTTTCAACACTGTCTTTTTTCATCCCACTTCCTGAATGTGACAGCTGTAATTTTAAATCTCACCTGAAATGTTATTTTTTACACAACTATTATGAAATGATGCTTCAGGTGGCATTTGAAAAATGACAGACATGAGGTTCATGAGGTGTGGTAAAAATAGACCATGTTCAGAAGCTGATTTTGCACAGCGACTATGCTATTTGGCACCAGAGGTGCGAAAACACATTTCAAACAGGATGTGAAAAATGAAAGCTGTACTGTTCATGGGGAGGTGCAAAAAATGGCAATGTTGAAAATCTGCAGTGAAAATATAAAAAAAACTGGTGAAGTCACTAGTGTGTGTAGAAACTGCACAATACACACCCATAATGCAAATAGTTTGGGGATTTTTTACAGCAGATTGTCAACACAGGCACTTTGGAACCTCCGCTCATGAACGGTGTCACTGTGATTTTCTTAATCTGTCCCGAACAGTGATTTCCCACAGCAACCACACATTTCTGTGCTGGAAGTGTGAAAACACATTTTGGCCATGATGTGAAAAATGACAGCTGTACTGTTCATAAGGAAGTGTAGAAAAATGCCAGTGGTGAAAATCTGGCCTGAAAATATTAAAAATGCATGAACTTACGAGGCTGCGTGGAAACTGTGCAATGGTCGCTCATAACACAGTCATTTTCTGGACTTTTTTCACCAAATTATTAACATAGTCATTTTAAGATCTCTACTCATGAATAGTGTCACTGTGATTTTCTTAATCTGTCCCAAACATTGATTTCACACACCGACTGCGCCGTTGTGCACTGCATGCATGGAAACACATTTTGGGCAAGATGTGAAAAATGACAGCTGTACTGCTCATAAGGAGGTGTGGTAAAATGGCAATGTTTAAAATCTGGAGTGAAAATATTGAAAATTCGCAAACTTATGAGCGTGTGTAGGAAAAGTGAAACACATGCTCGTAAAACAGTCATTTTGGGGAATTTTTTCACCAAATTTTCAACATAGGGTTTTTGAGGGCCTACCTCATGAACTGTGACACTGTCATTTTGTAAATCAGTCCTGAAAGGTGGTTGCATGCAGTGACCGCAAAATCACTTTTCGGGGCCGATTAACAAAATGACAGTGCCAGAATTCATGAGGTTGGGTCTCAAAAACCCCATGTTGAACATGTGGTGAAAAAATTTCCAAAAATGCCTGAGCTATGCATCAAAGTTGAAAAAACCCTATTTATTACATTATACAGCTTACCAGCATTTCCTCAGTTCGCGGTCGGCTTTGAAGAGTGCAGACGTGTTCCCGGTCCACCAAAGATCATTGTGCCAGACTCTGAAGGTAAGTATGGGGTGAGATGGGGGTGTGGGGAGTCAGGGTGCACAGAGGATGGGCGCAGGTGGGGGTCAGGACAATCAGCGAGGGACTGTTTTTTCTTGCAGGTTATTTTTTTCTCGTAGACGATGCGGGACTTGTGCCATGCTGGGGTGGGCTCCCAGCGTGGCAGCTGGAAGGCTGCTTGGGGGGCTGTGGAGCTGACAGGGGATTGGGCACCCCTGTCTGCCATACAGAATGTTGCCACGCTGGGGTGGGCTTCCAGCGTGGCACCCGGTAGTCTGTTGGGGGGGAAACAGTGGAGCCAATGGGTATTTATTTAGTTTATTTATTTGAATCTAGGATTACAAGTACCTTTGAGCCAAGGCTCTTTTACAAAGGTTCCACATCGATAGTACAGGCAATCATCAATAGGCAGGTTACAGTGTGACAGATCAGGAACATATTAATGTTAACACACTACTTGGTAAAAGACAATAACATTTATTTGACAAATTAGAAGTATAGTGACAAATTCCTACAAGAGAGATGTGATGCCCAGGGAACATTAGGAGGGAAGTGGCAAGTGGGAAAAAAGGGCTGGGACTGGGGGTTGGGGGTGGCAGTGGAGGGGCAGTGTGGTGCAGCCAAGAGGCCTTATCAGGACAGACACAGCACAAGTGCTTGAGTGTTTGCAATGGTGAAGTAAGTGCTAGAAAAATGGGGGAGAGACAGCCAGACACCTGTGAGGTCAGACACAGATTAAGAGGCAGAGATGCTTAAGTGTTGCAAACACAGGTGTTTTTGCCAGTTAAGGAGAGGTGGAGATTTGTTTTGAAGGTTCCTAGAGATTCAGTGGAGAAGATGTCACTTGGAAGTTCATTCAGCCAGCTCGGGGCCCTATAAGCAAAATATTGTTGCCCTTGGGACGTGCGGCAGTGTGTGATTTGGAGGATAAGGGGCTTAGAACTCCTGGTTATGCGGTTATTGATTTTGAGATTTAGGAGGGTGTTGACTCCTGGCAGGGATTTTACCATCATGATTTTCTTGGATGTTATGCAAGTTTGGTATTTGATATGGTTGGTCAGTTGTAGCCACCCTGATTTGAAATAGAGGTCACAGGTGTGGGTGAGGTGGTGTAAGCCAGTGACCAGTCTGCAGGCTTGGTTGAGGGAGGTCAATACCCACCTGAGGGAGGAGGAGGTTGAGGCAGATCCATAGATGATGAGATCGTAGTCAATGATACTGATAACGGAGCTCTGGATGGCGATGTACAGCGTTTCAGGGGTTAGGTGTTTCCTATGCCAGAAGAGAAGGCCCATCCTGGAATTGGCCACTTTCACCACATTGTTGATGTGTGGGACATAGGAGAGATTACTGTCAAGGGTGAGACCAAGGTACTTGAAAGTATGAACTTGTTTGAGGGTTAAACCTAGCTTTGTTCTTATAAGGAGCTGATGGTGTTTGAATTTGTTGTGGGAGCTACAGAAGAGTAGGGTCTTTGCTTTTTTCTGGTCAAGGATAAGTCTTTGTTTTTCAAACCAGGTTTCAACTGTGGAGAAGGCCTCCTGGAGTTTGCTTTGTAGATGCACTGGATCATCAGCGTGTTGAAGGATCTGTGAAGGGCAGGATTCCGGTAGTGTGTTCAAGAAAAGACTGAATAGGAGGGGGCTTTGGACTGAGCCCTGTGGGACACCGGACCTGACTGGTCTTGGATCTTAGAGCATGCCATCAATTTTCACTCTTTGGGAGAGGTTTTCTAGGTAGCTTTTAAACCAGTTAACAGAGTTTGGTGAGAGCTTTGCATGTCGAAGCTGGGCAAGTAGGGGATGGTGGTTGACAGTATCAAAGGCTTTGGTTAAGTCATTGAAGGTGGATCCAATGAGATGGCTGTTATCGAGTGACTGATGGATTGCACCAGTGAATTCAAGTAGTGCCGTAGTGGTGCTATGGCCCTTTCTAAATCCATGCTGCTCCATGCACAGTATGTTGTGTTTGTCTAGGAAGTCTGTGAGTTGGTCAGACACAATTCATTCTTGGGCTTTGGAGAGTGGATGCAGGATTGAAATATGTTGGTAATTCTCAGCAGCTGTTTTGTCACCACTTTTATGGATTGGGGTTACCGTGGCAGATTTCCAAATGTTGGGGAATTGGCTGTGGCTGAAGGAGAGGTTAAAGACCTTGGTAAGAGGCAGGAGCACCTCTTCAAAGGTTAGTGATAACAGCTTGAGATCGATGGAGTCACTGCTGGACCTGGAGTTGAGAATGGCTTTGGTAACGTAGCTACGGACTTGGTGCAATTTTACTGCTTTAAAGTAGAAGGGAGGGTGGCTGTATGTGGTTGGGGTGGCTGGGGTGTCAGAGTCATCAAAAAATCCTTGAGGAAGAACAGCACTGAGGTCTGAGAAAGTGTCATTGAAAGTGTCAACAATGAGCTTCTGGTCAAGGGTGATTACTCCATTAATGCTGAGTATGGACAGGGGTGATTTAGCTTGCTTCCCAGTGACTTCTTTGATGTTATCCCAGAAGTCCCTTCCGGTATTGGGCACCCCTGTCAGCCTTACAGACTGTTGCCACACTTGGGTGGGCTCCCAGTGTGGCATCTGGAACTCTGTTTGGGAGAGAGCACAGCAGAGCCAATGGGGGATTGGGCACACCCATCGGCCATACAGTGTGTGTGTGGGGGGGGAGCGCATGAGCACGCAATATGCTATCAACACTATCTTATCACTGCTCACTGAAGTGGGTCTCTCCCTTTCAACTGTGCACCACTGCATTTTCAACTGCTGCCATAGACAGCTGCAGCATTCATTGGTGAACTGTGGCTGC
Organism: Neoceratodus forsteri; assembly: GCA_016271365.2. Lineage (NCBI taxonomy): Eukaryota > Metazoa > Chordata > Ceratodontiformes > Ceratodontidae > Neoceratodus > Neoceratodus forsteri. Next base: position 678,334,613 of record CM028130.1, read on the forward strand.
GCCTGCAAACACACTGACTGAATTGGAAGACAGGGTGCCACACCTACAAAAACTCGAATGATGGCACTATGTTTCTTGCACATGCGTGCAAGCAAACATAAAAAATAACAACGTTTAAAGGTGTCTCACTGTTGGAACTAGTCAACTATTATTTTTTGGGTGTTAGTTTCATTTTCAGCTTTTTCTCATTACTGCATCATTTTTTGAGGTTTTGCCCCACAAATTTTCAATATGACCTTTTCTAACCCCACCTCATGACCTAACAGCTGTCATTAAATGCCACTTGAGCCTCTTCTTGAAGAATGACAGCTGTTAGATTAATTAGGTGGGGTGTGAAAATAGCTACCGTATGTTGAAAATGTATGGTAAAAATGTAAAAAAAAACAAACAATGGCGTTATGAATAAAAGTTGAAACAAGTATTTGTCAATGCTAAATGTCCACCACTTGTACTGCTATTTTACCAGGTCTTGTTTTTGCACATTTTTACTATATATTTACCCAGGATAGACCAGATCAGAAGCACTATCTCATTTTCAGTTGTGTCCTGCTTTTGCACAATTTTATATTGCATTTACCCAGGATAGGCCAGCTGAGAGACGATATCAAATTTTCAGCGGACCCCCAAATTTTAACCCCAGTCTCCAACAGTCTATTTATGACCTGACATTATGATCAAGACAGGTGTGATTTTTTAAAATCCCATTTGAAAGGTGATTTTACAGCGCAACCATAAAAACAAGTTATGGAGGGATTTGAAAAATGACACCTGTCATGATCAGGAGGTGGGGTAACACAAGGGGTATGTTGAACATTAGGGACCAAAATCTACAAACATAAAGTTATGAGTAAATGCTGGAACATTTCAATGTTTCTTCATAACTTAGTCATTTTTTTCACATTTTGACCAAAAATTTTCAACAAGATATTTTTATGATCACTCCTTTTGAACCACGTAGGTGTTGTTTATGAAAGAGTGGCCAAAACATAATTTCACACCAAAGAGATGAAAGCACATTTTTTGACCAGGATTTGCAAAATGGCAACAGCCACATTGACAAGACTGTGTGAAAAAATTACTCTGTTGAAAATTTGAGGTCAAAATATTGAAAATTACCAAAGTTATGAGTGTGCATTGAAAACTTTCAATGTATGCTCATAACATTTTTTTTTAAATATTGTTACCCTAGATTTTCAGCATTGTCCTCTTATGACCCCACCTCATGAACAAGGGTGAAGAAAATGTCCAAATCTTGCCCAAAAGGTAATTTTGTGCAATGACCATGAAATCACCTTGCAATGTGGATTTGCATAATTTCATCACCCTTGTTCATGAGGTGGGGTCATAAGAAGACTGTTGAAAATTAGGGTAAAAAATGTTAAAAAAATTAACAAGTTATGAGGGCAAGCTCAAAACATATTGAAATGCATTGAACCACATACCTCATTTCCTAAGTCCCCAGTCCAGCATTGAAGAGTGAAGATGTGTCTCTGGCCCAGAGAGGATTATGGCATTGGACACCCAGTAGGTATGTAAAGTGTGGGGGATGGTGGGTACTGAGTGGGAAGGTTGGGTGGAGGGAGTGTAACAGTGGCAATGGGTCACCAGTGGCAATAGACATCAATGAACATTTATGTTTTTCACAGGGTGTATAAAAAAAATTACGCGGGATGGTTTTCTTTATTTCATGTTCCAACCCTGGAGATTGGACACCCCAGTGTTGGTTTCACCTCTAGGGGCACAAGAAGTGAGTGGGAGGTGGGAGAGAGGCTTGACAGAGGATGGGATTACAGGAAGTAAAACAAAATAAATAAAAAAGACTACAAGGGACTTTTTTTCTTTATTTTAGGTATGAACACAATGGATTGGTTACCCCAGTGTCAGTGTTATGCTTGGGGGCACTGGAAGCAGGCTCCCTGATGCCACATAATGAAAACAATTGGGGTGGGAGGTATTATCCAACACTGGGGATTGGGCAATCTGGTGTCAGAAAATTATAGAGTAAGTGGGAAGCAAAAGGAGGTTGGAGGGAGACTTGGCAGAGGGTGGTAGGGATTTGTTTGTCATCAGATGTAGGACCATAGCAGTTTGATCATGACACTGATCAGCTCTGCTTGCTGGGTGACTTTATTCAGATCAAAGAAAAGAGCCACCCTATGATTTAGGTGCTATTTCCTTTGAACTACATGAAGTTTCCATCCAGCAAGACTAGAAGAGTTTTATGATCAGCCAGGCTGATAATTTGTCTGACACTGTCAAAGCCTCTTTCATTGGACCAAAAGTCACCCACCTCTCAAAATCCACTGTCACACCTACATGTTAACCCATACTCAAGCACAATGGTAAGTATGAAAACAAGAAAAAAATATGTCCTGAAAATCATTATTTAGTTCACTCGGGTCTTAGACCCAGTAAGGTGTACTTTGTTGGTCACTTGGAGGATTACCACAGTGGATCTCTATACAGATAAGTGCATGAATGCGGGTTGAGGGTTGTCAGGGTGCTGGGGGGCTCAGTTCTGTGGTGGGTGTGGAATGGGGGGAGACCCAATGAGAGACCATTTTTTTATAGGTAAATTAGCAGCACAGTTTGAGTACATTAACAAAATGACACTTTTGTATCTGTAAAGTGGGGGTGGCAATAGGCCCACAGTGAAAATGTTGGGCTGATCAGGCCAAGTTATGGTCAAAAGTTAAATAAAGCACAAGACATTTTTGTTTATTTGTTGCCATACGTGGATTGCAAAAAAGCCAAATTAAGAAAATGTGTGGAAAACATTCTGTACATGCCTGACAGTGGCATTTTTAAATCTCAATAATTTAAAATGTAAACATTTTCCTGTACAATTTGTGAAACCACCTATCACAGGCTCCTCCTCAGTTAAAACTCCAAACAAACCTAAAAAAATATAAAGAGTTCAACTGCCAGCAATGTTTGAGCTACAAGTGAGCAAAAAAAGTCTTAGTTTGACAAACTGTATGTATTTCGAATATTCTAGAACTTTTACACTGCTGAACTGATCAGAATCAAAATTTTAGGATCCTGAATACTGAGTCCCAGAATGTGCATGACAAATTTAAGGCTATTCTGTCCAAAAATAGCCATGTTATGAAACTGCAAAATTAGGGGTTTAATATAAAAAATCATTTGTAAACCAAACTATAGTAGCACTACCATGCCACTATGATTGATAGATAGGTAGGTAGGTAGATAGATAGACAGACAGACAAACAGATACATATAAACACTACAAATTACACTGGCACAGTAGTGCTACTACAGTTAGGCTTGAGTAGGGTGTTCAGTGTTAAACCCCTAATTTTGCACCTTAATAGTGTTATCCCTGTTCAACAGAATTGCACAAAACTTTGCATGCATAGTACAGGGGAGCAAGGTCTCTTGATTTGGCAAGTTTTGTTCTAGTCAGATGTGTGGATTCTGAGATTTGGATAGTGCCAAACAAAAGGAAAAAAATCAGGTTTTTTTTATCTGTTTGTTTACTTTCATCTACAGACCAGATAGCTTTGAATTATATTCTGAAATTTCCAGGGTACAAAGGGCTTTCCCTTGTATCTAGCCTTTTATTGGTTTGGAGAAAAAATATTAATCCATTTCCAAGTTATAAAAATTTGAAATTCCAGTACTGAGCATGATCAGTAGGGTCTTTCAGATAATTGTTTGATACAAAATAAGAATTTCTGCTAAAAAAAGAAAGTTCTTGTTTTATGAGCCAAATTTCTTCTTTCATGAGAAAAAGTTCTTGTTTTGTATGATGTCCTTCTTGATTTCATTTTTTTTAATTTAAAAACCCATGTAAATGATGCCCTGGAGAGACACAAACACATGATTTTAGCTAAACAGAATTCATTTGGCCCAATTCTGGAGTTGTTTTTTGAAAAATGACCCCAAAATGTGTTTTTGGGATACCCCAAACATTTTAATAAGGCTTCTTTTGTGAGCTGATGTTGTTGTTTCATGAGGCTTATGATAGAGGAACAGCATATCACAAAACAAGAATTTCTTCTTACAGAACAAGATTTGGGCTTAGTTTTTTTCAGACTCATGTTTAGTCAGAACCCATCTTGTTTTGTAAGCTCACAAAAATCTCACAAAATAAGGTGATCTCACAAAACACAATTTTGGACATAGTTTTTTCACATTCTTATTTCATGAGAAGGCATTTTGCTTCGTGAGCTCACAAAAATCTCATGAAACAAGAAAGTAACTCACAAAAAACATTTTGGACTTAGTTATTTTTCACATTCTTGTTTTGTGAGAAGGCATTTTGTTTCACGAGCTCATGAAAATTTCATGAAACAAGAAGGTGAGCTAATAAAACAAGATTTTGAAATTAGAATATTTCATATTCTTATTTCATGAGAAGACATCTTCTTTCATGAGGTCATGAAAATCTCATGAAAAAGACAAGAAAATGGGTTCATGAAAGAAGATTTCGAACTTAGTTTTTTCAGACTCTTGCTTTGTTAGCCAACAAATTTCTTTAGTGAGAATTCACAAAACAATACTGCTAGCTCATGAAACTGAAATATGGGATCATGAAGGAATAATTTATATTCAAATAAGTAAGACTCTGGCTCATAACTGTGCCATTTTTGAAGATTTCAAAGTTATATTGTTAACATGTGTTTTTTATGACCCTACTGTATGAACAATTGTGGAAACATACATGACGCATAATAGAAAAGGTACATCTGTAGCTGCAGGGAACCACAGGGCCCCTTCTGTACACAGATGGACTTCTGTGTGTCAGCATCCATGGAAGTGCAAGGCTCAGAAGGACCCTGTGCTCCCAAACCCACATGAACTCCTCAGTTGGTGCATGACCCAGAGAGCCTTGCATGTCTGCATCTGTAGCCACACAGAAGTGCATGGCTCAGAGCGTCCTGCACTTCTAAATGCATGGAAGCACAGGACCCAGAGGGCCCTGAAATTCTGCAGCCAGACGGATGTGTTCATGAAGGCCCCAAAGAGACCAGCATGAATTAGGATACGATTCTACTATCTGGAAAAGAAAGGAAATTAATTGCAAAAAACTGTGTTAAGGCTCAGTTATAGTTCAACTTCAAGCAACAAAAGTAGGGAAATGCGGTATAACCCAAAATCCCAACCCCCACTGTCAAAGCAGCCAATAGAAAAAAACAATAAAAAAACAATATGGTCTTGGCTCTTCAGAGTCTTGGCAAATGAGTAGTGGGGTCTTCCTTGGGGTTTTCAAAACTACTGCTCTCCCCCATACTGTAGCCTCATGTCCAAACCAAAAGGTACAGCTCTAAGCCAGTGCCTCATGCACATACATGCTTCAAAGGTTCAGAAGCATGTCTTGCCACTTGTTTCCAACAATGTGTGGGAACTAGCTGAAGAAAATAGATCACATCAAACCTTGTTTGCTCAGAGGAGGGGTGAGCATTAGGACTGACAACCCAAGAAAGACCCCACCACTTGGTGACCAAGTTTGGAAATCCTAACTCCACATTTCCCTACTTTTGTTGCCTTTAGCCGGACCCATAACTGGTACATTAGCACAGTTTTTTTGCAATGAATATCTGTCTGTCTGTCTGTCTGTCTGTCTATCTTCATGTGTATATATGTTACAGATATATAAATATATATATATATATATATATACACTGTATATATATATATATATATATATATATAGATATAGATATATATATATATAGTCCCAACTTTGGGCCTTAATAATGTTGGAGCCCTTCAATGGATACATGAAATGAGGCACGCATAATCTCTAAGGGTAGGTCTCTTGACCTGCCAGATTTCATGGGAATCTGTCAAGTGGTTTCTAAGATATAAACTGTGGAAAAACAGAAAAATCTGTTTTTTTAACATTTTGTTGCTCACCTATATCTCAGGAATGCCATTATGTTGTGGTCTGAAATGTTCAGCATAGAAAGTCTTTGGGTCACAAATGTGCCTTTCAAAGGTTTAGTGAAAAAATATTAATCCGTTCAAAGGTTATGACATTTATAATTTCCCCATTGTTTCCTATGGGAAAATTAATATGTCAGGCACGAAAGATATATTTTACGCACAACAGGAGTATTGTGCGAAAAATAGCAGCTTACTTTCCAACAGCAGGATTACTGTGCAAAAAACACCAGCTTTTCTTTGTGAAGAATACTGGTATTTTTTCCACAGTTCACAGTCCTGCGATCGATTGACCTGTGTTGTGGCTGCCATCTTCTTTTTGCCACTTAGCGAGGATGTTGAAGTACCTAACATTTTAAACACAAAAAAAAACAGAACACTGCTAAAGAGAACCTCTTTAGGTGTTTTCTGATTTTTTTGTGTGTTTTATGCTGGACCCAAAGATGTTTTTCTCATGGGTACCAGCTTATACAGAGAATGGCTTGGAGTCCATTCTCTGTATGAGAAGTGCGGTATTTTCTTGACTTCTGCAGCTGCATCTGGAACTTGTGCTGCCAGCTGCAGAGTCATGGAAGACCTGCTTTTGTGCACTTTGTGGCACAATACATGATGTGTACTGGGCATACTGGGAGCCCACCCCAGTGTGCCCAAATGTATTTTTTATGTGTAAATACCTGATAAAAGAAGAAAACCATCCCCCAAGATATTTTCTTTGATGCAGAATCCTGCATCAAAATGTGTGCAAATTTTGTAATGTCAGATGCAATGCTTTCCAATACAAAACCATTGTGCGGTACATTACAGTACTTCGATGCAGGATCCTGCATTGAAATCTGCACACATTTTGATGCAGGATCCTGCATTGATCTAGTCTGCCCCTTTTCGACAATGAGGTGCCCAATCCCCATGTCAATCTGTACCCCCCCAGTATTGTGGCACACTGGGAGCCCACCCCAGTGTGCCAATAATTTTTATTTTTAATTATTTAAACCTTTCTTGCTCTGGCATGCCCACTCCCAGTGTTGGATGACCGTCCCAAGCCCACTTCTATTGCTGATGGAGTGCCCAATCCCCCTGTTGGCATGATGATCCCCATAAAACTTATTTGGCACACATGGAGTCCACCCCAGTGTGCCTAAATGTATTTATTTTACACCCTGTAAATGAAGAAAACCATCCCCCAAAGTCTTTTTAATTTTTTCTCCTTGTAATGAAGAAAACCATACATCGTTGTCTCCCCATCCCACCACCTCCTCTGTGCCCACCTCCCTGCACCCCTTACCCACACTTACCCTCAGGAGGTCAGAAGCCATGATCTTCTGTGATCTGGGATATGTCTGCACTCTTCAAAGCTGAACTGTGAACTGAGGAATCGGGTAAACCTGTATAATGGGAGTCAATGGGGGTTCAACATAGGTTGATATCTCAGCCAATTTTAGGAATTTTGGCCCCAGATTTTCAACATGGGGTTCCTGGGACCCCTCCTCATGAACACTGTCACTGTCATTTCATTTCTGAGTCCTGAAAGGTGATTTTGGGGTAACTGTGTGGAATCACCTTTCAGAACTGATTCATGATATAACAATGCCACTGTTCATGAGGTGGGGTCTCAAAAAGTCCATGTTTAAATTTTGGTGAAAAAATTTCCAAAAATGACTGCGTTACAAGTGTGTGATGTGCAGTTTCTATGCATGCTCATAATTTTGCCAATGCTTAATATTTTCACTCCAGATTTTCGAAATTGCCATTTTTACATTCTGTTGCACACATGAGCAAGGAACGTCTTGCAACAGTAGGACTTTTGGAGGTGTGTAACCCTCTTTGCCAATGCACTGCTCAGTGTAGCAGGCCTGACCCTAGGGGACCAATACATGCTGAGCTGTGTATGATAGCAGTTCAGCTGTGTTGGTCTTCACTTCTAAGAAAAGGTCTGCTGCAATCAGCGGTGGTAGCGTGTCTGCAATTTGCATAACTACATCAGCCAAACTGCTGTCATGCACAGCTTGACATGAAATCCCTCCTGCTTCCTCTCTCTGCTAATCTCCTCCCCCTCCCTCATTAGTGTTCTACCCAGCCCCACATTGTGTGCCGAGGTGGGTGCCCAATCCTTCTCAGCTCATGCACCCACCCAGCACACTGTGTGGCTTATAGGGGTGCCCAATCCTCCATCAGCTGCAGCCCCACAACAAACAACTAGTTGGCATGCTGGGAGACCACCCCAGCATGCTCATGCCTCCCCCCATGCACACTGTATGGACAGCAGGGGTGCCCAATCCCCACTGGCTCCACTCCTCCCCAACAAACATGTCGGTGGCATGCTGAGAACCCATGCCAGTGTGCCAAAAGCATCCATTTCTTTTTTTTAAGTCCTGTGAAAGAAGGAAACGGTCCCTCAGTAAGTCCCTGCCCCCCAACCCATGCCCACCCTCTGTGCACCCACCTCCCCACACCCCCCTCACCCCATACTTACCTCCGGAGCCAAGTGAGATGATCTTCAGTAGACCAGGAACACATCTGCACTCTTTCAAGCCGACCACAAACTGAGGAAATGCCGGGAAGCTATATAATGGCATAAATAGGGTTTTTCCAACTTAGGTGGATATCTTGGCCATTTTTTTGACTTTTGGCACCAAATTTTCAACATGGGGTTCTTGAGACACCCCTTCTCGTGAATTCAGTCACTGTCATGGCTTTATTCAGTCCCAAAAGGTGATTTCACAGTCACTGTACAGAATCACCTTTTAGGACCAATTAAGGAAATGACAGTGTTGGTGTCCATGAGGTGGGTTCTCAAAAAGCCCATGTTGCAAATTTGGTGAAAAAATCCCAAAAAATGACTGTTTTACGAATGTGGTTATGCAGTTTCCATGCACACTCATAAGTTCATGAATTTGTAATATTTTCACTCCAGAATTTCAACATAGGCATATTTCCACACCTCCTTATGAACAGTGCAGCTGTCATGTTTCACATCCTGACCGAAATGTCTTTTCGCACTTCCGGCATGAAATAGCATGGTCGCTGCTGGAAATCAGTGTTTGTTACAGAGTAAGACAGTTACAGTGACACTGTTCATGAGCAGAGGTCCTAAAACGCCTATGTTCAAAATTTGGTGACACAAGTCCATAAAATGGCTGTGTCGTAAGTGTGTGTTGGGCAGTTTCTATGCACACTCATAAGTTTGTGAATTTATAATATTTTCACTCTAGATTTTTAACATTGGCATTTTCTCACATCTCCTTATGAGCAGTACAGCTGTCATTTTTCACATCCTGGCCGAAATGTGTTTTCGCACTTTCGGCGTACAAAAGCCCATCACTGTGGGAAATCACTGTTCAGTACAGAGTAACAAAATCACAGTGACACTGTTCATGAGCAGATGTCCTAAAATGCCTATGTTGAAAATTCTGTGAAAAAATTCCATAAAATGACTGTTTTATGGGCATGCATTGTGCAGTTTCCACACGTACTCGTAACTTCACAAATTTGTAATATTTTCTCTCCAGATTTTCAACATTTGCAATTTCCCAAACCTCCTTATAACAGTACAGCTGTCATTTTTCACATCCTGGCTGAAATATGTTTTCACACTTCTGGCGCAGAATAGCGTGGCCTCTGTGGGAAATCAGTGTTCGGTACACAGTAAGAAAATCATAGTGACAGTGTTCATGACCAGAGGTGACAAAATGTCTATGTTGAAAATTTGGTGAAATAATTCCACTGAATGACTGCATTACAAGCACGCATTCCATGGTTTCCACACAGGCTCATTCCCTTGAGCACAACCAGGGTGTTAGGGTTCCTAAGACAGACACTAAGGAAGTATGAGGGTGGAATGTTAATCAGATGCAAGAGGAGTTGCAGAGAGCTACTCTGTTGGGATATGGATGCTGAAGGGACATGGATACAATGGAGCGGGGCCTGCATAAATGCCAAACACCAGTGCAAATACCAGCAATCAAATGTTCAACATTGACAAATGCCTGTTTAACACCTGCTTATGAAGAGTACAGCTGTCATTTTTCATATCCTGCCCAAAATGTGTTTTTGCGCCTGTGGCACAAAATGGCGTGGTCACTGTACAAAATCAACTTTTGGGATGGAGTAACAAAATGACAGTGCCACTGTTCACAAGGGGAGGATCCATAAAGCCCATGTTGAAAAGTTAGTGAAAAACATCCAAAAAATGACTGGGTTACGGGCGTGGGTTGTGCACTTTCGATGCACGATCCTAACTTTGCTAATTTTTTATATTTTCACTTCATATTTTCAACATTGCCAATTTTCACACCACCTTATGAATAGAACAGCTGTCATTTTGCACATCCTGTCCAGAATGTGATTTTGCACCTGTGGCACAGAATGGTGCAGTCGCTGTGTGAAATCAATTTTTGGGATGGAGTAACAAAATCACAGTTGCACCGTTCATAAGGGAAGGTCTCGTAATGCCGATGTTGAAAATGTGGTGAAAAAATTCAAAAAAGTGAGCACGTTATGAGCGTGCATTGTGCTGTTTCTATGCATGCTCATAATTTTGCCAGTGTTTTCCATTTTTCACACTGTTGTACTATCTGGATGGAAGGATGGGAGCACAGGGTTCTCGGACACTGCATTTCCAGTATGACATATTGATACTGTTATACTATCTCGATGCAGGGATGGGAGCTCAGGGTCCAAAGGACCCTGCGCTCTCAACGTGAATGTGGACACTGTGGTACTATCTGGATAGAGGGATGGGAGCACAGAGTCCAAAGGACCCTGCACTCCCACTGAGACATATGGACACTAGTTTACTATCTCAATGACTGGATAGGAGCACAGGGTCCTTGGACACTGCATTCCCACCATGGCATATGAATACTGTTGTACTATCTCGATTGAGAGATGGGAGTGCAGGGTCTAAGGACCCTTTGCTCCCACTGTGATATATGGATACTGTTGTACTATTTTGATGAAGGGATGGGACCCTGCACTCCCACTATGACTTATGGACGTGTTGTACCAACTCGATGGAGGGATGCAATACTGTACATTATATGACGCTTATCTGTATTCCTCAGTTCATGGTTCAGCAATGCAGAGTGAAGTTGTGTCTCTGGTCAACAGAGGATTACGGCATTTAGCCTTGGCTGGTAAGTATAGGCTAAGTGAGGGATGTGAGATGGTTGGTGCTCACTGGGAAGGTCAGGATGGGGAGAGGGAGATGGTGGTGACAATGATGGACTGCTTTCTTTCTTTCAGGTTTTAAAAAAGATGTTGATGGATGGTTTCCTTTATTTCAACACAGGGGCAGCAAGTAGAGGGTGTGGGGTGCCACTAGACACCAGAGAAGTACAAACAACTAATTGGGATGATGATGATCAGAGGGTCACTAGAGACCAGGAAAACACAAAAAACATCAGAGATGACCATCAGAGGGTGGGTGGTGCCACTTGACACCAGGGAAACAGAAACAAAACAATGGGGATGGTGAGCGGACAGAGGGGGGTACCGCTGGACCTCAGTGAATGAGAATTTAATAATGGGGATGCTTACTGGAGGATGGAGGTGCCACTAGACACCAGGGAAAAATGAATTAAGCATGGAGTAGGCGATCGGAGGCTGGGGTGCCACTTGGCACCAGGAAAACACAAGCAACTAATGGGGATGGCTTCAAATAGAAAATACCCTTTCATAAAGGGACTTTAGATTCTGAAGCATGTCAGGAGGGTAATTTTTAAAATGCACCTGCAATAAAGCTTGGCACCTTAATCTACATGTTTCATGAGAGCTGCGTGTTATAACAAGAGGTGGTGAGTGCTGCATATCCAGTGTTTTTGTAATGGGGATGGCTATTGGAGGGTGGGAGGTGCCACTAGACACCAGGGAAACACAAAAAAAACAGGGATAGCAACCAGAGGGCATGGGGTGTCTCTAGACACCAGGGAAAGATGTCCTGTTGTTGTATTTCATTATGTGTTTTGTATCATATGCTGTCCTGTTTTCATATAGCTATGGTGTTTTGTATATTGCATCACTTGCAGATTAGCAAATGATACAATATAAGAAACACCATAATGCTATACAAAAACACAACAGTATATGATACAACACATATAATGAAATATGACAACAGGACATCACGGTTTGCAAAAATTCATCTATCCATAGAATGCTTATTTTTAGCACTGTGCATGCCTAAGGGTGAAAAATCTCATATCTGTTATTTAAAAACTACTTGACAGCTGGTCCAGTGGTGTGGAGGGCTGATGCATCTATGCCTTACCTCCTGCCATGCCAATGACCCATGTTCACAGTTCGAGCGGGTCACCGGGGGTCGGCTGGGGAGGGAGAGGATCAAGTGTCTGGAGGACAACTCTCCTCTCATGGGGAGAGGTGGGATCTGAGACCGGTGCATGCCTGGCTCCTAGCAGTGGCTGGAGGCTGGCACACCAGCTCCAAGACATAGGGGTGGAGATCAAGCAGACAACCGACATGCCGCGTGCAGAGGTGTGCATGACTCGGCCATTGGTGTCATTGCATGCCACAGCTCCACACTCAGGAAGGGGAGAAAACAGAGGTGAAAATCGCACTGATTGGTGGGATGAAACCCGTCCCCCCTTAGGTGCCACATCCAGCCAACTGGCACCTCAGTTCCAGAGGTGAGTATCAGTGGATGCCGGGGTGACAGGGCTGGAGGGGGCTGGTGGAATGAGGCTGGTCAGAGCTGGAGACAAAGAAAACAGCTAAAAAAAATACTACTTGACCCTGATCTATAACAAGCATTTGTCAATGCCGAATGTTTGCTTGCTGGCATTGGCAGTGATAATGTAGAAGTTACAGAGCTGCGTAATAGGAATGGCAGTGAAGTACTGAACTGAAGCCAACCCCACCACCACCCTGCAGAGAGTGACAGGCATTGGGGTGTGCATTTGGGTCATCAGGCATAACGGCCTCGCCATTTCACCACACCCCACCCTGCAGACACTGACAAGTGTCACGGTGTTCCTTGGGGTCTTTGGCCCTTATCGCACCCATTTCATTAGGAAATGCGGTGAGATGGAGTGCGATATAGGAGAATGGGGTGAACTTTGGGGCTGAAGAGTCCAAGGCATACCTCGATGCCTCTCACTGGCTGCAGGGTGTGGAATGGTATGAGCATTACAGGCAAGAATCCCAAGTCACACCCCTGATGCCTGTCATTCTCTACTGGGTTGAGAGTTATGGTTGGAAACCCTAATACCTCAGGCATTCGTTGGTATTTTCTCTCCAAATTTTCAACATGATTTTTTTTGTGACCCCACCTCATGAACAGGGGGAATATCAGTTTGTTAGCCAAAAGCTGCTTATGCACAGCGAGTACGGCATTTAGCACCACAGGTGCAAAAACATTCCGAACAGGATGTAAAAAATGACAGCTGTACTGTTCATGGGGAGGTGTAAAAAATGGCAATGTTGCAAATCTGCAGTAAAAATATTTAAAAATGGTGAAGTCATGGCGTAGCAAGAAACTGTGCAACGCACACCGTAATATAATTAGGTTGGGGATATTTTACAGCAGATTGTCAACTCAGGCATTTTGGTGCCTCCGATCATGAACAGTGTCACTGTGATTTTCTTTATCTGTGCGAACAATGATTTCCCCAGCGACCATGCATCTCAGCACTGAAAGTGTGAAAACACACTTCAGCCATGTTGTGAAAAATGACAGCTGTACTGTTCATAAGGAAGTGTGAAAAATGCCACTGGTGAAAATCTGGACTGAAAATATTACAAAGTCATGAACTTACGAGGGTGCGTGGAAACTGCGCATTGCTCACTCATAACACAGTCATTTTATGGACTTTTGTCACCAAATTTTCAACATAGCCATTTTAAGACCTCTGTTCATGAACAGTGTAACTGTGATTTTCTTAATCTGTCCTAAACATTGCTTTCGCACACCAACAGCACCATTGTGCGCTACATGTGCGAAAACAAATTTTGGGTGACATATGAAAAATGGCAGCTGTACTGTTCATAAGGAAGTGTAATAAAATGGCAATGTTGAAAATCTGGAGTGAAAATATTAAATTGGCATACTTACAAGCATGCATAGGAACTGCACAACGCACACTCATAAAACAGTCATTTTTAGGAATTTTTTCACCAAATTTTCAACATATCCATTTTAAGACCTTTGCTCATGAACAGTGTCACTGTGACTTTCTTAATTTGTCCCATGCATTGATTTTGCACATACTGCACCATTGTGCACTACATGGGTGGAAACACATTTTCGGCAAGATGTGAAAAATGACAGCTATACTGCTCATAAGGAGGTGTGGTAAAATGGCAATGTTGGAAATCTGGAGTGAAAATATTGAAAATTCGTGTACTTACGAGCGTGCATAGAAGCTGTGCAACGCACGCTCGTAAAACAGTCATTTTTAGGAATTTTTTCTCCAAATTTTCAACATAGCCATTTTAACACCTGAGCTCATGGACAGTGTCACTGTGATTTTCTTAATTTGTCCCATACATTGATCTCACACACCGACTGCGCCATTGTGTGCTACATGGTCAGAAACACGTTTTGGGTGACATGTGAAAAATGACAGCTGTACTGCTCATAAGAAGGTGTGATAAAATGGCAATGTTGGAAATCTGGAGTGAAAATATTGAAAATTCGTGACCTTACGAATGTGCATAGGAACTGCGCAATGCACCCTCGTAAAACTGTCATTTTTAGAAATTTTTTCACCAAATTTTCAACATAGCCATTTTAAGACCTCTGCTCACAAACAGTGTCACTGTGACTTTCTTAATTTGTCCTGTACATTGATTTCGCACGCTGACTAGCCATTCTACGCTACATGGATTGGAAACACATTTTGGGTGAGATGTGAAAAATGACAGCTGTACTACTCATAAGAAGGTGTGGTAAAATGGCAATGTTGAAAATCTGGAGTGAAAATATTGAAATTTTGTGAACTTACGAGCCTGCTTAGGAACTGCACAACGCACCCTCGTAAAACAGTCATTGTTTGGAATTTTGGCACCAAATTTTCAACATGGGGTTTTTGGGACCCCTTCTCATGAATGATGTCACTGTCATGGTGGTATTCAGGCCCTAAGGGTGATTTCGCAGTCACTGCACAGTCACTGCATGCAAAATCACCCTTCGGCCAATAACGCCATGACAGTTACATAATTCATGAGAAGGGGTCCCAAAACCCCATGTTGAAAATTTGGTGCAAAAATTCCAAAAAATGCCTGAGATATGCAATAAAGTTGAAACCCCCCCCCATGTAACCCATTATACAGCTTACCGGCATTTCCTCAGTTCGCGGTCGGCTTTGAAGAGTGCAGACGTGTTCCCGGTCCACCGAAGATCATCATGCCAGAGTACAGAGGTAAGTATGGGGTGAGGGGGGGTGTGGAAGGCTGAGTGCGCAGTGGGTGGAGTGCCCGGGGTTGTGGGGAGGGGGTTGGGAGGCAGCGTAGGCAATTTTATTTTACAGGTTTAAAAACAAAAAAAGACATCGTGGGACATTTGCCACACTGGGGTGGCTCCCAGCGTGGCACAAGGACTGGGGTGTTCAGCTGACGGGGGATTGGGCACCCTCGCCGGCCAAAGGACTACAGTGCTTGCGATGCTGGGTGGGCTCCAGCGTGGCACCTACAACTGGGGGGGTGGTGGACACAGCTCAGCCGATGGGGATTGGGCACCCTGTTGGCTATACAGTACGGGGGTGCGCACACCTGTCTGTGCATGGGGGGGAGCTGCGCATGAGCAGCCGATATCTTATCGGTGCTCACTCAAGCGTAGCTCCCCCTTTCAACTGTATGCCACTGCATTTTGGAGCGTGTCATAGACAGCTCCAAAATGCATTGGCTTACAGGGGCCGCGCCTGCCAGCCCACTGACTGAATTGGAGGAGGAGGTGACACACCTCCGAAATCTCCGATGAAGGCACTATGTTTCTTGCACATGCGTGCAAGCAAACATAAAAACCACAAAACCACATACCTTGGGCCAAACTCTATCAAACCTGAAAGTTTCAGGTTACAAATCCTTACACTTTTTCAGCTATTGGGGAACAGAAAAAGTTTTAAAAACTGTGAATTTTATATTTTTTGCACCTCTGTAACCTTGCCTCCACTGAACTGATGTACATGAAACTTTCTGGATCTAGAGATCCTGGCACAAATGCTGTGATTTCCAAATTGCATATAAATCAGTTGAATGGGGACAAAGTTATTAAGGTGCAAAAACCAGGGTTAAACATTAAAGTGCTTACTCAACCTTAATATACAGGTGCAACAATGCCTGTATAATATATTATAGGGGCACAGTAGCACCTCTATAGTTAGGGTTGAGTAGTCTGTTCATTGTTAAACCCCTAACTTTGCACATTAATTTATTTGGCTCCATTTTTTTTTGCAATTAACTTTATTTTTTATTTCACCCAAAACAACCAAAAACAAACCCAAAAATCCTTGACAGAAAGGTAGAAGACAGCATTTACAAGTTGCCATACAAAAAACAAAGGGGAAAAGGAAACCCACCCACCCTTTACTTTGGCAGCAATGCATGAAGTATTATACAGAATCCCTCTTCCCGGATTGTGCTATGGCAAAATTAAAATAACTACGAGAACAGACCTTAATTCTGAGCTGCTGGAGGAGACAACGAAAACCCAACCATAGAAATAAAAAGGAGTGAGGAGAAGGAGGAATACCAAGACATGCAGAAGGAACACCCTTCTACTAGGCCAAGTCAAATTCCCAATCTATCTGTGGGGAGGGACATGGACACCAGAAGGAGAATCTAATTTTCTGTTAGCATCAAAGAGTCCTTTGGTTGGTGGGGTTCAGATAAGTCTCCTTTAATAACCATATTTATTCTTCAAATTTACAAGAAACCCACCCCAGCACCTATGAAACTTTACCGATGATTGAAAGAAGTGGGTAACACATCTTTCAGCATTTAAAGCGTTTAAAAATTCGTCCCACCATTCCCTGAACGATGGTTCCCATCTGCCCTGCCAGTGCTGAAGTATTACCAATTTGGTAACCAAGGCTATCATGGCCACTTGCATCTTTTGAAGCACTGATGGAATCTGAGTGTACATCCCCAATAAGCATGTATTTTCGTTAAAAAAAGCTGAGATATTAAAAAAGGGAGCCACCCATTGCCTGACTGAATTCCAGAATTTAGCAATTTTGGGGCAGGACCACAATTTATGATGTAGAGTAGCAAATGAGTTACCACAATCTTCACATTTAGATGAAAAAGTATAACAAATTTGGGATAGTCTGGCCGGGGTAAAATAGAGATTGTGCAGGATGTTAAATTGAATATTCCTAAGTCTATCCTGCTTGATATAAGAACAGATGTCAATCCAAATCTTCTCCACGTTTAACCGCCATCCTTTAGAAAAATTAACCTCCCAATAATGTGCTGTCGGAGTACACATACACATTGCCTCTGACAGGATTAACTTATAAATCTAGAAATTGCTTTCTGGCCCTCTGCTAATTTTCTTAATTTTCTAAGATAACTCCGTCCTTCAGACCATGGCCCTTTCCTAAAAGACTACACTCTGGCGAGATCTGGTACAATCGTAATAGATCAGTCTGCCTCACCTCGAATTTAGTGGCTAAGCGTGGATATCGGTAGCAAAGCGTCACCAGAAACCAGGCATGCTAGTCGAATTTTAGAGCGGTATTCACCAGGCAGATTATTGATTGGGTGGTTACCTATTTTTAAATTTGGATTATTGAGCAAAGGCTGGGACAAATCTTTCATATTAGACTTGTGAAGTAAAGAATAAAGTTGCTGCAGGGCCTTCACATCCCAGCCTAGCGGGGAGTATTTTATGTTTTTGGGAACTTTAAATCAAGGGATATATAGCAAGCCTTCCAAGTCCACCTTGCAAATATCAGTTAATGACCGATCCACTCTTAACCAGGGGGCTAAATCCGGGGCTGCTTCGACTCCAGACGCCCAGTGTGCAAATCTCATGGCCAGGTAATAAACATAAAAGTCGGGCAACTGAAGACCCCCTAGTTTTCTTGGTCGAGTAAGCTTAGCGTAAGCCCAACAATGGGCTTCACCTTTCCACAGAAAATCTGAACAGATTCTCTGTATAGGTCTGAAGAAAGACTTGGGCAGGTATATATTAAGATTAAAAAGGGGGTAAAAAAATTTGGGCAAAACAGCCATTTTTATTGTATTAGCTCTACCCCAAAGAGACAGGGGTAACTTATTCCATCTTTGCAGGTCTTCTTTGACAGTCTTGATCAAGGGGGATAGGTTGAGGTTTGCCAAGTTAGAAAGATCCTTTGAAATTCTAATACCTAAGTAAACCAGGTGATCCTGCTCCCATTGTAAGCCCAAGGAGGAGCACCAGTCTTTCAATAAAAGAGGGGATAATGTGTACACTTTGGTTTTGTTCTTAATGAGTTTATAACCAGAAAAAAAGCTAAAAATATTTGGCTCCATTTGACAAAATCAGATGAAAGTGTGTATGTGTTGTCTAGGAGGCAAGGTCTTGATCTGTGGAAATTTTCAAGAGGGCAGCTTGTGTGATTTCTGAGATACACGTGTCATTTTTTGTCCATGTCCAACTTTTTTCCCTATACATAACATGTTTGTTTTTTTGCTATCACCTACAGCCTACATTAAATAGAATTTTATTCCCAAAGTTATTGGGGGCATGTGCCATGCCCCAAGATAGTGCCTTGGACAAGTCAGGTGAAAAAATATTAAAGGGTTACAGAGTTCTGAGGGTTTAAATTTTATTGCTTTCTGACCTGCACATGCTCAGTGTAGTTTTTCAGATAACGTTCTGAAGTGAAAGTAAAAATCTGATGCTGCAAATGCCAATTTTTACTTTCATGCTACATGATTGGCAGGGTGCCAAACATTTTTTAGCATAGTGCCAACCGTCATCTTGTTGATTTTTTCCATGAACAAAGGTGGAAAATACATAAAAATGCTTGCATTATTAAAAATAAATATCAGAACCTAGCTAAACAGGACCCATTTAGCTAGATTCTGATGTTTGCTTTTTAATATGCTGCCCAGGCACCCAAAATCCCAGGTGCCCAGCTTAGTGAGACAGTGTCCCCCATCTCAGTATGAGAACAGCAGAAATTTCTTCACTTCTGCAGCCACAGCTGAACTCTTGTTGCCTGCTGCAGAGTGAGCTGTGAGCCGTCATTTCCCTGGTGTTTGGTAGCACACCCCCACCCTGGAGTCTAGTGGCACCCCTTGGGGTGGATTTATACAGTATTCTGATATATTGCAAAAAACAGCCATGTTTCAGGCAACCTTTTTGCAATTTCAGTCCATCTTCACTTTTCAAAAAATCTGCTCACAGAGCAGGAATGGCAGGTGGAGCACCAGAAAAAAAGTAGAGGAAAATAAACACTTTTTTAGAGGTACTTGTTTTCAGCTTATTAAACTGTCATTGTCAGCAGTCAGAATAATTGAGCTGCAGTTTTTGGTGATTGAGTACTGCTCCAGATTCCACAGTGCAGACTGTCCTGTTAGTAGCCCAAGCATCGTAAGCTGCCGTGGTCTCTGTCTGGCTATGCTTTACAGTCAGAGTCCTGGGCCACTGCAGTGCAGTTCTTAACATTTCCCTTTCATGAGTTAAATGTTGTAAATGTAGTTTTTTCATTCCCTAAAAGTTAAGAATGTAGTTACAGCATTTATCTCCTCAAAAGGGAAATGTCATGAATGACTGTCAAGACAAATAGTGGGCATTGCTCTGGTCAGCAAAACTCTGCCACAGTACCTAAAGTTTTTAGTTGTGGCATATTCTTGCTGATGGATGTGTGGTACTATAAAACACACCCCATGAATAATAATATTAGTATTTCTTATCATCATACAGCCACCCTAGCCATCCCTCCCTCCTCCAGCTGGGCTTCCACATCCAAGGCAGCACCATCCCAATCCAGAGATCAATGCCACCAAAGGCAGCCCCTGCACAAGGTTCCTGCACATTGGAATGAAGACAGAAACAGGGGGACTCAGATGCATCTGACAGCACCAGATACCTGCCTGGTGAGCTTGCCTGCTGCAGTGTGTATAATTCCCAGAATGACAGCTGCTCTAGTCTACAGTGCCTTCAGTTCTGTGCTGCTGCTACCTATTCCCATTTCAGTATCCCTCTGACCAATAATTGGCTTTCCTGTCTCGCAGCACAATGACTGGCTTGCCATTCTGCAAACAAAAAAGTAAATACAAAATAATTGAGAAGAAGTTGCACAATCCGCCCTTGCACCCCCACCAGCCAATTGCTGATCCCCTATTAATGTATTGCCCTGGTGTCTAGTAGCACCCTCACTGGCAGGTTGTTCTCCCCCTGAATATGTATATTCTATCCCTGGTGTCTAATGGCACCCCCAATCCACTGATCATCCTCCCCATTAATAAATATATTCCATGGTGTCTTGTGACACCCCCTAAACCACTAATCACCATCCCCATTATGTAAATTTTACATTCCCCGGTGTCTAGTGGTACCTTCCCACCCTCCCACTGCAGGCAAAACCTGAAAAACTGAAAACTGTTCTTCAATTTTTTTTCAAACCTGTAAAAAAAAGATCCTTCATCAATCTTCCCCCCACTCCCACCTCCCACTCAGCAGCCACTTCCCCACACCCCGCAGTACACCCCCACAAACCCTGACTCACTTGAAGAGGTCCCAGGATACAGATCCACTCTCCAATTGAAGACATGTTTTGCTGCTGGAACCTGTGATTGCAATATGAGAAACTAAGTTAAATGTGCTTCAAATTATTTCAATGTGGGGTCAACTTTTATTCATAATGCAGCCATTTTTTGACATTTTGGCACCAAATTTTCAACATAGCCATTTTGGGACCCCACCTCATCAACAATATGAAAGTTATTATGCAACCTCTGCCTGAAAGGTGATTTCTCAGTCAGTTGGGGAATTCAACTTTTGAGCTGGATTTGTGTAATGACAGTCATATTGTTAATGGGGTGGGGTCCCCAAATGGATATGTTAAAAATTTGGGGTCAAAATATGTAAAAATACCAAAGTTATAAACATTCATTGCAATTTTGATATGCATGTTCGTAGCTTTGGAAATTTTCAATATTTTGACCCCAGATTTTTAACAAAGCCTTATTATTACCCCCACCTCATGTGCTATATGTCACAGCTGTCATTTTTCAAATCTTGGCCAAAATGTGTTTTTGCACCTGTGGCATAGAATAGCATTGCAGTTGGGCAGAATTACATTTTGCCAGGGATTTGAAGATTTTCTGTACTGGGTACATGAGCTGGGGTAACAAGATGGCTATGCTGACAATTTGGTCACTGTTGTCCTATAAAAGGAAGTGCAGGGCCTGGAGTCCACAGCTATGTGCATATGCAACAATGAGGAAATATCAAAACTGCCATCACAGAAGCAACAAGCCTTTGTGTGATGCAAATAAACAAATCAAAATGAAAGAAAAGGTAGCGGTGAAGGTTAGGGAGAAAAAGATAGCATTTAGGAAGTATAAGGAAACACAGAGGGAGCAGGACAGAGAACTGTACCAGTTAAGGCAGAAGGAAACAGGGAGGGTAGTCAGAATAACAAAGGCACAGACTGAGGAAAGGATAGCTAACTCGGTTAAGAAGGGAGATAAAACCTTTTATAGGTATATCAGGGAGCATAGAAAGACAAAGGGAGGGATAGTGAGGCTGAATAGAATGGATGGTGGGTGGGCAGAGAGTGACAGTGAAAAAGCAGGGATACTGAATGAATACTTCTGTTCAGTATTCACAAAAGAGAAATTGGGGGAGGTGCCTAATCCAATTAACAGAACCACTCTGGAGAGGGGAGTCGATCCCAGTCCTTTCACAGAAGAAAGGGTTCTGTAAGAACTCCTAAAACTGAAGGTGGACAAAGCAATAGGGCCAGATGGAATTCACACCAGAATTCTAAAAGAATTAAGCAGAGAACTAGTGACATCACAGACTACCCTTTTTAACAAATCATGGGAGGATGGTGTGGTACCTGAGGACTGGAAGAAGGTGGATGTGATTCCCCTTCACAAAAGTGGGACCAAGATAGAGGCAGGAAACTACAGACCTGTCAGTTTGACCTCTGTGGTGGGGAAAGTGATGGAATCACTTCTGAAGGAAATAATTGTTGAGTACTTAGAGACCAGTGGGGCAGAGGACACAAGGCAGCATGGGTTTACAGCAGGAAGGTCAGGTCAGATGAACCTAATTGATTTCTTTGACTGGGTGACCAAAGTAGTAGACCAGGGAGGGGCTGTGGACATGGCCTACCTAGACTTTAGCAAGGCATTTGACACAGTCCCACACAAAAGATTAGTAGTCAAATCAACCAGCCTGGGAGTGGGTCCCAGGGTGGTAGCCTGGGTGAAACATTGGCTGAACAACAGGACACAGAAGGTAATTGTAAATGGAGTCCACTCTGAAGAAAGAGGGGTTACTAGTGGGGTACTGCAGGGTTCAGTACTGGGTCCAGTCATAGAAACATAGAAACATAGAAACATAGAAGTTGACGGCAGATAAGGACCGCAAGGCCCTTCCAGTCTGCCCATTTCTTTTTCTACCTTATAAATGTGCCATCGGCCTTTGCTCTGTCAGTGGCCTATCTATTCAGTCCTTTTTAATGTCTTTATAAGTGACATTGCAGAGGGACTGGAAGGAAAAGTATGTCTCTTTGCAGATAACACAAAGATCTGCAACAGGGTTGATACACAAGTAGGTGTGGAAAGGATGAGAAGGGACTTGGCAAGGTTAGATGAATGGTCAGAAGTATGGCAGCTTGGATTCAATGCAAAAAGTGCAAAGTAATGCACCTAGGAAACAAAAACCCAGGGGAAGATTACACAATGGGGGGGATGGGGGGAGGAGGTAGTAACAACAGCAAAAATGGAAAGGGATATGGGGGTAAACATATCAGATGACCTTAAGGTTGGCAAGCAGTGTTAGAAGTCAGTAGGGAGGGCTGGGGGATACTGGGATGTATAGGGAGAGGTATCACCAGCAGAAAACAGGAAGTTGTTATCCCCCTGTACAGACAGTTGGTGAGACCCCATCTGGAGTACTACGTCCAGTTCCGGAGACCACATCTCTGCAAGGACATAGATAGGATGGAGGCAGTTCAGAGGAGGACAACTAAAATGGTGCAGGGTCTGCAAGAGAAGCCATACGAGAAGAGACTAAAGGAGCTTAATATGTATACCCTTGAGGAAAATAGGAAGGGGGGGGACATGATAGAAATGTTTAAGTACCTCAGTGGAATCAACAAGGTCCAAGAGGGTAGCATCTTTGGAAAAAGAGATGTGCAAAACAAGAAGACACAATTTGAAGATAGAGGGGAGACGGCTCAGGGGCAATGTGAGGAAGTATTTTTTCACAGAGAGGGTGGTGAATGCATGGAACAGCCTTCCTGAGGAGGTTGTGGGGTCTAAAACTGTAGGAGAATTCAAGAATGCATGGGACAGACATAAGGCAATTTTTGGTGGGGGGTAGGAAGAAATAGGCTGTTGGTTAAATAGGATCTGCAGCTTATCCTCTAGGTAGGGAAATGGGCAGACTAGGTGGGCTGAGCGGTCCTTATCTGCCATCAAAGTCTATGTTTCTATGTTTCTGTGTTACACATCAACAGAGGGATGGGAGTGCAGGGCCTGGAGATACATGCTCTCACACAGACAAATAAGGATTCAAATATACTATTTAAAAAAGTAAGGAAATAAATTGCAAAAAACTGTGTTAATGTTCTAGTACTGGTAACAGAACAAAAGCTGGGAAATATGGCATTAGAATTTCCAAACCTAACTTTGCAGCCCCACCCTGCATACACTAAAAGGCATCAGGGTTGTGCCTTGGGGTTGTCAGCCCTACCGCTCACCCCATTCTCCTATACTGTGCCCATCTCAGCTTATTTACTTATGGAATGGGATGAGTGTGACAGCTCATGACCCCAAGATGCATCTGCAATGCCTGTTGGTGTCTGCAGGGTGAGGGTGGGGGTGGGGTGTTAGGTTTGGAAACCCATACGCCACATTTCCCTACTTTTGTTGCTATAACTCAAACCAGAATATTAACACAGGATTTTTTTGCAACAGGTATATAGATATATTCTTTGCTAAAAAAAAACAAAAAAACGGTCTTAGTGCACCAGTTAGGATAACTTAAGACCACAAAAGTAGGGAAACGTAGCATTAGGGTTTTCAACCCTAACTCCCAACTCCCCCCAACAGGAAAAGGAAAAAAACACATTATGGTATTGGGTCTCTGGTGTCTTGGCAAACAATGGTGGGTCTTCCTTTGGGTTGTCAATCCTAATGCTTACCCCTCTGCCCCCAGCCAGTAGCCTCCAGTCCAAAGCACAAGGTACAGCTCCAAGCCAGTGCCTCATAATGATACACTCTTCAAAGATAGAGAAGTATGTGTCACCACATGTCGAAAACACAGTTTGTTGTAGCTTTCTTCATGCAGAGCTCTGTGGGCTCTGCGTGAAGGAAGGTGATCATGTGCGACATTGTTTGGTTAGGGGAATAGGGTGGGTATTAGGGTTGACAACCCCAAGGAAGACCACACCACTGATTCACCAAAACTCTTGACACCCAGACCCTAATGTTTTTTCCTTTTGCTGTTTGCTGGATGGGGGTGGGGAGTTAGGGTTGGAAAAACCCTAATGCCACATTCCCCTATGTTTGTGGTGTTAAGTTACCCTGACTGGTGTAATAATGAAGTTTATTGACAAGAATGTTCCTTTTTTTGAGATATTGGAATTATATCCATCTGCCTACAGAAGTGCAGTGACAGATCTAAAGAATTCATGGGGCTGTCAGGTGGGCTGTGAAAGTGCAGGATCCTGTGGTCCTTACTCTTCTATGTGGCCAAAGATACAGATGCACAAGGCAAAGATTGCATCTGTAAGCCCATGCACACACCCTTTGACACTCATGGATGTAGATGTGCAAGGCCCTATCCCAAGAAGACAATAGTTTTCAATATATGGTACCTGGGCCCATGTGGATAACCCTACACCTTTCATTCACTGGCTTGGTGGCTGTCACATAACTGAGCCACCCCCCTCAAACCATCCTCAACCTCAACCTATTTAGCTGGGTCCCTAAGCTCATCACTGAACTCATCTCACTGGCATGGGATCATAAAGTATACCCACTGGGTTCAAGACTGGCACTACACACAAAATTTAGCAACTGCATTTTTTTTTCACATTTTTGAACCCAACTTTTCAAGATACTCAATTTATGATTCACCTTATAAACATGACATGTACCACTTATGGTATATTGGATGAAATGTCATTTCATAGCAGAAGGCAAAAGCACATCTCATTCAGGATTTAAACAATGATACATGTCATGTTTATGAGGTGGTGTGGAAAATGGTTATGTTGAAAGTTTGGAGTCAAAATATTGAAAAATAGTGAAGTTACTGTATGAATGAATGTTGAAATACTACAATGTTCACTTGTAACCTGGGCATTTTACCATATTTGAACACCACATTTTCAGTATGACCTGCTTATTATCCCACCTCATGAATCCAGTAGTGAAAATGTTCAAATCTCCACTGAAACATCATTCAACACCACTGAAACATCATTCCACACAGCAGGTGCAAAAACACACTTTGGCTAGGATTTGAAAAATAACAGCTATCACATTCATGAGGTGGTGTGAAAAAATGGCTACATTGAAAATTTGGGGTTAAACTATTTTAAATTACCAAAGTCACCAGCGAATGTATAAAATGTCAACATATGCACATAACTTTGCTATTTTTACATATTTGGACACCAGGTCCCAGATATTCAAAAGGGATGCGCATGGCGCAATGGTGTTGCACCATGCACAACCCACTGATGTGCCCCGGTGTGATATTTAAAAGGGAAGAGTGTGCAGCACAAATCCTGATGCGCCGGGGCGCATCAGTAATGTATGCAGGCACAGGTAGGGGGGCATGCCCATGCCTAACCTGCACAGCCTGATATTCAGCCTGGGCTGTGCAGAGTTTTGTAGGCACAACTCCTACCTGCGCCTGCACAAAGTTATGCCTAAAAAAACAAGGAACAAGTTGAGGGCCACCCACAGGTGAGCTGCCGCATTGCAGGGCTCAACACAGCAGCTGCCACCTGTGGGTGGCCATCACCTGTTCCTGCCACACCTGGCGGTGCCCCCATGCCCCGATCGTGGGCATCAGACATCTCCTCCAAAGTCCAATATACCTGGTGGTCCAGTGGACTGCACAGAGCCCGATCGCGGGCATCAGACATCCCCCCCAAAGTCCAATATCCCTGGTGGTCCAGTGGACCACACGGAGCTCAATCTTGGGCGGCATTCCTCACTCCCCCAAGTCCAATATCCCTGGTGATCTAGTGGACCCACCACCACCACCCCGCTCCCCCGTCAGCTGGCGGGCGGCAGCACCCCACCCACCTGCCGCCCCGCTGCCCACTGACTGACAGCTCAGTAGGGCTGCACCCAGTGATTCAGAGCATGAGCCAATAGGCGTGCAGCCCATACCATACTAGTCCAGTCCAGATATGTGAATGAATTCATTCACATATCTGGACTGACTAACTCTGTTATGGGCTGCACGCCTGCTTTCATGCTCCTAGATCAATAGGTGTACCACCTCTGAGCTACTCAGTTGATGAGTAGCAGGTGGGCAGGTGGGTGGTGCTGCCACCTGCCAGCTGATGGGGAGCGGGGTGGTGGGGCTCAGTGGGCGGGTGGGGTGGGGTCCACTAGATCATCAGGGATATCGGACTTGTGGGGGGGTGAGGAATGCCACCTGTGATTGGGCTCTGTGCGGTCCACTGGACCACCAGGGATATTGGACTTTGGGGGGATGTCTGATGACTGCGATCGGGCTCATCGTGGTCCACTGGACCACCAGGGATATTGGACTTTGGGGGGATACAGTGATGCCCGCGATCGGGCTCTGTGTGGTCCACTGGACCACCAGGGATAAGGGACGTTCTTTGTCCCTTACGGGACATCCCACGATCGGGCTGCAGGGGGCATCAGTCCCCGACGGCTGCTGCCTGGCAGGGCGCCAGGCGCAAGTTGTCAGGGATCGGTGCACCTGCATGCTAATGGCATGCAAATGCGGCTGTAATCAGATGCAAATGGCCCCCTGTGCACCTTGCATAAATTATGGCCCCATTTGCATTTCCCCCTTTGAATATCGCAGGTGCTGCACATGGTGCAATGGCACTTGTGCCACCGCATCTCAATGCTCCACTCTGACCACTTGCACTGGTGCAGTGCCACTGTGCCATGCACAGTGGGAGTGGCCAGGGTGCGATATTCAAAGCAGTTGTGTCATAGTCCAACTCCATTGAGTATTGCCCTGGCCACACCCGTGCGCAACAAATTTGAGCTGTGCCCAGGCTTGCGCCACAGCCTGGCGCAGTTTGAATATCTGGGCCCAGATGTTCAATTTAGTCATCTTATGACTACTTCATGAACAAGTGTGCCAAAAATTCTCAAATCCCACCCAAAAGGTGATTTTAACAAGCAACTGCAAACTCACCTTTTGGGCCTGATTTGTATAAGTCTACCACCATTAGTCATGAGATGGGGTCCCAAAAATGCCATGTTGAAAATTTGGGTTAAAAATATGCAAAAATAACAAAGTTGTGCATCAAAGTTAAAAACCCCATTGAATATATTAAACCACACTTACCTTAGTTTCTCGTATTGCAGTCAGCAGTTTCAGCAGTAAGATATGTCCTCAATCGAAGAGTGAATTTTCACCATGGCACATGTTCAGGTGAGTAAGGGTGTGTGGGGTTGGGAGTGCTCAGTGGGAGGTCAGAAAGCAACCATTTTCTTTTTTGCAAGTTAAAAAAAAAATCAAAGGATGGTTTTCTTTATTTTAACTGACAGTTGGGCCAATGGGGGCAGAAGTCTTGGAGAAGAAAGGAGTCCAGAGAACTGGTACCGAGGGTGGACACCCCAGTCAGCTTATAAATTAGAAAAAAAAATAAGAAGCATTGGGAAGGGTGGGCCACCTGGAGGGTAGAGGGTGAGAAAGAAGTGGTAA
The DNA here is from genome assembly GCA_016271365.2 of Neoceratodus forsteri. Lineage (NCBI taxonomy): Eukaryota > Metazoa > Chordata > Ceratodontiformes > Ceratodontidae > Neoceratodus > Neoceratodus forsteri. The sequence continues at coordinate 678,362,583 of CM028130.1, forward strand.
AAAGGGTGGGCATCTGGTTCACATAATAAAAAAACAAGATAGACCAACAGATAGATAGACAGAGTCACTGCAGTCAACAGCATGACTTCTACCTGAGACTGCAGAACTCAAGGAAAGTCCCACTGCTCTCATACAGAAAATGCATGTGGGTGAATGGCTCCTCTCACTAAGCTTGGCACTGGATTTTGGACTGCCCAGAAAAGGTATTTGTGGCATTTTCTTAAATCACACAGTAGAATCTAGTTAAACAGGTCCCGTTTAGCTATGTTCAGGTGTTTGTTTTTTAAAAAACAGATCATTTTAATGCATTTTCAATGTTTGTGAATTTAAAAACAGGAACAAAATGGCTACTGACATGATGGGTATTTTTTTCTACATGAGAGGTAAATCTTGAAAATAAACATTTGCAAACGTATTTTTTTTAACCAGTCAAATTCAAAAGTTAACTAAAAAATTATTGTAACTCTAAAATGGTGTAATATTTTTTCACCAAACCTTAGAAAGACATACCTTGTCACAGGCTCCATCAAGCCTGAAAATTTCATGAAAAAAATCCCACACCATCTAGGCTGTAGGTCAGAACAAAAAAATATGCAATGTTAAATTAAAACCATACATGATGCCATAAAAAAATTCACATCTTGAGACTCTGACAGCCCGACCGAACATGCAAAGTTTTGTGCTATTTCATCAAATGATGTCAAATTTATTGAAGTACAAAAATTGAGGTTTAACATTAAACAGCCTACTCAACCATAACTATATGAACACTACTGTACTGCTATAATATATATACACATATATATATATATATATATATATATATATATATATATTTTCAAAAAATATTAACTTTTGGCATAACTTAGGGTTGAAGCACAAAGTCTCAAAAGAAGGTACATGCAATCTTAGGGTAAAATAAAATCCCAGAACCTTCTAGAGTTTTATTTTTTATCCTTCCCAGGGTTTCAATGACTGTGAAATGAAACATAAGCATTACCCTAACTTTGACATTGTCTATCCAGGCACTATATTCACATACAGTATATATACACGGATGGGACTTACTCTCATAGGAACCATTATCTTCTTATTTCTCTGTGTACCTCCTAGTCCCCACACCATTTAGGGATAGGTGAAATTTATCTTCCACCGGCAAAATTATGGTGAAGTGTTGATTTCAGTTTTGAAAACTTTCACAAAAGGATTGTGAAAATTTCAGAAAATGTTGCCAACATTGTGATTTCAGTTAGTTCTGTTTGGTTTCAAGCATGTTAGTCTCAATTGCACTGAATGCAGTGTGCTGAATTTACCAAGGCCCATACTGGTGTGTACCAAGTTTCAGAAATGTATCTTTAAAGGTGTCCAAGTTAAAAGCCTTTAAACTTTCAGAAATGTTAAAATTACATTTTGCAATTATATAAACTGCAAAATTTCAAATATATGGGTCCAAATTGAAGCACATTCGTTTTGCTGAATTTATCAGACCCACATAGATGCATACTAAGTTTCAGATATCTGTTGCTAAAGGTGACTGAGTTCTAAGCCTTCAAACATCATCAAACATGAAAATAATATTTCACAATTATAGAACAAAATGTTTAGCCCCTCTAATTTTATAACTAGGGAACAGAATGTCACCAGTTTTGTTAGGTTCATTGACCTTAAATATTAAGCTTTCAAGCCACCCATATGGCCCAGCAGCAGGGTGTCACACTTCCATGATGATGACCTGGGTTCAGCAGTGAGCCTGGGATGTCATGTCAGGAGGCAGGCTATGGCGGAAACAGCTACTGCTTGGCAGTGTGCCTCAGTCAAGGAGAGTTGAAGGGTGGGTGTCACTAACACAGCAGCCCCTTCAGCTGGGCCAGGGAGCTTTCTCCTGTCACAGATAAAGATGTGGCTGTGAATGCTGACAGAAGCACCACCCCACCAGGGGAGATTGGAGGGAAAAAATGTTGGAGAAAAACCTGGCAGCCAATTGAATGATGGCTCTTTTCAGAATGATCAAGGTATACCCCTGTGATGAGCTGCTGGCTGGGAGAAAAAAACAATATGAAAAAAAGATTCTGTGTTTGTCACCTCTCAAATCTCTTGCTTAAAGGCTGGCCAAGTTATAAGCAGCCAAATATTCCAAAATAAAATCAGTAATTAAATCTGAATTTGAGGAGCCTTTGTGAAATTGTGAAATGTTGTAACACTTTTGTCAAAGCCATGTCCACACATTTTGTCCAGTCATACACTTCAGCTGCCATTGTAGAGGAAGGCAAAGACTGGTTAAAGTTTCAATACGGTAGTAGTCATATGAGGCTCCATAGAAAAAGCATAGTGGTGCCAAATGTCAGATCACTATCTTGAGTGACAAACCAATAAGAATAGTCCTGGACATCACTGTGCACTACCCTGAAGTCTAGCAATATGCCAGATAATTGCTAGAGCTCACTTACTTAATGACTTGTGAAAGCACATGCATCTGTAGCATTGTTTTTGTAAAATGCAACCTGCTGACTCTTTGACAACCCCATAGATAACTGTGTATATTTTTACTATTTGCAAATAGTGGCACCAAGTGACACCAAGCCTTACAACTAGTTATAACTTAGGCCACTGTGACACAAGTATCTGGGTATCTTTAGTCATAATGGAGCATAATGCTGGGTATTACTGTTTCAGGAATGTTGGAGGGGTATTGCAGGAGCATAATAGTAGTGCAGGTAAAGTGATTCAGTGGTGATAAGTGCTTTGTGAAAGTTAAATTCCACAAGTGGAATTCTAGTGTCATTACTTATTATGCATCCATAAATTTTTGAGCAAATTTTGCCAATGAAAGTAGTTTCTAAAGTATCAATAAATTTTAACCTACTAAACCATAATGATCTAGTAATTAGATTCAATTATGTATTTAATTTTGAATGCATGCCAAATCTTGCGTGTATACTTGCATTAGCAGTGGAACTATAAACATTCAACGATTTTGAACATTTTCACACAATTTAAGAAATGAATTGTGAAATTGTTAATGCCTCACACTTACAATTTACATAATCAATAATATCTCTATTTAGTAGTTTCTATGATTCTTCCAAGAAAGTATGCATATACATTTTCTATTATCTAGATCCAGAGGTGGCTGAGTTGTAAGCATAGAAATATTTTTTCTGAAATTTTCACATAAATAATTGCTAGAATATAAGCCCTGTAATTTCCCTTCCCCTCATGCAAATGTCAAGAGACCTAATATGCTTTTAGGGCCTCTCCCAAACAACACGCACGCCAATCTGTAGATATTTAGCTATAATACTGAGTTAGGGCAAATTAATACATTTCAGAAAATTCCAAAAATGTCACAGAATTTCACAACTATTTCATAAATTTGAATTTGCTTATTTTGCCCAGCCCTAACAGCAAGTAAAGTTGATTAACTCTAGAAAGAGAGCTGTATATCTCCAGAGGTATATAACATGTATACTGTCAGACCCCTTCCCCCCCCATGACCTGGAGCAATGCAGGTTACAAACCAAAACCCTCCCTATCCACCCATAACAAGAAACACAGTAGGAATCACTTTCAGACAACACTGTCTACCCCACATGCAAATACACACATAATTGGAGGCTTGCTTTAAGAACACCCACACCTGTAAAAAGACAGCCAGCATCAGGGAACACACACAAAAAAAAATCCTATGTCCTTATACTTACCAATAGTCATTTCCATGATGCTCCAGCTCTCTCTTCTACAACACCGAGCCTTCCTGCTACTTTCACCATCTCCACATTGCTCTGGCTTGCCACAACATCTGACACCACTCCTGACTGTGAACAATACTCCCAAGCCACACTGTCACACCCAACAGCAACTGATCCTAATGGATGGTCAGCATAGACATGCCTCCTTTGTAGGGGAACTTTGCACTATGGAAAAGCAAAGGGGCCAAAACAGTGCCCAGAACCAGAACACCCTACACTATGGAAACACTACCATCACAAACAGTCAGACAGAACAATGGTCCCAACCACAGAACAGACTCTGATCCACACAGAGGTACAAAAATAAGCCATCCTTATGAATTATTGAAAAAAACATGATGGCAATTATGTCATACAAGTATATATACCCACATTGGGGGCTAATTAAGAAAATAATGCCACTCACCCTTCTGGCTCATGGCCTATAGCCCTAATTATCTCTCTAAATAGTTGTAGACAGCATTCTTGTATACCACTGTTCCTATCATTTATTGTGCGTGTGTGTGTGTGTGTGTGTGTGTCTATTTGTCTGCATTAATGCAAAATTTAGGGTTCAGGCTAAAGTGACAAAAGTATGGAAAAGTTGTCTTTAGGGTTTTCAGCCCTAAATGCACAATGCCACCACTAAAGCAAATCAGGGCTGGAGTCTTTCTAGGGGCTGTCAACCCTAAAGCTCCCCCATTAGGTGTGTATCATTCTGGAGTGTATAGAGTTGGATGAGCTTTAGGGTTGACAACCCCTAGGAAGACTGAGTCCTGATTTGCTTTAGCGGTGGCACTGGGGTTTTAGGGTTGGAAACCCTAAAGTTACATTTCCCTGCTTTTGTCAATTTAGCCTGAACCCTAATTGTTGCATTAATGCAGTATTTTACAAAGAATGTCCTTACTTTTTGAGATAGTATAATAATATCTTTATTTTCCTGTAGGCATGCAGGGCCCTCTGGATTCCCATATATCCGTACTTTTTGAGATAGTGTAATTGTATCCTTAATTGTCTGAGGGACCCTTCATAGATCCATATATGTATGCTTATGGGGATGCACAGGGCCCTCCAGGCCCTGCACTACCATTTGTAGGACAACAGCAACCAAATTGTCAACATAGCCTTCTTATTACCCCTCCTCATCAACCTGGTAGTAAAAACTGTCCAATACCCACCAAAATATAATTCCACGTCAACACAGCATAATTCCATGGCAGGGGTATGAAAAGACATTTTGGGCAAGATTTGAAAAATGACAGCTGTCACATTCATGAGGAGGTGTAAGGAAATGGCTATGTTGACAATTTGGGGATAAAATATTGAAAATTAATAACGTTACAAGCAAGCATAGCAAAATGGCAACAGATGTGCACAACTTTGCCATTTTAGAATATTTTGACCCCACATTTTCAACATATCATTTTTATTATCCCACCTCATGAACAAGTATTGTAAAAATTCTGAAATCCCACTGGAAATGTGATTTTGCCAACTAACTATAAAATTGCCTTTCAGGCAGGATTTGTGAAATTAAACCAACATTGTTCAAGATGTGGGGTATCAAAAAAGATGTTGAAAATTAGGTGACAAAATTTTGAAAAATGACAAAGTTATACACAAAGCTGAAAACCCCATTAAAATACATTGACTTCCCTATACAAAAGAGGATCTTTTTTCGTGAGTCATCATACAAAACAAGATCTTGTTTCATATCATGAGTCATGAAACAAAGATTTATAATCTTATAAAAGAAACAACATTATAAGGGCTTTTCTGCAACAGTTAATGTACGTGCAGAATACAACTAAAGGGGTCCTAATAATCAAGTTACATGGGTTGGTCACTCTCTGGAATGTCATTTTTGTGGGTTTTAGATGTGAATTTGAAAACCCTATTGAAACACATTGATTCCTTCTGTGAAAAAGAATATTTTTTCATGAGACATCACATGAAATAAGATTATGTTTCATATCATGAGTCGTGAAACAAGATTTATCATCTTAAAAAAAAACACTAGCGTATAAGAGCATTTCTACAAATTAAGTGTGGAATCCAGCTAAGGGGGCAAAAGTCACATCTGAGGGCCAGCCCCTTTCTACCCTGAAAATTCAGACCAAATTCCAAACTGTTTGGTCGGTAGACAAATTCAAAGAAATCCCATTCAAACCAATGGGTAAAAACTATGTAAAATTCATTTTTTCACTAGCCAGATTTCAGAAACCGCACAGCTGGCCAGAACAAAACTTAGAACATATAGAGATCTACCAAGTAAGACTGTGCATGCAAAACTTCATGCAATTATGCTTATCATTTGTGAAGATATTAAAGTGCACAATTTTGAGTTTAACATACAGACTCCGTTTCAACCCAAAATATAGTGGTGCTACCACACCACTTTCTTATACAGTACTGGCTCAGTGTTCTATGTTATAATAACGACTTTTTAATCGCTACTTCAATATAGGCGACTACATTTCGGTGACCACAGGAAAAGCGACAGTGCATAACAGTGAGTGATAAAACAGCGCGATCTTGTATGCTGTGCCAAGGAACAATATGCAATGTAGAAAGTTTGTATAACAAAATACCTCATGAGTGAGGGCTGAATGCCATTGATAACGCAATTGTATAAATGACTGATATTCTAGTTCCACCCAATGTGTTCATTAGGGACCTTTGCAAAGACAAGGAGAATAAAATATCATTTAGTACAACATACACCAGTGCATCAAATGAAATCAATGAAGTCATCAAAAGACACTGGGGAGTATTGGGAGCTGAACCCAGCCTCAGCAACATAGCACATGCCAGACCAAGGATGACATAGAAAAGAAGGACTCATTTAAAAGTGTTTTTTAGTTAAGACACTTTTGAGGAAGAGAAACAGAATATATGAATGGATGTTGGAACAGCCAAAAGGTAACTTTAGGTGTAGTAAATGCCCAGAGTGTGGCAAAACCAATAATTTAAAAATGCTCAGCCACCAACAAATAGGAAAAACAATATTAGATCACAGACTTCATTAATTGCAATATGACAGGCGTTCTCTACATGCTCTGGTGGAGTTGCCTGCAATGAACAAATGAAAAGGTCCCTTACAATGCAATATTCCATCGCTATTATTGTAGGAGTAGTCTCTATTAATGTTTAGTCTCTCTTATTGCATCGTCGCTGAAGTTTTTTTCACTATTCTTCGGTCACTATTTTTGCGTTGCTATATTTGCGTCACGATTATCAAGGGATTCCCTGGCTCAGTAGTGCCAGTATAGTTAGGGTGAAAGGTAACTTCCATGTTAAAACTGAATTTGTGAACGTTAATAACTTTGGAACTGTTCAACGGATGTACATGACATTTGGCATCATAATGTCTAGGGGTAGGTCTCTTGATCTGCCAAATTCTGTGGGAATCTGCTGTGAGGTTTCTGAGATATAGAGTGTTGAAAAACAGAAAAATCCATGTTTTTTGACAGTTCTTTGTCTACCTGGATCTCAGAAACGACTTTAGGTTGTGGTCTGAAATGTTCAGGGTGGAAAGCCTTTGCCTCCCAGAAGTGCATTTTGAAGGCTTGGTGATAAAATATTATTCTTTTCGAAAGTTATGAAACTTTAAAGTTTACCATTATAACCTATGAGGAAAAAATATATGATCTGAAAGTGAAAGCAAGTAAACAATCCCAAAAAACAGTTTCTTTGCCACTTCATAGCAAAAAAACGGTTAGGACTTTTGGGCTGAAATTTGCAGGGTGGCAAGCCCTTGCGCCACAGATGTGCCCTTTGCTGGTTTGCTGAAGAAATGGACACCAGTTTTGTGTATATATATATATATATATATATATATATATTCATTGCAAAAAACTTTGTTAATGCATCAGTTAGGGTTGTCAATGCAGTGACAAATGTTTGGAAATTCAATGTTAAGGTTACCAACCCTACCCTCCACCCCCACCCCAACTCTCCACACACCAACAGACATCAGGGTGTGCCTTGGGTTCATCAGGCCTCGCTGTCACCCCATTGTCCTGTACTGTACCACTCGGCTTCCTTACAAATGGAACTGGGTGAGAGTTAGGGCTGACAACCCCAAGGCACACCTCAATGCCTATTGGTGTGTGGAGAGTGGTGGTGGGGGTGGGGGGGTTAGGGTTGGTAACCCTAACATTGAATTTCCAAACTTTTGTCACTATAATGACAACCCTAACTGATGCAATATGTTGATGCAGACATTAGAGTTGACAAACGCAAAGAGCTCATAGTCGGGAAATGAAACAACATATTTTTGGGTCTCCAGAGTCTTTGATATAGTAAAAAATATAAGATGATGAAAGCTCACCAGTTGTAATCAAGTTATATTATCAATGATGGCAAATAGGTATTATCACAGACCCTTGGATGTGATTAGTAAATATGCATGTTATTGATGTGGGCAGTTATCAGGACTAATGTTCCCTTCCACCCCACAATTGCTGATCTGATGCTGTCAGTAAACTTCCCTGGTAGTATACTTCCCCCACCAACCCACCACCACTGCCATAATAAATTCCTGACAGACTTGTGATTGGTCTTTGACTGCTAATTCCCATCCCTTATTGTCCCATCCTACCATCCATCATATGGGACATGAATGACTGACCTGACCTGAGGGAGAGAAGACTCCAGTTTCAGTCCTCCTGCTTCTGAGTATTATTGTGCTGGCTGACTGCTTGTTCCATGTCCTACAGAATCATAGAGGATGTGCCTGTCCCTGCACTGCAGGAGTATGAGTCAGAGGGTAACTTGGACCCATCCTAGCAGGATTCTCAAGTCCCAAAACTTGCCCACTGACTTAGTAGCTCTCTCACTGAAGTTCTGAGTATCAATCTCTCTCTCTCTCTCTCTCTCTCTCTCTCTCTCTCTCTCTCTCTATTTCTGTCTCTCTCTGTCTCCCATGATAGGATGGGATGATGGGGACAGGACCCAGTCACTCTTTTCTGTGCTGGCTGGGCTCATGGCTGTGGGGTCGACGACTCAGGGAGGGATTGACTGATGGGGGGGCAAGGAAAAATTGAACTGCTGGCCAAGTGGCTGGTGCTGTGGTCAGATGGGAATAGAGATTGGGCTGGGGTGAGGCCTGTGGCCTGGCCAGATTCTGATTTGCAGCCTCTCGCTCTCTCACTCTTTCCTGTGGTATGATGGGACAATGAGTACAGGACCCCATCACTTTTTCTGTGCTGGCTGAGCACCTGGCTGTGGGATGGGTGACTCAGGAAGGGAACAACTGACTAGGTGGAGGGAGGCAGGGACAAACTGAATTGCTGTTTGAGTACCGGGTGTCATTGCACCACATTTTGATTTTTAAATCTAATGCAGACTCAGTTTCAGCTCTTCCAGCAGTTCTGAGAAACTAGCCTTGTTGCAATACAGTAACTGAACTTGGAAATGAAGAGGAAGTTAGCACAGCAGCAACAAAATAGTCCGATGGTGGAGGGGAGAGGGGAGACACAAAGGAACAGCACTGTAGTGAAGGGAGAAGACTGCATGTGCTTCAGCTCCACTATTTCAGGAGACATCCCCATTTTCCTACTATGTAATAGCTTTTGCTATGCAGCCATAAAAATAAGTAAAACAATATGGACTAAATTACTGTGTCTGTCTTAACTTACCCTAAATTCACTTCCTGAGATGCACCAATATAGGATTCTAGCAAATTAATTTTATATTTGTTCTCCACTACTTTATTTTAGTAGAACCAGATATGAATACCTCTTTCCATTACAATGGACACCTACGATAGCATACAAAATCTGATTCCACTGAGGTATCCGATATAAGTGGTAACCACTGAATAGAAGTATATAGTCATGCCCATGAGAGATGTGGCCACTGGACTGATTAAAGGACAATAACCAGAAAGTGGCAGCTGTGGAGGTAGGGGAGGAGAAGAAAAAAGAGGAAATGGGGAAGGAGGGCTGAGGAGGAGATGAGTTGGGGGATGTGGACCTGCAGAGGGACAGGAGGGAGGAACATTAAAAGCACGAGGGCTGGGAGATGAGGAACTTATTAATGATAGAAGAGACCTCAGCAGGGTAAGGGATGTGGGAGATCGAGATCAGATGTTATTGTTATTGACTGGGGAGGGTGAAAACAGAGTGGATAACATTCCATAATTTTGAAGGGGAGTCATGGTTATTCTGGAGGTTGGAAGTGGACTAGTTTTCTTTGGCTTCCTTGGTGGCTTTGGTACTGGCATTATGGAGCTGCCAGTAGCTCAAAAGTTCTCTTGGGAGCCATAGGCCATAGGCTTCATACTAGTATCAGACAGAGTCACAAGCTTTTAAGAAGGCAGCACACTCAGCTGCAATGCACAGGAAATGGATGCTTCATATATGGGACCTCTGAAGGGATAGGTTTATCCCAGATTTCCAAAAATTTAAATTGTAAGTAAGACAGGGCAGGAGCAATGTCAGTGGACACAGAGATGAAATATGTGCCTTAGGTCATCAAACATGAACTTCAGATCGATAGACTTGAACATCCTTCACCAGATGAAGTTTGGGGGAGTTGGGGTGTCTGATCTCACAAACACAGTATACCATACTGTGATCACTGAGTGCATCAGGAAAGGAGAGCATTTTTAATTGCACAGTGGAAATGAGAGGAGAGAATCCAGTCAATGAGGGAGTTGTTGGAAGAGGAGCAGCTGAGGGGGAAGGCTCAGAGATTAGTTGTGTAAGCTGGACTGATTTTTTTTTTCTTGAGTGAGTTTTTTGTTGAAGGGAAGAGCCAGTTGGTATTAAAGTCACCCAGTACCAGAAGCTCCCCAGAGAAGGCAAGAGTGAAGGAGGGCAAAAGGTAAATGAGGGAGTCAGCCATGGATCCGGGGCACCACAGTTATTCTCAGAAGGGAGGAAGGGAATGAACTCTTACACAGTTTAAGTTCATGAGAAGAGTGAAAAAGAGGACCTACAGTATGTATGATTTCATAATTGAGGTTACAATTAATATACTAGGTGTATCACCATCACACATAGAAACATAGAAGTTATCGGTAGATAAGGACCCAAACGCCCACCACATCTGCCCTGTTACCCTAGTAATTGTGACTAAGCAAATCTTAATCAGCAGGCTGTCCCTCTCCCCTAGTTCTTCCAAGTTCCCTGTGTGTCTGTCCCATGCTTTCTTGAACCCTATAACCATTGCTGCATCCACCACTTCCACTGGCAGACTGTTTCATTTGTCCACCACCCTTTCTGTGAAAAAGTACTCCCTCACATTACCTCTGAACCACCTCTCCAGCTTCATATTGTGACCCTAGTCCTTGAGCATCTTTTTTCTTTTGAAGATGGAACCCTTATGTACTCTGTGTTTCCTTGCAAGGGATTTGAACGTTTCAATCACATCCCCCTTTCCCTTCTGTCCTCCAGTGAATACATATTTAACTCCCTCAGCCTTTAACCATAGGGTTTATTGTGCAGGCCTCTCACCATTTTGGTTGCTCTTCTCTGTACTGCCTCTACCCTGTTAATGTCCTTTTGAAGATGAAGTCACCAAAACTAGATGCAGTACTCGAGGTGAGGCCTCACCAGTGATCTATACAGCGGGATTATTACCTCTTTCCTTTTGCTGGTGATTTCCCTGCCTATGCACCCAAGCATCCTACCAACCTTCCCTGCTGCCTTGTCACATTGTTTTTACATCCTCAGGTCATCCAAGATGACAAGCCCCAGGTCCCGTTCCTGCTTTGAGTTTGCGATTTCATCCCCTCCCTAGATGGTATACCGCTCTTGGGTTTCTGTGCCCCATATAGATTACCTTGCAATTCTTTGCATTGAAACTCAGCTGCCAATCCTTTGACTAGTCCTCAAATCTTTTTGGGGTATTTTTGTTTTTTTCCACCCCGTCTGGCATGTCCACCCTGTTGCAGAGTTTTGTGTCATCTGCAAACAGGCATACCTTCCCTTCCAGCCCCTCTGCAATGCCTCTGATAAAGACATTGAAGATGACTTGGCCCAGCACTGATCCCTGGGGTACTCCACTGGTCACCTTGCCCACAGCAGAGCATGCACTTCCCAAAGTCCTACTAATGGACTGAAAGAAAGGGGTTGGCAACATCACTGTCACTAAGCCTGGTTTAGATTTGTGACCCACTCACAGCAAATGCATCAGGGTGTTATTTCAGGACCAATAGCCTAAGCAGGTTCAAGCCCCTCTTTTTCTTCCTCCGCCGGTTCAGTGTTTGACTCAAATTTGTGACTGGATGGCCTAAACTTAACTTAGCTTGCAGTTCAGTACTGAAAAGATGGAAATGGTGTTGGTAGTTTCTGGCCACACACAACCCTGTGTCCCCTAGCAAGAAATATACATCTGGCTGTATAGTAGCTCAGGGTTCTCATGATTTATTAAATGTTTTCAGCCCTCAGAGACCCCATAAGTGCCGTGTGTTAAAGCCCTGTGTGCCCTAGCAAGAAACATACTTCCAGCTAACAGCTCAGAATCCCTGACAATGCCTACATGTTCTCATCCCTTGGGAACTCGTTTGACACTGTCCCCAACAGAAACAAACCCTCAAGGACCTCTTCTCCCGCTGAATTGGACCAGAGGACCAGTACATGCATTCAGGTCCCATTAATCAATTCAGGGGCACGGTAATGTATTAAGTGCTCTGGGACTTTAACTGAGCCCTTAGGAACCCCATGCATCTACTCCCTCAAAAAACCAGAGCAAAGGCCAGTGGAAGAGGTCAGGGTCCCACAAACAATCCCGGCCCCTGCAAATCACCAGCAGAGGTAGCTTCAATTACAGCTTCTCAATGGTACAGCAACTCTCCCCACCCCAAAAATAACTGGCAGTGACAGTTTTAATTAGAGTCACTCAGGGACACTTTCACTCATTTCCTCCCCTGCAGAACAACTGCAGTGCCAGTTTATTGCACCAGTAGAGAAGCATCAGTGGCACCAGCAGTAGTACTCCAGACACAAGGAATAACTGGTGTAACTGCTCTCTTTCTCTCTAGCAGCTGTCAGTAGTTGCTGTTATTTTTGGCAAGTAGTGCCTTCTTTTACTATAGTAACATTTAATTTCCTTAGTTTTATATAGGGATCTTCATGTTTTTTTATGATATATTATTACTTGGCAACCCTGGACTGCTCTCTAAATGAGCATTTCTGAAATAAATAAGTAGCAGGAGATTTACATGTTGTTTTTTCTGCTCCCCCCCTCCCCATCATCCCCCCTAGGACTATAAGGATGGCTACTCCCTGTTAAACTGCAGTATAATTTTTTTCATATTTTTTTGTTGGAAACCACAATGTGTTTAAATTGGACCCAGACATATTTACACATCTCAACTGACAATCATTAAATGAAGTGTTCTCAGCAGTTTTGAGCAAAGCCTAGAATATCACAGAAATTAAAGCTGCCTACAGACTTGATTGAAAACATATTCAGAAGTTCAAGTTTACACTCATTATGTTGATATGAGAGTTGGAATGTAACATGCTGATGCGTTTTTCAAATATTTATAGAAACAGAATGATAAAAGACTGTGGACCAGATATTCAAAGCTTCAGCACAGCACACAATGCCTTTGTGCATGCAAACTGAAGTTTGTACCTTGAGTCTGAACTTAGCATGGGATTTTCTATATTAAAAACTTCAGTTTACATAGTGTGAATTCGGTTACATGGTGGCACAAATTCAGGGATTGTGCATGAGCAAATGAATGGGGAGCATGCATACAATATGCTAAGCTATATTCAAAGCATTGTGAATGCACTAAGAGTAATTTTGTATTGAGCACATCACCCCACAAGAAGGCCTAAAGATGTGGGTAAGGGGACAAGAACTGTACAACATAGGGTACCACTGATGTTAGTTCATAGCAAAGTTTCAATGCTCAATACCAGGTGGTCGGCATTGTACCATGCATGGACGTCGATGGGTCTTGCTAATCAGGTGTGTCTACAAGTCCTTTTTTCACACACAGACATCTGGAATGCCTAGTCTGCATTCTAAATCATAAGGGGAAATCGTCTTCCTTTTAGCTAGGCCAGCTCTTTAGCTACAAAGTGTGTTATCACAATGTGATGACTTTTTAACCCCTTATTATGCATCTCCACAACTGGCAATGGTGTATTTGGCCTGACATACTAAGAGCACACAAACTGAATTGTCATTTTTAGTATATTTTGGTGTCAAGATATAAATTTGTACAGAATGCTTCCAGTACAATTGTAAATTGAACCAAAGGCTACTTTCTTAAACTTGCTCTGGAAACAGACAGATAACTTGTTTCTTTTAACAGATTCCATCTTCCCTTTCCCCAGACAAACACACCTGTCATCAATTTTAGAGGTAATGACCACAGCCACAGAAATAACACATTTGTCTCAACAGGCCTCGTCTTTCCTTTCCCTGATAAACACAGCTGACACCAGTCTTGCAGGTGATGGCCACAGCCATGTGTATATTTAAACAACTGTACATTTTGCAGAAAGGCCTGATGTGTATAGCTTGTGAGTTTTACCCAGCCATGCCTCGGCATCTCTGGGTCCCTTTCCCATGAAGATACCTTATATTTGGCCCCCAGAGATCAAGCATATGGGCCTTGTATTGACCTAATCTCAGAGGAAAGGAGGACCTTTTGGTTGGGTGGTTGGTGTCCAGCTCCAATCTGGCAGATTCCTCACTCACAGGACAAGCCCACTGGGGGGGAGCCCAAGTCATCCAAGCAAAGCCCCAGGTCACCTGGCACCCTCCATCATACTGACCATGGGATCCTGTCTAGAAGGAAGCAGATCCCCTTTCCCCCTTGTACTGCTCCTTCCTATGAGACTTCCATGCTGTACCCAGTTTATAATGACTGCTACAGTTATAGTCAATCTGTTATACACTTGGGAGGGGCCAAAAAACCTGGGGAAAAAGAAATTTGGGAAATTCTAGAAAAGACTTTCCTAACCCCTAGTGCAATCACCCATAGTAGGGCAAAAGGTTCCCCTATACTACTTGGACCTTGCACTGTGCATTGCTTTTCTGAGGGTGGGAATTCTAGCTATTAGAAGGATAACAGAAAGGATGAGCAAAGCTGTGCACTCCATATTCTTGTGTTGTTTCTGTATCATTGTATTCTACCTGTTATTTCACATTGTCCTTGACAGGATCTCCTTGTAAATGAGCGTGCTCACTGGAGCTTTCTGTGAATAAACTTGAAATTGAACTTGAACTATTCATACGATTCATAGTAGTGTTTGAGCCCAAATAGACCATAACCCATGTACAGCTTGTACTTAACTCAAAGGGGATAGCCAAACATAGCATGTGATATGCAGAAAGTGACTAAATTATTTTTTAAAAGCAGTTACATCTGCACTACCCACAACCTCCAGTGAATCACTATTCCAGAAATCCACTATTCACTGTGTGAACCATGTGGTTCTTTTCGTTGTGTGGTATACTTCCACTTTTAGCTGAAGCTCATGTGCTCTCATGATATAATTACTAGTTTTTAGTTCTAGTCTTAGGCAATTCTATAAATTGTTGTTTGTAAATGCTCTGAAAACCAGACACATGTCCCCTCACAGCCATCTGAACTCAAATGAGTAGAACCCTAGTGTATCCAACCTGTCCCTGTAGTTCATAAGTTTAACTGACCTAAACATCTGATTGGCATATTTCTGTACCCCCTCCAGCAGTGCAATGTCAGCTTTAGCCTGAGGGGTTGTGAACTGTGCACAGTACTCTAGGTGTGGCTGCACCAAAGAGTATACAATGGCATCAGAATCCTTTTGTCTCTACTTGCAATATGCCTTGATACACATCTGAGTATGCTTCTAGCTGTTTTTGCCATAGTCTGACAATTACTGTCTAGTTTAAGATGCCTGGTTATTATCACTCCCTAGTCCTTTTCCTCTGATTTTACTCTTAATATACTGTATGACCTCTAATAGAATACTGTGCCTGTGTATTAGATCTTCATAAGTGCATAACTGCACATTTATCCATGTTAAATTCTAACGTGTGTATTTTTGCCCATTGCTCCAGTCTAGTCAGTTCTGACTGCAGGTTAACAATACCACTGGTGTTCTTGACCACTGACCCCAATTTGGTGTCATCAGTGTATTTTGATAAGCAAACACCTTCCCAACACCTCATAGAGGTTCCGCATATTTTAAAGAGATAGGGTCCCAACACTGAGTGCTGGGGCACCCTCCTCATTACGTCTGCCCTGCCTCTTAAGCTATCAACTTCAAAAGCAGTTGTACTCCTTAAACAAATTATATGCTCACAGTAAACAAATCCAAGGCTGATAGTTTTATCCAAAAATATACAGTTTATTGTATTAAGTCTCACAGGTCCAAGTAGAGCACAAACAAGTTATAAGAGCTGGTACAGGGATCCTAGAAACTCTGGTGCTTCACTCAGTAGAGCTTCCCCAGGGAGAGCTTTGTTGATTGTTGTATATCAGAGACAAGCATGGCCCTACAGTTGCAGCCCACCCTGCACCGGTGAGTGCTGTGTACCTTTCAGTCATTTACCTCTCAAGCTAACCTGATATAGTGTATGGTGGAATGCGGTTGTGTATGGAAATCCATACACCTCAAAAAGTTGTTCTGCTGCAGTAGTGACTCCTCACTAACGCAGAACGACTTTTCGTTCTGCGTTAGTGAGGATGTCATATACAAGGGGCTACAGCAGATGTCCTGATTCGTCCCTTGCTGTGTGAGAGGGGCGCGCGAGTGTGCTGGTCAGTGGCAGTTGTGAATCGACGGCCTTGGCAGAACAGAGTGAAAATAGGGAAAAGTGAGTCTCTTTTTGTCTTTTTTTTTGGGGCACCATACACTATAAAGAACAGTTTATGGTTATCCATACACTACAAGGCTATTCTTTCACCTCGTAGATACGATGCCGACTTGAAGACCTCTCGAGCTTAGGCTCTTGAGGTCATTAGTCGGCATTATCCACCTCGGTGGAAGAATAGTTCTTGCAGTGTGCTGTGGCAACCATACACTATCCTCTATGTCTCCCACATGTGAGCCAAGAGAGTACCCACCTCACAATATTACTGTGCAATCCTAGCACTTGCAAGGCCTTGACAAGCTCCTTATGTGGAACCTTGTCAATTGCCTTGCTGAAGTCCAAAAAGATCGCATCAACAGGCAAACCCTCATACAGTGCTCTACGCACCACTCCATAGAACTGAAGCTGGTTTGTCTCATGGGACCTACCAGAGGTAAACCCATGCTGTAACTCATCACATGCCCCTATATTCCTAAGATGCTGCTCAGTCTCTTTCTTTAGGATACCCTCTATTACTTTACACAAAACAGGCTGACAGCCCTGTAATTACTACACTCCTCCCTTCAACCCTTCTTATGAATGGAACCCACTATTGCCTCCCTCCAACATTTCACTACTTGACCAGAATCCAGTTATTCCTGGAAACCCATTGTCACTGGTCCAGCCAATTCTCCTGCCAACTCATTCAGGACTCTTGGATGGATGCAGTTTGACCCAGTAGACTTGTTAGAATCAAGACCTCTCAGTCTATTCCTAACAGCCTCCTCAATTATAATCAATGATGGGTATCCAGAGTTGAACTCTCCCTCTACCACAGCCTCCATCTTAGTGTTGAAAACTGAAGCAAAGAAATGATTTAACCCCTCTGATATATATTTGTCATTGGATATTAGTTCCCCTTTGTTGTTAACCATGGGTTCCACCTGCATGCTTCCCCCTCTTGCCTGGTTAATATAGGTATAAAAGGATTTATAATTATCCTTCACAATATCAACCAGGCTCAGTTTGTAGTCTTTTTTTTTTTTTGCTCTCCTAACATCTTTTTGACATTCCCAAGCAATCTCTCTGAACTTAACCCATTCTATTTAAGCATTACATCTTTTCACATTTTTATATAGTCTTTTTCTTTTGTTCGTATGTAACCCCTAGGTGGCGCTACCCCAAGGGTTATTACCCCTGCCTGTGTGACTGAGAGCATGGTGAGGGGCCTGAGTTCTAGGAACGGGTGTCTCCACCTGGAGGACAGGGTCAATGGTAGCGTAGCTGCCGTCAGTACAGCCCTTTGGGACACTGTTACCCCCCCTCTTTTCCCTCTAGTGGCCTAAATGTTTTGCTGAATACACAATTGCAATTAACACCTGACAATAGATTTAAACCCATACTTGTTGCACTTACCACCAGGGCTAGATTAGCTGGTTTGGCCATGGAGACCCCCTGTAAAACAAGATTTACCACAACAACCAACAGTATTACAATGCTGTCTGTACAGAGGTACACCACAAATAGTTCAAGTGCAAAAAGATTCAGATCTGATGTATTTGGGGGCATGAACAAGAAAGAGGCTTAATCTGGTGCTTGATTCTATTACTGATTAAATCTGGTTTAAGCGTGCATGCCTCTAAGAGTCCCTCTATCACAGTTACACACACTCTGGGTACCCAGTTGGAGTTACAGGCTAGCCTGAAGCATTGCCCAGGGTAGGTCTGCTTTGCAGCTGTTGTTGATGCTCTTAGAAACAAAAAAAAAACATGCACTTTAACCCAATATTTGTATTCTGGAGCCGGAGGGCTCAGTTTATAACAATCAATCAATCAAAACAATTAAATCAGATGACACACTTTGATTAGGAGGTAGTTGTAGGGAGCTATCCTATGATTTACTCATGATACCCAGACCAGGTTGCAGGAGGGATGAAGTGGAGACCTCAGGATGAAGTGCTGGTTTGCCAGGATAAGCAGGGCTCACACAATTCACCGTGGTGTCGTTCCTGTTCATTGATGTTGAGCAGAGAGCCGAATCCTCGGGCAGGTCTCTCATCGGGTGATTCTCTGCAGTGTGAGGGGCAATCAGGGCTGTGATGTTGAGGCCCAGACAGGTTGCAGGAAATGGATTTGGTCCAGTTAGAGTTACTGGATACTGCTTCCAGCAAGCGTGACACATTCAAGCAGCGGGGAACCAAATCGTGAACCACTGTTCGCATTCAGCACACTTATAGTAAAGGCAAGGAAGTACCACAGTTCAGATGACAGTCTGGTTGCAAGTCACAGGATTTTCTGTGCAAACCATACACTCTGCAGTCATGTTGGAAGTCCTGACAGGCCGATCGCACAACAGCAAGTCTTCGGTCCTCTTCAGGCAAAATTAGTCACAATTCAGGCTGAAAATCACAGGTTCGGATGAAGTTCTATACAAAACTTAAGATCTCTTCACTCAGGAAGATGGTAGCAGGCAGGCCAGATACAGCCTTCCCGCCAATTTCCCCTTCGTACTATGCAGGAGCAGCTGCTTGAATCTCTCAAGCTCCTCTCACTCTCAACTCCTACTTCAGACTGACTCACTGCTGCAGGCAGCTCAGGACTTTCCCAGTCATCCAAAAGGTACAATTCAATGATTCATCTGTCTGTCACAGCAAGGGCTCCCCCTCCAAGTCCTTTTAGGCACCAAGGGGAGAAAACTACAATTCCTACAGAAATTCACTCCCACAAGACCCCTGGGGGCAGGCTCCATTTTAGGGCCCCCAAAGGTACTGATTGGTGTATACTAGCAGTCCAGAACCAAGATGGTGGTGAGTAACAGAAAAGTCCGTGCTGCAAAGAAGGCAGATTAGACCAACTACGATATCATTATTAGGAAAGCAGATAATCAGCAAACAATCACAGTTCTTAACAGAGCTCCCTCTGCACAATTAGAGATGGCAGAATGGAGCAATTATCTGACAGCCCAGGCAAGACTCGAGCTTAGGAACGCTCAGCCCCCACCCAGATCAATTATACACTGTGAGATAGGCAGCTCTTAAAGAGACAGGCACGGAGGCTAATAGGGCACTTGCATGCAATTACTTTTAAATGTTTAGAACACAGAACACCACCGAGCAGTGGGCATTTAGGCACACCCAAGGATGTGCACGTCATGAGGATTTGGTGCTGCAAACCCCAGTAACACAAAATGACCTTGAAAGTATAAATTATTCATAGATATAAACTGCACTTAGCCCAGAGGAGTAGCCAGGAATTGAAAAATGTTACACTGATCTGCCCACACTGATATCCCCCACTGCCACTGCCCCTCCTCCAACTACTGCCCCCCCAACACTGCAGTGTCAGTGTATACTCAAAATGAAAATATGTAACACACATACTCATATGGTAAAAAATCCTTTCAATCAACAACAACGTCAGATGAACAGACCGGCTTTTATTTACAATGTTACATTATTACAAGCCTCTGTACCACTTCAAGGTATCCAGCTTCACAGAGGTCCATTCCCACCACTACTTGTGTTCTCACACTGTCTGCTCAGTCATACAAGCATGGACCCAATCACAATAAAGTTGACCACCCACACCAGGCAAAAATTATTCATGGACTCAGTCATTCCCAAAGTACCTGAAAACAACCAGTCAGCACAATACATTGGTAACATATACACAACTAACAATATATTTGGGTTTGGTTAACTTAACCACCTAAACCACTCAGCACCAAATAGCCACAAGCCACCCAAACTATGGAATGTCACCAGTCCATAGTTTAACATTGTCAAGCAACTGAATACATTAACAGAATAGTGCATCCTCATATCTTGTCTATGGTATTTGTTTCCTTTTCAATAGACAACTATTTTTGTGTACCTGCTGGGGATATATGTGTTTGCCTTAGTCTCACTTTTCATACCAGTCCCTATAACTATCCTTGGGGTCTCCATTTTATGGTTGCTGAAATTTCATTGTGCCTGAGAGCTGCATTAGCATGAGAACATGATGTGTCAGCATCCTTTAGACACCGCAGTATGCCTGTCTGCTTAATTTCAGTTCAACAAACAAGTTACAGTAAGGTGTGAAATATCATGTTTACCTTCAATTAGCTTTACAAATTGTCTTAGATACAGTATAATACAGGGTATTTGGCTTTAAACTGCATTCAGTCTATACTTTATGTTTCTAGAGAGATTTTTTCATGCTATGTGTACTTTTAGCATAGAGATACATGGTGGAAATAGGTGCAATGACATTATGTTCTCATATGCTAATGCAGCTCTCAGGAACAATGAGATTTCAACAATCAGAAAATGGAGACCCCAAGTTAGTTACAGGGGTTAGTATGAACAGTGAAAACAAACTAAATCAGACACATACTGTATATCCCCACTGGCTACACAAAAAGAGTTATCTGTTGACAAGGAAATAAATAACATTTAAAAGATATGAGTCTGCACTACTCCTTTAAAATGAAAAAGTAATAACAGTGATTCTGTAATACATACAGAACTTTTACAGTCTTACTTTGAAACAAAGTTTGTACAGTGATCATTGAATGGATCAAAATCTTTCAATGCCTGACCATCACCAGCATCAAAGTCCTGATGGATGTGGAGTAGATCCAAACTAGTTAACCACATTTCACTCATGGTGTTTCTTAACCAGGTCTTAAGTCTTCTTAATGCACTGGATGACCTCTCTGTTGCTGCAACAATGACTGGGACTGTGGCTGAAATACATAAAGCAGTGTTGATTTCCAGATAGAATGCAGGGTTCAACTGCTGTCAAGTGTGGGTCTCCCCTCCCTTCTTTCCCAGCCTGGAAGACTAGGATTCATTCACTGTAACAGCTACTACTGTGCTGTGTTGGTCTGTTTCTTGCCTCCCTGCTTGGAGTTTGAAGTGTGAAGAAAGTTTGTTTTGTCTGGACTTCGGCTGAACAAATTCCTGGTTTGGGAACTAAGAATTATGGTTTGGCAAACTGCCTGAGGTCCTTCCCTTGTGTTTGTGGGATTAATATTAACACTGATTTTAATTTCTGTTTTGTTTGTGGAGGGAGGTTGTGAGAGAACCTCTCAGACACTGACCTTATTTGGATTTTGGACATATTTTCCATTGACCGGGAGTGAGAGTCCTAGTTTCTTCAACTTTTTTCCGGTCCTACTCAAGGTGGGAGGCTGTGAGAGACCCTCCCAGACATCGACTTTTATTTCTTATGTATTTGGCCTAATTGTGAACTGTGGCCTTATTTTCACTATTGATTGGGAGTGTCATAACAGATTTGATTATTTAGTTAATTATTTTATTATTTTGTTTCTTTTAAGTATTGAGGGAGTCATTCCGGTTATACATATTGTGGGTGTTTTTATTCATTTTGAGCTACCTGGTTTGGCTTGATTAGTGCCGCATAGGAAATTGTTGGGGTCTTCAGTATGTGTACGAGGCCTACCCCCATGGTCGTACACTATTCGTCCTTTGCCCTTCATGGCCTCCATCCTTTCTTCCCTCTCCTATTACAGTTATTGGCATACCAGTGCTGTAGAGTGCTTGGCATCGCTCATAGGGGAGGGAAGTGGGCTGGAAGGTATGAACAGTGGAGGTCGAATGAGCAGAACCATTGTATTTGGGTAGTGAGATAGAGAAGATGCTCTGGAGTGAAATGGAATCTGGAGCATGGTCCTCCATGCCTAGTTTCCATACCCAAGGGCACCATCAGTATTGGTGGGCAGATAGCACAAGCAGCTCCAGAGGCCCATCCTATCTGAGTGGTGCTGTGTAATGCCAGATCCATTAAAAATAAGACAGAAGTTATTGCAGATCTTGTTGGATCTGTGGATCTGGCATGCATTACTGAGACCTGGCTGGATGAGAATGCAGGCCCCATATTAGAGGCTGCTATTCCGGCTGGGTACTCGGTGTTGCACCACCCGAGGTTGGACTGCGGGGGGGAGGGGTGTTGCAGTCTGTTTCAAGACTGAGCTGGGCCTCACGAGTGTACCAGTGGGAGAGGCTGAGTCATTCCAGTGTACCATAGTGGTGGGTGTGGGTTGTAGGATCACCCTCATTTATCATCCACCAGGTGATGAGAAGCATTTCCTGGAGGAAGTTGCAGACTTCATGATCGACATGGCGTTCAAGTTACCCAGGAGATGGTCCTGGGTGACTTCAATGCCTGGGTCGATGACGAACTCTCACAATTTGGAAAACACTTCCTCCAACTGATGACATCTTTGGGCCTCACACAAGTTGTTACTTCTGCCACTCATAAAGGCAGTCACTCCCTTGGCTTAGTCTTTCTCCTGGGGATCGATGCCTTTGATTTGGGGGTGGAACCAGTCTGATGGTCCAATCACTACACTGTGGGGTTCAGTTTTTACACCCCCTTTGTAGACCTACCCCTGTGAAGATGGTCAGGTACCACCCATTGCGAGATATAAGCTCAGAGGGTCTGATGGCGGTGCTTCACCTATCGGAGTTTTCTGGAGTGAGCAGTGACCCAGATGCCTTGGTATTGGCTTATAATAAGGCTATTTCCTCAGCTCTGAATATCATTGCTCCAGTCCATGTTCATCCTCGCCCCCATCACCCTCAATCCCCATTGTTTGATGGGACTTTGAGGGAGATGCGGTGACAAGGACGAAGATTAGAATGTTGTTGGCGGAGATCCGCCCTTGATGCCGACCATCTCAGATTGATGGAACATTACCAAGCCTATCATTCTGCAATCTCCCATAAGAAGGCAGAGTTCCTGTCCAGGGAGATTGCAGCTGCTCAGAACTGACCAGCTCAGCTCTTTCAAACTGTAGACAGACTGTTCTACCCAGCCTGCCTACACATTCGAAGAGCCTTTTCACAAGTAGAGTGTGAAGATCTTGCTCGCTTCTTTGTGGCTAAGGTGGCCGACATCAGGGTGGTGCTCCTACCTGCACCTTCTATGGGACAAGCTATGGATTGGTGCTTGGTCACTAACCTCGAGTTCTCCTGGAGTTCCTTTGCCAGACCGGAGCTCATTGATGTCATGTGGATTGTCCAGGGTATGCACCCTACATGCTGTAGTTTGGATCCGGGCCCAACTTGCCTGATTAAGGGTTGCTGGGATACCATTGGCCTGGTCCTAGCATGGATAGTCTGATGCTTCATGTAGACGGGTGAGTTTTCTAGCTCTCCGAAAGAGGTGGTGGTGACGCCCCTCTTGAAGAAAGCTTCTTTGGACCCAGACTGCCATGTGAACTACAGACCAATCTCTAACCTTCCCTTTGTGGGGAAGGTGATTGAGAAAGTGGTGGCAATAAAGCTGGAGAACCATTTGACCATCCATTACAGCTATGAACCATTCCAGTCTGGTTTTCAAAGGAGGCATAGTACCGAGACTGCACTGGTTCTGGTGCTCAATGATCTCCTGATGGTGAGAGATTGGAAGAGCCACTCCATCTTGGTTCTTCTTGATCTATTTTCAGCATTTGACACTATGGACCATGGGGTTCTTCTTGAACACCTGAGGTTCATCTGTGGCCTGTCTAGCACAGTTCTTGCATGGTTTAGATCTTTCCTCACTGGCAGAACTCAGAAGGTGGTGTCAGGGATTAATTCCTCCAGCCCAGTTTCTCTGTCATGTGAGGTACCTCAGGGTTCAGTGTTGTCCCCATGTTGTTCTCAGTGTATATGCTGCCACTCAGAGACATTGTAAGAAAGTATGGGCTGAGGTTTAACTGCTAGCTGATGAGCTACTGTGAGCTCTTATCACAAGCTCTGTCATAAACCATAAGCTTTACTGTTTATTTATTTTGTATTTAATTTGTTTTATTTAGTTTATTCAGCTCAGTTTAACTGGTGTTGTTTGACACCTTGCCGACACTTGTTGCAGCCCGCTGCAGCATATTTTTGAAACGGCTCTTGCTGATGCCTGCTGCAGCTTATTTCAGCGTATGTTTAAACATATTTTTAAATGACTGCAGTGCATTTTTAAATGACCCTTGCTGACGCCTGCTGTAGCCCATTGCAGCATATTTCCAAGTGACTGTTGGATCTTTTTGGCTCATCTGGATTGTTAGAGGAGATATGTGCTGTTGTGTGGGATCTGGGCTCTTGATTTGAATGGAGTGACTGCCGGAATCAAAGTTGGAGCAGACGTTCGGCTCTGTAGCAGTGTTGGTTCTGCTGCTCGATGGATTGTGTAGGAGTTTTGGATAAGCTGTGAACAAGCTAGATGGAGTCATGATGCTGTGACTGTGACTGCATTGAGAGTGCGTTGTTTCATATTCAGTTTTACTATCAAACTGATGAAACGATTTGCCTCTTGACTAAGACTTGAAGAACTGAGTCGAGTCAGGTTGGATTATTCCTGATTATATTGCTGGAATTGCTGACTTTAATTAGACTTACAAAAGCGTCTTTGGTCCGTGAGTAATACATGAATTCCGGCTGGATTTATGTTGAAATGAAGATCTGAGTGAGATTAGTGCTCAAACTGTTAACTTGTTGAACTGAATTTGTTTATAAATTGCTCGATTGATATGAATTAGAGCATTTTAAAGAAATTGTGGGGTTTTTTGCAGAGTGAGCTGCTGGGGGTACTGTTGTTTGTTTGCTGTCCTTGCTGGGTTTAGGACAGGTGGTATTGGTCCCGGCCTATTGGAGGGTGGGCATGGAGAAACAGTGCCTCCCAGGCCTGCTAGTGGGGTCCACTAGTGAGTGGTCCCTTTCTGGGGCCATAGTCCTGTTCCTGGTGGGGGTAAAAGTTTCCTCATTAGTTTGGCAGCTATTTTCTCCCTGTGAACCCTTGTTGTATTTTGTCATAAATGCCTGATTGGGTTATAAACTTATCAAACTGTCTTGTTTATTAGATTCTATAGATATTAGTGAGAGTAAAATCTGAATTTAATTATTGGATTGGGGAGGTGAGAGGCCTTAATCCTTTGTAAGACTTTTAACATCGAAACTTGAGTGTTATTGCCATTTCAGGATTCTATGGGATGTGACTTGCGTTTCATAATAATTTATTTGAGTTAAATTTGTATATTGAGATTGTTGAGTTGTTTCTTTGGATATTCCTAGATAAATTATTGTTTATTGAAATGTGTTGAGAAGGCATTAAGACGGTCCGGAGCAATTCTCCCACTTTGCCTCGTGACCTCCGTCCTTTTCACTATTCCCCTTTGGCGCCTGAAGTTTATAACAAATGTTGTTCATTGGGGATAGTGAGAAGGCATTTGAGGGGTGTATGGTCCGGGCAAAGTGGGAGAATGGAAAGAGGTCGATCGATTGAGGTAGTGGGGACTAGGAGACGCCCTGGCATGAAATGGGTTCAGGAGAGGGGCTTTCCCTGCCTAATTCCCATACCCAAGGGCTCCACAAAGAGTGGTACTGTTCTCCTTCTCGAAAGCCCATCCAACCTGGGCAGTTTTGTTGTAATGCTAGGTCAATTAAAAACAAGACTGCTATTATAGCTAATCTTTTTGTAACATCTGACCTGGCATGTATCACTGAGACCTGGCTGGACGAGAATGCAGGCCCTATTTGGGCATCCGCTACTCTGGCTGGGTTCTCGATGATACACTGCCCAAGGTTGGATCGTAGTGGTGGGGGTGTAGCCATTTTCTTTAAAATGGAGCTGGGACCTGTGGATATACCAGTGGGTTGCACTCAATCCTTTGAGTGTATCCTGCGAGCAGGTGTAGGGTTCAGAATTCTCCTCATCTACCATCCACCCGGCGATGGTGGAGAATTCCTGAAGGAGTTTGCGGACTTCATTGTTGACGTGGCATTGGAGTCGCCCAGGTGGTTAATACTGGGTGACTTCAATGCCTGGGTGGACGATGAACTCTCGCAATTTGGAAATAACCTCCTCCAACTTATGACTATGTTGGGCCTTACACAGGTGGTTACCTCTGCTACCCATATAGGGGGTCACTCACTGAATCTAGTATTTCTTCTGGAGATGGAGATCATGCACTTGGGGGTGGAACCAAATGCCTAGACAGACCATCACACCATACGATTTAGCTTCAGGGCACCCCCAAATAGGCCTGCCCCTACGGAGATGGTCCAGTATTGTCCTTTGAGAGGGGTCACCCCAGAGGGCCTATTGACATTACTGGACCTATCGGGCATATCAAGTGAGTGCATGAATCCAGGGGACCTCATACTCACCTATAATAAGGTAGTGGGTGATGCCCTGGATTCAATTGCTTCTGTTCTTGTTCGCCCACTCACCCAGCGCCCAAGAACCCCTTGGTTTGATGTTTCATTGAAGGCATTGAGAAGAGTGGGGTGAAGGCTAGAGAGGGCTTGGTGGAAATCTGACCTTGATGCTGACAGGCTTAGATTGGTGGACCATTATGGTGTCTATCAATCAGCAATCACCCATAAAAAGGTAGAGTTCCTGTCCGGGGAGATTGCTGCTGCACGGAATCAACCTGCTCTACTCTTCCAGACTGTTGACAGACTGTGCAATTCACTCTGTCTGCAGTCTGGAAGAGATTTCTCACAAATGAAGTGTGATGAGCTTGCTCAATTCTTCACAGATAAGATTGCCAGCATTAGGTCGGGCATCGGCCCAGCTCCCTCTTTAAGGGATTGTGTAGATCGGTGGGAGGAGATGAACACTCATGCTACCTGGTTTGACTTTAGCAGGCTGAAGTTCATGGACATTGTGAGGATTGTTCAGACTGTACAATCAACCAGCTGTAGTTTGGATCCGGGCCCTATGCCACTATTATTAGGTTGCGTAGATATTATCTGCCCGATCCTTGCTGAAATTGTCTGAAGGTCCTTGGAGCAGGGAGTCTTTCCTGATCCCTAAAGGAGGCGGTCATTCGACCACTCCTTAAAAAATCCTCCTTGGACCCAGACTGTCTAGCCAGCTTCAGACCTATCTCTAACCTGCCCTTTGTGGGTAAGGTTATTGAAAAGGTGGCTGCGCCACAGCTAGATGACCACCTTACAAATCACTGTGTCTACGATACTCTCCAGTCTGGGTTTATGAAGAGACATAGCACTGAAACCACTCTTGTCTGGGTTTTAAATGATCCCCTAATTGTGAGAGATCGAAAGGCTCATACTATCTTAGTCCTTCTTGATCTCTTTGTAGCATTTGATACTGTGGAGCATGGTGTGCTTTTGAAGTGCCTGCAGCTTCTTTGTGGGCTGTCTGGTACAGTTCTACATTGGTTTTGATCTTTCCTCACAGGTTGGACACAGAGTGTTGTCACTGGAATTTATTCCTCTGACGCCATCTCTCTGTCCTGTGGGGTACAGCAGGGCTCCATTTTGGCACCCATGTTGTTCACAGTTTATATGCTGCCATTAGGAGATATCATTAGGCTATACAGTCTGGGTTTTCACTGCTATGCAGATGATGCCCAGCTGTATCTGTCCTTTATTCCCAGACAGGATGATGTGATTTCCATGCTTAGCAGCTGTCTGTCTGAAATCAGAGACTGGATGAGTGCTAGCTGGCTGAGGTTAAACCTGGATAAGACCGAAGTGTTGGTTGTGGACCCAGGTCACCTTGAGGCGGGTCGTAGGGCTGGGCTTCCATCGGGCCTATGGCTTGATGGTGTCCAGCTCTCAACCTCAGACCAGGTGCATAATCTGGGCGTTATTATTGACGACAGTTTAACCCTAAAATCGAAGGTGTCTGCCGTTGTCAAGTCTTCCTTTTATCAGCTTAGGAATATAGCCTGGGTGAAACACCTGGTTCCTCCAGCTGACCTTCCTACATTGGTCCATGCCTTCGTGACCACCCACCTTGATTACTGCAATGGCCTGTACCTAGGGCTACTGGGGGTTGATATCTGCTGTTTGCAGCTAGTGCAGAACGCGGTGGCCAGGTTTTTGACTGGGACATCCAGAACTAGTCATATTATGCCTGTGCTGTGCAGACTGCACTGGCTGCCGATTCAGTGGCAGATCACCTTTAAGATCAGGTTACTGACCTATAAAGCCCTACATGAACAGGGACCCCAATACCTGCAAGATCTTCTTACTCCCTACTGCGCCTCTCGCTCACTCCGATCCACCAGTGAGGGATTGCTAGAGATTCTCAGGGTTCGCTTAAAGACATGTGGGGAATGTACGTTTTCTTATGCTGCCCCTGCCCTGTGGAATTCTCTACCTCATCTGCTACTCCGCACTGTGCCCTGACACCCCTCCCTCCCCTTGCTCCTGAACCTGCTCTCTTGCCCCTTGGGACCTCTGTGTGTCTCGGTCCTCCCTGCCCTCCCCCTAGCTTCCTCCTCGCCTCAGGCACATCTGGGTGTCTTCTTATTCTTGCCTTCCCTTCCTGTACCACCCTGCCCATCCCCTGCTCCCTTAATGTCCCCTCCCCCCCTCAAGTCAATTGTAGGAAAACCTCTCACCAACTCCCAGCCAGAGTGTTAGTCATGCTACTACTCCTGTCAGGGAACATTCATCCAAACCCTGGCCCGGTTCTCAGGAGCTCCCCGACTAGCACCACAGGCCTATGCATGGTCTCCATGAATATCTGTAGCCTCCTAAAAAAAAGTTTGACTCACTACAATGCCTGGTCACATCAATCAACCCTGATGTCATCGCTCTGGTTGAGACTTGGCTGTCGAAATCCTCCCCTGACTCCCTGGTCTCCCTTCCTGGTTTCACCCTCTTCCGGGGCGGCAGCTGCACTATTTATGTCAAGGAATCTCTCCCCCATACTAGCCTTGCCTACTCCAATCCTTGACTCCAGGGCCCAGGTGCTTACGCTGAAACTAACCCCTGACCCTTTACAGGGACCCCTTTATCTGACTACTGCATACGTGCCCCCCAGGGACCAAACGCAGGCCACTGCCTCTCTTACAGAATACCTTTCCTCACTACCTCCTTCCGCTGATCAAATTCTGGTGGGTGACTTAAATGTCAACTGGCTCAGCCCCTCCTCCTCCTCTACCCGTGACTCCTTTTCTGCAATAGACCTAACACAACTAGTTACCCAACCTACCAAGACTAACCCCAAGACAGGCTCCAGTACCCTGCTTGATGTGGTACTCACTAACCACCCTAATCGGATCCCCAATGTACAAGTCCTCCCAGACTCTCTCAGCGATCACTCCCCCATTCTATTCCACTGGTCATCCTCAGTCCCCAAACCCATAGCACAGTCCACATGCCAGCGGCGTCTAATACCTGGTGGTCTGACAAAGATTAAGGAACTTCTGTCGCAAATTGACTGGTCTTCTATACAGGCAACTCCTGACATTGACACAGCTCTCTCCTTCTTTACCCGAACTTTTAATAATGCCTGTGATATCTTTGCCCCAATGTCGACCGGCCGTTCTAAAAGGCAGAATGCCCCTTGGGTAACCTCAGCTTTGATCCACCAACTCAAACATAGGGACAACCTATGGCACCATGCCATTGAGACTGGCCGGCCCAGTGACAGGCAGTTATATGCTGCCACCAGAAACAAGTGCACTCGGGCCATCAGAAAGGCCAAGTCTGAGCACTATCGGTCCTCACTCACTGCCTCATGGGGAACCCCAGAACCTTCTGGGATAACATTAAACAGGTAAATGGGAGTTCACACTCCCCACCCACCCAGATCAACATTAATGGTGTGATCTCTTCAGACCCAGCCCTCATAGCCAACCACCTCAACATCTCATTCACTGACCTTAGCCCTATCCTCCTACAAATTTTTGACCTCCTCCCCAGTGCCTGCCATAATCTTTCTTGCCCTTATTTTCTCCTCCACCGTGTTTCTGCCCAAGAACTTAGGCCGCACCTTGTCACTGCCCTCAAGAGTAATAGTGCGGGCAGTGACACCCTGGATCCGTGTATCCTACGACTGGTCTTAGACACAGTCCTTACCCCGATCACGTGCCTCATCAACCACTTTCTTTGCCTGGGGAAGGTTCCAACTGCCTGGAAAGTCACCACTGTCACCCCTATCTTTAAAGGTGGTGATAGGACTGTGGCTGGAAACTATCGCCAATCTCCATTCTTCTCTCTCCTCTCTCAAGGCCTTGGAAAAGTGGTAGCCTCTCAAATCTCTGACTACCTCTCCACCTACAATGTCCTATGTCCTGAGCAGCATGGCTTCTGGAGGCCGTGTACCACACAGCCCTCCTAGAGTTCTCCAACTTTCTCCACCCTCCTTAGACACTGGTTCTCTGGCAGGTGCAGTCTTCATTGACCTCTAAAGCTTTCAATACTGTCTCCCACCCTCCTTCTTGATGCCCTTAGTCTCTGGTTTGCTGCTGGGCCTATCTCCTGGTGCACCAGTTATCTGTCTGACCGCCAGAGTGTGAAACATTATGGGACCTACTCAGACATCTGTCCCATCTTTTCTGGGTTCCCCAGGGCTCCATTCTGGGCCCCTTACTATTCTCCCTTTACCTTAACACCCTTTCACGCTCTTGCTCGGGGAACATTCTATTGTACACTGATGATGCAGTCATCTTTGCCTCATGTCGTAACCCTATTGCCCTCCAGGACTCGCTGCAGAAGTCCTTCGCTGAAGCCGAGGGTTGGTTCAAGGAACATAGATTGGTGATAAATCTTAAAAAAACAAAAACCATGTTCTTCACTCATCCTCAAAACAAGTCCTGCAACTTCAAACTCCTCATTCACTCTGGGTCCTCTTTCCCACTCGAACAAGTTTGCTCCTATAAACACCTAGGGATCCCTTTTGACCCCTCCCTCTCCTTCCATGGACACATCACTGCCCTAGCTACTGCCACTATTATCTGATTGGGCATCTTACATCGGTATAAATACTGCCTTCCCCCAGAGGCTCTTCGACTCGCTGTCACCTCCTCTATCCTGTCCCTAGTGGACTATGGACTGCCGGTGTATGGTGCTGCTGATCAGACCGCCTGCCATAAAATTCGCACTACTCTGAATAAGGCCTGCAGGTTAATTACTGGGGCACCCTAGGCTAACACACACCTGTTTCACTGTACGCTAAAGCGCTGGTACTTGATCTTGACGAGTGCCTCAAATATCTGACCTGTACCCTTACAAAAAAGACCCTCCTTGGGCTATCCCAGCCAGGATTGACCACCACCATCCGCCTCTCTGTCCCACTAGTTCATACTCGGACCTCTGGGAAAACCTCTCTTGTTATCCCTAGAGCTAGGACCTCTGACGGCCAAAGAGCCTTCAGCTTTAGGGCCCCCTCCTGGTTCAACACACTGCCCCCCTCCATCTCCAAAGCTCCAACTATATCGTGCTTCAAAACGTCCTTACGGAACCACCTTGTTAACATCCGGAGCTGTAATTGCCACTAGTCAAAGCCGTACTCAATACTAATGACAAAGCTTACTACTAAGCTGCTAAGGACAACATAACTCTGGTATTGTTTGCATCAATCCTACCTGTACCAGCTTGTTTGTATCTATGTCTTAAGTTACTGTTATACTGTGTATTTTTGTTTGTCTTACTGTGACAAGGTACCTTTGTAAATGAGCCTATGGCTCAAAGGTTTTCCAAACGGCTGTCTAAATAAATAAATAAATAAATAAATAAGAGAATGCCTGACCATCGAGAGTTTTAAATCAAAGCTCAAAACATTCTTGTTTCTTAAAGCTTATGGTGAATGATTTTATAAATGTTGATTTAATTGTTTGTTGTCTTTTAACTGTTATTTTAATTTTTGTACAGTACTTTGGTTTTGAAAAGCGCTTAAAAATAAAGCCTTACTTACTTACTTACTAACTTACTTTCTTTGCTGTCCTTGTTAAAATCCAATCAATCACTGAATGTTGATTGCTACAGAAATTCATCCGGGTAAAATCTGAAAACAATTGAGTAAACCCTGAGCTTGAAATCATCAATTCTAGTTCAGTGTGAGCATCCCCAACCCAGTTCAAATTAAAATCCCCCATTACCAGGACATGTGTATTTAAAACACATTGCTGAAAATAATCCAAGAATTCAACTGAGCCTTTTTTACCAGGTTTAGGGGGTTGTACACTTTATAAAGTCTCAACTTGATACAAGAGGCTAATTGTAGTTCTAAATGTAACCATTCACAACAGATGGAAGGCTGGACAGAAACATCTTTAGCCACTACTTCAGTATTCTCCTTGACAGAAACCATTAGCGCCCCCCCCTTTCTTCTTACCAACCCTATCTTTTCTAAATCCATTATAACCCTCTATTAAACATAGGCCATCATTAGTTGTAGGTTTTAACCAAGTCTCAGTTATACTGAGCACATCTGGCTTGTGGAGTCCAATCCAGGCCTCTGTTTCAGCTTTTTTACTTCAAAAACTCCTGGTGTTAATGTGAACAAATCTCAGTCCAGCTGAGCTCCAAGTATGAGCATCTCTATGTATGAAATTAGTAGGCCAAGGGTTGGACTCCATATCCCCAGATATAAATAACAGAAATCTGGTAATCATGGGGAAAAAAGTTCACCTGTGCTATAATGCCTTACATGGGAATTTAAGTCCTTTTGGTGTATTGTACACTTTCCAGATCAACTACAGCCTGTTTAGATAAGCAGCCAAGAATAACTAAGCTACTTTCAATTATATAGCAAGACTTAACCAAAAGGTTAGAGAAGCTAAATATCTCAGTTGGGCCACTCTGTTTACATATCACAATAGGAATATGAAATGTTCCAACATCCAGAAGGACTAATCCCACAAGTATAAGCAATAGACTGACCTGTTCTTTCACCATGATGATGTTAACAATCAAACACGTTTCTAGAAATAAGATAAATCTTTAGCTAAGTAAAATGCCTAAGATAAACATAGGCTGTCTATACCCACATATATTAGATACATTAGAAAAGATTAAAACATACCCCACTGAATGTTAAACTATGTTCAAATCACTATGTTCAAATTGTTTGTGTGGTACAAAGGAGCAAGGCAAACCTTGCTAGCTAAATGACAAAAAACAAAATTTGAAACAAGGCTGTGAAAAATATGAAACAGTGTCTAACTTACCAATGTGTCAGGCAAACATAGGAAACAAACACGATTTACTGTGAATTTCTCATGCTTGTGCTCCACTCGCACTCAGAGACCGGCATGGGCTTTTAGCATGGAGTTGCCCCACCTCAGTCATGATGTCACTGAATGCTCCCAAAGCTCCCTCACAAAAAAACAGTTTTACTTGTAAAGGCAGTCCAAAAGATGAATGAAAGTGCTGTTTGTAAGCATTAAACAGCACAGTTCAGCAGATCTTCTTGCTCCCCCGCACAAATCTTGTTTGTGGAGTGTAGTGGTGAGGAATGCTGGCATTCTGGTCAGCAAGTGGCACAGGTGTTTAGCATGGAGTTATCCCACCTCAGTCATGATGTCACTGAATGCTCCCAAAGTACCTTCACAAAAGAACAGTTTTACTTGTAAATGCAGTCCAAATGATGAAAGAAAGTGCTATTTGCAAGCACTAAACAGCACAGTTCAGCAGATTTTCTTGCTCTCCCAGCACAGATCTTGTTTGCGGCATTTCCTGGTGAGAAATTATGGTGTTCAGGTTGAGGTTGGCGAGTGGCATGGGCTTTTAGCGTGGAGTTGCCCCGCCTCAGTCATGATGTCATTGAATGCCCCTGAAGCCTCCTCACAAAAAAAACAGTTTTACTTGTAAATGCAGTCCAAAAGATAAATGAAAGTGCTATTTGTAGGCACTAAACAGTACAGTTCAGCAGATCTTCTTGCTCTCCTGGCACAGATCTTGTTCATAGAATGTACTGATGAGGAATGCTGGCATTCAGGTCATCGAGTGTCACGGGCATTTAGCGTGGGGTTGCCACACCTCAGTCGTGCTGTCACTGAATGCTCCTGAAGCCCTCTCACAAAAAAACAGTTTTACTTGAAAAAGTAGTCCAAAAGAAGAATGACAGTGCTATTAGCAAGCATTAAACAGCACAGTTCACCAGATCTTCTTGCTCTCCCAGCACAGATCTTGTTTGCGGCGTATACTGGTAAAGAATAAGGTTGCATACATACACTATAGTTTCTCTAAGTTCATATTTTACCAATAAGAAAATGCTCCTTTTGTCTACTGAGCATCAATGTTCCCACAATAAACAAAATACCATTACGGAGGTTGATATACCATTGTTATCTTTATGTTTATTAACATTAGAATGCAGCAAAATATATGTAGCATTAACAGATTGCTTTTTTTTTCAGTTATGGACTTAATCAAGAGGAAATAAAATACCACCAACAGCTTAATATTGTTCAGTATCATCCATATCCCCACATTCCCACTCATAGTTTATATTCACCAATTTAATAGGTCAAGCTTTCACCATTGGTTACTAACAGTTTTGCAAGTTTGTCACAAAACTGCTATTTTGACCATAAAAAAGAGTAAAATGCTCCAAGTGTAAATTGCGCAACACAATTCCAACAATGAAAAACACAGCTGCAGAACAACTACAGTTAAACTATACATAAGCATGTATTAACTAGAACATATATATATATTTTTCACTTACCGACTTATGAAAGAAGCAGTATCTTTAGACAGTTGTGTCTCTTCCTGCCTGGCATGTTTTGATTTTCTCTGTTGAGCCCCATAAAGCTGCTTTCTTTTCAGTGAGAACTCCATCTTATTCAAGAAATACAAAACATATTTAGAAATATTGCTGGCTAAAAATGAATGCACACTTACATTTTGGGGGCCAAACCAATAAACGACCAGGTGGATTATACACACATCAAACCAGAACCAAAAAGGCAGATTTAAGATTTAACATAGAATGACATCCAATTTAAAATGTAGTTATGGAGGAGCAGGACTCTATAAAATATATTACATCCAACTGTAATTGTGTCAAAATAGTAACTATGCAAAGTTTTCCACAAATGCATTTCATTTAGTACCTTTGGCATCAATTTTAATCCTACAATTTGACCAGTGTTGCATACTATAAATTACCTGGCTGCTAATGAGTTCTCAGTTTTCTGTACAATACATTCACACATTTTGAAAAGGTCATGCATTGCATAATGATATCTGACACATTTTTAGCTTGAATAACAATCTCACAATCCATTTAGTTACAGTATATTTTAATCAGTGCTACAGGGAAGGACTTTATCATAGTGGCACTGCTTTTTACCACTGCTCCCTTGGGCCTTACAGTGAGGCTATCTCACAGGCCCAACACAGGTTCCCAACTATACTGTATACTAGTACAAACACAAACTACTAAGTAATAGCTTGCATCCTGAAAGCTGCAGGGCATCGTTTTGGAAAGCTTTCAACACACAGCTATCACCTCCCCCACCCATTAGGTGGAATAACTACCTCACCATATTTTTTGTTTGATTTCAAACAGTTCACACAGGGGAAGACTTTGATATAGTAGTACTTTTTTTTCACCAGTGCTCACCAGGATCTTACAGACAGACCATCTCACAGGATACAGCATCTTAACCCCAAATACAGTAGTGTGCATCCCAAAAGCAGCAGTGATGTTGTTTTAGCAGGCTTTCAGCACAAATACAACCCTCACCTCACCTCAGATACCACCCTTACACCTTCAGCACAGATGCCTCTTCCCCCCTTGTTTAAAGTGTTTCTCTATTAGAATACAAATACATATTTCTGTAAAACTTCAACCTGGAAAATGCCACTGTGACATGCAGCACAACAGACATATGAAATGAGGTTGGCACAGGCAAAAATTAAGAATGCAATTTTATTTTTTGCTGAGAAAATGAGCTGTAATAACATCCTATAACATTACATAAATATTTTCACAAGTTAAGCAACAATCATAACAAATAAGACTATAAGGCAACACGAGTGAATTAAAATAGTGTTCTAGACAATGCATCTCTTGCATAGTGCCAACAATGACATATCCAATTAAGGGCAGAGGGGCAGTGTGATTAAATTGTTAGAGCACTGATTTCAGATTGTTTGAATCCCACCTAACTACTGGTTGGCCATGTGGTCTTGAATACACTATGTGTTATTCTTGTGTCTGAGCCATACCAGGTGAAAACTAGGTACAAGCCAAAGCTGACCATAAGCACGATATTGGATCTCATCTGGAGCATTTCAGATTATACACCTCCCTGTAATGCATTGAACTGAGATGGGGTTTCTCATTATTTGTTTAGCTACTTCATTTCTGGTCCAGGAACTATTATAGTTGAGAATGATGAAAATACTCTAAGCTGGGGAATATTAGAATTCAACTATAACATTCCTCAGTCCAGAATATTTTCATCATTCTCCAGGAATAATTTCCTCTAGGTCTGCTATAGCCAATCTAACCTTTATTGCAGATTCCTCATGTCCCCTTTATGTTTTAGCACATACTCCCTTTTCAGTACATAAACCTCAATCCAGCCCTTACAGCAGGTATCTCCCCACGTTTCAGCACATAACACCTGTTTCATCAAATACCACACCCCATAATACATTGAGTTGGGGGGTTACTCATTATATGTTTAATGTCTTCATGAATTGTTCAGGAACTATAATACTCCTCAGAATATTTTCATTATTCTCCCAGGACTAATTCACTCCACTCTGCTATAGCCAATCCAGCCCTCACAGCAGATTCCTCCCCCCATTTTAGCACATATCCCTGATTCAGCACTTACATCCCACTGTAATAAATGGAGTTCCACTTTATTTGTTAGCTATTTCCTGAATGGTCCAGGAACTATAATTCTCCTCTGCACAGAATATTTTCATCATTCTCCAATGAATAGTTTTGCCCAGTCTGCTACCGTCAATCCAACACTTACATCAGATTCCTCCCCCCTTCATGTTTCAGCACATGCAATGTATACCCCATTTCAGCACATACACCCCAATATAACCCTTACAGAAGATTCTTCTTCACCCCATTTCAGCACATACTGTACTCCCATTTCACTAAACACACCCCAATTCAGCTCTAACAGCAGATTCCTCCCCCATTTTAATACATGCCCCCATTTCAGCATATTCTCCCCAATCCATTATTTATACCAGATTTCTCTCCCCCAGTTTTAGCACTTATACCCCAATCCAGTCATACAGCAGATTTCTCCCCGATTTTAGCACATAAACACAAATCCAGCCAAGTTATGACATATTTCTCCCCCCTCCCATTTCAGCACATAGACCTTCCACCCATTGCAGCATGGGTTTGCAGTAAATATTGTTGAATGGTTGGCACCAAAACTGGACAGCTGAGGATACTCTTATCTTAAAGTTAAAGTGAAACGCAGATCTTGAAATTAAAAAAATACAAACTGTAAGCCCTTCATTGAGTTGGTTTCAGTTAATCCAAAGTCTCTGATTTGGATGACAGTTGCTGCTTTGAGTCTGAACCAGTTGTTGTGTCCTCTGACTGCTCCTTCTCTCCATGGCTCTCCATCCACTTGTTAGCCACTCACTATCTCCACCAGTCAAAAAAACAAACTGATGCTTCAGATCCACTATAGAAAATTGCTGGGGTGCCATACTAAACACTATGACCAGAAGTCCATGGGGATTCGGTCATTTAGGGGTATTCTTTTATATCATTTTGGAAAGTCTGCTGTTAAGCTGTTCCTCTGCCATCCTCCCCCACTGACCTAGTCAACAGTTTTGGTCACA
The DNA here is from genome assembly GCA_016271365.2 of Neoceratodus forsteri. Lineage (NCBI taxonomy): Eukaryota > Metazoa > Chordata > Ceratodontiformes > Ceratodontidae > Neoceratodus > Neoceratodus forsteri. Next base: position 678,400,590 of record CM028130.1, read on the forward strand.
TGTCTTTTTTGTGTACCTGTTTGCTATGCAGCTACCAATCAGCTACTGACTCTGTGGAACCTCTAGCCTGCAAGTCAACATCCACCTCTCAACCCCCTTCTTGTAGCCACTAGTGAGGTAGTAGCCAGACCAGAAAGAATGGATTAGCTGGGTCAGAAAAGCTTTGTGGTGAGAAATTATCTGCAGTGGTGAAGAAAACAATGAGGTAAAATGGTGCCGGCAGCTCACAAAAAGATGCCCCAAGATGGAATTATTTTGTATGCAATAGTACACACTGCATACACCTCCCAATGCTGGTGCTCTCACCGCAGCACAACAATATCCATGATACAGTGCTGCTTAGCACTGTGTTGTACTGCAACTCCAGTAGCCATCTATTAATGTTGGGCTCTGGCCCAGCCTCATTGCAATCCATGGAGCAAAGTCATGTTAATGAGATTGAAATGGTCACACAATGAGCTGGTAATGATCCCTGAGACCTTGAATGAAAAATGATCTCATTTGAGTGGGGCCATTTGAAAACAGCACATTTGGACAACAACACTAACACTTTTGTGATGCACTGACAATGTGCACCTGTACTGCCTAGTCTCTATCCAGCATCATATTCTTCATTGGCCCACAGGTAGTGCTGTGGGAAAATAAATTCCACCGGTGGAATCATTGCAAAAGCTGGACTTTCACTTCTGCATCATTTTGGATCTTTTTGGATTGTTCTCTTAATTTTATGTTATACATTGCTTTATGTTAAAAACTCCTTATGCAGGACTATCCATGCTGTTTAGAGTTAAAAATTGCTTATGCACCGAGACTCAAAAAGCTGATGCTCAAAGTATGGTCCTTTCTCTCATGGACTATGAATTACCTATCTATACTGTAGTTTAAACAGGTAGTACACCCTTATATTGTGAAAAATTTAATTTTTTTTCATTATCAACTGATAACTCTTTTCATGTAGCTGTTTGGGATGTATTCTGTTTGCTTTAGTTTGTTTTCACTGTTCATACTAGCCCTGTTACTGGCATGGGGGTCTCCTTTTTCTGGTTGTGGAAATCTCATTGTGCCTGAGAGCTGCATTAGCATATGAGAACATGATGCCACAGCAGATATTTACACCATGTATCTCTATGGTGAAAGCACACATAACCTGAAACAACTCTCTGGAAACACACAAACTGAATGCAATTTAAAGACAAAAACCCTGCATTACATCTAAGACAGTTTCTAAAGCTAATTGAAGGTAAATGTGGCATTTCATACCTTCCTGCAACTTGTTCTGTTGAACTATAATGAAGCAGACAGGCATGCTGTGGAGTCTAAAGGGTGTTGGCACATCATGTACTCATATGGTAGCCTGGATAAAACACTGGCTGGACAACAGGACACAGAAGGTGATTGTAAATGGAGTTCACTCTGAAGAAAGAGGGGTTACTAGTGGGGTACCGCAGGGTTCAGTACTGGGTCCAGTCCTTTTTAATGTCTTTATAAGTGACATTGCAGAGGGACTGGAAGGAAAAGTACTGTATGCCTCTTTGCAGATGACACAAATATCTGCAACAGGGTTGATATACAAGGAGGCATTGAAAGGGTGAGAAGGGACTTGACAAGGTTGGAGGAATGGTCAGAAGTATGGCAGCTTGGATTCAATGCAAAGAAATGCAAAATAATGCACCTGGCAAACAAAAACCCTAGGGAAGATTTCACAATGGGGGGGTAGTTACAACAACAACAATGGAAAGGAACCAGGGGGTAATCATATCAGATGACCTTAAGGTTAGCAAGCAATGTGAGAAGGTAGAAGTGAGGGCTGGTGGGATACTGGGATGTATAGGGAGAGGCATCACCAGCAGAAAATAGGAAGTTGTTATCCCTCTGTACAGACAGTTAGTGAGATCCCATCTGGAGTACTGCATCCAGTTCTGGAGACCCCATCTCTGCAAGGACATAGACAGGATAGAGGCAGTCCAGAGGAGGGTAACTAAAATGGTGCAGGGTCTGCAAGAGAAGCCATACAAGGAGAGACTAAAGGAGCTTAATATGTATACCCTTGAGGAAAGGAGGGAGAGGCAGGACATGATAGAAACTTTTAAGTACCTCAGTGGAATCAACAAAGTCCAAGATGGTAGCATCTTTAAGAAAAAGAGATGTGCAAGAACAAGGGGACACAATCTGAAGATGGGGGGCGGTTCAGGGGCAATGTGAGGAAGTCTTTTTTTTTACAGAAAGAGAGTGGTGGATGCATGGAACAGCCTTCCTGAGGAGGTTGTGGGGTCTAAAACTGTGGGAGAATTTTTGTGGAGGTAGGAAGAAATAGGCTGTTGGTTAACTAGGATCTGCAGAGTATCCTGTAGGTAGGGAAATGGGCAGACTAGGTGGGCCATGCGGTCCTTCGCTGCCATCAAAGTTTATGTTACTATGTCTATGTTTCTATATTCAAATGCAGCTCTCAGGCACAATGAGATTTCAACAACCAGAAAATGGATACCCCCAGAACAGTTACAGGGGGTGGTATGAACAGTGAAAATAAGCTAAGGCAAACACATATATCCCAAACAGCTACACGGAAAGAGTTGTCTTTTAAAAAGGAAACAAATACTATTTACAAGATATGAGGGTGTACTACTCCTTTAAATAGTGAATCTAATTTAAATAGGATTAGGGTTTTGTGTAATGTTATTGGATGCTTCATTTGTAATGCAGAGAGAGGAACCCACCATTACGATCCTTATGCTTGCCTTGGGTGGATGCCTTTAGAGGCTTGGGCTGAATGTTTGTCTCTTACCACCCACTGGAAAATTTCAAATAGATGAGATTGCTTTGTGAGAACAAATCCTCATTTTTTGTGGTTCCTTTAGCACTTTTTCCAGTGCTCAGGAAAAATTAGTTATTCGTAAACATCATTCTGCTTTCAGCCAGAGAACTTTCATCTTTCAAGCTGTTATTCTTCAGAACTTATACTTACCAAGAATTGTTGGCTGTTGCAGCATAGGTTCTTTTAAAGCAGCTTGCATTCTCATTTAATGTGGAAATCTACTTGCAAATGTAAATCATGTTCTATTGTGATAAGCATTTTGATGGTAAATGCTGATGTTTGGATTCCTGTTGTATTAATGTTATTTGTTGTTATGTGTATCTTTATGAGATCAGATTGAAGTTCATTAGAACTGACAACTCTCATATCTATTAAACTGCCAAATTATTACATGTATAATGGATCCATGTGTTAAACTGTGGCTTGGAAGTCCACAGAACTGTCATTCTGTGTCTCATGTATCATCCTGCAATTCAACCAAAAAAAAGAAAAAAAAAAAACAGAAGACAGCAAAAATGCATGGAACATATTCAGATGATTCAGATTTCATAAACATCAGAATGTCAGGAAAGTTTATGAAGTTCGTCAAATTTCCCAACATTTTTGTGAAATTGGAATTTGTAGTTTCCACCAAGCACTACCAGCAGGGTATTGTGCTTTATGACTCTGCAAACCTGTTAGTGACGTGCTTTGCACTGCACTTTAGTGGTAAATTCATATATTCTTTGTGCACTCACTAACAGTATGCTCTGCACCTGCGTGTTTATAGTGCCTTTTGCACATCCTTCAGAATAACGCTAGCAGAAGGGACTCCGCATGGCACTAACCTCTACCTTCAGATATGGGCCCTGTGTTTATTAGATGTTATTGCATTTAACATTATGATATAATTCCATTATATTACCTTTACTATAAATTATACAATTTGGCGCAAGTTTTCAAACTGCGCCCAAAAAGTGTGCAACAGCAGGAGCAAGCGCAAGTCCACTGCGCCCATGTGCAAGAAACATGATATTCAAAAACTGCGCAGGCCAAGATGCGCTTATGGCCGACGACTGAATATTGCACCACCTGCTCCATAGCACAACTAGGGATGTGATGCTGAGCATATCTGATGCACCATAGCACAACAAGGGATGCTCAGCAGAGCAGTCCAGATGCACCATAGCGCAACCAGGGATGCCCTTTGCAGCAGGGCAGCAATGCAACAGCACAACCAGGGATGCAGGGGCCCACCACCCATGCCACAGATGGGCAGAGGAGCACACAGCAGAACAGACATCGTCCCCCACACTGCATGCACTGAACAACTGGGGGACAGCTGGAATAACCACTGGCCCATGGATACCAGTAACCAAACCACAGCTGGGCCATGGTGCCCCAGCACACCCCCTGGCAAGGTGTGACCTGCACACAAGGAGGGCCAACCACCCCATGACACCCCATCCCACCAATGCAGAGCACACCCTGCACCACAATCACCATACACCCTTCCCAGGAGTAGTGCCCAACAGTGCAGGACACCCTATGCATGCCACCACCCCCACTGTGACAATGCAACCCTGTGCACCCCGGAGCCATGCAAGGCATCCCCACCATGTGCACCCTGCTTCGGGTGGCAACAGACAGCAGTGCAACAACAGCATACACAGTGCCACCCTGCACATCCCCCTTGAGGTACAGCTGAGAGACCAACCATGCGTTGCCACATGAGGTACCCCACATGTGACAAGGCATGCCCTGGACCCCACCTCCAGCGGTACAGCACCCTGCACACTCTCCCAAGGACACATCCCATCCCAGCACTGGCCACAACAGCCAGCACAGACATACACACAGTGTAGCATGGAAGCATGCACCACACAGGATGAAACACACTGCATGGACAAACACCCACCCATACCCAGGGGCACACCAACACAAGGACACAGTAGCGGGTCAACCAAGCCACTGGAGTGTCCACTGCTGATGTGTACACATGGCCAGCACCCCTACATCACACAGGTGTGCCAGCCACCCTGGGCAGGCACCATGAAGCTGTATGCCACCAGCATGCTGCCGGAGCACAGGTGACAGACACTGGAGCACATCTCCTGCAACAAACACAAGTGACAGCATGGAGGGGGGACAACAACAGCGGAGGCCACAGTGCCACCAGAGGCAGAAGTGCACCATACTGGTGATGGAAGGCAACCTGGCATTGTGTCGGGTACAGTTATTATCCAGCATGGACAGCCACCACTGACACGCCAGCAGACCGTGCATATCACAGACATGCAAGGGTGTCAGCTGCACAGGCCATGGGTGGTCTGACAGGGGTGCCATGCACACAGTGCAGGCCCTGTGGACCACTGTACACAGGCATCCAGTGCACAGAGTACAACACACAAACCACAGACAGTGACTGATCCCCCTGCCCACACCATAGGTGGTTCACCTCTGCACACACATACACACACACACATGCCCATGCGTGCACCACCCCTGATGCCATGCACACCACTGCAGCTGAGCACCTGTAGCCCGCTGCAAATCAGAAACCACCACAGTTGTCATAACAAAATGCTTATATTTAAAAGAAGTAACAAAACATATATACAACTATTTACAAGAGGGGGGAAGGGCCACATAACAGGTGGGGACGGGGAAAGGGACAGTGGTGAACATATGGCAGAGGAAAGAAGGGGTGTGAGGGTGGATCAAAGGGGGAAAGTGGTAGTAGGGACATTAATGTGCACCCCAGTCCTCCTCAACATGACGCCGACGTCTGCCACTCCTCCTTCTCCTGACCCTGTGGTGGTGGATCCTGTGAAGTAGCACCAGTGTCTCCCTTGCCACCTGGAGCAGCTCACAAACTCCCCTCTCAATTGCCTGGAGTCACCTTCCACCTAGGATGAGGGAGCAGAGTCAATAAGTGTGACAGTCCAGCCCCCTGCAACCCACCCATTGTGCATGGCATACAGCCATGTGACACGCCCCTGTGATGGTGTGCTGCCACCCACAGTGACCGTGTCCACAAGACCTGCCTACCCAGGCGGCCACAGCCATGTGGACCACTGCACAAACCCACCACCCATGTCCTGCACAGCACCACAATGGCCATACAGTGACTTGGCTATGTGGTATGAAGGCAGTGCCACAGCCATGTGCCCGGTGCACTCATGGACCACCATTGACGCACTCCCAGACATGCAGTGCCACTGGACAGTGCTGACTGTAACAGGTTGCCTGCATGGCAGTGGTGTCAATGGATGGTGGCCATGCCCTGCTGCCAGCCCATTTATACAGCATGCAATATTAATCATGGATGTAAGGCACTCATCATCATCAGGCTGGTCCATGCGCCACTGACCACCATTATCCCTCCTTCCCCTGCTGCTCCTCCAGGCGGTGCCTCCGGTCTCTGTTCTGCTGGCGTTCTTCGGGCCCTAAGGTGCAAACATGGAGAGAGGAACATCAGTACAATCCAGTAGCAAAGTCCCCCCACCCCCATGTGTGTGCAATCCCACACAGCCATACCCATCCACCCCACACCCCGATACCACCACCATGGCCAACACCGGATGGCCCCTCCCATGTGCTGGACACATGCAACCATGATACCCGTATGGACGATAATAGTGTATCAATGTTGCACCTACCTGGCTGTAGCACCATGCCCCTCCTGGCATGTGCCTGCAGGTGGGCAAGCAGGTCCGGGTCCCTGCGTCTCAGGTCCCCATAACGATGGTGACACTGCTCCAGCATGTGCCCCATACCGGTGGCCTCCGGCAGGGCATTGGCCACCTCCTGTCAGACTGCACTCCTGGCACTGTCCGGGGGTGCCTCTCCATACAAAGCCCCAGCATGGGGCTCAACTATTGCCACCAGGTTGGCTAGCTCAACCTGGCTCCAAATAATCGCACACCTCCATGCCATCTCTTCAGTGTGGTTGAATCAAAATGGCACTCAGTAGCGCGGTCCTGCCACATGCAGATGCTGTGCTGTACAGCGCTGCCATTCCCTATCACGCTGTCACCGAACAGCGCGATAGTGGTGCACCAATGCCTGATGCATGGTGCCTAGGGGCCAAAGGTCAGGCACAGGGTCAAGGGTTTCTGGCACATGGACAGCCACAGCGTGATTGGAACCCAATGCATGAAGTGCAATTGAGTGCCTGTGTGCCACCTCCTGTAGTGGCCTACAGCGCCGTTGCCCCAGTGCGCCTACAATGCCCCAGTGCCACAGTGCCATATATGTGAACAGTGCTGTAGCGCCACTGGCACAATGGTGGCCATGCCCTGCATTGCCTGCCATGCATAGCACATCAGCAGTGCGGCAGGCACCTGCGTCATTAACCCAGGTATGCGCAGTTAGGTGTGTACTGCACATATCACAGAACTGCGCCCTTGGCTCAGCACATTCAACACAAGTGTGCAAAGTGCAACAGCGCAATATTCAGCCAGCATACGCAAATCATCTAATCAGCCATTCAATGGTGCAGTCACTGCATTTGCATCCACTTAAAGATGCGCCTCACCTCATTTGCATGGGTTGCGCTATAAAAATGCAACATTGGGCTGCACTGGCCATAGTTGGTTATTGCAGTCTATTGCGGTGAGTTGCATGCTGTTTGGGAGTGTGGACTGTGGTGTTTGGGACATGCATGGGACTGCACAGTCACAGGTAACACCTGTCATTCTCACAGGATGAATCATGACCGAGCGTAAGGTGGAGGACGAGGAACAGAGATGTGGGAGGAAGAGGAGGCCAAACTTCATAAAGGCAGAGACAGATGCCCTGTTTGAGGTCTACTTTGACCAGGAGCTGCTACTCAGCGGATGCCAGGGAACATTACAGGCCCATGCTGCTGCATGGGAGGAGGTGGCACGTGCTGTCAACCTGCATGGAAGCCACCAGCGCTCCATGCAGGAGTGCAAAAAGAAGATGGGCACGGACAGGAGGAGAATTAAAGAGAAGGTGGCTGCCATCAGGGCAGCATGGTCTGTGACCAGTGGGGGACAGCCAGAGGTGCAACACCTGACCCCGCAGGACGAGCGGGTTGCTGGCAGCATGCAGTGTTGTGCCATTGAGGGTGTTCTGTTTGGTGGATTCCAGATGGGTGGTAGCCCATCACTGCATGGTAGGTCTTGGTCTGTCTATTGGGGGGTGACAGAGTAGGTCACATGCAGTAATGCTACTGTTTTTTCCTTACAGCTCCTGAGCATCTACATGGGTCAGTGGTGGTGGGCTTCTCCACTGAGGGCAGTATCATGGAGATGGAGGAGGGCCCATCTACCTCCACAGGCATGCAGGGGTCAGGGCGACAGTGGGCCCACCTGGACATCTGGGCTGATGTTGGTGGAGCAGATGCTGAGGAGGCCCTGCTCATGTCCCAGCGTGCCAGCATCCATGGATGCCAGCATGCTGAGACTTGGGCAGGTGCCAGATCCATCACCGATGATGATGGAGCTAACATCACGGGCAGTGAGATGTGTGTGCCACAGGATGGCCACACAGCAGGTGACATCACGGCCATAGCTGTGGGTGGTGCCACCGTGGAGGCCTGCATGTCATCACAGTTCCAGCCTGTGCCTGTCTGCACCAGTGGGGCAGCACTGGTGTGTGTCCAGGACAGTGGGACTGTTGCGGCCCCTGCGGCAGCACCATTGAGTCCTGGAGGATGGCAGCCGGAGGGGCAGTATCAGCAGTCAGCCAATGGCCATGGGGGTACAGTGTCAGGGGGCGGAATCAGTGCACCACCTGTGGACATGCCCAGGCCTGGCCCTGGTGTGCAGCACCCACCCTCAAGGGGTGATGAGCATCAGGGCCGCGAACACCCTGAGGGACAGCATGCCGATCAGGCAGATGATCTCTTAGATGAGCACACCTGCATACTGCAAGCATCAGTCAATCAGCAGATGCGGCTTGTGATGGCGGTGGATGCATTGAGTGCGGCTCTGCACCAGGCAGAGGAGTGGTGCAGCAGAGACACCGCTCTGCTCCTGGCAGGGATGGACCGGTTGCGGGAGGATGTGACCGCTGCCATTGACAGGCAGACACAGGCATTCACAGCTGTCATGGCCACAATGGGTGCACAGTTATTTGCCCATGCATCACAGACACCGTGCAGTGCAATGTCCACCTCCCATTCCTGGCATCGTCGACACCATCCTTGTTGACACCGGGTTCAGCTGTGGGCATCCCGAGTACACCTGGCGAGGCATGTTTGGTGTGCTGCAGACCCCTGCGTGAGCACGGTCGTGTTCACGCAGTGGAACCCCTGGGGGACCGTTGGTGCCACCCCTTGAGGCCAGTGGTCAGCCTGTCACTGCTGGCGGGTCTCGGCTGGGCCGCCCATGCATCTGTGGCAGCCATGGCACTGTGGCGTGTGACTGACCTGTCTCCCAGCACAGCTACTGTCTGATGCTGCCCTGTGTGCATTGTGTCGTTCAGTGGGTAATGCACGGGTGGGGTACCCAGCCCTGCACGCCACACACGTTCCATCTGCACACCCTCCCAGCTGCTGTCTGCTGTAGCGTGTGCATGATGATGCCTGCATTGCGCTGTATGCCACTTTGCAATGGTGCCCAGCATCTGACACATGCACAATGACAGGTAGTGGGTGTGGTGGTTTGTGGACGTGTGTGTGGCTAGGGGTGGCAGTCTGGGTCAGCATGCCTCCTACCCTTTGTGCATGTCTTGTGAGGTGTGTGTGTGTGTATGACCGCGTGCCATGTTAGACCTCGCCCATCCCTGGCGGTGTGTGCGGTTCAATGCTCGCCCACTTTCCTTGACAGCATGCACCACTGGTGTATGTCCATGCGTGTTTGTGGGTTATGCCTTTGCCACTGGTGGTTGCACATGGCCCAATGATTTACCTGGGTTGGCTGAAGTGCTCCTCTGTGATGGTGTCCCAGTGTAGCTGTGCCAGTCAGAGCAGTCGGGGGTCCCGTCGCCCAAGGGAGGGCTGCCCATCACCATCCTCACCAGCGTCCTCATCATCCCTATCGCTGTCCCACTCTTCAACCTGTACAGCTATCCCACAGTCGTTGTCCATGTTGTGCAGGATGCAACAGGCCAAAAATAGCCTGCAGACCTTTGAGGGGCTGTACTGTAGGGCACCGCCAGACCTGTCCAGGCAACAGAAACATGCCTTCAGCATCCCGAACACCCACTCGATGACATTGTGTGTGGTGGCATGTGCCTCATTGTAGTGTTGCTGTGATGGGGTCACGGGCTGCCGGTATGGTGTGAGCAGCCAGAGACGGAGTGGGTATCCACTGTCACCTGTGTGTAGAGGGTGGAGGTTAGTTTGGTGATCTGCGTCACCCCACCTTGGGCCATCTAGGCCAATACCCATGTCACCTCTGACCATGCCCCTTCCAAGCTCTATGTTTTTCCATGTGGTTTGTATACTCACCCACTAAGTGGCCAGTGGGGATGTCCCCACTCTTGAATCTGTGGCACAGTGCCAACTGGTGCCAGATGAAGGCATCATGTGCTCCCCCAGGGTGCGTGGCACAGACATTGATTATGCACCCCCTGGCATCGCACACCACCTGGCAGTTGATGCTTGCATAGTCCTTCTGATTGATATATGAGGCCCCTTTGGGGCCAGGTGGTGTGTGGATGACCACATGGGTACAGTCTATTGTCCCTAGCATGCCAGGCATATGTGCTACCCTGTGGAACTCCTGTATGTTTGCTGTGCGCTCCGCTGGTGTGCTGGGGAAATGGATGTACTCCACAGCATGTGGCAGCAGTGCACTGAGGAATTGGGTGAGGTGGCATGAAGCAACTGACTGGGTTATGCCTGTGGTGTCCCCTGTTGGTCTCTGGAAGGTACCCATGGTGAGCAGGCACATGCAAGCTGTCACTTTAGTCTCCACTGACAGAGCATGGCTCCATCGTGTGGGTGCCTGCATCACATCACTGCACAGCTCACAGAGCCACCTCAGAATTGCCTGATTCAGGCAGTACTGTCCCACGATCTCAGTATCGCTGTACAACTCGAAGCTGGTGTGGACTCGGTACTGCCTGTTGGGGGCATACCACTGATGGGCCCTTCCACGGCTGTGCCCCCCTGCTGTCTGCCTTCTCATCCCCCTCATTACTGCCTCCATCTGGATGGTGGCACTGGCCATGTCCCTGGCTTGTGTTCCCCCCTGGCAGCTGTTTCTGTGTTCCCCTCGCTGTCCTGGCTGCTACTTGCCCTGCACCGGGAACACCTTCCTGTGGTGGCTTCAGTGCTGTGTGGCACTTCCCCCTTCTGCACTGTGTTTGGCTGTGGCTCCCCACACCTTCCCTGTGCTTGTGGTTCAGGGTGCCCTTTCCCTGTCCTGCCCTGTGTGTCTGCCTAGAGGTCAGCCACATGTGCCTTCCCTGTAGCGTTCTTGCGCCTCTCCCTTGTTCCTTTTTATTTTGGCTCATTTCCGCTATCGCGCAACTTCTGCTTGCTCCTCTATTGCTCATGGCGCATGTTGTTAAATATCACACTGCGCCATTTATGCATGGTTCCTCCCCCTTCAGTTGCACATGCATTCATTATCATTGCGCTCTTGTTCAGTGTGATTTCGGGGGTGCATCTGCCTCCCGCTGAATATCGCAGAATGGCGCATTTTCAGACTTGCGCTGGAGCAACCCTATTGCTCATGGAGCAACCCTTTTGAATATCTGGGCCTTAGTATATAACATTTAAGCACATTAAGTTTTTTTTACATATATGTGTGGAATATTTCACCAGAGAAGAAAAACTAGGCAAAAACATTGGTTTTGCTTTCATTTGGCTGCAAAGTGTCTATTTTATTTCTACAGTGGATAATGTTAGTTTTATATTTGAAAACTGGTGTTTCAATTCACATAGAACCTATAGGCCATCAAGCACCAAGAAGCCACACTTCACAGCAGCCCACATGGCTTAGAGCAAACCAGCATAGAATCAGGGTGTTAATTATAATTCCAGTTTATAATTCAGGTTCTTGTATGCATGTGCTGAGTAAGGAAAACACAGGGCAAACAAGTAATAAAGAAAATATTTATTACTTACTGATGCCAAAGCATGTAACAAAGAGTTACAAAAATGATGATTTCCACCAGTCAGCCCTGGGATTGTACACACTAAATAAATCTAAACATGAAACGAACAAACGTACAGAAAGAACACTAAGATCTCAGAGACTGGGGAGGGGCTGGCTGGCAGTTTCATATATACTCTACTAATAAGAATGCAACATTTGGATAAGGCAGACAAATACAACTGAATATAGTATACAGAGTGTAATATCAGGGTGGACCCCAGGAAGCAAGAGTGCACGGTTGGCACATATCTTAGAAAATGATAGCTCAGCTAGAATAAGTGTTATCTAATGTTATTTCCAGACTGTCTGGAAATATATGCAACATAATCAGAAAAGTGCACTACATGTCACAATAATGGAAAACTACAGGATATGAGTGATTATGAGTATAGCATAATATATGGCAGATGCATAACATATAGGTAAATATATTTCAGACAGTTATAAGCATAGCAAATATAATAAAGAACACTAACATAAGTACTAAAACAAGGTAAAACATTACAAGACCCTGTAAGGCACTGGCACTAATACTTGTAGCAATATAAGGTTACTGTTACATGTGTGTCACTTGGTGGTATATAACCCAGGCATAACAGTGGGCACATGAACATTTCAAATAGCAGAGACTCTCCAGTCACTTTTGTCCCTGCAGTGCCCCTAGTTATATACCAGCTAAGCCAAACATGTCAAGAATACATTACACTTTCTTGCAATAAGCCATTATGTCAAATTTGTTTACATAAGCATACCTCTTACATAGGAAGAAGATGCAATAAATGATTCCCTACCTCAGTCTGGTCAGCAGAATGATGGAAGGATGCTCACCTGCTGCATTTTTCCTGTGCTGAATCTTCTTTAGTCTTCTTAACCTGCTAGCATGAAACTGTCCGACAAATATGTTAATGGAAAAGGTATATAACAGTAGAATAACTTCAAACAGTGTAACCAGTAACCTGTAACAGAATGGCACCACTCAGGGTTCCGGGCGGCTATCAGGATATCCACTACCTTTCTGGAAAACCTCTGTTTTAGGAGTCTCCTCCTCTCAGCAGCCAGGCTGTCAGCTGCATCACCTCTAGATTCAGATGCAGAATGGGTTCTTAGGAGAGATGGACCCCTGGATTGGGAGTTGGAATGGTATGTGCTGAACTAGGTTTACTAGGTCTGAGAAACATGGTCTCCTTGGCCATTCTGGAGCTATCAGAAGAAAGCTTCCTTTTGAACTTCTTATTTTGTTTATAACCTTTGGGATGAGTGGCAGAGAAGGGAAAGAATATGCCCTGCAGAAATTCCATATCTGTGACAAAGTGTCCACTGCTACTGCCTGTGGATAACAGTATTGACTGAAGAACCTCTGCACCAGAGCATTCTGGCTGGAGGTGAACAGGTCAATCAGTGAATGCGCAAAATCAAACACCTCCAAATGCCTTTAATGACTATTTCAGTTGTGTATTTAACATTAAGAAAGATTCGATAGGATTAAGGAATCTGGAAGATTCTAATAAATTGTTTTGTTTTTCCAATGAAGAAGTATTTAATGTACTACAGGCACTGAAATTGAATTCATCCATGGGTATTGATGGGTTACATCCAAGATTACTTAAAAATCTTGCTAACAGTCTATGTACACAATTAAGGTTACTGTTCAATAAGTCCTTCTCAGCAGTAACTGTACCACCTGAGTGGAAACGCATGGTAGTGACACCCATACATAAAAAAGGGAGCAAGATGTCACCCAAAAACTATAGACCAATCAATCTGACATTTGTACTAGGAAAACTGATGGAACAATTAATAAAAGCCAGGTTTGAGAGTGAATCTACTTCATTGGATTTACAGAACAACACTCAACATGGCTTTAATAAGAGAAGATCATGTACTACAAATCTTATCACATTCTATGAATCAGTTAGTTCTAGCTGGGATGTTGGTAGGCCATCTAATGTGATATTCTTAGACTTCAAAAAAAGCCTTTGATGCTGTCCCACAGTATGAATTACTTCATCAACTTAAAAACATGAGATACAGCTCCTATTTGGTGAAATAGGTGGATTCCTGATTAAGAAACAGAACAAAATAGATCAGAATTTGAGGACAACTATTGTCGGGGAGAGCAGTGACTGTTGGGGTCCTGCAGGGGTCAGTCCTGGGTCCCTTCCTATTCAGCTGTTTATTCAGGACCTGCACATCAAGTTAAGTAATAAAATCAATAAAATTTGCTGACAATACAAAAATCTGCTGTGAAGTTGATACTGAGGGCAAATACTTGTCCCTAGCTAAGGACCTGTAATTAATTGAAAGCAGGGTATCAAAGAACAAAATGGAACTAAATCTTGACAAATGCATAGTCTTACACTTTGGCCAACATAACTCCAAGAGAACATAACATTAATGAACTTCTCCTTACCTTCAGTAAGTAATGAGAAAGATTTGACCATCACAATTGACAATAATTTTACAATGCATGCCCATGTTAGGAAAATAACTCAGACTGCCAATAAATTTATCAACATCATCACAAAGGCCTTTATTAGTAGAGATGAGTACTGCATTATGCACCTGTACAAATCTTATGTCAGACCCAATGTTGACTATGAATCACCTTTCTGGGAACCTTAAAAGAGGTAGAATATTAACCTACAGGTAGGCGTATGAAGGAGGGCTACAAAAATTATCATCAGAGTAAAACATAAACTTTGCGAGCAAAGGTTGCAGGAACTGAACTTGATGACTTTGGAACAGAGGAGAATGAGAGGGGATTATTTATAATTATTTGTCATAATAAATAACCACAAAGTTGAATCTGTATTTGAAATCTCCCACTTAGAGAGGCCCCTTGATCTCAGGTCTCATAGTAAGGGGAGGGTGAGCGAGCAGAGAGGGACAGTGAAAAAGCAGGGATACTGAACGAAAACTTCTGCTCAGAATTCACAAAAGATGAGGAGGGGGGTACCTTTTCCAATTAATAGAAGCACTCTGGATGTGGGGGGTTGATATCAGTCCTTTTACAGAAGAAAGGGTCCTGAAAGAGCTCCTAAAACTGAGGGTGGACAAAGCAATGGGGCCTGATGGGATTCACCCCAGAATTCTAAAAGAACAAAGGGGAGAACTAGTGACACCACTGACTACCCTTTTTAACAGATCATTGGAGGATGATGTGGTACATGAGGACTGGAGGAGGGTGGATGTGATTCTTCTTCACGATGGCGGGAGCAAGACAGAGGCAGAAAACTACAGACCTGTACAGTTTGACTTCAGTGGTAGGGAAAATGATGGAATCACTTCTGAAGGAAAGAATTGTTGAGTACCTAGAGACCAGTACGGCACAGGACCCAAGGCAGCATGGATTCACAGTGGGACAGTCATATCAGATGAATCTAATCAATTTCTTGGACTGGGTGACCAAAGTAGTAGATCAAAGAGGGGCTGTGGACATGGCCTACCTAGACTTTAGCAAGGCATTTGACACAGTTCCACAGAAAAGATTAATAAACAAATTAGCTGGCCTGGGAGTGGATTCCAGGGTTGTAGCCTGGGTAAAACATTGGCTGGACAACAGGACACAGAAGGTAATAGTAAATGGAGTCCACTCCGAAGAAAGGGGGGTTACTAGTGGGGTACTGAAGGGTTCAGTGCTGGGTACAGTCCTTTTAAGTTCTTTATAAGTGACATTGCAGAGGGACTGGAAGGTAAATTATGCCTCTCGGCAGATGACACAAAGATCTGCAACAGGGTTGATATACAGGAGGGGGTGGAAAGGATGAGAAGGGACTTGGCAAGGTTGGAGGAATGGTCAGACGTATGGCAATTTAGATTCAATGCAAGGAAGTGCAAAGTAATGCATCTGGTAAACAAAAACCCAGGGGAAGAGTACACAGTGGAGGGGGAGGTAGTAAGAACAACAAAAATGGAAAGGAACCTGGGGGTAGTCATATCAGATGACCTAAAGGTTGGCAAGCAATGTGAGAAGGCAATAGGGATGGCTGGAGAATACTGGGATATATAGGGAGAGGCCTCACCAGTAGAAAATAGGAAGTTGTTATCCTTTTGTACAGACAGTTTTTGAGACCCCACCTGGAGTACTGCATGCAGTTCTGGAGACCCCATCTCTGCAAGGACATAGACAGGATGGAGGCAGTCCAGAGGATGGCAACTAAAATGGTGCAGGGTCTGCAAACAGAAGCCATAAAAATAGAGACTTAAGGAGCTTAATATGTATACCCTTGAGGAAAGGAGGGAGAGGGGGGACATGATAGAAACATTTAAGTACCTCAAGGGAATCAACAAAGTCAAAGAGGGTAGCAGAGATGTACAAGAACAAGGGGACACAATTTGAAGATAGAGAAGGGGTGGCTCAGGGGCAATGTGAGGAAGTATTTCTTCAGAGATGGTGGTGGACACATGGAATAGCCTTCCTGAGGAGGTTGTGGGGTCAAAAACAGTGGGAGAATTCAAGAATGTGTGGGACAGACATAAGGCAATTCTTGGGGTGGGGTGGGAAGAGATATGCTGTTGTCTAACAAGGATCTGCAGCTGGTTCAGTAGGTAGGGAAATGGGCAGACTAGGTGGGCCAAGTGGTCCTTATCTGCCCATCAAAGTCTATGTTTCTATGTAAGCAGATAGAAGTTCATAGAGTTAACAGAAAAAAGGGACAACCCTCTTACTGTTAGGGCTCCCAAATTATGGAACAGGCTAGCACAACATCTAGGTGACAAAACAGATTTTGGTACATTTAAGAAGGAACTTGATAAATACTTGGAGTTCTAGATATCTATTACCACACAGTGTGGAAGACAGTCTTGATGGGCTAATGCCTTCTACTGTCTTCAAATAACCAAGTTACCAAGCTACCATGTTACCAAGGTTCAACATCCATTCCCCTAACTGAACATTCTCATGGTTTAGCCATTCGGTCTGGATGGTCAACTCTCCCACAAGGTGAATTGTCACAAGAGCTAGAAGATTCTTCTCTGCCCACAGCAACAGGTCAGTTGGTCACTTAGCACCTCCTTGCTCTTTGTGTCTTCTTGATGGTTTATGTATGCCCACCATGACAGCATTTGCTGACTTTACTTTCACAGCTTTTGACTGTACCAACTAGTGAAAATGAAGGACAGTAAGACGTACTGCCCTCATTTCCAACACACTGATGTGCAGGTGTTGTTCCTGCACAGACCATAACCCTTGCATTGGGAGTTGGTTCAGGACAGCAACCCAGGCTGACAAACTGGCATTAGTTGTCAGGATCAGTTCTGAGGGAACTTCTAAGGGGGGCCCCTTGCTTATGTTCTCTGACCTCACCCTTCAATTTAGCGAATATTGAATGGGTGAAGTAATTGGAATCATTGCTTTATAGTCCTTGAGGTCAGATTCCAGGTTGCCAGTAACCTGTTCTGAAGTGGTTGCATGTGTAGGCCAGCCCATGGAATTAGCTCTATTGTTGCACTCATGAGACCTAAAATCTGTAGTAGGCTGTGAGCCAAAGCTACGGATTGGCTTTTCAACCACTGTTCCTCTCATCTCAGGATCTCCTTTCCAGTTGTTGAGAGGAAGACCTTCCCCACATCAGTCCTGAACACCATGTCCAAGTAGTCCAGGCTCTCAGATGGGTGGAGAGAGCTTTTCTCCTGACTGACTATGCAACCATGGGACTTCAGGATCTCCAAGGTTTTGCCCACTGATTTCCTCACCAGTGGAGCAGAAGGTGCTTGAATAAGTACGTTGTCCAGTTAGGGATAGACATGATGTCCATCCTGTCTTAGTTGGCTATCAGGACAATGAGAACCTTAAAGAACACATCGGGTGCTGTTGCCAGTCCAAAAGGAAATGCCCTGCACTGGAAGTGTTGCCCCAGAATCACAAACCTGAGGAACTTCTGGTGAGACTGCCAAATGGGAATGTGGAGATATGCATCCCTTAGATTGATGGATGCTAGATTATCCCCTGGCTGGACAGCCCAAATGATTGACCCTTGGGACTCCATCTTGAATATCATGTGGCAGATAAACTTGTTCAGGTGCTTCAGGTCCAGAATTGGTCTGATCTCCCCTCCACCCAACTTCTTGGAATCACAAAGTTAACTTAGTAGAATCTCTGGCCTTGTTTGTCATGTGGCACAGGAACAATTGCCCCAATCTGTTTGAGGTGATATAAAGTTTAAGACACTGTTTATCTCTTTACTAGGTCCTTTGGTACAGGGGACTGCAGAAAACGTCCCTTTGTGGGAATAGTTGCAAACTCTATTGCATAACCTAGTGCCAGTTTCTCCAGGACCCAAGCATCTGAGGTTATTTATGCCTATCTTGTGTACAAATTCTGCAGTCTACCACCAAGGGTAGGGAGGCAGAGATGGTTCCACACACCATCATTGTGATATGCACCGCTTCATCCTGGTCCTCCATTACATTTCCAGGCAAAGTTCCCTCTGCCGCTGTTGCCTTTGAACCCAGAATGGGACCCCTAATTCCTCTGGTTTTCAAAATTCCAAAAGGGACAGAAAAAAACATCAATACTGAATCTGTCAGCCACCTCCTTGACCTTTTGGGGATAAGCTAGCCTTTTGCTGCTGTTCAATACCAGAAGATGTCCCTTTTTATCCAGGATAGCTTCCAAAATGTCATCCAGGCCTCATCCAAATAACAGACCTCCCTTAAAAGCCAAATTAAACAGCTCGGCCTTCAACACCTGGTCTGCGATCCAATGCTTAAGTCATAAAACCTGCATGGTGGGCATAATGTAACAAGTGGAGCAATTTGACATATGTATGTTTTCCACCATGGCATCCCTAGAAAGATGGAGGCCATGGATATCAATTATAAAATACTCACCCCCTCAGACTCTGGAAAAACAAAAGTACCCAGAGCCTTAACCCATAGGTTTAGTGTTCTAGCAACAATAAAATATGCACAGGAGTTGAATGGGTTTGCTTCATTTGAGGTGAAGGCTCTTCTGCACAAAGCATCTACTTGCTTATCTTGCATACCAGCTAGGGCAAGAGATCCCTCAATTGGGATAGTTGTGTGCTTTACAGAGTTATGCACAGCCTTATCTGCCAGTGGTGGAGTATCCCACTTGTGGGTATTCCCTTCCATAAATGGAAAACACAACACCTGGGCTTAGGAAGATATTGTCTCTGTTTGTGATTGTCTATTTCTGTTCAAAAATCTGGTCACAATGTATAAAGTTTGGAAAACACTTTGGAGTGGAAAAGGACACAGATTGGATTCATACCTAATGCCTTCATGGTTTACACCTCCTTCAACTGCAATGTGCTTCAAGCCTCTGTTATAAGACAGGACAGAGATTTCATACTAAACAAGGGAGGGATCAGAATTCTCCTCTAAAGTTCCATCTACTCCCCCTCTTCCTCTTCATCAGAGGAATTGTTCTCCTCATCAAGCAATACTTTTGGATCAGGATTTTTCCCAAAGTCCCCAGTATCATCCTCCTCATCCTCAGTATGGTCAAGGTACACAATGAGGGCAATAGGAGCCTAGTGGAGAGGGTCACATTACCCTTCTGTAGGTCTTACTTATTTTAAAAACCATAGGTCTCTGATAAGTTATGGTACCTGTGACTCTGTACCATATAAAAGCACAGATTACACAAAAAAAACTTGTATTTTCCTTCTCTGGTTGCGCAAAACAATGTCTCAAACACTCTGATCCCCTCCCCACTGCTGCAGCAGAAAGCCATGAAGGAAACCGGAAATGAGGGACTAAAGGATTGGGAGACATTCAGAGAGGAAAGACTGATAAATAGTTTGCTTTCCTCTAAGCCTATAAAGCAGGCTTGTCAATAGGGCAAGGTGTCTGTCACAAAAAAGTGAAAAAGTCAATCTCTGTGGGCATGTCAAGTGCCCAGAGAGCACTGGCATACATGCGTGTGAGCATGTGATCCTGTGATGTCATGATGCTATGCATGATGTCACCACATCAGTGAGCATGCGCCCATCCTAAAGGCAAGAAAAAGCGGTAGCGCTGAAGTGCGGCATGGCTGCAAGTAAGAAAAAGAGTGCAAGCCCAACTGATAGGCTGCCAACAGTGGTGGAATCCATGCGGCACAGTGCAGCCTTTAAGAGGCTGGAAAAAACATTAAAACAAAACAAGATATCTCTAAGGAAGTGTGAGCCTGCACAAAAACCAGGTTCAGGAAAAAAAACACAGTTTCCCACAGAAAGCACAAGTTCCCAGATACAAGGTAAAAGTAAAGTCTCCACAGAAACCACTGTGCTCCAGATACAGTCCCTCAAGTACTGTACAAATACACACAGCCCTACATAAAAGTTCCTACTAATAGTCCTTGGAGAAGGTCCAATGCCAATATAGATGTGAGGAATAAACTAAGAAAAATAAAAAAAAACTAGCTAATGGACCCTAACGAATCCGCCAAGAAATTCACTTACCTGAAGCACCATAAAAAGAAATTGGAGACCTGGCAAAAAACACACTTAAAGATAATGTGGCAGAATGTGGCCACCGATCCAAGCACAATCAGGCAGTGGAAATGGGGAAAATAATGCATGTTAGAAAATTTGAAAACCACTGCTTAACAGGCATGATTTCTAGATGTTTCTTTGCTCCCTGTCACCAGGTAGCTCCAACCTGCTCTGCAGAATCGCAGCCCTAAAACATTAAGCACAGAGAAAAGAAACTTTCTTCAGAGGAATCTTCTATGCTGCTTCCCCTTCAATGGCACAACAAAGACTGGAGAGTATCTGCTATTAAGAATGTATATGCTGGTTTGCAGCCTTGGGCTGTGCCATTTCCCCTACTAGGTGTGCACATTACTCCTATGTACTAACTACAAATTGACAATATGGAGCGCTATATAAATTACAATGTTAATAAAAGAGAGGTGGTCTTCAACTGGTATCATAGGTGATTCATTTTTGTTCAGGTATATAAACTACAGAGCGAGGTTCAGAGGGCAGTACTGATAATGAAAAGCATACTACTCCTACTCACTAGGATCATGTGAGAAAAGTTGAGATAGAGTGAAAAAGTCAAGATTGCTGCATTGATGGCAGAGGGAAAGATCACTACTGCACTCATTTTGAGTATTTGAAAACTTAGAACAGCTTAGGGCACAATGAATTGGGTGGCATTGTAAGTGGTGCCACATTTAAACATTTTCAGTTGAAACATCAAACGAACTACCCACTTTTAACTACAATAAGAACTTCAAAAATAGGACAAGTTTAAATATGGAGTCCTTGTCTGGGCAGCACACATTGGGGGGAGGGGTGGGTGCTGAATTTTGATTTATATATATGTATGGCCACAAATCAGCAGCCTCCCTAAAAGTTATTCCTATTATCACATTAATGTAAAACTTATGAGTAAGCCTTGGACGAAAGTGTTACCTTTGATGTGTTTAAATGATTTAAAGGAGAGAGGTGGCCCTCTCATAGTAACTTGTTCTGCAATGGTAGCACATGGGAATCCATTTTGCTGAGGTGTATAAATTCCAGGGAGGTTTAGAGGGCTGTACTGATAACAGAGAAAATAGTACAAGACTTCAACTCATGTGTAGCACTTAAGAAAATCCGGGATAGAAAGAAAACCTCAAAGGGACTGTAGTGATGAATGAGGGAAGATGCAATGCTGCAACTCATTGTGAGTAACTGAGAATTTAGAAAAGCTTTAAGCATGGCAACTGAAATTGCCTTGTAAGTGGTGCCACATTGACTAATTTTTTGCTAAAAAATGCAACTACTGTAACTACTTCCTTTTTAACTAATGGAGAACTTGAAAAATTAAAAGAGACCAATTATATGTCTAGGCCTTGTCTTGAAAGCACATCCCTAAAAGGTATTATTAACATTATCATCATCATCAAATTTATCTGTTAATATATTCATCAAATTTATCTATTTATTTAGCTTTTGTTGACCGGGTAAGTGCACTAGACAAATCCTGCCTATTTTCAGGCACTACCCCGGGGAAGGGGATACAGATGAATGCCAACTGACCTTGAACCAGATTAAGCTGTTGGTGGTATTTTTAGTGAATGAGGGAAATTTGGCCAGGACACTGGGGATATTCCCCTACTCTTTTCGATAAGTGCCATGGGATCTTTAACATCCACCTGAACTACCACCAATCCAGGCAGATGGGACCTCAGTTTAACGTCTCATCCGAAAGACGGCACCTCAGAAATGCAGCACCCCTCTCATGCTGCATTACAGTGTCAGTACTGGGATATTAACCCAAGTGCCAGATGTGGGAACTGAAACCACAGCCCTTTGTTCTCCCGGCCTCAGAGGTGAGTGTGCTACCTACTGAGCCACTGACACTGCTTAACATATGAGTAAGCCTAGGTTGAACTTGTCACCTTTGATGAGTTTAAATAATATGTATGTGAAATGTTTCTAGAATCAACCATTGATGTTTACCAGACTGAATTTTGTGATCTCTTTTTTTCTTCTTTGCAAACTTTGCACTTTTTGATTCCAGAAGTACTGTATATCAAATACTGTTGAAAATAATTAATCACTTAAGTTATTGTAGGCCTCAGTGGCATAATTCTTGGTTTTCATAATGACAGTTTGGCCACCCTTGATTGCTAGCTTCACAATAAGGTGGTTCTCGTTCTTCAGTTCAGTAAGGGCTGTTTCTTCCTTTGCAAAAATATTAGAATTCCTGCTCCACTTCTATTCACCTTTTAAAATGTTGTTGGCCTACTGAAGAACTTAGTTTACTTAGTTAGATAATAGTGGATGTACACCAATGGCACTTCTAGTCCACCCACCCCCACTAATTGTGGTCAAACACTTAAACCCCTGGGCCCAGATATTCAAACTGCGCCATTCTGAGGCGCAAGCCCCTGCGCTGCTCAAAATAGTTGCGCAGGGGTGTGGCCGGGGCGATATTCAAAGGAGTTGCGCTATTGAGCAACTCCTTTGAATATCCCCCCCCAGCCACAGCCACTGCACATGGCGCAGTGGAACTTGCGCCACCACAAGTTGCCAGAGTTGAGCATTAAACTTGCGGTGGGCAAAGTACCAATCGCTCATGCGAAAATTCCGATATTCAAGGTGACATGCAAATGGGGCCATAATTTATGCAGCGCAGGGGGGCCATTTGCATCTATTTATGGCTCCATTTGCATGCCATTAGCATGTAGGTGCTTCCGATCTCGAGGACTTGCACCTGGCCGCCCTGCCAGGCAGCAGCCCTCGGGGACCGGCTTGCACCCCTGCAGCTTCGATCGCGGGCAGTATCAGTGTATACATTCCCCCACACACACACATCTCCCGAAGCCCGATCTCGGCATAGTAATATGGACCCCCGCCCACACATCTCCCATGTTCATTCACAAATCTGACTGTCATATTTGTATAGCTGCACGCCCATTGGCTGTGCTCTGCACCATTGGCTGCAGCCCTACCGGACAGTCAGTCGGCGGGCGGTGGGGTGGCAGGCGGGTGGGATGCTGCCGCCCGCCGCTACTGGGAGCGGGTGGAGGGGCTTCGTGGTGGGTGGGGGACACTAGACACCAGGGAGATGTTTGGGGGTTGTAACTTGACATTCTGCCCGCGATCGGGCATTACGGTCCACTGGACCACCAGGGAGATATTCGGTTGGGGGTTTACATTCTGCCCGCGATCGGGCACTGGGGGCTTGATACACATTCTGCCCGTGATCGGGCTTCGGGAGATGTGTGGGCTGGGGGTCATAGTTACTGTATGCCCGACTGGCTTCAGCAGATGTGTGGCGGGGGTCATAGTTCACAGGGTCTGCGGATCGGGCTTTGGGAGATGTGTGGGGGCATGTTACTGTATGCCCGATCGGGCTTCGAGATGTGTGGGCGGGGTCATGTGCACTGTATGCCCGCCGATCGGGCTTCGGGAGATGTGTGGGTGGGGGGTCATGTTACTGTATGCCCATGATCAGGCTTCAGGAGATGTGTGGGCAGGGGATTGTTTTTACGTTCTGCCCGTGATTGGGCTAGTGGGGGGGCACAGGGACCGAGTTGGGGGCCAGCCAGGGGTGGCAGCTGCTGTGTTGCACCCTGCAATACAGCAGCTCACCTGTGGGTGGCCCTCAACTTGATCCTTTTTTTTTTGGCTCAAGGTTGTGCAGGCGCAGGTTGGGGGTTGCGCATGCACAACTCGGCACAACCCGACTGAATATCGGGTTGCGCAGTTTATGCATGGTTCCTCCCCCTCCTGTTGAGCATGCATTCATTTGCATTGCACTGTTGTGCAACCTGTTGTCAGTGGCGTAACTGCCTCCTGCTGAATATAGCAGAATGGTGCATTTTTGGACTTGTGCATGCGCAACCCTGTTGCGCATGGCGCAACCCTTTTGAATATCTAGGCCCTTGAGTTCATTTCAGTGTCCAGTTTTCTTTTGAATATATTTAATGTAGGTGAATCCACAATGCATTGGGAAAACTGTTCCAATCTTTTATCACTCTTTGTGTAAAAGGATCCCATTTTGTTTGTGCTATATGGTTCCCTCAATAGTTGTTTGTTGTGGAACCTAATATTATGTTCCATTGCCCTTAATGTAACACCTAAATCTGAAAAACAATTTTTATCATTAAATTGGTTATAAAGGAGAATTAAATCACCTCTCAGTTGTCTCCTCTGTAAAACTATACAGTCCCAACTTGGTAATCCTAGCTTCATAGCTCAGAGATTCACAACCACTGATCATTTTTGTGTAATGTCTCTGTACACTTTCAACCAATACTATATCTGTCTTAAGACTAGGTGATCATAGTTGTGAACAGTAGTCCAGGTATGGATGTGACAATGCTTTATACAATGGAAGAACTGTACTTTGTCTACTAACAAAGTTATGCCCTATACAGCCCAGTATTCTATGTGCCTTTGCAGAAGTTGGCAAACTATGCAACCTACTGTAAATAACAAGTTATTCTGTATTATAACACTCAGATCTTTTTCATTGGTTACAGTCCTTTGCTCAATACCCCCAAGCACCTATAAAGGAAACTGATGTTTTTGCTGCCCATGTGTATAACCACACATTTGCTAAGGCTGAACACCACATCCCAGTTTTCAACCCATTTGGCAATAGTATTTAGGTCAGCCTGTATCTTACTGGTATCAATCAAATTGCCAGCTGTACCCCCAACCTTAGTATCATCTGAAAATTTAATAACTGTACTTTGCATACCCTGATGTAAATCACTGATATAGATGTTAAAAAGTAGAGGGCCCAATACTAAGCCCTAGGGCAGGCTACTAGACACCTATGCAGAATCGGATATAGAACCATCAACTCAAATCCTCTGACTTCTTTCCTCCAGCCAACTCTCTACCCACTGAACTACATTTTTATTTGTAGGTTGCCCAGTTTTGTCACCAGTTTACCGTGTGGTACTCTGTTGAATGCCTTACTGAGGTCTGAATATATCATGTCACAGGGTATATTATTGGCTAAGAGCTGACTAAGTAGTTAGTAGCAGGAAATAAGGTTAGTCACACATGAATGTCATTAGTGAAGCTATGTTGTGTTTTGTCTTTCAACTTATGCTTATCAATGTGTTCTTCTATATCAGGGCTTTTCAACCTTTTTGTGTGCATGGACCCCCAGAGAAAATGTAAGTAGTAGCAGGGACCCCCTATCTGCAATGGTGGACAGAGGGTGCAGGGGGGTGGAGGATAAGTTTCTTACACAAATGTTGAAGGGGATATGGAGTTTGAGCACAGAACTTCTGGCCAGAGACCAGATTTGAATCCCATATTCACTATGTGACCCTAAGGAAATGGAGGTGTGGGAGATGTTAAGAGTGGAGAGCTGAGAATAAAAGATCCAGATCTGAATCCCACTGAGATGACCCAAGATGGCCACTGGGAGGCTATCGGTGCTAGTCTGGACAGTTCTGTAGGTCAAGACTATTCTCCTTTTGTGTAATTTGCTGGAACAAGTTTGGATAATGCCTTTCTACATGGGATAAATATGTTTCTATAATACCATTTATACCTGTAACTGAGTGAAAGAGAGAAATAAATTTGTTGAAAGACATTGCTCTTCGCACCGCTGATACATACTAGATACTACAAGTGAAATGTGGCTCAAGTTAAAATAAATAACCATTTTCAACTGGACTCTTTCCTTTACAATTGCTTGCCTCCAAGTACTTATTTTATGAAAAGGAGCATGAACACAGCTGGGGCTGCTATGGCAGAGCATGGCAAGTCTGTTCAAAACACTGAGATGGTATTAAACATCTACACTTTCTTATTTAACATTTTTCCTGCTCACTCCAAGGACCCCGTATGCCTTGCTCAGGAGCCCTCAGGGGGTCTAGGACCCCTGGCTGAAAACCCCTGTTCTATATGATTCTATAACAATTTCTCCATGGTTTTTCCCCAATTGAGGTCAGGTTTATGGGTCTTTAGTTGTTTATGCCCTGTCTAGATCCTTTTTTGAATAGTGGAGTGACAATCCCCTCCCTCCAATCATTTGGCACCTCTCCTGTATCTAACAAAGCACAAAAGATTTCACTCAGAGGTCCACATATGATGTTGTCTAGATTAGTAATTAATGCAGGATGTATATTGTCAGCTCCTGATGACTTATATAGCTCTACCTTGAGCAGTTCCTTCCCAACCATATCTGATGAAAATACTGTGGAACATAAGAATGGTTCAGTATTAACATTAATAGTATTGGTGATTTTCTCTGAGCCATTACATATCTTCTTGTCATTGAAGGATGTAGCAAAATATTTGTTAAGTTATGTGCAATATCTCTTGGATTATCAATTAAGATGTCGTTAACCTCTAAAGGTCCTACTTTGGAGTTTCTTCCTTTAAGTAAATTAATGTACCCAAAATATTCTTTAGGATTAGATTTGTTGATTCCCAGTGAAGATTCACATCTTTGTTTTTTTTAATTGCATGTCTACTCATTTTTTAATTTTTCCTATATTCATCCAATTATTCATCACAGGGGTCAGATTTATAAACCTTGTATGATTTTTGCTTTTCTTTTTAATTTCCACACATAGCCATTTAGGTTTACTATTAGTACTTATGGATTTTGTTCCTCTAGGTACCCATTTTTCTAGGGATTCAAGTAGTTTATCCCTAAGTAGTACCCATTTTGCTTCTACTGTCTCATTAGTAAATAACATACAATCCCAATTAACTAAGTCCTCCCTCATGACATTATAGTCTGCTTTCCTATAATCATAATAGGTTATACTATTTGTTGTGATAACTGGACACTTATGTATAATCAATTGCAACATACAATGGTCACTGTTGCCAAGTGGTTCTAGTACCATACACTGTATTACCCTGTCTTTCACATTTGTTAACACCAGGTCTAGGTTGTTGCTACCACTGGTTGGCATATTCTAAGGTTTGAATAGCCAAGGAGTATGAACTGGGTAAGCAAAGAGTGGAGACAGTTTTGAAGCTTTTTTGTTTCTCCACAAAACTTGTTTCTTTACCATTCTGTGTATATGTTTACTTCATCAAATAGATCAAGGGCATTCTCTGAGTCCCAAGCTTGGCATGGATGTGTTTGGTTACCAGGTGCATCAGTGATATCTTCTGATGGTTCCTCTATCACTATAGCAGCTACTGTACTTGTAGTCCAATATTTTTCACATTGGATAATACCATAGTTCTTTGCTTGTTTGAAAAATATTTTTTCAAGCAAATTTTCCCAGAAGACTTTATGGAGGTCTGTGAGGACATCAAAGTGGTTAATTCTAGGCTCCAGAACAAAGCTAAGTCCATGTACCAGTGAGGATAATTATGCCTGGGATAATTCTGCATTAGACAAGTTCTAGATGTGTCCTTGTGGAGATTATAAATGCTTGCTGGCTGTTGCTACCTCTTTGCAGTTCTTTCATCTTCCCCTTGTGCCTCTCCTCATTTTATACAGTGGAGCTAGCCATGATGCAATTCAGTAACTTGTAATAAATGACATGTAACAAAATACTGCATGATAAAATGGCTCAACTGCCATTAAATTAACAGCTCCCTGCAATACACTGCAGTATTTTATGATATACCACAGCATCACTGCATTGCATCTTGGCTGGCACTGCTTTAGCTGCTGTTTGTTAATTTTCTTTGGTATTGCTTCTGTATTTAAACTTTCAGCTGTATTTGTCTTGACTAGAGTCTTTCCTAAAAAAAGAGACTTTCTGCTGTCTCCATATGTTTTGTTGTTTTGTCTTGCTAGTCCTCTGATTAGGTGAGTGAGTAAATTATCTGCCCCAGATATGACAAAGAAGCTCTTTCTGGGACCAAATTGCGTAGTGTTTTGTAAGTTAACAAACCTATCTCGAATATGACACACTATCACATAGGCAGGCAGTACAATGTCCACAGCACAGGACAGATATACTTGGAGTAGGAAACTCTAGCATGCAATCTAGCTGCAGCATTCTGCACCAACTGCAAGAGTTGTGCCAATCCTCCAGATAGCCTGCAGTATAGAACATTGCAGTAGTCCAGTCTAGACATCACAAATAGAGATCCAACTAAGTTTTACTTTGTGGGCGAATTTCCTGCAAAGTCTCTAAACCTGCCTAGCGGATCATTTTGTGAAGCTTTCATTTTTTGTGGCAAATTTACCAATTGTGACTTCGCATTGCTCTTGGGTTTTTTTAAGTGCAAATTGCACTTACAAAAAAGCAAGCAAAGGAAATGGTAAATTTGCCATAAGAGTGTATTCATTGGTGGCTAGTGGTTCCTCCCCATCCCAAGCCCATGCCTGTATTTTTGTTTTAATTTCTTGGGTCTAGTGGACCCTACTCCTCCACCTCCCAAAAACCCATGCCCCTATTTTTCCGTATTTTACTGTTAACTCCCTGGTGTCTAATGGACTCTCCCCCTTCCAGAAACCCATACCCCTATTTTATTTTTACCTCACTGGTGTCTAGTGAACCAACCCCCCTTTCAAAAACCCATGCCCATATTTTAATGTTAACGCCCTACTGAAAGTACAAATGACCAAAAATTGTGGGTGTTTATGAGAGGACAAGGTCGTGATCTAGACTGGTGTGGACTGGGACTCAGGAGAGGGGGATAAGCTAAACACCATCAATGTTGATGAGCCAGAAGTAGGAGCCTGAAGTGAAATCAGCAAGGAAGATTTGATTTTTAGGTTATGTAATCAAAAGAAAGGGGTATACTGGTAAATGGGGCACTAGCAAGTGGGCGCCTGCTGAAACGGCGACCCACTTTCGGCTAGTGCCCCGATAGCATGGGTGTGGGGTTGCCTACCGGATGGGGTGGGTTGTGAAAAGGCGACAGGATGTCACATGTCAGGGTGGAAGTGAGCCCGCTGAACATGAGTGGGAGGGTATGTGAGAGGTGGTGCTGTGGGTTTCTGGTGAGCTGGCATCATGGCATGGTGGGCTAAGTGCTGGCTTGGGGTGGCAGGGATGCAGGGTTTGGGACCAGGCACCGGTAGTTTTTGTTGCACCCAGCCCAAGGCTGTGTTTTTTTTTTTTTGTAACAAGATGCACCCCCCGACATGCATCCCCCTTGGAGCTGAGAATCCTAATTTAGGGGGTGTGGGGGATGCAGGGGGCACAGCCCCCTGCAGAAAAGGAACATTTTTGCACTGTGTTTTCTTGCGCTGTGATTCCACATCTCCAAAATTGAATTTCAGTGATGTGGGGTTGCACTAAGGACATTCAGCATGCTGAATTCACCCTTATCACATAGAACCAAAGAGGGGACTTTGGTCTTGTGATCTTGTGGTGTTTGGTAACTCGCTATGACGGTGATTGAGGATTCTGGCTCCATACATCCCTTGCCCACCAGACACTAGTGAAAATAATGCATGTTAATAAGTGAGAGAAAAATGTGTGGGGGGATGGGGTGTGGAGGGAAAAGTGGTTGTGTGTGTTGTCAGTGATCAGGGGTCTGAGGCTGTGATCTTTCTTTTTTGGGGGGTCAGTTCTTAGAGAAGGCTAATAGGATACTTGAGTCTGTATCTAAGGAGATAGATGAACTAATGGGCACACGTCAAAAGGTGGAACAAGGCATAGGGGCTGATTCTCCAAGGGCTGGCACAAGTTGCGCCAAAGATGACTTGCACCAAATGCCATTGCACCAGGGACCCTGCACCCAATTCTGTAATGGTCAGGATTCCCATAGCTAAGTCCCACGACTTGCACCAAAACCAAATGGACGGCATACCTGAATGGGTGTCCACAAGTCTGCAGCATTTAATGTGGAAGGGCGCAAGAGCCCCCTCCTGCCCCTACTCCCCAAGTATAAAGAATGTTAAAGCCCCGCAGTGAAATTCCCCCTCTCAAGCCCTGATCCCCAGTTGCTTGAATAAAATACCCCTTGTAGGCTAGCGACCCCCATTCCCAATCCCCCATTGTCAAAAGAAAACACCCCTTGTGGACTAGCAGTTCCTCAAAAAAAACCTGTTCCCCAATAAGTTATCTGTAAATGCCCCACCGAGTTATTAGCATCCCCCCAAGCAATGACCCCCAATCCAATTTGCATTTACAGGTATAATATATAGCCAGCACAAGTATACCCAACCTTAGCCCTGGTGGTCCAGTGGCCCACCACCCACCATCTGGCAGTGCCCGACACTGGCCCCCACCCATACCAGCCAGTGACTGGCACAGTGCACCTCTCACCAGTACAGCCAGTTGCTGGCTGAGGCTCTGTATGCGATACGCTGTAAATAGTATGCCCTCAGTGAATGACAGCTGTGGTCATTCACTGAGCACATACTATTTACAGTATGCACTCATTCACAACTCAGTCAGCTGCTGTCCACAGTGGTGAGACTGTGGTTGTGCCAGTCGCTGGCTGGGTATGGGTAGGGGGAGTGGGGTGGTAGGGCACTGCCATGTGGGGGTGCCACTGGACCACGAGGGCTAGGGTAGGGTACACTTGTGCTGGCAATATTACAGTATTGTTATACCGCAACTGCAAATCTGGGATTGGGGATCGTGGCTTGGGGGGGTTGGATAGCCCTGCAGGGCATTTACAGATATATTATTTGAGATCGGGGCTGGGGGGTCAGATAGCCTTGAATGGCATTTACAAATATATTATTGGGGATCAGGTCTGTGGGTCAGATAGCCCTGTGGGGCATTTACAGATATATTATTGGGGATCTTGGTTTTTTGTTGGGGCTGCTAGCCACAAGGGGTGTTTTATTGTAACAATGGGGGAATTGGGAATGGAGGGGCCGTGGGGGGGGCACTATCATTTGATCTCACTTGTGGCACATTGGCACAACTCTTGGGGGACTCAAAGTACACTTACACCAGCTAATAGCCGGTGTAAATGTACTTTGATGGATGTCCTCTGGGGGTTATTTTAGAATCTCAAATTAGGGGATGTGTCAGTCGCCATTACAGAATAGGGGGCAGCTGCTGCTGTAACCCACCTTGCGCCATGTCATATCGGAGTTTATGGCACAACCATAGTGTAAGTACACTTTGGCACAAGCAGCCTGCATAATGTAGCAGGCTGCTTTCCAGAATCCTGCATGTCACAACTCATGGCACAAATTGCTACTTGCATCATTCCTTTTGGCAGAAGTCACTTTGCCCCATGCATAAACCTTTGAGAATTGGCCCCATTCTGTATACTATCAAAGCACTTACCTCATCTGATCTAAGGGAAAATATTGCACTTGGTTCCCCACCTTGCTCCTCCCACCCCAACCCTGACATGGGTGACCAGCTCTATTCACCGGTCTCCACAATGCTGGTGGGTAAAAGCTTTACTTCTGAGAGGTATATTGTCTGAGTGGAGGTTACAATTCTCTATATGTACTGCATACTTTATCTTTATCCAGATTCCTAACAAAGATGGTATCTTATTTAAGTGCGTCAGGTATTTTAAACTCACCAATCTCTGATTTTAGTACCTTTACAAAGTTTGCAGAACTTCTATTTTGTGGAACCAAAGGGCAAAATTTTTCCTTAGATCAGCTGAGGCAAATGATTTGATGGTATATCTTGTTTCCGCCTTTTGGCATGTACCCATTAATTCATCTATCTCTTTAGATACAGGCTCAAGTTTCCTATCAGTCTTCTCTAAGCACTGATGCCTCCCCAAAAATGGAAAGATCACAGCCTCAGACCCCTGATCACTTGTTACACACACAACCACTTTGCCCCAACACCCCATCCTTCCCTTAGATTTTTTTTCTCTCACTTATTAATGTGCAATTTTCTTTGATGTCTAGTGGACCCTCCCAAACCCAGTGCAGTGGCAGTGATAGAGTGGGAGAGGTTCCACTAGACACCAGGGAATTAACAATGAAATGGGGGCATGGGTTTGGGATGTGGGAGGGTCCACTAGCCACCAGGGAATTAAAAAAATATGGGCATGGGTTCGGGTGGGGGTAGAGTCCACCAACCACCAGGGAATTAAAACATATGAGCATGGGTTTGGGAGGGGGGATGGTACACTAGCCACCAGGGAATTAAAAAAAAATATGGGTATGAGTGGCTATTAAATGCTGTACAGCATGCACACATGGGACACTCAAGTGGTTAAACAAAGAAAAACATGCAATGCTGTTCGCAGTTACTTCATTAGGCCATTTTAAAATGGTATCCACCAATGATTTGACATTCAATCAGCATGGGCAGGGGGCACTAAGCTCACTCTATGTCGAGGCAGATGCAGTCACATACTGCAAAATGTGGAGTTTGAACTCTGCTAGCAAAGTTGCCAAACTCCAATGGTGGAATTCAAACTCTGCATCTTGCAACGTTTTTTTTTTGGGGGGGTGAGGTGAATTTTGGCTCCCCTCAGCAAATTATTTAGCAGAGTGGAGTTTTCCAACTTCACCCATCTCTAATCACAAATGCATGCACTAGTTTCTTTAGGATATTTCTCCCCTCTGGTCATGTGATCCACCCCATCCATAACTATTTTTTCTGGAGGCTCATAATGCACTTTATCATCATTTCACATAAGTATCATGCATCGCAGGTATTACATTTAGATGAGCATTCAAATACATAGAAAAAGTATATCTACAAAATGTTACAGGTAAGAAACTCTTAATAGGGACCGACCCCATCTTTATGTCCCCCTGTTCCTCTACGACATCCTTCAACTAGCCCTCACTTGTATAAGAGGAGATGGTGTAGAGCCAAGTGCAGTAGCTCACATGAAGTAGGCAGTCTCTACACTCAGGTAAGTTTGTTTGTTACGGGGTTTCATCACATGGAGAGCTATACTGTAGTCTTGTGCAAGGGCACAATAGAAGTTTATGTAGAAACACAGAACTGCAAAAAATGAAGAACTCTTTCACCTTGTATCTGTTAGGGAATTGAGTGATTTATAGTGTATAAACAGTTTAATCATTTAGGGTGCGTCCCTGCAATTCTGAAGACCACCATTTAGCATTTGATTCGTGAGACTTCTTCATATGCATGTGTTTTCTTTTAAACTAAAAAAAAATTGCTACACATTTGGCAGACCAGCTGTTTATTTTTCCCCAGGACTTGACTGTCTGACTACCAAACAGTTTTTTGGATCAGTGATTTTCCTGGCTGTCTCAAGAAACTCATTTATGTAGTTTGTATTATCTTTCTTCAAAGTACTCAGTCTATACAGGCCAAGGGTATGGTACAGGCTTGGGCACTGTTTCCCAGGTAGATCCAAGACTGATATCAACAATCCCTTGGTCTTTTCTGGTCACAGCAATGGCTATGGTGAGTGAAATGCTCATGTTCCCTTTACCACAAGCCACCTGATATGCTCAATTCTAGTATCAGTGATCAGACCAGGGAACAGTACTCTCAACAAAGCTCTACAATGCAGAGTGAGGGTGGTGGTATTTGGTGTTCTCACAGAGGAAGAGAGGGTGACCAGCATGGTACCTCTGGGATCAGTGCGGGGTCTGATCTTCTTTAGTGTCTTTATAAGTGACATTACAGAGGAGCTGGAAGGGAAAGTTTGCCTCTTTGTGGAAAACACCAAGATCTACAACAAGGTGGACACACAGTGGGGGTAGAAAAGATGAACAGTGACATGAGAAAACTTGAGGAGTTTGCAAGGATATTGCAACTGGATTTCAATGTGCAGAAGTGCAAAATAATGCACTTGGGGCATCAAGATCCATGGTGGAGTACAGAATTTGGTGTAGTGTTATTTGACGACAGCCAAGCAGGAAATAAACCTAGGGATAATCATATCAGATGATCTAAAGGTGGCCAGGCAGTACGACAAGGCAGTCTGGAGAGCTGGTGGGATGCTGGGGTGCACAGGAAGGGGGGCTATCAACAGCAGAAAGAGGGAGGTGGTGTTACCCATGTATAGATCAATGGTTAAATCCCACCTTAAGTCCAGTTCTGGAGACCACATTTCTGGAAAGACAGACAGAGTGGAGACAGTCCAGAGGTGGCCAGCAGCAATTGTTCATGATCTTCATCAAAAGTCCTATGAGGAGAGACTAAAGGACATCAACATGTACACCCTGGAAGAGAGGATGGAGATGAGGGATATGATAGAGACCTTTAGATACCTCTCAGGGGTAAATAAGGTACAGGAGGGAAGTACCGGTATTTTTCAGAAAAAAAAAGTTGCTCAAGAACAAATAGACATGATATGAAGCTGGAAAGCAGTAGTTTCAGGAGAGATGCGAAGAAGTACTTCTTCACAGAAAGAGTGGTGGATTCCTGGAACAGCATTCCGGTGGAGGTGGTGGTGGGGAAAACAGTGGTGGGTTTAAAGAATGCACGGGATAGGCACAAAGGAACTGTAGTGGAAATAAGAGGGGAGAAGATGGAACTGTAGATCAAGTAGGGTCTGTGATAAAATGTAGGTAAGAAAAAATGAGCAAATTGAGTGGGCCAAACAGCCCTTAACCGCCGTCAGAGTCTTTGTTTCTGCATTATGGTGGCTGGACACTTTTAATGCTGAGAGCTATGTCTGCTGGCTGGAAAGGAGCCACACTTTGAAATTTGACTAAGCTCCAAAGAAGTGGAAGGCTTGTCTGGCTTCCAGAGAAACTTCCTTTATACAAGTAAAAGAGTAAACAAATAAAAATAACTAAAGCCTGCAGCAGGCTTCTACAAAGGGATCCATTATTTTTTTCATAACTTCCAAGAGCAATATAAGGGGGAAGTCAAACACTATGTTTTGGGAGAACCACAGAAAGAAAGAGAGAGAAGGGAAAGAAAGGCTAGAAAATAAAAAAAAATGCAATACCTCCCTTGGGTGTCCAACCAGCACAGAAGTAGAATAACAAGAAAAACAGCAATTTTGTTGTGCAACAGCCTTTTACAGAGAAGATAAGACAAAAATGCACATCTATTTTTAACCGAAGTTAGCTTTTTGTTTTACAGATTTTCTGTTTCTTTTTACTTTCCATGACGTTGTAACCAGTACCATGGGCAAGCCCTTGCTGTGGTGGTGCTGCTTTTAAGTAACTCCCCATAACAAACAAGACAGGGATTCTTTTGAAAATCTGGCCCCATGTGTTTCTGATTACTTGATATGGTTAATATGAGTACTAACCTTTCTGAGAAGTGTAGAAAAAAGTTCATGATTCAAATTAAACTTATATTTAATGGTAGTTTATGGATAGTGTATGGAATGTTTATGGAATGTAAAACACTGGGATTTACAGTAGCTGCAGCACATGAAGAACTGTAAGTTCTATAAGAGGTCTTCATGTACTGTAGCCTCTAGCATTCAGTTTAGTGGGGACAAAAAAAGGAAATGATTTATAAAGTTTGCAAAATGGCAAAAAAAAACTTACCCCAGCTGTCTGCTTCAGACCTTTACCCATGACTGTATTCCTGTGTAACCCCATGGGTAAACATCTGACACATTCCCCAGAATAATCAGCAGTACACAGGTGGGTAAATATTAAGGCAATGTTGAAAGTTATCAGTGAGTAAAGCTGGCAGCTATATCTGCAATGGCAATCAAGGATGAGTGAAGTCATTAATGAATTCTGTATGTGATTGGCCCAATTTCCAAATTCCACTACCAGAACTTGTTCTGACTGTGCATGTCATGGGCATTAACATATGGGTTTTGGACCTTATTTAGCAAAACAGGAAGCAGGAAATTTCCAAACAAGTTTTAAAGTAAGCAGTAAGACTGGACAGGGTGTGCATTACGAAGATATAATTCAATGCCTTAGGTGCATTGTTAGGCATGAGGTGCAGCCAGTTGCCATTAAATGCACATGAGAAGTATAATTATATAACCATAATGGCACACCCTGGAGTGTCTTACTGCATTTATAAAATGGCATTTAAATATTTGACTTAAAATGAATGAAAATAAATAGAGTGTATCGGAGGATTGAAGGAAAGCTAGCAGGGGGTGTGAGTCGACGGTCATGGCTGAGGACATTGGAGTAACTGGGAGGCACAGTGGTGAGGGTGGTGCTGTTCCATCCTGAGACTATGCAAGATCTTCTGCTGTGGCAGCCATGTGGTGGACCCTGTTTGGATCTGTTTGGTTGCTGTGTTGGCTCATTGTGGGCCCCTGACACTAGAGACATGGATAGGCTTTCTCAGTGGCTGTTTGAAGACTGTTGTGGTTTTTTGTCTAGCACCAATGAGAGCGGTGGTTTCGATGTGTTACAACCATCATTGGAAACAGGACAAAGGGTGACAGTTTGATGACTTTTCCTTTGGCTATGACTTGACTAGCTGGAGCTAGTGAGAGGAGCACTAAGCCAAGGGCATTACACTGATGTTTGAATTCCCAGTAAATCTCCTTGTTGCCTACAGTTCTACCTAAGCAGCTTATAACACGGACCATCTAGGAAGGAGCACTGCTGTCTTTCTTTCTTTTGGGACTTTGGAACCAAAGAAGCTGTTATCCTACTGGACTATTAGTGCTAGTCCTAGATAACTTCAGAAACTTTGTGTAATAGACTGTTGCACAGTAGTTAGCTCCAGTTAGAGCAAGAACTTTACTCCACAGCACACCTGCCTTACTCTGGTTTAAATATCTGATTCTACCATTCATATGATTTGAATGTTGTTTTAATAAGACTGGTGGGAGGAGAAGGTAGGGGTAATAGAGTATTAAGTTATAGTGTGGGTGGTGTGATGGTTAGAAATGTTATTATTCTATTTAGAGTGTGAATGGTGAATGTGTGATTAGATTAGGTTTTTCTTTTCTATGTTAATTTTATGAGTATTTAATTGTGAATTGTTTTTACCACACACCATTGTGTGATAGTGAGTGTGTATGTGTTAGCGTGAATAATTTATGTGTGAGAATAAATGGTATATAATTAGTATATATAACTATTGTTTTAATAGTGATTGAATGATAGTATACTGCTCTGATTTACAGCTGTGGTAACAAAGATAAATAGTGGTAGGATGTGTTGGTCAACAGTTCCCAGGGCAAGGTATTATTCCCCCTCCAGGCTGTGCAAACTCCAACTGGTTGAGTGCCACCCATTAACAGCTGAGGAATAAAGGCACTGTAGAGCACTGGGGATAAGACGTAGGGAAAGGAAACAGAGATTTGCTGAGTCTGACTAGGGGAATACGTGGAGGGGGGGCAGATTGGGGTCGTGGGAATAAGGAGGCACCCTGGGGCGAAATGAGCCCAGGAATGGGATCCTCCCTGCATTGTGCCCATACCCAAGGGATTGACTGTTAGTGGGAAGGCCGCTGGATCAGCCTCATCTACCTATCCCTCTCAGGCAGTGTTGTGAAATGCCAGATCTATCAAGTGCATGAAGGCAATTATTGCCAATCTTGTTGCAACATCTGATCAGGCTTGCATCATTGAGACCTGGCTGGATGAAAGTGCCAGCCCTGTATTGGAATCAACAGTTCCAGATGGATACTCTGTGGTACACTGCCCGAGAGTGGATTGTATGGGAGTGGGAGTGGAAATCTGTTTTAAACTGGACTTAAACCTCTCAGCCTTCCTGGTAGGAACAACAAGATCCTTTGAATATGTAGCTGTTCAAGGGTTTGCAAGTGTAGGTTGCAGAATCCTTCTCATCTACTGACCTCTGGGGGATGGGAAGGAATTGCTGCAGGAAGTCACAGACTTCATTGCTGAACTGGTGTTGGAGTCTCCCAGATGGTTTATTCTGGGAGATTTCAATGCCTGGGTCGACGACGAACTCTTGCAGTTTGGTCAAGACTTCCTCCAACTAACGTTTTTGTTGGGCCTGACACCAGTTGTTACCTCTGCAGCCCATATTCATGTCCATTCATTGAATCTTGTCTTCCTGCTTGGAATGGAGGTCTTTGACCTTATGGTGGAACTGGTTGCTTAGTCGGACCACCCTACTGTGAGGTTCTCGTTCAAGGCCCCCCAATAGACCTTCTCCTATGGAGATGGTCCAATACCACCCTTTAAGGGGTGTGACCCCACAAGGTCTGATGGCAATGCTGGACCTATCAGGTTTGATGATATGTGTGTGAGGAGCCGGGGGAATTGGTGCTGACCTATAATAGGGTTATTGCTGAGGCCCTTGACTCTATCGCATCTACCTGTGTTTGACCCCTCACCTCGCTCCAAAGTTCCCCCAGGTTTGATGGGACTATCAGGGAGATGAGGAGGAGAGGTCAAAGGTTGTAGTGGTGTTGGTGGAGGACTGGTTTGGAGGAGGACAAGCTTATATTGATGGTCCATTATAGAGACTATATTGATCAGCAATTTCCTGTAAGAAGGCAGAGTTCCGGTCCAACGAGATTGCTGTGGCAACTAACAGACAAGCTCAGCTCTTCTGCACTGTTGCTAGGTTGTGCAATCCAGCCTGTCTTCAGTCCAGGGGATCCTTTTCACAATCAAGATGTGATGAGTTTGCTCTGTTCTTTGCCACTAAGATTATCACTATCAGATCGGAAATCCAGTCAGCGCCCTCTAATGGGCCTTGTGGTAATAGGCCTGATATTGCAGGCAGTCAGTCTATCTGGTCCGACTTCAACCAATTGGCTGTCACAGATGTTGTGAAGGTCATCCAGGGGTTATGGCCAACCTGCTGTAGTTTGGATCTGAGACCAGCGTGCCTCCTAGTGGGGTGCATTGATGTCATCGGCCTGGTCCTAGCCAGGATAGTCCATTGTTCTCTCATGACAGGGGTCTTTCGAGGGCCCCTAAAAGAGGCAGTTGCAAGGCCACTCCTGAAAAAATCTTCACTACATTCGGACTGCCTGGCAAACAACAGATCTGTCACTAACCTACCCTTTCTGGGTAAGGTTATTGAAAAGGTTGTGGACGCTCAACTTGAGACCCATTTAACAGCTCACAGCATTTACAATCCTCTCCAGTCTGGTTTCAGGAAAAGGCATAGTACTGAGACTGCCCTAGTTCAGGTGCTGAATGATCTCCTAGAGACAAGGGATCAGGGTATACTTACCATCTTCAACACTGTGGACCATGAGGCACTGATGGAGCAACTGCAGGTTTGTTGCAAACTGGCTGGTACAGTCCTCAACTGTTTTAAATCTTTCCTCATGGGCAGGTTGCAGAGATTGGTGTCGGGAATTTTTTTCTTCGCACCTCTGCCCCTGCTGTGTGGGGTATGGCAAGGCTCTGTTTTGTCCCCCATGTTGTTCACGGTGTATATGCTACCACTGAGGGACATTATAAGATGATATGGGCTGAATTTTCACTGCTGTGCAGATGGTACTCAGCTATACCTGTCTTTTGCTCATGAACAGCAGGAGATGGTCTCAGTATTTAACAGCTGCCTTGCTGAGATCCAAGGCCGGATGAGGGCCAACTGGTTGAAATTGAATACAGGCAAGACCGAAGTACTGGTGCTGGAACCTGGTCTATGGGGGTTGAGGGGACAATCTGGTCAGGTCTCTGGACTGCAGCTTGGGAACCCCCAGTTGCTCACCTCAGATCGGGTAAAAAATCTTTGCGTTGTTTTGTACTGCAGCTTGACATTTAAGTTACAAGTTTCAGCCATGGTCCAAACCTTGTTCTACCATCTGAGGAACATCACCAGGATTAAACATCTGATTCCCCCTAGTGATATGCTAGCACTGATCCATGCCTTTGTGACCTCTAGCCTTGATTACTGCAATGCCCTATACCTAGGGCTTCCAGGGGTAGATCTTCAATGCCTGCAGCTAGTGCAGAATGCAGTGACCAGGTTGTTGACTGACCTACCTTGGTCATGTAGTATCACATCTGTGCTCTGCTGTCTGCACTGGCTGACAGTTAGGTGGCGGATCTCCTTCAGGGTCAGTTTGTTGACCTATAAGGCCCTACATGGGCAGGGGCCTGGCTACCTGCAAGACATCCTGCATCTTTACTGCTCCTCACACCCATTCCATTCCACAGATGAGGGATTGCTAGACATTCCTAGGGTCCTCTTACAAACATCTGGTGCACACACCTTTGCATATGCAGCCCTGACCCTGTAGAACTCTCTGCCTTTCAAGAAAGCCCGACTATTGATCAATTTAAGAGGGAGCAGAACACCCATCTATTTAGACAAACCTTTCCGGAAACTGATTAATATATTTATTGCTTAATAATAAGGAGTTATTTGTGTATTTGTTGCATATATATTGTATTTTAATTGTTTTAGATTTGATGTAAAG
Source organism: Neoceratodus forsteri (assembly GCA_016271365.2). Lineage (NCBI taxonomy): Eukaryota > Metazoa > Chordata > Ceratodontiformes > Ceratodontidae > Neoceratodus > Neoceratodus forsteri. The sequence continues at coordinate 678,440,965 of CM028130.1, forward strand.
CGCTTTGAATCGCAGTAAGAATTGCACCATATAAATAAAACTGAATGAATGAATAAATGAAAAGCTACAAAATAGGACTTTTCATTGAAATCTGCTTCTATTTTAAATGCAGAAGAAAAACAATAGTCCATACTCTGGTAACAGGGTACCCCAAGAGAAGATGGGCACTTGCAGGGACAGCCATCTTTTTGGAGCTCTGTAGTTGAGCTCCATACTCCAAAAAAAATCTGAAGACTGGATTTTCAAACAGAAAATCCAGGATTATTAGTACACTGTAGGGCTATTACTTCAGCCCTCGATTCAGTCACACTAGTATGTATATGAATCAGGGCTTTGTGCCTGAGATTGCTGTGTCTCTATGGGCAGCTCAGGGCATTGGAGGCCATGGATCAGAACTTGGAGCACTGTTGGAGGAAATCCAAGACCTAGGAGGACAAACTTGCTTTGAGGGCTCACTGCGATGAGTATCCAAAGGCAATCTCCAATAAGATGGCAGTATGTCTGATGAGGGAAATTACTGCAGAGAGGAAAAGACCAGCTCAGCTCTTCTGAATAGTGGACAGGCTACTCCATGCTGCCTGTCTACAACCAGTTAGAGCTAGTTCACCTGCCAAGTGCGAAGAGTTTGTATAGTTCTTCTCTGACACAGTGTCTTCTGTTTGGTCCATGATTGCCCCAACTGGGTTGCTGAGGCCTAGCAGAGTTGATCTGGTTATGAACAAGGGCATTCTACCTGTTTGGGGAGAGTTTTGGTCAGTATCAGTGTAGGAGGTCTGAGAGGTGATTTTGAAGTTGCAGCCTAACTTTATTGAACTGGACCCGGGTGCAGCATGCCATCTGTTTTTTTCTATATAAATATTTTATTGATTTACAAGAATGAAACATACAAAGCTGAAAAACATCATGAAGAAGAGAAGGATCATCGGAAAAAATAATTAACAGATTACAGTAAAAATAGTCATAGATAGGACATAATTGTCCATGCTACCAATGCAACTGTCCACAAACTTGGCCAAAATTCCAAACAAACAAGATAAATCAGAATATACAAGTCATCGAATCTTGCAATCATTAGGCATAACCTTCACCCAAATCTGTAAATATAAAATAAATAATAATGGGAATACTGACCTCCTACCAAATAAATCTAAACTACAAACAATACAACTTCCATCAACTAAGACTGGTGCATATAACCTCTTTAATATGAGCTCACTCCTATGTAACTTAACCAAGAACAAAAAATCAGGCAGAATTTTGAAAGCATCCTTCTTCTCCAATACATCACTTGCTGATAGGAGACTGTTCACAAAAGTGGGAGCAAGACAGAGGCAAGAAACTACAGACCTGTCAGTTTGACCTCTGTGGTAGGGAAAGTGATGGAATCACTTCTGAAAGAAAGAATTGTTGAGTACCTAGAGGCCAGTGGGGCACAGGACCCAAGGCAGCATGGGTTCAGAGCGGGAAGGTCATGTCAGATGAATCTAATTGATTTATTTGACTGGGTGACCAAAGTAGTAGACCAGGGAGGGGCTGTTGACATGGCCTAACTAGACTTTAGCAAGGCATTTGACACAGTCCCACACAAAAGATTAGTAGTCAAATTAACCAGCCTTGAAGTGGGTCCCAGGGTGGTAGCCTGGGTAAAACATCAACTGAACAACAGAACACAGAAGGTAATTGTAAATGGAGTCCACTCTGAAGAAAGAGTGGTTACTAGTGGGGTACCGCAGGGTTCAGTACTGAGTCCTGTCCTTTTTAATGTCTTTATAAGTGACATTGCAAAGGGACTGGAAGGAAAAGTATGCCTCTTTGCAGATGGCACAAAGATCTGCAACAGGGTTGATACACAAGGAGACATGGAAAGGATGAGAAGGGACTTGGCAAGGTTGGAGGAATGGTCAGAAGCATGGCAGCTTGGATTCAATGCAAAGAAGTGCAAAGTAATACACCTGGGAAACAAAAACCAAGGGGAACATTACACAATGGGGGGGGTAGTAACAACAACAAAAATGGAAAGGGACCTGCGGGTAATAATATCAGATGACCTTAAGGTTGGCAAGCAATGTGAGAAGGTGGTAGGGAGGGCTGGGGAGATACTGGGATATATAGGGAGAGGCATCACCAGCAGAAAACAGGAAGTTGTTATCCCCCTGTACAGACAGTTGGTGATACCCCATCTGGAGTACTGCATCCAGTTCTGGAGACCCCATCTCCGCAAGGACATAGACAGGATGGAGGCAGTTCAGAGGAGGGCAACTAAAATGGTGCAGGGTCTGCAAGAGAAGCCATACGAAGAGAGGCTAAAGGAGCTTAATATGTATACCCTTGAGGAAAGGAGGGTGGGGGGCATGATAGAAATGTTTAAGTGCCTCAGTGGAATCAACAAAGTCCAAGAGGGTAGCATATTTCAGAAAAAGAGATGTGCAAGAACAAGGGGACACAATTTGAAGATAGAGGGGAGACGGCTCAGGGGCAATATGAGGAAGTATTTTTTCACAGAGAGTGTAGTGGATGCATGGAACAGCCTTCCTGAGGAGGTTGTGGGGTCTAAAACTGTGGGAGAATTCAAGAATGCATGGGACAGACATAAGGCAATTTTTGTGGGGGGTAGGGAGAAATAGGCTGTTAGTTAAATATGATCTGCAGCTTATCCTCTAGGTAGGGAAATGGGCAGACTGGGTGGGCCAAGCGGTCCTTGTCTGCCATCAAAGTCTATGTTTCTATATTTCTATGTTTGGGAGATAGTCTGAAACCAGTGTGAAAAGGAGAGGAGGGCAGTAGTCCTCCATCGAAGACGGAGGAGTGTTTTAGTCTCCATCGCTGCTACAGTACCTGGATAACTGCCTTAAACTGCAAAGCTCATGCATCTAGCATTGAGGAATCACCTAGAATTCAAAGCTGAGGGAAGTGAGATACCTTAAGAACTAAAATCTGTTCTATCACTGCAGTAATGTCCCTCCACCATCCACTCACCCCTGAGCAACCCCACTGTATGTGATAAACAGAACCTCATTCTTCACCACATCTCCAAAACAAGTTTGAAATGGAGAGGCCAATATTTGATAACTTTACAGGTGTTCTTTACCACCTGCTCAGTATCTTCTTTTGTATAATTTGTACCTTTAGATTAGAAAAGGCACAATGAGCCTCTGTCCAACAACAAGACCAATTTTCTGTTTCCAGTGGTTCTTGGATGTCATCCACCCATTTCTGTTGATGAGAGTCCCAATTCTGGGTAGATGCTTTTTGTAGGAGTTTATATATTGCACTTGTGTGACCTTTAGATAATAAAAGCCATTTTTGTAAATGTTTGGTTAAATTTGTTTGCACCAATTTGAAATCTTTCATGGCCCATGTAGCAAAAGCGCACCTCATTTGGAAATACTGTACCTCCACTTATCACAAGCCTGTAGTTCGTAATCAATTTGAAGTTGAGAAAATGATTTAAGTAATCCAATCTTCAGGTCAAACAGATTACCAACTAATGAGATTCCTTTTGAAGCCCAGGTAACCCAATACATTTTAGATTCCCCTATTCACACATTAGGATTGTCCCACAATGGTTCATAAGAGCCAAGAAATGTATAATTCCAACCTAGCAGTTGGGACACCTTCCTCCAGGCCTGATTAGCAAACAACTTAAGAATTGTAAATCGGTCCGAATCGGGGAAGGGGTATTTTAGGAGCATAGCTATAGAAGAGTCCCCAATAATAGACTGTTCTATATCTACCCATAATGGGGCTAACTCTGGATTGGGATTTAACCACTGTAAACATTGCTTAAACTCATGACCATCATTATAGGCCCATGGTGAAGGCATATTCCATCCACCAACTCTGACTGGTGCCCGCACAATTTTCCTACTAAAATGGGGGCCTTACCTTCCCAAATAATATTTGAAAGCACCTTATCAATTTTGTTCCAAAGTTCAGGAGGAATAGGCATAGCTAAGTAACTCAAACAATAAAACAGTTTTGGAAATGCCATCAATTTAATAGTGGCAATCTTACCTGGAAGAGATAAATGAAGTTCAGCCCATTGATTCATATCTAAAATTAAACCCACCAACAAATCCTGTATGTTCCTATGACATATGTCATACAGATTAGCAGAAATGTGCAATCTCAAATGCCTAATACCGTTAGGGGCCCACTGTAACTTTTGGGAATGCAGGGTAACCCAATTGGGATCAGCTTTACAAAAAGGTAATATTTCAGTTTTGGACCAGTTTACTTTCAAACTCAAAATTTCTCCAAAAGAATCAAGAACTCCCCAAACAGCAGGTAGAGATAATTCTACTTTGGACAGTATCAGAAGTAAATTATCAGCATATAAATGGGTGGAGAATAACCATCCCCCAGAGATATACCATGAATTTCAGGATGTTGTCTCAAAGTAGCATTAAGGGGTTCGTTGGTGAGCAAAAATAATAGGGGGCCCAAGGGACATTCCTGTAGTGTGCCCTGAAACAGGGAGAAGGGGTCCAATATTACTCCGTTCACCAACACTCTGGCTTTGGGGGTGGAATATAAACCCGGAATCCACTGTTGGAAAACTGGACCAATGCATATCCCCGAGAGTGTGTGAAAAAGATAATTCCATTCAATAGAATCAAATGCATTTTCGGCATCTGTTGCAACCAGTACTCAGAGTCGAGACCCCAGTGGCAATTTGGATTAAATTTAACACAGCATGGATATTATCGCTGCCTTCCCTGCCCTTCATAAATCCCACTTGTGATTTATGAACAATTAAAGGCAAAATCTTTTCTAAATGAAAAGCAAGGATTTTAGCCAGAATTTTGCAATCTGCATTAAGCAAAGAAATAGGCCTAAATTTTGAACAAATCATAGGATCTTTATTGGGCTTCAGAAGAAGAGTAATAATTGATTCTTGAATAATGGGTGGCATAGTACCAGAGTCCTTAATAGCCTGAAAAAGTTTATATAACCAAGGAGATAGAATAGGCTTAAATGCTTGATAGAAATCTGCACTCAGTCCATCAGGTCCTGGAACCTCTTATTGGAGCCAAATAATGGATAGCAGATTGTACCTCTGATAGAGTTATATACTCTTCCAAAGTCTGAGCTATCTCTGGAGATAAAAGGGGCATGAATAGCCTTTGAAAGAAGGAATCATAGTCTAACCTGTTCAGGGAAACAGTAGAGCTATAGAGGGAGGAATGGTACTCCCGAAACTGACTAACCATTTACACAGGGTCTGAAATAACAGGATTACTTCCTGATTTTAAAAAGGGAACCAGGGTTTCTGTGGACTTCTTTTTCAACTGATAGGCAAGTAACTTTCCGGCCTTATCGCCAGATTCTCAATAAGACTGCCACACATAAAAGAGAGCTTGGGATGCTTGCTGATGGTAAATAACATTTAACTTATATTTGAAAGAGGTAACTTCTAAAGTTTGGGGCTCTTGGGTCAATGGGGATTCATAGATGGCTTCCTCTAGCAATTTAATTTTGTTTGGAGGTCAGTTACCTCTTGTTTCCATTGCTTATAAAGCTTTGAGGAGTAAGAAATTACCAGTCCCCTAAAAAAGGCTTTAAAAGCACCTGATAATATAAAGGCTGAAATTTTAGGAAAGGCATTAAATTAAAAGAAAAAAAACAACAACATTTCATCTTGCAGCCATCTCCTGAATTCTTCTGAGCACAAGAGTGAGGGATATAAGTGCCATCAAGGGGATTTGGTTACACTAGCCTTTGGGACCCAGACCAGACTCACTGAGGCATGATCCGATATAATAATAAGAAGGATATTCACCTCTAACAAATCCCCCAGGATTGTGGAGCTACATAAAGATGGTCCAGGCAATTACAGATATCAAACCAATGTCATTTAAAGGTAAATTTGGAAGTCTCGGGATGAAAAATCTTCCAACAATCCTGTAGGCCCAATTCAGAACATACCTGGTTAACTGCCCTTCTTGACCGATTATGGGAGGAGGTCCATTCTCCTGGGGAGTTCTATCCATGGGATCAAGCACAAAATTAAAATCCTCACCTAGAATAATAACCGTTGAGTCATTAGCCCAGTCAGAGATCTTGTGTGCTAGGTACAGGAAGAAATCTGGTGTGTAAACATTAGGGCATATAAGTTAACTAAAAGAATGCCCACTCCATAAACTTGACCCAAAACCATAAACCAGTGTCCCTCTTTATCTGAAAAAGTTTGCACCACCTGCAGGGGGCAGCGTCTCCTGAGCAATATGAAAACCCTTGCTTCTTAGTTGTAAAGGAGCTGGAGTAAGCCCTCTCCACCCAGCCTTTTATAAGTTTACCAACCTCATTAGGCTGTCACAATTCCAACTGCTGAATAACTTATTCTGGACCCCAGTTAAGCTTCACAAAATTGGCAGAATTCACTCTCCTAATTGCAACAGATGTTACCTACAACAGGGCACCCTCCGTCACATTTTTTGGGAATGTCCATCAGTAAAGACTTTATGGCACATGATAAAATCCAAAGCAGATCCCTTACTTGGCATCGCAGACTGTTTCACACCAGAAATTTGTTTACTTGGAGACTACACTAGAATAGAGGTGAAGGCTAGGAAATATTACATGGTTGCCATTTCCTCCTCATTCAAAAAAGTTGTGTTAAGACATTGGCTTGATGACTCACCACTAACATATCTTGAGTGGCACCAGGAACTTCTGTTTAACTTGAACATGGAGAAAATGGGAGCCAGTATGAAAAATGACCTTCCAAAGTACACAAAGATATGGGAGACCCTACACACTCTGTATCTACTACACTAGCCGAATGGTATGCCTGGACCTAGAAGAGTAACTACCTGTATTCATGATTACCTCTGAACTTGTTTGTGACACCAATAACTTACATTTCAATGTATGTAGCATATGGAATTGGTTGTATGCAAGAGGGGAGGGTATTGGGGGGAGGGAGAGTAAGTTGTATGTGTCATGTTACCTCATTACAGATTCTGTAACTTGCTCTGTAACTGTAAAATAATAAACTTGAATTTAAAATAAAAAAAAAGTTTGCAAACCTCACTTTTAATGAGGTGCATTTCTTGCAAAAAGGCAATGTCACTCTTACAGGAATTATGATATGAGTAAATTATTTTCTGTTTTATGGGGTGATTCTTACCTTGTACATTACAACTGAGCACCTTTAAGTTAGCCATATTCAAAGGTAATCAATAGCCATGATAGAAAACCAAAGGAAGCCAGTGAGTAAAAGTAGTACATTAAGAGTCCAAAAGGTGAAGATGGTGTCTTATCATTTAGATATCTAATAAAATCGTAGCTGTCATAACTAATAAGAACAGCAATTCTAACACTATATAATACTCCTTAATGGGAACAGTCTGGGACAGTAACAATGAGTAATCCATCCAACACTGATAGCCAATTACATATGCTGAAAACAGTCTAACCAATATATTTAGGGAACCGAAAATATCCCCATAAACAAATAACAGTCTGTAACAACCCTCCCAACCCATAAACATTACAGGAGGAAGTTAAACATCCACCTCCCCTTTAGTGATAGTGATAAAACAGAACTATAGGGAAAAAAACAGGGTTCCCAAGAACTCCATAAGTGGAAATATTAGTAGCTCGAGGAAAGAGCATAATTGAGCCGGTGATTGAAAACCGCTCATGCTTTCCCCCTCCTCAGCAGGCAAGCCAAAAATCATCCGTAGCCTGTGGTTGATAAGACTGTTGAACAGCCAAAAAAACTAACCCCCGCTGTTTATTACTATCAGGGCCTCTGAAGGAGGGAACCAAAATAACCACCCATATCACCCTAAAAAAAAAAAACAGGACAGACAGAGTTATACAGTAGCCCCAACCTGACACACCCGGCCCCTCTAATATTTAAAATAGAAGGAGGAGGAGAGAGAAAGGGAAGAAAAAACATACAAGTGTGTGGGGGGGGGAGGAGGAATATATTGTCCCATATAGAGGAGGACTCAAGGTATCCTGTACTCCCCAATTCTCCCATAATGGGAGAACAATGATGTCACCACAGGAATTCCCTACTGCCCACCCACTTCTCCCCCCCCGCCTGATTACTTCTTTGGTCATGTAAGGTCATGTCTCTTCAGAGCCACCTAAAGTCAAATACTTTATGTATACACAAGACCACTATTTAACATTTTGGCAAATCTTCATGAGCCTGAAGAATGTTCTTCTTGGGATAGTCTGTGTCCATTTGGTTCCTCGTCATATCAGTGACTACACAATACAGCTGAACATCATGGTGAGTTCAAGTCAACGAAAACCACAAAGGCGACTTGCACAACAGCAACCACAAAACAGCTACCATTGGGCGCATGTTAAAATGTAAACAATTGCGTGATTTTTTTATGTGAGAGGGCTGTGCCCCCTGCACTCCCATGCAGGGGGCTTTGCTCCCCATACCCCCATTATTAATAATCAACTCTGATGGTGGGCCTGACACAGGGGAAAAGTTAAAAAGTTAAATTCAGCAGGCCGCAAGCTGCAAACCCAGAGCCTTCTGCACTAGTGGCATATACCCTACCACTGTGCTAGATGGCCAGCTCGATTTTGCCCTGTCACTCTGACTCCCTTATCATGTACCACTCTCCTGCTGTCTTTCAGTTGACATATTTCTGCAGTGGCTATTCATGTCCCCGAACCTCACTATCCACACAGTAGCTGTTGTTCCACAGTCACTTTTGTTATTGGCGGTCATATTGAGTCGCTCAATTGTGACTCGCCTATATCACTGGATACTGGCCATTTAGTACTGATTGATGCTGTCCTAAGATGCTGTTTCCAGAAACTTGACCGTGACCCTCTTGCAGAGCTGATAATACTGAGACAGAAATGGTCGGATCAGTCAATAGTGAAGCAAGCAGGTCTTCTTAGTCAGCCCAGTTCATTTCCAGGGATTGAGATTTCTCTAGGGACAAATTCTGAGAGAGCCAAGGATGCTTAGGATAGGGGACCTTGGACCATCCCAAGGGAGTTGAAACTGATGGTGACTGAGAGGATGAGAGTTACAATCCTAAAGTGGGAGCACCCTCTGCCGCTTAAAACAGTGATCACTGTGCTCCTTTGCTCCTACATCCTTCTCTACGTCATTTGGGTTTCAACAGTTGCGAAGTGTCCCCTTTTACGTGTGGTTGATTCATGGGCCTGACATCCTGAATAACATATTCTCCTCTCTTATCCGCTGAGGGCAAAGAATAAGAAACCACTGGTTAAGATCACCCCATTGATGAAGCGGATTGAGTAAATTTGTAACTATCTTTGGAAACTGAGGAGACAGCGATGTATGCCTGATACCACCTAGAAAATGCTCTGCCTCCTGCCATTGTTCAGATTAATGCCAGTGGCCTTCCCATAACACATTCAACACTGCTGGATAATGCGTTGCAAAATCCTCCGTTGGGCCAGCACTTTATATATAGGGGCAAATGCCTTCCTTCAAGCCGCAACTTCTTTAGAAAAATCATGAAAATATAGATAGTGTGCCCATTCCATTTCAATAATCTCCTTTCCCAGGCCAGGCTCAGAATCTGCTCCTTTACAGAGAATCTAAGAAAATAGGCAATAATGGGATGGGCGGAGGCCCTAGCTGGCTTTGGACCCAAGGATCTATAAGCCCGCTTCACCTCCAGCGGGACATCCCAGTGATAATCCAGTAATTGCAGTATCAAGTGCTGCAAAAATGTACACATGTTGGGCCCTTCTGACCCCTCAGGCACCCCAGCAATTCTCAGATTGTTTTGTCTATTTCTGTTTTCAAGATCATCTAATTTAGCTTCTAGGATTTGCACTTGTCATTTGAGCTGGGAAATCTTTTCTGCTTGTTGGGCTGATTCAGATTCCACTTTTGAGGCAAAAAGTCCTGCGTCTACAATATATTGTTCTCCTGCCTCTACCCGCAGATCAATCAGGGCAACAGAATCTTTAATTGTAGGAATATCCTGGACTAATGACTGCAGCATAGCTCTTACGTTCGAAAAATCAGCTGAATAAAACACAACTTGGGACTCAGAGAACACCATCGTCCAGCTTAGGTGAATTCCACTCTCCGTGACACAGTGAGCAATAGAGGAATTTAACACTGTGTCCGAACTGCAGAGATGGTTTTACAGGTATCCCTCCAGATTCTGACTTATAGTGGTAGCATTAAGTAAAGAATAGAGGCTACACTTCAGGCAGAAAATAATGAATTTTATAATAGTGTGAAGGAGCTAGGCACTCAAGCAGCCATCTCGGTTGCAGTCATGCCCCAACACACCATCTGGTAAACTGTGTCAAATTTCTGGGTTCAGTGTCACTGAGATTGTCCAGTGCTCCTTTTTGAAGAGTCCTTTCCAAGTACATTGAAAGATGTGCTGGTGAGTCTTCCTCTGAAGAAAACATCTTTGTTCCTGGATTGCTAAACAAATTATAGGCTTGTCTCTAATGTCCCCTTCTTGGGAAAGGTTATTGAGAAGATGGTGAGATGTTGCAGCTTGAGGTACACCTTATTATCTTTGAAATCTTTGAGTTTCTCCAGTGCAGATTCAGGTCTAGGTACAATTCAGACACCATGCTGGCCAAGGTGCATAATGACCTCCTTAGGGTGAGAAATAGAAGGTAATGGTGAGTTCTTATTCTATTCGATCTCTCTTAACTTTTCAACACCATGGGCCAATGGCTGTTATTGGATTGCCTCAAGGAATACTGTGAACTCACCAGCATGGTCATCAACTGCTTTGAGTCATTCCTCAGAGATAGGATGCAAAGGGTGGTAATGGTAATGAGGAAACCTCTCCTCACCCCCTTCCAATGATGCTGCTGTGTGGTGAACCCCAGCAGTCAGTCCTTTCACATACACAGTTTGTGGTGTATATTCTTCCCTGTCAGTGATCATTAGAAGTTACAGACTGTTTACACTACTGTCCAGATGATGTCCAGCTATATTTGTCATTTATACCTGGGACAACAGATGTGGCTGAGGCACTAAACTTGTGCCTGGCTGAAATTCAGGACTGGATGTCATCTAGCTGGCTAATACTCAACCCAGATAAGACAGAGGTATTAGTGACTGACTCTAATCAAAAGTGGGTATGCAGGCAACCAAATAGATGACTGGCCTTTGACTTGGTCTCTCCAGACTACTAGCCATTGCTAGGGTGAAAATTCTGGGGGTCAATCTGTATGAGAGTCTGACACTTGAGGCTCAGGTGTCAGAAGTAGCCTGAAATGGCTTCTATCCTCTTAGGTACATCACTTGGATTAAAGTCTTGATCCTCCGACCCCCCCACACACACACAAACTATCTGCCATCATGGATACATGCTTTTGTGACTTTCAGGCTTGATACTGCAATGCTCTTCACTTCAGGGTTGGCGAAGGTGTCATATGATGCCTGCAGCTGGTGCATAATGCAGTGGCCAGGTTGCCGATGTATCTTCCAAGGCCCTGTCATGTAACCCTGGTCCTGCATGATCTTCACTATCTGTGGGTAAAGTGGTGTATCACTTTCAAGATTGGTGTGGTGACTTAAAAAGACCTTTATGCACTGGGCCTGGTTATATGAGAGACCTCCTGACTGCTTATTGTACCTCTTGCCCCATCCACTCCTCCAAAGTGTGCCTCCTAGCTATTCATAGGCAAGGCTAAAGTAATTGTGGTACTGTGCCTTTGAGATAGGTGGCCCAACCCTATGGAACACCCTGCCAAGATCTCAGAGGTAGACCCCCTTATTGAAGACCTATCTTTTCTCTGTTTGTTTTATATAATATTGTTGCCTCCTTTCTTCATCCTATTTCTTTTTTTTTGTCTTTCCCCACATTTAACACATTGTATGTTTACCAGGGCCCTAAAAATTTAAACTATCTTAAATAAAATATAAGTAAACAAATGAATTAAATGTTCCTTCCCTAATAATGACGCATTCCTTATAGACATAAATAAATTAGAAACATTAAGTACTGTTCATAGTTTTCATTACTAGTGTTTCTTTGCTGATGATAAAAAAATCATCCTTCTGTCTTTACTTGGTTATCAGGGAAATATCTGCTGCTTACCCTGACAGAGATAAAATTGAGGTTCTTGATCCACATGAAGCCTTTGTTTGTGTGTGTGTGTGTGTGTGTGTGTGTGTGTGTGTGTGTGTGTGTACACTATCTTGCATACACTATCTTGGGAAAGGAACATTCTGCCAGTGGAATTTGTGCAGAATTTTAAATCTCTGTATTTGATGGTAAACATTCCATATGTTGAATATGCTGCCCACCATACCCCTTCCCACATACATTCACTCCTTCCTCTCCCCACATATCGCTTTAAATCGTGTACAACTTCTTCTCGCCACCTCACCACCAGGTATCTGGATGCTACCTTGCCAGGTAGCCCTGAATACAAGTACCATAACTGAGTCACCACTTTTGTAGGCGCTCAACTGCGGATACTGTATTCACAGCATGCCAACAGTGGGCAAGGTGTCTGGCACCAAGGGCGGGAAGGAGAAAGAGATATAAAGGTCACAATGGTGCATATGGGGTGGACAGTCAAGAGCAAACTGGAAGAAGGAATTGAAGAGGGTGTCCAGTCTGGTTAGGGTGAGCTTAGGGACTGCAATGTAAACTGTGTCACCATAGTCAAATATTGGGAAAATCATTTTCTTGACTATTTCATGGCAGGCTGGTGGAAGGATGTAACCAAGGTGTCTAAACAGAATACCTACTTCAGGGAGCAGTTTTTTGTGGATGGCATTCACATGTCCAGAAAAGTCTAGGTGACAAGTCAAGCCAGAGAATTAAGTATTTGAAGGAGGTGACATCCTCTATCATGTTCCCATCATGGGTGTGGAAGGATGGACTGGCAGTAATCCTAGACAGCCTTTGTCTGGTGCCAAAAGTAATGGAGACTGTCTTCTTGATGTTGAGGGACAATTGATTTGAGCAAAGCCAGAGCTGGACTTTGTCAAAATCTAGCTGGAGCCTGGTCACAACATCAGAGGGGGTGGCACATGAGACATAGAGAACAGTGTCATCCTTGTACATGTGAATGGATGTGGAGGATCAGGAAGCAGGGAGGTCATTTAGGAAGACTGAGAAAAGTAGCAGGCAGAGGACTGACCCTTGAGGAACTCCGGTGTTGATGGGGAGGGGGGAATGGAGTTGCCAATTCTAACTGACTGAGTCCTATGCACAAAATAGGAATGGAACCAGTTAGTAGTGGGGATAGAAAGCCCTGATGCTGCAAGCTTGTCAAGGAGAAGGGTGTGGCATGCAGTGTCAAAAGGTTTAGCTAAGTCGACACAGATGGCAGAGGTGATGCAGCCCTGATCCATGCTGGAGAGAATGGAGTCAGTAAGCCTGAGAAGGGAGAATGAGGTGGGGTGGGACTTATGAAAATCAGACTGGAAAGGGTGAAAAGGGAGGAGGAGTTGAGGAAAGTTGGAAGCTGAAGCAGTACAAGGTGCTACTGACATTTGGCAAGGATGGGAAGCAGGAATATAGGGCAATAGTTGCCTGGATTGGAGGAGTCATCACCTCTGGGGAGGGATATGACTGTTTCAAGCTTCCAGGCATCAGGGACAGTGGCCAGAGAGAAAGAGAGGTTTAGAAGGGAGGTGAATGGGAGGGCAAAGGTGTGGGCAGAGAGATAGAGGAGCTTGGGGTTGAGCCAACCTGGGCTCTTACCCTTATTAGTGTTAAGGTCCAGGAGACCCCCTCAGGGTGTCTGCTGGTAAGATAGGAGAGAGGGAGAAAGAGGGTATAGGGAGTGAGCAGGGTACTAACAGAGAGGGAGTGGGGGTGGGAGGAGAGAAGGGAGGAGGCACAGGTGGTGAAGAAAGCACTGAGTTCAGAAGTCACAGATGGGGGTCAGAAACAGTGGTATCTCTCACCTTAAGGACTGGACTGGGGGCTGGGAAGAGGGGGGAGAATAGGGGATGGATGCCCTTCCAGAACTTGTAGGGGTGGTTAATGCTATTTTGGAAGGTGGATGAAAAATAGTTTTGGCAATTCTGATGGCCCTGGTGCAGGCATTTTGGAGGCACGGTACTTAAATAGATCCACATGGGAGCCAGAGGCCTTGTGCACCTTCCAAGCAAGGTCAAGTGTGCGCAGGCAGGCCATAAGTTCAGCTGACACCCAAGGGAGGTGGGAGCATCTGACCCTGGTTTTTCTGATGGGGGCATATTGAACCCAGATTTCTAAGAACTTGATCTTAAAGTAACTGAGGGCAGAATCAATTGAGGAGTCAGTGGAAAAGGGAGACCAGTCGGTTGTTGCTAAGTCCTCATGGAGGGAGGACAAGTCCAAGGACCTGAAGGAATGGATAAGGAGGATTCTTATAGGGGCTTTGGGATGGTGAATTTTGTGTGCACAATAAACCATGTAGTGGTCACTGAGAGCATCAGGAAGGATACCTGCAGCAATTATCCGATGACATCTGACATCTGATAGGCAACAGACAAAAAGGTAAGTCTGAATTTTAAAACTCATAAACATATCACTCAATAACAAAGAAAAGTTCTACAGTACTTAACACAGAACACAGTAAGTGTATGCCAAAAGTATGTGAATGTCCACACAGAAGCATCCCCCCTGATGGTTTGCAGCTTGATTAGGTCTTCCTTTGATGGTAGGGGGTGAATGAATCTCAACATCATATGTACAATCACCAATAAACATCTTGTGCTAATCAATAACATCATCAATATGCATCAACTGCACAAATTGTTCAATTTGATAAAAGCAGGCTTATGGACTGATAGGTTAATATAGCACATTTCTAAAATTCATCATGTAAACAGATGAATTGTTGATATAAATGTAAAAATTATTTAATAGCATTATGAGACAAAATCAAGCAACACAATTGACAAATTTTGGATCAAGATAATACTTTGTTAAGTTCAGCTCATATACAATAGCAAACATATACGTTAATAGCCATCATTTTTATCTATCAATCATGTTGAAAATTAGCCTCTCATTTCAACATTTTCATTATGGGGAGCAACAATAGTCGATACATTTAAACAATATATATTCCCTCAGGTAAATAACACATCTTGCCAAGAGCAGAGGTGGGCTAAACCATATTTCAGTGATCATTATGCAATCTTTATGTGCAGTGGCACCAGTAGCAATATCAGGCCATGGCAGCTGATACCTTTTTACTAATAGTGTATCACTTTCTATGATTAATTAGCATAGTGGTAATGAGAACAATATCATCTCATGGTGCATAATAACTTATGACATCATTGCTAATGACATTGGCTACCAGTCTATCGTACTTTAGCATATTGTGGCAATATACAGTAATACTGAAAGGAACAAAATACTGTACTTAAGAAAATAATTAAACATATATTCATATTCATAATGCATTAAGTATAATACAAAAGTATTACAATTAAACTGTTAGTACCTTCTATGTGAAACCACACAAAAGACTACTGTGTTCCCTTTTCAGCTGTATGAATCAACAATATCTACCCAGAAAAGAAAAAAGGAAGATGTTAACAAAACATACTCATAAAGGGAAACATCAATTTATCAACATAACCCCTACATTCAGGGTATGTGCAACCTCTGTGAGTGGTATTTGAGAACTCCTTCACTTTTAGATTGTATTATCATGGTTTATTATGGGTTGCAGCAACCATAAATTTATAAAAGAGCATAGTATACCTCACATTTAACATTACTTTTCTGTTAAAGGAGATTTTATATGGCACTCATGTTCTGCTCTTGTCTACATCAAGATTCGACATGTTCTTGGGGTATTAGATTATCAATGGCTGTGACTACAAAAATAATGGGAGAACTGATTTAATGGTCCAGTCTTCATTCTGTGCCATGGCAGTAATACAAATACAGTAGAATCAAAATAAAAAAATAATACATGTACTGCATATCAGTATAAAAATAAATAGGTGAATGAATGAATGAATGAATGAATGATGAGGGGACAGGGTATGGTTTCAGCTTGTTTGTGCTCAGACTAGGCTGACACTGAAGGCAAGGATTTGGAAAACTAGTAAAACAAGAAAGGATTTAAGATAAGATCTGAAGATGATGCTGGAGTCTACAAGACATTTATGTGATGAAGGAAGACTAGTTTAGGCTAAAGAACAGCTGAGCAAAATAACCTCTCCAAATGGTTTGGAACATAACATGAAAGACAAAGAGAGAAACCTAGCATTAGAAAAGTAGAGTATGCAAGATTGAAATTAAGGGGTGCAGAAACCAAAGAGGGATAGAAAAAGAGATGGAGAGGAAAGATTATGCCAGACCAAAGGGAATTTAGAAAACCTGAAGTAGAAAGTTGTAATGCATGAAAAAGTCGATGTGAAGCTAATGCAGTCTCATGCATGGTCTACTTGGAGATTCTAAATAGCTTCTGGTTCTACTTATGCTTGCTCTGTATGGGGTCATATTAGCAATCACATACTCCTAGGTGCATGTGATTTCACCCTCTATAGTCTTAGCCTGCTACAAGCTAAGCCAGTGACTATTTGCAAGCTCTACAAGTATGCAGTTCCTTGACTGTATCAGCAATAAGTAATAAATATCCCTCTAAACACTCAATTTCAACAAGTCTTAGAGAAGAATTGTAGTGTGCTATACCATTAGGATG
Organism: Neoceratodus forsteri; assembly: GCA_016271365.2. Lineage (NCBI taxonomy): Eukaryota > Metazoa > Chordata > Ceratodontiformes > Ceratodontidae > Neoceratodus > Neoceratodus forsteri. Next base: position 678,457,579 of record CM028130.1, read on the forward strand.
CTGCCACCTCATCTGGTACAGCTTGTGGAGTATGTCTAAAGCAGCATAACATTTTCTTGTTTCTTTTTCTTCCTCTTTTCTGAGACCCATGTAAACCACAACTGCAAAACAGCATTATATTATTTGCACAGTGTTACCCACATTTAGTCGTACCTTGATCTCTCCTCAGCACAATCATTCTTACAGTATATGAATTTGTTACCTCTCATATGGACTATTGTAACTCCCTTCTTACTGGTTTACCCTACTTCCTTATCAGTATGCTCCAGGGTGGTGAAAATGCAGGAGTTTATCCTTGGTAAGGAAACATAGGCAAGAATACATTACACCCATCCTTCAAGATTTACACCGCCTTCCTGTCTAACAATAAATAAATTACAAAGTTGCTCTATTTGACTTTCAAAGCCCTTCATGGTCAGGCTCCTGTCCATTTTTGTTGACCCATACCATAATTGAAAATGCAGTAGTATGAGGGGGTGCTTCACTGTTAAGCTGCCATCCTTTGGTTGGGACATTAAACCAAGGTCCTTTCTTTTTATCTCTGGTAACTGTCCAGGTGAACTTTAAAGAGCCCATGGCACTTAAAGAAGAAGAGTAAAGAAGTTTCCCTGGTATCCTGGCCAACATTTCCCCCATTAGTAAAACAGGACCATGTATCCCATCCCTGTGATGCATCTGAAGACATACTTTAAAATGTAGTGTACCTTTTCTGGCCACAAATTACAAATGCATAAATAAATATTTTCTTTAATTCTATTCAATATTTGAAATTAAATAAAATATAATGTTTATTCTAATGTTTATGGGTGATGAAACTGCTACATCACCAGCTCTGACTCAGGAATGGGATGAGGTGGATGCCTAGGGCTTCTATGTCTATTAGATTTACTATTATGACCAGTCCATCATTTGCCACTCTTCCAGTGTTTGCTTTTCTTCATCAAAACAGAAAAAAAACACCCACACTGCATGTCTAAAGGTGCAAGTCTAAATCAGAACCCAAGCACAAAAAATGGATGGCACACAGAGTGCTAAATACTTATTTAATGTGATATTCACACACAGTAAAGTGCAATCAGTGCAAAAAGACTCTACTACAAAACTAGCCCCATATGCATTCAGAGCAGTCTGGCTCCTTCATCGGGGGCTTTTCTTCATGACCAGATTATTGCACCTTTTTCATCAACGTTTTTTTTTTTTTTTTACATTGGCTGCCATGCCTGCTAGGTGACTATTCTCCTCTCTTGCTGCTCACTGCTCAGGAAACTTACCCATTTGCTCCTCAATGTCTCAGCCATAATTCTGAATAATTGGGTCATCTCAGACCCATCTGCATTTTTATGGTTTGTACCTAATTGAGTGGAGTGTTCCTATAGGTGTGGGTGGAAACTTGAGACACTCTGTCTGAGCCATAGATAGACATTGGCACTGCTGCTGACAACTGTGTAATTAAGCCACAGCTGAGAGCTGTGTAGGAGAAACCCATTTTTGTGTCCCCATGGGCTTCAACTTGCCTTTTTAAAGGCAGTGATCAACCCTTATAGTTTTAAACTGTAGAACTGTAACCTGTTCTGTACAAGGGGTTGTGTGTGGGACCTGTTCTAAACTTCCGGTTGCCACGGTAAAGAAGGAGGAGCCTCCATGATGGAGATACCATGGGCAGAGGCAAGCGCATTTGTGTGTGTGTGTGCTAGTGTCAGCCAGGACAGCCAGTACTGTGAGGCTATAGACAATAAATATCAATTCAAGTAGCTCAACACTGTCACTAATTGTTTTGCTACAAATCGAAGTAGGTGCATTAGTTGTTGATTATGGTCAGCTCAAACCCTTGTTAGTAAAATACCTGATAGAAAATAGAAGTGTGCATGGGTACATGGGGTAGTGCAAGTTGTTGTTAAATTATCCCTGGATTTAACTGATATAACAAGGTGAACTCTCTCACATCTTGAAATCGTGTTAATAATTTGATATAACTAATATGGAATGGTGAGCTCTGTCATGGCATGGAATACTGATTCATTTTAAACAAAACAACCCAAGTAGAAATCGGTAAACCTGTTAAACAAGAATAGCTGTTTAACTCATTGCCTCCAAAGGAGCTCTCTGAAGGTGCACCTCTTGTCTCCTGTATACTGTTAACAGTGAATCCTGGGCCTTTCTGAGCAAAATGAAGCCATAGTCAGTATGCCTCGAACAAATGCTAATAGCTCAAGAACCATAAGTGCTAGACACAAAGTACGAGTGGCAAAGCTGTTCAGCTCAAAATCACTTTTCCAATGGTGGTATGCAAGTAATAATAAGCAATTTAGTTTTTTTTCTATGTTGGTCGAAACCGCAAAACAACATTTTTTTTTCACTAAAAAAGGCAACATAAGACATTTTTTGTTGGGAAATATGTAACATAGCAACACCAAATTAAGCATCCAGACATTAGATGTAGTTTTAATATTGTGTTTGTAAATACAACCATAAACAAATGCGTATAACTCCTAAAGTATACATGATGCATGTAAGGTATCAGCGGCAAAGTTGTTCAGCACAAAATTACCTTTCCAATGGTGCTATGCAATTAATAATAATCAATTCATTTTTTGTTTTATACTGGCTGAGATACCCAAAAAGTGTTTTATTCAAGGTGCTTAGATAAGTCTTGACAAAATTTTAGCAATACACACCATACCATAAACAAATGTGAGTAGCTCCTAAAGTATACATGATAAACACAAAATATCAGTGGCAAAGTTGTTCAGCACACATTTACCTTTCCAATGGTGATATGCAATCAAATATATACTATATTATATGGTATTATATATTAAAATATGTAAGTGACATCTCCAGATGTTGCCAGGGCACACACAAAGTCAGCAACTGACTTCTGTAGTCATTCTCGGACATACCAGGGCATTTTACTGCCAACTACAGGCGTTTGCTAGGAGACAATGATTTAAAATGGGACTTCACAATTCCTTAGTTTAGTGTAATGTACCTTAAAATAATACACCCAACCATATCACTAAAGTGCTTGGGGAGATTCAGGGAGATAAATTCAATCCCAATATAAAAAACTGAGAAGAAACTACTGTGCAATGTATAGGGAAACAGTCATTTGAAAGCAGGGGCATATAACTCCTTTATTGTGAGTATAATACTCAACCATATATTCCCTCATTAACACTGAACTTCTATAAGTGCTGTCATACTTTTGAGAGAAATTTTATCTAATAAGTTAACTCATAAATACTCCTCAAGAGGATTATAAAGTAAATAATGTGTACAAAATGAGTATTTAAAAATCCTCATACACGCAAAGTTAACTGTCCAAGAAAAATGGTTTATTATCTAATTTCATGGACTACTTAGTAAAGCTGACAAATGTCTCTATTGTGGGTAACTACATCACAGTCATAGACAAATAAATTGTACACTGGCAAAATAAGTTGACACATTGAAAGAAGTGCTAAACTGCTCAAGTATTTTGAACATTAACTTCTGCATACATTCAAGTACTGAAGTACTGGAATTTACCAAATTAACAACATTTTTCAGTCAAACAGCTAATGACAGGTTGACTATACCCCTGCCAAATACTACTTTGCTGCACTCGGGAGGCATAAGGTGAATCAGGGCAGGGCAAAAACATACAAATCCACAGAGTTTTTAACTCTGCATAAATTTGTGTTTTCAAGAATCAACTTGGAAGTAAACTACCACCACCTTCAAATTGTGGGGCAACAGAGCAAGTTGGAGACTAATTACACACAAACACCAAAAGCGCCAGAATGCCACATAACAACATATGCCAAAGAAATAAATTCCCATATTGAAGCAACCCAAAGATTATACCTATTAAACTTTATAACTAACAAAGGAATAATTATAAAACACTTAACTGGGCAGTTTCATGACACAAGAATGGACATGAGCATAGTTACACTGGTCAATGGGGAAATGGGGGTTGAATGCACAATGTGTAATACTTTCAGTACAAAACCAAATGCTTACTTTGCTGTTTACATCTGTAAACCATATAAAGAATTTGGAGAATTAAGAGCCAAATTGCTGGTAAAAAGATCTAGAAAAAAGAGAACTTATCAAAAACAAATAAAAAACAAATGGAGACACATAAAAAAGAGCAGATAGCCACTGATATTCAAAACAAAGAGAGTAGTGTGAAAAGGCAAAGGGAATTTGAAAATGAGGAGACTAATGATCGGATCACTGTGGAAAATAATAAACACAAAAAAAGGAAGGAGGGCTATGAATTTTCAAACTGAATCTGAAAAATAGATTCACCACTCTAACAGATCTAGAAGAACAAATTGAAGATTAATCACAGGACCTAGTAGAAATAGTGTACAGTAAAGAAGCAGATGCAACAGCTCACCAAGAATAAACTGCCACTGAAATGGAAACAAAAAGAAATATAAACAAGGAAGAGTCCCTAAAACAAGTCTTCATACTAGGGGACTCAAGTATCAAATATATAGAAAGATATTCAACCAGATGAAACAAGAAAAATGTTGCATCAAGTAGTTTTGCAGGGTCCAGGATAAACAACATTCAGGAGATGCTGCCTAATATTATTAGACCAGCAGAAAGTACACAAGCAAGCCAGCTCAGTGGTGCTGAGTGTTGAGGTGCTGGATGCCACACTTGTTGCCACACTGGTGACCTGGGTTCGGGAATGAGCCCAGGCCATGGGGATCAGCAAGGGGAGAGAGGAGTAAGCATCCAGAGGACTGCTATCCTCTCTCAGGGGAAGGGGGAACTAGTCATCCCACTCACTGACTGCCCTCTGGTGGTGGTGGTGGTTGGAGGGTAGTACAGCTCAGGAGGCTTGATCCAGCATCCTTACATCGGAAGAGAGGGGGGGCTGGGTGAAAAAGGAAAAACAAGCCTGGCAGGCTCAATAATGGTCCACAGCTCCTGGGAGCATTTCCTGGATTCTGGATTGGGTCTCCAGGAGGGGGGAGAAGCCAGCAACCTTCTCCTGGCCCCACTGCGGGGGGGGGATCTGCAGGGGACCCACTGGAGCTGCCTAGCATGGGAGCGGTGGGACTGGAGAGACAGGGCTCCTGTGGCTAAAGTGCTTACAGAAAAAAGAAGAAACTACACAAGCAGCTAGAGATGCAAATTTCTGGTGATTTCACAAAATCCACCTCCGTGGATCATTTCATGAAGTTTCCCTGTTTGATAGGGAAATGCACAACTTGTAACTTTGCCTTACTTTGGGCTTTTTAAGGGCAAACTGCACTTAAAAAAACTCAAAAGCAGGATGAAGTTAGAAATGGCAACCCTCCCCACCAATCATGGCCTGATTTTTCCCTGGTGTCTAGTTGTCCTCCCTCCCCGCCAGTCACCAGCCTGATATAGAATAAAATTCCCTGGTGTATGCCCCCCCCCACTGATCACTGGCCCTATGTAAAATTTAATTCCCTTGTGTGTAGTGGTCCACCCCCCCTGCTGATCGCTGGCCCAATGTAGCATTAATTTCACTGGTGTCTGGTGATGCCACCCCCCGCGAATTGCTGGCCCAAAGTAAAATTTATTTCCCTGGTGTCCAGTAGTCCTCCTGCCTATCATTGGCCCAGTGTAAATCATAAAAATTCCCTGGTGTTCAGCAGTCCCTTCCCCCACTCACACCCATGCCTGATGTTTCAAAATGTTTTCCCTGGTGTCCAGCAGACAGGAAAGGGGGTCCACAACATCATTCTCCCCATCCTGTCCCCCCTGCAGGGGACAGCAACAGCCCTCTGCTCTTGTCTGTGCTGCCAACAGAATGAATGAGCTCAATGAATAAGAACGATCTGGCAATGAATGAGTGCATGCTTGTATAAGTATGTGCTCATTCATTGACAGCTCAGTTGGGTGGCTGATGGGGTGGAGAGAGAGAGAGGGCTATGCTGGTCACCTGTTCAAGGTGATTTACATTGGGCCAGTGATCAGTGGGGGGGACCACTACACACCAGAGAAATTCATTTTACACTAGGCCACCAATCAGTGGGGGAGGGACTACTAGATACCAGGGAAATTAATTTTACATTGATCAGATGATCAGTGGGCCGGGGGGAATCACTAAACACCAGGGAATTTAATTTTATACCAGGTCAGATATCAGTGATTGGTGGGGGGTTGGGGGGACCATTAGATACTAGGGAAATTTATTCTACATGAGGTGGTGATCAGTGGGGGAGCCGACCACTGACACTAGAAAAAAAAATCTGCAAAATGCGGAGTTTGAATTCCACTGATGAAGTTGCCAAACTCCTCTGGCAGAGTTCAAACTCTGCATTTTGCAGAGTTTTGGGGGGCAAAGATTGGGGACTTCACACCATAGATTAACTTTGCAAGCTGAGGGAAATCTACAAATTAATTCAAAGAGTGGAGTTTCCCAACTTTGCACATCTCAACAAGTAGCTCTAATACATGTAGGCACAAACAATGTAGGGAAACAGTGGGAGGGTGAAATAATCAGAAATTTTAAAACCAAGCACAAAACATTAAAAAAATGCAAGTGTGAAATAGTCTTCTTGGAAATACTGCCTGTGCCAACAGCCAGTGAGGGAAGAAATAAAAAAAAATAATAAGAGCATATAATTGGCTCAGAAAATGGTGCCTTGTAAATAACATTTAATGCATCAAAACCTGGTAAATCTTCTATGGTAGAATGAATATGTTCTGCCAGGGCATCCTTCATCTGAGCAGAAAGGGAAATAAAATCTTGGGAACCATCTGTTTTTGAAACCATAAACACGTCCCCTTTAAACCAAGAAGGGGGAGAAGGAGGAGAAACTCAGATGCAACAAGGAGTAGAAATATAAACATCTTTCTGAAAAAATTACCTAAACATATTATTGGTGAATGCAAGAAGTCTGAGCATCAACGAAAAGTGAATTAGAAATACTTCTTATGGACAAAAACATAGAATTTGCAGCTATCACAGAAACATGTTGGTCCAAACAAACCTGCAGGAACAGGCAAATAGAGGAGTACCAACTTTTCTTTCTTTTTTTTTTTTAACTTTCTTATCTTTATTGATTTCTTAGAAAAAAAGAAACATCCATGAAGATAACATATACATATAACAATGACCAACAATCAACGTTTTAGAGAAGTGAGTTGAAAATCATAATTAAAAAAAATATATTATAACAAGTTGAAACCCCAACAAATCAAAACAAGAACACCCACCCTCCCCACCCCAAATAGATAATACAGGGGGGTATGTAAACAATACTACCACTGTAATAAAGTAAACCTAGGTACAGAAAATAACTGCATAATAAAGGCATTCCCTTCCATACACTGAAATGAATATCAGGTACAATAAAAAAGATAACAGAAACCAGTATTACGGTGTTTAAAAACAGACATATTGATATAATAGAACAAATTAACTTGTTGTTTGGGATATTCATTGCAGACATACAGAGGAAATGTGCAATTTTCAGTCTTCACTTATGGCCTGTAAATTACTCTTAAACAAATCTAAGACAAAGGTGATGGTTTTTGGTACCCCACCTAGACTGAGATCTGAGGTTGGTACTTTGGAAGTTAAATCTCTTGATGGATTACTGTTTGACTATGTTGATACATTTCAATATCTTGGGGTATTACTAGATTCTCATCTAAGTTATGAATCTCATTTTTGAGGTTACCTCAAGAATACATTGTAGATTAGGTTCTTTGTACAGAATCCGTTCATTTCTTATTCCTGAGTCTAGGCTGGTTATTTCAAATTGCTGTACTTCCTATTGTGAACTATGCAGCTATGATTACTGACACTGCTTCTGCGACAGTGATTTCAAAGAAATCCACTTTACTTCACTTGATAGCTAAGTTTGCTTTAAATTGTTCTAAGTCATCTCATCATTGTGTGATTTTGAAAGAAATGGGCTGGTTACGGTTTCATTAAATTTCCAATACTGTGTGGCCAAGTTCATATATAAAGTTATGGACTCTGGAATTCCACATAGTATTTCAAAGTTTTGAGACCATATATTGATGGTCATTATTCTAGACATAGGTCAGACAGTAGGTTTCTCGAGATTCCTTTTATGAAATCTAAAAGTGGACAAAGATCCTTTGCTTATATTGCTCCATTCATTTGGAATGAAATTCCTCAAGATATTAGGTGGTTGTGTTCTGTCAAAAGTTTGCCGATGCATTAAGGATGTATTTCGAATCTCAATTTAATTGTAACTGTTTTTTATGAATTTTTTTTATGAATTTTATACGTAACAAAGACATTTTTGTCTGCAATTTGCTGCATTGTATATGTATGTTTGATTATGTATTGACTGTATGCAATATATGTGGGTCGCACCTGTAAAAGGAACTTGTTTCCAGTGTGCTTACCTGTTAAGCGAATAAACAAACAAACAAACAAACAAACATATCATTGGACATCAAGTGCAAGATCAGCCTGTTTGCTGATGATACCAAGATGGGAGCAGTGGTGGACGACCTAAGGGGATAGCAGGGGTTGCAGGATGATCTGGCAAAGCTGGAAACCTGGTCAGACACCTGGCAACTGGGGTTTAATGCCAAAAAGTGCAAGGTGCTGCATTTTTGGGTGAAGAACTCAAGGAGGAGTTACCTGCTGGGGAGAGTGCAGCTAGCCCAGACAGAGGAGGAGAAGGATCTGGGGGTGCTCATTAAAGGGTCAATGAACAACTCGGCACAATGTAGGAAGGCAGCTGCAAAGGCCAACAAAATGCTGGGTTGCATTGCAAGGGATATATCCTCAAGGAAGAAGGAGGTGATTCTGCCACTGTATAGGTCATTAGTTAGACCACACCTGGAGTACTGCATGCAGTAGTGGTGCCCATATCTGAAGAGGGACATTAAGTTACTGGAGGGGCTGCAATGCAGGGTGACAAAGATGGTCAAGGGGCTGGTGGACTTATCATACTAGAGGAGGCTGAGGGAGTTGAACATGTACTCACTGGAGGAGAGGAGGGATGGGGGGGACATGATTGAAACCTTTAAGTACATGGAAGGAATAAACAAGACAGGTACAGAGGGGCTGTTCAAAGTAAAGGAGGGGAGGGACACCCAGGGCCATGATATAAGACTGGAGGGAGGAAGTTTCAGGAAGGAGACAAGGAGACACTTTTTTACAGAGAGGGTGGTAGCTGGGTGGAATGCGTTACCGACAGAAGTGCTATCCAATAGAACAGTGGACTGCTTCAAAAGGGACTGGGAAAGGGCAAGGGGGAGGGTCAGTGAAGGGGAAGGGTGGAAGAGAGGGGCAGCTGCAGAATCAGGGGTGCTAGCTGCACATTCGAGCAGACTTGATTGACCTCTAGGACTTTATCTGCTGGCAAATTTCATATGTTCGTATGTTCATTACTTAAAATTTTAAAGGTTTTTATTATATTTTATCTAGATACTGTTCTAAATCTTGTACAAATTTCTAACTATATAGGGAATGTGGGCCCCCCAAAAAATCATAGAAACAACTTAAAAACTTTCTGGGATTATTAACTGATTGTGCAATTTACCCCATCGTTGTACAAATTAAGATTGTCTATTATGAAAAAAATGTATCAAATGAATAATAAGCAGATTTGCTCATATAAGAGACCCATTTCTTAGAGGAGCGTGTTGATTTGTCCAACCAATGTTTGAAAATCAGCTGCTTAGTTGTAGTTCCTATCAAAGACAAAGCTGCTTTGTCACTAGCAGGGACACCTTCCTGAAAATTACCCAAAATAAATGAAAGCAAGTTGAATTCACATGTATTATTAATGTTATCTATCACTTTTACTTTAATTTTCTGTCATAGTCCCTGAATAGATAAACATGACAAGAACATCTGATCTAAAGAGCTTATATCCTAATTACATTTTGTAGAAACACTAACATCTTTTAAACATCTTATATGGAGTAAGGCATGAATTGTATAAAGTTTTTAATTTAATTAATTCTAAATTATCCAGGGGAATAAATTTATATATGTTCTGCCACAGATTGGTCCAAATTAGGGAATGATCTTCGAAGAGTGTTTGCCAAAACCTATTTTGAATCAGAAGCTCCATTAACTTAATTTTTATAAATATTTGATAAATATTGGAAATAGGATGAACTTTAGCACTGGCATTCTGAAGATTAGAAATAAAATCGGTATTTTGACTAATCCATGATTGCTGACCAAAATGTGACTTTAAAGCTATTTTTAATAAAAAGAAATTAAAGAAATATTTTTTATCTAGCTTTAACGCCAGCAGAATATATGGAAGGTGTGGAAATATCCTTTTTTCCAGTAATGAGTCAACTGTGAGATTGAGGAGATCTGGCAAAGTACATATGGTAAAATATTTTGCCATTAATTGTAAAATTCACATTTCAGGTCCTGTATAGTACAGTATGGTCTGCAAGCCAATTGGTCCACACCGTGGACCAATAGGCATACAGATCATACTGTACGCTGTCATTCGGCGGGTGGCCAGGCAGAATGCGGTGAGGGTACCGCTGCCCTCCTATGATGGGGGATGCTGGGTGGCTAGGGGACCTCTGTGGGTGGGTGGGGAGGGGGTACCACTGGACCACCAGGTTTTACCTCAGTTCCATAACGGTCCCTGATCGGGTACCAGGGGGCGGATTACCACTAGATCACCAGGGATTTTAACAGTTATTACACCCATGATTGGGCATATGGGGGGTCCACTGGACCACCAGAGGGGTATGGCTTAATCTGGTTCAAGGTCAGTTGGCATTTATCTGTATCCCCCTCCCCCGGGTCGTGCCTGAAAATAGGCAGGATTTGTCTAGTGCACTTACCCGGTCAACAAAAACTAAATAAAATACAATAAATAAATAAATAAATGTGTGCCTTGCAATGGTGGTCTGGGTGAGCTGGTGGCTACCCATGGCTGGCAGCTGTGTTGCACCTTGCAATACAGCAGCCCACCTGTGGATGGCCGGGATTTGCTCCTGTTTTTTTGGGCTCAACTTTGAGCCCCCCCGTGCTGTGCAATGCAGGGTTGTGCTGGCATATGCGCTGCACATCCTGGACTGAATATGTTGATGTGCCACATATGCATGGGCGCACCCCCTGCATCTGTGCTGCATTGGATTACATTGTGCCCCCATGCATTGGGACATGCGCTGTGCCTGGTAACCCTTTGAATATCCCGCCGGGGCGCAATGCTGGGTTGTGCCGGTGCAATTCACTTGCACCAGGCGCAACCCCTTTGAATATCCCGGCCAATACGTTTAGAGTGTTCTAATCTTTTGAGTCTGTTGGCTAATAACTTACTTGATTTCTCTCCCACATCTGCATAAAAGGCCTTAGATCTGATAATAAGAAGTTTGGCTTTTTTCTTTGTTAACAAGAAAAGATCTTGTTTGAGAGATTGGATTTCCTGGGATATCAGAGGGGAATGAAGATTCAAAATGTTAGATTCTAATTGACTTAGTTTTAGGGTTAATTCATACCTCTCAACCTCTTGCCTCATATATCAGGGACAAGGCTTAAAAAAATCAGGGACAAAGACCTCAAATCAGGGACACATCTTAAAAACTGGTACTATTCACTTAGAAAGCTGATAGAATAAAGGGATTTGTGATTAGATGCATTTTCTGAAGAAGAACAAGTCTGCAACTTTAATGTTTGACATTATTTTGTGCTTTTAATCCCCAGTGTTCTGTCACAGAAACACACATTTTACGAGGGACAGAGGAAAATGTTGAGTCCAAATCAGGGATATTCCTGAAAATCAGGGACAGTTGAGAGGTATGGGTTAATTGTTGTATCTTTTCTATCCTCTGGTGTTTTAACTTAGCACCAAATCTAAAAAATTCCCCTCTTAAGAAGCATTTATAAGAAGCCCACGTTAGATCAGTTTTGTCCAAAGATTGTGAATTTTTTTCCCCAAAACATTTAATGGCATTATTAATGTATGATATTATATACTCTTGCCTTAAGAGATTATTACGGAGTCTCCACATAAAGTGCTTTGCATCTATAGATCTAATCATTAAAATTAGGTGAATCAAGGAATGGTCAGAAACAAATCTAGGCAGAATCTGAGGTCCTTCACCAAAGGTAATAAATATTTGGAAATAAGAAAAAAATCTATCCTTGAGAAAGAATGATGAGACTGGGAACAATAAGAGTAATTTCTTCGGGGCGTGGTTTGGACGCCGGAGAGTATGGACGTATAGGTCTGTAGCGCAAGCCCCGGCTCCGATATTTCTTCTGTTTCGATAGGCATCTGTGCTGAAGGTGGTGACAGCGTTACCCCCCCCCCCGTAATTGTACAAACAGGTCCGGTGAGCATTTTTTGGGTGTCACGGCGGTAAATCGAATACTGTGCGTGAGGAGTGTGCGGCGAGGAACAGGCCGCGAGATCCTCGGTGTTGGCATAGCAGGTATGCTGTAGCAGGGAGTTAGACTGAAGTCGCGCTGCGATTTCCAGGAGGGGCGAAGACTCTGGAACACACGGTGCTCTTTGCTGGTATTTGGGCTCAGTAATAAAGCAACCCCGTTGGAAACACTACAGGGCATAGTGGATGTGAGTAGCCATAAGCAGACAGTTCGGTATGGCTTTGAATCCCCCTGCACACGAACTGAAGGTCCAATCCTCATTACAACAAATAACTTCTCTGCTGGAGACGCTATTCTCCAGGGTCGATTCTCTCTTCGCCACGCTGGCTGGGAATGTAGCTGAAGTACAGGAACTGAAAGACAAGTTTAATGTGATGGAGCAAAGGACCGAAAATCTGGAGTTAACCCAGGCTAAGCTTTTTCAACGGTTACGATATCATGAGGGCAGGCTGATCACCTTATGGCAAAGAGCCGAGGACCAAGAGAACCACGGTAGAAGGAATAATATTCGAATCTTGGGTGTGCCAGAGGGAATGGAAGGGGCAAATATGGAAAGATTCCTAAATGAGGAGATCCCCAAGATGTTGGGAGTGAGATGGCAGGGCCCCGTGGAAGTGGAACATGCACATCGGGTTCCTGGAGGGCTCTGTCTGAAGACATCGGGGCCTGGCCCCATAGTGGCATACCTATTAAGATACTCCACGAAGGAGCGAGTACTGCATGCTGCCAGAGATCTTGATGAAGTGATATGGCGGGGAGAAAAAATATCATTTTATAGGGATTTTTCAGCCGAAGTGGCAGCTCGGAGAAAGGCCTTTGCCCCGATCAAAAATATGTTGGCCCAACATGGCTTCAGGTATGGTTTTCGGCGTCTGGCTCACCTGGCAGTCTGAAGAGAAGGCAAGGAGGTGTTGGCCGAATCCCCCCAAGAAGTGGAAGTCTGGGTCTCCAAGCATTGGCCACGACTGAACCTTAAAGATCCTGCCTCTAAAAGACTTTGGCAGCCTGAGAAGGAGAGAAGAAACCCGAGTAAGAATGGAAATTTGGGGGGAAAGCCTAGCAAAGACTTGATTTCCCCGTCAGGAAATGGGCTTTTCGAAGTTCCTCATCCTCGGCATGGTGACATGGGGGGTCCTAGGAGAAAGCAGGAACAAATGGTGGTTTCTAATGTGGTGGCCCTTGCAAAACCCTGGTGGGACAACAATAATATAGCCTGCATTAGGCATCGGTCTCATAGTGGTGCCAAATCTGAAGAGGGGCAAGAACTGGCACCCCCGGCTAAGTTAACTAAGGAAGAGTCAGCACAGATTGAGCCTGAGGAGATACCTGATGAGGACATTATGGAAGCAGCAGAATTAGTGCTATGGTCGGATAATCTGCCAGGAACCAAGGAAGAGGTGGCTAAGGGAGCTTCATCTTATGCGGAAATGACCTCTGAGATTTCACAGGAAGCAGGCGAGAAGCGTCTGTCAGCAGAAGGGACCCCCTCTCTGGACTGAAATATTAAAAGACTGTGGTTGTTATCAAAGTTCTGGGGGGTGATGGGGTAGCCTTATGGGATCAGGAGGACCTGGATGAAACAGTTATATTTTTGGAGGCAATGACAGTGGTCTGAAACCCTATGGCTGTTCCCCTCAGCCTCCGATGCCCCACCCTATTAAGAAATAAGGGTGGTGTAGGCCATAATGTGTAACTTAGGTGGAGCTGGGGTTGTGCCTGTCAGTGACTGGACGGTTCTACCCCCTTTTTCCCTATTCAAGGCTTTGGCTAGCATGGCAGGGAGCCTACCCTAACGTTTGGGTGGGGTATAGCTCCAGTGTGCATACACCAAGGCTCATTAGTGTTCTTCTTATAATTATTGTTATATTGCACTAGTAGTTTGAAGATTTATATAGCTTATACTGTTTTATACTGGTTAATACATAGTTAGTGGGGGTATTTAGGGTATCAACCTAGGGTGTGTTGTTTAAATTTACTTATCTTTCTCTTTTTCCTTTTTCAGCAAATAGGTCTTTTGGGGCTGCATCATGTATACTATAGTTTACTCTACTTTCCTCAGGTATCCTGACTTACTACTTTTGTTTGTTGATTGGGGACTCCTGAGGTGAGTAATACACTTATTCCTCTTCTGTTGTTTTATTTTACTGAACCTCATCTCTGCAGCGTGATTCTCCAAGATGGGGCTTAAACTTATATCGTGGAATGTAAAGAGCCTCAATCATCCTGCTAAGCGAAGCGTCGTTCTTAGACGTCTTCAGTCTATGCATGCAGACATTGTGCTACTGCAGGAGACACATTTGGTTGCAAGAACTGTGGGCTGGCTTAAGAGAATGTGGGTTGGGACTGTAATTGCTAGTTCAGCCCAGAACAAGTCTAAGGAGGTGGCAATTTTGATTAAGAAATCGTGTCCATGGACATTGGATAAATCGATTAAAGATACCCAAGGTCGGTGGATAGGAGCTAGGTTTTCTTACCCTGGGGGGCATGTAGTGTTGGCAAATTTTTATGGACCAAATACGGATTCCCCTGACGTACTCCTCGACCTTACTCAGGCGTTGGAGTCTCTCACTGAAGGATATCCAAACTGTCCGCTTTTGATAGGGGGAGATTTCAATCTGGTACCCGATGTGTTTTTGGATAAGTCCAAGCATACCCCGCAGGCCCACCCTAAAATGTTGGGTGCTCTACGTGGAATGATGGAGGAGTGGGGCCTGACTGATGTATGATGAAGAGACCACCCTACGGGGTGAGATTACTCATTCTTTTCACCGGTACATGCAGTGTACAGCCGGATTGACTTCTGGCTTGCAAATAAATGGGCAGCCCGGAACATAGTGGCAACTGAGATCAAGGATATCGTAGTATCAGATCATGCCCCCATCTCCTGTATCTTTCAGATGGAGAGGTATTTGGGAGGGGGTGCCAGATGGTGGTGTAAGCCTACCCTAATCAAAGACCCTTTATTCCAATGTATGGTGCGGAAAGTTGCTCGGGATTGCTTTTTCCATAATAAGCCGGGGGACACTTCCATGGGTACGGTGTGGGAGGCTTTGAAAGGTGTGCTAAGAGGGCACATTATAGCCTATGTGGCGCAGAAGAATAAGGAACATAAGGCAGAGCTTAACAGACTTCAGGCGGAACTTGCCGCTGCGGAGGCGCAGCTTAGAGAGTCCGTCATGGGCGCCCTGGACACAATCATACTCCGGAGGGTGGTTGGTCTAAAGTATCGGATTAACACCATACTGTATCAACAGGTTGAATGGCATATGACTAGAGTCAAGCACGCCTATTGGGAGGGTGGGGATAAGAGTGGGAAGCTACTGGCATTTCAGCTCAGGAGACAGCAAGCTGCTGCCAGTATTCAGGCCCTTCGAACCGAAACAGCAGAGACAGTAATAAGTTCCAAACAGATTAATGAGTGTATGGCATGGTACTACCAGAGGCTGTACCAATCTCACCTCTCCCAGAAAGGCGGAGATGCTAGGTGCCAGCTAAGGGATTTCGGCTCAGCGGTCCATATTCCCCGACTGTCAGAAGCCATGAGGGAGGCTCTAGATGCTCCTATCACTGAAGCTGAAGTCAGTGAAGCCCTATCCCAGTTAGCTAAAGGGAAAGCTCCAGGACCTGATGGCATGATGGCTGAGTTATACCAGCTTCTGGCTCCCGAAGTTTGCCCCCCCTTACTCGCTGCTTTACAGGAATCGCATGCAACTGGCTTTCTCCCGCCCACGATGTGGGAGGCATTGATCACCCTTATCCCAAAGAAATCGGATGTTCCGCTAAACTGTGCTAATTATCGACCCATCTCGTTAATTTCGGTGGATACCAAGATTGTAGCCAAGGTTTTAGCCAAAAGGGTAACGGAGGTTTTGCCCTCTATCATTCATCTGTCTCAGGCCGGATTTACTAAAGGTAGGGCTGTAGCAGAGAATATTCGGATGCTGTTTAATATTAAATGGCTGGCGTTACGATCCTCTATCCCTATGGCGGCGATGGCGGTGGATTTCTCAAAAGCATTTGACTCAGTAGAGTGGTCTTACCTGTATGAAGTGCTTGACTTATATGGCTTCAGTGCTTACTTTAAACAGTGGGTACAAGTGTTGTATAATGAACCTATGGCGAGGGTACTCACTAACAAAGATATCTCTGAGCCTTTCCTTCTTCAATGGGGCACCCATCAGGGGTGCCCACTGTCCCCGCTACTTTTCTTGCTGGCCCTAGATCCCCTTATATGAGTGCTCCAGGCTAATGAGAGATCCCAAGGTGTGAGGTTGGGAGGTCAGGAGTATCTGACTATGGAGTATGCAGACAACCTGCTTCTCACCCTCTCTCGCCCCCAGGAGTCTCTTCCCTTTGTGCTGGAGACCCTGTGGCTGTTTTCCAGTATTTCGGGACTGGATATCAACCAAAAAAAAATGAATGTCGCCCCTATGAATGGGATATGTACTAAAGAATGCCTGCGGGGAACTGAACTGTCCTGGGTGCCTGATGGGTTACATTATTTGGGGATATATATCCCCTTTACTTGGGGGTATATAGAGTCAAGGAACTTTAACCCCCTGTTCACTCAACTGACTATTGAGGTGGCACTCTGGAAACGCCTAAATCTATCCTTGATGGGAAAGGAGGTGACGATTCGAATGCTCATGCTACCCAGGGTAGCGTACCTATTAAATAACCTTCCCATAGATCTGTCGAATAAAGTGTTTCAGATGTTAGATAAATGAATGTCGGATTTTCTATGGGAAGGACGGAAGCCTAGATGGATTGTTAATAAATTACAGGCGCATTGGTCGCGAGGGGGCTTAGGACTCCCTTATTTTAAGGGATATCATTGGTCCTTTCTCACAGCCCAGGCGGTTAAATGGTTTGTTCTAACTTCTGGCAATCCACCACCATGGCTTGAGATGGAGAGTCAGATTTGCCAATCTGTCCCACTTAGTCTGCTACTAACCCATATGAGTATACCACGGGACACACTTACCCCGGTCATGGATGTTACAAGAAGAGCCTGGTTTCATCTAATGAAGGTGGCCGGGACGGCAAAGCAGAATGCTAGGGTGCCCTTCAGATATGTTGCACTGTGGTACAACCCACTAATTAGGGTCGGTAATCAACCTTTAGGGTGGGTCTTGTGGCAAAAGTAAGGAATCCATATTGTACAAGATCTTTACTTACCGGATTCCAATACCCTAATGTCTTTTGAGCAATTACGTGCCCGCTATGAGTTAAAGGTACAGGACTTTTGGAGGTTCTTACAATTGCGTGATACTCTGTAGGCCACCTACTGGTCGAGCAAGGAAGACCTGAAGTGGGGTTGGATATCCTCATTGCACTTGAAATCCTCATTCTGGGGGCTAGCCAGCAAGTTCTATAGCACCTGGAGAGAGGCGCAGGTAGATTATACAGAGTCGAGCAGGATGGCACGGAACACAGAAATGGGAAGACATATTGATTTGGAAGTCTGGTCTCGCTGTCTCCGGGCAGTGCACACTACCTATAAGGATGCCAGAAGCCAATTAATCCAGCTCAAGATTTTACTTCGCTGGTATAGAACACCTGTTATCCTGTCTAAATGGGGGGGGTGAGTTCACATGATGGTTGCTGGAGATGTGAGCACAGTCCCACTGACATTCTGCATCTTTTCTGGAATTGCCAGGTGCTGGCTCCTTTCTGGTCAGTGGTAGCAAGGGATTGCTCCAGAGTGCTGGGACGGCCTATAGATCTGTCTCATCCAATGCTGCTGCTGGGGGACTGAACCCCGTTAACACATCTGAGGCCGCAACACCAAGGCTGGGTCCTTGTGGTTCTACTGGAGGCTAAACAGCTTATACTAAGATACTGGAGACAACCGGTGTCGCCACCCATCGATGTACGGCATGCGGTCATCTCCAAATTAGCTACCTTTGAGAGATTAACTTATGCAGCAAGGGGGCAGCTCTCTGCTTACTTTGCTAAATGGGAGGCCTATATAAGTTTGGCGCTATGCCAAGCCCCCCACTTCCTCCTTAGCATAGTTTTTTTTTTTTTTTTCTTTTTCACGCCAGTTTAATATCTGACCTGAGTGGTATATGGGATATCTTTAGTGATGGGATGGTGGTGCCGCCCATAGGACCTAAATTGTAGGGGGCAAGTAATGGATAGTCATGGTTGTTCACTGTCGTAAGTGGTAATATTAGGGAGAATTAAGATTTATATAGTGGTGACATGTACTCTGTACAGTGATATGTATATTTGCTTATGTGTAACTGTACGTTGGTAGAAGCCAATAGGTTTTTGCATGCTGTTTATGAAAAGCAATAAAACTATTCTATGATAAAAAAATAAGAGTAATTTCTTCAATCAGGATAGTAGGTTATCCACGGATCACAAAGGTTACAACCTTTATAAGGACCTGTAATGCTCTGTTATCTGCCACCAGAAAATAATTGCATGTACTAGATTTAGCTTTACTGAGGTCTCAGGGGACATTCCAATCACCTCCTAGAATTATATAAGATAAAAAGGATGGCTGGCCCACCGGCACAGCGGTTTGATTTCTGCTTGTGATGCCGGGGAGTCGGACCCGGTTGGCCAGGGGAGAAGGATTGAGCGTCCTGGGGATTGCTCTCCTTCTCCAGGGGGAGGGAGGGGAAGAGCGTGCAGCACTTGATGGACCCCTGGTGTAGGCTGGGGGTAATGCAGCAACCGGTGCCAGTATAACAGGGGGGCATGGCAGACACTGGATGTCATTGCACATCACCACCCCTAGGGAAGCAAGCAACAGAAAATTCCTGCCTCTGGAATGATGGCCCCACTCCGATCCACAGTTCATTGCCTCCAAAGCCTGCCAGGGGAGTCCCACTCTCATGGCCCTGAACTGTGGGGTAATCCAGGGCTTGCCCATGATGTCCTTAAGGAGTGGGAAGCCCCCTCGGTGGCCCTGCCCAGGAGGATAAGCCTGTGCATGGGGGCAGTGGGCAGACAAGTCCAGAAGAGAGGGGGCTCAGAACAAAAAAAAAAGAAAAAAAGATAAAAGGGTGAAATAAGTGAAGTGAGTTGCATAAAAAGGGATGCAGAATTCAAATTTGGCCAATATATAGACCCCAATAAACAATTATATTGAATTATTTTCCACACCCGCTAGACTATATCTACCCTCTTGGTCTGATATGAGGTTAGAAAGATGGAACTCTATAGAAGAATCTATCAAAATTGTGACCCCATTTCTTGCAGTATATTTCCCTGTCCCATAAACCATTTTATAATTTAGTTTTTAAGGTTGTTTAATTCACTTGCTAATAAGTGAGTTTCCTGGATGAAAATTAGATTATAAGCAAGGGAATTAATACAATTAAGAATCTGCATCCTCTTAATTTTTTATCGCATCCTCTTTTCATTCCACGATGCCATTTTCAATTTATTGTACTCATCTCTTTATTATAAAGTTAAAGCATTTTTCAGATTTAAAAGTAGTCAAACAATGAACAAGGTAAAATCTCTTATTGTACTGTACCATAGAAATCCCTTTGCACCCCCCCCATATCCAACTATGTAACTCATCAACCTTGAAACAAAAACTAAAGTATTCACAACTAAGTCTAACTCTGGTCCCTAAGACCGACAGCCTAAATCCTAAACTCTATGATGAATCAAGTCAGATACTACTGTCCTCTAGTACTTAAAACCTAGGTTACCAAATAAAATGAAATTAAGTCCTCTGCTGATTGCTTTAGCCCCCTTTGAAAAAAAAAAGAAATAGATAAAGGAAAGTAAGTATAAGATGATAAAACAAATTTAAGTAAACTAGAACCAGAGGGCATTTGGATATCTTACTGGGTATAAGGTCTCAAAAAGCATGGAGAGAGGGATGGCCTAAAGGAGCTGAAGAGATAGGTTGCAGATTATAAAAAAAAAGAGAGACACCAATAAGCTTTATTTGTGTACCCTGCAATGGATATAAAAATGTAACTTCAAATAAAAATGAGTTGTATTGTAGAGCCTTACAAATCCTGTAAGTTATAATATTTAATGTGAACAATAACAGAATATAGATACAGGACGTGATAATTACATCCCACATTTTGTAAATTGTAAAATAAACAAAAATTAAAAAAGTATCTGTCTACGTAAAAGGAAAAAGACTAATTTTACCTCTCAAAACAGCTTAGTAAATAAAAGCCATGTTTAATAGTAGTCATAAACTTTTCAAGCCTATTCCAAAAAATCATAACTTTAAAAAACAGGGAAATGGTGTGTGTGTTTAGACAATCACTCTAGTCATTCATTGAGAAGGTAGCGGGGATAATAGTTAGCAAGCATGTTTTGCATGAAATATCCAGGTATTAAAAACAGATACAAGCAAATGTTAATCACCAAGAGACATGTTCAGCAAAATATTCAATCTGAACATTATGATTTAAAAGCAAATCTAACAAGCAGCTCCACATCAAGAACAGAAGCCCCCCCATCAAAGCTCAAGTCACCATCAACCACCACCAGAGGAATGGAACCACAAATCTCCTCATCAAAACACAGCAGAGTATAGTCCAAAAACATCCTATCAAGGAGAGACAGCAAAATAGGTGGAATTAAGGCAATGAACCCCTAAAACACAATCAGCATGTTGGGATCAACAAACCCTTCCATTCGAAGTAGTTCAAACTGCATCCAGGGATGCTCAAGAAATATTTAGCATAAGATAAAGTGAGCTAATTTTGTGCAGTAATAGGAAAAAAATTAAAGCTACCTCTAACTGAGGCTTCCTCTCCACACCAAGCACACCACTCGGTGCTATAAACAAAAAGATACTTCAATGCACAGTACGGAAATTTCCAGAAACAGTATGCTTCTGAGGGGTCAATATTGTAAAAGTGGGAAACAAATCTACTATTAATAGCCAGAAAGCCAAACCCCTCTTTGTATTATATATTTTGATGCCACTAATGAAACGTAATTTTAAAACTACTCATCTAGGAAAATCAATAGAGTAGCACTCACTGGGACACCAAACAATCAGAACACATATATCTTATAGTAATCAATAAAGCGCCCAAATCCGAATATCTAAACTTCACCTGGAACTATATAGAAAGTATCAAACTTGTTATCTAATAGAAGAAACAATAACCAAGATTATGTAAAACATAGATTTACCTCTAACCCAGGCTTATTCACCACAACAAGCATCCCATCAGCAGCCATTATCTATAATTGGAGTGCGCAACATGGAAACTTCAAGAAAGAGTATACTTCCAAGGGGCCAGCACCATAAAAATAACAGCAGCTTGACTGCCTGCATACTAAACATTAATCCCCCCACTAAACTCACAACACAATATTCCCCGCTTATCTATTTCACTGTATGTTTACAGCTTTAACATGTACAAAATAATGCCCCATAATCTCTTCTAAATACACTACCTTGAGATCTTGAAAACAATAAATAAAGGAATTATTAACACCAAGTAAATTAAATAACAATAAATATAAATTGTATTTCTCATCACCATTTATCCATGGGTGAACATACAAATCCATATTTATCACCTAGGAGCAGTGTTTTAATGCACATAAGTTTCGACTATTATAGTTACTGAGCCACAATATAAAAAATTGCTCAGAAAATAATTAGTTTCTACCCAGATGGCTATTACAATTATGTAAATGAATATAATAACACTGTAGTAAAAAAATAGTCACTAGCACTTCATATTCCACATTGGCAAATGACGTCAAAATACTTTCTTTCTTGCCACTTTTCAGCCTGACTTAAGTAAGTCAGGAAAGATTTTGGGTAGCTGCATCTTCACCTGGGCTGTAGAATCAAAAGTGAATGTGGTGTTACTTTTCTTGAATGATAATTTCGCTGGGTAGATAATTTTAAATCTAATTCCTGCGGCAATAAATTTTCTTACTATGGGAGAGAATTCTTTCCTCCGTAGCCTTACTGCTTGTGGTAAGTTCTGTGCCAGTCTGATTTTCTTACCATCCCAAGTGATATTGCGATTATTATTAGCTTTACCCAGAACATGAGAACAATCCAAATAATAAAGTTTATGTAGAAAGGTCTTGGCAGCTCCACCAGAGAAGGTATAGGGCAAAGAGCCATATCGGCTTTTTCAATAACACAGCAAGAATTATTCGGGGACATGGCTACTGCATTTTCAGACAGTGTCTGAGCAAGTTTAATAGGGTCTGTGCCTTCTGAAGCTTCCATTAAGCTATGGATCACAGTGTTATTTCTGTGGGATCATCCTTCAGGATCCTCCAACTTTAATTCCATCTTAGCCAGTCTTTGTCTTAATGCTGGAATTTCAGGATCTATTTTAAGTCTCCAATCTTCCACAGAGGAGATGCGGCACTCTGCATCACCTATTCTTTGTTAATTCCTTTGATTGCATTCCTCATTCTCTTAGATTCATCCACTAATTCTGATATTGCCTCTTTGAGAGGAGTTAACTCTGACACAAACATTTCCTCAGCTAGTGATATATTTTGAGGAGACTGAGATGCTGTTTTACCTTGATTTTGTTTTGATCTTTTTGAACCTCCAGAGCGATCAGGCATTGGCTGAGGTGTATGTTTTAATTTGTTTTTTTTTTCATTTCTGCATGCATTTTCTATAAATCTTTGTTTCTTATAAGTTAAAATGCAAATGCTGCAGTTAGAAGAAGCTTGTAGCACCTTGAATAAAACTTAAGTAACAGCAGAGAGTTGAAAGTAGAGCACTGGATGAACGAAGCTGAACTCAAATGCTGCTAGCCTGCTTGAGGCATCACCGGAAGTACTCCCGAGTACCAATTTTTCTATAAAGATAGATTTGAAAGAAGGGGAGGAGGAGCTTTATATGTTTGGGACAATATTGTGTGTAATATCTTAACTGATACCACACAAGGTACGATTAATGACGAGATACTGTGGATAGAGACAGTTGCCAGAAATGGCAATCAAACCACCAATAGGAGTCTGCTACAGAGCACCAGACACAAATACAAATGAACATCTCAACATACTAACAACATTTCTAATGTAGCAAAACATAAGGGAATACTATTATTAGGAGATTTTAATCTTCTAGGCATCAACTGGGAAGACCTTACAGTATCAAGTTATAATGAGCAGAGATTTGTTGATATGTTATAAAAAATAGTTTATATCAAATGGTAAACACACCCTCAAGACAAAATAACATCTTGCATCTGGTTATTACTGACAGGCTTGATGACATAAAAAATGTAGAAACATTAGAACCCCTAAGTAACAGTGATCATAATACAGTGCTATTCAGTATGGTCACAAACTCATGGAGGGATACCAGCAACACAGTAACTAAAAATTATGATAGGATAAATTATACAGATATTAAGAAGGAACTATATGAGTGGAAATGGGAAAAAAATCACTGAAGAACTAAGTGTAGAACAATTCAGGATAGCACTCAAGAAAATATCTCTATCTGTAAGAAAAACATATCTCAGATAAACCTTTGTATAATAAGAGGGTTAAAAAAACACCATGGTTTACCCAAAAGATCAAAAAACAACTATGAAAGAAAACAACTGCATGTAAAGCTATGAGACAAGAAAATAACTATAACATAGAGAATTTTAGAAAATAATTAAGAACCAGCAAAAATATGATAAGAAGTGAATGGAAGAAACTGGAATTCAAAATACCACACACAAAAGACAACTGTAAATTTTTTTGTGCTTTTGTAAATAATAAATCGACCAATAGATCTGTGGGTCCTATGAAAGCAGGAAATAAGGAGACTTCAGAACCAAAGTTAATGTCTGAAGTTTTCAATGACTACTGTATTTCTACCCAGTTTATACAAAAGCTAGTGATAAACAATTAGATATTACCAACATGGAAAACAATTTAGAAGGGAAACAGATAACTTTAAAGCACGTCATAACAGAAAAACAGGTAAAAACCCATCTGCAAAGAATAAACATCCCCAAATCATCTAGCCCAGATAGATTAAACCCTAGACTGCTTAGGGAAATTGAAGAATGGCTGACTGAGCCATTGACTGTTCTGTTTAATATGTCCCTGGAGATGGGTGAAGTGCCCAAGGATTGGAGGAGGGCAATAGTGGTGCCAGTGTTTAAGAAAGGTAGCAGGGCTGTAGCAGCAAATTATAGGCCAATAAGCCTGATGTTGATCCTATGAAAGATGTTGGAATCCATTATTAAAGAAAAGCTAGACGTGGACAGTATATCAAATCACATTCTAGATAAGAGTCAGCATGACTTTAAGAAAAAATAGATCTCGCCTAACAGGCACTTTGTTATTCTATGTGAAGGTGAGCAAAGCCTTGGAAAACAACTCTCTTGCAGGCATAATTTATCTGGACTTCTGGAGAGCATTCAATAAAGTATCACATGACTTACTTATCAGGCAAATTTGTAATAAAGGAACAGATAAACTATCAAAGTGGATTACCAACTGGTTTACTGGGAGGACCCAGATGGTGAGGGTTAGAGGAGCCTTGTCAGAACCTGGGGATGTGATGAGCGGGGTTCAATCTCTTTGTAGTCAATAGCCCAGATATTCAAAAGAGTTCAGCCATGCACAATAGGGTTGCACCTGTGCAAGTCCGAAATTGCGCCATTCTGCTATATTCAGCAGGAGGCAGTTGCACCCCCGAAATCATGCTGAGCAACAGCGCAATGATAATGAAGGCATGCACAACCGAAGGGGGAGGAACCATGCATAAACTGCACAGCCTGATATTCAGCCCAGGCCATGCAGAGTTATGCAGGTGCAACCCTACCGCCCTGCACAAGTTACGCTGAAAAAAAAGGAACAAGTGGAGGCCACCCACAGGTGAGCTGCCACATTGCAGGGTGCAACACAGCAGCTGCCACCTGTGGGTGGCCTCAACTGTTCGCCCTGGTGGTGCCCCCATGCCCGATCGTGAGCATCAGTATCCCCCCAAATCAATATCCCTGGTGGTCAGTGGACCGCCAAGTAGCCCGATCAGCGGGCATAACAGTATTCTCCCGGTAGCCCGATCACGGGCATAACAGTATTCTCCCCAAGTAGCCCGATCGCGGGCATAACTGTAACTTCTTCCCCCATTAGCCGATCGCGGGCATCAGTAACCCCACCCAAAGTCCAATATCCCTGGTGGTCAGTGGCCTGAACAGAGCCCGATCGCGGGCGACATTCCTCCCTCCCAAGTCCAAATCCCTGGTGATCTGGTGGACCTCCCACCCCACCCGCCCAAGGAGCCCCACCACCTGCTCCCCGTCAGCCAGTGGCGGCAGCACTCCACCACCACGCCCGCTGCCCACTGACTGACAGCTCGGTATGGCTGCCGCCCATTGGTTCAGGCATGAGCCAATGGGCATGCACCTATACTACTAATCCAGTCAGATATGTGAATGAATTCATTCACATATCTGGATGACTAATACTATGAAGCTGCACACCCATTGGCTCATGCTCTGAACCAATGAGTGCAGCCATATCGACTTCAATCAGTCGGCGGGTAACAGGGCGGCAGGTGGTGGTGCGCCACCCACTGGCTGATGGGGGGTAGAATGGTGGGGCTCCTGGGCAGGTGGGGAGGGTCCACTAGATCACCAGGATTTTGGACTTGAGGGGTGAGGAATGCACTACGATCGTGGTCCATTCCAGTCCACTGGACCACTGGGATATTGGACTTTGGGGGGTTACTGATGTCACGACCGGGCTACTGGGGAATACAGCTGTGCCCACGATCGGGCTACTGGGGAATACAAGGCGCCCACGATCGGGCTAACGCGTCCACTGACCACCATGGATTGAGACATGCATTGTCCCTTATGGCACGTCCCACGATCGGGCTGCAGGGGGCGTCCGTCCCCGATGGCTGCTGCCTGGCAGGGCACCAGGTGCAAGTCGTCAGGGATCGGTGCACCTGCATGCTAATGGCATGCAAATGGGGCCATAATCAGATGCAAATGGCCCCCCATGCGTCTTGCATAAATTATGGCCCCATTTGCATGTCACCCTTTGAATATCGCAGGTGCTGTGCATGGAGCAATGACACTCGCACCACCACATCTCAATGCTCCACTCTGACCACTTGTGCTGGCGCAGTTCCACTGCGCCCTGCACAGTAGAGGTAGCCAGGGGGCGACATTCAAAGCAGTTGTGCCATAGTGCAACTCTGTTGAATATCGCCCTGGCCACACCCCTGTGCAACTATTTTGAGCAGCGCACAGGCTTGCGCCACAAACTGGCGCAGTTTGAATATCTGGGCCAATATGTATAACCATATCAATAACTGGATCACCAGGTTTGCTGATGACACTAAACTGGGGACAAGAGAAAACACAAAGAAACAAATAGACAATTTGACAAAGGATGCAAAACAGATTGAAGTATGGGCACTCGACAATCAAATGAACTTTAATGCAGATAAGCATGTAGTCATGCATTTGGGATCAAACAATAAACACAATATATGTAAATTAAATAACAGTATGCTTAGGAAAGTGGACAATGAAAGAGATCTAGGCATAAAAATAATAATAATAAAACATGACCTAACTTTCAGCACACATTGCAGTAACATAGAAACATAGAAGTTAACGACAGATAAGGACTGCAAGACCCATCCAGTCTGCTCATTTTTTCTACCTTATGAATGTGCCATAGGCCTCTACTCTGTCAATGGTCTATCTATTCATACTCATCTACTCACTTATGCCTATCCCATGCCTGTTTAAATCCCTGCACTGTATTCCTATCCACCACTTCCTGAGGTAGGCCGTTCCATGCATCCACCACCCTTTCTGTGAAAAAGAACTTCCTCACATCCCCCCCCAATTGGCCTCCCTCTAATCTCATGCTGTGTCCTCTTGTCCTGCTGTGTTTCTTATATTGAAACATGTTAAACTCTTTCACCTTGTTAATGCCCTTAAGATGTTTGAACATTTTGATCATATCACCTGTCTCCCTCCTTTGCTCAAGGGTATACATGTTCAGCTCCATTAATCTGTCCTCATATATTTTCTGATGCAGTCCCTGCACCATTTGGTTGCCTTTCTATGGACTGCCTCCATTCTGTTAATGTCCTTGTGCAGGTGTGGCCTCCAGTACTGCACACAGTACTCCAGATGGGGCCTAACCAGTGTCTTGTAAAGAGGGATTATTACGTCCCTCTTATGACTTGCAGTACCGCTACTAACACACCCCAACATCCCTCTAGCCTTACCTACTGCTTTAGTGGTCTGCTTGGATGATTTCAGGTCATCTGGGATGATGATGCCCAAGTCTCTTTCTTCTCTTGTGATTGCCAGCAACTCCCTTCCTAACCTATAGGTGGCTTCAGGGTTTCTCTTCAGGGTTTCTCTTCCCTATGTGCATGATCTTGCATTTCTTTGCATTAAACCCCATTTGCCACTCTTCTGAGCATTTTGCCAGTTTATCCAGCTCGCTTTTCATTCTACCCACCCCATCTGGATCATCTGCTCTGTTGCAGATCTTGGTGTCATCTGCAAACAGACAAATCTTACCCTCCAGTCCATCTGCAATGTCACTGATGAAGATATTGAAGAGGATTGGCCACAGGACTGATCCCTGAGGGACTCCACTTGTGACTTGCGTCTCTTCTGACTGTATACCATTTACCACCACACTCTGTTTTCTGCCCACCAACCAGTTTGCCACCCAGTTGATCAACTTCTGACCCACCTGAGCCTACCCAACTTATAAATCAATCTTATATGTGGAACAGTATTGAAAGCTTTGCTGAAGTCAAGGTAGGCAACATCAACTGCTCTCCCTTGTCCACCACTCTGGTTACCCAATCAAAGAAATCTATGAGATTAGTTTGACAGGACTTTCCTGTTGTAAACCCATGCTGTCTTGGATCCTCTGCTCCTATGGATTCCAGGTGTTGCACTATCCTTTCTTTGAGGAGTGCCTCCATAATCTTGCCCACTACTGAGGTAAGACTGACTGGTCTGTAATTCCCTGCCTCCTCCCTGCTACCACTCTTGTGGAGTGGGATCACATGAGCCCTTCTCCAGTCTTCTGGGACCTTTCCTGTGCTCAGAGATTCACTAAATAATCCTGCTAATGGCTCTGCTAGTGCCACCCTTAGCTCCTTTAGTACCCTGGGATGCATGCCTTCAGGTCCCATTGCCCTGCCCACCCTGAACTTAGCAAGCTCTTGTAGGATCCCTTCTTTTGCGAAGAGACTAGCACACACATCCCTACCCCCTGTGTCCATGGTACTGAGCTGTAGGCCCAGCCCTACCTTCTCCTCAGTAAATACTGAGCAGAAGTATCTATTTAGAATAGATGCTTTTCCTTGGTCCTCCTTCTCACACTCCCCCTTATCCCCTCTGATCTTAGCAATACCCCCTCTTGACTTTCTCTTTTCACTAATGTATCTATAGAAAGCCGTGTCCCCTTCTTTTACTGTTCGTGCTGGTGTTTCCTTGGTTTGGACCTTTGCCTGCCTTACTGCCTTCCCTGTTTCCCTTAGGAAAGTTTGGTATGCCTCCCTATCAGCTTCTATGTGATAATGGTGACCACGGAAGGGCCCAGCACCCCCCCTGCACCCCCCCAATTAAAGATTCTCAACTCCAGGGTGGTGCATGTCAGGGGACAAAATGTAAAAATAAAAAAGGCAGGTGCAACAAACAAGCTCATGCAGGACCCAAACCCAGCACCCTACTTACCAAAGCTGTGAGCCGACCCACTATGCCACAGGGCCAGCTTGGCAGCCTACTCCAGTGCCACCCCTCAAAAACCCTCCTGCCCCTTGCTGAGCATGCTCACTCCCACCCCCCCACGCGCATACCTGTGGACCATGCTCGCTCCCACAACCCCCGAACAAGTACCTGTAGTGACTTCCTGCTGCTACAGTTACCAACCCATCCCATCTGGTCACTGTACCTGACCAGCAGCCCCTGTGACTGAGTCATCCTTTAGGGGGTCTCTCAGTTGTGGTTGCGCACATCACGGTATACCCCCTATCTTTGTTCCGCTATGTTCCCTTATATTGCTTGAAGGCCAGCCTTTTGGCTCTGACCTTTTGTGCTACTGTTTTTGAGAACAGAAGTGGTTTCCTCCTTCTTTTGCTCATGCTATTCTCTCTAACACAATGGGATGTTGCTTCAAGTATTGCATCCTTAATGCTTGCCCACTTTGCCTGTACTCCCTCAACTGTGTTTCTTCTTGCCAGGGCTAGCTTAACTCTGTTGTCCATCTTATCAAAGTCAGACCCTCTGAAGTCCCATATTTTTGCCTTAGAATGGGATGATTTAGTTCTAGTGGCCAAATTGAACCATACCATGTGATGGTAACTTGCCCCCAGGTGACCTTCTACCTGGAGATCTGTGATCCTTTCCCCATTGGTCAGTACTAGATCTAGGATAGCCCTGTTTCTTGTGGGTTGTTGTACCAGTTGTTTGAGGTCCTCCCCCTGCAGGGAATCCACTATGTGTCTAGTTCTGGTGGATGTTCCTCCTGGTATTGACAATCTGTATCTGGCATGTTGAAGTCTCCCATTATCAGAACCTCCCCGTTAGCTGTCATGTTTTGTATATCTTCTAACAGTAATTTGTCTATGTCTTCCCCCTGGTTTTGAGGCCTGTAGACAACCCCAGTTCATATGGCTGTCCCATTTTCTGTTTCCAGGGTGACAACAGTTCTTCTGGCTCCTTATATGTATTCTGAATTTATGTAATGTTATTAAAACAACAATAGAATTCTGGAATCCATGAGAAGAGCTTTTATTTGTAGAATTGAAACTTTATGCTCCCATTATATAACTCATACATTAGACCACATCTGGACTACTGTACTTCACTGTGGAGTCCACATCTCAGGAGAGACATCAATAACTTGGAGAGGGTCCAGCGAAGAGTGACTAAAGTGATCATGGAATTTAGGGCCATACAACCAAAGGCTACATGACCTTGGGCTGTATATCTTGCAAACAAGAATATTTAGAGAGGATTTGCTCCAGATATTTAAAATAGTAAGGGGCAATAAGTTAATGAAAAGCCTGAGTTTGGAATATAACATGAGGGACATAAATCTTAGATGTCATAATAAACAGATTAGATTAGGATTCTCCAGAAAGAACATTGGGAGGGAATTTTTTACTCAGAGAGTGGTATGGATATGAATTGCCCTGCCTAGAGAAGTGGTATCTGCAGATTCTTTTGACATCTTCAAAAATATCTTGGATGGGTATCTGCTACACAAAAACACAAGAAAGTGGTCCCGCTAAGGTAGAAGACAGACTCAATGGGCCTATGCCTTCTTCTGTCTACCTACCATTTATAGTACCAAGTATAGTAATTCATGGAGAGGAGAAATGTATTCATACCAAAGGAAATTACTCATGTTGGTTGATTCTTAGCATCATAAGCATGGATAGATCAGTCCAGCTTTGTTCTGCAGGAAATTTTGTATAAGAATCCTTAATGACCTGTGGCCTATAAAATTGGGGCTGTTTCTTTTACCCTTGGCATCATCATCCAACCTTATGAATAACAACAAACACTTATTTTATCTGACAAAGTTGGCCAAGTGCTCTGCGTTCAGTTTTTATCCTTGGCATAACTCAAAGCCTTCTCCATGTTTGGCAGTGTTTGAATGCACATATTTTTTGGAACCAGTATTCCTAAACACTGTACACTGCTGCACCACTAACTTCAGATCTTTGGAACTAAATAAAATGCTTTATAAACATATCTTACAGTGGCGCAGTTGCACCACTATCGTTAGGGTTGAGCAGGATTTTCTTTTTTTTTACTTTTTAATTTATGATTATACAGTAGGTACCATACTTCATAAAAAGAAGAGATGAGGGGCCCAATTTTACAAGGGTTACATTTGGCACAAGGTGCTTGTGCCAAAGAAAATTGACGCAAGTAGCACTTTGCACCAAACATTATGTCAAATGGGATTCTACAATGTGGCTTGTGAAATACGCAACCCCATTGTGCCAAATCCCAATTACACCACCCTTGCGACATGCATATGTCTGTGCCATGTCACAAGGGGGGTATGCACCATGGCAAGGCTGCCACTTAAGATTCAGAAAGCCCTGCCACAGCCACAGGAATGGTTGTAAGTTACACCTGCTAATGGGTGGTGTAACTACACTTGCACCATTCCCACTGTACTTAACACCCCAGAGAACATGGGAGGGGAGCATGTCAGTGATAGGAGATGGCCATGCACCCCCTTGATTGTGGACTTGGCACCCATCGGGGTGTGTGCCTTATGTCATGCCACACACAACAGCACATGCATGCACAGTGTATGGTACTGTACAGTACAGTATGTGCATATGTTCACTGTTGTGTGTGGCATGGCACCAGAATCACACTCCAATGGGTGCCAGTACCACTGTCGGGGGGCACGGCCATCCCCTTATCACTTCCATGCTCCCCCTCTGATATGTAGCCTCTGCCACCATGCTGCTCCCCTGTATGTGAGCCATCAGCCACCCCTAATGGCCCAGATAGTGTTGCAATAGGTGGGGTGAGATCCCAGATAG
Source organism: Neoceratodus forsteri (assembly GCA_016271365.2). Taxonomy (NCBI): domain Eukaryota; kingdom Metazoa; phylum Chordata; order Ceratodontiformes; family Ceratodontidae; genus Neoceratodus; species Neoceratodus forsteri. The sequence goes on from CM028130.1 coordinate 678,489,420, forward strand.
GTCCGTCCGATGTGTGGTTTGCACCGTTTGATTGGCACACCTGCGGAGTTATGGCAAGTCTGTACTCTTTGGCACAGGGAACCCAATTCTACCAGAATCAGGTGCAGGGTCCCTGGTGCAACTGCGATTTGCTGTAACTCCCCTTTGTCGGAAGTTGTGTAGGGCAGAACACCTGTTGTAGAATTGCACCAGAGGTATGCAGACCCCCAGCCTGAATGTACAGGGTTTACATAAAAGGAAAACAGATGCATTTAATAAGCAGGGCCATACAGCCATTCAATATAAAGAACTGCCAGTACAATGATATCGGAGAAAAATCTGATCTGTTTAGCCTGTAGGACTATTTCACTCACACCACAAATCAGTAAGGAAAATGATAGCAATAAACCAGCATAACAGATCCCTCACAGAACTAAGGAGACAATATAGTGCAGTGATTTAAGGCTCTGAACTGCAAATCTGGAGACCTGGGTTTGAATCCCACAGCCCCCACTTGCATACTGTGTGACCCTGAACAAGTCACTTACCTTCCTTGTGCTCCCAGGTTGCACCTGTAAACAAGCTTCAGCTTAGTGTGTCTATCCTGCTTAAAAAAAAAAAAACAACAACAACAAAACTAAAATCTGAAGGGGGGGGGGCTGAAGCTCTAGTGTATATAGACAGTTAATTACAACATTGCCCCCTTGAAGGCTTGTTGCCAAGGTGCTAGGGGCTCCCACTGTAACAAAATAAATCAACAATTTAGTTGAATATTTATGGTCTGTGTTTCCTTGGAGTGCTTATACTTCTGGACTTTAATTACAACAATGTCCTGGTTTCAGTTAAGTTATTTTTGTCCCAACAGCATAAGGTATGGCAAGGCAACCCACCCTGCGGGTTAACAGGATTAAACAGGAGCTTTTTACCATTCATAAACTGAAAGGTGCACATAGACACCAAATTTGATATTAACTATATCACTAAGCAAGAATATTACTCATTAAAAATAAGGTATTAAAAGGAATGCCAACATGACTAAGCAAACCGAGAAAGAAGATTGCATCAAGTTGAAAACAAAGGAGACAGGTCTTGCATGATCCAAGTTATAATGGGAGCTCAGCTATGGAACAGGATATTTCACCGGCGATGAACAACTGGCACCAATCAGAATAGGAACCAAATAGAACTCAAACGTTAAACAATTCTGGGTCCCAACACTACCATGCCCAGAAATCCCAACTCTATAGGAGATTATTAAAGGAGATTATTTTACCCTTCATCATCTGAATTAGTCTCCGGTGGGTGAAGATCTCCTATTAACTTGGTTGCAAATGCTGCAGCTGCTTCAGGATCAACAAATATATGAGTTATAGATTTGTGTCTTCACTGCAGCCAAGCAGGGTAAATGAACTGAGCATTGATTCCATTCCGTAGGAGCTCCTTTTTTGTCACTTGCAGCTCCATCTTTCTAGCTTGTGTCTGAGCTGACAAGTCTGGAAAAAAAGCCAGGTGACTATCTTTCTACACTATATCTCCCTTAGCTCCCTTAGCTCAGGCAGCTTGCACTAAGGAGATCCGAGTCGCCGTGGAATATAAGATTGCTATAGCTGTAAGTGGGTGCTGTGTGGAATTGCCACGTGAATGAGGCCACTGAGGTACTGCAAACACATGAAGAATAATAATAGCAGAGTCCAATAGTAGCAGCTGTAAATCCTGGAAAGTCAGCCTGTGAACCACATGCTATAGTTCTGTTTTTGCTGCAAACTGAGGTGAAAAGCCCACAATCATTGGCCTGCCTCTGTGCATTCTCCAGGGACTCAGTTTTAGTCTTAAGAAAAGTAAGGTCCCACACATGAGTTGCATTACAGTCTGCTTGCCTGGTATTTACTGTCGTTAATTCCGTAATCACTGCTGAGTTCTGTTGAATTTTGTGCTTGTTTTCATTCAGCTTAGCTTCCACAGTGGCAAGTCTCTTATTAGTCTCATCCCCAGTGGCTTGTATTTTAGTCAGCATCACTAGGATTTGTGCCATGGGCAATTCAGGTACCACAGTGGTCAACCACGAACCTTTTGAGGTACCTGCCAGAGATAGGAAGACATTGAGACTCTGAGAGATATGTTTAGTATCTTTCTTTGGGCTCATCTTGTACCAGAGGTTTTTGGACAGGTACAAAACCAATTTGGTAGTTACAGGTTAGAAATTGAAAATATTTTAAGGTATTTTCTGTTTTCAGTATACAGAGCTATCTCAGAATGCAGCCACCATGTTGCTGCTCTGCACCGCTCCCTCTGAGCAGGATTTTCAATGTTAAACCCCCAAGTTTGCACTTTACACTTTGCACTTTACTAACTTCACAACCATTCAATGGATTTGCGTGAAATTTGGCATGACTGGTCTCATGGAGTAGATCTCATGACTGCCACGTTTCATTCCAATCAGATGTGCAGATTCCATGCTGCACTTAGCAAAAAGAAGTAACAAATCGCTGTTTTTTTGCTGTTTTTGTGCCATTGCATAGTGTCTAGATAGTTTGGAATTTTGGTCTGAAATTTTCAGGATAGAAAGGGCTTGCCTGAAAAGAATTTCCTTTTGTGGTTTGTGAAACAATATTAATCCATTCCAAAGTTATTAAAATGTAAAACTTTGGATTCAGAGCATGCTCAGTCAGGCTGAAAAATAGCTGTATGAAGTTTTCATATGAGAAATCCTTTTCATGAGTGTTTTTCATATGTCACCATCTTGTTTTTCATTTTCATAAAAAACACAATTAAAATACAAAAAAAATTGCATCATAGGGAGAGACCAATATATGTATGTTAGCTGGATTCTGCAGTTAATTACTGGAAAAAGGACTCCCAAATGTGGGTTTTTCATGACTCGCTTCAGTTTTTTTTTTGTATTACGTGATACAAAAAATGTTGGCTTAATAGGAATTTTTTATTGTTTACTGACATCACCTTCCCACCAAATGGTTTGCAATTTGGTCTGAAGTTTTCAGGGTAGAAAGGGCTTGGCCAACTGATGTTTCATTTGCTGGTTTGGCAAATAAATTTTAATCCATTCTAAAGTTATTTAGTTTTAAAATTTGGGGGGGTTGATTTTTAAATCCTTTTTCATGACTTGCTTCTGGGTTTCTCGTATTCTGTGAGCATGCTCAGAACCCAACATTTTAAAACTAAATAAGATAAGAATGGATTCATATTTTTATGCCTAAGCAGCAAAGGAAAGATCTGTGGGCCTAGCCCTTTCTACCCTGAAATTTTGTATCGCCATCCCCTTGACAGTTTATCTATCCCTGATGTTTAGTAGTGAGTCTAAAAAAATAGAATAATAATAACTGTTACTGTTGCCTGATTGCTTACCATAATGGTTGCAAGCTGAACGGGGGGGGGGCGGAGTTGTCTGGTATGGACTAATTTTACCAATTTATTTATATAGCAACAGTGAAACAAAGTTATTTGCAAAGTACTTTATATTATTCCATCCTAGGATATTCAGAAATACTCACAGAGAAACAGAGTACAACTTTATACTATATATACCCCCCATGTTTAACAGCACTGAAACAAAGATATATGCAAAGTACTTTGTATTATTACATCCTGGGATATTCAGAAATTCTCACAGAGAAACAAAGTGCAGCATTAAACTATATTTATTTATTTATTTATTGAAATGTTTCACCAGGAAAACCAAAAATTGCTAATTTCCAGATGTGTCCTTGGGGGGACAGGAAATTGAATAATACAGCAGATAGTGCAAGATTACACCAATAGGAAAACACAAGAAAAGTATTACAATGTGGTTAAGGAGTTAATCAACACTGCTAAGTGCTACATCATAGGAATTATATGCAGTTTTAATTACTATTTGCCGCTAACATACAGCTGCATAGTTCAATAGCATGTGGTACTAGGGAGATGCGTGTGAGAGGGAAGCAGAGGGGCATGATGACTCATGACATCATGAAGAGGGAGGAGAGTGGGGCAGGCAAATTTTAGGTGCAGTTGCATTTAGGGGTAGTGAATGAATGAGCGCATGAGTGGGGAAAGAGCACCGGATGATGAGGCATTTCAAGTGATAATCGGGAGGGAGTTCCAGGGCTTGGGCAGGTGATAGGAGAAAGATGCCTGGCCTGCAGTAGTGGTCCTGGAAGGGATGGCGAGAGTGCAAGCTGAACTGCTTAGGAGAGAGCGAGAGGCAGGGAGAAAGTGAGGTCACAGGGTAAGGAAGGAGCGTGCTGAGCCAGAACTTAGCAGTACATTTGGTGCAATGAGCTAGGCAGTGATCAGTGAGAGAGGAGAGTGCTAGGGATTGGTGTAAGAAACAATGGTGAGTACAAGGAGGGTAGTCAAGTGTGAAGCAGCAGAAGGAGTGGAAAAGTATGTCTAGTCTAGCGAGGGTGGTTTTGGGGGTGGCACTGTAGACTACATTACCGTAGTTGAATATCAGAAGGATCATACTCGGTAGAATTTCTCTGCGGGACATGAATTGCAGCCATGTGACTAGAGAAGTCAAGGTGTTTATCGAGCCAGAGCCCCAGGAACCTGAAGGAGGCAGTATCTTCCAGCATGGTGCCATCAAATGTGAAGAAGGAGGGGATGGAGGGGAGCCTAGAGAGTATCTGCCTTGTGCCAAAGGTCATGGAGATAGTCTTCTCTGCATTTTGAAATTGTTTGAACATAGCCACTGTTGGACATTATTGAAGTCCAGCTGAAGTGTGGATGCTACCATGTGGGAGGTGGAACAGGATGCATACAGGACAGTGTCATCAGCATAAATGTGAATTGATGCAGATTGACAGAATAAGAGGAGATCATTAAGGAAAATCGAGAAGAGAATTGATCCAAGGACTGAGCTTTAAGGGACCCTAGTGTGGATGGGGAGAGGTGAAGAAAGTGAGTCCCTGTTTCTTACTGATTGTGATCTTACCACTAGGTAGGATCTGAGCCAGTTGGAGGCAATGGGAGACAATCCAGAGTTAGAGAGTTCGCCCAGTAGGAGGGAGTGGGAGACAGTGTCGAAGGCCTTAGCAAGGTTGACAAAGATGGTGGAGGTGATATGCCCTTGATCCACGCCAGTGTAGATGGAGTCAGTGAGCCAGAAAAGGGAGGTGGATGTGGGGTGGTTCTTCCTTAAGTCAGATTGGAAAGGGGTAAGAAATGAGGAGGCATCAAGAAAAGGAGAGAGCTGGGAGAGTACGACATGTTCTTGCAGCTGGGCAAGGATAGGGAGTAGGAAGATGGGGTGGTAATTGCCAGCTGCTGAGCGGTTACCCCCCTTTGTGGAAGGGGATGATTGTAGCCTGTTTCTAGGCTGCTGGAACAGTGGTTAGCTTAAAAAAGAGATTTAGTAGATCAGCAATGGGATGAGTGATGGCAGGAGCAGACAGATATAGTAGTTTAGCATCAAGGTCATCAGGGCATTTCCCTTTGTTTGGGTGTAAGACCAGGAGATCATTGAGATCATTTAAGGGGAAGACTGAAGAGAAGAGGAAGGGAGACATGGTAGGCATGGGGGATGGAGGGGTGGGCGGTGTGGACAAGGGGTGAGAGTAGAGAAGGAAGGAGGTGCAGGAGATAAAGTAAGTATTAAATGCTTTGGCTACCGAGGGAGGGTCTGATAGGATTGAGTTGGCTACTATAAGGGTAGGGGCATGGGGTTTATTTGAGGAATAAAAAAGAGCATGTACCACTTTCCAGAATTTAGAAGGGTGATTTATATTAGATTGGAATGTACTAGAAAAGTAGGCAGCTTTGGCTTGACGGGCTAATCTAGTGCAAGTATTGCAGAGTCGATGGTATTTTTGGTAGGTGGGGGGGGAGACTGTTTGTGGACCTTCCAAGCTAAGTCCCTAGTCCTTAGACAGTCCAGGTGGTCAGATGTTACCCAAGGGAGGTGGGAACCTCTACGTAGCCACCCCCCAACATATAGCAATACAGGAATAAAGATATATGTAAAGTACTTTATATTATTCCATCCTAGAATATTCAGAAATACTCACACAAAAATGAAGTGCAACATTAAACTAGATACACTACACAGAAATCATATGATTTCAGCAACCTCACCCTGCTAAGAATATAAATGATTTGTAAGGTGAGACAAAATGGCAGATTATAATTTCAGAAGGAGGTAATTTGCATTTGGTTTTCTGTGAACCAGTAGCTCAGACCTGAATGTAGTTTCTGTTTACCTTTAACAAATGTCTGCGATGCATAAAATAAATTTGACAGAAGAACGGCAAATAGCAGATAAAGAAAGTCCATCCAGTTTGTTTCCTTCCTAATTAAAATTAGTCAAACCATTAGACGTTGGCAGAGAATACAGCCAGTAGCAGCCCCTGAGCTCTTCAGCCCTTTAAACTACAAACTGTTGCTCTTGCATGAAAGGTAAAGGTAATAAATAACTAATTGTTTAAACAACACTACAAGGGCAGCTTTCAAGTTGACATACTCTGCTGGCACGGTTTTCAGATTTATGTACTGCTGAAAGGCAGTGGGAGAATGGGAGTGAATAAACAGGATCGCCCTCCCTTTGTATATGGTGCTTTGTTCTTTCATCAGCACCCTATATCACAGGGTGCAGTGGCTGAAGCTCGAAAAGCAGCTTCTTATCAATGCCATTTGCATGGCTTCTTTGTGTACAGCAGCTGCTCCAGACTTAATGTGTAAACACTGTAGCATGGCATTGAGTATTTCACAAATAACAACTCTAAGGACTCGAGAGCAGGAGAAAGAAACTGAAAGAAAGATACCTGTCCTAAATGGGATAGCAACTATTTTAAGCCAAGTTCTTCAGGGTTAAAACTGGCCTCAATCTGCCTGTGAATGTTAATGTGGCTTTGAGAAACACAAATGTTGTGCAATATCCATTCTAAACCCATGTACTGCAATATAAACTTTAACCAGTGTGATGCAAGGTACAGAGAGTGAGTTTATGAAACTTTAATGTGTGTGTTTAATCATTTATCCAAGGGTACAACAAACCTATAGCTTTCAGCAGCTATGATGTTTGCTTGGTGACTCTATCTACCTGTCCTACCTCCCCCACACACACACACACAGCATCACAAGTTTGAACTGCAGTTTCTTAATGGTTTTGTAAACCTACCAAAGTTCTAGTATAGACAAGCCCCTGTACATCGTTGCATATAGTCTGATCAGTAAAATTAAGATTTCCTTACAAAATATAAATCAATAGCTTGCTGTGACTGTTGTTTACATAAGCCATGTACCAGAACAGGAGCTTATGTGCCTTTTAATTGCGTAAAAGTACACTGTCAAGTGCCCTAAGTCATGTTATATTGTTTCATCATGGTATACCATTAGGACAGTGAAACTTTCACTGTGATGACCATTACAGCAACAAATATGACAGTCCACTGTAATGGTCATGTGGGACCCTGGCACAGTCTCTTCTGGTCTTGCACTCCCTCTCCGATACAACTCTGACCCAGAGATTATTATATTTAGTTCTGGGGGGTTTGGGGTTAGAGCACCCCGGCTGGGTGTTTCGGGGGGCATATCCCTCCAAAAAAACAAAACAGTTTTCCTGACGCACACTGCTGACTGCAATCGCAGTCAATATAGTGCCATCACTGTAAAGGCTTTCAACAGAATTTCTGTCAAACCAGCTTGGTGGAAGCCTTCATCACTGGGTCGCAGAGATGTCCTGTATTAACAAAGTTTATGCAGCAAAAGTAAGCTCTCACATCAATCATTTTCATAAGTAAAGTTTTTAGGCAGCATTACTATAAGGTACATGATACGGATATGTACACCAATCTTTACTTAACAAACACACAATGTTGACTGCCTTTCAACTTTTACATTTTGAGTATATCGATCACTATATACAGTATTGTAATGCCTTCTGTGACAGCGAAAAGGTAGAAGAAAACAGCAAAAAGGTATAGGTAAAATGGGGAGTATTACTCTTCCGTAAATCATTTCAGAAAATACATTTCTGTAAACAGTGGTTTTAGGCAAACTATTGATCTAAGGGAACATAATGTAACTCATCTTTTAAAATATCAAATTATCTATTCTAGGCTATGTCCTGTAGCCCCTCCCCCCCCATATTTCCTTGTAACTACTGACAGGATGCAGAAATTGGTTGCTCTTTACCATCAACTTATACTGATATGCATCTTCTTTATAAGGCAAACTCACTGGCAGTGTGAGATACAGTGTTTGTGTACATGTAAATACATTCATACATACATTATGTCGGCACATTGAATTGTCATTAAACATTGAGCCAATAGCCTAGATGTATACATTGGCATGGTTGGTTGCTATCAACATATATCTTCTTGTAAATGTGAATACTGAACACTGAACTTTGCCCATGCAATAAACAGCATATTGACTTCTCTGGGTGTGGTGTTAATACACGCAAATAGCTGCTCCACTCTTGGTCTTCACCTGAAACTGTTTCAATAAGTGTTTCAGCTTAAATCTGCTCCTTGACCTCATGTTGGGTTCCACTGGTCTGAACAATATCACAAATCTGAGCCTGCAACCTGCCTCTATGCATGCAGGCTGCTGAGTTTAACAAAATATTCTCAGCCTAAAATATTGTATTTCATAGGATTGAACTGGGGAACCTGGTCGCTGGCTCACTTGATCTGTACTGTGACTATTTAACCAAAACCAATAACCAAACTAAAATATCAACTTTGGTCATAAAGAAGTAAAATCAAATACAGCACTGTTCCTGCTAAACAGAACCAAGTAAAACAATTACAGATTTGCATTTTTATTATAGTACCTGTGTGTTTTTCAAATAGGATTTGAATTCTGTTTCAGAAGTGCTGCAGTATTGGTTGGTCTAGAAAACACTTAGTCGATAAAGGTGGGACAAACTGCTTCTTTAAATGAAGAGGTGTCGTCCCCTCTCAAAACTGTAACTCTCTGCCACATCACAGACTCCTTCAGACAGAAATATTGTTGGCCATTTTCCTTGTTTTGCTTGGAAACTGGAAAATCCACAGAAAATTATTACACCATTAGAAATCTGGGACAATTCCTTGCAAAATGCTGTGACTTTAAACTATCATCTTTGAGATTATTCAACTTGCCCATATTTTCAAGGAATTAATTATAGGGGGAGGGGTATCCCAGTCACACACCCTCCCCAAACACTATCTTCACAACCTCCCCAGCTCAAATTGACCCTACTGTTGATTTTTTAAAGGCCATTGTGGCGACATTGGACATACTCGTCATTGCCACCCTCAGCCCCACCTCATCAATCAAGAAGTTTAATTATATATTTTCATATAAGATGGATTAGTGACCAACATTCACTGGCTTTAGCTGAAATTCAAAGGGAAAATACCGTTTTGGGAAACCGTGCCAGTTTTCTTTTAAACAATTTTATGTACATTTCGGTATACCAGTACATGTATACAGTTCTTTCTTGTTTAGCTCTGCATAATAAATTATGCATATAAACTAGTGTTGTGCACAATATTTTTAATGGGAGGCAGAGAAATTCATGTCAAAGCCATGGAAACCCCTTTATAAGAAAAAAAATGTCTTTTCTGTGTGCATGTGGGTATGTATTGAAAGGAAAACAAAATCACAACAAACTGCAGTTGTAGTCTGCTTTAATTTGCTTTTTACTGCTTAAACTGGAAATCTCAGAAGAACTGTTACAATTCTTTTTTTAATTTATATTTATTTATCCAAAAGAATTTGCATTAAAACTTTATATGCCATATATATATAGTTTATATTCACTTTTGGCCTCTGTCTCTTCACCCCCAGTCACAAAAGAAAACTGGATTTCTGCTAATCTCTGAATGCTTACCTGATAATATCATGTTATAAATAAATAAAACTTTCTGGGGGAGGTGTCTGAAACAGTAAATCAACCACAGATTTGTAAACAAATGGGAGCTGAGCTTCTGAGGGTCAACAGTCAATCTGCTACTTAATGTACTTGATGGTCATTAGGGTACAGTATATGTGGTTTTATTTATAAATGTACTATATGCATTTTGTGTAGCTTTCCATTTAATGAGCAGACATATAATTTTCTGTGCCTTAAGCACAAGACAGTATGATGGATAAATGGTTTCTAAGCAAACTCAGCTACAGTGTATGAGAAACTGTGGTGGGTGTGGTTCAACATATTTCAATGGGGTTTTCATCTTTGATGCATAACTTTGTCATGTTTGCATATTTTGATTCCACATTTTTAACATGGCTGTGACAGGGTACAATAGGACCCTGTCCCAATTGTTATGGAGAAAGTGTTTAAATGCAAGGATCTTTCCTTTTCTGTCTCTTTTCTGTTTGGTTGAGTAATCAAATTTTCCTGTAATACTTCTGACTTCATTAACTGACAATCTCACAATTCTTTGCCCCTCACTTTCTCTCAGTTTTCTCTTGCTGTCTGTCTTTTCCTCTCTTGCATTTCCACTAATATAAAAATATATGCAAATCAATCTGTGGAAATGTAACTGATGCTGGGATCTCTTTTGCTTAGAAAATATATAGTGTTACTGTTGAAATGTGTATATTTATAATTTGAGATGACTGCAAAAGGCTGTTGGAAACTAGAGGTTACCTTAGTGCAAATCTTTGAGCCTTTAAGGACTTATAAAGGAGCTATGCTGCAACTGCTGAAGAAGAGAAAAAGGGACACAGGCACTCTAGGAAAACTACTGTTTTTTTTCTCCTTTGTACATAGTTATACTGAACACATTTATTTTTTTTATGTTACTGCTACTGTAAATAAATATTTTTGGTGAATTCTACAACTGCTCCTGGTTTTCCCTATGCTTTTCAACCTGTGTCTCGATGACAGATGGCTTCAGCCTAAGTGGGATTTAAGCCTGCAAACCCTAAGACAGGAGTTTTTCGCGTGGGTACTGGACCTCGTACCAGGGAAGCACAGAGGAAGGTATTTATTCTGCAGCAGCAAGTCCAGGAGTGGTTACCAGGAGAATGGCAGCCAAACTAGTGGAGACAGAAGTCCAGTCTGAGATTGTACAACCAGCACAAGTTATGGAAAAAGAACAGGCAGTGACAGAACCTGAAAGCCTGATGAGCTTTTTCAAATGGTTGGTTATATAACAAAAGAGACAGAGAAGTAGAGAGAAAAAGAGCTTTAACGTTTATAAGCACAGAGAAAAGAACAGATGCAGCAACAGAAGCAGCAGATGAGAGAAGAGATGCAGCAACGGGAGCAGCGATGGCTGGTTGCTTTGCAAGCTATCAAAAGCAGTGTATCCGGCACAGATCCAGATGAGCAGCAAAATGCAAGCAATTTAAAAGCCATTAAACTTACAAAATTGTGTCCCTCAGATGAAATTGAGGCATACCTGACAACTTTTGAAAGAGTTGCCACAGCTTGCTAATGGCCAAAGCAGCAATGAACAATCAAACTGGTACCCTACCTGACAGGGAAAGCCCAACTTGCCTACAGCAGTATGGACACTACACAGTCAGAAAACTATGACCTGGTAAAAAGCAAAATCCTGAAAAGGTATGACATCTCCGGAGAGACCTACAGACAGAGATTTCGATCTCTGAAGTACAACTCAGTTGACAATCCTCGAGAAGCCTTCACCCAACTCAGAGAATGTCTGATAAGATGGATCTAACCAGAGAGCAAAACAGTCCCACAGATCATCAACACGTTTGCCATGAAGCAATTCATCAACATTTTGCCTACAGATGTGCAGCTCTGGGTAAAGGAACACCAACCAGAGAGTGAGGAAAAGGTTGTTTCTTTGGACGAGGACTACCAAATGGTCAAACAGATGCCACAGCAGTGAGGTAACAGCCAAGTACCGATAAGACATTCTTTTTCCCATTTAAACTCCAAGCCTGACAAGAACTCTGGTAGGGGTAACAAATCTGTGCCCAAAGACGTTATTTGTTATAACTGTAATAAGCCAGGCCATATTGCAAGAAACTGCCATAGTAAGGAGAGCGACACTGGAACAGATTTGTCCTTGGCAAATTTGAGCAAGTACTTAACAGATGTGAAGGTGTGGGATAATACTGTAAAGGGACTCATTGATTCGGGAAGCAGACAGACCCTAGTGCTTCTTGAAGTGCTGTGAAAACACTGTGCAAAGGGACCAGGTACTGGTGTCATTTACATCCATGGGGACACATGGTACTATCCCACCACCTAAGTGACTTTGACCATTAAGGGTATGTTGCACCAAATGAAAGTGGGGTTACTACCTAAGTTATCTATACCTGTGATTATTGGAAATGAATTTCCAAGATTTACTGAGTTGATCAAAGAAAGATTAAATCCTGATGTTTCAGCAGCTGTGATGACAAGAGCCCAGGCAAAGAACATTTTAGATATTGTGGACACTTTTCCTTTCAATGGTTTTGATTCAGACTTGTTTGAATATGGCTTCAAGATCTGGAATCCAGGAAGAAAGATGAAACCTAAAGAAACTGTGGCAACAAATGACTGATAGACATGAAGGGATACAAAATGAAAATGCTGAAACTAAATTGAGAACTAATTGTGATTTTCTTTCAGAACAAGCTAACAATGTTTCTCTCCAGTGTTATTTTAAGCAGCTGGGGGTGGAACTAAAACAGGGTGGACTAATGTTTAAAAAATGTAACGGGTTATTACACAGAGTTTGGGTTAACCCTCAGACACAGGGACAGACAGAACAATTGGTTATACCATAGAAATATAGAACACAGTTATTACAAATAGCACATGACAGTCCTATGGCTGGTCACTCAGGGAGGGATTGCTCCTTCGCCAGATTGCTGCATAGATTTTACTGGCCTGGAATTCATGAAGATGCTGCTACCTATTGTAATTCCTGTGCTAAGTGTCAGAAAGTAGCCCCAGTCACTAGAAAAGACAAGGTGCCCCTGGTGCCCCTACCCTTAATAGATGTGCCTTTTGGGAGACTCTCAATGGATGTGGTTGGTCCTTTAGACAAAAGTAAAAAGTGTAATAAATTTTTCCTTTTAGTATGCAATTATGCTACTCGATACTCAGAAGCAGTTCCACTGCGTACTGTTACAGCCCCAAACGTTGCAGCAGAGCTTGCCAAAATTTTCAGCAGAGTGGGCATACCTAAATAAATTATTATTGATCGGGTTAGTAATTTTGGTGTTGCATTGCTTAAGGAGCTATACAGACTGTTAGGTATCACTGCCATAAGAACCTCCCCCTACCACCCTCAGACAGACGGTCTTATTCAGCATTTTAACCAAACCCTAAAATGCATGTTAAAAAGATTTGTAAAAGGGGAAGGGAAAGACTGGGACCAATACTTGCCTTACCTACTTTTTTCTTACAGAGAAGTGCCACAGGCATCAACAGGGTTTTCACCATATGAAATGCTATATGGTAGGCAGCCAAGAGGGCTACTGGATGTGATAAAAGAAACATGGGAAGATAATCCCACTCAGAAACAATCTATAACATCTTACATGTGTGCCCTAAGAAAGAAGCTGGCAAAATATGTTGAAATTGCCCATAGTAATCAGGAACAAGCTCAAAACCAGCAGAAGGTGTATTATAACCATGGGGTAAAAGAAAAAGTTTTTGAGACAGGTGAAGGTTTTCTACTGTTACCCACAACAGAAAATAAGCTGTTAATGAAGTGGCAGGGGCCTTATAAAGTTCTTAGACATACTGGCATTGTTAACTACGAGACTGAGACCCCTGACAGGAAAAATCCTACTAAAATATACCATGCTAACCTCCTCAGAAATGGGTTGAAAAAACGTCAAAAGCTGCTTTGCTGGTTTTACCAGAAACTAATAAGGAAGATATTGATGTAGCTTATGATAGACTGGAACAAACTGTAAATGCTGATGCTGTAAAGGTGAATGTTTCCTTAACCTCAGAACAAACTGCAGACATTTGTAATGTTCTACAGGCATTTAATAGTACTTTTACCATGGTACCAGATCAAGCAAAAGGGGTTGAGCATGCAATAGTGACAAGGAATGCTCATTCTATTAGGCAAAAGGCATACAGGTTGCCAGAGTGGTTAAGAGCTGACGTGGTTAAGGAAATACAAAAAATGAAAGAATTGGGTATCATAGAGGAGTCAAGGAGTGCTTGGTCATCTCACATGGTAATTGTAAAGAAAAAAGATTGGGGTGTTAGAGTCTGCCTTGATTTTAGGAAACTTAATCATGTATCAGAATTTAACGGTTATCCTATGTCCAGAATAGATGATTTGGTGGACAGACTGGAGAGTGCAAAGTATATCAGTACCCTCAATCTCACCAAGGGTTACTGGCAAATACCTTTAGCTAATGAATCCAGAGATAAAACTGCATTTGCCTTCCCTATAAGATTCTATCAGTTCACCATCATTCCCTTTGGTTTACATGGCCTGCCAGCTACATTCCAATGGTACATGGATGTCATTGTATCCCCTCACACTGGTTATTGTGCTGCATACCTGGATAATGTCTTGGTGTACTGTTCAGACTGGAAAAGCCACTTGGAACACCTATGAGCAGTTATCCAAGCTATCAAAAATGCAGGTCTAACTATTAATCCTACCAAATGTGCATTGAGCATGCAGGAAACCAGATATTTGAGCTATGTGTTGGGAAATTGAGAAGTTAAGCTAGAGATTTCTAAAATAGAAGCTGTAGCTAACAACTCTGTATCTAAAACAAAGAAACATGTCAGGTAATTCTTAGGGCTGGCTGGTTATTATCAGAAATTTGTTCCCAACTTTGCTGAGTTAGCTACTCCCCTCACTGAACTCATGAAAAAATGGTACCCAAATAATGTGAAATGGAACCCAGAGTGTGATGAAGCTTTTCAAGCCATAAAGGTTGCATTATGTTCAGCCCCTGTTTTAAGAAGCCCAGACTTTGAGAAACCATTTTTGCTACAAACATATGCATCCGAGGTAGGCTTAGGTGCTGTCCTAAGTCAAAATGTAGATGGCACAGAACATCCTATTCTGTAAATAAGAAGGAAGTTGCATGACAGAGAGAAAAGGTACTTTACCAAAGAAAAGGAACATTTAGCAGCAAAGTGGGCCATGGAGTCCCTGAAGTTTTATTTGCTAGGAACTGATTTTGTTCTTGTAACAGATCAAAATCCTCTCTGTTGGCTTAACCAGATGAAAAATAACAATTCCAGAATCACACGGTGGTACCTGGCACCACAGCCATTTAAATTCAATGTGATACACAAATCTGGTAAAGAGAATAGCAATGCTAATTTTCTGTCAAGATATGGATCAGGAATTGAGGGCTCTGAAGGTTGAAAACAAATGCATGGGTTTGAATTTTACTGTTTGCTGTACTGTTATATAAAAACTGATAATGTACGTGTGCTTAATTTCTGAAAACAGCAATTGTTAGCAGAGACACAGGGCAGAATAGGACCCTGTCCCAATTGTTATGGAGAAAGTGTTTAAATGCAAGGATCTGTCCTTTTCTGTCTTTTCTCTGTCTGGTTGCATAACCAAATTTTCCTGTGAGACTTCGGACTTGATCAACCCGACAATCTTGCAATTCTTTGCCCTTCACTGTCTCTCAGTTTTCTCTTGCTGTCTGTCTTTTCCTCCCTTGCATATCCACTGATAAAAAAATATATGCAAATCAATATGTGGAAATGTAATTGATGTTGGGATCTCTTTTGTTTAGAAAATATATAGTGTTACTGCTGAAAAGTATATATTTATAATTTGAGATGACTGCAAAAAGCTGTTGGAAACTAGAGGTCACCTTAGTGCAAATCTTTAAGCCTTTTTCAAAAGCTTTGCAAAAGGGGCCTCAGCAAGCACACTGTGTTCTAGCAGCCCCTGCCTGATATTTACGAAAACAGGATGCTTGCTAAGAATGGGGGTTGAAAGGACTTATAAAGGAGTTAAGCTGCAACTGCTGAAGAAAAGAAAAAGGGACACAGAGACTCAAGGAAAACTATTGTTTTTTCTCCTTTGTACATAGTTACACTGAACAAGTTTATTTTACGTTACTGCTACTGCAGATAATTATTTTTGGTGAATTCTACAACTGCTCCTGGTTTTTCCTATGCTTCTTGACCTGTGCCTCGATGACAATGGCCTTTTTGAGACCCCACCTCATGAATAATGTCAGTGAAATTATGCAAATTCAGCCCGGAAGCTGATTTCATGGTCACTTGTCAAAATCACCTTTCAGTCACAATTTGAAAATTTTCACCACCCTTGTTCATGAGGTGGGGTCATAAGAATGGTACAGGGTATATTGAAAATGGGGGCTCAAAATATGCAAAAATGCCAAAGTTATGTGCATACATTGAACTTTTGCTACACACACTCATAATTTTAGTCATTTTAAATATTCTGACTCCAAACTTTCAACATAACCTTTTTATTGCACCCCCACATGAACATAACAGCTGTCATTCTTCAAATCCTGCCAAAGCTGTCATTTCACACATGTGGCATGCTGTGATGTTGCGGTGGCGTGGGGTCACATTTTACCAGGGATTTTGAAAGGTTCATTAATATGTACATAAGGTTGGGTAATAAGAAGGCAATTCAGTTGTTGTTGTCTCACAGAGGACCCTACACTTCCACAACAACATAGTGTATTTCTATGCATTTAAGGAGGGATGGGAGTACACAGCCCAGATGGCCCTGTGCTCCCAGAGTGAAGTAAGAATACAATTATACTATCTCAAAATGTAAGAAAATTAATTGCAAAAAACTTTGTTAATGCCCTAGTTAGGGTTAAAGTGAAAAAAGTCAGGAAATGTGGCATTAGAGTTTCCAACCCTAACACCACATCCCCACCCTCCAGGAAGCAAACCAGGCATGGGGTGTACCTTGTGGTTCTCAAGCCTAATGCATACCCTATTTTCATACACTGTACACAACTCAGCTTCTTTACTTATGGAATAGGGTGAGTGTTAGGCTTAAGAACCCCAAAGCACACCCCACACCTGGTTTGTTGCCTGCAGGGTGGGGGTGGGGTGTTAGGGTTGGAACCCCTAACACTGCATTTCCCTACTTTTTCCACTTTAACCCTAACTGGGGCATTAAGAAAGCTTTTTTTGCAAAGAATGTTTTATATATATATATATATATATATATATATATGTATACTGTATATAGTTGGCGAAGTACACATTATCCAACATTTACCTCTGGCATAACATGAAGTTTTGTCCTTCTTTGGCAGTGTCTGAATGGACTTCAGGATTAAAAAAAAAATAGACTTCATACACTGTGGGCTGCTGCCCTGCTGTCTTCAGAGTCTTGTTCCTATGTAGCCTTATATAAACATTTAGGGCAGGATTCACTAAGATCTTGCACTCAGAGCATCTCAAATGCCCCGATGCAAATGAGATGTGCTGAGCACCAACTGTTTTATTCATAGAAGATGTACCTGGGAATGCTCCCAGTGCATCCCCTCTGTGAATACCATTGTTGTGCCTAGTTCTGGATGCACTGGCACTGGGGGGGTGGGAGTCTGTTGGGCTAAGGGGGGTTTAAAGAGTGCAGGTGCAGTTGCGTTCAGGTTGGGGTGGGTGGGCTCTGATTTTACCACGGTATCGCTGCAGGGAGCATCATTATAATGGAGATGCAGGTGGGGATTGGAGGGTTCAGACTTATGGTGCCCACCACTGCTGTGCAGAATAATAACAGAGATGCAGGTGGGGAGGGGGGCACACTGGACTGCCAGGGTGGGCAGGCTGCTGTGCTACTGTCTGCAGTATGACAGCCTGCCTGTGGGTGGCTACCCACTTAAGTCTGTTTGAAGTAGACTTATCTTTGGGAGGCACATCTCCAGACTTGCCCCAAGGATGCACCTCCAAGTTGGGCTGTGAATGGGACTGTGTTCCATATGCATGGGCATACCCCCCTTGCGGCCCCTCCTGATCCACCACATATCACTATGGGTGGTATGCGGTGCATCTGTGATGTGTTGGCACATTGGAGATGCACCGGCACATTGGCCCCCTTCCAGAATTACACCACAGCACAAGTTGGGGATGCACCATCGCATCTTGGATGCGCTGGGTGCATCCCTCTTGAGAATCCTGCCCATATTGTTTGGCAAAGCTGACCATGTGCTCTGTATGCAACAATTACTCTTGACATAATCTTGAGTCTTGTCCATGTTTGGTAGCATCTGAATGGACATAATATTTGGATTCAGTTGCCTTCACAGTCTGGGCTGCTACATCATTGTCATATTTAGAAACAAAGAAAAATAAAATATGACGGCAGATAAGGACTGCTTGGCCCACCTAGTCTGCCCATGTTCCCTTCCTACTGTCAAACCATAGATGCTACTTGATCTCTGGCTTTATCCCCCCCCCTTCCATGCTTCTAATGTTCCCTTATCCCTATTCCAAGTCTTCTTAAATCCCATTACAGTTTTTGCTCCCACTACCTCCTCAGAGAGGCTGTTCCAGGCATCCATCACCCATTCTGTGAAGAAGCATTTCCTTACATTTCTCTATCTTTACATCTTTAGTTTTTTGCCCTGTTGTTCTACATAAGTCTTACATGTGGCGGGAGAGCTATAGGACTAACTACTCTTTTTGTCCAACACTTTGTTATGCTATAGCACATGTCAGGTTTGCTAGTGAACAGATATCATGCTTGGGACCAGTAGCATTTATTATTTATCTCTGCAGCATTCTGCTGATTTGTGTGCTTCACATTCCTCAGCAGAAAGAAAGTACTCTCACATTATTTCTTAACTACAAAACCATGGTGTTATGCAGTCAAATGAGAGCAAACTATTTCAAAATGATGTGGGGTTTGCAAACTGAACCCGGTTCTATTGACCATGTGCACAAAATCAAATTTTTGGTGCTTAGCAGGGCGATACAATAATAACAGCCTACAAAAAATATTCAAGAATAAAATTGTTTTTCAAGTTAATCATTTTGATAACAGAAGATACCTAATTGTTTATTTGAGTGATTTTTACTCTTCAGAAGAATTATGTCTTATTTGGATTTTGTGCTGTAGAAAATGTATATTTATGCTTTCTATTTTTGTAAAGCTTTGAACATTCTACCCCTTTTAACACTACAGTGTTGTACCAGATACTTTCCAGTTGTACTGAATTGGAAATGTTTATTTGTACTCTACTATTCTTTGCTTCTATTCACTTTCCTCCAGGATGCAACAGGAAACAAGTCATTTGATTCAAGGTACCTTCCCAGCCCACTCTTATAGATAGATAGATAGATAGATAGATAGATAAGACAGACAGACAGACAGACAGACAGACAGACAAGCATTTGGTATAGTAAACTACATTATGATGCTATTCCACATAGAACATAGTTAATAAATTATGTGCATGATGATCAATACTATTATACATTGAATTTGCAATAAAAATGAAAGTTCACCTAATATGTTTAACAGCCTCAAATAATTTTAAAATGTATAAATCAGCCTCAGAAGAAATGCAAATTAATGATCTAGCATTAAGAAAAAAATATATATTTAGCTGCAGTCTAACTTATAAACATGCAATATAACTTTTGGGTTCCATTTGTTAAAATGCAGCTAGAAAATGTTTATTTGATTTGGAACTGAGTACTAGACTTCAGTAAACTGCCCACCATATTTTATAAACCTAAAACTGTTTTTTATTGTGGCTTTGGCATATTTGATCTGCTACTCTTATGGGAATTAATTTGGATGGTACTGTTTGGATTCTCGGTTAACATTTTGACAACATGAATGATGTGCTGGGTCACTCATTCAGCCAAATAAGACCACAGTTATGAAACTGCTATATATTCAATTTTTGTCATCACTTGGTTAATATACAAGTGTCATAGAAATGTTGTCAAGGCAGGGATAAAAAAATATTACCTTCTCGACAGCTTTTCCAATTTAGATTAACCAAAGTTTTCTTTTAACCACATTTGTACTGCAAATGCACATAATAGTTGTTAATTATCTATGCAAAATATGGATGGAATGGGAAACCACTGTTGTCAATCTGACACAGAAGGTAAAAGTGACTTTTTATGGATCTCTTGGAGTTTCTCTGTTTATTGCAAAACCCCATCAATCCAGCAATATTAAAAACAAAATATCTTCATAATTTGACTGGGTAGAAGAAGAGTTTTTAAATCTGTCCACACACACACACACACACACACACACACACACACACACACACACACAAAACAAATTCAGAAATCTTTTGAATTCTGGAATATCCATTCCTATAAGATGCTAAGAATTTATTTATATATTTATTTGTTTAGTTTTTGTTGACTGGGTAAGTGCACTAGACAATTCCTGCCTTTTTTCAAGCATGACCCAGGGGAGGGGATACAGATGAATGCCAACTGACATTGAACCAGATTAAGCAGTTGGTGGTATTTTTAGTGAATGAGTGAAATTTGGCCAGGACACCGGGAAAATTCCCCTACTCTTTTCGATAAGTGCCATGGGATCTTTAACATCCAGCTGAACTACCACCAATTCAGGCAGATGGGACTTCAGTTTTTAATGTCTCATCTGAAAGACGGCACATCAGAAGTGCAGCACCCCTCTCTTGCTGCACTACAGTGTCAGTACTGGGATATTAACCCAGGTGCCAAATGCAAGATGTGGCAGAATTATTTTCCCTTACAATAGGTAAGGTAGTTTAATTCTGAGGTTTTGCAGTTCATTTTGTAGAATTAAGAAACCATTGCTTCTGGATTATCTAGATGCCATGGGTAGAGTAGAAATAGCTAGACTGGATTTCACTGTCTTAGTAGTGTGAAAGTAGTAGATCATATGTTTAAATTGAAGGCAGAAAATAAGCAGGTAAAGAAAAGCAGGGGAAACAAAAAGGGTGTTACAGTTAGTGCAAGATGGAAAGGGTTTAGCAGGAGGGAAGGGATATCCCAAATGGACAACAAAAATACATGTAAGTGGGTCCTGGAAGGGAGTTTGCTTCAATGCCAGGAGCCTGGGCAATAAAATTAGTGATTCACAGGCATTAGTGGCAGATACTATGGACAACCTTGTTGCCATCATGTCAACCTTGCCACAGACAACAACAGCTGGGACCTCGCAATCCCAGGGTGCTTATTTTTCAGACAGTGATTAGGGGGGAGGGGTGGCCCTCTATGTTAGAGAGGGCATCAACATTGTAGAAAATTTAAGTGCCAAGAGTGAATGGAGGAAGTTGAGTTGCTTTAGGTACAGCTCACAGTGACATTGGGCAAAAAGCTTCACATGGGAGTGATTTATCAACCACCTGGTTAGGGGAAGGTAAAGAAAAGGGAACATATGAAATAAAAAGGGTGACAAGAAGGGGGAGGCAGTCATAGTTGAGGATTTTAACCTGCCAGATGTAGACGTAAGTGTTCCAGTAGCTAAGAGCACAAGCAGTTAAGCTATGTTGAAAGCCCTCCAGGACTCCAGGAAAGAACACACTTGTGGTTGAAGGTCCTGAACTTTAAAGGGGCAGACATTGATCATTTGAGACTGATGGTGAGGAACAAATTGGACAATGTTAGGGATACACCAGCTGTGGAAGACATGTGGGGGTTTATAAAGGGGACCAGTCTAGAGGCTACAAAATTCTGTATTAAATCAGTTGTTAAAAGAAATAAATACAGGAGACCCATAATGTTCTCAGTTAAGGTCAGGGAAGTGGTCAGTGCCAAGAGGGGAGCATTCCATAGGTTTTAAAGGAGCTAGAGGAGGAGGAGGAGGAGTGGAAGGAATACATTCAAAAAATAGGTAAACTAAAAGAACAGTAAGGGAGGCAAATGCAGCCATGAAGCTACAGATTGCAGAGGGGATTAAAACCATGAAAAAGCACTTCTTCCATTACATCAGGGAAAAAAGAAAGAAGGGAGGGGGCATCACTAGGTTAGTAGTTCAATTTAAATGTATTTATTGATCAGTCTTTTAACCTTTTCAATTTGTGAGAAAAAAAAAACAAATACATATACATGTTTAAAATACAGCATTTTACATACAGTACATATCAAATACAATCTGGGTTATTATACAGATATCTCTTTCTTAAGATGACAGTGTTATACACAACAGCATCAAAAAGTGATTTACAAACTCAGTATGATTTTGAGCATTTGTAGTGATTTTTCTTAGACTCCTTTGTATTTAAGACAAATTCTTGAAATACATACTAAGTATTGGGCTACTGTCCTGATTATTAAATCATCATTTACAGTACAAAAAATCTTCAGAAGTATATCTTGATCAGTAGTTTGAATTGTGTTACAGAAGGATATTAACCATTTCTGTCTAGGGAATTTATAACAAGGGCACTCAAACATGACACGTTTTAGGTTTTCTGTAGAAGAAAGAGTGGAAAAAGAACCTGAACATAACCTAGCTTGACTAGAAAAATGTTTCCTGTATATTGCATCTAATAAATTGTTTGGAAATAGTTCCAACTTACACTTAGTATATTGGATGCTTTGGTCCTGATTGTCTAAATCATCTAAATAATGCCTATAAAAATGAAAATTATCATTTAACCTTGTCCATAGTGAAAGTGTCAGCCTGAGATTATTTTCCAGGACTTTGAGTTTAAAATATTCCACAACTTTATTAGTAACACATTTTTGATATTTTAAGCATATTCTAACACCTATATCCCTGTATTTCCTAAGAAAATCCAAATTAGTTACAGATATGTGAAAAAGTGAAGAAAGCCAGCCTGATCTTAGATGTCCCAGGCTAATCCATAAGTATTTTTCTTTTAAACAAAGATATGTAAACCTAGTCGGCCAGATATTCAGAAATGCACCAAACACCAGCTCAAGTCTGGAGCAGCGCAACTCAAATGTGCCATGGCGCAGTGAATGCGATATTCAAAGGTTGCACACAGTGACATGCACCAGCGCAACATGGCTGAATATCACAGGGATGTGCTATAGCACAACCAGAGATACACCAGAGAGCAACCAGACCTGTGCCATAGCGCAACCAGAGATGCGCCAGGGAGCAAAGGGAGAAGCACCAAGGCACACAAGGACCAGCTCCAGGCAATGGTGGGAGCAAAGCAGCAGAGGGAAAGTGTGGAGCAGGCAGTGAAACACAGCTGGGGACAGTGGCAGGGAGGCACAGTGGTGGGCCACAGACGACCACCGCCTGCAGGGTGCAGACAGTAAGCCAGCCCCCCCCAGCACCAGGGCACTGGACGCAGGGAACAGGTGGCACCAACAGCCAAAGGAGAGCTGCCACTGGAACCCCCTGCTGGATGCCAAGCCCCCACCCACCCAGATCATGGCCAGCCACACCCTGGTACATGGCACCCAACACACATGCCACACAACTTGGACAGCCAGCTCATGGCCACCCCAAGGCATAGCCACTGACCAAGGGGCAGGACACCACCGTGCATGGCCCACACAATGACACAGATACACCACACAGACACCTTCCACACCACTGCAGCATGGCTCCACACACCAGCTTCAAAGCAGACATGGACACAGGCAGTTAAGCATCAAATCTGTTTTGCAACAAACTATTTACAATGGAATGGGGTGGGAAAGGGTAGGAGAATGAGGGAAGTGGACAGGGGACAGGGACTGTACAGTGGGATGGAGAAAGAGGGGGAAGGGATGGCAGGGGTAAAAGGGAAACAGTGAGGCCAACTATGGGTGTCCATGGCCTGCCGCCACCTGCCGCCTTTGTCATTGTCTGTCCCAGAGCAACAACCGCCTGGTTTGTTGAGCCACCTCGAGGGTCGTTGAGGTGATTAATATAATCTGCCATAATAGACAGTAATAGAGTGGCAGCCGCGACCTCCTCCAGTTGCCTATGACAAAGGAATGGACAGGTGATCAGTGCAAGTCCCTAGGAACCATGCCCTCCCACCATGTGCAACAGACAGTGGAAACACACACCCCTGGATTGGCACCCTGGCCACCCACAGTGGGTGCGCCAATGCTTGCCAGCATTCCAGCATGCCACAACAGTGCACAGTGGTTGACATCACCACCCAGTAGCCACCCGACTGCGCAGTAACAGGCAGGAGGCACAGGGCTGCAGCAGCACCACAGCAGCACCGGTAGCAGCTGGGTGCACACCCATCCCAACAACAGCTGGTACATGTGTGCAATGGCTGCCCCACAGTGGCATGAGCACCGCACAGTGTGCAGCACACAGCTGACATGGCACATCGCACAGTTGGCCATGGCCACATCCTCACCCCCGCTTATCACCCGGTAATGAGTAGAGAAAGACAACAGTGCCTACCTGATGCTGTGGTGCCTCTTGCGCCTGTCCTGCTGCCGCTCCATCTTCACTGGTTTGACCTACATCACCAGGCAATGGTCTCGCAGGGCCTGCTGCACCCTGCCAGGCACCCCCACCACTCCTGAATGGCACTGATCTTCAGGCCCTAGGAATGGAACAGACAGGCACACATCAGAGTACAACCACAGCATGTGCCCACCAACCCCACCCCTGTGCACAGTGTGCGCCCCAGCCTGACATGACCCACAAAACAGTAGCACAGCACAGTGCAACCAGTGGCCGGCAATGCCACACCACATGGCACACGCCGACAGTGCCCGCCCCACAGGGCATGTCAGGCAGCCCAGCCAACACCACAGTACAGTGGTTGGGCACATATGCAGCATGTGATGACTTACCTGGCTGTGGCACAGCCCCCTTGTGGATGCATGCCTGCAGCAGCCTCAGCCTGTCAGCGTCCTGCCGCATCATGTCCCCATACCAGTAGCAGCATTGCTCACTGGTCTGAGGCACACCAGTGTCCCAAACCAGGCCTGCAGCGATGGCCTGCCAGATGTCAGTTCTGGCCTGCTGCAGGGGCTCCTGGCCAAACAGACCAGGTGCATGTGGCTGCACATAGGCCACAAGGTTGACCAGCTCAAGGTCCATCCAGTTATGAGCATGTCACACCCCTCACCATGCCAAGCGCTCTACACAACTTGCAGATCCAAAATGACAGCCAGTAGCACACGTGCACAATGTGCATGGGATGTGCGCCTCATGTGGGCATGAACAACATACTCCAATCGTGCTTTGCCATGGATGCATGGCTTGGATGTGGCCCACTCGGCATGTGGTGGTGCAGTCCCAAGGGGCATAGGGTCAGGTCAGGGGTCACCCGGTGCACAGTGCGCCAGAAGGCAATAGGGGCCATGGCACATAGTGTGCCATAGCCCCTATAGCACCGGGGTGCAAAAGGGGCCATGGCGCACTATGCGCCATGACCCCTATTGCACTCTGAGTGCACAGTGTGCAATAGGGGGTAGTACAGGCCATGATGCATGCGTACTGTGGGCAGCACACTGTGCATGTCACGGCATTGTGCCATGACATGCGCCAGAGCAATTCCATTGCACAAGGAGCAAGTGCGTGATATTCAGCCTCTACATGCTAATGAGCTCATCAGCCAATGCACAGCGCACTGGGGAAATTAGCATTTCATTACCTTTGTGCCACAGCTAATTTGCATGCGATGTGCTATAAAGGTGCCACACAACAGCACTGGCCATGGACTGGTATTGCAACCATCTGAGGTAAGTTGCGCCTGCTGTGGGAACAGCCACACAGCAGGGTGGATGGGGTGGGCAGCTGCAGGCAGTGTCACACATGTCCTTGTCCACAGGTAGCACCATGTCCGAGCGTAAGGAGACTGAGGAGCATGGGCCTGCCCACAAGCACAGGCCCAACTTTACGAAGGCAGAAACCAATGCCCTGTTCGAGACCTACCTCGACAGAGGGCAACTGCTGAGTGGTGCCACTGGCACACCAGAGGCCAGTGCTGTGGCCTGGGTAGAGGTGGCAGTGGCTGTGAACCTGCAGGGCAGCCACCAGCAGTCTGTGCAGGAGGGTAGAAAGAAGGTGGGCACTGATAAACGCTACATTAAAGAGATGGTGGTGGCCATACGGGCAGCCAGGAAAGCCACTGGTGGGGGCCATGCTGCTGTGCCACAGCTCACGAAGCAAGAGGAGCTGGTTGCGGCCACAATGCAGCACAGCACCGTTGAGGGTGTGCCAGGTGGTGGCTTCCAGACAGGAGGGAGCACATCACTGAATGGTGCATATGCCATGCCCGGGGAGGATGCCGGTATTGCAGCACTAACACATCTGTTTTCTCTTACAGCGCTGGCATGCCAGAATGCAGTAACAGGGGTGCCAGCAGCAGCCATGGGGGCAGGCCCAGCCACGGAGGACCAGCCATCCACATCCATTGGCATCCAGGGGCCCAATCAGCTGCAGCACACCACCTCCATCCAGCCGGATGTCCTGGGCTTGGTGTCAGATGAGGACCAGGCTGTGTTCCAGCAGGATGCCAGCCATGGTGTACTCTGAATGGAGACACAGATTGGGGTGGGGTCTGACACTGATTATGACATGACCATCATCCTGGACAGCATGGGTGGTGTCATGGGGAGACACCCACACCTACTTCCATCACTGGCAGTGCGGTCAGTGGCCTGTCGGTGGTGGAACAGCTGCCCTCCACCGCCTCTGGTGCTGCTGTGTGCACAGCCACAGTGGTGCCATGTGGTGGTGGTGGTGCATCCGCTCGGGTGCTGGACAGTGTACAGGGGCAAGAGGGGCAGTGGCGGCAGATGACTGGGGACGTTGGGTGGCCAGATGCAGAGTCCACTGCCAGGGTGCCAGACAGTGACCTACCCCATGAGGACCCCACTGTGCAGTGTCCACCTGAGTGGGGGACAGTGCAGCATGGTCATACACTTCCAGTGGGATGGCAGTACACCCATGCTCCCTTGGGTGACGACCCATTGTCAGAGCCCACCCAATTGCTGTGAGCCTCCATGGAGCAACAGGTGCTGCTAATAGCTGGGATGCATGCACTTCATGCAGAGGTGTGCCAGGCAGCCGAGCTGTGCAAGAGACGAGCATCGTGCAGGTCCTGGAGGCTATACAGCACCTACGGAAGGACATGACCTCATCCCTGAATCACAGTGCCAATGCGATCTTAGTTGGCCTTGCTCAGCTGGCTGCCACAGGGTGTGGCCACCAGCAACAGACACCAAGGAGTGCACTGTCCATCCCATGGACCTGGCATCAAGCGACTCCCTCCATGTTGATGCTGAGCTTTGCTGTAAGCATCCCAGGCACGCCTAGGGCGGGCCTGTTTGGGTGCCTACACACCTCTACGTGAACCCGGTCACATTCCCACAGTTCAACCCCTGGAGGTCAGTTGCATACACCCTTTGTGGTCATTGAGCAGCCAGTAGCTGCCGACCGGCCCTGGCGTGGCCACCCCTGTGTCTGTGGTGGCCATGGTTCTGCGCGGCGGACCTGATGTGAACACTACCCTGTCTGCAGTCTGCTCCTACTGCCCTGTGTGCACATGGGTGATGTGTGTGGGTGCATGCCACAGTTGCGGCAACTGTGTGTCATGCCACATGCTGCCTGTGTGCACACCTGCCCAGCTACTGGCCCATGTGGCATGTGCAGGATGAGAGCAGCACAGCACTGGTTGTGCCTGTGCAGTGGCGCACTGCATCTGATCCATGCTATGTGCTGGAGCCTGGGCACATGTTTGCGTGTATCTGTGTGTGTGTGTGTGTTGAAGTACGCTGCTGCATGCAGTTGTGTGTGGCTGTGTGGCACTGCCACCCCCACCCCTGCCCCATGCCTGTGTGCATGCCCATTGCCATGCCTGCCCATGCTTATGTGCTGTGCCATTGTGTCTGGCCACTGCATGGGTGTTGCTCCACCTACCTGTGTGTACCAAAGTGCTCCTGTGCAATTGTGTCCTGGTGCTGGCATGTCATCCTTTGGAGCCAGGGATTTCTCCACCCAGGGGGGCTGCCCACTACCCCCTGACCCATTGCCCTCATAATCTCCACTGCTGTTCCCATCATCAGCTTCAACATCTATCCCATGGTTAATGGCCATGTTGTGCAGTATGCAGCAGGCCAGGAATAGGCCACAGGCTTTCAATGGGCTGTATTGTAGGGCACCGCTAGACCTATCAAGATATCAGAATCATGTCTTCAGCATCCCAAACACATGCTCAGTGATGTTTCGTGTGCTGGCATGTGCCTCATTGTAATGGTCCTTTGCTGGGGACAACGGGCGACGGTAGGGGGTACGCAGCCAAGACGTGAGTGGGTAGCCATTGTCACCTGTGTGGACAGCTACATGGTTAGTCTAGTGTCCTCTGTCACTGTGCCCCTTGCCCATCCCTGGTGCCCCCACCAGCACACCTGCCCTGCCTGCCCCATCCCATGGCCATCCCGTACTCACCCACTAGGTGGCCTGTGGGGATGTCCCCAATCTCGAACCTGTGGCACAGTGCAGAGCTGTGCCAGATGAAGAAATCATGTGCAGTCCCAGGGTGTGTGGTACAGACATTGGTTATATGCCCCCTGGCATTGCACACCACCAGGCAGTTGATACTGGGGTAGCCCTTCCTGTTCATGTATGCTACGCTCTCAGGACCAGGTGGCATGTGGATGCCCACATGGGTGCAGTGAATGGCCCCAAGCATGCCAGGCATCCGTGCTACCCTGTGGAAGTCCTGCATGGTTGCTGTACACTCTGCCTGTGTGCTGGGGAACTGGATGTATTCTGCAGCATGTGGCAACAGGACATTGAGGAATTGTGTGAGGAGGCATGATGTGGCCAACTGGGTTATGCCTGTGGTGTCCCCTGTTGCTCTCTGGAAGGTGCCCGTGGTGAGCAGGCACATGACAGCTGTCAGCTTCATCTCCACTGTCAGGGCGTGGCTTCATAGAAACACAGAAACATAGAATTTGACAGCAGATAAGGACCGCTTGGCCCACCTAATCTGCCCATTTCCCTACCTAACGGATAAGCTGCAGATCCTAGTTAACCAACAGCCTACTTCCTCCAACCCCCCCACTAGAATTGCCTTATGTCTGTCCCATGCATTCTTGAATTCCCCCACTGTTTTTGACTCTACGATCTCCTCAGGAAGGCTGTTTCATGTATCCACAACCCTCTCTGTGAAGAAATACTTCCTCACATTACCTCTGAGCCATCCTCCCTCTATCTTCAAATTGTGCCCCCTTGTTTTTCCACATCTCTTTTTCTGAAAGATGCTATCCTCTTGGACTTTGTTGATTCCATTGAGGTATTTGAAAGTTTCTATCATGTCCCTTCCCTCCCTCCTTTCCTGGCGGCTATACATCTTTAGCTTCATTAGTCTTTCTTCCTATGTCTTCTGATGCAGACCCTGCATCATTTTGGTTGCCCTCCTCTGCACAGCCTCCACCTTGTCTATGTCTTTGCGGAGATGGGGTCTCCAGAACTGTACACAGTACTCCAGATGTGGTCTTACTAACTGTCTGTACAGAGGGCCAACAACTTCCTGTTTTCTACTGGTGATGCCTCCCCCTATGCATCCCGGTATGCCTCCAGTCCTCCTTACTGCCTTCTCACATTGCTGGCCTGCCTTTAGGTCGTCTGATATGACTACCCACAGGTCCCTTTCCATTTTTGTTGTTGTCAGTATCTCACCCCCCATTGTGTACTCTTCCCCTGGGTTTTTGTTTCCCAGGTGCATTACTTTGCACTTTTTTGCATTGAATGTAAGCTGCCATACATTTGACCATTCCTCCAACCTTGCCAAGTCCCTTTTCATCCTTTCCACCCCACCTTGTGTATCAACCCATTTGCAGATCTTTGTGTCATCTGCAAAGAGACATACTTTCCCTTTTAGTCCCTCTGCAATGTTACTTATAAAGACATTAAAAAGGACCGGCCCGAGTACTGAACCCTGCGGTACCCCACTAGTAACCCTCCTTTCTTCATTGTGGACTCCATTTACTATTACCCACTGTGTCCTGTTGTCCAACCATTGTTTTACCCAGGCTACCATCCTAGGACCCACTCCCAGGCTGGCTAATTTGTTTATTAATCTTTTGTGTGGGACTGTGTCAAATGCCTTGCTAAAGTCTAGGTAGGCCATGTCCACAGCCCCTCCCTGGTCTACTGCTTTGGTCACCCAGTCAAAGAAATCAATTAGATATTTTTGACACAACCTTCCCGCTGTGAATCCATGCTGTCTTGGGTTCTGTGCCCCACTGGCCTCTAGGTACTCAACAATTCTTTCCTTCAGAAGTGATTCCATCATTTTTCCTACCACTGAGGTCAAACTGACAGGTCTGTAGTTTCCTGCCTCTGTCTTGCTCCCACTTTTGTGAAGGGGAATCACATCCACCCTCCTCCAGTCCTCAGGTACCACCCCATCCCCCAATGATTTATTAAAAAAGGTAGTCAGTGGTGTTATTAGTTCTCCCCTTAGTTCTTTTAAAATTCTGGGGTGAGTCCCATCAGGCTCCATTGCTTTCTCCACCTTTAGTTTTAAGAGTTCTTTCAGAACCCTTTCTTCTGTGAAAGGACTAATATCAACCCCCCATCCAGAGTGCTTCTATTGACCAGATTAGGTATTTCCCCCTGCTTTTCCATTGTGAATACTGAGCAGAAGTATTCATTCAGTATCCCTGCTTTTTCACTGTTGCTCTCTGCCCAACCACCTTCCTCTTTGTCCAGCCTCAGTATCGCTGCCTTAGTCTTTCTTTGCTCCCTAATGTACCTATAAAAGGTTTTATCCTCCTTCTTAACCGAGTTGGCTATCTTTTCCTTGGTTTGGGCCTTTGCTATTCTAACTGCCTTACCCACTTTAACTGGTACAGTTCTCTGTCCTGCTCCTTCTGTGTTTCCTTATACTTCCTGAATGCCTTCTTTTTTTCCATTACCTTCCCCGCCACTTCTTTTGAGAACCATAGTGTTTTTTTCTTTCATTTTGATTTGTTTATTTGCTTCACACAAAGGCGTGTTGCCTCTGTGATGGCAGTTTTGATGTTTCCCCATTGTTGCTCCACCCCACCTTCTTGCTTGTTTGCTAGTGCTTTTCTGAGGCACTCTCCCATTTTGACAAAATCAGCCCTCCTGAAGTCCAGTACCTTCACTTTTGTGTGGCTTGACTCTACAGCTAAGTTTATCATGAACCACACTGTTTGATGGTCACTTGTTCCCAGATGGCTACCCACTTCAAGATCCAAGATCCTTTCTCCATCCCCACTTGACAGTACCAGGCCTAAGATTGCTCTCTCCCGAGTGGGTTCCAAAACTAGCTGTCTGAGGCATGTCTCCTGTAGGGCATCGAGAATGGCCCTGCTCTTGGATGTGGCTGCAGCAAAGGTGCTTCAGTCAACATCTGCCATATTCAGGTCCCCCATCAGCAATATCTCTCCTTTCTCTGCCATCCCAAGGATGCCTCCTATCATTTCCTTGTCCATTTCCTCCCCCTGAGACGGGGGTCTGTATGCAACCCCTGTGCGGATTGTGGAGCCATTTCCAGTCTCCAGGGTGACCCACAATGACTCTCCTCCTCCCTGTTTACCCTTTAGTTCTGTTGCTTTTATCCCTTCCCTTACATAGAGATCTACTCCTCCTCCTCTTCTTCCCTCCCTGTCCCTCCTGTAGATTGTATACCCTGGTATGTTGACATCCCAGTCATGGTTCTCTGTGTACCATGTTTCTGTGACTGTCACAATATCCAGGCATCCCTCTTCCATCAAGGCCACCATTTCAGGGAGGTTTTTACGAGACTACGGGCATTGGTACTCAATACCCTTCATTTTTTTATGGCTTTATTTCTTTTTGCCCTATCCCTGTCCCTACTGCCTTTGTCTTTTTCTCCATTTACCCCTGCCCTTCTCCCTATTGACTGCTCTATTTTGGTGTTTACCTCACTAATTACCCTGATATTTTGGGGGGGGGGGCTAGGATTTTCTTTTTCCTCTTCAGTGCCTCCCCCCTTGGCTAGTTTAAATGCTTGCCATTGAAGCATTTAAACCTATCACCTAGGATCCTGGTTCCCCTCCAGGATAGATGCAGAACATCACACCTGTATAGGCCTGCATCCCTCCAGGTGGAGCCCCAGTCCCCAATTAGGCCAAATCCCTCAGCTCTGCACCAGCTTTTCAACCAGTCATTGAATCCCATGATGCGGAGTGCCCTAGCCTCATCCATGCCATAGACAGGTAGCACTTCCGAGAAAGTTACTGTGTATGTTACTTGTCAAAGGCCCCTCCCCAACTCCACAAACTCCTGTTGCACTGCTCTGATCCCATTCTCAGCCAGGTCATTCGTCCCTAGGTGGATAATGACATCCAGCTCCCTCCCCCTTGCCGCTGCTCCCACGATCCTGAGGATTCGTTTCCTGTCCCTCCAAGCCTTGGCACCAGGCAGGCACCTTACCTCCCTTTCCCCTCCTTCCCCCAGTTCTACCCCCCTAACAACTGAGTCCCCCACCAGGAGTTGTTTCCTTCCCCTGTGGGGTCCTGGGCCACCCTCCTGTGGGTCTCCATTGTGGAGGTTCCCAGCATCCTCCTTGGTCTCCACTGCAGGCACCTCCATAGAGGAACCATATTTCACCAGAGTGGTGAATGAATTGTGGAGAGGCATAACTGGAGGGATGTGCCTCTGTTCCACCACCATCACCCTCCCTGAACCCACTGTGGTCCAACCACTCCTCTTTCTTGGCAACCTCTGAGGTAGTGGCGGTGGCCTGGGTGGTCCCTGTGTGGCAGAACAGGTTTCCCGAATCCTTGCCAGGTCAGCATGGAGATGAACAACCTCCTCCCTCAGACCAGAGAGGTGCCTGCAAATATGGCAGCAACACAGTTTCCAGAATGTCTCCCAGAAGACTGCTGCTCCACAGCCAGTGCATTGCACCACTCCCCACATGTCTGTGTCCCTTCCTGTTACAGATGCTTTTTTGTTTTTTGTTCTTGTTTTAGTGTGCGCAAGCTTCGTCTAGTGAGTGCCTGCATCTCCTCACTGCACAGCTCACAGAGCTGCCTCAGAATGGCCCGGTTCAGGCAATACCGGACCACAATCTCCATATTGGAGTGGTTCTCAGGCTAGTCTGGACACGGGGTGCCACCTGTTGGGGCACCACCGATGGGCCTTTCCAAGGCCACGCTCGCCGGTCCCCTGCCTCCTCACACCCTCATTATGGCCTCCATCTGGAAGGTTGCGCTGGCCATGTCCTCTGCTGTCCTGTCTCCCCTGGGCTGTCGGCTCCAGTGGTCTGCTTGCCATCATGGGGCAGTGCCTTTCACTCTGCCTGGCTCCTTCTTGCTTCTCCTGCCCCTGGCTCACACTCCACTGTCACCTCTGTCCCACACCCCTGTGGCTGCCTGTTCCACTCCCTCAGTCCCTCACAGGCTCTGTCTCCCTTTTGCCTTCTGTCCCCCCCCCCCAGGGTCTGGTGGCTTTCTCTCTCTCTCTCTCTCTGTCTGTGTGTGTCTCTCTCTCTCTCTCTCTCTATCCCTTCTGGCACAAGTGCTGTCCCCCTACTTGCTCCCTGTATTTATAGGCTCAAGTCTGCTTGGCGCATCTGGCCATTGCTCAACACTTGCACTATGTGTCGGGGGTTGAATATCGCTCTGTGCCGCGCATTCATGACGCCTCCTGCCCTTGTGCATGCATTCATTAGGACTGCGCATTGACACACTCCTACTTGTGCTGCGCACTGGCTCCTACTGAATATCACTCCATGGTGCAGTTCCGCAGTTGTGCAGGCGCAACCAAGTTGCGCCATGTGTAACTGCTTTGAATATCCCGCCCAGTATGTTCATGCTGAGACACCTTGATCCAATAATTTACCATCCTGGCCATAAAGAACGCTCTAATACAGGAAATACCTAGCTCTACATTGATTACGGAAGCTGAAACAGAATTATTTAATCCTAGACAGGTTCTCAATAGTTTGTTCAGTGGAATTTCTAGTTTATCTATGTAATGTGAATACCATATTTCACAATTAAACAAAGCTTGAGCATTATACTTTGCTTTAGCTGCTGTTAATAAGGGCTTGATAGAATTCCCTCCATATTTCCTATTGAAAATACACAGGAATGCAGCAGTCTGTTTCACATTTGTTAAAAGTACATTATAATGTTTGAATCATTTGCCATCGTTAATTAACATCAAGCCAAGATATGTATATTGATTAGTAGAATAAATATTAGTTGTCCCTACTCGCCAAGTCTTCCTAACAGAATTAGTCCCAAAAGTCACAACATGGCTTTTCTGGTCATTAATCTTCATATTGTAATTTCTAGCACAGTTATCCAATATGGTTAGTTTCTGTTGCAGCCCAGACTGAGTTAAAGATATTAATAACAAATCATTGGCAAAAGCCAACATAGCACACTGCTTACCTATTACGTTAGGAGAGTCTGTCTGTAAATAAGCCAGATCATCCACGGGTTTATCAATGTATATTCAAAAGAGAATAGGCACAAGTACACAGCCTTGCCTAACCCCCATATTGGCAGGGAAGACTGAAGAAAGTTGGCCAGAAGTACCTAATTTGACTTGAGCCCATGTATTGGATAAAGTTCCCTGATAATTACTATAATTTTGTGTGAAAAACCCTTTTCCTTCATTAGGATCCATAATTTGTTTCTAGGGACAATGTCGAACGCTGTACTGAAATCGATGAATGCTGCATATACCTTTTGTTTGCGTAAAACTACATACTTTTCATATAAATGTCTGATTATAAAGCAATTGTCTATAGTACAATAACCTGCTCTGAATCCTGCCTGGGCTTCTAAAAGATGATTTAGTAGTTTCAATTGCTCTTTAAGTCTCTCCAGAACCAATTTAGCAAATAATTTGCCCAATCTTTAATCACCTAGATGGTGTGATATACAGATTTATCTGGAGAGAAAATACATCTAGAATAAAAAAGATGATTATGCAGCTCCCACTAAAAGCATGGAGAAGGAAGGGGGGTCCTTACATAACTACAAAAGCTACTACCATGCTGTGCAACTGAGTTTTCTTACCACAGGTGATGGCACTAAATATCCTGCATGGGCAGTGATGAAAGAGGAGGAGGGCTGTGACCTAAAGAGGGGAATACTGTCTGCATCTCTAAGGCACTTAGTTCTACCAAGAGTAGGGAACCCACTTACGAAAGTTACAGCATAAAACTGGCTAGCAGTTCATAAAGCTATACATTGGTCTAATGGCCTCTCAGGTCCAACATCATTGTGAATTGCACTAGAGGAGTCCTCTCAGTATAATGTGGTCCTGCATCAAACTTTGTTACAATGGGAAAAAAAAGAGCTGAGGTACATTGATCAAATGTATGAGTGTGGTGTCCTCCGTGATTATCTGGAGATTCAGAGACAGTGGAACTTGCACCTGAGAGGTCTTTTTGCTTATCTAAGTGTGAGACACATTTTAAGTGGTGACCAAAAGTGTGGGCCCATTGAGTGGGTGGGGATGCTTAATCCAAAATCTCCCTTTGAGGAGGAGTTGTATTCTCCCCAGCAACTACAGAAACCCCTCTCAATTAAGCAATAAGGCACAACAGGGTGTGTGTTATTGTGTAATAACATTATTCCTGGGGTGGGTTGAAGCATGAGGTGGAGCTGAGTATTTCCAACACCCCAGGAGTGATGTTACATGTGAACATATGAACATACGAATCTGCCAGCAGAAACAGACCACCCGGTCTATCTATGTCTGCTTGAGTGTGTAGCCAACACCCCTAGTTTGCAGCTGCCCTAACCCCCTCCCTTTTGTCATCCCACTGCCACCCCACCCTCACTCTCCCTGTTCCCTGTCCCATGACCTTTTGAGTTGTTCACAGATTTACATGATACCACTCATTCAGGTAGGATGCTCCATTTGCTACCACCCTCTCTGTGAAATAGTGTCTCCTCATTTCCTTCCTAAATCTCCCCCCCTCCATTCTTAGTCCATGCCCCTGGTAACCCTACCTCTCCTTAACTTAAAGACCCCATCTGCCCCATCCTTATTGATTCCCCTCAGATACTTGAATGTCTCTATCATGTCCACCTTGTCCCTTCTGTCCTCCAGGGTGTACATATTGAGGTTTCCCAGCCTGCTGTCATAGTCTCTCCCCTTCATTCCACTTATCATCTTTGTTGCCCTCCTTTGCACCCCCTCCAGCAGCCTGATATTGCGCTTTAGGTATGGCCTCCAAAACTGCACACAATACTCTAAGTGCGGCCTTACCAGCGATCTGTAGAGGGGCAAGATCACCTCTTTTCACCTGTATATAAACCACCTCTCTATGCACCCCAGCATTTTGTTCGCTTTTGCAGCCACTCTCCCCTACACTGGGCAGTGTTGTTCATGGTCCCCGTTATCATTACCCCAAGGTCTTTCTCCTCCTCAGTTATCCCCAGCTTAACCTCCCCCAGCCAGTATTCTCTCCTTGGGTTCTTCACCCCAAGGTACATAACCTTACACTTTTTTGCATTGAACCCAGCAGTCGCCTCTCTGACCACTCCTCTAGCTTGCTTAGGTCCCCCTGCAGCTGCTTCCACCCCTCCTCTCCATCCACCACTGCTCCGATTTTGGTGTCATGAGCAAACAGATTTACCTTGCTCACCACCCCATGTCCAATGTCTGATATGAAGAGCCCAAACAATACTGGCCTCAACACAGAGCCCTGTGGCACCCCCACTTGTCATCGGCCTTGGAGTTGAGAGTTCCCCTCTCACCACCACCCGTTGTAGCCTCCCACTCAGCCAGCTTGTAATCCATTTCATCATTTTGGCCCCTACATCTATACCAGTTAGCTTCCCCCCAAGCCACTCATGAGGCACTGAATCGAAGCCCTTGCTGAAGTCCAAGTAAAGAATATCCACCGCATGACCCTTATTCAGTTCACCTGTCACCCAGTCATAATATTGTATCTGGTTGGTTTGACAAGACTGCTCTGAAACAAAACCATGCTGCCTCACATCCTGGAGGCCATTATCCTCCAGGTACGACACTAGTCTTTCCTTTAGTATCATTTCGATGAGTTTGCACACTATGGATGTGAGACTTACAGACGATAATTACCCAGTCCATCCCTTGGCCAGCTCTTGTGTAATGGCACTACATGTGCCATCCTCCAGTCCAGTGGCACACATCCTGACTCCAGTGAGGTGCTGTACAGATCCACCAGTGGCTCTGCCAACACCTCTGCCATCTCCCTCAGCACTCTGGGGTGGATACCATCCGGCCCTGGTGCCTTGTCTACCTTCAGTGCCCTCAGTACCTCTAGGACTCTACTTGACTCAATTCTTCCATCTCTCACCTCCTTTCCTCCTGTCCCCATCCTCCCAGCCAATGCTGGTAGCGGTCCCCACTTTTCTTCCTTGAACATGGAACAAAAGTATTCATTCAGTGATTCTGCCTGCTCCTCCCCCTTTTACATCCACTCCCCACCCCTTTTTATCCTCACTATTGTCTCCTTGAACTTTCTTTTCTCCCTGATGTATCTGAAGAGGTTTTTCTCCCCCCATTAATTCCCTGTGCTAATCTCAGCTCAGTGTTATTACACAATAACACACACCCTGGAGTGTCTTATTGCTATTACACAATGGTTTGCTTGTAAATAAAAATAAAAGAGAAAAAATGTGTATTTGTTTAATTATTTTTATTGATTTTTGTGTGTGCATGTGTACCTATGGGTAAAAAAAGTCAGTTTTTTCTCTTTGCCATTAGGTGGTGCTGCTGTATGAAAAATGTTGTCCACTGACCTGTATAGCCTTTCTCTTGTTTACATTTGTGCTTGGATCCTAACCGAGAATCGTTGGCTACCCCCCCCCCATGGACTGTTCACTTCATCCTTGAAGCCGGCTAGTGGGATTTATGTTTTTTTTTCTTCTCCTTTTTTATGTTAAAATACTGAAGCTGTTTCTTTCTCTGGCCACCAAGTCATTTATTGTAAGTGGCTTGGTGCTGAAGTTGGCTTGTGCTGTGAGAACATGGAAACGGAAAAAGAAAGAAATAACCATTTTCATTTGTGGTTTCTGAGTGGGAGTTGACGTTTAGTCAGAGGAGAACAGGGATGTGTGTCAATGTCCTGCAGGTCAGTGTTATTAGGGTGAGTACAGCGATCTGTGGCAGTGCTCGGATTTCAGTCATTTCAGTAAGTATCACCGGTTGCCCGATTGACAGATTTGGTCTGTGTGCTTCTGTGAAACTGCTCACTTTTAGTGGTGAAAAAAGACACTTTGTGAAATTGAGGGTTATATTTTGTAAAGGATTTTAAAGTTCTATGTGTTTGTGTGAGGTGGGGGGCTGTGACTTGCAGGCAGTGACTGAACTCGGAGAGCGGTACTGTACTGAGACATATCTGAAATCCTTTATTGTGGCAGCAACTTGTGGAGTGAAATCAGGATTTCGGATTCTGTCATGTGGGTGCCTGGACTTCATACAGTGATGTTGTGAAATAACATCATTGTTGCAGGCACCCACTGAAAAATCAGATGTCAAGAAATTTTCTCGCCATTGTGTAATATACTATAACCTATTACAGGGTTCTGACAATGCCCCTGTCAACTGTGTACATTAGAAATGGGAGGAGGACTTTGGCACACCCTTGAATGATTCAGCCTGGAGGAGGGCAGTGTTCCATCCGTACCAGAAGTAACAAGATATGACAGATTCAGCTAAATGTTATGCATCAGACATGCTAGAGATCCCAAAAAATCCAAGGTTTTCCCTAAATGTAGCAATGAGGAGGGCATGTTTCTCCATATGACATGAACCTGCCCCAAAGTTGGACCCTTCTGGCATGCCATACATAGCATAATGAAGCAAGCCCTACTGATTAAATTCCCAAACTCCTCATTGGAACTGCTCCTGGGAGCACACACAGACCACAGGAGGTTGGATGGTGCTACTCTGTTATGGTCCATAGCACTAATAAATGCTAGGAAAACTATTGCACAGCATTTGAGCTCTCAAAAAAATCCCCACTTTTGTTTATTTGGTTGCAAATGTTGGAATGTGCATAAAACTAGACAGAGTATATTTAGCAGCAAATGGCCAAGGCACATTGTTTCAAAAGATTTGGCGTCCTTTGATATGGGCAGTAGAGAGTGGTTTATGGCCATTGTACAGGACAATACTGTGGGGTTTATCATTTGGCTAAAGCTGAACATTAGCATAACAGAGCTGATTAATAATATGTATGAAATATCTAGTATAAGAACCTTTTTCAAAGATTGCAAAGTTATTTATACCAGTGGTATAGCTGAACTGTTACAATGATTGTCATAAAAGCAATCTACATACGTGTGACTGTAAATTACAATCTATTTTGCTGAATGTATGGATGAATGTTATTTGCTTTGCTCAATAAAACATGTTTTCAAAAAAAATCTGTCCAACTGTGGTTCAATTTTAGTTCCTTGGAAACATCACTACACATCATCACAATGGCTGTATGGCAACGCCACTATGAACACTGGCAAAAATATGCAATGTTTCTGTGAAGGACTATGAGTTCAAGTCCATGGGAATGTGTGAAGATGGAGTAAAAATGTTCTGCCAATTCTGTGCCCATCCAGTGGACCACATAAGAAAGGATACTGTTGTGGACCACTGCAACGGCAAGAAGCATTTAAAAAAAAACATGAGCCAGAAGGAGAAAAGTGAGACCAGACAGATGGCACTGCATACCACTTTCAATGGCACAACTTTCACTGCTGCTGCAAGGGAAGAAACAGTTCTTGACACATTGAAGGCTTGGTGTGGGGCCAATATTCCAGTTGAAAAACTCTATCAACCCTGACTCAGAGATTGGATGGGAAAGTACATCAAGTGCTTAGGTGTACTTCTGAAGGCTGTCACTCTGCGTCAGAACTATCTGACCAAACTGCAGAAAGAGGTGGAAGAGACAATTTGCCAGCATGTCAAAGGAATGAGCCTCACTGTAATGTATGATGAATACACTGATTCAGAATCTCAGTGTGTACTTAATGTTGTTTTTGTTATGGAGGGTGGTAAATTGTAAATTGCTAATACCACAGAGCTGGTCACAGTGAAGCATTCAATAGCTGCGCAAACTGTTATGAAAACTCTACAGAAGTATGAAGGTGAGATTGAACAAGTTGTGGGTTTTGTCCATGACAATACCTGATATATGATTAAGTGTTTCAATAATGCATTACAGGGACTTATTGAAACCATGTCATCCATGTGGGTTGCTGAGAACATGTCTTGTCACTGGTAGGTGACACATAGATTGACCATTTTGATTTAGTAAATAAACCTGTGTCTCTCATTAAACGTGCATTCCAGTAGTCCCTAAAACGAAAAAGGGAGTACCATGCATTCCTCACAGAGATGGGTTTGTAGAACAGCACTTTGTCTCCTGTTCCAGTACTCATGTGCTGGAACACATGGTTTGAGGCTATAAAATACCATGACATCCACTTAGAACATCTGAGAGATTTCTTTGAGCAAGACCAGAGCGATACTAATTCGATTAAATCACTATGAGATTTATATGCCAAATGGATGGCTGAGCTTAAAGTTCAGACTGCATTTATTGCAGAAAATAGTACAGACATAACAGAGGCATACAGAAATTGCAATTCATAGAAGCATAGAATCTGATGGCAGATAAGGACTGCTTGGCCCACCTAGTCTGCCCATTTCCCAACCTAACGGATAAGCTACAGATCCTAGTTAACCAACAGCCTACTTCCTCCTACCCCCCCCACTAGAATTGCCTTATGTCTGTCCCATGCATTCTTGAATTCTCCCACTGTTTTTGACTCTACAACCCCTTCAAGAAGGCTGGTTTGCCATGTCCATCTATGATAACTGATGGTGATACAGAACTGATCTGAGGCAGGTGTGTCTAAAATGGTCAGCTTTGGAGAACAGACAGATGAGTATCTTAAAGGGGCACTATCAGCTTTGTCCCAACGTTTTTGCACATTTCTAGTCAGTGTTCCCCGAGGCACATACTAAACAAATTACTAAAGTAAAAACCCCTGCATGTGCCAAAAGTAACAATGTTTACTCGTTACCTTTTATTTTGCATTATTTTATATCCAAGCGGTCCCCATTGAAAGTAAGTCGACCTCCGGAAGCACATCCACCCTGACTGCACGCATTTGTAACAGAGCGCAGTCACGAGGTGCAATTTTATGCATGCCCCATAAACTAAACACTTCAGTTGTGTATTTCTTAAGCCGCAATTTATCTATGCTTTTCCTAACAAAAACCGAGCAGTACTATAACTAAAAAACACAGTTGAAAAGTGGGGCCGAAATCCCACGCATGCGCACTAGCGGCTTGGAGCAGACACCAGAATTTGATCTTGGCAAATACTGGAAGTCCATGGAGGCTCAGGTATCAGTACTGGCTAGAATTGCTCAACAGGCAATCTGGATTGTAATTTCCAGAAATGATGTTGAGAGACCATTTCTATGTATGGTCAGACCCACATGGATCAAAGGAGAGATCTGTGGGTTGACAGTTTGAGATTGTTCTCTATGCTTATGTTTAATAAGTAAGGTACTTTATGGATTAGTTGCCACTACTTAAAAAAAGTCTCCCTTTTATTTGAAGTGTTAATGTTTTGTTGCATGGATTTCATGTTTTAGTGTTTCACATTGTTTAGCATACTGTAGTGTTCTTTTGTTGCATGGTTTACACTTTGTTATATAGTCAGTTTTTACACATTTTGTTTGATAGGGCTTTTGTTTGATTGTTTCCAGTTGTTTTATTTTGTTCAAAAACAGAATACCAGTGCACAAACCCCAACCCCCCAAAGACATGGCACATATTAGTATTTAAACATTTTAATAGCCTATTGGCTTTACTTACTTTAAACTCCATGTAAAAAAGAGGGGTCATCTTAGTTTTCAGATTGGAATTCCAAAGTGAGCAAGCTATACCACCTCTTCATGGTGGGACCCTCTTGGTATAGTCCCTACACTAGCTTCTTAGCTCTGAAATGCCTGTAGTGGCTACTCATAAATATAGAGTGCTGCCTGGATTGGCCCAAAATACATTGCCTAACTGGCTCCTTTAAATAAGGTACTTCCACCCAGGAACATTCACAGGTGGTGGAAGGGAGCATACTGAAAGGGGTGCCACGCCTCCCCACTCAGCACGCTCCACTCTGCATTGCTCACGAAAGTAATTCAAATTTCTGGTAGGGGGTGCTACTGGGGTGTGGTAAATAACAATCAAAAACAGAATACCAATGCACAAACCCCAACCCCCCCAAAGAAATGGCATATATTAGTATTTAAACAATTTAATAGCCTATTTGCTTTACTTACTTTAAACTCCATGTAAAAAAGGGGGTCCTCTTAGTTTCCAGATTGAAATTCCCCCAGAATACCAGTGTACAAACTCCCACCCCCCCCAAAGACATGGCACATATCAGTATTTAAACAATTTAATAGCCTATTGGCTTTACTTACTTTAAATTCCATGTATTCCATGAATTCCAATCTGAAAACTAAGAGGACCCCAATTTTTTAAGGAGTTTAAAGTAAGAAAAGCCAATAGACAGCTAAATTGTTTAATTTTGAATATGTGCTATGTTTTCTGGGGTGCACTGGATGCCACACACCAGCAGCACCCTTTACCAGAAATGTGAATTGCATTTTGAGCAATGCAAAGGATTGAGCATGCTTTTTTGTTTGTCTTTAGAGTTTTGGGAATTGTGGTACTCCTTTTAGCATGCTCCCTGTCACCACTTGTGTAAATTCTTGTATGGCATTACCTTATTTAAAGGAGCCAATTAGGCAATGCTCTTTAAGCCAATTTAGGTAGCACTCTATATTTATGAGTAGCCACTGCAGGCATTTCAGAGCTGAGAAGCTAGTGTAGGGACTATACTGAATGGGTCCCACTGTGAAGAGGTGGTATAGCTTACTCACCTTGGAATTTCAATCTGAAAACTAAGAGGAATTCCCTTTTTCATATAATTTATAGTAAGAAAACCAAATAGGCAGCTAAATTGTTTAATTCTGAATATGTGCCATGTTTTTTATGGGGGGGAGGTGCACTGGATTCCACACACCAGCATCACCCTTTAACAGAGATGTGGATTGCATTTTGAGCAATGCAAAGGTATGAACGTGCTTTTTTGTTTGTTTTATTTTGTTGCATGGTTCACCTTATGTTCCACATTTTGCATATTTTAATGTATATATATATATATATATATATATAGAGAGAGAGAGAGAGAGAGAGAGAGAGAGAGAGATTGAGATTTTAGTTCAGATGTGTCTGTTTCTCCACTGTTTCCATACTTTTAGTGTATCATTTTCTGCCCATTTTATCTTATGTTTTTATAGAATTTGGTTTATCTTATTGCACCATTATGAATTTTTGTTGAGTATCACTTTTGCATATTTATTGTACATATTTTTGCACGGTTTATATTTTTTATACCACTTTTTGCACATTTTTTATAGACACTATATTATTTGATAATACAGCTGTTCTTGTTTTTGTTTTTTTAATCTGATTTGACAAGAAAAGACATACTGAGCCAAGGCACCTTTCCATATAGCATAGACACACAGTACAAAATAATGGTCCCCAAGTCCTGAAGTGATATAAGTCTGGTGTAGGGTATTGAGAGAAAGCAGCTCTGAACCCCAAGGGGAGGCCACAGTTGGCTGGTTCAGGTAGATGTCTTACCACCAAAAATAGGTGATGGGCAGAGGACACACATGAAACAGCCATGGGTAGGAGAATACTGTTGAAAAGGAGTAGCAAAGATGTGGTTATGGGTAAATAGTTTGGATGAGTGCAAGGGGAGAAGTGGGGGGGTAGCAGACTGAGCTCCCAGTGGCTGAGGCAGAAAGGAAGAGATAGGGCTGAATAGCAGGCAAAAATAAATAAATAAGAGGAAGCAAAGTTTTGCGCTTGGAAGAAAGAAGTGAATACTAGAAATATTGTTCGGGTGAAGGTGCAGCAAATATAATTTGCTGGTGGAGCTGGTGCAAAGTAATTAGAAACATCACACAATACATGTAGCAGGGTGGGTTTTCCCAGCTTCATCCAAAATTTGTGGGGCAATGTTTGTTTTTGGATTTCAAACCTGTAAAACTGTCAAGCCACCTCCACCCACTGCAAGGGCTGTTTAAAAAGTTGCTGCTGCTAGAAGGTTTGGGGTGGTTGCAGGTGAAGATTAGTGAGTAAGGTTTCTTTTAATGTTTATGGAACAGCACTTCTCCTACAAGTGCAAACAAAGGGTGAGTATTTATAGTGTTCACTGGGCAAATGTGGGCGGGTTGCCAGGTGAAAACTAAAGTGCATCATCCGTGGTGCAGTGAAGTTTGGAAACATCACCAAATACTTCATGAAGTGATATTACTCCTCCTCAGACACCTTTACATGGGAGGTAGAGAGAAGAGTTTTACCAGCCATGGTTTTTCAGTGAGGTACTGACAAGGTACAAGGAGTATACAGGGCAGTGAGCTTGAGGAGAGTTAGTAGAAATGGAAGCTTAAAGAGTATTTGTAGAGAAAGGACGAGCACTGAGGCACTCTCCAAGATGTGGGGAGGAAGTGGCCAAAATGGAGGGAACTGTGGTGGGTACAGAGAGAATAAGTTGTGAATAAACAGTAGCAAAACAGTAGGTGCAGTCTTGTTAGTATGATCTTCCAGTCAGCACCATCCATACTAGACATCTGTGTAGTCAAACAGTGGGACCAAGAGGATAATAGAGGACTGCATACATATTAGACACACAACATATAGGAGTATATATTGGTCTTTTCATAGACTTTATTATGATTTTCAACAAGCATGAAAGTAATAGGCACAATAGTAAGCCAGCAGAAATGTTTAAATTCATGCTAGAAGTGAAATATCTTGTTAAAAGAACAACACTGGTAAAGACAGAATTTGGCTTGGAAGACATCAGTGACAATACCTTTTTTTACCATTCTGCAAAACTGAATTTGCCCTTTTTAAATTATAATAAACCAGTGTCCCTGGGATATACATGGATGGTCTATGCTTCTTGTGTGAAAGT
This sequence comes from Neoceratodus forsteri, assembly GCA_016271365.2. Lineage (NCBI taxonomy): Eukaryota > Metazoa > Chordata > Ceratodontiformes > Ceratodontidae > Neoceratodus > Neoceratodus forsteri. The sequence continues at coordinate 678,534,171 of CM028130.1, forward strand.
AAACAGATCTGTATGTGTGTGTATATCTCTCTCTATATATATATATATATATATATATATATATATATATATATATATACTGTATATATAAATTTGGGAGGGCTGACATTGTGGCTCTTAACAGCAATTTTCTGACAAAGATTTGTAGTATGTAACCACGCATTAGCACTTCAGATGTGCCAGTAGAAAATTAAAACGTCAACCTTCTGATAATTTTATTAATAACTGAGTGATGGGCCCTGTGTGAAGAAAGGTACAACAAATTGTGTTAGCAGCCTGTGGCAAGTCATACTCCTCCACCTTTGAAGAGTGTATCACTGTGAGGCAGTGGTTTGGAGCTATACTTGGGCTTCGAATTGAAGGCTACTCTCTGGCAGGGGGAGGGATGAGCACTAGGGTTGACAACCCCAAGAAAGACCCCACAACTGATTCGCCAAGACTCTGGAGACTCAAAACCCTAATGTTTTTTCCTTTTGCTGCTTGGGGGGGTGGGGGTGGAATTAGGTTTGGAAGCCCTAACGCTACATTTCCCTACTTTTGTGGAGCTATGATACCCTAACTGGTGCATTAACAGAGTTTTTTGCAAAGAATTTCCCTTCTTTTTGAGAAGCATATCCTCATTTATGCAGACCACTTCAGGACCTGTGCAAAGAAGTGCAGATGTGCAGGGCCTATGGAAGTGAAGGGCCTTGCTGAGCCTGCGGTTCTGTACAGTGTCGGATGTCAAAAGTTTCCAAACCTATGAAAGTGTGTAGAAAAAAGTAAATGTACCTTCATAAGCATGTTGCTTTTTAATATTTTGACTCCAAAATTTCAACATAGCCTTGTTATGAACCCACTTCTTGAAGCCGGTATGTGAATATTTTCAAATCTTGTCCAAAACGTCATTCTGCGGTACAAGTGTGAAAGCACATTTTGGCCAGGTTTGAAAAATGGTAGTTGTTATGTTCATGAGATGAAGTGTAAAAATGGCAATGCTGGAAATTGGGGGTGAAATATTTATGTTTACAAACGTTATGAGTATGCATTATAAAATTTCAATATATATTCATAACTTTGTTGGTTTGTAATACTGGTACCCCAAATTTTCAACATAGCCTTCTTATGACCCCACCTCATTAACAAGGGTGGAAACATTGTTTGAAGCCTTCCCAAAATGCAATTTTACACATTAACAACATCATTCTGTGCCAGAAGAGTGAAAACCCACTTTGGCCAGGATTTGAAAAGTGACAGTTCTCACTTCATGGGGTGATGTGAAAATCTGGCTATGTTGAAAATTTGGGGTCCGAATATGTAACATTACCAAAGTAATGAGTGTGCTCTGCAAAGTTTCAACATACTCTCATAACTTTGCCATTTTAAAATATTTGACCCCAAATATTAAACACAGCCTTCTTATAGCCCCACCTCATGAAGAAAGGCGGTGAACATTTTTAAATCCTGTCCAAAAGGTGATATCACCAAGCAACTGTGAAAGCACCTTTTGAGCATGATTTGCATATTTCCACTGCAACTGGTCATGAAGTGGAGTCCCAAAAAGGCCATGTTGAAAATTTTGAGTCAAAATATGAAAAACAGACAAAATTACAGTATGTATCAAAGTTGAAAAGTCCATTGAAATACACTGAACCACCCTTACCTTAGTTTCTCATATTGCAGTCAACAGTTCCAGCAGCAATACACGTCTTTAATTGGAAATTTGATCCTGGGGCCTCTTCAGGTGAGTGAGGATAGGTATACTGACAACAGAGCAGAGGGTTTAGGGCAAGAAGATGAAGGTGCAGGAAGGAGGATCAATTGTATGTGTGCAGTTTAGACTTTGGAACATGAGGTGTTCTGGTTGCATTGATGGGTGATGGAGGGACAGGTGTGTGTGATGTGAGTGGGTGATGGTTGCACAGGTATGTGTTTTAGTGGTTATCTGGATGTGCTGGTTTTGTTTCTGGTTTTATGAGTTGTACTGTGAGTAGGTTGAATGGTGTGTGTATGAATGGATCAATGTTCCATGTGCGTGCCATTGTGTTGCACGATTCCCTCCAGTACCATGTCTCTGAAGTTCATAAACAGTGAGCAGGGAAACTGGCTACTTGTGTATGACAGATTTGTCTTCAGAAAAGAACAGGAATACAGGGGAAATAGTGCATTGAAAGTGCATGGAATTTAGCTCAGGGAAAGTGCATGGTGAGGGTGCACACTGTCGTGGATGAGGTGGTCAAGCAGTTCAATGTCCACAACCATGTGCCTGATTGTGAGGACATCAGAGTTTGGGAAATAGTAACTTAAATTAAATGTAGGGCTTTGTCTTTATCCAAGTCATCCCAGCAGGTTGTGGCTTTATGCTGCAGTGAAGTGTCCCCCACGGTGTCTAGTAAACTGCCTCCTATTGAGTATTTGAAGTGAACTGTGCAGGAGACCCAAAAATATGTGTCCAGGCCTCTGACGCAGCTGTCTTCCCTCAGAGATCTGGTCATCCCAGAATCATTTACCAGGACTCTCTCGGGTGATATTTTTGCTGTATGAAAGTGGTGCTGGGAGCAAGAAATACTTGATTTTTTCCACCACACATAATCTGAACTATCTGGCTAGGTGTTCACAGTGGTATGCTGATGGCACGTTTAAGTGTTGCCCTCCTCTGTTCGCCCATGTCTACACAATTCACAGAACTGAATATTCTTCACTGCTTCCCACTTTGTTTATTCTCATGTCATCCTGCACTACCAATGTCTACTGTCATGTATTTTGCCAGCTTACTGTGTTGCAAATTGTCTTGTCCCCACAGTCCATTATTACAGATTTTGAACAGACTGCATATAAGGCTTTCCAAATGGTGTTCCCTACTGCCCAGCTCCATGGTTGTTTCTTCCATAATTGCCAAGTCTGTGAAGGAAAATCTAGCAGGTTCCCCAAGTTCTGTGTCGCTATATGTCAGATGAGGAGTTTGCTTGCAACATACGTCTATTGCCATCTTTGGCTTTTGTTCCCCCTCAGGATGTTGTGTCTGCATTTGAGGAACTCTGGTCTTGGAAATTCTATGTTACAGATGATGAAGTGCTGGCTTCTCTGTTGGACTATTTAGAGGACACAAGACTTGGTCATCCTGTCCTTGAAGGGGTGCAGAATAGACCACTGTACCCACTGGACATCTGGAACTGTTACAAGGCTTCAAAGTGTGGCCTTCCTTATAGAATCAATTCATTGGATGCCTGGCACAGGGGTTTTAATTCCCTTATGAGTGCTGCACATCCTAGTGTCTGGAAGTTCATAGATGTTCTGAAAGCACAGCAGCAGATGACAGAAGTCCACATACAGCAATGTGTGTCCAGGAGTTTTGCGCCTAGCTCAAAAAAAAAAGGATTGCAGCCAGTGAATCATGGAGATTGTAGCCCTGTACAGTACATGGGCTCTTAGTGACTATTTGAGATGGATTGCTGCAAATTTTCAACTTCAAGTGTGACTGTTAATGTGACATCAGTGCAGGGTTGGCACTGGTAATAGCTCATATACTGTACTTGATATGTTTCCTTTGGGTATGTATACCACTGTGGCTGAGGGGTCTGTATCACACTGCTATCTGGGATCCTCTGTAATAAAGTGTCAGAACTGATTTCAGTGCTGTGCGGCTCCTTCTATTAGTCTCACTGCCTTACGTGTGCCATATATGATGTCTACCATCATACACTATTTTTGCCTCCTGGAGTTGGTTATATATAATTGGTGGGGGGTGCGGGGGTGGATCCACCCACATTACAGTGGCTTTCTGTTATCTGTTTGTTTGCTTCATGACAGGTGGTTTCCAGAAAGTGCACACCTTGCTACCAGTTGTCAGAAGTGCTGATTGTTTGTGTCTGCCTTGTAAGGTGTTTCCAACTTGAATGGTGCTCACTCCCTGTGCTGCTGACTTGTTGCTCCCCATGTCTTGACTTTTGGCCAGTTGTTTTCTGCTCTAATGTGGGTGACCCAGGTGGGTTTGTGGGAGATTTAGTGGGAGTGAAGAGTGGTGAATGCTGGGTGGGAGGTTGGGGTGGTGGGGTCAGATCAGCGAAGGATCATTTTCTTTTTTAAAAACATTGAGTACTTTTTTTTTATTACAGTTAACAATGCCTGGACTGCAATTAGAAGATGGGGGAGGGTGTCACTAGACACCAGGGAAACTTGCAATACATGAAGGGATGGGGAACTGTGGGTGTGGGGTAGAGATGGGTGAAGTTGGAAAACTTTGCTCCATGAATTAATCTGTGAATTTAGCACAATCCTCAGATTAATTTGAGGATGTGAATTGCAAAGTTCCACCCACAAAGTGCAGAATTTCACCCAAAAAGTGCAGAATGTCACCTTTGAATGACATAATTTCACCACAAAGAGTAGAATTTTGCCATTCACAGGTGAAATTCTGCTGTTCACGGGTGAATTCTGCCATTTGTGAGCAAAATTTCCACACTTCACTGTGAAATTCTGCCAAAAAAAATGGCAAAATCAGATAGGCAATTTTTAACCTAGTAGCAAAACTCTGCAGATTGGAGGCAAATTTCCTGGCTTTGCTGGAACTTTGCCAGTGAATTAAAACTTCACTGCATCTCTTGCGAGGGGTGCCAATAGACACCATGGAAACATATGATACATGTGGGCATGGTGATCAAAGGGTAAGGGGTGTCACTAGACACCAGGGAAACCTACAATACATGAGGGCATGGCAAATTGCATAATCCACCTAACTGGGTCCTGATTAGTAAGATTGGTGCATGTGCAGGATGTAATTTTTGTGGGGTTTGAATTTGTTTACTGAAAATAAGATGGTGGCCATATGGAAAAAGATTTTTTCCTTATGAAATAGTATAATTTTTCATATGGCCCAAATTCTTTATCATTCTAAGCAGCTGTCCAAAAGACTGTAATGAGCATGCTGAGAATCAATTTATTTTTAACACTAAACTTTTTATTAAAAAAGAAAAAAAAATTCTACATACAGTTAGAAAGTAACTGAGGTAGCATAACCATACCAGATCATATACACAATAAAATATCTACAAAATGCATTATGAAACAACTAGCAACTACTATATTAAAAGATGAAATAACAGTTGATAGTTTTCTGTGAGTGAGATAATATGAATTGCCTGTCTGAACAGGTTAGTCTGCAGCTGACCTTATTTTGAGGAAAGGCGCTCACACGTTGTCATACCAGTGAATTTTCTCCAAGGCAAGACATGACAAGTGTTCCAGCAAGGCCAATTGACTGACTTAAGCCATTCATTGAAGGAAGGGACTTAAATTGTACCCCACCTGCAAAGGAGGGGGTGCTTTGCCATCAGCAAGAGATCACATAGGGGGACAGTGATACTTGAGGGAGGGTTAGACCTAAAAGGACAAGAGGGGCATACAATGTATGATCCTGTGGGAGGACCTTTTTGCAGTAGAAAAGGATCTTGTCCCAGAAGGGATGGATAACTGGGCACTCCCATAAAAAGAGTGATAATGGTAAAGAGACCCTGAAGATCTAGAACATCTCCAGCAAGAATGACTTCTGCCATGCCCACCCTTCTAGATCTCTACCCTGGCTCTTCCTCTCTTATAGAGTCATACTTGCTTTTGTCTATATCATGCAAGACACTTATACTTGAAGCGAGCCTGTCTTTAAAAATGCCTTTTGTGGCTTCCACTCTGTTTAGTTGCCTCTGCATTTTTTCATTCGCCTCTTTTAACTTTCTGGCTGCCAACTCAAATCAGGGCAAAAATTCCACATCCAATGACCTCCATGGACTTCCCTCTCTCAATAACCTAGGGCTTCCTATAGCTGGGAGCAGCTCCTCATGGTCGCACCCCTTTCTACACCATGACCTGTCCAAAGTATTCATGTGCACGCCTTTTTGCAGCTATCAGTCTCGACCATCATTTATATCACATCTCTCTCAAAACTTTTTAATGCCCATGTTAATGATATTACAAAACAGACACCCACCAGACAACGCAACAAGTGGATACTTAGCAGACTAAGTCAGTACCTTAAGAAACTAATCCTGCTTCTTCTTTTCTGCTCTGGTAACATTGAATTAAACCCAGGCCATCCTGCCCCCCTGAACTCCCCTGCTGACCTCTCTGATCATAAAGGCATTAGCTTCCTTCACATCAATGTATGCAGCCTTTTGAAGAAGATAGATATTATTCAGGCCTGGGCCCTGCATGTATCTCCTGATTTCCTTTTGATATCAGAATCCTGGCTCTCGCCCTCGACCCCTGACAAATCCATTAATATAACAGGTTACAACTTGTACCGCTGAGACAGACCAACTAGAGGAGGTGGGGTAGTAATCTATGTCAAAAGCAAATACTCTGTCTCTGTCATAGATTGCACTTCAAAGAGCAAGGAATTTGAATGCCTGGCACTCAAACTAGCTATCTCCTCCAACAAAACCCTCCTTATTGCAGTTTGCTATCAACCCCCTTCTGGTGGCATGGCCATCTTACAGCACCTCCAAAAGATAGTTGATTCATCTAATTCCAAATGTATATTAATTGGGGACCTCAATCTTAACTGGAATGGTGTAAGCTCTAAGAAATTAAAGGATCTATGTGATGTTAATGGTCTGTCCCAAATAACATCTGCACCTACTAGACCTAACAGAAAACACCCTGACAGTAGCTCCCTTTTGGACCTTATGTTAGTAAACAAGCCTCATAATTTCTTGCACAGCCGAGTGTTCTTCAATGACATAAGTGACCATTGTGCAATAGCCTGCATTAGGCACTCTCCCCAAATAAAACTGGTCCCCAAACTTTTTCTGAAAAGTTGCCTGAAGAATTTCTGCCAGAAAGCCTTCTTGAAAGATTTAAGCAACATTAGGTGGCAGGACTTCTACCTAGCTCCATCAATTAGTGAGGCTTTCAACATCTTTCAGAGCCTATTAACAGGGCTAATCGACAAACATGCCCCCCTTTGACTGATTAGGTCAAAAAAGAGACCTCCTGGACGGTTTTCTCCTAGCCTGAAGAAAGTGCTTAGAGTAAGGGACTCCTGTTGGAAAAGAGCAAGGAAATCCCAACAGGAGGATGATTGGCTTGCTTTTCACATCTCCAGAAATGCCTGCACTAAATTAATTAGGTCTGAAAAAGCCAGGTACTTCCAGGCAAAACTTGAAGACAACAAAAACAACTCTGCCAAATTTTGGAGTATTCTCAAGGAAATCAAAGGTCAGCATTTGGCTGCCTCCCTTCCAGCTAGCATTGTGACCAATAGAGTTACTTATACAGATAGAACCACTATTTTAGAGCAGTTCAATTACCATTTCTCCATGGCAGGTCTTGCCTTCGATACCTTGCCTGTCAGTAAGCTTAACTATGCAGGTGATGGCTCAATTAACTTAAATGCTATCCCTTACCCTCACCAACCACACCCTCCCCTATTCAACTTTTCCACAATTCCATTTAAGCAAGTAGAGGACCTCCATTTGGCATTGGACACAAAATAGGGATGGTGCAGATAACATTGCACCATTCTGTTTAAAGCTTGGCTACTACTACCTGACTGCCCCTATCACCCACTTATTTAATATCTCGTTGAATCAGGGTGATTTACCTGCGATGTGGAAGACTGCCCATATCCTACCTCTTTTTAAGTCAGGAGACCCTTGTGACCTGAATAACTGCAAGCCTATTTCCATACTTTCCACACTTTCAAAAGTCCTGGAAAAGATTGTCATTATTTAAATCAGGGATCACCTGGACCGGCACTATCTTTTAAACCCTGCCAGTCTGGGTTTTGGGCAAAACACAGTACCATTTTTGCTCTTGCAAAAGTAACTACTGACTGGCAAAATGCCCTAGACTCTAAAAAACATGTAGTTTCTCTATTTCTTGACCTCAGCAAAGCCTTTGACACCATGGATCATAACATCATGCTTACATCATTAAGAAATATCAGCCTAGACAACCTTGCCATCAACTGGCTCACTAATTACCTCTCTAACAGATTGCAGCAAGTTAAATCAGCAGGAGACCTGTCACCACAGAAATCCCTACTGCCAGTGGTCCACCAAGGCTCCATACTGGGACCTATTCTATATGCTATTTACATCAACAACTTGGACTCCCACCTACAAGTTGCTAATGTACATCTATTTGCTGATGACACTGTACGCTATTCCACAAATTCCTCACTGATCTTGGCCCATGAAGACCTACAACAAGACTTTACCACCTTACAACATAGTCTTATCAAGCATAAACTCCTTCTCAATGCCAAAAAGACTAAACCCATGAGTTTATCTTCAAAAGCAGCCTCTGGTCCCACACATATCCCTCCTTTACTAACGCTTATGGGTGAACCACTGGATTCAGTAGATACCTTTAAATACCTAGGGTTCTGGCTGGACAACAAACTTAATTTTTTATGCCACCTAAATGAGGTCTCAAAAAAGCTAAGACAACGACTTGGCCTATTCTATCATATCAAACATCTGCTCACCACAGAATCTAGAAAGAGACTAGTACAGACCACTTTCCTACCTGTATTTGATTATGTTGATTTCCTCTTCGATCATTGCCCTCTCACAGCGCTAAATAAACTTGACACCCTCTATCACTGAGCCCTACAACTCATCTTTAACCTGCCTTTTCGTACCCACCATTGTCTTCTGTACAAAATGGTGGGTTGGCCCTCACTATCATCAAGGAGAAAAAGAAATGCGCTCATTTAGTTCTATAGAGCTTTCACAGACAAGTTCCCTACATATATTACTAACCTGTTCAAATGTGCCTCTGGCTCCTTTGGTCTCAGATGTTACACAGCTCTTTGCTTCCAAGTGCCCAGAATGAAAACTAACCTTGGAATGTCCGCAATTAATTATGCACTCCCATCACTTTGGAACACTATGCAATGCACATTCAAACTTATCTCACTTCTGAGCCTCCTCTACTTCAAAGCTCTACTAGTCGAGTATTTGCAGGAACCTTGTAGTTGCTATGGGTAATCTGTCCTTTATTTATTGATGTATCTGCTGTAATAATTATTAATATGTCGTCCTCCTTCTCCCCTGGGAATCCAGTACACGCACTCCCTCCCTAATTCTATGGCTATCACCTCCTTTCTCCATCTTCACATATCCACTTGGCCCCTGTCTGCTTTCAGTTTCTACCCTTCTCTCCCTGTACTCATTTTGTTATTGTTTATTTTTTGCATATTTCTATTTGCAAGCTCTTGTGACGGACTGGTATTTTTGCATCCAACTTTGTACAGTATCTTCTGACATTACATTCGTTTGTATTATCATGACTATGTATTTGTATTGTTCCATGTCCAGGATCACCTTGAAAATGAGCTTGCTCAGTGGTGCTGATGCCTGGTTAAATAAAGTTTGATTGATTGAAGCGTCATTCATAATCATGCCTTTTTGACAGAGGTAGTGAGGAACTGTATACCAATAATTCAATATTTTAAGTTTTAGGAGCTGGGCTCTGGTATCAATGGTGGACTCCCATGTCCTAATCCAGCATTTTCTCAAGGCAAGTTTACTAGAAGTGGTGGAGGGTGGGACAGCATCGCAAAGACATTTGTAATGGCACCAGCACATCCTTTGGTTAATTTAAGCCACCCAGTAATGGAACTCTCAAAGCCAGATGAAGGGAACATGGTGTACTGCCACAGAAGCAGAGTGATGGCTTACCAGGTTTGCAGAAAGTGCCAGAAGTCCTTGCAGGACACTCCACATTGGAGACAGAGGTCATCAAGAGACTTGAGTTGTGTATGGTCAGGGAGACATAAGTCTTCCATATTATGAATACCAGCCTGGGTTCATGATGACTGGTTAAGGGTCTTGAGGAACACATAAAAGAGAAGATTATGCAATACGGGTGCTTTTAAAATTATAGTCTGGAAGAGATTTAACAATTTCATCATTTTGTGCCAGTAGTGGAGCGAGATTGAAATGATGGAGTGCTTAAAAATCCTTCTACTACATTTTGTATACAATGGGTAGTATGGGGAGGAAGCAGAAACAGTGTGACCTTCAAGTGTCACTCATTGTGGAAAAGAGGTATCCTTTGATAGGAACTATTTCATAACTTGGGCCAGGACAAATGCCATATGGTAATGGTGGAAGTTGGCTAGACCCCATCCTCCATCTGACCAGTGTTGGCACAATTTTTTTCTGCTGAGTTGTGGGGGCTCGCCCTCCCATGGAAAATGGCCAATCATTTTGTTCAGCAGTTCAAACCATTTATTGGAAATATGGATGGGTAAGTGGGCTAAGAGGTGGAATACTTGAGGGGAAAAGATCAGTTTTATCACTTCAATCTTAACTGTTATAGAAATATGTAAAGTACACCTTCTGTCCAGGTCTGCATAAATTGTAGATAATGGGAAGAAACTGACCTTACACATATTCGTGAGTGACAAGGTGACCCTTATGCCTAAATAGGCAATGCCATCAGCTGCCCATCTCCAGTAAGTAGAGTGGAAGAGGGAGGCATGACAGTGGCTGTTCATTGGCAGGACTTCAGACCGATCATGATTTATTTTGAGGCTGGAGATTAAGGAAAAGGATGCAAGAAGGTAACAAAGAGGAGGAAGGGCTTCTGGAACATCAGGTAAAAGGATATGTAAATCATCAGCATAGGACATGGATACATACTCAGTATCCCAAACCTGAAAGCCTTTAATAGTCGGGTGGGCAAAAAGAGCCACAGATAAAGGAATGAAGACTAACAGGAATTGTAATGGGGAAAGGGGGCAGCCTTGTCAGGTACCAGAAGAGAACAGAAAGGGTTGTGAGAAAAGGTTGTTTGTAAGGACCTTTGCCACTGGGTTGATGTATAGTGTACGAACAACCTAAAGAAAGTTAGTGCCAATCCCCACTTACTGGAGGACTGCCAAAAGGTAATCCCACTCAGATTAATCAAAGACCTTCTCGAACTCAATGGTGGCAGCTGCAGAAGTGGTGAGAATAGTCAAGGCTATTTCAGATTAAGGAAGGTTTGCAAATGATCAGAGCTGTGTCTGGCTTGCATAAACCTGGTCTGGGATGGATGGATGAGGGTTGACAACACAGGCACTAGGCAGGAGGCTGTGATCTTAGCCAGAGTCTTTACATCCATGTTAATCAGGATACATGCCTGTAGCTCCCAGGAATGAGGAGATCTTTGCCTTTCTTTGGGAGTACAGAGATTATTGCTTCCCAGAGGGTGAGAGGTAGTTGAGAGTGGGATAGTGAACTCCCAAACATGTGCGACTGGAGAGGAAAAGGTCTTCTTGGAGGGCTTGGTAGAATTCAGGGAGGGGGGTCAATTACTACCAGGTGATTTGCATTTATTCAGGATCTGGATGACCCTAGTAATTTTTTTCAGTGTATGGGGATGGTCTAGTTGTTGAGTTTGCTCTGGAGTGAGGTGCAGGAAATTGGTAGAAGTAAAGAATTTAGAGGTACCTGAGATATTAGGGGAGAAGTAGAGGAGAAAAACAAAGAGCAGAATTCTCTCATGATATGGGAGATATCCTTCTGGGCTGGGCATATCTGGCTATGTGAGTTTTTATCCGGGGTATTTATATATTTCAGCTCTTTTCTTCCACAGTCTAGAGGACAGAATTCTACTAGATCTCTCTCCCCCTTCCCAAAAAGTGTGAAGGCTTCTGAGTAATGCTAGTTCTGCCTTTCTCATGTAGTGTATGATAAACTGATGTTGGATTTCCAGCAATAGGGATGGGTCATTTAGGGGGTTGGTCTTGTGTTTCTCTTCCATAGTCTTGAGTTTAGTCTCAAGATCTTGAACCTCTTGCTCTCTGGAATGGCATCGATAGGATGCAAACCCAATAATCCGCCCCCTCATGTAAGCTTTTAGTGATTCCCAGAGAAATTTGTCAGATATACAACAGTTATCATTGTGCTCTAAAAATTCTTGGATCTCCTTATGGATCCAGGGGACAAAAGCAGGGTCCCATAAAAGAAGAGGGTCTAGATGCCAGGAAGGGGTGCCAGATCCAAGTAAATTCCAGGAGTGTAGCATAAAGATAAGGGCATGTTCAGAACAAAAATCCTAAAATTTTATAACTTTGGAACAGATTAATATTTTTTCACCAAACCAGCAAAAGACATATCTATGGGTCAAGCCCTTTCTACCCTGATGTCAGACCAAAATTCCAAACTGTCAGGGCACTAGGGTATTGCAAAAAAATAGCAAAAAACAGCAATTGTTTTTTTTCTTTTGCATTATCTGTTTTTTACCCCTATGTGCTCAGAACCTACCACTCCTTCGAGCTGCCATGGTCCCTGACATACCTCCTACAACCCCTCTCAAGCCTCTGACCTCATATAGCAGCCTTCCCTGAGGTAACATGGCATAACCCTTTGACGGATGGGTCCCTCTCCTCCGAGGGGGAAGGTACCAGTGAGGACTGGCTTGGCACTCTGCTTTGGCCCCAGGGTGCTGCTGAGGTGGACATGACTCCTTTCAGGGGCTTTGGTGGTGTCGGTGGACCAGCAGCTGTCATTCTGGAGGTCCTAGAACTGTTTTTGTTTTTCTGTTGGTTCCCCTGTTGTGCCGCTCCTGCAGTGCTCTCAGTCTCCACCAGGGGCTGCTGCAGAGCAATGCTGTTCCACTATCCACCCCAGAAGAGGAGAGCAGTCTCACAGATGCTCAAGCCTCTCCTTCCCCTTCCAGCCTCCAGCGTCCCAAGTCTATTCCCAAAGGTAGAAGACTTGGTTTGCTGGCCAAGGCACCTAGCTTCACCTGAGCTCTTTCCTTCTAAGACTGCTTGAAAGGCAGAGTAGAGAAACTTACCAGAGCAAGGGAGAAGGATTAAGACTTAGTTTGGCTAAGCAGATTTACTGTGTGGTGGTGTTTTTATTTTTTACTCACAGGGATTGCTACTGTTTGTTGCTAACATTTCATTGCTTTATTTTTTCTCTGATTCAAATTGTTGTTGCTGGTATACCTTCTTCTGCATTATTACAGGTGTGCCTACAGGTGTGCTAACAGATTACTGCTGTAATCTTCTGATTCAAATTGTCTTTTGCAAGGTATATCTTCTGTTACTGCTTTATTTTTCTCTGGAGCAAAGTGTTTCTTACAGGGTATATCTTCTCTCAAATTATTACAGGTGGTGCTTTACAGGTTTTACAGTTTTATCTAACATTAGGATAAGCTTTCAGGGTTACTGCATTTGTTGTTGACTGATTGTTTCTGCTCTTACCTCCTTGTTCTTTCGTCCGTGGTTCTTCTTTTTAGGCAGGGGAAGGGCCCAGCCACCCACCCCCATCCCCAACCACCCCACGCTACACTCCTTTTATAGGGTACCACAGTTGTGACATTTCCTGTGGCAGAGCAGGAAGGGGCGGATCAGTGGGGCCTCTACAAGGTGATCTCATTTACAGGGCACTAGTAATTTAACTTGTTATAACAAGTTAAACAAAGCACAATTAAACCATTACTTGCATTTTTTTCCTTCTAATTACTCTGACTAGGTTACAAACCCAGCAACTTATTTGGAATGGATTTCATTAACTGCAGGTACTGTGGAACAATTTTCAGAAGGACATTCTTACAGGATTTAGGACACTGTCCTACATGCTGGGCCTTTGGAGATCTTAGGTCTCAGCTCCGGGCAGCATGGGCAGAGATTGCACGCCTCAAATTTCATATTGAAGAGGAAATACATTATAAGAACCACCCGCCATTTCCCCAGCAGCCAACAGAAAAACCTCAACCGCAGAGGGTAGTTGGTCCAGGAGGTTGGCAGGTGGTTAGGAGGAGCAAATCAGGTGCCCCATCACTCTCTGCTCTCCAACACATTACCTCCAAAAACCATATAAACACTACAAACAGGTATCTGCCTCTATCTCTGAAATCAAATAAAGAGGCAGAAGACACTGCAGAGCAGGACACTGCGGCACAGGAGCTAGCACAACAATACTCACCCAAATCAGGAACCAAAACTAAACTAGCACAAAGAAATCCAAAAACTCTGATCATAGGAGACTCCATGATTCGGAGTTGATACCCATCTCCAGCCAGGGTGATGGTCAGATGTCTCCCAGGTACATCAGCATGGAGAGACACTGACCGCATTGCTAAAATTGTTCACAAAGCAGGAGAAAACATTGATGTCCTAGTACACATAGGGACTAATGATCTCGCCAGCCGGTCAGTTGTGGAGACCAAGAAACACCTGACTAGGCTGGGTGACAAACTATCATCTATTTCGTCCGGCATCTCCTTCTCTGAGATCCTGCCAGTCTGGGAGAAGGGAGCAGATGGACGGAAGGTCAGAGAAGGGAGATAGGGAGCTAAACACGTGGCTCAAGGACTGGTGCCAGGAAAAGGACACAGATTTGTGGGAACTGGCAACAGTTCTGGGAGCGAAAGTTCTTTAAATTTGATGGACTGCATCTGACTAAAGAGGAGTCAGTGCATTGGGCAGAAGTTTGACGTCTTTGCAGAATATTTAAACTAGCAAATGGGGAGAGGTGCAGCACCCATACGTTGAATGGGAAGAACACCCTCCCCTCAGCTAGTGGTCAAACTGGAATTCAGTGTGTTTGCCATTCATTTGCATCACCAGGTAAGAAAAAGGTTTGTCTCCCCACACGATGCACAGGATAATGCCAAACCTCACCAAACAACTAACACACCAAAATCTGGCCAATGGAAAATCATGTACACAAATGCTCACAGCCTGGGAAATAAGATCCCAGACCTGCAGGCAATAATGTCAGAGGCTAAACTGACATAGTAGCAATTAGTGAGACGTGGTTTACCAGTAACCACACTTGGGAGACTTCAGTACCTGGCTATGTATTGTTCAGAAGAGACCGAGGTGCAAAAGGGGAGGAGTGGCCCTGTATGTTAATGAAAATATCAAAGCTACAGAAATTCAGAATACACATAAGGAGCCAGAAGAACTGTGGGTCACCCTGGAAACAGGAAATGGGACAGCCATAAGAACTGGGTTGTCTACAGGCCCCAGACCAGAGGGAGGACATAGACACATTACTGTTAGAAGATATACAAAACATGACAGCTAAAGGGAGGTTCTGATAATGGAGACTTCAACATGCCAGATACAGATTGGTCAATACCAGCAGGAACATCTGCCAGAACTAGACTCATAGTGGATTCCCTGCAGGGGAGGGCCTCAAACAACTGGTACAGCAAACCCACAAGAGACAGGGCTATCCTAGATCTAGTACTGACTAACAAAGAAGGGATCACAGATCTCCAGGTAGAAGGTCACCTGGGGCCAGTGACCATCACATGGTATGGTTCAATTTGGCTACTACATCTAAATCATCCCATTCCAAGGCAAAAATATGGGACTTCAGAGGAGCTGACTTTGATAAGATGGCCAACAGAGTTAAGCTAGCCCTGGCAAAAGAAACACAGGTGAGGAGGTACAGGCAAAGTGGGCAAGCATTAAGGATACAATACTTGAAGCAACATCCCATTGTGTTGAGACAGAAAAGGAAGTGCAAAGAAGAAGGAAACCACTTTGGTTCTCAAATACAGTAGCAGAAAAGGTCAGAGCCAAAAGGCTGGCTTCAGAAAATATAAGGAACACAGCGGGATGAAGATAGGGGCATACCAAACTGCCCTAAGGGAAGCAGGTAAGGCAGTAAGGCAGGCAAAGTCCCAAACTGAGGAAACACTAGCACAAACAGTAAAAGAAGGTGACAAGACTTTCTATAGATACATTAGTGAAAGGAGAAAGTCCAGAGGGGTATTGCTAAGCTTAATGGAGAAAAGGGAGCATGTGAGGAGGAGGACCCTGTAAAGGCATCTATCCTAAATAGATACTTTTGCTCAGTATTCACTGAAGAGAAGGTAGGGCAGGGCCCACAGCTCAGCATCATGGACACAGCGGGAGGAGGTGAGCACTACTCCTTCCACAAAAGAAAGAGTCCTACAAGAGCTTCTAAGCTCAGGGTGGATAAGGCAATGGGACCTGATGGCATACATCCCAGGGTACTTAAGGAGCTAAAGGAGGAACTAGCAGAGCCATTAGCAGAATTGTTTAGTGAGTCTCTGAGCACAGGAGAGGTCCCAGAAGACTGGAGAAGGGCTCATGTGATCCCACCCACAAGAGTGGTAGCAGGGAGGAGGCGGGAACTACAGACCGGTCAGTCTTACCTCAGTAGTGGGCAAGATTATGGAAGCACCTTAAGGAAAGGATAGTGCAACACCTGGAATCCATAGGGGCACAGGATCCAAGACAGTATGGGTTTACAAAGGAAGGTCCTGTCAAACTAATCTCATAGATTTCTTTGACTGGGTAACCAGAGTGGTGGACCAAGGGAGCAGTTGATGTCGCCTACCTTGACTTCAGCAAAGCTTTTGACACTGTTCCACATAGAAGATTGATAAATAAGCTAGGTAGGCTCGGGGTGGGTCAAGTTGGTCAACTGGGTGGCAAACTGGTTGACTGGCAGAAAACAGAGAGTGGTGGTAAATGGTATACAGTCAGAAGAGATGCAAGTCACAAGTGGGGTACCTCAGGGATCAGTCCTGGGGCCAGTCCTATTCAACATCTTCATTAGTGACCTAGCAGATGGACTAGAGGGTAAGGCTTGTCTGTTTGCAGATGACACCAAGATCTGCAACAGAGTAGATGATCCAGATGGGGTGGGCAGAATGAGAAGAGATCTGGATAAACTAGCAGAATGGTCAGAAGAGTGGCAACTGGGATTTAATGCAAAGAAGTGCAAAATCATGCACATAGGGAAGAGAAACCCTGAAGCCACTTATAGGCTGGGAGGGAGCTAGCAGTCACAAAGGAAGAAAGAGACTTGGGCATCATCATCACTGATGACCTGAAATCATCCAACAGACCTCTAAAGCAGTAGGTAAGGCTAGGGGTGTTAGGGTGTATTAGTAGGGTATCACAAGTCGTAAGAGGGAGGTAATAATCCTCTGTACAAGACATTGGTTAGGCCCCATCTGGAGTACTCACGTGCAGTATTGAGGCCACACCTTCACAAGGACATTAACCAAATTGAGGCAGTCCAGAGAAGGGCAACCAAAATGGTGCAGGGACTGCATCAGAAGACATATGAGGACAGATTAATGGAGCTCAATATGTATACCCTTGAGCAAAGGAGGGAGAGAGGTGATATGATCGAGACATTTAAACACCTTAAGGCATAAACAAGGTGAAAGAGTCTAACATGTTTAAATATAAGAAAATAGCAGGACAAGAGGACACAGCATGAGATTAGAAGGAGGCCGATTAAGGGGGAATGTGAGGAAATTCTTTTTCACAGAAAGGGTGGTAGATGCATGGAATGGCTTACCACAAGAAGTAGTGGCTATGAATACAGTGCAGGGCTTCAAACAGGCATGGGATAGGCATAAGGGAGCAATACAAATGACTATGAATAGATAGGTCACTGACATAGCAAAGGCCGATGGCACATTTATAAGATAGAAAAAGAAATGGGCAGACTGGATGGGCCTTGCGGTCCTTATCTGCCGTCAACTTCTATGTTTCTAAACTTAGGTCGCCAGCATGACTCGAGGTGTGCCGTCCAGCGCCTCAACCCTCAGCGCCACTGGGCCAACCCCAACAGCAATTGTTTAATTTATTTTTCTATCCAGATCTCGGAATTCACACATTCAACCTGAACAAACTTGGCATGCCAAGAAACATGCCTCTGAGACAGCACTTGCAAAGTTTTGCGCAAATTAGTTGAACGTTGCAAAGATATTAAAGTGCAAAGTTTGAGGTTTAACATAGAACCCCCTGCTCAACCCCAACTATAGCGGTGCTACAGCGCCACTATAATAACAATTTATAAAACTTATTCTGGAATGGTGTAACTTATAGAAATGCCCAGTAATTATTACAATGAAATGCTAGGGTCTGCTATGCTAATTTTCTTTTTTGCAATTAATATTTTATTGAGGTTTTTAATGTTATATACAAAACATCTTGCACATACCACAAATACCAATGTAAACCTCTGTATCTAACCAGAACACAAGTCCTTAGATTACAACTTAATTCCAAAAGGAACAGAGAAGTATTATTATGCTAATTTTCAATGGATTATGATACCCAATTAATTTTGTTGACCACATTCTTTCATGAAAAGATAATTTGACATGACAGCAACTACTTTTTGATTCTGCAGTGCTATTGATAACATATCAGATTATATATCCCACTAGTTACAATTCTTTTTTTTTAAATACATTACCAAAATTAAATCATTTTTGGCAATCAGGGTTCCTGTTACATTGCATGCACGTATCTCTTTGCTTGATCACAGGCACGCTATGCCTGATAACAGATCCAAGCAGTTGCAGTGAAAGGGAATCAAATTGTTTCTATCTTTACACTTTGGTAACAATGTCAAGTGTAATCCACCCTCTGTAATGACTTATATTTACTCCTTCTCGCCCTCTCCACCATACCTTCTTTACATCTCTCTGTCTATCTCTTCCTCAGTCTCTCAATCTCTCTGTCCCTGATCTCTCTCTCTCTAGCTTTTCCTGCTTTCCATTCTTTCTGTCTTCATTTTGCTCTCTCTTTCTCTTCCCCCTCCCTCCTGCTGTTTACCATATATAATGCACATTAAATATGAGAGGATAGTTGCAACATTCAAATGAATGAAAGAAAAATGAATCAAAGAAATCATTCCAACACAAATTGATGCCACTACAGAAACATCTACTTAATAGTTATTGCTTATTAATGGAGACCACAACGAAACCCTGAATTCTAAAAAGTGATCTCCGTAACAAAACTTGCTGATTGGTTTGAAAATAAAGAATATTTTTTTCTAGGGATTTGGTTGCCTCATACTACATCTTTCACCACCCATCACCACTCCACCACTCACACACATGTACAGACACATACACACACTCCAGTTACTTTCAGAAACCCTAAGACAGTTGAATGAAATAAGGATACAGTTGATAAACAGAGATACAATGTTTAAATACTGATCGTGTGTAGGAGGGAGTGGAGCTGAATGTAGATTTCATTACTTGGTTCTTGCGATAGCTGATGTTGTTGCAAACTCTGTCTCACAATGATGCAATAAAAGCTGACCTTGTATACAAGACTGTCTCCATGAGGTTTTATGGCAGTTGATCATTTGGCAACTGTTTGCTCAGTAACTTTTCTATGGAATTGCTGAGCTAGGTATCACTGTTTTGCACACTGTTCAGTTAGAAAACCAATATAGTGAATAAGAGATAGGTCCATGAGCTCATAAAAGTTCAGAGCTTGAGACAACAGGATAGTAAACTGTGCACTGAGACTGCTAATTGACAGAAAGTTTGTAACATAAACCACATTGCTAGTATTCACAATATATTTAGTATTTATTTTTTGGTAGTAAACAAAATACCATCACAACACACTTATCTACATGTTGGCATCCAAACTGCTGTTTGTGAGCTAAAGTTACTATCACTGATGAGTGATCATCTGATTATCTATTCCAAAGTACATCCAATTTTTTTAGTACACGCAATTAATATTTCTGTTATCTTCGAGGAAATGTATTTTCTAATTTTTTTCTCTACAGCACTCCTGAGTTATGATAGAAAATGATTGTAGCTTTCAACCACTGCTTTCTCACTTTGTATATGAGACAGATTAACTTGTTGCCACATCTGGCTCTAATGATTATGAGATAGCTAAACTTGTATGCACTGTTGTCTCCATGAGGCACTGAGATAACTGGCTCAGAAGCAATATTTGGCTCCATCACTCTGATCTGAATGTGCAGAGCTGGTGGCTAATGTTGTCTCCCAATGATGTGAAAGAGCTGAGGTTATGTCAAATGGCTCCATGGTCTATGAGTGAACTGAGCTTGTGGCAACATGATTGTCTACTAATCTTTGAGAAAGTGAATTTAAATAATATGTAATGTGCATCACAAGCTAGTATTCATTTTCTTTTTTAACTAGCAAACATTTTACAATCACCCAATTGTATGCAGATGTCATTATTACCTTTTGTGGCATGAAACTGTATTACTAATGAGTGATCAGTTCAGTTTCTATTAAAAATATTACCATTTTTTTACCTATCCCACTGCATCTGTCTCTACGAACATTGACACACTAAAGAGACTAAATTGACAAAGCTAGTCATGAGAAAAAAATTTAAAAATGCCGTTCTGAAGGGATGAGAATAATGATAGAAAATGAACAACCAACAGCAAAGCTTGAGAAAAAAAGACATCCCTTACAAACAAAACAAAAAAGTGTACCCAAAGAAGGAAAACCTGCCACTACAAGTATTAGAAATATTCGTACTTTGCGTGACTTTTTAAACACCTGAATAGTGACGTATTTCTTTGCAATCATTTTTCATTTTAATCGTAACTAATTAGTACTAATTTAAGCAACAAAATACATTGCATACCTTGCAGTATCTCTCCCTCACACTTAATTCTTACCCTTTAGTTTATTTTTTTTTTTAAAGTTACCGTAGCTTAAAGTTTTTGTCTGTATAGAACTTTAACATGGGCAAATGTCTACATGTAGTTCCAACTATTTTTCTCAGAGAGTTTTTTTAAATGCATATGTACAAACAATAATCCTAATTAACTTTAAAACTAATTAATTTTTTATCTCAATTCAAAAAAGGACCTATTCCCCCATGATACCTACAAAACCTGTAAGTTTCTTACCTGAACTCTTTACCATTTTTTAGCTGTCTGAACACAACACAATAGGGTGGCAAATTGGGCAAAAACATGTAAATCAGGCCTTAATAACTTAAGAACTACAAAAGGTAGCCTCATAACATTTGAAGGGGGTCAGAGACCATTGGACTGAGAAGGTGCATACCACATTTTACAGTCCTAGGGTCTAAAGCTGTCAAATTATAACCCTCTGAACATGGTTATTTTTAATGAAACACCAACACAACCCTACTAAAGAGGCTCTACTGCAACTATATGATACTATATATATATTCAGTGCAAAAAGCTGGTTTAATTTTCCAGTTAGGGCTCAACTTAAAGCAACAAAACTAGGGAAATGTGACATTAGGATTTCCTACCATGACTCCCCCCCCCCAGTAACAAAAGGAAAAAATATTAGAGTTTTGGGTCTCCTGAGTATTGGTGAATCAGTGGTGGAATCTTCCTTTGGTTTGTCAACCTTATTGCTCATCCCCTTCCCTGAGTAACAAGGTCTGATGTTGTCTCTTTTCTGTATGAAGAAAGATACAGTCGATGTAGTTGGCAACTTGTGTTCAGGCATACATCTGTACCTTTGAAAACTGTATCAGTATGAGGTACTGACTTGGAGCTATACATTTTGCTTCAACAGGAGGCTAAGGACCGGGAGAAGGAGTGAGCATTAGGGTTTACAATCCCCAAGGAAGACCCCCACCACTGATTCACCAACACTCAGGAGACCTACATCCTAATATTTTTTTTTCTTTTTGCTGCTTGATGGAGTGGAGAGTTAGGTTGGAAAACACAATGCCACATTTCCCTACTTTTGTTACTTCAAGTGGAACCTTATCTGGTGTATTAATGCAGGTTATGGCAATCAATTTCTTTTGTTTTTGAGATTGTAGAATTGTATCCTCATTCATGTAGTATCCTTTTGGGACCTGCATGAATACATCTGTCTGGCTGTGGAAGCACAACACCCTCTGAGCCCTGTGCTTTGGATATGTTTAGATGTAGTCAGACAGGGCCCTTTGGGCCCTTTAGCAAATATGGAGTTCATCATGCTGCAGAAATGCAGGAGCCTCTGAGTCTTGCACTTCCATGTAGTTACAGATGCAGACACACAGAGCACTCTGGGCCATGTGCCAACTGAGGAGTCCATATGAAAGCAGAATCATAGGGCCTTCTATGCCTTGCTATTCTGAGTTGCTACAGATGCAGACATGTAGGAGTCTGCTACCAGTCATCTACAGATGCATTTTTTTGATCATGACTCAAGTATGTTTCTACAATGGGTCATGAGGTAGGGTCATAGAAAGCACATGTTAAAAATTTAACTTTAAAACCTTAAACATTGGCACAGTTATGAGCAAAAGTGTTTTTTCCTTCAATAAAAAAATATTTTGTGAACCCATATTTCTGTTTTGTGAGCCAACAGTATTGTTTCATGAGGGTCATGAGAGAAGAATGTGGACTCACAAAATAGAATGTTGGATTTAGTTGTTTTCATTCTTGTTTCATGAGCCAATGTCCTGTTTTGTGAGTCTCACAAAAGAAGAATACAGCCTCACAAAACAGAATTCTTGACTCATGAAACAAAAATGTGAAACAAGCTAAGTCATACATCTTGTTTTGTGAGTTGAGGTTCTTGTTTTGTAAGAGTTTCATGAGATTATGAAACAAGGTGCCTGCTCACAAAAGAAGAATGAGGAAAAAATAAGTCCAACATATTGTTTCGAGAACTGAAATTCTTGTTTCATGAGCTTCATGAGCTCATGAAACAAGATGCCTGCTCACAAAACAAGAATAAGGAAATCTTGCTTTATTAGCTGACCTTGTTTTGTGAATTTCAAAAGCTCATAAAACAACATGCCTGCTCACAAAACATAAATGAGGAAAAAAACTAAGTTCAACATCTTGTTTCATGAGCCAACCTTCTTGGTTCTTGAGAGTTTTGTGAACTCACAAAACATAATGCCTGCCAATGAAACAAGATTCTGAAAAAAATAAAAATAAGCCAAAAATATTGTTTTGTGGGGTGAAAGTTTCATTTCATGGGGCCCTATTCCTGTCTCATGAGCCTCACAAAAAAGAAAATTGGCTCATGAAACAAGCCTTGCTAAGAATATTAGAGATGTCCCAAAACCATGTTTTGGCATTGGATTTTGACAAACTAAGTCCAGAATAGAGCTAAAGGATACCTGTTCAGCTAGATTTAGGAGTTTGAGTCTCTCCTGGTCATCATTGTTATGGGTTTTTGAAAACATAAAAAAAAACGGAAACAAGATGGCTGCTATACAAAACAAGAACTTTTTTCACACAAAAGAATTTTGACTCACAAAACAAGAATCTTCTTTTGTGGCCCAAATTTCTTCTTTCATATCAAACACCTATATGAAAGACCCTACTG
This sequence comes from Neoceratodus forsteri, assembly GCA_016271365.2. Lineage (NCBI taxonomy): Eukaryota > Metazoa > Chordata > Ceratodontiformes > Ceratodontidae > Neoceratodus > Neoceratodus forsteri. The sequence goes on from CM028130.1 coordinate 678,557,208, forward strand.
AGCATGTTCAGAACAGAAATTTCAAATTCTTATAACCTGAGAATGGATTTTCTTTCACCAAACCAATGGAAGGCACCATTCTTGGGCAAGCTCTTTCTACCCTGAAATTTTCAGAACAAAATTCCAACCCATCTGGGCTGTAGATGATAGCAAAAAAATAGCACCCCCTTTCCCCATTTTTCCTCTTTTTTCACTATCCAGATGTTAGAATCTGCATATCTGACCAGATTGACACTTGTCAAATCAAGAGATCATGTTCCCCAGACCACACATTCAAACTTTCTTGCAATTTTGTTGAATAGGGACAAATTTATTATGGTGCAGAGTTAGGAGTTTAACATTAAATGCCCATGTAAACCTTAACTATAGGGTCACTACCACACCCTTATAGTGTATATATGGAAACTATGTTAAAACATATGTTAGCGATATAGCATACACAGTTAAAATTAAATGCCCTTCTCAACCTTAACTATAGGGTCACTATCACACTCTTATAGTGTATATATGGAAACTATGTTAAAACATCTGTTACAGGACATAGCATACACAGTAGGAAAATGAAAAAAATATATGGTTAAAAGTCTCAGGAACCTTGGAAAACTGGTAATGTTGTGTTCCTCAGGTTTTAATGATCATGTAATGCAGGGTTGGTGTTACCCTAATATCAGCCCTTTCTTGTCACAGTGACACAGTAATGATTGCTTAGTGTGTGCCCATATTAGGGTAATTCTGATCATGCATTGTATGATCATTGAACCTCCCCAAGGAACATCACGCTGCCAATTGTCAAGGTACCAGAGACTTTGAACCCAATTGTTTTATTTTTTTTATTTCCCTGTGTTGGACACTGCAACCATAAAACTGTAGCTGCTTCAACATAATTTTTGCAATTAATTTCCTTCCTTTTGGAAAAAGATATACAAAGACTGCAAACCCATCTATTGTTTCTCTTTGTAAGACTTAGCACCCACGAAAGCAGAAGTTGTATCTCACAAAATAGGTTTGTGAGTCACAAAAATGGAAGTAACTATTGTTGCAAGAAAATGTGAAAAAAATGATCTGCATATATGTGAAACTGGAATTGTATTTTCGTATTAATATAAACACTTCAGCAAAGCTGTCTATCAAAGAATCACACCAAACTCTAACTAAAATGGTAATTTCAAGTTTAATCTCGCAGCCAGTTTTGTGCTACCAGTGAGCTAAAAGACATCTTACAGAGATATATTTTATGTAATTTCAGCGTTCTACGACTTTTAAACTACTGAACTGATCATTACAACTTTTTCAAAATGTAGAGATCCTGGTACCATCCACAAACAAGTCACATTTCTGGTTATTCCGTACAGGTATGGCCACATTTTTAAGGTCCAAAAACAGGATTTAACACAAAGTAGAACAGCATTTTATAACTAGTGAACCTTCTGGAACTTTTCTTCTGTATAGTGATTGTTCCAAGCTTTTCAGGATACAGAGATCTTGGCACTAGGTAGTCTACTGTTTGCCTGATGCCAAGAAAAACGGTGCACTCTTTCTGCCTTTGTTTTTAAGAGACAGCTGGTCTGAAGTAACCTAAGCTAGGGAGTTATTTCTGTGAAACAAAACAAGTCATAAGGATACTTTTTAACTAGAAAGAGTTTAGATAGATTTAGAAAAGGAGACTTTGTAATATTTAAAACAGATTATACTTCTTTCTCAATGAGATAATCATTTGAAGAGAGGTTTTCCTTTCCTAGAAGTGTTTGGGAGCACTGGCTTTTGTGCTGCTGCTGCAGCCATCATAGCAGTATATTCTCTTAGGGATGGTCTGGCCAGTATTTGCATCATAAATAGGCTTTGGCCCTGTCCTTACAGGAAAGCTTTGATCCTATCCTTATAGGAAGTGACTTGTCAAGAGGAACTTCCTGAAAATGATTTTTCTTATAAATGTATGTTTTTATTTCTATATGCTTGTGAAATGGGTAAAGCATTGTGTAGAAATGGTCCTGCATCTGTCATCCTTTGAGAAATGCAGTTATGAAAGTGCAAACCTAGTATTCCTCAAATTGCCTTTTTTGTGTAACATGAATGACAGATCACCTGACACCTGATCTTTATATAATTACTGCTTATGTAAGCAGCAGTCAGTTTGCTCTGGGTTAAGGAGCAAAGAGGAGCCTTAGGGAGAAGCAGTGTGCAGATGGAGGATGAACCAGCCAAGGTGGAAGAGGCATTCCAGTTCTGAGTTCTCCTCAGTGCTGAACTTTAAAATTGCACTCCATTAGGAAAATTGGTCAGCTTGAATACTTTCAGTGGATTTGGCATGGGGGAAATGACCAATTTGATAAACAGTGCACTTAAACAGATACTGTATAACTATGCATATTTTTGAATTGCCTTTTTTCTAAAGAAAAAGTACACTAAGAAAAAATATCATGTTTTGAGGGACTGTCCAGCATCGCTTTGTCCATGATTCCTAGATGTTTCTCACTGAGACTACATCTCACTCGATCTAAGATGGTCTAGGCAGTTGAGAGACAGCATGCAGAGGAGGAAGACCTAAGTATGGATCAATCCTACATCCAGAATCTTTAAGAAAGAAAATGCTTCAGAACACTTTGCTTTCCAAAACAAGCCAAACTTGATCTCCAATAGTCCGTTTGCTCATAACTTATTGGAAACTGCTCGGGGAGTAGGGTTGCCACCTGTCAGGTTTTTTACCTGGTGATCAGGTTTTCTGGGTCCCCATTAGGTAATCCGGTTTTGCTGTGTGCTGGTCAGGTTTTTGAGCCATTTTGAGTGCTCACATACTTTTGAAACAAATGTTGTCATATTATTCATTGTTTCAGCTGCATGTCCAGCTTACAAACAAGTTCTGTTGTCAATATAACCCTTTGTTTGTGAAAGCAGTCAGCCTGGGAGGTGTAAATTACGCCATTAACACCATTAGCACTTACTTAACCTAATCTTTTCCACTGCATCTTGTCTTTTATTGATATAACAGATGGCCTTCTAGGAGAAACAATGCATGATGAGTCATAAAAAGGGGTGGGGCTAGGGGCGGAGCTTAGGATCCGGTTTTTGCCCCATCCAAAGGTGGCAACCCTATCGGGGAGTTATATATTGAACACGACAGTCTAATTAGCATCAGCATTAGCCTAATATGCCATACAGCAGTTTAGTAGCCGCAGTTTATACTATCAATTTCTTTTCAACAGCAATCTACATATTGAAATCTAGGAGGCTGTCAAGTGGTGTGCATGCCACCTTAGATTAGACAATCAGTTTACACAGATGTACAAGCAGAAGTAGCAGCAATGGAGTAAAGTGTATTTTTTTCCTAAGCATCAGCATCAACATAAAGCTATTAGGCTGTTCTCTGGCACTTTTATTATAAAATAAAGCTACACTGATCTACAGATCCATGACTGAATCTTCTGATAGCTCTTTCATGACTGCACAGACGATCTGTAATCATGTGTGTGACTCATACTCAGTGAAAAACAACCAAGAATCATGATAATAATGGTCTTAGATACTCCCCTACAAAAGATGTCCAATCTACTGAATTTGCATGCCTTTTTAAAGGGAAGCTGGCATCATTTGACAGTTTCATGTTTATGAAATACAATACTTCTAAAAATGCACTATTTGAAAATATAAGGCTATTGCCGAACTTGAATAGTGTGCCTCCATTTTCATGAACATTGCGCCAATGTGAAAATGGCAGTTTTACACAATTACATTGGCATAATGTGAATTTTGTTAATCACTGATATCCACTGCTGGATACAGTATTCCAGGTGATGTTGCACATGTTTTAATTTTGAGGAATAACCTGACATGTTTTGTAACAAGGTTCCTTTTTCTATTGCCTACATTTGTATCTGTCATTCCTATTATCCCAGCTCACTGTTTGATACTAAGACTGCAATCTATGGAATTATAATGTATTGGAATTCTGGACTAATATATCACTTCATTGCACAGCAAGTTATCATTTTCTTTCCTGTACAGAAAGAAGAAGCCAGAAGGGGAAGGAAACAGATTCAAACTCAGAAGAAGCCAGAAGGGGAAGGAAACAGATTCATTTCAGTGCTTTACAGTAATTGTACATTGCTATTTTTGTTTTAAACTTAGATTGTGGGCTTTTAGTGGAATTTCTTTACTTAGAATTGTTTTTGGGCTGTTGAAAATTTAAAACCAAGTCTGTTGTGCTTGTAGTGGTGGTGTATTTCTTTGCCGTCTTTAATTGCTGCAAATTTTCACCCCCCCTCCAGCCCCCAACTCTTAATTATATGCCCTGTTAAATCTGATTGACAGGAGCTAAGCACAGGATATAGTAGGGGTTGTGGAGTAGGAGGGACATAAGGGGGAAGAAGCCCACCCTCAGCACAAGTGTTTTGACTCATTTTTTATGTCTTTTTTCCTTTTTTAAAGAAAAGTAGCTGAGGAGCAGTGGCAGGATTTTTAGGACTTTAAATTAATAAAAAGGGAACTATGAGAGCTTCAGTAACAGACAAGTACTGGAATAGCAGTATAAGTGTAGTATAATGTGGGGAATGGAGCAATGCAGTGGCTGTGGGGCAGCCATATTCAGGCAGGCCTTCTGGATGCTGAGTACTGCCCTATCTTCATGCATCTCTCTGGACTACAGGATGAGGTAGCCAGACTCAGAGCAGAAGTAAACTGGGTCAGGAGTACCATCACCCCTATCCAGAGACAACCCAGTCCAATGTCACTGCTGCAAAGGATGCCAAGAATGAGAACCACTTGGATGACAGTGGGCTAAGGGAGGGTTAGGGTGATCAGGCAGAGACACATCCCAGATCCTATTCCACTCAAGAACTCATATGCCACACTGACAAATGGGGACAACCAAATAGAGGTACCAAGAGAAGTGGAAGGAAAGGATGTGGAAGTTAGCCAAAGAGGTGACCTCAGTGGGGAGAGCAGTGGACCCAAGAGGAGGAGGAGGAGGAGGAAGTGAATCCTGGTGGGGGCTCCATCATAAGAGGGATTCAGCTAGGAACACTGGAGGGGGAGGACAGGGAGGTGAGATGCCTACCAGGTGCCATGGCATGGAGGGATGGAAGGAAGATCCTGGGGATCGCTGGGAAGACAAGATGGGAGGGTGAGTTGGATGTCATTATCCACCTAGGTACTAATGACCTGCCAAATGGAGAGCTAAAGGAAATTCAGGAAGAGTTTAGGAAATTGGGAAGGGGTCAAAAGCAAGTAGTTACTTCTGTCACCTTCTCAGAAGTACTACCTGCGAGAGGCATGGGAGAGCATAGGGGTGCATGCACCAGGAACTTAAACTCATGGTTGAAGAACTGGTGCTGTGAGGAAGGGTTTGGATTCATTGGTGACTAGGGACCCACCTGGAGGGATGGAGGCTTGTTCAAGTCTGATGGTCTTTATTATTATTATTATTATTATATTATTATGGACTGCATCCATCCTGAAGGGGAATCCAAGCATTCAATGATAAGTTTAAATGCTACATTGACAAGCATTTAAACTAGCCAAGGGGGTGGCAGGTCAGCAAGGAGGGTACCTAATTGTCCACCCCCAACAGCTAGCAGTGGAACCAGTGAACCGGAGGAGTGGATATCTCTACAAAGCAGTGTGCAAAAGATGGAGATAAGTGCCCAAGAAGTGGATAGGCAGAAAAGGGCCAAAATTCAACAGAAGGTCATACAGCAAGGAGAACCAGGGATAGAGGACAACCAGGAAGGGGCTGGAGTAGAACAGCTAAACAGTCTAGGGTGGTCAAATCATGGAAAGCCATGTGTGCCAATGCCAGGAGCCTTAGCATCAAGATGGAGGATCTGAAGGCTGTCATGGTGCAGTCAGATCTAGACATTGTGGCCATCACAGAAACCTGGTGTAATGGTAACCATAGCTGGGAGATGGCCATACCTGGCTACAACATATTCAGAAGAGACAGAGCAGGTAGGAAGGGAGGAGGAGTGGCACTGTATGTGAAAATTTAAATAAGGGCAACAGAGATCCAGGAGGAACAAAATGGGGGAGAGATACTGTAGGTTAAGCTAGAAAGGAAAATGGGGCCAGCCATCTGTACAGGTGTGGTCTATAGACCACCAGCCCAGGAGGAAGAAACAGATAGGGAGCTGATGATAGCCATCCAAAGGATGGCAGACAAAGGTGAGGTAGTGCTGGTTGGAGACCTCAATATTCCAGACGTGGACTGGAGCATCCCAGCAGCAGCATCAACTAGGATCAGATTTATCCTGGACTCCCTTCAGGGTGCCTTCCTCAAGCAACTGGTCATGGAACCAACTCGGCAGAAGGCAATACTGGATCTTATGCTCACAAACAGGGACAGTGTGATGGGGTAACAGTGGGGGAGCACCTGGGGAACAGTGACCACCAGTCATTGTGGTTTGAAATCACAGAAGGAGCAGAACCAAACCACACAAAAACACGTATCTTGGATTTTAGGGGTCAGACTTTGGGAAAATTGGGTGATGCTTGAAAGAGGCATTAACGGGAATGGGGCAGGAATCAGGGGTTGAGGAACAGTGGGAAGTATATAAAATTGGGGATTACAAGAACAACACAATTATGTATTATGCAGGTTAGCAAGGGAAAAAGGAAGAGAAGGCCATTATGGTTTTCCAATGAGGTAGCGGAGAAAGTGAAAGCCAAAAATATTGCATTCAGGAAATACAAAAAGACACAGGTGGAAGGGGATAGGGAGAAGTACCAGAAGAAGCAAAGGGAGGCAGGGAGGTCAGTAAGGGAAGTCAAATCTCAAACAGAAGAGCACATTGCAAAATCAGTGGGTAGAGGGGACAAAACCTTTTACAGGTACATAAGTGAAAAAAGAAAGGCAAAGAGAGGGATAGTGAGACTGAAGGGGGAGGATGGGGGCCACGTGGAGGATGACAAAAGTAAAGCTGACATATTGAACAGGTATTTCTGCTCAGTCTTTACTGAGAAGAGGAGGGCAATGGGTCTGAGGGAGTACAAGGGTGGGAATGATGCAGAAATGGACACAAGTCCCTTTACACGAGAAAGGGTTCTGCAGGAACTGGAAGTAATAAGAGTTGATAAAGCAATGGGGCCAGATGGGGTGCACCCCAGGGTCCTTAAAAAACTAAGAGAGGTGGTGGCTGAACCTCTGGAAATCCTGTTTAGCCATTCATTGGAAACAGGGGAGGTACCCAAAGACTGGAGGACAGCAGATGTAGTCCCCTTATACAAAAATGGGAACAAAGAGGAAGTGGGAAACTACAGACCAGTCAGCCTCACCTCGGTAGTGGGGAAGATCATGGAAGCACTACTGAAGGAGAGATTTATGGAACATCTGTTTGTCAATGGACTACAGGACCCAAGGCAGCATGGTTTCACCGGGGGGGGGGTCATGTCAGACCAGCCTCCTTGAATTTTTTGACTGAGTGACTAAGGAGGTGGATCAGGGGAGGGCAGTGGACATGGCCTATCTGGACTTCAGCAAGACCTTTGACACTGTGCTACATAGAAGACTATTACACAAACTGGGGAATATGGGTGTGGGCAGGACAGTTGTGCAGTGGGTAGGTAACTGGCTGGGTGGCAGGACACAGAGGGTGGTGGTAAATGGCTGTCACTCCACAGAGGGAAGAGTGACCAGTGGGGTACCACAGGGATCAGTGCTGGGATGGTCCTATTCATCATCTTCATCAGTGATATTACATGGGACCTAGAAGGCAGAATGTCCCTGTTTGCTGATGACACAAAGCTCTGTAACAGAGTAGACACACCGGAGGGTGTAGACAGAATGAGAAGGGACCTGCAGAAACTTGAAGAATGGTCAGGGGTTTGGCAGTTGAAATTCAATGCAAAGAAGTGCAAGATAATGCATATGGGCACAAAAACCCTGGCACAATATATCAGTTGGGGGGTGAGGATATAGCATGTACCAAGCAGGAAAGGGATCTTTGGGTTATCATCTCTGATGACCTCAAGGTAGGGGAAACAGTGTAACAAGGCAGCAGGTAACGCAATTAAGATGCTGGGATGCATAGGCAGGGGCATCACCAGCAGGAAAAGGGAGGTCATCACTCAACTATACAAGACACTAGTGAGGCCCCACCTGGAGTACAGTGTACAGTTCTGGAGACCTTACTTACATAAGGACATAGCCAGGGTAGAGAAGGTTCAGAGGAGGGCAACAAAGATGGTACATTGATTGCATCACAAGTCCTATGAGGACAGGTTGAAGGAACTGAATATGTACTCCCTGGAGGAGAGGAGGGAGAGGGAATATGATAGAGACATACAAGTATCTTACAGGGAGGAGCAGGGTGCAGGAATACACTATTTTTAAGCAAAAAATATGTTCCAGGACTAGAGGGCATGGGATGCAGTTGGAGGGAGGATGATTCAGAGGAAATGTGAGGAAGAATTTCTTCACAGAATGGGTGGTGGACAAGTGGAACACCCTGCCAGAGGAAATGGTGAGGGCTGAAACAATCACAGGATTTAAGAATGCATGGGTTAGACATAAAGGAATTCTGGAGGTCAGGGTCAAGGGACAACAGACTTCTAGGAAAACATAAAGTAAACTTACAAGCTCAAATGGGCAGGCTGGGTGGGCCGTAGGCCCTTATCTGCCGACACTGTCTATGTATCTATGTATCTTGTTTGCTAGCAAAACAGGGCATGTAATCCATTGAATTGAGAGCAAAGTCGGTCATTATTGAGTTGGGACATGGAGCCCATAGATTCTAAAATGATATTGACTGTTAGCAAGCTAGGGTATTGATCACTTTTATATAAAAACATGCTTGCTACTAGCAAATTGGGGTGCTTAGCAATTTGATTTGAATGAAGTCTCTGCTGTGCGTGAGTTACAGTAGGAAGTTTTTTGGTTTGAAAGTGTGCTCAGCCACTAGTGATTTTGAGAACAGAGCCTTATCATGTGAAAGTGGTCTTGCTCCCTAGCAAGATGGATGAGGAACCCTTTGATTTGAATGTGGTCTCAGCCACCACTGAGTTGGATGGAGTGGCATTGACAGCCATTAAAATGGCAACTCATTACACTCACAGACTGAGGACCCGATATGGCTGTGGAAACTGAGACCTAATGGTGGCAGATGTTGGGAAACCCTATAAAAAGAAGCAATTTTCTAACAATTAGACAAAAAAGTAATAATTCTGTCAGTGACTTGGTTGAGTTTTAACAAGAAAGTAATATGAAATTTCTATTTTACTGATGGCACTAAATCAAGTTGTTAAATATGTGATTGAAATGAATGGGTCTGTGTCTTCCAGATCTAAATTTTTATCTTCTTTAAAAAACAAAATACAGTATATCATTTATAGTAAGTCTTTCCAATATGTTCTGTTTTTATTGAAACATTTTATATCCTGGTTGTACAGTAGGTAGACAAATTGCCACTTGTAAATTGTGTTTGACTTCACCTGCAGCTGTATCATTTCCCAGTAGATGCACATGACCATATAATTACAAGGGATGTGACAATACCGTCTGGCAAATGGCTGCTGAATATTCATATTACAGACCCGAATATTCATTAAGTCTTTATTTAGTGGTCAGTATGTGCTGCAAACAGTAGGTAAAAAAAAATCTATAAATATATTTCACTTTTCCAAATTTGGACCAGGCTAGTTGCATTGTCATCTCAAACCTCAAATCATGTCTGACTACCCTCCCATTCCACCTAGACATCATCTTATATCTGACATCCTGCTAACCCCTCCTCCACCAGACACCATCTTGTTAAAGGTAATAGCAAATGATTTTTACATAGTTAACTGCCCTCCCCTTTCCATACCAGCTATGTATTTTGCTTTTCACTGACCAGTTTTTGATAAATAAATAATCTAGTTTTGTAGTTTCGGATCTCTATAAAGTTCCACTGTCCTCACCAGCAACTGCTCTTGGTTTTCATATTTCTAAGACAATTCATGACACCAGGTACACCAGCCAATACTATACATCTGAATGGCTTGGAGTGGTGTTACTTGTGTCATAGAATGTTTAGGCAGTATGAAATAGAAAAACATCAACTGCTATGGAGAAAGGAAATCAGTATAGTTACAAAGGCAATACAACAGATTATTTAACAAAAAGGTCAACACATATCAGAATATTGCATAGACACTATAAGGGAAACAGAAGAGCATACAGAGGTGTAAAAATGTTTCCAACAACCTTTAAAAGGACATCTTCCCTAACATGAACCCCATGACCTGTGATAAATAGTGCCACCTGGCCACTTCAATATCTTCTTCACCCTCCCTCAACCCCAAGTCATGATAAGCACAGTGAAGAGTTCTTTCTTTTAAATGCCCTGTGGTCATACATCTGACTGCCCTTCAGCTCTTCCTCATCCAACATCATTAACAATAAACCCCCTACTTCTGTAACCTGCCATCTCCCCAGACCCTATGTTCTATCATTGCAAAGATGTGCCCTTGATCCTAATCCATGTTAAGGAGCAATAGGCTGTTTCACTTCATGGCTGTTCAGCTGGTCCCTGTCCCAGTTTTCACAGTGTAATTACTCATCTGATAGCCTGCCTTACAGTGACTAAAGAGGGGGAAATGTATCCTGACTAGTGTCATGGAATGAGGCCAGACTGTAATAGAAGACTGGAACACAAAAGAAAGGTGCAAGCACACAAAAGAGCTGCAATATAAGTATTTGTTTACTGACATTGATATGAAAAGTCACAAAATGCTGTTACATCCCCAGTGAGCGAGGACTGGACTGATATTAATTGATGAAGTAAGTTCTGAGTGAAAAGGAAGTGGGATATGATTATGAAGATTGTGTTCATCATGGGAATAACTTTCAGAACCTGAGGTGGGATAATGGGTTTTTTCTCTGTTTTCTAACTTTTTTAATTACCGAATAGACTACGCTGAATTGGGTTTAATATACATTATTCAGGTCCACATGTATAATGTATGTTATGTTGTAACTAATCATCACTCACATGGCCTTTGCAAAAATCCATATGCACCCATTCAAGTAATCTCAATTCTTTCCATGAAACTGTATGCATTAAGTTGTAATTTGATGTGCACTCTTACTGCATTTAATGTCAGGAATTTGCATGCACCACATTGTCTAGCTGTTCTCATTTCTTAGGATAAACAATATTTAGATTTGAGTATTAGACAAGTAGCATCTTTCTATTTGGCATTTTTCATTCTAAAATAAAAATGTAGATGCAAATACACATTCAGGTCTCACTTCATTTTCTTAAAGAAACTGAGGTACTGTAATAGAAAATGTGAGATTACTCGTGATTCAAGAAAATGTCCATAGGGAAACTACTATCTGGATTCAATGCATTGTGGACCTAATGATGTTTAAGAATACAACAGCAGGTACATTGTAAACAAGATCCAATAATTAGAGGATTCTTAAACCTCATTATTAGCCAAGTCCCATTCCAGCTACGAATACATCTTGTAGTGAATTGCTTTTATTTCCATTACATTGCAACTAGGTTTGCTCAGATAGACATTTAAAGAAAAAATAAGTCAGGGTAATTGGTATTTTTGAAGGTACTAGTCCTCATAATCCAATATTCTAAAACCTAGGATATTAGGCATTATAGAGGGGCACAGAACCCAAGGCAGCATGGATTCACAGCGGGAAGGTCATGCCAGATGAATCTAATAGATTTCTTTGACTGGGTGACCAAAGTAGTAGATCAGGGAGGGGCTGTGGACATGGCCTACCTAGACTTTAGCAAGGCATTTGACACAGTCCCACACAAAAGATTAATATACAAGTTAGCCAGCCTGGGAGTGGGACCCAAGATGGTAGCCTGGATAAAGAATTGGCTGGAGAATAGGTACAGAGGGTAATAGTAAATGGAGTCCACTCTAAAGAAAGGGGGGATACTAGTGGGGTACCGCAGGGATCAGTATTAGGACCGGTCCTCTTCAATGTCTTTATAAGCGACATTGAAGAGGGACTGGAAGGAAAAGAATGTCTCTTTACAGATGACACAAAGATCTGCAACAGAATTGGTGCACAAGATGGGGTGGAAAGGATGAGAAGGGACTTGGCAAGGTTAGAGGAATGGTCAAATGTATGGCAGCTTAGATTCAATGCTAAGAAGTGCAAGGTAATGCACCTGGGAAACAAAATCCCCGGGGAAGAGTACACAATGGGGGGTGAGGTACTAACAACAACAAAAATGGAAAGGGACCTGGGGTAGTCATATCAGATGACTTAAGGTGGGCAAGCAATGTGAGAGGGCAGTAAGAAGGGCTGGGGGGATACTGGGATGCATAGGGAGAGGCACCACCAGTAGAAAACAGGACGTTGTTATCCCTCTGTACAGACAGCTGGTGAGACCCTATCTGGAGTACTGTGTGCAGTTCTGGAGACCCAGTCTCCGCAAGGACATAGACAAGATGGAAGCTGTCCAGAGGAGGGCAACTAAAATGGTGCAGGGTCTGCACTGGAAGACATATGAAGAGAGACTAAAGGAGCTTAATATGTATAGCCTCGAGGAAGGGAGGGAGAGGGGGGACATGATAGAAACTTTCAAGTACCTCAAGGGAATCAACAAAGTCCAAGAGGGTAGCATCTTTCAAAAAGAGTGCGCAAGAATAAGGGGACACAATTTGAAGATGGGGGCTCAGAGGTAATGTAAGGAAGTATTTTTGCACAGAGAGGTTGTGGATGCATGGAGCGCCTTCCAGAGGAGTTTGTGGAGTCAAAAACAGTGGTTGAATTCAAGCATGCATAGGACAGTCATAAGGCAATTCTAGGGGGTGGGGGTAGAAAGAAGTAGGCTGCTGGTTAACTAAGATCCGCAGCTTATCCATTAGGTAGGAAAATGGGCAGACTGGGTGGGCCAAGCAGTCCTTATCTGCCTTCAAATTCCATGTTTCTATTAACTTGAATTTTAGGATATCCTAGAAACCTAAATCTGAATATGTTAAAATACTCTAAAACCCTTATGGATTTTAGGATACTCCTATGCTATCCAATGCTATTGGACAGTATCCAAAGGTCTGATGGGAAATTGATTTGGATATGGATAATTCTAATATTCAGCTATCCTAAGTCAGATTTTGGGATATCCGAGCATCCCTAATTGCGACATTTAAAAACTGTCTTCCATTTAAACCAATATGGATAAAAAGAGATGAGTGAATTGTTTGTGCTTGATCTGCTTAATATTTTTAATTGCATATTATATTATGCAGAACTGTGTATCTTTACTATTCACTTTGTTAAACAGTGTTGAATTGATGTTTCCTTTCATGGCCCCCTGTCCCTAAGTATAACTCTGTGTAAACTGCACTGATACACTTATTTATGTTTTTTGGTTGCTATTCATGTATTTCTATTGTATTTGACTTGGACCCTTTGTAAAAGAGCTTCTGGCTCAAGGGTGTTTGTAATTCTTAGTGCTTGAAATAAATAAAAATTAAAAAAATATTCCTAACTTACTATATCTGTAGCATACGGAATTCAGTTGTAAACACTAATTCAGGAAAAATACAATGGTTTAGCTAAAAACAGACTTTGCTGAAATTTCTATTTATTTATTTAAATGTTGGTAACCAGGTAAACCCACTGAAACCACGATAGTTCCTTTTTCAGGGGTGACCCTGGATTAAACACAAGTAAGAACATTCCATGAAGTTACAATACAAATACAGGTTGACATTATGTAAGTTATCACAGAATTCAACAGACAGTAGTATAGTGAGGATAGATTGGTGTACATCAAATAAAGCAAAGCTTATCATATAAATTCAGGTGAACAGTTAGGCAATTTCCAAGATTTCAACCCTCACTTACAGCCCTCAACATAGGTTGATAACTAGGTGACATTTGTGGTTACAGACAAGACAGCAATAGGGAAAGACAAGTGGCAGGAGAGGATTCAGGTTTCAACGATTGCAAGAGCATTGGTTAAGCTCTAGTAGATGAGCCTTAAGTCCCCTTTTGAAACCCCCTAGGGAATTACATGTTTGTACATTTTCTGAAAGAGCATTGCAGAGGGGCGGGATGCAGGCCAAGAATGACCTCTGCCCCTGGGAAGACCTAACTCTAGGCATAGTGAGAAGATGATGGCTAGAGAATCTAAGGGGTCTTCTGTTGTGTTTAGCAGATAATGTTTTTGCAAGGCTTGGTGGGGCATTGTTTGACTTTAGCTTGCAGGCTAAGCATAAAGATGGGAACTCAAGATGCCCTTTCAGTGGTGGCAAGGGCAAAGCTTGGAGCACCTGGCAGTGGTGATCCCAATGGCTGAGCTCCCTTGGTGAACCTGCACACCCTGTGATAAAGGGTAGTAAGTTTTTGCATTTCCCCACCTTTCATTGTGAATATCACTGGTGACCCATACAGTAGGGTGGGCAATAGGGTTCCAGTTGCAATCCTTAGCCAGGAATACTGAGTGAGGAAAGGGCTAAGATGATATAGTAACCCCCGTTTCTGATTCAGATTGGAGAGGCAGTATAGCACAGTGGTTAAAGGCTCTGAGCTGCAAATCTGGAGATCTGGGTTTGAATCCTACAACCCCCAATTGCATACTTGGTGACCCTGAGCAAGTCACTTAACTTCCATGTGCTCCCAGGTTGCCCCTGTAAACAAGCTTTCAGCTTAGTGTGCCACTCCTGGTTAAACAATTGAAAGAATGATTCAGTGTCTTGGTCAGTAGTTCGATATGCAATTTGTAAGTGCAGTTTTGGTCTAATGCAATGCCTAAGCACTCTATTGTATCTATGACCTTAATCCTAGTACCATTAGACAGGCTTGGGGTTAGAAGTGAGGTTCTGTCTTGCCCTAGACTTGAGAGGCCGAATAGCATGGTCCTTGCTTTTTTAGCTATTGTGCACAAGTTTGTTGCAAGTCAGTCAATCCTCGAAGAGTTGCAGGTCATTAGTCAGTGCAGTGTTCAGAGAGCTGAGGTCCTTGGAGGTCCTGTAGAGTACCACATCATTTGCATATAGGAGTATGTTTACCTCACCACAGTGATTTGGCATGTTGTTTATGAAAATAGAGAATAGTAAGGGCTCCAGGATGGATCCCTGGGGGACCCCATCAAGAATTTTGCAGTTTTCAGATTGCGCACCTTGCCATCTGAAAAATTTGGATCTCCCTTAGAGGTAGTCAGTAAACCACTGAACTGTCAGACTGTCTAGGCCTAGGAGCTTGAATTTTGTTAGGAGCAACTGATGGTCTACCAGGTAGAAGGCTTTAGTTAGGTCTATGAAGACTGACCCCGTGGACTGGCCTTTGTCAAGAGCTGTGAAGATGTGATTGGTGAGACAGACTAGGGCAGTATCCATGCCATGTTTTTTTTCTAAAACCATGTTGTCTAGGTGTAAATATGCCGCTCCTCTCAATATAATCTGTTATTTGGTTATAGACAGCCTTCTCTAGTATCTTGCTATGGATGGAAAGGATTGATATGAGACAATAGTTTTCCACTTGTTCCCGTGATCCACTTTTATGGATGGGTGTGACCAGGGCAACTTTCCAGAATGGTGGAACTTTCTCTTCAAGAAGGGACCTGTTGAGTAGTCACAAGACTAGAGCACCTGTGGCTGGGGCTGCAGTTTTGAGCAGTCTTGGTTCTAGCTTGTCATACCCAGCTGAACCATGGGGTTTTATGTTCATGAGTAGTTTTAGGACCTCAATTTTAGACAGCATCTTAAAATGGAAGTTAGGGTCTCAGTAGATCATAAAAAATGTGCTTATAACAATGTCTTCCTGGACTGAGATTTGAAGATGTCAGAAAATCTCTTGATTGTTTTTAACTTAAATTTTCTAGAGGCTTGATCCATCTGGAAAGAATATTTATTTCTCAGTTGACTGTTAACTTTGGTGAGGCATAGATCATTTATCATCAAATAAAGACATACTATTAAATCTTAATAAATTTAATTGTCCAAAACTATAGTTCTGTTCTTGAGATTTGAGGTCAATTACAAATGCACTTTATTAATGATCATGGTGGCAAAAAATATTTTTCTTGTGCAGTAGGCATTCAATGTTCACACATGTGCCATTATAACCCTTGCTGCAGTTGTTGAATTTCAGCATTTCCTATTACATAGAAATATAGAAAGTGACAGCAGAAAAAGACCGAGGGTCAATCAAGTGTGCCCATGAATTATCCGGACTTAATGTCGATCCAGGGACTTATTTCTCCCCAATAGCTCATCCTTCCCTACCCTTGTACTCATTATCTGTGCTTTTACTCTGTCCCATCCCTGCTTGAAACCTGCCATGGTCCTAGTGCCCACGACTTCTGCTGGCACACTGTTACATGGCTCCACCACCCTTTCCAAAAAGCAGTGTTTCCTCAAATCTCTTCTGAATCTGTCTCCCTGCAGCATCTACTCATGCCCGCACGTCATTGTACTGTGCTCTTACTGAATATCTCTGTGTGGGGCACTGTATTTATGCCTTTCAAGAACTTAAAGATTTCAATCATATGCCCCCTATACCTCCTGGCTTCCAATGAGTACATGTGCATTACTTGGCACTTCTTTGCATTAGACTTAAGCTGCCAAGCATTTGACCATTTTTCTAGCATTCAGATGTCTTCTTTTAGTTCCCTAACTCCCTCTACACTGTTCACCCTTCTGCTAAGTTTAGTGTCATCAGCAAAAAGGGTACGTTTACCCTGTATTCTCTCATCACTGTCACTAATGAACATGTTGAAAAGGACCAGGCCCAAGACTGGTTCCTGAGGAATCCCACTTGTGACACCCCCTTCTATTGACCTAATCCCATTTACAATGACCTTCTATTTCCTGCCCCAGGCCAATTTCCCACACACCTGATTATGTTCTAAGCCACTCCAAGGTCCTCCAACTTCTTTAACAAGCACCTATGTGGCACTGAGTCAAATGCCTTACTGAAATCAAAGTAGATGAGGTCCACTGTGTGGCCCTTGTCTAGCTCCCTAGTCACCCAATTGAACAAGACAATAAGGGTGGTCTGGCATGACCTCCTTGCCACAAACCCATGTTGCTTATTGTTCTGAAGACCATTAATTTCCAGGTATTCCATGAGGACCTGCTTGATTAGGGTCTTCATCAGGTTTCCCACAATACATGTGAGACTAATCGGCCTGTAATTTCCTGCCTCTTCCCTGTCCCCTCCATTGTGGAGTGACACCATATCGGTCACTCTCCAGTTGCTGAGTACTATTCCTGCCTGTAGTGAGCTATTGAACAGATATGCCATGGGGTCAGCTAGCTCTTCTGCCAACTCCCTCAGTATTCTTGGATGCATCTCATCTGGGCCTGAAGCTTTATGCAGCTTGAGGGCGACCAGGTCTTTCTGGACGCTGTCTTTTGGTTTCCATTCTTTGGATTCCCCCAGCGGTTGCATTGATGCTGCATTCAGGTAGGGGGCCCTCACTCTCCCTGGTGAATTTGGAACATAAGTATAGTAGTAGCCACAGACATTGCCAGCTATTTCCAGACAGTTCACGAAATTTCTAAACAGTTTCTCTCTGCTGCCCCTACTGTAGAAATGGAGAAAGCATTAGATATATCTGGAAATACCACAGAAATTTCGGGAACTAGCTGGCAGTATCTATGGCTGCTACTGTAGTTATTTAGGACTGCAACCTTCTGTCCATCATCCTTGTTCACCTTATCATCATCTACTAACCTTGAGAAAACTATGATTTGCACTTTGGGGGAGGAGCATGATATGTTTGCTGTGGAGTACCTTGCAGAAGCAGGACTGCTATTGTGAGTTATTGAATTTTAACAGGTATGTCACCATTGCCTAAAATGCAGTCTTACCAGTAGACCTTTTACCTTCTCCGGAGAGTGGTCCGCTCCTGCTGTTCTTTTTTCCTGTCATTGCAGGGAGGAACACCATTCATGGTGGTGTCTGACTGGAGCTTGTGCTTTGTAAACAAGTTTTAAATAAGTCGTGTCGGACTGCAGTCTGTGGTTTTGTGTTATGCCGAAGGCTGCGTGGGCTGCTGGTAGTTTTACAGTCAGCTGAAATTTCATATTATAAACACACAATTTTGCGCAAATCTGAAATTCGTGCTCTCACATAAGATCATATGATATTGTGCTGCTATAAGTGTGCATATGTGGCACTCTAAGTGCATTCACCATTTCACTGGAGTGAATCCAGGAGCAGTTAGTGGTGAATTGAGCTGGGCTGAGCAGTGCAAATCTTGTTTCAACTCAAGTTTTACTTGGAGCTCTATCTGAGAAGTAAGCTACTACGTCTTTGGATTGTAATTCAGGAAGTCTCTTTTTCTTTTTGAATCAAAGCAGGGGTAAACTTCTAAGTATCTTCTCGTACTGATTATATTTTTCAGTGGATTACCTGGTGAACACACTCGGGTTTAAATTGTCTAACCATCCATGAGACAGACGAAATATTGTGAAGGATACTGAGTAACTACACATGGAAAGAAACATAGGTACAAAAATCCTTCTGAGTTTATATTGGCCTATCTATTTTAGCAGTATTTCCAGTTATTTTACTTTTTAATCATTGTGCTGCTTTTGCTGCTTTTTATATACTTGCACTAGAATATTTGTATAAGTTCACCACAATTATATATATATATATATATAGCCAGCATCCTAGAGTAAACTAGAGTTCAGATGATTGGGGTGTTCAAACTATTTAAACTACATATCTGATTGGTTTGTTTTTAGTGAGAACAAAAAAGAAAAGGAAGGCCAAGTGACTGTACAGCCAGCACCGAGATTCAAGTGAAGTGTGCACTGAAGTGTGTACGCATGTTTCTGCTGCTCCAAACAGACTTCAAATTGTCTTCGAATATAGTGTCTGAGAGACTTGGAAAACTGAACTCTTTCACAATTCCTACTACATTGTGCTTGTTTTCTACAGTTTTATATTTCTATAGGCTACTGGCCATAGAATATTAGCAGTAGGTACTAGGTATTTTATGGCTACTGGCCACAGGATATTGGCAGTAGGTGCTAGGTGTTTCTAACTACTTGTATTTTAGTAATTTTAGTAATCAATTAGAGCCATCAGACTGCATATTTTATTTAAGTGGTATTTAAGCTTACAGCATTTTACAGATTTTTTTTTCACGCTGGAAATTTTACCAATTGCTCTAGCAAATTATTGCAAAAGTATTAAGTAAGTGTTTGCCCAGAATATACAAACTGTACAAACTACATAAGTTTATAAAGTATTTTTGTATTTTTGCTTATTAATTTAAGTTACTTGCAAGATAGTGCATACAAGGAGGCAAAAACTGCAACTGGGTGTGGATGGACTTAACACTACTAAACTATCACTGCATACTCTGGATGCTTCTGATACTCATGATACTATGTGTGTTATAAATAACACTGAAACTGAGCAGCTAGATGACAAAACTACTTAACTCACAACCCAGAGTAAAGTCCAAAACCACTCGATGCCAATCTTGCAAGTTGTAGGCAACGGTAGAACCAAGAACCCTAAAGGAAATGTGCTAAACAAAAGGGAAAAGACTGTTATGGAGGATAGTCTAATTAACACTAATAAAGCAAATATATTATTACCCAAGGATAAACTGGAGAGGAATACCTAACAGTCTAAAATTCGTGAACACTTTGTTTTTTACATCCATCTATGCCCCAATTACATTCAGATGGCATTGCTAAGGACACATGCTTTGTCACAGAGCCAATGAATATTTCAGGCTCCTCCAACCTAAGGCCATTATCTAATAGTAGTTACTCTAATTCTGAACAGGTGCAACAGGACGCCCAACAGATTATTAGTGCTCAGAATGGAAACAGCAGAATTAGTGTAACCTGTGGAATTGGTGGAAGTAATGGTTACTTCACTAATTTAAGTTCCAGCAATTAAATTACTGAGCCTGTTGTGACTGAAGCCTGTTCTGAGGCCTGTCCTGTCACAAATGTAGCTCTAATGGACTGTCCAATTACCATTGAGGCCTCGGGGAGTCTTATATAGGATACTTCAATTTTTTCTTTTAAATCCTCTGAATTCTCACCAGAGTGTTTCTTTGAGTCCAATCCAAATCCAACTCCAAGACAAATTTGGCAACATGATTAAAAGAGCATAGCCAGTATCCATTTGCCTTTAGTGAGGACTTTAAGAAGTCTGTAAGCGACCCAAATACTGCTCACCTAATGATTTTGGAATAAATAATCAATCTTAAACATGAGTTAGATACAGTCAATGTAAATATTGCCATAAATGGTTCAAGGTTAGATTATTTTCACTTAAAACTAAACAGAGTTATTCCAACTGAGAAATTTCGATCTTTTATTATGAATGACCACATTGTCCAGATTTTACTACAATTGATATCCCTGATTCTCCTAAATCCAGGGATAAGAAGAAGGTAAATACATTGAATCCAAAGTGAAACAAGAATAAAAACAAAAATAAACAGCTAAAGGCCAGTAAGGCCAAAGACACCAGACTGATAGATGATAGAGCAGATATTTCTTTTAAGACTCAGATTCAGGACATGGAACTTTTTGCTTCAAAACAAATCAAAGAATGTGCCAAGTGCACCAAACAGCAGGAACTCTTAGATGAACAACTTAGTGATATTAAAATAGTTATGTCCCAATGAGAAGTTCCATTGATAACAAACATAGCAACCCAACTGGCTAGATTTGAATCTTTCCTAAACCAATTTAGAGATGATTGGAGAAACTGGAGCTCAAATAATCTAGTGGGTGTAGTGCAGGAGGACAGGACTGAAAATCATACCCTCAATCCCTTGACCAATAATCCAGTTGATGAACCTGTAACCAGTACTATGATAACTCCTGTTGATATCTCAGGCTGACATACTATGTTTATATGGCTTAGATGTTAACCAAAAAGGGTCATCTTATAACATTAGGGACAAGATTGTGCACCTGTTCAGGGCAGCTACTGGTGCTGATATTGTGGATGCTGACTTAGCACAAATCTGGAAAGATAAGGATGCAGAAGAAAGTGATTGTTTGTTTATTTTCTGCACAGCTCCTCGTATCACCAATCAAGTCTGGATCAATCAAGGCTTATTGAGATTTGGCTGTTCACTAGACTATGTCATTTGAATATATGGCTGTTAACTTGAATATTTAAACTAGTAAATGGGGAGAGGGGTACAGCACCCCATATGTCGATTGGAAAGAACACCCTTCCCCCCTCGGCTAGTGGTCAAACAGGGATTCAGCATGTTTGCAGTTCATTTGCATCACCAGGTAAGAAAAAAGGTCCATCTCCCCATACGACACACAGGAGAAATGCCAAACCTCACCAACAACTAACACACTGAAATCTGGCCAATGGAAAATCATGTACACAAATGCTCACAGCCTGGGAAATAAGATCCCTGACCTGCAGGCAATAATTTCAGAGGCTAAACTGGACATAGTAGCAGTTAGTTAGATGTGGTTTACCAGTAACCACACTTGGGAGACTTCAGTGCCTGGCTATGTACTGTTCAAAAGAGATCAAGACGCAAAAAGGGGGGGTGGAGTGGCCCTGTGTGACAATCAAAATATCAAAGCTACAGAAATTCAGAATACACATAAGGAGCCAGAAGAACTGTGGGTCACCCTGGAAACAGAAAATGGGACAGCCATAAGAACTGGGGTTGTCTACATGCCCTGACACCAGGGGGAGGACATAGACACATTACTGTTAGAAGATATAAAAAACATGACAGCTAAAGGAGAGGTTCTGATAATGGGAAACTTCAACTTGCTGGATACAGATTGGTCAATACCAGCAGGAACATCTGCCAGAACTAAACACATGGTGGATTCCCTTCAGGGAATGGCCTCAAACAACTAGTACTACAACCGAAAAGAGACAGGGCTATCCTAGATCTAGTACTGACTAACAGGGAAGGGATCACAGATCTCCAGGTAGAAGGTCACCTGGGGGCCAGTGACCATCACATGGTATGGTTCAATTTGGCCACTACATCTAAATCATCCCATTCCAAGGCAAAAATATGGGACTTCAGAGGAGCTGACTTTGATAAGATGGCCAACAGAGTTAAGCTAGCCCTGGCTAAAAGAAACACAGGGGAGTGGATACAGGCAAAGTGGGCAAGCATTAAGGATGCAATACTTGAAGCAACATCCCATTGTATTAGAGAGAAAAGGAAGTGCAAAAGAAGAAGGAAACCACTTTGGTTCTCAAATACAGTAGCAGAAAAGGTCAGAGCCAAAAGACTGGCCTTCAGAAAATATAAGGGAACACAGTGGGATGAAGATAGGGAGGCATACCAAACTGCCCTAAGGGAAGCAGGGAAGGCAGTAAGGCAGGCAAAGTCCCAAACTGAGGAAACACTAGCACGAACAGTAAAAGACGGTGACACAACTTTCTATAGATACATTAGTGAAAGGAGAATGTCCAGAGGGGATATTGCTAAGCTCAAAGGAGAAAAGGGGGCATGTGAGGAGGAGGAGGACCCTGTAAAAGCATCTGTCCTAAATAGATACTTTTGCTCAGTATTTACTGAAGAGAAGGTAGGGCAGGGCCCACAGCTCAGCACCATGGACATGGGGGAAGGGAGGGAGGTGAGCACTACTCCCTTCACAAAGGAAAGGGTCCCACAAGAGCTCGCTAAGCTCAGGGTGGACAAGGCAATGGGACCTGATGGCATACATCCCAGGGTACTTAAGGAGCTAAGGGTGGAACTAGCAGAGCCATTAGCAGAACTGTTTAGTGAGTCTCTGAGCACAGGAGAGGTCCCAGAAGACTGAAGAAAGGCTCATGTGATCCCGCTTAACAAGAGTGGTAGCAGAGAGAAGGCAGGGAACTACAGACCAGTCAGTCTTACCTAACTAGTGGGCAAGATTATGGAGGCACTCCTTAAGGAAAGGATAGTGCAACATCTGGAATCCATAGGGGCACAGGATCCAAGACAGCATGGGTTTACAAAAGGAAGGTCCTGTCAAACTAATCTCAAAAATTTCTTTGACTGGGTAACCAGAGTGGTGGGCCAAGGAGGAGCAGTTGATGTCACCTACCTTGACTTCAGCAAAGCTTTCGACACTGTTCCACATAGAAGATTGATAAATAAGCTGGGTAGGTTCAGGGTGGGTCAGAAGTTGGTCAACTAGGTAGCAAACTGGTTGATGGGCAGAAAACAGAGAGTGGTGGTAAATGGTATACAGTCAGAAGAGATGCAAGTCACAAGTGGGGTACCTCAGGGATCAGTTCTGGGGCCAGTCCTCTTCAATATCTTTATCAGTGACATTGCAGATGGACTAGAGGGTAAGGCTTGTCTGTCTGCAGATGACACCAAGATCTGCAACGGAGTAGATGATCCAGATGGGGTGGGCAGAATGAGAAGAGATCTGGATAAACTAGCAAAATGGTCAGAATAGTGGCAACTGGGATTTAATGCAAAGAAGTGCAAGATCATGCACAAAGGGAAGAGAAACCCTGAAGCCACCTATAGGCTAGGAGGGGAGTTGCTGGCAGTCACAAAGGAAGAAATAGACTTGGGCATCATCATCGCTGATGACCTGAAATCATCCAAGCAGACTTCTAAAGAAGTAGGTAAGGCTAGGGGGATGTTAGGGTGTATTAGTAGGGGTATCACAAGTCATAAGAGGGAGGTAATAATCCCTCTTTACAAGACACTGGTTAGGCCCCATCTGGAGTACTGTGTGCAGTACTGGAGGCCACACCTTCACAAGGACATTAACCAAATTGAGGCAGTCCAGAGAAGGGCAACCAAAATGGTGCAGGGACTGCATCTGAAGACATATGAGGACAGATTAATGGAGTTCAATATGTATACCCTTGAGCAAAGGAGGGAGAGAGGTGATAATATCAAAACATTCAAACACCTTAAGGGCATTAACAAGGTGAAAGAGTCTAACATGTTTAAATAAAAGAAAAATAGCAGGACAAGAGGACACAGCATGAGACTAAAGAGAGGCCGATTAAGGGGGAATGTGAGGAAATTCTTTTTCACAGAAAGGGTGGTGAATGCATGGAATGGCCTACCTCAGGAAGTGGTGGCTATGAATACAGTGCAGGGCTTCAAACAGACATGGGATAGACATAAGTGAGCAATACAGATGAGTATGAATAAATAGGCCACTGACAGAGCAAAGGCCGATGACACATTTATAAGGTAGAAAAAGAAATGGTCAGACTGGATGGGTCTTGCGGTCCTTATCTGCCATCAACTTCTATGTTTCTATGTTAATAGAAAACTACTTAGCAAGCCTGATTTTTCAGCCATAGACCAGCCTTTTCAGCTGTGTATCTTTGGGTTGAAAGCATCTCCAAGAGAGACCCCAAGGAAATTGAAAGATACACTGTTAAATCTTTTTACCTATGCTCTGAGGGTTCCAGTAGTTGATTCTGGAATCCTGGAAGTTTATAGATGGAAAAATGATTAAAATCTTGGTCATGGCGATGTGCTGTTGCAGAACCAGGATGTACTGTAGCTGAAGGCATACTAAATAAAGGCAAGCAGCTTGATAAGGCCGGGGTCCATATAATAGAGAGTTCCATACCAAATAAACTGATTGTTAGAACAGAGAACCAAAGCACTGATGTTGAGAAAGATAGAATTAACAAATCATTGGTTTTGTATGGACTGAGTTGCTCACCTAATGAGAATAATCACAAACTTAGAGACACAATACTTGATCTGTTGGAACAACTGTTAAATATCTCAATTGAAAACCCTGAGGCTCTAACCATCTATAGGCAAGGGGCAGATTTGGATTGTGACATGATTATTTTGAGATTAGGCTTCAAAAGTCTGTACAGTAAGATTCTGGATAATGTAGCCCTTATGGATGCTATGGGACACTATATAGTCCATTTTCCTGAGTCTAGTTGCTCCATAAATCCAACCGATCCAGCCTGGCACAATGTAAATATATCACATGAGGGGAGCCTCCAAGGGAAGGACTCTGGGAGGATGTCATATAATATCTCAACTTCAAATAATTTTGAGGTGCTAACAACCCATGGAGACTGAATCAGTGATTCAGAAAGATCACTGATCGATGCTGATAGTGACAAATTAACTCTAATTTCTTGGAATATTTCAGGACTGACCAATCAGTTTGCAGATAGGGAATGGACTGATTTTATAACCAAATTTAATATAATCTGTCTACAAGAGACATGGTATTCTGAGGAATCTGACATATCACTAAATGGATATACATTATTCCATGTTCCTGGTCGTAAAACAGTGAAAAAGGGGAAGACAGAGTGGTGGATTAGTAATTTGGGTTAAGATTGAAAAATAAATTTAGGCTGACTTGTTGTTTACTAGTAATAATGTTATTATTATTTATATACAAATTAAAGGGAGAAAATTTTGTTTGGCCAATGTGTATATCCCTCTTTCTAACTCTAAACTTTATAATCCAATTGTATGGGGCCAGCTTGATGATTATATATATACAAGTGGGACTGTTACTTCTTGTGAAGAAATAATCCTGTGTGATGACTTTAATGCAAGGATTGGCCAATTTGATGGTTATGTGGAAATGATTTCCATAACTGATGCCATGTTAGTGCTTATAGTTTTTCTAGAGGTTCATTAGACAGCAAAGTAAACACAATGAGGCACAAACTTATAAAGATCCTTGATATACATAACTCGGCACCTACAAATGGCAGATTACAGGGGGATAAGCTTTCCAGTTATTCACACTATTCAGTCAGAGGGTTTTCAGTAATAGATTACATATTTTGGAATGGTGATATATCAATATGGAATACATTCATGATTCCACTCAAAGCTGAGAGTGATCACTTACCTCCAGTGTTAAAATCAAAAAAATATTGTTAAACAGGAACTAGTACAACCATGTCAAATAGAGATTAGAAATAGTAATATTAGATGGCGCGAAACAGCAGTTATTCCAATTAGAGAACTATTATTAAAACAAATGTTGCCAGTTTTTGAAGATAGTTTGGACTACCCTAGGGTAAACAATTGTGTAAATTTCTGTCTTGAGGTAGTCAGATCCTTCCTAATTGACAAGAACAAAAATAAAAAACATGACTTGATACCAACCAGCTCCACCTGGTTTGATGCTGATTGCCATAGGGCCAGAAAGAATCTTAAGTATTTAGTGAGACAGGTTAAAAATCAGGATTTGGCTGTTACATATAGTGACTTGAACAAAGCTAAAGAAGAATACAAATGTTTTCTCAAAAATAAGCAAAAGGAATTTCAAATGTAACAATGGAATCATATGCTTAGGATAATTAACAATCAAGATAATCAATCTTACTGGTTACTTGTTGCGAAAGGAACAAACGATTTAAAATACCAGATTGACACCTATAGAACTTTAGAGATATGGGTTCAGTTTTATTATACTAAATTTGGGTGGAAATTATAATGATATTTCTGTTAATTTAGAAGTTAATATGACCCAATCTGGATTATTTACAATCTCTGAAATATTTACTGTTATTGCTTCTCTTAAACCCAGAAAAGCACCTGGATCTGATCTTATTCCGTCTGAAGTATATTTATCTTTTCCTTCTTTATGGGCAAACTTTTCTAACAATCTGTTTTAATTAATGCTGCCAGAGGCTTGAATTTCCAAAATCTTGGAAGGGTGCTGTAATTATTTCTATTTTAAAAAAAGGGGACTAATCCAACATTGCCCATGCCCCACAGATTACCAGGCGCTTTTGCGGTACCCAGACTAAGTGGCTAACAAAAGATCTACTAACCCAGAGAAGGGCCAGGGACAAGGCCTGGCATTGTTTTAAGTCCACAGGGATGCAATCTGACTACTACTACTACCGCTGTCTGAGAAACGCTTGCAAAAGAAACATCCGTCTATCCAAAAGCTCTTTCTGTAGGGACCTTCTAACAAAAGCCTCCAGGGACTCCAAGAAATTCTGGACCACCATAAAAACCCTCCTGGGTTATAATTACAAGGCCCATACAAATGACATCCTGTTAAACGGCATACATTGCAACAACCCGTTAACCATAGCTAACACCTTCAATCACCATTTCTCAGATTTAACAAACTACCTGACCTCCTTCCCTACTGGTCTCACTGTTCCGCCCCAATGCAACACCAAACCTCCACTTCTGAACCCCCCTTTTAGGTTCCGGAGCATTCAAAAAAGAGAAGTACTACAATTGCTACTCTCCATTCCTGACAATACCGGACCAGGATCAGATGGTCTTGAACCTAAGCTCCTGAAGGTTGCTGCCCCCTTCATAGCTTCCCCACTAACCAAAATCTTCAATATGTCCCTATGCTGTGGTACAGTTCCAAATATATGGAAAATTGCTAAAGTCACCCCTATTCCTAAAAAAAGAGACCCCAAGGAAATCAAGAACTATCGTCCCATCGCTATACTCTCTGTACTAAGCAAAATCCTTGAAAAACTAGTTGCCACCCAATCAATAGAATACCTCCAAAAATATAACCTCCTTTCTAGCTGTCAACACGGATTCTGTAAAGGTCACAGCACCACCACCGCCCTGCTAAAACTGAAAAGTGACATTTATTCCTCCATGGACTTAGGCCTCTTGACAGGTGCAGTTTTCATCGACCTAACTAAAGCTTTTGACCTGGTCAACCGCACACTTCTTCTTGCAAAACTACGGTCATTTGGTTTCTCCTCAGATACCATTACCTGGTTCAATAGCTACCTTACTGACAGACAACAGGCTGTGGTCTTCAATTCAGCCATCATCCTGCACCGATCCACATTGGAGTACCCCAGGGCTCCATACTTGGCCCTCTGCTTTTCACTATTTTCATCGATGACATCCCATTAACTGCACCAAACTGCTCATCTCTGCTCTACGCTGATGACTTGGTTATCCATCACAGTACAAAAACTGCTACTACTCTAAACCATCCCCTTGCCGTGGACTTCGCGAGTATCCAAACCGGGCTCACTGATAACAAACTAGTCCTCAACTCCAGCAAATCCTACTCAATGCTGTTTGGCTCACCGCCCAGACTCAAATCAAATCTCAATCCCCTTATTATCTCATGCACGGACAGCTCCCCTCTACCCTCTGCCAAAGCCTTTAAATATCTTGGTGTCACCCTATATGAATCTCTTGACCTCAACCTCCACATCTCCACTATCTGTAAGTCCGTAAACACCAAGATAGGAAGTGCCTATCGCACTAGCTACGCCCTCACCCCCCTAGCCAGACTAGCTGTGGCTTAAGGCTTCCTTCTACCAGCTCTAGCATATGGCTCTGAAAACTACCTATCTGCATCTAAATCCTCCCTCCAAAAATGGGACACCACTTACAATAGCATCTGCCACTATGCCTCTGCATCACCGTGATTCAAGCACTACTGCCAACTCTATATGGACCTAAAATGGCTTAGCCCCTCCGCCTATCATCTCCAGTCCTTTGGATCATTAATTGACTGTGTCACCAGAACTGGCCTCCCCCTATCCCTTTCCTCTGCTCTGGAATTACAACCTCTCACCTATGAGCTAAGATCAAATGAAAAAGCCCTTCTGCACATTCCAAGATGCAGATCAAACATGGGCGCACGCGCCTTCTCTTACACAGCTCCTAAATACTGGAACTCTACACCCTCCTCTATCCGTCAAGCGACCACCCATGCTAGCTTTAAGAAACTACACCGTGAACACCTGCACACCATAAACCCATGCACTTGCTTTAACCCACCTTAAACCTTCACCCCTCCCTGCTCTCTTCTTCATCTCCAGATAATCCACCTCCTTGATACCTCTTCCCCCTCCTCTCTTAGTCCTAGCTTGCCCACTCTCTTACCCCCTCCCTCTCCTCTCTCCCTCCCTCTCCCCTGGCCACAAACCTTACAATTTTGGCACTTATTGAACTGTATTGCTCTACCTATCTCCTTTTGAATTATTTTCCTGTGTTACCCATTCCAAGCTGTAATTTGATTTCATAGTACGTTTACTTTCATTATTCATTTTGTCAAAGTGCTTGTATCTACTATCCAAACATTGTTTTCTTACTCTGACTTGTACTGCTTTCATGTGCTGTGTCACATGTATATTGTTAGTCTGTAAACTGTCTTCTCCCGGGTCGTGCCTGAAAATAGGCATTGTTTGCCTAGTGCACTTACCCGGTTGCCAAAAGCAAAATAAAATAAATAAATAAATAATAAACCTAGCTCTTTTCTTGTCTAATAGGCAATGACTGAAAAAAAGTACAGATCCAGAAGCAAATGATTTAATACCTTTTAATGGACAAACATAGATGTAACAATAAGAACAAAGTGCTCTAGCTTTTGGACCAACCAGTCCTTCAGAAGCTAATGGCTAGTGGCTGAAGAAGGACTATTGGTCCGAAAGCTAGAGCACTTTGTTCTTGTTGTTACATCTATGTTGTTCCATTAACAGGTATCAAATCATTTGCTTTTGGATCTATTCTTGGAAGGACAATTACGGCAACTACTAAATCTAGATGAAAAAAGTACAGACATTTTGGGAATGAATTAATTTTGACCATATTAATGTGGCCTATAACAGATAAAGGTAATGAGTCCCACCTGTCCTAGTCATTTTTATGCTAGCTAACAAGGAAGGAAAATTAAATTGATATAGTTGAGAGAGCCTAGTGGAAGGTTTTACCCTGAGGTATTTAATGTGTGGAACCTCTAGCAACCCCATAAGATTAGCAGCCAAATCCTCCCTCCACAGCTTTTCTACTGGTAGAATCTCACTTTAAGACCAGTTAATTTTGTGGCCAGAGATTTTTCCATATTCATTCAGCAGAGTATGTAGAGCTGGTAAGCCTATCTGTGGACATGCCAGATACAACAGGAGGTCATCTGCAAATAGGGATAACTTGTGCTCTATACCTCCCATCTTCATCCTCTCTATAAGCTTGTGCTTTTTTATGGCCATTTCCAAGCGTTCAGTGAAAGTACATGTAAGAGTGGTGAGAGGGGAAAGCCCTGCATAGTGCCCTTGGAGAACTTGAAAGGTTTCGTTATCCCACTGTTTACCTGGATTTTAGCTGATGGTGCAGCATAGACAGTGGAAATCCACTGAAGCATTTGTTTTTATAAGCCAAATTGTCACAGGGTTTCAAGCAGATAACCCCATTCCACCCTTTCGAAAGCTTTTTCACTGTCCAGAGTTAGAACTGCTGCCCCATGTCTATCTGGATTCTTAGACAATTTGTGTATTACATTAAGAGTACATCTGATGTTGTGCTTACCCTGCCTACCTTTTACAGTTCCCACCTGATCAATGTGAACACATTGTGGAAGACACTGTTCCAATCTAGCTGCAATAATTCTGGCTATGATTTTGTAGTCCGCTATTAAAAGTGAAATGGGGTGGTATGAGGAACACATAGTGGGATCTTTACCCGACATAGGAAGAACTATTATATTGGTGACTCTGGCTAATGGGGGCACTTCTCCTTTATTAAAACTTTCATCCATCATGTCGAACATTAGCTCTATCAGTTTTTCCATATAATGTTTAATAAAGTCTATGGATATTTCATCCAGCCTAGGAGTCTTTCCACCCTTTAATGTTTCTACTGCTTTTAGTAACTCATTTTTACTAAGGGGTAGTTAAACTTCCTGAAGCTGTGAATGCTGAATCTGGGTGATTGGGGCCTTGTGAAAGAACATACGAATATACGAAAGAAGGATTGATACTCCTCAACATTAGGTGAAGATTCTGAAGTATACAAATCTCATTAGAAGATAATAAAGGCATCACCTAACTCTTCATGACTAGTGACCTTCCCCTTGTCTGGGTGTTGTACTTGGGAAATGTTGTTATGACCAGCTTTTTGTTTGAGTTGCTATGCTAATAATCCACTCCCCCCTCACTTCCTTCAAAGTATCGACCCGCATTTCCCAAAACAATAGCCCTCTCCATTGTTGCACTTCCTAATGTGTTCAATTTCCATTTTAGTTTTTGTAGGATATAGTATAGCTGGGGAGTGGCATTGAACATATGCCTTTTCTCTACTTCAGCTATTTTATTTTCTAACACTTCTAATTCCTGAGCCCCCCCCCCAACATTTTTACTCAGCAAATGCAATTATTTACCCTCTTACATAGGTTTTCATGGCTTCCCACTGAGCGGTGTGGGATGTATCATTCCTTTTGTTATGCTGCAGGAATTCAGAGATGGCTTGCCCTATAGATTCACAAATTTTTTTGGTCTTTTAAAAGTACTGGATCCATTCTCCATGGCCTATTGTGGTGTTATGCAGTGCCTATTCCCAGACTGACATGAAGTGGAGAATGGTCAGACTTTAGGGCTGGATGGTAGGTAAAAGCAGTCATTTTAGGAATCAAGCATGTAGAGGTTAACAAATTATCAATACAGTACTTGTGTATGACTAATGAGCATGGGAAAATAAACTATATTCTCTGCCTGATGGGTTGCAGTGACGCCACACATTCACTAAAACATATGCCTTCATTAGTTCCCCCAGACCTTTTGCATTTCTTGATTTCTGCAGAGGTTGTGGGTTAGATCTGTCAAACACCGTGTCCAACACACACCGTTAATACCTCCCCAGACCCCCCAGAATCCAGGGATCTGGATAATTTACCATTTCTAATGCCAATCTGGGAAGCTACTGTCCTCCACATTGGGGCCATAAATCACTCCCACTGTTGAATCTCAGCTAAGATATACCTGCCCTAATTATCTGTTATGGATTTGGTGATCAGCCCTGGGAAATCTGGGCAGATCCAAATAACCACCCCTCTTGCCCTAGATGTAAAATTCACAGTGAGCCAAGTCCACAAGGCTGTCATATACTCTGCCTGCCTGCCTGGGGGACATATGCATCTCTTCTAGCAGCAGAATGTCAGTTTTTAGCTTTTTAATACAAGTCATCGCTCTTTTTCCTTTTGTCACATGTTTAAGACCATTAGCATTCCAGGTTGTAATATTAAGATTGTCATACATTCTGGTTTTGAAACAAACAGTTTGGTGCAGTCCCATTCATCTGACTAGGGCCTGTGATGATTTTTGTGTGATCAGTACTGAAGTAATTGAAGTATTGCTTTGCCTTTTTTTTATGAACTGAACAGCCCCCACCCCCCTTCCCCACCTCGTTCCACTACAACATTGAAAATAAACCAATAAATATGTTCCAACTATAAATTTGTTTAACTTTACAGTAAAGTCATTATGATAAGCATACACTTTAATACCCCTTTGTAATCATGTCCCCTTACCCCATCCCATGCTCCCCACCTGATGCAACAGAACACAACAATGTAAAGTATTAGTAACAGTCCACCCACTGGACCCCCTCCCCCCAGGATCAAGCTTTACTACTGCTAGATCCCAGGATCTTATTCTGTGTAAAGGGTTTTGATGCTTAAGCACAATATTTAACTTTACTGACAGAACATAATCAACGGTATTAGACAATGTCTAGCTTCATTGGCTCCCAAATCTAGGATCCAAGGTGCTGAAACTTAAAACTGCTTCTTAAATTGTAATCTCTCTGCCTACCTCTTCCACCTGTACTTCACTTATCAATGACCCCCTGGATTATATACTGACAGCTCTTTACCACAAGAGTCCTTTTTGTTCCCTATCTGCTCATTAACCCCTTCTCCCCCACCCTGGACACACCTGATGACCATGAGCAAATGAAGACACACACAAAAAAAGTTATCATTCTCCCCCTCCCTTCCAAGCAAGCCCAACAATCATCCTTGCTTTTCCACTCCATTTTGCTTTGGGGTGCCACACGATCCTCTACCCCCCCCCCCAGCCAATAGGTTCTGAGACCCAAGAGCACTTAATGTGCTCTGGTAACAAGGCTCTGTTTCATGAGCTTTATCTCCATGTGGAAGTGAACCACATACCTCTGGCCACAGGCATGCCCTGCTAGGTCCCCCCTTTACTCCCTGGGAGAACTACCTCTCCCTGATATTATATTTATGGTGCTCAAGAGCGGAAATCTCCATTGTTAAACTGTCTCCGAAGCAGCTCTCAGAATTTTGGCAGCAGTCACTCAGCAGCTTCCAATTTACATTTCTGCACCTGTCGCATTTTGCCCGCCTCCATTTTGATTTCTGTTTTTCACCATGAGGCAGACCTATCTACGCAGACTGAAATTTACAGGGTAGTCCTCCCACACTCTGATCTGACAATGAAATTTACTGCACCACTTAAAACTGATTATTTCCCACCCCATTCGCACCTTGAGTGGGACAGATTAAACAGAACTGCAGAATGGCGCAACATATGCAGTGCACTGCACCTTGGACCATACAGAGTGCTAAGAGGGCACATCAGCTAGCCCACCCCCACACCGCAGGCCCCTGAATCCAGCTATACAGTGGACTGCACCTTGGACCACACAGAGTGCTGAGAGGGAGCATCAGCTAGCCCTCCCCCATACCGCAGGCCCTTGAATCCAGCCATACAGTGGACTGCACCTCAGACCACATGGAGTGCTGAGACTGAGCATCGGCTATCCCTCCCCCACATTGCAGGCCCCTGAATCCAGCCATACAGGTACACTGAACATATTGCAATTGGCAAGTTTTGCAGTTGCAGAGCATGGCATGGCATGGCATCATCTTTATTTGCTAGCATGCAGTGACTGACTGTTTTCCACCAACATTTTGCTCTGAAACTGCCTGTAAATCTGTTTAGCCTTGAGTGTACTTTAACGTGGTTGTGATTTATCAGAATTACTGCTACTACACAGTCTGAGCTTAGAGTGTTTTAAACATCTGCTGTAAACTTAGCTCTAGATACAGCCTGAATGTTATTTAATACTGTTTTACATAGTCTACCTGTGCTGCTAACACCTCCATAATTATGGAATTTGTAGCCAGTCTTTCATAGCAAAGCTATAGCCTGTTACAAATAATTTAAACTGCTCTTGCATATTTATACTGTGCTCCTCAGTCTTCAGAGTGCCCTCCTAGCTATTCTCTCACCACAGTCCTCCATTTTCTTTCAGTGCTGTCACCAATTGTTCCCCTTCTCCCTGCTTACAGAGCAGGCCTCTCCATCCCAATACTTTCCTGCCTTTTCAGATTACTCTTTACCCTATCATCTCTAGCCCACCCCTCTGTGAGACAGTCCACCCTCCCCGGCTCACAAAAGTACTAACCTTCTCCCCATTCCCTCTCTCTGTAGCGGACTGCACCTCAGGCCACACAGAATCCTAAGAAGGAGCATAAACTAGCCCTTCCACACACTGTGGGACCCAGAACCCAGCCATACAGGCACGCTGAACACATTGCAACTGACAAGCCTGCAGTTGCAGAGCACAGCATCATGCTTCACATGGCACTGTGTATGTCTTGCCACCTTCCCTACCACCCTCCCACCACGAGGTGATGTTAGTAATAAAGGGTAGTAGTACTGATGTCAGAAAACAATCAGCCCACTCCCCCCCCCACACACGCACACTTCCTGTAACAGGTTGGACTAATCTTATCAGTATCCCCCCCCTCCAACTATACCTGCCTTGATCTCTCCTTGTCTAGATTTCAAACCATGCTACATCACTCCAATTATCCCCTAGCACCTGAAGAGGTACTAAATTAGCTTGCACTAGCTCAAAAAAAATAAAAAATTAAACAACACCCTATTCCTGAAATATATCACTCAATTACTTCCAAGCCCCAAAAGAGGCTCTAAAATTATTTGCTCAGTCTCTATAATTAGACAACCAGAATTACACCCCTCTTACAGACTGGTCTAACCTCCTGAAACTAACCCTGCATTGGGTACTAGCCATGGCATATCCTCCCCTAGAAATACGGACTTTATATTTTGCCTTTCTGCTGCCCCCCCCCCCCGTGCTCTACAGACATTACTTGGCTGCAAGTAGATTATAAACAAATTACCTAGTCACCTATTAAGGTTTTAGTTTGCTGCCACATTCCACATACCCCATCACGTTCAGGCAATCATGCTTCCTTTAGTATTTATCCTGCTGGCAACATGCCCATTTCTTTCCCTGTTTAAAGAACCCTTGGTTACTACATCTTTTGCACATTTTATGCCAAATCTAGCATAGGCAACCAACCCACACTATACTTGGGATGCATCCTCTTCAGTACTTACATCCTCCCAGCTCCCTTACCCTAGCACAACCAGTAAGCAGTTCTCAGGGCCATTTTATTCCCTTATGTAACCTCACCATTTGCCTCTATTTCTCTTTGAAGGGTTCCACCTTAACTTTGCAGTGCAATACTGTCACAGTAAAGAAACAACACATATTTTCTGAGGTATAGGCTAAGGAAGCTTATTATAATATTGCTTTTATGTTCAGGGAATGTTGAGTTTAAACCATGTCCTACCACCACATTATCATCCCCATCTGAATTTGCTTCGGTGTCTGGTTTTAAAATGATGTTAATAAATGTATCTAGCCTCCATAAAAAATTTGATGCAGTGAAAATTTGGGTAACCCACACAAATCCAGACATCCTAGTAATTGCAGAATCATGGCTAAAGGACTTCGACTCTGACCAACAAATAGCATTACCATCATTTAATACTTTTGGACTAGATAGACCTACAAGAGGAGGGGGAGTGGTCATCTATGTTAATGAAAAATTCACAGCCACCAAGCTGCTTGCTGTCGCCAAACACAGTAAGTTTGAATACCTAGCCCATAGACTTTCTCTGTCTCCAGTAGAGGCAATTAACATACCTGCTGCTATAGGCCACAGGCAGGGGGACTCTAACTACTCTCAACCCTTTGAAACCTTATCAACTCTAACCCAAATGAGTCTATTATTCTCAGTGACCTTAATTTAGACTGGCTTAGCACCAATCCAATAATCTAAAAGATCAGTGTGACAAACTAGGGATCTTTTAGTTAATCACCAAGCCAACCAGACTTAACTTAAACAAGCATTTGTCAATGCGAAGGCGTGCTTTGCGCACTTTCTATGCATGCTCATAAGTTCACGAATTTTCAATATTTGCACTCCAATGACTTCCAAATACCTAAACAGCACATACAAGCAAGCAACAGTCATTTTTAGGAATTTTTTCACCAAATTTTCAACATAGTCATTTTAAGACCTCTGCTCATGAACAGTGTCACTGTGATTTTCTTAATGTGTCCCATACATGGATTTCACACACCGACTGCGCCATTGTGCGCTATATGGGTGGAAACACGTTTTGGGCAAGATGTGAAAAATGACAGCTGTACTGCTCATAAGGAGGTGTGGTAAAATGGCAATGTTGGAAATCTGGAGCGAAAATATTGAAAATTGGCAAACTTACGAGTGTGCGAAGGAACTGCACAACGCACACTCGTAAAACTGTCATTTTTAGGAATTTTTTCACCAAATTTTCAACATAGCCATTTTAAGACCTCTGCTCATGAACAGTGTCACTGTGATTTTCCTCATGTGTCCCATATATTGATTTCGCACACCGACTGTGCCATTGTGCGCTACATGGGCGGAAACATGTTTTAGGCAGGATGTGAAAAATGACAGCTATACTGCACATAAGGAGGTGTGGTAAAATGGCAATGTTGAAAATCTGGATTGAAAATATTGAAAATTAGCAAATTTACCAGCGTGCGTAGGAACTGCGCAATGCACGCTCATAAAACAGTCATTTTAAGGAATTTATTTCACCAAATTTTCAACATAGGCTGTTTGAGAGCCCACCTTATGAACACTGGCAGTGTCGTTTCATTAATTGACCCCAAAAGGTGATTTTGCACAGTGACGGCGAAATCACCCTTTGGGCCTGATTAACGCCATGACAGTGCAAGAATTCATGAGCAGGGGTCCCAAAAACCCCATGTTGAAAATTTGGGCTCAAAATTCCCAAAAATGCCTGAGATATGCAACAAAGTTGAAAAACCCTATTTATTCCATTATACAGCTTACCGGCATTTCTTCAGTTCCCGGTCGGCTTTGAAGAGTGCAGATGTGTCCCGGTCCACAAGATCGTCGCACCGAGCTCCGGAGGTAAGTATGGGGTGAGGGGTGTGGGAGGCCGGTGCACAGTGGGTGGGTGTGGGTGGGGGCAGTGAGACTGCGAGGACCGTTTTTATTTACAGGTTTTTTTTTTTTAATTAAGATGACATAGGACGTTTGCCATGCTGGGGTGGGCTCCCAGCGTGGCAGCTGGAAAGGCTGTTTGGGGGGCTGGAGCTGACGGGGGATTGGGCACCCCCATCAGCTATAACAAGATTTGCCACGCTGGGGTGAGCTCCCAGCGTGGCACCTGGAAAGGTTTGGGGGGGGGCGTGCAGCCACGGACCCAATGGTGGATTGGGCACCCCCACTGGCTATAACATTTTTTGCCACGCTGGGGTGGGCTTCCAGTGTGGCACCTGGACAGCTTTTGTTGGGGGGGGCGTGGAGCCGACAGGGGATTGGGCACCCCCATCGGCCATACAGTGTGTGCGTGGGGCGCATCAGCATGCAATATGCGTGCTTGTGTGTGTGTGTGTGTGTGCGTGGGGGGGAGAGCTCTGCTCACTGGAAGCAGAGCTCTCCCTTTCAACTGTATGCCACTGCATTTTGACTGCTGTCATAGACAGCTGCAGCAGTCATTGGAAAACTGCGGCCGCGCCTGCAAACTCACTGACTGAATTGGAAGAGGAGGTGCCACACCTCTGAAAACTCGGATGATGGCACTATGTTTCTTGCACATGCGAGCAAGCAACATAAAAATAAAGCCAATAGCTCCTTACTTGATCTTGTTTTACAAACAGGCCACACAAAATCTCACATGCAGCAGTGTTTCATAATGAAATGTGACCATAACATTGTGATCTGTATAAGAAATCTGACAAAATGTATTTCTTGTTCCAAATTCATCACCAAACACAGCTTTCACAAATTTAACCTGGAAACTTATCTGTCTGACCTTAACAACATCAACTGGCAAAACTTCTATTTGGTATCCTCAGTAAATGAGGCCATTGATATCTTCAATTCAGCTATACTAAACCTTATAAATAAACATGCTTTTTAAAATAAAATGCAGATTAAAAAAAAGCCTCATACCCCTGGTTCACTGGTGAACTCAAAACAGCCCTATCTATGTGGGACAAACTCTGGGCTACAGTTAGACGGACCAAAGCACCCACAGATTGGACAGCCTTCCAAGTTTCTAATAGTGCCTTCAAGAAACTTATCAGAACTGCTAAAGTCAATTATTATGTGAATGCTGTTGAAGGTGCAAACGGCAACCCAGCAAAAATGTGGCAAACTATTAAATCAGTAGCAGGCCACAGAGCCATCCCAGCTATGCCGACCAAAATCAACTTTCAAGGTATCACAACCTTGGACCAAAGCACAATCCTTGAAAAATTAAACTGCCACTTTGTGACAGCAGGTCTAGCTTTTGACTCTTTACCAGCTGCAAAAACTTTAAGTTGCTCCCCATAGAAGTTTGTTCACACTGAACTGCAAAATCAGGGAACCTTTTGTCTTTCTACCATAACCTTTAAACAAGAAGAGGAACTATGACTTAAACTAGACACCAAAAAGAGTGCTGGCACTGATGGCATAGACCCCTTATTCTTAAGCTAGGATATTATACCCTAACCCCTCCAGTCAGCCACTTGTTCAATATGCCTATCGCTGCCGGTACAGTCCATACCCCTTGGAAAACAGCCCATATACAGCCCCTGTTCAAATCTGGCGACCCTTGTGACCTTAATAACTACAAGCCCATCTCATACTCCCTGTGTTATCTAAACTCTTGGAGAAACTAGTTAACTCTCAGCTAAGGGACCATTTCAAAACCTTGAAACTAATTAACCCTCTGCAATCTGCTTTCAGGCAAAACCACAGCATGGTTTTTGGCCTTGGCAAGGTGACTAATGATTGATTTATTGTACTAGACAACAAACAATCAACCGGAACAGTCTTCCTCGATTTAAGCAAAGCTTTTCAACATGGCTGACCACAAACTTCTCCTAACCAAACTTAAAACACGTGGCCTAAATAACTCATCAGTTCCATGTCATAACAACAATCGCGGAATAGTGATCGCCGTTTGGGCAAGCGTACATTGACGAAAATAAATTTCAGCGATGTACACTCGCAGTGAACAGCAAAATGGCACACAACAGTTAGGTTTTTCTTTTTTATGAGGGGGGCTATGTCCAGTTTCATGTGAATATCGTGAAAATAAAATTGTGATCTTCAAAACGGAGATTACAAAATAGCACTGTCAACAATAGCCAATGTATGTTACGGCGCCACGCATATTAGCATAAAAGCAATTTAAGTGAATCAATAATCGAGCCCTCACCTTGTTAGCCGATGTAAGCTTGTGTCTCATGCAAAATCCAGAGGTGTTTGTGGGACCAAGACCAGCCAAGAAGCACCATCTGAGCATACAGTTAATAGAATGTCTCCCACTGGACTATCTCTGGGTCTTGTTCAAGCAATACCCTTGTTTTTTTTTCTTTACACAAGACGGAATGGCAGCACTACTGCTAAACCTTTGAATAAACATGAAAACAGCATCAATACTGATTCAGACTAGATGTTCTCCTCCTCCAGTGCTGCCTGTGTTGTCATCTAAGCAGGCATCCCCTAGCCTGTGAAATGCACAGTTGGGCAGTTTAGGATGGCTTTGTTTTCCCCATTTTGTTGATATCAGAAATTCTCCAGTAATACTTCATAATAAACCGAGACACCCTCACTTATGCACACTTATACACATCTTTCCAGTTCGAAGAAAGGGGACAAGTTGTCTCAAGGGAGGATGGTACCACGCATGTATGAATCTCTGCTGCAGTAGCAGCAGTATACATCCATTCCACTTCAACCTGCTAGTTAATCTGTAAGCTCCGGTATTGCTGCTGGATATAATTTGTTTTTGTTGTTTTAATGAAGGGAGAGATTTTTTGTCTATTACTGCTTTCATGTAATTTTTTTTGTGGGAGGGGGATGGGGAGAACGATTTCTTAGTATTTGGAAGGTTCGCTGCTATATGCTTCCCATTAATCCAGACACAGAACACAGTTCACTGCTATCTGATTCTGCCTTTGCGTAGTCACTTTTGTTTACTTTGGCTATACTTTATTGCACAAAATACTCCGATTTGGTTCATCGCTGTAATTATACAGTTGCTGTTTGGACATTCGTGGATCTTGATTCGCTGATATTGACTTACTATTCTTTACTCGCTAAAATCATGGGATCCCCTATGTCCCCCACACCCTCTCCATTGGGGGCTTCCCCCCCTGCACCCCCCTACTAAAGGATTATCAACTACCATCAGGTCGCCCCTGCCAGGTAGCCCTATGTACAGGTGCCATGACTGAGTTGCCCTTTTTGAAAGTGCTTAGTTGTGGTCACCGTCATCACAGGCTACCAACTCATCCATTAACTAGTTCTGCAGCTATCTTTCAGGAAGACTCCAATGCATTAAAGCTGATGGGCTCCTGTCCTCTCCTCTACCACTTACAAGAGGAGTCCCCCAGGGATCTATATTAGGCCCCCTACTATTTTCTATTTACATAAACTCCTTAACTGACAGAATCCATAAAGTCAAACTCCACTTCTTTGCATATGACACTGTCCTCTACATCTCGAAACCCTCCCTATCAGATATTGGTGTCGAACTTCAATCCGATTTTAATCAGCTTCAGCACAACCTGTTAAGATCTAAACTATGATTAAACAAAAAAACAAAACAAAAATAATGGTCTTCTTGCCCCCACACTCCTCAGCCATGCTGCTCAAGCATGGCACTCTTCCACTCATTACAACCCTGTTAGGGGTCACACTTAAGGTGGTAGATAAATTCAAATATTTAGGACTTTTGCTAGACAATAACCTCTCCTTCACAGCACACATTGAATCCCTAATGAAGAATCTAAAAACTAGATTTGTGTTTTTTTCTACAGGAATAAATCTTTCTTCCCAAATAACATAAGGAAAAGTCTTATTCAAACTGTCTTCCTTCCCCTTATCAATTACTTGGATATAATTTACAACAGCAGCACAGCTTCTTTTCTGCACAAGCTGGATGTGCTGTTCCATCATGCTCTTCAGTTTATTACAAGCGCCCAACCGAGAATCCAACATTGTGACCTATATATGGCAGTGGATTGGACGTACCTAACCACTAGAAGGATGATCCATAGTTGTGCCTTGGGCCTATAAATCACTGCTAAATAAACTTCCCTGTTATATAGCGATACTTTTTCATAGCTGCTATCCCCGAGGAAAAACTCCTTTATTTCATTAATCATGCCAAAATTCCAGAAACGTTTCGATAAAGCTGCCATGAGTTATGCTATCCCATTCACCTGGAACAATCTGCAATCCTCCCTTAAGCTGTCAAATCTAATTTCTTTTAACTTCTTCAAATCTTTAACTGGCAAATCCCTTAAGGATGTTTGCCACTGTCACACTAGATAATATACCCCTGCTACTATTGCAATACTACCCAACATTTAGCACTTTCATCCCTCCTCCCCCTCCCCTCCATCTACCGTCTATAACCCTAGCTTTGTATGTCTGAAAATCAGTTGTGTTTGTAATGCTTTGAAAAGAATTATCTGCTTGTATTCCAATATGTTTCTCTAATGTGCATTGTATTTTTTTAATCTGTTTTTTGTACTTTGTATCTAGATGTTGTTTCATTGTCCTATGTAGGACATCCTCGTAAATGACTGTGCTCAATGGAGTTTTCCTGATGAAATAAACTTGAACTTGAAACTTGATATGACTAAGGGGATGTGACTAGGTTTAGGATGAAACAATCACCAGAATATCGTAAAGTGCACATTTGGGTTGATTCAAGAGTATCAGCTACATATGCCAACCCAAGATGCTTGTAATTAATCCAAGATTGTGAGACGAATGATTAATGTCTCATTTGGTACCAGCAGTTAAGACACAAATATTGAAGACTTATGAGCCACCATAAATGAGTGCATCAAGCTGATTTGCTACAGAACAATCTGTCCCAACAAGTTTACAGTCAGGTTACAGATATTGCAGCAAATCACACAGCAGCCACTTTCATAGATGACAGAGTCAAAAGGAACAGCTACAGAAGCTGGCAGCAGAAGGTCAAAAACTGAAGACAGATATTGCAGTTAATCGTTCCCAAGTCGCCTCCATGTATAAGAGAATCAAGAGAAGAAGCTACAGATGCTGGCCCAGAATTCACAATGAAGACAAATATCACAGATGTTCTTCAGGTCAAGGATGAGCATCAAGAAAAGCAGCTACAAAATTCTATCAGACTGACCTCAAATCACTGGCATAGAAGACATACGAACATGTGAACATACATATTTGGCAGCAGAAATAGGCCACCTGGTCTATCAAGTCTGCTAGAGTGTGCAGCTAGCACCCTCATCTTGCAGCTGCACCCCCTTCCCAATTATTCCCCACCTTGTCCCATTCCCTTTTGAAACTTCCCACTGTCTTACAGGCTACTACGTCCTCTGGTAGAGCATTCCCTTCTACCATGGCCATCTCTGTGAAAAAGTGTCTCCTCATTTCCGTCCTAAATCTTCCCCCCTCCAATCTAAGGCCATGCCCTCTCATGTCTCTCCCCCTCTTCAGCCTAAGTATCCCTTCAGTGCCTGCCTTGTTTATACCCTTTATGTAATTAAAGGTCTTAATCATATCCTCCCGGTCCCTTCTCTCCTCCAAGGAGTACATGTTCAACTCTCTCAGCCTCTCCTCGTATGGTCTCTCCTCCAATCCCTGGATCATCCTTGTTGCCCTGCGTTGTACCCTTTCCAGTAATTTCACATCCTTCTTCAGATATGGGTGCCAGAATTGCACACAGTACACCAGGTGCGGCCTGACCAGTGCCCTGTAGAGAGGCAGGATCACCTCACTGTTCCTGGAGGAGATCCCTCTCGAGATAGATACAACCCAGTATCCTGGTGACTTTCACTGCCACCCTCCTATACTGCTCTGTATTGTTCATCTTCCATGTTACAACCACCCCTAGATCCTTCTCCTCCTCGGTGGAACATAGCTGCACTCATCCCAGCTGGTAACCCCTCCCTAGGTTCTTTGCTCCAAAGTGCAGGAACTTTGCACTTTTTCACATTGAACCCCAACTACCATGCTTCTGACCAC
Source organism: Neoceratodus forsteri (assembly GCA_016271365.2). Classification (NCBI taxonomy): domain Eukaryota; kingdom Metazoa; phylum Chordata; order Ceratodontiformes; family Ceratodontidae; genus Neoceratodus; species Neoceratodus forsteri. The sequence continues at coordinate 678,600,204 of CM028130.1, forward strand.
TCCACCAGTGTGTTCAGATCCTCCTGAAGCCCCTGCCAACCTGCTATATCATCCACCACCACCCCAATTTGGTACCGTCAGCAAATAGACTGATCTTATTCCTGATGCCAAATGAGATGTCCGCTATGAATATTCCAAACAGCACTGGCCCCAGTACCAATCCATGTGGCATCCCGCTCATCACAGCCCTTGGAGATGAGAGTCCCCCCACCACCACTACCCTCTGCTGTCTCCCCTGTAGCCATTTCTCAATCCATTTAACCATCTTAGTCCCCATCCCTACGCATCACAACTTCCCTCCCAACCTCCCATGTGGCACTAAATAGAAGACCTTACTGAAGACCCTAACTACCTGGTTCTTGCAGATCCTTGACATCCACTGCATGACCCTTGTCCAATTCCCTCATGACCCAGTCATAATACTCAACTAGGTTCATCTGGCAGGATTATTCGAAGACAAACCCATGCTGGTGACTGTCCTGGGGCCCATTGGCTTCCATAAAGGTCACCAGCCCTTCCTTGAGTATTGTCTCCATCAGCTTCCCCACGATGGAAGTTAAACTTACCAGCCTATATTTACCCAGCTCATCCTTTGGTCCACTTTTATAGATGGGTACCATGTGGGCCATCTTTCAGTCATGCGGTAAGCACCCTGTGTCCAGGGAGGTATTAAACAGTTCTACCAGCAGTCCAGCCAGAATCTCGTCCATTTCTCTCAACACCCTGGGGTGCATGACATCTGGTCCTGGTGACTTATCCACCCTCAGAGCCCTTAACCCCTCCAGTACCCTACTCTCAGTGATCACCCTGTCCATTTCCCTCCTTCGCCCACCCTCAGCGTAGCTGCCCTTCTTTCTCCTCATGAATACAGAATAGAAGTACTTATTCAGTGCTTTTGCCTAATCCACCCCTTTCTCTGCCCACCCCCCATCCTTCCTGATCCTACCTACCTGGTCCTTGCAGATCCTTCTCTCTCATATGTATCTGAAGAAGACAAACCACTTACTGAATTACACAAAATACAAAGAGGAACATTAGGACAGTGGAGTGGCCATAGAGGTGCCATTCTGCAACATTTCACCCAGTAAATACCAACCAAATGTTAAACCTAATGTTACTTATCTAGAGGATTTACTCCCATAATGAGCAACTGAATTAACATGTTCTCTATTTGGCAACATCATAGAACAAGTGATTCAAGTTTCCAGCAGACCAGAGTCCATAAATCCACCAGCAAATGATCCCAACACTGATTCTCTTCATTAATCTGCTTTAAAGCAGGGCTTAAAATTCGCTTTCTGCTCCGGGGGGAATTCTATGCCAGGTCTACAAAATGGAGGGAATCCAAAGTTTTTTTGGGGAAAGAGGCATTTTGGGGGGATTTCCCTAATTAAAATAATATTTCTTACTTTCCTCTAATTGTTGCTGAAAACTAAAATACCTTAAAATGGTAAGAAACAATACGAACTCCTAAAAAACAACAACATTTAGTATTAATTCTGATTACTTTGAGAAAAAAAGTCTGTTGCATTGGTCAAGGTTACACATTGCCCTGTGAAAAATCATGTTTCTGTAAGAAATGTCCTACTTCGGGCTTCTTAAAAGGTAGTAAACAAGTCTGTGTCCTGCTAAAAAACATGATGAATGTTACATGTCCTGATCTTATGGCATAGACACAGAATTGTAAATACAATGTTTATTAACATTCACACACATCAGCAAAAAAATGTGTCTGCTGTGTGTGAATGTTAATGAACCTTGTACTTATAATTCTGTGACTAACCTCTAGGCTATACTGCCAGCCCAAACTAGTTGTTGCACTAACCACCCTCCCTACCCATGCCCCCTTAGACACAGACACCCACACACAGAACAGTATTTCTAATGCAGGATGTCGCTGACAGTATGCTAAGTCTCACTGCCGTGGACCAGAATGCTGTTAATTGGTCCCATGCGCGATCTTGCAAAGCATTATTGAGAGCAACTGCTGGCATTTGGCACATGCATGTGAGACAATCAGTATACTATCAGTGGTACCCTGCATTAGGAATACTGTGTTTTTGGTGACTGTGTCTAATGCAGCATGGGTGGGGAGGCAGGAAAGTCACTCGGCATACAATGTATCACATTTTTTGTTATCCAAAAGAATCAATGTATCACATGAGCAGCTGGTTGATGTCACAAAGTGCGACATGATACTGGCTATTTAATACCCTGTAAGGAAGCATGCACGTGAGCATGACTGTCCTGCGTGGCAGTCCACAATTTGTGGGGAGGTGGGTAAAAATAGCACCATTCATGGACTCACCCCTGAATTTTAAGCCATGTTTAAAGTTTAGTTTTACAATACCTTTTGTGTGGGTAGCACCTTTCCTATGAAGAACAGAGCAAGTCAAAGCTCTAAAATGATGGACATCCCTTGTAACAAGGGACAGCCAAGATGAGGTATGCTGTCCACTCACCCACAGACTGCTAAAAAGTTTAATGCTGTACTCCCTTTCGACAAAACCTCCAACTTCGTCCATTCTATAACAAAGCCATGGGGTGCAGTTACAATTTCAGCATTTTCTGAAGTGCTCTAATACACAGCTCACAGTTCTCACCAAACTCAGAACCAGTCTAACAAATTTACTAAAGCACCCCCGAACAAGTAAGCAAGATGAATTAATTTATTGTATCCATGAGGGAGGACATTAATGGCTTAACCAATGCAACCCCACATAATATAAAATTATATGGAGAAGTTCCCTATTAATTATAGCGCTATAACAATTTCAGAAAAACTTCAGCAATGCCCACAGCACAGAACACCATAGTATAATCAGTGCCTAGTGTGAACTCTGAATCAAATAAAAAATTGTCTAAAGACAGACACTGCACTTTACTGAAAGGATGACTTGCAGGAGCATTTCACAGCCAGCAGCAATTCTAAGGCCTAGAAGCATAAAAAAAACATTATCCAAAGAAAACAGAGATCCCAAAACACCACACAAACAGACACACACACACACTGTAAAGTGGCACAATACAAACAGATTTATGTAAGCCACAAAGTGTTACCATAGTTAATATGAAAATGAAGAGCCTCAAGAAACCAGACTGTACCTTTTAAACATGAAAAGGACTTGCAGCAGGAGATCACGTATGTCAGCACTTTTAAGACTTAAAATCATCACTTAAAAATTAATACATTGCCTATAGAAAGACACACACCACCTGCACCTTGAATGCATGGTCATATTTTCAGAGAACACAAGAATAAGTAACATATACACCTAGTAGTTAAACATGTCAACTGCCACCTCTACCAGGAGCCTGGACCTGAACCTTATGCAGGAGAGCAGGAGGGCTGAGGCTCTAGACATGGTTGGAGCCAGTATCCCTGAAAGACAAGTACCTTCTTTGTAATTCTTTGTAATTTAATTCTATTTTGTTTATTTATTTAACTGGGGTCGATGGAGGCCTTGTTGTGGTGGCCCAGCTTGCCACTAACACTACCCTGTCCCCTCATCACCAACCACTGGAAAACATTCTAGTCCCTCAACCTGTCATCCTTGGGCCAAAAACAGCAGACCTCCATATACTTGATATTTTGGGAGAAAGGCTCTGGGTACACATGGGGTATACCAGCCAAACTCTCTGTCACTGAGGATGATGTACAGACACACACAACACAACCACAAACCCACACAACCTCCATTCATCCCCAGTCTTGGGCAACTCCTCAGTAGGCCACAGAACTCTGCAGGACTGTTACCAGGGACTAAGACTTCAACCAGGGTTGGAGCCAGTGTCCTTGTAAGTACCTTGTTTGTATTATTGTAATCTGGGCTGATGGTGGAACCCTGTCATGGCAGCCCAGCTTACCACTAACACCCCCTCAGTCACCAAACACCGGAAAAATAATTACTCCCTCAAATAGCCATTGCCCCCAGACATGTCCAAGAAACTGAACAAGACACCCACTGGCTTACTTTGAGTGGAGCAACGGAACAAGCACAAGGTGAGGTGCTGTTAGCTGGTCTGGGGTTCAGCCAGCAGTCAGCAGGCCAGTGTTGGGTGGTGGTTCAACAGCAGTACAGATCTCAGCAGGCCAGATTGGGTGGTGGTTCAACTGCAGTACAGATCACAGCAGCATACGTCCTTACAAGCACCAAGCAGTGACTTCAACTTCCAACTCCAGGTGAGATGGAAGCAGTGATCTACAACATCCATCTTCCAACTAGGTAGCAGCAGCAGTGACAGCCCTATGGCCCCATCCCTCAAATGTGATGGCAGCAACAGTAACAGCCCTACGGCCCCCATCCCTTAGGTGTGATGGTGTCACTTTAGTCCCCTCTAGTTCTCTATCCCCTCAGTGCCCATGACCCACTTGTCCAAGTTAGTCAGAGTTCACACATGAATTAAACCAACCCACCAGAAGCCAAAGTGGAATCCTGTAGTTCAGCCCTAAGATATAACTACCTGAATTGGCTTTTTTTTAAATAAAGTGCACCCCCTTAAAAATCCACAAGAGAATAGTGGGAAGTCTGTGAGAGCAGGTGGGACACACATGATTGAAACCTGTTCATCAGGGGGATAAACAAGGTGAATAATGAGGACCTATCTGCAAGGAATATAGATGCAGTCAACAGGGGGCATGACTTTTCACACCCGGCTTAAGACCGACAGTTTCCAATCCACATGCTTGGGTCCCTCCAAAACATAGGCAGCTCTATGCATATGGACAGAGTGAGCACTTATTTCTCATTTCTGAAGTGAAGTGAGTAGAGTCACATTTGGATGCTTATGAATGACAAAATCTCTAAAGTACTGTAAGTACGGTTTTGCTAAAGTAGTTGCAGTAAAATATAACTCAGTTGTCTGTCACACACACACACACACACACACACACACACACACACACACACACACAAACACTAGTTTCAAAGTAGACTGTGTCTCCCACATGCAGGCACTCCATGTACAAACACTGTCAGCTCACTACCCCACCCAAGCAAAGAGTCAACGCTGGAATAGGGCTGTGCAAAATTAAACCTCCATGGATGGAATTTTGGCAAAAGTCAGAATTTTGCTTTCGTGAAATTTCAGAATGCACATTGGCATCTATCACTGAAATTCCAGCTTTAGAATGTTGGACTAAATGAATGAATTACAGATTATTGTATTAAATTGTAGAAAAAAATTCTGCAGAACTGATCACTGTCAGTGGTCAGTTCTGCGGAATTTGTTTCCTCAGTTTAATACATTAATCTGCAAATCATACATTTATTCAGCAGTTCAGTAAGTCACTGAACTGCAGAATGAATTTATGAATTGGGGATTAAAGAGCTAGTGGATTAGAGCAGTGTTTTAGGAATGGGATATGCTGACTTTATACGATACCCTACCAGTTTGACAGGAAAGTGCATAAAAAAATCCCATATGATGTGGAAAATATATTTTTTGCATGATTTTACTGACAACCAGACTGCAGTACCATGCTGATGGCCATTGGACCTGCTGAAAGGGGAAGTGATGTGCTGAAAGGAAAGAAGCTAGTGTTAGCCCTACTCATTTTGTGTCTGGTCTCTTACTCTTGCAGCCTGTCAGCCTGTGAATGTTGGTGTGTCTGTGTTCCTAATATGTTCATAGATCATGGTATGATAGCCATTTAATGAAAGCCAGTTTTTGATGGTTAAGACCTGTAATTCGTCACTAAATACCATTTGTATCCATGATCCCAACTAGCTACAGCCAGAGCAGGAGCAGCAGTCTGATAAGGCACTGGATAGCAATGACTAATTGGTTTGGATCAGTGTGAGGGAAGGGGTACCACTGAATGCATGAGCGACACAAACAGCATTTAGTGACAAATTCAAAGCTCAAAACAGCACTGTTACAGGTAGATTGGTCACCCATTGATGTGCTGAATGATCTTGACCTAGCAGTAAACTACTTTATTGACATTTTCAACTTGGTCTGCAATAAATTCGCCCCGTTTAGGAAAAAGAAATCTCTAGGCTGCTCTAATGGATGGATAACTGGAGATCTTTTTGCACTCTTGAGGGAAAGGGAGAACCTATTGTGCAGGGTGAAGGCCACTGGAGACAAAAATGATTACCAAACATACAGGGCCTTACAGGAACAAGTGTACTCAGCTCACAAGGCTCACGAAAGCTAACTTCTATAGAGACCAGTTGGACAGGAGCTGGGGTGATGGGAGGAGGTTTTGGGATAACATCAAGAATCTCATCAGAAAGGATGACAGGAAACACCCTACGATGCTCAGTGGCAATGGGATGACTACCATAGATCCTTTCACTATAGCTGAATTGTTTAATACTTCCTTCATTGAAATGAGCTCTGTACTCCTGCCCAACAACCTGAAATCTATGAAAGCTTACACCGACTGCAACCCATCTAAGAATAAGTATTCCAACTTTTATTTCAAACATGTCACCACAAAAGAGGTCTTGTCATATGTAAAAAAAAATCTTGGGCAAAACCAGGATGGGCGTTGATAGCATAGACATGAAACTGGTCACCCTTGTCCTTGATGAGTTAATAGTCCCCATCTCCAAACTCTTCAATAAATCTCTCACCCTGGCCAAATCCCCTTCAGTCTGGAAACATGCTCTAGTGATCCCTGTTCACAAGAGTGGGGACAAGTCCTGCTTTGCCAATTATAGGCCCATATCAATCCTATCCCCTCTATCCAAAGCATTAGAGAGAATTGTGGTGGATCAAATCACTGACTACCTTCAGAAACACCAATTGCAATGTCCTCAACAACACAGTTCCAGAAAGAACCACAGCACAGTCACAGCACTGGTGGAGTATAATAACTATGTTCACAAGGCCTTGGATGATGGTAAATTGGTGGGGTGTGTCTTCATCGACTTAACAAAGGCCTTTGATAAAGTCAATCACCCCCGCCTCATTGTACAACTACAGGCCCTGGGGCTTGTACCCAGTGCTGTACACTAGTTTCAGGACTACCTGACTCACAGGACACAGAGAGTTAAGGTTGGCCAGGCTATCTCGGAGTCCAGAGAGGTATCTCTGGGTGTTTCCCAGGGGTTAATACTTGGATCTTTACTTTTCAACCTTTTCCTGAATGCACTACCCAAGGCCTGTAACAGTAAAATACTCCTGCACACCAATGATGCTGTTATTCTCAGCAGCAACACTGACATCGAGGCAATTCAGAGAGAGCTAAAATCTACCTTCAATCAGCTTGAGGACTGTCTCAGCACACACAAGCTCTTACTCAATTATAAAAAAAATGAAAACCATGCTCCTCCCTGGCTCTCAACTCTAGAAGAGATATCCCACACTTGCTATCCACAAAAACATGTTTGCCACCTTGGAGCAGGTCCTTTAAGTACCTGGGGATCACCATTGATGACACCCTTTTATTGTGCAACGTATCAGCATGGTAGTAAAGGCAGTAAATACCAAACATGGAGTTCTCTACTGGCACGGGAAAAACCTCACACCATGTGCTTTCCGTCTCTCTGTTGCCAGTTCTATATTATCCACTATTGATTACAGACTGGTGGTTTATGATGCAGCTACAGCCACAGTGCTTAAACGGGTGGCCATTGCCCTAACGAAGGCTTGTAGGCTTGCCCTTGCATCTAACCATTATGCACACACATGCTCGCTTTACGACTGCACAAACTGGCTATCCTTGGGGAACAGAATTAAGTTCTAAACCTGCCTCCATGCCAAGAAAGCCCTACTTGGCAAAACTCCCCCTGCATTTCAGGTATCTTCTCAGCTGCCAGTACTAAATCTGGCACTAAAGAAAGAGCACTGAGCCCACTCTTAGTTCCTTTTCATAGAACTGCACTTGGACAACAAGCATTCTCCAACAGGGCCCCCCCTTTGGCTCAATGAGGTTTCAGCAGCATCGCTCAATTCAGGAAGTCTCTAGGCCTTTAAGTCTGACTTGAAACAGTACCTTGCCAACAGGAGTGTGTGTGCCTGTCTGTTGGGCTCCTAATGCCGCAAACTACCACTCATCTGACCCACTGAGTGAACCTGAATTGCTCCTTTACTCACTCCCTTCCCCCACCCCTGACCACCTAGATCTTAATCACCCCCCTAGTCCCTCCATCTCCTACTCCTTGACCCTCCCTTGTATTCTAATCTAATTTGTTTCCTCACCCACATTCCTCCCTATACCTTTGACCTCACTGCTTCACCAATGACTCCCTGCTCGGATGCTCTGTCTTTTCTTTACCCAAAGGTTTCATCCTATTTCCATTGCCCCCTTCCCCCCTCACCCAGTTTCATTCTCACCCAGACCTACCCCCTATTTCTTAGTAGTCAATTTCCTCAGTTCTGTGCCCTCCTGTTCTGGACTCTCTGCCTTCCTCATTCCCCTTTTTCCCATGCCTTCCACTCCCCACCTTCCTTCTTATCTTGACAAGTCCTTCCAATAAGTGAAGCTGCTCCTGGCTTCCTACTGGTCTCTCCCTAATCAGTCCTGCTTACAGATACTTAGCTTTTAATGTATGGATCTTGAATTTAATACTGCACTAAAATATTAAAAAAATTCATGGTAATATTATTACTCCTGAAGTGATAGTACCACACTTCAAGACTGATAATACTATCGTTCTGATCCCATAATAGTATCGTTTGAGACCTGAGCGATAGTATTATCAGAGATGCTGAACAGCACACGTGCCACTCTCTCTGCCCACATCTCCCAAAGCATGCCTTCTGATTGGCAGCTTTTCTCGTGTGGGTGGGCAGAAGATTTCAAAAAACATGGTGGACAGTTTCTCGCTAAGCGAGAGTGTTTCTCGTCAGGAATATTTAGACATTTTTATTTCTTCATATAAGAAAAGGGGAAATATCTGCTCAAGCCTGCATTCCCAAACACAGAAAAGGTAGGATCTGTCCACCAAACAAAAAAAAAAGTCTCAAACCATGGCCTGTTTATGTGTGATGGAGGAAGGAGGGTGGGCGCACTGAAACACTGAAATGCTGAGGCACTTGACCAGCATGGAGAAACTCACACAAAATGAAGCACAAAAAGGAAAAAAAACTTGCATCCATATATTAAAAAAACTAATGGATAGGTCACTGGGTATTACCAGTGACATACCATCTCGAGTTTCTGGACACAGGAACCTCTCGAGCTTCACTCTTGAAGTTTCTACATGTACAGAACCTCTTGATGGTATTATTCACTGGTAATGCCCCATGACCTATCCATCATTCTCTTTTTATTATCCTGCTCAAAAATGTATTGCTGCCTGTCATATTAAGCAGTCCTATGTTTCTAACTATTTTCTTGTTTAATTTCATTGTATGATTTTTTTACTGGAACTGTTGTTTCTGGTATGTATTACTGGTTTTGTGTTCATGACATGGAGCCTTTGTAAAAGAGCTCCTGCTCAAAGGTTGTTTCCAAATGACTAAATAAATAAATAAAAAAATAAAAGTTACAGTAACCACTGAAAACCGACTGGTAGAAAATGGCAATCATACTATAACCTATCAACAAATTAGCAGGTCAGAAATGCAGCAACTGGAGCACAGACACGATGATGTCCATTTCTATTTGTTTCACATTATCAGCATCAAAAACTGAATCGGAATGGGCACGGATAATGCTTTACATTGGTTTAAGATGATAAAAAATAAATAAAATCAGGAATCCTTCACAGCGCCCCCCCCCCCCCAACTCTAGCCTACAATGCAGACACTCCAACAGAGAGTATGCACTCTGCAGACACTCTTCACACTGGCTGTTTAAATAATCCAGATATTTTTATTTTAGCTGGTACAATACCTGCCAGTGTTAGACATGCTCACTGGCAGGTATTGTACCAGCTAAGATAAAAATATTTGAATTATTTAAACAGCCAGTGTGAAGATTATCTGTGGAGTGCATGCTGTCTTTTGGTGTGGTTGTTCTGTGTCTGGCAGCCTTCCTGGAATGCACCCCCTCTCCCCTGCAGCAAAACTCGGGACTTGTGTACAATGTAGAAACACCCACGCACTCTCTAATGGAAATAAGTCTGTTCACTAACTCATTGGACAAATTATATTTCCACAGCAAGGCATAGACAATCAATTATGGGTGCAGCCCATATTATACAGCTCACAGTGCAGTCACACATATACACATTAATTCATAAGTTCAGGCAGCCACATGTTTAAAGTCTGAATGATGTCAAATAAATCATTGATCTAATTGCTAATACACTGCATGGTATACATGCCCTATTCATTGGGTTTGTGTTGTTAGTAAAGATATCAATTTCAGATGCACCAGTGACATTGTTTTTGAAGTGGAAGAAAATGTCAGTTCTTCTTAGTGGTGCCCCCTCCCCCCCAAAAAAAAGCTCATAGTGCTGTCACACATACCCTCATGAGCGTGCATATGCAGAGGAATACACATCACAACAACTGGACAGAAAATGAAACAATGGGTGAACCTTGCATTACTATGTTTTGAACAACAATGGATTCTGTGAAATGTTTTCACTTGTAAGGATTTAAAATAGTAGTGGCTGTATACGAGGAAAATCGAATGGAGTTCCACAGTGAAATACTCCTTAGTTGCACTCTGCTGTCATGAAATGGTCTGTAACAATCAATTAAACTACATGCAGAATGTAACAGTGGCGTACAATAATGTGATTCACTCTGACCCCATGCAATCAAAGTGGCACCCTATACCACCTAGCTGCAGACATTTCAACAGAAAATCCCTGCAAAAAGCAGCTCCTAGAACTGTGAGGCGCACTGTTTTCCTTGACTGTCTGACAACTAAGAACTTAGTCCTTACCATTTTGAAGTGATTCTGTAGAGAAGAAACGAGAAAATAAAATGAGTCTCACAGATAAAAAGCAAAAGTATCATTTTAAACACATAAAGGGGGCATTATGAAGTACAGTGCATTTTAAATCTCTGGGCCTGCTTCTCAAATAGTTGGCACAAGCATTTTTAAACTTACTCAGCAAACAACTACAGCAACAATTTCAGTTGCAGACTTCAGGAGAGCAGGCCAGCAGCAAGGCTAGAGTAGCAGGAAAAGCAACAAGAAGGCAGACTGCACACTTTGCTGTTCCTTTTCAACCCTGCAGATCATGGCCACTCTGCGAACAAACGCTAGTTCTGTTTTGGCTCCTAAATTCCACGGACCAATTGGAAATCTGCTTTTCCATCCATTTTTCTGTGAATACGGAAAATCAGTGTCCCTATATATCACTGTTAAACATGAAATGTGTAACCCCCAGAGGGCGCTACCCTTAGGGCTACTAGCCCTGCCTGTCTCCACTGAGACAGGGTGAAGGGCCTAGATCCGTTGACGGGTGCCTCCACCCAGAGGTCGGGGGTAGCACTGTCGAGATTGCCTTGGTCACAGCCCTCTGGGTTACTGCAACCCTCCTTTTGTCCCGCTAGTGGCTCACACGGTGCACCAACAATACTTTTCCCCCGTACACTTTTCCCCTGGCCGGTATCTCTCGACTCACTCCGGGGACCCCCTGTAAAGTAAGGTACAGTTATATCACAGTCCCTATGCAGCAGTTCAACAGTAATGTACACATTAGCCAGGGTGCAGTTGCAAAAAGAACAATCTGATTTATTCAAGGGAGACAAACAGCAGGGGCAGGGGGAAATCAAGATGATTGGCTTATCACTATACCTATCTACCTAGGGCTCTGTGCACAGGACTAACCCTAAGATTTGCTGTCCCTGGGTACCCAAACCCTAACGGCTAGTCCATTGTGGCAGCTGGTTGGGGCCCTTCCACAGATAACCTTTAAGATCCTGAGCAGGTCAGAAGGGGAAAAAGTTCAGTTAGGCAGTCAGCAATGTAATGAGACAACTTGAAGCCACTGTGTGTAGACTTGGCAGGGAGCTACCCTGATTCAGTACTCATGGCTCCATCAAATACTGTCTCCGTCACCACCAACAGGCTGAGCCTGAATTTCACCAGCTTCCTCACACATCTATATGGCAAACAACAGAGGGGTACCATACCAGGCAGCTGCTTTCAGGCCCCACACGAACTTGCAGCAGAACTCGGGCAGCAAATGGCAGCTTCAACATCATGGGTGGACCGAGCATGATTCAGCAGATTCTCCAGTCCTCTCAGGTTGAGCCTGGTAGGTAGCTGGGCTGGCACCAGTCTCCTCCGACCGCCCGCCGGCGGATTTAGTCCGACTTGCTCGAAAGGGCAAAAACGGCCACCTCAGGCCTTCACGCGCTTCCCGCGCGAACACTCACACAGTGCAGAAGCACAGAGCTCCTTTCTTCTCCTCAGCCACAATGCATCTAACCCCAGGAGCATGAGGCACTCCTTCTAGTTCGGGCGCTACCCGATCCAATTGGCTGGCGTCACTTGCCAGCCATTCACTCCTGCTCTCAGTGGTGCGAAAAAGCGCCATAGCCCATAATGCCTTTCTCAAAGGGCAAGCAGTTCCCCCATTGGTCAGCCGGCTCAAAAGAGCCCCTGATACTGATTGGTCCAATTCGTCAGTTCGGGACCAAAATGGAGGGGGATAATCAGAACAGTCTCTGGCTGCAAAGGAAACAGGTTAGAACAACTTACATTATCCTTACTATTCAAAGACTCATTGTCAAGTAATTTCCTCTTTTAACAGGGCTCCCTCTGCACCAGTAGCGATGGCAGAATACAGCGCTTACTCAGCAGCCCAGGCGGGACTCGGGCATACAACCACATAGCTCCCCTCCCCCGTTCAACTAATTATGACTGCAACAGGCAGCCCTTAAAGGGACAGTATATGGAGGCCTTAAAAGCGCTCACTGGCTACCCATTTGAAATGGCTTAAACGCCGAACACCAGCCAGGCATGGAGCATTTAAATGAGCTCCGGGGAAGCTTTTAGGAACCCCCATTTGTAAGGGGGTTACAAATGAATAACAACCTTTATCTGACAATGTCTGTGCATATATTTTGATACTAGACATACACATACGGTAAATTAATACTTATAATGAAATATATACCCTTTATTATGATTTTCTAATCTTTTTATGAGCAGCCGAGATGATGTTGCTACCCCTGTAACAGGCTACCATTGTGCCTTTAACCTCATTTTACTTTCCGCAGCTGTCAGTGTCGAGAATCACATGCAGTATTCAGCTTGAACACGTCAAAGGCAAGCAATATAAATGTACTATATGGGAATATAAACAGATGTGTTATTCTTTTGCAGTGTGAATACCTTTCAGGCTTTGTTGATGTTAAAGTTAGAAAGGAATTCTTTTCTTATTTGGCATGTTATGGATATTGAACAAATGTTCCTACCCATTAGCTCTTCAAGGTGCATGTACTTCTCATTACTACACTGTCAGTTTAAATAAAGGAACAAGTATTACAAGCAAGCATGCATAATGGATTTAAATATGTGATAGTTGTCATGTTATAACTATTGGTGTATGTTTCGTTTTTTAAATACTGTAAATTGAATGGAATATTTTTTTTTTCTCCTAGAGCGGAGAGTGAGCCATAGTTGTAGAAATCATACTCAAAATGGAACAGCTAGATGTAAACAAAGACATGGTTTAAAGTATTGTAGAATTTTAATTATATGAAGTATGCTTTGGTACTCAAGTTATAATGTCAGCCGTACTAATATTCTGCAGGATTTTCAGTTTTTTTAAGAAAAATGTAGATCTATTGTTTATCAAAAATACTACAGTCCTATGTGATGCCAGGAACATCTTTGTCTTTTACATGATTTTTTTACAGCACCATAGTATAGTGCATCGGTGTGGATAATTTTTTTTTTCATACATATAGATGCTGATATCTGTCTCCATCAGAATGTTCTTCATGGAGCATCCTCGCAAACAACACACACACACACACACACACACACACACACACACACCACCACCACTGAAAGTGTCTTGGTGCACACAGAAGTTTAGTTTTGAAACAAACATATTCATTTGCCACTAATGCTCTAATAGATTTGTGTTCAGTTTGCGTAAGGCATGACATATTATTTGCATTCTGTCTAAAAATGGTGCAGTGATTATTCACATAATGTGACGGTGAGCTGGGTATGCAAAGAACACTTGTACTGCAAAACTTTCCTAGTGTATTAATTAAAATAGTATGCCTTCTATATGTGCAATTATGCAAATATACATAATTTGTGTTTGCATGTATCTCAGTTGACATCTTCATGTAGGGAATATGCTAGGTGCTGTGACATGTTTATGATGGCATATGTTATGTTGATAATTTCATTTCTCTGCTATATGAAATAAGGTAGAATAATTATATGAGTTACATGATAAATAAAAGTTTAAGTGAATGGACACATGTCACTAGCATAGTATAACTGAATGGACACATGTCAGTATCATAATAGAATGAAACAGATAATTTGCTACTTACGCTGGTGTGGTCACTGAAAGCATGAATCCCAAATTAATTCATGCCAGCATGTTTTCACCCATGCATTCCTAAATGTTTTATTTTTTGGAAAAGTGAATTAAGCCTTTTCACTCTGATTGTCATACTTGTATAATGTATTTGTAAGTACACAATTGTTAGAATAAAAACAACAACTGGGAGGAAGATGTGGCTTTGTCTTGGCAGATCTAGGCTTAGGGCTACTGGGAAGGTTAAGGATCTAGGTGTCATTCTGGATGAATGGCTGACATTTGAGGCACAGGTGTCAACAGTAGGCTGGAATGGCTTTTACCATCTTAGGAAAATCAGCAGGATTTGATCCCTTATCCTGTCTCAGGAGTTACCCTTACTTGTGCATGCTTTTGTGACCTTACTACTCAACTACTGTAATGATATATGCACTGGGGTCAGTGGAGGTATGTTGCGGTGTCTGCAGTTGGTGCAGAACAGAGCTGCTACATTGTTGACTGGCCTTTTGAGGTAGAGTCACATTTCCCCATCACTGCATGAACTGCACTGGCTGCCGCTCAATTGATGTATCTTCTATAAAGTTGGATTACTAATTTGACTGGGCCCAGGATACCCGTGTGATCTCCTGCATCCCTACAGTACTGCACACCCCTTCCGCTCCAACTAGGAAGGTCTCCAAGTTGTTCCCAGAGCTAGGCTTAAAACATTGGGGGCCACTCCTTTGAAGTAGCAGGACCAGTATTGTGGAATTCCCTCTCAAGGGCCCTGAGAAGGCCTCTTTGGTGGAGGCCTTCTAAAAGGGTCTGAAAATATACTTACACAGGCATATGGGGAATGAAGGCCCCTTCTGGTATTAAAATGTGACAATCTAAGATAAGTATCAGTGCGACTTAGTTGTTTTGTTGTGATTTTCTTGGTATGAGGAGCTGTCATTTATATACATTTTTATACTTTTTATTTTGGATGGTATTAGTGTTGTCATCTGTTTTCATTGTACTGGGGTCCTGAGTCTCTGGGGAAGGGCACCATAAACAAATAAAATCTACAACTACTAAAACACATGGACACACACACAGAATTGGTTACACTCCTTTAATATTACATTAATAATAAAATGTTAGTAGAAATGCACAATTCTTATATACTTCAATAGACTAGAAGAATTCTCGTCACATAGTACAGACACACAAAGTAAAACGTATGTATTACTCTAATTAAAAAATTGAGAGTTTTCCTCAGTTTTTAAAGTGAACTTTGGTTTGACTTATGGTGGAATATTGTAAATAACCCTATCAATCAATCAATCAATCAAACTTTATTTAACCAGGCATAAACACCGTTGAGCAAGCTCATTTTCAAGGTGGTCCTGGACATTAATACAGATAACAGACAAAGATAGGGTTGACAAGCCAGAGGCATAGTACATGTGGAGGATTGTTCAGGCCTATACATGCATAGCTAACATAGGTAATACAGTTGCAAGGTCATAAATAGTAAGCCTAAGCATACATAGCTAACATGGGTGATACCGTTGCAGCATCATAACTAGAAGACTCCAGAGGTACAAATTTAATACTTAGGTATAAATCAACATAAGGCAGCTATTATCTTATAAGAAAGTATATGCACGGAGGGAAAAAAGAGGGGAATGTATATGAAGCGGGGAGAGAGGAAGGGGACAGTGGGAAGAGGAGAGAGAGAGACTGATAAGTGCCAGGTGCCCCCTAACAGGGATGTGAAATTGAGTGGGTCGCAGTGATGGCAGCTTCATGGATGGTGCTAGGGGCTACTGGTACATGGTCACTTGAAACAGCTACAGGTTTCCTTAAGGTATTCAGCTACTAGTGCTTTGAAAGTGAATGGAACGGGAAGGGAAGAGAGTTTAAGTGAGCTTTGCATGGTGTTCCATAAGGATGGTAAGGAGAATTGATTGCAGCCATGCCATGGGTTGTTTTTACTCTGGGTATCTGGAAGCAGAGTAAAGAGAAGCATCTCAGCCCATAAGATTCCTTGGCACGTTCAAAGAAGCTTGAGATGTAGGCAGGGAGTTTTTCAGACAAGGCTCTGAAAAAACAAAGAAGAGCGTTCCTTTTCCTCCTTGTTGAGAGACAGGACCATCCCATCTCATGGTACAGTACGCAATGGTGGGTGCGAGAGGGCAGGTTTAGGATGAATCTTAAGGCCTGGTGGTAGAGCGTGTCAAGTTTGCTGAGCACAATTGAGGGGCAATGGTTGTAGTGAAAGTCAGCATAGTCCAGTAAGGGTAGGAATGTGAATTGCACTAGTCTCTTTCTAGCTTCTTTGGTAAGTAGGTGCTTAATGAGGTAGAACACGCCTAACAGCTGCCCTAATTTTTTCGAGACCTCATTGCGATGGAATAGGAAGTTGAGATTGTTGTCCAGCCAGAACCCTAGGTATTTGAAGGTATCTACTATTTCAAGGGGTTCATCTAATAGCGCTAGAATCATATGCTTGTGTGTTGAACCCGGGGCTGCCTTAGGTGAGCGGATCATGGCTTTTTTTTTTTTTTTTGCATTAAGTAGGAGCTTATATTTGATCAGGTTGTGTTGGAGAGAGATGAAATGTTGCTGTAGGTCCTCAAAGGCTGAATCCAAAGATGAGTTTGAGGTGTAAAGGACAGTATCATCTGCAAATAGGTGCACATTAGCAGTATGCAGTTGTGCATCAAGGTTGTTGATATAAATTGCAAACAGGATAGAACCCAAGATGTAATCTTGGAGGACACCTCATGGAAGTGTTTTTAATGGGGACAAGTCACCTGAAGCTTTAACTTGTTGTAACCTGTTGGTAAGGTAGCTGGTGAACCATTTAATGGCAGTCTTATCGAGGCCGATATTTCACAGTGCGTTAAGCATAATATTGTGGTCCGCAGTATCAAAAGCCTTACTAAGGTCAAGGAAAAGGGCAAACATATACTTCTTAGAATCCAGGGCAATTTGCCAATTTGTGGTTACTTTTGCAAGGGCAGATACTGTGCTATGTTTGGCTCTAATTCCAGACTGTGTAGGATTTTACAGCTTCTGTGACTCCAGGTATTCTTTAATTTGGGTGTTGATAATTTTTTCCAATAGTTTTGATAGGGTAGATAATATGTAAATAGGCCTGTAATTGTTCAGGTCACTCTGATCCCCTGATATGAACAGAGGTGTAATATGTGCAGTTTTCAAAAGCACAGGTAGCATGCCCTACATCAGGGAGATGTTCAATAGGTGGACTATGGGGCCGTTAAGTAGCAATGGCCCAATTTTAGGAAGTAGGGATCAATATTGTCGGCCCTTTTTTGTATCCAATGACAATAGGAGGGCTTCTACTTGTTTAAACATAACAATATGGAAGCTGAAGGAGGAGGGATAAGATTGGTTGAGGTTGAAGTTAGCATTAGAGACAGCAGTGGGGTTCCCTGAAGGGCTGATCTTATTGATAGGCGAGGCATCGAAGGCCAACCCAGCTGTAGCAAAGTGTTCATTGAAACGGTCTAATATGGCAGATCTGTCTGTAAGGGTAGACCCACTGGACACTATTTTGTGAGGAAGGGAGGCATCAGTAATATGTCCTTCAACTTCTTTCAGGATGTTCCAAAATTTGGCAGCATCATTTTTTGTTGTCTTCTAATGTAGCTTGGAAGTATCTAGATTTTTCAGATCTAATTAATTTAGTGCAGGCATTTCTAAACCCTAAATTGTATTAAGCAGTGAAAAAAATTATTACACCAGAACTGATAATAAGTCTCAAGGAGAATATATGGTATATATTATTTTAATTCATAGACGTCCAGGTTAGTGTTCACAACCTGTTAGTTAATGTGTAAATGAAGTTACCTTGGAAATGTGTTAGAAAGTAAGGAAATCTATGACAAAAAATATGTTAATACTCATTAGAGTTGCTACTGCACAAAACACAAGCCACACAATGGTTGGAAATAAACTCTTATAATTTCCCTTTACTCTAGAGCTCCCTCCCTCTAGAAATCCACTCTACCCAGTCCCAAAACTCTCTCGCCTACCTCCTCCGTAAGCACTCTGTTCATTCTTGTATCTGCACCTAACACCTCTCTCACTCTCTCTCTCTCTCTCTCTCCCAAAAATATGCCCTCTGCCATGCCCACCATACTCTCCTCCTCTCCTCTCAACCCACTCCTCCCCAGTTCCTCCCCTGCTACCTCTAACTGGTGCCTCCCTGACCCTATCTACCCCTCCTTCTGTCTCCCACCTCACATTTCCCCCACTATCTCCCCTCTACCTCTCCTCTGGGCCCTGTCCCCTTGCAGGGTTCTCAGCATCCTGAAGGGGATTCAGTTCCTGGGGATCATACTCTCCTCCTCCCTTTCCACCCACTCATCCCCATTGCATCCCCTGCTACCTCTAATTGGTGCCTCCCTGACCCTATTTACCCCTCCTTCTACCCCCCACTTCACATCTCCCTCATTACCCCCTTCTCCCTCTCTTCTGGGCCCCTGTCCCTTGCAGGGTTCTCAGCATCCTTAAGGGGATTCAGTTCCTGGGGATTAGTTTCTGGCCTACCCCCTGTCTCCCTCCCTAGCCCCTTCCCCCTCCCTCCTCCCTCACTTCTTTTCACCAGCCCTCCATCTCACAGGGTTTTCAGCATCCTGGAGGGGGTAATTCTTGGCTTTCCACCCACCCTCCCCTACCTGCTGCTTGTGCAGTAACTCCTCTCTCCCATCCATCCCTACTCCCCTACCTCTTGTGCATTTACACCTCTTCCTAAAATTCATTGAGCACTTAGCTACTATCAGGTACTGGCTTTTTGGATCTGGACCTGTTCTTACTTGCCACCGTGTTGCCGCTTGCCTTTCTACTACCCTGTATCTGCACCTAACACCCCTCTCTCCCTAACAATCTTCCCTCAGTCACACCCACCATACTTTACTACCCTCCTTTCCCCTCCCTTGGCCCCTTACCTTCACCATATCTACGCTACAACTACAACTGCATAATATTACCCATGCTATCTGCTCATTGTCCTTTACCACCCTCCCCCCAATGACTATGACTTCTTCTCTCCCACTACATCTTGGCCTCACTCTGTTATATACCACTTCCTGTTTACATTAACTTCTGTTGTCTCATACTGATTAGTAATAAACAAATCAAAATGAAAGAAAAAGCCACTATGGTTTTCAAAAGAGGTGGCTGTGAAAGTCAGGAAGAAAAAGATAGCATTCCGGAAGTATAAGAAAACACAGAAGGAGCAGGACAGAGAGCTGTACCAGTTAAGGCAGAAGGAAGAAGGAAGAAGGGAGGGAAGTCAGAATAGCAAAGGCCCAAACTGAGGAAGAGATAGCCAACTCAGTTAAGAAGGGGGATAAAACCTTTTATAGGTACATCAGCAAGTGTAGAAAGACAAAGGAAGGGATAGTGAGGATGAATAGAATGAACGGTGGGTGGGCAGAGGGGGACAGTGAAAAAGCAGGGATACTGAATGAATATTTCTGCTCAGTATTCACAAAAGAGGAGGGGGAAGTGCCTAATCCAATTAACAGAAGCACTCTTGATAGGGGGTCGATCCCAGTCCTTTCACAGAAGAAAGGGTTCTGCAAGAACTCCTAAAACTGAAGGTGGAGAAAGCAATGGGGCCTGATGGAATTCAACCCAGAATTCTAAAAGAATTAAGGGAGGAACTAGTGAAACCACTGGCTACTCTTTTTAATAAATCATGGGAGGATGGTGTGGTACCTGAGGACTGGAGGTAGGCGGATGTGATTCCCCTTCACAAAAGTGGGACCAAGACAGGCAGGAAACTACAGACCTGTCAGTTTGACCTCTGTGGTAGGGAAAGTGATGGAGTCACTTCTGAAGGAAAGAATAGTTGAGTACCTAGAGGCCAGTGGGGCACAGGACCCAAGGCAGCATGGGTTCGACAGGGAAGGTCATGTCAGGCCAGATCTAATAGATTTCTTTGACTGGGTGACCAAAGTAGTAGACCAGGGAGGGGCTGTGGACATGGCCTACCTAGACTTTAGCAAAGGCATTTGACACAGTCCCACACAAAAGATTAATAGTCAAATTAACCAGCCTGGGAGTGGGTCCCAGGGTGGTAGCCTGGGTAAAACATTGGCTGGACAACAGGACACAGAAGGTAATTGTAAATGGAGTCCACTCTGAAGAAAGAGGGGTTACTAGTGAGGTACCACAGGGTTCAGTATTGGGTCCAGTCCTTTTTAATGTCTTCATAAGTGACATTGCAGAGGGACTGGAAGGAAAAGTATGCCTCTTTGCAGATGACACAAAGATCTGTAACAGGGTTGATACACAGGAGTGTGGAAAGGATGAGAAGGGACTTGGCAAGGTTGGAGGAATGGTCAGAAGTATGGCAGCTAGGATTCAATGCAAAGAAGTGCAAAGTAATGCACCTGGGAAACAAGAGCCCAGGGGAAGAATACACAATTGGGAGGGAGGTAGTAACAACAACAAAAAAGGAAAGGGACCTGGGGGTAATCATATCAGATGACCTTAAGGTTAGCAAGTAATGTGAGAAGGCAGTAGAGAGGGCTGGGTGTATACTGGGATGCATAGGGAGAGGCAGCAGCAGCAGAAAACAGGAAGTTGTTATCCCTCTGTACAGACAGTTGGTGAGACCCCATCTGGAGTACTGCGTCCAGTTCTGGAGACCCCTTCTCCGCAAGGACATAGACAGAATAGAGGCAGTCCAGAGGAGGGCAACTAAAATGGTGCAGGGTCTGCAAGAGAAGCTGTATGAGGAGAGACTAAAGAGCTTAATATGTATATCCTTGAGAAAAGAAGGAGAGGGGGACATGATAGAAACTTTTAAGTACCTCAGTGGAATCAACAAAGTCCAAGAGGGTAGCATCTTTCAGAAAAGAGACGCAGAAGAACAAGGGACACAATTTAAAGATAGAGGGGGGCAGTTCAGGGCAATGTGAGGAAGTATTATTTCACAAAGAGGGTAGTGGATGCATGGAACAGCCTTCCTGAGGAGGTTGTGGGGTCTAAAACTGTGGGAGAATTCAAGAATGCATGGGACAGACATAAGGCAATTCTTGTGCGGGGTAGGAAGAAATAGGCTGTTGGTTAACTAGGATCTGCGGCCTATCCTGTAGGTAGGGAAATGGGCAGAATAGATGGGCCAAGCGGTCCTTATCTGCTGTCAAAGTCTATGTTTCTATGTTTCTAAGTATTGCATTGTATTAGTACAACACTGTATGTATCTGAATTGCACTTATGTAGTTGATTGTTTGATATTTGTATTCCATAGTACTAGTATAACACTGTTGTATTGTTTTGCACTGTATGTAATTGACTATTTTGACTTTGCTCGATCCTCCCATTTCTGTATCTCTTCCCCCCAGGATGCTTCGGGAAACAAGCTGTTTACAGTTCATGTTATCTTTCCTGGTGAAACCTTGACAAATAAATAAAATAAATAAATAAATATTAGGATTGTCAACCCCATGCCCACAAAATTCAAAAATGTGCTATTAGGGTTCTTATGCCTAATTCCTACAGACTTAACCTATCATATCCACTATGCTAATGACCCAACGACAGTCAACAGTAAGAGTGCCATGCATCAATGGTATGGTATCTCATTCAGAGTCAACATATTAAAAATTGGTATATTTATTTATTTAGTTAGTTTTTGTTTTACTGAGTAAGTGCACTAAACAAATTCTGACTATTTTCAGGCACGACCCAGGGGAGGGGATACAGATTAATGCCAACTGACCTTGAACCAGAGTAAGCTGTTTATAGCAATCTAGCAATATGGCAGTCCTAATTCCAACCATCTTCTCCTTTTCCTCCTCTGTGATCAGGGTGAGAAATATCAGATAGCCTGGGGCCAACAAATACTAAAATAGTTGGTTTTGCTACCACATTTTGATACTTACCAGACAATAGGATTTCTGCCAATAAAGTGTTTTTTGAGCCCTTAAAAATGATGGCCAGTAAAAAAATGTAATTGGTTACCAAATTTTGAAACCTACTACCCAATCTGACCATCAGCTCACAAGTTGATTTCTTACACCAAATGTGGTGGCACAAGGTCAAGCTACAGGCCTACCACTCCCTGTAAGGCTATGCTGGGTTAAGTGACTCTGAAGATTCAATGGTAACTTTTACACTTGCTATGTAGTTCTATGTTTTTGTGCATTCATGTTTTTGTGGACCCTGTGTATAGTATGACAGACTGTAAATTTAATTGTCATTTGTTGTGTCATATATTGCCTACTAACATACAATATGTGCCATCTATTTGTAACTTGTTTTATGTAGTTACAACAAGACCCTCCATAAAACAGTATACATGCCCCAAACATGTAACTTACTTTGACTGAGTACAGTACAGTATATGCCACTTGTAATGGACTACTGTGTCCAATAGCATTTTGTCTGTTACAACCGGAGTCCGCTACATCCATTTATCCCTTACATGATGTTGGCATTCATTTCTGACACAGTCAACATGATACACTATATGACAATTGTGATTACAACTCTTTTAAATGTGATTGTTAGATTCTTTTCTGGCAAGCCACACCAGTGTAAACTTCATTTATGCAAAACACAAAGAAACAATGAAAAGAAAAGAAAACCCATAGAAAATAAAAAAAAATGATGTGCACTGTACCATGCTTTTGTCGGCAATGCTCTACCTGTGATACCTGCGAGGGGCTAAAATAATCTACAATGCTCATTTGCTTGCACTTGCTTTAGTGTACCTCTTCCACTTGGACTGTGTCAGAGAAAGCTAGTCCCATTTCAGAAAGATGTTGTCCCTCAGTTCGACTGCGCACCATAGAGTGAGCAAGGCACTCCTCACATCAGCCGGTGTCACTTGGACATCCATGTCATGCTCCTTCTCCTCTTACTTGGACTGAACCACCTCCGATTCAGCATTCAGCAACATCCCATTGACAGCCTCGCTGATGTTATCGATGTCAGACACTGGGGCTTCATCCCCTAGGTGACAGATCTCGTCTAGAGTCTCTGATGACAGAGGTTTTTGCTCGTTTAAATCTTCTGGGTCATCTGGTTTTCCGGCAACAGTACCAACTGCATCATCTTAGTTAAGGGTGAGGTGCTAAATGGTCTCTGGCATCCGTTACAAGCAGAAGTACAGGTCCACTAAAACCATTATTTTTTACCATGGAATTAATAGGAAATGGCATTTGGAAACATAAATCTGTCCATTACAACAAAATGTACATTACATCCGGGTCCATTAAAAGTGGAGTATACTGTACTATATGTGTGTTAAAGAAAGCAACTCAGAATAATTTCATGAGTATAGCACTTTCAAATGTGTAACAATAATGATGCATTTGGGAAGGTCTACAATATTGTGTGTGCCAAGTAAGGCACAGGTTATGAACAGATGCAAACCTCCACAGGTATGCACCCCAAAGTATTCTAATTGCAAATCCACAGTGTATACCATATGTGTGAAACACCACATCTGAGTAGCATGATTCTGGAGATGTACCTTGCCCATAAGTAACAAGGGAAGGGGTGGGGTGGGAATTAGGATTGCAATATGGCAATTTTTAATATGTTAACCCTGAATGAGGTACCATACCATTGATGCATGGACCTGTGACTGTTGACTGTCCTTGGGTCATGAGGTTACAGAATGTGATAGGGTAGGTGGGTGGGAGTTAGACATCTGAACCCTAATAGCACATTTCCAAACATGGGCCGCTATGCATGAATGGGTGCAGATTACGTGCCATAGGTGTGTAACCCACCCGTGCAGCTCCACACCTGTGGACAGGTGCACACCTAAGATATTCACATCAGATGCACACCTGTCTGCCGGCCTGCACTCCCAGCATGCAGGACTCCACAGGATGGCTGGGGATGGAGCTGTGGGTCTGGCCAAGCATCCAGTCAGATGCCCATCTTGGACAGGGAGTGGATCTCTTGTATAAAGAGGCACAGGTCTGGATGCGTGAATGCACCCTGCAGGCACCTGAACCCACACGCACCTACCCCGATGTTGGGCCATTGGATAGCAGCTCCCACCCACCTGCCACACTGCAGGGCCACCACCCATGCTGGCATCCCAGCCCCCCAATGTTCTGGACCATAGAGGCCCAGCACTAACCTGGGACCCCCCTGTCAGTGACCATATCTGCCCATGGTCACCCCGACTGGTGTGTTGATTGGCCATCATCCCCCACAGCACCGCACACCCACCCCATACATGTGTGTCAGTGCCCCCTGAGACTGCCATCGACACAGCCTTCTGCACATCACCATGGCAGCCAGCCCTCTGACATACGTGGGCATGCATCAGCTGCATGCACCTGCATAAGTCGGATGGTCAGTATCTCTGGAGGTGTGTGGAGGGCTGTGCCACTGGCCATCCTGGGGGGCACCGGTATGCAGGTACGGGGCTGGGGTGGTGGTAGTGTTGGTGCCATGGGGGGGCTGGGACACATCATTGTTGGGGGGCATCAGGACAGGTAGTAGTGCAGGGGCAGCAGTGTCAGTGGGAAGG
This sequence comes from Neoceratodus forsteri, assembly GCA_016271365.2. Classification (NCBI taxonomy): domain Eukaryota; kingdom Metazoa; phylum Chordata; order Ceratodontiformes; family Ceratodontidae; genus Neoceratodus; species Neoceratodus forsteri. The sequence continues at coordinate 678,625,077 of CM028130.1, forward strand.
GGGTTGTACTGCCATTCCAGCCAGGACAGGGGCACTGTTGGATGGGGAGCTGCTGTGATGCTGCCAGGATGGAGGAGTCTTAGTGTACTGAAGCGCTGGGAAGCTCTCTTGCTGCTGAGGCTGGGGGGGCCCTGTGGATGTGTAGGCTTGGCCATGTACTGTGGTTATGGCAGGGTCCCCCATGGCATAGCAGACTGTCCACCGTGCCCCCTGTGGATACACCATGCGCCTTGGTACATGGCGTGTAGTGCCGGCCTGCCCCTCACCTGCCATGGTGCATTGCTCTTTGTGCGGCCAGAGGATCAGGCACATATGTGCTGTGTGACCCCCTAAGTGCACCCCTCACAGGGAGCACAGGGTGAGGAATGGTGGTGCACCCCAGATATGCATGCTTAGCCACTCTGCCCCATTAGTGCATAGGGCCCATGGTGTGCAATTTGTGGTTTGTGTTTTGTGTGATAGAAACCCTAATGAGCATTCACATAGTTGACTGCTCTCTCTCTCTCTCTCTCTCTCTCTCTATATATATATATATATATATATATATAGATAGATATATTCATGGCAAAAAAACTCTATTTAATGCATCAGTTAGGGTTGTTCCACAGCAACAAAAGTGAGGAAATTTGATGTTAGGGTTGAAAGACTCCCTTGCAGCCCCCATCCTGCCCTCCCAACCGGCATCGGGGTGTGCGTTGGGGTAGTTGACCCTATCTCTCACCCCATTCCATGCGTAAACAAGCTGAGGTGATGAAGTATAGGAGAATGGGGTGAGAGTTAGGACTGACGACCCCAACGCACACCCCAATGCTGGTTGGGGGGTGGGGTGGGGGTTGCAAGGGGGACTTTCAACACTAACATCAAATTTCCTCACTTTTGTCGCTGTGGAACAACCCTAACTGATGCATTAAATGGAGTTTTTTTGTCCTGAATTTCTCTTCTGTTTGAGAATGAGGACTATAAATAGTGAATGGAATGTGGTGGTGGGAGCGTGGGGCCCACCACATGATTTTTTTATCACATAGTAACGGTAAATGCAATGGTAATGCAAGCACAAATGATTACACACATGGTGACGCAAATGTAATAGAAACGCAAGTGCAAAGTGATGCCAAAGTGAACAGTGATGCAAATGGAGATGCAAACACAAGCGTGCATGGAAAGGCAAACTGTAAAGCACACAGCCACGGTACTGCAATTGTAAACACAAATGGTAATGGTAACAGCAACAGTAATGCCAAAGGAAACAGAAATGCAAATGCAAGTGCATACAGAAACACAAACCGTAATGCACACGATCACGGTACCTCAATTGGAACTACAAATGGTAATGGTAACAGCAACAGTAACGCCAAAGGAAACAGAAATGGAAACGCAACTGCAAGTGCATATGGAGACGCAAACAGTAACGTGCATGGTCACGGTACTGCAATTGAAACCACAAATGGTAATGATAACAGCAACAATAACACCAAAAGATAAAGAAATGGAAATGCAAATGGAAGCACCTATGGAAATGTAAACCGTAACGTGCACGGTCATGGTAAAGCAATTGGAAATGCAAATGGTAATGGTAACAGCAACGATGACACAAAACAAAACACAAATGCAAATGCAAATGGAAGGGTGGCCACAAACTCAAATGGTAATGCGCACAGTGAGGCAAATCTAAACACAAACAGAACCAGTAGTGGAGACACAAATGGCAACAGTAACACAGACGCAAGACCAAACAAAAACTCAAGGAGTACTTGCGGTGGCGTGCAGGATCGCTAATGCAAAGGGGTACGGAAACGCAAGTGGAAACGCTAAGTGTAACAGTAAGTGGAGCGCACACCCTGGTTTTCCCCAACAGCTGCATAGAGGAACACAGTGACTACAAAGAATGTATGCATAATAATGGGCCTCTGACCAGAAAATGAGTACTTGGAATACTAAATTGCTTATATCTCAGGAAACGTACGACATAGAGAAAACAATTACATTTCATATGATTCATGACTTTCCTGGCTAGTTTTGCACTTATCCCATGAGTGGGGGGCTAAGCAATTAACCAATGAAAAGTCTGTATCTTGCACCGTTTCCGAGATACAGGCCCTGAAAGGCACAGCGGGACACCGCAATGTTAGTCTCAGGGAAAAAAAGTAAAATTTGGAGCACCGTAACATTGCATCCCTACAATATTTTTTCACCAAACCATGAAAAGGCACATCTATGGGATGTTGGCTTTCTTCCCTCCAAATTTCAGCCCAAAAGACCAAACCGTTCTTTTGCAGCAGGGTGGCAAACAATTCCTGTTATTTTGGCCATAGTGCTGCAAAGTAGTATCGTGATTTGTGACACTTTGACAAAAGGAATCACGAAAGTGTTGCATGTTTGACACTACTTTGCGACACTGCAGATTGCAAAAATTTGAAAAACATATTTCTGGGGTGTTTAACCCCACAAAAAAGACATGGCTAGCATCCTCAGGGCTCGACTAGGTGAACACAAAAAGAATTGTGTCCCTAGAGGGTCCCAATTTTAAATGCCAAGCATTCTGTGACCAGTAACTGAAAAAAAAATGTCTGACTCATGACACTACAGGGGTCATTTGTGACACTAAAAACTGCATTTGCGACACTGTCAAACTTTTTGTTAACTTTTCCCATTGACTATAATGGGAAATTTGTTTTTTGAATAGCTTTTGAACCGTTTAATATTTTTTCACGAAATCTTTGAAAGGCACATCAGGGACCCCAGCTGCATGTTCCCTGAAGGTTTCAGACTGGTCGCATAAACCGTGTGACCTGTAGGTGAGAGCAAAGAATGCAGAAAAAAGCTAAAAAAAGCACTACAGAATGTCGCTTAATAACTCCACAACTGTATATCTGACTGGTACGAAACTTGGCAGATCTGAAAATCTATGCTCCATGCCTGCCAAATTGCAGGCAAATCCATCATACAATGGCAAAGTTATTAAGGTGCAATATTTCACCATTTAACCTTAAATGGGGTACTCAGCCCTAACTATAGTAGCACTATAGTGTTAATGCATCAATTAGAGTTGTTTCCACAACAACAAAAGTGTGGAAATGTGATGTTAGGGTTAGCATTCCCTGACCCCCCCCAACCCCCCTACATAGATCAACAGATGCCGAGGTGTACACAGGGGGTCATGCACCCAAACTCTCACCCCATTCTATATGTAAACAAGCTGACAAGGTACAGTAAGGGAGAATGGGGTGAGAGTTAGGCCACATGACCCTGTGGCACACCTCAGCATCTGTTGGTCTGTGGGGGGCGGGTTGGGGAGGTTAGGGTCTGCTAACCCTAATATCGCATTTCCACACTTTTGTCACTGTGGAAACAACCCTAACTGATGCATTAAGAGAATTTTTTGCCATGAATTTCCCTTCTGTATGAAAAAGTGTAATATAAATAATAAATTGTATGTGTTGGTGTGGAGCGTGGGGCCCACCAAGCTGCCAATTTGTGCATAATGATATGTGTTTGTGGGAGTGCAGACCCTCTGGGCCCTGCACTCCCACTTACACAGAAGCACAGAGACATACAGCAGCCCTATTGGTCAAGGCTTGTAACATTAATTTGCCCATATCTGTGGAACCATAGCAGCTAGTAAAAAAATGAAAGTGTGGTTGTAATCATGTGACTGACTAGTTACCACAACATGAGTCAACAGAATTCATATCACGCTTTATGTCAGAGATAGGGGCAGCAAAAAGCACTGTGAATACAAAATCTGTAGGCATAATACTGGCCCTCTGACATGAAAATGACCATTTGGAACACTAAATCACAAATATCTCAGGAACCGTACAAGGTAGAAAAATTTTTTTAAATTTCATAGGTTTCATGACCTTCCAACCTAGTTCTGTACTTGGGGGGGGCTAAGAAATGTTGTGATGAAAAGTCCGTATCTCGAACCGTTTTTGAGATACTGGCCCCGATAGGTGTCATGGACGCCGCAATGTTATCCTATGGGAAAATTGCTGAATCTCAGAGTGCTGTAACTTTGGGGCCCTGTAATGTTTTAGCACCAAACCACCAACAGACACATCTGTTTGATCAGGGCTTTCTACCCTGCAAATTTCAGTCCAAAAGACCAAACTGTTTTGTTGCAGGAGGGTGGCAAAGATAAACAGTTATTCTGGCTATAGTTTCACAAATTACTTTCGTAAATCACGACACTTTCATGGTAAAAATCACAAAACTTTCTCATTTGTGAACGTATTTTGCAAATGTACTTTTCGAAAAACCTTAAAAATAAATTTATGGAGGGGTTTAACCCCCCCAAAAAGACATGGCTAGCATTCACAGAACTCAACTAGGTTAACACAACAAGAATTTTGTTCCTAGAGGGTCCCAATTTTAAATGCTAGGCATTTTTCTGAGTTGTAACTGAAAAAAATAATAGTTGACTCACGAAAGTAAAAGGGCTATTTGAGACAGTAAAAACAGCCCATCACAAAATTTTCGTGATTTTTGTTAACTTTTCACATAGACTATTACAGGATAATTATTTTTTTGAATAAGTTTTGAACAGTTTAATATTTTTTCATGAAATCTTTGAAAGCCACATTGGTTACCACTGCAGCATGTTCGTTGAGGTTTTTGGACTGAACGGACAAAGCATGTGGGCTGTGGGCATGAGCAAAGAAATTTGCAAAAAGTCTTTTTTTTTGCATTTTTTGGCATTCTGTAGCTTTGCAACTATACATCTGACCATAACACAACTTGGCAGATCCAGAGATCTATGGTGCCAGACCAGGTATGCAAAATGTCAGGCAAATCCATTGAACAGTGGCAAAGTTATTAAGGTACAAAATTTGAGGCTTTTCATTAAAGTGGCTACTCAACCCTAAATATAGTGCCACTACCGTGGCACTATAATATATATGGATAAATATATATATATATATATATATATATTTATATATTTATAAAATACTGTGCCAGTATAGTTAGGGTTGATTAAGCAGTTTCATGTTAAATCCCACATTTCACACCATAATAACTTTGCAACCATTCAACGGATTTGCACAAAATTTGGATGCATGGTCTTGTATGGTATGTCTCTTGATATGCCAAGTTATGGTTTGATTGGACTTATGGTTTCCGTGCAGCGAAGCACCAAAAAACATGGTTTTCCATTTTTTGCATTTTTTTTACTGATTTGTGCCCATCACACTGCAGCCACACCATATGGTATTTTGTTCTGACATGTTCAGAGTAGAAATAGGTTTGCTCAAAGAACAATCCAGCATTGGTTTGGTGAACAAATATTAATCCATTGAAAAGTTATTTAATTGGGCTGGCCCAGTGGCGTTGAGGGATGAGACACTGGTCGCCTTACCTCATGCTACACCGGCGACCTGTGTTCAGGAATTAGCATAGGTCATCAGGGGTTGGCAGGGTTGGAGAGGGATTGAATGTCTAAGGGACTGCTCTCCCTCTCCAGGATGGGGGGTTTGTCAGTGATCGGCATTGACTGGCTTCTAGTGGCAGCTGGGGTAGTGCGCCAATGCTGTAAATACTATGGGGCAGAGATGGGGCCAATGTCTGGAGGCAGTGTGTGTGGATGCATGCATGCTCTCTCTGCTGACATCCTGCATGCCTCTCTCTGCAGGGGAGAAAATAGAGAAAAATGGAACCCTCTCCATGGATAACGATGGTCCCCCCTCACAGCGCCGCTGGGAAGGCACCTCCCCCTAACTGGATTCGGGCTGGTGGGTGAGTACCTCCCAATGTCCCACCATGAGAGGTAAGTCTTGGAGGCTGAAGGGAAGGGGGTATGATACCCGGCCAGTGTGGAGCAGGGACGTCAGAGGGTTAAGGCGAGGGGCTCCCAGAAACAACACCAACAAAACAAAAAGAAAAGTTATTTAATTTTGAATTTTTGGGTTCTGATCATGTTTGGTTCATTCCAAGATTTATATGTATGGTTTGTGAAAAGGGATTGAGTTCACGATCAAGAATTTTGTCACCTCACGAAAGAGGATTTATAAAATCCCCGTTTGTGAGGAAAAATTCCTCATTCGTGAGCTGCCATCTTGTTTGGGCTCATGATCAAGGATTTTGTCACCTTGCAAAAGGGGATTTATAAAATCCCCATTCGTGAGGAAAAATTGCTCGTTCATGAGCTGCCATCTTGTTTTCATTTTTTCCCTCCAAAGAAAATGTTGTAGCTTGCCCAAAGGCTGACTTCTTTAAGAAATGAGGCATTAGTTTTCTTCAGGGTGATGCTGTCTACAAACCCAGACCTTTGGTTTCCTTTGTTTTGGCAAAAAAATGGCTATTTTAGATTTTAAAATTCTTCATTTGTGACTCGCTTCCAATCCTTGTCAGTGAGTTGACAAAATCCCCGTTCGTAAGCTGATCCCCTTTCGTGAGGTAGCAAAATCCTTGATTGTGACTAAGGGACAGGTGGCCCTATCTCGCAAACAAGGATCGGCTTTCAAATGGGGATTTTCTCACCTCATGAAAGGGGATCAGCTCGCGAAAGGGGATTGGATTTTTGAATTCCTTTTCACAAGCTGACCAAATCCCCTTTCATGAGGTGACAAAATCCCCTTTCACAAGCCGATCACCTTTTGCGAGCTGACAAAATCCTTGATCGTCATTTCATGATCAGATGGCCCTTTTCGCAAACAAGGATTAGCTCATGAACAGGAATTTTGACACCTTGCAAAAGGAAATTGGCTCGCAAAAGGGGATTTTGTCAGCTCATGAGAGAGGATTTTTTTTTAATTCCTCATTCATGAGCCTACAAAATCCCCATTCGAGAGCTGTCAGAATCCCTTTTCGAGAGCCAATCCCCTTTCGCGAGTCAACAGAATCCTTCATTGTGACTTCCAGACCAGATGGCCAAAATCTGACGATCAAGCATCCCTCACAAATGAGGATTTTGACAGTTCACAAACGGGGATTGACCTCATGAACTGGGATTTTGCCACCTCACAAACTGGGATTTTAAAAATTTTGCCAGTGCACTGTAAATAAAACGTTTAGTCTTTTGGCTTGATATTTGCAGGGTATAAAGGGGGTGTCCCAGATATATGAATTATGCTGTTTAGGTTTAAAAAAGTGAATTGGTTCCATAGATATGCCATCATGAAGTTTAGATTTTTCCTATAGGATATCATGCAGTGCCCACAGTGACTTTCAGTGCCTGTATCTCGAAAACAATGAGAGATACAGATTTTTCACTACCTGCAGCTTACTACATACATGTGGAGGATTTGAAGTCATGATTACAACTGCAGTGGAATTTTTTTCATAGCTTGTACGGTTACTGAGATATTGGCAAATTAGTGTTACAATGGTTCCTTTTCAGCCCTTTAGGGCTACTGTATAGCTCCATTGTTATGTGTAAGTAGAAGCACAGGGCCTGGCAGGCCTGCACTCCCACACACGCATATTGTTATGCACAAATGGGCAGCTTGGTGGGATCACAGGGCCTAGAGGATCCACACTCCCACCAACACATACCAACTACCAGGTACATTACACTTTCTCAAAAAAATTTTTAAAACTTTGCCAGTGCACTGTAAATAAATGGTTTGGTCTTTTGGCTTGAAATTTACATGGTATAAAGGGGATGTCCCAGATATGTGAATTATGATGTGTAGGTGTAAAAAATGTTATCACTTCCATAGATATGCCATTACGAAGTTGAGATTTTTCCCATTGAATAACATTGCAGCACCCATAGTGCTTTTTGGTGAATGTATCTCAGAAACAATGTGGGATATGGATTCAGTTGACCTATCTTGCATGGAGGTTTTGAAATCATGATCACAATTGCAGTGGAATTCTTTTCATAGCTGCTTCAGTTACTGAGATATTGGCAAATTAGTGTTACAAGGGTTCCTTTTTAAGCCCTATAGGACTGCTGTATGGCTCCATAGTTATGTGTAAGTGGGGCCTGCACTCCCACGGATGCATATCATTATGCAAAAATGGGCCGCTTGAAGGGATAGTGGGGTCCAGAGGGTCCACACTCCCACCAACACATAATAGTTACCAGTTACATTACACTTTCTCAAAAAGAAAGGAAATTCATTGCAAAAAACTTCATTAATACATCAGTTAGAGTTGAAGCAACAAACATGTGGAAATGAGACATTAGGGTTGAGCCCCTAAGCTCCCCAACCCTACCACCCCCCCATCCTCCACACACCAACAGGCATTGGGGTGTGCATTGGGGTCATTAGGCCTAACTCTCACCCCATTCTCCTATACTGTACCATGTCAGCCTGTTTATACATGGTGAGAGTTGGGCCTAATGACCTCATGGCACACCCCGATGCCAGTTGGTGTGTGGAGGATTGGGGGTGTTGTGGTAGGATGGGGGTTTAAGGGCTCAACCCTAACATTTCATTTCCATACTTTTGTCACTTCAACCCTAACTGATGCATTAACAAAGCCTTTTGCAATGGATATTTTTATATTATAGGGGTGCAGTCATGTCCCTATAGTTAGGGTTGAGTAGGCACTTTAATGTTAAACCCCAATTTTTGCACATTAATAAGTTTGCAGCTGTTCAACAGATTTGCACAAAATTTGGAATGCAAGGCTGGTATGGTATATCTCTCGATCTGCCAAGTTGCATTTTGGTTGGACTTAGGGTTTCTGTGCAGCGAAGCTCTGAAAAAGACATTTTTCGACACTTTTGACATGTTTTTTGCCCATCACGCTGTAACCACATCATTTGGTGTTTTGGTCCGAAATTTGGAATGTAGAAAGATTTTGGGTCAAAGAACAATCCGGTATTGGCTTGGTGAAAATATATTAATCCATTCAAAAGTTATTTAATTTTTAATTTTGGGGTTCTGAGCATGCTCAGTTCACACCAAGATTTATATGTATGTTTTGAGAAAGAGGATTCAGCTCACAGTCAAGGATTTTGTCAGCTCAAGAAAGAGAATTTAAAAAATCCTAGTCTGTGAGGAAAAATTCCTTTTCCCTGAGCCGCCATCTTGTTTTCATTTTTCCCCCAAACAGAATGTTGTAGCTTCCTCCACTGGTGACTTCTTGTTGCAATAAGGCATAGGCTTTGTTCAGGGTGACACCCTCTACAAACCTATTTGATTTGCTTCATTTTGGCCAAAAAATAGCCTTTTAAAATTTTGAAATTCTTCTTTCACGACTCACTTCCGATTCTCTTTCGTGAGCTGACAAAATCCCAATCCACAATCCGATCCCCTTTCACGAGGCAGCAAAATCCTTGACCTTCACTTTGTGACCAGATGGCCCTCCTCATGGATGAGGATTGACTCATGGTCAAGGATTTTTCAGCCTCATGAAAGAGGTGATGCTAGTAAAGGAGGGCAGGATGGGGGGGGGATTGAAGGTGGTTACCCTCAATGCTAGGAACCTTGGGAGGAAAACTGCAGAGTTACAGGTGCTCATGGCAGATGGAGAGGTGGACATTGCAGCCATCACAGAAACATGGGCCACCCAATACAATAACTGGAACCTGTTTGTATGAAGGTACAGGTTATTTCATAGGGATAGGGTGATTGGGGAAGGAGCAGGGGGTAGCATTATATGTGAAGTAAGGACTGAAGTGTGTAAGGGAGGAAGGGGAGGAGGGTAGTATGGAGTCACTTTGGATGCAAATCCAGGATTCCAAGAGTAGGATTCTCAGAATGGGAGTGGTGTACAGACCACCATCTCTGATGGAGGAGTTAGACAGGGAACTAGCAGGACAGATCAGGAGGACCTGTGAGAAGGGTACTTTGGTGATTGTGGGGGACTTCAACATGCCAGGAGTGGACTGGAGTATCCCAACAACCAGGAACAGAAGGGAGCAGGAACTGCTGGATGCCTTCCAGGACAGCTTCCTGCTGCAAATTGTCAGTGAACCAGCCATGTTAGAGAATACCCTTGACCCTGTGCTGGCAAATGGGGACTTTGTGAGAGAACTTACGGTGTAATAACCACTGTCCGGGAGTGACCACCACTCAGTATGGCTCACATTGGATATGGGCAAGGAAGGAGTGGAATCTGGCACAAGAGTGCTGGATTTCAGGAGGGCTGACTTTGGGAGGATGGGGGATGTGGTAAAAGGGTACCTGGCCAGAATCCAACCTAGTATGGACACAAACCAGAGGTGGGAACTCATAAAGCTGGGGATAGTGGAGGCAACCAAAACCTGCTGCAAGGCCCAGAGCAAGAAGGCTAGGGCTAAGAAACTGAGCTGGTTGAGCAAGGAGGTCATGGAAAAGGTAAGGAGGAAAAGAGCTGCCATTAGGAGGTACAAGAAAACTGGGAGGGGGGGAGGACAGGGGGGAGGAGTACTTGACGGAATCGAAGGAGGTGACATGGGCAGTAAGGGGAGCCAAGGCATTTATGGAGCTCAGGCTGGCACAAGGCATTAAGAAGGGGGAGAAGGACTTCTTTAGGCACATCAGGGAAAAAAGAAGCTGTTAGAACCACATAGTAAGGATTAGGAAGGAGGGGAGTTGGGTGGAAGCAGGGTGCAATAAGGCAGAAGCACTAAATGATTACTTCTTCTTGGTATTTACTAAGGAGAAGAGGGGGCTGATACCCAAGGGGGGAGGAATAGCTGAAATGGGGGGGAGGGCATGACAAATGGGGAAATCATGAAGGGCAGAGTTTGGGAGGGTTTGAAGGCACTGAGGGTGGACAAGGAGCCATGCCCAGATGGCATCCACCCCAGGGTACTGAAGGAGCTAGCAGAGGTCCTTGTGAGACCTTTGGCAGACCTATTTAATGCCTCATTACACTTGGGGTATGTACCTCAGGGCTGGAGGATGGCTCATGTGGTGTTCCTCCACAAGAGTGGTCCCAAGGATGAACCGGGGAACTACAGACTGGTGAGCCTCACATCCATAGTGGGTAAGCTAATGGAGACTATCCTGAAGGAGAGTCTGGTGGCCCTCCTAGAGGCCAAAGGACTACAGGACAGCAGACAGCATGGCTTCATACATGGCAGATCCTGCCAAACCAACCTGGTGGAGTTCCATGACTGGGTAACTAGGCAACTGGAAAGGGGCGATGCAGTGTATGTCCTGTATCTAGACTTCAGTAAGGCATTCGACTCGGTGCCACATGGAAGGCTGGGAAGTAAGTTAGAAGGCACAGGGGTGGGTGCATAGCTGGTGAGATGGGTAGGGAACTGGCTTCAGGGACTGCAACAGAGGGTGGTGGTGGGTGGGGAGTGCTCACACCCATGGGTAGTGACGAACAGTGTTCCACAGGGCTCGGTGTTGGGACCAGTGTTGCTTGGGATATTCATTGCAGACATATCATTGGACATCAAGAGCAAGAACAGTCTGTTTGCTGATGATACCAAGGTAGGAGCGGTGGTGGATGACCTAGGAGGATGGCGGGGGTTGCAGGATGATCTAGCAAAGCTTGAAACCTGGTCAGACACCTGACAACTGGGGTTTAATGCCAAATAGTGCAAGGTGCTGCATTTTGGGATGAAGAACCCAAGGAGGAGTTACCAGCTGGGGGGAGTGCAGCTAGCCCAGACAGAGGAGGAGAAGGATCTGGGGTGCTCATTACAGGGTCAATGAACAACTCAGCACAATGTAGGCAGCTGCAAAGGCCAACAAAATGCTGGGTTGCATTGCAAGGGGTATATCCTCCAGGAGGGAGGAGGTGATTCTGCCACTGTATTCATTAGTTAGATCACACCTGGTGTACTGTGTGCAGTACTGGCACCCGTATCTGAAGAGGGACATTAAGTTAATGGAGGGGATGCATTGCAGGGTAACAAAGATGATCAAGGGGCTGGGGGACTTATCATACGAGAGGAGGCTGAGGGAATTGAACATGTACTCGCTGGAGGAGAGGAGGGACGGGGGGACATGATTAAAACCTTTAAGTACATGAAAGGAATAAACAAGATGGGTACAGAGGGGTTGTTCAAATCAGGGAGGGAGGGAAGGGACACCAGGGGCCATGATATGAGACTAGAGGGAGGAAGGTTCAGGAGGGAGATGAGGAGACACTTTTTTACTGAGAGGGTGGTAGCTGGGTGGAATGCGATACCTGCAGAGGTGGTATCCAATAGAACAGTGGACTGCTTCTAAAGTGGATGAGACAGGAGAAGGGGGAGGGTCAATGGATGGGAAGGGTGGAAGGAAGGGGCAGCTGCAGAATAAGGGGTGCTAGCTGCACATTCGAGCAGACTTAATAGACCTCTAGGCCTTTATCTGCTGGCAAATTTCATATGTTCGTTAGATTGGCTCTTGGACTTGGGTTTTGTCAGCTCACGAAAGGGGATTGGGTTTTTGAATCCTCTTTCATGAGCTGACAAAATCCTAGTCAGCGAGTTGTCAAAATCCCAGTCCACGAGCAATCCCCTTTCGTGAGGTAGAAAATTCCTTGATTGTCATTTTGCGACCAGATGGCCCTTCTTGTGGATGAGGATTAACTGATGGGCACGGATTTTGCTGCCTCATGAAAGAGGATTGGCTCATGGACTGTGATTTTGTCAGCTTGTGAAAGGGGATTGGGTTTTTGAATCCCCTTTTGTGAGCTGACAAAATCCAAGTCCTCAAGCTTACAAAATCCCAGTCCACGAGCAATCCCCTTTCGTGAGGTAGCAAAATCCTTGACCATCACTTTGTGACCATATGGCCAAAATCTGATGGTCAAGGATTTCTCACAGACAGGGATTCTGACAGCTCACAAAAGGGGATTGATCTCACGGTCGGGGATTTTGCTATGTTACGAACTAGGATTTTAAAAACTTTGCCACTGTACTGTAAATGAACGGTTTGGTCTTTTGACTTGAAATGTGCAGGGTATTAAGGGGATGCCCCAGAGATGTTAATTGTACTATTTAGATGTTGAAAGGTTAATCAGTTCTGTAGATATGGTTTTATGTAAGTTTTTATTTTTCCCATAGGATAACATTGCAGCTCCTTTAGTGGAATTTGCTTCCTATTTGCTACGGTTATGGAGATATTGGCAAAAATGTGTAACAAGGGTTCTAAGGGTGTCTTTTCAGCACTTTTCGGTGCCCGTAGCTCATAAACAATGTGCAATATTGATTTGGTTGATTATCTCTCATGGACATCTGGATGTCATGAATACAACGACACTTGACTTTCTTTCCTAGCTGCTACGGTTTTCTGAGATATTGGCAGATTAGTGTTACAAGGGTTCCTTGCCCTATAGGGCTGATGTATGGCTCTCTAGCTATGTGTAAGTGGAAGCGCAGGGCCCAGAGGGGCCTGCACTCCCACAGACACATATCATTATGCAGAAATGGGCAGCTTGATGGGAGCATGTGGCCCACTAACACATGCTATTTACTAGTCATATTACACTTTTTCAAAAAGTAAGAGAATTCATTGCAAAAAACTTTGTTTATTGCATCAGTTAGGGTTAAAGTGGCAAAAGTGGAGAAATGAGATGTTAGGGTTGAGTCCCAAACCCCTCCCACCATCCCACCCCCATCCTCCACAGACTGACAGACATTGGGCTGTGCCACAGGAGTCCAGAGGCCTAACTCTCACCCCATTCTCCTTTACTATAGCATGTCAATCTGTTTACACATGGAATGGGGTAACAGCTGGCCTCATGACTCATGGCACACCCTCGCATCTGTCGGTCTGTGGAGGATGGGGTGGTGGAGTGTATATATATATATAGATAGATAGATAGATAGATAGATAGATAGATAGATAGATAGATAGATAGATACATATATATATATATATATATATATATATATATATATATATATATATTATTAAGTGGCATGGTAGTGCCATTATAGTTAGGAGTTGAGGGCGATTTCTATGTTAAACCCCCAAACTTTGCACCTTAATAACTTTGCAACTGTTTGATGGATTTGCCTGAAATTTGGAATACATGATCAAGAGCCATAGGCCTTGGGATGTGCCAAGTTTTGTACTGGTCGGATATACGGCTCTGGAGTTATTAAGCGTGATCTTTGCGCGCGATTACGCTTTTTCAGGAATTCAACGGTCACGCCTACAGGTTGTACGGTTTGCACGACCAGCCCTAAATCTTCAGGGAATGTGCAGCTGGGGTCCCCCGATGTGCCTTTCAAAGATTTCGTGAAAAAATATTAAACGATTCAAAAGTTATTTAAAAAACAATTTCCCATTATAAGTCAATGGGAAAAGTTAACAAAAAGTTTGACAGTGTCGCAAATGCACTTTTTAGTGTCGCAAATGGCCCTGTTACTGTCACAAATCCTCCATCTTGTTTTCAGTTAGTGATCAGAAAAATGCTTGGCATTTAAAATTGAGACCCTCTAGCAACCTAATTCTTTTTGTATTCACCTAGTCGGGGCCTGAGGATGCTAGCCATGTCTTTATTTTGGGGTAAAATACCCCAGAAATATGTTTTTCAAATTTCTGGAAAAAGTAGTGTCACACTCACAAAAGTGTCACAAATTTTGGCGAAAGCTTTCGCAAATTGCGACACTACTTTGCGACACTATGCCCAAAATAACAGTAATTCTTTGGCACTCCGCTGCAAAAGAACGGTTGGGGGTTTTGGGCTGAAATATGGAGAGAATGCAGATGATATCTCACAGATGTGCCTTTCAGTGTTGTTTTGAAAAAATATTACACGGCGGCAAAGTTACGGCACTCCAAAGTTGATGGTTTTTCCCATAGGATAACATTACGGCGTCCAACGCATTACTGTAATCCTTTGGATCCCTGCTGCAAAATAACAGTTTGGTCTTTTTTCCTGAAATTTGGAGGTAAGACAGCCAACAGCCCACAGATGTGCCTTTCAGTGGTTTGGTGAAAAAATATTACAGGGAGGCAAAGTTATGGCACTCCAAACATCTCTTTTTTCCCCATAGGATAACATTACGTCGTTCGCCGCGCCTTTCAGGGCCCGTATCTCGGAAACGGTGAGAGATACGAACTTTTCATTGGAAAAACACTTAGCCCCCTAGTGGGGCCTAAGAACAAAATTAGCCAGGACAGTTGTAAATCATACGACTTTTAATTTTTTTTCAACGTCGTACGGTTCCTGAGATATAACGTATTTAGTATTCCAAGTTCTCATTTTCTGCTCCGATACTCATTATTATGCATACATTATTTGTACTCACTGTCTTTCTCTATGCAGGTTTTGGGGAAAACCAGCCTGTGTGCTTACATTAATGTTACTGTTGCTCTTTCCGGCTGCGGTTCCGTACCCGTTTCACTTACCGTTGACGTCTACGCCACCATGTGCATTATCCTTTGTGTTTTCATTTGTGCTTGTGTTTCTGTTATTTTTTGCCATTTGTGTCTACAGTAGTGTTTCTCTTTCTGTTTCACTTAGCGTCACCATGCCCATTGACATTTCTGTTTGCAGGCACCATGTTACTATGTGACAACACATCACGTGGCAGACCATTCCTGTCTACGCCACCATGTGCGTTACCCTTTCTGTTCTCATTCACGCTTGTGTTACCATGTGTGCCACTGTTAGCACTTCTATTTGCGTTGCTGTTCCTGTTACTATGCCACAAGACATCATGTGGCGGGAGCGCGGGGCCCCGCCGCTGCATTACATTCACTATTTCTCGTTATCATTCTCAAAAAGAAGGGAAATTAGAGCCAAAAAACTCCATTTAATGCATTAGTTAGGGTTGTTCCACAGTGACAAAAGTGAGGAAATTCGCTGCTAGGGTTGAAAACCCATGGACCCCACCCCAACCGGCATTGCAGAGTTAGCATTAGGATAAAGTGGGTCCTAACTCTCACCGATTCTCCTATGCTTCTGCTGCTTTGCACATGCCATGGGGTGAGAGTTAGGGCTGGCAATCCCAATCCTAATACTAATGAGATGCAATGAGGAAGTTTTCAACTAACAGCTTCTCACTGGCTAACAATGTAACAACAACTCAAGAACACACCTCCTAATATATATATATATATATATATATATATATATTATAATGTACATATGATAGTGCCACTATTATTAGAGATTAAGTACCCCATTTAAGGTTAAATGTGACATTTGGCAGTTTAATAACTTTAGCACTGTATGATGGAGTTACCTGAAATTTGGAATGCCGAGCCTGGTACCACAGATCTCTGGACCTCCCAAGTTTCGTTACAGTCAGATGTACGGTTCTGGAGCTATAGAGCACCAAAAAACGCATACATTACACATTTTTGTGCTTTCTTTGCCGGCATCTACAGCCTGCACAGTTTGCACGAGCAGTCCGAAACCTTCAGGGAACATGCAGCCAGGGTCTCCGATGTGCCTTTCAAAGATTTTGTGAAAAAATATGAAATGGTTCAAAAGTTATTAAAAAAAACAAGTTTCCCATTATAGTCAATGGGAAGAGTTAACAAAATATGCGAAAGTGTCACAAATGCACTTTTTACTTTCGCAAATGACCCTTGTAGTGTGCAAATCAGCCATCTTGTTTTCAGTTGGTGGCCACAGAAATGCTTGGCATTTAAATTTGGGACCCTGTAGGGACACAATTCTTGTTGTGTTCACCTAGTCAAGCCCTGAGGATGCTATCTGTGTCTTTTTTGGGGGATAAAACTCCCCAGAAATATGTTTTTGAAATTTTTGCAAAAAGTAGCATTGCAAAGTACTTTCGCATATGTGACACTTTCGTGATTTCACTTACGAAACTGTCATGATTTGTGAAAATACTTTTCGACAGTATTGCCAAAACAATATGGAATCTTTGCCACCCTGCTGCAAAAGAACGGTTTGGTCATTTGGGCTGACATTTGGAGGGAAGAAAGCCAAGATCCTACAGATGTGCCTTTTGGTGGCTTGGTAACAAAGTATTGGAGGGTTGCAAATTTATGACACTCCAAAGTTAAAGATTATTCCCATAGGATAACATTACAGCATCCTCCACACCTTTTGGGGCCTGAATCTCGAAAACGGTTCGAGATATGAACTTTTTGTTGGAAAAATGCTTAGTCCCCCACTAGGGGGCTAAGTGCAAAACTAGCCTGGAAAGTCATAAATAATATGAGATTTTAAATTTGTTTCTTCATCGTACAGTTCCTGAGATATAAGGCACTTAGTATTCTAAGTGCTCATTTTCTGCTCCAAGGGCCATTATTATGCATACATTCTTTGTATTCACTGTGCTTCTGAGTGAAACTTTTTGGTAAAAAAAGAGTGTGCACTTGCGTTACTGTTATCGTTAGCATTTCCGCTTGCGTTTCCATTACCGTTTGCATTAGCGTTTCCGTTTCCGTCTCCGTGTGTGCTACCCTTTGCATTTTCATTTGTGCTTGCATTTGCATTATGGTTACCATTTGCATTTCCGTTACCATTTTTGTTTGCATTTACTTTTGCATCACCATGTGCGTTACCATTTGTGTTTTCGCACGTGCTTGCATTAGCATTTCCGTTTGCGTTACTGTTTCCTTGGACGTCATCTTTGGTGTTACCATAACCTTTTGCATTCCCATTGTGTTACCATTCCCGTTTGTGTGTTCATTACCATTTGCATTTGTGTTACCATTTGCGTTACTGTTTTCTTTCACGTCACCATTGGAATTACCATTTCCGCTTGCATTTGCGTTATCATTACTGTTTGCATTTCTGTTACCATTTGTATGGGCATTTCCATTACTGTTACTATTCTTGTTACTGTTACCGTTGGCATTACTGTTAGTGATAACATTCTCATTAGGATTACCGTTGCCATTACCAATACTGTTAGTGTTACCGTTACTGTAAGGGTGTTTATACAAAATGGGACGCATGGTGGGAGAGCAGGGCCCTTACCACATATCATTCACTATTTATAGTGCACATTCTCAAAATGAAGGGAAATTCATGGCAAAAAAACTCTGTTTAATGCATCAATTAGGGTTGTTCCACAGCAAAAAAAGTGGGGAAATTTGATCTTAGGGTTGCCAACCTACCATCCCCACCACCACCACCAACAGGCATCGGGGTGTGCATTGGGGTTGTTGTGCCTCTCACCCTATTCTCCTATACTGCACCACCTCAGCTTCTTAACACATGGAATGGGGTGAGAGTTAGGCCGACTACCCCAATGCACACCCCGATGCCTGTTGGTGAGGGTGGAGTGGTGGGGGGAATGGTAGGGTTGGCAATCCTAACACCAAATTTCCTCACTTTTACTGCTGTGGAACAACCCTAACTGACGCATTAAACTGAGTCTTTGCCATGAATATATAAATATATATATATATAGTGTATATATATATATATATATATATATATATATTTATATTTATTTATTGGAATCTTGGATAACACCTTTGAGCTAAAAGCTCATTTACAAAGGTTCCATGTCATAAGGAAATAGACAAGGTGTGTACAGCAGGCAAGTACATAATGGTACATACAGATACAGATTCAAGCAAGTACAGTTAAAATACATCAGTTAGCAGAGGTCAACTTTACTGCAACAGTACTAGGAGCATATCTAAGGTGGACGAGCAATTTATAGTGGTAGCTGAGCTTAAGAGCGTGCAGGTAGAGTTATGGAGGATCAGAAGTGGTGGTGACCAAAGGAGGGGGAGGACAGAATAGATGAGAGCAGGGGAGGTGGGGGCAGAGACAAAGGGGTGACAGAATAAAGGGGTTGAGTAGTCAGAGGGTGGGATAGGATAGGAATCTACCCATGGTTACATAAGTAGGTGATAGGGCAGGGCTGGATAATGGGGGAGAGGGATAAGGGAAGGGTTTTAAAGTGGGGGTGAGGTGAGGGGAAACCAGGGGGAGGGGTTGAATATTGGGGGATTAATATTTGTGAATAGA
The DNA here is from genome assembly GCA_016271365.2 of Neoceratodus forsteri. Classification (NCBI taxonomy): domain Eukaryota; kingdom Metazoa; phylum Chordata; order Ceratodontiformes; family Ceratodontidae; genus Neoceratodus; species Neoceratodus forsteri. The sequence goes on from CM028130.1 coordinate 678,643,818, forward strand.
AAGAAGGAAGGTGGGGGGATAAAGAGAGAATGTGAGGATAAGTGCTCAGTGGGGTCACACCAGGCATGGGAGGAAGTGAGGGAGAGATGGGTGCTATGCAAGACAGATAAGCTATCAATAACAGTAGGATTAGGCACAGGTGATGCAGTCTCAGTTACTAAGAGTGGCCAGGTACTGCAGCAGTTTGGCCTTAAATGGGCGTAGTTTTGTTTCCTCAATCAGCTCAGAGTTAAGGGAATTTTGCCAGCAGGGGACCCTGTATTTGAAGGACCATTGCCCTAGTGATGTCTGGTGGAATGGATAATGAAGGCAGCTTTACTCAACCCCCTAGTTAGTCTGGAGGAAGTGGAGTTTCTTAGCAGTTGCCTCACTCAAGGGAGAGCAAGACCTAGGGTGGAATTTTTAGCTAATAGACAGACTTGGTACTGAATTCTGCTATTCAGGTTTAACCATCTAGTACTTGAGAATAGTTCACAAGTGTGAGTTAAACAGTCCACACCCAGGTCTAGTCTGCAGGCTTTGTTTAAGACAATCTTGATTCACCTAAGTGCTATATCGGTACTGGCTCCATAGACTACCAGTCCATAATCTATGATAGAGAGCACAGAGCTGTTAACTGCAAGCTTGATGGCACTTTTGGTGAGGCACTGCCTATGTCATTAGAGCTGACCTAGTCTGGCACTAGCTGCCTTGGCAACATGGTCTATGTGCTGGCTGTAGGATAGAGAGCTGTCAAGGTAGACACCAAGATACTTAAAGATGGTGACCATTCTGAGTGTATTAAACTTGTTATTGTGGATATTGAGGTGATGTGACTTATGATGGTTTTGATGGGAGGCAAACAACATTGTTTTAGTCTTAGTGTAGTTGAGCAAGAGCCTAGACTGAAGAAACCATTTTTCCACAGCAGTAAAGTTGTCTTGCATGCCTTTTTCCAGCTCTTCTGGAGTAGAGTGACACGTGTAGAGAACTGCATCATCTGCATATAGAAGGATCTTATTCTAGCAGACTTTGGGGAGTTCATTTAGAAACAGACTGAACTGCAGGGGGCCCAAAATAGAACCTTGGGGCACCCCTGTGTTGATATGCTGATGGTCAGATAGAATGTCAATAATCTTGACCTGCTGCGTCCTGTTAGAGAGGCAACTCTGGAACTAGCCTAGAGAAACAGAGGATATACCAGTGTTAGAGAGTTGTGTGAGAAGCAAGTAGTAGTTGACCATGTTGAACGCCTTGGTACTGTATATATATATATATATATATATACTTACATTGTAGTGGCACAGTAGTGCCAATATAATTAGGGTTGAGTACCCCATTTAAGGTTAAAGCGTGAAATATTGCAGCTTAATAACTTTGCCACTGTATGATGGATTTGCCTGAAATTTGGCATGCATAGATCTCTGGATCTGCCAAGTTTTGTAACTGTTGGATATACAGTTGTGGAGCTATAAAGCACAATAGAAAGTCATATTTATGCTTTTTTGCGCATTATTTGCTCACGCCTACAGGTTGCACAGTTTGTGTGACTGGTCCAGAACCTTCAGGGAATATGCAGCTGGGGTACCCGATGTGCTTTTTGATGATTTCATGAAAAAATATTAAACAGTTCAAAAGTTATTCAAAAAACAAGTTTCCCATTATAGTCAATGGGAAAAGTTAACAAAAAGTTTGACAGTGTCGCAAATGCAGTTTTTAGTGTCACAAATGACCCCATAGTGTCGTGAGTCAGACTTTATTTTCAGTTACTGGTCACAGAAATGCTTGGCTTTTTAATTTGGGACCCTCTAGAGACACAATTATTTTTGTGCTCACCTGGTCGAGCCCTGAGGATGCTAGTCATGTCTTTTTTGGGGGGTTAAACACCCTAGAAATATGATTTTCAATTTTTTGTAAACTGTAGTGTTGCAAAGTAGTGTCGCACTTGTGACACTTTTGCGATTTTCTTTTGTGAAAGTGTTGTGATTTGCGACACTACTCTTCAACACTATGCCCCAAAGAATAGGAAATCTTTGTCACCCTGCTGTAAAAGAATGGTTTGGTCTTTTGGGCTGAAATTTGGAGGGAAGAAAGCCAAGATCCCACAGATGTGCCTTTTGGTGGTTTGGTGACACAATATGAGAGGGCTACAAACTTATGGTACTCCAAATTTGACTATTTTTCCCACAGACTAACATTACGGCTTCCACCACGCCTTTCGGGGCCCGTATCTCGGAAATGCTTTGAGATATGGACTTTTCATCAGAAAAATGTTTAGCCCCCCACTAGGGCACTCAGTGCAAAACTAACCGGGAAAGTCATAAATTATATGAAATTTTAATTTTTTTTCTATGTCATATGGTTCCTGAGATACAAGCAATTTACTATTCCAAGTGCTCATTTTTTACTCTGAGGCACATTATTATGCATACATTTGTTATATTCACTGTGCTTCTCAATGCAAATTTTGAGGAAAAAAGGGTGTACGTTTCTGTTACTGTTACAATTAGTGTTTCCACTTGCGTTTCCGTAACCATTTGTGTTCCCATCTATGCCACTGTGTGCATTACCCTTTGCGTTTTTGTTTGCACTTGAGTTTGCGTTACTGTTACCATTTGCATTTCCATTCCTGTTTCTCTTTGTCTTTTGTTTTGTGTCACTGTGTGCATTACCATTTGCATATGCTCTTCCATTTGCATTTGTGTTTGTGTTTCCTCTGGCGTCATCGTTGGTGTTACCATTAGCATTTGCATTTCCAATTGCGGTACCATGACCATGCACATTACCATTTGCATTTCCTTATGTGCTTGCATTTGCATTTCCACTTGCATTACTGTTCACTTTAGCATCATCATTGCTGTTATTGTAACTGTTTGCATTTCCAATTGCGTTGCCGTTACTGTTAGCGTGTTCGTAACCATTTGCATTTCTGTTGGCCTTAGTGTTTGTGGTTTTGGTTGCATTTCCATTGTCAATTGCATTACTGTTTCCTTCTGTGGCGCCATTGCCTTTACTATTTGCATTTCTTTTTGCGTTTCTGTTACCGTTTGCATTTTACTTACCATTTGCGTTTCCATTGGCGTTAGTGTTTACATTACTGTTTTTGTTGCCATTTGCATTTCTGTGGCCGTTAGCATCTGCATTACTGTTTATGTTACCATTTCTGTTTTCATTAACGTTTGTGCTTGCATTTCTCTTACCGTTTGCGTTATCATATATATAAATAGAGAATATGACATGGACTGACTGAAGATATCATATATATCTTGATGTCATTGGCCTCGAGTGAAGATAAATATAATATCTTCAGTCAGGCCATGTCATGTTCTGTTTATATATTGTATGTTTTGGGCCCCTAACACAGTCCTCCTCATAGGTTTTGGGTTCAGAAAGACAATCTTGATACATTCACCACTTAATATAGTATCACACATTTCTTATTTAGCAGGCAGGAGCTGCAGTTTCCACTCCCCATGCAAGTCGCTTTGATTTTGACAGAGTAGCTAAGGAAAGTATTTTAAAAAGTCATGTTATTGATTTTGTCATTCAGTTTGACTCTTCATTGTGTGCATTTCCAGAGTGACTGAGGTTTTCAGTATAGGAAAATGATGAAGAAAATGGTGAAACATTTCTGTATCACTATGCAAAATCTGTGGCTTTTAGAAATGCTTATTTAATGATTATTTAATAAAGGAAAGTTATCTGGTTGATCCTGTATGTTTTCCTCATCTCTAACTGTGGCAGTTATTGTTTTGGTTTTGTATATCTGTAGCATGACCGAGTGCTTTTGAAGACAGTGAAATAAGGATTTGTGACACTTACAAAAAGAAGTCTATCTCCATGAAAGGCTATAGATGTTTTCTCTTTTGTAAAGGTTTTTGAGGACAAGGTTTGATAAAAAAAACATGTAGCTGACAGCAGTAAGAGGAGAAAAAGCAAGATGCAGCTTCAGTAAAGAGAACGCGAGCCTGACTGCTGAGCAGGTGTTGCTATATGGCATTGCTATAGTAACACTCGCTCCAGCTCATGTTCTATTTACTGAAGCTCTGACTCACTTTTTTTCTTTTTACTGTTGTCAGGTGCATGTTCTTTGAAAAGGTTTTTGCAAAGAGGGAAAAGATGTGTAGTGTTTTTCAAGGAGAGTGTTTATTTTAAATATGTGGTCGTCGGTTATTTCACTTTGGTGAAAGCACTCGGTCACGCTACACATTTAGAAGATTAAAAAGTGAAAGTGCTCCAGTAAGACATGGGGAAAACATCAAGATTAAGTAGATAAGATTTATTATAAATTAATAGTTATTTGAAATGATGGCAGGATCAATCAGATGTAAGACTTGGGCGGGGGGCAGTTTGTGGAGAGAGTTTTAAGAGTTTCAGTTTCAATACAAAGACATATAGGAACATAAAGATATCTCCATGATGTATAGGAACATGGAGATATCACTATGACATATACTGTAGGAACATGGAGATATCAATGATATCTTCACTAGGTGCCAGAGATAACATTTTTATACTGACAATTATCCCAAAACATACATTGTATACAGTAAATGTATATATATATATATATATATATATATATATATATATATATATATACATATTTATAAAATGGGTAACAAAAATCAGTGAAAATCAGTGTCCTGACTGGATGAAACATGTCACATGACCGTGCATTATTCCACAATGACTGCACATCTCCCAGTACGACTGCATACCTGCCCTACTTTCCAACCCTAAGAACCTTCTCACTATCAGTGAGATCACTCCACACCTGGCACAGACTGGCACATACTTGGGGCACACTCACACACCTGGCACACAGAGCTTGTCAGAACGATAACCCATTAAATCTGTATAGTTGTCCCACACTTAAAACAGTTAGCTGGTTAATCCTACCATAATGTTCATGTATAAAATCTGAAAAAAAGAAGTTATCTGGTTGATCCTGCCATGTTTAAAATTTTTCACTCGTAATCGCTTTCACTTTCCGCTAATATAATAGTGTGACTGAGCGGTGTTCACTGCGATAAAGGATATGCTGTCAGAGTCATAAAAAAGAAAAGTCTTCGAAATCATGGAAGTTGTTAGGTTTATTCTCAGTTTTATGCTGTTTTTTTGTACAAGAAGACTCCGAGGGAAGAGCGAGGAAAGCGAGCGAGTGACCTGCTTCAAAAGTGTAGATGGAAGCATGCACGATGGTTACCATGGCAACACACACTTATGCTTCTGTCTACACTTCTGAAGCCAGTAGCTTGATCGCTATTCCAACTCTTCACTCAGCAGCTTCTTGTACAGAAAACAGCATAAAACAAAGAATAAATCTAACAGCTTCCATGATTTTGAAGACATTTCTTGCTCTATGACTCTGATAGCATATCCTTTAGGGCACTGAACACCGCCTGGTCACACTACAGTATTAGCGGAAAGTGAAAGTGATTACAAGTGAAAACATTTTAAACATGGCAGAATAAACCAGATAACTCCTTTTTATCAGATTTTACATATGAACATTATGGTAGGATTAATCAGCTAATTGTTTTTAGTGTGGGACAACTATACAGATTTAATGGGCTATCATTTGGGCAGGCTGTGTGTGCCAGGTGTGTGAGTATGCCCCAGTCTGAAACACCGTAATCCTGGCAGGATCAACCAGATAACCTAAATAAAACTGTTTTTTCAGCCACAAAAACACTACCACAATCAACTGGATCACCTAGATAAAAGTTTAATTTCTGATGGACAAGGACTACTTTTTGCAACCCCCCCAAACTACAACAAAAACATTTTAACCATTTAATAAGATAGATGACCCACTCTAGGGTGTGTGGTCATGCTCTGATAAATGCATGCCTTGGGTGATTGAACGCACTTGACTTGCAGCCTCATGCCTCACAACACACACCAAGGCGTGCATATATCAGAGCATGACCACACACCCTAGAGTGGATTATTAATTACAGATATGCATATGTACTGTATATAGATAGATAAATACATACATACATACATGCATATTCTTTGCAAAAAAACTGTTAATGCATCAGTTAGGATTAGAGATGCAGTGAAGTTTTAATTCCTTACCGAAGTACAGGCAAAGTTGCCCACTTTTCATCCATTTGGGGGTACTCAAAGTCCCCATTATAATGAATGACTTTGTGTTGCTGACTTCACATTCACTTTGCCTTGTTTTCACATGAAGGAGAAGTGTGTGATAATTGAAACAGCCCACAGAACACGTGAATCACACAGACTCACAGACTGCAGGTCACATGCTGCAGGTAGGAAGTCAATCAAGCAAAACAGTAAAATAGTTTCACTTTCACCTTGCTTAGTCATGGAGAAGGAGCTTTTTGTTGTGGTATAAAGAGAGAGAGAGATTTCGAATCTTCAATTAAATTTTGAGATTTTCTTGGTAGTTTAGCTGCCTATTTGTTGTTTTGAGTTTGATCCTTTTGATTTTGAGGTCATATTCCATGTCCTGATTCCTTAGTTTACCTCTTTTTGTTTTTGTTTCCGGTAGTTGTTTTTCATAGTTTATTTTTTGTTTTTGTGTGTAAAATGGAGAGAGGTATGTTTGTTTCATCTGGGGCATGTAGAAGACAGCGTGTTGGACCATGAATGCACAGTGGCATCACACACATCAATTGCAGCACTGTCGTGCCCTCCCTGAAAGAGGAGGCACTGGTGCCATGCAAGCACCCCCACCGGTGGCACCTACCACTGCCCCCTTACTGCCTGTCATGGCCCCTACTGATTAGCAGCAGAAAGTCATGCAGGAGCCACTGCAGCGGTCTCAGCAGCAGCAGCAGCAGGTTGCCCTCCCCCCCCCAAATGTGCACTGCAGCCCATAACACCTGATGCCCCCCCCCACCTGTGCCTGGTCTTCCCCACAGCTCTGGTGTGTGGGAATTCTTCACTTCACTGCCCAGTGACCCCAGTGTTGTGAAGTGCAATATCTGCAGTGCGCTTGTGTGTTGTGGGCCCAGGGGTACTTATCCAGGGACAGCTGGGCAGAGCACGCACCTTGCAAACCACCACCATGTGGAGTGGGAGTTATACAGTTTTATTCTATGTTCAATTCTCCCTTATTTGCTGACTTATTTGAATGATACCATTACTTCCACAATTAATCTTCTTCTGCATTATAAATAGATCATTAATGAAAGTTCAAATGTGATGACTTGTCATTTGGTAAGAAGTGTCACCTGGTCATTCATTAATGCCCCACTCAACCAACAGTTGGCATGCTTATTGTAGAAAGGTTTTCATTTTTTGCTTTTTACAGTTAGCCATCCCATTTTATAAGTGCAATATGACCCACTCCAGCCAATGGGTGTATCAGGGCATTAATACACTTCCCAGCTGGTGTAAGTCACTCTGGCAAGCCTTCATGTCCTACATTGCACCCAGGACATGCATTAATGCCCTGACACACCCATGTTCTGTCATGGGTTCTTTGTAGCATGCTTACTCCCTTTTTATGTTGGCTCACACTTGCGCATGAGTCAACATTTTGCAGTAGTAGCAGATTTGGACATGTGGTCACTGTGGGCGAATGCAGGGCATGCATCAGTAGGTGTGTCCCTCATTCCCCCATAAGGCAGCATGCAGGCGCCACACCAGCAATATGGAATGTGGCAACCAGATCTAAGAAAAGGTCCACTGCAATGAGAAGAAAGCTTCTCCTTGAAGCAGTACAATAACATGCCTCCCGACGTAAACACGGCGGCACTGACTGCCACTGCCCGACTTCAGGGGTGCCCAATCACCCTGTCGCATGCCCCTACCCGCTTCATTTGCCGATGGGGGAACCCACTCCTTGTCAGCATAATGACCCCCCAAGTGTCTGCCAAGGGGGTGCCCAATCCCCCTCAGCATCATGCATTCCTCCCCCAACAGTCTTTCTTGGCTGGTGGGAGGCCAATTCCCCGTTGGCTACAGTCCCCCCTTCCCTGTTTATTTTGTCGATGGGGAGCCCACTCTCCATTGGCATAATGTCTCCCCCTCCATCTGTTGTGTGCCGGGGTGCCCAATCCCCTCAGCTCTTGCCCCCTTTTGTATGTGCTGACAGGGATGCCCAATCCCCCGTCGGCTACAGCTCCCCCAAAACAATCAGGTGGCATGCTGGGATCCCATCCCAATGAGCCAAATGTCCCTGAAAAAAAAAAGTCCCATGATGTTCCCTTTTTTTTTTCACCTGTAAAACAGGAAATGGTCCATCACAATCTCCCTGCCCACTCCCCCAACCCACACTCACCATCTGCTCACCCTGCCTCCCCATACCCCCACCCCATACTTACCTCCGGAGTCCGGCGCGACAATCTTCGGTGGACCAGGAACACGTCTGCACTCTTCAAAGCTGACCGCAAACTGAAGAAATGCTGGTAAGCTCTACAATGGCATAAATAGGATTTATTCAACTTTGGTGCATATCTCAGGCATTTCTGGGAATTTTTACACCAAATTTTCAACATGGGGTTATTGGGACTCCTCCTCACAAATTCTGTCACTTTCATGGCATTATTCTATCCTGAAAGGTAATTTCTCAGTCATTGCACGGAATCACCTTTCGGGACGGATTAATGAAATGACAGTGCCACTGTTCAAGAGGGGGGGCTCTTAGCCTATATTGCAAATTTGGTGGAAAAATCCCAAAAATTATTTTTTTACAAGTGTGTGTTGCTCAGTTTCCACGCACACTCGTAACTTCTTGAATTTGTAATATTTTCATTCCTGATTTTCAAAATTGGCATTTTTCCATACCTCCTTATGAACAGTACAGCTGTCATTTTACATATCCTGGCCAAAATGTGTTTTTGCACTTCCAGCGCAGAATAGTGTGGTCGCTGCACAAAATCAGTTTTTGGGACAGTTTGAGGAAATGACGGTGACACTGTACATGAGCAGAGGTCCTAAAATGCCTATGTTGAAAATTTGGTGATGTAAGTCTATAAAATGACTGTGTTACAAGCGTGTGTTGCACAGTTCCCACACACCCTTGTAATTTCACAAATTTGCAATATTTTCATGACACATTTTCAACACTGGCATTTGTTCACACCTCCTTATGAACAGTACAGCTGTCATTTTTCATATCCTGCCCAAAATGTGTTTTTGCACCTGTGGTGCACAATGGTGTGGTCGTTATGTGAAATCAACTTTTAGGACAAATTAACAAAATCACACTGCCATTGTTCTTGAGGGGAGGTCCCAAAATGCCTATGTTGAAAATGTGGTTAAAAAAAATCCCAAAAATAATTGGGTTATGGACGTGTGTTGCACAGTTTCTATGCATGCTCATGACTTTGCCAATTTTCCAGATTTTCACTCCAGACTTTCAATGTTGCCATTTTTTTACACCTCCTCATGAACAATACAGTTGTCATTTTTTAAATACTGCCCAAAATGTGTTTTCAGACCTGTGTCACCAAATGGCATAGCCGCTGTACAAAACCACCTTCTAGCTAACAAACTGATTGTGCTGCTCTTCATGAGGTGGAGTCACAAAAAGCCCATGTTGAAAATTTGGAGTGAAAATACCAACACACCTATGGTGTTAGGGTTTCCAACTGTAACACCCCACCCTGTGCAGACTGACAGGCATCAGGGGTGTGGCTTGGGATCATCAGCTATAATGCTCCCTATTCCACCCCCACCCCACCCTGCAGTCAGTGACAGACATTGTGGCATGCCTTGGAGTGTTTAGCCACAATGTTCACCCCATTCTCCTATACTGCTCCCACCTCAGTGTATTTCCTTATGGAATGGGGTAAGTATAACGCCCAAAGACCCCAAAGCACACCGCAACACTTATCAGTGTCTACTGGGTAGGGTGAGGTAAAATGCCAATAGGGTTATAGCTGATGACCCAAAGGCACACCCCCAATGCCTCTCAGTCTCTGCAGGGTGGGGGTGGAGTTGGCGTCACTTTAATACTTCACTGCTATTCTTATTATGCATCTCTCACTCCTACACTACCAATACCAATATCAGCGAGACAACATTCGGCATTGACAAATGCTTGTTTCAGATATGAAATAACAGTAGTGCTCCTTTTAATCTTGTTCTCAGCCATTGTTTTAATCAGTTTACCCAGCTGTTTTTGAACACCTACTGCCTCATAATGTAATGGTGGTTTACCATGTGTGTCCTACTGGATTGCATGGTACTTTGTTGTAGTCCCAACAGAAAGGATTTGAAATGATAGATGTTCAAAAACCTATGTGAATACTGATGAAAACCTGCCACAAGCAAGATTAAAAGGAGTACTGTTTATTATGTCATATGTGAAAAAACGTAGTTCAGCAGATGTAAATTGTGGAAATAAGGATATCATGTAGACAAGTCAGTAGATAACTATTACCAATTGAAAATCAAATAGAAAAGTATTTAAAAATTTTCAAACAATTATTGCACTGTTGCGGTAATTGTCATGCAATATAAGTTTCTGGTTACTGTTGACTGTGTTCTGTTTTCTTCGGATGCCCACAACACCCACAATCAAAATACCCCACCATCACCCAACACAATTACTGTACAACCCCCCCAGAAAAAAATGACTATGATATGTGAATGTAACATGCTTATGCTGCTATCTTGCTACATCATTCAGCATGCAGTATTAGTGTCCTGACCCCAGATGAAAAATAATCACAAGAAAATGCACTGAAATGTAACACTTATTTCAGGATGCACTGATTAAGGTGTGCACCAACAGCCACAACTCTGCATGAGTGTGCCCACTAAAATGGCTGCTGTTAAGCTGTCATGAAAAGGACCGACCCCAGATGAAGAATAATCACATGAGAAAATGTGCTGAAAAGTCACACTTATTTCAGGACGCACTGATTAAAGCATGCACAAACAGCCATAACTCTGGTGCCTGCTGCTACTGCTGTTGTACTTCTGTTTTCTGCTGCTGACACTGACTGAGCTGATGCACAGTGTGTTGTCAAATGATGATACCCACAGATGACCATTGGGTGAACCATACTGTGATGTTCTGGAGGACCATTAATCTGCTGCGCTGACTGAAAAATATTGCCCTATGTCATGTATTCATACCAACATTGGTAAGTTACTGTACGTTTCATGTTCATGTACTTTCAGAGACAAAGACATTTATGATATATATATATATACACTACAGGTCAAAAGTTTTAGAACACCCCAATTTTTCCAGTTTTTATTGAAATTTACGAAGGTTAATGTCTCAATGTACTCTAAAATTAAAGCATAGAACAAATAAACAATTGGAGATAAAAAAGAAATCATAGAATCATTTTGTTTAACAAAATTTAATCTAAATTTTTGACTCATCAAAGTAGCCACCTTTTGCAGATATACTGTAACCACCGAACACACTCAGTGGCATTCTTCCTACAATGGACATCAAATATTGTTCGGAAGTTCTTCCTAACACTGTTGCAGAAGTTCCCACAAATGTGTTGCACTTGTAGGTTGCTTTCTTTCACCCTTCTGTCCAGTTCATCCCAAACCAGCTGGATGGGGTTTAAGTCTGGAGACTGTGCTGGCCATTCCATGATTTGAAGCCTACCGTCTTGTTCTTTTCCTCGAGGTAGTTCTGACATAGCCTGGAGGTATGTTTTGGGTCATTATCTTGCTGTAGGATGAACCCTGACCAACTAGGTGTAGACCAGAGGGTATTGTATGGCGCTGCAAAATGCTGTGGTAGCCCTTTTGGTTCAGGGTGCCAGTCACTCTGTGCTGTTGTCCTGCAAGCCGCCTATCACATAAGCTGTTGACTCTCAGAAACTTGTCTTCTGATTCTGTTGTGGCTTTGGGTCTGCCAGACCTCTTCCTGTCAGAGTTTCCTCCAGTTTCCAAGTGCCTTTTGATGGTGTAGGAAACTGTACTCACTGACACCTTGGCTTTCTTTGCAATTTCTTTACAGCAGTTTTTGCTAACCTAAACTTTTTTTTTAACCTCTAGCAGTTTACCGCTTACCTTTGTACCATTTCAGGTTATTCACTGGACTTGAATTGCTTAAATTTCAATAAAAACTGGAAAAATGGGGATGTTCTAAAACTTTTGACCGGTAGTGTATATATTATAGTGGCATGGTAGTGCCACTATAGTTAGGGTTAAGTAAGCACTTTAATGTTAAACCTCAAATTTTGCACCTTAATAACTTTACCACTGCATGATGGATTTGCCTAAAATTTTGTGTGCACAGTCTAGTACAATAGATCTCCGAATCTGGCAAGTTGCGTTATGGTCGGATGTATGGTTGCAGAGCTGCAGAATGCCAAAAAACACAAAAACACAGACTTGTTGTGTGTTTCTTTGCTCACGCCCACAGCCCACAAGGTTTCTTCGTTGGGTCTGAAAACTTCAGGGAAGATGCAGTCTTGGTCACCAATGTGCCTTTTGAAGATTTGGTGTAAAAATATTAAACCATTCAAAAATTATTTAAAAAAACTAATTTCCCATTATAGTCAAAGGGAAAAGTTAGCAAAAATCACGAACCTTTCACAAATGGCATGTTTACTTTAGCAAATGGCACTTTTACTTTCCTTATTCAGCCATCTTGTTTGCAATTAGTGACACAGAAAAATGCCTGGTGTTTAAAATTGGGACCCTCTAGGTAAGCACTGATTGTTGTGTTTACCTAGTGGGGTCCTGAGGATGCTAGTCCAATCTTTTTTAAACCCCCCATAAATGGCTTTTCCATCTTTGAGGAAAAAGTACTTGCACAAATGCCAAAGTTTCGTGATTTATTCTGTGAAACTTTCGTGATTTGCGAAAGTAATTTGTGAAAGTATTCTCAAAATAACTTCAAATCTTTGCCATCCTCCTGCAACAAAACGGTTGGGTCTTTTGGGTTGAAATTTGCAAGGTGGCAAGTCTTGATCCCACAGATGTGCCTTTTGGTGGTTTGGTGCAAAACATTATAGGGACCCGAGATATGAATTTTTCATCACAAAAATTCTTAGACTAAGTACACTAGTAGGTTGGAAAGACATGAAAATCATGAAATTTGGATTTTTGTTCTACTTTGTACGGTTACTGAGATATTTGGGAATTAGTGTTAAAATTGCTCAGTTTCATGTCCTTGGCCCACTATTACACCCACAGAGTTAGCATTCACAGTGTTTTTGCTGCCCCTATCTCAGACACAATGCGGGATCTGGATTCGGTGGACTTTATGTTGCGAGAACTACTCACTCTCATGATTACACCCACACTTGCATGTTTTTTCTAGCTGCTTTGGTTCCTGAGATATGTACAAATTAGTGTTATAAGGGTTACTTGCCTTACAGGGCTGCTGTATGGCTCCATACTTATGTGTAAGTGGGAGCGCAGGGCCCAGAGGCCTGCACTCCCACACACTTGCATACCATTATGCAAAAATGGACAATGTAGAGGGTGCACAGGGCCCGGAGGGCCCGCGCTTCCACTAACACATACCACTTACATTACACTTTCTCAAAAAGAAGTGAAATTCATTGAAAAAACTCCATTAATGCATCAGTTAGGGTTGTTTCCACAGCGACAAAAGTGTGGAAATGCGGTGTGAGGATTACCACCCCATCACCCCACCTCCACACCTCCATCCTCAAACCCCTAATGTAGCATTCCCCCCCCCCACACACACACATGCAAGATTGTAAGATACTACACCAGTCAGTCACATCTGTAAGTGCAATAATCATGACACTGTACTCCTTTTACGTAACACTATGTAATGAAAAACAAATACAGTGTGATCGACTCTATACTACGAGAACAGTATGATGACACATTATAGCTGGCATATCTTTTTCATAAAGTGAAACTTAGTCTGCACAAACTTTCTAAATTTTGATTTTTATGTGTCACAATTCAATGATTGGCTAGCTGCAGGTATCGCTGCTAACACATAGGCATGTGGTTGCAGGACAGAAACAGCTGACACACACCTAGTACTTTTCAGATACTGCTCAGGTACGAAACTGGCATCATCATATGTTGTAATACTGCTGCGTTAACCAGAAATACTCATTAGCAGCATGTTATGGTTAGCTTAGGATGTTATAACTGTTGCTGTCACATGTTCCTTGTAAACTATACTACAAAACGTTACTTTTATTATTATTAACATTTATTATTAGGACTGACTCACTGTATCAGAAAAAATATGCAAACATCCAGTGATTGTTACTAGGGTTATTTAAACTCTTATTTCCAATACAGCTGTCTATAGATAACATACTGTGTGTTTCATCATTTCTTAACAATTGAAATATAGGCATCTGCTTAAATCTTGTTATTGATATTTGTAACAGAAAAATACTTACTGTGGGAAATCTCCCATGGTTAACCAGCATGCGTGTGTACTCACAAGGCACTCTGATGGCAGTAGAACTCATACAGTTGTAGGACCATGATGATGGATGTGTCTTGTACTGCTTGCATGTGTGTGTGGGGGGAGTTGAGGGAATGCGGAGTTAGGTGCTTGAGGATGGAGGTGTGGGGATGGGGTGGTGGGGTGGTAACCCTAACACCACATTTCCACACTTTTGTCACTGTGGAAACAACCCTAACTGATGCATTAATGGAGTTTATGTGCAATGAATATATATATATATATATATATATATATATATGTGTGTAATCTTTTTTTTTTTCTTACAGAGGTTATCATCTACTCTGTTGCAGATCTTAGTGCCATCTGCAAACAGACAAGCCTTACCCTCTAGTCCATCTGCAATGTCACTAATGAAGATATTGAAGAGGACTGGCCCCAGGAATGATCCCTGAGGTAACCCACTTGTGACTTGCATCGCTTCTGACTATATACCATTTACCACCACTCTGTTTTCTGCCTGTCAACCAGTCTGCCACCCAGTTGACCAACTTCTGACCAACCCCGAGCCTACCCAGCTTATTTATCAATCTTCTATGTGGAACAGTGTTGAAAGCTTTGCTGAAGTCTAAGTAGGCGACATCAACTGCTCCCCCTTGGTCCACCACTCTGGTTACCCAGTCAAAGAAATCTATGAGATTAGTTTGACAGGACCTTCCTTTTGTAAACCCATGCTATCTTGGATCTTGTGCCCCTATGGATTCCAGGTGTTGCACTATCCTTTCCTTAAGGAGTGCCTCCATAATCTTGCCCACTACTGAGGTAAGACTGACTGGTCTGTAGTTACCTGCCCCTCCCTGCTACCACTCTTGTGGAGTGGGATCACATGAGCCCTTCTCCAGTCTTCTGGGACCTCTCCTGTGCTCAGAGACTCACTAAACAGTTCTGCTAAAGGTAAAGGAAAAAAAAAAGCATGACAAATTAGTACATACTCACTGTAAACTAATGACAATACGAAGCATGGTGGCTGTGGGTTCCTTCAGGGCATGGGAACAGGTACACATTCTCAGTCTCTCACTCTCATCAAGATGGGTGGCTGGATATGGTGTGTTACAGTCTTTCAGTGTCAGGAGGAGGATATCTGTCATTTAAACAGCAGAATTTTACTGGCAACAACAATTGGACAGATGTGTTTATGATGCTGACTGTGTTTGCTAATGACAGCACACATTCTGTTAAGTGTACTCTGACAATCTACCAATGGGAAGGTAAAGTAGAATGATAGGTCATTATTTGTGCATATCTGTCATATGGAATGAGAGCCAAGGACACTGTTTTTCTTTTATAAAAGAAAAAAAAAGTTAACATTACAGAAATGTGACCACCTTTATTTATTTATTTTATTTATTTATTAAATTTTGGTGACCGGGTAGGCCCACTCAGCCCCGAAGGTCCCTTTTTCAGGGGCGACTTGGGATAACAATACAAGATATGATACAGTGGAGAAAAGCTTTTGATTACATAGGTTGTTTAAGCATAAGGTGGTTACAGACAGTGGTTACAGACATGGTTAAACCCGTTACACACTACCAGCACCATGATCCTCATCCTCCTGATCAAAGAGGAAGCTATTCTCACAGTCGTCAAGGTCAGAATTGTGCCCACTCAGGAATTCTTTTTCCATGACTAATCATCAACCTCAATGGTGGACCATTTGACACTGCCACCAGGATGGTCTGCTTCACCCACATCATCAGCACAAACATCATCGTGATGGGGTACAAACGCAGATGTGGTAGTTCGACTTGGTATGTGACCTTCACTCATTTTTATAAATGTCAGCATGCTGACATTTGTAGGTTAGAGGTTAGTATGATGGTCACGCACTACTGTCCCCACAGAACTGAATACCCTCTCCATACTTACACAGAAAGGTGGGCTAGTCAGGTACTTCAGTGTTATTGAAGTCAGCTCTGGCCACTCATTCACCTTACCACTCCAGTACAGCAGATGATCGTCAAGTGCTGACAGAGTCATGTTTTCTGCCAAATAGGCATCAACCATTCTCTGTGCTGCACGCAGTCCTGATGATTAGTCATCCATCTGTTCACAGGATTTATCAAGGTCACAGATTCCTACTTGAGACAAGGCACTCCAAAGTGGGTTAATGGCAACCTGGTTTTCTGACACCCCCCTTGCCCCATAGCCACCTTACTGGATGTGCTTACTCCATGAGTGACCTTCAATCTTGTTTTGCTATGATTTGCAGAACTTTGTCCATGACTTCTGTGCCCCATGAACTAATTGCACCAGCTGTCCAGTAAGGTTTTGAACCTGATCAGGCCCTCTCTTCAGTAAGGATGCAATGACACATTTGTATAGCAGGTCCAACATTGTTGCTATTCCAAATTCTGCACTCTACTGAATAGTGTCTATGTGGTGACTGCAGCTGAATATTGTAAGCATGTGTTTAAGTAATGCACTGTTTGACCTATCTCCGGACACATCAAGGCTAGGCTACAGATTTAACACAGTCTACCTCAGCACCCGCAGCAGTGGAAGGGCTTGACTAACAGATGCAGTGTCACCACTCACTGCCTCTGTTGCATGTTCAAACAGTCTCAACATTGATATCACTGAGTCCATGAGGCACCACTGTTCAGTTGTCATAGAAATTGAGTCCCCTGAACTGTCACGGCTAGTGTGCATTACTAGGTATTTGGAGATAGCTTTGTATTGTTCATACAATCGCTCTGCCATGTAAAGTGTTGAGTTCCAGCACGTGACAACTTCCGGCTTGAGGCAGTGCTGAGGGAGGCTGTTTTGAATCTGCAGCTGCCTAAGCTGGTAACAGGCCTTTCCAGAGCATGCAAAGTGTGCACAGATGTGGTGTGCAACTGTCAGCATTTACTTGATGTCAGGGTGCTGCAGAAACTCCTGTGCCACAAGATTTAAACAGTGGGCCATGCAGGGAACCCTCACAAAGCCACCATTGCTGATACATTTAACGATGTTTGAACCATTGTCACTAGCTATAAAGCCAGCTTTGAGGGATTGAGAGATGGTGGTTCAGCCACTCAGAAATTTCTGTCAGTAGCAAGTCTATACATGTTTTCACCAGTGTGGGACCCTGCAACACTGTGCATTGCAAGCGTTGCATACTGCCTAATTCCGTGAAGGTTGCTACCACTACAGTCTGCCTTATTACACTGCTTTCCAATCTCACCAGCACAGACAACCCCCGGTACCTGTGCCCAATGTGCAGTATTACGCAAATAGGAACTGCCCACCATTTTGCCACTTGTCCACATATCCATACTTAAGTGAATGTATGGTGACGAGGAATGTTGAAGGGCATGTCTTACAGTCTCTGTCACAGTCTGGTATAACTCAGGGACAGCACAGGTGGAAAAGTAGGTCCTGGATGGGACTTTTCATTGGGGACAAGCATGTGCTGCAAAATGCTGAAACCCAGAATGCTCCACAAAGGTGAAGGACAAAAGGTCAATTGCCAACATTTCCATGACAGCAGCATTTAGTTCACATGACACTGCATGATTTGGTGGGTATTTCATGTTTTGGGCCAAGACACTGTGCAATGTGGGCTGCGTTGTTACCCAGTTTGCATGTGGCATGCAAAATGTCTGTGCTCTGCGAACTGCCATGGGTTGGGTGCATTTGACATGTGATGATGAGGGGTGCACAGGGGACAAGTCAACAAATTATGTTATTTTCCCTGTTTTAAGCACAGGGGGTTGATGTTGGAATAGAAATACTGCATATACCACCAACACTGCTACTCTGACCACTACTTGACAATTCAAAATCATCATCCTCCTCATGTCTTAGTAATCCTCAGGTGTTATTTCACCACTACTACAGACATGGCTACTTCCAGTCAAGGAAGGGGATATCATGCTCAATAAGGTGGATGAGGATGAATGCCCCACAATGGCATTAGCTCCCCTCTGGTGCCAAGTGCACAGTGCCATGTGTCTGCTCTTCAGATATGTATGCTAGCCCGCAGTGCCCAGAGGGCTACTCTTTTTACAATGCCTCACACATACTTCGCAAATTGGTAGATTGCCATTGTTTCATCACTTGCATCTTGTACAAAAATATCCCAAATGAGAGATTTTGATGCCCTACTTTTCACATGTCCCTGATGCTGCATATTCAACTCCAGTTTTTTAGACACTGAAATGGGGGGTGTACTGCATGATTTCAGTTGTTGGGCACACTTGGAATCTTTCTGACCATCACAATCTATGACTATTACTGGATCAGCATCATCAACAGACACAGCTACATCACAACTTTGAGGAGGGGTGGTTTACTAACTGACTGTTTGCACACAGCCACCTTTACTTTGTTTTTCTCCAGTTCCCAGTTGGGGTAGCTGAAATCATCATAATCATCATCTGTATCCACAGTTTCAGCTTGGATGCTGTCCTGTGGAGAACATGTTCCAACCACAGCCTCATTATGATCATTCACTATTTTTTCTTCAACATTTGAATCATTGGATGGCCCAGGAATAACCTCAACAGCAATGGAAACACGAGATTGTGACTGTAAGTCATCGTCAGGATTAGAATCATGCTCAGCTACTGTGGGGATGCGGATGGGGAGTGTGACATCTACTACACTCTGACTCACATCTTTAGACGCCACAATATTTTGGCAACCTATTAACTTGTTACAGGTTGAACTTGGGCCAATAATCATGCCATCAGCAGCTTCAGTACCACCATCAGCAGAGAAAGAGACAACAGCATCTCCAACCATCATTGAAGCAACTGATTGCATTGTGAAAAACATAGTAAGAGAAATCCCTTTATTGCCATTAACTATGTCCTTATACTGCGTACTACCACACCTATGGCCACTCTTGCCACTGGCAGCAGTGCCATGACCAGAAACATTACAGCATGCACATCTCTTTGCAGACATTTTTTTTGATTACGCATAAAATTAACAACAAATTGAGATTTCTGAACTTTGGGGAGGATGGGAGGCCAGAAAACAACAACTGTGGCTTACAGATGGAGATTGGGCCCTAAACAGATACAGACACACAGACAGCTGGAGACTGCATACTCAAGAGATGCAGGCACAACACCACCTTAACCATCAGTCACACAAATTCAAAACTGGAAAATGTATACCTTTTGCAAGGGGGGGGGGTGACAGCTGCAGTACCAGTCCACTAAGTAGATAGAATGAAGCAGTACAAAATACTGAAGATGGATGAGAGATTCAGAGTGCTGCAGTTACAGTGCGACACAATAAAATGTGTCTGACTTGATGGCACACACACACACACACCCACTACAGGTAATGCACTGAAAATTTAACAGTTTGGTACACTATAACCAAATCTTTTAAACCGAATGAAAACATGCACTGCACCACAGCAAACAGCAAAAAATTATCAAAAATTACTACAAGTATTACTGTGTGTACATGAACACAGAAATACTAACACACTAACTACCCAACAACAGTTAGAAAGACTGCCTTTCTCACTGTAAATCTCTTTTCACCACACATATATGCCCCTCCCCCGAACAGCACTTCTACAGTGTCTGTCAGTACAATGAATGTACTAAATTAACATTCAATATGCACACAAAATCAATAAATGCTCTATGATATAAACACGAGTGTTTCCTGCCATCAATGTACTAAATTCTGATACAAAGTTTGTGGCAAAAAGGCATTTTTAAAGGTTTTTAGAGGATTTGAATCTCAGAGCTCTAAGAGCAAACTGTCTCCAGCTTTCCACTACACACACTACGATGAACTGAGACTGTGCAAGACAAAATAGAGCCCATGTGACCTGCCATCCCACGAATCACTGCAAAATTCACTTTAAAGAGCAATAACAAGGTGAAGTTAATGTGAAGTCCATTCACATCAATGGAACTTCACTTCAAAATTAAGGGTGAAGCAATACAAAAGGTGAAGTTTAATGTAAAGTCCAATTTAACCAATGGAACTGTGTGTTAAAACACATAGGTGAAGTTATACACTTTACACTGCAGAGTAACAGGCTTATTCTGTGTTATACATGAAGTACCACATGTAGCAAAGCCCACCACTAGTTAGGATTCCAGTGACAAAAGTTGGGAAATATGTCATTAGGGTTTCCAACCCTAACACCTCACCCCCACCCTGCAAGCAGAAACAGGTGTGGGGATGCCATAAGGTTGTCAACCCTAACACTTGCCCCATTCCATCAGTAAATAAGGTAAGATGGGCATAATATAAGAAAAATGGGCGAGCACTAGGGTTGGCAACCCAAGGCACCCCCCCCCACACCTGTTGCTGTGTGCTTAGTGGAAACCCTAGCACAACATTTCCCAACTTTTGTCACTGGAACCCTAAATCATGCATTAATAAAGTTTTTTTTGTAAATAATTTCCTTACTTTCTGAGATAGCATAATTTTATCCTCATTTGTCTGTGAGAGTGCAGAGCCCTCGGGCCCTGAGCTCCCATCCCTCCACAGATGTGTACATGTACTGTATGTTGCTGTGGAAACATTTCAGCCAAAACAGCAACTAAATTGTCAGAATAGCCTTGTTATTATCCCACCTCATGAACGCTGGCCTGAGAATGTTCAAATCCCCACCAAACATCATTCCACACCACCGCAACAACATTCCACAACACAGGTGAGAAAACATATTTTGGCCAGGATTTGAAAACTGACAACTGTCACATTCATGAGGTGATGTAAAAAATGGCTAAGTTGAAAATTTGGGGTGAAAATATTGAAAATTATGAAAGTGAGAAGCAAGCGTAGCAAAATGTCAGATGTATGCAATTTTACCATTTTAAAATATTTTGATCCCACATTTTCAACATACCCTTCTTATGACCCCACCTTATGAACAAGTATGGTAAAAATGTTGAAATCTGGCCCAAAAGGTAATTTTGCCAACAGACTGCAAAATCACCTTTCAGGCAGAATTTGTGAAATAACACCAACATTGTTCATGAGGAGGGGTCTCAAAAAGGGTATGTTGAAAATTTGTTGTCAAAATCTTTAAAAATAAGTCATACACCAAAGTTGAAAACCCCATCCAAATACATTGAACTGCATTTACTTTAGTTTCTCCATTTCCTAGTAGTCTAGTGATCTCTCCCCCATTTTCAGATCACCATCCCCTTGTGTAAAAAAAGAATTCCCTGGTAGTTTAATGGTCCCTCTCCCCATTCTCCGATTGCCATCCTGTTGTATAAATAATAATCCCCTGGCAATCCAGTGGTCTATCCCACCTCCCCCATTCTTTGATCACCATTCCATTGCATAAAAAGTAATTCCCTGGTAGTCTACTGGTCCCCCCCTTCCCCCTCCCCTGATGACTGATCACCATCTTCATATAAAAAAATATTTCCCTGGAAGTCTAGTAGTTCCTCCTCCCTCTTTCGATGTCTGATCTACCTGACAGGGTGGGGGTGGGGGTCCACTAGACTACTAGCAATCTGTTACTGTATTTTCACAGGATGAGGATCAGGAATGGGGAGGGACAACTAAACCACCAGGGAAATTCAAAAATAAGTAACAGGACCATAATCTACCTCTGGGAGGGGGTACTAGACTATGACAGAATAATATATTATTTTACCTGGGGTTGGTGATTGGTGAACAGGGAATGGTGAGGAACCACTAGGCTATGAGGGGAAATATATTTTTTTATATGGGGATGGTGATTGGACTTGGGGGGACCACTGGACTACGGGGAAATACATTTTTTTTGTATGGTGATGGCAATCAGACATCGAGAGAGTGGAGAGAGACCATTACACTACCAGGGAAATACATCTTTTTATACAGGAACAGCGATCAGATGTTGGGGGAGGAACAACTATACTACCAAGGAAATATTTCTTTTATACGGTGACAGCAATTGGGCATCAGGGGAGGGGGTGGGACTACTACAGTACCAGGAAATTATTTTTAGACAACAGGATGGTGATCAGAGAATGGGAGTGGGGGGAGGGACCACTAGATTACCAGGGAATTATTTTTACACAACGGGATGGCAGTCAGAGTACATGGTGTGAAGGGGGACAAAATTGCAAAACAGGATCCTTTTTCATGATTTCTTTTTTTGCAATTTGCAAAAAAGGATTTTGACATTTTAGAAAAACACATTTCCATGTGATTTATATAAAAAAAAAATAACAGCAAAATCTGATAGAATGGGTCCTGATTAGCAGAACACATGTTGGTTACTTCATAAAACATCATTATTTTCTGTTTAACTTTGCTTACCTTGCTAAGAAAAAACAATATAATGATAGCACGATTAAAGATTCCCATTTGGGACAAAGGATTCCCCATTTGCAACAAAGGATTACCCATTTGTGACAAAGAATCCTTTTTTGAGTGGGACATCTAACTTTTCCCATTAAAAATAATTGGAAACCTTAAAATTTAATAACTTTTAAACAGATTCATATTTTTTCACAAAATCTTCAAAAGGCACATACAGTAAGTGACCCAAGACCTTTCTACCCTAAAAATGGCAGACCAAACTCCCAAGCCGTTTTAGCGCAGCAGTGTGACAAAAATAATTTTACAAAAGATCGTAATTTTCACATTTATTTGATACTCTGTATCTTTGCTCTCACATATTCAACTTGAACAAAACTTGCCACATGAAGAAGACATTGGCCCCTGATGGTGCCTGCAAACTTTCATGCAAATCAGTTGAATGATTGTAAAGTTATTAAAGTGCAGAATTTCAGGTTTATCATAGAACTGAAGGTTGAACCCTAACTATAGGTGTGCAACTGCACCCTTATAATATATTCTTTGCAAAAAACTATGTTAATGCATAAGTTAGCATTCAGGATAAGCAACAAAAGTAGGTAAATATGATGTTAGGGTTTCCAACCATAGCACCCAACCCCCACTCTGAAGTCAGAAAATCAGGCAAAAAGTATGCCATGAGGGTCTCAAGCCTAACTCTCACTCCATTCCATCAGTAAATAAGCTTAGATGTGTACAGTGAATGAGAGTGTGGTGAGTATTAGGCTTGAGACCCTCACGGCACATCTCATGCCTGATTTTCTGACTCCTGAGTGGGGTTGGGGTGTTAGGGTTGGAAACCCTAATGTCATATTTCCCTACTTTTGTGGCTTTATCCTGAATACTAACTGATGCATTAACATATTTTTATTTTGCAAAGAATTTCCTTACTTTTTGAGATAGTGCAATTGTAGATTTATTTGCCTGCGGGAGGCTCCTACCCAGCTATAGTTTTTGAGATAAAGTAATCTTATCCTTATTCACTTGTGGTCATGCAGGACCCTTTGAGCCCTGTGCTGCCATGCCTCCATAGAGGCATATCTGTATGCCACTGTAAGGGGCCCTGTATTTCCATATATAGGAAATGGTGACCAAATTGTCAGCATAGCCATCTTATTACCCCATCTCACGTACCTGGTACAGTAAATTTTCAAATCCCCACCAAAACTTAATTCTGCACAACTGCAATGCCATTCCCTGCCACAGGTGTGAAAACACATTTTGGTCAGGATTTGAAAAATGACATCTGTGATATACATGAGGTGGAGTAATAAGAACGCTATTTCAAAAATCTGGCATCAAAATATTTAAAATTTTCAAAGTTACAAGTGTGCATAGTGAAACTGCAACAAATGGTCATAACTTTGGCATTATTTCATATTTTGACCCCAAATTATTGACCTAGCCTTCTTATGACCCACCTCCTGAACAAGGCTAGAAAAAATTTCTAATCCTGCACAAAAGGTGACTTCACAAAAAAACTGCAAAATTACCATTTGGGCAGGAGTTGCATAATAACAATCCTATTGTTCATGAGGTGGGGTCTCCAAAAGGTCATGTTGAAAATTCAGGGTCACACTTTCAAAAAATGGCTAAATTATGCATAAAAGTTGAAACCCTTATTCTCATATTGCAGTTGTCAGTTCCAGCAGCAACATGTGTCATTGATCAGAGAGTGAGTCTTGAACCTGGGACCTGTTCAGGTGAGTGAGGGTGTGGGGGGGTGAACTCGGGGTGGGGTGGTGGGTGCTGAATGGGAGGTGGGGGGTGGGGTGCCCCTAGACACCAAGGAAATAAGAAACCATGATTTGAGGGTGGGGGAGGGACCACTAAACTATGGAAAACTGACATTTTATATGGGATCAGTGCCCAGGGGTGGAGGAGGGACCACTACACTATGGAAAACTAACATTCATATGGCATCGGTGACTGGGAAGGGGGAAGGGACCACTACACTATGGAAAACTAATGTTTAATATGGGACTAATGGTCATGAGGGGTGAGGGACCACTCCAATACAGAAATAGCAAATTACAGGGAAAAGCTGGGAAAAGGCTTTCTTTTGTGTGTCCCAAATCCTTTTTTTGTCACTCATCATCCTTTTATGTTTGAACAAAAAAGGATTCACAAAAAAAGATCTTAGCAAGTGACAAAAAAGTATTTAAATAGTTTAAAAAAATGTTCAGAGGGCATGGGGAGCTATAAAACAATACTAAGTGAAGCTCATCAGCTCCGGATGAACAAGGTACATGGTTGGATGTTTGTAAAAGTCATCCCTGAACACTGCTATTACAATTTGTTGTGTAAAAAAAATGAAAACAAGATGGCAGCGCATGAAAAATGAATTCTTTTCTGGTGAAAAAGGATTCCTTTTTGTGAGGCCAAATCCTTTGTTGAACTTTATCCCTCTATCCTGGAGAGTGATCTTCCATTGAAACTAATGGGAGCTTAAAAACTGAATAACTTTGTAACAGATTAATATTTTTTCACCAAATAAATGCATGGCAGTTCCATTACCCAAGCTGTTTGTACCATGACAAATTCACACCAAAATTCCACACCATCTGGGTGCAAGGTGATGAGGAAATACAGTAATTGAAAAAAGTGGTGATTTTTAAGGTTTTTGCATGATCTGGATCTCAGAATCTGCACATCCAACTGGAACAAAACTTGTCACTTCAAGAGACTTATCCCTTGGGACAGCACATGCCAAATTTAGTGCAAATCCATAGATCAGTTGCCAAGCTCTCAAAGTGCAAAATCTGAGGTTTAATATGAAACATATATGTATATCCATAGTGAATATATGCTGGGCATCAATACAGCTACAGGGCTGCCATTCACAATTCTAGTGGCTGGGGTCAGGAATGAGTGTGGAATGCTAAAAAAAACACTGAGGGAATGTGAATTCCAGCATCCCAAAAGATGCTATCCTCATTTGGAGTGGGAGAGAGACTAACTCTGCTGTAATGCTACCACGTGATTGATCACAGGCTGTTGTGTGGGCTGGAGCAGCTCAGAAGGAGTGAGATCAGCTGGCTGCATGTACTGTCATGCCTTTGCATGTATGGACATGCATGTAACCCTTGCTGCTGGTTTCCTACATTAGAGGTTAAAATGGAATAGCTTAGCCCTGGCAGATGATGCACTGTGTGGTATTTTTGAGACCTGCACTACTGTCACTACTACAGACTTGGAATTCAGAGTTCTCTGAGGGATTTGGGGTATGCCCTAATGAGTCCTGTTTTAAAGGTAAGACATGGGGCAGCCTGGAAGGATATTTGGTGTGATAGTTCTGAGTTGTCACCATGGGAATAAATGGGTAAGTTTTTCCTGAAGACAAGAGCATAAACAATAAATGAAATAAATAAAATGCATACGCAATTGTAATAGTCCAAAAATGTTTTCCATACCAAAATAAATGTTTGCACAATTTGTGTTTAAACGAACTATGACTTGAAATGTTCATTTTTGCATGCGCACAAAAATCATGCAAATTCACTTTTTCCCCATGAATGAAACTGATAACTGCTCGAATTGTGCTAATGTCATCACAGATTGAGAGAGAGCGAGAGAGGGAGAAGGAAGGAAGGAAGGAAGGAAAGAAAGAAAGAAAGAAAGAAAGAAAGAAAGAAAGAAAGAAAGAAAGAAAGAAAGAAAGAAAGAAAGAAAGAAAGAAAGATGCATTTTGTGAGTAGACAAAAGAGTATTAGAGACAGCATAACAGAGATATAACTTTTGTATTTTGGATTTTTGCTTTACTTGTTTAATATTCCTTTTACCTTTCTTTTCCTACCTTCTGTACTTTGGATTTTATTTGTAATTTGTCTAACATTTTGTTTACAGTAAAACAATGCCCAGGCCAAGAGATACAGTGCATGGTGTTTGACTGAGATAGCAAAGCTGGTGGGAATTGTACGCCGCAAGGCACACCACCTACAGTTCTTAAGGCATTTTAAATCATAGCCCCACAGAGATAAATATAAAATGTGTTAAAAATAGTCAAAGCAGCAGTACTCATTAGTGGCAAAACACTGCATGAGAAAACACACTGATGGTGCTAGGACCCAGTGCAACAGCAGGGCAGCAATCCCACAACGGAACATAGAAAATCAAAAAAAGCAGAAGCTCTCAATTTCAGGAAAAAGAATACTAGAAACAGGAAAGAATCCTATGAAATTTAACAGTCTTCAAAAATGCATTTGCCACCAAGTAGAGAATCAATCACAGTGCAAAACAAATCTAAAATGCAGGCAATACAAATCAGATTCTTAGTCATATATGTACTCCTCTACATATCAGGAACTCTGGCACTTCATTCATCGAGGGATTTCATCTTGCAGCAATCAATGATAACATATTATTTGTTAGTAATAATGTATTTCTGGCAAAAACAGCACTATATCTAATTTTCTTTTCTTTAGTCCCATAAATGAGCTATAAGGCTTTTACTTTTTTTAAGTGCTTGCTTGCTTGCCATGCTCACCATAAAAAATGCAAAAATCTTGGTCTCATTCTGTTATTTATTATGAGAAGCATGTGCTAACACTATTATAATATTTTCACACTATGGTACCCCAATGGCCCAGAGGCAGCTTATTGCTCTGCTGTGCAAGCAACTCAGGTTTTCGGAATGAACTTGAGTCACCACATTAGGAGGCAGGCCATACTGTAGGAGGTGCTGCGTGGCAGCCAACCTCATGTAAGGAGGGTCAACAGTGAGCTCCAGAACTTCAGCGAATCCTGCAACTGGGCCAAGGAGCTTGCTCCTTCCACAGGGACATGCTGTGTGCATGAGAAACTGTGACCTGGAGACAGTAGTCATCCCAGACCTAATACCAAGCTTTGGACTAGGACAAAGATGACCACCAGACCCAGTGCCCAGAGTTCATATCAGAAAAGTTCAAATCTGACATGTTCTGCAGTGGTCTCACAGTAATTATTAAATTAGAATAAAATACCACATTACACACACACACACACACACACACACACACACACACACAGACAGACAGACAGACAGGCAGACAGACAGATGGATAGATATACAATAAAGAATCATATATATTTTTCCAAGAAGAAGAATAAGTAAAAAATGACTTTCTCTTATTCTTACATTATTTTATTTCTCATATTCCCAAGAACAATAAGCAACAATAACCATATCATGTACACATTGTAATCTAATATTTCTATCATAAAGCAATTAGTCTGCTTAGGCCTAAATGAAACACAATATTTCCCCCAAAAAGCAGTCTTTCCTGGCATGACCACTAATCTCTGCATGACAAGAACTAATACAAAAACCCAGAGCTGATCAGTTTCTTACCACATTGTCTCTGTCTATTTGTGGTTATGTCAATCTGTCTGTGACCAATCAGCAGGGCCAATGGAAAAGTGCGGAAAAAGTTATCCAAAATTGTGGAGTTTTTGCAAAAATTGTTGGAGTTCTACTATAGACTCTGAGTGTTTCACAATAAATCTTTTAATGTTTTCTGCAGCGTGTTTTAGTCAGTATAAACTGCTAAATGAATATACTGCCACTTGAATATGTTTGAAAGATAAACAAAAGTTTTTGTTCCTAAAATTAATACTAAACTGATAAGCTATCATAAGCATTGCCTATCTTCCAACATTTAAAAACATCTGCTTCATACAGTGCTAAATATATTCTATAAGGTGAGCCACAGCAAATCAATATTCGATAAATCCAGAAGAAATAACTTTTTCTGTTTCTGGATGTAGAATAATGAAGCCTAATAAACAGCTGTTTACAGTGCTCTGCCAGCTATTCACCCACTTTGGTACAAGAAAAAATAAGCAGATAGAGTGGTGAATAATTGTGTTTTAGTAAAATGATGATAAAGTGTTTAATGTTCATAATTTACACTGTAGGTACGGTACACTGTTTTTGAAATCACATATTTAAACATTAAAGCTAGGGGTTATTGGGGCTGGTAGTATAGACTATAGGTTAGAGTAACAAACTATGAATGAGCTGGGGACATCTAGCACTCTTGGGATTGATTCCCACAACTTCCACTTGCATACCCTGTGCCTCTGATCAAGTCAATTAACCTCCTCAGTGCTCCTGGGTTGCCCCTGAAAACAGGCACTTGTGCCTAGTGGGCCTTACCTGGTTACCAAACAATATAGGAAAATACCAATACATTTTTACTGCATCATACAGTAGTCAGGGTACCCTGTAATTTTCCTTTGTTTTACTCTGGCTGCAATGATTTTGTTTAGTTAAAGATAAAAGTTTAGATACATTTTATGTTTTATAAGCTTGTTTTTAGACTTTTGTCAGGTTTTTATTAGTCTTTGTATGTGAGCATCTAGGTGGCAGATTAAGAGCAAGATCACTGTTAGTAATGAGCTTATTCAAGTGTAAATCAGTAGGGCCATCCAAAAATCCTTAGCTGTTTGAATCAAAACTAGTCTGAAAGTATGCTCACAAGGACAAACTTGTCCTACCACTTGCAAAAAGGTTGTATACCATGGTTAGCACCCCATTTAGGTGAATGGGATAATTTGCAAATTTCCTCCCATCTTTTGTTTCAGTTTCTGTGGCAACAAAAAGTTTTCTGATAGACTGCTTTAACACAAAACAAATGCTAAGTGTTTAAGTGTACTTATGCTTGACCAGTGTATTTTAAAACCAAACAAGACAAAGATTCAAAAGAAAGCAGTGCCACATAAAACCCTTGCTCTACCTTGCACTGCATTGTTTTGGTCAAAACCAAGTCTAGATGCAAAATTGTCAATACATGTGAGAGAATTTTATTAAAAATGTTGATACTTTTTACACAGTCCAATGCAAAAACTCAAAAATTGCAAGAAATTGCAGAACATGTCAATTTTTGTGGAAAATGGTGAAAATTGTGGATTCCACAAAAATTTGACACAGTCCCACACAAAAGATTAATAATCAAGTTAGCCAGCCTGGGACTGGGTCCCAGGGTGGTAGCCTGAGTAGAAAACTGGCTGCACAACAGGACACAGAAGGTAATAGTGAATAGAACACATTCTGAAGAAAGGGGGGTTACTAGTGGAGTACCTCAGGGCTCAGTACTGGATCCAGTCCTCTTTAACGTCTTTATAGGTGACATTGCAGAGGGTCTGGAAGGAAAGGTATGCCTCTTTGCAGATGACACAAAGATCTGTAACAGAGTTGATACACAAGGGGGGGTAGAAAGGATGAGAAGGGACTTGGCAAGGTTAGAGGAATGGTCAGACATATGGCAACTTAGATTCAATGCAAAGAAGTGCAAAGTAATGCACCTGGGAAATAAAAATCCAGGAGAAGAGTACACAATAGCAGGGGAGGTACTAACAACAACAATAATGGAAAGGGATCTGGGTGTAGTCATATCAGATGACCTAAAGGTGGGTATGCAATGTGAGAAGTCAGTAGGGAAAGCCAGGGGGATACTGGGATGCATAGGGAGGGGCATCACAAGTAGAAAAAGGGAAGTGGTTATCCCTCTATACAGACAGTTGGTGAGACCCCATCTGGAGTACTGCGTGCAGTTTTGGAGACCTCATCTACGCAAGGACATAGACAGGATGGAAGCAGTCCAGAGGAGGGCAACTAAGATGGTGCAGGGTCTACATCAGAAACCATATGAAGAGAGACTGAGAGAACTTAATATGTATACCCTTGATGAAAGGAGGGACAGGGGGACATGATAGAAACTTTTAAGTACCTCAGGGAATCAACAAAGTCCAGGAGGGTAGCATCTTTCAGAAAAGAGATGTGTAAGAACAAGGGCACAATTTAAAGTTAGAGGGTATGGCTCAGGGGTAATGTGAGAAATTCTTTTCACGGAGAGAGTGGTGGGCGCATGGAACCGCCTTCCTGGAGAGGTTGCGGGTCTAAAACAGTGGAGGAATTCAAACATGCATGGGACAGACATAAGGCAATTATAGTGGGGGGTTGCAGGAAATAGGCTGTTGGTTAACTAGAATCTGCAGCTTATCCAGTAGGTAGGGAAATGGGCAGACTGGGTGGGCCAAGTGGTCCTTATCTACCGTCAAAGTCTATGTTTCTATGTTTCATTGCGGGTGCAATTTTCCAGTGGCCCTGCAAATCAGCAAGTCTAGCTGAGACCTGCTGAGACTAACTAACATGGCAGCCATCTTCTTAGAGGTTACCTTTGGAGCATCCTGGTGCTTGCCAAATGAATACCATACTTATAGTCTTGTCTATGGTTGGACTTGGCCAGAGAACAACACTGAATTTTCTAGCTAGTATGTGTGCCAAGAATTGGTCTATGATGTCCCTACAAGTAGTGTTAGAAAACATCTTGGGTTTTCCAAATGCTAATAAAGCCTGCCCTAAATGGGTTGTCATCTGTAGTGGGAAGCATCTCACAAATGTAGTAGTGCTATGTGTAATTAGTGAAACAGGAAATATTGCTGATCAGAAAAAGGCACTGCATGCCCTTTTTTGTAGAGATCTTGGCACCATACCTCTCAACCTCCTGCCTCATATATCAGGGACAAGGCTTAAAAAAATCAGGGACAAAGGACCAAAATCAGGGACACATCTTCAGAATTGGTGGTATTCACTCAGAAAGCTTATAGAATAAAGGGCTTAGTGTAAAATGTATTTTCTAAGGAAGAACAAGTCTGCAACTTAAATGTTTGACATTATTTTGTGCTTATAACCCCTACTGTTTCATCACAGAAACACAATTTTTAGGAGGGACAGAGTAAAAATTTGAGGCAAAATCAGGGTCATCCCTGAAAATCAGGGACAGTTGAGAGGTATGCTTGGCACTCTGTGACTGAATACTCAGTTTTATTTTCTTTTCTGTTAGAAATACAAAGTATTGGGGCTTGTCTTTACCCAGATCATTATTCAGCCTGTTGAACACGGATCTTTTTTACTTTTTCCTCTGCCTGAATATCCAGTGGGTATCTCAGGTCTTTGGGGAGACCTACCTGGTGACAAGACAACCCAGAAGGCTGTACTCACATCAGAAGAGGGAGAGGGGCCTAATGGGAAGAAAAATCTACATCCATCTGTATGACGGTCTGAGTCTTTCTAGTGCCTACTGGCATGGGGTCCAGTCCACACAATGGATTGCCTCACCAGGATTACATCCCTCCCCCTAGAGCCCCTGCCATGGAGGGGGAAGACAGGAAGATAACTTGTAACTTTTGGGGATCTAGGGAGACCCAGGCCTGGGCAGAGTATATCCCTGAGAACAGGATAGTTCCCTGAAATAACAAGTGTGGCTGCAGAAAAAGCCCTAGGAGAACAAAATATGTTCATTGCATTAACCTAGTTTCTACAATCAAAGAGCAACCTCAATGGAATACATTTTTAAAACAATTAACAGTGGTAGTCATCTTTAAGTCATTAATTACAAAATTAATTATAAAAGCTGTTTCTAAAGTATGTGGGGACATTAGAAATAGACTCTTAATGAATCAAATTTGTCAGAAATACATTCTCCCTTAAAATTATGACAATTGTTTGCAGACTAACTTCTGGCAGGACTTGTGCCAATGTGAAAAGACTGTCCTGCAATGGAACCAGGCACAGTGAGTATGGACATAGCTGGGGATTTAGAAATACATGCTGATAGTCAAGGCAATAAACAAAACCATATTTCTCTTTATTAAAAAGAAAAAAGTAGTCGCGGTGGCCTTCAGCACAATGTTAGCAATGCCACTGGCAGTGCTAGTTTCAGAAATGAGTCTGAATCAGAGGGGCAGCTGGGGAAGAAATGTACTTTTTCTCTGAAGAAGGAAGAATATGGTCTCCACTGCAGCACTACCACCTGAGCGACCCCTCTGCCCATCTAGCTTCTACCACACTTGTGAAGTTGAAGCACATCAAGCTGCCACAGGTGGGATTCAGGGCTGGGTAGAGATTTAGAACAGATGGGGCATGGAGATAGAAACCAATAAAGTACAATAAAAAATGCTGTTGGTCAAAACTCTGATCCTATGGTCATGTGTTATGCCAGCACAACATTACAGATCACTAGAGCCTTACTTTCTGAAGTTCTGATCTGACCTTTTTTGTAGTAGAGTGAGTGAGAGACAGAGAGAACCAGATATCTGGATAGCATAGAAGAGTATCCTAAGAGAGGATTATATTGAGACTACAGAAGTAGATATAAATGTAATATTTTTTATTTTTGTTTCACTTAGTTGTAATCTTCTAAAACTATCTAGAGAGCAGAGCAGGTTGCAGAAATGGTGTCACTGATACACCCCAATGCATATTGCCTGTTTAAGGCTCTGAAGTGATTTAAGTTGGAAGACATATTTTTATAAAAAATTGACAGTGGCAGCCATGTTTATTGAATTGAGTCATTAATTACAAAGCTCCCGGGTCACCCGTGAAATCATGCAGTTGTGCATAGTGGGCCTTACTGGTTAACAAGGAATAAATAAAGAAAGTCATAACTACAGAGCCACAAGGAGATGTGGACCAAAATCTTAAACATTTTATTGAGAAAACTGGTGTAACATGCATAGCAGCAAATGATAAAGAAAACAGTTTGTGTTTGATGCCAGTGTTTGTGTCAGTGACACTGAGACATTTGCCATTGCTTAATGGCAATCCTTAAAGGGACATTGTCAACCTGTTTTGCAACATATTATTTCTAGTTAAAACCCCACATTTTATGATTGCTTACCTTCTCTAAAATTCATTGATGTTACTGTTTGCTTTATCTGTCTCCTTGTTTAGTAGAGATGAAATGCATGTTAATGTATATTTATAAACTTTGTTTTGTTTCCGATCCTGAGTCTATTCTTACTGAATACTTCCTGAACATTAGAAGCACCCCCAAACAGTGCAGTCACTCATGATGCAGTAGCCTCGTAAACTCCCACTGCCTCATGAGTGCTTGACTGTGTTGGAAGTGTACCCAAGTCCAGGAAAGATGCAGTGGGAGTTGATCAAGGAATGTAAAGAAACCTGTTTTTGTGTAGTAACACCAGTATGGTGGGCAGTCTGCTTTTCACTTTTTTTTTTGTATTATCGTCTTTATTCACCCCATCATGCTCGGTGACCCCCACTCCTGCAGGCTCCACAAGTCCCCTCAAGCCCCACTGTCCTTACTCAAGCCTCTCTGACTCCTCATATCTGCAGCCGGTCCCTGGGATATCACGGCATATCCCTTCGCCAGGCGGGTCCCTCTCCTCCAAGGGGGAAGGCACCAGGGGGAGAACAGCCCCAGCACACACTATTTAGGCCCAGGGATGCTGCCAAGGAGAAGGAGGCCTTGGGAAGGCACTGGAGGTATCGGGAGCAGAGAGCCATCATTCAGAGGCCAGCGAGTGGTATTTCCGCTTTTTTCTAGGTTCCCTTGCACACTGCTCATGTAGTGCCTCAAATCTCCACTGGGGTCCACTACCAAGCGAAGCCATCCCCTGACCCACCCCAGGATAGGAGAGCAGTTCTACGGATGCTCGATCCTTATCCTCCCCAGCCGACCCCCAGCAACCTGAGTCCATTCCTGAACCCAGGTTGCCAGCATGGGTCAAGGTAAGGCACCAACACCTCAACCCTCTATGCCACTGGCCGGCGGGCTTTTCACTTGTTAAAAGAAAAAAAGAATCAGAATCAAACTACCAGCTATATCAGCAATCTTTACAGAATGTTAGCAATCATAAAATGTGTTTTTTAAACAAGGGACTCTTTGAGTCCTAAGGGGGTTGACAGTGTCCCTTTACGTTATACTTTTCACATATTCCTTCCAGACCAATAAGGTAATTCAGACTGTTGTGCTGATTCACCAAAAGGCATACCACCTGTTTGCTTGGGGAGGTTTAATGTAACTATAACAAGTTCATAAAGAATACACTGTATCTGTCTTATAAGTTGCTACAGTAACTTCTCTAGTGTGTGTGAGTGAGTGAGTGAGTGTGTGTGTGTGTATATGTGTGTGTGTGTGTGTGTTTGTGTGTGTGTGTGTGTGTTTCAGCAGAAGTAGGGATTCCAGAAGAGCAAGTTGCAAAAATTGGGGGAAAATATGCTGTGCAGGAAGTTAATATTCCTAGTGCCCATGAAATTTGCTAAACATAATGTAATATAAAATGAGAGTATGTTGGGGATGAAATGGGAGATTGTGGTCATTTATTAATATCATTAATGTGTGCTTCAGCACATAAATTGTACAAAGGTTTACATTGTTGCAACTGTATCACTAGCAGAAAGGTTGCTGGCAATGTAACATAAGCACACTTTAGGGAATTTCTGACCCCTACTTTTTGTATGCTGAACCCCAACATTTAAAGAACATTGATGAAAATTGCCCCCACTGTACTAGTGTTGTGAGGCAACACAAACTCCACATGTAGCAGAGAATAAGATGAGAAACTACATTGGCAGGGGAGAAGAAGAGGAACAAATAGACTCATACTTAACTACTGCTAATGCTAGCACTAATACAAGCCCTGCATGCAATAAATAATAAAAGAATCAATGGGAGTTTGAGTAGGAGCTTAGGCTCACGTGTACTGTTGTTAAAATCAAGTTGTCCAGCTATATTCAGATATTTTGTGATGTTTCTATAGCTTCTTTCTAGAGGCCCTACAGTGGTACTAAAGGCAGGCAAGAAATTTCTCTAGAGATATCACAGAAATTTTAGGAAATATCCAGACATGCATTTCAAGAAATTGTGTAATGGCACTAATGGTGCCACAAACCCCATCCTCTCACCAATTAGTAAAGCTGGGGGAAGGGGGGCAGTAGTAGCTCTAGATAATCTGGACAATCCAGTCATGCCCACAGCACACCCACTTCCTTGTAAGGACTGATAGATAAGAACAGGGGCAGAGCAGTTCCATGATTAATGATGCTAGGTGGCTGACCAATTGGGCTGCCTAGCATCATTAGTATTGCAACATCTCTGCACCCTCACAATTGGTTGTGTGCCATTTGCTCCCACTTCTTTTATTTTTTTAGTTGTTTAACCAGGAGTAGCACACTAAGCTGAAAGCTTTTTACAGGAGTGACCTGAGAGCACAGGGAAGTTGAGTGACCTGCTCAGGGTCACACAGTATGCAAGTGGAAGCTGTGGGATTTAAACCCAGGTCTGGTCTGCTGGAAGTCACCAGATTTGCAGGTCAGAGCCTTAAACCACTGCACTGTACTGCCTCCAATCCAATTCTTACAATCCTTACAATAAAGCAGGTATACTATGAGACAGGAGTGACTATTCCAACCAGACTATTTGTTGCTACAACTGTGCCCTTATATTTTGGAGATGGGGTTTGGGCAGCATGCAAACAGATATTCTGTGGACTGTGGGAGTTGATCCAGGAAGGTGGAATCTGAGCCTGCTATAGGTTTCATGCAACTTGTGCCTCGGCATTCACCCCATAATATATTTATTAAGAATAATATGCATGGTAGGGTGGGTGCTTAAGTTTGTCTCCTTGATAATCACGAACATGAGGAGGGCTGAGGTACTGGTGGTGGCATAAAAGCCCCAGTGAGATGGACCATCTGCAGGCAGATGAGATGGAATGGAAAACTAATTAAAAGAGCAATCTGACATTGTAGTGCTCCAGGGTTAGGGGACACCAGAAAAACAAATGAGGGCCTTTCCACCCGATCCAGATCTTCCATTTTTGATCTGTTCTCCTCCCATGCCTGCCATGTCCCTAGAATTCTCCCTTTTCTTTGTTTCATTTCACTGCATTTGGCACTGGGGGGGCATAAGCAGGAGATCCTCCCTCAGGTAAAAGAGCATCAATCCCTTGGGCTGCCCAACAGAACATCCCCTGCCCTACAAAAGGACTGGGGAGTGGCTAAAGAGGAGCAGTCGGTGGCTTGGTAAGGAGGGTGAAGGATGTGGAGAATGCAGACAAGAAAACATATGTTAGGGTGGTCTGAGGTTCCACAAGTACCCCTCCTCTCCACAATATGGCCAGCAGCAGCAAGCTCTATGAGTCAGGTGTAACATGGCTCCATAATATGGTCTGATGCACAGGTCCCAATCGGCAGTGGCCATGGGGTCAGGTTTTGTAGGACAGACCATGGTGTGGAGTGGTGTTTTGAATCTGGGGGAAACAATCACCCTGGACTCAGTAGTTCCTCCCATCCAGTTGCAGCAGCCCTGAAAGAAAAGCAGGTGGAAGCATGGCTCCCAGGCCATCTCCCCCTATACACCAGCAGGAGAAAAGTCCTGGGCCGTTGTGGTGAGTGTGCTGAGTGCCCAATTTTGGTTATACTCATGCCACAGGCACTGTGGAGTGGGAAGGGGGAACAGAAAAGAATTTAAGGGCCAAAGACAAAATAAAACCAAAAGGGGCATATTTGGCTCCCAGAGTGGGCTGATAGCCCTAAAAGAAAAGGGAGGAACTGGAAACCAGTGGACCAGGCACCCAGATATGATGGGGGGGCCAGGATTAAACCACAGAAGTGGGCAGATGCCACAAATCTAATTCATTTCTGCTAGTGGAAGTGACACCAAAAGAGACATACTGAGCTGAAGAGCCGCTCATCTCCAAATTAATTTGAGAAGAGGGGCACCGTGACTTAGAAGCCCCAGGAGGGGGGAGAGGCCTTTATTGATATTCATGAGTGGGAGGACCCAAGACTGATCAAGCCTAAGGCAGGACTAAATGGCCCTAATTAATATTCATGAGGGAGGAAGGACCATACCAGAAAGTCCCATACAACAAGGCATAGTGGTGGTTTTTAGTATTATAGAGGGGGGTTGGCTCCGCAGAGACAAACTTAGCAGGGAAAGACTTGCAAAGGTACAGTACCCTCTGGGAAGGGGAATTGTCTAATGGCCCTAGGTTGCCCACAGAGTTGCATGGATGTGCCCTGAGCTCAACCCAACATGAACTGTGCTGTAGCTTGTCTGGAGCCCCCAAGAGACTTAACCCTTTTCCAAGAACTAAACTGTTTGCCTAAAATTTTAAATGTATGCCTAAAATCTGAACTGTTTACCAAAAGCCAAACTTTTTTGCTTTCAACCTGAACTGAGTTATTGGATTACATCCTCTCTCCTTCTCCAACTACCCTGAGGCCTAAAA
This sequence comes from Neoceratodus forsteri, assembly GCA_016271365.2. NCBI lineage: Eukaryota > Metazoa > Chordata > Ceratodontiformes > Ceratodontidae > Neoceratodus > Neoceratodus forsteri. The sequence goes on from CM028130.1 coordinate 678,681,457, forward strand.
GTAGCCCACCTAAATATATGCAGCATCCTACAAGAATTGACCTTGCTGCAACCAATTGTCCTATCCCTGCATCCTGACATCCTGATTATCACTGAGACCTGGCTGAAGCCACACAACCAGGATGCAGAAGTAGCTATTCCTGGCTACACCATCATTCGTCTTGACTGCCTGGGTACCAAGAGAGGTGGTGGCATAGCCATATACATCTCATCCATACTCCAGTTCATACCAGTCTCGTTAGCTGTGCCCTCACCATTCATTGACACCTTGCTAATAAAAATCTCTTTACCTCATCAATTCCCATATTTATAGCAGGCTCCTATTGTTCCCCAGTCTCCTCGATGCCCACTGTCTAAGAGCATCTGGATAACCTAAAAACCCTTGCATCAGGGGTCGTGCTCCATATCCTAAGGAACTTCAATCTGAACTGGCTCTCTGGTGCTAGCACCAAGCTCCATAGCCATGTGGCAGCACTAAATCTGTTTCAACAGATCACTGAGCCCACATGTCTGAACTACAATACCCAGAACCACTCCCTACTGGATTGGGCCCTCACTTGACATCCCCATATGATAATTGCCTCTGGCCTCCTACCAGACTCTCTAAGTGATCACCACATGATATACTTGGTACAGAAAATATTTAGAGCCAAGGCACCTCCACCAAGAACTCTCCTCATCAGGTCCTATAAATCCCTGAACCTTAATGCACTCCTAAATAACTTAGTACAGTAAACTCAGACTGGTCTTTCATCCCCAGGGCTCCCTCTATTGATTCTGCCCTGGACTACTTTAACTCCAGATTCCTTGCAATCTGTAACCACTATGCTCCACTCAGAAAAGCCCGAGTAAGGGGTGCTCATCTGCCATGGATCTCAGCAGACCTCATGGCCAATCTCTAAGCCAAGGACCAGGTGTGGAAAGCCTACAAGGTATCTGGCACCCACAAGGAGCACCAACACTACTGCATGCTTCAAAATGCTGGTACAAGGCTTATCCAGCAAGCTAAAGCCAACTATTTCAAAGCATTCTTCCCCAAAAACATAAATCACCCAGCTAAGTTTTGGAAGGTGATTAAATCACTCTTCTCCCTCCCACCCAGCTCCCACCTGTCATAAAATGCCCCACTGTCTCTCGAACCACATGCAGTGGCCTCTGTTTATAACACCTTTTTCACTAATTGTTCAACCTCTCTCTTATCAACTCTCCCTCCTGCCCCTCACCCTCCTGTGACCACATCCCTACCCACCCAAACCCCCACCCAGCCTTCCCCTTTTGCGGTTTCTCCATCTGAAGTACTCAATGCCCTGCTTGCTCTCAGTCCCTCTAGGGTAAATTCCCCTTGGGTTTGGATGCCAAAATGTTCTACCTTTTAGCCTCTGCCATCACCATCCTCCGCCGTCTCTCTTCAACCTCTCTTTCTTTCTCACCGCTATCCCTTCAGACTGGAAGCATGCCACAGTCATCTCCCTCTCTAAAGGTGGTAACCCCATCTCCCCCGGCAACTACCACCCCATTCTCCCTCCTCCCCATATTAGCCAAAATCCAGGAGCGCCTAGTCTGGGTCTATGTGATAATGTCGAACGCCTAAAGGCGATCGCCATTATCACTCAGTCAGAGTGCCGAACACATTTTTGGCACTCTGACAACCCTGGTGCACCAGCACAATGGCGCCAGGAAATATTATTACTACTTTCTGTCGGGGGGGCTGTACCCCCACACCGCTCCCTGCACCCCCCTACTTAAGGATTCTCAGCTCCAGGGGGGGTGCATGTTGGGGGGGGTGAAAGTAGTAAAAAAAAAAGGTTTGGGCTGGGCACAATAAAAATCGCACCAGCGCCCGGACCCAAACCCAGTACCTCAGCCACCCCAGCCATTGCCCAATCCCCAACGCCACACTGCAGCTCAACCGATGACCGCAGCACCACCCCCTACAGCCTCTCCACCCCCCCAGCCCACACTCACCGTGCTTGCTCCAACCCCACCAATGCATGTATGTATAGCGACATCCTGTTGCCTAGTTTGCCCACCCCCTCATCCGGTTGTCCTACCCGTCGGTCGCCGTGAGTGGATTGCTCAAGGAAGGTGTCACTATAATGGATGGCACCCTTTCTCATGCGCCCACTTCACAGGTTACCACCTAGTCCTCTCTCAACTCTCCTCCTTCTTCAACTCCTCCTCTTTCTTCTCACCCTACCAGTCAGGATTTAGGAAATCTCACTCCACCGTTACTTCACTCCTAAGACTCACTGACTCAATTTTTACTGGCATGGACAAAGGTCATGTCACCCCTGCCATTTTTGTTGACCTAGCAAAGCCATTCGACACTGTCTCTCACGGCCTTCACCTGTCCAAGTTCTCCTGTGCAGGGCTCTCTAGTGCAGCCACCAGCTGGTTGAAATTATACCTGGCAGGCACGTCCCAATCAGTCAGAATTGGCACTTCCACTTCTGACCCCCTCCCTGTCACCACTGAAGTGCCGCAAGGCTCAGCTCTTGGCCCAATCCTGTTCTCCATCTTCCTTAACAACCTGCCATCGGCCTGCCCACACACATTCATTCATATGTATGCAGACGATACAATACTGTATATATCAGGCCCCTCTTCCCTGGAAGTGGTGTCCAGACTCCAGCAGGACTTCAATGATGTTCAGCTCTTGTTTTGCTCAAATCAACTTTTTCTCGAAGCCAAGGAAACTGTCTCCTTAACCTTCGGCATGAGGCAGAAACTTTCCTGACTCCCCTACAATACTACCTTCCACACCTTAGATGGAACTTCCTTAGAGGCTTGTACCTCATTTAGATATCTAGGGGTCTGGCTTGACCAGCACCTTGACTTTTCTGTATATATCGATGTCATCCATAAAAAATTGCACCCAAGATTGGGCGCCTTATACCATAACTGTGGCTGCATCCCTCTGCCAGCTCGCAAGGCAATTGTACAGAAAATAATCCTCCTTATTTTAGTCTACAGTGCCACTCCAAGTCCATCCTGGCTACGCTGTAACCTCTTTTCCACTCCTCCTGTCGCTTCACTCTGGGCTGTCATCCCACCAACCACCACTGCAATCTTTACTGATCCCTGGACCTCCCCTCGCTCCTGGATCAGTGCCAGTCCCACTGTGCTCTGCTCACAGCCAGCTTCTGGGATCAGTACTTGCCCTCCTACCTTGCTTCTACCCCAACTGCCAACCCCTCTTGCATATTCACTCAGGAACTTTGACTCCTGACTACTGCATGTCCCATACATGGTCACCTCCACAGGCCAGTCAGCCTTTAGAGCTCACATGTCAAAATGATGGCACTCTCTGCCTGAGGACATTCAACTCACTTCCCCTTCACAGCAACTCAACTCCCTCCTCAAAGAGCACTTCTCTGCCACCTACACATGCAGTTTAAGTTCAAGTTAGATCAAGTGCCTAGCTATCCACCTGCGGTTACTCTTAGTGATGTATCACTGATCTTGAGTGGCTGTTAATTGCACTTTCTACCAACTTACCTATTATCTAGGTTTGTTCTGTATGCTTGCTAATTGTATTCTTCGTTTTATGTATTCTACCTTCCCCAACACCCCAGGATGCATCTGGAATTGAACAGTAGTCCACTCAGCATGCCTTCCTGGTAAAACTTTCAAATAAATAAATAAATAAAATCCTTTGTGTACTTATTGTCCAGTTTCACCTTCGTTGCCAGGACCAGCTTCTTCAGCACTTGAAGTCGACATAAGGAGGTTTCCCGACCATCCTCCTTCTTCAGCAGATCTATCTCTAGTGATATTTACCCGCTTCAAAGCTCCACCACAGTGCTCCAGCATCATCCCAGCCATGGTAAGCTGTAGACAGCCACTAATTAGGTATCCAGTAATGAGTCATCTCAGGAGCCACTCTGGCTAAAGAGTGAGGGGTCGCAGTTAATGTCGTGAATGACCTTTTCTTATTTTACAAGCCATCTATAAGTGTGCACATACAGTAGCAGCCACAGACACTGCCAGCTATTTCCTGAAATTTCTGTGATATTTCCAGATATATCTAATGCTTTCTCCATTTCTACAGTAGGTGCAGCAGAGAGAAACTCTTTAGAAATTTTGAGAAATATCTGGAAATAGCTGCCAATGTCTGTGGCTACTACTGTACACAAATCACTCCATAAAGGCAGTACCGGGAATCACCTCACCAATAGTTTTCTTGTTGGTAGGTGTCCTGAGTGCTGGTGATCTACCAGTGGTCATTGCTGTGCGTCATCCAGAGAACCATCTGTCTGACCAGAAGTTTTCAGCTACTTGCCCAGAGCCACAGAGGATCACCAAGTTCTTCATTGTCCAGCTAGCAGTGTTAATCTTTGTTTTCTGTTCATCCAGAAGACATCCCATTATGGCCTGTTTATAAAAAGTGCTATGTGGAGTCAGTTCTGACTTGCTGATCAATTGACGCATTGCAAGGCCCACATTTGGTTCATCAGTCATTTGTCATTTCAGCAAAGTGCATGCAGGACTTGGACTAAAGGGAGTTACCCCTTGTTATTGGTTTGACCAATTGTGGGTCCCGATTGTATTGATTTGTTGCTTGTCCTATTATCTTGCAGCATTGTAGAAAAAAAATTGTAATTCTGTTATCCTTCTTGTCCCTTGTAAATAAACCTTTTGCATCTTGGTCTGTGAGTAAGCTTCCTGCCTCTCCTTCCAGATTTGTCTGGCCTATCCTGGAATTCTTAGGGAATTATGAATGCCATTCCACTGGAAACATCAGCCCCCTATCAAACTTAGTGTAGTCAGCAGGATAAGAAATATCAAGGAGTCAAAAGCTCAAACTTACCCATACCAAGATGCTCGCAAGAAGAGAGAATGGTTCCAGAAGAAGAGGAATGGAGTGGTCCAATTCCCATGTGGAAGTCCCCTGGTGCCATTGGGGTGTCAGCTGGCCATGAGAAGAGTAGGATTCCAACCATGGTGTGCAAGAGGAGCCGATATGTTTAACATATCAGGTATGGGAGCAGGTGGTACTCATGGCAGAAATGAAGCAAAAGGCCCAGCTACAGGTTGTGCAGTGTCCACACTGGCTCAGGAAGAGCAGCAAATGAAATAGAAGACACAATGATCAACTGGTGGAGTAGGGCAGGTCCATGCATCCAGGTAAAGGAACCATCGGGTCCATTTGGCAGCCATGTCAGAGGAGCAATGCCAGAAGCAGTGAAATCAAAACAGTTCAGTGCCAGCTGAATGAAGAAACCAAGAGGAAGATGGAGAATGTTAAGCAGAGCAACCAAGCTGCTATGACACCATCAGGAAGGCCATCCAGATTTTCAGATGCCCAAGATAAGGAGCATGCATATATGACAAGTGCTGTCACCTGTGATGTGAGCCAGCAGGTTCCAGATCAGAATTCCCAAAGGGAGGCCCTGTATCAGGAGCTGGTACAGCAATTTGTGGAGTACACAAAGCAAAAGACTGAGATGCAAAAATAATGTAATATCCTCAGGAAGAGTCAACAACAGCAAAATCAAAAAGATTAAGGAGCAGACCAAGCAAGCCGTCTGCTAGAAGTGGCTGCATGGTGCACAAGAGCTGTCCAAGAGTATGATGTTATGACCAAAGACCTGAGCTATTCACTGATCACTGAAATGCAGGAGAAGGAAGAGCTTAGCAGGTGCTTGGTAGAGCTACAGACATCCTTGAATAAGGAGGAGTGCATCCAGCTAAATGATGTATGCCCCCCAGGAGCTCCCCAGACCACTGGGGCCTGACACCACCAATAGTGTTGGATGAACAGACCAGCCAGCAGTTGTATCCCTAGGTCCTGAATCCTGAGCAGTATCTGAGCATGAACCAGCAAGAGAACCAGATCCAGTTTTGTCTACCATGACTGATATCAGTTGGCAGAGTATGCAGGCGACACCTCCCTTCCAGGTGTTGGCCAAGGCAGTGAAAATAAACTGCAGGAAGGAGAGAAAAAACCCTCCTCGAGCAGAGCCTAATTCACCTGCCCATCAAAAAGAATGTCCAGATTGAGAAAATGGAAGACTGTCAGATGTAGCCAAAATCAGGAAAAGCCCTTACTCATGGGAGAATGAGTGCTGGTAAAGTCATGGTTCAGAGGAAGTCATCTTGTAAGTGGGACCCTGACCCATATGTCATCTTTGGCCTCCCACACCCAGACTTGCTTGTCTACCAGATCCAAGCTTTGGACAGAATGCAGAACTTAGTACACCAGAGAAGTTTAAAGTCCTGCACACTTTCTGTCAAGTCGGAAGGACGAATGGTCAAGGAGAGGCAGGAACCACTCCCTGAAGGCACCTTGAGGCCATCCATCTTCCTTCATGATTTAGCTTGTTTGATGGGTTAAACATTTTAAAGTAGATCTGTTAGGAACTGATGTTCTAAGTAAAAAAAATTGTTGGTTTGGGGGCACCACAAAAAAAAAAAAAAAAAATGAGTGCCCTTCCCCTGATCTAGAATTTTCAAGGACCGGATTTTCAAAAGAATTCCTTTTTGGCACACTTGCAGAAAAAAACCTTGCAGGAATACTGACAGGTGTGCCAAAATGCTATGCCTGGTAGTACTAGGTGTAGCATCCCCTCAAAATGAAAGAGGTCTACAGGGATGCTACTGAAAAAACACAGAAGGGCTCGCACTTGGCTGGGGTGCACTTGGAAAAACAAAACTTTTCACAACTTCATAACCAGGCACTCACCACCACCAATAAACACCGACACTGCAGTATAAAAAGTAAGATTTATTGTAAAAACGACATGCCTGATGCATTTGTGGTCACAATGGAGAAAGGATCATTGCAACCAGAAACATGTCAGGCATGTGATTTTTACATTAAATCTTTCTTTTTATACTTCAGTGTCAGTGTTTATTGGTGGTGGTGAGTGCCTGATTATGAAGTTGTGAAAAGGGATGCTACTGACCCTCACAGTGTAACTCCACCATGGTCATGTAGGACCCCCTGATTACCCAAAATATGGTAAGTGCCATTGGATACAAACTCCAGCCTGACTCAGGCTAGTCTGAATTTCAGAAGCCATGCAGCTGCCCTTGCAGAAAAATGACATACCAACCATGGGTGATATTTGTTTTGGAACAATGGCTGCGGCATGGGATTTAGTCCCAAAACCTTTTGAAATTCCAGCCCCAGATGGTTATAAAGTTTATACAGTACTATGAATGAACAGTAATAAAAACAGACAGTAACAGACAGACAGAGATACTTACACAGGAAAAGTAATCACCCAAGCCACACAAAGAAATCTATCATATATAGTCAAGCACTTCAGCTTCACTGCCTCTGTTCAAATGAGGAGGACAGAGACACAAATCTGGCAATGTTGAAAAACACCTTTATTGAGCAGGGACACTCATCCAGGGAAATTGACAGAGCAGTGGAACGTGCAACACAGGTCACAGGAGAACAACTACTGCAATATAAGGAAAAGACGACTACCAACAGAATACCCTTAGTAGTCACATACCATCCTGACCTTGAACTTCTATGTAAGATTTTTAAGGATCTCCATCCAGTAGTTAGTGAGGATGAAACCCTTAATTGTATTTTTCAAGAACTACCACTACTATCTTTTAAACAACCACCTAATTTAGTCAACCTGATTATTAGGAGTCAACTTGAACCGGAACAGAATACCATGACATCATATGGTACATGACCCTGTCATCAATGCACATGTAAGACATGTTACCTCATTTCCATTTCAGACTGTGTGGTTACATCACAAAACAGACTATTCAGGATACATGGGAATTTTACATGTACATCAAGTAATGTGGTCTATTTTATCCAGTGCAAGGAATGTCCTCACACAGGTTATGTGGGGGAGACGAACCAACAACTCCACACTAGAATGAATTCACACAGACATTCTATTAATCACAAGAAGACTGAGAAACCACTAGCCCAACACTTCTCGCAGGATGGCCACTCAATCTCAGATGTGTCTGTGATGGACTTAAAAGGACATTTCAACAGTACACAGCAGAGACGAGCTTCTGAAATTAGACTTATTATACTTCTCAATATGGTGGCGGATGGATTGAACATTGATGTTGGTTATGTGACACTTTATTCCACTTAAACCTACATAAACCTTTACTTTAAAAGATGGACATAAATACTTTAGTTCTTCAGTGGGGCTTTGATTTTGTAAGTTTATGGTTATCTATGTGTTGACTTCTCACCTTAACACTGTAGTGAGTGTGTGTGTGTGTGTGTGTGTGTGTGTGTGTGTGTGTATTGATGTATGTATGTATTGGTGTGTTTGTGTGTGTTTTGCATGTGTTGTGTTTTTGTGTGTTTTGGGTATGTGTGTGTGTGTTTTGTTTGTGTGTGCACGGTGTGGTGTAGTATGTGTGTGTTGTGTTTGTTATATTTGTTGTGTGTTGTGGTTGTGTGGGGTGTGCAGCGGTGTGTGAGTGTGTGTGCGTGTGTGTGGTGGTGTGGTGTATGTACACACGTCTGTGTGGGATTAACATGGCATGGAACAATTGTTATGTGGCTAGGACACTGAGTTTTCACATATAGTGTACATTTACTTCCTTCTACTAGTTGTCAGTGGTTGGATTACACATTCACATTTTTAAATCTGCTCATATTAAGATGCATATCTCATTTACTTGGGGGCTCATAAAACGTGTAATTCATTTGGGTAATGATTAATATTGGTGTGAATGATGCTGTATTATGACTCTTGCACATACAGTATATCTCATTCCTACTAGTTACAGTATCTTTCCCAAGGAGAGAGAGAGGGAGAGAAAAGGGGAAAAAAAAGGAGTGGACCTGGAGGATTTCATCCTTGGAAGTTTTCATTTATATTCCTTATACTGATTCTGTACTATACACTGTATTATACACTGACTCTGTGTTGAAATCTGCACTTATCAGGCTCATGGTCTCATTTTTGTGGGGGTCCTTGACAAGTATTTTTAATTGGCACTTACACTTACAAGTGATACTATCATGCATCATGTATATATATGTATGTTTACTTTGGGGCTCTTTTTCAGCTTGCAGTTGTGCCTAATTTTGGGATTTTGTCTCTCATTATCTATTCTTTAATACACCAGGATACATGGAATGTAATTTATAATCTCATCTTGCATGTATTAGAGAGAATGCTAGCCCAAGGTTTTTTTTATCACTAGAATGCTTTCTTAGCATACTGAGACATTTTAAAATTTATGTGAGAAGAACTCTCTGGTTGTTGAGAATTCTTGATAACCTTTGCCCTTCTGAGGCTCCTCAGTTAAAAGCAGACTGGTGTTAATTAGCTTCTCTGACGTAATCTTCTGTATGTTTTTAATGTATATGTTAAACCAATGAGATTTATTTCTGTTTTTTCAACATAATCTGGTGTTAATAGTATGGGATTTTCAAAATAACTGCCATAAAGCTTCTGAAGAAGGACCGGGTAGGTTCGAAAGCTAGAGCACTTTGTTCTTTTTTATAACATCCATGTTGGTCCAATAAAAGGCATCAAATCATTTGTTTCTGGATCTGAACAGTAATAAGAAAGCTGAAGGACCAAGATCACAAGTAGTATTAGCTCTTTGAAGTAGAGCTGGGTGGAATCTATGAATTCCAAGTTTGCAGAAATTTCACACAATTTCAAACATTTCACATAATTTTCCAGAATTCTGAATCTGTCAAAATCTGAAACTTCTGAATGTGTTTGGCAAATTTTCACCCTGTTCCGTGAACTTTTCTTGCTGAATTGTGGAATAACACACACAAACTTCAAAATGACAGTTTTGAGAAATTTCATTCTGCAGTTTAGTACACTCACTGGGGAACAAAAGAGGAAGGAGCATCCAGGGAAGTGGCTGTGTTTTATTTTCTTCTATTTTAATTGTGATATTTGATTAGTTTGTACTTTAAATTAGTAGTGTGAGTTACAACTGTTTAAATTAGTACTGTGAGTTACAACTGTTACTTGGGCTGTGATATTGTAACTGTTGGTGGCTTGTACTGATTGTGGGAACAGTCGATGGCTGTGATATTTAAAATAAAATTTAAATCTGTGCTGTTTACCTGGAGAGAGGGGGAGGGGTAATTACAGGCACTGTATTGTCTTGCATTATGCACAGGGGAACAGAAGAGAGAGGAGTGGTCAGGGAAGTGGCTGTGTTTTATTTTCTTCTGTTTTAATTGTGATATTTGAATAGTTTGTACTTTAAATTAGTACTGTGAGTTACAACTGGTTAAAATAGTACTGTGAGTTACAACTGTTACTTGGGCTGTAATATTGTAACTGTTGGTGGCTTGTGCTGGTTGAGGGAATAGTTGATGGCTGTGATATTTAAAATAAAATTTAAATCTGTGCTGTTTGCCTGGTGAAAGGGGGAGGGGTAATTACAGACTCCATCTTGTCTTGCATTATTCACTGGGGAACAGACGAGGAAGAAGTGTCCAGTGAAGTGGTTGTGTTTTATTTTCTTGTCTTAATTGTGATATTTGAATAGTTTGTACCTTAAATTAGTGATGTGAGTTACAGCTGTTTAAATTTGTACTGTGAGTTACAACTGTTACTTGGGCTGTAATATTGTAACTGTTGGTGGCTTGTGCTGGTTGTGGGGGTTCTGGTTTCTTAAATACTGAAAAGCCACTGGGGGTCAGGCTTGAAGGCTGTGAGGGATGAGCTTGGGGAGATACAAACTGCCCATAAGAATGAACTCTTAAAGCTAATAGGTGGTTAAAGTTCAGACACAGGGGTATAGGTTGGTGAGGATACAGTACAAAGGTGCTAGCCTTGCTATGTGATTTCATATTTGGATTTGATATATACTAAGGTGGTAATGTGTTACTAAGCTACAGATCTAGCATACTTGGGGCTGTGATAAGTATTTAGGATTCATAGGAGCTGTAATACACTGAGGGGATTGTACTAATGTGTTACTGTATTAATGTAGTACACTGAGGGGATTGTATTAATGTGTTACTGAGTAAAGGCCATCAAATAAGGATCAGGAGGTTAAAGAAGGGCTGATATCAGACTAGTAATAGAGCATATAAGTACGAGTGTAAGGACTGGGGGACAGGTATGGGGATACATTAATCCAAACGTGAATAATGGGGAGTAGGTGCAAAGGGCTGTAAGGGGGGGGGGACACAAGGGATGATGGAAGTGGATGGAAATGGATAAGGGTGGGTGGAGGCTGCAGAATAGAGGATGGAATGATAGGTGCCGTGAAGGAAGGGCAACAGGCACAGGGAGGATAATGAGTTGCAATAGATGTGGGGCTGCTGTTTGGATGAATTTCTTATGGAAACCGGGAGGCTGTCCAATTTGCTGCAGGCTGAGGAAATTTGAGCATGAAGTAATGGGATTATGGAGGGAACTAAGAAGAGTGAGGGAGGGGGGAGCTGAGGCAGGAGTGACACCACTAAGGAGGGGCAGGGAGATGCAGAGAGGGAACTGCAGAGCTAAACATGGGACTATAGGGATGATGGGTGGGAGGTGAGTGGAGGTGAGCAGAGGTGCAGTATGAGGAGGGAGGAAGGGATCAAGGAAGGAGGAAGGAGGAAGGAGGTGATGGGCACCATTGCGGGGTTATCAAGCAATCGGTTTGCAGTGTTGGCAGAAGAAGGAGATGGGGAGGCATCAGAGCTGCGAGAGAGGGGGGAGATGGGTAGGGAAGGTTCAAGATGCAGGAATTGCAATGGGAAAAAGAGATGGAAGAGGAAGGGTAGGTTAGAGGAGGAGGGAGAGGCAGTAACAGCAGTGGAGGCAGTGGAGGGAATGATGCAACAAGCACAAAAGGTGCAGATCAGGGATGTAAAGAGGAAGGCAGCAGGGTCCTGGGGGAGTGGACAGAGATCTCAGTGGAAGGGAGGTCAGGATCAGAATGATGGGGGGGGGGTGTTGGTGCTGAGCAACTCCATACTGAAGAGGATCAGATGGAGAGAAAGAGGGGAAGGCACAGTCATATCTGGGTTGAAGCAATTCCGGATTTGACTGCAGACAGGGCAGGGCAGACACTTCTCAAACTTCTCAAGTGCGAAAGCAGAGGGAGGATGAAACCACACATGGTGGTGCATTTGGGAACAAATGACTTGGCTGGGGAAACAGTGTAGGTGATAAAGGAGAGGTTCAAGGAATAGGGTATGCAGTGTGAGGAGGTGGGGGTGTCTTTGGCATTCTCTGAGGTGCTACCAGTACCATGTGCAAGTACAGGGGAAAAAAAAGGATAGTGGAGTTCAATGGGTGGCCGAGGGATTGGTGCAGAACCAGGAAATATGGACTATTGCCAGACTGGGGCAGGACCAGGAACAACAGCAACCTATACGAAAGGGGCAAGTTACATTTGAGCAAGGAGGGGAAGAGCGTACTCAAACAGGGAATGGAGGGGTATATTTCAACAAGGGTGGATTTAAACTAGGAAGTGGGGGTGAGGGGACCACTGTAAGAAACAATGTCCAGAAAGGGGAGCACAGGGTGCTCATCCCCCTAGTTAGAGGTGAAGGCAGTGAGGAGGGGGCACAAAGAGAACCAAAGGAGGGGGAGAGGAATGGTAAGGTTGGGGAGACAGCAGGCTGGAAGGTGATCTCACTGAATGAAAGAAGCCTAAGGTACAGAACTGCTATGTTACAGGCTTTCTTGGTGATGGAATTGGTGGACATAGTGGCCATCATGGAAACATGGGCCACCCAGTACCAGGACTAGGATATGATTATCCCAGGGACCAGGATATTCAGAAAGGATAGGCCAAGGGGAATGGGGGGTTGGCATTCTATGTGAAGGAGGGGATTAAGTACATAAGGGAGGAAGGGGAAGAGGGGAGGACAGAAGCTCTGCGGATGCAGTTCCAGGATGTGAGGAATAAGACACTGAGGATGGGGGTAGTGTACAGGCCAACATCACAGAGTTGTGACCTGGACTGAGAACTGGCAGATCAAATTTCAAAGGTAAGCAGGAAGAAAAGCATAGTGCTGGTGGGGATATCAACCTATCGGGGGTAGATTGGAGCATATCTGCCACCATGACTGCAAGAGAGGGGGTTGTTGGAAGCTTTTCAGGACAGCTTCTTGACACAGCTGGTACAGGGGCTGACATGTTCAGAAAGGACTTTGGACCTTGTACTGGATAATGGGGAAGCTGTAAGAAACCCAGAAGTGGGGGAAGTGCCTGCTGGGAGTGACCACTACTTGCTGTGATTCACACTAAACATGGGGAGGGACTCAGGGGTAACGGGTACTGAGTTTAGGGGCAGACTTTAGGATGAAGGAGGAAATTCTGAGCAACCACCTAGCAGACATCCAACAACATGTGGATGCAGATCAGAAATGGAATATAATAAGTGGAGGGCTTGTGGAGGCAACAGAGATCTGTACTAGGAAAAATACAAGAAGGGCAGGGCAAAGAAACCAAGTTGGCTATCACCAGAGGTCAGGGAAGGGGTGAGAGATAAGAAGAGACATTTCATAAGTATAGGAAAACAGGAAGGGGAGAAGATAAAGATGTATACAGGGAAAAGTCTAGGGAGGTCACCAGACTGGTCGTGGGGGGGCAAAGCATCTAGAGAGCTGAGACTGGCACAGGGGATCAAAAGAGAAGAAAAAGACTTCTTCTATTACATAGGCGAGAAAAGGAGAAGCAAAGACCAGCTTGTGAGGATCAAGAAAGATGGGGAGGTGGGTGTAGAAGTGTGTGGAGCAGGTAGAGGCTCTGAAAAAGTACTTCTGCTCTGTGTTCATGCAGGAGAAGGGGGGGAATACCTCAGGCAAGAGGGGGTCTGGGTAAGGGGAGGGTGACAGATATAGGGATTACAGATGGCAGGGTGCTGGAGGGGTTTTGGGCATTAAGAGTGGACAAAGTGCCTGGGCTAGATGGCAGTCACCCTAGAGTACTGAGGGAGCTTGCAGAGGTCCTTGCAGGGCCACTAGCAGACCTGTTCAATACCTCCCTCTACACAGGATATGTACCACAGGACTGGAGGATGGCCTACATGGTGCCCATCCATAAAAGTGGGCCAAAGGATGAAACAGGGAACTACAGGCCAGTAAGCCTCAGCCTGATCATGTGCAAGCTCATGGAGACCGTCCTAAAGGAGAGGCTCATGAGCTTCTTGGAGGCAAATGGTATTCAGGATGACCAGCAACACGGGTTTGTCATGGGCAGATTGTGCCAGACAAACTTGGTAGAGTTTTATGACTGGGTGACACGATAGCTGGACATGGACAGTGCTGTGGATGTCCTGTACTTGGACTTCAGTAAGGCCTTTAATTCAGTGCCACATGGGAGATTGGAAGGGAAGCTGGAGTATGTGGGGACATGACCAAAAATGGTGACCTGGATCAGGAACTTGCTAAGGTGGAGACAGCAAATGGTGGTGGTAGGGGGGAACTCTCATCACCAACAGCAGTGACAAGCGAGGTACCACAGGGAACCATGCTGGGACCAGTACTGTTAGGGATTTTCATTGCAGATATCTCGAATGGGATCCGTAGCAAACTCAGTCTGTTCGCAGACGATACAAGGATGGGAGCTATGGTAGATGACACAGAGGGGGAAAGGGGTTGTAGGAGGACCTGAATAAGCTGCGGGAGTGGGTAAATAAATGGCAGCTGGGGTTCAGAGCCAAGAAGTGCAAAGTTCTGCACTTTGAAGCCCAGAACCAGGAGAGGGATTATCACTTAAATAGGGTTCAGTTGGGTTGTTCCATAGAAGGGATGGACCTAGCGGAGATCATAACGGGGAGCATGAACAACTCTGTTCAATGCAGAAGTGTGGCGGCAAAAGCCAACAAAATGCTGGGGTGTCTAGCTATAGGGATCTCCTCCAGAAGTAGGGAGGTTATCCTGCCCCTGTACAGGTTGCTGGTCAGGCCCCACCTTGAGTACTGCATGCGATACTGGCACCAGTTCCTGAAGAAGGACATCAGATTGTTGGAGAGGGTACAGCGTCATGCTATAAAGATGATCCAGGGATCGGAGGGCAAGTCATATGAGGAAAGGTCTAGGGAGCTGGATATGTACTCTATGGAAGAGAGGAGGGACATGGGAGATATGATTGAGACCTTTAAGTGCCAGAAGGGAATAAACAAGACTAATACAGAGAGGATTTTTCAGAGGAGAAAGGGGAGGGACATGAGAGGACACCAACTGAGATTGGAGGGGAGTAGATTCAGGAGAGAGATGAGGAGACATTTTTTTCATGGAAAGAGTGGTGGACAAGTGGAACTCCTTGCTGGATGATGTAGTGGCCTGCAAGATGGTAGACAGCTTCAGGAGTGGTTGGGATAGGTTAAGGGTAAGGGGTAATTGGATGGGAGGAAGGGAGGGGCAGCAGCATTATAAGCTGCTAGCTGCACACTCAAGCAGACTCAATAGACCATGAGGGCTGTTTCTGCTGGCATTTTTGTATGTTCATATCAATCCACAGTACATGTAATCATTCCACAGTTCAGGGATCAGTTCTAAGAAATTTCTTTCTGCAGTATAATACATCAATCTGGAATTCATAAATTCATTCCACCTTTCAGTGACTCAATGAACTGTGGAATGCATATATGAATTGTGGATTAATGTATTAAACTGCGGAAAGACATTCTGCAGCCTTGATCACTGACAGTGATCAGTTCTGCAGGATTTCTTTACACAGCTTTTGAAAATCTTTCCAGTACAAATACACAATTAATACATAGTTAACGCCGCTAGAAATGTATATATCGAAAACACAGCAGAACCACAGCAAAAAACACAAACCACAAAACACCCAACCATTTCCCCCTCCCTCCAAGCCAAGCACAACTCACAACTATCAAAAACAAACAATCCTAGACTGGGAGCTCTGTTCCTAAAAAAAAGATCAGAAACAAAAAGAAAATGAGACACAGAAATTCATTATCTAGTCGACCCATGTGCATCAACCAGAGGACTTGCTGAGATAGGTAAAAAAGCCAAAAGAGGAGCCCAAAGGGACATAAATGTATCATATATGTCCTGTCGCCATGCTATATGCTTCTCTGCTTCCAAGGCTTGCAGAATTTCCCTTTGCCACTCACAAAGTGAAGGTAGAGACTCATCCACTCAGTGCTGCAAAATAATCATCTTAGCAGTTATGGAAATCAATGACATATAGGATCTCTGGGGTCCAAAAAGCTCACCTGGAAAAGAACTGACAAGACACAGGGGTGTTAAAAAGGAATCCACATCGGAAAAAAGGATCAAGGGAATTGTGAATGGATTGCCAAAAGGGAGCCTACTTAGAGAAATCCCACAAAATATGTTTTAAGGACCCCTCTGCAGGACCACAACAGTAGCCTAAGGGGAGTAAAATATAAATTGTGTAGAATGTGAAATTGTAACAGCAGACATTGGTCCTGCTTAAGATATCTGTACATATTTCTCCAAGTAGATTGCCAAGCCTTGACATCTAAATTAAGGTCCAATACCTGTTACCAATAAAAGCAAATCCACTTAGGACTCCTCTGGTCTAACCTCTGAATCAGTGCATAGAACCTGGAGATGGAATGCTGCTGCTCTGAGATAAAACCCTGTAACACGAATTGGGCTGCACAGACCGGGGGAGGGGAGGTGACACAGCTCTAGAAAGTCGCATATGTTTAAACGGGTGATACACAGGAATAGCAAAACCCTGTTGAAGAGCACTCGCAGAGATGGGTTTACCATCTTCAATCTGGGAAACCAAGGAAGTAAACCTAAGGGGTGGGCAGAAATTAACAGGTATAGAGCGATTAGCAATATGAATGTTTGGGTTACCAGTAACTGGTTGGGCCAGGTTCTTGCTCCAATCCATTCCCAAGTATTGACGGAGCTGATGCAAGGCTTTGAGGGACCACGATAAAGGAGAGGAGTAAAACAATATGGGGAGGGCAGCAAGCTTAACATAAAGAAGGCTGGGGAGGTTGAGACTACTGTATGCTGTTGACATAATTGACTCTAAGGAGATCCATAAAGGGCTGTAAGGTTGATCAAGTTGTGTTGATTCGGCACGACCCCACTGAAACATTTTACTACAGTGTATGGCACAATAGTACAAAAAGAAGTTGGGCAAATGAAGGCCCCCAAATTCCTTTGGGATAGTTAGTTTGAAGTAAGCTCTGTGAAGAACACCACCTTTCCAAAAAAAATATGACAATAACCTCTGAAGATGCAAGAACCATGTTTTGGGAGCGAATGGTCCAGTCATGCTAAGTGGATATAATATTCATGGCAGAATATTCATTTTGATGACACTCACACTTCCCCAAAGGGAGAGAGGGAGTGTCACCCACCAGTGAAGATCCATTTTTAATGAATGAAAAAGGGGAGAAATATTATGTTTAATCAAATCAGCAGAGGAACGGGTTAGCTGAGTCCCTAAATATGTGAGTGCCATAGGTTCCCAGATAACGGCCCATCTCATCCATCTCTTGGTTAAGGACCAAAGAATTCAAGAGCAAAACCTTGGATTTGTCTACATTCAGTTTGTACCCCACTACCCGGGAGAATTTCTGAAGCTCGTCCAGAGCAGCCAGAATAGAATTCTGGGGGTCCTCCACATGCAGAAGAAGATCGTCTGCATATGCAGAGATCTTATACCCAGAACTGCCCAACAGAATCTCTATTATAATAATAATAATACATTTTATTTATCAAGCACAGTTCATAAATTTCAAAGCGCTGTACAATCTTAAAATTTTAAAACATTTTAAAACACTCTAAAACATATTGACAAATATCAAAAAATATACACTCCAAATACCATATCAAAAATATCATATCAAAATTGGGGAAGGCCAGCTGGAATAGGTATGTTTTAAGAGTCATTTTAAAGCTCTCCACTGTCTGGCACTCTCATATCTGATGAGGTAGAGAATTCCACAGGGTAGGGGCAGTAAAGACAAAAGCTCATGTCCCAGAAGTCTTCAGGTGTACCCTGGGAATCTCTAGCAATCCCTCGTTGGCTGAGCGGAGCAGTTGGTGGGGGCAGTAGAGATGTAGAAGCTCTTGCAAGTAACTCGGACCCAAACCATCTAGGGATTTATAAGTCAGTAAACCAACTTTAAAGGTGATCTGCCACTGAACAGGCAGCCAATGCAGGTGAGAAAGCACAGGGGAAATATGGCTGGATCGAGGTGATCCAGACAATAACCTGGCTGCAGCACTCTGCACTAGCTGCAGGCTGCAGATATCTACCCCAGGAAGCCCTAGGTAAAGGGAGTTACAGTAGTCAAGGTGCAAGGTCACAAAAGCATGAACCAAGGTTGGCAGATTGCCAGACGGAACAAGGTGTTTAATCTGGGTGATGTTCCTCAGATGGTAAAATGAGGATTTGACAACGGCTGACACCTGAGAATGAAGTGTTGGCCCATCATCAAAAACCACCCCGAGATTCTGTACCCATTTGGAGGTCAACAGCTGGGAGCCCCGAAGCCACAGCCCAGCAGGCCATCCAGCAGTCAACCCCTCGATCCGGTGACCTGGCTCCACCACTAACACCTCCATCTTGGCAGAGTTTAGCTTTAATCAGCTGGAGTTCAACCAGTCTTGCATTTCTATGAGACAGTTGGAAAATACTGAGAGCGCACTATCCTGGTCAGGCACAAAAGACAGGTACAGTTTACTATCATCTGTGTAGCAGTGAAAACTCGGCCCATACCATCTCACAATGTCTCCTAATGGTAGCACATACACTGCGAACAGCATGGGGGACAGCACTGAACCCTGTGGGACCCCATACAGCAGGAAGAATTAGTCAGAGGAATACATTTCTGAAACTACTCTCTGTGACCTGCTGGAGAGGAAAGAATGGAACCAACTGAGGACTGTAGCAGACAGACCGCAGATGTACTGCAGACAATCTAGCAGCACCCCCTGGTCCACGGTGTCAAAGGCTGAAGAGAGATCCAGACGGACCAAGATGGAATAACTTTTCTGATCTCTAGCCATCAGAAGATCATTGAGTACCCGAACAAGAGCAGTCTCAGTACTATGTCTCTTATGGAAACCAGACTGTAGAGGGTCATAGATAGCACGGATGGCAAGATGGTTCTCCGGCTGTAGCACAGCAACGTTCTGAATAACCTTCCCTATAAAGGGGTGGTTAGAGATTGGTCTGTAGTTTGCAGGGGCTTATGGGTCAAGAGATGGTTTCTTGAGAAGGAGGGTTACCACAGCCTCCTTCAAAGAGGTGGAAAATGCCCCAACTCTAATGAACACCAGATTAGCTCTGCCATAACTGGACCAATCACATCCACACACCCTATTAAAAGGCGAGTGGGGCCCAGATCTAAAATACAGCCAGTTGGTCACATACTCCGGAGAAGCTGCATAATATCCATGGTCTCCAGCTGGTCAAACTCAACCCAACAAAGCAGAGGAGACACAACTCCATTCTGACCACCCATAGCCCCTAAAGGGTATGACAGGCAAATCTCTGACCTGATGTCAGCAATCTTATCTGTGAAGAAGCACGCAAACTCATAGCACTCAATTTGCGAAAAGGCTTCCCAGACTTGTAGACAGACTAGATTGCACAGTCTGTCTACTGTTCAGAACAGCTGAGCTGGTTGGTTCTGCACTGCAGGAATCTCCCTGGACAGAAACCCTGCCTTCTTATGGGAGATTGTTGACTGATAGTCCCTATAATGCTCCATCAGTCTAAGTTTGTTGACATCCAGGCCAGACCTACTCCAGGCACACTCTAACCTTCAACCTACTCACTTCAACTCCCTCAAGGGCCCATCAAACCAAGGGGCCTGAGGGCAGAGAGTGAGTGGGTGAACACGGAAAGGAGCAAGGGTATCCAGAGCCCCTGTCACTGCTTGATTATAAGCCTGAAGTAGGTTCTCTGGACACTCGCTTGCATCTGACATTCCCAATAGGTCCAGTACTGCTAGGAGGCCTTCAGGGGCCACACCCCGCAAAGGGTGGTATCGGATCATCTCCACAAGGGCAGGCCTATAGGGGGGAGCCATGAAATTGAACCTTATGATGTGGTGGTTGGACCATCCAACTGATTCCACTACCAAGTTGAAGGTCTCCAACCCCAGGAGGAAAACCAGGTCCGAGGAGTGACCATGCTTATGTGTCACAGAGGTAACTACCTTTGTGAAGCCCAATGAACTCAGAAATCAGAGAAAGTCTTGTCCAAACTCTGAGAGTTCATCATCAACCAAGGCATTGCAGTCCCCCAGTACGATCAACCTGGGAGACTCCAACATCATGTCAATGATGAAGTCTGCGACTTCCTGCAAAAATTGATTCTTGCCTCTGGGTGGATGGTAGAACAATTTTTCACCCCACACCTGTGGCCATGGTACACTCAAAGGATCTGGTATCCTCAACTGGCACATCAACAAGGCCCAATTTAAACTGAAAACAAATTGCTACCCCTCCCGCCCTGTGTCCCAACCTAACACGGTGTATCACCAAGAAATGGGCTGGAATCGCTGACTCCAGAATGGGACCAGCATTTTCATCCAGCCAGGTCTCGGTAATGCAAGCCAGATTAGATGACCCAACAAGATCAGTGATAATAGCTGATTTGTTTTTAATAGATCTGGCATTGCACAACACCGTGCAGGTCAAATGAGAAACTGGAGCAGTTCGAGATACCTTGAAAATAATCATGGAACACTTGGGTATGGGCACTAAACATGGAGGACCTCATTCAGTGCTCCATTTCACCACAGGGCATCTTCTGGACCCCACTACCCCAATCAGGCCACCCGGTTCACCTCCCTTCACCCCGGCCCCACCCCTTCGCCTCTTCCCCGCTATACTAAAAGCTCTACAGTGGACATAAACTGCCACAGGTGGAGGGGCAGTTAAATGGTTGTTGGTCTCGGAGTTTAGAGGGGGAGTAGACCCTGACAGAGAGAGCCTCCATCAAACACATACTGCCTCACAATGGCTGCCAAATAGGACAGACCGCTAATAATAATAAGAAACAAAATTCCCTTAAATAAATACTCAATAACCCACAAACAAATTACAAAAACCTACAACAAAAGAAATGGTAATAAAAATAAAATAGTATGAATCACCAAATAAAGCAAAAGAATGAACAAAAAAAATGAAATAGTTATTCTGGGTCTCTCACACCCAGTCAGCAGATAACAAAATGTCCAGGATCAACAGTCACAACAAAGTCCATGAACTTCATAAATAATGAGCACAATTCATAGAAGGACCTCTCTTGACTTTCCACCAGGTGAAGGAGACAAGAAGTTTAAAGTAAAGACAAGGTACACAAATTCCCACAGACTTCAGATCATTAATGACTCTTGAATGCAAAGTCAGAAAGGGACAAGGTGGGGGGGAGCCCCCAAGTGGATATAGCAGGAAAAAAAGTACACACCGACACAGCTCAAAAACTCCTCTGCAGGTAATAACCTCCAGATGAATCCCTCTAGCCATTGGGGGGAAGGGAGCTGGCACAGCTCACAGAATCCTTCCTGAAACAGATCGGAGTACCCTGCCATCCACCGACTGCAAGGCGGTCATAGAAATATAGAAACATAGAAGTTGACAGTGGACAAGAACTGCAAGGCCCATCCAGTCAACCCAAGCCCCTTTACCTCCAGACTCTAGCCCTGACAAAAGGCTGGTAGCAGGATCCAGGGGAACACCAGATTCACAAATGACCCCCTCACCCCTGTCCCCAAGCAGAAGCCAGTCAGGGTATTAAAATGCAGAGCACTCATGACCAACTTTGAGTGCCAGAAACCAGCTGTAATCTCAGCAGGTTGGACAAACCACACAGGGCACTTCCTCTTCAGTTCTCTTCCATCCTCTTTTCAGCCAGTAACAGTAGAATGGTTGCAGGAAACAATCCACAAGGTACAGACTACACATGAAACAGCCATGACCGTCACAGACAGTGCATGAAGATTAAGAGTCCAAAAGTTAGGTCACAGCCACCACTCATAGCCAAATATCATCAGTTTCAGTCTAAAGACGGCTGGGCACACAGTCCAAAGAAAACACTACAGTTCATCGGTGCAGTCTGCCACACTGCACCCAGAATACAGCAAGCTGATCGACGAGCACAAACGGGTGTTTCAGAAGGAAATCCAGGGACATAAAACCGTGACTCAGAAAGCCGCAACCCTAGGTAACGATATCAGCCCTGATCTGATTTACTACTTGTGCCCTGACTAAACTAAATATAATGAATGAGTCAAAATACAAAAATAAACAGAAACTAGGTAAACCAAAGTAATTCAAAGAAAATAAAACAAGTAATAAAATAAAAAAAAATGAAACAGGCTCACGCTAATCTTCTGGCTGGCTCACAGCAGCCGCAATGTTCTCTTTCTGATATCAAATTTTGGTATGCTTCTTTAATATCCAGATTCAATTGAAGTGAGTGAAGGAGGGGTTCTAAATAAAGGTTGAAAAGAAAAGGGGATAGGGGACAGCCTTGTCTCATACCATGTAATAGAAAAAAGGGAGCAGACACGACCCTATTACAACGGATCCTAGCAGAGGGATGGCAAAACTTTCAGCCAGTCACAAAAAAGGAGCAAGAAAACCAAACCGGTGCAAAGTGACAAATAAAAAGGGCCAGGAAACCTGATCAAATGCTTTTTCCATGTCTAGGGAGACCAGGGATGCTGGTGTCCTGCCCTCCCCAGACACGGAAATGAAATGCAATACCTTAAGCAGATGGTCGTCTGAGGAGTGACCCGCCATGAAGCCCACCTGTGTGGGACTAATTAGGCCATCCCAGACCTGTAAAAGGCAATTCGCTAACACTTTCACCAAAATTTCTATATCAGAATTTAACACAGAAATAGGACAATAACTCCCAGGTAATAACTCAGGTTTCCCCAGTTTGTGAATAACAGTAATCCATGCCTGGGTAAATGAGTAATCCAAAAGCCCAGAAGAACACAAACAGTTAACTAAGCAGGTCAAAAAGGGGGCTATAATGTCAATACAAGCAAAATAAAAACTATTGTTGAACCTATCTGGGCAGGGGCTTTATCTTTCAGAAGTTGCTCGATCACGCGATGAGTCTCCAAGATGGAAATAAGTCTCTGTAAGAATTTCTGTTCTGTTCCATGAGGCAGGGAAGGGGAAGTATATCTAAATAGGCCTCAATCTGGTCCAAACCAAGATGGACACCGGAGTCTGTACTGTAAAGCTATTTATAAAAAGAGAGAAAAGCTCCTGCAATTACCCAAGGGCAGGTAAGAATCTCCCCCCCCCCCGTGTGGGCTAAAGGCTAGGGATCAACCTACTGGCATTCATCTGCTGCAACCGCTGAGCCAGAAGCCGACCCATCCTCTCCCCAGATTCTAAATATCAAATGTTGGCATGCTGTAAGGCCAGATCGACCTTTTCCGCTAGCAACCCATAATACTGGATTCTAAGAGAATGCAGTTTTTCCCAAACACTAGAATCAGACTTCGAGGAAAGCTGGTGTTCCAGGCTGCAGATCTGACCCAATAAGAAATTGACATTTGCTGTGTATTATTTTTTGGCTTTAGAAGTGAGGTGAATACATTCACCTCCAACAGTACATTTGGCAGCCCCCCAGAATACATCCAAAGCCTGAACAGAGCCTGCATTATCCTGGAGAAAATTCTGCAGAAATGTAGGAAGAACCTCGAGAGTGCTAGGATCTTTTAGAAGATTAGAATTATATCTCCAAGAGCTGGCCTGCTTCTCCAGCCCATTAGCCGCATACTCCATGTACAATGGGGCATGGTCAGAGAGAATCAAGGGCTGAATATTACAGGAGGATAGGCCTTGTAAACAGTTTTAACTGATTAGAAAATAATCGATACAAGATTGCAAAGCACGGGGGAAGAGTAAAATGTATATTGCCTCACCCCAGTGTACAGTATTTGCCAGGGATCCACCAGTCCAAGATTATCCATAGACTCCAATAAACCTTGCTGAGTTGGGGATAAGCATTTTCGATGGGGACTGGATCTGTCTAAGTCTGAATGGACAACCAGATTCTAGTCTCCGCCAATAAAAATAGGCAAATGAACAAACAGTGTCAACTGAGTTAAAAGGTGTGAGAAAAACTGGGGGGATTCAGAACTGGGTCCACACACAGAAATAAGAAGAACCTCAGTGAGGATCAAATGCCCATGTACCAGGAGTAATGATCCCTCAGGATCTCAGCACTCCCAAAGCATTTGAAAAGCTATTCTCCTACTAATTAAGATTGCCATCCCTTCCTGCTTATTACTGTAACCCACCCCAAAAACTTGTCCCACCCATTCTCTGTGAAACAAATTAATGTCATCTTGCTTCAAATGGGTTTCTTGCAAAAAGACCACCCCAGTTTTAAACCTCTTTAGATGATGGAGAATCATATATCTTTTCTTCTTTTCATTCGCTCCCTCAACATTCCATGAAGTAAACTTAAAGACTACCCATACCAAAAAAAAACTAAGTCCTGAAAACTCTATTGTTAACACTAGTAACAAGAAAGGATTATAAACAAGTACCAGTTTGTGTTCTGAGTCCCACCCTCCCCTCCAAAAACTCGAACTCCACAGAACAAGAAACAGCAACAAAAAAACACTCCCACACTGAACCATTCACACTCAATAACAACAAAATAACATGCAATATTAACAAGTAAAAACAGCAAAGGAAAAACCAAACCCCATACCCCCCACCCAAAACCTCAAATCCCCTAGGAAAAATATTTGACAATCTCTCATCTCCAGTCAAATGACCACACTCCCAAAACTAACTGGCCTGTGATGTGATCCAGAAACCCCATCAAAGACCACCCATGCCCCCACATTATACCAATTAATCAATCAATCAACCAATCAAACTTTATTTAACTAGGCAGTTACATCATTGAGCAACCTCATTTTCAATATGGTCCTGGACACATAGGACACATTCGATAACAAGAACATAATAGTTAGTGCATAACAGATAGTAAAACTGTGTAATAAAAAGTCAAAACAGCTTAGATGGTGAATACAGACATAGACAAATCGCATAATCTAAAACTTAACCTCGTGCAGGGGGAGGGGAGACAGAGAGAGGGATATAGGGGGTTACAAACAAAGAGAGAGAAGGAGGGGGTAACCTAAAAGGGAAGTGGCCCCCAAGGGAGTTAGCTATGCTGGGGGAGGGCCGGGGGAGTATATTGACCCTAAGGGATGCTGGCCAACAGGGGAATAGAAGGGCCAGGTCCATTAGGGCTACAGAGTTGGTTGATCGGGTGGGAAACTGTTGACCTAAAACACCACAACACAGACCTAAGGTACATGATGAACAATCATGGGGAAAAAACCCTCCTTCTCCCAGGTAATATATATGAATATCAGTAGTCGTTACAATCCCACATGTAAAATGAAACACTTTAAACAAAAGAGAAAATAATTGAAGTCTTTATACTGACATACAACTGACACTGTAAAAAAAAACAAAAAAAAATGTAACATACTAGAAGTCCTGAGCAAGGTAAAAACTAAAATATCTTTAGTAGAGTCTCTAAGTAAGTCTGTTTCCTGTGAAAGGAAACAAATAGAAATGGGAGGGGGGAGGTTATAACATCCACTAAACTGCTCAAAGCATATAGCCCCCCAAGCTGGCACCCTGATGTGATCCCAGTACCTAATTCAATATGAAGCTGTACTGTTTCTGCCATATCAAAAATAAAAAAGGGACAAGAATGAATAAAGGCACCCAGAATAAAGAAACAGAAGAAGGTAGCAGTACAAAGTGCACCAAGTCAAATACATAAAATAAGTAGAAAGCCATACGTCTGACTACAGTAATCAGAATCCTGAACATAATCAAATACAATTCCAGGAAAAAACAGTTTAAGGAAGATCCAATCCTGGAAAAAATAATCTGTGCAGAAACTAATTTCTGTCTGTTCAGCTGCTGCATCCTTTCAGAATAAAAATAAAGTTGTCATCTCCACAAGGAAAGGGGACCATCGAACTCAAGTCCGAGCATACCATAACAGCAGCTAGATCTCCAAGAAAAAAAAATCCATTGCTGAACAAGAGAGTTTGTCCCCAGAGAGTAGAAAGACTCCCTGTACTATACCACAGATGTACAGATGGTGTTGTCCCACTAGATAACATAGGAGTCATATTATTTGTAGGCATCAGGGAAAACCACAATGAAAACAAAGTTCCTGAGGAATGACCGGAAACAAAAGTAAAGGAAATGCAGAACATAAAGCATTCCAGTTTTGTATGCTATGACCAGTTAAAGAAAACATCAGCTCCCATGAAGTAAAACATCGGTATCCTCAAGTTTTCTAAAACATTCCATACAGTCGCACCAAAGCCATCCAGTGAACTGCCATCCTATGCAAACTAAGAGAAATATGTAAGCACTAGCCTCCTAAGCAAAAATCCAAGTAGATTAAAATAAATGCACTCAGTTACCTTTTAAAGTCAATTCAACTATCTTAGAGAACAATAGGTCAGTGAAGCAGTGTACAATTACCCCGCAGCTCAAGAAAGTTTAAACAGATTGGGTAGCAGGGTTTTCAGATCCTGACTTGCCTGTTCAGCTGATTCAAAAGTCCATTGAGTCCCATGGATAGTTACCTGGAGGTGGGCCGTGTAGAGAACTCTAAATTTGACACCAGCTGCTATAAGTTTTGAAACAATGGTGAGATATTCATCCCGTTTTTACCTTACCACTAATAGGAAGTCTTGAGTAATTAGAATTTTTGAATTCTCCCAGGTCACTGATTGTAGCTCTCTAAGCTTGCTAAGGAGATGTTGCCCATCTAAGAAATTGAGGAATTTGAACATGAAAGGACGTGGTGGTTCCGACTCCTTTGACATTGCCCTGAGTGCATGGTGGGCGCATTCAATAATGCAAGTCAGGCCACTGGAGGAGGGTTCCATTAAATTTTCACATAGCTTTTGAGTGATAATTGCAGGGTTGGAACCCTCTACTCTCTCCGGTAAACCCAGCACAACAACATTATTGTGCCGGCTACGCCTCTCTAAATCTTCATTTTCACTCCATCTTGGCAATCTTTTGTCCTAGAGCAGACATCTCTGGGTCCATTTTAATATGCCAGGAGTTCAAAGAGTGAACTTGTGCCTCAGTGTCCCAAAGCCTCTAAGTAAGATGTTCTTTGGCAGCTTGGAGAGCTTTTAACTCCTCAGTCAGTATATGGATAGAATCCTTCTGTGGAGTAAATTCAGCCATAAAGCGCTCTTCTGATAAAGCTTTAGGAGGAGAGCCAGATTTAGATGCTGGTGCAGATTGAGCCTTTGCCCACTTAGGGTCCTTCTCCTTTTTGGAAGTTATAGGCGGGGTGTTATGCGATAAGGCGAAATGCATCTCTGCATCCATGCTGCTTCAGAAAACCGACACCCTTCAGTACCAAAAATGTTAGGAAAGCCATGAAAAACTTGCACGAAGAAAAAACAACCAAAAACAGGTATAAAGGGGTATACATCTGTCTCAGGGACTGGAGAGGACTGGAGGAGTTGCTGCACTCCTTCAGCACATTGTGTGACTCTCCTAAGTCAGAATTTATGCAAAAGCTACTGAACTACATTCTGAAATTTCACAGAAGTGAAATTCTGACTTTCTCCGAAATTCCACAGGTTTAATTTTATTTTTGCACAGCCCTACTTTGAGGGAATAATTACTGTACAGGATGAAATCATGCAAGGACAGTTAAATACATCAGCAAACCAAGCCAGTGTTGAGACTCAGTCTGGGATTAGTGTCAGCCTCCAATAAAACATTGTTTCACAGTTGACTTATTTCTTCATAAATGTTTTCTTTCTAATTTTGTTGCTTTTGTTGTTGACATGTACTGGACTATGGACTAACAGTCTATATGGCAACTAATGACAGAGATATGTCTAAATTAAGGGTAACTTACAACAATATGTATTGTTTTATTACTAATCTTTCAAGTACAAAGCACCATTGCACTTCGTATAAGACTGCAGGTTGTCTTTCTTTGGAAAACAGATGCAATCTAAAAATGGGTGTTATGCTCCACAAAGGAATCAGTGGAGAGCTCCCACAAGCAGTTTTCTCACTGGGATCATCTATACACAGGGTACTAGATCACAAAGTAAAATTGTCTTAAAAATCACTCTTTAAAATGGCATTTGGTCAAAATCCTTATTATTCAAGGTGTCCGCATTCTACAACCAGGAGTTAAATCTGGCAGGAGCCCAAAGAAATTCAGTTCAGTTCCACCACCTTTTAAAAAATTGTATGACAGTTCACCACCACCCCTGTCACCTTTATCCATTGACGACCATAGGAGAGTTCCACCACTTAGAAATTACAGTTCTGCCACCTGGATATCTAAATGTCAGAGTTCAATGACCTAAGCAATTCCAATTTAACCTCTGTCTACAACTCACTTCCGAGTGAGACTGTAACCTGTCCGAAGATTAAAACTTTTAAAGACAGACTCAAAAAATGACTTTTTGAAAAAAAAATGAATGCTAGTGTATGTAACAGATTTGTATCTGCTTTTTGTCAATGTATTGTATTTTGTAGATATGTTTGCTGAAAATGGGCATTATTGCTCATCAGCTAACAAGTATAACAATTAAAAACATGAAGACTATTCACTTCTAATTTACCCATCATCATTCCCCCCAAAATATATTGGAGTTGTTGAAGTTTTCTGCATTCTGATGTGCATTATTTCCATTTATAGTATAGTTTATGGTTAGCCATTGTTCTGTATAACAAGTTGTAGCAAGAGCCAGTATGGCTGCATGGTACTGGTTTTGTGGGCAGTGAGAAATATGTAAACTAGCAATTTTTGCAGTAATGCAAAACTGGAAGTCATTTCAGCAGTCTTTGGACAGGTGGAATCAATATAAATAATCAAGCTCACCGCTATGTCATTACAACTTCTGGAGCTGCCTTGCAGTGATGCAAAGCATGACTATTTGTTTCCCCTTTAATTCATTTGATCAAAGACTCCTGTAATGGCTTGAAAATGTGCTTTTGTGGGTAAGTGTGATACAGTATTTCTCTTGTGTTTTACATTACAAAATGTGTGGCTGCAGTATTTCTGTGTACAAAAACAATGACTTGCAAAAACTATCTTTTCTCCCTGTATCCTTTTCAAATTTGCACCCCCCCCCACGCACACATACTTTCACCATGTTCTGGCACCCATACCTATGATGATGGACTGTGGGATCTCAACATGTATACTCTGGAAGAGAGGAAAGTGAGATGGGACATGATAAATACATACAATTACCTCACAGGGCTAAAGAGTGCAAGAGGGGAGACTCAAATGAGCTAGAATACCAGGACCAGAGGGCATGCTATGAAGATGGGGAGGGGGGTTAAGAGGGATGTGGGAAAGCACTGCTTCACTGAAAGTGTTTTAGATGCCTGGAACAGCCTGCCAGCAGAAGAGGTGGAATCAAAAACAGTAGGCAGCTTCCAGCATGTGTGGGACAGACAGGGGATTATTAATAAATTGGCAGGAAGGGTTACTGGAGGCCAATTAGGGTCTGTGAGATAGGGTAGACAGGGACCATTGGGACAAACTAGGTGGGAAAAGTGGTCCTTTTCTATAGGTACATTCTATGTGTCTATGTAGTATATATTATAGCCTCCATTGCAGATTGTACAGTATTTAATGGGGCCCTCACTGCAGTCACTATAACATTTAACTGGATCTGTATTGCAGACTGTACAGCATTTAAATGTTCCACTGCAGACATTACATTACTGGGTCCCACTACAGACTGCTGTATATTACTCAGCCCCACTACATACAGCTCTGTATATAAGTGCCAAGGTCCCAACTACAGATCTTTCAGTACCTAAGTGGTGCCATGCCACTTCACTTTCCATAATTTTTACCACACTAATTTCCACCTTTCCGATTACATTTGGCATTTCTGTTGCTGAAGACTATGGACTGGCAGCATAAAACAATGCCAAACTTTGCTGTTACAGTCAAGATCTTCTTTAGGAAATGCAATTATTTTAACCCAGGTGCTATGATAAGCTTGTAGAGTTTATATTACCACTTAAAATGGGTCTTTAATTTGTTTCACTTGAACAGGATTTAAAGCCCTGCTCCTGATTTACAAGGACAGAGGTTGAGATGTATAAACTCTCTATTTTAAATAACTAGCTTAATTTTTCATGTGGCTTTTATGGGCAGGGCTTAATGCTGCCTTACCTGGTTCACAACCAATAGGAGAAGGGTAACTGTGTTTCGTGTTCCTGGTCTTGCAGCCGAGCTGATGAAATGTGAATGAGAAATAGAAGGGCAATTTAAACCTCTGGATAAGTGGAGCTGGGAGCATACTGAACAGGGAAAGAGAGAAAGCAGGAGGGAGGTTGCAAGTTGGAACACAGGAGTGCAGCAGCAGAGATCAAAACTGACTGGAGTCCCTGACAAGAAGTGCAGCTCCCTGATCCCAACCAAGGAAGTCAGACCGGAACATCATGGCCCAGTAAATGACCACAAAGGGCTACGGACCTCTGCACATGGACCACTGCATCTGAAAAGGGGCTAGAACTGTAGGCAGAGTTCAAAGTCATAAACCAGACAGTCTTAAATCCCAATGAGGTCACGGCGAACAATGGCACTGTCTGCTGTGTCCAAGATGGCCACTGGAGTTCTCTGTGCATGCTGGACAACCTGTGCATGCACACTGGTCTCCAGCGCCCATTGTGAACACTGCAGACTTTGTTCCCAGAGTTCAGTGCGCATGCCCAAGTCATTGCACATTCACAGAGAATGCTGTTGGCCATCTTGGACATGTCAGACAGTGCTGTGTTCCAATGTCAGACAAAATAATGCAGTGGATGTACAGTGTTTGTGGTTCATCTCCATTATTTAAAAGTCCATTCGGTATCTGGCAAGCTCTCTTTTCTGTAATGTGATCACAAGACGTTTGCAGGGCTATGCCCACTGCAGATGTAAAAACGCCATTCTGTGGCTTTGCAAAATTAGCAAATTCTTATTTTGCAGACTTTTGGTGAAATGTTATAGAAGTCTACAGAATTCCACAGAACTGTGCTGAATTTCTTAAATGTTTTATTTGGTTATAACCAAGCCATCTACTGACCTAAATGCCTGTGCATTGACTTGGTTATGGCATGTTAAGTGTCCTAAAGACATACCAAATATCATCTCATTTGGATGAGTAGTTTTGAACACATAAAGTCTCAAAGTCTGACATTTTATTTTTTGTGAAACTTTGTGGAAATATTTCTCATCTTTTAACTCAGCCACATGTGAAGGTAGATATCTTCAATTTAGTATGCATAACCTCTTGAATGATCATATAAACTACTAATTATGTAGAGGTTAACTTAATTTTTAAGTTGTAGGGATTCATAATTATTTGTGAAATGTGAATACTTTCTAAAAATGTGGATGTTTGTAACTGCCCTGCTATTGCAGGTATTAACCTAAACTTTGGCATGCATACCCATTGTCAATAGATCCAGTAATCTAATAAATTTGGAGAAATTTGGTTCCTGGTTTTTCAATTTACAGTGGAAATTCTGCAAATGACTATTTGGCAAAATGTTCTTAGAAAAGCATGGTAGTGTACAAGCAAATGCCATCAGAATTCCACTTGCGGAATTTAACCTTCACAACCTGGGCTAGCAGTATAGCCTGCAGGTTAGAGTAATGAGCTTGGTACATCCAGCAGACCTGAGTTTGATTCCCCCAACCTCCACTTGCATACTGTGTGATTGTGAGCAAGTCACATAACCTACGCAGTGCTCCTGGGTTACCCCTGAAAACAGGCACTTGCCCCTAGTGGGCTTTACCTTGTTACCAAAGAATAATAAAAAAGCACTTACCACCACTGCATTTGATAAGCTGAGTTGAATTGGTTGCAGTTCTGTAGTTCACACCTGAATGATTATTTTGTTCCCCCTTTTTCTTCTTAACTTGTTCAGATAGATTCAGTGAAACTGTTTTTTCACTGATAGCCACCTTGTTCTTCACAGTGACACACTCCCTTTAAATGATAGCCATCTACTCCTTTTCTTGTCAGACCTATCACATTGTACTGTGAGTCCTTTATGATTTTCTACCCCCTCCCCGTCTCTCTAAGTGTGTCTACATCCTTGACTACCAAGTACATCAGGCTCTCAGGCTAGTCAATTATGCTAGGTGGGGGTCTTATATGACATGTTTTTTAGTCAACATTGCTCCTTTGTGCTATCTTGCTCCAGATGGGGGTCTACTATTTCTGTGCTACCTACCTGAACTGTCCTTTCCACCACGTTGAACCCATGCATCTAACTCCTGTCTCTGGTGACACCCTGCAGTAGCTGCCTCCCCAACCCTATCCCTATGTTCCCACTTAACTATTAGCCATGTCATCACTGGTGACTGCACAAGCCATGTGGCTAAAGTTTTTATGTACAGGAGCACCATGGAAGTGAAAGCAGTGTGCTGCAGCCAGTTTTCACCACCTCTCTTGCCACAGTACCCAGAACTACAGAGAGAAGGCAGAAAAACTACTGGCTGCCAGTGGCATCTTGAATCTTGTGCACTCATGCTAGACTTACAGATTTGACCTCCCTGGAGTGCCAGATGTGCATGTCATGGTCACCGGCAGTAACTTGGTTATTGTCTTGTCTCTGAGGAGACTGTGTCTGATTGGCTCAATTACACAGACACTGTCCTCTGGCCAGTTAGAAGTGGATTGTCACATGGTTTGGGAAGGCTGGCAGTGCAATGCAAGTCACTTGGGCAGCTGCAGTGAGAGGGAGCAGATGGGTTCACAGGACTCTGCAATCTCTCTGTGGCATATTTGTTTCTCTGTGTGATACCTAAATGTCATGCATAGCTCCACTATGCAGCCATGAAATGGAATCTTTAGGCTGCCAGTAGATTTAGAAGATGTATTGATGCCAGTGGCATTGGAAGTTACAGCCTGACAAGGACAGGATTTTGGATATATCATGGATATTATATTATTATGCCAAGGCACTTATGGTTGGTTAGGCATGTCACCCATATCATTTCCTGAGTTCAAGCCAGGATTTATAACCTACTTCACAGTATTCAATACCAAATCATCACTTTTGTGATTAATCCTTTGATTTTGCCACAGTAGGCAATATAAATAATAAACAGTTCCCACCAATTCATTTAAGGTAAACATTTCTGAACTGTGTATGAAAGTAATGGACATGTATATATCTTTAACACAATACACCACTGTCTACAATAACAGAAATGTCATCTGACATCCATTCTTGGTTCAGAGAAATTCCCTGCTTTAAACATGTTTTAGGGTAATGGAATGTAGACATATGAAAGGGTTCTAGTTTCAGTGAGCCAGTGTCTAAATGCATCACATTTCCCGGATTTAAGTTGCTGTAGAGTCCTGGCTAAGTTTGTTATTTTCATATGTGGGTACCCCTACAAATGTGTCTTGAGTAGGCATTGGGCAACACTTAACTAGATTCCTTGTTTATCAAAGGTCCCGATGATGGTTGGCTAGCTTTTTAGACATGGTCATTGTTGTTTGTCAAAGTGTTGTTTCATTTAGTTTACTGTAGTCCAGTATTATATGAAAAGGGAGTTTTGGTTCAATTTATGCAACAACTTTTCTTGTCTTGTGCCTTTTTTAATCTGTTTACTATCACCCACGATGAGCTACAAAGACCCTGAAGAGTTAAATGTTGTGCTTTTGAGATGAGTATGTGACCAGTGAATGAAGAGGCATCTTTCTGTCCAGCATCAAAACAGTTTCTTGTGGCTTTTGGGTGCAGGAGAGTGGGGTAGTTGACCAGTCTTCATTGCCAAGACACAATCCAGAAAAGGAGATGTAATCAGTACACAAATCCCATCCCATAGGGAAACTCGAATATGGGGAGTGCAACAGATAACCACACTTACACAATCAAAATATGAACCCACAATAACAAAAAAATGCTGTTCTAATCTTGTCTCACATTAAGTACTATAGAAGTGCTTACATTAGAGAGGGAGAAATTAGCTACAGTAGAATTGAAATGAACAAAATGACTGAAAATGTATATTGCTGTGTGGAGTTGGATTGGTTAAAAAGATGACAACTGTTGCATTGAGTGGTACTGTACTGTAGTGACAAATACCGTTTTGCTATGGGATGTCCCAATCTGGGCTTCTTCAAAGTCTGGATGAGATCAGCATTAACCCTTTCCCTTATAATAATGCATTGAGCAATGTTATCACAACTTTCAATAATGTCCGTTTATTCTTTTTCATATTATGAACCCATGGATACTGTGTTTTGAATAATACGATTTTCTTTTAAGAACTGTTATTGGTGCTCTCCCCATATGTCCTTCTCTCCCTAATCATAAATATTTATGTTCTTCTCTCCCTCGCCCTAAACGTTGAGTGGAATATCATTTCAGAAAGAGGGTTACGATACTGTTGCTTCTGTGGGGGAGGCAGTACTGCATATACTGTATTGTAGCAGCTGGGCAGCTCAAGTATTGGCTATACTGTGGAGGGGGTAGGCTTGTCAGCACTGTTGGCTATTCTGCAGCAACATGGGGCACCAGTACAGCTGGTGGTGCTCCAGTATTGGATATACTGTAGCGGGGAGGTGGGGTCAGCAACAATGCTGGGTATAGAAAAACAGCATGGGGGCCCAATATTGGATATATTTATATGACATTCTTTGTTAGATATTCGCTATATTGGAGACTAGACTGACAGGCGGAGCTTAACCAGTTTTATGGGAGAAGGACAGTGAAACGCAGTTTGTCTGTTTAATTTTATTTAGTCATTTTACATTGCCACAGTCCATCATCATTTACTAGCTGTCAGCTCAACAGAGTCCCCCTCCACACATTGCACACTCACAAAGAGTATAGAAACATAGAATTTGATGGCAGATAAGGACCGCATGGCCCACCTAGTCTGCCCATTTTCCTACCTACCTAACAGATAAGCTGCAGATCCTAGTTAACCAACAGCTTACTTCCTCCTACCCCCCCACTAGGACTGCTTTATGTCTGTCCCATGCATTCTTGAACTCAAGCACTGTTCTTGACTCCATAACCTCCTCAGGGAGGCTGTTCCATGCATCCACAACCCTCTCCATGAAAAAATACTTCCTCACATTACCTCGGAGCCATCCCTCCTCTATTTTCAAATTGTGCCCCCTTGTTCTTGAACATCTCTTTTTCTGAAAGATGCTACCCTCTTGGACTTTATTGATTCCTTTGAGGTACTTGAAAGTTTCTATCATGTCCCCTCTCTTCCTTCTTTCCTCAAGGGTATACATACTAAGCTCCTTTAGTCTTTCTTCATATGTCTTCTGGTGCAGACCCTGCACCATTTTGGTTGCCCTCCTCTGGACAGCCTCCACTCTGTCTATGTCTTTGCGGAGATGGGGTCTCCAGAACTGCACACAGTACTCCAGATGGGGTCTCACCAACTGTCTGTACAGAGGGATAACAACTTCCTGTTTTCTACTATTGATGCCTCTTCCTATGCATCCCAGTATCCCCCCCAGCCTTCCTTACTGCCTTCTCACATTGCTTGCCCACCTTTAGGTCATCTGATATAATTACCCCCAGGTCCCTTTCCATTTTTACTGTTGTCAGTATCTCACCCCCATTGTGTACTCTTCCCCTGGGTTTTTGTTTCTCAGGTGCATTACCTTGCACTTCTTTGCATTGAATCTGAGCTGTCATACATTTGACCATTCCTCCAACCTTGCCAAGTCCCTTCTCATCCTTTCCACTCTCCACCTTGTGTATCAACCCTGTTGCAAATCTTTGTGTCGTCTACAAAGAGACATACTTTTCCTTCTAGTTCCTCTGTGGGTGAATGCAATTGATAGTTATGAAGAGATTTTCTGATCTGTGTGAAATGTAAACTGTGGTTTGATATTCACTTTTATTATACAAGAACACTGTGTTTATTTAGGAGCTGTCAGCACAATCAGGACCCAATTATACTTACGAGAACCAATTGTAGGTGATATTACACATTCAAGGCTTACTGCATTACTAGTTGGACATTTGTTGGCTATACAGTAATTGTTGTAGTCAATCTGGGAAGTAAGCTGTCGTTTGCATACTTCAGCCCTTAAATATACACAATCTTCTGGTATAATGTAACCGATGCCAGATCACAGTTTACATCACATAGATCACAAAAATCACTTCATAGCTTGCAAGTGTCCTGCAATTTAAATATTGGTGTTTAAATGTTTAATATCACACAGACATACTCTCTGTGAGTGCACAGTGTGTGCAAGGGTCTGTTAAGCTGACAGTTAGTAAATGATAACAGATCATGGTGCCATCACATAATAAAACAAAGTCTAGCCAGAGTCGATATGGCTGAGGTTAGCTTGAAGATGCTCCAAGTAATGAGCGCCATGAGCACAGCTGAATGCCATCCCACTTACACTATGCAAGGAAACTTTCAGCATTGACAAATGCTTGTTCTTTTGTTATCTTTGCACAGCTTCCAGCAGTCTGAGATGAAGACATAATCTCTGATTGTACACTATAGTCACTAAACAATTAGTATAATTCATCTTGCTCTGTGCTGTATATTAGAATGTAATCCAGTTTGCCCGTTGCTGACCAGGGAAATTCTAAGTTGGAAGAGCATCTCTGACAGATAGCAATGCTCACTGACAGCAGTTCCAGAAGATTGAAATAGATAAGGGTGCTGAAAATTTGAAGAGCATTTGTTAGGGTATAAAGGACCTTTTCTAAAAAACATTTTTCGATATACACAATAATATAACAGTATGATACTGACAATCACAGAGATTAAGTATTGCCAGTGGCAGCCATTCTAATGTCTTGAGCCATGAATTGCAAATACTGTATAGTTAAAACATTTGCTTTTAAGTATATGAGATAGTTAGAAATATACTGATTATGAATGCAGTGCATATTTTGCTAAAAAATAAAATTGATGTTGATTAGCAAATACTGCTGCTTAAAGTGAACAAACCCCTAACATAATTTCGAGGAAAAAAATATGCAGAAATGGGAAGTGCCAGGTTTTAAAAGTGAGAAATTATTACCATTCATGTGTTATTCAGACATTATAACATAAGAAGCATTACTCCACTGAAAAAAGGGCAGTGCATCTCAACTGGATGATCTATCTGTCTGGCTGTCCATACACACACACACACACACACACACACACACACACACACGTGTTTAGCAAATATGAGCTATGCTTTGAACTTTTACTCTGAGGTGTGAAATGGTCATGGTGCCCCTAGTCCAGTAATGCATAAAGACTTAATGAACATTAATACAGTAGGCTATCCTAAATCTTACCAGCAATCGCAGAACATGACATTGCTGGAGGGGCATGTTTACATCATTTTACTACAGTACTTTTATTATAACAAATGTGACTTCTTTTGGATTCAGACAGAAAGACTGTATTTTTCTTACTAGAAGGCAGTATAGTATAGTGGTTAGGAGCACTGATCTACAAAGCTAGATATCTGGGTTTGAATCCCATCAGCTCCCACTTACATTCTGTTTGAACCTGAGTGAGTCATGTAACTTCCTTGTGCTCCCAGGTTGCACCTGGAAATAAGTTCTGGATTAGTGTGCCTTTTCTGGGTAAACAAGTTCTCCTTCCCTTCCCCCTTTACTGTACATTGGCTTGCTAAATGAAGTTTGGTTATAAATAAGTGCTCTTGCTTGGACATTCAGGACTTAATTTAGTGTAGTAGTGTATTGAAGAAAAACAAACTTTTTGCAAGAGAAATGCTGCATGTAGTGGATACATGTCTAAACCAAAACAGAAAATGTATATTGTCTATACAAGTACACAGTATAATGTTGTGGTTAAGAGCATTGAGCTGTACACCTGGAGAGTTGGTTTTGAATCCCATCAGCCTCCACTTGCATACTGTGTGACACTGAGCAAGTCATTTACAGTAACTTCCCTGTGCTCCCAGGTCGTGCTTGAAAAGAAGCTTTGGCTTAGTGTGTCTTTCCTGGTTAAACAATCTCCCCTTTTCCTTTCCTTATATCTGTCAGGGTTATATCAGGAAGCTGGTATGAATAAGAAAGATGGCAAATAAAGTGATATTGGAGACAGCCACATTTAAATGAAAGTAGGAGCTTTGGGTTGTGTATAACATTAAGTGCTGCAAATATGGTTATTTTTGTCACCATGCTAAAAAAAATATTAAAGTGATTACAAGGTCTTATAAAGGTGATGATTTCTCTGTTTCACAAAGGCAGTTTTACATCTATATCAACATTAAACCATCACTGGATCTCATTTTAAGTATCAACTATATGGATTTTTAATACAGCAAAAATTATGGTGGAGGTGTCAGAAAAATACTGTTTCAGTAAGTGTATTTATTTGTTAATGCATCATTCGTGGTTGCATTTGTTGGGTTTTTATTCATTTAACTTTAGAAAAACATATTGCTGCAGGGGAAATCTTTATTTAAAAAGAAACACAGGTTAACAGTTGAGAAATCAAATGAAAATGAAGACAGTAACTGGTTAATAATGTGCTGGACTGCTTTGAATGCTATTAAG
This sequence comes from Neoceratodus forsteri, assembly GCA_016271365.2. Classification (NCBI taxonomy): domain Eukaryota; kingdom Metazoa; phylum Chordata; order Ceratodontiformes; family Ceratodontidae; genus Neoceratodus; species Neoceratodus forsteri. The sequence continues at coordinate 678,719,914 of CM028130.1, forward strand.
AAGAATTAGCAACTGACTGATTAATTACAGTCATAAAACTCTCCTCCGGCAAGCCAATGTCAAAGTTATAACTCAGGATCTGCTGTTAAATTAGGCATGACAAGATACAAACCATATGTTGGCCTCAGCATAGTAATTTCACAAAGCAGGCTGTCTGAAATGCAATAGTAGTTTAGCAGAAAGAAGTGAGTATTTCTTTAACTGCCATATAGATTTGCAGAATGGAAGGATACACTGAAAACTCCCAGAAGATGTATTCCATGGAAACATATTTTTTCAAAGGAAAGCAGAATGGCTGGAGGCTCCTCCCACAGCCATAAAAAAATAAATAGCCAAACTGTGTTTCACTGTCACTTTTCCCTCAACACTATACAGCTCTGCATGCTGGTCTAGCTGCACAAATAGCCAATATGTAACAGTGGATTTCTTAAAATGTGTGGAGGGATCTCTATTGAGGTGTCAGCTGTTAACTGTAGTCAGACTGTGGTAACATGAAAAAGAAAAGTTAACACCAACCTGCATTCAGGAATACTGGGATTCACTTCAGAAAGAGGAGATGATACTGTTGCACTTAGGGAGGGGCCACTATTGCTTATATTGTAGCAGATGGGATGCTCCAATACTGGCTATACTGTGAGGGGGTGTGGGCTTCCCATCACTGCTGGTAATTCTGTAGCACCAGGGTGCACCAATACAGCTGGGGTGCTCTAGTAGCGGATATACTGTATCAGAGAGGTGGGGTCAGCAGACTTGGCAGCAATGTTGGGTACAGAAAAACAGCATGGGGACCCAATATTGGATATACTATTGTGTGAAATTCTGTGTTAGTTATTCACTATATTGGCATTTAGACTGACAGGCAACGCTTTATCAGTGTTGAGTGAGAAATGACAGTCAAACACAATTTGTCTGTTTCATTTTTTTTATTACTATTTTACAGTGCCATGGTCTGTCATATTTACTAGCTGTCAGCTCAAAAGACATCCCATCCATACATTGCACATTCACAGAAATATGTCCATGGGTCACTGAGCATTCAAGCATGAATATTCAAAATGCTGGGCACGCCATTATGAAGTGATTTTACCATCTGCGTGACATGTAAACTGTGGTTTGACATTATTTTTGCTATAGAAGAAAATTGTGTATTTAGGAGCTGTAATCACACTCGGGACAACATTACACCTCACACACATGATTACTGAATGTAGATAATATTACACATTCAAGGCTCACTGCATTACCAGTTGGACATTTGCTGGCTATACTGTACAGTGATTTTGGAGTCAGTATGGAAAGTAAACTGTTGTTTTCATACCTAAGCTCCTAAGAACACTCAATCTTCTTGTATAATAAAATGAATGGCCAATCACAGTTTATGTCACATAGATTGCAAAAATCACTTCAAAGCTACCAAGTGTCCTGCAATTTAAATATTGATATTTGAATACTTAATATTCCACAGACATACTCTCTGTGAGTGTGCAGTCTGTGCAAGGGGTCTGTTAAGCTGACAGATAGTAAATGATGACAGGCTGTGGTACCATAAAGTAATAATAATAATAATGACCAAAAAAAAAAAACAGCCAAACTGTGTTGCGTTGTTACGTCTCCTTAAAAACTGATACAGCTCTGCCTGCCAGTCTAGCCCCAAAAATAGCCAATATGTAACACTGGATTTCATACAATGTGTGGAGGGATCTCTACCAAACAGTAAGCTGTTAACTGTTCTCAGACTGTGGTAACATGAAAAATAAACAAACAATACATAGCCAAAATGGAGTGAGGAATAATGGGATTTACTTCAGATAGAGGGGTACAATACTGTAGCATGGGTTGGGGGGGGCAGTGTTGCATATATTGTAGCAGCTGGGGTGCTCCAGTATTGGTTATATGGTAGCGGGAGTAGGCTTCCCAGCACTGATGGTAATTCTGTAGCAGCAGGGGGCACCAATACAGCTGAGTGTGCTCCAGTATTAGATATACTGTAGCAGGAAGGTGGGGTCAGAAACAATTTTCGGTATAGAAAAGCAGCATGGGGGCCCAATAGAGTATACTCTTGTGTGAAATTCTTTGTTACAGTGGCGTGAAAAAGTATTTGCCCCCTTCCTGATTTTCTCTATTATTGCATATTTGTCACACTGGATGTTTTCAGGTCTTTAGAGAAAATGTAATATTAGATAAAGGGAACCTGAGTGAACAAATAACACTTGTTTTTTTTTCTTAATTTCACTTATTTAATGAAAAAAAGTTAACCAACACCAACTGGCACTGTGTGAAAAGTAATTGCCCCTTACACTTAATAACTGGTTATGCCACATTTAGCTGCAATGACTGCAACCAAACACTTCCTATAATTCAATATCAGTCTTTCACATCGCTGTGGAGGAATTTTAACCCACTCTTCCTCGCAGAACTGCTTTAATTCAGTAACATTTGGTAGGTTTCGAGCATGACCTGCTCGTTTCAGGTCCTACCACAGCATCTCTATTGGGTTTAAGTCTGGACTTTGACTAGGCCACTCCAAAACTTTAATTTTACTTCTTTTTAGCCATTCTGATGTGGACTTGCTTTTGTGTTTTGGATCATTGTCTTGCTGCATGGCCCAACTACGCTTCAGCTTCAGCTGACGGAAGGATGACCGGACATTTTCCTTAAGAATTTTCTGGTACAGAGCAGAATTCATGGTTCCTTTAATTATGGCAAGTCATCCAGGTCCTTAGGCAGCAAAGCATCCCCACACCATCACACTACCACCACCATGTTTGACTGTTGGTATGGTGTTCTTACTGTGGAATGCTGTGTTTGCTTTTACGTGAGACATTATGGGATCCATGTCATCCAAAAGTTCCACTTTGGACTCATCTGTCCATAGAACATTTTCCCAAAAGGCTTGTGGATCATCCAGGTGCTTCTTGGAAAATGAGAGACGAGCATTTATGTTCTTCTTGGTTAGCAGTGGTTTCCGTCTACTCTCACATGAAGCCCATTTTGCCCAGTCTCTTTCTGATTGTGGAGTCGTGAACACTGACCTTAGCTAAGGCAAGAGAAGCCTGCAGTTCTTTGGATGTTGTTTTAGGATCCTTTGAGACTTCCTGAATGATTTTACGCTGCGCCTTGGAGTAATTTTGGCAGGCCGCCCACTCCTGGGAAGATTCACTACTGTTCCAAGTGTTCTCCATTTGGAGATTATGGCTCTCACTGTGGTTTGATGGAGTCCCAGAGCCTTAGAAATAGCTTTGTAACCCTTTCCAGACTGATAGAGGGCAACAAATTTTTTTCTGATCTTTTCAGGAACTTCCTTTGATCATGGCATAATGTGCTTGTTGAATCTTTATGCTGGCAACGTGACTCTGATGGTAAGGGTCAAAATAAGTGAGATTTATATAGAGCAGTGCTGGCTGTAATCAAGCCTTGCTGTGTTCAAGCAGCTGACTCTAATTATCCCTTTAATTGGGTTGATTTAACTAGGGGGCAATTACTTTTTCACACAGTGCCCATTGGTGTTGGTTAACTTTTTTCATTAAATAAATGAAATAAGTAAAAAAAAAAAGTGTTATTTGTTCACTCAGGTTCCCTTTATCTAATATTATATTTTGTCTAAAGACCTGAAAACATCCAGTGTGACAAATATGCAATAATAGAGAAAATCAGGAAGGGGCAAATACTTTTTCACGCCACTGTAGCTGTTTGCTGTATTGGTGGCTAGACTGATAGCCAGAGCTTTATCAATGTTCAGGCAGAAGTGACAGTGAAAAGCGTTTGTCTGATTAAATTTTTTATTATTTTACAGTGCCACTGTCACATCATTTACTAGCTATCAGCTCAACAGAGACCCCCTCCACACATTGTACACTCACAGAGTGTATGTCTGTGGGTTATTAGCATTCAATCATGAATATTTTAAAGGGAGGTCACTTGTTAGTTATGAAGTGGTTTTACAATCTGTGTGATATGTAAACTGTGGTCTGACATTCATTTTTATTAAACAAGAGCACTGTGTGCATATGCATTTAGGAGCTGTCAGCATACTCAAGACCCAATTACACACACAAGAACCGATTGTAGGTGATATTACACATTCAAGGCTCACTGCATTACTAGTTGGACATTTGCTGGCTATACTGTGATTTTTGTAGTCAATCTGGAAAGTAAGCTGTTGTTCACGTACTTCAGCTCCTAAATACACACAGTCTTCTAGTATAATAATACTAATGCCAAATTGCAGTTTACATTCCATAGTATGTGAAAATCACTTCATAGCTAGCAAGTGCCTGTCAATTTAAATATTGGTGTTTGAATGCTTAATATCCCAGCAAGATATTCTCTCTGAGTGTGCAGTGTGTGTAAGACTCTGTTGAGCTGACAGTTAGTAAATGATAACAGATTATGGTACTATCACAATATTAAAAAAAATCCCCAATCTGTGTTTCACTGTCAATTCTCCCTCAACACTATACAGCTCTGCATGCCAGTCTAGCAGCAAAAATAGCCAATATGTAACACAGGATTTCTTTAATTGTGTGGAGGGATCTCTATTGAGTTGTCAACTGTTAACTGTAGTCAGATTGTGGCAATATAAAAAAAAGTAAATGCAAAACCACATTCAGGAATACTGTGATTCACTTCTGAAAGAGGAGAGGATACTGTTGCATCTGGGTAGTGGTCACTATTGCCTATATTGTAGCAGCTGGGGTGCTCCAGCACTGGCTATACTGTGAGACAGGGTTGGCTTGCCATCACTATTGGTTATTCTATAGCAGCAGGGGTGCCAGTACAGCTGGGGTGCTCCAGTATTGGATATACTGTATCAGAGAGGTGGAGTCAACAACAATGTTGTGTACAGTAAAACAGCATGGGTCCCCAATATTGGATATACCACTGTGTGAAATTCTGTATTAGAGATTCACTATATTGGTGGTGAGAGTGATATCAGTGTTGAGTGAGAAATGACAGTCAAATGTAATTTGTCTGTTTCATTTATTTTTTATTATTTTATAATACCATGGTCTGTCATCATTTACTAGCTGTCAGCTCAACAGAGACCCCCCTGCACCCATTGCACACTCACAAACAATATGTCTGTGGGAAACTGAGCATTAGTGCTGTGTGGAATTTTCAATTTCCAGTGGAATGAAATTCCATGGAATTTTCAAAATTCCACCAAAATTCTGCTGAATTTCACCACAAACAGAATGGTAAAATTCTGCAGAAGAAAATACTTGTGGAATAATTTTCTGCAGAAAAAATGCTGTTCCATGGAATAATAGTCTGCAGATCTTAATATTTTCTGAGGAAATTGTTGTGGAATAATTTTCCACAGACAAAATTCCTTTTTCTGTGGAATATTATTCTGCGGATCACAGTAGGTGTAATTCTGCTGAAGAAACAGTGAAATTCAGGAGGAAATTCTGACAGAATGGCATTCCATGCAAATTCCACTGGTAGAATTCCACATTCCACACAACACTACTGAGCATTCTAGCATGAATATTTAAAATGCTGGGATCTTGCAGTTATGAAGTGATTTTACTATCTGTGTGACATGTAAACCGGTTTGACATTATTTTTATTATACAAGAACACTGTATGTATTTAGGAGCTGTCAGCACACTTGGGACAAAATTACACCTCACACACACACAACTACTGAATGTAGGTAATATTACACATTCAAGGCTCACTGCACTACTTGTTGGATATTTGCTGGCTAGACTGTACAGTGATTTTTATGTTGCTTGCACGCATCATTGGAGATTTCGGAGGTGTGTCAGCTCCTCCTCCAATTCAGTCAGTGAGCTGGCAGGCGCGGCCTCTGTAAGCCAATGCATTTTGGAGCTGTCTATGATACGCTCCAAAATGCAGTGGCATACAGTTGGAGGAGCACAACAGTGAGCAGAGATAAGAAGCCCACTGAAGCGTAGCTCCCCACACGCAGGCGCAGCGCCCCCACACCTACTGGCCGAGCCGACGGGTGCCCAATCCCGCCGGCTGAGCTGTGTCTCTCCCCCCCCTCCAGTTGTAGGTGCCACGTTGGGAGCCCACCCCAGCGTGGCAATGAGTCCTTTGGCCAACGGGGGTGCCCAATCCCCCATCGGCTGAATGCCCCCCCAACATCCTTGTGCCATGCTGGGAGCCCACCCCAGCATGGCAAACGGTCCCACAATGTCCTTTTTTTTTTTAACCTGAAAAACGAAAACGGTCCCGCGGAGCGTCTCCTGACCCCTCCCACAACCCGCACCCACTCACTGCGCACCCAGCCTCCCCACGCCCCCACCCATACTTACCTCCAGACTCCCGGCGCGACGATCTTCGTGGACCGGGAACACGTCTGCACTCTTCAAAGCGACCTTGAACTGAGGAAATGCCGGTAAGCTGTATAATGGCCTAGATAGGGGTTTCAACTTTGTTGCATATCTCAGAGCATTTTGATTTGACCAAATTTTCAACATCGGGTTTTGGACCCTTCTTCATGAATGATGTCACTGTCATGGAGTTATTCAGGCCGAAGGGTGATTTCGCGCAGTGACTGAGCAGTGACTGTGAAATCACCCTTTGGGCCTGAATACCACCATGACACTGACATCTTTCATGAGAAGGGGTCCCAAAAACCCCATGTTGAAAATTTGGTGCTTAAATTCCAAAAAATGACTGTTTTAAGAGCGTGCGTTGCGCAGTTCCTACGCAGACTTGTAAGTTCGCGAAATTTCAATATTTTCATTCCAGATTTTCAACATTGCCATTTTACCACACCTCCTTATGAGCAGTACAGCTGTCATTTTTCACATCCTGCCCAAAATGTGTTTCCACCCATGTAGCGCACAATGGCGCAGTCGGTGTGCAAACTCAATGTATGGGACACATTAACAAAATCACAGTGACACTGTTCATGAGCAGAGGTCTTAAAATGGCTATGTTGAAAATTTGGTGAAAAAATTCCTAAAAATGACTGTTTTACAAGTGTGCGTTGCGCAGTTCCTATGCACGCTCGTAAGTTCGCAAATTTTCAATATTTGCACTCCAATGACTTCCAAATACCTAAACAGCACATAGAAGCAAGCAACATTTGGCATTGACAAATGCTTGTTGGAGTCAATCTGAAAAGTAAACTGTTGTTTGCATACCTAAGCTCTTAAGTACACACAACCTTCTTGTATAGTAAAATTAATGGCAAATCACAGTTTACATCACATAGATTGTAAAAATCACTTCATAGCTATCAAGTGTCCTGCAATTTAAATATTGATATTTGAATACTTAATATTCTACAGAAATACTCTCTATGAGAGTACAATGTGTGCAAGGGGTCTGTTAAGCTGTCAGTTAGAAAAATGATGACAGACCATGGTACTATAATAATTCCCAAAAAAACAGCCAAACTGTGTTTCACTGTTGCATCTCCCTGAGCACTGATACAGCTCTGCCTACCAGTCTAGCCCCAAAAATAGCCAATTTGTAACACTGGATTTCACACAATGTGTGGAGGGATCTCTACTGAACTGTAAGCTATTAACTGCAGTCAGACTGTGGCCCATGAAAAGTAAACAAACAAACAAACAAACAATACACAGCCAAGTCGCATTGGGGAATACTGGGATTCACTTCAGAAAGAGGGGTACAATACTGCAGCATGGGGGGCGATATTGCATATACTGTTGCAGCTGGGATGCACCAGTATTGGCTATATTGTAGAGGGGGTAGGCTTCCCAGCACTGATAGCTATTCTGTAGAAGCAGAGGGTGTCAATACAGCTGGGTGTGCTCCAATATTAGATATACTGTAACAGGGAGGTGGGGTTGACAAACATTTGGGGTATAGAAAAGCAGCATGTGGGCCCCAATAGATTCTGCCATTGTGTGAAATTCTTTGCTAGATATTTGCTGTATTGGTGGCTAGACTGAGAGCCTGAGCTTTATCAATGTTCAGGCAGAAGTGACAGTGAAACGCGGTTTGTCTGTTTAAATTTGTTTTTATTATTTTACAGCCCCACTGTCACATCATTTATTAGCTGTCAGCTCAACAGAGACCCCCTCCACACATTGCACTCACAAAGAGTATGTCTGGGTGTTATTAGCATTCAAGCATGAATATTTAAAGCGCGGGTCACTTGCTAGTTATGAAGTGGTTTTACAATCTGTGTGACATGTAAACTGTGGTCTGACATTCATTTTTATTATATTAGAGCACTGTGCGTATATGCATTTAGGAGTTGTCAGCAGACTTGGGATCCAGTTACACACACGAGAAACGATTGTAGGTGATATTACACATTCAAGGCTCACTGCATTATTAGCTGGACATTTGCTGGCTATACTGTGATTTTTGTAGTCAGTCTGGAAAGTAAGCTGTTGTTCACATACTTCAGCTCCTAAATATACACAATCTTCTAGTATAATAATATTAATGCCAAAGTGCAGTTTACATCCTATAGAATGCAAAAACTCACTTCATAGCTAGCAAGTGTCTGTCAATTTAAATACCGGTGTTTGAATGCTTAATATCCCGGAGACATACTCTGTGAGTGCAGCAGTGTGGCCCAAGGGGTACCCGGACAGGAGAGCACTACATTAATAGTGCCAGTCAAGGGAGCGCTAGCCCATATAGCGCTACCAGGGACAGCGAGCAGGGATTTACGGCACAAACCATATGCGCTCCACTGGCTGCTGTCCTAGGTAATGCTATATGCACGTAGACAGAAGAATGCAGGAGCCTGGCTGAGCTGCTCCTGTGGCATGGAGGGCTGGGGCACAGAGTAGCTTGGCCAGTAGCAGTGGAGATCTGGGTTTTAATTTTTGGTCTCTGAAACCTTTTGCACATTGGGACTTAGAATTATTTTACATGGGGCCATGTAAACAGTATTCCACGGCCCCACAAATTTTACTTTCCCCTGAATCCACTCCCCCTTGGAGTGAGAATCTTAAAAACAGGGGCTGCGTGTTGTGGAGCCCCCCACAAAAGAAAAATTAGCATAGTTTTTACCGTGTGCTCCTAGCTGATGCTATTCTTGGCAGCACTCTTTCGACCAAGTTCCTGTACAAGGGTCTGTTAAGCTCACAGTAAATGATAACAGACTGTGCTACCAAAATATAATACCACATAAACAAATGCAAACAGGTATCAAATGTGAGGAAGAAGTACAGCAAGTTACATGCAAACAAGTTCTGCACCTAGTGCTTCCACGAACCAAAAAAAAATGAAAAAATTGTTTGGCAGAAAGAGATAAAGACTGTGCTGGGTGGTGTGATGCTGAGCAGCTACGTTTGGTGTGGAGGGTAGCACACAGCCAGGAGAGGTGGCAGAATGCCCGTGAACAGGGGTTCAGTTCTCAGTCCTGAAACTGTTGTTTTTTTCTTCTAATGATATGTGAATTTTGGCCCAGATACTCAAAGGGGCTGCGCATGGTGCACCAGGGTTGCACCATGCGCAACCCCCAATGCACCCCTGCATGATATTTAAAGGGGCAGGTTGCATGGCTCAACTCCTGATTCGCCAGGGTGCATTGGTAATGTATGCATCGCAGATGCAAGGATTGTGCCCATGCATATGCAGCACATCCTGGTATTCACCCAGCATGTGTGGCGCATATGCTGGCACAACCCCTACATACGACGCACACTGGTGCTCAAAGTTGAGCTGAAAATAAAAGGCTCAAATGCAGGCCACTCACAGGCAGGCAGCTGTATTGCAAGGTGCAACACAACAGCTGCCAGCCGTGGGTGGCCACCCGCCCAGCAGAAACACCATCCACAGGCACCTGTACCCTCCCTGGTAGTCTAGTGGACCACGCTCCCTCCCCGTATGCCTGATCGCGGGCTGTTGAATTATTAAATATTATCCTGGTGGTATAGTGGTTCCCTTCCTGTATGCCTGATTGCGGGATGTTGTAATATTAAATAGTAACCTGGTGGTCCAGTGGTACCCCCCTCTCCACCCACCCACAGAGGACGCCCAGCCACCCAGCACACCCTTCCTCGCCATAAGCAGGTGGCATCACCCAACCCACATACCACCCAGCCACCCGCCAAATAACAGTGTACAGTATGATCTGTACACCTATTGTTCCACAGTGTGGACCAATGGGCTTGCAGACCATACTGTACTACACAGAACCAGATGTGTGAAGGAACGCGTTCATTCACATATCTGTCTCTGTAGTACAGTATGGTCTGCCATTGGTCCACACTCTGGGACCAATAGGCATACAGATCATACTGTACGCTGTAATTCGGTGGGCAGCTGAGCAGTATGTGGGTGGGTGCCGCTGCCCACCAATGATGAGGGGGTGCTGTGGCTGGGGTCCCTCTGTGGGTGGGTGGGAGGGGGACCACTGGGCCATCAGATTATTATTTAATATTACAACAGTCCATGATCAGGCATACGGGAAGGGAACCACTAGACCACCAGGATAATATTTAATATTACAACAGCCCATGATCAGGTGTATGGGGAGAGAACCACTAGATCACCAGGATAATATTTATTACTACAACAGCCCACGATCGGGCATATGGGGAGGGAACCACTAGATCACCATGATACTATTTAATATTATAATAGCCCATGATCAGGAATATGGGGGAGGGAACCACTAGACCACCAGGTTAATATTTAATATTACAGATGCCTCCGATCAGGCATATGAGAGGGGAGGGGGTTACAATGCCCACCAGGGACCCAAATCCTGAAGACAGTGGCTAGATAGGGCGCCAGGTGCATTTCACCGGGATGCCCTGCACAACACATGCAAATGGGGCCATAATGACATGCAAATGGACCCATTTGTGCCTTGCATATATTATGGCCTCATTTGCATGCCCTCTGCTGAATATCACAGGTGACGCTTCTTGCGCAATTGCAGTTGCACTAGCACATCCCCTTGCTTCCTGTCCATGGTTTGCGCTGGTGCAATGCCACTGCACTGTGTGCAGTCTGTGCCATATTCAATGGTGCTGCACCATGGTGCATCACCATTGAATAGCACCTGGCCCCGGTGTATCCCAATTGCGCTGTGCCCAGGCTTGCGCTCCTGCCAGGCACAGTCTGAATATCTGGGCCATTGTGATTATGTGAAAGTCGTATTAATGGGATGCTATCAACAGTGGTTTTTACGTGAATGTATGCCCATTTCTATGTGCTAAAATTTATTAAAATAGCACCAAGAAATTAAATACTGTGTCTGTGTTTTTATTTAAATAAACTAATAATGCTATCACAATCTGAATCCAGAGTATTATTGTTTCCAACTTGCTGTTTCATTATGCACCGGTTTCACTATTACCTGTAAGAGTGCTCACATAAAGACTTTCATGCTCTCTCATGCACGGGTACGTCAAGTCTCTCATGGATGCACATGTTTCAGTTTAACGGAACCAGTTGTCTGCCAAATTAGATGTCTGCTGCATTGACAAACGTGATGTTCTAAACTACTGCATGAAATTTCAGATGGGTAGCATCACAGTTTCTAGTAATTGTTATTAACATTGGATACATTCCAGAGATGTTTTGCCAATTTGCAACGCTCCACCTACACTTTCAACCCTCTTACCAGGGGGATCAAAATAACCTGTTTTTCCTGTAGAATATTTTTTTTAATTGTACAGTATATTTCATTTGATTTTGTTATACAGAAACAAAATAAAGCAAAATATTTGTTGTGATACTTGATTATGAAGTGTTGCAATGCTTGATTTATTGTGAGAGTGTTGAGAGCTCAGTTTGAAGTGTTGCAATGCTTGATTTGAGAGTGTTGAGAGCTCTGCTACAAAAATATGCACCTGTCTTTAGGGCATTGTGACTGCTGCTGTCATCCTACCCGGAGACAGAATCCACATAATTTACAGTCTCCCATCCTTATGCTGAGCACTTTCATGGAGCTTAAACAGTAACAAATTAAATACTTTTATTGATAGGGGAGGAGGGTGTTAAGTAAACCAGGACTGAATGGAAGATTTGAGTTATGTCCATTTTGGAAAAAAATAATTTGTTACTCGTCCCTCTCCACACACACACACACACACCTTTTTGACTGTATCAGTGACTAAGTTCAATGCTCTGTTTACAACTTATTTATTTGCTTTCCCACAAAAAAAATCCATCTCCTCACAACAATAGTGTTCTCCTCTACTTGTGTTCTCTCCTGCCTTCTTTTCTCCTCAACAGAGTGATTCTTTACAAGTGTTTATCTCAGCTGCTGTTGGATTTTTCATTTTGCCCCATCCCTCTCCCTTGCAGAGTTGACCACGTGAAGCTGTACCATGAAAAATATCAGGAAAACATTATACATATTGTTATTTATGCTGCTAGTTTCATATGAGACACTTTTTAGTGGTCCCTGCTGTTGTTTCTATTTTTCATAGATGAAGATTGAAGAAAGAGACAGCATCTCCACAAATGGAATGTAACACATGGAATATAACAGAGTGATGGGAAGTCATGTTAAAAAGAACAATTAAGAATGGACTTTTTAAAATGTTATTTGATCACCTAATAGTGTATTAGTGCACTTGAAGTGTTTGTGAATGGATTTTTCTAGTGCAATTATAAATACAGCATATTAGTTCTTATGATACTATTTAGTCCAATTAGTAGTTGGGGCTTATGAATAATTAATAAGAGCTGTTTAAAAACCTGACTATGATTGGTGATAGTGACCTCTGACCTTCTGCTGGTATTGCTGTTTTCTATGCTTGTATTTTGGATATAAATGGATTGAAAGAAAATCCTTTCTCAAATGTTTTTTTTTTTTTTTGCTGGAACGAGTGGTATGTGAGCACTGTGTGGTTTCATTTTGCTTCTGATACATTTGCCATTTCACAGGGATTTGAGAGATAGATGGGAGGGAATGGGGGGGTGCTGGAGGCAATAAGTTGAGCTGACTGTCCTTTTCACAGTTAACTGCTGTCTTCATTGTCCAGGGACAGGCTTTTAGAGAGACAGTTGGGGGGGTGTTGCCTGCAGTGCCTACAGCTAGCTCCAGTCTAAGACCCCCCTTTGTGCCAATTCATTGTTGACTGACTCATCTGCTGGAATTATTATTTTGGAGGGGGCAGGATCATCTTACCAAAAAAGGGATGTAAGCGTGATCTCAGATCGAACAAGTGGGCAGCACAGAAAATTAAGACTGCTGCCCCACTCTATGTAAAACTAAAAAGAATTGTACACATGGAGTGTGTGGGTAAGTAATAGCTATTCTACACAGTGGCCGTACCATTTTTAAACCAGTTTCACCCAATGTTTTTACAAATATTAAAGAGTCTCACTGTTCCCAGGCAGCTGGCTTATAATAAAAGGAATTGCACCCCTCCATGTGCCTGACACTCTTATTATGAGTCAATAATGCAGATAGGTTTGCTTTGCTTTACATTATTTGGCTGTTGTAGCATAGAACTGGGGATTAAAAAAAGGAAACACACAATGGGTGGAAGGCATTATCCAAAGCTTCATTGCCATTGGACAGCATCCTGTGAGTTGTGTTCTGTCATCGGACAACCTCCTGTGAGTTACTCCAGAGCAGAGCGGGTATGGGAGCTGCAGCACTGGGGAGGGCACCTGGATGTTTGGCCCTCTTGTACTGAGTTCTGCAATCAGACAGCCTCCTATGAGTTTCTTTATTTATTCAGGTGCCCTCCTCCTCATGCAGCTCCCGTACCGCTCTTCAGTAACTGTGCTAGTAATGCCTGGTCTCAAAATATTAGGGACAGAGTAAGGAAACCTATCTTTTTTCATAGTTAATTTTTTTTTATTTGTTTGTTTGTGAACTGCGTAGGCACAAGGTAGAACCATTTCTCCATTTTAGACAGGGCATAAAATTGATCAGTTCATCTTTGATAAAAGTTGAATTACCCAGGCATGTTAACAATAACTGTTAAGTGCCAATGAACAACTTCATGAACTTCCCCATCACTTCATCTAACTTCAGCTGCCATTCAGAAAAATGGCATTCCAGATATTATGAGGCTCACCGTGCAGCTCTGCCCTTTTACAGCTTTGCAAAGTCTGAGAAGCCAGCTGTTCCATTCCAAATATCAGAAACTCTCTTCACATAACCCAAGCTGAGTAGTCATGATCCTTCTCACTCCCCTGTCAGAAATAACACATTAAGGCTGGGATAGCCTGCAGGGCTAGTGTTTGTAACAGTCAAGGTAGCAGCAAAGAACTATGAAGAAATTGCAAATGCCACCCCAAGTAAAAATTAATGCATGCAGTAGCATATGTCTGCCGATGTCTGTGTCTCTGTTTAAAAGATTGATAAACTGCTAACACAGAGTCACACAACAATTTTAACCAGAAATAATGTGGCAGTGGCTGTATCGTGAGCAGCCATGGTGGACTGTTCTCAACTGTTTTGCAGTTTCAAAAGGATAATTCTGAAACTCCAAAGTGGAAGCATTCCACAGTCGCTCATTTTCTGAGCTACCGCAAAATGACTGCTGGCTATGCCCATGCAGCCATAAAAATCAGCCTGCTCCAAACTCTAGTTGTGCATATTCTATGCTGTGTTGTTCGTCACAGTTCAATGGTCATACAGTTTTATATTCTGTATAAAGAATAAAGAATGGGCAGCCACACACGACTCGGCACATGTTTCTATCTAGGGATTAAGAAAACACCATGAACTTCTTGAACTTCACTCTCAAGATTCATATGTTGTCATCCCAACCCCGGCCTTGCTGTATTTGCATTGTCCAGCCATTAAAGCGCTGCGGTAGCACCACTATAGTTAGGGTTGAGTAGACTGTTTAATGTTGAACCCCAATTTATGCACCATAAAAACTTTGGTGTCATTTGATGAAATAGCCCAAAAAGTGTCAAGCATGGTCAGGCTGCCAGAGTCTCAAGACATGAAACATTCTGTGATTGCATCTTGTTCACTTTTCAAGATATGGAACACCACAAAATGGAAAAGAAAAAATGTTTGATTTCCCTGTACTTAACCTTTTGCCCATCACCTACAACTTAGACAGTGTGGTACTTATTTCCTGAAATTTTCGGGGTTGAAGTGACCAATACCAAGTCTGTGCCTTTGGAAGGTTTTGTGAAAAAATATTATATGGTTCCAGAGTTATAATAATTTTAGTTTAGCTTTAATATCTTGACACAAACAGTAAAAAAAAAAAGATTGTGACTGCTTATTTTCATGATTTACCTCTTATGCTGAAAAAAATACTGATCTTGTCAGCAGCCATTTTATTTCTCATGTCATACCATTTTAAACTCACCAACACAGAAAATGGCTGAAAATAATATATATATATACAGTATATATATATATATATATATATACACATATAACACCTGAACCTAGTTTTACAGGACTCATTTAGATAGATTTGTTTTGGGAAGGCTTTAAGCCTGAGGTTCAATGGGCGGAGCAACTATGTCACTACCCCACCAGGCCTTAAAAGGCCACTCCTCCTGGTCCAGTCCAGGATTCATCTCTTCATTGCAGCTGGAGACTTTGTCCTTCCTTCCTCCCTGTGCGTCTTCTGCCACCACTTCTGCATCTGCCTATCTGTTTGGTTTCTGCCCCATTTCAGCTTCTGGCTGCTTCCAAACCCCCATGCCACTCATCCCGTGGCTTTTGTTTGTTTTTCTCACCCCGCCTTTTGTTGCCACTGGCTTGTTTGTGGCCTTTCACACATTTGCCTCATTTGCTTTCTCCTATTTCTTTGTCTCTTCTCCTACTCCTTGACCTTCAGTCCCTGCCGCCCCTGTTTGTCTCCCTCTTGTTTCATCCCCCTCCTGTTCTCTGCCCTCTGTTACTCACTCTGTCCACCTCACAGTGTGATTTCCTCACCTCCTACCTGGTCACCTCGCTTCTTTCTTCTGCCTCTGACATCATTGTGGCCCTCTCCTTCTCTGGCCCATTCTTCCTCTGCCCGCCTCTTTCTTCTTGGTCCACCACATCACCTAGTCACCCTTTCTGGTGCTTGTCACGCAGTTCCCTTCCTGCTCCTGCTCATCCTCTCTCAGTGAAATTTGCAGTCCATGGCTCACTCTTCCCCCTTGGACAAACATCTCCCGTGGGAACTATTCAGCCAGCTTGGGCAGTCTCTGGCTGCTTCTTATCCTCGCTCCTTGTTCCTTTCTGCACTGGAGTCATTGTTTCCTCCTCTCTGCGGCAGTTAATGTTACTAACGGACCACATTCTATGAAAGTTCCTACTCTTACTCGTCCCATGCCTCTCTGCTGCTACTCTGGGATCTTGCATCACTCAAAGTCACAGCTGACTGGAGTACCCCCAAGAATGAAGCTTCCTGCATGAGACCTTAGGTAGCCTCATTCTTCCTTCTGGTCTGACTCCCTCTCCGTTTGCTACCACCTAGCTGTCCTACTCCTCCACCTTTCTTACCCCCCCTGTTCTATTCTTCCTCTTAACTTTTGTCAGTTGTCTGTGGATGAGCCCACAGTCACAGGTTTTTCAGGCTTCAAGGAGTCCCTTTGCTGTCTGTGGATGGTCATCCATGTGGCCCTGTCAGACTGCAGTGAATGGAGATTGTGTGTGTTGTATTCATTTTCCATTGCTTTACTTTGTCATGGGGCAGGTTTGCTCTGGTTCATCGTTACTTGGGCATTTGACTGCAATAACTGTATGGGTGTCAGCCTGACTCAGTCCTTCCTCATCGTTGGTCCATGATGGCTCCATTACCTTGATGTTCCTATTCTCCCCATCTGCCCATCATGGAGTTTTGTTTTCTGACTATTTTGCTACCCCTCTCCCTTTGTTCTCAGACAACCACCTGTTTGTCTTTCTTTTTCCATTGGATTCCCTTTCAATGGCTGGTCTTTTTCTCATTACTGCATTCTCTTTTACCATCATCTGTTTCTCAGCCTCTGCACATCTGGGTGATTTAAGTATTCATTGCTCCTTGGTTCCAGCCTGCGGTACCTTGCCTTGTATGGGACATCTGTGGCCTCACCCTCCAGTTCATCGTGTCACTCCTGACTTCATGCAGTGCTGCAGGGGGTGTCTGCCCCTGTCAATTCCACTTGTTGCCCTCCTCCTCTCATTCCCTTCTCCCTCCATTCTGCTCCTTCTATGACCTCTACTTTCTTTTGGGGCTTTTCCCAATCTTGCCATTACCTTCCCTATTCATATCCTCCTCTTACTTTTGTCTGTATGGTGTCCAGGTGCCTGAGTCTGGTTCTGCTTTGCTCAGTCTGACCTCAAGGTCTATTCATTACATTGCTTAATCGAGCATACCTCCCATTGGGTCCTATGCTACCTCATCAAACTGCTGCATTCCAGCAGTTATTATCACCGTCAGTCTTCTTATGCCCACATTTGGGTATCCCTTGCTCATCAAACCTTTATATGGGTTTACTCCTTCACATTGACTACTCGAGCATAACCCTCTTGGGTCCATGCTACCTCAACTTGACCTGCTCTCCACTCAGAGATATGACTTCATGTCTATTGCCCCTTTGCTAGGGGCTGGCAGGCTTCACTCCATCATCTTACATCATTCATTTCATGTCTCACCTTAAACCATTCAGGCCTTCAAGGCTTCTTTCCATCATCATACGTCCTCACTTGTTTTTGAGCATTTAGTTGCAGACATTACTCGTATCCCTTGACATCTGTCCATTTAGAAGGACAGAGCAAAAGCTTCCTCTAAAATTGGACTTTTCCTCCTTCCTCAATCTCTACTTTAACTTGCCGTAGCAGAGCTGTCCCTAATCAAAACATCCTTCAGCCTGGAAAGTAGGTGACCTGGGCCTTGGATCCCCAGAGGTTTCCTCCTCAAAGGGTGTTTTTCCTCTCCTCCATGCCAATGGTCATAATATTAGTCAGGGTTAGTGCTTTCATAGGTTCCTTAGTTAGATTCTGCTGTTGGATGGAGTCGGATGGTGGCCCGGCTGTTCCCTTTCTCCTTAGGAAGTCCGCCCTTCTGCATTTTGCCAAATTCCTTTTGTTCATTGTCCTCTCCTTTCCTTTTTCTCCTCCTGACTTTCCTATCCACATCCATTACATCTATTGCCAGTCTAGATATCTTCTGATTTCTAGCCTCTTTGATGCTCAACACCCTTTTGGGTATTATTTTTGGGCTTCTTCCTAAGCTACTTTTAGCCAAGGGAATTTCCTGTGGCACCCATAGGGGGAACCCTCCTCTAAGATTCCTTGCATTGTATCCCCACAAGGTGGTATATCCCATGGATAGAGAGGTGAATAGCCACAATCTATTGAAGTCACGCAAGCATACAACTCATCCAGTTGCATATGCACAACTGAATGGGAAGGCTTTAACAAAGTTTTTTTTCAAATAATTATTCTATATAAAGCAGATAAGGCAGTGGGGCCAGATGAGATCCACTCCAGAGTACTAAAGAAACTCAGGAAACTGCTGGCAGAACCACTGGCTGCCATTTTCAATGCATCACTAGAAACAGGGGAGGTACCAGAGGACTGGAAGAGAGCATATGTGGTCCCTCTCCACAAGAGTAGAAGCAGAGAGGAGGCAGGCAATTACAGGCCTGTACGCCTGGCCTCAGTAGTGGGGAAACTAATGGAGTCCTTACTTATGGAGAGGATTCTGACATTTCTGGAGGTCAGCAAGGCACAGGATCCAGGCAACATGGATTCTCAGTGGGAAGGTCCTGTCAGATGAATCTTATAGATTTCTTTGACTGGGAAGCAAGAGTGGTAGATCAGGGAGGGGTGGTGGATATAGCCTACCTTGATTTCAGCAATGCCTTCAACACCGTCCCACATAGGAGATTGCTAAATAAATTGGGGAGCCTGAGAGTGGGTCCTATGGTGGTAAAGTGGGTTGGGAACTGACTAAGGGACAGGACTCAGAGGGTGGTGGTAAATGGCATGAAATCTGAGGAGAAGGAAGTGGCCAGCTGGGTGCCACATAGGGTCAGTGCTGGGGTCAGTCCAATTCAATGTCTTCATTAGCAACATTGCAGAGCATCTGGAGGGAAAGGTGTGCCTCTTTGCAGATGACACCAAGATCAGTAACAGAGTGGACACACTGGAGGGGGTAGAAAAAATGAGTTTCAATGCTAAAAAGCACAAGATCATGTACCACAGTCACAGGAATCCAAGGGAGAAGTACAGGATGGGTGGTGAAATTCTGGCCATCACAAGTCAGGACAGAGACCTGGGGGTTATCATATCTGATGACCTGAAGGTGACCAAACAGTGTGAAAAGGCAGTGGGGAGAGCAAACAAAATCTTGGGGTGCATTGGGAGGAGTATAACAAGCAGAAAGAAAGAGGTGGTTATGCCACTGTACAGATCACTGGTGGGGCCTCAGCTGGAGTACTGTGTTCAGTTCTGGAGACTACATCTCCATAAGGACATTGACAAAATACAGGCAGTTCAGAGAAGGGTAATGAAGATGATACACGTACTGTACCATAAGCCCTTCGAGGAAAGACTTAAGGACCTTAATGTCTATTCACTGGAGGAAAGAAGGGAAAGGAGAGATATGACAGAGACTTTCAAGTACCTTAGTGGAATAAACAGGGTACTGGTGGAAAGCATATTTCAGAGAAAACTCTGCACAAGAACAAAGGAGCATGATATGAGGCCAAAAGGCGGAAGGCTCAGGGTAATGTTTGGAAGTACTTTTTTACTGAAAGGTTGGTGGAGCCATGGAACAGCCTTCCAGCAGAAGTGATGGGTGCAAAAACAATATGGGTGTTCAAGACTGCATGGGATAAACATAAGGGTACCCTGGAGATGTGCAGAGCATGAGAGCAGCAGATCAAATAGGATCTGGGGCTGTAGCAGTGAGTAGGGAAATAGGCAGACTAGGTAAGCCATATAGTCCTTATCTGCTGACAGATTCTATTTTTTTATATACAGTACTTGTTACAAGAGGCAAGCATTAACTAAACTCTTTCATAGTTTCTCATGCCATTCATTCCTTTTGGCATATGCGTAGTATGAATTCTGTATTACTTAATATAGATATGACACCCAACAGGTACTAGGAAAGACTTTGCTAGTTGGAGCCATAGTTATTGATCTTCACAAGACCTTTGGCACTATTGAACACAAACATTTAGCACACAAATCAGGGCTTGCTAGTTTTGATGAAATAGTAAAGAAGTGGATGGGAAATTATTCAACTAATAAATCTTGGACAGTTTGCATTAAAAACACGATTCAAATCATTATGTTGTCAGTGTAGGGTCCCTCAAAGCTCCATTTCTGGCCAGTGCTTTTCTCTCCATATTTGAGAATGGCATTGTCTCCCTCATGCCTGGTGTTAAACTACACATGCACATGCATGGCATATCATTTATGGATGAGGAGAGGTCTCATTTACACTACAGGGATCTTTGCTATGGTGTTTTGATAATATTACAAATTGTTTTCATAAAAACAAAGTGGTTTTAAATTTGGTCAAGCCTCAAGCTATGTTATTTAGCATGGCTCATAAACAAAAAATCTGTTTCAAGTTTATTAGTTGTATAAGCTTAGATAAAAAATCCATTGTTAAACATATCTTATTATAATAGCCAGGTCTAGATCCTGTAGCTTGTCTATGGTCACCCATAGACAAGCTACAGGATTTAGATCTGGCTATGAAATTTTTCACAGGCAAGTTCAATGAAATTTGTGATATCTTTGCCCCAGTGCAGAAAATAAAAATCAGAGGATCCATCAATGGATGGATCACTCAGAACCTCCTCAAACAATTGAAAGCATGTGATAATCTATGGTGCAGGGCTAGGAACACAGGCAATCCTGCTGACTTTCACAAGTACAGAGCTGCTAGAAATAGGTGCACAAATCTAACCAGGCTAGCCAAAGCAAAATATTATAAGGAACAGCTGGACCAGAACTGGGGGAACAAGAAAAGATTCTGGGAAAATATCAAAGATCTTCTTGGTAAAGAGGATAGGAAACATCCGTCAATGCTGAATATCAATCAATCAATACATTTTTATTGTTTGGCTTCTTAGGCCTTTACAAAATCTAAAAACATATCTAAAATAATTTGACATAAAGAGAAAAACAATTACACATTAAAGATGTCAAGTAATACACATTAAAAGTGTCAAGTGCAAAAAGTCACATAGCATATATTATTTCTTTGGGTATTTTAAAGTTAGAACAATACTGTGCAATTCATGTTATCCCAAAACACTCTAATAGAAAAGGATAAGGATGCCCTACATCAATACAACCTGTTAAACTCAACAGAAGAATACGATTGACTCAATTACCTAACCATATTGTTCTGTTTAAGAAGTATATTAAATATTCGTTTTAATTGCACCATCATTCCTCTAACCATGTCTTGACTTTGAGGATGCATTAGAAGTCTCAAAAGTTCTTATCTCATAAAGTCTTCAGGTAATGCAAATTGGGACATTGTCTTGTTTGAAAAGTCCCTAAACTTAGGGCAATATAACACAATATGCACTAATGTCTCAGAGTCTCCTGAACCACAATCACAGCAGAAATCATTCATTTGGTTTTTATTCTTTGCAAAAATAAAATTCAAGTTTTTAGAAGGCTATAACTCCAGACAAAATGTCATAAATATGTGTCTTTATTATCATTAATAAGTGTTAAATAGGGTTACAATATATGATTTATTTTATTCATTGAGAACCATTTATGTAGTTTTGATTTTTATCGCAGCCAAATCATCAGAAAATGATAGACGCTTACTTTTATTTTTCACTACTTTTTCATAATCTTGTGAGATTTTAATACCTCTTAATGAGTTAGTCCAAAGGTACATAGTATCAGTTTTCTTCAAAACATCTAGATCAACAAGCCAAGATGAAATGTATTCCTTAGACCACTCTATTATTTCTTTTAAGACCATAGTTGTCAATTTTAAATTAGTTTGCCCTAATAATTTAATCCAATATGTGACTTTAGCTATCTTTGCAAGATAATCTATTTGGATTCTTCCCAATTCTGATCTAATAATACTAGTTGATATTTGTTTTGGAACATGTAATATGATTCTATATAGATATGAAAAATGTCTCTCAAGGGTTTCACATTTTTTAGTATACCAAACTTCTCTGCCATATAATGCAATTGGGGACATTTTTTCTTGAACAGCTCTTAACATACAGTAGGTAATGCAGAAAACCCACCATACTGGGAATTAAACCTCAGTAGGGTATTTTTAGATTGTATCATTTTTTCCCACATACATTAAATGAGTATTACTTTTAGTATTATATAAAAAATGATATCCTAAATAGCAGAATGACTTTACTACTTCAATAGTATTATTATCTATTTTCCAGGTTGTCTTGTTTATTCATTGTCTGATAGCCATAATTTTTTTTTTCTGGATATATTAATTACCATTTGATTCCTTATAGAATGTTCTTGCAACACCTGCAGATATTTTTTTAAGCCAATAGGTAAAATTGAAATTAGGGCTAAATCATCTGCATAAGGCAGTATGGGGATAGCCACACCATTAACTGTTGGAGAGTGTGTATTCATTTTTATAAACTTATCTGGTAAATCATTTATAAACAAGTTAAATAATAATGGTGCTAGGATACAACCTTGCTTAACTCCTAGATTAGAACTAAAAGGCTTGGTTAAATTCCCTTGAAAATTGTATCTAATTTGTGTCCAATTATCAGTATATAGATTCATTATAATTCTTAAAATCATTGAATGCATATGTAACTTATATAATATTTCCCACAGGAGGTTTCTATTGATTTTATCGAAAGCCCCTTTAAAATTGATGCAGGTGATATAAATAGGGATCTTTTGCTTAGTATGGTATTTCTCAATGATGTGATGTAAAACAAATATCTGGTCAATAGTTGAGAAACCTCTTCTGAAACCAGCTTGAAATCTGTTTAATAGATTTGTATCTTCCAACCAAATATCCAACCTATGTAATATAGTTTTAGTAAAAATGTTGGTTATGCAATCTGTTAGGCTTATTGGCATATAGTTTTCTGGGGATGTTAAGCAACCATTTTTATGTATTGGAATAATATTACCTCTCCAACGTTCTGGGACATAATTTTCCATAATCAGTTTGTTGAACAAAATAGCCAACGAGTTACACCATCAAGTGCTTCCCACCTTATATATTCCTGCAGGAATCATATCTGGGCCAGGTGTCTTATTGGATTTCATACTTTTAATTGCTTTTTCAATTTCTAACAGCATTATATTTATAGGAGGAAACAGTTCTCTTTCTGGTAGGGAGAATCTTGAGTTTTCTGAATACTCACTGAAACAAATGTTCTGATAATATTCAATCCAATTTAAGTGAGATATATACTCAGCAATATTTGGACTAAAATCACTTACTACTTTTGCAAGAAACTGTCAGAATTGTTTGTCATTTTGTTATCTAATTACCTCCATCTTTTCCTAGTTCTTCATTTTGCACACGTATTGTTTATTTGTTATGAATTTGTTATATTCTTTTCTGATTTTGTTAATGTATTTATGGCTTTCTATATTTGGGTTGTTATTTATTGCCCTTATTGTTATATATATATATATATATATATATATATATATATATATATATATGTGATTTGAACTTTTGCATTCTTTATCAAACCATGTTTCTGGAGTAAGGTATTTATATGGAATATAGAGTAACAGAATTATTTATTGACCTATCTCATAAATGTTATTAATTACAACACTAGCATGATGCTGTTGAGAGAACATATTTAGGATTGAGTTTCTCAATGTAAGATATTTTTACTTACTTCATCTTCTATCTTACTAGTTTTTTGGGTTTTTTTTTGGTTACGTACTTCAATATTGGGCAAATGAATCAATTCATTTCTTGCTACTTCTTGTGCTTTTATATCTTTTTTTAAGAGAAGTCGGATAGGATAATGATCGCTCTCTGGTCTCAAAACAATGTTAAATTCTTTACATTTAACTAACTGCCATGGAAAAACGCAAATAAAGTCTACAGTATTAGCACCTGTCCCTGTCATAAATGTAAAATAGTTGGAATTATTCCCTTTTAAAGTCCCAAGACCAAATCTTTCCAATAAATTTAAAAAATATTTACCATGTGTATTTGTTACTTTATCCATAGGGTTTTGAAGAACTTAAAATTCTGGGTCTGTACTTGATCTATTTTTACCATATTAGGTTTTTTTCTAGTGCATACTCAATCACACATTTTAGGTCAGACCAGACTTAAGTTAAATAATAATTAGAGTAGGAGGAGGAATATAACAATTTACTAACAGAATCAATTCTGAGTTCCATAAAATGGTGATACAGATGAAAAAAGGAGATAAAGGAACATTTACAACACTGATATCATGTCTAGCTTTTATAAATGTTGCAATACCAGCCTGAACGCTGTCCATTTTAGGACATTTTTTTGTACATGAGGAGAAGTTTATGTATCCTTCTAAATTCAAATCATCTCTTGCCCAGGTTTCTTGTAAACATATAGGGCCAGATATTCAAAAGTACACCTGGCAATGGTGCAAGTGGTTGCTCCATGCAGCTGAGTTGTGCTGAAGCAACAAAGGGAGATGTGCCATGGTGCATCTCATTTGAATATATAAAAAAAATGTCTGCAGCTTAAATACAATGTGCTGGCGCATCCCCCAGACAGGTCTGAATACCAGGAATGGGAAATGCACCAGCACATCAGAGATACGCCATGTGCAAATTCCTGATATTCAGATACAAAAATGCAAATGGGGCCATAATGTATGCAAGGCACAAATGGGACAATTTGCATGTCATTATTGCCCCATTTGCATGAGTTGTGCAGGGCTGGCCAGCAAACTGCACCTGGCACCCTGTACAGCATGCAGCACTGTCAGTGGAAGTCCAGTCTAGCCCACCCAGCTCCCCCCACCATCTGCAAGTTGTGAATGACTATTACAGTATGGACTGCAAGTCCATTGGTCCACAGTGTGGACCAATGTGCTTGCAGCAGATGCTGTAAGCTGTCATTTGGTGGGCAGCCTGTAACAGTGTGGGAATAAAGATGGACAAAAAATGCCAGTAAGGTGTAACCCAATATATATACAGTATATATATAACTCTTTCTTCAGTCTGGCACCTTCTTCACTATTCACTTCATCTTGAACCTGCTTGTTAGAGTAACAACAGTTTTTGTTTAAAAAAAAAACATAAATGGACTGCACTCCACACTGAGGAACCTTCCTTCACCACTGATCAGAAGTTACTTACCTAATCTCCTAAAGGTACCTTAGGAGAGGTCATTTATACCCTCCCACTTGATCATGTGATCCAGCATCATTATATAACAAAACAAATCATTTAATAATTGCTCAAAATAATTTTATATACACATTAGAATACTGCAAAATACTTAAGTGTATTCTGGAACTGCTAATTGTAAACAATATTCTGTACACAAGGGCCCAGATATTCAAACTGCATCCAAAAAGTACGTAATAGCAGGAGCAAGAGCAAGTCCATTGTGCCCATGAGCAAGAGGTGCGATATTCAAAAACTGAGCCGGCCAAGATGCGCCTGCAGCTGACGACTGAATATTACACCATCTGCGCCATAGCACAACTAGGGAGGGGAAGCTGAGCAGATCTGATATGCCATAGCACAACAAGGGATGTTCAGCTGAGCAGTCCAGAGGCACCATAGCGCAACCAGGGATGCCCCCGAGTAGCAGTGCAGCAATGCAACTGCACAACCAGGGAGGTAGGGGCCCATCACCCATGACACAGATGGGCAGAAGAACACACAGCAGAATGGACATCGTCCCCCCACACCCCATGCACTGCACAACTGGGGAAGGGCTGGAATAACCACTGGCCCATGGAGACAAGCAACCAACCCACAGCCGGGCCAGGGTGCCCCATCACACACCCTGGCAAGCTGTGACTGGCACACAAGGAGGGCTGACCACCCCATGCCACACCATCTCCCCAATGCAGAGCACACCCTGCACCATGACCCCCAGACACCCTGCCCAGGAGCAGCGTCCACCACTGCAGGAAACCCCATACATGCCACCACCCCCACTGTGACAATGCAACCCTGTGCAGGACAGAACCATGCAAGGCAGCTCCACCACGAGCACCCATCAGTGGGTGGCAGCACACAGCGATGCAACAACGGCATACACAGTGCCACCATGCAGAGCCCCCTTGAGGTACAGCTGAGAGATTGACCATGCGTCGGCACATGAGATACCCCACATGGGACAGGGCATGCCCCAGACACCACCACCAATGGTACAGCACCCTGCACACTCTCCCAAGGACACACCCCAACCCAGCACTGGCCACAACAGCCAATGCAGACACCCACAGTGGTGCGTGGAAGCATGCACCACACTGGATGCCACACAGTGCATGGACAAACACCCACCCATACCCAAGGGCACAACAACACAGGGACGCAGTAGCGGGGCAACCAAGCCCCCAGCATGGGCCCATGGAAACCGTGTACACACAGCCTGCAGTCCTCCATGGCACAAGAGTGGCAGCCACCCTGCACAGGCACTGTGGACCTGTACGTCACCATCATTTGCCCAGAGCACAAGTCACAGACAGT
Organism: Neoceratodus forsteri; assembly: GCA_016271365.2. Taxonomy (NCBI): domain Eukaryota; kingdom Metazoa; phylum Chordata; order Ceratodontiformes; family Ceratodontidae; genus Neoceratodus; species Neoceratodus forsteri. Next base: position 678,746,408 of record CM028130.1, read on the forward strand.
GGTGCACATCTCCTGCAACAAACACAAGCCACAGCATGGAGGTGGGACAACAACTGCGGAGGCCACAGTGTCACCCAAGGCAGACATGCACCACACCAGTGACAGGAGGTAACCCAGCATTGTGATGGGTACAGTGGCTGCCCTGCATGGACAGCCACCACTGACATGCCAGCAGACTGTGCAGGTCACAGACATGCAAGGTGTCAGCTGCACAGGCCATGGATGGGCTGACAGGGGCACCATGGACACTGAACCATGCACCATGGACCACTGCACACAGTCATCCAGTGCACAGGGCTGCTACAACACCACAGACACTGACTGATAGCTACCCCCACATCATAGTCACCTCCCACGGACACACATACCCGGACTGCACCACTCCTGACGCCATGCACACCACTGCAGCTGAGCACCTAGGCTCACTACAAATCAGAGACCACCACAGTATTCGTATCAAAAGATCTGTATCAAAAAACATATCAAAGGAACTATTTACAATACTATGTACAAATGTGGGGGGGCACAAACAAGGTGGGGGTGGATAAGGGGCAGTGGTGAACAAATGGGACAGGAAAGAATGGGTGTGAGGGTGGGTCCAGGGGGGTAGAGGAAATCAGGGGCATATATATGTTCACTGGGAGCCCCGCTCCGGCTGCTTCACCTGCTGTGTCTCTGCCAGACACCCACCTCCTTAAACCCCCACAATAGGTCCAGTGATGCCCTCACCACTTGCAAGATCTCCCACAGTGCCGCCTCATGGATGGCCTGCAGCTGGCAGACACCTAGGACAAGGGAGCACAGTCAATAGGTGTGAATGCACAGCCCCATACAGCCCACCCACTGTGCATGGCATACGGCCAAGGGACATGCTCTGCGATGGTGTGTGACCACCCACAGTGATCACGTCCAGAAGACCTGCCCACCCAGGTGCATACAGCCATGTGGACTGCTGCACACACCCACGGCCGATCATGCACAGCACCACTGTGGCTGTTTAGTGACATGGCTATGTGAGGGCAGCAGCCATGTACCGTAGCACATGGACCACCATCGATGCACTCCCAGACATGCAGTACCACCTGGGACAGTGCTGACTATAACAAGTTGTGTCCATGGCAGTGGTGTCAATGGATGGTGGCCATGCCCCAGTGCCCACCCTGTTACACAGCATGCAATAGTAATAATGGAGGTATGGCACTCACCATCATCAGGCCGGTCCCTCGGGCGCTGTTGACCGTCATCCCTCCAAGTGGCCCTGTCTTCCTGCTGACACTGCATCTCCCTGCCTAGACGCCTCTCCTCTGAGCCTGTGGTGCAAACATGGAGAGAGGAACATCAGTACAATCCTGTAGCAAAGTCCCCCTGCCCCATGTGTACACTCCCACCCAGCAAGACCCACCCACCCCACAATTCTGATAACTACCACAGCCAACACCGGACGGTCCCTCCCCATGTTCGGGACACATGCAACCATGTTACCTATATGGAGATAGGTGTGTGGACGTAACATCTACCTGGCTGTGGCACTGCTCCCCTCCTGGCATGTCCCCACAGGTGGGCAAAATGGTCCAGTTCCCTCTCCAGGTCGCCATACCTGTGGCGGCCCTGCTCTGCCATCCGTCCCCTTTCATATGCCCTCTTCCAGGGAATTGGCCACCTCCTCCCTACACCTGGCTCTTGGACCTGTCCAGGGGTGCCTCCCCAAGCAGTGGGCCATAAAGTGGCTCTACAATGGCCACCAGGTTGGCCAGTTCAACTTGGGTCCACTGTGCAACCCTCCTCCACGTCATTCCACTTGCTCAGTCGGCTCAAAATGGCACTCTGCAGTGTGGCTCTACCACGTGCAGATCCTGCACGGTACAGTGCTGCCATTCCCTATTGTGCTGTCACTGAACAGTGCGATAGTGGTGCACCCATGCCTGATGCATGGCACCTAGGGGCAAAGGTTGGGCACAGGGTCAAGGGTCTCTGGTGCATGGACAGGCACAGCGCCATTGAACCCAACGCGCAGTGCACTGATGCCTGTGTTGCTACTCAGTAGCGGCCCACTGCGCTGCTGCCAAAGTGCGCCTTGATGGCCCAGTGCCACAGCACCATAGATGAACATGGCTGTTGCGCCACTGGCACAATGGTGGCCTTATGCCCTGCATTGCTTCCTGTGCACAGCATGTCAGCAGCATGGCAGACGCCACGGCTAGCAACCGGCATGCGCAGTGAGGTGTGTACTGCACATGTCACAGAACTGCGCTCTTGGCTCAGCACGTTCAACACAACTGCACAAAGCACAACAGCGCAATATTCAGTTGTCATATGCAAATCAGCTAATCAGCCATTCAATGGCGCAGCACTGCAATTTGCATCCACTTATAGTTGCGCCTCGCCTCATTTGCATGGGTTGTGCTATAAAAGTGCAACATTGGGCTGCAGTGGCCATAGTCGGTTACTGCAGTCTATTGGTGAGTTGCATGCTGTTTGGGAGTGTGGACTGTGGATATTGGGACATGCATGGGACTGCACAGTCACAGGTAACAACTTTCATTCTGACAGGCTAAATAATGACCTAGCGAGTTGTGGGAGAGGAGGAACACAATGGTGGGAGGAGGAGGAGGCCTAATTTCACCAAGGCCAAGACTGATGCCCTGTTTGATACCTACCTGGATCAGGAGCCGCTTCTCAGCGGATGGCAGGGAACACCACAGGCCTGTGTTTCTGCATGGAAGGAGGTGGCACGTGCAGTGAACCTGCATGGCAGCCACCAGCACTCAGTGCAGGAGTGCAAGAAGAAGATGGGCACAGACAGGAGGAGGATAAAGGAGAAGGTGGCTGCCATCAGGGCAGCATGAGCTTCAACAGGTGGGGACAGCTGAGGTGGCCACCTGACCCCACAGGAGGAGGGGTTGCTGGAAGCATGCAGCGAGTGCCATTGAGGGTGTTCCGTGGTGGCTTCCAGACAGGTGGCAGCTCTTCACTGCATGGTAGGTCATGGTCTGTCTATCGGGTGGGCAGGGTAGGTAACATGCAGTAACACGACTTTGTTTTCCCTTACAGATCCTGAGCATCTACATGGGTCAGTGGTGGTGGGCCTGTCCATTGAGGACAGTCAGATGGAGATGGAGGAGGGCTCTTCCACCTCCACAGGTATACGTGGCTCAGTGCGACAGTGGGCCCTCCTGGCTGTCCAGACTGATGTTGTTGGAACAGGTGCGGAGGAGACCCTGCCTGTGTCTCAACGTGCCAGCATCCATGGATGCCAGCATGCTGTGACTAGGGCTGGTGCCGGGTCCATCACCGATGATGATGTCACTAACGCCATGGGCAGTGACACGTGTGTGCTACAGGATGGCCACACAGCAGGTAACATCACGGCCATGGCTATGGGCAGTGCTACCGTGGAGGCCTGCATGTCATCACAGTAGCAGCCTGTGCCTGGTGTGTGTACAGGACAGTGGGACTGTTGCGGCCACTGTGGCAGCACCAGTGAGCCCTGGTGAGTGGCAGCTAGAGGGGCAGCATCAGCAGTCAGCCAATAGGCTTGGGGGTACAGGGTCAAGGGGCGGCATCAGTGCACCACCTGTGGACATGCCCAGACCTGATCCTGGTGTGCAGCGCCCACCCTCAAGGGGTGCTGGGCATCAGGGCCGCACACACCCTGAGGGACAGGATGCTGAGAAGGCAGATGACGTCTTGGATGAGCACACCCGCACACTGCAAGCATCAGTCCACCAGCAGATGCGGCTTGTGACGTCGGTGGATGCACTGCGTGCACCTCTGGAGTGGGCAGAGGAGCATTGCAGCAGAGACACCACTCTGATCCTGGCAGGGATGGACCGGTTGCGGGAGGATATGACCGCTGCCACTGACAGGCAGACACAGGCATTCACTGCTGTCATGGCCACAATGGGAACACAGTCATGTGCCCATGCGTCACAGACACCACGCAGTGCACTGTCCATCCCCCCTTCCCAGCATCATGTGACACCCTCCTTGTCGACACCGAGTTCAGCTGTGGGCATCCTGAGCATGCCTGGCACAGGCATGTTTGGTGTGTTGCAGACCCCTGCGCGAGCACGGTTGTGTTCATGCAGTAGAACCCCTGGGGACCATCGGTGCCACCCCTGAGGCCATGGGTCACACAGTGTGGCGGGTCTCACCGCCACCCACACATCCATGGTGGCCAGGGCACTGTGGCGCGTGACTGACCTGTCTCCCAATGCGGCTGCTGTCTGGTGCTGCCCTGTGTGCATTGTGTCATTCAGCTGGCATTGCATGGGTGGGTATCTGGCCCTGCATGTGGACACACAGTCCATCTGCACACCCTCCCGGCTGCCATCCACAGTTGCATGTGCATGATGATGCCTGCATTGCACTGTACACCTATATGCAATGGTGCTCAGCATCTGACACACGCACAAGGACAGGCAGTGGGTGTGGCGGTCTGTGGACATGTGTGTGGCTTGGGGTGGCATTCTGGGATGGTGCACCTCCTTCCCTTTATGCATGTCTGGTGCATTGTGTGTGTGTGTGTGTGTGTGTGTGTGTGTCCGTCTGCATGGCATGTTAGACCTCACCCATCCCTGGTTATGTGTGTGGTTCCATGCCCGGTCACTTCCCTTGATGGAATACACCCCTGGTGTGTATCCATGAATGTTTGTGGGTTATGCCTTAGCCACTGTTGGTTGCACATGGCCCCATGACTTACCTGGGTTGACTGAAGTGCTCCTCTGTGATGGTGTCCCGGTGCAGCTGTGCCAGCCGAAGCAGTCAGGGGTCCCGTCACCCAAGGGGGGGCTGCCCATCACCATTGTCACCGGCGTCCTCATCGTCCCCATCGCTGTCCCCCTCTTTGACCTGTATGGCTATCCCACATTCATTGGCCATGTTGTGCAGGATGCAACAGGCCAGGAATAGCCTACAGGCCTTTGAGGGTCTGTACTATAGGGCACCGCTGGAGGTGTCCAGGCAACGGAAACATGCCTTCAGCATCCTGAACACCCGCTCGATGACATTACATGTGGTGGCGTGTGCCTCATTGTAGTGCAATGGGGTCACGGGCCACTAGTAGGGTGTGAGCAGCCAGGGATGGAGTGAGTATCCACTGCTCCTGTGTAGAGGGTGATTGGTTTGGTGATCAGCATCGCCCTGCCCGGGCCATGTTGGCCACTACCCATGTCACTCTGACCATGCCCCCCAGTCCTATGATTTGTCCATATGGTTTGCATACTCACCCACTAGGGTGGCCAGTGGGGATATCCCACTCTCGATCTGTGGCACCATACTGACTGGTGCCAGATGAAGGCATCATGTGCTCCCCAGGGTGCGTGGCACAGACATTGATTATGCACCCCCGACCGGCGCACCACCTGGCAGTTGATGCGGGGCGCTGGTATGTGATTTATATATGCAGCCCCTCAGGGCCAGGTGGTGTGCGGATGGCCACATGGGTACAGTCTATTGCCCCTAGCACACCAAGCATATGTGCTACCCTGTGGAACTCCTGTATGTTTGTTGTGTGCTCCGCCAGTGTGCTGGGGAAATGGATGTACTTCGCAGCATGTGGCAGCAGTGCACTGAGGAATTGGGCGAGTTGGCTTGATATGGCTGACTGGGTTACGTCTGTGGTGTCCCAGTTGGTCTCTGGAAGGTACCCGTGGCAAGCAAGCACATGCAAGCTGTCACTTTCTTCTCCACTGACAGGACATGGCTCCGTCGTGTGGGTGCCTGTATCAGATCACTGCACAGCTCACAGAGCCACCTCAGAATTGCCCAATTCAGGTGGTACTGGCCCACAATCTCGGTATAACTGTACAGCTCGAAGCTGGTGCAGGCTCGGTACTGCCTGTTGGGGGCATACTGCCGACGGGCCCTTCCACAGCCACGCCCCTCTGCTGCCTGCCTTCTCACCCTCCTCATTATGGCCTCCATCTGGATGGTGGCACTGGTCATGTCCCTGGTTTGTGTTCACCCCCCCGGCAGCTGTTTCTGTATTTCCCCCGCTGTCCTGGCTGATACTTCCCCTGCACTGGAAACACTTGCCTGTGCTGGCCTCACTGCTGTATGGTGTACTTCCCCCTTCTGCACTGTGGCTTCCCACACCTTCCCCTGTGCCTGTTGCTCCCAGGTGCCCTTTCCTTCCTGGCCCTGTGTGTCCCTGCTGCCCAGTGTTTCCTGCTGTATTTGGCTCTCATGTGGCTTCCCTGTAGCATTCTTGTGCCTCTCCCTTGCTCCCTTTTATTTTGGCTCATTTCCGCTATGGTGCAACTTCCACTGGCTCCCCTATTGAGCATGGTGCATGTTGTTGAATATCGCACTGCACCATTTATGCATGGTTCCTCCCCCTTCAGTTGCACATGCATTCATTATCATTGTGCTGTTGCTCAGCGTGATTTGGGGGGCGCAACTGCCTCCTGCTGAATATCTCAGAATGGCGCATTTTCGGACTTGCGCAGGCGCAACCCTATTGCGCATGGCTCAACTCTTTTGAATATCTGGGCCAAGGTGTATTATGTTACAAACACCATTCTTTGATCTGAAACAGTATAAAAATAGCCCACTAGGGGTCGCCATTCCCCTATAGCCCAATGACAGAATGCCACAATCTCTCCCCACAACCAGATCTCAGAACAGATTCTAATTTCAACCTTTCTGCCAAGCCAAAGGTATGGTTTAAATGACTTTACTTATTTCTCTTATCTCATAGGAGTAATTATTGTGCGGCATTAGTAGACAAAACTTTAGGTAGCAGAGGTTTTGGAACTATGCAAGCAGCCTTGCAAACACAGGGTAAAAACCCTTTTGCAAAACTGAGCTTATGTTTGTCTGACTATTTGACTTGGTTTCCTGGTGTTTATAACCCTGTCTAAGTCTGCTCTACTCATGCTAGAACATTATCTTTTCTGTTTTAGTTCTAATCACAGTACAAACAGCATATCTAGAGTTGAAATGTGTTAAAAACAAAAGGCAAACAAAACACTGTGATTTCTGTCAGGCTAAGCCGTCGGCTGAGTGTTCTCACTACTGGACTGGGTCTAACTTCAGAGAGTAACTGAACTCTCCTTAAAAGGGGGATAACTGCGATTTTGGGAGCAAACTTACTTACAGGCAGTATAGAAGAGACTACTGCCTTTAAACATCAAAACCGGGATATGTTTTTGAGCTGCACGAACGTGTGTACAATCGCACAATCGTGCAGCTTTTAAAGATCGTTCGAGCAGCAACAGCAAAAGGGGAAGCTACTCACAGGGCTAAATTAACTGGAGTTTTTCTCTATTACCTCCTAGGGAAAACAATTCTAACAGTTTCCTAACTTGACTAAGGAGGTTTTCTCCCTTATTTTGGGATACTAATACTTTTAACCAGCATTTAAATATACATAAATCTTCCTCTCTTGAGGGTAGAACTTCCAAATATTTTCATAGAAAAAAAGGGGGGGCTCATATACTATGTACTAATGTATCATTTGGAAAGAAGGGAAATTGAAAGAAGGTAAAAGATAGTAGAAAAAGATGGGGGGGGGGTTACCTGATAGGAAGGTGGCCAGCCTCCTTATCGAGGAAAAAAAAAAGGACAACTCCAGCAGAAAGAAAGATAGATGGTTGCAACCTTATAAAGAAATGGTACATTAGTACATGACAGGCAATAACCCTGTCACACAGCCATAGAGGTATTTGGGTGGGTTTGCTGCCACCAATGACCGGGGGGAGTTGGGTGGGCTGGGGGTCCTGTGTGGGTGGGGCATGGGGGGACCACTAGACTACCAGGGCATGAATGTTTATTATTTTTACTGTGATTGGGGTTATGGGTGAGGAGGGGGGAACTACTGGACCACAGGGGACTGAATTTATACTTTTGTATGGTGATCAGGGCTACAGGCAGGAAGGGGGATTCAGTAGACTACCAGGACATACAATGTGAAATTGTGCATGGTGTTTGGGGGGGGTGCCACCCATGGTTGGTGGCTAGTGTGTTGTGCCCTGCACTACAGCAGTCTGTCTGTGGGTGACTACCAGTTGAGCCTTTTTTTACAGGCTCAATTTTGTGCCCATGTATGCGGCACATCTTGGGTAAGTGTCAGCAGATAAGCTGCACATTCCATGCTGAATATTGGGATATGCTGCATATGCAGGGGCATGTCCCCTGGGGATGTGCTGCATACATTTTCTTTGCACCACAGTGCATCGGGAATTGTGCAGTGCAATTCCCCCTTGTGAATATAGCCCCAGGGTACATTTCTGGGGTTGTGCCAGTGCAACTCAGTTGCACCAGGCTCAACTCCTTTGAATATCTAGCCCATAATATCATGTTGTAACAAAAAAGATCTCGCTTGTGCATCAGCCATATTTTTACCAAAACCCACAATATTCCATGAGATTATACTGTCAGTCGTACCATCAATTTTTTCATCATCCTTATCTGTTTTAGTATTCAGATGTTTAACCTCAGAAATAATGCTCTCATTACTCTTGTCACCTTTCTGATTAGTTAGATATATATTGTTGCATGAGATTCAATAATCACTATTGTCCAAGCATTGAAATCTGTTAGATAATGGCACATTAGTAACAAATGTTACTAGACTGTTCAGTCTGTTTTTCTGTATGTTTACACCATGCCAAATCTCATTATCATATGGAATACCCGATGCAATAGAAACTGAAGTTAGGTCAGAGAGGACAGGCCACTCACACAACAATATCCCTAACTCATCCAAGTTGTGAGCCTCTTTCAAAATCCATTTATATAATCTCTATTTTCTCTATATCTTTATCTCTAACTTCTAATGATATCTTACCTTGATTAGTAACACCATATGCCCTTTTTACCCATTTTACACCATTGTACCCAGGTTTTAGGACAAGGTAATTTTTGAGAGTGTAACATACCAATTGCATCAAAGATTCCTGGGTTTCTTCTAGGCTTTGCCTAATGCCATGACTAGTAAGCAAATATCTGTTGGGATGATTGAGTCTTGGCATGGTATTCCTTATGGAATTAATCAAACACAAATCTAGAACACTGACTGGAAAACATTTTCCATGTTGGAAACTCATTTTTGGTTCTTTTGAAAAGACTGGAAGAGAAATTGGGGATTCAGCATAAAGTCCTAAATTTAGGAATAATTATAATTTTTCTCCATATCTCTTTTGCAAACTCCATATTATTAACTACTAAATGAACTGCACCCTGATAAGTTTTAATGTTCCTGGACATGTGAATAACATTATTTCTACATCTACAGAGTTCCAGGTCCATTCTCAAGAAATAATCAATCTTTAATAATATGTTCTTAATTATTTCATTTTCGTTCTGATTTGAGCTAGTTATGGTAATAATAACTTCATTACTTGTAAGCCAGTAACTTTTGTCAGTTTCTTTTTCTTTAAGTGGAGAGTCTGTATAGGGGATCAATGTCACATAGTTAGATGCATTAGTGCTATGAGATGGTAAATTGGTAATAAAACTGGACCCTTTAAGATTATTGTTTATTCCTTGTACCATCCCCAATATGTCAGTGTTAGAGTCCAGTACAGTAGGAGTATTAACTTTTTGTTTGTCATTCCTGAAAGAAATGTTGTTTTCACTTGCCCTTTAGAAACAGAAGCATCATTAGGTGTCATTTGAGTCTGAATCTGGTTCTGATCCTGATTAACAACCCTACAAATTTATTTTTGTTTCTGCTGTACAGATTTAACCTCTTTTTGTTTATCAGTTGCATCATCTTTTTGTTTACTATTTGTGTGCAAATCCTGATTTAAAGGTTCTCAACTATCTCATTAGTTTTTTTATTACTTTTCTTTTGAGCATCCTTCTTTTTCTTTGTTTTCTTCCTTAATTTAAGATTCCAGTTTAGGTAAAATTATGTCCTCCTTTTGTACCTGTGCTTGTAAATTAGGTACAGTTACATCAGATATTTCAATAAGTACTGGGATACTAGAATCCAATTCTATATTTGAGTATGACAGTGCAGAATCTCTGAAGAGTTTCCTAATTGAATTTTCCTGATATGCCATATTTGTTTTCATACTTGTCAGTTCATCTCTAATAATACAAAGTTGTTCAAATAATAAGACATTTGCCATATTCAGGGCACCTATTAAGTGAGGTGTAAAAGGGGTAGGATACTTTGTTACTCTTTCTGACCAATCACCCTCTCTAATAACTGTCTTTTCCTGCTGTACAATAGATTCTTGGGCTGCTAATGTATCTGGAGTTTTCTCAAGAGAATAAGCAGAAGATTTCTCATGAAATGTTTCCAGTGAAGTCATATCTACATCAATTCTGGTAACAGACTGTGGGTATGGTTCCCATTCAGATTCTGTTGGTGTAGGAAGTGGCAACGGATTTTGCTTTGAAAGCACCTGAAAATAATTATTACCATTAATCAATATATGTAATGATACTGAGGCTTGAATTAACCCTTTAGTACTGTCTAGTTCATCAACTTGAATCACCAAATTATTTTTCTGTAAGTGGGGTGTAGAAGTATGAATAAATTGTTTTAATGATGTTTGTTTATGAATTTTAATACCATCCTTTAATGATTTTTTTTTGTTTCATTATTTTCTTTTGGGTTTTTTGAAGCAGCCATCTTTTCCTTCACTTTGTCTTTACTTTCATTCTTTTTTAGCTTTCTTGTCTGTCTTGGCTGCCTAGGCTGCCTTCCTTTTATAGCTTGCAGAGCCATTCATTTTTTAACTTCTTGTAGCAACTCTCATTATCAATAAGAAATCACTAGGTTAATAGATCAAGCACTGGGTAAATTGAAACACTATTAGTGCAAAAATAATTAAGTGAAAAATAAGGTCCCACAAATACATTGACAAATACCTTGCCACTTTAAAAGAATAAGAACATATAGAATGTTTATATGACCAGAAATAAAAAGTGCATATAGTGCATAAATATTTTACAAAACCTTCCTATCACTCAGATAATTAAACAAATGCACTAAAGTACACAATGCAAATATCAGATTCATAAGCCACAGCTTGCACCGAAGCACATTTAAAATGGAGAATACAATTCACAAAGTAATGGTACCTATGAAAAGTTGATTTAGATAAAACCCATGACTCTAGAGTGAGGTGTTTTCAAGTTTCCTTAAGATTCTTGCCTGTTATTTCTGCTTTCATACTTTCTCTTCCGATTCCTACTGATTTAGAAAGTGTTCAACCCCAGATAATGATTCAGATGGTTTCTTATATTGTCTATTACTCAGCTTAGCATGCAAATTGAAGAATATAGTTCCAAATACAAGAGTCTGTTCAAATATTTGAAAAATGTCTACCAAGTGAGCTCCAAGATATATGTCACAACAGTCCTGCCCTTTGAAGAACAAACTTCTGGCAATTATCTGTAGCCTTATTGTATGCTGTTTTGGATCGAAGACACTTATGAATAAAAAAAGAAAAGAATCAGGAGGGGAAAACTACCCCTTCATCATAAGTGCAATTTATCCTTTTTGCACACGGCCAATAACTACCCACTGTTTACAGCCTAAAAAGTCTAGCTAATAACATAGGTTTTAATTGGCTCTTAATGCACTTCATTTAGTTATGGAAATTTGATTTTAAAGCTTGTTGATTTAATTTAATTTGATTTAATGCTTAATTGCTTTAAGCTTTTATGTACACTAATAAGCTTTTTATATGCTCTTAACCCCCCCTTTGTCTTTTAACCACTTTCTTTATATGAGTGAGTAAAAATCACTTACTTGTTTTTAAATTTTAATACAAAAAAGTATGCTCTCATCATCATGATTGTAGCAGTGTCCAGCTGAGAAGCAGAAAGCAGTTGATAAAAGTAGATCAAATAAACTGCACCTCTGTTAAAGGCTCCACAGTCAGAGGAAAAGACTTCTAAAAGAAAAAACAACTCTGGAAATAACTCAGGCAGAGACAAGAAAGCAGTCTAGTCCTGAAATGGCAAAAAGGCATGTCTGTCTTCCATGTCTGCAAGGCTGATCTACTGAAGAACGCCAGTGCATGTGCTCTTATCAAGATCCACTTTTGTCATTTGGGCTAGACAGCACAAAATTTTAATTCCAAATTATTTGTTACTTTTATCATTTGTGTTTAACAAAATCTAAGTAACTAACATAAATTAAATGAGCTTAAGATACATTAAAAGCCGATGCCAGCTCTTACCGCATAACTACAAGATGTTATGTGTGTCTAAGAATTCAAATAGAGAGTTAAAATCCCTCATAAAATACCTTTAGGCTGTTTACAAGACCTAAGATTAATTATATGAGCAGATCTCTTACTAAACACTGACCACACAAATCTTCTTAACATAGGAACAAAACAAAATAAGACAAAACAAAAGCAACAGTTAAAAATTAAAATTTCCAGCTTCCTGGCATATGGCAGCTGGGCCTTCAGCCACAGTATCAACCCAGTTCAGTTCTCCAAGATTCCTGGGAACTGTCCAAAAGGAAAAGAAGAGACAGCATGTCTTAAAGCATTTCCAAGTCCACTGGAACTCCGAGTCGGTGATCATAAGTCCAACGGATCAAATAGTCAAGTAGTCTTTGCAACTTGCTTCTCTGGGCTAAAGGCTTATCCGAAGAGCCCTCTGTTTAGTCTCTGGTCCAACAACCTTCACCACTCAGATGTCTTCTTCCTGAAAAGTAAACAGACAACGTGTGAGAACACTGCAGCAAGATGGTTCAGTACAACAAAGTCTGGTAAGGTTGAGTTTTATGACAACAGTGGCATACCTGTTCAGAATAAAATTTTAGCAGTAACTCTAGCCCTGCTTCTGCAGCTTCTCCTCAGCATACATAGTGGGAAGCTTCCATCTTGCTTCTCAAACAACCATTCCAGCACAGTAGTATCGAGATAGGAGTTGGGCTAAATGCAGATGTAGGCAGCTGTCTTCTGGGGATAAAACAGATAATAGTTATTTCACTTTTTTGCTTCCCCAATGGTGAAGCAGAACTGCCTACTGAATATCAATGGTACCTCAACCCTGGATCCTCTTATAATTGCAGAATCATTTAACTTAACCTTCTCAGACCTTAGCTCTGTCCTCTCCCCTGAATACCTCATATCCACTGACCCATCACAGCTTATAACTCGGAACATTCCCAACTGCCCAAATTTTTACCTCAGATATATCACTGCTGAGGAGGTCAGAAAGCATGTACTTAAGGTACTAGGTAAAACCAGGCTCGTCAGTGACAATATTGATATAAAGCTGGTGACTGTTGCTCTTAATGAACTAATGGCTCCCATTACTAAAATATTCAATAAATAACTCACCCTGGCAAAGTACCCATCTATTTGGAAACAGGCTATGGTGACATCAGTCCTGAAAAGTGGGGATTGCACGTGCACTGCCAATTACTGACCAATCTCAATTGTCTCCCCCTTTCAAAAGTGATTGAAAGAATTGTGGCAGATCAGGTCACAGAATACCTTCAGAAGTATGATCTCCAGTATCCCCAGCAGCATGGTTTTCATAAGAGCCACAGCATGAGTACTTCTCTAGATGAATTCTCCAACTATGTTCACAAAGCTATGGATGGTGGCAAGTTTGTTGGATCTATATTTATAGATCTCACTCAGGCCTTTTATACCATCAACCATCCTATCCTGCTTGAGCAGCTGCTGTCCCTGGGGCTTGTCTCTGAAGCTGTCCGCTGGTTCAAGGACTACCTGGCCTACAGATCCCAGAGCATCAAAATAGGCTCAGCAACTTCTACTGCTAGGGAAATTGGTCTAGGGGTACCTCAAGCCTCCATCTTGGGCCGACTCCTTTTTCAGCCTATTTCTGAATAACCTTCCTGAGCAAAATTATACTGTACACAGATGCTGTGGTCACTCTAAGTAACAGTGCCCAGCCTGATCAGCTACAGAAGGAGTTACAGTCCACTTTCTTCCAATCGGAGAACTGGTTTAAGTCAAAGAAACTTCTTAACTATAAGAAGACCAGATCAATGTTGATTTCTAGCCTTCAGCATAAGAGGGCTTCTCAAGTCCTGTCCATTGTAAACCCCTTGAGCAGGTACATTCATTCAAGTATCTGGGGGTTACCATTGATGACACCCTGTCCTTCACACAACATATTAATCAGGTTGTAAAAGTGGTGAATATCAGACTGGGGGTGCTTCATAGACATAAACATTATCTTAAAACCTCTGCCATGCAGGTAACTGTCACTAGTTCTATCCTGTTAATCATTGATTATGGACTGGTAGTATATGGTGCTGCATTGGACACTGCACTTTGATGGGTAATGACTGTACTCAACAAGGCATGCAGGCTTACCCTTGGAGCTGACAGCTCAACTCACTCATGTAAACTCTATGAGCAAACAAACTAGCTCAATCTAAATAACAGGATTAAGTATCAGACATACCACCTTGGTAAGAAAACACTTCTAGGTAAAGCCCCACCCTGTATTAATGATATACTACACGCTAGTCACTTGAGCTACCGGACCAGGTGAATGGCCCAGGGCTCGTTGGCTGTTCCATTTAGGAAAACATCACTTGGACAATGGTCCTTCACTTATAGGGCTCCTCTTTGGTTGAATGATATCCTTGCACATATACTGTGTAATAACAGCTTCCATTCCTTTAAAGCTGAATTGAAGCAACACCACACCATTTCTGGTCCCTGTGTGTGCAGGCTACCTGCCTGATCCGAGCATCCCACCTCCACTGCAATGTGCAACTTTTTCTTCCCTGTCCAACTCCAAAATTGGGGGGGATTGCCCCTCCACATATTGGTCTTTACACTATTTTCTGGCATGTCACTTTTTCTTTTACCCCCTGGGGATTCCCACCTTCTGTATCTCATTACTGACTTGGATTGCACATAACCTAACAATAGATTACATACTGCCATGTGCCCCCCCCACCTTTCCTGATAATCCCCTCCTCCTCCATTTCTTCAGTTTCCAACACTGTAAGCCCTTACCTGGTCCCAATTCCTCCTCATTTTGTCTGTTATGGATAGCATCTTGCTCCCCCTCTTGACTACCTGAATAACACCATCTACCTTTAACCCTTCTCCCACCCCCTCCTCCCTTCTTTTCATGAAAAAATGGCAAAGCCTCCTCCTGGCTACATTAATTCTTGCTAATTATGTGACTTAAGCTCACAGCACTAGCTATGTTTCTTGCGATGTACTTGATCTCAAATTGTTACACCTATTTATGACTTGCCACACCTATATATGAAATGCCCCATTATATATGAATTAGCCTACACATGTAAATAGTTAGATTGTTTGCTGTTATATCTTGTTCTGTTCATGACTCAGTGCTTGTGTATCCATAATCTGTAACTTACTTTTCTGTGTTTTGTCCTCATGTCACGACGTGGAACATTTGAAAAAGAGCACTTTGCTCAAAGGTTATTTCTGAAAGATGAAATAAATAAAATAAATAAATAAAATAATTTATTCATATTCCTTAACCCTTCGGCTACCAACAGAATTAGAATGTATAGGAATTCTGGACTGATATACAGCATTTCCAATTAAAGTGGGACTTTAATATTGATTTGTTTTTAAAGAAAATTAGTCCAAAAGCTGGCTGTTTAATGTTCATGAAGCTAGTTCTTACAAAAAGGCTATAGTGAGCATTGTGAATGCTACAATTATCCTGAGTCTAGATTATGGGGATTATGTTTAAGGATATGCTTCAGGAGTGTTACTAGATAAATTGGATGTTCTTCATAGATTGGCTAGACTGATCTTAAATATTCCCAGAGACATGCACAGCTCTGCTTCACTAAATGGCTTAGGCTAGATGTCTCTGGTAGATATAGTAGATGGAAATTTAATTTACATTTTCAGATTTTCTATACTGTAAATGTGTTGCCCAAAAAGCCCTAACAGATAATGATAGATCTTTTACAGAGCTGAAATATATGCTTTTGTTTAAGAGCTTTGTGTGACCTTGAAGTTGTCCTCCATAGGGCAAAGTCCTCAATTGGACATGTCTTTCTCCTTTATTAGACCATCAGTTTGGAATTCTCTTCCCTGTCAGTAGTGACCAACATTAGGAAAATAACAAAGTAAACTACTATATGTTAAAGAGCAGCTGACGTCTTCAGGAGAACATTAACAAAACATAATATTTAGACACGGTTTGGCTTGTATTTCACATTAGTTCCATATTCCTCCTCCACATTATTTATTACTGGTGTAATCTGCATGAACACATAAGTTTTGCTCCTGAAAAGTTCATCTATTCCTGTTGCTTTCTCCCTACCTGAGGTAATAATGCACTCCTTATGACATCACAGTTACTTCCAAGGCAACAGGTGTGATGTCACAACACAGGATTATAACTTGAAGTAGGGAGTAAGCTAAAGAGGCAGATGAATGCTAAGGTATAAAGATCATGTATTCATGCATATTTCTTCAGAAATAAATAATGGGGAGGAGAAATCTACAGAATATATATGGAATGCAAGCTGAATTGTACCTAAATATTGTGTTTTTCAAAGTTTTCTTTGAGGCATCAGCAGCTCTTTAAAATATACTTATGGAATTTTCTAGGGCAAAGTACAATGATTGTATTGGGTTTGTAACATAAATCTGATGTATAAATTGTATGGGAGGCTTTTTTTATTAATATATTATGTGATAATGCATTTTATGGAAATCTTAATATTGAATTATATGTAAAATATAAAAGCACAATTGAAAATTAGTTTAGGATCAATCGATGTGTTATCTTTCATGCTAATAATAAACATATTAATACAGTGGAGCCCTTTTAAAGGAGAACTACACCCTCTTATCTTGTACATTTTATTTGTTCCATGTCAACAGACAACTCTTTTTCTGTAGCTGTTAGAGATGTATATGATTGCTTCAGTTTATTATCAGTGTTCATACTAGTCCCTGTGACTATCCTGGGGGGCTCGATTTTCTGGCTGTTGAAATCCCATGGTCCCTGAAAGCTGCCTTAGCATAAGAGAACATGATGTGTCAGCACCTTTTAGATGCCACGTCATGCCTGTCTGCTTAATTAGAGTTTAACAAAACAAGATGCAGCATGTTGTGACATACCACATTTACCTTCAGTTAGCTTTGCAAATTTGTCTGAGTTGTAATGCAGGGGTCAAATTTCATTCAGTGTGTGTGTTTACAGAGAGTGGTTACATGATATTTGTACTTTCAACATAGAGAAACATGGTATAAATAGGTGATGTGGCATCAAGTTCTCATATGCTAATTCAGCTCTCATGGACGATGATAATGATATTTCAACAACCCTAAGATCAAGACCCCCAGGAAAGTTACAGATGACTAGCATGGACAGTGATAACAAACTGAAACAAATATGTATATCCCCAACAGTTACAGGAAAAGAGATGCCTGTTGACAAGGAAAATGTAAAAATTTACAAGATATACTTATGTGTGTGGCTTGTTAGAGCTAAAGTCCTAGCTTAGACACCTTTCAGCGTCTCTCCAGCTAATAATTAGAACTCCTCTGCTACCTGCTTGTTCAACTCTGGCATGTCACAGAACAAAATGTATTCTGGGAGTGAGTTCCATAGAAACAGTAGTAAGGCTAAATATCAGTGTGTCAATGTGTCAATTAACCCCTCATTCTACCCTGTTAATGTCCACATATGCAGGAGCTGATAATCTTCTGACTGTTATAGCTTTGGAATTAAGACGTGTGCACATTTAAATGATGTGTATTTATTGTTTATTTTATTTTACATGACAGTATAGGAAAAGGAACTGGAAACTGAGAAAATGTGCATTTAAGCAGGATGTAAACATAACCACTGTGCACTTAAGTGGGCTTCACTCTGATTGCAGATGAAAAGAGAGCGACCACATGACAATCTTTCTTACTAAGCAAGAAGCAGGAAAATTTGAAAAAAAACATGTAAAGTTAGAAAGCTTAGGGCTGGTTAAAAATTTCAGAAGAAAACATAGTTGCTATAGTGGTCTACTTCATCAGAGAAGCTTTGGTGTTTTTTTTTCAAGGTCTTAGGGGCTTAAAAACATGGTGATATATATAGAGAGAGAGAGTACTAGGCTACCAGGAGTGAATAGAAAAGGGTAAGATAGGCCTACTGCTTTTAATGCAATTTAACTGAGAAGAGAAAACTAAAATAAAGTGTGCTATGTTCTTAGTTACACTATCATGTCACTTACAGTTGAACACTACTCTGTAGTTTCAATGAACACTCCAGTCCCAAGATGCATGAAAAAATGAGAATAACATGGATCATGAAGTTAAACTGTAAAAAATACAGAATAGTGCCATCCACCAGCACCAAGTGATCTGTGAGAGATGTCACAAATAAAAAAAAAATTGGATTAATTATCATAGGATTACATTGAGTTCTATTAGTGCATAGGCTACATGACAGCAATTACTTCTGAATGTTCAACCCATGGTCATAGATGAGGGGACTTCAATGTCCAAGAACCAGCTCCCAAGTAACGCACCTTCCTAGACTTTGCTTTTCATGGGGGGGTGGGGTTATACAGGATGCTAAACACATTTTATCATTTAAAAAAAAAAATAATTCACTTGTAAGGGGATAATGCTGTCCCAGAAAACTGGCACATTCCATAATACTCAAAGAGAGCAGAGGATGCACTCTCTGGCCAGCTCAGCTTTTTTTCTGAATGTTAGCTCTGTGTCCAGCCCAGCTCAAGTCCCTGGACTACTTCTTTTCCCCATCTGGTGCTCCAGTTGATAAACAATGACATGGTAAACCATGGGCTGAAGATAAAGATACCTTAATCTGTGGAGCAGCATTGGCATCATTGGGCATGCTGAATACATCTGACATGGCTATATTCTGGGCTGTCTGTGGAGTTGCTACCTTTACTTTGCCTCAAAAGGAGTACCAAACTAGAAGGCAGTGTCACAGGTTGAGTAGTTTTGTATAAGTTCCAGAAGGCATAGAAGTAGGTTAAATCTGCTGCAGAAGAGCTTGTCATTCTGGGATGTTATAAAAGCAGTGTTGATACAGTAGATATGTCAAGAAGGGGATGTCACTCCCATATCCACAGATATGTCTAAGTGTTTTATTTATGAAGGATGGCAGCTCTCTAAGCAGATAAAGTATAAATTGGGAGTGGCAACAGGTTATGGTCATTGGGCTGAATTCTTAAGAGTTATTTAATTAATTGCAGTTCTATCAATAGGTATGTTGTTCCAGTCTGTTATGTCACAGAAAACAACAGATTGCAACAAGTCATGGTGTAGTATGATTAGCAAAAGGCAATTAAAACAAAACAGCAGAAGAGTATATACTGCATATCATGACTGTTGTAGCTGTCACATGATCATTGGTCAGGCTTGCCATTTTATGAGTTTCCTTTCCTATACTACAGTGGATAAGTTTGTGGCTAGTATAACACCATGGTCCTGCAGGTATTCTTCAACCATCTCAGCTACACTCAGAGTGTTACTATTAATGTTGGACTCGATTTTAAAATGATCAAGACTGGTGCAAGAGGCTTGCATCAAGGAGAAATTGTGCAAGGTGCTCCTTGAGCCACACCTTACACCACACCTGATTTTCTAATTCATCCTACACCACCTGGGGGGACCACCTACACCAACAAGGCTTGTACCATCCTTGCAACAGCTGTACAGGCACAACATAGTGGAAGGGAGCGTGCACCATCATGGGGCTGACATATCCCCTTATTTGGGATTTTGGAAGTCTCCCCAGTGGGCATCCACCCCCTCCCATTTGACTTGCCTGGAGCTGCTTTAACTGGTCATGCACTACTTCTGGAGCCTTTACTGGGTAGGTGGGTGACGTTGTGCCCCCCAGGGGAAGGCACCCATACAGCACCTGACACCTGCCAGACCACTGCTGGAGTGGCCAGTGGTCCATGGCAGTTCAGAGCCTGAACCCCTCCCCTGTAGAGGCACTGGTGTATCTGCACCCCCACACAGACTCACACTGTCCCTGCTGTTGCCCTATTGAGGCCAGTTGTCATCCCTCTCCCCCAACCTGACCCATCCCCCCACAAGCCAGGGCAAGCCCTAGATGACCCACCAGCCACCAGGGTGACTGGCCAGAGGGTTACCATTGTTGGCTGCTGCTTCTGCAAGCTAATCCCATGCTTGTGGCCTTTTCCTTCTGTGCTCCATTTCTGCAGCACAGCCAGTGGCTTGTAGCAATCTGGGGACTTTGGTACCAGGACCCCCTTTTTCTGAAATCTGGTGCAGGGTCCATGGCACTTCCCAGGTTTACCACAGCCAGGGGTTTGGTGCACATTGCACTGATCTAGTGGCCATTTTAAAATTGAGCACATTGCCTCCAGTACCAGCTGAACTGGGAACTCCCGAACCTTACAGCAAATTTCAAATTGGGTTAATCTTGCCACAACCAACAGATGCACCAGTGCCACCAGATCCTCTACTTATTATTTTACTATTGTTGCCAGTGTCAGTGCCACTTTTATGTTTGGGCATTGAGGATAAGTCAAACAAATAATCCTAGTGTAAAGTTCTTTTGTCTGAAGAGAGTGGGCTCACTGCAGGTGAAAGGTTGCTGCTGCCATCAAATATGTCTCCCATGTCTTCTGACTCTGAAAGATGTCCTTCCTCATTCTTCCCAAATTTTCTTTCCTTTTTTGTTCCAGCTTCATCTGTTCCATGCACTCTTTACCCTTTTTAGTAAGAATCCATGTGTATCAACCCTCATCACTCCTACAATACCATTAGGGAAAGATATGCATAGTGTTCTTCAGGAGGTAGGATGCAGCAAGGTAGCCAGAATGTAGTTCTCAGAGGTGTTGATTATGTTGAGGTGTGGGTCATTCTCCAAACTGCACAATAATCCAAATTTGGGTAAGCTAGCACAATCCAGATGTGCTCATCATAGTAGAA
Organism: Neoceratodus forsteri; assembly: GCA_016271365.2. Taxonomy (NCBI): domain Eukaryota; kingdom Metazoa; phylum Chordata; order Ceratodontiformes; family Ceratodontidae; genus Neoceratodus; species Neoceratodus forsteri. Next base: position 678,767,254 of record CM028130.1, read on the forward strand.
ATGTGGCTTACCCCTAAAATCCCTGTTTTGGACCTATCACTCAAGGAGTATTAATTTCAGGTGAGACAAAATGGGCAAAATGGAAGGGCTGTCTCATCTATGTTAAAAAGCACCTCCAAGCTCATGCACTCCCCCAAATTGATTTTGGCAAGCAGATCCAGAACCTAGCTATTACATTATTACTTGGGAACTTAAACAAATCCCTCACCATTGTATCAGTATACATACCTCCTAGAGCTCAAACACTAGGCTTCAACAAATAGATCGACTTCCTTACTGACCTGACACACAACTGGGTAATAGTACTCCTGGGGAACTTTAACATTGATTGGTTATCGAATGAAGCTGCCTCCTAGAAGGATGCCATCTCTAGACTTGGCATCTCCCAAATGATTGAAGCTCCAACCAGGATTAGTTTCTGGCTGGGGACTAAGACACTGATTGATTGGGTCATTACAAACCATCCATAGTGAATCACAGATACCCTAATCCATGCAGACTTGCTGAGTGATCACTCTCCAGTCACCTGTCTCTGGTCCAGCAAAATAATAGCCCCCCCCCAATACAGCCACAAGTTGTGTTCTTAAAAGACGGGAACTAAGATCATTTAAAGACCACCTGAAGCAGATTGACTGGTCCTCCCTCTCTGCCCTCCAGGATGTGGACCTGACCTTAGACCAATTTATTTCAGCCTTCAACACTGTGTGTGATGCCTATGCACCAGTTACAAAGCATAAAATAAAGGGTGTAAACAACTTTTGGATCACACATGCTTTTCTTGATCGTATGAAGAATAGGGACCATCTCTGGCACAAAGCAAAAGCCACAGGCTTAATAGCTGATATCCAGCATTACTGAGTAGCAAGAAATGCTTACACCTGGGAGATTAGGCTTGCTAAAGTTAAGTATTTTTAAGACAGACTAAACAGCACCTGGGGGGATGGCAAGAAATTCTGGAGCAACATAAAAGATCTGATGGGGAAGGACAAGTCCTCCCTCTCTATGCTCCTTGTAAATGGGGAAATCACTCAAGATTCAAAAGCAATAAGCTGATACATTCAACAATGCATTCTCAGACCTTAGTCACATCCTCCTACTGGACTTCCTTAACACTGAAAAGGCTATCCCAGGAGATACACAGGCTGCCCATATTCAGCCCCTCATAGGTATTCCACAATTTTATTTCAATCAAATCTCCCATGTGGAAGCCAAGAAATATCTCCAGTGCTCTCTTGGCAAATCCAAGCCCAGCAGCGACACCCATGAACTTAGGTTTATAGCCCTCGCCATTGATAAATTAATAAATCCACTCACCTTCATTCTGAATTCATCTGTAAGATACAGGTAATTCTACAAGAAATTGAAATGCATAGTTGTCACACTGGTTCAGAAACATGGAGATTGGGTGAGTTGTGCCAACTAAAGGCTAATTTCTATACCCCCCCCATCTCCAAAGCCCTTGAACCTATAGTATCAGACAAACCGGTGGACTTCCTAAACTAATACAACATCCAGTGCCCTCAACAGCATGGCTTCCTGAAGGCCCACAGCACCAACATGGTACTACTGGAATACACAGACCTTATTCATGCAGTGCTGGACAGCAGCCAGCTAGTGGGGTGAGTATACATCGACCTCACAAAAGCTTTTGATACTGTCAACCACAGTATCCTAATCAACAAACTCCATGCTCTGGGTTATCTCATGGCACAGTTGTGTAGTTTAAAGTTTACCTTGGTAACAGATCCCAACAAGTGAAAAATCAATGGGACCCAAGACAAAAGAGCATTGCATTGGTCTTCATATCTTAACATTCAAAAGAAATGTAAACTTATGATGAGAAAGGCAAAAAAGAATTGGGAAATGCATCTTGTAAAAACTGCCAGTAAAGACAACAGTAAGATGTTTTATTCTTATGTTAACTCTTTTAAGAAGCCTACATGTCATGTCAGACCCCTATTGGACAATTCAAAACTTTGTCATAATCCGCTAGATACAGCCAATATCTTAAATCAAAGATTTTGCGAAGTATGTAGTCATAAATCCATACAAAATAATGTAATAGTAAATGTTACAAATTAATCTTTGATCAAATTAACTGACAGTATGATACTGTCGAAACTTAAATTAAAAAAAAAACAAATATTCTTCCGGACCTGATAACATTAGTGGACACCTATTATATTTATTAGCTGGTTCTATAGCAAATCCCCTGTGTTTATTTTTTAAACACTGTTTGATGCACCATTTTGTGCCTAAAGAATGGAAGTCTGTTCATGTTATTCCAATGTATAAAAAAGGATCTCTTTCAAATTGGGAAAACTACTGGCCTATTAGTCTGACATCATCTGTTTGTAAAATATTAGAGAGTCTAATCAAAGATCTTATTAGTGATACATTAAATACTGTTGATCCGGAACAGCACAGGTTTAAAAAGGGCAGAGGGTGCCTTAGCAACCTGAAGTGCTTAAATGAAAATGTTAGTAAAAACCTTGACCATGGTTCCCCTTGGGATATCATTTATCTTGATTTTAGTAAAGTTTTGAAGTGATGGCGCATCACTTCTTAATAGTCAAACTGTTAGACATCAATATTAATAAATATATTATTGCATGGATAAAAACTTGGTTGGATCAAAGAACACAGAGGGTTTTGATCAATGGTCATCTGTCCGCATCCCGACATGCTAGTAGTGGTGTTCCTCGGGGGTCTGTTTTGGGCACCTGCCTATTTTTAGTGTTCATTGAAATTTGACAAAAAACTGTAAGTCTATTTCTATAAAATATGGAGATGACGTAAAACTTGGTGGGCCTTGTGGCAGTGATGATAAGATATCTATAATACAGCAGGAGCTAAATAGCATATCGAATTGGGTTAGTATGTGGGGTATGTGTTTCAACCCATCTAAATGTAAGGTGATGCACATTGGACCAAATAACCCTCTGGCCACATGCATGTTAAATGGATTTCCACTTGAAACCACTGTAGATGAAAAAGACCTGGGCATATACATATTGAATGATTTAGGGCATAATAAACAAATTAATGAGGCAATTAATAAAACACATCAGATAATATGGTCTATTTAGAGAAACATTAAATCTAGAGACCCACGGATAATGCTGCCTCTAAATAGAGATTATACTAGACCCCAGTTGGAATATTCGTCACAATTATGGAATCCATACAAAAAGAGTGAGACAGCTTCTCTTGAAAAAATACAGAGGAGATTTACTAAAAATATCAAAGAACTCTCCAAATGTTCCCATGAACTACGTTTAGAAAAGTTAAATCTGATGCCCTTATCACTCAGATGTCTTCGAGGTGATTTAATTTACATGCACGACATAATAAATGACCCATATCTGTTTTTTCAAATGGATTTTGAATTCAAAAAAAATATATGTAATACTAGAAGTCACCCTCTACATATTAATAGGACTAAATTCACTCATGTTTCTAGGAAAAACTACTATACACAAAGAATTATAAATCACTGGAATAACCTACCATTAGAAATTATCATCAGTAATGACAAAAAACTTTAAAAATTGCTTTGACAAATTTATATTTAACAAACCAAACTTAGGGTATTATATTTGATAAGGTGCAGTTATGGGCTGCATAGCCTCCTTTGCACCACATTACCTTAGAAACCTAGAAACCTTAGACCCTCTCAGATAGTAAGCAGGTGACATCTGGTGTCCCACAAGGTTCTATCCCGGGCCTGCTCCTATTCATCCTGTTCCTTAATTCACTCCCACTGGCCTGTCCTAACATCTTACTATATGTAGATAACATGGCTATCTTCACCAATAGCCCACACACGCACCTACTAGAATCCAAACTCTAAAATAGATTTGCAGTATTAGAAGACTGGTTTACTTAAACTTCTCCTGAACTACAAAAAAATAAGGTTATGTTGTTTGCTAACAGCCAGAGTAAATACAGAGCTAATAAGCTGACGTAGATACATAGACACTGTCAGCAGATAATGTCTGTGTATCTATGTCAGCTAACTAGCTCTGTAGACCATCCTGAACAACAAGCAGGAGCCACTCAATCAGATCAATAACTTTAAATATTTAGGCATCACGCTGGATAGTTCCTTTCCCTTTACCTACCAAATAGGCAATGTTGTAAAGACAGTCAGCACCAAAGTTGGTCTCCTATACAGACACATACACAATATGACCCCTGCAGCCTTATTTCAGGCTGCCAATAGCTCTAGAATCTTTGTTATAGACTTTGGGCTAATTATGTACCATGCAGCAACAGATAGATCCCAAAGATAGGTCAGAACCACCCTCAACAAGTCTTGTAGGCTCACCCTGGGGACATGCAGGCTCACTCACACCTGCAAACTTCACTCCGAGTCTAAGTGTCTCAATGTTCACGGGAGGATTAAATACCAGACCTGCCTGCCAGGGAAAAAAGTTCTCCTCAGTCTAACTCCTCAACCCATTACAGACCTCCTTAAACCTGCATCTAACTCTTGTCAGACCAGAGGAAAAATACAAAATGCTCTACATATCCCTTTCTGTTGCATGGCACTTGCACAGAGATCCTACACTTACAAGGCACCCCTCTGTCTCAATGAACTATCCCCAGAAGTAATAAATATGCCTAAGCTTGGAACTTTCAAGAAATCCCTACTCAAACACCTGACAGTATTTGGCTCCTGTGACTGCAGGTTCAAACCTCCCACCACACATCCCTTCTGTCTCTCCACTCCCTACCAACCCTGCCCACCCATTCACCTTTCCCTTTTTCCTTCAGTCATTGCCCCATATCCTCTTGCCTCCCTCACATACCTCCCTCTCTTTCCAACCCTCACCCCCTCTGTCACTGTTCATTCCACCCCACTGTAATGTGTTTGTTTATTTCATTTTGGTAACTAGGTAGGCCCACTGGATCCAGAGGTCTCTTTCTGGGGCAACCTGAAATTAGTTACAATTGTCTCCTCTCTCACCATCCTCTTCCAACATGCCTTGCTCACCCTCCCCAGTAATCACTGACAAGGACACCTCTGTCTGCACCATGTTTTTCTACCCTTATCCCCAGACCTCTCCCCTTTACCCCTTGTCATAGCCAGCCCTAACTGCTCCAATATATACCTACTCCACCTCTCCTCACCACACTATTTATTTTATTTATTTATTTATTTATTTCAATCTAGGATTACAATACCTTTGAGCCGAGGCTCTTTTACAAAGGTTCCACGTCAGCGTGTGCACGGTCATCATTTTAGTTACAAACATAATGTCACTGACATACAGACATGTAATAACCAGTACAAAGACTTGAGCTATGAGCAAGACAAGGGAGGAGGGGAGTCAATGGGGAGAAGTAAGGATAGGAGATCTAGGGGTTAGAGTGCAGGGCAAGGGAGTACAGAAGGTGGGTGGGGGCAGGGCAGGAGGAGAATGGGGAGGTGGGAGAGGGTGGAGACAGTGCAGCCAGGGGGCCTTGTTGAGGGAATATGCCAGGTAAGGTGTTGGGGGGCAAAGACTGATTGTAAGTGCTGGGTGCTGGGGCACGTGCAGCTGGAACGGTGGAAATGTTAAGATGGACAATCGTAGGATACAAGCAGTGAGAGGAGCAGCTTGGACTTGAAAAGGCCGAGTGTTGGAGTGGTCACTATGTCGCTGCCAAGAGAGTTGAGCCAGTTGGATGCCCGATGGGCAAATGATCGTTGTCCTTGGGTCGTGCAACATTATGGGATACGTGGTAGATGGGAATTGGATCTCCTTGTAGTGACATTCCTATGTCTAGGATTAAGGAGGGCACAGACACCAGGTGGGGCAAGTCTCATTATGATTTTCTTGGCCGTGATGCAGGTTTGGTATTTTATGCATTTGTCCAGTTGAAGCCATCCAGATTGGGAATAAAGGTCACAAGTGTGGGTATGGTGATGTGAGGCAGTGATGAGATGACAGGCCTTATTCAGGGAGGCCACGATACGTTTGAGAGCAGTGGTAGTTGCAGACCCATATATGATAAGACCATAGTCTATGATGCTGACAATGGAGCTTTGGACGGCCACTGACAGTGCTTCTGGGGTTAGGTGTTTCCTGTGCCGGAATAATATGCCTAACCTCACATTGGCAGACTTTGCCACATTGCTAATATGAACAGCGTATGAGAGGTGGGGATCAAGGGTGATGCCAAGGTACTTGAACGATTGTGTTTGCTCTAGGATGGCTCCTTGTTCGGTTGCAATGGAGAGGTGGAGTTGTTTGTTTTTGTTGTGGGGACTGCAAAAGACCATAGACTTGTTTTTTTTCTAATTGAGAAGCAGTTTATGATTTAGGAACCAGGATTTGATGGAGGAGAAGGCCCGCTGAAGTTTATTTTGTAATTGGTTTGGATCAGGGTCTGAGGTGAGGATCACAGCATCATCGGCATAGAGAATTATTTGTTCTGGGCAGCTATCCGGTAGTGAGTTTAAGAATAGGCTGAAGAGGAGGGATCCCAGAATGGAGCCCTGGGGGACTCCTAAGCGGACCTGTCTAGGGTCCGAGAGTGTATCAGTGATTCTTACTGTTTGGGACCGTTCTTCAAGGTAGCTCTTAAACCAGCCAATGGTGTCGGTTGACAGCCCAGTGTTCTGAAGCTGGACAAGTAGGAGGCAGAGATTGACGGTGTCAAAGGCTTTAGTTAAGTCAATGTAGATTGAGCCTAATAGTTCACCGGACTCAAGTGCTTAGTGGATTGCGCTGGTGAATTCAAGTAGGGCTGTGGAGGTGCTGTGACCTTTGCAGAACCCGTGTTGTTGCTTGCACAGGATGTTGTACGTATCCAGGTATTCTGTGAGCTGGTCCGAGACAGTGAGTTCTAGTGCCTTGGAGAGTGGGAGTAGTAGGGAGATAGGTCTGTAGTTATCGTGGACAGTTTTGTCACCACTTTTATGGACTGGGGTGACAGTGGCAGATTTCCATCTGTCCGGGAACTGGCTAAGGCTGAGGGAGAGGCTGAAAATTCTGGTCAGAGGACTAAGTACTTCATCAAGTGTGAGAGACAGGATTTTGAGATCGAGGGAGTCATTACTGAATCTTGATTTACCAAGGGCTATGGTAACGTATTTGCGTACTTGGTGAGCCTTGACTGCTTTGAAGTAGAAGCAGGGGGAGCTGGTGGGAGTAGTGTTCATTCCAGACAGGGGACTACACCATCTTTGAAGTAGTCCTGAGGTAGGACAGCGCTGAGGTCGGTAAAGGCTTTGTTAAAGGTATCCACAATGGTTTTTGGGTTGAGGGTTGTGGTTCCGTTGATGTTGAGTATTGATGGGGGGGTTTTGGGTGGATTCCCAGTGAGTTCCTTTATGTTCTTCCAGAATTCCCGACCATTGCCCCAGGAGTTTGTGAGGGCATGCTTATAGTAGGCGGACTTCATTTGCCGGATGGTTTTGGTGCAGTCATTGCGGGCACGTTTGTAGTTTTGGATGTCGTTTTGCTTTCCAGAGTTTCTGGCCAGCTGCCATAGGTGGTCTCTTGTTTTTAGCATCCTGAGGAGATCACCTGTGAGCCAAGGGTTACTCAGTGATTTGACTTTGCATTTCTTAATAGGAGCATACATGTCACAGGCCACAGTGAAGATGTTTATGAAGTGATCAAGGGCAGTGTTTATGTTGATTGCATTGAAGATAGGGGACCAGTCTTGGTGGAGGAGGTGGGATTTGAGTAGAGGAAGGTGACCACTGGGTAGAACCCTGCTGGTGATTGTTTTTGGTGGCTGTTTGATGAATTTATTTGACCAGGTGCAGCTAACAGGAAAGTGATCGCTGAGAGAGTCAGGGAGGACATTAGTGTTAGATATCCGTGATGGGTGACTGGTAAGGATCCAGTTCAAGAGTGTGCTAGTGCCGGTCCTGTAATTTTTCCTGGTTGGTGAGTCAACCATTTGTGTGAGGTTAGCCGCAGCAACAGTATCCCTGTGTACACCAGCATCAGCCTCAGGCCAGTTGATGTTGAAGTCGCCTAGGAGGATGGATTCGGTGTCTGGTGGGAGTGACTTTACAAAGTCAAGCACAGCTGTTAGACCAGTTCCTTGTTCTTTGGGAGGGATGTAGATGGTGGCAACAGTGAAAGTTTTGTTTTGGGCACCGAGGAGGATTCTCACTGGCAGTATCTGAGCAGTTGTGGGTTGGATTGAGGTAATGATGTGGTGCCCTTGTATGGAGTCTTTTAGGTAGAGAGCGCAGCCCCCGTCTCTTTTAGAAAGGCGATCCAGCCTAAAGATGTTGTAGCCAGGAAGGCTGATTGCATGGTCCGGTACCGATGGCGTGAGCCAGGTTTCGACAACTGCCAGGATGTCAGGACAGTGTAGGCTGGTAAAGGCCTGTAGGGCATCCATTTTAGGAAGGAGGCTGCAGATGTTGATTGATATGAATAAGAGGGCACCCGAAGGCTTGCTCAGATTAGTGGCTTTAGAGCAGAATGGGCCAGGGTTTGGGTGCACATTGCCTGACAGCATTAGGAGAAGGAGGAGGACTAGCCTCAAGGAACTCCGGCGTATTTCTTTAAGGGAATGTTTTAGCCTGCTGGCATCTCGGGAAGTTGCCGAGCATCAAGCGATAGTGGGTGAGGTAAGCATAGGCGGGACCAGAGTGGAGGGCTAGGACCAGTGTGGGTGTGGGACAGTTTCATGGTGGTAGGATGGACCATGGGCAAGGGCAGTGACCAGTGTGCAGGGTACCTATGTGGAGAAAGGATGTAGGAATGTGGAAGCTGTGGAAGGAGGGAGAAGCAGGCTTTGGGGAGTGCAGTAGGGGAGGAAGACAGGCAAGAAGAAATAGAATAGGGGGTAGAGAACGGTGGAGGCGCATGATTAAAGTATGAATCAGGGTTCAGAGAAATCTTACTCGGTTCGAGAGGATCTCGAGGGTGGGAAGGAAGGAAGGTACATAGCAAGTAAAGAAAGTGTATCTTTTAGAGGGTAAACATTTTTTTTTCTCTTTCCAAATGAAAGAACAAGAATCCCTCTAGTGGCAGGTCTGCATAACCTGCTAATGGAAAACTAGCCACTTAAAAAAAAAAACCCTCCTACTACAGCTTTAGTGTGGCAAAGCAGGGGAAAAGTCATGGCCAATCAGAGTGGGTTTGTTGGAAGCGCCATTGCCGTACCTTCCAAGGAGCTGCAGGCGGGTGTCCTAATCTCGGTCGGTGGCTGTCTGGGTGCCGGCTGACTGTGGGGGAGCTGAAGCAGCCCCGTTCAAGGGTAGGCAGCTTCCAAGGAGCTGCAAGTGGGTGTCCTAGTCTTGGTCAGTGGCTGTCTGGGTGCAGGACAACCATGGGGGAGCTGAAGCAGCCCAGTTCAAGGGCAGGCAGCTTCCATGGAGCTGCAGGCGGGTGTCCTAGTCTCACTAGTCCTATGACTCCTGCACTCATCATAGCTTATCAAAACTGTCATAAATACTGTATGTACTTCATTGTATGAGCTAATGCATTTGATTCTTGAATATAGTACAGTTTTGTTTTCTATAGTGTTTTCCTCTTTGTAACCCTTGGATTTAACCAACGATTGTAAATTATGTGTTGTACTTAACTATATCTATACCTTATGTTTTTTATTCTGTGTGTACCACTTTTTTTACCCTTACCTGATGTGGAACCTTTGAAAAAGAGCTTTTATCTCAAGGGTGTAACTCTGAGATGACAAATAAATAATTAAATAAAGAAATAAGGTGACAGTTTCTAATGATTCAACCATATCATCAGCTTCATATAGGCAAAAGGCAAGGCAAGGCAAAATTTATTTAAAAGATGCCCAATCCCAGAGGCTCTGGACGCCATACAAACTTAAGAACCAACATTTAGAAACACAAACACACAAAAATTTTATACAAAAATAAAATAAGTAACTCCAACGAAATCTAGAACTCTATAATAGGTTCTAGTCTAAACATCAAATGCTTGGGAGAATAGGAGTGTCTTCAGGTGGGCCTTGAAAATATCCACAGTGGGGGCTTCCCTGACCTGCGTTGGTAATGAATTCTACAGAACGGGAGCCTCAACACTAAAGGCCCTATCACCTGCTGATTTAAACCTCGTTCTGGGAATGGTCAGGAAGCCACCACTAGAAGATCGAAGAGGGCGTGTAGAAAGAGCAGGTATCAGAAGGTCTGACAGATAACCAGACCCTGCCCGTGTAGGGTCTTATAGGTGAGAAGACCCACCTTAAAGATGATTCTCCACCTGACTGGCAGCCCAGTGCACCAGGCACACCGTGTAATAGGCAGACTTTGCTGCCCAGTCAATAACTGGGCAGCTGCATTTTGCACCAGCTACAGTCTGCAGAGAGATCCTCCCAGACCCCGAGATAGAGCGCATTACAGTAGTCCAGCCTAGATGTGACTAAGGCATGTATCAAGGTAGGGAGGTCCAGAGGCGGAACAAGGGGCTTAATCCTGGCAATATTTCTGATATGAAAAAAACAGGTACGAACCACAGAGGACATTTGAGCCTCCATGGTTAGGTCCCTGTCCAGAATCATGCCAAGATTCTGCACCCAAGAGGAGGCCTTCAATGACACAGCTCCAAGAACAAGTCCAGTTACTGAGTCAGAGGCCATCCTATCACTGACTCTGTTCGACTCCACTACAAGTACCTCCGTCTTGTCAGGGTTCAGTCGCAACCAGCTGGAGGCCATTCAGTCGTTAATCTTGGCCAGACAGATATTAAGCACATCCACTGCGTTTGATGTTCCTGGGGCAAAGGACAAATATAGCTGAGTATCATCGGCATAGCAATGAAAGCTCAAACCATACTTCCTAATGATACCTCCCAGTGACAACATGTACACTGTGAACAACATTGGGGCCAGTACTGATCCCTGAGGGACTCCACAAAGAAGGAGACTGGGTGTAGATGAAGAATTTCCCATCATAACCCGTTGCCTCCTGTTGGTAAGAAAGGACTCAAACCAGTTGATGACAGTACCGGTGAGTCCACATAACTCCCTAAGGCGGACAAGCAACACACAATGGTCCACAGTGTCAAATGCTGAAGAGAGATCAAGGAGGACAAGAATTGTCCTGTCCCCCCATTCTCTAGCCCTGAGGAGATCTTTCTGAACCTGAACAAGTGCAGTTTCTGTGTTATGTCTAGCCTGAAATGCCGACTGAAAGGGTTCATACAACTCGTGAGTCACGAGGTGCTCTTCCAACTGAAGCGCTACCACCTTCTCCACCACCTTCCCCAAAAATAGAAGGTTGGATATAGGACGTTAATTTGCCTTGATCTCCATGTCCAAAGATGATTTCTTTAAGAGGGGTCTCACCAGAGCCTCCTTCAAGGCATCCAGAAAGACCCCCTCAAATAAAGAGCACCGTACAATCAAGGCAAACACCGGGCCAACAGAGTCAACACATCTCATTAAGAAACGCGTTGGCACTAGGTCCAGCTTACAAAAGGAATGCTTCAAGTTGACTGCCACCTCAATAACCTCACTAACCTCCACTGGTCTAAACTCCCCCCAAATAGGTGGAGTGCACTCAGAACACATAAGGCGACCACTGTCAGCTATAACATTGCTGGCTGAAGAAGCCACCCGCCGGATCAAGGACACCCTGTCCAAGAAAAAACGAGCAAACTCCTCACAAACTGTAATACAAAAAACCCTCCCAGGCTGCAGACAGGCAGGATGGAGAAGTCTGTTCACAGCCTGGAAGAGTAAAGCTGGTTGTTTTTTCCTGGCAACAATCTCCCTGGACAGGAACACTGCCTTCTTATGGTTGATTGCCTCCTGGTACGCACGATAGTGCGTATGCAGAACCAGTTTGTCCACCTCCAGGCAGGACCTCCTCCAGCAGCACTCTAATCTCTGACCCGTCTTCTTCATCTCCCTGAGATCCCCGTCAAGCCACGGGGACCTCAGGTATGAAGTTCTGGGTCATACACGGACAAGTGCGAGGGAGTTGATGGTGTCAGATAACACCCTATTACAGGTGTCAACTCCAACATCAACACCTCTGACACATGCAGCACCCACACTAGACAATTTAGCTGCAACCAGAAAACCCTCAGGGGTCAAACCCCATAAAGGGCAACAGCTAATCATCTCAGCAGGGGAAGGGCTTATGGCGGGAGCCCCAAGCATGAACTGCACTGTGCAATGATCGGACCAAGATACTCAATCAATCCTGAGATCATTGATCTCAAGCCCCAGTGAGAACACCAGGTCCAATATATGGCCATCCTGATGGGTTGGTGCAGTAACAGCCTGCATCAATCCTAAGGAGCACACAATCTGCAAGAAATCATAACTGCATCTTTGATTCCCATCTTCGACCCAAACATTGAAATCCCCCAGAAAAACACATCTGGGGGATCCCAATGTTTTGCCGGCAATGAATTCAGTGATCTCCTGCAGGAAATTCCCCATCGAGCCAGGAGGGCAATAGATGAGGAAGATCCTGCAACCCGTGCCAGGTCCTCCATGAATAGCCACACATTCAAAGGAACCTGGAGTTCCCACTGGGTGCACGGTGAAGGTCAGGCTGGATCTAAAACAAATAGCTACGCCGCCACCCCTGCATTCCACTCTGGGGCAGTGCACCATGGCATACCCAGGAGAGACTGCAGCCTCAAAAATAGAGCCCCCATCATCTCCCACCCAGGTCTCCATGATGCAAGCCATATCGGCCGAAGAAACCAAGGCGGCAATAATGGTCATCTTATTTCTAATCGATCTGGCATTGCAAAGCACTGCCATCAGAGGATTGGAGGGTGGTGCATCCCCTCGGGTTACCTGACCACTCAGTCTGGTGGACTCCCTGGGGATGGACACCAACCACGTCTGGCCTCTCCCAGATGCCCGTCGTAACCCAGGGCGCCTTCTGATCCTAACAACCTCTATCCTACCATCGCCCATACCTGGATCACCCCACTGCCGACAATCAACACGACCCCCTCCAATCCCCACTTCCCAACAGCATCTGGCAATAGTGTCTGACATTGGAAGGTGGACAGAAGGATGTAAATCATGTAGCAGTGAGCTCCCATAGGTGATCCTAGCCCTCTTAAATCCTCCCATATAACCCCTACACATTCCAAGCTATAAATACAATAATTAGCTATCAAAAAATTAATCAAACATAATTTAAATAGTGTCTAAAATATCTGCCTGGCCTACTCAAAAAACAGAACTAGTGCAATTAATTAACATTGAAACAGAGCAGAACTGAGTTGCAGTAATGCTCCGACTAAACAATTCTTTACCACAGTTATAATTTAAGCAATAAATATAGACTGTTTATCTTTTTCACTATTTAAAAACACACAAAAAGAAAATATGCCCTTTTTGTTGCTTCATTTCCTAAGAGATTTTTCGATACCGAGTGGCACTCGCGCCACTCACACGCTCGCGCTTGCGAGCGGCACTTCAATTTAAAGGGAGCACTGTCCCCGCCCCTCCAGCTCTCAGTCTCGACTCCCCCCAACTCACACCTCAAACCAGTTTGAAAAATTGCAGAAACCCACTACACAGCCTCTCACGCCATGCAGGTCTTGCTGTTTAGAGGGCAATTAGGGCTTCAATGCCCATGAGCAGGGGAGCACAGACTCGCACCTCCGGTATTCGTGACACAATATAGCTTCTGAAGTCTGGACATATTGTGACTTGCTAAAGTAATCAATGGTATAACTTAATTGATTCAAGTTTAGTTTAATTTAGTGTACTGTGAAACATAGCCATTGAGATAATGCTCATTTTTAATGGCATCCACTAGGAAGCTTCAAATACAAATGTTGCAATGCAAAACATAAATAATACAAGTATCATAAAGTACAACAACAAGCACATCTATGCCAATGCTGCAGCAACAACTTTACCATCATGTCATCGACAGTGACAACATAGACAGAGCACTGTAAAGTCCTCTCAGGACCCCGGCATGGCTTCCCAGGGTCTTGCACCCTTCCCCAAATGAGCTCCAACTTGGAGTTGATTATAATAAAATACAGGGGTGTGGGGGGGCACGTCTTCCAGAAAATAACACTTTATATTTCTGACGGCACAATGCTGATCGCAATTGCTGTCGACATGCAACCATCGCTAGAACGTCAGATTGACATATTTTTGTCAAACTGGCATTGTAGATCCCAAGAACACAGAACAAATCATTAATACAATGTCAAAAATAAGCACAATTTAGATAAACATAGGACAGAATCATCATAATAAAATTGCTACAATAATTGCATCTTTGCCACTGACTGGTTCCATAGCATGCTCAAACGGCTCCAGTAATTTGATTGCTTTCTTCATTAAAGACCACTGCTTAAGGGGCAGCAGAGTTGTCTCAGAAGTGCTGCTGCTGGTTCTCTGACCTCAGGAAATATGTATAAACTGTATATGGTCTTCTACTCCTCATATAGATGCTTTAGCATGTAGCATTGTTTTCATATGTAAATTCTAGCCACATGGTGTTTTGAAATCAGAGGAGAAATTTGATCTAAAGGAATTTATTACCTGTACTACCCCATTTGTAGTATATATTTGCTGGTGTACTTTTAAGAGCTACTACACAGGTAAAATTACTATACCAGCAAAACAAAAAATGCAAGAGCATGTGAGAGCCATAATTAAATTGCAATACCCTGAATGCAATTGGTGCACATTTTGCTGAGACACACAGTAGTAAGCCAGATTCTCTTAAATACACTGTACTAGAAGATGTAAAAAGGAATCCTAGAGGAGGGTATAGAGGTCAGATTCTCTCACAAAAAGAGACAAAATGGATTTGAATACTAAAAACTGCTGTACCAATGGGCTTGAATGAAGAAATTGATTTTACCCCATATTTGTAATAGTATCTAACCTGACCAATCTTGTGTGTTTCTGTTTTTTCTAGCTACAACTTTATCTAAGTAAATTGGAGTCCAGCCTAGTACCCTCCAGTTCTAATTACTGTGCTTGAGAGTATGGTACCCTTGCATACCCCTGAAAATTCAGAAATCTTGCCATACTTATGAAATAGGGCTACACTAGTTAAGCTGACTTTAAAATTGAATCAGACATTAACACTATCCAGCTAATGGAATGAATGTATTTAATTTACTTTTAGCGTCTGAATTTGACAGACTTACTCAAGTTTGACCTTTAGCTATATCTGTGACTTCCAACTTCTCACAGTTTAAATTTTCCCCTCACCTCCCCCTTTTTTCTTAACCACTAAACCCATTCTCTAATACACTTGTACTTTATTAATCTAATACATTTCATTCACAATCTAAGAACAACCTTACTTAAAGGATTATAAATCTTTATACCTCTGTACCTGCCTACTATACAAATCTCATTTATACTATCACCTTAATAAGAATTTCTACTATTCTGCATTTGTTCCAGTTTCTTTCCAAAACTGATATTTCCTCCCTAAAGTTTAGAAAGATCATTTAAGATGAGTACTTGATTTTTTGCAAAACTATTTATATTACAATCTGTTTAATGAAATGAAATATATATTAGCTACAACACAATATTTGAACACTGCAGTTCTAATGGTTTAGCAAAATCATGTTGATATCAATGTAAACACAGAGGATACCTTTATGTTTTTTTTTGTAGCAATTTGTAGTCACATTGATGTATTTATCATTTTGGGTGTCTGTACCTTTAATGACTTACCTTAAATATGGGTGTTGTGTGTTATGCCTCAGACCTGCCCCCTGAGGAAGGCCTTGTGTTGGGCTGCAGCACTGGGAATGTAGGGTTCTGTCCTGGGCATCTTTGCTGCATTAAATGTTGGATACTTAATCCTGGACTACAAGTGTTCTTTTTGGAGTGGTATGAGTGCAGAGTTTACTTTCTACTTCAATTAGCATGTAGTAGACTGTGCTCCATTAGTATTATCATCTTGTCTTAATTGATGGATTGGCAGCTTGTTTTTCACCTTAAGGTCCATATACAACCCAGGCCCCCCTCATTCAAGATCCCCATGGCTTGATGGGGATCTCAAGAGGATGAAGACCAAGGGTCAGAGGTTGGAGTGCTGCTGGCAGAATCCAGGAGTAGAGGAGGATAAACTGGCTTTGAAAACTCACTACAGTGAGTATCAAAGGGCAATCTTCCATATGAAGGAGTATTTCTGTTCAGGGAGATTACTTCAGGAAGAAACAGACTGGTTCAGCTCTTTATGACTGTAGACAGACTGCTTCATCTGGCTGGCCTACAACTGAAAGTTGCAATTTCAGTGGCTAAGTATGAAGAGTTTGCTCTGTTCTTCTCTGGCAGAGTGTCCTCTATCAGGTTCAGGGTCTATCCAACAGGGCACTCATAGTCCCACAGGGGTCTATTGGTTGTCACAAATTGCACTCCAGTTGCCTGGAGTGCGTTAACGCCAGTAGAAGTGGAGGAAGTCTGTGTTGTAATCTCAATGCTGCAGCCCACTTATTGTGAACTGGACACTGACCAGACAAGTCTCATTGTGAGATGTGTGGACACTGTTAGTCCACTGTCTGCTGAAATTGTCCTGTGCTTGCTTTTGTGGGGGCTGTTTCCCAGTGCATTGAAAGATGCACTGATGAAGCCCCTCATGAAGAAACCATTTCTTGACCCTAACATCTTGACGAATTATAGACCTATCTCTAACCTTCCCATTTTTGGTAAGGTTTCTGAGAAAATTGTGGCTCTGCAGCTTGAAGTCTACTTCACTGCTTTCAACATCTTTGATCCTTTCCAGTTGGGATTTAGATCTAAGTACAGTACTGAAACAACGCTAGGCAGGGTGCATACTGATCTCCTCAGGGATAGAGACAGAGATAGAGGAGACTGGTCAATTCTCATCCTCCTTGATCTATCTTCAGCTTTTGATGCTGTGGACCATTATGTGCTGTTGGATCTACTAAGGGAGCTCTGTGGACTCACTGGTACCATCATCAATAAGTTTGAGTCATTTTTCACTAGAGGGATGCAGAGGATGGTGATAGGGAGTTTCTTCTCCCACACTAAGCCTCTACCATGTGGAGTTCCCCAGGTCTTGATACCCTCACCTATGTTGTTCACAGTGTACATTCATCCCCAGGTCAATCATTAGATGCTACAGTGTGAGTTTTCATTGGTATGCACATGACACCCAGCTGTATATGTCTTTTGCGCCTAAGACCTGTGGCACCCTGGAGGTACTAAATGCATACCTGGCTGAGATTCAAGACTGGATATCATCTAACTGGCTGAGGGTTAATCTTTACAATACAGAGGTAGTAGTGTTAAAGCTTGGTTGTTGATGGGAGGCAGAGACTGATGGGAGGGGATTCTGACTTGATGCTTGGTACTAATCCATTGGTAGCCTCTACCAAGATGAAAAACCCAGATATTATTCTCAACAGCAAACTGACACTTGAGGACCAGGTGTCATCTGTTGTCTGGGGTGGTTTTACCACTTGAGGAATATCTCAAAGATTAAAGCCTTTATCTCACTGGATGACCTGCCCTCACTGGTGTATGCAATTTTTGACATCCAGACTTGGCTATTGTAATGCTCTCTGTCTCATTGTTAGTGAAGTGATGCTGCATCACCTGAAGCTAGTGCAGAATGCAGAATCCAGGTTGTTCACTGGCCTCCCAAAGTTATGTCAGGTCCCTGGTCCTGTGTGATCTACACTGGCTACTGATGAGGTGGAGAATCACCTTCAAGGTGGGACATCTTACCTACAAAGCCCTATAAGGTCTGGTTCATGGCTATCTGACTGATCTCATTACTCCCTACCATTCCCAGAGCTCTCTCCACTCCTCCGCAGATGGCCTCCTAGCAATTCCCAGGCACTGAATGAAGACATCTGGAAATCATGTATTTGTGGTGGTTGCAGCATCCCTATGGACTTCACTTCCAAGGCCCTTGAGGGAGGCCCCTCACTGGAGGCCTTCAAGTGGGGCCTGAAAGCACAGGCCTTTGGGAGCTAGCGCTAGTTTTGGCATACTTCTGGATCACACAGTTGCCGTTTTGTTTCTTCAGGATATGCTGCTTTAATCTGTTATTTATGTCTCTTGGATTTGTATTTATTTGAACTTATTGCCACAGTCTGAACATTGTGCAGCACCCTCAGCTTCAGGGATAGGGCACTAGATCAATAAAATCTTACTAATCTTACTAGGATATGGCATGCTTTAAAAAAATGACTGAAGTACAACAATTCTGTGTGCTATGGTGTTCATGGCAGCAATGTCCCCATTTTCATCATGCATTGTGATATTTAGGCACTATGCAAAGCAGGGTACTCTGAAAAATCTACAGTTGTTTAGAACTTTCACTGCTTATTGACCATAATCAATTGTAATAAAGTCTCGACAGAAGTCCATGGGAACAAGCCAATCCTAGATCACCAGATCGAGCTTATAAAGGAAATTTCTGAAAGTGCAAGATGGGTTTTCCATTCTTACTATGCATGGAGTACCATGGTGATAAAAAAACTGTCTCATTTAGAAGCAGGCTTTCCTCTTGAACCATCTAGTCAGTTGTCTGACCACTAGTCACATGTCAGTGGTAACATGGACTACATGCCCTCATGACTTAGATGTGCTTTCAACAAATAATTCACAGACAGTGTCACAAAGTTTAGACACTGCCTTAGTTGCTAAGCAGCTGTGACTTGGCATTGCCCTGAATAAAAAGTAAGTCAGCAGATCAACAGCTAACAACCAGTCTAGCTTTGCAGTCAAAGGATATGAAAGTAAAAGATTTCTTGATAGCTTTTCTTTTCAGAAAACCAGGAAGGACTGATTGGCATTTTGTAGAGCATATGGCACAATAGTGGGTCTTTGGGGTTGCTTTTCCCACCACATGAGTAGTGTGTTGGGGTAGCACCACGAGCCATGACTCTGTCCCTTGGACTTGATGGCAGAATGGTGGAGTAGAAACTTGCAGTGGAGCTTATGGTGCTATATGGTTTACCTTTCCTGAAGTGTGCCTCGTTGATATCAAGTAGGCCCTCACTGAACCCTCCTTCTCTGTAGCACTATCCTCTTACAGTTTTTCATCCTCCGCAAAATCTGGTCTATTTCTTATCATATTTGATGCCTTCTGACAATTGTCCACAACAGTGAATGATTTATGGTCAACGGGCTTTTCTGCCCAATGTCCACAAGTGACTGCCCCTGACTCACTACAGTGGGGGCAAGCTGCCACACTCAAGTTGTTGTCAAGTAAGGTAAAATAAATGCCAACTACTAAAAGCTGCTTACATATTGGACTACTCACAGAAATAATTGTCCACTGTTATTCATTCTCTCTTTCTGCCTCTCCCACCCAAACCCCAATTTTCTGTTTTTTGCTTCCATTCAGGATTCACTGTAGTTCAGGTTTTATCTTTGGTAGCCATACATTACCACCACTTCTGTCGACTTTTTTTAAATCTCACTGGCATTGCCTTCTACATTTTTTTTATTGGAACTAATTCTACATCTATCCCAGACATCTCATCATCTTCATTATCTCTATCTGCACCAGTGTCATCACTGCCACACTCCAGTCCCTTCGTTACACCGTCTGTATTTTTTTCTAGCTTTAGAAGAATCATAGATTGGATGAAACAGTGTCATCATGTGTTTCGTCACTGATGGTACTATGTCAATCTTATTCCACATTCTCAAGGTCCAACACTGAATGACATGGTTCTAGTGCTGCAATAGCTGTTTTCAAAGCAGTAATGGCATGTCTCACTTTCCCATTGTTGGTACTCCCTGTCACTAACTCAGTGTTCTCTTTTAAAGGTGATAATATAACCCAATAGATTCAATTTCCACTAGTTTACCACTGCACCCTTCTGCATCCTTCTTTGTTCTTACAAACATGAGCCTATCAAAGTATGATACATCATTTGCCTTGTTCTTATGTAAGGCACCTTTTATTTTGGTTTAGAAATTTTCAATGGGGCTATGCCAAATTATTAATGCAGCTGAGGAGCATTCTGTGGGCAATGACATATGCCTTTCATGTCAAACAATACACTGGCTGGGGAAGTGACTGACACTGACCTGACTGTGATGTTGATATGATACAGAGAATTTTTTAGGTCACAAAACATGGCAACCAAGTTATTAATGCAGCTGCAGAGCATGCTGTGCATAATGACCCATGCCTCTCATGATGAGCAATGCACTTGCTAGGGTATTACTGAGACTGACCTGGCTCGGATACTGGAGTTGAATAGAGTGGGACACCAAAGCTGACTAACAAATTATTAATATAGCTATGGGATACATGGGATGGTGCACAAGGACTCATGCCCCTAACTGCACCTGTCTGACCCAAATGATAGACTCATCCCTAAAAATAATTTTTCAAATATAAAATTCAAACCAAAACCACAGTGCTTGTTACAGTTAAGTTGAATGATACTGTGGTATGACGACTGGTGCAGCACTCTACCACTTGGTGTACTCTTGGTGCAGCTCTGTACTGCATGGTGCAGCAGGATATTCTAATAATTCAGCATGGTATAGTTAGCTTGAAGCTGTACTCCCTCCCTAATCCACCTGGTGATGACACAGCACATCTAGGTGTTACTGAAGCCCTGAGTGTCCAAGTTTTTTTTCTTTCCCATTTTTACTGGTGCACCAGCAGGTGTCACTGATTAATTGTTCCTTTTTTAACCTCAAAGGCATATCAAGGATTTATTAAATAGGATTTTCCTAAATAAACATTTTTACAACACAACATACAAATGCTTGGTCTGCAGCTATAAAATATCATCTGCAGTTCAGTGGAAACTACCTGCTTGCAATGAGGAGGACATGGTCGTCATGTACGCTTGCCATACTGAATTTATCAGATCAAAGTTTTAGAAAGTGCATCAATATTACTGAAGTTTGTTTTTTACTCTTGTCTCCATAGCTTACGTGTGCAAAGAAGTTTGATATAACATGTCAGTGTAGATGATCTACTGTACTTGAGTGAAGAGACAGCTATTAGGCTGATGATCAACCAGTAGTCAGTAGCATGATTAAGTTACTGGTATGTCAGGTACAATTCATAGATGTTTTCCACTGTCAAGTAGCTGAGGATTCAATCAGTCACACACTCATGCAAATTGCTGTCCATAGAAGTATTAGTGACTTCGATGTCAGTAATGTCATCTGAACCTTGCTATTAGCTGTCTGTTCTATCTGTACTACAGTTCTGTCGGAGTTCATTTTGACAGACAAAATAGCACATCCATGTGTTTTGAAAATAAATCTTACTGTACTGGCTTTGCAGCTACTTAAGAACTTCATCCCAGGAGCACATGAATGGCAAACATTTCTGCCATAATACCTTTATCCCATCCCCCGGGACTCATGGATTCCTATTGAACAAGGCATGAAGGCTAGCAATTAGGTTTAGACATCATACTACATCTGTCTTTTTTTTTCTGTCATTGTCACAGCGCTCAATGCATTTCACATTCCAGCTGATCAGTTGTGATCCAAGCTGATCCACAAATGGATTTCCCTGCTTTCACTTACCATCCTTATTTTATTTTTTCAAAGTAAAGCCCCTATATGTTAAAGGGGCACTGTCAGCTTTATCCCTCGTTTTTACATCTGGTTGCATCAGTGTGATTCAATTTACCAATCTATGCCTTATCCTCCAAATAAAGTCCCCATGTATGCCAGAATGGTGATCGCCTACCATAATTTTCAATTTTTTCCAAGTTTCAACATTCCGACGTCCCGGCTAAAACTACCTTGTGCCCCGGTAGCAGTGGTATACTGACAGCGCACCTGTGACATGGAGCACTGGCACGAACATCAATTTTTACATGCCCACTCTAAATAGTTACTTGCAGCATGTCTATAATTTTACTGAATTTAAGTTGCCATGTGTTAAGTAAAGCCGAGTGCTGATAGTGCTAATAAATACATTTGAACACCAGCCCC
Organism: Neoceratodus forsteri; assembly: GCA_016271365.2. Taxonomy (NCBI): domain Eukaryota; kingdom Metazoa; phylum Chordata; order Ceratodontiformes; family Ceratodontidae; genus Neoceratodus; species Neoceratodus forsteri. The sequence goes on from CM028130.1 coordinate 678,789,112, forward strand.
GAAAATTCGTGCCTGCGCGAATGTGGACCACTCCAGGAGCCAAAATCCCATGCATGACCAATAGCAGGGCGGAACAGCTGTCCCGTGCATGTGCAGGACTGGCCCACATTCACGCAGGCGTGGGATTTCGGGCGCCAGTGTTTAAATGTATTTACTGGCACTACTGGCACTCGGTTTTACTTAAAACATGCCAACTTAAATTTAGGATATTGAAAGATATGCTGTAGGTAACTATTTAGAGTGGGCATGTAAAAAATTTGTGTTCATGCCACTGCTCTGTGTCACAGGTGCCTTCTCAGCATACCACTGCTTCCGGGGGACCAGGTAGTTTTAGCCGGGACTTCGGAATGTTGAAACTTGTAAAAATTAAAAAATACGGTAAGCGATCACCGTTCTGGCATACATGGGAAGTTTATTTAGGGGATAAGGCATAGATTGGTAAATGGAAAGACACTGATCCAAGCAGGTGTAAAAACGAGGGGTAAAGCTGACAGTGCCCCTTTAATCTAGCCAGTACAAGACACTTCAAATAGTGTTTTTTTAATAGTTAAAAATATCTGTCTTTAGTCTTCAGATGTGTCCTATGAAAAAATGCAGGTGATCATAAGATCTGTGCCTTTCTACCATCTGAATGTAACTTATATTCAGGAATCAGGAACAGTGAGGGGTGAGGGAAAAAGGTGGTTGGGTGGATGGCATAAGCATAAGCTGCGAGTTACTCAGTAAATTTTTTTTTTATGCCTGCAGTAGGACTGCTGAGGAATGTCTCCTCTCCCCTGAACTCATGGATTGCTGTTGATCAAGGCTTGAAGGCTAGCTCACAGTAGGGGAGCACATTCATATGTAAATGAATTAACACTTCCATTCAGAGAATGGAAATGTGACAAGGAGAAATGTGAAAAGTCACAATTTACTATTGCCTATCAGCTGCAGCTGTAAGATGGGGAGGTGGTATTCAGGAGCATGGAGGAACTTTCCGTGAGTGGGATGTGAATGCAGTAAATAATTGGGTTTCAACAACATCCTGAGTCTCTCTTTTTTTCTGACATTGTCCCAGTGCTCAATGAAATTTACAGTCCAGCTGATCAGTTATAAGCCAAGCTGATCCAGAGATGGATTCCCCTGTTTTCATTTACCATCCCAATTTTATTTTATTTTTTCAAGGTAAAGCCCATATATGTTAATCTAGCCACTACAAGACACTTCAAATTGTATTTCGTTAATTAAAATTATCTGTCTTTGTTCTTCAGATGTGTCCTATGAAAAAATGCAGGTGATCATAAGATCTGTTCCCTTCTACCATCTGAATGTGACTTATATTCAGGAATCAGGCACAGTGAGGGGTGAGGGAGAGAGGTGGTTGGAGGGAGGCAGTATAAGTTGTGAGTCTCTTAGTTGATTTTTTTTTCATGCATGCAGTAGGACTGAGGAATGTCACCCAGAATTTGTGTGTAGGCAGGAGTGGGAGGAATTTTTTACTTTAATTTATGCATGGGGTAAGATGGGTGAATGGGGACAGCCTAACATAGAAACATAGAATTTGACGGCAGATAAGGACCGCTTGGCCAACCCAGTCTGCCCATTTCCCTACCTAATGGATAAGCTGCAGATCCTAATTAACCAGCAGCCTACTTCTTCCTACCCCAACCCCCTAGAATTGCCTTATGACTGTCCCATGCATGCTTGAATTCCACCACTGTTTTTGACTCCACAACCTCCTCTGGAAGGCTTATCCATGCATTCACAACCCTCTCTGTGAAAAAATACTTCCTTAAATGACCTCTGAGCCGCCTCCCCCTCTATCTTCAAATTGGGCCCCCTTGTTCTTGCACACTTCTTTTTTTGAAAGATGCTACCCTCTTGGACTTTGTTGATTCCCTTGAGGTACTTGAAAGTCAGGGCCGGTGTTAGGACTTTGGGGGCCCCCAGCAAACTCCATCTCTGGGGCCCCTCGATGGGCCCCAGCATCCTCCTCCCAGGGCCCCCTTCCCCGTTCCCTCTCCACAAACCCCCAGTAATCTTTGTACATCAATCCAACTACTGCATGATTTTTCAGACACAATCTGACCTGGAGACACTAGAAGTATTACGTTTCTAACAGATAGTTAATAGAATAAATTGCAAAAATTGCTCCTTCCAGCAGTTGCAATATTTGTTTTACCTCTGCTGTTCTGCTCTCTACCTTTCCAGACCCCATATCCCTGTACTTATGCTGCAGACACGGACCTGTGGGGAGACAGAAATTTTCAAGTTGAGTTGGAGGAGGTGCGATAAACAGCCAGGACCTATTGGAGCCCTGTGATTGGTTCCAGCACAGGACCTCCTCCCACATCAGCACGTTCTGTGCAGCACAACAGAGGACCATGGGGAACATGAAACCTCCCTGGGGAAAGAACTGAAGGCAGGATGGTGGCGTGGACCGCGTGGCGTAGTCTGGCGTTCCTTTGGGGAAATCGGCACCTGATTTTCTTGCCAGGTACTAATAATGCTGCTCAGCTATGGGATGCTGTGTTGATCCAGGCAGGGGAGTGAGGTGGGACAGACAAAAAAGTATGCTGATGGTGCCCGCGCAGACCCGCTACATATGCATGCATGCCGCTACATTTGGGGGCCCCTGTGTCATGGGGTTCATGGGTGCCTAACGCCTGCCCTGTTGAAAGTTTCTATCATGTCCCCCCTCCCTCCTTTTCCTCAAGGCTATACATATTAAGCTCCTTAAATCTCTCTTCATATGTCTTCCTGTGCAGACCCTGCACCAATTTAGTTGCCCTCCTCTGGACAGCTTGTAAACTGATACAAAGTGTTTTTTTTTTAATATTATACTGGTATCTGTATTGATGAGGTGTATCATCCAGAATTAGGAAAGGGAGAGACTTTTGATAATTTAATTACACCTAGTTAGCATGACACTAAAAGAAGGGCATGTGTGGCTGGGAGAGTGAAGGACATAATTAGTAAATAAAAACTAATTGGCTGTGGAAATGAGGCAGGGGTATTCTGCAGCTAGGGAAGGGGTAGAGACTACATTATTTAAAATAAAGAAAAACATTGTGGGTATGAGAGATGTAGGTAAGCCAAAGCTGGATGAATGGGGGGTTATTTCTAGCTCAGAGTAATAATTAATTGAGTGAATAAGAAAGTGGTCCAGCAGCCATGGACAAAATGGATAAAGAGCTATGACAATGGGTTTTAAAAAATATATGTACTCCTTCTGTCATGATCTTGCACCATGATTAAAAGACAATCAAACAAACAACTCCACCTCCACCCACTCACAGATCATTAGTGCTCCGTTCTGTGATAGCAGGGATACAAAATGAAATGGGAGGACAGATCAGCCAAGACTAGTAGAATCTGGACACATATAGTGGAGGGGGGGGGGGGGGGGGGGGTAACTACTGAAAAGCTATCAAGATGCCACTTAACTTTCAGAGTATGGGACTGTAAGGTACTGAACAAGAGTTCAACATCACTCTGTTAGTTGCAGTAAAATTGTTTTCATGTTCATTATGGTTGTGAAATAGTCAATCACAAAAATAGGACATAGATGAAAAAATACATCAAATTCAGCATATTCGACTATCAGTCTTCCGTGGTACTATCTTAGTAGTGGAGTTCAGTGTGTGAAGGCACATCTGCTAATGGTCAGATGCATTGTTCAAGTGCAAAAAACAAACAAACACATACCAACCAAAAAAAGAGGGAGGGAATGTACAAAAGCTGAACATTATGTAATGTGGGGTTTGGTGGCTTTTCGTAATATACCGAGCATTAAATGAAGCTAAGCAATTAGCGATACTGCACATTTTAAAACATCAGTTCTCAGGTGTAGTTTTAATCTGGGCTTCTAAACTGGTGGAACTAATGCAGTAATAAGTAGTCTTGCAAAGTATTGGGTAATGAACAGAAAACCTACTCTGCTGAAAACATAATTTAGTACAAACTTGTCATTTTTTTATTCCAAAATACTGTTTCTGTTTCATGCACTCTTTCCGCATCTCGAGTTCATGAAGTTTTAAGTGAACCTGCCTGATGTTACAGTACCCAAAATCCCAGCCAGGCAACTACAGTGAATAAATAATAAAATTCCATTTCAAGACTTGACATTCCTGGAGTCGCACCCATTATTATAAGTCTAATGGATTCTATCATAATTGTTTTAGCATGTGTATGAAGAAGTGTTTGAATTTCTGACTGCCTTTGTTTTGTGGTGATAGTCAAGAAATTGGAAAGTACAGTTTGTGTGGCTCATAGATCAATTTGTGGCATAAATTTAACTTGTCTGCAATGCCACAATTAATTTCCTTTTTATGTTGAGTGACATGTGGCATCCTGAATCAGTTAGACTGCTGATGCAATCTCTTATTTGTACTGTTTGTTTTTTGAAATGATTATGTCCTGGCATTTATTTTCTACATTATTATAGAAAGGCAGCTGTGTCATCCTGTGTGTGTAGATTGTTTTAGAATTGTCTGCTATCTATTGATCATACATCTTTATACAAGTGGTAATTTTTGAATGTAATTTAGCAGTCATTTTATACTGTGTGGCAGTTGTGGCCAAGTACAGTATGTCCGTTAGGCATTGTATGTTATGAATCATCACTCTGTTTATCAATTACCATTTTATTCAGCCATCATGCCATTCAGGAAACATCATGGATGTGTAAATTGACTGAACTTTATCCATAGGTACAGTATAAATACAGCAATGTTGCAAAAGGCTCCTAATCATTTTTTTTATTTTAAGAGGGGGAGGAAGGGCTGCAACAATGTGAGAAGTGCCATCTCAAATTGCACAATACAAGTAAAAAGACAAGAACACACAGACATTCTTGTCAATTATTCAAAATTGAACAGAAAATCAGATGTAGTTGTGCAATGCATGCAAATTGGGCCATGATGACATGCAAATGGCCCCATTTGCACCTTGCATATATTATGGCCTCATTTGCATGCCCTCTGCTGAATATCACAGGTGATGCACCTAGCACAACTGCATTTGCACTGGTTCATCTCTGTGCTCCCTCTCTGTGGCTTGTGACTCTGTGACTTTTACTGTATTCTGTAAGTAATTGACTTATATTCTTATTGAAATGATACCTTTATGTATTGTCCTTATGTCTATGTATGTGTACCAGGACCTCCTTGTGAATGAGCTTGCTCAATGGAGTATTTTCCTGCAATAAACTTGAACTTGAACTTGTGCCAGCACAGTGCCACTGCGCAATGCACAATCCATGCCATATTCAATGGTGCATCATTGTTGAATATCACCTGGTCCTCACCCCAATGCATCCCAGTTGCGACACGCCCAGGCTTGTGCCACTGCCAGATGCAGTCTGAATATCTGGGCCATAAAGTCCAAAAAAAAATTCTAAGTCTAAATTAATGGTGAGTGGTTTATATTTTAGTAGTAATAACTCACTGGCTGAATAACCATTGGTCATAATAGGGCCCTGTATAAAGAAAGTTTGGACTCATGCACAGGGTGTGAAGGACCCTGGGTGCCTGCCCCCACAGGACCCTTAGGGCCTGCATGAAGCAAGTTAAAAGTCACCTAATGCTTTACACAGGACCCAAAGGTCCCTGTATGAAGCAATTATGGAAGCATGTCCAGCTTCACACAGGGCCACAACTTCCCTGCACAAAGCAAGTTACAACACAACTATCTGAAAAAGCTTTGAAATTCCTTCCAAGAAACTACATTAATATATTGTTATAGTTCCAAAGCCCTTAAAGAAGAAAATGTGGCATTAGGGTTTTTACAACCCTAATGCCTATTTCTCCCAGCCTCTAGCCTCATGGCCCAAGGCCAAGCTACAGGCTACTCAGTCACAAGTCTGTTGCTTCAAGTTGAAAATGTGGGGCCTTGTGGTAGGAAAATTGTAATAATAATAAATAACGTTTATTGGAGTCACGTGATGCAGAGCGCGGAGTAGCTGCTTTCTCCTCGAGCTCCGTCTACCCGTTCCGGTTTTATTATTTTCTCCTCGATTCGAGGGTCTCAACTACTCACTCTCCTTCCCATTTGTGAGATAAACGTATAGATACATCTCGCATGGAGGCGGAAATGCGGAAGCCCCCGCCAAAGCATACACCTCCAGCAACTCCGGAGAAGGCCGCCAAGAAATCCAAGGCCTCGGCCTCACAGTTAGCGCAGGGCACTGGAGAGGGAAGCCCAGAAGATGAGCCCCTTACTCTATCTTGGTTTTTAGAGGAATTTCACCCGTTTAAAGCCAACATGAACGACATGGCGAATGAGATCAAGAATATTACTGCAACATTAGAGGATTTGTCCCGGAAAGCTGCGGATAACGATGCTAGAATCAAATCCCTAGAAAATAATAAGGAAAAGACGGACTCGGCTCTGACTCTACTGAAACATAAAATTAGTAAAATGGAGCTGAAGCTCGAAGATTTGGAAGGCAGGAGTTGCCGAAATAATGTGGTAGTCATTGGGCTACTGGAAAAAGCGGAGGGTCCGGATGCTGTTAAATTCGCGCAAAAGCTAGTAGAAAGAGTGGCTGGGCCCTCTCCATTTGGCTCTACATATATTATTGAAAGGGCTCATCGAGCTTTGTGCCCTCTGCCCCCTCCTAATGGGCCACCCAGGACTTTCATATTTCGATTTCAGAATTTTCAGGAACGTCAGCTTTTTGTTGCAAAAGCCAAAGATAGTAAAGAGCTGTTTTGGGAAGGCACCAAATTTAGAGTGGCACAGGACCTCCCATTGTCAGTCAGGCAGAAAAGGGCAGCTTTTCATCCGTTGGTCAAGAGACTGATTGCAGCGGATATTAGATTCCGAATGGCCTACCCCGCAAAGCTACAGGTTCCCATAAAGGATGAATGGAAGGCATTTGAGTCGCCTGAATCGGCTACATCAGCATTGCAGACTGCCAACCCTGCCTTGTTTGGGGTTCTCTGAATGGTTGCCACAGAAGAAGGAGTGTGTACCTGAGTTAAAATCATCCTGAATCTTATTTTTCTGGGACTTTGAAATATTATTAAAGCATCATGTCTCCTTACACGTGTTTTAAATGCTATGTTTTCTTTGGGACGTTTGCTCCGGACATTATAATATGGTCTTTGTTAACACCATAGGTGTATATGGTGATCTCTTAGTATGGTTGCTTTGTATTAATTTGGACATCACATTTGACCCCACTTATCTCGGTACTGGATAATATTTTGAAAGTAGGGGTATGGCAGATGTTTTATACACTGGCCACAAGAGGGTGTCAGTGAATGCCATAATTTGCATTATCCTCAGAAGGAACATGTATTTTCTCAGTTAGTTTGGATTGAATTTCTATCTTTCAGCAATTTGTGGTGGACTCACGGGTAGAGGGGGTCTTGTCCGACAGGCTTTGTTCTCCTTCCCCCCGCTGTGGTATTTATCTCAGATGGGGAGCTAATTGTGTTAGGTGGGGCATTGGCCCCTTTTCCCTCCTTTTTCTTGTCTTGTTTTGGTGTCTTTTCTCCCTCTGTTGTATTAAGCGGGGGAAGGCAATTAAGTAATGAAACTCTCTGAGTTGGGGATATTATAATATCTGGAAGCCTGAAGATATGGATCAACAAACTAATGGGTTAGCTTCAATATGGCTTGCCTTGCAAGGCTTGAGGGACGGTGGGGGAGACGCTGGGGAGTGGGCTGAGTGTCCTGCTGTCATGGGCCAAGAGGATAGAGAAGATTTGAGGGGTGGGGAGGTTGGTTGTTTATTGGGATGTTGGTTGTTTTTGGGATGGGTGGGGATGGTGGGTATCTGGGGGTTTTAGAGGGTGGGAATCTAGGTTTTGAGGCACTACGAGGGTTAGTTTACTGGGTGCTAGGTTTAGGAATTTTCTTTTTCTTTTCGAGTATAGTAATAGGGTGCTCATACTATATTCTGGTCTTTTTTAATAAGTATGGGGACAGACATATTGGTTAAATTTCTTACGTGAAAAGTCAAGGGGGCGCGGCTTAAAACTAAGCAATACAGAATCCTGAAACATATTGAAGTTGTCAAGGCAGGGATTATATTTTTACAGGAAACACATCTACTCCAACTGGAGGCCAATGCTATGAGGAGACTACAAATTGGAGAGGTTTTTTCCTCTCAGGGTAGTACGCAGAGTAGAGGTGTAATGATATTAATACATAGATCTATATCCTTTACTCCAGTACAAGTGGTTCAGGACAAGGAGGGCAGATACGTATTAGTTAGAGGGAAATTACAGAATATTGAAATTTAATTGGTTCGATTTATGGCCTCAATGTAGACAGTCAGGACTTTCTGGTGGACCTGTTGAAGGTTCTTTACCATTTACCCAGCTCCTATGATTCTGGGTGGGACTTTAATTTAACTCTGGATCCTTTAATGGATAGATCCGTCAGATCTCATATATACCACACCCCCGCTTCTCGAGCCATGGGGGAACTTTTAGATCGACTGGGACTAGCAGATGTCTAGAGAGTCCTCCACCCAGAGTCTAGGGAATACACCTTCCTTTCCCCAGTTCATGGGACGGCATCCCGTCTCGATTATGTATTCCTTTCTCGATCTCTTCTCAGAGGGGTACTCGATTCGGATATCATTGCAGGCCCTATCTCTGATCATGCAGCTGGTTGTAACCATCTCATTTCCATCTTTCCTGAAAAAAGGGAATAGGTGGAAGATGAACAATCAAATTCTAAGAGTACCCAAGTTTGCCAAATTCATATCTGAACAAATAGATGAGTTTACTTTAAATAACCTAGTTGATAATGTCCGTCCAGACATTTTCTGGGGGGCATTTAAGGCCTACCTAAGGAGAATACTAATTAGTATAGCTGTTAAAAGGAAAAAGGAAAAAGAGCATATCGTGTCTGAGTTGTTGACATGTATTAGGTCTTTAGAATCCAATATTTCCATACATCCATGAGAGGAGGATAAGGAGGAGTTGGTTAAAGTGAGAGGCGCTTATCTCAGAATTTTAGGAGAGCAGGCAGAGTTAGCTTTAATCAAGACCAGAGCCGAGTATGTGGATAAGGGGGAAAAATCCGGGAAACTCTTGGCTAGACGTATTGCACAACTTGAATCCTCTCGTCTTATTGAGGGGATCCTATCTGAAGAGGAGGGTTGTGTCAAGACTTCTCCGGATGAAATGGTTCAGGTCTTCCGTCAATATTTTGAAACCTTATAAAGAAATATGGACTCTCCGCCCACTAGTTCAGAAATTTTATCCTTCCTGGAAGGTCTGGACCTCCCTATGTTGGATGAATCCAACCGGTTATTTCTCACAGCGGATATAACCCAGGAGGAAATAGAACTAGCCATTAAGAGTCTCTCCACAGATAAAACACCTGGTCTTGACGGGTTTTCACCTAATTTCTACAAAAAAATTTTCCCAGAAACTGGCGCCTATGCTTCTTAGGTTATTTCAGCATGTTCTTTCTGGCCAGGAAGTGGATAAAGCTTTTTCAGAGGCGCTTATAGTCCTAATTCCTAAGCCGAATAGACCCCCTGTAAAACCGGCCAGTTATAGGCCTATCTCATTATTAAATTGTGATATAAAGATTCTGGCGAAAGTGTTGGCAGATCGAATTAACAGAGTATTGCCCAAGTTAATAGGAAATGAACAGGTCGGATTTATGAAGGGTAGGTCCTCGGCCGACCATTTTAGGACACTGACGCATGTCTTCTCGGCCTCCGAGGGGTCCAATCTCCCGTTGGCGTTGGTCTCCTTGGACGCCGAGAAGGCCTTTGATAGGGTCTATTGGGGATTTCTGTTTTCGGTCATGAGGAGGTTTGGCTTCCCTGTGAAGTTTCTAGAATGGATTGGAGCACTATACTCTAATCCTTCGGCTAGGGTAATCTGTAACGGAGCTATTTCTAACCCTTTTCAGCTATATGTTGGTACTCGACAGGGATGCCCTTTATCCCCACTCTTATTTAATTTGTATTTAGAACCTCTCATAAGAAGTATAGTCTGTAGTAAAGAAATAGAAGGTATTAAAATATGGAGCCAAACTATAAAAGTTACTGCATATGCGGATGACCTCCTGGTCTATGTTTCCAGACCTACTAAGTCCATTCCAATTCTGTTAAAATTAATAAAAAATTTCAGTCTTGTAGCTAATTATAAATTAAATCAAGATAAAATGGTGGTTTACCCCCTTAATAATAGGTTATTTAAACGAGAAGTTATAGAGCTAGGCCTAGGGTGGAATTCTGACTCTCTCAAATACCTTGGTCTCTCTTTGACGAACAGTCCTGCAAGGATGCGTATGTTAAATTTGGATTCTCTTATTCACACCATTGAATTGGACCTCAAGAGATGGACCCAACTCCCATTTTTCACTGTGGGGAGGATAAACATAATTAAAATGAATATATTCCCCAGACTTTTTACCCTTGAGTATGTTAAATATTTGGCTTCCTATATCGTGGTTTAAAAACTCCACAGTATGATAGCGGATTTTGTTTGGGGTTATAAAAAGCCAGAATGGCCTACCAAAAGTTGAGCCCCTAAGTCATTGGGAGGGCTAAAGTGCCCTCACTTCGCCTTTATTTTGGTCAGCTCAGCTGAGTAAGTATGGCAGATGGGCCTTATACAAGGACCTGACATCAGCATCATACTATGTTCCTTTATGGGTCAATTTAGAAATAAACCTTATTAAAAATTTGGTATTACCCCAAGCTCTTTTCTATTTAACTCCCAAAGCACTTCCTCCTTGTTGAAAAAATCCCCATTGGGGTAGCACTTAAAATTCATAATCAGCTTATGAGTTTATTAAGTATGATTGGCCAAGGACTGGGATCAACCGATTTGGGGTAATCCACGGTTCTTGATAGGTAATAGTACCATCAGATCTGATTGGTTGAAATTGCCTGATAACTGTTCTTTGAAGGATTTCCTTACTGAGGAGGGGGAATTGGTTCCTACCTTGGGGTTGATAGACAGATTCAATCTAACTACTAAAGATATTTTTAATATATATCAGCTTCATCATGTATTGCTCCAGAAGCTTGGAAGGGAGAAGGTGCAGCCCCCCAAAGTGCCGTTTCTGGAGGATATACGTCCATTGATAGGAATCCCACAGGTAATTTCCAAGATCTATACGGTCCTGTTCCATTGGGCCTATTCTGTTAATCTTGCCCCCTGTTCTTATTGGGCCTCCGTATTTCCTAATATTAATTTAGATTGGACCGGGATTTGGCATACATGTCACAGTTTTATTAGGCATGATCAATTGAGGCTCATACAGTTTAAAGTATTACATAACATTTACTACTCTCCTCAGAAACTAACAGATTTGAATTGGGTAAAAGAACCCAAATGTTACAGGTGTAATGAGGATGGAGGGGGATCTCTTGCATATTTTTTGGGAATGCCCTAAGATAGCTCCTTTATGGGCAGAAATCAGGGATAAGCTTGATCCCGTATTGGGGTTGGAGGACATGTTCAAGCCAGAGGTGTGTTTGCTGGGGGATATGTCTACTTTTCCAATCAGGAATAGAAAATATTACATGGCCTTGATTTCAGTCATAGTTAAGAAATTGGTTCTCCGCCATTGGAAAGATAAGGTTGTACTTTCTTATTCTGAATGGCTAGCAGAGCTTCTTGCTTCTCTCCGGATGGAAAAGATGATTGCGACCCCTGCATAATCAATTACCCCGCTTTGAGAAGATATGGGCCCTGTTTGATGCTATCTATTCATTGTGATTTGTGAATTCACCCTGTATGTCAATGATTCGAGTTGTGTGCCTCGGGAGGGGGGGGGAGAGGGGGGTAATATTTAGAGGTGGGTTGAGGAGGGGAGTTTTAGAGTTTTAGGCTTTTATGGGATTTTTAGGGTGGGGCGTATAGCAGAGAAAATGTCTTACCATTTCTGTAACGAGATAATTGTATATTTCACTCATATCTTGTAAAACCGTTCTCTCAGTCTTGCTGTCTCTGCATAAAATTTGAATAAAATGTTAATGGAAAAAAAAAAATAAATAACGTTTATTTGTTAAACGCCTTTCAAACATCCAAGGCACTGTACAGTTCAAATAAAACAATTACACAATAAATACAGGATAAAATCAAGGAAATACCAAAAAAGCTTTCCCCCCAAAGAAAAGTCTTAAGTGCCCGCTTAAAACTCCCCACCGTCCTTCACTCCCGAAGATGATGGGGCAGAGAATTCCATGATTTTGGAAACTTGTCTGAGCTCCTGCTTTGGGCAGGCTTTGCAGGGCACTGCATGAAGGTTATTGATGATCTCCTGCTTTGTTGTGGGCCCAGTGCAAAGAAAGTGATCTGTTTCATGCAAGGCTACACATGGTCCTTCATCAAGAAAGTTATGAATAATCTATTGCTTTGTGCAGAGCATTCAGGTACCTGTGTGAGAATTTTTTGACTGATCTTGTACTTTGCATAGGCCCCACAGGTCCCTGTGCAAAGAAAGCTATGACTGATGTTGTAGACAATATGTGAAGCAGCAGTTTTTTGGGGACATGGCTTAGGACCCATACCTTGAAGCAGCAGACCTGTGGGTTGTGACCCCAGACTTGTAACTTGGCATTGAGTCACAAGGCTAATAGCTGGGAAGGGGCACAGGGCTGAAAAAATCCTAATGTCACAATTCCCTCTAGTGGCTCTGGAATTCTAGCAATGCCTTAATGCATTTTTTACGGTAAATATATACAGTTTTCTCTTTGAAAACTACTTTGGCTATTCACCATTAGCATTACAAAGCTATTAAAGGAGGGAAATGTGGCATTGTGTTTCCTTCTGCCCTAATCCCCATCTCCATCACCCACCATTGGCCTCATGACCCAAGACCAAGGTACATGTCTGAAACTATGTCCCATGGGTCTGCTGCTTCATGATACTGGTTTGAGTCAATGCCTCATAAATGTGCTACATGATGATAGGATCGGTCATAACTTGCTTCACACATACCTGCAGACCCTGTACAAAATAAAATACCAGTTATAAGTTTCTTCACACAGTGCCTGTGGGCCCTGTGTGAAGCAAGAGATCAGTCATAACTTTTTGCACAGGGCCTCAGACCTGAAAGCTTCAAGCAGTGAACCCATGGGTATGGCCCAGACCTGTAGCTTGGTCTTGGGTACTGGTGGTCGAAGTAACAAAAGTTCACTACATGGAGTAATCAGTAAATTTTACCCATTTTGTGGTACAAAAAGTGAAATTTTGCCCACTGAATGGCAACATTTTGCCCATAGAATGGTGAATTTTGCCCACAAAATGGCAAAATTTTACCTTCCGTGGTGAAATTTCACCTGCAGATGGCGAAATTTCATCAAATGCGGGAAATTTCATGGATTACTCCATGCGGCAAAATTAGCAACTTTGCCGGTAGAATTTAAATTTGCTGCATCTCTAGTCTTAGGTCATGAGACTAGGGGAAGGAGGAGGGTGTTTGGGTTAAGAAAACCTTAACTCCTCATTCCAATGCTTTTGTGGCTATGAAACCTAACTGATGAATTAACATACTTTTTTGAATGATAAATATATATATATATATATATATATATATATATATATAGTCACTGCAAAAGAAAACTTCATTAATGCACCATTTAGGCTTAAAGCAACAAAAGTAGGGAAAAGTGGCATTAGGGTTTCCAACCCTAACACCCCTTCCCTACCCTGCAGGCAGCAACAGATATGGGGTTGTCAATCCTAACACTTACCCCATTCCATGAGTAAATAAGCTGAGATAGGTACAGTATAAGAGATTATATTAAGCAATAATGCACAACAGAGTGGGTGTCATGCTGGAATAACATCACGCCTGGGGTGGTTGGGGATGAGGCCACAGGCCGAGTGCTTCCAACACCCCAGAAGTGACATTATCCCAGCATGACACACACCCTGGAGTGCATTATTGCTGTTATACAATGGCTCATTTGTATCTGAAAAAAAAACCTTAAAAGGTGTATTTGTTTACAGTTTTTCAGTTTATTTATCACTGTGGAGGAGTAAGAAGGAAAATATAGTTCCGTTTTGGCCAGTAGGTGGTGTTGTTGGCAAATGAGTCGCTTTATCTGTTCAAATGGACCCTCCACACACACACACACTTTTCTCATCATAATGCAGGTCTCCTCACAACTTTCATTTTTTATTTGTGTCGTCCTCTCACTGCCTTCTCAGGTTTTGTTTAGTTTTTAAACAGAAAGTGCATAAATTTAAACAGTGCCTGTAATGCGGCTGGCAATGAGCAGCATCCTATTGAACAGTCCTCACACTTTCAGGATTGCAGTTTCAATGAGGAAGTGAAGCCAGCCATCATGTTTCTTTTAATGTGGAGTGAAAGGGATTGCGGAGAAGCAAGTCAAGCACGATTCTTTTCATGGGATACGTTAGAGGTGCGTTTATGAATAATTTGAGGGTTCATTATCTGTTTTGCTTATTCTCCTCCTAGCGAGTGAACCGTGGCACTGGTACGATCTGTGCTGCACTGTTCACTGAAGCTGCTCAGTTTGGGTGGGGGGGACTGTTTTGAAAATTAATCTTTTGTTTCCTTTTAACATGAACTGTCCATTTTTCCCGAATCTGACAGTGGGAGACAAAATTGGTGGTTGGAGGCAGAGAGGGGGGATTAACACTGGCGGTTTCACTGTCCATTACTGTTTGGCTTGTGTGTGGTTCAAAATCCGTGATGTGATTTCTAAGTTTGTTATGTGGTCATTTGTTTACCTGACCTTCATACAGTAATGTTATACTGAGATAACATCAGTGGTAAAGGTGGACACTGACCAATCAATGGCCAGGATTCTTTCTTTGCCATTGTATAATAAAAGATAGATGGATAAAAATCTTTATTTTTATACAGGAATAAACATGTTGGTTAGGAAAGATTCCCTGTTTACAAGACAGTTCCGTGTATGTTTCAAAACAGTTACTATAAAATAAAAAATACATTACAAAATGTAACATAATTCAAATCACACTTAACTAAATACAAACTGTACAACCATTGGGGACACAAAAGACTGAGAAATCTATTAACAAATACAAACTAAAGGGAAGCAATTTTCCAGTGCAGTGACAAAATCATTGTGGGATGAGATAGAAAATACTGTAAAAGGTAAATTATTCCAGATTAGTGCAGCCTGAAATGGCAATGTTTTTTCTCCATACTTTGTTTTACATATAAGAGGATGTATTTTGTTTATGTGCACTGATCAGTTTAGTTCACAGTCTGGTTGCTTGTCTTTGCTAAATGCTATACATGTAATGATTGGGGTTGTAAATTAAGCTCTTGGGTAGGAGTTTTAACCAGGATTTGGAATGTCATACAGATAAAGTATATCATTTTAATCTAGATAATAAAACACAATGGTGAGTGTTGAAATTACAATGCAATAGGAACCTTGCTATTTTGTAGTGTAACTTGTCCAGTTTGTTTAACATTTTTTTATTCATAGTTGAATAAATTAGGTTGCTATATTCGAGGGAATTCAAGACCAATTGCTCGGCTATTCTTTTCCTGGAATTCTTATCCAAGCACTTTGTAGTGCATCTTAGAGCACCATTCTTTTTGTTTGTTTTGCCAGCAGGAGTAGTCATGTGTTGGTCAAATAGGATCTGCAGCTTATCCTGTAGATAGGGAAATGGACAGACTAGGTGGGCCAAGTGGTCCTTATCTGCCGTCATAGTCTATGTTTCTATGTTTCAGTAAAGGTTAAGTGCGTGCAGCCAAAAATTATACCCAGATAACGATATTTGTTTACTTATTCAATTTGTCCACATTCATTGGTAAATATATGCAGTTAGGGGTTTGGTTCAGGGGTCAGTGGGGTGAGCAATAAGGTTGATAATCCCAAGTCACACCCCAAGCCTGTTGCTGCCTGTAGGGTAGGGTTGGGGTGTTAGGGATGGAAATCCTAATGCCACATTTTCCTACCATTGTCAATTTAACCCTAACTGGTGCACTAACAATGTTTGATGTAATGAATTTCCTTACTTTTTGAGATAGTATAATTGCATCCTCATTTGCCTGTGGGAGCACAGTGCCCTCCTACCATGCACACTCATCCATTGATACTTTTTGAAATATTGTAATCATATCCTCATTTGCCTGGGGGAGTGCAGCTGTGCACCCACCCCTCCGTAGATGCATATATGTAGGTTGCTGTAGAAGTACAGGGCCAAACCACAACCAAATCATCACTATAGACTTCTTATTATCCCCACTTCATGAATCCGGTACTGAAAATTTCCAAATCCCCACCAAAATGTGATTCCACACCACCACAATGTCTCTCCTTGCCACAGGTGTGAAAAGACAGTTTCACCAGGATGTGAAAAATGACATCTCTCACATTCATGAGGGGGTGTAAAAATATGTCTGTGTTGAAAATGTGATGTCAAAATATAAAAAATTGCCAGAGTTACGAGCAAGCATAGCAACATTTCAATGCATGCTCATAAGTTTGCCATTTTTACATATTTTAATCCCAAATTTTCAACATAGCCTTTTTATGACCCCACCTCATGAACTAGGACACTGAAATATTTCAAATCCTGCCCAATAGGTGATTATGCTCAGTGACCACAAAATTACCTTTCAGGCCAGATTTGTGGAATTCCACTGACATCGTTCATGAGGTGGAGTCCTAAAAAGGACATGTTGAAAATTTGTTTTCAAAACATGCAAAAATGCACAAGTTATGAATCAAAGCTGAAAACACCATTGAAATACATTGAACCACATTTACCTAAGTTTCTCATATTGCAGTTGGCGGTTCCAGCAGCAAGATGTGTCTTTTTTGGAGAGTGGATCCTCAGCCAGCAAGCGGTTCAGCTAAGTGAAGATGTCTGGGGGGGTATGGGGGTCAGGGTGTTGGTTGCTCAATGGGAGGTTGGATTGCGGGAGTTGGATCAGTCAGGGATTGTTTTCTTTTTTACAGATAAAAAAGACATCAAGGGACTGTTTTCTTTATCACAGGTCCAACAAGAGAGAGGATCAGAGGATGGGCAGGGGTACCACTGGACACCAGTGAGAAAGCAAATATTACAGGGACAATGATTGGAGCGTGGGGGTGCCACTGGACATCAGGGGCTAAAAAGAAACATATTACAGGGATGAGGATGGCAGGGTGGGGGGCACCACTAGACACCAGGGAAATAAACATATAATTATGGGGGTGGTGATCAGAGGGTGGGGGGGGTCACTGGAGACCAGGACAATAAGCAATAAATACAGGGGCACAATCAGATGGTGGCGGAGCTACTAGGCATATGGAATGATAAAGAAAAAAAAAGAGCACAGTCACAGGGTGTGGGTGCTACTAGACACTAGGGAAATATAGTGGTATTACGAGCATGCCGATCTGAGGGTGGGGAGGTGCTAGTAGACACTAGGGAACAGATGCCAGTAAAAGAAAAATGAAGTTTCTCTCATAAAAGAGGATCTCTTTTCATGACTTGAGATATGAAAAAATATCATTTGTTTGTATCACAGGTCATGAAAAAAGATTTATAATCTTAATAAACAAAATGTCAAGGGTATTTCTCTTACAAAGTGCAGAATCCATCAAATAGGCTCCAGCTAAGCAAGCTGTATGTGTTGTGGTTTTCCAAATTAGAATTTTTAGTGGAAAACTGAAAACAAAATAGTGGCCATACAAAAGAAAAAAGGAAAAAACTTATGAAAAAGGGTACCTGTTTTGAAGTGCTAACTGAGCATACTCAGAATCCAAATGTTTAAAATGTAATAATTTTATAACAAATTAATATGTTTTCACCACACCAGTGAAAAGCACATCTTTTACCCAAGCCTTTTCTACCCTGAAAATGTCAGACCAAAATTCCAAACTGGGCGCAAGGCAATGCCAAAAAAACAGCAATTGTTTTACATTTGCTATCTGCATTTCAGAAATCACACATCCGACCAGAACAAAACTAGGCACATCAAAAGATCTAACCCATAAGACAGTGCATGCAAACTGTCGTGCAAATCTATTGAATGGCTGCAGATATGTTAAAATGCAAAATTTGAGGTTTAACATGGAAACCACTGCTCAACTCAAACTCCAGTGGTGCTATAGCTCCACTGTAATTAATAGCTTTGCACCCATTCAAAAGAATTGCACTAAATTTTGCATGCTCAGCCTGGGGGTCAAGGTGTCTTGGTTTTCCAAGTTAAATTCCAGTTAGATATGAAGATTGCAAGATCTGCGTAGTGCATTTTTAGGGGGGAAAAATATTTTCTTTTTTTTTGTCACCTACAGCTCAGACTGTTTGGAATTTTGGTCTAAGATGTTCAGTGCACAAAGGATATGCCACAGAATGATGTTTTTCATTGGCTTGGGAAAAAAATATTAGCCAACTTCTAAGTTATAAGCATTTCAAATTTCAGTTCTGAGCATGCTTAGTAGGGTATCAAACTTCAAGCCAAAAATCCCTACTGACCATGCTCAAAACCAAATTTTCACATCCATATAAAGTAACTTGGCAACGGATACATATTTTTTCAGTAAATCAGGGAAAGGCACATTTGAAGTCCAAGACCTTTCTACCCTGACAATTTCAGACCAAATTCCAAACCATCTGGGCACTAGATGATGACAAAAAAAAGAGTAAAAATGGGTATTTTGAATTTTTTTTTTTTGAAATTCAGATCTTGGAATCCACACATGCAGCCAGAAGAAAACTAAGCAAGTCAACTGATCTACTCATCGAGACCATGCATGCAAAATGTTGTGCATATCCATTGTACAGTTTTGAAGATATTAAAGTGCAAAGATTGTGTCTCATGAAAAAGGATATTTTTCTCAAAAAAAAAGGATTGGCACCTCCAAACAAAGAATCCTTTTTTGTGAGACCAAATTATTTTGCCATTCCAGCAAGGTATCCAAAAGACTGAACTGAGCATGCTCAGAACTTGATGCTTTAAAATTAAATAACTTTGGGATGGAATAATATGTTTTCATGAAACCTGCAAAAGGCACTTCTGTGAGGCAAGCCCTTTTTACTCTGAAAATGTCAGACCAAAATTCCAAATCAACTGGGTGCAGTGGAATGACAAAAAAAGTGCAAAGAACAGTGATTTTTAATGTTTTAGCACTATGTTCAGCTCAGAATCTGCAAATCTGAGTAAAATAAATTGCAAAGTTTGAGGTTTAACATAGAAACCCCTGCTCAACCCTTACTATGGTGGCACTACCACTACCACCATAATATACTCAGTGCATAAAACTACATTAATGCAGTGTTAGATTTCCATAGTCATCTTAACAGAGAAATGCAGCTATGTGGAGGCCTAATGATAAATTAACATAGTTTTCTTTTTCCATAAAGTTCTTTACTTTTTGAGAATGTCGAGCATCAACTTGCTTCACGTAGGGCCCTGCATGAAGTAGGATGCACAGGGCCTGTTAAGCCCTATGCAAAACAGGGTCTGTCTTTACCTGCTTCAATCATGTTGGACATGCAGCCTAACTTACTTCAAGCAGGGCCCATTGGCCCTGCTTAAAGCAAGATGTGTATGGCATTTGGGCCCTTCACAATACAGGTACTGTCATAACTCTCTTTTAATGGGAGCTGAGTACAAACTCTCTTGATCCCATAGTTTAGTCCTTACTTATTCTGAACAAGTTTGGTACCCACCACTTGTATTTTCCTATCTTATGGTTTGGCAGGGCCCTGCATGAAGAATGTTATGACTGATCCCCTACTTCATGTAAAGCCATAAAGGAAGAAAGTCATGACTACTCTTTGGGTTTGTGCAGGGCCTACAGGATCATTTGCAAAAAGAGTTATGTTAGTTTGCAGCCATATGTGAAGCAGCAGACTTGTTGGGCATGACTTCTGACATGTAGCTTGAAGCAGTAAACTCATGAGACATATTTGTGGACCTTGATCATAGCCATTTGTCATGAGGTTAGAGGCTGGGAGAGGTAGGAGTGTGTTAGGGTTGAAAAAAATACTAACATCAAATTTCCCTCCTTTTGTTGCTTTGTATCCTAAATATATGCATGAACATAGAGTTTTCTAATGGATATTATGTATATTGTTGAAAAAAAAAAGCCAAAAAAAGTAGGGACATGTGGTGGTGTGGTTTCCAACAATAACTCCCCACCGTCCCCAAACACCAAAAGATCAGGACTACACAAGTAACCACAGACAACCATCATCAAGTAAGACAAACAACTGTTTTCTGATGACACACATGCAGTAGCACAGATGTACTACCTTCATGGATGTGTATCCATGATCTGCACAGTGCAAGACATAGACAGTCACTCATGGCTACAAATAGAAATCCATGATACCCAAATTACAACACTATTTATATTTGCAGAAGCACAGCCCCTGCAGACACAGATACAAATTCATGATACCCAAATTACAACAATGTTTCTGTCTGCAGAAGCACAGGCTTCTGTGGCCAGCACTTCTGTAACCACAGGTGCTTTTCACACTATAAGACATACACACCCTTCTGGCTGCAGAAGCACATGCCCCTGAGGATAATGCACTTCTGCAGCTGCAAGTGTAAGACATACATAAGGACTTCTGACTGCAGAAATGCAGGCTAGGGACCTGACTGAACAAATTCAGATATGCAGAGCCTCAAGGGCCCTGAACCAAGGAAAAAGTCTGCCTGCCTGCCTGTGAAAATGTAGGGCCCTCCAGTCCCTACATTTTCATGTGGCTATGGATACAAAGTCTGGGGCTGTCTGGTGGGCTGCAGAAATGCAGGGCTGTCTGGGTCCTGTGCTTTTATGTAGCTACAGATGCAGATGTGCAGAACCAAGAGTCCATCTGCCTGCAAAAGCACAGGAACCTCTGGGCCCTGCACTTCTATTCAGCTATGCATACAGAGGTGCAGGGCCCTCTCAGCCTTATACCAAGAGAAGACTTCTCTTCACTATATGGTTACTTGTTCCCCATGTGGTGAACACTGCACCTTCCCTCCACAGGCTGGATGTGGTGCTGTACAGTAATTCCATCCTCCCAGTCTTGGCCCATGCAATTGGCTCATTGTGCTCACCCCTGAACAAAGCTCACTAGCAAGGGATCAGAAATCACTACTCATGTGGTCAAAGGCTGGCCCTGTACACAATATTTCTTCTTAATTTCTTGTTTGTTTCACATTTTGACCACACACCATGGACTTGGTTACTAGACTTTGTTAAACTCTGGCCAAAAGGTGGTTTCATGGAGCAACTCCAAAATCACCTTTTGACATGTAATTGAAAATTCTTACCATCCTTGTTCATGAGGAGGGGTCAAGTAAACAGTATAACCAAACCAAAATCTGGGCCTAAAATACTGTAGAATGGCAAATGTATGAGTAAAAGTATGTGTGATGCAAAACAAATCAAATTTTTATGTCACAAACTGGTATTGCACTGTTTGTGCAACCTATAAATTCTTGGGCCCTCATGTTCAAAAGTCCCCTTGAAAATCACACATGTGCCTGCATGGTGCATCTGAGATATGCTGCCCCAAATAATTGCAGTATTCAGTGGATGTGCCATAAGATGCATCAGCACATCACTGGCTGAATATACCAAAAATGCACCATGGCACAACTGCACATGAGCCATGCATCAGGGCAGGACTCAATACTGGAAATGGATCAACCCAGCCTGGGACAGCACAGCAACAGGGCAGGACTGGAGTAGGGAAATGAGCATTGTACAACAGCACAAAGAGGAGGAAGCAGTAGCCCAAGGCAATGGGGAAGAGAGTGGCACCACAAAAGTGCAAGACAGCCATAGCACAGCCCCCCATGAGCACAGTACAAAGCACCACACACAAACCACAAGCCAAGGGGTGTAACAGGCACAGTGGGTGTGACACACAGTAGGTCACAGATGAAGTGCCACTGCACTGGAGGCACCAATGGACAGCACAGCATGGCCAGGTACCATGACAACTGTGCCAAGGAGACAAGCAGGGCAAATGTGGTAGCCAAACCACAGCCACAGTGGGACACAGGCATAATGGCATATAGGCTGGCATCTATAGGCCACACTAGGTGCACATGACCAGAGTTACACAGGCCTGCAAACAGTGCTGCACAGTAGCATGAGGACCAGGGCAACAGTGGAGGCATGCACAGCACAGGACCTGGGGCATAGTGCAAGTGACAAGGTGGGCATCAGTGAGGGGCAGCCCAGGGGACACCAGGAAAAACATTATGGGGGAAAAACAAGATGGACAGGGCATACGGGTGCAAAACAGCACACACACATGAGTGACCAGTGATAAACAAAGGGCAGTGGGACAACCATGCAACACAACAGATGATGGCAACAACAGCTAAGGAAGGACCACAGACACAGGCAAGGTCAAGCTCAACAATATTTAATAACATAAACACAACAAAAGGCTGAACAACAATCCAATCAGGTGCACCTGTGAGGAACTTCGGTTCAACGTCATCTGATAGTGAATGGTGAATGGAACGGTGAGCAGGCAATGTGGGTGAGCTCTAGCAGGAGATGAGGAATGCAGAACACAAGCACTAAGGAAAATAAATAAAAAAACTAAATGGTTTGCTATATCCTTGGCTCGCCACCACTGCAGTCATTTTTTGGTATGTCTAAAAGTGTATGCCGCGCCTGGGAGCTTACTAATGCTCATTTCTCGGACAAGCGCTAGACCCGATGCCCAAAGCAAATTACTCACCTTTACATCTCGCAACCCGATCTTACAACACATCGATTGCTCCAAGAGCCCCTAATTTCCCCGCTACCGAAAACCCCTGCAAGTAAGGGAAAGAAGCCTACAAAAAGGTAAAATTTTAATATTCTTACAAAATATAGGACTAAATAATATGCAGAGTCACTAGAATGAAATGCTGGATGATTTGAGTCAGCATACAGAATAAGTTTCTGGTAGTAACAACTTGTCAGGTGGCGGGGAGGGTGGCTCTGGAATGAAGGCCTTTGAATTTACTGCTAAGGGGGTGACAGGTATGGTTCTTCAGGGCACTTCAATGATACTGGGCCCTGTAGAGGATAACACAGAGCAGATAATTAAAAATACTGCTATGGCTATAAAATCAGAAATGTTGGAGGTAGTAACATAATTTAAAACCGAGGTACTACATACATTAAATGAAATGAAAGTTCTTTGATGGATGTTTCTGCCTCAGTCACGGAGCTAAATACTAAATTCGAGCAGC
This sequence comes from Neoceratodus forsteri, assembly GCA_016271365.2. Lineage (NCBI taxonomy): Eukaryota > Metazoa > Chordata > Ceratodontiformes > Ceratodontidae > Neoceratodus > Neoceratodus forsteri. The sequence continues at coordinate 678,812,233 of CM028130.1, forward strand.
TGACAACATGCACTGAAACAGCTGAAAGCCGCATATCAAAGTTGGAAGACTTAACGAACTCATTTCCTAAAAGAGTTTTGCACTTAACTAAACAACTACAGATTTTGCAAGAGCTGGTGGTGGAGCAACAGGATCGGACCCGTAGGAGCAACCTAAGACTTACTAAACTGCCTGAAGGAATGGAAGGCAATGGTGATCCTTTACAGTTCTTTGAAAAGATATTAACACTAGCTATGAATTGCAATTATCCCAGGAAGAAAGTTTTGCTGGATAGAGCACATTGGGCGGGGATCCGCTGTATGAACAACAGCCATCCAAGGACTATTAATCAAGCCACACAAGTTTTTGGATAGAGAGGCTATTTTATCAAAAACACATACAGAGAAAGGTCTTAGCTTCGAAACAACAACATTTAATGTCTGTCCGGACAGGTCCTTGGAGACTACTGTGAAACAGGAACTTTTCAACCCGGTTAAAGAAAAACTGTACCACAAAGTAATTCATTTCTCGACTAACTACCCAGCCAAATTTACGGTTCGTTGTCAAAGGGAAATTACAGTCTTTTTCTGATCCAGAAGAAGCAATGGCCGCTTTTGAAGAGCAATATGGCAAAACTGAATAAGAAAGTGGGAAAATAAATAAATATACATATTTACCCAACTGGGGAGAGGAGAAGAAGAAAAAAAAGTGAAGGGGAGGGGGCCGATCTGAGGACCAAATCTATTAATACTAGCTTACTTATTAAAGGAAAGAGAGATTAAAGATTTAGCAATAAATAATTTGAAGGTCCGGCTGAGAGCTCGTTAGGTATCCTAGCTCACAGTGAAATGATGACATTTTATGTCATCATGGTTTTTTGGGGGGCAACTGGAGTCCTTTCAATTCCAGGATAAGCCTTTTTTGGGGGGAGGATAGGTGTTTTTTTCTAAAGATTTCCAGCCTACTAATTTCTCTATAAGTAACACAATAAGAAGGAAATAAATTAATTGGCATAGCAGATCAGGGGATCCCTGCTTTATACTACTGTACAAGAATTATGAGTAATTATCTACATACATTGTCTTGGAATGTCAAAGGCCTAAAAAATAAAATCAAGATGATGCGTATTATAAAATGTATGCAAAAAAAGAAAATAGATGTAGCTATGCTACAAGAGACTCATTTTCATACTAATGAACCCATATGGATTAAAAATCATTGGGGTGCAGGAATCTTCTCAAATTATACTAATAATTACAGAGGTATAGCTATTCTTTTTAATAAACAAGACCCGTATCCAGAGATAAATAGAACAGAAACAGATACACAGGGCAGATGGGTGATAACGGAAATAAATATACCTAGTTTAAAAGCAACATTGGCAACCATTTATGCACCAAATGAAAACAGTTCTAATTTTTTTACTCAATTTTTTCTAACCCTTTCAACATTTTCACCACCATATATAGTTGGAGGTGATTTTAATGTGGCATTGTTTGCACAAGATAAGATTTCTAAACTGGATACTGCACTTGATCAACATGAATTATTATTAAAAAATATATTAATGAGTTCAGACTTATACATCCATGGCTTACCAACTATCCAAACCAAAAAGTATATTCCTATTACCCTTTGGCCCAGATATTCAGAAATGCGCCAAATGCAGGCGCATGTCTGTTGCAGCACAAATCCAATGAACTGTGGTACAACAGTAGCCATATTCAGAAGTTGCACTGGCCGCACTGCACCTGCGCAACCCGGCTGAATATGGCACAACCGTGGATGCACTGTGGTGCAACCAGAGGTGCACCATGGCACAAACACAGGTGTGCCATGGGCAGACAGAGAAGCCCCAGGACAACCGTGGGAGCAGAGCAACAGAGCAACAGAGGGAGGCATGGCACAGAGAGGTGAACCAAGGACAGAGCCAGGGAAGCAAAGTGACAGGCCACAGGAGGCCACCACTGGTAGGGTACAGCAGGGCACACACAGGCACCCAGACCCCCACCCCAGAACAACAAAAGTGGCACAGACAGTAGGCAACAGGAGGTGCCAATGGTGTACAGAGGGCCACCAATGGGGCCCCTGCAGGCTGCAGGCTGTGCCCTCCCCTGCACAGCCAGACCAGGGCAGGCCACACCCAGGACCATGCAGACAAGCACACACACCCGCCACACACCCCTGACAGCCGCCTTATGGGCACCCCAAGGCACAGCCATCAACTAAGGGGAGGGACGCCACCACAGTGGGACACACCACAGCACACAGCAGTGATCCACAGAAGCAGAGCTTTCACCCCAACACATGCACACCACACAGACAGGCACTGGGCTACTGCAGCATGGCTCCTCATGCCACCTGCAAAGTAGACACTGACACAGGCAGGTAAGTCAAAAATTATATAGAAAAACAACTATTTACAATAACAAGGGGGTGGGAAAGGGTAGGAAAGCGAGGGGGGTATAGGGAACAGGGACTGTACAGTGGTAAGAGGGACTGGAAGGGGAGGTATGGCTGGGTAAACAGGGGAAATCAGGGCCTGACTAGCGGCGGCCATGGCATGCCACCTCCTGCAGATGTTGCTGCCTCCTGTCTGCTAACAGCATCCACCAGACCTGCAGCACCACCTCCATTGTTGTTGATGTTATCAGGATCAACTGTCGCAGAAGCCAGCAGTAGAGGGGCCTCCTGCACTGCCCACTGGACACCTAGGGGAAGGGACAGGACAAGCAGTCAGTGCAACATCACAAGGAACCATGCCCATCCACAGTGTTCAATGGCCAGCGAGATCACACACGCCTGGAAGGCACGTACAGGCCACCCATGGGGTGGTGGGCCAACACCTGCCAGCAACATGACACACCACAACAGTGCACAGTGGTGGTCCCCACTGCACAGTGGCCATCTGACTGTGCCATGGCAGTCACATGGCACAGTGCACTGGCAGTACCACAGCAACATCAGTGGCAGCCAGACGCACCCCAACCCCACCAACAGCTGGCACACATGTTCATGGATGCACCACAGTGGTGGGCACCATGCACAGTGCGACACACACCGCTGCTATGGCACACAGCACAGGCAGCCATGTTTACACCCACACATCTGCCACCCCACATGGATGGCGCAAAGAACAAAGTCAGTGCCTACCTGCTCTTTGTGGCCCCACTGGTGTGGAGGCTGCTCAACCTCCATTGGCCACTGCGGCCTGGTGTCCTGCCATCACAGCCCATCTTCAGTCCTCAGGCCTTGAGAATAGAACAGAAACAGGTACACATCAGTAACCAATAACAGCAACTGCTCACCACCCCCACCCCTGTGCACAGGGTGAGTTCCTGCCTGACATGTCCCACACAATGGCATTGCAACACAAGTGGTGGAGGGCAATGTCACCCTGTGATGCACATGATGGCAGTACACTGCCCTGCAGGACATGCCAGGATCCTAGCCAACACCATAGTACAGCACCAGAGCACACATGCATTATGGGCCTTCTCACCTGGCTATGGCATGGCCGCATGCCTGACGCACACCTACAGCCTCCTGAGGCACTCTGGGTCCCTTTGAGCCAAGTCCTTGTAGTGGTGGTGACACTGATCCCCCATCCTGGCTACCCCTATGCACTGACGCAATGAGGCAGCAATGGCCTGCCACACAGCCACCCAGGGCTGCTCCAGTGGTGCCTGCCCAAACAGTTGGGGTGTGTGGGGCTGGATGCAGGTGACAAGGTTGACTAACTCAACCTGCAACCAGTTGGCTGATTGTCCTCCTTGCAGCTGCTCCATGCTCCTGGTATGAGCCACTGAGCAAACTGGTGGCAGTAGGCACACATGGCCACAGTATGCACCAGAAGTGTGGGCCGAGGTGACATGCTCTGTGGCTGCCCATCATACAGTCTCAGAGATGTGTGGCATGGGTGTGGCTAGGTGGGGACATGGGTGTGGGGGTCACCCAGGGGCAGAGGTCACAGAAGGGGTCAGGGGTCAGCCACCACACAGTGCGCACATGTGCAATAGCAGGCATAGTGCACCATGCGCCATACCGTGCAGTCAGTGCACAGTGTGCAATTGGTGACAGTATACTGGCCGGTGCATGTGCACTGCATTCCTGCACACCACGCATGCATGCACATTGTGCTGCAACTTGCTCTGGAGCAAACTCATTGAACACAGAGCAAAACTGTGATATTCAGCCATCACATACAAATGAGCTCATCAGCCAATGTGTGGCACACTGGGGGAATTAGCATGTCATTACCATTGTGCCAAAGCTCATTTGCATGTGATACACTGTAAAAGTGCCATGGATCAGCACATGCCATGGACCAGTACTGCATCCTTTTGAGGTAAATTGCACATCCTGCTGCAGCACGCAAGGTGCAGCCAGCACAGCAGGAGGAATGGTACAGGGAGCTGCTGCCATAAGACACGCTGTACTGTCCATGTCCACAGGAAGTCATATGTCAGAACAAGTGGAAGGTGAGGAGTATGGGCCTGCTTGCAAGCACAGGCCAAACTTCACAAAGACAGAGATAGAGGCACTGTTTGAGGCCTAGCTTGATAGGGAGCCTCTGTTGAATGGTGCCACAGGCACACCACAGGCCAGGGCTGGGACCTGGGAGGAGGTGGTGGCATGAGTGAACCAGCAGGGCAGCCACCAGCAGTCAGTGCAGGAGTGCCACAAGAAGGAGGGCATGAACAAGCGGCACATAAAGGAGAAGGTGGTGGACATCTGTGCCTCCCGGAATGCCATCAGAGGGGGGGCCTGCAGATGCACCGCAGCTCACAGTGCAGGAGGAGTTGGTGGCAGCCACCAAGCATCACAGCACCATGGAGGGTGTGCCTGGAGGAGGATTTCAGATGGGTGGCAGCCCATAACTGCATGGTACGTATGTTAGCCATGCACAGCCAGTGGCACGGAGGGTGCGTACATGTGCATGCTGATGTGCATGCTACCACCATGCATGTCCTGTGCATGTGTGCAGGACACCATGCATGCCATGCTGCCAGATGCATGCAGTGGCTGTTTGGGTGGGGGGTACAAGTGGGCATCCACATGCCACCTGGCCCCAAGGGTGTGGCATACATCAATAGGAAGGGGAGCGTGAGTGTCAACTGCCAGGTGATGTATGATGCCACAATGCACATCACCAATGTCTGTGGCACAAACCCTGGAAGTAAATCACTAACACACCTTTCTTCTCTTTCAGCACCTGCATGCCTGCATGCAGAGGATGGGGTGCCAGCTGCAGCTGTGGATGCAGGACCAGCCCCAGAGGACCAGCCATCTACCTCCACAGGCATTCCAGGGGCCTGATAGGATACATCACACCACCACTGCCACAGTCCAGGTGGATGTCCCAGGCATGGGGTCAGACGAGGCCCTGGCTGTGTTCCTGTGGGATACCAGTCTCAGTGTCCTCTGTGTGGAGACACAGATCGAGGCAGGGTCCGATGTTGATGACTACATCACAGTCATCCTGAACAGCATGGGTGATGTTGGGGAGATGCCCATGCCTGACACCAATACAGGCAGCATGCCCAGTGACCTGACAGCAGGAGAACATCTGCCTGCCACCACTGAAGTGAAGCTGTGTGCACTGCCATGGCTGTGCTGTGTGGTGGTGGTGGTGCAGCACAGCCATGGCAGTGCTGTGTGGTGGTGGTGGTGGTGCAGCTGTGCAGGTGCTGGGTAGTGTTCAGTGGCCAGACGGGCAATGGCAACAGGCAGCATGTGCCACAGGGTGGCCGGATGCTCGGTCCACCTTCTGGGTGCCAACTAAGGACATACCCCATGAGGATCCTGCTGTGCAGCGTCCACCTGAGAGGGGAGTCTGCACAGCATGGCCAGTCACCACAGGAGGTCAGCGACCAATCCAGGATCCTCAGGTCACCTACCCGCTGGCAGAGCACACCCATTTGCTGCGGGCCTTCATAGCGCAGCAGGTGTAGCTTGCCACTGGGATGAGTGCACTGTGCATGGAGGTGTACCAGCTGGCTGAGCAGTGCAAGAGGGGCACTGTGCAGCTCCTGGTGGGGATGCAGAGCATGCAGAAGGCCATGACTGCATCCCTGGATCACATTGCAAATGCGATCACGGATGGCTTCACGTTGCTGGCTGCCACAGGGCATGGCCGGCCACCGTGGACCCTACGCAGTGCACTGTCCACTGTTTGATCCCAGTGTCAGGCAACACCCACACTGTCAATGCTGGGATCTGATGTAGGCATCCCAAACATGCCTGGGGCAGGCCTGTTTGGGCACCTATGCACCCCTGCATGGACCAGGTCATGGTCCCTCAGTTCAGCCCCTGAGGGGCTGATGCTAACACCTCCTGTGGCTGATGAGCAGCCTGTGGCTACTGATTGGCCCTGGTGCAGCCACCCCATGGCTGCGGTGGCCATGGTTCCATGCTGTGGCCCTGATGTGTTTCCATCCCTGACCGCAGTCTGCAGCTGCTGCCCTGTGCACATATGGGTGGTGTGTGTGTGTGTGCATACCACTGGTGTGGCACCTGTTTGTCACGCCACATGCTGCCTGTGTGCATGCTTGCCAAGCCGCTGGACGATGTGGCTTGGGCGTGATGAGGGCAGTTCAGCACCAATTGCACCTGTGCACCAGTGCAATGCATCTGATCCCCACCACATGCCAATGCCTGGGTGTGTGGGTGCATGTGTGTGTTGCTGTGTGCTGTTCTGTATGGTTGTGTGCCACAAACACCCCTACCCCTGCACCACACCTCTGTGTGTGCATGCCCATAGCCATGCACACCCCTGCATGTGTGCTGTACCTGTATGTGTGGCCTATCCATGGGTGGTGCCCCACCTACCTGTGTGCCCCATATTGCTCCTGTGCAATGCTGTCCCAATGTTGGCATGCCATCCATTGCAGCGAGGGATCCCTCCACCCGGGGGGGGGCTGTCCACTACTCTCCAGCCCATTGCCTCCATCATCCCCATTACTGTCACACTTGTCAGCCTCTACAGCTGTCCCATGGTCAATGGATATGTTGTGCAGTATGCAGAAGGCCAGGAATAGGCTACAGGCTTTCAAGGGGCTGTACTGTACTGTAGGGCACCACCAGACCTGTCTAGGCAATGGACGTGTGCCTTCAGCATACAGAATACATGCTCAATGATGTTGTGTGTACTGGTGTTGCCTCATTGTAGTGTTCCTCTGCTGGGGTTGACAGGCACAGGTAGGGGGTGGGCAGTCAGGGCCTCAGTGGATAGGTGCTGTCTCCTGTGTAGATAAAGACATGGTTAGCCCCCTGCCATCCTTTGCCATGCCCCTTGGCTGTCTCTGGCACCCTCGGCAGCATGCCCACCCTGCCCTCCCCATCTCATGGCCTGCTCTGCCCGGCACCCCTTGACCATCCCATACTCACCCACTAGGTAGCCCGTGGGGATGTCCACATGTTTGAATCTGTGGCACAGTGCACAGCTGTGCCAGATGAATGCATCATGTGCACTCCCAGGGTTTGTGGCACAGACATTGGTGATGTGCCTCATGGCATCGCACACCACCTGGCAGTTGATGCTCAAGCTCCCCTTCCTATTGATGTATGCCACACCCTTGGGGCTAGGTGGCATGAGGATGCCCACATGGGTGCAGTCAATGGCCTCAAGCATGCTAGGCATACGTGCTACCCTGTGGAAGTCCTGCATGATTGCTGTACACTCCACCTGTGTGCTGGGGAAATGGATGTATTTCAAAGCATGTGACAGCAGAGTGTTGAGGAACTGTGTGAGGAGGCATGATGTGGCTGACTGGGTTATGCCTGTAGTGACTCCTGTTGGTCTCTGGAAGGTGCCCGTGGTGAGCAGGTACATGACAGCTGTCACTTGGATCTCCATGGACATTGCATGGCTCCGCCTTGTGGGTGCCTGCATCTCCTCACTGCACAGCTCACAGAGCTGCCTCAGAATGGCCCTATTCAGGTGGTACTGGTCCACGATCTCTGTGTCAGAGTAGCTCTCGAAGGTGGTGCGGGAGTGGTACCACCTGTGTCGGGCACGTCACTGTTCCTCCTGCCCCCTCACACCCTTCATTATGCCTCCATCATGAAAGGCACACTATCCATGGCCCCGGATGTCCACTATCCCCCTGGGTGATTGGCTGCTGTGGTCTGTGTGCCACCCTGGTGCATTGCCTGGCACTGTGCCTGCCTGTCTCTCTCTCTCTCTCTCTCTGCCCCATCCCCCTCTCCACTGCCACCTCTGTCCCTCTCCCTCTCCCTCTGTGGCTGCCTCTGTCTGTGTGTCTCTCACTCACTATGTCTCTCTTGGTCTGTCTTTCTATCTGTCTGTCCTTCCTTCCTTCATTTTTTCTGTCTCTCTCTCTCTCTCTCTCTCTCTCTCTCCCTCCCTCTCGCCTGGCACAAGTGCTGACTGTGTGCTTGTACCCTGTATTTATAGGCTCAAGTCTGCTCGGTGCATCTCAGATTTGCTCTGCACTTGCACCACGGTTCCATGGTTGAATATTGCACTGCGCCAGATATTCATGGGCATGCCCTCTGCACTTGCACCTGCATTCATTATAGTTGCTCATTTGTGCAATGGGATTTGTGCTGCGTACTGGCTCCTGCTGAATATCGCTCCTTGGCTCAAGTCCACACTGCTTTGAATATCCGGGCCTTTATCTCAATGCTCATATTCCAGAATTGATTATTATTTAATTTCAGAGACTTTAAAAGTTACCATTATAGATATACAATATTCAGGTATTATGATATCTGATCACTCTCCATCTCTTTTGAAAATAAAATGTACAAAATCTCAGAACATACCTAAGTATTGGAGAATGTATCACATGCTTTTTTGGATACCACAAATTTCTCAGATTTTAGTTCATGAAATAAAGGAGTTTTTTAATAATAATTCTGTATCAGAAACATCAATGAACAATGTATGGGATACTTTTAAAGTATGGATAAGGGAACTATTAATTAGTTTAGAGCAGTTTAGAAAAAAAAGCAAACATTCCTTATAAACCAACTAACAAAGGAAATTACTAATCCCCAAATTATACATACTAAGACCCTAGATATTTTTTTTAATCAGCTGGTTTTAAAAAAAGAACAGTTAAATACTATTCATGTAGATTCAATTAATCAACAAATCTTATGAACAAATTCAAATTATCTGTACTTATCAGATAAACCACAGCAGTTATTGGCTTGGCAAACTAGAAAAGAGCAACAAAAAAATTATATATTAGCTATTAAAAATCAGCTATGAGAGACAGTGAAGATCCAGAAGAAGTTAATAATTGCTTTGCCAGATACTATGAGGATTTATAACAAATGGATTTTATGAATCTTCAGGGAGATGAAATTAAACAATATTTAAAACAACTTCCTCCACCAGCTATACCAGTTAAATGGAAAAATAACTAATTGAGGAAAATAATGTATGAAGAAATTGATCAAGCTATTGCTAATTTACCAGGAAATAAATTACCAGGCCTAGGTGGGATAGTAATAGAATTCTATAAGCATTTCAAAGATATTTTGGTCCCTATATTGTTAAAACTGTTTAATTCTTTCAATACTTCTAAAACCCTTCCTAAAACTTTTTATGAGGCAATTATTGATGTATTTCTTAAAAAAAAATAAAGATCCACTGAGCTGTTCATCCTATCGCCCAAGCTCCCTTTCAAATGTGGACTATAAATTATTTACCAAACTTATAACTAAAAGATTAGAAAATATCTTACCGCATATTATAAATAAGGATCAAAATGGCTTTATAAATGGAAGAACTTTAAGAGATAATGGGGCTGGCAGAGGTTGTGGGAACCTGCTTTTGCTGAGCAGCTGGGGAAAGGATTTTAGTAGCTGGATAAGCTTTAAATTCTTATCAGTCTGTGGACTTTTAGGGCAGGAGTGCTGACTTGTATAATACAATGTTTGAGTGGGACCTTCCTCTGGAGGAGGTTGCAATGCTTGGAGGTGCAGTGAGGGGCAGACGAGGGGCTGATACACTCTCATGACAGTTGGGTGTGGGCCTAATCCCACCATCCCCCACCTCCTCCCTCCCTGATCACAGCTGATTTATAGGGAACACCTGTCCTGCAATTGGAGGAAAAGGCTTCAGGTGCAGCTCATGTAGTTCTAACCACTGGGGGTTGGGTTTAAAAGGCTGGGAGAGAGGAGCTTAGGGAGTTGTAAACTTCCCCTATAAGCTAACTCTCAAGGCTAATAGGTGGGGAAAAGTTCAGCCACCCAAGCATTGCAAGTTTAAATGTCTGCATGCTGTATGGGGGAAATCGCCTAGGTATAGGTACTGGTAGCTTGAGAAGCTGTAGAGCCACTGAGTTGGTAATTTGGCCTAGAAAAGACTGCTGTGATGATGGGAAAGGGACCACATATCACTAGAGCAGGTATCTTTGTGTGGGAGGTTGGGTGCACAGGGTGTGGTGCAGGCATGATACTGGATTGTGCTTGGAAGTTTGGGGAATGCCCAGTGTGCTGTCAACTGGCACAGCTTAAGGAGGTGGTAAAGGGTATCCAAAGGCAGCTGAGGGGGCTGGGTGAGAAGGATTGGAAAGGTAGGAGGCAAGTGGTAACCTACATGGAAGCACTAGGTGCTGGGGCCTCCCAAGCTGGGAAAGGAGTGAAGCAAGTTGCTCACACTAGGAGAGGAGGCAAGGGGGGTACACAGGGGGCTCTAGGGGACCCTGGCAGATGGGGCCCAAAAGGTGGAAATTTCCACATCAGTAGGCAAGAGACTGGGGGTGTCCAAAGGAAACCAAGAGAGGTAGTAGGGATGGAGGCACTGGGGGATGGGTTATGGCTCACAAATCATTTTAACCCTCTACACCCATTAGTAAAAGGGGGATGTGTAGGGAGGAAGAGGAGAAGGAGGATGCTGGTGTTACTGGGGCAGAGATAGATAGAACAGGTGAAGGGGGCAAGTGGCAAGTGCACAATAGAGGGAGTCCAGGACAGGATGGGGGAAGAAGGGTAGGAGGGGAGAAGAAAAAGGAGGATCAGGGGAACAAGGAGGAGGTTGATGGTATGGAATAGGGGAGCATGACAGGCAGGAAGGCGTTGGATGTAAATGGAATGATAGCGAGCAGAAATCCAAGTAGGCAAATGGATAGGATGGATGGATTAGTATGGAGTGAGGTAAGAGATACAGAGAAAGATATTCAGGTGGGGGGGATAAAGAAGACCAGGACACGGGTAGAGGAGGTGACCAGGAACAATAGTGAAGGGGCTACCTTCAGCACCCAGATTGTGGGAGGTGTGAGGAGCCAGTTGAGGGGAGAATCCAGACAAAGGGAGGAGGAGGGGCATGGAAGGAGGGGGAACTAGAAGGGTGAACAGGAAGGCAAGGGGGAAGTTAGAGTACTGCTATTGGGGGACTCCATGATCAGAAGCATCCAGTAGGCGGGACAGGAGGAGGAGGGTAAAACCTGTCTGATCAGAATCAAATGCCACCCAGGCTTGATGGTGCACAAGGCCAAGCATGAGTTGTATTCACTGGCAAGGGAATGCAGAGGGACCCCGGACATTCTAGTGCACTTGGGGATAAACAACATAAATGGAAATCAGTGAACTAGAAATCCACGCAAGGTTCCGGGACTTAGCCAGAGTATGCCTTTCCATAAGCTGTAAGATCTCCTTTTCAGAAATCCTGCCAGTGCCAAGGGCTAGTGGGGAACACAAGATGAAGATTAGGGAGATAAATCAGTGGCTTAGGGAGTGGTGTGGGAAATTGGGGTATGGCCTGGTGGGGGAACTGGGGAGAGACCTGGGAGGATAAGGGGCTGTACCCTAAGGACAGGCTCCACTTTAATTTGGAGGGGAAGGAAATCCTAAAGCTCAAACTATCTGGGTTCATCAGCAAAAGGTGGGGTTTAAACTTGTGAAGGGGAAGGGATCAAAAAAGGGGCAGTGCCAGCAGGTACGATAAATGAGGGAAATTGTCTCCACTCCTCTGGGGGCTAGGGAGATGTGGAAATGGGTCACCAGGTAGGGTGCAGGAACTGAGAAATGGGAGCTCAAGGGGGAGGAGAGGAGGGAAAAGAGATTGAGAGTGGTCCTGATAAATGACAGGAGCTTAGGAAATAAAAAGCCTGAGCTCCAGGTGATGCTAGTTGAGGGGGAGGTAGATGTGGCAGCAGTCACTGAGACCTGGGCCACTCAAGGGCATGAGTGGGACCTAAATCTGGAGGGCTACACTATGTTCAGAAAAGATAGGGGGGAGGGAAAGGGTAGTGGTGTAGTACTATTAGTCAAAAATGGCCTCGGTATTGGAGGGGTAGAGGAGACAAAGGGGAATGTGGAGGCTATTTGGGTCACCTTGCTGACTCAGGGGAGTAAAAGAGTAAAGCTTGGAGTGGTATACAGACCACCAGCACTGGCGGAGGTCCTGGAAGAAAGTTTGGTGGCAAATCTCAAGGGACACTGTAGACTGGGAAAGGAAAGAGTAGTGGTAATGAGGGACCTCAATATGCCAGGAACAGACTGGGGGATTGTGACATCACCAATGATAAGAGAGCAGAGGCTGCTGGATGTCTTCCAGAATGCATTTCTGACACAACAGGTAGGTGAGCCAACTAGGGAGGTCTGGACACTGGAAGTGGTTCTGGCAGACAGTGATCAGATTAGGGGCCTAGAGGTGAGGGACCCATTGACTGGGAGTGATCATGCCACAGTCTGGTTCTTCCTGGACCTGGGGGGGAGGAAAGCTGAACAAGGATGGTAGTAACCAACTTTAGGGGTGCAGATTTCAAGGAGATGGGAAGGATCCTTAAAGATCGTCTACACAGGATAAGGCTGGATATGGATGCTGACAGCTGGTGTGGGATCATTAGATGGGGAATACAGGAGGTTACCAGATCCTGCACAAGGGAAAGGTGTAAGTTCAGTAAGGCCAGAAAACCCTGCTGGTGGACCTGGGAGGTACAGGAGGTGGTGAGGGAAAAGAAGGCAGCCTATGGGCACATCAAGTGCTCAAAGAGTGAAGGGGATCAGGAGAAATATGAGCTGAAAGTCAAGAGAGTCACCAGGGTGGTGAGAGCAGCTAAGGCAAAAAAGGAGCAGTCCTTGGTCTATGGGATCCATAGGGGGGACAAGGGGTTCTTTAGATACGTAGGGGAAAACAGGAAAGTAAGGGGGCAGATCAGCAAGATAAGGATAGGGGAAGGTTGGGCACAGGAGGTGGGGGAACAGGCAGAAGTCCTAAATGAGTAGTTTGCCTCAGTTTTTACCAGGGGAAATGGAAGGGCTATGTATTGCAAGGGGAGCATGGGCAAACTGGAGCAAGGGGTGGAACCAGTAGAGACCAGGGGCCCTGATGAGTATGGGGAAAGGGAGTGGCCACCACAGACAGGTAGGGGACCAGCAGTGCAGGGTGAAAAAGTGGAGGATGTGGAGGCTGAAATCCCAGTAGAGAGAGTAAGGGAAGCCCTCAGGTCCCTTCAGACAGAGAAAGCACCTGGGCCAGATGAGATACATCCCAGGGTGCTGAGGAAAATGGTAGATGTCCTGGCAGTCCCTCTAGCGGAGCTTTTCAACATCTCTTTGAGGACTGGGTGGGTGCCTCAGGACTGGAGGGTGGCCCATTTTGTGCCGATCCAGAAGGGAGGGATCAAGAGAGGAGGTGGGAAATTACAGGCCTGTCAGCCTGACATTAGTGGTCAGTAAGGTGATGGAGAGAATTGTCAAGGAAAGGCTAGGGGGGGGTTACTGGATCAAACTGGGTACTTGGACAATATGCAACATGGGTTTGTCATGGGAAGATCGTGCCAGACAAATCTTGTTGAGTTCTATGACTGGGTGATGAGGGCCCTGGACCAAGGTAGGCCAGTGGACGTCCTCTTTCAGGACTTTAGCAAGGTGTTTAATTCGGTACCCCACAGTGGCCTGCTGGCTAAGCTGAAGGAAATGGGGGTAGGGAGACAGTTGTTAGAATGGATAGGAAATTGGCTCTCTGAGCATACTCAAAAGGTGGTGGTTGGAGGGTTTACATCATCCTCAAGGTGGGTTACTAGTGGGGTTCCCCAGGAGTCAGTGCTGGGGCCACTCCTGTCCAACGCCTATATCTCAGACATCAGGAGGGGGGATCAGGACTGAGATGAGACTCTTTGCAGATGACTTAAAGCTGGGTGCAGTGGTAGATGGGGAGGAGGGCCAGATGGCCTAGCAGGAGGACCTGGAGGCTCTGGAAAGGTGGTCAGGAAAATGGAAACTAAAATTTAATGTGGGGAAGTGCAAGGTTCTGCACCTGGGAGTCAGAAATCCAGGCCAGGTTTATACCCTGGGAGGAGACATGATTCAAGTCACGGAGGATGAGAGGGACCTGGGGGTAGTGGTAGATGTCAAAATGAACAACTCAGAGACCTGTAGGAGGGCAGCGGCAAGGGCAAATAGGATGCTGGGATGCATCACCAGGGGAATTATCTCCAGAAAGGCGGAAATGATCCTTCCACTGTACAACTGCTTGGTTAGGCCACACCTCGAGTATTGTGCACAGTTTTGGAGACCACATTTAACACTTCTAGAGAGGGTCCAAAGGAGGGTAACAAAATTATCTGGGGCCTGGGGGAGAGGACCTATGAGGAGAGGCTCAAGGAGCTTGACATGCACACCCTGGAGGAGAGAAGGGAATGGGGGGACATGATAGAGGTCTTTAAGTACATGAAAGAGATCAATAAAGGAGGCCCAGTCAAGGTGTTCCAAAGGAAGAAGGGTGGGGCAACAAGAGGTCATGGGTGTAAGCTGGAAGGGAGCAGGCTCAGAGGGGAGAGGAGGAGATGTTATTTCACTGAAAGTGTGGTGGAGCCATGGAATGCACTGCCCAGGGAGATGGTAAAGGTGGAGACTGTGGATTGGTTTAAGAGGGGATGGGACAGGTACAGGGGGAGGGTAAATCTGACCAGGCCCAATACAGGTGGAACATCTGGGACTGGGGACAGTATAACCCAAGGGGGAGGGGGGACACCAAAATCGGCCCTCAGTGCAGGTGCTGAAAATCAGACTTGAGAGACCATTAGGCCTATTCTGCTGGCATTTTAGTATGTTAGTAGAATATAAGACACACTCTGAACATTATATCTCAATCTAAAACAGAGGACACCATTCTTTTAGCATTAGATGCAGAAAAAGTAGTTGATCGAGTAGAATGGAAATATATGCTATATTTGGTATGAGAGATGGGGATGGGTGAACAGCTCAGTGGATGGCTCCAACATTTATACAGTACGTCGACTGCAGTGGTCAAAACAAATAATAGTATCTCACAACCAGTTTATTTACACTGAGGTATGAGGCAAGGATGTCCACTTTCCTCACTACTGTTTACTATAATTATTGAAACATTAGCAGATTGAATTAGGCTAAATCCAAGAATACAAGGGATATCAATAAATAATATTACTCATAAACTTAAGCTTGTATGCAGATGATATCCTCTTATATTTATCGTCACCAGAATCAACAATACTAGAGTTTATTGAGATTACTAAACAGTTTGGAGTATTATCAGGATATAAAATAAACTGGGACAAAACAACAATTATAAAACTTAATGATGACTACACTTTAAATATTTCAGATAAATGTTGCAGTCAAATCAAGACCAAAATTCTATATTTGTATGTTAGACTTACTTCTGTCCTTAAACAGGTAATAACATTACATTGTGAACCCATGATTATGGAAATAACCAAAGAATTAGAACACTGGAAAGGTTTACCTTTAACTGTGATTGGTCGGATGAATATTATAAAAATGAAGATATTACCTACGTTTTAATTTTTATATCAATCCATATCACTAATTCTGCCTCAGATCTACTTTAATAATTTCAAAAAATTAATTACTAAATTTATCTTGAACAATAATTCCCATAGAATATCATACTCAAATCTGGTAAGAGGAAAAGATAGTGGAGGGCTGGCTCTACCAGATATGTATAAGTATTATTTAGACACACAAATAGTTCCAATCAGAGAATGGATACATGAAAGAAAATATTTAACAAATTCAGTACAATTTGAACTTAATAGTCATCCATATTTACATATGCTACATTTGCTATACTAGGCATATCATAAAAAGGGGAAAAAATCAAAGTTGAGCTGCACAACTATCTCTACGATCACTGCATGGGAAAAAGTGCACAAGATTCTTACAGAAAATGATATAATGTCAGTCCGTTCACCTACTTTATTAAATTATAATTGTGTACCTCCAGTAAATGATCAAGCTTTTCAAGTATGGAATTTAAGGGGCATCAAAGATCTCAATAATTGTATTGAGGATGGCAAGGTGAAATCCTTTCAGAAGCTTCAATAGGATTTCAATTTACCAAAAACACCTATGTTTCAATACTGTCAAGTCCACAATTTTTGTCAGGTTAATTATAAGAAACAAAATAAAAAATGGGCTTCATCTTTATTAACAATATTAAGGTACAAGAAAGATAAGAAAAAACTTATAGCAACCATATATAACACCTTAACAGATACATCTCAGAAGGAACAAAAGTTAATTAAAAAATGGGAGGGAGATCTTGTTATAATTATAAGAGAACCTTTATGGCAGAACATAATAAAAGCATATATGCGATGTGTTAAAGCGAGTAAATTACAACAAATTCAAATTAATACAACTTATAGAACATATTATACTCCCTCTTGGTTACACCAATTTAACTTGGAAATCTCAGATAAATACCGCAGATGTACTACAACATCCAGCACTTTAATACATATGCTACATGCATGTCCATATTTATCAAATTTATGGTTTAAAATAATGCAACTTATACAAAAAATTACCAAAACTAATATTCAAAATACTTCTCAGTTAATATTTTTATTGATACCATCTACATATCTAAATCCTGAACAGCTGATTTTTGTTACGTCAATCATAATTGCAAAAAAATGTATATTATTAAAATGGAAGGATAACTTACCACCCGTAATACAAACATGGGTTAATTATATGATCAATATGCTGAGCCTCAAACAAATTTACTATATTAAGGAAGGGCAGATGGATAAATTTGAAAAGATTTGGGCCTCATTCTGAGACAATATTTGTGTGGGTCTTTTATAAAATACTCAAAAGGTTAATTGGGTGGTGATAAGCCAGGTCCTCCTACCTTTGACATTTTTCCAGTAATGAGGATGCAACAGGCCTGCTGTCTGAAGATTAATTTGATCTAAAATGGCTGGCTTTGTATTATATCTAAATCAGAAGAAAAAAAATGAACAACAATCCAATCAAACAATCTCAAACAGTAAAAATACGACAAAAGGCTGAACAACAATCCAATTAAACAAACCCAAATGTTACAAAATTGGTGTGGGGCAGGGTGGAATGGGAACAGGGAATGCGGGGGGGTAACTATTTACAGTGGGAAGAACAGGGCCTGGGGTGGTCTTAAATGGGGCTCACTATAGAACAAAATGTCCAACGTGCCACAAAAGCCTATTGTGCCTGTTGGTCCTGCACACTTCATCTCCTTGGGTGCCTGGCATGGTGCTGTTCCTGCAGTATTCCACAGACTGCTTGTTGGATAGCCCCCTGTCTCTAGATTATCATACCTGCCTGCAAAACATGGCAAGGAGGACATCCTGGCTTGACACCAACCATCCCCGCAGCAGCATCCTCCCCCTTGACCTCTGTTGGACAGCTCCAGCTTCCTGACAACCTATGTGGGGTAAACAGAGAATACAGACTCAGTACCACAGCCCACTCAGCCATGGTGCCCCCCCAGATGGAGTGAACTCACATGCCTGATGTTGCCAGACCCCTTGCAGAGGCCCGGCACCATGCAAATGATGGACCAGCAACATACCATGCAACAGAGCCATGCAGTGAATGGGATGTTGCACAGGGAACAGGCATTGACATCATGGCATGCACTGGATATTGCTGAGGGACATTTGGCCCTGCCCCTACATCATGTGAACCTGACATCTGTGTACATCATGCTTGCAGATCCAGGAGACTGGCACCGTACAAAAGGGCCAGACAGTGTCACAGCAGCAGCAGCACCATGGGACCACATTGCACCCATGGCTAAACAGTAACATGTATGGTGCAAATAACTCAGCCCTGTGACCAGGACCATGGTAACCACGTGTGTGGTGGGGAACCACCAGGAGGGGAACCAGGATCCTAGGTGATAGGTTTAAATGCTTCATTGGCAAGCATTTAAACTAGCCAAGGGGGAGGCACTGGAAAGGAGCAGGGAAATCCTAGCCCCCCCCCAAAAAAAATCATGGTAGTAAGTGCGGTAAACACCAACATAGAGGTGTCGATAGGGAGAAGGGCAGGGGTAAATGGAGAAAATGACAAAGGGAAGAAGGACAGGGATGGGGCAAAAAGGAGTAAGGCCATCAGGAAATGGAGGGTAATGAGTACCAATGCCCATAGTCTGGGCAACAAGCTCCCTGAGCTGGTGGCCTTGATGGAAGAGGGATGCCTGGATATCGTAGCAGTCACAGAAACATAGTACACAGAGAACCATGACTGGGATGTTAATATACCAGGGTACATAACCTACAGGAGAGACAGGCAGGGAAGAAGAGGGGGAGGAGTAGCTCTCTATGTAAAGGAAGGGATAAAAGTAATTGAACAAAAGAGTAAACAGGGAGGAGAGGAGGCACTGTGGGTCACCTTGGAGACTGGAAAGGGCACCACAATCATCACAGGGGTTGTGTACAGACCCCCATGTCAGGGGAAGGGAATGGACAAGGATATGATAGAAGGCATTCTTAGAATGCAGAGAAAGGGGAGATACTGTTGATGGGAGACCTGAATATACCAGATATTAACTGGAGCACATTTGCTGCAGCCACATCCAAGAGCAGGGCCATTCTTGATGCCCTACAGGTGGCAGGCCTCAGACAGCTAGTTTCGGAACCCACTCGTGAGGGAGCAATCTTAGACCTCATACTCTCAAATGGGGGCAGTGAGAGGATCTCAGATCTAGAAGTCGGTTGCCATCTGGGAACAAGTGACCATCAAACAGTGTGGTTCACGTTAAACTCAGCTACAAAGTCAAGCCATACAAAAGTGAGGGTACTGGACTTTAGGAGGTCTGACTTTGGCAAGATGGGAGAGTGCCTCAGAAAAGCACTAGCAAACAGGGTAGAAGGAGGTGTGGAGCAACAATGGGGACTCATCAAAACTGCCATCACAGAGGCAACAATCCTTTGTGTGAAGCAAATAAACATATCAAAACGAAAGAAAATGCCACCATGGTTCTCAAAAGAGGTGGCTGTGAAAGTCAGGAAGAAAAAGATAGCATTCCAGAAGTATAAGAAAACACAGAAGGAGCAGGACAGAGAGCTGTACCAGTTATGGCAGAAGGAAGCAGGGAGAGAAGTCAGAATAGCAAAGGCCCAAATTGAGGAAAAGATAGCCAACTCGGTTAAGAAGGGGGTTAAAAGCTTTTATAGGTACATCAGCAAGCGCAGAAAGAAAAAGGGAGGGATAGTGAGGCTGAATAGAATGAACGGTGGGTGGGCAGAGGGGGACAGTGAAAAAGCAGGGATACTGAATGAATATTTCTGCTCAGTATTCACAAAATAGGAGGGGGAAGTGCCTACTCCAATTAACAGAAGCACTCTTGATAAGGGGGTCGATCCCAGTCCTTTCACAGAAGAAAGGGTTCTGCAAGAACTCCTAAACTGAAGGTGAACAAAGCAATGGGCTTGATGGAATCCACCCAGAATCTAAAAGAATTAAGGGGAATTAGGTGAAACCACTGGCTACTCTTTGTAATAAATCATGGGGGGATGGTGTGGTACCCGAGGACTGGAGGAAGGCAGATGTGATTCCCCTTCATAAAAGTGGGACCAAGACAGAGGCAGGAAACTACAGACCTGTCAGTCTGACTGCTGTGGTAGGGAAAGTGATGGAGTCACTTCTGAAGGAAAGAATAGTTGAGTACCTAGAGGCCAGTGGGGCACAGGACCCAAGGCAGCATGGGTTCACAGCAGGAAGGTCATGTCAGACGAATCTAATAGATTTCTTTGACTCGGTGACCAAAGTAGTAGACCAGGAAGGGGCTGTGGACATGGCCTACCTAGACTTTAGCAAGGCACTTGACACAGTCCCACACAAAAGATTAATAGTCAAATTAACCAGCCTGGGAGTGGGTCCCAGAGTGGTAACCTCGGTAAAACATTGGCTGGACAACAGAACACAGAAGGTAATTGTAAATGGAGTCCGCTCTGAAGAAAGAGGGGTTACTAGTGGGGTACAGCAGGGTTCAGTATTGGGTCCAGTCCTTTTTAATGTCTTCATAAGTGACATTGCAGAGGGACTGGAAGGAAAAGTATGCCTCTTTGCTGATGACACAAAGACCTGAAACAGGGTTGATACACAAGGAGGCGTGGAAAGGATGAGAAGGACTTGTCAAGGTTGGAGGAATGGTCAGAAGTATGGCAACTAGGATTCAATGCAAAGAAGTGCAAAATAATGCACCTGGGAAACAAGAACCCAGGGAAGAGTACACAATGGGGGGTAGTAACAACAACAAAAAAGGAAAGAGACCGGGGGTAATCATATCAGATGACCTTAAGGTTAGCAAGCAATGTGAGAAGGCAGTAGGGAGGGCTGGGGGTGTACTGGGATGCATATGGAGAGGCATCAGCAGCAGAAAAAAGGAAGTTGTTATCCCTCTGTACAGACAGTTGGTGACACCTAACCTGGAGTACTGCGTCCAGTTCTGGAGACCCCATCTCTGCAAGGACATAGACAGGATAGAGGCAGTCCAGAGGAGGGCAACTAAAATGGTGCAGGGTCTGCAAGAGAAGCCGTATGAGGAGAGACTAAAGGAGCTTAATATGTATACCCTTGAGGAAAGAAGGGAGAAGGGGACATGATAGAAACTTTTAAGTACCTCAGTGGAATCAACAAAATCCAAGAGGGTAGCATCTTTCAGAAAAAAGCTGCAGAACAAGGGAACACAATTTAAAGATGGGGGCGGTTCAGGGGCAATGTGAGGAAGTATTATTTCACAGAGAGGGTAGTGGATGCATGGAACAGCCTTCCTGAGGAGGTTGTGAGGTCTAAAACTGTGGGAGAATTCAAGAATACATGGGACAGATATAAGGCAATTCTTGTGGGGGGTAGGAAGAAATAGGCTGTTGGTTAACTAGGATCTGCGGCCTATCCTGTAGGTTGGGAAATGGGCAGACTAGATCGGCCAAGTGGTCCTTATCTGCCATCAAAGTCTATGTCTATGTCTATGTCTAATGTCCCCACCCCTCACCTGCAACCCCCCAGAAGCAGGCAAGGAGAGGATGATCATAGCATCTACGTACCTAGGTACAGCACAGCCCCTATGGGCCTGGTTCTGCAGGGAGCACAGCCTCTCATAGTCCCTCCTGCACTGCTCCCATGTGTGTGGGATGCTTGTCCTGCGCTCCTGGTGCTCAGCCACCCTGGCCCAGACCTGTGTCCTGGCCTCCTGTAGGGCATCTGCCCAAACAGCTGGTCCTCCAGTGGAGCAACAAGTGCCACAAGTTTGGCCATTTCCACTTCCAACCAATTCATGGCTCTAGGCCCACCAGCCAGGGCATGTGCCATGTCAGTACAATGTTCCTCAGGAGCAGATGTTGCAGGCAGGAGGTCTGGAAGAAATATGGCTGGGCCACACCTGATTCATGATAAGCCCATACATATTGCTCTGCACAGCCTGCATATGCATCAAAGCGATGCGCAATTGCCATACAATGGTACATTACCACGCATGTGCAGTAGCACAATACTGGGCTGGAGAATGGAGTCATGGCCCTATGCAACAGGCATGCACAGCCATGTGGGGTGGAAATCTTGTTTAGGTCACCCAATGCCACACCTGCAGCCAACCGTGTGGTGCAAAGTTGCGGAAATGCGCCATGCACATCAATAGTGCATTACAGCTACATTGGGGAAATGCACGATGCATAACAAATGATGTTACTGATGTGCTGGACCACATGTCAGTGATGGCCTGGCCTATTGCACATGCATGGAAATGCACTGTGTGTAGATGTGTGGCCCAAATAGATGCACTGTGCTCACTGAGATGGGCCAGGTGCAAATCTGCAATATTCAATGAGGTTATGCAAATTGCCTCATTGCCCAATCATGGCCCAAGTTCACACATTTACATGTCATTACAGGCTGCACTCAACCTCATTTGCATGTGCTGAGCCATAAAAGGGCCACCCCACACCACAGGTGACTGACAGGTACTGCAACCTTGGAGGTGGGTTTGTTTACATTGTGCCTGTTACAGCATTTGGTAGGATGCATCCAGTTTGACATGCAACACTTGCCAGATGTGGTGGATCTGTACCAACGCTTGTCATTTCTCCTCCCTACAGGCACCAGAATGGCAGCTAAGGAGGGAAAAAAGAGGAGGCAGCCAAACATTACCTAGGATGAATTGCAGGCCCTCACAACAGCATATTTCCTTCATGAGGACCTGCTGACAAACAAGACGGGCACCCAGCAGGAGCATGCCAAGGGCTGGGATGAGGTGACTGAGGCAGTGAATGCCCACGGGGTGTACAACTGCACTCCACAGGAGTGCATAAAATGAATAAATAGCAAGGGTACCAGAGCTAGAGAATGGCTGGCTACCATGAAGGCATCCATGCAGGCCAGTGGGGGTGGTCCATGCACAATGCCACCACTGACAGCATGGGAAGAGTTGCTCACTGCCACCATAGCCCGTGTCTCTCTGGAAGGTCTTCCTGGTGGTGGGTTCCAGACAGAAGGCAGCCTTTTGCAGAACTGTGAATATGCATATGTCACGTTATGTGAAGGGCTGCATGTGTCAGTCACAGGTGTGCATGGAATGCCATGCATGGCTGTTCACTGTGTCCCCATGGTGCCTGGCAGAGCTGCCAACAGTGTACAGCCCTCTCATGGGCAAACATGGTCCCTGGTGTGGTCTGTGTCTAGCCCAGTGTCATGCCATGCAACAAGGGATGTCAGCCTGCCAGCTACGCAAGACACCAGTGGTCAACCATGTTCACAGGTGTGTGTGTGTGTGTGTACACCCCACCAGCAATGTCGGGCAACTGCACTCGGCAGCCATTGTGGATAGTTGGTTCACATGCCGGATGCCATGCCTGTGGCACTGCCATTGGGGGATGCTTTGCCAGAACACAGCCGGGTCCCTGAGGCTGTGCAACACATTCTACCATATGTGCATGGTCCAGCAGACATGCAGTGCACATGCTGCAATTGAGTGTGTGCAGTACAGGCCACAATGGTAGCCCATGGACTGTCTGGCAGACTCTGCACACCTGTGGTGCACAAGTACATCCCCTGTGTCCACCTGTCACTCAACACTATGGCCATGCGTCCCTGACCATGCTGTCCATTGTGCCTTTCAGCTCCATCACACCTCAGGGGTGCAGCAGTGTCCAGGGCATGTCTGGTGGGACTGGAGAAGGGTGAACCCAGACCATCCACATCTGCTGGAGCCATGGCTGATGCTGACAGTGCACATCTGTTGCAGAATCTCCTTGGGCTTGTTGATTTGGATGCCCTGCCCAGCACTGACTTGTCGAAGGAGCTCACCACGCTTGCATCCACCATGGAGGAAGATGATGATGGCAATGATGCTACCCAGCTGGAGGAACATACACACATCAGTGTCACAGCCACTGTCCCCCTTGCCACATGGACAGCATCAGACAGTGTGGGGCATCCTAGTCCTACACACAACCCTCCCCAAATTTCACACACACTGCTTGCTACTGTAACAGCTGTGGGTGGCCAGGGGCAGGGCGCTACTGTGGGCTTTGGGGCTGTTACCCCTGTACAACAGGATGCTGTGCAGCAGCATCGTCCTGCAGGGGCCCATGCCATGACTGTACCTGGACCCACTGTGCCTGCCCGCGCACAGTCCCCGGCCAAACAGTAGCTTGCTATGTGGTGTCCACTGCCAGTGGATGTGGTACCATATCCCAGTACCCCCTGCCCAACAGTCCCCCCCACCAGACCTATCCCCCTGCTGACAGGCTGGATCAGCACACCTGGTTTCTGTGGGCATCTGTGGAGCACCAGGTAGTGCTCACTGAGGTGTTTCAGGGACTGCGGGTGCGGGTGGGTCTCATAGACAAGCATGCAGCTGCGAGGCACATACAGATGATTGGTGAGCTATGACAACTGTGGGAGGACATGACTGGAGGTCTTGAGAGGATTGCACAGGCCATTGAAGTGGGCTGTGCGGCCCTGGTGCCCCGTGGCCACAGGAGTGCCTGTCACACCCTGCACAGAAACACCGCACTCCCATAACATGGTGTTGCGTGACTCCACTGTTGCTGACACCGTCCCCTGCCAACTATATCTCCAACACCCCTAGTTCAAATCTGAAGTTCAGGAACACAATACTCACAAGCAACCAGTCATGGTCCCATGGATCTACCTCAGCTAGGGTGGATGATTCACCCTCTTTGGTGAGTGACACCACAGAGTGGTTCATCTGGCCAAGGCATGGTCACCCACATGTCCATGGCAGCTGTAGTGGCACACAGTGATGCCACCTGGGTGCAGTAGACATGGTAATAGCACCCTGCAGATGTTGCTGCCCACACACCTAGCTGTCACAGCCTGGAGCTGCCTGATGTAGCACACACATGTCCCAGAAGAATGCATGTCTGTGCTGTCTTTGTGGTGTACTGGGCATGGGTCCAGGCACTAGTGTTGTGCTGTGTCGCATGGGCATGATGAGTGCAGCATTGTGTGTCCACTGTGCGTGTGTTCTGGCAGAGTTCCTCTGATCCATGCCATTCCCCACTGTGCTAGTGTGCCCCCTGTCCATGCTAGCACTGCAGTGGCCACCTGTGCATGGTTGAGTGCACTCCCCATTGCAGTCCTTGGCAACTGTGCTGTGCCAGCTGACCTGTGCATGTGTCCATCCTCTCCACCCCCTCCCTGTGTGTGTGAATGCCCAGTTTGATCCTGCACTGTTGCTCACCTGTGGTCTTCAAAGTGCTCCTCCATCACTGTGTCCCTGTGCCACCATGCCCTAGCAGTCAGCCGTGGGTCCCTCCGGTCAAGTGTTGCCTGCCCACCCCCAGCAACTGATTCCCCATCCTTTAAGCTGTTGCCCTTCTGTGCCTGGGCAAGTATTCCATGATCCATGGATATGTCGTGTAGCATGCAACAGTCCAGAAATATGCCACAGGCTTTCTCTGGGCTGTATTCTAAGGTGTCACCTAACCTGTCCAGGCATCTGAATCTCATTTTTAGCATGCCGAACACACACTTGATGATATTGCATGTTGCAGTGTGTGCCTCATTATAGCATTCCTCAGCCTCAGATGAGGGCTGGCATATGAGGGTGAGTGGCCATGGCCGGAAGGGGGTAAGAACTGTCACTTGGGGGGAATGCAGTATGTTAGTCTCCATCAGGCATCCCCAGGGCATGTCACATGCCCCCACACTTGCCTGTCTTTGCTGGTTCTGTATGTCTACTTGGTTGCCATTCTCCCCTTACCTCCCGTGCAAACCCTGTCATGCCGGTGGGTTCCCCACATGTCTGTTGCATGCTCACAGCTTGTTAGGCATGGCATGTCTTCCCTCCATCCTGTCCTGCAGTACACCAGCACTGCATGTGCGGCCTCCTTGTCACTGTCCTGTCCAGCTATGGTACTCTGCTCTGCCCTAGGCATTGTGTGACCCAGACCATATACTGCCACATGACCTGCCACCTGTGTGTGTGGTGTATTTCCCCTGCCCTGTCTTTCCTCATAAACTGGCACCCCACCTTGCCTAACTGTGGGTCCCACTCCAGTGGTCTCCAATGTTACACCGTTCACCATGCCTGTTGGCCATTTTTCCTGTCACTGCCCCCCACTAGCACTGCCACCAGCTGTGTTATGTACCACTTTGTGTGTTGTGTGAGCATGTTGTCCTGCCCCACTCACCCACTAGGTGGCCACTAGTAATCTCCCCAATGTTGAACCAGCAGCACAGGACTCACTGATGCCAGACATAAGCATCATATGGCACTTCCAGGGTGTGTGGCACTGACATTGATGATGTGCCCTGTGGCACTGCACACCACCTGGGAGTTTACAGAGTGGTATCCCTTCCTGTTGACATAGGTGTCACCATCAGGTCCAGGTTGTGCCCTGATTGCCACATGGGTGCAGTGAATAGCCCCTATCATGCCTGGTATGCATGCCACCCTGATGAAGTGATGCATGGTTTCTGTCTGCTATGCCTGTGTGTTAGGGAATGGGATGAACTCCTTAGCATGTGGCAACAGGGCGGTGAGGAACTGTGTGAGAAGACAGGATATGGTGGACTGTGTGATACCAGTGGGGTCACCCACTAGTATCTAGAAGGTTCCCGTGGTGAGCAGGCACATTGCTGCAGTCAGTTTTGCCTCCACTGACATGGCATGATTCCTGTGTGTTGGTGCCTGCAGTTCATCGTGGATCAGCTCACAGAGCTGTCTTAGTATTGCCCTGTTGAGTTGGTACTAGCCCATGATCTCTGTATCACTGAGCTGTTCAAATGTGACATGGGCACAGTACCATCTCTGTTGGGCATACCATCTACGGGCCCTTCCTCAGACACATTGTTGTTCTTCCCATCTCCTCACACCCCTCATGACAGTAGCCATCAAAAAGGCAGACCTATTCATGGATGTGGCTGTTGCTATACCACTTGATGCCTGTTGGTGGCTTGCACTTAGGTATGCTTTTTTATGCCTAACTTTGAGCAGCGCATCTTCAAGATGCACCGTTGTTGTGCCGCTCATTTTTGCTGAATATATGGATGCATAGCACATTCATGGGAGCACCCCCTCCACATGCACCTCATACATTATAGATGCGTTTCGGCACATCTGGAGATGCACAGTGCATCTCTGTCTTTTGAATATGGCACTTTGGCGCATCTGCTGGGATGCTCTGGTGCATCTGGAGATGTGCCATGCATCTCCTTTGAAAATGTGAGCCTTGGATCACAAATTAAAATCTTCAATCATTCAAAAAACTACAATTTTAAGTTTGCAGAAAAAAATTCTTGGGCTGCACTTAAAGTTTGACCAAAGAATTCTTCCACATATCAAAATCTCTATCCAGGCCTTTTTTTAGTTGACACAAAAAATGTGTAGATTGCACTTAATGTGGGATCAACGCATTCTTTGTCCACGTATTAGAATCTCTGCATGGACACAAAACAGTCTTTTTTTTAGTTTGCACTAAACAAGTTTTCATCAGACTTAAATGTGTGAGCAAAGAAATAATCTTACAAAAAATCAAGCACTGTTGGTGAACCACAAATACTTGGATGGCACAACAAATGAAGAACTTTTTTGTGCACTCCAAAAATAGTTTTTTTTTCTTTTTTTTTTTTACATTTTCACCCAATGTTATGAACTTGGTTTCTAAGTGTGTTAAATCCTGCCCAAATGGGGTTTTTACAGAACCACTGTGAAATTCCCTTTTAACCTATATTTGAAAATTCCAATTATCCTTGATCATGAGGTAGGGTCATGTCATGAAAACTGTGTATTCAAATTTTGGGACTCAAATATTGTAAAACAGCGAAGTTATGAGTAACATAGAAACATAGACATTGATGGCAGATAAGGACTGTTAGGCCCATCCAGTATGCCCATTTTCCCTGCCTACTGTAAAAGCTGCAAACACTACTTGATCTCCAGCTTTACCTCCTTATTCCTGTTTTTAGGGTTCCGCTATGCCTGTCATGTGCATGTCTGAATTCCCACACTGTGTTTGCCCCCACCACCTCTGCTGGGAGTCTATTCCATGCATCTACCAACCTTTCTGTGAAGAAATATTTTCTCATGCTACCTCTTAGTCTTCCCTTTTCCAACCTCATGTCATGCCCCCTTGTTCTTGGACATCTCCTTTTCTGACTGCAGCAGAGACTGAAGAAGAAGTTGAGACTTGAAAAACTTAGTGGCAAAGTGCTACCAAGTTTTTCAAGTCTAAACTTCTTCAGTCTATGCTGCATTCAGTAGGTGTATATGAGACACAAAAATGTTTTCATTCACACCAAAAATGGAATTCTTGGGTCATACATTTAAGTACATTTGTGATTCAGCTGCACAAAGGTGGTCAGCACTCCCAACCTGGTAACTAATGCCCCATTTCTTTCCTCCCGGCTTTAGCTAAACTACAAGACTATCTCGTCCTCTCCAGACTCACAAATTTCCTTACTTCTACAGATTTTCTGTCTCCTCATAAGTCGGGCTTCAGGAAAAATCACTCAATCGTCTCCTCCCTACTTAGAGTTACCGATGCCATTCTCACCGGTATGGACCAAGGCCACCTCATCTCAGCCATATTTATAGATTTGGCCACAGCATTTGAATCCCTATCCCATCCCATCCTCCCCACCAAGCTCAAACATGCAGGCTTCTCCCCCCTCTCAGTCAAATGGTTTGGCTCCTACCTCTCCAGATGCTCTCAACATGTCCAAACTGATGATGGTCTTTTCGCCCCTTCCCAATTCTAGCTGGTGTACCACAAGGGTCAATCCTTTGCCCCATCCTCTTTTCTGTTTTCCTCAATGACCTCCTCCTTGTATTCTCCTCCCCCCCACATACACTTCTACTCCAACGCTATCCTCTATAACTCTAGCCACTCTGCTTCAATAGTGACCTCCCAGCTTCAATCCAATTTCACCAATGTCCTGAACTGGTTTGAGGCAAGTCAATTGATGGGCAACATCACCAAAACATTCTCTATGAATTTTGGCACCACACTGAAACTAGCCGATCTCCTCTCAACCCCCACCACTCTTGATAGCAAAACCCTGGACATAGTCCCAGCCTACAAATACCTTGGAATCTGACTGGACAGTCGCCTGGATTTCTCCATTCACATCAACCATATGTACTCCAAGCTCCGTCTTAAACTTGGGACCCTCTATAGAAACAAAGATACCCTCTCACTCCCTATTTGTCAGATTCTCCTCTCAATGATCATCCTGCCACTTTCCACCCTCTCCAGACTGGACTTGCTCTTCAGTGCCTTTTGTCACTTCTCCCAGAACCCATCACTGCACCATTTACTCCTCGCTATCTCTCCCCTCTTTAACTTTCTGCCAAAACCTCTATTCCTCCATTCATAGCTAAATACTGTTTCTCGCCCACTCTACCTTGCCTCCCTCCTATCCCCTGCTGCCCACACCTCCGATGACTCACGCTCCTTTGCCCTACCCTGCCCTCATTCAAACTCTGGCAAGGCTGCCTTCTCTTTCCACTTTCCCTGAGACTGGAACTCCCTGCCTTCCTCATTGTGCACATTGCCATCCTTAATTCTCTTTAAATGAACCCTTTACCATGCCACCCCAATTCCTTGTTCATGCCACAACCTGAATAACCTCTAGGGAGTACCTTGCCTATCCATTCACTGGTTGTCCTGTATCCCAGTGTGCCAGGTCCTCTGTATCTTCTGAAGACTACATCTGCCCTAGTTTCCAATGAGTCCTACCACCTACCCAGATTTCAACAATAACCCGTCGCTTTTATATTGTATAATGCGTCATTGATATGCATATGTTATGTATTATTTTCTTATTTGCTTATAACCACCCACTGCCATATTGTCTATGTGTTGTGTTATTCACTACATCATGTACAATTTTATACCTGCCTGTACCCATGTAT
The DNA here is from genome assembly GCA_016271365.2 of Neoceratodus forsteri. Classification (NCBI taxonomy): domain Eukaryota; kingdom Metazoa; phylum Chordata; order Ceratodontiformes; family Ceratodontidae; genus Neoceratodus; species Neoceratodus forsteri. The sequence goes on from CM028130.1 coordinate 678,841,850, forward strand.
AACCTGCTACCTTCTTGTCAATTTGCACTTATGATTTTGTGTTTCTGTATTACTGCTGTGTGTCATGAATCCACTCCTTTGGGCGAGGTCCACTGAGCTCACAGTGTCCACCCCTAAGTGCAATCTGTGCCAGGGGGGAACTAGGAATACCCTCCTCATGTGCTCCTATAGTGCTCACTGTGTTCACAACTGAACACTTGCCACAAGGTCCCAGGGCTTTCTCTCAAATCTGGGTAAGGGAAAATACAGTTTCAAGTCTGTAGCCAGGGGCGAACTCTCCTTGGTTGCTGTACTGGGGGGAAGACCCCAGGTGTTACGAGCCCTCTGGTGCTGGCTTTTGTAACCCTGAGCATGTCTTCTCCCATGGGTGGTGCAGTGACCTAGTTCCCCCTTACATACTTTCCTGAGACCTAAGTATCTCCCCTACTTGTGCCCTACATTCCCTTTTCAGATCCTATCTTTGGTAGCGATGATGACATCTTGCATTTACCAGGTTGGTCTCAGATTTGAATAAATCTTCCACCTTGTTAAACACACACAAATCACTCACAGGAAGTTTTTAAAAGAAAAGTGGTTTTACTAATTTTAAATAATTATCATACAAAATATTCTGAAATCTGTTTACAAGATAAAATAAAAGTTGGAAAATATACATCAAAAACACACTGTAATCTTTTAACTGTAGTTTCCACCTGGTTCGTGGATGATCAAAGTACAGAAAATAAATAAGTTTGCAAAGACTGAGTTCTTTCTTCCATTCTCTGGTCCTTAGTCTGTCTCTCTGGCAGTCTTGCTTCTCTTGTGCATCAGGAACAATTGTCCAAAAGGCAATGCAATGCCAAAATGCACTGAGCTTCTGTTTGGAGGGGTTCTATAGGCCTGGTTCATGCAGTCTGTAACAACCCTCTCTGGGTTAAAGCTGATGGCATTATCTTTTAGGCAAGCAGGGGTCTATTTTTCTCATTCCCAAGCTTTGTGGGAATCATCATTATTAATACTCCTGGTGTCCCCCCACAGCCTAGCTTCCTGCCACTCATTACAAATGTAAATGCACCATAACAGTTCCTGGAAATACCTTTACTTTGAAGTGGAAGAGTTTATGATCATTGGAGATGTTTTCTATCCCCTGACCATTTATGACTCTCTTCCTTTGATCAGCTACCCCAAACCTCTTTGAAAGGTAATTTTAAAGTTTCTTTCAGCATCCTGTTCTCAGGTCACAGAGGAATGTCAAATATTTTGCAATACATTTTCTCTTTCCTGTGAACTGTTCAGTAAACTATGTAACCCTCTGTCAAAGCTCCTTCTCCTGGCCTGTTTGGGAATTTATGTATAACAAACTCACAGAAATATATAACAACAATATGTCTGTAATGTTCAGCAGTGGCTAAATCTCAACATCCCTCCCTTCTTAGACTAAATTTATGGGAACACACTCCTATCATATGGTAGAGTTTCCATAATTCTGTTTACTGTTCTAACTGGCAAAATAGGCCAACTGCGTTTGCATTGGCTGACCTGGCCTGATATGTAATTGTCATGTCGTATGCCTGTAGGGCAATACTCCATTGCAGTAGTCTTCCATTTGTTTTCTCTTTCTGAATAAACCACACCGCGGGGTTGTGATCAGTCTGTACCGCTAAGCATCTTCCATAGAGGTATGGTTCTAATTTCTTCAGGGCCTATACTAGTGCAAAGCATTCCTTTTGAACTATGGAGATTGCCTGCTCTCGGGGAAGTAACTTCTTGCTAACGTACACTTTTGGGTGGTCTTTGCCCTGATTAGATGTCTGACTGAGGACTGCTTCAATTCCCACATCCGAGGCATCAGTCTATATTACAAACTGCCTAATGTAATCTGGACTGGCTAACATAGGGACATTGCACAGTGACTCGTTTAACAATAGGAAGGCTCATTCACAGGTTGACTCCAACTTTACCCATTTGGGCTGTCTTTTCTTCAGCAAGCTAGATAAGGCAGTCACCAGGGTACTATAATTGAGCACAAACTTTTAGTAGTATCCTGCAGTCCCTAGGAAGCTCCTAACCTGTTCTGGGTTTCAGGCATAGGCCACACCTCTATTGCCTCAATCTTTGCTTGATTAGGGTGAAGCTGCACCTGCCCCACTACATGGCCTTGGTATGCACCTCTGCCATAACCACCTGCCACTTTTCAGCCTTGACAGAGAGCCCTGCCCTCTATATCCTGTCCAACATTTCCTTTAGATGGGACAGATGTTCTTTCTAGCTGGTAATGAAGATGGCAAAATCATACAGATAAGCTACTGCGTACACTTCAGTACCATGCAACACCTGTTTGACCAGCCTTTGGAAGGTGGCAGGGGCATTCTTCATTCCAAAAGACATTACCTATAATTTTAATAATTCTATTAGAGTGATGAAGGCCAACCATTCTCTAGCTCTGGCAGTTAACTCCACCTGCCAGTACCCTTTCATCAAGTCAGTTGTGGTAAGGCATGTCACCCCTCCCAGCTTATCCAGTAGTTCATCCATCCATGGCATTGGGTGGGCGTCTGACTTCATGACTGCATTGAGTCCACAGTAGTCCACAAAAAAGTGAGGAGAGCCATCCGGCTTGGGAACAAGGACTACGGATGAGACCCAGGAACTATGGGATTTCTGGATTACCCCTAAATCCAGTATTACCTCCACTTCCCTCCTAATGTCCTTTAGGACAGCCTCAGTCACCCAGAAGGCTGTCCACTATATGGGCACTTGAGTGCCTGTGTCTACATCATGGGTCACTAAGAGGGTTTGTCCAGGTTTGTCCATGAATAAAGGAGCAAAGTCCTCTAAAACATCCCTCACTTCCTGGACTGTTCCAGGTCAATGGGGTGACAGTTTGCCTCCACAGATGACTTCTGCTTGCTTTCCTTTAGCAAGTCCAGAAGATGGTCTTCTTCATCCGTTCCCTCCCTAGGACTACACACTGCCAATACCATTTCAGCCCTATTTGCATATGGCTTCATCATGTTGACATGGTACATCCTATAGGTATGTCTCCTGTCAGGCAGTTCCACAATATAATTTACATCATTGACCTGTCAGACTACCTTATATGGCCCTGCCCACTTGGTCTGCAGCTTGTCCTTCCGGACTGGAATTAGGACCATTACTTCCTGACCCACACTGTATGAGTGAGCTCTGGCTCCATGGTCATGCCAGACTTTTTGCTTCTGCTGGGCAGCTGAGAGGTTGCTCTAGGCCACCCCCATAAGCTCCTTTAGCTTCTTCCTAAACTTAATGACATACTTCAGTATGTGAGTTCCCTGGGTGGCATGCTTGCCTTCCCAGTCTTCCCGGATCATGTCTATGGGCCCTCGCACCCTACGTCCATATAAGAATTCAAAGGGGAAGAACCCTGTTGACTCTTGAGGTAGGACTTCCCAAGTAGCAGTTCACAAAACTGCTGCAGAAGGTTACTCTGAAGAGCGAGGGATAACAATTGGTCCAAAGGTTTGGGATGGCAGTGACTCTAAATGCCCTGAGGGAATCATTATTAGTAATACTTCAAGTCCCCCCCCCCACAGCCCAGCTTTCTGCCACTCATTACAAATGTAAATACACCACAGCAGTTCCTGGAAATACCCTTGCTTTGAAGTGGAAGACCTTATGATCATAGGAGATGTTTTCTATCCCCTGACTATTTGTGACTCTCTTCCTTTGATCAGCTACTCCAAGCCTTTTTGAAATGTAATTTTCAAGTTCCTGTTAGCAGCCTGTTCTCAGGTCACAGAGGAATGTCAAATATTTTGCAATACATTCTCTCTTTCCAGTGACCTTTTCAGTAAACTATGTATCCCTCTGTCAAAGCTCATTCCCCTGGCCTGCTTGGGAATTTATTTATAACAAAATCACAGAAATATATAACAACAATATAAATGTAATGTTCAGCAGTGGCTAAATCGCCACACTCTGTACTTGTATCCCCTTCTACCAGGTCGCATCTTGAAATAAGCCTCAGCTCAGTGTGCCTCTCCCGGTTACCAATCTTTAAAGAAATAAATAAATCATAAAAGTATGACCCAAGAATTCAATTTTTGGTGTGTATAAAAAAATTCTTCTGTCGCACTGAAATGTGTGACCCAAGAACATGTGATTTGTGTCACAAGAACTGGCCATCTTGGTATGCTGACAGCCAAAGAACTTAACAATGCAGAAAAAAAGAGTTTTTTTCTGGCCTGTTTTGTTTTGAAAATTGAACACCAGAACTCAGCTTGATGGATTCCTTTCAGCCAGATGCATGTGTTTGTTTTTTTCTAAATAACTATTTTTTATGTATTTTCATATTTTTTGCCTGGAAAAAAAAAACAAGATGCAGGCTGTCATAACCTCAACATTTTTTCTTGTGACCCAAAAACACAACTCATTTCGGACTAAAAATGTTTGTGAAAGACTATATTGAACATGTTGGGTCAATATATTAAAAAAAACAAGAGTTATTAAGGTAAGTTGAAATTTTTCAATGCTCGCTCATCACTGTGGCAATTTTTATGTTTGCTTGCACGCATGTGCAAGAAACATAGCGCCATCATCGGAGATTTCGGAGGTGTGTCACCTCCTCCTCCAATTCAGTCAGTGTGTTGGCAGGCGCGGCCCCTGTAAGCCAATGCATTCTGGAGCTGTCTATGACAAGCACCAAAATGCAGTGGCATACGGATCAAAGGGGAGCTACACTTGAGTGAGCAGCGATAAGATCACGCTCATGCGCAGCTCCCCACACACACAGATGCCACGAGGCGCATGCACTTCCACCCCACACGCACACACTGAATAGCCGACGGGTGCCCAATCCCATTGGTCTGTGCTCCCCCCCCAAAGCTCGAAATGCCACGCTTGGGTGCCCACCCCAGCGTGGCAAGAATGATATAGCTGAAGGGGTGCCCAATCCCCGTCGGCTCCACTGTACTCAGCCCCACCCCCCTCGAGTACTAAGTGCCACGCTGGGGAGCCCACCAGCGTGGCAATCCATACTTTGGCCAACGGGGGTGCCTTAATCACCCGCCGGCTAAAACAACCCCCAACCATCTTGTACCACGCTGGAGCCCACCCAGCATGGCAAACATCCAGCGTTGTTCTTTTTTTTTTTTTTTTTAACCTGTAAAGAAAAAGCGGTCCCACGTAGTCTCCTTGGCCCTCCCACAACCCGCACCCACCCACTGTGCACCCTGCCTCCCACACCCTCCTCACCCCATACTTACCTCCGACCTCGCGCGCGCTCTTCGTGGACCGGGAACATGTCTGCACTCTTTAAAGCCGACCGCGAACTGAGGAAATGCCGGTAAGCTGTATAATGGGCTAGATGGGGGGGGGGGGTTCAACTTTGTTGCATATCTCAGGCATTTTTGGGAATTTTTGCACCAAATTTTCAACATGGGGTTTTTGGGACCCCTTCTCATGAATGATGTCACTGTCATGGCGTTATTCAGGCCCGAAGGGTGATTTCGCAGTCACTGCGCAGTCACTGTGCAAAATCACCCTTCAAGGCTGAATAATGCCATGACAGTGACATCGTTCAAGAGAAGGGGTCCCAAAAACCCCATGTTGAAAATTTAGTGCCAAAATTCAAAAAAATGACTGTTTTACGTGCATGTGTTGCACAGTTCCTACGCAGGCTCATAAGTTCGCGAATTTTCAATATTTTCACTCCAGATTTTCAACATTGCCATTTTACCACACCTTCTTATGAGCAAGTACAGCTGTCATTTTTCATATCTCACCCAAAATGTGTTTCCGCCCATGTAGCGCACAATGGCGCAGTCAGTGTGCGAAATCAATGTACGGGACAAATTAAGAAAATCAAAGTGACACTGTTCATGAGCAGAGGTCTTGAAATGGCTATGTTGAAAATTTGGTGAAAAAATTCCTAAAAATGACTGTTTTATGAGCGTGCATTGTGCAGTTCCTACGCAGGCTCGTAAGTTCACGAATTTTCAATATTTTCACTCCAGATTTTCAACATTGCCATTTTACCACACCTTCTTATGAGTAGTACAGCTGCCATTTTTCACATCTCACCCAAAATGTGTTTCCGCCCATGTAGCGCATAATGGCGCAGTCGGTGTGTGAAATCAATGTACGGGATAAATTAAGAAAATCACAGTGACACTGTTCATGAGCAGAGGTCTTAAAATGGCTATGTTGAAAATGTGGTGAAAAAAATCCCAAAAATGACTGTTTTACGAGTGTGCGTTGTACAGTTCCTATGCACGCTCGTAAGTTCGCGAATTTTCAATATTTTCATCAGATTTCAACATTGCCATTTTGCCACACCTTCTTATGAGTAGTACAGCTGTCATTTTCACATCTCACCCAAACGGTTTCCGACTTCATGTAGCACACAATGGCTTAGTCGGTAAAGCGAAATCAATGTAAGGGACAATTAAGAAAATCACAGTGACACTGTTCATAAGCAGAGGTCTTAAATGGCTATGTTGAAAATTTGGTGAAAAATTCCTAAAATGACTGTGTTATGAAAGTACGCGCTGCACAGTTCCTATGCATGCTCGTAAGTTTGCAAATTTAATATTTTCACTCCAGATTTTCAACATTGCCATTTTATTACACTTCCTTATGAACAGTACAGCTGCAATTTTTCATATGTTGCCCAAAATGTGTTTTTGCACATGTAGCGCACAATGGTGCTGTTGGTGTGCGAAAGCAATGTTTAGGACAGATTAAGAAAATCAGTTACACTGTTCACGAGCAGAGGTCTTAAAATGGCTATGTTGAAAATTTGCTGACAAAAGTCCATAAAATGACTGTGTTATGAGTGAGCATTGCGCAGTTTCCATGCACTCTCGTTAGTTCATGACCATGTCATATTTTCAGTCCAGATTTTCACCAGTGGCATTTTCCACACTTCCTTATGAACAGTACAGCTGTCATTTTTCACAACATGGCTGAAGTGTGTTTTCACACTTTCAGCGCAGAGAAGCGTGGTCGCTGTGGGAAATCATTGTTCGGCACAGATAAAGAAAATCACAGTGACACTGTTCATGATCGGAGACACCAAAATGCCTGAGTTGACAATCTGCTGTAAAAAATCCCCAACCTAATTATATTACGAGTGTACGTTGCACAGTTTCTATGTACGCTCGTGACTTCACATTTTTTTAAATATTTTTACTACAGATTTGCAACATTGCCATTTTTTACACCTCCCCATGAACAGTACAGCTGCCATTTTTTACATCCTGTTCGGAATGTTTTTGCACCTGTGGTGCTAAATGCCGTAGTCACTGTGCATAAGCAGCTTTCAGCTAACAAACTGATATTCCCCCTGTTCATGAGGTGGGGTCACAAAAAAAAAATTTGAAAATTTGGAGTGAAAATACCAACGAATGCCTGAGGTATTAGGGTTTCCAACCATAACGCCCAACCCTGTAGAGAATGACAAGCATCAGGGGTGTGACTTGGGATTCTTGCCTGTGATGCTCATACCATTCCACACCCTGCAGTCAGTGAGAGGCATCGAGGTATGCCTTGGACTCTTCGGCCCCAGACTTCACCCCATTCTCCTATATCACACCCATCTCACCATATTTCCTGATGAAATGGGGTGCGTATAAGGGCCAAAGACACCAAGGAACACCGTGACACTTGTCAGTGTCTGCAGGGTGGGGTGTGGTGAAATGGCGTAGCCGTTATGCCTGACAGCCCAAACGCACACCCCAATGCCTGTCACCCTCTGCAGGGTGGTGGTGGGGTTGGCTTCAGTTCAATACTTCACTGCCATTCCTATTACTCAGCTCTGTAACTTCTACACTACCACTGCCAATGCCAGCAAGCAAACATTCGGCATTGACAAATGCTTGTTAATATTGTGACCCAAACTTTTTAGCATAGTTATTTTTTCACACCACCTCACAAACATGGCAGGTGTATTTTTTTGTTTGTTGTTTCCATTCAAATCCTGGCCATAATGTGTTTTTGCACCTGTGGTGTGAAATTATGTTATGGCTAGTATTTTATAAATGATACCTGTCATATTCAGAAGGGGGGGGGGCATAAAAACACTGTGTAGAAAATTGTGGGTCAAAATCTCCCAAACAACAACATTTATGAAGTATCGTAGTTTGCAACAATGGCTGTTGGCCCAAAAGGGGACCAGTTTGCCTCCTCATGCCAGTGACCAGAGTTTGGGTGTGAGTCAGCAGTGAGTCAGTTTGAGTCCTACAGTACTTGTCCTCTCCCATGTTTTTCTGTTCAGATTGGTAACATTAAATCCTTGGCTAAAGCTGTGAAATCGAAGTTCCCTAGGGGATCCTTACTGAGGCCAATCTTGTTTCTTATCTAGATATAGCCAATGGGATATATTATTCGGAAGCACAGTCTGAACTTCCACATTTATGCTGTTGATACACAATTGTATTTTTCTGTTAAAAACATGGCATAACGATGATGTTCAAAAGACTGAAGCCTTGCCACATGTCCCACATCCTGTAATAGATGCCAGTATTAGATACTGGAAGCAATTACACACCCACCTAAGGTCAGATAGGAGGCTGACTTCTCCTACCCCTTTATGGCAGAACCCATGCATATGTATAGAGCAGAAACCCATACACTGGGGCACGTGGGCCCAAAGAGGCATTAGGGTAGTATCAGACATTCTAATGAATGATGGGACGAGGGTGGAGACATTCCAGAATCTTCAGGATAGGTGGGATCTTCCGGAAGGGGAAAGATGGCGTTATATGCAGCTGAGGGCTGCGGTGGGGAAAGTGTTAGTAAAAGGGTCTAAGGGTAACAAGACGGAGCTGAAGGTGGAGAGGTGGTTAAGAATGACAAAAGGGGTGGTCAGTGTTATATATCTTGATATTTTGGGGGCCCAGCCCGATACAACAAACAAAGCAAGAAGTTATTGGGAAAAGGCACTGTCAATTAAAATATTAGACCTACAGTGGGCAAAGTGCTGGTCTTTAGCACATACACAATACACAGAAGCAAGAAGCAGGATGGTCCAAAATAAGATGTTGCATTGGTGGTACAGGACCCCAGGGGTTCTGCATAAGATAGGAGTAGTGGGAAATGATAATTGTTGGAGATGTCAGCAGCCAGGGGCAGATCTTTTCCACATAATGTGGGATTGCCCTAGGTTAAAACAATTCTGGGGTCAGATCGGGGAGTTGGGGGAACAGATAATTAAAAAACCTATTGACAAATCGCCTGCAGGTATGCTTTTAGGCCTGCACTCAGTAGTTAGCAGATGGACCAAATCAGAACAAAAATGGTACATGACTTTGATTATGCAAGCAAAGCACCTAATCCTCCGTAATTGGAGAACGACGAAGGTTCCTAGCGTAACAGAGGTGCTGGAATCCCTACCCCCTATATACGAAATGGAAAGGAGATCCCATTTTTTGGGACACAGGAAAGAAGGTTTCCATCAGGCATGGGCCCCGTTTATGGCCTTCTTAGCAGCAAGGGCTGGGGTAGGCTGAGGAGTATAGGAACTGGGAAGGATGAATCGGGAAAAGAATCACTTGGGTAAAGAGTAACTCAGCAATACTTATTAGTTTATGTATAAGGTAAGATAGAAGGAGAATAAATGGAAAAAGAATGCCCTGCCAAAGGAGTAGATTAACACCTGGAGTAGTAAAGTAGGGTTAGAGATAAGTTTGTATGTTGGTGTGTGTTTCTTTTATGTCTGTGTTTGGTATTACATTTTTATTCTTTGTTTTCTTGGGGTTTTTTCCCTATTCTTCTTTGGAAGATACAAGGAAGGGGTGAGATATAGAATACATATATAGAGAATGTATGTGAGAACAGTATAAAGCTGTTGTTTCCCTTTGTGTATCTACCTGTCTATGCTGTAGCTATTCCTTGGGCCTGATGCCTTGTAGCCACATGGAGATGAGAAACCCAGTCACAGAAGCCTAGGTGGAATGGATTTGTTTTTGTCCTCTTCACGTGGGTACCTTCAACTTTGGATAGGTCAAGTATAGGTCATGGAGATAAGATAGACTACAAAATAAGACAGTATCAGTCTCGGGTCTGTTATGAGATATGAAGAAAAAGGAGAAATGCACAATACAGAAATGTTGTTAATGGAAGCACAGCGGATGTACACCTCTGAATATGTATGAAAGAATATGTCTGTGTGTGTTAAACAAAACATAATAAAATAATATTATGGAAAAAAGATTGAAGCCTGTCCCTGTGAATTAAATTCTTGGCTAATGGAAAATTTCTTGCAGTTAAATCTGGATAACAAAATGGAATCAATTTGTTTCAGTACAAAAGATCAGCTTAATAGTCTTTTGTTGGGTAATCTGTTGCTCCAGTCCTTGGCTGTAACTGGATTAATCATTTGTTGCTAATAATTTGGGGCAGAGGTCTTTGATTGTAATGTCACTTGTTTTGATTCTCATATTAACTTTGTTAGGAGAACTGCATTTTTTTTGTCTTAAGAGACTCTCCAAAGTACAGAAATTTGTAAACTGTTACTGTTTAAAAATAGTGGTAAATGCATTTGTGATTTCTAGGATCTACTATTGTAATGCATTGTTATCAGGTCTTCCTAATTGTAAACTTGTTACTGCAATATGTCTTAAATGCTGCAGCAAGACTGGTCACACATCTTGGTTTCTGAGAGCATATTACTCTGGTACTCAGAGACCTCCACTGGTTGCGATCAATTACCCAACTGATTACAAAGTGTTACTCCTTGTTTATAGAAGCTTATTTGATTGTGGCCCAATTTATTTGTCTGATATAATCAAGGAATATTGTTCAACTACAGCTCTTATGTATTTATTTATTTAAATTTTGTTAACCTGGTGGACTCACTGAGACTAAGGAATTCCTTTTTTGGAGTGACCTGTGGTTAATTACATGGAGATGATTGACAGATACAAAGATAATTGTTCTCACTATACATGTACTAGTTACAGTGTAAGTGTTTACATACAGTGACAGAATTGTGAGTTACAAATGACAAGTACACATGGTAGAATAAACATCAGGACTAGTAAGGCCAGGAAGAATCATAATGAGGTTCATATAGATCAGTGATTGCAGTTACAGATACTTAATTCAAGTAGGTGAGCTTTCAGGCCTTTCTTGAAGCCAACTAGAGATGCACATTCTCTTAGACTAGTTGGGAGGGCATTCCAAGGGTTGGAATAGCTGAGGTAATTGATCTGTCACCAGCAGCTATCTTTGTACATGGGACTAGCAGCTGGGGGGTGGTTGGAGGATCTAAGGGGCCATCTGCTTGGTCTGGTTGGTAGCAGATCTTTAAGGCTTGGGTGGAACCTTATTAGACTCAAGCTTGTATGCTAGGCAAAGGGGATGGTAGGCTTGTTTCCTTGAAAATGTTGCCCACCGAAGTGTGTCCAGGATCTTGCAGTGGTTCTCCTTGGGATGGGTTACCACAGTGAAGTGACTGACTCAGTGGTAGAGAGATTTGAATTTGTCCAGCTCAGTATTTCTTAGGGAGAACAGAACTGTAGACCCATAAAGAAGTATAAGGAGTAGGAAACTGTCTGCAATATGGTGTTGTGAATCCTTACTTAGGAGGGGTTAAAGGCGGTACAAGATACCTAGCTTCTGATTTAGAGATTTAGTTAAGTGGTTGGTATGATCTTTGAATGTGCAGTGCTGTTCTAGGTAAATCCCTAGGTACTTAATGGATTCAACTACCTCAATCTGAGTCCTATTTAAAGTGTGTGGGTACAGGTGTACATTCTGTTGGGATACAGATTTCTGGAGCCAAAGAGGATAGCCTTGGTTTTGTTGGCATTTAATACCAGTTTTGTTGGCATGGAATCAAGAATCCAAGGACTGAATATCGCTTGTGAGTAGGTTGGTTAGTTGGAAGGGATCGTGAGAACTCCTATAAATGACTGCATGATCCACATACAGGATAAGATATTAGTCCTTGCAGTTATTGAGTAAGTTATTCACATACAGGGAGAAGAGCAGGGGCCCCAGGATTGAATGCAGCAGGACACCATCCCGATGGTGTGTGTGTCTGATAGTACCCTTTTCCAATTAACCTTTATGACCTATTTGAGCGATAACTAGTGAACTATCTCAGTGCCAGGTCATCCAGACTGAGGGACCTCAATGTTGAGATAAGAATCTTAGCTCAGCAAAACTTAAGCTACTGACAGTACCCAAATCCAGCCTGAAGATAGTTGGTGGTTGGGCTTTTGAGCTTAGGGCCCCTGTGCTATGGATCGGGAGTATTTTGAAAGACAGAAACTGAAAAGACCAAGTGCCAAGAGCCTGAGACTGGCTTCCTGAAACTTGGAATCCTGACACTCTGTAATTGCCCGTGGTGGAGTTTGTAATCATAAATATGGGGTGGGTGGGGTGGGGCGTGAAGCACCCTGAAATATGAAGAAAACCTCAACTGCGTGCGATTACCAAGTGTCAGAATTCTGAGTTTTGGGAAGTCAGTCTCAGGCTCCTGACTCTTGATCCTTTTCAGTTTATGTCTTTCGTAATATACCCCTATGGAACACCCTCCAGGTTAATTCAGTTTCAGAAAACTCAACTGAAAATTTTAAATCTGTCTTGAAAACTTAACTGTTTGCTCAAGCTTTCAATCATAAATGTAATCAGGGTCCCAAATGTTTGGGAATTGCCCCAGTTAGCCGAGGTAAACTCTTTACTACTGCACTTTTTGAAGTACAAGCTTTCCATTGCTTAGCCTTGATACAAAATTGCCACCCAAGCAAAACTGAATTAACAACCTTATAGTACACGCATCTTGTGCTGAAATTGCCTGAAACTTTTTTAATGTCTGATTATGTTTTTAAATATATTTGGCATTTTGGTTTTTATCTCTAAATATTTGTAATTTATATGTACTGTATATCCTTATTGTTAATTCTGTGTCTGCCATGCTTACTCTGTGCAGTGTTCAGAGCTTTTTTGGATGGGTGCTGTATAAATAAAGATGAACTGAACTGGGTGCAAACTCAGTGAGCCAAATGAATGGGCCAAAGCTGGGGGGAAGACACTATGGTGTGCGGCACCAGCCCCAGCTTGGGAAGGGAATGAACAGTATTCTGGTGTACGGAAAACACCTTCTGGTGGGTTTAAGAGCCTTTCCCCACAGGAGGTTGACATGTGCGTTGAGGCTTGAGGGACCTACGGACTGCTTCAGGACAAGTGGGGTGGCAAGAAAAATAAGGAAAACAGTACCTGATAAGATGAAGGTCAGATCACTGCAGGCCCTGCATGACCCACAGGCTCCCTACTGCTCTTAGCCACCCAGCTCTGTCACACTCCATCTTAGCAACTTACGTTGTACCTTTGGTGCCCCCCCCCAAATATTCCCTCTCATGATGGAGATAGGAGGGGAAGCAACATCTGCCCTCTCTTGACTGTCAGCCAGCTTGGTAGTCCATTGCCCTGTCAGTGCAGCAGGGCATGCAAAAGGGTATGGCATCATTCTACCCTCATGGTGGTCAGTGAGCCAAGCAATTAGTCACCCCACCTTGAGAGGAGAGTGGGCCCAGGGACACCGAATCCTGTCTACAGCCCCCACGCTGGACTCCACGAGTGACTCTGATCTAGTCCCAATCCCAGGTCACTGCCATGGTAGTAGCATGTACCCTCACAACCAACCCACTTTAAACCCCCCAAAAAACTACAATCTCTTTTTACCTGACACAGCTAATTGGTATTTTTATTACTCACACTAATTCATTTTCCTCTTTATGTCACACTTGGTGTGGTTATCAATTAGCATGAGTAGAGAGATAGTGGGTACAGGGACCAGGGTGATTGACATCAGACATGCTGATTTTGGCATGATTGAAATAGTGGAGGGTCACTTGAAAGGAATTTATCCTCAATGGGATGCAAACCAGAAATGGGAAAATATCAATTTGGGCTGTGAAGGCCACTGAGACATGTGCCAAGGTAAAGAGCAAAAAGAGGGAAAGGCTAGGAGACCAAGTTGGTTGAGCAAGGAGGATTTAGAAATGGTGAGGGCTAAGGAAGCAGCATTCAGGAGATATAGGAAATTAGGAAATAAGGAGGATTGGGATGAGTATGCGAAGAAGTCCAGGGTAGTCAACAGGGGAGTCAGGATTGCTAAAGCTTCCAGGGAACTGAGGCTGGCGTGGGTATCAAAGAAGGAGAAAAAGATGTCTTCAGATACATATGGGAGAAAAGGAACTGTAAGGAACCACATTGTGAGGATCAGGAGGGAAGGGGGGTGGGCTGAAAGTGGGATGGAACAAGCAGAGGCTTTAAATGAGTACTTCTGTTCTATGTTCATGAAGGAAAAGGGAGGGCTATTTCCAAAGGGGGGTGAGAATAGTGGGCAAGGGGGGTGAGGAGATAACAGATGGTGTAATTTCTGAGTTCAGGGGTATTGGACAGTCTAAGGGCTCTGAGGGTGAATAAAGAACTGGATCCAAACAGCATACACCCATGGGTGCTTAAAGAAATGGCAGAGGTATTGGCTGGATCACTGATGGATCTGTTCAAAACTTCCATGAAAACAGGGTGTGTGACACAAGACTGGAGACTGGCCCATGTGGTGCCTCTCTATAAAAGTGGTCCAAAGGATGAGCCGGGTAATTACAGACCGGTAAGCCTAACATCTATTATGGGAAAGCTGATGGAGACAATACTTAAGGAGAGGCTGGTCTCCTACTTGGATGTCAATGGGCTCCAAGATACTCATCAGCATGGGTTTATCTTCAGAATATCTGTCTGATTAACTTTGTTGAGAATTTTGACTGGGTTACAAGGTAGCTGGACAAAAGTCATGATGTGGATGTCATTTATTTGGACTTCAGCAAGGCCTTTGATTCAGTCCCTCATGGGAGATTGAGTGGTAAGTTAAGTAATTTGGGGGTGGGCACTAAATTGGTTAATTGGATTGTGAATTGGCTGTAAGAGAGAGAGCAAAGAGTAGTAGTGAGGGGGAACCCTCATCTCCCAGAGCTGTGATGAGTGGGGTGCCACAGGGATTGATTTATTAGGATTACTAGGTTTACTATGTCAATAGGACAAAAGGAGGCAGGTATGCCTATTGAGATTGTCCCCCCACATATGTGGGTCAAATTACACCATTCTATGTTCAGAATAATATACTCTAGCGAGTGCTTTTTTAAAGCTATCTAAATTGGTGAGGTCAACAACTTCCTGGGGCAACCTGTTCCATGCTTTATCTGTCCTTACAGTATAAAAATTATCCCTTTTATTAGTAACATCATGAGGGATGACAATTTTCTTATTATGGGACCTTAAGTTATCTCCGTTTTCTCCCAGTGTTGGGGCCAGTGTTGTTTGGGATTTTCACTTCGGACATCTCGTATGGTGTCAAGAATAGGATCAGTCTGTTTGCTGATTACACCAAGTGGGGGGTAATGGTGGATGATATAGAAGGTTGGCAGGGGTTGCAGAATAATCTGACTAAGATGATGGAGTGGTCAGAAGTATTCCAGATGGGGTCTCATGTGAAAAAGTGCAAAGTACAACACTTTGGTGCAAAGAATCCTGGAAAGGGTTACCAACTGGGGGGGTGCAGTTATGTACCACTGAAGAGGAAAAGGATCTCGGGGTGGTGATAATGGGAGAATATGAACAATTCGTAGCAGTGCAGGAGGGCAGCAGTGAAGGCCAACAGGATGCTGGGTTGTATAGCAAGGGGCATCTCCTGCAGAAGCAAGGATATCTTTCTGCTACTCTACAAGTCACTAGTCAGACTGCATCTGGAATACTGTGTGCAATTCTGGCATCCTTATCTGAAGAGAGATGTGAGATTGTTGGGGGGTACAATGAAGGGCAACAAAGTTGGTACAGGGATTACAGGATATGCCCTACGAGGAGGGATTAAGGGAATTGAACATGTATTCCCTGGAGGAGAGAAAGGATTGGGGCGATATCATTGAGACTTTTAAGTACTTAAAGGAAATAAATAAGTCTGGTACTGAAATGATAGTAGAGCTCTGGAAGGGGAGGGATATGAGAGGGCATGGACTTAGACTGGAAGGAGGTACAGTTTATGGTTAGGGCTTATTATGAATAGAAAGCCGTGGCTTTCAAAATTTTGTTGTAGGACAGTTCAAGGGAAAAAAAAGTTGTTGTACTATCGTTCTGATGTCACATTGATAGTACAACAACTTTTTTGACTTGCCCTACCACCTGATTGGCTGATTCCAAGTGGGGTTTCAAAAAACACAGAAGAAAATGACGTTGTAATTTAGCGAGCAGTCAGGCAATTAGTTTATAAGTACTATACAGTTTGGACACTGACTATATGATCAGCTCTGTGTGTCCAAACTGTTTTCAGTGTTTCTTTTTCTTTTCCTTTTTTTTTTATTTACTGCCGCAGTTTACGGATGTTGGAACAGAGTGGAACTGTAGCGAGGAGTCGGGCAAACTGGTAACTTCTGGGGCAGGACTGCATCGATCACTGGAATCTTCAGGTATGGGAGTGGAGAAAGAGAATGGCAAAAAAAATGGAAATGTGAACACAAGGTATGAACCTTGTTAAACTTTGGGCAACCATATACTATGTAAAACAGTTGATGGTTAACCATCCGCAACTAAAGCCATGTTTCCATTTCGAGAGTCGATGGTGTCACAGAAACCTCATGAGCATCACTCTCAAGGTTTCTATGACACCATTGACTCCCTCAATGGAACATAGCCTTGTTGTGGTCAACCATCCACTATTCTATATATGTATAAGAGGGAAATTAGGAGGCACTTTTTCACAGAGAAAGTAGTGGCAGTTTGGAACACTTTGGCAGAGGAGGTGGTATTTTGTAGCATGGTGGGTAGTTTCAAGAGGGGAAGGGACAGGATGAGATGGAGGGTGTTTGGGAAGGTGGAGCAGCTGCAAATTAGGGTGTTAGCTGTACATTTGAGCAGACTAGATAGGCCTAGAGGCCTAATTTCTACTGGCAATTTTTGTTTGCTCATATGTCTACAGGACCGATGAATGAGCAACAGGATGCCAACCCCAGCACTGGAGAACACTGATCATGTGTATCAGATAAGTATTGTTTAATGTTAAGAGTATCTTGTTTGTCCCAGTTAGTTACTAAAAAGTTGCAAATAATTTGTGATCCCAGTGCTATTCTTATTTTAAAGGTACAATAGGATGTTCCTTTCAGCTCCCCAACCCCCACCTCAGAATACCCAGCATCCAAGGAAAAAATCTTTATTAGTAGTACTGTATGCCATAATGATACAGTGTAACAGTGAAACTACAACTATTAAGACACTGCTGTCCTCTTCATTTTGGGAGCTGCACAAATGAGGATATGATTCTCCTATCACAAAAAGAAGAGTAATTCATTGTAAATAACTATGTTAATGTAGACATTAGGGTTGATGAACACAAAGTAAGGAAATAAAAAAAAAAAAGGATTTTGAGTCTCCAGAGTCTTGATGAATCAGTGGTGGGGTGTTCCTTGGGGTTGCCAGCCCTAATGCCCACCGCTCCCCTGAGCAAACAAGGTCAGACATGATCTATTTTCTTCATGCACAACCCAGGTCCAGCATGAGCAAAGCTACGACTGATTCTGCTATCAACATGTGGCAAGCCATACTTCTCTACCTCCAAAGAGTGTTTCACTATGAAGCATTAACTTGGAGTTATACACTGTGCTTTGGAAAGGAGGCTATTGGCTGGCATGACGGGGATTGGCCTTTTTGCTGACAACCTCAAGAAACAACCCACCACTGATTTGCAAACACTCCAGAGACCCAAAGCCCTAATGTTTTCTCATTTCCCTACTTTGTACACTTTGTATTCTTCAAACCTAATGTTGAGCAGGGGTTTCTATGTTATCCTCAAATTTTGCACTTTATTATCTTTGCAACCATTCAATGGATTTGCACTGAATTTTGCTTGCACGGTTTTGGGGGAGGGGGGAGAGATCTCTTTATGTGCCAAGTTTCTTTCTGGTCATATGTGTGGATTCCAAGATCTGGATAGTGCAAAAAGTTAAACTAAATTGCTGTTTTTTTGTTTTTTTTGTCATTGCCTGGTATCCAGATGGTTTGAAATTTTGGTCTGAAATGTTCAGGGAAGAAAGGGCTTGACCCACAGATGTGCCCTTCACTGGTTTGGTGAAAAATATTAATCCATTCCAAAGTTAATACATTTTAAAATTTTGGATCTGAGCATGCTCAGTGCAGACTTTTTGATAGCTGTATGGATAATCCTTTTTTGTGAGGAAAAAAAACTTTTTTTTTAATATGGCCCCCATCTTGTTTCCATTTTTTCCAAAAAAAAAAAAGATTTCAAAACCCACAAAAATGACATCCTGCACACACATTGAGGCATGTACTGTATCTTGCTAATCAGGACTCCATTAGGTGGATTCAGCAATTAGTTTCTGGAAAAATAATCCAGAAATGTATCTTTTTAATATTTATAAATCTTTTTTCGTGAGGCAATTTTCTTTTTTGGTATGGGCATATGAAAAAAGAATTGGTCCATACAAAAAAAGATGGCTTCATATGAAAAAAGAATCTGGATGCAGTAGTTTTAGGGCACAGTTTGGGTAATGCCGATACCAGTAAAACCATGGATGGGAACTTTGGCTATAACAGGTATATCACAGAGTTACAGAATCTCTTTCTTTTGAGGAGATCTCCCTTTGTTCCTGATAACTGAGTCTCCAACAACTGAATTTCCAAGATTAACAGAGAAGGAAATGGCTCTTTTACATTACAAATTATACATCTATGTGCTTCATGTATAAAACCTTGTCAACTTATCTATTTGTATGAGTAGGAGAACATTAAGAACCAGCACACTTCTGCATTTTCAAAACATGCATATGATTCTGAACTGTAACACTAGAGAGTGACTTCACTGCTTTTACATCTTGAAATAGCTTAACGCAACATATTCTCATTTTTAAGGAAATGTGACTTCTCCACTCACACAATGGATAAACTGATATTCTACTATAGTAACAGTTTCAGGTGGTTTTCCATTAAGTGGCTTGTACAGTATGATGAGTAATACAGATTAAAGTATCTTCGGCAACAAACCCTATGTAAGTCATTATATTTAAAAAGCTTGGCATCTTGATATCTGCCTCAAAACCTACAGAAGAACCCCCCCCACCATATGCAAGTTTCAATATAAATAAGGGTTCTATATAGCTGAAGTCTTGGATTGTCCCCAAACTAGAAGCACATTATTGAGAATAAACCTGGATAAAATTTGTTCAGGGAATATAAAATGACTTAATGACCATTTGTCTGAGGAAAACCCACACATTATTTCAATGTCCTGTTATACTAGAAGATAATATGATGATTTTCATGGGATAAGACAGCAAATGGCACTGAATAGTGTGAACACATGTGATTTGTACTCTGTATTGAAGCATCACAATTTTAGAAGAGTTTATAAATGTAACCCCTCAACCCTGCCTTTCTAGCAAAATGACAGGTGGCATGCTGTTGAAGCTGACAGCAGTACCTGGTGGGGACTGGGTTCGGGGCGGATGAGGTTACTCGGCACAGGGGACCTAGGTTTGGCTACTCTACACAGGGGCACCCAAGTAAATCCCAACACAGGAAACAATAACTGTAATGTCCAGAACCAGGAATGGGATTCTCCAGTGTGGCTTTTATTCACATCCAAGCTGAACAAACAAAGCATAGATGGACCCCCATGGGGCTACATTTCCTGGTAATGCAGATTGAAGACTACAGAACACTTTATCACCATTTCCTGCCCTCAGGCTCTAAACCCACCAGGCACACAGCCTGGACTTGCATGCAGCTTTGTGTACACAGCCCAACTTGTACACTGTTTGGGTTTTCCCTACTGGCCTGGCTCCCCCGCCGGCCACTTGATCCGCAGTCCATTTGAGGAATGAACCAATTATCCTGTCATGGCTCCCAAAACCACAATAGAGTCTTCGACTCCTAGAGAGAATTTTCCTTACAATCCCACATCTGTTTACTTCCCTCATCACTGGCCAAGTGCCTGAGGTAAAGTAGAAATCCACAGAAGAAATCCGTAGAGGTGGACCTGGTCACTAAAGATGGGGGGCCACCCACCTCCAGCTCCCACAGCCCATACCCAGCCATTTCTCTGGAAACTGAACAATTCCTTTACTGAACTTTCAAATGTAGATTCTGGGTAGACATCTGTCACATCTCCTCTACATATCATTTACATCCCAACAAGCTCTGCACTTGAACCTACTTTTAATTTGCTTAGCCCATTACTCTAAGCTTCCCAATATTTTAATAGTTCAATCCCCACATTGTCACACAAGTCCCAGGGTGAAAAAAATAGGCCCTTTTAGCAAGAGCAGACACTCACCCTCACATTGCAGGTGCCCCACAGGCAACTCACAAATCTTCTTGTTCTCCCAAATAAACTCTGGAACACATAGGCAGCTTTTCCTTCACAAGCAGAACTAGGGGGTTGCCCCAGGAATCTGCAGCGAACCTTTTCCTGCCCCCCTCCGAAGGGAGGGGCACTGAGACCTGAAAACAGCGGTCTCCACCACTTCAATTATCTTCTGTGTCTCTCTTTAAGGTGGAGACATACACCCTTTTAAACTAAAAGTAGCCCTCTGACAGGGCTGAGGCTCCTAGAGCCTTCACTGAGCTGCTTTCTCAGCAAGCTCACAACTTCACACTCTCTCACTGAAGACTGACTGAAGAATGACTTCAAAACCTCCCAACCCTCTATGCCAACTCCTTTGCTGCAGATTCCAATGTGGCTCATGCAGCTGCGATAGTTCTATTGGTGATGTCATCCCTCAGTCTCAGCTGAGACTGAGCACAGAGTGAGACAGTGTGAAACCCATTTAACAGGAGTTTCACAAGCTGCATTCCTTGCCTACCACTAGGTCTTACTGGGATTCTAGTAACCCCAGGTAACAAGGGGGTTACATAAACTTATGAGAACATTTATACTAATCATGGCAGAGTACTTATACTTTTAGAAAAATTCCATAAAATGTATGCAGGTGAGGGGGTGTGAGAGTCCTGTACTAGTTTGTTGGCAGAGGTTATTTTCAGAGCCATGTACAAAACATGTTTACCTTTTACTGCGGAGATATTAAAACACTGTATTAAGTTATGAGTCTATGTCAAAGGAATGTCTGCAAAATAGTGCAGTCAAAAACTGCACAAGGAAAACAGCGACAGACAACATAGCACTCATGGAAAACAGCAAGCTTGATAGATAGTGACAAAACCACCCCAGAGTTGCACAGTAAGCAGGAAACAAAGAATGTGACTGGCGGGGGTTGGGGGATTTTGCAAGGAAACTCCACTGGGCATACAACTCGGATGGGGGGGTAGAAATTCAAGCAGGTGGGCAGATACAACAAACAAACTCCATGGGGCATGCAAGTCAGATGAGGGGGAGAAATTCAGAAGGGTGGGCAGATAAACTCTGCAGGTCACATAACTTAGATGGGGGAAGAAATTAGGGTAGGTGGGCAGACAAAATAAACTCCATGGGGGATGCAACTTGGGGGTAACAACGCTGGGGGATGCAATGAGGAAAAAAAAACAAGAAAAGTAAAATGAAGGAGGAAGATTCGAGCCCAGGTCAGTTGGATGTACTAGCCATTTAGTGCCTGTGAGTCTAACCACTAAATCATGCAGCCAGCTCAGTCTCCCAGCACACAATGAAAACCTATGACTGCTTGGCCTGACAGAAAAAATCTGTATGTATAGCACTGTAATGCCCATTCTATAATTCCCCATTAGCTCTTTTCACTCATGCTATTTTTTCAGTGTGGTTTTCACCGTGCTGTAATTCCCATGTGCTTTTGACTGGATACCTTAAGTTATTATTATCCAAATAATGTAAAAAAATTTCTTTTTTTTTCAATTCAAAGTTTATTCACCACATTTTCCACATTACAGAGGCAGTAATGAACATTTAAACATGAGATTCATAAGACAAATCGCATTGCCCCTAAACCCCCCGCACAGCAGTCCATTCTAACACTGTTATCACATTCTAACTACCTTTACCAAAGGTAAATAAGTTAATAACCTCAACCACACATTATTTCATAGCCATCATAATTAGAATGTGAAGGGGATCCCAAATAGCCTTATACCTGTGTAATCTGTTTTGAAGGCTAGCAATAGCCTTCTCTGTGCACAGATTTGCTAAGATATCATTGATCCACTCCTGGTATGTTGGACAGGTCCTTTCTTTCCAACACCTAAGAGTCATTTTTTTGACTGAAAGCTCAACCATGTATATATGAAATCTCCAGATTCTAACATTAATGGAAGACAGATCTCCCAACAGGCAAATGTCAGGTGTAAAATAGTCCTGTAAACCCAGTAAAGGGTCCAGGTTGGCTTTATAAAGTGACAATAAGAACGACAGGGTGTGTGTTAGACACTTTACACACGGCTAGGAGGCATAGTGAGGCACGAGGCCACCGGCTGAGTGTATCCAGCCTCCTAGCCGTGTGTTAAAGTGTCTAACACACAGACCCTGGAGTGGCTTATTGCACTTATGAAATGGCTATCAAAAATGCAGATGTATGTGATGGCTAAAATGTATAGTATTTAAAAGTGAAAAAGTTTAATGTTGGTCTTCATTTTTAATAAAATAGTTCCTCTGCCTACTTTTTTTTTTTTGACTTAAGGAATTTTGTCCTATAAAGGCTTCTGTAGTTTACGTGTGGTTGCCATGGCAGTATTCACCCCCCCCACCCAAGTTAGCAATCGAGCTGAACAGCCACTCAGCCGGTGGGCCAGGAGAGAGATCTTGGCAGTATTTTATTAAAATGAATCATCGGCTGTAATAATCAGCAGTCACTTCTGATTAAAATAGAGAGTGAGCGAGCGGGCTGGGAGAGAGATCACTTTTTAATTGGGATGGAGAGCGAGCGGGCTGGGAGACAGATTGCAGCACTTTGCGTTTTTTTCCCGGGACAGAGATAGTGGCAGTACTTTGTTAAAATGAATCATCGGCTGTAATAATCAGCAGTTGCTTCTGATTAAAATGGAGAGCGAGGGGGCTGAGAGAGAGATCACGTTTTGATTGTGATGGAGAGCGAGTGCGGGCAGGGAGACAGATCGCAGCACTTTGTGGTTTTTTTCCCCTTTGCTATGTTCTGCATGGATTTGAAAACAAACACTAAAAGACTGAGGCCAACTAAACAGGAGGTCAGATGTATTTATTTTATTTTTATACAGTTAGGCTGGCACCACTTATGCGAGAAACAAGATGTCTGCATTTTCATTTCTCAAGGTTCTGAGTGGGCAGCATCACCCATATGAATGCCTGCTTGCCATAGCTTGGCACAGCCTGATCCTTCTCCCATGGTGTTAGACATATTAGCACACTCCTAGCAGCCAATCAGGATGCTGATTTTCTACCACCCATTTCATAAGCTCCCATAATGAAGCTATCTGGGGACACAACCAAAATAAATGAAGGAGTGACCCTGTATCCTGGGAACACTTATTACACCTATCAGTATCGAGAAGGCCCCATTTTGCCAGTTTAGTTGGGGTATAATACAAGTTATGTAGGATGTGAAATTGCATAAGACGTAATCTATCTTGGGATACATATTTATGGCAATACATCCAGAGAGCGGGCCAACTAAAAGTATATTGGGGAAAAAATGAAACCCAAAAGTTAGTGGGGCCATTACCACATCCAAACCACCATCGGTACAGCACTTGATATATCTTAGAGATCACACCTGAGGAGACGAGAAGAGTTTGGGTACCAATGCAAAGGCCACTGGGCGGGGTGGAATGGCCCCAAGAACCGTGGTTAACAAGTGCCTCAGTTGAACCACTTTAAAGACCTGAGACCCCGGAATTTTGAACTTATTGATGAACTCAGGGAATGAAAGCCAAGCCCCAGCCTCATCCAAAATTGAGAAGACTATCCCCTCTCCTAAATGAGGCAACCATAAACAGGAAATTTTCTGTTTGTTTATGGTAAAAGCAGGGAAGTTCCAAATAGATTGAGCGAGATCTTTACTTTGATTGTATCTCAGAAAAGAGCACAATTGCGAGTGTACTCTTATTGAGGTCATGATAGTGGGACATTTGTTAACATTCTGTAAATGAGAAATTTTTAGATAAAGCATGGTCGAGGGGTCCATATTCATAGATTGGATGAAGTCTAATTCAATCTTGAGCCAAGCTGGTCTCATGTTATCCGGGCCCGGCCTTACCCATCTCAGGTATTTAGTCAAATGACTAGCCCAATAGTAAATGGGAAAATAAGGAATCCACAGCCCCCCCTTTTTGGGTGCAGCTAGCTTGTGTTATGCCAACCTAGAGGTCTTATTAGACCATATAAACTTGGTAAAATGTTTATGCATTTTCTGAAACCAAGCTAAAGGGACAAATGAAGTAACAAACATTTCTGTGAAGTGGAACACATATAATTGACTGGCTAATGTTTGTTTACTGCCTTCTAATTCCATTTTCCATATCATCTATAATAGTATATTACAGGGCCCTTTACTAAAAGCAGGATATTTGAGAAGAACAAAATGCTAGATGAAACAATAATACAAAAATCAGATAAAATGTATGATAGTTAGAGAGTTGTCACGTAAAATACCCATGAGGATGGTAAATTTATTTTTATTTTATTTTTTGGTAACCGAGTAAGGCCCACTAAGCACAAGTGCCTGTTATCAGGATCGACCTGGGAGCACTGGGCGGTTAACTGACTTGCTCAGAGTCACACAGTATGCAAGTGGAGGTTGTGAGAATCAAACCCAGGTCTAGTCTGCTGGATGTACCAAACTCATTACTCTAACCTCTATGCTGTACTGCCAGCCCAGAAGAGTATATTAAAAGAGTAACATGCATTGCAGACCTCAGCAATTATAAAAGAATGAAAAATGTGTTTTTAGTAAGAAAAAGTTAGAATGGGAATAGCAGGAGGAAGTCAATATATATGGCATAGTGCAGGAAAGAAGCATAACTGTCAAGCATAATTGACAAAAGGAACAGATGGTATGTTACTATGCAAGTAGATGTATGCTACTCTGCAGGGGAAATAACTGACTGGTTTTATAAATCCAGGGTTAATATCAGTAGCTGAATATCTAGCTTGCTAATCTGTAGAGCTGAAAATCAGAACATCATAGGTTCAAGTCCCAGAACATGAACACAAGCTAGTACTTAATGCTGCCACTATCTTGTGTGTGTGCCTGGGGGGCCGGGGTTTCTATGCCACCCTCCTACGAGACATAAAATTATGGTCCCTTCAGCCCCTTTTTGATAGTCCATTCTTCAGATGAGACAAACAACCAATGTGCTTTCTGCCCATCTCTGCTCTCGTCCAGGTAGAAGTTCAAGTTCCTCAAGAATGGAGGATTGTAGCTGGCCCGGTGGCACTGAGGGTTAAGGCGCTGGATGCCACACCTCGCGCCATGCCAGTGACACGGGTTCTGGAATGAGCCCAGGCCATCGGGGGTCAGCAAAGGAGAGAGAGTGGATCTAGCATCTGGAGGACTGCTCTGCTCTCGGGGGTTCCAGAGGTTTGCCCGCAACACAGTGGCCCTTGGTGGAAACTGGAGGTACTGCACCACTCAGGGCATGATTAGAGGGATGCAGAGCCATGACAGACATCCCTTGGCATCATTGCATGCTCAGGCTCCACCTGTGGGGGTGGGGGTGAGGGAGTACTTAAGCAGAAAAAGCCCAGCCCCGGGGATAGGCGACGGCACCACCTTCCTCTTGCCACACTCCACAGGCCGGACTCCCTCCTCTCCTGGGTGGAGCCGAGCCCACCCTGAACTGTAGATAGGGCAGCCCCACCTTGGGGGGCTCAGAGCCAGAGGGAAAGCTGGGCTGGTGCCAGGAGTCAGGAGGAGTTTTAGTCTCAGAGGTAGAGCTGGGGGAACATGTGGTTACCTGAGAAAGTTCCTCAGGGTGTCGGTGCCATAAAAAGAACTGGAAAAAAAAGAATGGAGGATTGTCCTAGGTGGTCAACTGGACCACGCTCCCTCTGACAATTAAACCAGTCCATCCACCCACTGCCCCAAAAGAAAATTGGCAATGAATTGCATGGTCCCTTCTGCCTCTCCAGGGCAAAAAATTACACATTAATAAAGCAGAGTCAGTTCAGGCAAGTGCAGAACTTGACAATATTTTACAGTGAACCAGTGTAAAACTTGAATAATTTATTCAGAAACAGTGCTTTTCCAACAGCTGCTAAGTGTTTTGTGTGACCCCCCATCACACCAGTCTCCATGTCAACAGACTGTGAAGTTTTAATGTTGTGACCCCTCCCTCACACAAACACAAACCACCTAAGGTTACAGTGCAGGATTTGTACAGCACATCTGTTTCAGATATGCAATACATAATCTTGCACTGTTCCTCATCACAGATAATGACCCTTTAGTCCAAAACCATTGCCTGGGCTTAAACAGAATAGGAACAATTAAGTGCAGGACCCCAGCTAATGTTTTACAAAGATATAGCACCATGAAGATCCAATGGGCAACACTGTGTTTGGTGCCAGTTTCTAAGTGGAGTGAGTGAGCATGTGTAGCATCATGTCACTCAATGCACATTAGTAAACCGCCAAGTTGGAAAGCATTGCTTTGGAAATATTTAGACTGACAGCATTGTTCGAGCCTCTGAAGATTGCTATTAACTGCCCTGAAACATGTTCTGTAGTCCTTTGAAACTTATTCACCTGTAGGTTAACATACTCCATGGCTCTGTTTGGAGTCTGACAGTACCAGAACATATATGAATTTGTTGTACTGGTAGCTATAAAATTGCAGGGTTAAAATATTTCTTCACCACTGACTGAATGTTTTACATGTGGTTGGGTAACATTGCTTGCTATGATGAACCTGTAGAAATATTAAAATTAAAGGGGAGAATACTGTGAAAATCTATGAGTATAAACAATACTTTAACTGTGGTCTTGACATGGATCTACTTCAACTATTTGCTTCTGATTGTTTTTATTAGTTACCAAACTGGCATTATAAAATGTGATCTCTATGGAGATAAAACAAAAATGCAATAACCACTATACCAGGGAATGAACTAATCTTACCATTTTATTCATGTGGAATTGAACTCAGACACTTTGCACATGACACACATTGCACAAGGTGAACATAGTCTACCGAAGTTATAGTTTTCCCTGCACTTTTCAACTTACCAAGATGCACAAGAATAAGGCAGAAAATATGTATGAACACCGTTGTGGGTCTTCAAAACTAACTAACCCATACCCATCGAATCATCCTAAATACTCTGGCAATATACCAACTCAATGAAGGGAACCTGTATATCACAGTAACTACTATACAGTAAACAACAAAAAAGTCAGACAATATTGTATAAAGTTGATAGATGATATATGTACTTAGGGCATCATACTGCTGTCATAGAGCACACCTAAAGAGCCAATAAACTATACAGATACTAAAGTAAAAAAGTTTAAACTGTGCTATTTACAGTAATTATATTACCATTTAGTGTTACTTTACCTTTTTCTTTTCTGCAGAACATTTGACAACACAGCACTTAATGCATCAATTTTAGAAAGTATTCAACTACTTCCATCTGTTTATACAGTTGCACTACAGTATATCATTCTTTGTTGTGTATAAAAACCTATACACTGCCAGATGCTGCTGTACCACAGTAGTGATGTCAGAATGCTGTTGTACCACAGTAGATATGTCACTACCATGGTAGGACAACATACAATACATTTCCATTAAGATTTGTCATGCTTACCTACACTACAGATTCTTCATAAGAAGACATTACCTACTCTGAAATGACCTTTTTGTTATTATTTTAAATTGTGGGGCCAAGAAAGACACACTAAGCTGAGGTGTGCATCTTGGCAGCACAGGGAAGTTAAGTGACTTACTCATGGTCACACAGTACACAAGTGATGGCTGTGGGATTCAAACCCTCTTCTCAAGGTTTGCATTTCAGTGATATTAACCACTACCCTGTGCTGCCTACCTATACTGTTTTTTTTGTCGAACTACAAGAAATGTTGCCAGCATATGTAGCTATTACATAAATTATATGAAATATTTTTAATCTTCTGTTGTTTGCTGTTTTCTGTTTATTTGACTAGTTCATTGCAGAGCTAGAAGAAAGAAGGTAAATTAATCAACAAGATTTGGCTGGTGCCAACATGGCTGGTGTTGCATTCTTATGTTATTTCAGCCTTACTTTCTCACCAATCACACTGTTAAATTTGTAGTTATATGAGGACCACAGTCATGCCATTTTTACAAATTTGTTTGTGTACAGTGCCTACATGGGGGGCTTTGAGGCATCAGCCCTGCAGTTCAGCAAAGCTCCCCACACTGTACACAGTTGTTCAAATACACACAACACCAGGATATTAGTTTCACCAGCCAGTACCAAATTCACTTATAGCACTCACTCCAGCCAGGTTGGACATTAAACTGGTCAGATAGTCAGAGTGAGAGGGACATATTTTTTTTATTCCCTGATGGGTAGGGTTGGGCACTGGACCTGTCAGGCAGATTGCAGGAGGGAGACAAACATTTTTAATTCCCTGACAGCCTGGGGTGGACTTAGGATTCATCAGGTTCTTGATGGGAGGGGGACAGATTTTTTTGTTAATCACTGACTGTCCGGGTTAGGCTGTGGACTCATCAGTAGATTTGTGCAAAAAAAACAAAAAACTTCCACAAGTGGAATGTAAGAGAAAGTCAGACTTTCCCTTCCATGAAAGTTTTGAAATCCATTTCGGAACTTTCACAAAAATTCTGCCTGCCCTGCATGCTAACAGTACCATTTACTTAAATTATTTCCCTGGTGTCTAGTGGCACCCCCACCACAGCTGGTTGCAGACAACTGCTCAATGGACCAATGTAATTCCCTTGTGGCTAGCGGTCCCTCCAACCGCCCGATCACCGGCCAGACATTTAATAAAAAATCCCTTATGGCTAAAGGTCCTTCCCCTACCCAATCATGCACCCCATGTGTCCAGTGTAATCCCTTCAATCCCTATGGCTTGCATAGTAATATATTATTAACACTTTTCCCCTGGTGGTCTAGTGAACCCCCCCCCATCCCTATCCCAGATTCCCAGTATAAGAATGTATTCTCTGTTGGTCTAGTGGGCTTCCCCTGCTGGCAGGTAGTGTCTCACCACTCCACTCTCCCCAGTCCTGAAACAGAGGGGGCAACTGTCACAGCACTCTGCTCTCCACCATTTGGCACAGAGCATTTTGCATCTGTTCAAGCAGGTCCCAAAGGGACCTTCATGAATGAGGACACAATTTCATTATCTCATAAAGAAAGGAGATTCTGTACAAAAAGCTTTGTTAATGCACCAGTTAGGGTAACATAATGCCACAAAGTAGCAAATGAAAAAAAATTAGGGTTTGGGGTCTCTGGAGTCTTGATGAACCAGTGATGGTATCTTCTTTGAGGTTGTCAACCCTAATGCACATGCAGTTCCCTGAGCAAACAATATCACCATGATCTCCTTTCTTCAAGCAGGCCCCTTCATGAAGAAAGCTACAACAAATCATGTTAGCAACATGTGGTGAGACTTAATTCTCTACCGCTAAAGAGTGTATCACTATCAAGCACTGGCTTGGAGCTGTTCCTTGTGCTTTGGACTACAGGCTATGGGCTGGGGGGGGAGACCATTAGGGTTGATGAACACAAAGAAGACCCCACCAGTGATTCAGCAAGACTTATATTTTTTGGTAAAGTTTAGGGGATTGTGGAAAGAAGCTGCTCTGCTTCTTGTGAATGCTGTTGTCATGGCCATTGCCCCAGCGATGGTATCATGGCATTGTACTTAAACTGCAATGTCTCAGTTCATTGGTGGTTGCAGTGGCTGAGCAAAACATTCTTGGCCAACATGGTGGCCATGCTTAGTGAGTGAGAACCAAGAACTGAGAACAGCTATTGACTGAGGATTGATTTTTTGTTGTTGTCATTCAAATTCATCTTACCTCTCACTGGCAGGGTTTCCTGGGCCACAAGCAAGGCAATGGATGGGCCAATAGCATTAGTGGAGCAAGCAAAACCAGCAGCAGTGTGTGGCATTTCGGCAGGAAAAATCAAGCAGTGTGATTTTGTTTTTTAATTTTTTTTAATATTTAACATGTCATGCAGCAGTTTATCGGAAAAGAATTGCTGAAATGTACAGAGGAAGCTTGAAGGGAGAGTGGAACAGAAGACAGAACTAGCCAGAGGAAGTGACTGCAAGAACAAGCATGCAAGCGGTAGGTGGTTATGGAGGTGCAGGGATCTTTTTTTTTTTATGGTCCTGTTTGAAATAATGCAGAGGCTGCAACAGTTGGCAGCAGCCATATTTTGTCTGGGGCCATCCTCCCCTGAACTCAGGAAGAGGTGGTGGAGGGAAGAGAACAGAAGGTGATCCTGAGGGGAATAGAAGAGTCCAGTGATTGGACGCAGGAACCACTGAGGCTTCCCACATGGGAAGGGGGAGTCACATCCTTTCTCCTTTCACCCTCACAGAATCAAGATGTCTTGGACTCAGGACAATAAGGTAAGAGCCTGCAGGCCCATGGCTCCTAGTCCCAGGTGCTGGAGTGGGATCAGGGCTTAGAGGGAGGGGGAGAAAGAGGGTTGTATTGTACTGCAGTGGCCTGTAAGCAGTGGCAGGCTTCTGCTTCCTAATCCCAGAAAACAGCATTCATATCCTACTGAGGGCCCCCATTCCCAAAATTAAGGGAGCATTATAGGCTGCAAGGAGCTCGCGATCATGTGGGGGGCTCTCTAGTAACCTGAAATGGTGCTCTCACTGGGCAGTAATAGGGAACTGTGGCCCCAGGAAAAGCATTCTGGCTCCTGGGTTGGGAGGTATCCAAAGATGGGAGCTTCCACAATCCCCAGCCTCCGGCAAATCAAAAAAAAAAATAACAATAATACACTGACTTCTTTCCCGGCAAGCATGACCCAGATGCCCCTTACCTTACATGCTGCTCGGGGTATGGATCTCGCTCAGGAGCACAGGCCTCCGGCAACCATCTGGGTATCTTTCATGCTCATGGACCAGAGGGGTGGTGATCATCCTGGGAGTTGTGGTGCAGGGGGCTGCAGAACTAATTCTAGACAAGTGGCTCTGCATCGTGGCTCCAGACCAGATGACATGGAGGGGTAGCTCCCGGGGACAAGGCCATGCTCAGGGTGACCGAAGTGGTTCCGGCAGCTGTGCTATGCAGCGGGTGCTGCAACCCAGTTGGGTAGAGTGAGGACTTCAGTTTCCGTCCAGGGCCACTGGGGGCTTTCTTGCGCAGTCCCTGTGAGAGCGCATCCTCCAATGGGAGGAGGGCTGTTCTTTGTTTGCCTCGCAGCCTTCTGTGAGAATTGGGATGGCCATATTTCTAGGAGATGACAGCTTAGGCCTCATCCCTTCCTGCAAAAGCGGGGGTGGTCATCTTGCCTGGGTACTGCCTCCTATGGGGCACTCAGACAGGCTTGCCATGGCACAGGGGAATGGGGCGTGAGGCCCGAGTTGGATGCGGATCCTTTAGGACTGCCAGGGAAATGCTCAGTGGAGGTTGCAGTGCAGAATGGTGGTCCGGTCAGGACATGGAGCTGATGAGTAAGGAAGAGCCGGGCATGTGCATTGAGTGGGCCCTCATGGGCGTAGTCCTGCACTAGGCCCAGGACAGTTTAAAAAAAAATTATAATAATAAAATAATAAAAATAAAACAGAGAATAAAAAAAATATATATATAATCATAACAGAGATGCTAAAATGCAAGATACCACACAATGGTAGCAGTGCAGGCAGCATGACTTAGGGGTAAGGCACTGAACTGCATACCAGAAGACTGGGAAGCATAAGACCAGGGTTCGAATCTAAGTGGCTCTGACTGGGGTGGAGTGATCCATAGTGAATCATTCCTACAGACAAGCTGCATCAGTGGTGGAGTGGCTAAGGCTTTCTTTCCTGGAGGGGGGATGAGACCTGAGGATAAGGGTTAGGCACCCACCCCCCCAAAATAAAAGTGAACTGTAATGCTGCATGTAAACTAGTATGGTTTGGGATGGGCCTTGCACAGCAGTTTGACCCCAGGGAGACTGTCTCGGCAGCAGGTCATTGCTCCCCTTCCCCCCTCTTCTCTCTGTGGCATGGGGAGAGAGAGCCCATCCTTGCCGGGCAGGGGGAAGCTAATGGGGGGGGTGGGTCGAGGCCCGCCAAGTAAGGTGGCTCTCTCTTGACCACCCCGTGTTCGAATTGGGTTGCACCACTAACTGATCTCTGCTGTGGGGAGTGGGGCTTTCAGTGTTTTTCAGATTATGGCTACCCAGCTGACAACCCCATCGCAGAAAGCCACAGAGGGCCTGGAGGGGCAGTTTTGAGAGATGTACAAGAAGAAGGGAGCCACCTGGCTGTAAGCTTGCTTGAAGGAGCTGGAAGGCCATTGGCATTGATGGCTAGGTGGGGGGCACCACCACAGAAGAGGCCAGCAAGAGGGAAGGTGACACCTCCAGCCAAGGTGCCTAGGACGCCGGGGAGAGGTAAGCAGAGCAACAGGATTTGGGCGCTGACTGATGGGGAAGTGCAGCAAGTCCTCGATGTGGTGTTAGGGGATGGAGGGCAATCTCCATGCAGACAGGAGGTCACAGGGGAGGAAGGGTTCCCCAAGGCATGGGGACAGACCGGCAATGGGGGAGGTAGGGGGCCGGGGGCTCCCCCTGCCGATGGGGCTGAGGCCAAGCTGCACATGCTGCTGGACCTCATGGCGGCAATGGTAGAGAAGACGGGGTTACAGAATGCGGCCACTGGGGCGCTGGCCACTGTGGCACCGTCAGCCTCAGTGCCCTCTCCCCCTTCTCCAAGTTCATACACCAGTTTGGATAAGCACATGGGGTCCCACCTTAGAGAGAAGATCAGGCATCAACTCAGGAACAGGGAGTATGTAGACATGTTCTCTCTGTTGAACAGACTGGTGAAGTGGGAGGACAAGAAGAAGGACAAAGGGGAGGAGACAGAAAAAAAAAAAACAACCCTAAAGTTCCCTGCACTTTTGAGAACTGGATAGCGGCCTTCCCCATATATGCAGACGCCATACTGCAGATGGAGAAGGATCAGGGACTGAGACTTTACACATATCAGAACAGGTTCATGCTCATGCACCGGAGAAAAGGGAGGATGGCATGGCCCAAGTATGACGGTGAATTTAGAAGGTGGAGACAGGAAGACAGGTCCCTAGGGTGGGGGACAGTGGACATGACTTTGCTGGTGGATGTCATGTATGGTGGTGGAGTGGTGCACACCGACAGTGGCTTGCCACTTAGGCCAGCACCTTCATTGAAGCTCAAAGGGGTCTCAGGGATTGGACAGGCTTGCTATGCGTACAACCATACGTAAGCGTACTAGAGCCTTGTGCTGCTTTCGACACTCATGTATGGCCTGCAGGCAGCTGCATCCCTTCATTCAGTGTAAGTCACCTCGCCCCTCCAGGGGGGGGATTCAGGGGAGCTGCTAGGAAACATACAGTAGAAACATAGATCATAGAAGTTGACGGCAGATAAGGACCTCAAGGCCCATCCAGTCTGCCCATTTCTTTTTCTACCTTATAAATGTGCCATCGGCCTTTGCTCTGTCAGTGGTCTATCTATTCATACTCATCTATATTGCTCCCTTATGCCTATCCCATGCTTGTTTGAAGCCCTGCACTGTATTCATAGCCACCACTTCCTAAGATATGCCGTTCCATGCATCCACCATCCTTTCTGTGAAAAAGAATTTCCTCACATTCCCCCTTAATCAGCCTCCCTCTAGTCTCATGCTGTGTCCTCTTGTCCTGCTATTTTTCTTATATTTAAACATTAGACTCTTTCACCTTGTTAATGCCCTTAAGGTGTTTGAATGTTTCTATCATATCACCTCTCTCCCTCCTTTGCTCAAGGGTATACATATTGAGCTCCGTTAATCTGTCCTCATATGTCTTCTGATGCAGTCCCAGCACTATTTTGGTTGCCCTTCTCTGGACTGCCTCAATTTGGTTAATGTCCTTGTGAAGGTGTGGCTTCCAGTACTGCATGTAGTACTCCAGATGGGGCCTAACCAGTGTCTTGTAAAGAGGGATTATTACCTCCCTCTTATGACTTGTGATACCCCTACTAATACACCCTAGCATCCCCCTAGCCTTACCTACTTCTTTAGAGGTCTGCTTGGATGATTTCAGGTCATCGGTGATGATGATGCCCAAGTCTCTTTCTTCCTTTGTGACTGCCAGCAACTCCTCTCCCAGCCTATAGGTGGCTTCAGGGTTTCTCTTCCCTATGCTCATGATCTTGCACTTCTTTGCATTAAATCCCAGTTGCCACTCTTCTGACCATTTTGCTAGTTTATTCAGATCTCTTCTCATTCTGCCCACCCCATCTGGACCATCTACTCTGTTGCAGATCTTGGTGTCATCTGCAAACAGACAAGCCTTACCCTCTAGTCCATCTGCAATGTCACTAATGAAGATATTGAAGAGGACTGGCCCCAGACTGGTCCCTGAGGTGCCCCACTTGTGACTTGCATCTCTTCTGACTGTACACCATTTACCACCACTCTCTGTTTTCTGCCCATCAACCAGTTTGCCACCCAGTTGACCAACTTGTGACCCACCCCGAGCCTACCCAGCTTATTTATCAATCTTTTATGTGGAACAGTTTTGAAAGCTTTGCTGAAGTCAAGGTAGGCGACATCAACTGCTCCCCCTTGGTCCACCACTCTGGTTGCCCAGTCAAAGAAATCTTTGAGATTAGTTTGACAGGACCTTCCTTTTGTAAACCCATGCTGTCTTGGATCCTGTGCCCCTATGGATTCCAAGTGCAAAAACCCAGGAGAAGAGTACACAATAGCAGGGGAGGTACTAACAACAACAAAAATGGAACGGGACTTGGGGATAGTCATATCAGATGATCTAAAGGTGGGTAAGCAATGTGAGAAGTCAGTGAGGAGAGCAAGGGGATACTGGGATGTATAGGAAGGGGCACCACAAGTAGAAAAAGGGAAGTAGTTATCCCTCTGTACAGACAGTTGGTGAGACCCCATCTGGAGTACTGTGTGCAGTTTTGGAGACCTCATCTACGCAAGAACATAGACAGGATGGAAGCAGTCCAGAGGAGGGCAACTAAAATGGTTCAGGGTCTGCATCAGAAATCATATGAAGAGAGACTGAGAGAGCTTAATATGTATACCCTTGATGAAAGGAGACAGGGGGACATGATAGAAATGTTCAAGTACCTCAAGGGAATCAACAAAGTCCAGGAGGGTAGCATCTTTCAGAAAAAGAGATGTGTAAGAACAAGGGGATACAATTTAAAGATAGAGGGGGGACGGCTCAGGGGTAATACGAGGAAATCTTTTTTTCATGGAGAGAGTGGTGGATGCGTGGAACTGCCTTCCTGGGGAGGTTGTTGGGGCTAAAACAGTGGGGGAATTCAAACATGCATGGGACAGACACAAGGTAATTGTAGTGGGGGGTGGCAGGAAGTAGGCTGTTGGTTAACTAGAATCTGCAACTTATCCAGTAGGTAGGGAAATGGGCAGACTGGGTGGGCCAAGTGGTCCTTATCTGCCGTCAAAGTCTATGTTTCTATGTTTCTATCCTTTCCTTAAGGAGTGCCTCCATAATCTTGCCCACTACTGAGGTAAGACTGACTGGTCTGTAGTTCACTGCCTCCTCCATGCTACCACTCTTGTGGAGAGGGATCACATGAGCCCTTCTCCAGTCTTCTGGGACCTCTCCTGTGATCAGAGACTCACTAAACAGTTCTGCTAATGGCTCTGCTAGTTCCGCCCTTAGCTCCTTAAGTACCCTGGGATGCATGCCATCAGGTCCCATTGCCTTGTCCACCCTGAGCTTAGCGAGCTCTTGTAGGACCCTTTCTTTTGTGAAGGGAGTAGTGCTCACCTCCATCCCCTGTGTCCATGGTGCTGAGCTGTGGGCCCTGCCCTACCTTCTCTTCAGTAAATACTGAGCAAAAGTATCTATTTAGGATAGATGCTTTTACAGGGTCCTCCTCCTCACATGCCCCCTTTTCTCCTTTGAGCTTAGCAATACCCCATCTGGACTTTCTCCTTTCACTAATGTATCTATAGAAAGTCTTGTCACCTTCTTTTACTGTTCATGCTAGTGTTTCCTCAGTTTGGGACTTTGCCTGCATTACTGCCTTCCCTGCTTCCCTTAGGGCAGTTTGGTATGCCTCCCTATCTTCATCCTGCTGTGTTCTCTTATATTTCCTGAAGGCTAGCCATTTGGCTCTGACCTTTTCTGCTAATGTATTTGAGA
This sequence comes from Neoceratodus forsteri, assembly GCA_016271365.2. NCBI lineage: Eukaryota > Metazoa > Chordata > Ceratodontiformes > Ceratodontidae > Neoceratodus > Neoceratodus forsteri. The sequence continues at coordinate 678,878,104 of CM028130.1, forward strand.
ACCAAAGTAGTTTCCTTCTTCTTTTGCACTTCCTTTTCTGTCTAACACAATATGATGTTGCTTCAAGTATTGCATCCTTAATCCTTAATGCTTGCCCACTTTGTCTGAACCCCCTCCCCTGTATTTCTTTTTGCCAGGGCTAGATTAACTCTGTTGGCCATCTTATCAAAGTCAGCTCCTCTGAAGTCCCATATTTTTGCCTTGGAATGGGATGATTTAGATGTAGTGGCCAAACTGAACCATACCATGTGATGGTCACTGGCCCCCAGGTGACCTTCTACCTGGAGATCTGTGATCCCTTCCCTGTTAGTCAGTTCTAGATCTAGGATAGCCCTGTCTCTTATGGGTTGTTCTACCAGTTGTTTGAGGCCCTCCCCCTGCAGGTAATCCACCATGTGTTTAGTTCTGGCAGATGTTCCTGCTGGTATTGACCAATCTGTATCCGGCATGTTGAAGTCTCCCATTATCAGAACCTACCCTTTAGCTGTCATGTTTTTTATATCTTCTAACAGTAATGTGTTTATGTTCTCCCCCTGGTCTGGGGGCCTGTAGACAACCCCAGTTCTTATGGCTGTCCCATTTTCTGTTTCCAGGGTGACCCACAGTTCTTCTGGCTCCTTATGTGTATTCTGAATTTCTGTAGCTTTGATATTTTCATTGACATACAGGGCCACTCCACCCCCTCCTCCCTCCTTTTTGCACCTCTGTCTCTTCTAAACAGTACATAGCCAGGTACTGAAGTCTCCCAAGTGTGGTTACTGGTAAACCACATCTCACTAATTGCTACTATGTCCAGTTTAGCCTTTAACATTATTGCCTGCAGGTCTGGGATCTTATTTCCCAAGCTGTGAGCATTTGTGTACATGATTTTCCATTGGCCTGATTTCAGTGTGTTAGTTGTTGGGTGAGGTTTGGCATTTCTCCTGTGTGTCGTATGAGGAGACAGACCTTTTTTCTTACCTGGTGATGCAAATGAACTGCAAACTTGCTGAATCCCTGTTTGACCACTAGCTGAGGGGGGAGGGGTGTTTTTCCCATTCGACATATGGGGTGCTGCACCCCTCTCCCCATTTGCTAGTTTAAATATTCTGCAAAGACATCAAACTTCTGCCCCAATGCACTGACTCCCCTCCTTAGTCTGATGCAGTCCATCAAATTTAAAGAACTTTCGCTCCTAGAACTGTTGCCAGTTCCCTACAAATCTGTGTCCTTCTTCCTGGCACCAGCCCTTGAGCCACATGTTTAGCTCCCCTATCTCCCCTTCTCTGACCTTCTGTCCATCTGCCCCCCTCTCCCAGACCGGCAGGATCTCAGAGAAGGAGATGTTGGATGAAATGGATGGTAGTTTGTCACCCAGCCTGGTCAGGTGTTCCTTGGTCTCCACAACTGACCGGCTGACGAGATCATTAGTCCCTATGTGTACCAGGACATCAATGTTTTCTCCTGCTTTGTAAATAATTTTAGCAGTGTGGTCAGTGTCTCTCCACGCTGATGTACCTGGGAGACATCTGACCATTACCCCTGGCTGGAGATGGGTATCAACTTCCAGAATCATGGAGTGTCCTATGATCAGAAGTTTTTTGGATTTCCTTTTTGCTTTTTTGTTTTGGTTCCTGATTTGGGTGAGTTTTGTTGTGCTAGCTCCTGTGCTGCAGTGTCCTGCTCTGCAGTGTTCTCTGCCCCTTTGTTTGATTTCGGGGATAGAGGCAGATACCTGTTTGTAGTGTTTATATGGTTTTTGGAGGTACTATGTTGGAGAGCACAGAGTGATGGGGCACCTGATTTGCCCCTCCTAACCACCTGCCAACCTCCTGGACCAACTACCCTCTGCAGTTGAGGTTCTTCTGTTGGATGTTGGGGAAATGGCGGGTGGTTCTTATAATGTATTTCCTCTTGAATATGAAATTTGAGGCATGCAATCTCTACCCATGCTGCCTGGAGCTGTGCCCTAAGATCTCCAATCGCCCAGCATGTAGGACAGTGTCCTAAATCCTGTAAGACTGTCCTTCTGAAAAGTGCTCCACAGTACCTGCAGTTAATGATATCCATTCCAGATAAGTTGCTGGGTTTATAACCTGGTCAGAGTAAATAGAAGGAAACAAATGCAAGTAATTGTTTGATTTTGTGTTTTGTTTTCATATAACTTGTTAAGACAAGTTAAATTACTAGTGCCCCTGTAAATGAGCTCACCTTGTGGATGCCCTACTGATCCTCCCCTTCCTGCTTTGCCACAGGAAATGTCACAACTGTGGTACCCTATAAAAGGAGTGTAGTGTGGGGTGGTTGGGGATGGGGGTGGCTAGCTGGGCCCTTCCCTTGCCGAAAAAGAAGAACCATGGATGAAAGAACAAGGAGGTAAGAGCAGAAACAATCAGTCAACAATAAATGCAGTAACCCTGAAAGCTTATCCTAATGTTAGATAAAACTGTAAAACCTTTAAAGCACCACCTGTAATAATTTCAGAGAAGATATACCCTGTAAGAAACACTTTGCTACAGAGAAAAATAAAGCAGTAACAGAAGATATACCTTGCAAAAGACAATTTGAATCAAAAGATTACAGCAGTAATCTGCTAGCACACACCTGTAGGCACACCTTGTAATAATGCAGAAGAAGGTATACCAGCAACAATAATTTGAATCGGAGAAAAATAAAGCAATGAAATGTTAGCAACAAACAGTAGCACTCCCTGTGAGTACAAAATAAAAATAACAACATACAGTAAATCTGCTTAGCCAAAAGAAGTCTTATTCCTTTTCCCTTGCTCTTGTAAGGTTCTCTGCTCTGTCCTTTCAAGCAATCTTAGAAGAAAAGAGCTCAGGTGAAGCTATGTGCCTTAGCCAGCAAACCAAGTCGGGGAAGCAGCAAGGTGACAGATCTGCCTACCCCAGTAAGGGTGGACAGGATTAGACAGTGGTTGGCCCAGTACCCAGACAGGGAGGCTGCCAACCTACTCAGGGAGGGTTTCATGGTGGGTTTCAGGCTACAATACACAGGCCCCGGGGGGGGGCCAGGAGGCAGAAAACCTGAATTCCTCAAGGGATCACCCACAGGTAGTCTGGGAGAACCTGGAGAAAGAGAGGCAGCTGGGGAGGATTAGTGGGCCATTTGCTGCCTCACCAAGCCCGGCACTAAGGGTATCACCCATTTGGCACATAATAAAGAAAACGCTGGGGGAATACAGGATGATAAACCACCTGTCTTACCCGGAGGGGGACTCAGTGAATGACCGTATCGATCCGTGCCATACGGCAGTGCAATATGCATCTTCTAACATGGCAGTTCAGGTGGTGCAAGAGGCAGGGCCTCATTCACTCTTGGCAAAGGCGGACATTGAGTCCACATTCTGGCTGCTTCCCATTCACCTGGATGACAGGGAGCTACTGGGCATGAAGTTTGAGGCTCAGTACTATATAGACAACTGCATGCCTATGGGGTGTTCCATAGCATGCCCAGTTTTTGAGACATTTAGTAGGTCCCTGCACTGGGTGACAGAGAAGCAATCAGGAAACAAGCTTATGGTCTGCTACCTCAATGACTTTCTGTTCACTGGGGCAGGTGAAAACAAAGATTGTGAAAAGACACTGTCCACCTTTATGGCGATCTGGAGGGATTTTGGGGTCTCCTTAGCCCCAGATAAGGTCGAGGAGTCGGCCATGGCCCTAGTGTTTTTGGGGATTGAAATCAACACAGTCAACAGGCTCTGCCACCTACCTCAGGAGAAGGTGGAGGCACTGAAATGCCTGCTTGATTCCATGGATGGGACCAAGAAAGTAACTGTGAGGCAGTTGGAGCAGCTGGCAGAACACCTCAACTTTGCTTGCCGGATCATACCCATGAGGCGCACATTCTTGCGACGCATGGTTAAGCTGGGAGGGGGGTGCACCAGGCCACATCACAGGTTGCAGGTCACAGAGGACTTTTGAGATGTCCTACGAATATGGAAGGTCTTCTTGTAGCACTTCAGTGGCATGGCTCTTTTGCAAGTGGACAGCAGAGAGCATGAGCTTCAGCTGTTCACAGATGCAGCAGGATCTTTAGGGTTAGGGGCATACTTCCAAGGGGAGTGGTGTGCTGAGCAATGGCCGCCAGAATGGGAGGCACTGGGGCTGCTTAAAAACATTAATCTGTTGGAATTTGTTCCCATAGTGGTAGCCCTGCATTTATGGGATGCACAGTTGAAGGATCGCAAGGTCCTCTCCAGGTCGGATAACATGGGGGTTGTGCACACTATCAGTGGGCAGTTGGGCCTGAAGGGCTCTACGGGGGACTTGATGCACATCTTTGTCCTAAAATGCTTACTCTTGAACATCTCCTTTAAGGCTGTTCACATACCAGGGGTCAACAATGGGATCTCTGACACTTTGTCTTGTTCGCAGTGGCAACAATTTCAGGAGCTGGCTCCAGCAGTGGAGCAGCAGCCAAGGGCTACCTCCCCTTCTTGTGGAGGGTAGTGACATCTCGACTTGGAAATGGGTAGGTAACTCCATTGCACCTAGGACAAGGGAAGTATACCGTAGGGGAGTGGAACATTTTCTATGCATGATGACTCAGGTGGCATGGCCAGAGAATTGGCCCATTCCAGTAGAGCAGCTGTACCAGTACATCATGCAGTCAAAGCAGGTGGGGTTGACTCTGGGGCTGGTGGCAGGGTGCCTCGCTGGCTTGTCCTGGGTTTACAGGGTCCTGGGGGTTATGGACAGCATGAAAGTGTTCAAGGTGAGGAAGGTTCTGGAGGGGTGGGTGAAGTCAGTTGCCCCTCACCAGGACACAAGGCACCCAGTCACACCAGTGACCCTTGAGAGCATTAGGGGGGATCTTGCTGAAGGTCTGCTGGACCCCATTTGAAGTGCTTATGTTTAACACCATGTTTCTGTTGGCCTTCTGCAGGGCATTCCAGTTATTGGAGGTTACCCAACCATCCAGGAGAGCCAAACATATATGACTGAAGGAGGGGGACATGCTGGTGTTGGCATGGGGGGCTTGGGTGAGGCTTTGGAAGAGCAAGACCAACCAGGAGTGGAGAGGCCACTGGTGCCTGGTGCAGGCTCCACCTGGGGTGTCTTGGAAGATCCAGGAGAGGGTGCAGGCCTATCTGGCAGCTGTGCCAAGGTTAGGGGGCACCTTCTTTAGGCATGCAAATGGGGCTCCAGTCATGGCATACCAGTTTAGAGCTATCTTAACTAGTGCAGTCCAGGAGGCAGGGCTGGATTTGAAGAAGTACTGGACACACTTCTTTAGAATCAGGGTGGCCACATATGCTAGGAATCTGGGATGGGCAGACAGCCAGATTCAGGAGCTGGGGCGATGGAAGTCCCAAGCATTCTTGAGGTATGTTTATAATTTTCAACATTTCTCCACCAAACTTTCAGCATGACCTTTTTGGGACCCCACCCCATGAACATGCAGGTGACATTTTTTAAATCCATCTGGAAAGGTAATTTTACAGTCATTGTGTGAAATCATGATTTGGAGAAAGATTTGAACATTTTTCATCTTCCAAGTTAATGAGGTGAGGTCATAACAAAGTTATGATGAAAATGTTGCGTAAAACTATGGTAAAATGATGAAGTTATGAGTGTATGTTGATTTTTCCTAGGGAGACTAGATATATCTTTTTCTGCCATCATTGTCTATGTTTCTATGGACCTTGGAATGGAAAGCTGGTCCCAGGGCTAAATAGGGAACTTTGTCAGACTGGATGGACCATGGACCTATTTCTGTCATCATTGTCTATTTTCCTGTTTCAGCTTTACTCATAACTTTGCTAATTCTCAATATTTTTCCATCAAACCTTCAATATAGCCATTTTTTTCACACACCCTGATTAACTTGACAGGTGTCATTTTTTTCTGATCCTGGATGAGACATGCAAAATGACATTTTGGACCATATTTTATAAATGCAACATATCATGTTTATAAGGGGAAGTTGTAAAATGACTATCTTGAACATTTGGGGTAAAAAAAAAAATAATTATTTAGAAACCTTGTGTGCAGTACCAGCCATTACCCCCCAAGGGTAGTGTATTGTGATCCCATGCAGGTGAGCTGAGCTTGAAGAATGAACTTGGTGACCCAGATGTATGGGCCAAGGCAGGTAGGGGGTGCTGTCGTGCTACACAACCCCTCAACCTGGGAAAGGTAGGTGTAGGGTTCCCTGAATGGTGCAAGTACCATATAGTGAAGAGAACTCTTCTCTTGGCATAGAGCCCTGCACCTCTGCACATTTGGGTGTCAGAGGGCCCTGTTATTCAGCTGAGAGATGGATTCTTTTCCCTGTGCTTCTGTGTCTGTGGCCACATTGAAGTGCAGAATACAGAGGGCACTGCAGTTCTGCAGTCCACCAGGCAGCCCCATGAATCCTTGAAATCTGTTGCTGTACAGATGTGCCCTGCACTTGCATAGGAGGACAGAGTTATCCATTTGCCCAGGACTCAAAGAGCCCTGCACATCTAGATCTGTTCATTCAGGTCCCAGAGGTACCATTTTGAATGAGGAAATGAGTTTACTATCTCAAAAAGAAATGAAATTCTTTGCAAAAAAAAATTTAATGGAAAAGTTAAGGGTTTGACTTCATGCAACAAAAGCAGGAAAATGTGGTGTTAGGGTTTTTAACCCTAACTTTCCACCCCCACCCCACAAGCAGCAAAATGAAAAAACATTAATGTTTTGGGTCTCATGAGTCCTGGAGCATCAGTGGTGATGTCCTCCTTAGGATTGTCAACTCTAGATACATAGACAGTGTCGGCAGATAAGGGCCTATGGCTCAACTAGTCTGCCCATTTGAGTTTGTAACTTCAGTTTACATAGATACATAGACAGGGAACTGTGTTGTTAGGGTTTCCAATCCTAACTCCCAACTCCCCAAGCAGGAAAACCCAAAACATTAATGTTTTTTCGTTTTGCTGCTTGTGGGTTGGGGGTGGAAAGTTAGGGTTAAAAACCCTAACACCACATTTTCCTGATTTTGTTGCATGAAGTCGAACCCTTAACTTTTCCGTTAAATTTTTTTTTGCAATTCTAATGCTCACCCCTCCACCAGGCTTTAGCCCCCTGTCTAAAGCATAAGGTACAGCTGCATGCAAATGCCTTATAGTGATACATTCTTCAAAGGGAGAGAGGTATGTCTTCCTACATGTTGTCAACAGAATATGTTGTAGTTTTCTTCACACAGGGTTCTGTGAGACCTGAGTGAAGAAAATAGATCACTTTTGACCTTTTTTGCTCAGGGAAGGGGGTGAGCATAAAGATTAACAACCCCAAGGAAGACCCCACCACTGATTTACTAAGACTCCGGAGACTCTACCCCTAATGTTTTTTTTTTCTTTTTCCTGCTTGGGGGGTTGGGAGTTAGGGTTGGAAACCCTAACAACATGTTTCCCTGTTTTCTTTGCATTAAGTTGAACCCTAACTGGTGCATAAACAGTTTGTTGCACAAAATATATTTATGTAGTTATACAACAGGTGTGGGCCAGGATTTGCCTAGGTACGACTACTATCTTATGACCAACTTGTAAAATAATAGTATCTCACAAGTAAGCAAGATAGTACTACTATCTTGCAAAACTGGGTATGTCACATTGGAATACTGAACCAATCAGAGGGCCACTTTAACAATCCTGATGACATCATAATAGCCATGTGCAGCACTTAAGGCAGCAGATGTGAGATGCTTTGTAGACTTAGATGCTTTTGTGTTTGCATCTATATTGATTGAATGGATTTGTACTGTACTGAATGGGCATTAAGGCTGATAAACCCAAGGATCACAGCACCACCAAACTGCCAAGACTCCTGGACTCCAAACCTTAATGGTTTTCATTTGCTTACTTTGTCTGCTTTGCATTCTTCAGCCTCAATGTGTGCATTAGCATAGTTTTTTGCTATGAATAGCTATCAATATCTATGTATCTGTCTGTCTGTCTGTCTGTCTATCTATCTTTATCTATATATTTTCTTTTTTTAAAATGGATAGGAATAATCAGTGAAAATCATGGTCCCTTACTTTTCAAAACACAGCTTGTGAATCACTCCACTGTTGACACACAGACTGGCAGAGAGAGACAGTGCACTCAAAGAGAAGCAGGCTTTTAGAAGCACTCTCTGACAGAAAAAAAATAGAAAAATGGCTGGAATTCCTGAAAAAAACACAAGCTCTAGAATCTGTACTCTCCAGAGATGACTGGTATGATCATGATTTATTCAGAGCAGTAGAAGAACAGCTACCGTACCTCGACAACCACCACATTAAACTGTGATTAGACATGCCAGTCTTGACCCTGATGAAATCAATGATCTTGAAGAAGATGGGGCAGAAAGAGATATTTTACAGAGCAGACAGTTTGGGCAACAGAAGTATTTACAAACTGGTTGGCAGAAAAAAACAAGCATTTGTCAATGCCGAATGTTTGCTTGCTGGCATTGGCATTGGTAGTGTAGAAGTTACAGAGCTGCATAATAGGAATGGCAGTGAAGTATTGAACTGAAGCCAACCCCACCACCACCTTGCAGAAAGTGACAGGCATTGGGGTGTGCCTTTGGGTCGTCAGGCATAATGACCACGCCATTTCACCACACCCTACCCTGCAGACACTGACAAGTGTCACGGTGTGCCATGGGGTCTTTATTTATTTATTTATTTAGTTTTATTTAGTTTTTGTTTACCAGGTAGGTGCACTAGCCAAACAGATGACTATTTTCAGGCATGACCCGGGAAGTACAGTAACAATACAGAGTTCATTTACATAATACAGGGAAGCAGTAACAATACAGAGAACAGTTTTCGGTAAAAGGCAATAAAGGAGTACAGCTTAGAGACAATCAACAGGTCAAGAGAAAACAGCAGATTTACAGTGTACAGGTAGCATTTAGTGAGCGGTAAAGGTATACAGGGCAGATCCAAAGGACAGGTGGGTCAGGGAGGGGAGAGAACGGGGGAGGGGGAACTGGGTGAGCAGGTAAAAAGGGGGGGATGCGGGAAGGCAACCTTGCGGCTAAGTGGTTAAGGTGGCAGCAGGGATGAAGGAGGCAGGACTGGGGGGGTCTGGGTGTGGGGTGGTGAATGGATGGTGGAGGTACAAGGTCGAGGTGGGTGGAGGGAGTAGGTCAGGCAGAGCTGGAGGCAGGGGAGACACCACCTACAGTGGGGCTTACAGAGGGGTAAAAGGTGGCGCGAAAACAGGGCAGGAAAGGACATGATAGGCATCAGCAGCCAGAGGAGGAGTGAAGCGGGGGAAAAGGAATACGTCTGTTTGAGGGGGATATAGTGGCATAAGTGGTAGAAGGCTACGGGAAGAGACCGAGTCCATGGAACAGTGCGGCGGCTAGAGAGAGCTGAAGGGGAGGGGATCGGAGGTGAAGACGGCCCCGGGGTGGCTTTAGCAGCAGAACCACTCAAGAGGAGCCCGGGTTCATGGAACCAAAGTCAGCAGGGGAGAGTTAGGATGGCGGGGTCTGGGGTCTGCATGCGGCGGGGGAGAGCCACAGCTGCTTAAAGGTGCGGCAAGGACCCGGGCTGTGGTACTGTTCTAGGGCAGGGGAGTTGGTGCTCAGTCGGGGTAGTCGGGGGGGGCTGCGGAGGTTAAGAGCAAATGGGTCTAACTGGGGGGTGTAGAAGCAAAAAGTCAGTGTTAGGGGGACATGGCGGGAATGGCAGCAGGGGACTGAGGGATGAGACCGTGTCCATGGAAACTGTACGCAGGCTGGACAGATCGATGAGTGTGAGAATACGGGGGTGAAAGTGGCAAGTGAGCGGTTTTAGCGGCAGGAGCCTACTAGAGGAGCCCAGGATCGTGGAGCTGTAGGCCGGCGGGGGAGGCTAAAGATAGCGGGGGTTCGGAAGGTACGGCGGGTGAGCGGTTTCAGCGGCTGAAGGTGTGGCTAATGTCCGGGGTTGTGGAACTGTATCTGGGCAGGGGAAACGGTGTTCAGGTGGGGGGGGGCTGTGGAGGTCCAGGGGCAATAGGAGTAGAGTAACAGGTCCATTGGGGGGTGCTGAGGCATTGGCTGTGCCAGTACCTGGTACCCCTAGATCATCAGTACAAACATTCCAATAAGGAGCAGTAACACGTAGAGCAGTGCAGACAGCAATAACAGGTTAACAATGCAGTAGTCAAGGCGCAGTAACTTACAACAAAATTACACACTCTAGATAAGTGCAAGTAGAGAGAAGTACCCTGAAACGGGTCCGTTGGGGGGCGCTTAGGCATTGGCTACGCCAGTACCTGGTACCCATAGATCGTCAGTACAAACATTTCAGTAAGCAGCAGTAACAGGTACAATAGTGCAAACAGCAATAACAGGTAAACAATGCAGTAGTCAGGTGCAGTAACTACAGCAAAATTACATACTTTAGACAAGTGCAAGTAGGCTTCGAGGTCGGAGTTTTGAACTCGAAATGAAGTGCATATGGGCAGAGACATATATCACACTGTTAATGTTGTAAGTAAAATAGGGTAAGGAGTCGGAAGGAGGGAGTGGTGGGGCAAGAGAGAGAGGTTGGCAGGACAAGCTCAGGTAGGGTCATAACAGGCACACTGGTCCATGGAGAGCAGGTGTTCACGTAGCTTGTGCTTAAAGAGATCATGGGAAGATGTCAGTCTAAGGTCAAGTGGCAGGAGGTTCCACACTTGAAGGGCTGTGTACCCGAATGCTCCAAACCCTTTGGAGGTGCAGCAGCGGGGGATTTTTAGTAGGGATTTGTCTGAGGATCTCAGCTCACGTGGAGGGAGGGCTGGCTGAAGCAGTTCAGTTACGGATGCTGGTCTGTTGAGTCTAATGATGGAGTCGCAAAGGCAGCCCAGGTAGTATAGTCTGGTGGCAGAGGGGGAGAGCCAGCCGAGGTCTTTATACAGTTGGCAGTGATGTTTAAGTCTGGGGGCTTTTGAGGCATACCTGCATATATTGTTGAAAGTGACATCCCATTTTTGTAGTGTGGATTTATGCGCCATGGGTAGGATCGGAGCACAGTAGGTCAGAGCAGGTAGGAGGAGACCCCTGGCGATGGCTAGTTTGGCTGCAGGTGTGAGCATGTAGCTGGATCTGTAGGCAGCACCCAGTTTGCAGTTCACAGATTTGCATGTTTCTTGTATGTGCAGGTTTAGGTCCAGAGATTGGTCTAGCAGGATGCCCAGATAACGGAAGGAGGTAACCACCTCAAGGGGGGTCCCATCCAGGTCAAGGACTTTTAAAGGAGAGTGGCAGGACCTTATCTTGTGGGCAGTGCCCAGAAGCATCAGTTTGGTTTTGCTGGAGGTCAGTATAAGGCGGTGGGTGTTTAGCCAGAGTTGGACAGCGTGGAAAGCAGATGTCAGTGCCACGTTAAGTTGGTCTATATTATTAGAGCTAGCATAGATAACCAGGTCATCTGCATAGAGTAGAGAGTCACAGGATGCAATGCTGTATGGCAGGTTATTTATGAGTAATGAAAATAGGAGGGGACCCAGTATTGATCCTTGTGGCACTCCAATGTTGATGGTAGTACAGTCGGAGATTGATGAGTTAAGTTTGACTGCTTGGGTCCTGTTGGTTAAGTAACTCCTGAACCAGCTAATGACAGGGGGTGAAAAGTCAAATTTATGAAGGGTGGATAGGAGTAGGGGGTGGTCCACGAGGTCGAAAGCCTTGGTGAGGTCGATAAAGATAGCACCAGTAAGCTGACTTTTGTCCATGCTTGTGAGAGTATCAGTGGTGAATTTGGCTAGCGCCGCTGGTGCTGTGGTTTTTCCAGAAACCATGTTGTGCTGCACATAGCAGATCTGATGTTTCAAGGAAATCAGTGGTCTGAGTGGCTACTAGTTTTCAAGTATTTTGCTAAGGACTGACAGAATAGCTATGGGTCTGTAGTTTGAGATCTCACTTTTGTTGCCTTTTGAAGATGGGGTGATTCTTGTGGATTTCAGATGTCAGGGAAGGTACTGTTGAGAGGAGAGGTGAATACCTTGGCTAGAGGATAGGAGATGAGATGGGTGGCCGCCTTTGAGTAGGCGAGGTTCAGTGAGTCGGACCCGGGGCTGGTGGTGTCCGATATTGAGTTTAACAGTTTGAAGACTTCAGATGCAGACACAGCTTTGAAATAGAAGGGCTTGTAAATATCCAGCACATGTTTCTTGAAAGAGGGATCTGCTGGTGCACCGGTTGATGAGGGCTGGGAAACCACAGTTGGAGGTTGAAGTGTGGAAGTATACTGGGACACATCAGAGAAGATCTTATTAAAAGCATTTGCAATGGTAAGGGAGTCATTACAGTGGACACCATCTAGAATCATTTCCGAGGGGTTATGGATTGAGATGTACCCAGAAAGGTTTTTATGTGGCCCCAGAACTTGCGTGGATCTCTGGCTGAGCTGGCAATGAGGTTATGGCAGTATTTGCTTTTTGCTAGCCTTATTTGCTTTTTGCAAGAGTTTCTATGTTGCTTATAGATGGTGTGATCCCTGGGTTGGCCAGTGCTTTTATACTTCCTCCACAGTTTGTCCCTGGTTCTGAGTTGGCTGAGTAGGTCTTTGTGGAGCCACCTCGTCTGTTGTCCCCTGACCCTTCTTTGTATTTTCGGGACATGTTTAGTCTGTGCTTCTGTGAAGTTGGTGAGGAACACGTTAAGGGCATCCTCAGCTTTTGTAGATTGGTAGATATCCATTCAGTCAATGCAGGATATGTCCAGGAGAAAGGCACTTAGATCCAGGTGTGCGAAGTTGGTGAAAGTGACCAGGAGGGACTGGGGGATGGAGAGGGACTCGCATGCCAGTGACAGATAGTGGGTGAGTGGTCAGTTATAGCATCAGCCAGGGTGCATGCCTTAGTAATACGGTCAGGTCTGTTTGTGATGATCCAGTCAATAAGCGTGCCTGATTGGGGGTTTATCATTCTGGTATTTTCAGTGATGAGCTGGTGGAGGTGGAAACCTTGGATTAGGGCTGCAAGGGAGCTGTGGGCAGGGCCCAGCCAGTTTAGGTTGACATCCCCCAGGAAGATGGCTTCGTTCGAGTTTATGGTTTGTGAGGTTAGCTGGAGCAGTTCGTGGAGGCCATCCACCCCTCCAGTGGGTGGATTATAGAGACAGATAATGTGCAGGTTTTTTGAACCTAGGGACAGGATAGCATGTAATGATTCGCAGATCCATTGAGGGTTATGGACAGGAACAGGCTTAATGGTGAGGTGTTTTTTATAGTATATGGCAACACCCCAACCCCTTTTCGAGCCTGGCCTGTCCTGTCGCAGGACAGAGTATACGGGTAGGTGGCATTGGGCGTTCTGTATGTCGAGGTTTGAGCCATGTTCCGTGAGGCAAAGGATGTCAGGTTCAGCTACTGGTCCATGCCTCAAAGCTCCAGCCATATGGCCAGGAGACTTCTAATGTTCATATTGAGACAGTAGACCTTTTTAGGTTTGCCAGGGAGTTACTATTAAGGGGGGCCAGATTCGGCCCTTATGCGAACCCCATTCCATCAGAAAATACGGTGAGATGGGTACGGTATAGGAGAATGGGGTGAAGTTTGGGCCCGAAGAGTCCGAGGCACACCTTGATGCCTCTCACTGGCTGCAGGGTGTGGGTGAGGGTGGAATGGTATGAGCATGACAGGCAAGAATCCCAAGTCACACCCCTGATGCCTGTCATTCTCTGCAGGATGGGTCGTTATGGTTGGAAAACCTAACGCCTCAGGCATTCATTGGTATTTTCACTCCAAATTTTCAACATGGTTTTTGTGACCCCATCTCTGCAACAGTGGCAATATCAGTTTGTTGGCAGTGAAACTGCTTTTGCACAGCGACTATGGCATTTGGCACCACAGGTGCAAAAACACATTCTGAACAGGATGTGAAAAATGACAGTGGTACTGTTCATGGGGAGGTGTAAAAAATGGCAATGTTGAAAATCTGCTGTGAAAATCTTAAAAAAACTGGTGAAGTCATGAGCGTGCGTAGAAACTGTGCAACGCACACCCGTAATGTAACTAGTTTGGGGATTTTTTTACAGCAGATTGTTAACACAGGCATTTTGGGACCTCCGATCATGAACAGTGTCAGTGTGATTTTCTTTATCTGTCCCGAACAATGATTTCCCACAGCGACCACGTATTTCTGTGTTGAAAGTGTGAAAACACATTTTGGCCATGTTGTGGAAAATGACAGCTGTACTGTTCATAAGGAGGTGGGGAAAAATGCCACTGGTGAAAATCTGGACTGAAAATATTACAAATTCATGAACTTACGAGGGTGCATGGAAACTGCGCAATGCTCACTCGTAACACAGTCATTTTATTGAGTTTTGTCACCAAATTTTCAACATGGCCATTTTAAGACCTCTGCTCATGACCAGTGTCACTGTAATTTTCTTAATCTGTCCCAAACATTGTTTTCGCACGCCGACTGTACCATTGTGTGCTACATGTGTGGAAATACATTTTGGGTGAGAATGTGAAAATGGTAGCTGTACTGCTCATAAGGAAGTGAGGTAAATGCTTTTTATTGAAAATCTGGTGTGCAAATACAAATTAGCAAACTTGCCAGCGTAGGAACTGCACATAATGTGCACTCCTAAAACAGTCATTTTGGAATTTTTTCACCAATTTTCAACATAGCCATTTTAACACCTCTGTTCATGACCAGTGTCACTGTAATTTTCTTAACGTGTCCCATACATTGATTTTGCACCGACTGCGCCATTGTGCTACATACGGAAACACGTTGTGGGCGAGATGTGAAAAATGACAACTGTACTGCTCATAAGGAGGTGTGGTAAAATGGCAATGTTGAAAATCTGGAGTGAAAATATTGAAAATTTGCGAACTTACGAGCGTGCGTAGGAACTCTGCAATGCACGCTCATAAAACAGTCATTTTTAGGAATTTTTTCAACAAATTTTCAACATAGCCATTTTAAGACCTCTGCTTATGAACAGCATCACTGTGATTTTCTTAATGTGTCCCATATATTGATTTCGCACACCTACTGCACCATTGTGCATTACATGGGTGGAAACACATTTTGGGTGAAATGTGAAAAATGACAGCTGTACTGCTCATAAGAAGGTGTGGTAAAATGGCAATGTTGAAAATCTGGAGAGAAAATATTGAAAATTCGTGAACTTACGAGTGTGCGTAGGAACTGCGCAATGCACGTTCGTAAAACAGTCATTTTTAGGAATTTTTCCACCAAATTTTCAAAATAGGCTTTTTGAGAGCCCACATTATGACCACTGGCAGTGTCATTTTGTTAATCATTCTGGAAAGGTGATTTCACGCAGTGGCTGCAAAATCACCCTACGGGCCCGAGTAACGCCATGACAGTGATAGCATTCATGAGAAGGGTCCCAAAACCCCATGTTGAAAATGTGGTGAAAATTCAAAAATGCCGAGATATGCAGCAAAGTTGAAAACCCTATCTATTACATTATACAGCTTACCAGCATTTCTCAGTTCGTGGTTGGGTTTGAAGAGTGCAGATGTGTTCCCGGTCCACGAAGATCATCGTGCCAGACTCCGGAGAGTGGCGTATGGGGTGAGGGGTGTGTGGAGAGGCAGGGTGCATAGTGGTGGGTGGTGGGGGCAGGAAGACTGCAAGGGACCGCTTTTCAATTTACAGTTTTTTGGTTTTTTATTACTAAGATGATCGCTGACATTTGCCATGCTGAGGTGGGCTCCCAGCATGGCAGTTAGAAAGGCTGTTTGGGGGCGTGGAGCCATGGGATTAGGACTTCTGCCTTGGCCATATTGGTTGTGCCACAGCTGGGGTGGGCTCCCTCAGCGTGGCAGCTGTAAGGCTGTTTGGGGGTTGGTTTATGGGGGATTGGGCACCCCGACGGCCATACGGGACATGTGCCACGCTGGGTGGGCCTCAGCATGGCACCAGAAAAGCTTTTTGGGGAATGGAGCCGATGGGGCATTGGGCACCCCTATCAGCTAGACAGTATGTGCGTGGGGGGCGCGTCAGCACGCAATATGCGTGCATGCATGTTGAGGCCGGGGGCTCTGCTCCCTGAAGCGGAGCTCTCCCTTTCAACTGTATGCCACTGCATTTTCAGCTGTCATAGACAGCTGGAGCAGTGATTGGCGTACTGCGACCGCACCTGCAAACACACTGACTGAATTGGAAGAGGCTGACACACCTCTGGAAAACTCAGATGATGGCACTATGTTTCTTGCACATGCGTGCAAGCAAACATAATGAGCTTGATTTTAAAATTGTGACACCTTACAACCTTTACACAGTCCTGAGGCAATTCTGTAGTCGTGACAGAAATTCTTATGGTGAAGAGTATGGCATTTCCAGTTTCATTGAACTAAGGGCTAGCATAAATAAACATTTGGGCTGTGTGGAATGTGAAATTCCACCATTTGGATTGCTTCAGAATGACAATTCTGCTTCTGAAATACTTTGTAGAATTTCTTTATAAATCCCATGGAATTTTGAAAAGCATGTCTGTGCAAACTGTGGAATGATTTTCAGCGCATCATATAAACCGTGGAATAATTTTCCACAGACTGTGGAAAAAGAATCAGTGGATTATGTGAACTGCGGATTATTATTTCACAAAAAATATTTTGCATGAGGAATGCTGAAATTCCAACAAATTACAAAAATCACATAATTTTCTAAAATTCCGTTGTATTCCATTCCATTGGAAATTTAGCATTCTGCACAGCCCTAACAGACATTTGAATTCAGTTACTTTGGCCAGCCAGATGAAAACTGTGATGGACAGTTAATTTCAGGGGGCAAACAATATTTTTGTTTCTGTCCTGAAAAAGTATAGAAAAGCAGGAAAAGACAGCACTCAGCACCATCACCTTCTCACAGAAGCAGATTTCAAAAACATAACTGCCCTGCCACCAGACCAAGTCCCAGGACTAATTAAAAAGTCTGGCTAGATCTTCATATTGTTATGGCAAGGAGAAGAAGGGAGAGTCAAAGGGACCTAAATGAGTCTCTTTCCAAATAAAAAGGGATGAATACATCAAGCTGTCTCACTACCCAGAGACTTAAAATCATAAATATGTGAGTGAGGTAAATCATACTTCTCTCTGAGGCTTTATGTTTGAACAGTCTCAGAACCCTCTCTGCCCTGTACTTTCATATAAAAAGTACCTTAGCAAGTGTTCCTCTGATACTAAAACATTCCTTTTACATCTCAAAAGACCTGCACAAAGCATACTTGACATGGGCCTAATATGGTACTCAATAGAACCAATGTGTTTAAGTTACTGATACTCATTGATGCATCATCTGTCCACCACAGCTGGAGTCTCCAAATTGCACACCAACCATTGCCTCAGGTCTACAGCTGTCGAGATACTCTCATCAGATGGCATTGAATCCTGCCATATAATGGCCATTTTATTTTATTTATTCATTGAGAATATGGATAACATCCTTTGAGTCGGGGACTCATTTATAAAGGCTCCTCGTCAGAGTACAATACACATCAATAACCAGGCAGTATACAAATATTACAGTGAGGGTAAAAAGAAACGATAACAGGCTATGAGCAATGCAGATCAGCAGAACAGTAAAATCAATATGATGGTGAGGCCTGTATGCTAGCAAGTTGTGTGAGCAGTCAGGATACCTACCTAGTCAGTAACACACAGTCATAACAATAACAAATAGTGGGATAAGGAGAACTTTAACCCAAATTTTCGCCGTGCATAGGCAGCTTCCCATTCTTAGTCTGAGCATTGGCAGTGGCGGGCGGAGATTATGTGGTCTTTGAGGGCTATTTTAAAGGATCCTAGTCTTGAAATAGAGGTAATGGCCAGGGGGAGCTCATTGTAACAGGATGGCGCTCTGTAGGAAAAAGACCTTTGAGCAAGGGTGGTTATGACCCTGGGAACAGCCCACATTAATTTATCTGCAGTGTGGGTGTTTGCTGAGGTATGAGCAGTGCAGAGGGTGGCAGAGACTCCATTGGGGGTAAGGCCTAGGTGGATTTTCTTAGTAAGGAGACACGAGGGTGACAATATTTGTTAGTGCATACAGGGTGCAACTGTGGGTATGTTTATCTACTCCAGCTAGGAGCCTACAGGCTTTGTTGATGGCTATGTGTATTTTCTTTAGTGCAGTGCAGGCAGTGGCCGAGTAGACAGTTAGACCATAGTCTACAGGGGAGAGAACAGAGGAGATAACAGCAATGTTTAGGGCCTCTGGCGTTAGGCAGGCTTTATGCCTATACAGTAGTCCTGTGTGTATATTTATGGCAGAGGAGAGATTACTGATATTCGGGTGGAAAGAGAGGTTAGGATCGAACATAAAGCCCAGATATTTATAGATGTAGACCTGTTCCAGTGGGAGGAGGGTTTTGGAAAAGATTGTTAGCTGGGCATTGTAATCCTTGCTCTGGAGGTGGGCAAAGAGCATTGATTTGTTTTTTTTTACATTGACCATGAGTCTGTGGCCAGTAAACCAGTTTTCAACACAGTTGAAGGCAGATTGCAGGGAGTACTGAAGGACTGTGGGATCAGAGTGGGAGGCATACATTACCGCGTTATCTGCGTAGAGCAGAAGGTTACTTGGACAGGATTTAGACAGGGTATTCAGGAAGATGCTGTATAGTAATGGACCAAAGATGGAGCCTGGGGGACCCCTGAGTGGACTGGTAGGGTGGGTGAGAGGGTGCTGTTTATCTTCACACATTGGGACCTATCAGTGAGGTAACTTATGAACCAAGCGATGGGTCCTGGGGACAGGCCCGCGTGCGGCGAAGAGTATTTAGGAGCAGGGCGTGTGAAACTGTGTTGAATGCTTTCAACAGGTCTATGAATACAGCTCCTGCTAGCTGCTTCTTATCTAGGGCATTGTGCAGTGAGTTGGAGAACTCTATGAGGGCAGTAGTGGTGCTGTGTCCAGCTCTAAAACCATGTTGTTCCCTACATAGGATGTCATGCACAAGCAGGTAGTCTGTGAGTTGTGTGGCAATGATTTTTTCCAATGCTTTAGGGAGGGGAGGGAGAATGGATATGAGCCAATAATTATTGGGTAAGGTGGAGTCCCCACTCTTTAGTATTGGTGTGATGGTGGCCACTTTCCAGTCAGTTGGGAACTGCCCTAGGCATAGGGAGAGGTTAAGGAGATCAGTCGGGGGGACAGCACCGAGTCAAGTACCAGGTTAAGGATTTTCATGTTAAAGGAATCTTTGCAGTAGTTTGAGCCCCCTAGTGCTTTTATAAGGTATGATCCTGCTTCCTTCATAATAATAACCTTGCGGTAGAAAGGGGGGTAAGTATTGTTTGGTTCTGGGGTCACATGGGTGAGGTCGAAGAAGTTGTCTGGCAGAACTGTGCTTAGATCAAAAAATGCTGTGTTTAGGCCAGTGGCGATGGTGAGCGGGTCTGAGGTAATGTTGTTGTTGACAGTTAGCTGGGTGGGGGGAAGCATCCTGGATTTTCCATTCAGTTCCTTTAGGTTGTCCAAGAACAGCCTAGCATTCCCCCAGGAGGAGTCCAGGGTGGATTTGTAATAGCTAGATTTGGCCATTCTAATAGCCCATGTACACTTGTGAGCCATTTTATAGGCCAGCCTGTCCGGCTGTACACCAGAGGCAACTGCTTTGTACAAGAGGTCATCACAGTTCTTTAGTTGCTGGAGCAATGCTGGTGTGACCCAGAGGGCATTTCATATTTTGGACTGAACTTTTGTGAGTGGGGCAAATGCATCACAAGCATTGTTGAATGTGTGTGTGAAGTAGTCAGTGGCTACATCTATGGAAGGGGCGTACGTGATGGGGGACCAATCACACTGGGCAGGATGTCTCCTTAGTTTAGAGAGGCCTCCAGGTTGAAAATGGTGTCGGGTAAAACTGCTTGGTTGGGGTAGTTGCCGCTGACATGATCAGGTGAAGAGGATGGGGGAGTGATTGCTTAATGAGTATGGGAGTACAGATAGGTCCTAAATTCTGTTTGGGCGACTGGTGAGAAGGAGGTCAATCAGGGTGCTACTACCATTTCTGTGATTTTCCCTGGTTGGTTGGTTAACTAATTGGGCTAGATCTAGTGCTGAAAGGGTGTCTTTTATAGGGGAGGCTGAGCTTGATAACCAGTTAACATTAAAATCCCTCAAAATAATGTGCTCTGTTTTAGGTGGGAAGCTGAAGATATAGTCAGACAGAGATTGAAAAGCTGAGGCTTGGTTACGTGGTGAGATGTAAGCCACAGTAATGGTAACTGGGGCCCTGGTAGAGCCTGGTGTGAGTTTTGTTGTCAGGGCTTGTGCCCCGTGATTCAGGGAGGGCATTGGTATGTTTTGGCATAGCAGTGAGTCTCGGATAAAGAAGGCACACCCCCCCTCCCTGTTTGCCAATTCTGTAGGCTCGACAGTGGGTGAGGCCAGGGAGTGCTATAGAGGGGTCCGGTACCTTCTTTGATAGCCAGGTTTCAATGAGGGTAAGTACATCTTGTTGATGCTGCTGCATCCAGCATTGTAGAGGTGCTAGCTTTTTGGGAAAGCTGCAGATATTAATCACAGCTATACTTAGCCCATGGTGTGAGGAACTGAGACCGAATGAGATGGGGCTTGGATTGGGGTGAACATTGCCTGACATAAGGAGCAGTAGAGCAAAGATTCCAAGGAGGGACAGAACTCTTTGCTTGCTGATGTTGGCGTGACACTTTTAAGCAGAGGTGCCACCTGTGCAGGGGATGGCCAGGGAGATAAGGGTGGGGAAGGAGAGGAATGCAATGGGACATGGTGGGTGGTGTTGAGAGGAGATAGCTGGGTGATGAGTGGGGGGGAGGGCAGTAGAGTTATGGTGGAAGGGAGACTAGGTGGGAGCCAGTGTTGTGTTGGGGGGTTGCTAGTGGGGTGGGCCATGGGTGAGGGGTTTCCCTGAAGGAGGATGACAGAGGCGAGGAGTAAAGTAATCATTCTAATGCTGGTGCACTGCTGCCAGAGGAGATGCCAGGGGTGGAGAAGCAGAAGGGAAACTGTCTGTGGTGGCACAGGAGATGGGCTGTTAGGAGAGAAAGTAGGAGGAGCAGAAACCATAGGAAATAATATAAAAGTTTAAAGCAAGGGGAATCAGTGGTAGGGGATGCTAGACAGTGCTGCCTCAAGTGGTGAGGTGTTATAGGCTGCTAATGGCAAAGTGGGCTGATTGGTTCAGGCCTAGCTTTACCCCTATTGGCTCCACACAGTGCCCTCATCCCTGTATAAGGCATGTCGACCAAGGGTGGTGGTGGGGGCAGTGGGGAGCCGACGTGCAGCATCGTTGGGGCAAACACAAATCCTGAATGCACCACAATCCTGTGGCAACACTGCACTCCGTTCCATACCTGATGGTGGTCTTGGGGGGCACCTGCAACCTGGCCCTCGTGACCCTTTCTTGGATTCTGGCATTTTAGCTGTGGAAAAGCAGGTAAGCTTGTTATATACACAGAGCTGGAAGGGAGGAGTTCAGAATAATTTTGTCTATGTTGTAAGCTAGGCCTATCTGATGTGAAGCCCACAACATGAAGTAATATCTTACTATTTAAATATTTATTTCTTGTAAGAAGGTAACAGTTAAGAATTCATTTTTATAGTTTCTGATTAGCCCCGATGCAAAAGGTAACATTAAATGCCCCCATTGTATTAGGTAATGGCTTAATAATGAGAGATTGGTATTTTTGCATTTACAAACAGCTATTCCCTTGGGGCCACTTGCTACAAGCAGTTACAGTTACAGCTGATGAACATATTGAGATATCAGTTATACAAACAAATACTTTAAAGCAGGCTAGCAAGAAAAAGAGCACTTCCTAAAAGGCCCTTAAGGTAAGTTTGTACAGGCATAAGGCTAGTGCTAGCAGTGATGAAATTCAAAATGCAAGTGAAATAAAAACTATCTCCATTGCTGGGCTGACAGAAATAATTTAAAGTAAAAAAAGGCACCAAAACAACACAAATCCTGAATGCGCCACAATCCTGTGGCTTCACTGCAACACTGTGCTCCGTTCCGTATCTGATGGTGGTCTCGGGGGGTGGGGGAGGGCACTTGCAGCCTGGCCTTCGTGACCCTTGCTTGGATCCTGGCGTTTTAGATGATGGTGGTCTTGGGGGTGGGGAGGCACCTGCAACCTGGCCCTCTCGACCCTTGCTTGGATCCTGGTGTTTTAGCTGATGGTGGTCTCGGGGGGTGGGGGAGGGTGCCTGCAACCTGGCTCTCATGACCCTTGCTTGGATCCTGGCCATCACAGGCTTTAGATCCAAAACCAGTCTTAAAACCTACTAGGCACAAACACTGCAGGACAGAAGAAAATGGGCAAACATCTTAGTGGTACCTACTGATGCAACCCCTGAAACACCATCTCTCCTAATGGTGACAGCTACAACTATGGCCATTTCTGTAATGGTTGAAGCCAGTTCCCCTCTCCACAGCAGGCCAAACAACACAGAATGCAGCTTTTATGCACTGCCACTCAATTCCCTGGAGCCACGAACACTGCAAGAGTGCAAGGACTCCAACCCACTCCACAGACCACTTTGGAGTATGCCACAGAGCCCTGGTATCCAGAACAAAGAAAATCCCTGTCCCAAAAAAGTGACAGCTCTGTAGTCACTCTGTAGTCAGTAAACAACTGGCATGGCAGTATAGCCTAGAGGTTAGAATAATGAACTGTAAATGAACTTGGTACATCTAGCAGACCTTGGTTTGATTTCCAAAACCTCCACTTGCATATTGTGTGACTCAGAGCAAGTCACTTAACCTCTCCAGGGCTCCCAGGTCGCCCCTGAAAACAGGCACTTGTGCCTAGTGGGCCTTACCTGGTCACCAAAGACTAAAATAACATAAAATAAACACCGGCAGAGAAACCTCTGTGATGCAATCCAGAAATACAGCATCACTGTCTGTGCAGCTGTGAACCTTCTTCTGACTGCTCTCTGATAACAAATCCTGCAGTTACTCTCTCCAGCAAGTCTAAAACCTCTCCACTATTAGACCACAACTCAGCACCAGTACCCACAGAACCACTTCAACCACCAACATCAGCACTCAACCCCTTCCAACTGCAGAACTGCCTCAACCTCTGATGCCAGCACTGAATCCACTACCACCTTACATGAGGAAGTTAATGGTGCAAGGCAGGAGATGGACACATAGCAGAAATGGGAAGTAATTGAATGGGGGATTATAGAGGCAGTGGAAGCCTGCACCAAGACACAGAGTAAGAGGAGCAGAGCAAGTAAACCATGCTGGTTGAACAGCGAGGTAGTGGAGGTGGTGAGAGCAAAATGAGAGGTGCACCAGAGGTATTGGAGGACAGGGAAGGAAGAGGAGAGGGATGAGTATGTAAGATGGTCCAGGGAGGTGACCAGAAAAGTGAGAGAAGCCAAGGCCCAGAGGGAGCTGAGACTAGCACAGGGAATTGGGGGGGGACTTTTTCAGATACATCAGGGAGAAAAGGAAGTGCATGGAGACAATAGTGAGGATAAAAAAGGGTGAGGAGTGGATGGAAAAGGGGGAGGAACAGGTGGAAGCACTGAATGAATACTTTTGCTCAGTGTTAATGGAAGAAAAAGGGGGACCGCTACCACCATGGGCTGGGATGGTGGGGATGGGGGTGAGAGGAGGCAACAGATGGACGGATCGAAGGAGGTAGAGTCTTAGAGGGACTGAGGGTAGACAAGGCACCAGGACCAGATGGTATCCACTCCAGGATGCTGAAGGAGATGGCGGAGGTGTTGGCAGAGCTGCTAGCGGATCTGTACAGCTCCTCACTGGAGTTGGGATGTGTGCCACTGGACTAGAGGATGGCACATGTAATGCCGTTACACAAGAGTGGACCAAGGGACAAACCGGGTAATTATCGTCCAGTAAGTCACACCTCCATAGTGTGCAAACTCATGGAAATGATACTAAAGGAAAGTCTGGTGTCGTACCTGGAGGACAAGGCCTTCCAGGATGTGAGGCAGCATGGGTTCATTTCAGAGAAGTCCTGTCAAACCAACCTGATACAATATTATGACTGGGTGACAGATAAGCTGGATATGGGTCCTGTTGTGGATGTTCTTTACTTGAACTTCAGCAAGGCCTTTGATTCACTGCCTCATTGGTGGCTTGTGGGGAAGCTAACTGGTGTAGGGGTAGGGGCAAAAATGGCAAACTGGATTACAAGCTGGCAGAATGGGAGGCCGCAACAAGTGGTGGTGGAAGGGGAGCTCCCAGCTCCAAAGCCAGTGATGAGCTGGGTGCCACCGTGCTCTTCATGTCAGACATTGCACATGGGGTGGTCAGCAAGGTAAGTCTGTTTGTAGACAACACCAAAAGGAGGGATGGAAGCAGCTGCATGGGGACCTAAGCAAACTAGAGGAGTGATCAGAGAGGTGGCAGCTGAGGTTCAATGCAAAGAAGTGCAAGGTTATGCACTTCAGGACGGAGAACCCAAAGAGAGAATACTGACTGGGGGGGTTAAGCTGGGGATCACTGAGGAGAAGGAGAAGGACCTAGGGATAATGGTAACAAGGACCATGAACAATACTGCCCAGTGATGGAGAGTGGCTGCAAAAGTGAACAAAATGCTGGGGTGTATAGCGAGGGGTTTTTCATCCAGGTGAAAAGAGGTGAACTCGCCCCTCTACAGGTTGCTGGTAAGGCTGCACTTGAAGTATTACGTGCAGTTTTGGAGGCCATACCTGAAGCATGATATCAGGCTATTGGAGGGGGTGCAGAGGAGGGAAATGAAGATGATATGTGGAGTGGAGGGGATAGACTATGACAGCAGGCTGGGAGACCTGAATATGTACACCCTGAAGGATAGAAGGACAGGGGGAACATGATAGAGACATTCAAGTATCTGAGGGGAATCAATAAAGATGAGGAAGACAGGGTCTTTAAGCTAAGGAGGGGGAGGTACACCAGGGGGAAGAGCTAAGAATAGAGGGGGAAGATTTAGGAGGGAAATGAGGAGACACTATTTAACAGAGAGGGTGGTAGTAAAATGGAACACACTACCAGAATGGGTGATATCATGTAAATCTGTGAACAGCTTTAAATGGGCATGGGACAGGGAGCAGGGTGGGGGAGGTGAGGGGTGGCAGTGGGATGACAAAGGGCAGGGGGTGGAGCAGCTGCAAACTAGGGGTGCTAGTTGCACACTCGAGCAGATGTAGATAGACTGGGTGGTCTATTTCTGCTGGCACATTCGTATGTCCATATGTTTGTATATGCATGGCATGCCCATTTGGGTAGATCCTTGGAGGTAGCTAGATTGTCTACTAGGATTTTCTGACAGTTAAACTATTTTTAAATAAATTACAGGTGGCTGAGGAGTTGAAAAAGAAGCTTGCAAACTCTGCTTATCTTGGAAGTAACTTTGTAAGTGTTTGAATACTGCATTTTGGTTGTCCCTTGGGGGGTAGCTGGATTGACTACTAGGATTTTGGGAAAGAAACTATTTTTAAATAATTTACTGGTGCGTAGGAGTTTGTGATAGTTAAACTATTTTTAAATAAGTTACTGTGGTTAAGGAGTTGTCATAGCAAAACATGCAGTGTGAATTGAAACACAGACAGCCTTAGGGGCAGGACATTGTTTTCAGACCAAAAAGTGTTGTATTGGAACAGGAAGGGCTGCATCATAACCATTGTCAACAAATTGCCCTGGGTGGAGATATCCAGACTAGATCAGATTACTATAAGTTACTGGAGGCTGCAATTTTAAAGACACAAAGCACATTTTCTTGACCTGGAAGGACACTACTTCATTAGTCAGCTGTGAGCTGTGTGAGAAATTTTATATTGCACTTGATACCTGCAACAAACGTGCACTTTTGCTTAATTCTGTGGGAGGTGAAACTAACTACCATTGGTAATTGCTTTTTATTCAATATTTATTTAGTGTTTAACCAAGAAGCGGCTTGCAAACTCTGTTTATCTTGTTAGTAACTTCAGAAGGATTTAAATACTGCATTTTGGTAGATCCTTGGAGGTAGCTAGATTGTCTACTAGGATTTTCTGACAGTTAAACTATTTTTAAATAAATTACAGGTGGCTAAGGAGTTGTAAAAGAAGCTTGCAAACTCTGCTTATCTTGGAAGTAACTTCATAAGTGTTTGAATACCGCATTTTGGTTGTCCCTTGGGGGTAGCTGGATTGACTACTAGGATTTTGGGAAAGAAACTATAAATAATTTACTGGTGCATAGGAGTTTGTGATAGTTAAACTATTTTTAAATAAGTTACTGTGGTTAAGGAGTTGTCATAGCAAAACCTACAGTGTGAAACAGGAAAAGACAGTCTTTCAAGCAACAGAGGGAGGTGGATCTAGGTTTACGTTTGTTTGTTACAATTCTTAACATTTTCAGTGCAGGAAGAGTTTAAAGCACAGCTGACTTATTTTGGGGCTGACAGCTTTCAGAGCACAAACCACCAGGCCTGTTTTGGGGCTGGGGAGGTTTACCTGTGCTGACTTGGATGTGTGTATTTTCTCTGTTTGATTAGCAGGGTATTTTCTCTGTCAAATTGTTTTGTGGGGCATCTTGCTGACAGGAAGGCACTCATCGCAGCGGTGGGTCAGAGCTTTAGCTGATTGTTTTGTGAGGGCACAGTTTAGGGCCTCACCTCACCCACCCTGAAATAGTTCCCTATACCTGGGGTTCTGACATTATTTCTCAAGAGAGCAGGGTGCATATCACTGTCATATCCTCTCTAGCACACTGCACTGACAATATAAGCATACACATTGTATAATATATATATATTTATATATTACAAACCAATCACACACACACACAAAAAAAAATGTGGGGAGTAGTGCAATGTAATGGCTGTGGGGCAGCAGTCTTCCGGGAGTCTTTCTGGAAGCTGAGATGCTGCCCTATTTGCAGACAACTCTCTGCCCTGAGGGAGGAAGTTGCCCGTCTTCAGGCCACACTGGACAGTAGTAAGGGGACCTTCCCCCAGGCCATACTGGACAGTAGGAAGGGAACCCCCCCCATCCAGGGAGCACCAGAACCACCACCACTACCTCAGAGGTTGCAAAGAAAGCACAGCAGTTGGACCACAGTGGGCTCAGGGAGGGTGAGGATGGTGGAACAGAGGCACACCCAGTCAGTTGTTCCACACCACAATCCATACACCAGTCTGGGGGAGCATAGCTCCCCTATGGATGCACCTGCAGAGGAGACTAAGGAGGCTGAGGACAACTGTCACAAGGAGGGCCACAGGAAGGAGGCAGAGGACACCACAAGGAAAGGAAGCAGCTCCTGGTGGGGACTCAACTGTGGGGGATAGAACTGGGGGAGCAGGAAAACTGAAGTAAGGTGCCTGCCTGGTGCCATGGCTTGGAGAGACAGGAAGCGCATCCTCAGGATCACGAGAACAGCTGCATGGGAGTCTGAGCTGGACATCATTGTCCACCTAGGGACAAATGACTTGGCTAATCATGAGATTAGAGCAGTGCAGAAGGACTTTGTAGAATTGGGGAGGGGCCTAAGACAAGTAGCACACACAATATCCTTCTCTGAGGTGCTGCCTGTCAATGGCATGAGTGAGGCGAGGGTACTTTGCACCATGCAGTTTAATGAATGGTTGAAAAAATGGTGTGGAGCACAGGGGTTTGGCTTCATTGAGGAATGGGGTTCCAGCTGGAGGGACACCAGCCTATACTGGTAGGATGGTCTGCATCTGTCCAGGAAGGGAACAAGTCTTTTGAGCAATTGGTTTAAATGCTTCATTGGCAAGCTTTTAAACTAGTCAAAGGGGGAGGCACTGATAAGCAGCAGGAAAATCCCAGCCTCTCCCTATAAAACAGGGTACTAAATGAGAAATAGACCGAGGTAGACAGGTCAGTGAGGGATGCTGCAAAAGAAGGTAAAGCCATCAAAAAATGGAGAGCAATGAGTACCAATGCCCGTAGTCTGAGTAACAAGCTTCCTGAATTAGTGGCCTTGATGGAGGAGGAACATCTGGATATCGTGGCAGTCACAGAAACATGGTACACACAAAACCATGACTGGGATATAAACATACCAGGATACACACTATCTACAGGAGGGACAGGGAGAGTAAAAGAGGAGGAGGAGCTCTTTACATAAGGGAAGGAATTAAAGCAACAGAACAAAAGGAAAACAGGGAGGAGGAGAAGAAGCACTGTGGGTAAATTTGGAGACCGGCAATGGCACCACAATCCGCACAGGGGTTGTATACAGACCCCCTTCTCAGGGGGAGGAAATGGACAAGGAAATGATAGAAAGAATACTTAGAATGGCAGAAAAAGGGGAGATATTGCTGATGGGTGATCTGAATATGCCAGATGTTAACTGGAGTGCAGTTGCAGCAGCCACTTCAAAAAGTGGGGTTATTCTAGATGCCCTACAAGGGGCATGCCTTAGACAACTAGTATTGGAGCCCACTTGAGAGGGAGCAATCTTAGACCTGGTTCTCTCAAATGGAGATGAAGAGAGGATCACGGATGTAGAAGTGGGTAGCCTTCTGGGAACTAGCGACCATCGAACAGTATGGTTCACAATAAACACAGCAATAGAGTCAAGCCATACAAAGGCAAAAGTACTGGACTTTAGGAGGGCTGACTTTGCCAAAATGGGTGACTGCCTAAGGAATGCACTAGCAAATGGGGCAGGAAGGAGGGGTGGAAGAACAATGGGGAATAATAAAAACTGCCATCACAGAACCTGGTTAAACAACTAAATAAAAAATAAAAAAAAAAAAACAAGCCTTTGTGTGAAGCAAATTAACAAAATGAAACGATGTAAGAAACCACTATGGTTCTCAAAGGAAGTGGCAGTGAAGGTTCAAGAGAAAAAGAAAGCATTCAGGAAGTACAAGGAATCGCAGAAGGAGCAGGACAGAGAACTGTATCAGTTAAAGCAAAAGGAAGCTGGGAAGGCAGTCAGAACAGCAAAGGCCCAAACCGAGGAAAAGATAGCCAACTCAGTTAAGAAGGGAGATAAAACCTTTATAGGTACATCAGGGAGAAGGAAGACCAAGGGAGGTTAGTGAGGCTTAATAAAGAGAAGGGAGGGTGGGCAGAGAGGTGACTGTGAAAAGGCAGAGATACTAAACAAATATTTTTACTCAGTATTTACAAAGGAAGTGGGGGGTACCTAAAACAAACAGTAGAAACACTCTGGATACAGAAGTTGATATCAGCCCATTTACAGAAGAAAGGGTTCTGAAAGAACTCTTAAAACTGAAGGTGGACAAAGCAGTGGGGCCTGATGGGATTCATCCCTGAATTCTAAAAGAACTAATGGTAGAACTAGTGACACCACTGACTACCCTCTTTAAAAAATCATGGGAGGATGGGGTGGTACCCGAGGACTGGAGAAGGGCACATGTGATTCCCCTTCACAAAAGTGGGAGCAAGGCAGAAGCAGAAAACTACAGACCTGTTAGTTTAACCTCAGTGGTAGGGAAAATGATGGAATCACTTCTGAAGGAAAGAATTGTTGAGTATCTAGAGGCCAGAGGGCTCAGGACCCAAGGCAGCATGGATTCACAGTGGAAGGTCATGTCAGATGAATCTGATAGATTTCTTTGACTGGGTGACCAAAGTAGTAGATCAGGGAGGGGCTGTGGACATGGCCTACCTAGACTTTAGCAAGGCATTTGACACAGTCCACACAAAAGATTAATATACAGGTTAGCCAGCCTGGGAGTGGGTCCCAAGATGACAGCCTGGGTAAAGATTGGCTGGAGAATAGGACACAGAGAGTAATAGTAAATGGAGTCCACTCTGAAGAAAGGGGTTTACTAGTGGGGTACACGCAGAGGTTCAGTAATAGAGACGGTCCTCTTCAATGTCTTTATAAGCGACATTGCAGAGGGACTGGAAGGAAAATATGTCTCTTTGCAGATGACACAAAGATCTGCAACAGAGTTGATGCACAAGGTGGGGTGGAAAGGATGAGAAGGGACTTGGCAAGGTTAGAGGAATGGTCAAATGTATGGCAGCTTAGATTCAATGCTAAGAAGTGCAAGGTAATGCACCTGGGAAACAAAAACCCAGGGGAAGAGTACACAATGGGGGTGAGATACTAACAACAACAAAAATGGAAAGGGACCTGGGGGTAGTCTTATCAGATGACCTAAAGGTGGGCAAGCAATGTGAGGGTAGCAAGGAGGGCTGGGGTGATACTGGGATGCATAGGGAGAGGCATCACCAGTAGAAAACAGGAAGTTATTATCCCTCTGTACAGACAGTTGGTGAGACCCCATCTGGAGTACTGCATGCAGTTCTGGAGACCCAATCTCCACAAAGACATAGACAGGATGGAGGCTGTCCAGAGGAGGGCAACTAAAATGGTGCAGGGTCTGCACCGGAAGACATATGAAGAGAGACTTAAGGAGCTGAATATGTATATCCTTGAGGAAAGGAGGGAGAGGGGGGACATGATAGAAACTTTCAAGTATCTCAAAGGAATCAACAAAGTTCAAGAGGGTAGCATCTTTCAAAAAAAGAGGTGTGCAAGAACAAGGGGGCACAATTTGAAGATAGAAGGGGGCGGCTCAGAGGTAATTTAAGTAAGTATTTTTTCACAGAGAGGGTTGTGGATGCATGGAAGTTGTGGAGTCAAAAACAGTGGTGGAATTCAAGCATGCATGGGACAGTCATAAGGCAATTCTAGGGGATGGGGGTAGGAAGAAGTAGGCTGCTGGTTAACTAGGATCTGCAGCTTATCCATTAGGTAGGGAAATGGGCAGACTGGGTAGGCCAAGCGGTCCTTATCTGCCATCAAAATCTATGTTTCTGTTTCTAACCTCAAATTCAACATCTCATATGAGTAAGCACACTCTCTTTTTAAATGCCCTAGGACTACTGTACAGAAAAAAAGAACACAGTTTTGCAGTTCACTCTGCCTTGCAGTTGCAATTCATTTTCTTTGTTATTTGGACTTGAAACCTGTTGCAATTTGTTTTTTGCAGTTCACTTTTTAAACTGTTACATTTAATTTTTGCAGTTCACTCTCATGCTGTTACCTAAAATTCTGGTTTCCCTCACCCTAAAGAACAAATGTTTTAATATATATATTGTTATTTTGTGAATTATTTAAATATTTATTAAATATGTATTAAACATTATTTAAAAGTGTGAATTATTATCGAGCTACAGTTAAGCTTACATAAACTCATTTTAAATTGCAAACCTTTTCTAGGACTACTTTTTATACACCCAGATTGCCATTTTATAAGACAGATAATCCACTACAGGGCATGTGGCTGTGCTCTGATGCATACATGCCTTGGATAGTTGAACACGCTCAGCCTGGGGCCTCTTACATCACAACACACACCAAGGCACATGTATATCACAGCATGACTACACACACCCTATAGTGGATTCCCTTTCTTTCTATCTATCTATCTATCTATCTATCTATCTATCTATCTATCTATCTATCTATCTATCTATCTATCTATCTATCTATCTATCCATCCATCTATTTATCTAATGGATCAAGATGGCCACCAGAAACACTGCTCTCTTACTGTCTGGATGAACCAGGTGACTTGCCATGCCAACAATGACATTAAAAGATGTCAAGAAGTTGTCTGCTAGTATTTTAGAGTTTAATTTTAAAGTCATTTAAGAGAGAGCTCTATGGTCTACTGTATGTAAGATATGAGCAGTTCATTACAAGGAAGCTGGTGGAAGTTGCTAGTCTGAATTATGATTTGCACTACTGTTTTCAAGTGGCTGAGACCTAATAATAATATAGAAATGCACTCCTCTGTACATAGTTTCTTTGGCTTATACATTTCCTCTGAATTACAGTTGGTATATACCAAAAACTCAGGGTTCTCTGTATTATCC
Source organism: Neoceratodus forsteri (assembly GCA_016271365.2). NCBI lineage: Eukaryota > Metazoa > Chordata > Ceratodontiformes > Ceratodontidae > Neoceratodus > Neoceratodus forsteri. Next base: position 678,909,848 of record CM028130.1, read on the forward strand.
TGAAGTGTACACTAGAGTGTCATCCTCCAAACAAATTTTATTAAGTTGCTTTCACAAAAAAAGAGAGGTACAATAGAGTGCACAAAAAGCATTGTTTAGAAGGTAAAAAAATGATTTTAATGTACTGGTTTTCATTGGGGAAGGCACATGGCACAAGTATTTCATTTATTTTGTACTATAGGAGTACCCCTTTAAACTGTACTCAATTAATTTAATATTGTAAGTTTTCATTCATTAGAAATACTGTACATGTATGTGGTTTCATGAGACTGTGTTCACAAAGATTGATGACACTTTAAAGTTTCATTGGTGCGAACAACTCTCAGCTGATGTTTTCACACGCTAATCTAGAAACTGTGTACTCGATAAGTATAATTGCTGAGATGCTTTATTGGAGAGGGTTTTAAGAAAGAATATAAACAATGCTGTTGCTACAATTTATTTGTTTAGGAAAGTGAGTACGTCTTGGCTGGATGGCCAAAAAAAACAAACAAGTGAGATGACATTAGCAGGTGAGAGAGTCAGATGGAGAACCTATTAAAAATATTAACGAGGTTAGCCGCACCAGTGGTCCAGCAGCAGCACATTGTGCTGTTGTGCACGTGACCTACATTTGGTAGTAGGCTGTGGTTGCTAGCATTGGAGGCAGGCAGGGGCTGATGTATCTGCAGAAGTCAGTGCACCTCAGTTTGGGGACGCCTGTGTGGAGTACCAGTAGAGAGACAGAAAGTTTGTTACACCTCAGGGGGCATAGTTTACATGTGCAATGCCACAATAGGGCTTCGCACACACCTCATGGGAGGAGGGAAGAAATATACAATGGAGCAAAAACACCAACTTCCATCACAATGACAGACAGCCAGTACTCCAATGCCCATTTTATAAAGCCCTTCACCTGTTGCTGGATCCTGACTAAGTGTCCAGGAGGAGAAACAACCCCCAAATACCCCTACTACAGAGGGAAAAACCATGAGGGATGGTAGACATCATGAGGTTAGTGATGAATAGAGTTGGATGATTGTTGAGTCCAGAAGGGATAACAAGGCTGGGCTTTGAAGAAAGAACTCTATAAAAAAGAAGGACATGTTTCTGTGTTACCCGGTGGCTGGGTCTACTGGATCATCTAAACCATGTGAGAAAATGTACTGTAGCCCAAAAATGGCCTAGGAAGGAATATGATAGCCAATGCATCATCAGTCTACTTGGGAATCTCAGAGCAAGAACTGTAGTCTGTCATTCAGCTTGTAAATAACATTCTGATGATTATTGCTACTGTGTATTACCATGGCATCTAAGTGATTTGCTATTTTGGTGAAGATGCAAAGATACTATGCAAACAAAATACTAAAGTTTTTGCAGTGAGCCAGTGTCTGTCTGGGTCCTAGGTTTCTAAACTGCAAACAAAAAAAGAAACAATGGATCTACCAGCCTCCCTACCCAGGATAGAGATAGATGTTGGACAATAACACAATGATGGTAGGAGGCATAGGGTGGGAGGGTGGGGAGGGTACATGATGGAAGGTACTATCAACAAATGTCAGGAGTATGGGGAACAAAATAGTGGACTGAGAAGCCACCATGGGAGGAGAGGAACTAGACATTATAGTGATTAGTGAGATCTGGTGGACAGAGCATCATACCTGGGATACAGTTATCCCAGGCTACATACAGTTTAGGAGGGACAGGGCAGGAAAAAGGAGGGTTGCTTTATATATCAAAGAGGATATCAGGGCAATGGAAGGGCCGGGGGAGGAAGGGGAGACAGAGCTTCTGTGGGTAACACTAGACAAAAGGATCGGAGAATCCCTAAGGCTAGGGTTGGTATACAGGCCTCCTATGCAAGAGGAGGAAGGGGATAGACAGCTGGTATAGGCAGTCATGCAGATGGCCCTAAGGGGAGAGACTCTGCTGGTAGGGGACCTAAATCTCCCAGACGTGGACAGGGAGTTCCCAGTGGAAGCCTCAGCTAAGAGCAGGGGGATCCTGGAGGTGCTGCAAGAAATGTTCATGCAGCCTCTGGTGAGGGAGCCCAGTAGGGAGGATAGCCTATTGGACAAGGTTCTCACAAATGGTGAGAGCATGGAGGAGGTAACAGTGGGAGAAGGGCTAGGAAATAGGGATCACAAGACCATAAGGTTCGGGGTGAGGATGAGGAGGGAGACAAATCAGACCAACACTAGGGTTATGGACTTCAGAAGGATGGACTTTGACAGAATGAGGAGGATAGTTAGGGAAGAAATGGTGGGAACTAAGAATATGGGGAGGTGGTGGAGTTATGAGAAGCTATCAAAGGATAGGTACTAAAAGCCACAGAATTTTGCATAAGGAAGGTGAGGAAGAATAAGAAGCAGAGGAGGCAACTCTTTTTTATAAGGGAAGTGGTGGAAGCAGTCCGGGATAGGAGAAGCCCTTTCAGGAACTATAAGATGACACAGAAAGAGAGGGAGGCATATAAAGAAAAGAGAAAGTTAGCAGGACAAAAGATAAGAAGGGCTAAAGCTGACACTGAGGGGAGAATAGTTAAGAAGGCCAAAAGGGGTGACAAAACTTTTTTTAGACATGAGGGGGACAGAAGGAAGGTGAAACAGAGGATAGTGCGACTAAGGGGGGAGGAAGGGGCAAAACTGGAGGGTGACTTGGAGAAGGCTTAATTACTGAATCGCTACTTTGCTCCATTTTTACAGTGGAGGGGGAGGTTAGATGACTGGAGCTAAAGGGAAGGGGAACAGGGGACATAAAGGTGGATCATGGCCATTTTAGTGTAGACAGGGTGAGGGAGGCATTAAGTAAGTTAAAAGTGGATAAGGCAATGGGGATGGACAGCTTGCACCCAAGAATTCTGAGGGAAGAGCTAGCTGCCCCACTGATGAGACTTTTTAACTTATCACTAGATACAGGATGGGTACCGGGGGACTGGAAGAGGGTGAACATAGTGCTGCTGCACAAGTGGGGCAGCAATGAGGTGGTGGAAAATTATTGCCCTGTCAGCCTCACCTCGGTGGTGGGGAAGGTGATGAAGGCACTAATAAAGGAAAGAATGGTAGACTACCTGGAGGAAAGCGGCCTGCAGGATCACAGTCAGCACGGATTCATGTAGGGACGTTCATGTCAAACCAACCTAACTGAGTTCTTCAATTGGGTGACACAGGTGGTTGACCAGTGAGGGGAAGTGGACGTGACCTGTCTGGACTTAAGTAAGGCCTTTGACACTGTCCCTCACAGAAGGCTAGTGAATAAGCTGGACAGCTTAGGGGTAAGTAGGAAAATAATGAGGTGGGTGGAAAATTTGTTGGTGGATAGAAGTCAAAATGTGGTGGTAAATGGGGTGCACTCCAGAGTGAGGAAGGTGATGAGTGGGTGCCCCAGGGTCCGTGCTCGGACCCCTCCTTTTCAATATTTATATCAGCGATTAGTAGTATGGCTGGAAGGGAGAGTGTGCCTATTTGATGAGGATATCAAAATCAGCAATAGAGGCTGGATACTCTGGGAGGGTAGAGCCATGAGACAGGACCTGAGGAAGCTGGAAGAGTGGTTGGAGACTTGGCAGCTAAAGTTCAACATCAAAAAGTGTGCCGTGATGCACTTGGGACAAAGAATCAGAGAGCAGTATACATTCTAGGGGGAGAGAAAATCAGGGAAACAGAGCAGGAGAGGGAGCTGGGGATCATCATTTCTAGCAACCTTAAGGAGGGTAACCAATGTAGCAAAGCAGTGGGAAAGGCAAACGGAATGTTGGCATGCATCGGGAGGGGCATCACTAGCAGACGGGGAGAGGTACTGATGCCCCTCTACAAAGCCATGGTGAGGCTACACTTAGAGTATGGGGTACAGTTCTACAGACCACACGTATGCAAGGACATAGATGCTATAGAGAAAGCTCAAAGATGGGCAAAATGGTGCACAGTATGAAAGGGAAGAGATAAAAGCAGAGGTGTAAGGAATTGGACTTGTGTATATTGGAGACCAGAAGAGAGAGGGGAAACATGATTAAAACTTTTAAATATGCAAAAGGGTTTAACACAGTGAAGGGGGGCTTACTTAAAAGGAAGGAGAGGGCTATAACTAGAGGGCATAGCCTAAAATTGGAGGGAGGAAGATACAAAGGAAATGTGAGGGAACAATTCTTCATGGAGAGGGTGGTAGGGGCTTGGAACAGACTGCCGGAGGAGGTGGAGGGGGCTGAAATGGTGGGGGGTTCAAGTGAGCATGGAACAGACACATGGGGTTGAGTAGAGGGGGGAAGGGAAGGGACAGTGGTGAGGGAAATGAGTTGGGGGACATGGACAGACTAGATGGGCCGCTGGGTCCTTTTCTGCCATCATGATTCTATGATTCTACAAACAAGCATTGGTAAATGCCTTAAATGTTTTCTTGCATGTCTTAGAAATACAATAAGTGGGGTTAGCTTGTTTGTGAAAGAGAAATGTTGCAAGTGGTAGTGCAAGTCACCATGATGATAAACAGGTGACTGAGTGTCTTTGAGGACTGTGAGTGCAGCAGGCAAAGTCAGATCACAGACCTGTTCCTGAATAGGTGGTAGGGACTGGCAAGCAGATAAGCAAATTGCCAGGCCAGCAGGGTATGACAGCAGGATGCAGTAAAGTTGGCTGTTAGATCATAAACTGGGAGGGGAGGCATGTAGACCATTGCAGCTCCCAGCAAGGGCCAACAGGTATCAGCTCAACAGCAACAAGCCAGCATGATTCCATACATGGCCAGTATAAGAAGGGACATCACCAAAACACAAACACCTCCACAATCTTTTGGAACATGTTAACAAATGAACTAGCAAAAGCATATGTAATGCAAAAATGCTGTTTATGTATTCGGTTAAAACAAGGCAAGCAAATTGAGAGCCATAGAGGTGGATAAAAGTTGAGAATTCCACTTTCGTGGAACCCTCGTGAAGTTTCGTGAAATTTTCTGAACTTCTGCAATTAGTGAGATCAGAATCTTTCAAATGTGTTTGGTAGATTTTCATCATGTTCAATAGAACTTTTTGGCTGAACTGTGGGATAATACACATGAACTGTGAAATAACAGTTCTGATAAATTTTATTCCACAGTTTAATGGATTATTCCACACTGGACTGGGCTAGGTGCTTTTGAATGAAATTCTTGTGAGTAGCCATAAAAGTTTGAAAATACTCAGATGTATTTTATTTCATACTTTATTTGCACTTGATTGTATACAGAAATGCTGAAATAAATATTCTGCATACCATGCATAAAGTTATCAGCCTTGCAAGTATTCATTAATAGGCTACCTGCACCAATCTAGATTTGCTCACCTGATCAGCTACAAGGTTATTCAGTTAAGTTCCTTGTTAACATCCACAGTCTACTTGCTTGCTAATATACTTACTGTAAGTGCTATGCAATGATGTTCTGGATGTTAAATGCTGTCTATTGTAATGTGTTTTTCTTTGTTTGATCAATAAAAACTATTATGGAAAAAAAGTGTGAGCAGTTTTATTCTCTCTCGGTCACTGGCCGACAGACATAATACACCTACAGATTCTGCTGTGCTACCAAGATTTGGACTTGCATTTTACTTATTTATTTGACTTTGGTAACTGCGTAGGTGCACTGATCCCAGGGACCATTTTCAGGCACGACCCGAGCCACTTAATGTGGCAAGAGAAGGTTACATAACAATATACAACATCTAAGTTACAGAGTTAATTCAGGACATCAAACAACAGGAATACAGTCACAAGGATAATTAAAAAAATTGACAAGCAAAGTCACATATTTACAGTGGTATCACAGATACAACAATTTGTCCAGATAGGTTTAACAGTTAGAGGAAGAATAACTGCATGCATACCAACAGGGATAGTATGTAGGACATGGGCAAGACAAGGACTGGACTACACCCTGAAACATTTGCAGGCAGATGTCAATAGGAGCCAGTCCTTGAGATGGGATTTGAACTGGCGGTGTGAGTCAGTAGTGTGCAGTTCTGAGGGCAGGTTGTTCCATAGAGTGGTGGCAGCTACAGATATGGCTCTACTCCTCATGTTAGAGGATACCCTGGGTATGTGGGGGGGGGGTATGTGGCTGGAGCGGAGGCCTTGATGAGTGGTGCAGACAGAGAGGATGGGAGAAAAGGAGTATTCCGAGCCAATGCGGGTAGCCACACCCACCAAACTGTACACAGCGAAGTTGAAATGGGCCTGCAGTGGGAGCCATCCCAGGGAGTTGTAAAGGGTGCAGTGGTGATTTTCATAAAGAGCAGACAATGTGAACCGGCAGGCACTGTTATATGCATTGGCATTACTATGCAAGCAAACATAAAATGGATATGAACTGGGCCAAAGGCTCTCTGGGTTCTGGGTTTATAAACTGCATACAAAATGAAAAGGTCATACACTGAGCTGGTGGGTTGCCAAGCTTTTGGTTTATAAACTGCAAACAAAATAAAATAGGTAATGCTGTGAGTTAGTGGTCTCTGTTTCCAGGTTTATAAACTGCAAACAAAATAAAGAAGGTTACATAGTGAGCTGGTGTCTTTCCAGATTCTGGATTCATAAACTACCAACAAAATAAACAAGCCATATCGAGATGTAACCAAATTCTGATAGCATTAAAAAATCGAGAATTCTACCTGCCAGATAAAAAAAGAACATAAAACTAAAACACCACCACAAAAAATACTTTTACCATAAGTTATCTAAATGATGTTAAGTTCTGCCTAATTCCCATATTACTAACCTTTGAATTTAATAATACCTGCTTCATTGTTTAAAATCAATACTCAGGTCAAACTGTACATAACATGAACAATTTAGTCTGATACTGACAGATGTTGCTTCATTAATTAATGGATGCTGTCCCCTGAAAAGAGTCAGGAGCTCCACAAATAGGGGTATGGTGCACCAAGTGCTCCTCAGTTCACAGCAATGCCCCACTAGCTAGGCCAACAATGCTGTTTGTCTTTTACTGCTAGAACAATAGCACTCACAACACATGCTTGTGTGCTCTCTTTCCCACTCCTCCTGTTGGCAGCATCACTGGATCAGTTGAAGTACAGAGGAGTTAATGGGCTTACTCAAGGTCTCAAAGTGGATAAGATTATGTAGTGAGATATGAACCTGGGTCTTTTGTCTCTCAAGCCAAATTTGTGCTTTAGTCACAAGACCATAAAGCCACTGTATCTAATTCAGTATGTAGCCAATTACCCTCAAGGAAACAAATCTCTGGCAAATGAATTTATTTTCCTATTAATTATCCAAGTAATCTAGTTGTGTAGACATTTTGCAGTCCTACAGTAACCCTTATTTTAAGTTTAATGAATGGTGTCAGTGTGGTTCAGTAGCTATTGAGACCAGTCTGGCTATAGAATTCGACAAGGAAGCCTCAAGGTGAAACCAGTTAGGGGCTTTTTCTTCCCCCATGCTGCTGCTGCCTTTTTTGTATATGAATACACTGCGTGTGTTTTACATTGTGTTTATTGAATGAAGCTATTTTTGCAGCTAATACTAGTGCCACGTTTTAAGTTAGCCAATGCACTACTTGAGAATCCATGGAACTCACATTTTCTGGCAATCTAGGAATCCATTTACTAAATGCTTGTCTGTAAAAAAAAATCTTTGCATTGTACCTAGTAAGAGACATACCCAGTAGACGTTACTCCCTCTGAATAAAAGTCTTTCATGTCTAAATTCTGTCACACTATGATGTTCCAAATGTGTAACATGTTAAACAAGTATTTAAAAAGTTAAAAGAAATGGAAGCACTGAAACTGAGGTACTTTTGGAATGTTTCTGCAAAATGATCTCAAGTTCCTATGCTGTTGTACCATCAAACTAACATTAAAAAGTTGGTACCGTGCATATTAATACCACCAACCACTGTAGCCAGAGTGGTGCTGGAGGAGGATGCTCAGAGCAGGGGGGAGGGGGGCTGGGACTCAGGCACAGAAACAGTGCATGCATTACCCATTTCTTCTTCAGCTAGTATTTAAAAAAACAAAAATAGGTTCTGGGAATCATATTGGGAGAGCTGAGCTCCGAGATTTTTTTTTTAATACACAAAAGGTTCACAGAATTGGGTTAGGTAAGATGACGTGGGAGTGAGCTTTTTTTAAAAAACATAAGAGGTTTGGTCTTGTTTTTAAACATCAGAGGTTTGGTGAGTCTAGTCCAGTCACGACAGCTGAGCTGGGAGTCGGAGGTTTTTAAAAAACAAAAGAGAATTTAAAAGAATCTGGTCAGGAAAGCTAAGCTGGGGGCAGTGTTATTTAAAAAAAAAATCAGGGCTGAGCTGGGAGGTAGTTTAGTTGTTAAAAAATAAAGTTAGAGGTTTGAGAACTGGGTGGGGAGAGTTGAGCTGTACAGTAGTAGCCACAGACACTGCCAGCTATTTCCTGAAATTTCTGTGATATTTCCAGAAATATCTGATGCTTTTTGCATTTAAACAGTAGGAGCAGCAGAGAGAAACTCTTTAGAAATTTTGCGAAATATCTGGAAATAGCTGGCAATGTCTGTGGCTACCACTGTAAGTGTGGTTCAGTGCATCAGTTGGTTAAGAGCAGAGCTGGGAGCAGGGTTAGGATTTAACAAGCACAAAAGGTTCAGGAAAAAAAAAGACTGCCTTATGTGATGAATAATAACTACAGACAAGTTTATTTACTCAGAAACAGGATCCAGTTTTACTTTCCTTTCTTAAATGTCCGGCTAGCATTTTACTGAATATTGCTGTTGAGGATTGTTCCTTCTGTTCTGTACTAAAAGGGCAATGCAACCCATGCACTTTTTTTTCTGGTAACTGCACATTTGCTGTGCCCCCTACACTGGCAAACTTCCAGTCAGTCAACATACTGTACTACTATAGATTCCAGGGAACCTGCTTTTTCTGGCAATCTATGGATCAAATTACTAAATGCTTGTCTTCAAAGTCCAATTGTATCTGATGAGAGACATGCTGAAAGACTTACTCCTTCTGAAGAAAAAAGTCTTTACATTCCTAACTCTTATCATGCTATGGTGTTCCAAATGTGAGACATGGTTAAACAAGTACCTGTATTAAAAAAGTAAAGCAAAATGCAAGCACTAAAGTAGAATTACTTTTGTAATGTTCACACAACATGATTTGAAGTCTCTATGCTATTGTATAATTAACTTGACATCCAAAAGTTGGTTCTTTACATACAACTTCCCCTGACCGATGTGGCCAGAGCAGAAGTTTAAGAGGAAGTAAGGAGCCACGGGGGCAAGTCAGTTCAGGATGCTGGCATGAAACCTGCTTGGTGCACTGCCCATTTCTAGTTAAGCTGGTTTTAAAAACAAAAAGCATTTGTCAATGCCGAATGTTTTCTTGCTGGCATTAGCAGTGGAAGTACAGGAGTTAGACAGATGCAGTATAGGAATGGCAGTGATGTATTGAACTGACACCAACTCCACCCCCATCCTGCAGAGATGGACAGGCATTGGGTTGTGCCTTTGGGTCGTCACCCATAACAGTCATGACATTTCACCTCACCCTACCCTGCAGACACTGACAAGTGTTGAGGTGTGACTTGGGGTGTTTGGACTTTACACTCACCTCATTCCATAAGGAAATACACTGAAATGGGTGCAGTATAGGAGAATGGTGTGAACTCTGGGGCCAAATAGTCCAAGGTGCACCTCGATGCCTGTCACTGGCTGCAGGGGGTGTGTGGGTGGAATGGCATGAGCATTACTGTTGACAATCCTAAGTTACACCCCTGGTGCCAGTGAGACCCTACAGGGTATGGCGGATGCCTGTCAGACACTATAGGGTAGGGCGTTATGGTCAGAAACCCTAAGGCCCTGGGCATGTCTTGGTATTTTTTCTCTAAGTTTTCAACATGGGCTTTTTGTGACCACCACCGCATGAACAGTGACACTATCAGTTTGTTAGCCGAAAGGTGATTTTGCACAGTGACTGCGCCATTAACGCCACAGGTGTGAAAACACTTTTCCAACATGATGTGAAAAATTACAGCTGTATTGTTCATGAGGAGGTGTAAAAAATGGTAATGCTGAAACTCTGGAGTGAAAATATAAAAAAACTAGTGAAGTCATGAGCTTGCATAGAAACTGTGCAACGCTCACCTGTAATGCAATTATTTGGGGAATTTTTTTCACCAGATTTTCAATATAGGCATTTTAGGACCTCTGCTCATAAACATTGTCACTGTGATTTTCCTACTCTGTCTTGAACACTGATTTCCCACAGTGACCACGCTACTCTGTGCTAGAAGTGCGAAAACACATTTCGGCCAGGATGTGAAAAATGTCAGCTGTACTGTTCATAAGGAGATGTGAAAAAAATGCCAATGTTGAAAATCTGGAGTGAAAATATTACAAATTCATGAATTTGCGAGTATGTGTGGAAACTGCACAACGCATGCTCTTAACACAGTCATTTTTGCGAATTTTTGCACCAAATTTGCAACATAGGCTTTCTGAGAGCCCACCTCATGAACAGTGACACTGTCATTTCATTACTCGGTCCCGAAAGGTGATTCTGCGCAGTGACCGTGAAATCACCTTTTGGGACCAAATAACCAAATGACAGTCACTGAATTCATGAGATGGGATCCCAAGAACCCCATGTTAAAAATTTGGTGCAAAAATTCAAAAAAATTACCGAGATAGGCACCAAAGTTGAAAAAAACCTGTTTATGCCATTGTGCAGTTTACCGTCATTTCTTCAGTTCACGGTCGGCTTTGAAGAGTGCAGAAGTGTTCCCGCTCCACTGAAGATCATTGCGCTGGCCTCCGGAGGTAAGTATGGGGTGAGGGGGGTGAGGGGAGGTAGGGTACGCAGAGGGTGGGTGCTAGTTGCGGAAGGGGGCAAGAGAGTCTATGAGGGACCATTTTCTTTTGTTACAGTTTGTTTTTTAAATTATTTTACATGGACAACGTGGGACTTTGGCCACGTTGGGGTGGGCTCCCAGTGTGGCACCTGGAAGTTTTGGGGGGGGCAGTGGAGCCAGCGGGGAATTGGGAACCCCCATTGGCCATACAGTGTGGGGAGAGAAACATAAGTATGCTGGACTTCTGCCACGCTGGGGTGGGCTCCCAGCATGGCAGCTGGAAGTTTGTTTTTTTGGGGAGGGGGCACTGGAGCCGATGGGGATTGGGCAAACCTGTCAGACATACAGTGTGCTGGGGGTGATTGGGCACCCCCTCGGCACACAAAAAAAGGGGGGCGCGTGCATACAACCACTGCTACAATCAGCGGTGGTGACGGGGAGGCAATTCTCATACTGCTGATGGCAGGGCAGTACGCAAATTACCTACACATTACCACTGCTGATTGTAGCAGTCATTTGCTTTCAACTGTATGCCACTGCAATCTGAGCTGCTGTCATAGACAGCTGGGACATTCATTGGTGCGGTGTGGCTGTGCCTGCAGAAATGCTGCTGACATTGGAAGAGGGAGTGCCACACCTACAAAAACTCGTATGGTGGCACTATGTTTCTTGCACATGCGTGCAAGCAAACATAAAAATGATTCCATCATGGTCAGGAGATCAGAGCTGGGAGCAGGATATTTAAGGAAAAAAGTTTTAGTAATTATGATGGGTGAGATGAGCTTGGAGGTTTCTTTTTGGTTTTTTTGTTTTTTTAAACACAAGAGATTTGGGGAATCTGGTCTGGTGAGGGGAGCAGAACTGGGAGTGAGGTTGCTTTTTTAGTAAACTCAAATGATCCAGGGAATAGTTTAGTTTATTTATTTCATCAGGAAGATTCTGCATTGAGCAAGCTCATTTACAAGGAGATCATAGGTAGGATAGCATTCAATGTAAAAATATACAGGGGCTAAAAATATATACAATGGAGTACAGAAGAATAGAGGAGAGCATAGCTTGGAGTGGGGTTGATTTTTTAAAACACACACAAAAGGTTTGGGAAAGCAAAACATGCTGCGATTAGCAGCATGGGAAGATGGGGGTGAGGGAGGGTTTAGAGAGCAACAGACTAAAGACAATACCTGAGACAGGGAAATATCAGTAAGGGACACCAGTTCACACAAAGTGTCAGCAGAATGGCAAAAACAAGCACAGACACTGGTACAGTGTAACCCTTTGAAAACTGTACTTGCTGAAGACCTGTGAGTCATCAAAAAGGTCCAGCACCATTGACTAAAGGCTCATTTCCTGTCATGTCATTACTTCACAGCCTGACATACCTCCAGAATCTTTTTTTCTAACAATTTCTATATGATTAACTTGCAATATTCTACAAGTAAACGTAAAAAGATCATTAGCAGTGTTCTCAAAATCAACAAGAAAGCAGGAAACAGAAAAAAGAAACAACAAAAATGAACAGTACAAAGTGAAATTGTTTAAGCAGGAAAGGCACACTAATCCTGATCTTGTTTCCAGGTGTGACCTGGGAGCACAGGAAGTTAAACGACAAACAAATCTCATATTCGTAAAACCATAAATTAAGATAAAAATGGAGCTGCACAAAGACATAATGGTACAATTGGCAAGCTCTGAAAATCCCATTGACATCATCAACATGAAAGTTCAAAGAGGAACTGATCACATTAACAACAGCAGCACTCCAAATGCTAAAGCTACATTGGCTGGGATATTGAAAGGGTTGTGCCTGGTGCAACCCGCATTCACCTGGTGGTATATTGAAAGGCAGCCTGCTGCAGCATAAATCCAGAATACCGGTGCAATGTAATTGTATGCACAGATGCAGGGGCATGCCCATGCATAGCGCGCACATCCATATTCAACTCAGGATGTGTGGGCACATATGCCAGTGCACTCCCTGTATTGCGCCGCATAGGGGGGTTCAAAGTTGAGCCCGTGAAACAGTGGAACAACTCCCGGCCACCCACAGGTGGGCTGCTGTATTGCAAGGCACAACACAGCAGCTCCCAGGCGTGGGTGGCTGCCCGCCCACCCAGAACACTGTCTTGAAGCACCCACATAACCCTGGTAGTCTAGTGGTACCCTCCTCCCTCTCATGTCCTCGATCAGTGGTGAAAGTTGAGTTATTTAAGCCTGGTCATCTAGTGGTACCCCCCCTTGCCCATTGTCACGATCACTCCGTAAAACACTTCCCTGGAAATCCAGTGGCACCCCTACCCATCCCACTCACACGGAACTGCATGACCTCTGCTTCCCCCCCATAATCTGCGCATGGCTGCAACCCACCAGCATACTGCCCGGCTGCCCACCGAATGACAGGTACAGTATGGGCTTGCAGGGCATACTGTACTAGACAGTCCCGTATATGTGAATGAAGTCATTCTCACATATGGAACTGTCTAATACAGATGCCCTGCAAGCCCATACTGTACCTATCATTCAAGCAGGTGGCCAGGTGGTATGGGTGGGTTGCAGCTGCCAGTCAATGATGAGGGGGAGCTGGGTGGGCATGGGGTTCTGTGTGGGTGGAGGGTGGGCGTGCCACTGGATCACCAGGGAAGTGTTTTACAGCGTGATCGTGGCAACAGGCCAGGGGTTACTACTAGACTACCAGGGCTTGAATGAATCAACCTTCACCACCGATCGGGGACATGGGAGGAAGGGGAGTACCACTAGACTACCAGGGCTTAAATACATCAACCTTCACCACCAATCAGGGACACAGGAGGGAGGGGGTAACTACTAGACTACCAGGGCTTAAATGCATTAACCTTCACCACCGATTGGGGACACAGGAGGGAGGGGGGTCTACTAGACTACCAGGGAACTGTTGCACTGCGGTTTTACTGCAATTGAGGCTACAGGGGAGGAGGAGGATGCCCCGAGACCCCCACTGTGCACAGGTCATTCTGTGCAGAGTACCAGACGCACTTCGCCACTGGAGTTGATTATATTTAGTCTGGGGGGTGTGGAGGACTAAGCACCCCACATTGAGGGGGTGTGGGGGTCTCTGCACTGTTGACTTATCACTTGCTATTGTGCTTGTGACATTTTATGCCTTTAGGCATTTTGCTTGTGGAATTATGTGCCATGCTGTTTTCGTTTGCGGGGTTATAACCCCGTGCCATGAAACCATCTGAGAAAAGGAAGGACAATATGAGAAAAGTGGCCATCCAGCTAAAACTGAAGAAGGAAGCACCCTGGCAGCCTAAGTACTAGGGTCTATGGCATGCTGCATAAACCTGGCACCATGGGCAAGGTGGAACATAAGACCAGTATAGATGCTGATGATACAGAATGGGTCAGTCACACAGGCAACCTAAATGAAAAAACTCACAATCACAAAGAAGGTAACCTCATCCATAAAATGGTGAGGGATTCCAGACAATCTATAAAGAGGAATGCCACTGGAGGTAGCATAAGACACAACCATTGACATAGATGCCACTGGAGGTAGCATAAGACACAACCATTGACACAGATTCCAGCCTACTGGGATGGGAAGCATCACTAGAACACAGGACAGCACAGGAAAGTTGGTCAAAAACAGAGGTCAAGATATAAATAAGCATCCTAGAAATGAGAGGTCTATAATGCTTTATGTGCCTTTGAGACATACATCAAGGGAACAGTGGTAATGATCAGATCCAACAACAGAGCAATGAAAGCATACATTGCCAAACAGGGATGCATAAATATCACAAACCTACAGGCCCAGAAGGTACTGACATGGGCACATATCATGGCCATACACCTAGTGGGAAAGTTGAACACCACAGGAGATTGACTCAGCAGACAACAAATGCTCAGGGGGAATGGAAACTTTACTCAAGAATTCAGAGCAATACAGTGGAGATGGGACCTGATCACAATGGACCTAAAGGCCATGAGATGCAATGCACAAGTTCATACTGTACATACTTCTCCAGCTTCAGCGAACACCAGTAATCTGGGGTGGATGATCTATGACAAGGACTCAAGAGTTTGAAAACATGTTCCCTCCTGTACCACTGATTCATCAAGTACTCAACAAAATATATCAGTACAGGCAGAAAAATAATAATGATAACATTGTACTTTCCCAGAAGAGCATGGCTCGCTACAGTCATAGCAATGGCACTGGACTCCTGGAAGCTACCAAGGAGACCAAAACTCCTGACACAGAGTCCAGTCAGACATCCCAGTTCCAACAACCTTTAGCTCATGGCCTGGCTATTGAAAGGGATGGACTGCTGAAAGCAGGTTACCATGAGTTGTTCACCGACACAGTGCTGCAATCCAGAAGGTCCTCCACCACATCCTCCACCACATCCACATGCAACAGACAATAGTGCTTATTAACTAAATGGTGCACAGCCTCAGGGTTACAAGCCAAGCAGGTAACCATACCACAGATATTAATACCTACAATAAGGACTGAGCAAAGACTTTCACCAGCATCGCTGAGAGTATAATTGTCTGCCATAGGGGTTGTCTTAGGTCAAGTTGGAATCATAGCACAGCACTGTGTACACACCCAGCCATACTTCACTTCTTAAAGGCAGCAGCTAACATCAAACCAAGAAACAAAACTGACAGTAGCCCCATGGAACCTCACACTGGTGCTGAACTCACAACAAAGCCATTTAAACCAATTGCAGAGGTGAATCCTAACTGGATGGGACTAAAAGCATCATTCCTAGTCACCATCTTCTCAACATGCAGAAATGGTGAACTAGGTGCCCTATTCTGCAGAGAACCCTTCATGCAATTCCATGAGGATGGAGTATCACTAAGGACAGTGCCAGCATTTCTTTTGATGGTGACATCACAGTTCCACATGAGTCAAATGCTGGTGCTACCTACCTTCTAGACAGAGCAGCTCATTGAAGAAGACAAAAATATGCACACACTAGACATAAAACGCACTCTGAAAGTTTACCTGCAGATTACAGAACAGTTCTGTAAAGCATACTGTTTGTCATCACACAGAGTCATAAAAAGGGCATGGTGGCATCCAAAACCACAATAGCCACATGGCTAAAGAGAACAGTCACAGAGCTGTGCAAGATTAAGGACATAATGCCCCCAGAAAAGACAAAAGCCCACCCTACCAGGGTGGTCGCAACCTCATGGGCAGAAAGAACCAGAGTATCAGTGGCAGAAATCTGCACAGCAGTGAGTTCGTCCTCTCTATACACTTTCACAAGATGTTATATACTGGACACATGCGATCCCGACAGGGCCTCATTTGGCAAGAAAGTACTGGCAGCAGCTATATTCTCAGGTTCTGAACACCATCACTCTCCCCACACAGTTGAAAGAGTACTGCTTCTTACACAACCCAGAAAGTAAGAACTGCTGTCCTCTGGATATACTTATAACATAATGGTAGTTCACTCACCTGGTAAAGGTGATTACGTTAGAGTATATCCATGGCACTCTACTGCTCACTGCTGCAGAGAGTATCCTGGATGGAACCCCTGTTATAGATACTTCTCTGATAACATCCTATATAAGCTGCCTTTATGTATAAACAGCAACATTCCCGAACCACTGATTGAAGTAATTAGCAATAATAAAGAAAAGTTGTGCTCTCACGTATACCACAGAATTAATTGATAGAGTCTGAAGGTTTTTTTTACAGTGAGTAGAAAAACACACAGCTTGAAAAAAGTTGAATTGGTTAGAGTAGGGACTGGAGGAGCTTAGGTGGGGGATCTGAAATGTGATCTGCGATTTCATGTGCATCTAACAGCCTATCACTTCAACATAACAACCCAAAAGGTAAAGACTGAAGTTTCATGGATACACTCTAACATAAGTAGCTTTACCAAATGAGTAAATTAGCTGTACCTTGAACAAGAAGTTCTGGTCAGAGCCAATATGGCTGTGAAGAACTTTTGGGATGCTTTTACCCATTATTTCTAATGAATTGTACAATGCAGATCTGGGGAGGGGCAGTTTTAACCCTTGCTGTGCCACAGACTGAAATATCTGTCCAGAATTCCTATGCGTTCTAATTCTGTCAGCAGTCTAAGGGTTAATGTGGTCTTCCTTTTACACATTTTTAAAATATGTTTTCCTGGAATATGCCTGCTGATTGCTATATATTTAGCCTGGATAGTCCACAGAAGAAATGGCATCTTTCAGTGGGGCTCTACATCTACACAATATTATGCTGCATTATGTAAAATCAAAATGCACTAAAAACAATATTTTACATCTGGGAGGATATATTAAGTGCCAGATCGATGCATGAGCAGAAAGATGCATTGCGGTGCTAGTCGGCACAGATACAATATTCAAAGAGAATGTGCTAGTGGTACAGGGTGTGCATACAGTAAAGCCCACCGAGATGAAGCACAGCACTGCAGAATTCTGCAGTAGGGTTACTGCAGCAAACAATGCAGTTTCAAAGGGAGTTAATCCCTTTTGTCATGTAGTAAACCTGTGACACTGCTCTCCATTCTGGTGGGATTCATCATTCCTGTTGAAAATGTGACCCAGGACCGGAGTCGCAGTGCTGGTGGCCACCAAGTCAGGTGCATCCTGGGTGACCCTGACTGAATACATTCCAGGGGGAATGCGTGGCACATACTGGTATGCCCCACAGCCCCCATGGGCGATATTCAGTCCAGGAATGCAAATGAACTAATTGAGCATGCAGGTGCAAAGGGGCTTTATGCATGTTCATTTCCAGCCCCATTTGCATCTTGGCATGTGGATGAATGCACCAGAGCTCTTGCCCCCAAGTCCCGAGCCTGATCGCTCCCATGTGGGACAGGCCTGAAGTCTTTGATGGTATAGTGGCACCCCCCCAACCCATTCCATCAGCCCTGATCATGCCAGAGTCCAGGCTGTATTGGTTCCATATTGTAGGGACCCCAATTCCATGCCTAATTGCACCTGAGTACACCTACAGTCCATGTCCATCGTGTAGTGGCTTCTGGTCTTCCTCATTGGTGCACAGACACCCCCATCCCTGCCCCCCCTGCCATCCCATTGCAATGATTGGCTCTGTCATGGGATCATACCACTCTATCAGCTGGTGGTGGAGCACTCGCAGTAGGATGCTGGAATGTGTTATACATAGGCAAGAGGTTTGTGTGGGCAATAGCACCCAGTGGCCATAATCCTCAGGCACTAGCATGTGGATCCATCATCCCGGTGGCATTGCACTTCTTAGAGTGAGTGATGGATGATGCTGTACCCAATCACACAGGTCCCAAAACAGACATGTTTCAGCTGATCTCCCATTTGATTGTACAACTGTGGAACTGTGAATGAACTATCTATAGCATGAAGCATAAACTGCAAATGGCATTACAGGATACCGCACCCCATTGCACCAGGATACTTCAGCAATCCAGAGGGTGGCATGTTACACAGGCAAACAGGGGAGAGTGTGGACTTGCAGTGGTGTATGACAGCAGGAAGATACAGTATCAGCAAGGCATGCATTGGAGGTATATAAATTCCCTCTTCAGTTTGCCAGGGGCGTACACACGGCTGCATACACTGGTGGATCCACAGCTGGCATGGTGCCCTAATGCACTGTACAGCTATTTGGGTCATTCCAGAGTGCAAGTCCCCAGCCCGGGTTCAGTACAGTCAATGGCTGGCCATGGCAAGGTGTGGAGGGCAGTACCAGTCTTTGCAACAGGTTGGGTATGGGGGGAGTGAGGGTGTCTGTGTACAGGGGCAGTGGATAGGTGTCCTCTAGACTATGGATAAGAACCATGGTTTCCTCTAGTGCAACCAGGTATGGGGGGGCACTACACTATGGAGCTTTTCAGGGATGGAATTGGCAAGATTGAGAATGGAAAGGGGGTACTTCTAGTCCCAATATGGCTGTGGTCCAGTGCAGTCAAACCTTGGTATAAAGAAAAAGATTTAACTGGTAGGGAGGAGCTAATGACCAATCAATGTGAGCAAGTAACAATAGGAACAGATTGGTATGAAAATAACCCACTCACCAAATTATGTATAAAAATATATTTATTTCTTAGTTTATTGATATGTTTTTATATAAAATGCAAGTAGTACAGTACACATAAACAGCAGACATTTCAGAATACATCCTTCCTCAGTGCTTGTACTGTATGGCCCAGATATTCAAAAGGGTTGTGCCATGCGCAACAGGGATGTGCCAGCACAAGTCTGAAAATGCGCCGTTCTGCGATATTCAGCAGGAGGCAGATGCTCCCCCCAAATCACAATACGCAAGAGCGCAATGATAATGAATGCATGCGCAACTGAAGGGGGATGAACCATGCATAAATGGCGCAGTGCGATATTCAACAACATGCGCCATGCACAATAGGGGAGCAAATGGAAGTTGCGCAGTAGTGGAAATGATCCAAAATAAAAAGGAACAAGAGAGAGGTGCAAGAACGCTACAGGGAAGCCACATGTTGGTGAACTACAGGCAGCCACACAGGCACACAGAAACTGGGAACAGGACAGAGCAGGAGCAGGACAGAGCACCTGGAACCACCAGGAACAGGGAAGGTGTGGGGAGCCTGTGCCACAGTGCAGGACAAAAAGGGGAAAGTGCCACACAGCATTGAGGGCACAGATAGTGGGCAGTACGGCCACTACAGGGAGGTGTTCCCAGTGCAGGGGGAGTAGCAGCAAGGACAGCGGGGGAAACAGTAAAACAGCTGCCGGGGGGGATACACAAGCCAGGGACATGGCCAGTGCCACCATCCAGATGGAGGCAGTTATGAGGGGGGTGAGAAGGCAGGCAGCACTGGGGCGCGGCCGTGGAAGTCCCGTCAGCGGTATGCCCCCAACAGGCAGTACCAAGCCCGCACCAGCTTCGAGCTGTACACTGATACTGAGATTGTGGGCCAGTACCGCTGGAACCGGGTGATCCTGAGGCGGCTCTGTGAGCTGTGCAGTGATGTGATGTAGGCACCTACACAACGGAGCCATGCTCTGTCACTGGAGACCAAAGTGACAGCTGTCATGTGCCTGCTCACCACGGATACCTTCCAGAGACCAACTGGGGACACGACAGGCATAACCCAGTCGGCCGCATCACGCCTCCTCACTCAATTCCTCAGCGCACTGCTGCCACATGCTGTGGAGTACATCCGTTTCCCCAGCACACCGGCGGAGTGCACAGCAAACATACAGGAGTTCTACAGGGTAGCATGCATGCTTGATGTGCTCAGGGCAATAGACTGCACCCATGTGGCCATCCACATGCCACCTGGCCCCAAAGGGGCCGCATATATGATTCGGAAGGGGTATGCAAGCATCAACTGCCAGGTAGTGTGCAATGCCAGGGTCGCATAATCAATGCCTGTGCCATGTACCCTGGGGGAGCACATGATGCCTTCATCTGGCACCAGTCTTCACTGTGCCACAGGTTCGAGAGTGGGGACATCCCCACTGGCCACCTAGTGGGTGACTATGCAAATCATGCAGAAAGACATGGAGCTTGGGAGGGGCATAGTCAGAGGTGACATGGGTACTGGCCTAGAGGGCCCATGGCAGGTGACGCTGATCACCAAACTAATGTCCACCCTCTACACACAGGTGACAGTGGATACCCACTCCGTCCCTGGCTGCTCACACCATACCGGTAGCCCGCGACCCCATCGCAACGCTACAATGAGGCACATGCCACCACACCCAATGTCATCGAGTGGGTGTTCAGGATGCAGAAGGCACATTTCTGCTGCCTGGACACATTTGGCAGTGCCCTACAGTACAGCCCCTCAAAGGCCTGTGGGCTACTCTTGGCCTGTTGCATCCTGCACAACATGGCCAATGGCTGTGGGATAGCCATACAGGTCGAAGAGGAGGACAGCAATGGGGACGATGAGGACGCTGGTGAAGATGGTGATGGGCAGCCCCCCCTTGGTCGAAGAGACCCCCGACTGATCCAGATGGCACAGCTGCACCGGGACACCATCCCAGAGGAGCACTTCAACCAACCCAGGTAAGTCATGGGGCCATGTGCAACCACCAGTGGCAAGGGCACAACCCACAGACACACATGGACAAACCCCAGGGGTGCATGTCATTAAGGGAATTGGCCGAGCATGGAACTACACACGCTGTCAGGGATGGACAAGGTCTAACATGGCACGCGGTCACACACACACACACACACACACACACACACACACCCCACAAGACATGCACAAAGGGTAGGAGGCACGCCGACCCCAACTGCCACCTCTAGCCACACATACATCCACAGACCACCATGCCCAGTGCCTGTCATTGTGCGTGTGTCAGACGCTGGGCATTGCACAGTGGCGGACAGTGCAACGCAGGCATCATCATGCACATGCCACAGTGGACAGCAGCCAGGAGGGTGTGCAGATGGAACATGTGTGTGTGTGCGTGTGTGTGTGCAGGACCGGTTACCCCACCTGTGCATTGCATGTTGAACAACACAATGCACACAGGGCAGCATCAGACAGTAGCCATGGTGGGAGACAGGTCAGTCACATGCCACAGTGCCACGGCCACCATGGATGCATGGGCGGCCCTGCCGAGACCCGCCAGCAGTGACAGGCTGACCAATGGCCTCATGGGGTGGCACCGACGGTCCCCCAGAGGTTCCGCTGCATGAACACGACCGCGCTAGCGCAGGGGTCTGCAGCACACTGAACATGCCTGCGCCAGGCGTGCTCAGGATGCCCACAGCTGAACCCGGTGTCAACAAGGAGGGTGTCGCACGACGCCGGGAATGGGGGTGGACATTGCACTGCGCGGTGTCTGCGATGTATGGGCAAATAACTGTGTGCCCACTGTGGCCATGGCAGCTGTGATTGTCTGTGTCAGCCTGTCAATGGCAGCGGTCACATCCTCCCACATCCGGTCCATCCCTGCCAGGAGCAGAGCGGTGTCCCTGCTGTGCCGCTCCTCTGCCTGGTGCAGAGCCACACTGAGTGCATTCACCGCCATCACAAGTCGCAACTGCTGATAGACTGATTCTTGGAGTATGCGGGTGTGCTCTTCTAAGAGGTCATCTGCCTGATCGGCATGCTGTCCCTCACGGTGTTCACAGCCCTGATGGGCAGCACGCCTTGAGGTTGGGTGCTGAACACCAGGGCCAGGCCTGGGCATGTCCACAGGCAGTGCAATGATGCCATCCCCCCGACCCTGTACCCCCATGGCCATTGGCTGACTGCTGACACTGCCCCTCTGGCTGCCGCTCTCCAGGACTCAAAGGTGCTGCCGCAGAAGCTGCAACAGCCCCACTGTCCTGGACACACACCAGTGCTGCCCCACTGGTGCAGACAGGCACAGGCTGGGACTGTGATGTCACACAGGCCTCCACGGTGGCACCACCCATGGTCATGCCCGTGATATCACCTGCTGTGTGGCCATTCTGCGGCCCAAACATATCACTGTCCATGAAGTGAGCTCCATCATCATCGGTGACGGATCCGGCACCAGCCCGAGTCTCAGCATGCTGGCATCCATGGACACTGGCACGCTGGGACACGGGCAGAGCCTCCTCCACACCTGCTCCACCAACATCAGTCTGGACAGCCAGGTGGGACCACTGTCGCCCTGACCCTCGGATGCCTGTGGATGTGGACGGGCCCTCCTCTATGTCCATGGTATCACCCTCAGTGGACAAGCCCACCACCGCTGACCCATGTAGATGCTCAGGAGCTGTAAGGGAACACAGTAGCATTAATGTATCTGCCCTACCCTGTCTTCCCCCCATTGACAGACCAGGACCTACCATGCAGTGACGGGCTACCACCCGTCTGGAATCCACCACCTGGAACACCCTCGATGGCACAACACTGCATGCTGCCAGCAACCTGCTCTTCTCGTGGGGTCAGGCATTGCATGGCCGGCTGTCCCCAACCGGTCACAGCCCATGCTGCCCTGATGGCAGCCACCTTGTCCTTAATCCTCTGCCTGTCCATTCCCATCTTCTTTTTGCACTCCTGCATGAACCACTGGTGACTGTCATGCAGGTTGATGGCACGTGCCACCTCTTCCCATGCAGCAGCACGGGTCTGTGGTGTTCCCCGCTATCCGCTGAGCAGCAGCTCCTGGTCGAGGTAGTCGAGGTATTTTGTGACTGAGCAAATTAAAGGGGACTTCCCTTCTGGACATTGTGTAAATTGTAATAATACATATCACCTTAAAAAAATAAGAAATACAGCTAGAGAAGAGGATATTGAAATATAACAGTTTATTAATTGTTGCACCACAGGAGTCATTTATTTACTTAAATGCCCATGTGATAAGATTTATGTTGGTAAGACAAAAACATTACTTTAAGAATAGAATTACAGAGCACAAAAGTGACATCAGGTGACGGGATATTACATCTCCTGTAGCTAGACATTTTATTCAACATAACCATCAGGTTACACAATTGTGGTTCTTTGGCATAGAGAAAGTGACACCTGATCCATGAGGGAGTGAATACAGGGTAAAAATTCTTGCAAGGGAGGCTTATTATATACTCAGATTCAGAGCCACTGACAAAAGGTATGGTTTAAATGAAGTGATTGACTGGCAACCAATTTTATAAGATGTATAGTTAAACAGAATATAATATTGTATAGGAATCATAAAACTACATATACATTTTTTACTCTAAATATGTCTGTTTAGGTGTTCCAAATAGAACATTTTGGACAAGATTCCATACCCCCTTCCCCCCCTTTTCTCTCTCCCCTCCCTCCTTTCCTCCTCCCCCCAACCCCTACCTTTAACTCCGAAATTTATAGGGACTGAGATCATCTGGAAAGTTTCAGAACTGCTCTATAGGATATTATTGGAAATATGTAATTATTTAACCACATATAAAGTAAAATAAAAAAGATTTATTATTAACAAGAAATACTGTTGCATGTACTAGGTTATATATTCCTTTTCTCCTTATCTGTGCACCCCTCATCTCCTGGGGTTGACCTCGGTATCTGCTTTTTGATCTCCCTTATGGTTTCAGAACAGTCAGATGATATCAGAGAAATATCAAGTATAAAAATAGAATTTACTAATCCTTAGTAGTGATAAGACATGGGTTGGGCAAAATTAAGAACATTTGTTTAGACTTTTTGCATCTCTTTACTAAATAATAGGCAGGACACTTTTCCTAGGTGCTGATATTTCAGGTTGGGCATTTAAGAATTAGTGCATGTGCCTGGAGGATTTGATTACCCAGGATGCCACACTTGGTTTGATGCCCAATTCCTTCCTTGAAGATAAGTTTAAAAACCAGTGCTTACAACGCCGGGAGTACTCCATCAAAGAGAAAGCAGCATGGAGACCCAGCGTGCACATAAATCCTTTAGAAATCAGGTAATAAGCTTTCTTTCATTCATATGACTCTCAGAATGAGGAAACAGGGCTTCAGACAGATTTAAAATGGTAACTTGTTTTAAATAAGATGCTCATTCTTTTTTTCCTTCAACAGAGCAAATTATATTAAAGAGATTCCTATGTGGTCTACCTATAAGGTAAACCAGTTATGATTTTGTGGCTTTAAAAAGTGAATTGTGATGACTTTAAACCTGACAGTGTAACAGAAAGGTGAAAATAAATTACATTTTCTTTTTTAGTTTTGCATAGTACATTAGGCAGAAAAAGGATTTCATGAAAGTTGGCTTATAAGGTAAAATAGTTAGATGTTTGTGATGTTTAAAAGAAATGGATTTTGAGGCTTTCAGATAATTTTATAAGTGATAGTGTAATGGAGATGTGAAAGGGAATTTAATTTGTCTTTCTAGATATGAGAGACACTGTGAGCCTAATACAGATATATATACAAGGGATGTTTACAAGGCAAGTTTTTTCTACATGAACATTATTTACCATGATAAAACATTATGAAGTTGAATTGCTGTGGTTTAAACATAAGTGAAGTTAATTTAATTTATGAATGGTATCAGGATTTTGGAGTTTTGGAGAATTTGAAATATATTATAAGAATCCAATCCTTAAGGATTTTGAGTTTTTTCACAACTTGACATAAATTTATACTTAGGAATTGAGGGTCATATTAGCTGAACTGGACCATCATGTAGTTTGTTCTGAGTTCTTTTTAAAAACTGAGATTGAAAGTAAGAAATTTTTATAATGTTTATTTGATAGTAATTATATATATATATATATATATATATATATATATATATATATGTGTGTGTGTGTGTGTTTATAGATATACAGTACAAGCACTGAGGAAGGATGAATTCAAAACGTTTGCTGTTTATGTGTACTGTACTACTTGCATTTTATATAAAAAAAAATATGAATATACTAAGAAAATAAATATATTTTTATACATAATTTGGTGAGTGGGTTATTTTCATACCAATCTGTTCCTATGGGTACTTCTAGTCCACTGGTGCTGCCAGGCTGCTGTGCACCTGGGTGCACATCTGCAGCCTGCCTGTGGGTGGCTGGCTGGGTTAGGCCAGCTATTCATGGCCCAACTGTGGGCCATGGTGCTCTGGACTATGAGGGCCACATTCCCAGTGAACATACTGCAGCACGGCATATGCATGGGATTGCCCCCTCGACTTGAATGGCATTACATTTGTGTGTGCCCTGGACCATTCCCTTGCACATTCCGCATGTTTGAATATCGTGCTGCTGTGCATTGCTGGAGTTGTGTGGCACATCTCCCTTTTCCACTGGGATGTGCTGCATTGCTCCTTTGAATGTGGGGGCTCTGGACTAGATAGCCTGAATACATACGTTATAAAAATGGTAAAATCATGACCCACACTGAAAACAAGATATTGCATCTAATCTGGGACAGCCTGAGTAAATACAGTGCAAAAATGTGTAAATGAACATCTCTGTGACAATGAGAAGCAGCATCTCTCCTGCCCTATCCAGGACACAAAATATAGGATGAGAAATATTCAGTGCTCCCAGATCCAGATAACCATTACTCTGTAAGAAACCTTCATTTTCCTTGTGTTTTCCCCACAAAGGCAGAATCAAATCACTTATAAATCCCTGTAGATTTTTCCATAAGCCCCTGAGTCTTTAGTTATGACTTTGTTCTTTATTTATTATATCAGCAGACTTTTATTAGGGAAAGCGCTCCGATTTGCTGCTTAGTATTAATATTATATGTCATGATGGCCTTGGAATGATTTGCATTTATTTGCTATGCATAAGGCATAATGGGGGACTATATGAAATAAATATCAATCTCATTATTTCATGAACTATACTGAAAATTAGTAACCACAAGTCAGACAATCTTTCAAAAGATACTAGTAATGCCTGTAAACAAATATATTGCAAATAGAGACATATATATCTACATACATATATATATATATATATATATATATACACACACACACACACAAATCTTATTTTTGCATCTTATAGTTGTTAGTTTTAAGACAAATTCTTATAGACTTTTTTCTGTCTACCTGATGGAATCTTGAATGAGTTAAGTAAATGTTATTATTTTATCAAGGTCCTGTTCCAGCAACTCAGTAAATACACACTCAGTATATCATATTATAAAATGACAAAAAAAAAAAACAGTCTTCTGTATGCAGTTGTTTGATCAGGAATTTTATAAAAAGTATAAGTTGTTTTTGTTACATCTATGTTGGTCCAATAAAAGGTATCAAATCATTTGCTTCTGTATCACTCATGGTTTGTCAGCAGTTAATTCATTAAATGAGGTCTCCCTTGCCAGAGTTTGACTGTTTCTCCACCCTTCCCCCAAACACGTACACACACACACACACACACACACACACTCTTACTATAAGAGATCTCAGTAGCTCTTGTCTGTTATGTTTGGGAAGCAGGCCGCAGCCCATCTGTCAAAAAGAAATGTGTGTATTTAGTCTGGGTAGTTCACTGAGGACCTGGCATTTTATCAGATAGGTCTTGAGAGGTTAAAAACAGTGTACATCTTTACAAAATTTGCTGGGAAAGGGTAACATTTATGAGGTATGAATCTTTCTTGAAAGATATTCATCCGCAACTGAAGTTAGTAGCAAAAAATGTTTAAATACTAATCGTTTAAATGTGCAATCTGTTGCATTTCGAAGGTGGTACACAAATCTCCTGTTTACTAGGCAACCAATATTTAACAAGCTGGTTCAGTTTCCTAATGGCCATCAGATAAGTAGCTTGGAGTTATGTCTGCAACATTCTAAACAGAAAGAAGGGATTATGGCCATGCCCAACCATGTGTGTGCACTGGATAGCTGATGCAGCCACCAGTGGATGAAATCCACAATGGCACATGCATGGTGGACCACAACCCTGACACAGCCCACAGCCGGACTGCCAGGCCACCCTGGGGTGACAAGCACCCACACCTCCTCAGTGTACCCCACAGTGCTGGTACAAGTCCCCCCCAGGCAGTCCGTAAACACCCAGCAGTGGTCACACACCATGGGGGCCATGCGCACTGTCCCATCCCAACAGGGTCAGCACCAGGGTGCCACCACACAGAGGCCTCATGCATGGTGTCACCACACCCTGTGCACCGCAGCACTGGCGGTGGAGGCAGGCACCTACCCACACAGTGACCATGCATGGTGGTTGTGCCCAAGGCTGGACCACAGCACCCTACACAGCCCCACACATGCACCATATGACATGCTGCACACAATTACCTCCCCATCCATGCACTGGTGCAGCTGTGGCTCCACTGTCATGCCATTGCCTCTCCTGGCCTGTGGCCACCCTGGCCCTCCTGTGGTCCTCTGGTCCTGTGGATGGAACAGAGATACAGACACAGACACAGACATGGGTGGCATGCCATGCACAGCCTCCCCACCACCAACCACATGCACACCACTGGCACAGCACTGGATGGTATACTGACCCAGCTGTGGGTGATGGTGCCTAGCCAACATCACCATGCACTGCAGAGGTGTGCGGTGAATCAATGCAGGACACATAGCACCCACCAACACAGGGTCTATCCCCCAGGCAGCTGCACACACAGGGCACTGCTGTGGATGCTGATGTCACTGGGACAGCCCAGCAGGCAGTTGGGCAGTGGCAGTGGGCTGTGGTGCCCACCATGCAGCACACCACAGGGGTTGCCAATTGGGTGCCCACACAACCACCACCCCCTGTGCAGTCCCCTGTGCAGAGTCCCCAGGCAAGGGATGTTGAACAGCATGCTGCAATGCCCCCAGCTGGTCGGCATCTGCCCCAGGATGTACAAGGCACTGACAGGCTAGACAAGCACACCAGGCTGCTGCGGGCATCCATGGACAACCAGGCGATGCTCGGTGCTGAGATCCATGCACTACAGGTAGAGTTGCATCAACTGTCTGAGTATGGGGACATTGGATGTGCCCAGCTGATTGGTGAGCTCCAGCAGCTATGGGAAGTCACAACCTCATTGCTGAACTGCATTGCCAGTACCATTGCCACTGGATTTGCATCACTGGTATCCACTGAGTGCAGCAAGGTGCGTAGGACTCCCCTCAGAGCCGCATCGACACCATGGACCTGGTGTCTGGTGACCCCAGCATGACTGGTGTTGGGCTCTGACATGGCCATCCTCAACACATCCAGCAGTACTCTCTCTGCTGGGCTTTTCATGCCCATGAGGACCCGGTCACATTCTCAGGCCTCTACCCCTGTGAGTGTGTTGATTACGCCTCTAGTGGCTGTTGTGCAGCCTGTGGCTGCCACGTGGCCATGGCACCACACAGTAGGCCCGCTGAGTGTGCTGTCCCATCCTGCTGCTTTCTGCTGTCGTCTGGTGCACACTTGTGTAGGTGCATCCATGTGCGTGTTGCAGCACGTATGTGTGGCATGTGGTACAACCTCTGTGTGTGCATCCTTTGCTGCTGGGTCTTGTGGCACGGAAGTGATGAGGGCAGCACTGTAACAGCCTTGCCTGTGTGCTGGTGCATTCACTCTGATCCATGCCACTTCCAGATGCATGTGTGTGTGTGCGTACACCCATGCCTGTGCACTGTGCTGTGGACATGTGGCTGTGTGTTTGTGCGGTTCCTTTGCATACTGTGTGCATGCTGGTGTCGCTGCATGCATCCCTGTGTGGCTGTGCACCTCTGTGTGTATGTGTGCATGTGTGTGTGTGTGGGGGGGGTCATTCATGCATGCAAGGCCAGCTTGTCTGTTACTTACCTCCGGTTTCCATAGTGCTCCTGTATGATTGTGGTCTGGTTTCTCTTTGTCTGTATGGCCATCCTGGGGTCCCTCCTTGGCATGGGTGGCTGCACGCCCCTGTCCAGCCCGTCATCCCCATCCTCATCACTGCTGTTGCCCTCATCCACCTGGACAGCTATTCCATGGTCAATGGCCATGTTGTGCAGCATGCAGCAGGCCAGAAATAGGCCACAGGTTTTCTCAGGGCTGTACTGTAGGGCACCACCAGACCTGTCTAGGCAATGGAATCACATCTTGAGCAAGCCAAACACACATTCAATGATATTGTGTGTACTGATGTGTGCCTTGTTGTACCTCTCCTCTGCAGCATTGGATGGGCACCAGAAGGGGGTGAGCAGCCAGAGGAACAGGGGGTAGGTGTTGTCACCTGTGTGGGTAGAACATGCAGGTTAGCACATGGCATTGCTTGTTTCCCCCTCACCCCTGCCACCTGCA
Organism: Neoceratodus forsteri; assembly: GCA_016271365.2. Classification (NCBI taxonomy): domain Eukaryota; kingdom Metazoa; phylum Chordata; order Ceratodontiformes; family Ceratodontidae; genus Neoceratodus; species Neoceratodus forsteri. The sequence continues at coordinate 678,939,270 of CM028130.1, forward strand.
GCCACCCTCTCTGCCCATGGCATGGCTGCCGACGCCACCCACCCCATGCCGTGCTCACCTAACAGGTGACCCGTGGAGACCTCCCCACATTTGAACCTCTGGCACAGGATGGAGCTGTGCCAGATGAATGCATCATGTGCACTCCAAGGGTGGGTGGCACAGACATTGGTGATGTACCCTGTGGCATTGCACACCACCTGGCAGTTGATCGAGGGGTACCCCTTCCTATTCATGTACAGTAGGTGGCCCCCTCTGGGCCAGGTGGTGTGCATATGACCATGTGGGTGCAGTCTATGGCCCCGATCATGCCTGGCATGCGTGCCACCCTGTGGAAATCCGGCATGTTTGCTGTACACTCTGCCTGTGTGCTTGGGAATCATATGAACTCCAAAATGTGTGACAGCAGGGTGTTGAGGAACTATGTGAGTAGGCGGGACATGGCTGACTGGGTTATTCCAGTGGTTGCCCCGTTGATTTCTGGAAGGTGCCCATGGTGAGCAGGCACATTGCTGCTGTCACCTTGGTCTCCACTGTTATGGCATGACTGCTTCTGGTGGGTGCCTGCAACTCATCATGGCACAGCTCACAGAGCTGCCTCAGAATTGCCATGTTCAACTGGTACCAGCCCATGATCTCCACATCCCCATAATCCTCGAAGGTGAGGCAGGCATGGTACCATCTATGTTGGGCATACCACCAATGGGCCCTTCCTTGACCATGTTGGTGTTCCTCCTTCCCTCCTCCTCATATCCCTCATTACTGCATCCATAACGAATGGTCCTGCATCCATCTCAGTCTATCTCAGTCTTGCACATCTGCTGTGTGTGTATTTGAGCCTCCTTTTTTATGCTCAATTCTGTTTGACACAATCTGTGGGTTGCTTCTGACTTGCGCCGTGCTTTTCAGCTGAATATGCCATTACGCAGCTTATTCATGGGTACACCCCCTTGTACTTGCGCTGCATACAGTACATTTCTGTTGCACATCTGCACATTGACTTTTGTGCTGCGCATTCGCATTGGTTGAATATGGATGTGGGCTGCATTTCTGTGGTTGCACATGCGCAACTCGGTTGTGCAGTGTGCAACTACTCTGAATATCTGGGGCTTTATATATATTTATACAACGAGGTGAGTGATACATGAGTGGGATAAAATGTGTTGTTCTCATTGGAGTGAGATAAATGCTGCTGATGTTGGCACAGTGAAAATAAATTACATTTATCACCCCCACTCAAACCAGCTCAAACGTACGCAAATGGTAACTTTTGTAGTAAAAGGGGCCCCTATTGTATAAATCAGATACATGATGTGCACTGGTGCAATAACGAAAATATTTTCACTCCTGCACAGTGACCTCTGGATACTCATTCATGGCTTCTCCACTCGTGAATATCCAGAGCTCACTCTAGAGGAGTGAAAATGTTTTCCCTATCACACTCATGCCCATCATGTATCAGATATATATGTGTGTATATATATATATATATATATATATATTAGAGGCAAAAAACTCTGTTTAATGCATTAGTTAGGGTTGTTTCAGAGCGACAAAAGTGAGGAAATTCGGTGTTAGGGTTGAAAACCCCTTGGACCCCGCACACCACCAACCCGACATTGGGGTGCGCATTGGGATCAATCAGCCTAACTCTCACCCCATGACATGTGTAAACAGCAGAAGTATAGGAGAATGGGGGTGGGAGTTGGGACCACAATCCGTCGCACCCCAATGCGAGCCAAAGAATGGTGAATCAAAAGCTCAACTAACACTAGTCTCACTGTCTATAGCTAACCAACTAATTAAATGAATTTTGCCTCTATTCCCTCTCTTTTGAGAATGATAATGAGAAATAGTGAATGTAATGCAGCGGTAGGAGAGCCACATAATGCGGTGAGCCTTGGGGCCAACCACATGATGTCTTGTGGCATAATAACAGGAACAGCAATGCAAACAGAAGTGCTAACAGTGGTGCACATGGTAACACAAGCGAATGAGAACAGAAAGATGCAGCACATGGTGGCGTGAGCGGGAACAGTCTGCCACGTGATGTGTTGTCACATAATAACATGGTGCCTGAAAATGGAAATGTCAATGGGCATGGTGACACAAAGTGAAACAGAAAGAGAAACAGTACTGTAGACACAAATGGTAAAAAATAACAAAGCATAGCGCAAATGAAAGCATAAGGATAGCACATGGTGGCGCAGGCGTCAACGGTAGAGTGAAGCAGGTGCGGAACGCATAGCGGAAAGGGCAACAGTAACAGTAATGTAAGCGCACAGGCTGGTTTTCCCCAAAACCTGCATAGAGAAAGACAGTGAGTACAAATAATGTATGCATAATAATGAGTATCGGAGCAGAAAATGAGAACTTGGAATACTAAATACGTTATATCTCAGGAACCGTACGACGTAGAAAAAAAATTTAAAAGTTGTATGATTTAAAACTGTCCTGGCTAATTTTGTACTTAGGGGGCTAAGCATTTTTCTGACAAAAAGTCTGTATCTCGCACCGTTTCCAAGATACGGGCCCTGAAAGGCGCGGCGAACGCCGTAATGTTATCCTATGGGAAAAAAAGAGAAGTTCGGAGAACCATAACTTTGCCTCTCTGTAATATTTTTTCACCAAACTACTGAAAGACACATCTGTGGGCTGTTGGCTGTCTTCCCTCCAAATTTCAGGAAAAAAGACTAAACCGTTATTTTGCAGCAGGGTGCCAAAGGATTCCTGTAATGCGTCGGGCGCCGTAATGTTATCCTATGGGAAAAACCGTCAACTTTGGGGTGCCGTAACATTGCCGCCATGTAATATTTTTTCAATACAATACTGAAACACACATCTGTGAGATGTCATCTGTGTTCCTTCCAAATTTTAGCCCCAAACTACGAACCCTTCTTTTGCAGCGGAGTGCCAAAGAATTATTGTTATTTTGGGCATAGTGTCGCAAAGTAGTGTCGCAATTTGCGAAAGTGTCCTAAAAATTTGTGACACTCGTGAGTGCGACACTACTTCTAAGTCTTTTCCAGAAATTTGAAAACATATTTCTGGGGTGTTTTACCCAAAATAAAGACATGGCTAGCATCCTCAGGGCCCGACTAGGTGAATACAAAAAGAATTAGGTTGCTAGAGGGTCTCAATTTTAAATGGCAAGCATTTTTCTGATCACTAACTGAAAACAAGATGGCGGTTGCGACACTAACAGGGCCATTGCGACAGTAAAAAGTGCATTGCGACACTGTGAACTTTTGTTAACTTTTCCATTGACTTATAATGAGAAATTGTTTTTGAATAACTTTGAACCATTTAATATTTTTTCATGAAATCTTTGAAAGGCACATTGGGGACCCGGCACGTTTAATGAGATTTTGGGCCAGTTCATAAACCGTGCGACCTGTAGCGACCGTGGGAATTCAGAAAAGCGTGGCGTGCGCGAATCCAGCTTAATAACTCTGCAGCCATATATCTGACCAGTACAAAACTGCAGATCCCAAGGCCTATGGTTCTTGATCAAGTATTCCAAATTACAGGCAAATCTGTCAAACGGTTGCAAAGTTATTAAGGTGCAAAGTTTTGGGGTTTAACATAGAAATGGCTCCTCAACCCTAACTATAGTGGCACTACTGTGCCACTATAATATATATATATATATATATATATATATAGGATACATGATGGGTGACTGGAATATGGACAATATTTCCACTCATGCAGGGTGAACTGCGATAATATCATGAGTGGCGAAGCCACGAGTGATATTACTGCAGTTCACCCTGCATGAGTGGAAATATTTACCATATTTCACTTGTCGCACATCATGTGTGTGATTTATACAATAGGGCCCTATTTTAGTATGTATTGCATTTTATATTCATCATTCTCTGTGAGTTGCTGTTTTACGTTTTCTTTTTCTGCCTAGGTAGAGCTGCATATGTTGTTTGGTTCTAGCAAGATTATTTGCACTGTGCGTTAGGTTGTGAATGGGGAGGTTGTAGTATTTTATTTGTTGTTTAAATGAATGGAGACTTTTTGATTGGTTGGTGATGCTTGGTATGCGTTCTGCATCCTTTATGATTGGTATGCTCTTGTTTGTTGGTGGGATTATGTTCGGGGACAGCGCTCCTGTTCAGATTCGAATGGTCAGTTGTTTTCTTTTTTGGATTCAGATTTTAATGGGGCTGATAAAAGTACTGTTTTATGCATTTTGGTTTTTAAGAAAGTGTTTGCTGAATCGGGTGGATATTGATTGGGTTTTACAGTTTCATTTCAGTTTGTTGCCAGTCCATGACAGGGATTGAAATTCAGTTCGGGATGACTTCTGACGATAAGTCACAGAAGAATTGTATGTTGGTGAGTTAACTTTTTCTTTTATTGTCTGCTGTGTGTTGGGGTCTTACTGGGAGACCGTCATCTATGGAGTGTGCACTTTGAAATAGATGAGCTACTGTGAGTCACACTTGCAGTTTTCAAGCAGCTCCTGTTATGTGAGCAGAGATAAAGAACGCTGTGTAGGTACAGATGAGATTTTTAGTCAGGTTTATTTTTTACAGTGTTCATGTGTAGACAGTGAGGATTTGTGTGGTTGATCTGATGTTTTGGGCACTTGGCGTTTTTTGATATTTTAATCTTCTGGTTGTTTTGAAAAGAAGCCTGGTCAGGAAGGTGCTACTACTGAGGTAACCATTGTTGGAATAACAGCTACTGATGTAGACACTGTTGAATATCAGCAACTGATGTAGACACTGAGGAATATTTGCCAAGATATTCCACAGTGTCTACGTCAGCTCCCTGATATTCAATAGTGGTGAAAATAACAACATTTATTCAGAGTGTTATTCCTTCACCCCCTATTGTGTATATATGTGTATATATATATATATATATATATATATATATATATATATATATATTGTAGCCTTTTCCAGAAGAGCTTATCAAGTTGTGGATCTTATCCTAGTTATTCCCTCTTTTTAGGTCACAGAAGATCTTATACCTCATGTAGAGGGGAGCGATGTTGGTGAATTCACTTTGGGTGTATCTCAGCTCCTGGTGGCATATAACTCTTTAAGAGACCATATTAGAAAGGCATAATTAAGTTACTCCCAAATGTTGTATTAGATTGCAAGGGCATGATGATTACTTAATGTAAAAATTATGTATCTGTACACTTTGAGTATCTGCCTGCTTGTTATGGATGGTTCTGCATTGTTTTATGCAAAATGAATAAAATATAAGTACAAAAAAAATTAGCAGAAAAGGAGAACATTCAGCATGTGGATATTTAGTGTGAAAATAGATGAAAAGCAAGCAAAAGAGTGGAGACAAAAAAAATAGTAAGCTTAAGGAAGGGCTGTCTGAGGAGGGGTGAAGCTCCAGCAGTCTCAAGCCCCATATACTGGATAATGGTGAGTGCAAGGTATTGATTCCTAGTGGCAAGAGTGAGCTTGCTGAATGGATTACCCTACACTGTGAGCAATACTTAAGGTTACAAGGAAAGCAGTTACCCTGAAGTCCACCTCCCTTATTAAATAACCCACATTTAATGCCAGATAGGTGTGGGTTGACGGATTCCTCTGGAATAGGGGTTTAACAGTTCACCAAAAAACATATTTGGCCAAACCCTCCTTATGGAATATGTCCACAAAAGTTATACATCTGTCATCTTTTGTGCATGTCACTTAAGCATACATGACATAAAATAATCTAATGTTGGCAATGTGGGGAAATGGAAATGTAGGCAGACATGACCAGGGAAAAATGGTTCCACTCAAGGGAACCATTGAGCTGAAAGAAACCACAAGTGTACCCTTCCTCACAACCCGCCATGAGAAGTAGCACATGACTGTTTGCCTAGCTGGTATAGCAGCCAGCTACCCCTTCATTATGTTAAAGGGCAAATTAATTCTCCCAGTATACACATCTCAAAGGTAGCTGGAGTGGAGTTTGCTATGTCATAGAATGTGTAGATAAATAAAGAAACTCATACTAAAGAGAATACTGAAAGGTTACGGAGCATAAAAGGTGGTTTGCCAATATGTGCTGTTGTCCTTCACCCATAATATGGTGGATTGTGTTCCTCCAGTATGTATCGATCTAATTTTGTTTTGAATTCTTTCTTATCATTGCTAATTATTATATCAGTTGGTAATTTGTTCCAGGGATTCATGATACGTTTTGTATAAAAGCATTTCCTTTTGTTAGTGTGACATTTTAGTGGTTTTAGTTGCAGATGACCCCTGGTGCCCAAGTTATCATTTTTAAATTGTAAGCCTAGTTCACATATTAAATAAGTGTACTGCATTATATTCATAACACATCATTAGGTGATCCCTTTCTCTTCTGGTTTCCAGTGACATTAAATTAAGATGTTTGAGATGATCAGAGTAACTAAGATTTATGATGTTATATACCATTTCTGTGGCCAGATGCTGCATCCTCCCCACTCTGTCTATCTCTCCCCTCTTAAGTGGACACTGTACCTGGCTGCCATAATCAATAATTGGTCTGACGTATGCCCTATAAGGGAGCATAATAACCAAAGCCCTTCTGCTTGTAAAATTTTTTTTAATTGCCCATAATATTTTATCTACTTTTCCATTAGTGTGGTGCAGTGGTCAGTTTAATTTAGTTTATTATTTATGATAACCCCTAGATCTCGTTCATATTGAACCTCCTTAATAATATTGTTTCCTGGTTTATATGTATGTTTTATTGTTTGATTTCCCAAGTGCAAAACACTACATTTTTTCATGATTAAACAACATTCCCATGAGTTTGCCCATTTAAGAATGGTATCTAAGTCAGCTCATATTGACTCCTTGTCATCAACTGTACATACTGGACCAGCTAATTTGGTATCATCAGCATATTTAGTGGTCCAGTTCTCTACTTGCTGACACATATTAGAGATAAAGATTTGGAACAATACTGGAACTGACCTGATGTGGCATGAGATGGTCTGGGTGGTTTAACAAATGACATAGAGGATTGTCTATGGGGAGTCATTCACAACAAGGATATTCTCAATTGAGAGGTTTCCTTGGCAATGTTAGACCTTGAGAGTGAAGCTGGAGAGGTTTTCTGTTGTCAGTGAGACCTCGAGATTTGAGAAGATCTTGTTTGTGAATGACTCCCCATAGACAATCTTTACATAGACGTCACTTAGACGTCACTTGCCACCAGACGCTTGCTCCATGCTGGGATCTGAACCCTCAAGATACATCTTCACAAACTGCCAAGCTATATAATGTCTCTTATTCACATCTCCCACAGTGCATATTCACTTAGGAAATCAAACTTCATCCTGCTTGACGTCCCACGAACTCGTACTATATTTGGCCATCGAGCCATTTCATTCTCCCTTCCTACACTATGGAACCAACTCCAATCCACGCTGAAACTAACCAGCACTGTTTCAATTGATCACTACAAAACATTATCCTCATCCAAAATAAAAGATTCCTGTTGCTGCCACTAAAAGCCCCCCTCACCCCCATGTTAGTTCCCCGTGTTCCTATTGTTGTGTTCGGCCTTAACAGGGGCCATAGCACATAAGTCACAAAAAGTAAAGTGCCATTGTCTTGATAGCCAGATTTGCTTATTCTGCCTCTTGTCTCCTCTAATACTCCTACTTCTCCCCCTTATTCTCCTAATCCCCAGCCTTCTTTTCTTGTCTTTAATCCTCGACTCTACCTGCCCCACTATGCTTTCACCTTCATACCTACACACTATACTATTTCTTTGAATGCACCTAGCTTAGCTGATAATAAAGCCGATGTGTCTTCCTGAATTCTGCCATATATGATTGTATCCATTCATGACTTGCTGTTACCGAACTCTGTAAGCACTTGAATTTCTATTATAATGATACCTGTATGTAGTGTCCTTATGTCTGTGTATGTGTTCCAGGACCTCCTTGTGAATGAGCTTGCTCAATGGAGTTTTTCCTGCAAAAAACTTGAACTTAGTAGAACTTATAGTGTATGGGGAATCTGTTCAACATAAAAAATTGTGAATGGATGCAGAAAGTAACTGTAACATTTTTAAAACAAGCCTTACTTGGCTTCAGTGTAGCGGCTCATTCCGGCGCTACTTGCTTCTTCTCTGCCATGGCTGCTACATCGCGCATGTGCAAATGTGTTCGATCTTGTTGTGCTGCACTGGTGATGTACTGAGTGCAGCACAACAAGATCGTGACGCACTGAGTGCAGCACAATAAAGATATTCCAAGCATGGATTTCCATGCACAATAACGTTCCCCCATACACTGTAAAAGAATGCTTGTCTAGGACACTTTTTGATTCCATATCTCCCCTGTACTGTATTTTAACAATCAGCCAGTACAAAATCATAATCATTTCAGCCATACCTTGGGGTGCACAAAGCTTCTGCAATCTATAGACATCTCCGGTAACGTCCCTTTTAAAGATACTTATTGGGAACACTAAGTACAAAGGAGAGAGATTATACAGCCACTGGAGACACGTGAGCAGCAGTCAAACATGGGAAGTGTTGTGGATGTCAGAGTGGGATGCCACTTAGGGACCAGAGATCACCTGACAGTGTGGTTTAACATTAGGATCTCAGAAGAGGTGACCCACACAAGGACAAGGGTCCTGGACCTCAGGAGGGCAGATTTAAAAAAATGGGTGAATGCCTCAGAGATGGTTTGGTGGCGGGGGGGGGTGGTATTACCCTGATGGTTTGGACAGACAGTGGGCCAGATTATGGGATGTGAAGGCAACAAACCTCTGCACAAAAGAGGTGAGCAAACGCAGGAGGAAAAAGAGGCCAATAGTTTTCAAGCGAGTTGGCAGCAAGGCTAAGGACAAAAAAGGGCTAAGTGCAGGAGGTACAAGGAGACACAGAGGGAAAGAATAGAGAGGTGTACTAGTAAAAACAGAGGGAAGCAGGGAAGGTTTTGTGTGCACTAAGGCACAAAGTGAAAAAAGAATAGCCGGTAACAAAGGGTAACAAGATTTTCTTTAGGTATATAAGTGAATAAAGAAAGACAAGGGCAGGAATTGTGAGGATTAGGGGTGCAGAGGGAGACTGTGCAGATGATGATCAGGAAAAAGCAGACATCCTGAACAAGTACTTCTGTTCTGTCTTCACAGTGGAAGGTGAAGGGGACAGGCCACATATAGGTTACAGAACCAATGGAGGAAGGGAAGTAGACACAAGTCCATTCAAAGAAGAAAGAGTGCGGAAGGGACTTGAGAATCTGAGAGTGGAAAAGGCCATGGGGCTGGATGGAGCACATCTAATGGTACTGAGGGAGCTCAGGGAGGTAATGGCTGCACCTCTGACAGCCCTATTTAATAGCTCACTAGATACAGGGGTGGTCCCAGAGGACTGCAGAATAGCAGATGTAGTCCTGCTCTATAACAGGAGCAGCAGAGAAGAGGCTGGCAACTACAGACTGGTCAGTCTGACATCAATAGTGGGGGAAACTAATGGAGTTATTTTGTAAGGAAAAACTGGTAGATTATCTTGCATCCAGTATGTTACAGGACCCAGGGTAGCACAAATTCAAAAGAGGGAGATCATGTCAGACAAGCCTGATAGATTTCTTTGACTGGGTGAACAGAGAATAGATCAGGGGGAGCAAATTGACATGGCCTACTCATACTCCAGTGAGGCTATCAACATCATCCCACATAGGAGGCTCTTTAAAAAAAATGGTACGCTTGAGGGTGGGAATCAAGGTGGTACACTGGGTATGTAACTGGCTGGTGGATTGGTGACAGAGGGTGATCATTAACAGCACTCAATTGGGGGAAGAGAGAATGACCAGCAGGGATCCTCAGGGTTCAGTACTGGGTCAGTCCTCTTTAATGTCTTTATAAATGACACTGTGGAAGAACTGGAAATTATGTGCTTTTTTTTGCAGATGACACCAAGCTCTCCAATAGGGTGGACATTCCTGAAAGGGTATAGAGAATGAATGGAGACACAAAAAACTTAAGGCATGGTCAAGGGTATGACAGTTGGGAATCAATGTATGGGGGAGGAGGTGGCCAGAGACAAGGTAGCATCTCTGGTGGCAGAATAGGCAGGGAAAAGAGGTGCAGACTAGGTAGGCTAGGTGGTGGTCCTTATCTGCCAATAAATTATATGTTTCTATGTTTCAAACAGGTCGCAGCTGTAAAAAAGCTTTCAGCTTAGTGTGCTACTCCTGGTTAAACAACTAAAAAAAAATGGTTGATTGGGTAAAAGAGGCCTGATTGTCAGTACAGTACAAGTTGGATTAAACTGTTCCACCAATGAGTTGGTTTAGCATTGTTTTTCACAGTTGGCAGTGCATTGGAAATTCATATTGTATTGCTTTTCAATGTTTAACCAACTCAAGAGCAATGTTTGTAAAATGTTTTTGCCACTCAATTGGAATGCATCAGCAGTTCAGTCGCAGTGCAATAAAACACTGAGTTTTAAATCTAAAGAAACAGTTTGCACAGGGCTTTGTGCTGAATACAGCAACACTTATGCCACTCAGTCTGAAATGCTAAATCAGCTCATCACAGGAACAGTTTAATGTGCTTTGTACTGTATCTGAGGAAGTGATTGTGAAATTGTTTGATATGCAGGGTTACATGTATGAACACCAGTGCACTCAAGAAAATGGTATAGGAAGTGGGTCATGGAAAAAGTTGCAAAAATTGCTGTCAGCCCCTCAGGATAACCTGGACCATTCCCAAGCTATAACACTATCTGGTGAAACCAATGCCAACTCAGATATAAGAGTAAACAAATGTGGAACTTGACATCTTCAGTTTGGCTTCGATTCAGGCCATTTGTCTTTGGTTCGACTTTGACATTTTGGTTAAAGACACTTTGGGTCCTTAGTATTGGGGTTTAGTAGGCTTCAAATAGAGGTAAGTGGTATACTTTAACCACCCCCTACCCAACTAAGTCAATTCCAACCTGGTCCTCCAAGACCTGGACATCCTCTGGTCCTCCAGTGAAATAATTAAAATAAAAACTCTGTCAGTTATGGGTAGAGTGCTAGGAGCCAGGTATATATTTTTTGTTATATAAGAACTATAAAGAGGGAGGGAGAAGAAGGGCAGGAAATGACCCCAGTAAGTCAAGGGGCAGTCATGAGATCAGCCATGAATTCATGGGAAGGGCTAAAGTGTTTTTCAATTAACTGGCCAAAGGTCAAAGTAATCCAGAAGTGGCCTAAAAGATTGATTGGGCTGAATCAAAGGTAAAAGTGTTACATTTCTGTGCATTCATTGAAAGCCAATATGAAATCAACTCATCCTTAATCAAATGGAGAAATCACTCTGAAGGAAAACTAGATTAAGGGCTGATCCATGAATCCACCACAGACATACATCAGTCCTGCAAATCTGAGATGCATTGCTCATCACCATCAGCTTTTAGCACACTTGCTGGTATTCACAAACTCTAGCACCCCCCCCCCCATTATCCACTCATGGAGTGCTGTGTGGAGTGGCAAGGGGTGAGTCAGTGGGAGGTGCTGTGCCGGATACCCAGTGATCAGTTTGATACTTGGGCCACCTCTGTAGTGGATCCTTGTCTCTACATGGAGCAGGGGCTGTCAGGATACGGTAGTCCTCCAGAGATTAATGCATCCCTGTTGGCAATACAAATAAAATTGCTTTTGGTGCCATCCTGTTGCAGTATGGCTTCCTGCCCCACACAGAGCCTTTGAGGGCAGAGGGAGAGTGGTGTGCTGCTGAACGTGATCTTTGGAAAGACCTGTGGTCAAGTGGAGGGGGGGACTTGAAATTGCTTCTGTAGCCTCTTGGGCTGAATATCCTCTACCCCCTCTGCCACCCCTCCACAGTGTGGAATTTAGATTCAGCATCAGACACATGCCTGCCCACACCCGTGTTCCTACAATAAATCTAGTTCTGCATGAATTTTGGAGATCCTGTTCTGTACCACCTCCAGCCTGTCCTTATCCTTCCTTAGATGTGGATTCTAGAACTTGTACCAGTACTTCAAGTGTGGCCTTCCCAGGGACCTGTATGGGGCAATATCACCTCCCTCCTCAAACTTTTAAACCCTGCCTATATGGCCCAGTATCCATGGTGCCTTACTGAATGCTTCATTATACTAACTGGAGGTTTTGAAACTATTTCTTATGATCACCGCTAAGTTCTTTTCCTTCACTGTCAGCAATCTGGACCCACCAATTCTGTTGTCTGTGGCTGGATATTTTGCATATGTGAATCACCTTGCACTTCTTTCCACTGAACATGAATGGAAAAAATAGGCAGCACCAGCCTCATGGCAACCCAGCTGCTACACTATATGCAGATAAAAGATGTAAGCTAGATTCTTTATTTCTAATCATTTTGGTAAACATTCATTCACATCTTAAAATGCTGTGCCTATACACAACATATAGTATAAAAACAGATACAGAGCAAGACTTATATAACAGAGGAGGTAACTGTTGGCTGGCAGACAGGAACAAATGTTTCACTCCCTTAACCAGGAGCTTCCTCAGAGAGCTCTGTGAATTAAATGTTTACTGAAATCAATTATTGGAGAGCATAGCATATGTCTTTTATCTACACGTAGTGCGTTGGCTGGGTTGCTATGTAGTGGGTACTGCTTATTTTTTCTATTTTTGTACTGTTTGTTTAAGTAGGCTCCACCATAGCCATTAGTGGAGCAGTATTATTTTGTAGTTTCAGCACTGAACAAAAATCATCAGGCTTTAGACCTTTCCAGCACATCTAGGTCCTTCTCCATTTCCCTGTCTCCCTCCATACTGTCCACTCTGCCACAGAGCTTTATGACATCTGTAAAGGGATGCATTTTGCCCCAGATTTCTTCTCTGATGTCACTAAAGAACACGTTAAATAGGACAGAACCCAGCAGTGACTCTTGAAGAACCCCATCATAATCCCTGTGTCTTCTGAGTAGACCTTGTTTTCCATTACCTGCTGCTTTTTTATCCCTAGCCACCTGATGAAACTTTACTCCTCCAAGGACCTGGAGCTTTCTTAGCAGCCTCCTGTGTGACACTGAAGCAAAGGAATTGCTGAAGTCTAAATATAGAACATTTACTTTTGGTCTGGCATTGATGTCCTGCAATCCTTTGGTGTCTAGGTACTTCACTATATTTACAGTACCTTGACTACCATTTCATGGAGCTTACCCACAATTTAGGTAATTCTAATTGGCCTGTAGTTACCTGGTTCCTTCTTGAATCCCCCTTTGTGCAGTCGTACCACATTTGTGGATCGTCTTTCTTTGGGAACTTCTATCTCCAAGGATCATCTGAATATATCCACCAGCGATGCTGCAAAATCCAGCCCCAACTAATGTTGTACTGCCTGTTAACTGCAGTATTGTAGATTGTATTAGGCTGCATTATTTTTCTGACTCACAAGCTGACATTTGCTACAACCAGGAATCCCAGAATTCCTGGCATTTGATGTCAGAGCAGGGCTGCTGCACTTGGAAATTTAACAGCCTTGGGTGTGGAGCTCTTAGTTGTGACCATTCCCGTTTAAGGGCTAAAAGCCTGTGACACTGTCCATTGTGACCTCCACTCTGTTCATTTTTCCTTTATCCCTTTAAGACACCTTCACCCTACTGTCTGGCAGTAGTGTTCATCTTCCACTGTAAATATCAAGCAGAGGTTTTCAACACTTTTGCCCACCATTTTTGAGCACACTTTCACCTTCCTTCAGTCTTATTATCTCTCCATTTCCTTCCTGTTTTACCTGATTACCTGACACATTTATAGCCCTTTTTACCCTTTCTGCAATAAGCAACTCTGCCCATTTAGCATTCCACACTGTTCCGTTTGCTTCCCTTAGTTTCTTCTGGTACTCCTCCAACTTTTTCTCCTGCTGTGTACAGTTGGGAAGTATGACAATTCACTCCTGTCATTTCGTTCCATGACAATTGGCTCCCAACAACTCACTCCAGTGACAATTAGTTCCCGTGACAACCCACCCCCAACAATTCGCTCCCTGGCAGAGTTAATTAAATTACTGAATTGCGGGAAGTTGTCACAGAGTGAAATTAACCTGTTAACCTGTTGTGGGGACCAAGTCAGGAAAAAGGTTATAATGTCTGAGATGTCTGCCCATAATATATCCTCAGTGGTACTTGACCTATCGGTAATTCTTGAGGCAAGCAGGAGCCCAGAGGGCCTGGTTCAGGTCTATAATAAGGCCGTTACTATGGGCCTGGACTCTGTCGCTCCTGTCCGTGTTCATCCTCTCTCCCTTCAGCCTCAGTCCCCTTGGTTTAATGGGACCTTGAGGGAGTTGCAGCAACTAGGATGAAGATTAGAGCACTGCTGGTAGAAATCCACCCCGGAAGCCGACCATCTTAGATTGATGGAGCATTATCAAGTCTGTCAATCAACAATCACTTGTAAGAAAGCAGAGTACCTGTCTGGGGAGATTGCTGCTGCTCAGAACCAACCTGCTCAACTCTTTTGAGCCGTGGACAGGCTGTGCAACCCGGCTTGTCTTCAGTCCCAAAGAGCCTTTTCGCAATCTGACTGTGATGAGCTCGCTCGGTTCTTTGCAGATAAGGTGGTCGGCATCAGGGTGGAGATCCAACCGGCACACTCTATGGGGGCAGCTAGTGATCAGTGTTCAGTCACCCTTCCTCACTTTGCCTGGAGCACCTTCAACTGGCTGGAGTCCGCGAATGTTATGCGGCTTGTCCACAGTATGAGCCTGATGTGCTGTAGTTTGGACCTGGGCCCAACTTCCCTGATTATGGGTTGTTGTGACATCATTGGCTTGATCCTTGCAGGGATAGTCTGGTGCTCCCTTGAGTCAGGTGAGTTCCCTAGCTCCCTGAAGGAGGCGGTGGTGACACCCCTCCTTAAGAAAGCTTCTCTGGACCCAGGCTGCCCTGCTAACTACAGACCCATCTCTAACCTTCCCTTTGTGAGGAAGGTGATTGAGAAGGTTGTGGCGCTACAGTTGGGGACCCATTTGACTATCCATGACATCTACGAACCTGTCCAATCAAATTTTCAAAAGAGGCATAGTACTGAGACCATGCTGGTTCAGATACTCAATGATCTCTTGATGGTGAGAGATCAGAAGTGCCATTCCATCTTGGTACTTTTTGATCTCTCCTCAGCTTTTGACACCGTGGACCATGGGTGCTTCTCAAGTACCGGAAGTTCATCTCTGGCCTGTCTGATACAGTTCTCAGGTGGTTTAAGTCCTTCCTCACTGGCAGAATGCAGAGGGTGATGTTGGGGATTTTTTCCTCTGACCCATTCTCTCTGCCATGTGGGGTCCCTCAAGGCTCGGTGCTGTCTCCCATGCTGTTCGCAGTGTACATGCAGCCCCTCAGAGATATTGTAAGATGGTATGAGCTGAGGTTTCAATGCTATGCTGATGATACCCAGCTCTACCTGTCATTCGCACCAGACCAGGATAGTGCGCTTTCGGTATTTAACAACTGCCTCACTGAAATCCAGGACTGGATGAATTCTAGCTGGCTGAAGTTGAACTCAGGAAAGACAGAGATGATGGTTGTGGATCCAGGTCACTGGACAGAGGGATTGGGGGCTGGTCAGCCTACATGGCTTTATTTGGGGGGCTCCCAGCTCCTTACCTCAGAATGGGTGTGGGACCTGGGGGTGATTCTTGATGATGGGCTGACACTACGATCTCAGGTGTCGGCAGTTGTCAAGTCCTCTTTTTACCATCTGAGAAACATCACCAGGGTCAAGCATCTAGTGTCATCTGCCAATCTTCCTACATTGATCCATGCCTTTGTGACCTCACGCCTTGATTACTGCAACTCCCCTTACTTAGGGCTGCTGGGAGTTGATATCCGCTGCTTGCAGCTGATGCAAAATGCTGCAGCTGTTTTTTTGACAGGGATCCCTCAGCTATGTCATATTACACCGGTGCTGCACAAACTGCACTGGCTGCCTATTCAATGACGGATCACCTTCAAGGTCAGGTTTCTGACTTATAAAGCCCTACACAGACTGGGCCCGGACTATCTAAAACAGCTCCTGACTCCCTACTGCCCCTGGTGACTGCTCCGCTGGGCTGATGAGGGGTTCCTAGAGATTCCAAGAGTATCCCTAAAGTCATTGGGTGCTGTGCATTTATGTATGCAGCCCCAGCCCTGTGGAATTCTCTACCCCATCAACTACAGGAATGCGCGACCGTGGGAGGTTTCAAGCAGGCCCTGAAAACCCATTTGTGGAGCCAAGCCTACCTGAACTCCTGTCAGGGTTTTAAGACACGGTTAAAACAGTGGCTATCTTTGGAAACATGACGTATTTTTATGTATTGTATTTTATTGATTGAATGTTTTGTTTGTATTATGTTTGTTTGTTAATTTTTTGTGTGTTTTTTAGTTTTAAACTTGTCTCCAATGAAAACGGGCAGTTTGCTCATTTGGATTTACAAGTATAAAAACAAAAATAAAAATGAAATGAAAAATGAACTGATTTTATTAATTTTAGGCATATCTGTGTTATGTTTTCACTGTTTTAGCCTGTTTAATTGTTTATTTAATTGTATGTTAAAGCACCTTGATAATTTGAAAGGCGCTCCATAAATGAAGTTTATTATTATTATTACAATATAATAACCTGACAGGGCAGGAGTTAAGGTCCCGGGTCCCAAATCTGCCATGACAGGATAAAATCCAATGGCTCCTCCACTGAGTTGAGGGACATAGCATCGTAGAGCATCAGTGGCACAGGAACGAGTTCAAATGCAGATCTCCAGCACACCCGGTAGCTGTCAAAGACAAAGCTCAAACAGGGACGGGTGTAGGTCCCGTGTCCATGCAGATAGAGAGCCACAGGTGGAGGGATTATTAGCTTACTGCTGGGAGGATGTACAGTTGCACCTCCTGAAGTTCTTTTTATTGGCTCTTACAGCCTCCCCCACCTCTATAGAAAATCAAATTGGTTTCTTGTGCTTTTTACTTCTAGCAGCATTTGGTATGCAGGAGTATACTGCCTTGCTTATGGCCCCCTTTAGTATTCCACATGTATATTTAACCCCCACTGTCCCTCTTGCCCTATCTAATTTGTCCCTGATCAGTATTCTCATACCCTCAAAAATCAACCCTTCCAGATCCAGGGTTCTATGTCTCTGCCAGGGGTGAAAACCAATCTGTAGTCTGGACTCCAGGGTCTTTACTAACACCAAGAATTGCAGGCATTCCCCCTGCCCCCTTGCATCCATTCTTCACCCCCTAGATCCAGTGGGTCTTTGGGGCACTGGTGGGTGATATCTGGGTGCAGACTCAGACCCAAGTAGAGTTGCCAATAGCAGGCATATTTCGTCCTCCACTGCAGTCAGCTGGGTTCTGAGCTATGCAACTCTCTGATCTATTTGATATGCACTGACTCACCACAGCAATGCCTGTGATACAATTGCACCACACTCCTTACACCTGATCAGATCCTCCCCATACTCCACCTGGACCTGCACAGTCACCCCTCATGTCTACTGCTTTGGCCTTCCCAAGCTTCTAAGTGTATCTGCTCTAAATGCCTATTCTTTGTTTCCCTACCCCCATTTAGAGAGTTAGTGTAGTTCCTGTAGTTGCTGTGTTGTCATATCCCAGTTATGAAGTTCGGACAATTTTAGGGTTATTACATCTGCCAAATGTACTCCTCTAGTTAGACAGTTTGGCCAATTACAGCACTAGACACTTTCCCTTTACTGTTGCCCCCTTTTCTACTTTATTTTCTTCTACTGCCTCATATTTTGTTGTGACAGCACTCTCTCCGCAACTGCAGATCCCCTGTGGATGCCCATGAAGGCACCAGCCTCCTGATTTGTGGTCCTCATTATATAGGGTCTCTCATACTCTGGGGTCACTTGGTTCGTCTGTAAAGACTAATTGCAAATGTCATATTTGCTGCTTACAGTCATGTGCTGTAGCCACACACACACGCACACACACACACATGCATGCATGCACACACACATACTCTGATATCACCTCATTCATCTTCCTCCATCTTCTCCCTCTCTCTACCACAAAGTATCCTTGGCATGCTTTTCAAAATCACAGCATTTGTGCCAACAACAGTGCTGCAAAGTACAGTTTACTTACTTTTGCTGCCCTAGCAGATCTCAACTGGAAAAGCAAGTCAGGGGCCTTTTGTTTTAAATTCCAGACTTCAATCACACTATTGGCTTCTTGCAGTCACATGCCCTAGTCCCCATAAACACAAAAATGTTTTAATTTCACATCAGTCCGCCTCCTGTTCCCCCCTCCATGCTTTCCACACAAGACACACAGCAAAAAATTGAAATTAATAACATTTGTGTCCAGAACAATGCTGCAAAATACAGTTTGCTTACTATTGGGGCAGAGTTCAGCCACAGCAGGTCCCTCCTAAACTATTTAGAGCTATGGTTACTATGCAATGGAGGTTTCTAATCGGGGCGTCTTCTAATCAGTGAAATACAATATTAGATTGTCCACAGACTTAATATACAGAAGATGCTGAGTGTTATAATTTTTTGAGGGTTTCATAAGGTCAAGAACTTTGACCTCATTATGCATGTTTTCCAGCATGTACTTGATTGTTATATGGTTTGCATATTCTGAAACGCACTCATCAGACTGTTACCAGTTTTTGTGTAGATAATTTCAAGAGGTCTTCAGGATGTCAGAATGTCCTCTTTGCTGGCATTACTTGCACTCCCAGGATGTCCTTGAAATTGAGCTTTGCTCAACAAAATATTATCCTAGTAAAATAAATAAACAAATATTAGGAACATGAAGAATGTGATTGTCAAGTTGAGAAGAAAGGGTGGTAGGCTGGAGGAAGTGAAGAGAAAGCAGAAGTACTTAACAAGCACATCACTAAGGAGAAAGATGGTCCAGTACCTCAAAGGAGGATTGTGGGCAGGGACCACAGGATGGTGGTGACACAGATGAGGAGATCAAGGTTGACAGGATAAGGGCTTAAAGGGCCTGAAGATACACAAACCCATGAGATCAGATGGTGTACATTCAAATGTACTGAGGGAACTGGCAGATACCCTGATGGATCCCCTGGTGAACGTTTATTAACAACTCAGTGGAGTCATGGAAAGTACAACTGGACTGGAGGACAACGCATGTATTGCCGCTTCACAAAAGTGGGCTGAGGAATGACCCTGGTAACTATAGACAAGTCAGTCTGACTCTGATAGCGGGGAAACTCATGGAACCTATACTGAAAGAAAGACTGGTAAGCTTTCTGGAAGAAAATGGGCTCCAGGAAAAGAGGCAGCATGAGTTTGTGTCAGTCCAGTCCTGTCAGACTAACTTGATTGATTTCTATGACTGGGTAACCAGCACAGTGGACATTGGCCAAGTGGTGGACATCCTGTATCTAGATTTCAGTAAGACCTTTTTATTGTTTTATTTGTTTATTTATTTATTTATTTATTCATTTGTTAAACAGGTAATGGCACTGGACCATTGTCCCTTTTTCAGGCCTGACCCGGAACACAATAGAAAAGACACAATATTAAGCATACATTACATAGTAACAATAACATACACTGCACAATAACAATAAACTACAGGAAGCAGCTACATGAAAATTTCAGCAGTAAATATTCTTTCAAATTTTCCTTAAAGCTAGATATGGATGAAGCCTGTTGTATGATTAAAGGAAGTGCATTCCAGTACACTGGGACAGCAATAGAAAAAGCATGGGAAGCAATTTTAAGTTTAGGCAATACTGTACCCAATAAAATACCATTGGAAGAGCGTAAGCTAGAAAGAACATTTAGCAAATTTACAGGATTACATAATGGGAATTGAGATTTAAGAAAAACACCTTTAAAGATTGTGCAGCCAAAAAAATACTATTCTGGCCCCTGAAGCCAATCAACCTAACTGAGAATACAAACCTTTCACACTGTTTCCCACAGAGGATTAATCAGAAAACTGGAGAACTAGAGTGTAGGGGAAAAACTAGTTATGTGGGTTAGAAACTGGCTGCTGTACAAAAGTCATAGGGTGGTGGTCGGGGGAAGTTCTTGGAGGCTAGGCCAGTCACTAGTGGGGGACCCACAGGGCTAGGTGCTCAGTTTGGTGTTGTTTAATATCTTTATCACTGATATTGAAGATAGGATAAAGAGTAACATACACCTGTTTGCAGATGACACAAAGCTCTATGGGGGAGTAGACACAGAGGAATGGAGACAGGACCTCAATTAGGACTTGGCTAAGCCAGTGAAATGGTCAGGTATTTGGCAACTGGGATTCAATGTCAAAAAGTGTAAGGAAATCACGTGGGTGTGAAGAACCCAGAAACCAGGTACTGGCTGGGTGGTATGCAGGTTACCAGGTCAGACGAGGAGGAGAAGGACTCAGGAGTGATCACCACAAGTGACCTGGAGCACTCAGCACACTGCCAGAAAGCAGCAGCCAAAGCAAATCAGATATTGGGCTACATAGCCAGGGGTATAACCAGCAGGAGAGCAGAGGTCATTCTGCCAGTGTACAGATTACTATTTTTAAAAGACTTATTTTATCTGTTTCTGGGCTACAAAACTCCTTTCATATACACTGTGCATCCACAAAATGTAACCTATTGGATGAAGAAGTGGCTTAGTCCACAAATGAAAGAAAATCAAACTTATAAATTGTGGGTCTGTATGCTGATTGGCTTAATTAATGTAAGTGTTTTATAACTAAAACAAGAAAGAAAGAGTATTAGTCTTATATCAGAACTTTTCCAGTTTTACCTCCCCCTTTCAGTAAACTCAGTACATGACATGGGAAGAACTCTTTCCTTCGCTCCCAACTGCTAGCTTGTCTTCCCTATTTCAGGTACACCAGCATCACAGTATGCTTCTTAATAGCTTGCCACTAGGATGGAAGCATGCTTGCTTCCTATGGCATGGAAACCCCCACAAACTGCCACTGCTAACTCCCCTGTCTGAGTCATTAATAATAAATGCCTCCTTTTTTCCAGATTCTGTCCCCCACTTTTTTGGCTGTTGTACCATTGTTTCTAAATATAGTACAGTATTTTTCTTTTTGAAATTGACTCACTTTCTGGCTTGTCTCTAAAGTTATGATTCCACTTCCCCTCATAATGATGTGTATACTTCTACAAATCCCACTTGGTTCTACATTATTCCTGTGTCATGGTTCTGTGTTCATATGTCCTGCCTGTATGCTTCTCTTTTTATGTTGACGCACTTGCGCAGCCAACATCTTGCAGTAGTGCAGATTTGGAGGAGCGGTCACTGTTGGACGAATGCAGGGCATGCACCAGTAGGTGCATCCCGCATTCCCCAATCAGCCAGCAGCAGAGGCCAACACCCTGCCTAGCTGATGAAGTGAGGACATGAGAGAAAAGGTCCGCTGCAATGAGAGCAAAGCTCTCATTCAGCGTGATCACAACATGCCTCCCCTTAAGTGCAGGCAACATGGTGGCAGTGACTGCCGTTGTTGCCTGTCAACACCCCCCGTTTATTGTGTGCCGATGGAAGTGCCCACTTCCTGTCAGTATAATGTGTAACCCCCCCCACCCGTTTTTTGCTTGCCGAGGGAGTGGCCAATCCCCCTCAGCTCCTGCACCCCCCCCTTTCCTTGTTTGCCGATGGGGGTGCCCAATCCCCCATCTGCTAAAGCACCCACCCACACACACTCAGATGACATGCTGGGAGCCCACAACAGCATGCCAAAGCACCTATTACAATGAAAATGGTCCCCCAATGTCTTTCATTTTTGTTTTTTCACCTGTAAAGCAAAAATGGTCCCACATACTCTTCCAACTCCCCTACCGCACCCACCCACTGTGCACCCTGCCTCCCTACACACACCCCCATACTTATCTCCGGAGTCTGGCGCGATGATCTTCGGTGGACCGGGAACACATCTGCACTCTTCAAAGCCGACCGTGAACTGTGGAAATGCCGGTAAGCTGTATAATGGAATAAATAGGATTTTTTCAACTTTAATGCATATCTCAGGCATTTCTGGGAATTTTTACACCAAATTTTCAACATGGGGTTTTTGGGACCCCTCCTCATGAATTCTTGCACTGTCATGTCATTAATTGGTCTTGAAAGGTGATTTTGCAGTCACTGCATGGAATCACCTCTTGGGACTGATTAATGAGATGACAGTGCAACTGTTCATGAGGTGGGCTCTCAAAAAGCCTATGTTGCAAATTTGGTGGGAACAATCCAAAAAATGGCTGTTTTACTAGTGTACATTGCACAGCTGCTATGCAGGCTCGTATCTTCGCTTATTCACAATACTTTCATGCCAGATTTTCAACATTATCATTTTTGTACACCTTCTTGTGAACAGTACAGCTGTAATTTTGCACTTCCTGGCCGAAATGTGTTTCCACACTTCCGGCGCACAATAGCGCGGTCGCTGTGGGAATAATCAGTTTTTGGGCCAGATTATGAAAATGACAGTGACACTGTTCATGAGCAGAGGTCCTAAAATGCCTATGTTGAAAAATTGGTGACGATACTCAATAAAATGACTGTGTTATGGCGTGCATTGGCACATTCCGCATCGCTCGTACATCATCGTGCATTTGTAATATTTTCACTCTGAATTTTTCACCATTGGCATTTTTCCACACCTTTGATGAACAGTACGGCTGTCATTCCATATTCTGCCCAAAATGTGTTTTTGCACGTCAGGTGCAGAATAGCGCGGTCGCTGTGCGAAATCACTTTTTGGGACAGTTTGAAGAAATAACAGCGACACTGTACATGAGCAGAGGTGCTAAAATACCTATGTTGAAAATTTGGTGCCGAACATCCATAAAATCACTATGTTACAAGCGTGCATTGTGCATTTCCCACGCACCCTTGTAACTTCGCAAATTTGGTATATATACATGCCACATTTTCAACACTGGCATTTTTTTACACCTCCTTATGAACTGTACAGCTGTAATTTTTCACATCCTGTCCAAAATGTTTTCCCGCACTGCATTACCAAAGCAAATGCCAGCTCGACAACATTTGGCATTGACAAAGGCTTTTTTTCTAATGCTCATCAGGATAGAGTTGCACAGATATGCATAATTTGCACTGAGCATGTTGAGGTAGATTCCTCAGTCAATATACGGAGGTTAACCTTGTGTGGAATACTTCTGCTCTAAGTCAAATTTTCAGGATACATTTTGCTTATCCATCGTCCGTTATCTGTTATCCTGATGTTGCCTGTGTCAGTCTTTAGCCTCACACTTTATTGAACTCAGCAGTCACATTGTTGCCTCATATACTAATCACACTATGATATCATTACATATTATCTGTATACTTTTTTTATCAGAGATGGCCAACATACCCCCTTGCCCACTGCTAGTAGATGTGCAGCAGCCAGTGCAGGCTCTGAGTGTAGAATCCTTTAGAGAAGAGAAATTGTCGGTGGAAAAGAATAACTTGGCCCACCCAGTCTGCCCAGATTTCCCTGCCTGTTCTGTCTCCACAGATCATACCCGGTCTCTGTCAATCCTTTCACTTCCTGCCCATTTACCAATATTCGCTTTTGCCTATTTCATGAATGTCTGAAGCCCCCTACTGTTTTCACTCCCTCCATCTCTGCTGGAAAACTGTTCCAGTTGTCCACCACTCTTTCAGTGAATTAGTACTTACTCACGCTCATCTTAAACCTTCCCCCTTCCAGCTTCATTGCTTGCCCTCTTGTCCTGGTGCACTTCCTCATTTGAAATATACTTCTCTCTTGTACCCTGTGCACCCTGTAGGATACTTGTAGATCTCTATCATGCCCCCCTTCATCTAGAGTGTACATGCTGAGATCCCTCAGTCTCTTCTTATAGATGTAACCCCTTCAGCATTTTAGTTGCCTTCCCTCCACCCTGTCTACGCCTTTTTGAGATGCTGTCTCCAGAACTGTACACTGTATTCTAAGTAGGGTCTTACCAGTGACCTATACTGTGGTAGCACTATCTCCCTCCCTCCCTCCTGCGGGTGATACCTCTCTCTCTATGCACCCCAGCACTGCGCTGCCCCTGCCTACTGCCTTGTCACACTGCACCGCCACTTTGAAGTCATCAAATATTATAACCCCAAGGTCTCTTTCCTACTTAGTGACCATCAGTACTTCCCCCACATTTTATAATTGTCACCTAGGTTTCCATGCCTAGGAGCATGATTTAGCACTTTTTGACATTGAACTGCAGCTGCCATTGCTCCAGATTTCAGTGATGCTTACTCATTCTGATTCCCTCCTGAGTATCTACCCTATTACAGATTTTGGTGTCATCTGCAAAAAGGCATACAGTACCTTCCCTTCCAATTGTTCTACAATGTCACTTATGAAGACATTGAACAGAACCATGCCCAGTACTGAGCCCTGTGGCACCACCACTACCCACTCTCCCCTCATTACAGTGAGTACCATTTACCACCATGCTCTGTAGCCTATCCATTAATCAGTGTTTACTAGAGATGTTGCAATGTTTTAATTCACAGGCAAAGCAAAGTTGCCAATTTCACCTCCATGGATAATTTTGCAAAGTTTTTCTATTTAATATGAAATTTGCCATTGGTAGCTTCACGTTGAAACTTCACCTGTAATTTTTCCTACGGGTACACCAAGGTAAAATTTATTTATTTATTTATTTCAGTTTTGGATTACAACATTTGAGCCAAGAGGCTCCTTTGCAAAGGTTTCAAGTCAAAAAACACAATACAGGTACAAAAGGTAAAGGTTTATTACAAAAACAGGTAAGACTGGGGTAACAAGACTTCTGGTTGCATCATCGACTTGCATGGTGGCTTGAATCCCAAGCTATGTGCCCAAGACGACCATCACCCATGTAAAACTACTTAAACACTTCCAAAAACAAACCAAGATGTTAATGCCGAAGGGGAACAAACCTAAAGGTCGCTCACAGACTGAGAAAATCGCAGAAATGGAGCCGGAGGGAGACGAATTTGCTATCTGGGGCCTCAGACTCCGAATTATCACAGGCCTCAGCTGATATCAACCACCAGGATCCTGCGTCTCAAACTCTGGGCAATTTCCAAACTCTGAGAAAGCGGGTAAAATTGGACACCATATACAGTGAGCTGTTAAGTTTTCGAGCAGAAATGAAGCAACTATATGGGGAACTTAAGAAGGATGAAGAATTACTTGAACAATGGGTGGATGATTCAGAGAGACAAATAACTGTGGCAGAGAACAGATTAGACAACCTAGAACAAGCAATCCAAACCATTCAAGAAACCCAACTCCAAATACAATGCAGGCAGGAAGACTCAGAAAATCGTGCCCGTAGAAAAAACATAAGGGAATACGGAATACAAGAAGGGGCAGAGGGACAAAATATAACAGAGTTTTTGTCTATGGCGTTACATATGGCACTTGAACTCCCTGATGACATGGAACTGGAATTTGAAAGGGTGCACAGGGCCTTGGGCCCAAAACCAAATAAGCCTGATGCGCACCCATGATCTATCATAGCGCATTTTCTCAAATATACAACCAAAGTATGTGTCCTACTTACAGTGTGGAGAAAACAGAAAATCTTTTATGGCCAAGATCGAATATATATTAATAACGATTATGCGCCTGACACCTTCCAGGCCCTCAGAGAATACTAGCATTTCTTTGCCCCTCTCAAAGAAAACAAAATCAAGTTTACTACTCCTTACCCTTCCGGGATGATTATTCAGTTCCCTGAGGGCAAAAAAGAATTTGATTCTCCAAAAGAAGCCAGAGCTGAAATTCTGCGTCATGCACACAAATATAGGACAGAACCCCAGACCCACCCAGCTCCCAGAGAACAGAGAGATGGGGAGAGGCGGCACAATCCAGAAACAAGGGAGTGGAATCCAAAAGTCTCTCCAACACCTTGCTTAAAACACTAGCTTTGTTTTGTCGCACTGTAGTGGCCACCCGAATCCTATGTGGGATTTGAGAAGTATTTCCTAGAGAACTCTGTTCTGCAGCCAATTTTGGTTTACTTTTTGACTGTTTGAGCTATGATATTACAAACTGCACAGCACAATCTGCAAGGTTTGGACATTCCCTGAGAAGTTAGTCTATAGGAGGGAAATCACTACCAGTTTGCCCTCTTTTTCTCTGCAGTAAAATGCCTGAGAGCAGCATTGCCTAGGAGGAATATTTCTGTAAAATAAATATGGGAATCCTCATTTAAAAACAGTGCTTCCTACAAATATCCCCCCTCCAGTAGCTTACTAACTGTCTTCATGCAAGATTTACTGAGGGTTTAATGGTTTTATTACGCTACCACATGGATGAACCCAGGAGAAAAATGGCTGATGCCGGAGAGTGAATATTTAAAATTTCTTAAAGGACAAACCTATATGGTAGAGAGATGTATAATTCAGAAGCTAACTTCTACAAGTTTAATGACTTAGGAGAGGCCAGCCCCCCCACTGGAGAGCCTTGTATATTTATTGGGGTGAATTTCTCAGTTAATTAAAATGTGTTTACTGTGTGGGAGTTCAATCTTGTAGATACCTGTTGGTTTCAACTGCCTCCCCCATTCTATATCTGGGGAGACCCGGGAGACTGTATGATGGTTTATACTAAGTGAACAACACCTGGTTAACAGAGCAGATAATCCTCTTTCCTGTTGTAATTATTGAGTTTCAATGTCTTCTTTCCTTTTGATTTGGTTCTTATACCAGTCTGCTCAGCCCCAATATTTTCTATGGGCTGATAGCGGACAGTTTATACCTGAACCAACCCGATTTTATTTGTCCTAATTTTGGGGGCAATTGCAGCCCCTGGGAGGCCCATCTGGTTAAGCTAGCTGGCTTACCTCCCCCTCTAGCTGTCATACATGGTACCGCCCAGGATACGAGAGAGCAAATACTCTTCTCATTATTCATGGAAGTCAAGACACATTTTGTAAATAGTTTACCTGCTGCATTGCAGGATCCTATCTGGAAAGGCCAGTTGGCGACTAGATATCAGACTACATTTGATGCTCGGTTTGAGCGGAATGCTCCACCATCTTCAATAATAATTATTTCTTATACCTTGAGGTGGAAGTTGTTGTTTTTTATTTATTTTAGTTTTTGCTATAAAAAGGGACACGGCACTACCTTTATAAATAGACAGACAAATAAGTGGAGAACAACAGCTGTGAGTTACTGGAAATTAATCATGATTAATGAAGGAAGTGGGCATCTGACAAGGCACTTGGGGGCATCAGGGAGGGACACAGGGATGGAATAACTGCTGCTGAAAGACAGGAGGGCTTGAATACATACATGGACCCCTTTAAATTATTTTAAAAATGGATACGACATCTTTAATACTTTCCCTGAATATCAAAGGGATCCATTCTCTAATCAAGAGATAACGCCTGCATCAGTTCTTGAGGCAGGAAAAAACAGAGATGATCGCCCTACAGGAGACTCACTTGTCCCAAACAGAGCATTTGAAATTGCAAAACCAGAACTATGCTCTCCTGGCTTCAGCTTCACACACTTCGGGGAGGAAGAGGGGGGTCGCGTTGCTCATTACTAAAACAGGGAATTGGGTGGAAATAATAGACATGAGGACACAGAGGGAAGATATGCCATAATATCTGGCCTCCTATATAACAAAGAGGTGACTCTTGTCTCCATTTACTTCCCTCCTGGCTCCCCAAAGTCTGTTGCTCAGAGATTTTTATCAGTTCTGCTGTCAATACATAAAGGGCAATTAATAATGGGTGGAAACCTGAATATTGTTTTAGATCCTATGCGTGATGTCTCCAGGTGCCTTGCTCATAGGGTTAATCCCCTACACAAATATTTCAAGCTTAACATGGCCAATCTGGGCTTCGTAGATGTGTGGAGGCATACTTTTCCTTCCACTAAGGGTTTTACACATATATCCCCCAGTACAGGGGTAGCTGCTAGATTAAATTACATGTATACAACTGTAGAACATTATGACTCAGTTTCAGATATCTGGCATGGGCCTCCTCTACTGTAAGATCATTCCCCAGTTTATCTGAAGGTGTGCCCGGGTAATATGCCTAAGTTCAATCTTTGGTGTCTGAATGTCCAACACTTAAGGGACCCAAAATTTCGACAAGAGATACTAGACTTACTCCCAGATATCATTAGAGACAACCAGAACCAGGAGACCTCTTCTGGGATCCTCTGGGACACCCTTAAGGTGGTCCTACAAGGACTAATAATTAAAACTTCTGCTAAGAAGAAGAAAAGGGAGAGAGACAGGAGATATACTGAGTTGCAAAATGAGTTACATACCCTACACATGATGCTGGAACAGGGAGACAACTCTGTCAAACCCGCCCTCCTGCAAGTTAAGCAGCAAATTCAAAAGTGCTTAGATCAAAAGATAGAGCAACAGCTATTTTATCTTAAACAATATCATTACTAGGGGGGCCCAAGAGAAGCCAGGACACTGGCCAGAAAACTTAGAGAACAAAAAGCCAGAACCGGTTTCCTCCCTTTATGACCCCAACACTAAGATTTTGCACACTCAGCCCTCCAAGATCAGAAACATTTTTGCTGATTGTTGCCAGCATTTATATGCACAGGAGAGTTCCCCCTCTTCAGTTGAAATTTTGCCTACTTGAACTCCCTTAACCTCCCTAGTCCTACATCTTCCCAGGCCCAGTTGATTAATAGGCCTATCTCTGGATCTGAGGTAGATCAGTTTATCTCTGAAGCAAACACACTGAAAAATACTGGCCCAGACGGCTACATAGCTGAATTTTATAAGGCTATAAGGACACTCTGGTCCCCATTTTACTTCTAGTCCTCCAAGCAATCCAACTGGGAGAGGACCCTCCCCCTTCCTGGCAGTATGCCACTATTGCTGTCGTCCCTAAACCCTTTAAAGATCCAAAGCAGACTGCAACTTATAGACCTATATCCAAGCTAAATTTTGATTATAAGGTCTACATGGCCATAGTAGCACATAGATCTGAGGATTTAATTCCTTACCTAGTAGACTCTAGTAGACCCGGACCAAGTAGGTTTTATTAAGGGGTGCTAGGCTCACGATGCCATTAGGCATACTTTTCTTTTGCTTGCATATGCCACAACCAAACATTGTCACCCTGAGTCTTGATGCAGAGAAGGCATTTGACAGGGTTGCCTGGTCCTTCCCTGTCACATTTTGACTTTCCAGAGGCCCTGGTGTCCCAGCTTCAAAAAATGTATCATTCCTCTAAGGCTTATGTGCGCCTGGATGGTGATCTCTCAGACACTATTTCCCTTGCTAGGGACACTCGACAGGGATACCCTCTCTCTCCCTTGTTATTTGTGTTATACTTAGAACCACTGGCTGCTGCGATTCATCAGACTCAGGGGGTGGAGGGGGTCCCTATTGCAGGTAGAGTATTTAAGCTGTCTCTGTTTATAGATGACATATTGCTTACCCTTACAAACCTCGAACACTCAATCCCAGAAGTCTGGCTACAACTTCGTAGATTTGTGGCCCTGGCAGGATATAAAGTTAATGAGCAGAAAACTAAATTTCTACTATACAACTTCCACCCCAATCCCCAACTAAAATGATCCTACCCTCTAAAATGGAACAAAGTCACTATCAGATATTTGGGGGTAAAACTGGTGACCAGCCTAGAAGTTATTGACCTCATAAACTATGAACCTCTTACCTCCCAATTGGCCCTGGATATGACCAGATGGTCCCACTCCACCTTAAGCTTTTTTAATCGCATAGAATCCATAAAGCAAAATGTCTTACCCCAGGTTCTGTTTTTCCTGCAAAACCTGCCTCAGCCCCCGACCGACATATATTTCACAGCCTGGGGGTGGCTGACATCTAGATATGTATGGGCTGGAAAGCCTCCTTGGGTATGATTTTCAGTATTGCAGCTTCCAACAGAAAGAGGGGGCTGTAATTTACCATGTTTCCAAAACTATCATAGGGCTGCAATGCTATGAGTACTTGCAGGGTGGCTTAATCCACTGTATAAAGCCAATTGGAAACAGATAGAGACAGTTTATAATGACTTGAGTCACCTTCCTGAATTGCACTTTGCTAACCCTCTAGCGTGCAATATTTTAAGTAAATACTCCTCCTATGCCAGGGAATCTATGAGGATCTGGATCTGGTTGCCTACCCATTATTTTATCCAACAGGAAATGCTTTTTATGAGGGCAGTTCCCTCAGATTGATCCTTCCCCTCAACCTGGTAGGTGGCAAATCCCAGGTTTGGTGGATTAAGGGTTTAAAATATGTACATCAAATGGTGGGGCCCACTGGCTTACTTGCGTTTACAGCCCTGCAAAAATCTTAATGATTTTTTGCACATGGAATTCCATGGGTATATCCAGCTAAGATTGTACTTGTTGAGATATGAAAACTCACTGGTGGGCATTGCTGAAAAAGACCCTACAATGGTCCAGCTACTAATACAATATACCAAAGGGACTCTTCCTTCTCATGAAATTAGTGCCGTCTATAATGCATTAAGTGAAAGACCCCCTGATTCTATGGAAAGTTTCAGGATAATTTGGACCAAGGAAATACAAATGGATATCTCAACTTCAGCTTGAGAAGGGATAGCTGGTTCGGCCACCTGGGTGGTCCAGGCCTCATATTGGAGGGAATATATTTGGAAACTCAGGGCTCGATATTTTAGGACCCCTCTGCTAACCTAAAAATATTCTGGGTACCCATCAGGGGCCTGTTGGAGGGGGTGTGGGAATGGTCTTGTGGGACAGACCCATGTCTTGTGGTTGTGCCCCCTAATCCAAGGGTTTTTGAAAGAGGTGATAGATGAGTTACAGGAGATTTATGATAGGGGAGTCCTCAACCACCCAGTGTTCCTATTAACATTTACCCTCCCCGAGTGATCAAAAATTGATAAAATCACCTATAAACAAACAGCTTTGTTAGTGGCTGCTGCCTATAAAGCAATTACATGCCTGTGGCTAACCACAGCCATTACCACCAAACTGTCCTGGGTGAAAATTGTCCGGGAAATCTATTCCCTGGAATGCCTCTCAGCCAGTCTTTTAGACTAAAAAGAAGTATTTGAAATCTACTGGCAGAGGTGAGTTATTCACCATTTAGCTCATTATCCAGAGTTTGTACCCTGATGCTCATTCTGAAATTTTGAACTTAATTAAGTGATGAGTGACACTCATGCCTGATATCCCCCTGGGTATTCCTTGTATATTTACCCTCTCTCTTTTTTTTTTGTAAATTATTGTATACATTTACCTATCTATAATCATGACGCATTGTTTAGAAATCCACTTGTCCATATATAACTTATGTACTGAGCCCTCATTGGGTCAGGCTTTGGCCTATCTCTATTGGATGTACATGAACTGTCTGAACTGAAGTATGTTGTCGTGTCTACATTAATAAAGAACAAATTAAAAAAAAAAGACAGGCATAACAAAAGGTTAGGCTTGTTAAAATAAACAGGTATTACAACAAGTGTGAGGATTAGGCAAAAGTTTCATCACCCAAGAGAGGCGAAGGTGACCAGAAGTAGTGGTTCCACTGTAAAGAAGCTAGGAGGATGCCATAGGTTGCTAAGTGCAGTTTGAAGGGGTGGTTGTAGCTGCCTAAGTGGGCATTGTCGAGGATGAAAGGACAGGAGAGGTGAGATACTGATGGAGGTTGTTAGAGAGAGAAGGGTGCTTCAATCAGTGGTAGTGATGGCAAGCAGAGGTAGTAGCAGCCCAAACAGGCATTGTACAGTAAGGGGAGAAGCTATTAGAAAGAAGGGAGGAGGGAGTCAGAGGAAGGAGAAGGTGGAGCTGGTGTCTAGTATGAGCAGTCACAGTAGTTTGCTCTGGCTAAAAGAAGGTGGAGGCCTCTTTTAAAAGGACAAATCTTTTCACATTCCATGAGTGGGGCCAGAAGTTCATTTATCCACTGAGGCCCACAGTAGACGAGGGCTCACTGGGCAAATGAGGTGCGCTTAAAAGAGATCTTGAGGGCACCATTAATAGTTCTGCTTGTCATCTGTGATATTGTAGAGCGCTGGAAAATGGCTGCAGTAGAGTCTGGTGTTAAATCACGCAACGCCTTTTTCCCAATTACAAAAGCCTGGTATTTGACCTAGAGGTGCAGTGAGAGCCAGCCCATCTTGTTATAGAGACTACAGGAGTGAGTTAGTTTATGCTTCCCAAGAACTAGCCTGCATGTCTTGTTTAATAAAAGTTTAGTAAAAGTTGTGTCAAGTCGTCTTGCAACTTCATCTGTAACTTCTCTTTGGCATAAACTAAGGTGATGTGGGGTTAAAATGGAAGCTACTGATGCACAAAATTCTCAAGGTCAGCAGTTCCTTGCCCCCCCCCCACTCCACAGCCTCAAGACCATTTGCCACCCCACCCACCATGGTACCACCACCACAGGCTGCATCCACTCATCAAAGTCAATCAGAAGCAGTTCGAACATTTTCTAACTTGTGTCTCTGATCAAGTTACACTCTTCGCTGCTAGTGTGACATTTTTCAAATACCCAGAGTGCTGCTACCACTGCAATTGGGCTTGGATACCTGCAGTCAGAGGACCCTTCTCATGGCAAATCACCGGGCTGAGTCAGAGGAAAAGCAGATTGAAGTGATGAGTGACAGTGGTGGAGGTGGTGGCCTATCAGTGCCAGCAGCAGTTTGTGGAAGACGTAAGGAAAGTTCTCATGTCATAGTGGGGTGGTGGGCACACCCTGTGGAAGTGGCAGCAACCTTTACTGAAGTTCAAGCTCGTACACCATTATGCGGGCACCACAATTAAGGCATCGCAACCAGTTCACCATCATGCAGGTGAACTGGATTTTGTGGTGCTCGGCAGGGACGGCGCTGTCCAGGTTGCACCCCCCTGCTCCATACACCTCCAACCTGGCAGTGATTATATTTAAGTACAGAGGTGTGGGGGCAAACAGGCAGAACTTGCCCCGGGGTGTTGGGCGTGCTGGAGGTCGGGAGGCACAATTGCCAGGTGTGATGTTTGCTGTCGGCATTGTGCTTGTGCCCTAATGACAGTCGATGTGTTTCTTGTCGCCGCTACATGGGTGAACCATTCAAGCTCCTCCTGAACCAGCAGCACCATCAACACCTGCATTTGCCACAAGTTTTGTTTTCTTTTCTTTTCAACACAAACAACACATAATGGGGATTTCAGGGAACTAACAACTCAGGTAGTTATAACAACTTCACTGTCTACACATTAAAGAAAACTAACTTCACTCAATGAAAATGAAATCAATATAGTCAAACTACAGTGACAAAAATCATTCAGTAAGACATATCTAACTCTTCTACAGAACTAAAACTGCAATCCAAAGAAAACAGGGAAAAACATACAAAATGCTTTGTACAACAGCACTAGTACTGCTAAGACAGAAAAAGCTCCCTAACCTGCCTTTTTCTTGTTGAAAGTTGCTGCAGCTAAGCTCCCTCCCCCCCACAACACTGCCTCACTACACAATACAGAAAACAAAAGTACAACTTTAACTAAATCACAAAAAATACCACAAAAAGCTGTTTATCTAGATGCACAAGACACAACAGATACTCAATGGGTGATTTCTAAAAAAATGCCTGTTTTAAATGCTTTCCAAATGTTTTTAGGCACAAAAATACAGAGCGCACTTTACACCACCTAGTTCTTCCTCACACTGCACTGAATTCAGCCTAGGCATGGCAATACAGCTCATTGCAGTATCATGTGACCTCCAATCTCATGGATCCTTGCAAACTTCACCTTAGAGCCAAAATCTGCAGTCGAAGTTCACAATTTTGCCAGTCTAGAAGTTTCCTTGAAGGAGAACTTCACAACTTCAGTAAAATTTGTGAATTTCTCCACAAAGCAAAGCTTTCTAACTTTGCCCACCTCTAGTTTTTACACAGTTTAACATTTTGGATCCAACCTGTAGACAATTACTTTATCAGTCTTCTATGTGGCACAGTGTTGAAGGCCTTACTAAAGCCCAAGTAGGACATGTCCGCTTCCCTTCCTTGATCTGTTTCTCTGGTTACCCAGTCAAAGAAATTCAGATTCATCTAGCATGATGTGCCCCCTGTGAGTCCATGCTGCTTTGGTCTTGTAACCCACTGGATTCAAGATACTCTGGTAGCCTTTCCTTTAACAGGATTTCCATTAATTTCCCCCACCACTGATGTGAGATTCACTGGCCTATAGTTGCTAGCCTCCACCATGCTTCTGCTCATATGGAGCAGGACTATGTTTACACAGCCACACTTATTCAAGTTGCAGTCCAATCTGAAGCTGAAGCGACATCCCACTCTGTTCTGGTGTCTCATCAACATGGCTCCTCTCAGTGCTGATTCAAGCCACGCTGGAGAGGACCATGAGTCTGGGAGCAGTCTGTTGCTTGGTGACATCACAGTGACATGTCATGAACCCCAGCACAGGCTATCCTCCCTCCCCTAAATGTTGACAGTACCCATGGTCATCAGCTCACCACACAGTTCCCGCTGCAGCTCCCTGATGTTTCTAACTGAATTATCTATTTCATAAAGGGAGATAATCGCAAGCCATATATTCAGATCAGGAGATGCCAATATTGTATGTCCACATACAGCAAATACTCATTATCATTAGTATCAAGCTACAGTATCTATGATTTTGTGGTGCTCACTTCGGGGTTTGGGGGAGTACATCACAGGAGGACATAACGAGAAGTCTGGGTGCATCCATCTTGTGGTGGAGTAAGTGGTGCAGCCTCTATACGTGGCTGCTGACGCTGCTCATTCCTGAATACCTTCTCAGTTCTGCTGTGACTCCTGGAGAAGAGCACGGAGTGACTTGCTGCAATCAGGAAAGGATCCGCACGGCTGCATTTGCACCACAGTAACCCAAGCGCTTGGGTTGCTGTGATTCAAATGTGGCTGTGTAAAAAGTCCTTGGCCGGATTTTCAAAGGTCAGAGAATGATGCAGGGTGCTTACGTAAAAAAAAAACTGATGCAGGGAGCAGGATGCGTCAAACATTGCACCAATTGTGATTTTCAAATGGTGCTTGCGTCAAAAACAGATCTACATGCACCAGAGTGGCTTGCGTCATGCTTGCACCAATATAATGCCTGCGCCATATCAGAAGGGATGCCTGCATCACCGAAATAATGTACCATCCCCTTAATTGGGATTTTCAAGGAAGGCAAGTCCTGTCCTTGTGCTTAAGATGCATGTCACAGTTAGAAAAACACAAAAAGCTGCACCCTCCACTCTGAATCACCAAAGGGCTTTATTTAATAAATATAAAAAGTGCCACCATGTATAGTACACAACAGGTATGCTAATAGTAATCCCAAATGGTTTCGTGACTAGCACTTCATCAGGAGGTATGACTAACAGCCAGTCATTCTTCACTCAAATAGTGATGTCCTTAAAGTGACAAGTACCTAATAACAGCAATACGCACAACTTCATTGTACATTCAACAATTATAAATATAAACAATTATAATTTGTAAAAGTCATCATACTATTAAATATCACTATTACATACAAAACTGATGTCAGAAAATGACAGGAAATCCGGCTTTCTAAAAATAATATTTACCACTTGCTTGAGTACCATATAAAATTGATGTGCAATCTTATTTCTCCAAGTGTGTATTTTGTTCACACAGGTGAGGCAGCTACTGGCAATTCTTTCTATTACCTAAAATAGAGAAAACACACAAAATAAAATAAGGGGAAAATATTAATGGGGGAAACTATTATTGCATATATCACAACAATGTACATACATTTTTCCTATTTATCTAGCATTATTCACATATATTACCACCAAGACAGGTTTAGCACAAAAGCACATATAGGTATCTCCATGTTTTAAATCTATCTTTTATCGCTATTCTGTTCTTACATTCACAGTACAATTTGATCCTGTAATGGTCCCCTTCCTGGATGTACAAATAATCAAGAAACAGGATGGAACTCTGCAGACATCTTCGTATTGGAAGGAGACGGATATAAATTCACTGCTGTTAGCATCAAGCTGCCACCCAAACCATATAGCTGTAAACATCCCAAAGGCCCAATTGCTATGAGTCTGAAGAAATTGCAGTGAGGAACATGATTATGACAGTTGTGGTGCAGATATGTGCAAAAGATTTGTTGAAAGAGGCTACAATAAAAGTACTTTTGATAGGGCCCTTAGGGAAGTTGGTCAGATCAGTAGGTCCAGTCTACTTAGAGTTAGGGAACCAAGTGTAAATAGATATATGGACAGACTGAATTTTGTGACCACCTATACTAGGCACTCAGGGCAAATACAGAGCATTTTGGAAAGCAATTGGAATGTCTTGGAATCTGACTGCCCTGTTTAGGGAGGTCACTAAACAAAAAACAAGAATGGTGTACAGAAAAGGTTAAAAACATCAGGGAAAGGTTAGTACAAAGCTATAAACCGAGTTTGAGGGGGACTGTGGATTCAACATTTTTGCCAACAGGAAAGTTTACATGTGGAAATTGTAAATTTTGTAAACAAATAATCAAATGCAAAACATTTTCCACATGTAACAGTTCAAAAAGTTACACCATTAGGGACTTTATTAGCTGTACTACCGAATATGTAGTGTATTTAGCTACTTGCCAATGTGATGCTTTTTACATAGGTAAAACAGAATGCTAAAAGAAGCACACCAGATCCATTGTGAATCAAGATAAGAGAAGTGCTCTGTCTTACCATTGTAGGATGAGTAGAAATTCTGGTGTGGCCCATGTATTCAAGTTTTGTGGTATAGAAAGAGTTAGAAGAGGTGTACGAGGTGAAGATTTGGATGAGAAACTGTCTGAAAGGGAATCCTTCTGGATATTTACACTGGCCGGCTTACATACCCCCAGACTAAATGATAAAATTGATCTTATGCCCTATATTAACCGCAGACTTAAGAAGCAGTGACTGTATAAACAGAATAGCGATAGAAGATAGATTTGAAAGATAGAGATACATATATATGCTTTTGTGCTAAACCTGACTTGGTGTTAATATACGTGAATAATAGTAGATAAATAGGTGAAATGTATGTACATTGTTGTGATATATGCAATAACAGTTTCTCCCATTAATATTGACCCTTATTTTATTTTATGTGTTTTTCTCTATTTTAGGTAATAGGAGGACTTGCCAGCGGCTGCTTCACCTGTGTGAACAAAATACACACATAGAGAAATAAGATTGCACATCAGTTTTACATGGTACTCAAGCAAGTGGTAATTATTATTTTTAGAAAGTCTGATTTCCAGTCATTTTCTGACATCAGTTTTGTATGTAATAGTTAGTGATATTTAATCTTATGATGACTTTTACAGCTTATAATTGTTTGCATTTATAACTGCTGAATGTACAATGAAGTTGCATGTATTGCTGTTATTAGGTATTTGTGACTTTAAGGACTTCACTATTTGAGTGAAGAATGACTGGCTGTCAGTCATACCTCCTGATGATGTGCTAGTCATGAAGTCGGTCAGGGTTACTAATAGCATATCTGTTGTATACGATACATGGCGGCACTTTTTATATTTATTAAATAAAGCCCTTTGGTGCATCACAGTAGAGGGAGCAGCTTTTTGTGTTTTTCTGCTTCGATTTATTGCTGCACCTCCGTTCAGCAGAGCAGCTTTTGCTGTGCATGTCGCTGTTAGACCAGCCAGAGCTGGTCTAAGGGACTCTAGAACATATAGAGAGGCCCACAGCAAGTGGTCAGATCTAATTATGCTACTATTAAGGACTAGCATTCTCCTGCAGGACTAGTTTAGAACATTTTGGGTGCTTAGGGTGGGATATTCAGAAGGGTTGCACATGGCACAACACAGTTGCACCATGCACAACCCACTGATGTGCCCTGGTGCAATATTCAAAAGGGGAAAGTGCGTGGCACAAATCCCGATGTGCCGGGGCACATCAGTAATGTATGCGGTGCAAGAAGGGGGGGCATGCCCATGCATACCCCTGCTCATCCCGATATTCAGCCCAGGATGTGTGGAGCCCATGCAGGGGCAACCCTTACATGCGCCGCATACAGTTGTTCCAAAAAATAAAGGAGCAACAGCCGGCCACCCACAGGTGAGCTGCCGTGTTGCAGGGTGCAACACGGCAGCTGCCAGCTGTGGGTGGCCATCCGAGCTTTGGCAGCACCTCCATTGGGTAGCACCCTCGATGCCTGATCATGGGCATAGGTATAAATAAAAACTCCTTATGTCTGGTGGTCCAGTGGACCACTAAGCACATCGCGCAGGAAGAAGTCAAAGAAATAATAGATCATATCCTGGTGGTTCAGTGATACTCCCCGCCTCACCCTCCCTCGAGCCCCGCCACCCCGCCTCCCCCGGCCAGCAGATTCATTCACATATCTGGACTGTGTAGTATGGCACGGTTTGCATGCCTGTTGGCCCACGCTATGGACCAATGGGAGTACAGCTGTACTGTACACAGGCAGTCAGCGGGCAGCCAGACAGCTTGCAGTTGGGGGTTTGCCACCCGCTGCTGACCACGGGGGAGTGGGGTGGCGGGAATCAGGGGAAGCGTGGGGAGGGGGGTACCACAGAACCACCAGGGATGGGATCTATTATTTTTTTAGACTTCTGCCCACGATCGGGCTATGAGTGGTCCACTAGACCACCAGGGATATAGGACATTTTAGTTCTATACTTATGCCCGCAATCAGGCTTGGAGCAGTCCACTGAACCACCAGGGATATAGGAGATTATTATTTGTATATTTCTGCCGGTGATCAGGTTGCGAGCAGTCCACTGGACCACCAGGGATATAGGAGATTATTATTGTTATACTTATGCCACTGCACCATGCACAATGCGGGTGGCCACAGAGTGACATTCAATGGTGCTGAGCCATGGTGCAGCACCGTTGAATATCACCCTGTCAGTGCCCTGGCACATCCCAGTTGCACTGCGTCCAGGCTTGCGCCACAGCCTGGCTCAGTCCGAATATCCCACTCCAAGTCTTGGCCATTTCATATGCCATATTTTTTTACTTAACTAGCGTCATTCTCATCCTTTGCATCATTTTTTACTCAACTTGCACCATTTTTTTGACTCAGCGTGCACCATTTTTTTGACTCCACTTGCACCATTTTTTATACTCAGTTTTTGTCATTTTCATTTGAGTAATTTTTTACTCAACTTACATCATTTTTTGACTCAGCTTGCACCATTTCATTTATTCAGTTTGCGTAATTTTTGTTTCTCGAATCATTTTTCTGACTCAACTTGCACCATTTAAGATTCAATGTGCATTATTTATTTTGGCGCAGCTTGTGTCATTTTCATCTCTTGGGTCATTTTGTTGACGCAGTGGACCTCTTGCATCAGTTTTAGGGACTTTGTCACTGCGAACACTTTTCTTACAAAATATGGTGCACAGTGTTTGGTGCACCTAGATCTGATGCAAGCTGGTTGTTTGATGCAACTTACATGGAGCTAAGGGCCCTTTGAAAATCCTTATGTCTACTCTCCTCCAGTCCTCTGGAATAACTCCTGTATTCAGTGAGTTGTTGAATAAGGCTGTAAGTGGTGCACCAAGCACCTCTCTGAGTTCCCTTAACCTCTAGGTGTATCCTGTCTGGTCCCATAGCCTTGTCCACTTTCAGATGTACAAGTCCTTTCAGGACTCTTTCCTCTGAAAATGCACATATGTTCGCCTTCACCCTCCTTGTTCCTGCTGCTCCTTAGTGGTCAGTCCCCCGTTTCCTCCACTGTGAAGACTGAGCAGAAGTAATATTCAGCATGACTGCTTTTTTCTGATCCTCCTCTGCACAATCTCTTTGTGCCCTCCTCCTTATCCTCACTAGTCCTTTCCTTGCATTCTTCTCACTTATGTACCAAAAGAAAGTCTTGCCCCATTTTGCTACCCCTTTAGATATTCTTTCCTCTGTTTGTGCCTCTGTTCTTCTCACTGCCTTAGCTGTTTCCCTCTGTTTTACCTGGTACAACTCCATATTCTTATCCCTCTGTGTTTTTTGTATCTCCTGAATGCCATCCCCTTCACTTTCATGGCCATTTCCCTAGATTACCATAATTGTCTTTTTTAATGTTCACCTTTGTACAAGTGCAAGAGCAAACATATTGGTATGATAGTGGATTTCCAGAGGTATGTCACTGTCAGTCCAGTGCAGGGAAGTCTGCAAGGAGCTCAACAGTGTCAGATCAATCATCGGCCAGACTGATCATGACACTGTTCTGGCCTTGCCGGGTAGAAATTTAGTATAGTTCAAAAAAGAACTTCCTAAATCACAGGGTGTCTCTTTCCTTTGATTTGCATAATGCTGCCCAACAAACAGAGCTGATCAGCATCATGACCTGCCTACTGTGGTCAACCCAATGCAAAAACAATCTCTCCCACCCCTTCCTTTGTAATTTTCTGACATGGGTGTGCCCAATCCCTGGTGCCAGCTCATACCCACTTCCCCTGTTGTCACTGTGTGATGCCAGGCAGCCCACCACCCATGCTACCAAATGACACTGACACTGGGGTGCCTAATCTCCAGTGTCAGTACCTGAAATTAAGAAAACCATCTCTCAATCCCCCCACCCCTTCCTTCTTAATTTTCTGACACTGGGTTGCCCAGTCCCTGGTGCTGGCTAGTACCCCCAAGTGTTTTCACTCTCTGACATCAGGGAGCCCACTACTGATGCTGCCAAACATAACACCAACACTGGGGTGCTCAATTCCCAGTATCAGTACCTGAAATAATGAAAAACTATCCCTCAACCCCTTCCCCCACCCCTTCCTATTTAATTTTCTGACACTGGGGTGCCCAATCCCTGATTCCAGCTAGTACCCCTCACCCCATTTGTTTTCACTGTGTGGCACCAGGCAGACCACTCCTCATGCCACCAGACATAACACCAACACTGCAGTGCCTAATCCCTAGTGTCGGTTCCTGAAATAAAGAAAACCATCACTCACAGTCTGTTTTTTTTTATTTTTACACACAATGTAACAAAGAAAACTGTCCATCGATGTCTGTTGCTGCCTCCAGCCCACCACCAGCATTACCCTTCCCTCGACCCTCCCACTGAGCACCCACCACCACCCCTTACTTACCTTCCAGGGTTCAACATCATAATCCTCTCTGGAACAGAGATGCATCTTTACTCTTCAGCACTGAACTGGGAACTCAGGAAATCAGGTATGTGGTTCAGTGTATTTCAATGAGTTTTGAACATGCCCACATAACTTGGTAATTTTTTTTATATTTTTTTCCCCTAATTTTCAACATGCCTTTTTTGGCACCCCACTACATGAACAAGGATGGTGAAATTGTCCTGAAAGGTGATTTCACAGTTGCTGCGTGAAATCACCTTTTGGGCAGGATTTGAAAATGTTCTCTTCCCTTGTTGATGAGGTGGAGTCATAAGACAGTTATGTTGAAAATTTAGGGCACACATATTAAAAAATAGCAAAATTATGAGAATACATTGAACTTTTTCAATGTACGATCATGACTTTGGTAATTTTCAATATTCTGACTCTAAATTTTCAAAATAGCCATTTTTTCACACCTCCTTAGGAAGGTGACAGCTGTCATTTTTCAATTCCTGGTTAAAATGTGTCTTTGCACTTGTAGCACTAAATGGGTGGCCCCCTGGACAATGATACCACAACAGCAACAGCTGAAAAAAGACCATTATAGCAACTTCTACTGTAATGGTCTGCAGTGCACCGGCACGGCTTCTCCCAGTGTTGAGCCCCTTCCCTGAAACAACTCCAACCTGGAGTTGATAATGTATTAATGCGAGGGGTGTAGGAGGCAGAACTCCCCAAATGTGGGGTGTGGGGAGCCCAGCCCCCCCCAAAAAACACACTTTGTATCTTTACTGCAGAATACTGCATGTTGGCATTGTGCTGTTACTGTGCAGGATGTCGCCGGCTTTGCTGTTGATGAACAGTGGTGCTTCTGCACTAAATCACCTTTCAGGCAGGATTTGAAAATTTTCTCCACCCTTGTACATGAGGTGGGGGTCATAAGAAGGTTGTGTTGAAAATTTGGGGTAAAAATATTACAAAACAACAAAGTTATGAGCATGCATTGACATTTTTCAATGCATGCTCATAACTTTGATAATTTTCTAGATTTTGACCCCAAAGTTTCAGCATAGGCATTTTTTCTCACTACCTCATGAATGTGACAGCTATCATTTTTCAAGTCCTGGGCAAGGTGTTTTTCACACGTGTGGTGCAAAATGATATTTTGGCCACTGTTTTATAAAAGACACCTGTATGTGAGGAGATCACGTGATGCAGAGTGCTGAGTAGAAGCTCCTCCGCTAAGCTCCTGCCTCCCGAATAATAATTCGTCTTTTAACAACATTAAAACTCAACTAATTCCTCTGCTTATGAGTTTTCCTTGTGTCTAAATAGCTTGTGCTCCAGTTTTGTGTATCTGCGCGGTAAATTGAGGCTTATATGAAGAAAGCCCCATAGAAACATACCCCCCTACCTCTCCTGAGAAGGCCTCTAAGAAATCCTGAGCCTCGGGTGGCCCAGACAAACCAGATCCATCGTGTCAAGCTGGGGACCAAGAACCCTTAACTCTTAATAGGTTCTTGGAGGAATTTAAACCATTCCAGGAAGAGACAAAAGATATGGCAACTGATTTGAAATCACTCTCCAGAAAGTTGGAGGATGTCTCCACTACAGACTCAGTAAGGCATTCGACTCGGTGCCACATGGAAGGCTGGGAAGGAAGTTAGTAGGCACAGGGGCGGGTGAAAAGCTGGTGAGATGGGTAGGAAACTGGCTGCAGGGAAGGCAACAGAGGGTGGTGGTGGGTGGGGAGCTCTCACACCCAAGGGCAGTGACGAGTGGTGTTCCACAGGGCTCTGTGTTGGGACCAGTGTTGTTTGGGATATTCATTGCAGACATATCATGGGACATCAAGAGCAAGATCAGTCTGTTTGCTGGTGATACCAAGGTAGGCGCAGTGGTGGATGACCTAGGGGGATGGCAGGGGTTGCAGGATGATCTGGCAAAGCTTGAAACCTGGTCAGACACCTGGCAACTGGGCTTTAATGCCAAAAAGTGCAAGGTGCTGGATTTTGGGATGAAGAACCCAAGGAGG
Source organism: Neoceratodus forsteri (assembly GCA_016271365.2). Taxonomy (NCBI): domain Eukaryota; kingdom Metazoa; phylum Chordata; order Ceratodontiformes; family Ceratodontidae; genus Neoceratodus; species Neoceratodus forsteri. Next base: position 678,982,261 of record CM028130.1, read on the forward strand.
AGTTACCAGCTAGGGGGAGTGCAACTAGCCCAGACAGAGGAGGAGAAGGATCTGGGTGTGCTCATTACAGGGTCAATGAACAACTCGGCACAATTTAGGAAGGCAGATGCAAGGGCCAACAAAATGCTGGGTTGTATTGCAAGGGGTATATCCTCGAGGAGGGAGGAGGAGATTCGGCCACTGTATAGGTCATTAGTTAGACCACACCTGGAGTACTGCGTGCAGTACTGGCGTCCATATCTGAAGAGGGACATTAAGTTACTGGAGGGGGTGCAGCGCAGAGTGACAAAGATGATCAAGGGGCTGGAGGACTTATCATATGAGAGGAGGTTGAAGGAGTTGAACATGTACTCACTGGAGGAGAGGAGAGACAGGGGTGACATGATTGAAACCTTTAAATACATGAAAGGAATAAACAAGACAAGTACAGAGGGCTGTTCAAAGTAAGGGAGGGAGGGACACCAGGGCCATGATATGAGACTGGAGCGAGGAAGGTTCAGGAGGAGATGAGGAGACACTTTTACAGAGAGGGTGGTGGCTGGGTGGAATGCTTACCTCCTGAAGTGGTATGCAGTAGAACAGTGGACTGCTTCAAACGAGGATGGGACAGGACAAGGGGGAGGGTTAATGAAGGGGAAGGGTGGAAGGGAGGGGCAGCTGCAGAATAAGGGGTGCTAGCTGCACATTCGAGCAGACTTGATAGACCTCTAGGCCTTTATCTACTGGCAAATTTCGTATGTTCATATAATACTGCCCGAATAATTTCAATCGAGAGAAAATTGGAAAGTCTGGATCCTGAATTCCTATTAACGAAACAAAAGTTATCTCGCTTAGAAGCTAAACTCAAAGATTTGGAAGGCCGTAGCCGAAGAAATAATGTGGTAATACTCAGGCTCCCAGAAAGGGAAGAAGGCCAGAATACGGTAGTCTTTGTCCAGAAGCTGGTAGAAAGGGTCGCTGGTCCCTCTTCCTTTGGCCCAACATATATGATAGAACGGGCTCATCGGTCCTTGCGACCAAAACCCCCACCTGATGCCCCTCCTCGCCCCATCATTTGCCACTTTCTGAACTACCTAGAAAAGCAGCATTTCTTACAGGAAGTCAAGGCCCTGCAAGAAGTCAGATTGGAGAAGGTGAAGCTGCGAATTGCTCAAAACATCCCTGGTTCAGTCCGATTGAAACAGAAGGCCTTCCACCCGATTGTATCAAAGATCATAGCATCGGGATTAAAGTTCAGGATGGGGTACCCAGCGGAGTTACAAGTCTCAGTAAATGGCTCTTGGCTCAGTTTTGAGGATCCTGAAGTTGCGCTGCTAAGCCTTAAATCAGCATTACCAGATTTGTTCCGGATGACCTGAGAGGGCCTCCTGATCTTCGGGATTCACTGGGAACTGCTGAGTGAACTGTTATTCATTTCTTTTGTGGAGAACACTCCTTCTAATGGCAGAATTTAGTCGAGTTTAAGCCCTCAAATGGAACTGGGCTACTAGTATACGGCCTGATTTTCACTATTTTCTGGCCCTGGCTTGTTGGTGTTAATAGTGGTTCAGGAAGAACACTTGGGGGTTCCGGCGATGGCTTACTTGGGACCACATCCCGGATAATGTTACATATTTAATTTCTAGGGGGCGCATACAGGGGAAGGTTTTCGGTTAATGCCTCTTGATCAGTTTCTACATGTTAAAATCTCAGAGCTCTGAGCGGTTTCGGGCTTTCAAGGTGTTTTTGGCAGGTCGTTTGGATTAGGTTACGACCACAAGAGGGCGTGGTTCGCCCATGTAACATAGGTCTGGCAATTTTGCCTCAAGAGGGATTTCTCTCAATTGCTATGCCGTATTGGCTTTGCAGGGTTTTTTTTGGAACTAGGGGTCGGTAACCCCTGGGTAATTACTCCTACTGTTTTCTCATCTCAGGATCTTGTTTCATTTCTTATCCGGTTTCTCACTTTTTCATGTTCTCAACTCGTTAGTGGGGTTACCCCTCCGTATTAGTTTTTCCTCTGGCTCTAGTTCTTGATGGAGTTCCCCAAGAGGAACAAGCATTTTTCAACTCTCATTTTGGAGTCTTGTGGTGACCTGCCATATTCACGTTTGTGATATCCTGTTTCCTTTTCTTTCTCGATATCTAGTGGACTCATTAATATATGTCCACAGGCTCTGGAAGTCCGAGACCGCTCCTTAGATATTAAGGGCTCACTAATGCAATTCATAAATTATGTTATATCTAGAGATATGAGGGTGATCATTAGCAGGGATAAGTTCGGGGTGGGAGGGAGGATATGATCCAGTGCTGTGCTAAGCGTTGCTTGTGACAGATTGGGGGTTGGGAGGGGTGATTGTTATATGTTCTTGTTGGGGATGGGGTGTACTGGGGGCTTATACTTGGGCTTTAGTGGGGGGCTGGGGTGGGGGGAGGGCCTTACAGCAGCAACGGGAAAGGTTAGATTACTTGTGTTTTATACCTTGAGCGCAGGGCCGAATCTATTACTCTTAGTAGTCTTTAGTAGATGGCCAAGGTGGTGACTTTTGCAATGTGGAATGTTAAGGGGATCAGGAAAAAATCTAAGTAATATCAGGTTCTCAAACATTTAAGCCTATTACATACTCAGATAACTTTTCTACAGGAATCGCACTTATTAGAAATGGAAGCCTCACAAGTGAGGAGACAACTAGTGGGGATGGCGTATGAGGCGCAAGGCTCCTCAAATAGCTGTGGGGTCATGCTTATTATTAACAGAGGCATTCCCTTTGTTTCAACCCAAGTTATTAGGGACCCTGAGGGTAGGTTTGTTTTAGTTATAGGTACTCTCTGGTCAATACCACTGTTATTGGGCAGCATATACGGTCCTAATGCAGATGATCCCGGCTATTTCATGAGACTTATAAATGCAATCCTGCCTTTCCTTCCCATAAGGATTATCCTGGGGGGTGACTTTAATCAAGTCATAGACTCAAACCTTGACAGGTCAGGTGGCGGATCGGGGTGGGGGTCTCCCCAGGTCAGAAGGCTTTTAGAGACCTACTGGATGAGTGCAGGCTCTGCGATGTCTGGCGTGTCCTATATCCAGATTCCAGGGAGTTCACATAGAGGTCATTAGCACACGGCTCGCAGTCCCGCATTGATTACATTTTCATTTCTCAGACTCTCCTGCCTGGGGTTAGGACCTCGTCGATCCAGCCTGGTCCTGTCTCCAACCATTCCTTGGTGTTGTGTGAACTGGCAATTCAGGATACTTCAAAGAGAGAGAAACAAGATGGAAGCTTAATGACCAATTGCTTAAAGACTCTAAATATTGCAAAACCATAAGGGAGCATATTGAGGCCTTTTTTCTGTCCAACCCTTTAAATAGTGCAAAACCAGATATTATATGGGGGGCTTTTAAGGTCTACATGAGAGGCATTCTTATTAGCATCTCAGCGGCTAGGAAAAGAGCTAGGGAAAGGGAATTATTATCTTTGTTATCTCAAATTTGGGTTCTTGAATTCAATGTCTCAGTTAACTCCCCTGAAGAGGACAAGACAAAGCTCCTAGTGTTGAGAGATAAATATTTAGAATTACTCCGGGAAAAGGCAGAGTTAGCTATCATATGCACTAAAGCTAGTTACACCGATCAAGGTGAGAAAGCTGGGCACCTATTGGCACTCTGTATTAAGCAACAAGAATCCATGAGATTTATCTCTTCTATCAGGGCATCTGTAGATAGGTCTCTGAAAATATCTCCTACGGAGATAGTTCAAGAATTCGCAGCATATTACAAAACGCTGTTCGGGGATATGGAGCACCCCCCCAGCCCTGAAAGCGTGGAGAAGTATTTGATGGACTCTCACCTGCCCTCCCCTCCCTCCCAGCACATTACAAAGACTCTCTCGTCTACCCTATAACTCAGGAAGAAATTGCTGAGGTCATTAATGGTTTACCCTCAGATAAAACCCCTGGGCCTGACTGATTTTCTTCCCTTTTCTATAAGACTTTTCGAGAACTTTTATTACCAATACTTAATAGATTATTTCAGCATATTCTATCCGGGATGGAGATTGACTGTCATCTCTTTGAAGCCTTGATAGTGCTTCTCCCCAAGCCAGACAAGGACCCTGAGCTCGTCCAGAGTTATAGGCCTATATCCCTCCTAAATCAAGATATTAAAATTCTCTCAAAGATCTTAGCTAACAAGTTATCTGTGGTACTCCCTGAGTTAATAGGTATGAATCAGATAGGATTTATGAAGGGATGCTCTTCAGTGGATCATTTGCATACGTTATCCCATGTCTTCTCAGCTACCAGAGATGCTGAGTTCCCTGCAGGTCTGGTTTCTTTGGATGCCGAGAAGGCATTCGACCAGGTAAATTGGAGTTTTTTGTTTAAGGTATTGAGTACCTTTAAATTCCCTCCGGTATTCATATCTTGGGTTGCTGCATTATATAAATCCCTTACACCAAGAATCTCAGTTAATGGGATCTTCTCTAATTCCTTCCCACTTTATTCAGGAACTAGGCAGGGTTGTCCCCTGTCGCCTCTGTTGTTTAATTTATACCTGGAACCCCTCATTCAAAATATCCTCCAAAATATTTCTATACGAGGTATCCAGGTTGGGTGTCATGAAATGATACTCACTGCGTATGCAGACGATTTGTTGATACATCTCTCCCATCCAGTTTCATCAATACCACCCTTACTGAATGAAATAGCCAAATTTAGCGAGCTATCCAACTACAAGTTGAATGCCAGTAAATCCTTATTTTTCCCATTAAATCACAAGGTATTTAAGGACGATATCAGTCTCATAGGCTTGGGTTGGACTTCTAGAGCATTTAGGTATTTGGGCATCAAGTTATCCCGTAACCCCTCAACATGGGTTAAAGATAACCTGGACTTTCTCTCACAGGTTGTTATTCATGACCTTCACAGATGGTCTAAACTTCCTATATCACTATGGGGCAGGATTAACATAATTAAGATGAATGTATTTCCTAGAATTTTTTACCCATTATCCCTTCTCAATTCTTTCATTCCTATACGCTGGTCTAAGAAACTGCATGGTATATTTACGAGATTTATTTGGGCTGATAAATACCCCCGTTTGCTTATTACAAGCTAGCTGCCCCAAAACTCGAAGGGGGGCTGAGGATACCCCATATGGCTCTATACTACTGGGCCAGTCATCTAGCAAAATGTGTGAGATGAATATCCCCAGGCCCTGAAACGGTACAACCAATATGGCTTAAGATTGAGTTAGATGCAATTAAAGCTAAACGCCTAGATCCCTTAACTCTATTTTACCTCAAATGGTCTCATGTAAAGATGGCTGACTGCACCACAGTAGGTATTTCTCTGAGAGTTTACGCACAGTTATGTTTATTTCTTCATTATTCTCCTCAGACTGATTTAGCTCAGTCTATTTGGAACTCCCCATATTTTACTATTAACAGAAAGCAGATTCCCTGCAAATGGTTGCCTCAATTAGGCGATGGAAAACAGCTTTTCCCGGTAGATGGGAAGGGGCACTGGTTGTCCCCAGGTGGAATTATTGGAAAGTTTCTCATTCCGGTCTCAACTCACATTAAAGTCATGCAGCTAAGACACCTACTCACTTTAGTCCTGGGGAATTCTCCCCCTTCTCTGAAAGTGTCAGCCTTGATACCCAAAATTTCCCTATTGTTTGGATCTTCAGGCATCGTATCCAAGTTATACAGGGTGTTGTATTATAAAAAATATGGGGACTCCTTCGGACCTACTAGATTCTGGAACTCACTTCTCCCTCAATACCAGTTAGATTGGCAATCTCTATGGAGATCCTGTCATAAGTATGTTTCCCAAGACAGATTGCGTCTTATGCAATACCATATATTACATAATATGTATTGCACCCCCGTTAAACTAAAGAAGTGGTGTTTCTCGAATTCTGAAAAATGTTTTAAAAAAGCAAAATGGCTTTCTGCATTGCAAGTTGTTAAAGTTGAAAATTAGCAGCATTCAAAAAAAACTTTTCAATTTGTGGCCTAATTACCTATGGCAACACAATTAGTGTTTCATTTTGCTTGCCCACTTGAGCAACCAGAGAAAGGAATGCATTTACTGACGCTGAGGTGCCTGCAACATGTTGGTTTGTAGAATGTAACTTTGTGCCACATTCCACTGTACATCAGAGGGTACTGAAGAGAGGTTCTCTCCAAGTATGGCTCCCTATCAAGATAGCTATGCAGCAACAGTTGCTACCAGCCTTCACTAATGGAATAACACGTGTAGGCATACTGCACTAATCATACCTAGTCAGCTTAATTTGTATCAGATCATAACGCAGATCTGGGTCCCCTGCAGGGTAAGTAGAATTGCTTATCACTCTGCTGGCAAATATGAACAACAGCGTTTTAATTTTTACAATGTGTTTACCTAGGATAGCCCATCTGAGGTGCAACATCTCATTTTTAGTTACAATTTCACATCTAGGAGGAGCTCTTGCAGCTGGATACACCATAAGGACTGAAGCCAGCAGGCACCAGGACCCCATGCAAAACTTCTAGATAGCAGTCTATAGTGGGGGGCCTCCCCCCGACGTCAGCCAGTGGTATAAAAGGGGCGGTCCCCCAGCCCTACTTCAGTTTTTTCCCACCATTGACCTGGGCACATTGGCTCCAAGGAAGCCTTCTGCTCTAGTTGACTGCCATTTCTAATGCATTTCTAGCACTTTAATTTCTTCCACAAATTAGTCATTTTCTCTGCATGTCTTCTTCCCTGTACTTCTTTTGTCCAGCGGCATCAGTCCAAGTGTGCCGGCGGTAAGCAAATTCCATCGAAAGATGGCTATTCTGCCTGCCTCTTCTGTTTGGGCCCAGACTGCAACACTGAAGCCTGCCAGCATTGCTTGAAATTCAACAGCAGGACCAGGATTCACCAACAGAAAGCCCTCAAATCCTTCTTACTAGAAAAACAACTGACTGCCATGTAGAATGAGATCCAGGAAAAGAGTTCTTTATCTTCACCTGTTTCAGGGGCTTCCACTTCTTCAGGTCACCATAAGGACAAAAAGTCACTGGGGAAGCACCACCATAAGGAGACGCACAAGGACAAGTCCTCCATGGGCTCCCATTCAGACATTGGCTCAGGGTCATCCTCACGTTGGAGGTTGGACTCAGTTACCAAGGCAGCCCTTACTCTTTCTGGGCTACTTGTGGTTAGCCCTCCCACCCTTGTTCGGACATCAGGGCAGAGGTTTTTCTTGGTCCAAGGCTCCAGCCTCTGCTCTTCAGTCCCTGAAGCTTCAGCAATCTTCCCAGACTTTGGGCCCACAGCCAGGTGACTCAGCCAGTTCCTTCTCGGGCAGCGGGTCTTTACTCATGGTCTGACCAGCCAAGGCACCCAGCAAGTCAGCCCCAGAGCTAACTCCCTGTACTGATGCCCGCGGTATGCGCTCACCTCCCCCAGGAGGGTGACACCTCTGCCCTCCTCAGGACTTGCCTCCCCTCAATGGGCTTGTCCCAAGCCAATTCCAGCTGCTACTCTAGACTGGCACCAGCACACGCCTGTCCCTTCAACTCCAGCATTCCCAGTGTCTGTTCAGGTGACCTCTCAGCCTTCGTCACCAGACCCTCATAGGTCATCAGTGAATGACCATATCACACCTAAGCCAACACCTGTGGGACTGTTGTCTGACCAACCCACAGCACTGGATGATCATACCCTGGAAGAGCCAATGCCGGCTACCCCTACTCCACAATGGCTGCCACCACCTCAGGGTCCGACTCCCAATCCATCTACCCTCCCAATGCTGGGAGTTTACACTGAGCCTAGGACCCCACTTACAGTCATCAGTGAGACCTTTTTGTCCTGGTGGAACACTATTAAGGGTGATCTTCTTCCACAGAAGCCTTCCTCACCCCCTATTAAGGAGCCTACTACTTCTGAGGCCCCTCCAAAATGGCCTTCTTATAAACCAAGAGAGCCTACTCCCCAGCCTAAGGAAATAACACCACTGCAGAGGGCTCAGACAGAGGTCATTCTAGCCGTAGAGGCAGGAGACATCATTCATTCTCCAGGTCTTCAGACAGGAACAGACACCACTCTGGAGGATGCAGGTATCGACATTCCTCATCAAGGTCTGATTCTTCTGAGGATTCTAGCAGCAGCTCTTCCTCCTCTTCCAGATCCTTCCTTTTAAGGGGTGCTCCTTCACCTCTGGATAGTAAGGACTCCCCCAGATCCCCCACCTGATGACCCATCTTTCATGGACATTATACAGCATATCCAGGCTAATATGGGATGGGACATAGAAGATCTGGATCCAGAAAGACATCGTTGCCCAGATACCCCCATCAGAAGTATCCTAAGCCCACTGTGGTGCTGCCTTTGGTAGATATCTTTCAGGATGTCAGCAGGATTGCCTGGAAGCACCCTTCCACTTTCTGGGTGATCCCCAAGAAATCAGACCATCTCCACAGGGCTCCCAGGTATGAACCCTTTTTGGGAGAACAACCCCCGATATATTCCAAGGTGATCACACCTGCCCATGACAGGTATAAATGGCCCAGGCATTTGAGCACCCAGCCTCCCAAGAGGGAGTCGAAGCAACTGGACCAACTTGGCTAAAAGGTGTATGCCTCTGCCACCTATACTTTTCGAATCCTGAATTGTCTTACGCATGTGGTCCAATATCAGAACGCCCTCTGGGAGCAGGGCATGAAGCTTGCTGAAGCCCTACCTGATGATCCCCAGAAGGTGGAACTGCTTAAGCTTTTAAAATCTGGGTCAGACGTTGGCACCCACATCCTATGTTCACCTTATAATTCAGCAGACACCATCGTTAGGGCTGCAGCTACAGGTGTATGCATAAGATCCCAAACCTGTCTCCAGGTCTTGGGCTTCCCCGCTGATGTCCAGGCTGGTATTCAGATGCCCCTTTTAAGCTCCCAGACCTCTTTGGTGAAGAATCCAAGAAATTCATTACTCAGCTTCAAGACTCAGACAAGGCTATTCAGTCAGTGCACACAAGGTACCAGTCTAACCAAAAGCCATTCAGGTGTCAGTCCTTTCGCTGCTCCTCAGGTCAACAGCTCCAAGGACAGCAGCAGCAGCAGTGAGGAGCCTTCCAACAAAAAGTCATCTCTCAGAACCCAGGAGGTGCCACTCTCAGAGCCACCAAGTCCTCCCAGGCTGCCCTGCTGACCACAAGAGCCTCTGCCTGACTCCTGGCCCAACCCCCTCCCTCAGACGAATCTCTGCAGGAGGCAGTGGGTGGTTGCTTCTCCCTCTATCATGAGGAATTCAGCAGGATAACGTCAGACCGTTGGGTCCTGCTAGTGATGGGAAAAGGACACACCATAGAATTTCTACAGGTACCACCGGACATTCCTCCCTTGCCCTCTCTCTATTCCTCATCACATGCAGCCCTCATCCAAAAAGAAATCCCGTTGTTCCTTTGCAAATGGGCCATAGAGCCAGTGCATGTGACCCAAAGAGGGAAGAGCTACTATTCCCATTTTTTCTTGGTTCACAAGAAAACTGGGAATCTGTGTCTCATCCTGGATTTCAGCAATCTGAACAAATAGGTGGCATTCAAGAGGTTTAGGATGGATACCATCCCAGGCCAGATACCTTTTCTCCATCAAGGAGATTGGCTTTGCTTACTGGACAAGTAGGGTGTGTACCTTCACATCCCAATCTCCCAGCCCCACAGAAGGTTTCTGCTGTTCTTTTTCCAAGGGCACCTCTACCAATTCCAAGCTCTGCAGTTAGGCCTGCCCTCGGCTTCTCAGGTCTTTATAAAGTGCCTTGCAGGTAGTGGCAGTGGCCTTAAGGAGGAATGGTCACTATGTCTTCCCATACCTGAACAACTGGCTTCTCACAACCCCCACAAGGGAAAAGCTGTTATACACTGTAGAAGACACCTTTACTCTATTCTGTGACCTTGGAATCACACTGAACCTTCCAAAGTCCTCCCCATGTGAGCCAATGGCTACAGTTAATTGAGGCATTATTGGACACCATCTGGGGCAAAGTTTTCCTGTCTCCAGACAGGGTGGATCTCCTACAAGCTCACTCTTGGGAGGTTTCCTTGTCTCAAATGGTTCCTGCCAGAGTGGTACTCAGACTTTTGGGACACATGGCAGCAGCCATTGCAACTGTTTTGTTGGCATGGCTGCACATGAGGGTGACCCAATGAAACTTGAGAGTCTAATGGGATTAACACTGAGATGACTTCAACCAACTTGTGAGAGTCTCAGAGTCAGTCTGCAAGACTGTCCAGTGGTGGCTAACTTCCCCCAACCTCTCTGAGGAAATAACCTTCAGAAGGATGCCTCCGCTCCAGTCTCTGACTACGGATGCTTCTGGCCTGGCCTGGGGAGCACATTTTGCAGGATGCAGGACCCAAGGCACATGGTCTGCTGTGGAGAAAACCCTCCATATTAATGTGTTGGAGATGAGGGCAATCCTCTATGCACTGCATGAGATCATGGCCTGAAAAATCTTCATGTACTGTCTATCCCATCTACTGATCTACCGCACTGAATTCTGATTATCCTTCAGAACTATTCATCATCCTCATACTTAACCCCATCCTCACTAAATCTGGCTTATTGCAAGCATAACCTAGCTGCATCTTGTAAGCTACACCAATAATGCCTTATACAGTACTATTTAAACTGATCCTCTGCCCCTGTCTGCTAGTTGTTCGCATACCCCATTCCCCTAAACTAATGCATCCACCACACTCTACACTAAACCCCCTCAACCATTACCACCCTCTCCTTCATGACCCCCAATTTCCATTAGCTGTGATCTGAGCCCTCTGTAATCTACACTGGTTACATTCAACAATCCGCCCATCTTCCTCGGTTACCCAAATATCCAATGCCCTCTTTGTCCTATTGCATCTAACTGTCTGGTTGCCTCCTGCACATGGCACCCCATCCTCCTCCTTCAACCTGAGCTCCAAATCCTGTTTCAAAAGCACCAAGCTCTACTTCATCATAATTGCTCTGCTACTGTTGTCAGCTGGTGACATTAGCCCAAATCCAGGCACCTCCCAAGGTACAGGCTACGGTGCCAGCCCCCAGACCTACAGTCCGAGCCCTGACCTCTCTGCATCAGCCATCTCTCTCCCATGTGGGTTAAAGATAAAGCATCTAATCATGTGCAGTCTTCTTCTAAAATTTGACCTACTCCAACCACTAATAGTCTATCTTGCTCCAGACAACTTCATTTTGATGGAAACATGGCTAACCCAGCATACTCCCAACTCTGCTATCTCCATCCAGAGCTACTCACTCACCCACCAAGACTGTGGGACCCATGGAGGAGGGGTGTTAATTTACACAGCCTCTACTCTCCAAGTTGTTACTACCCTATCCTCAGCTGTACCATCTACCTGTGAGGCACTAGTCTTATGGCTCTCAATGCCCTTCTCCATCCCTATTTTTATAGGTGGGATCTACTGTCACCCCAGACTGAATGCCAAAACCACTGTTGAGCTTGTTACCTCTATTACAACACTTACCACAAATGAAGAATTATATCTAACAGGTGATGTAAATCACAACTGGTTGTCCCCATCTCCTGGTAAAACCCAAAATGACATAACTTCCCTCAACCTCACCCAACTAATAAATGAGCCAACAAGCACAAACCACAGAACCCAAAATCACACTCTCATAGAGTGGGCCCTCACCACCCACCCTCATCATATAGTACTATCAGGAACTCTCCCTGATGCCCTAAGTGATCACCACACACTCTATCTTGTGCACAAAGTGCATCGACCTAACCCCCCACACACCAAATACTGATGACATGGTCTTTCAGATCTCTTGATCTAGCCTCGTTCCACCTTGAACTTGTCCAAGTCAACTGGTCGCCAATATTCTCTGCTAATTCTATTGACCAAGCTCTATTGTACTTTAAGGACAACTTCCTTGCAGGCTGAGATAAGAATGCTCCTTTAAAAAGAACTCAGGTTCATGGTAACCACCTACCATGGGTCACCCCTGAACTCCTGGCATGCTAGCAAGCAAGAGACTATGTTTGAAAAATAGATAAATCTTCCAAACTACCTCAAGACCTCATCAAATACCAGGCCCTAAGAAATTCCTGCACCAGAGCTATTAGACTGGCCAAAGCAGAGTATATCAGCTCTTCATTCCAGCCAAACATAGCTAACCCCTCTAGATTCTGGAAGGTAGTTCAATCCCTTTTCTCCCCACCATCTAAACCTCCAACCCCACTCCTAAAGATAAAAAACTCCCTAATTTCTGACCACCCCTCCGTCACTGCTGAATTCAATAAATACTTCATTTGTTGTGCTTCCTCCCTTCTCTCATCCCTCCCTCCCAATCCCCCTGACTCTGCCCCTACCTCCCCTATTGAAACCTCTCACCCAACTGCAGGGAGTTTCTCCTTCCTCCCAGTATCTCCTGCAGAAGTTCAGAAAGCCCTCTTTGCCCTCATCCCAGTCAAATGATGGACCCCTGACCACTTAGACCCAAAACTACTCCACCTCTCTGCACCTGCAATCTCCTACCCCACAGCTGCCCTTCTTAACCTCTCTTTTACCCTTGCAGCAATTCCATCAGAATGGAAACACACGACTGTTATCACCCTACCTAAGGCTGTGACTCCTCCTCACCAAACAATTACAGGCCTATCTCCCTATTACCTGTCTTGGCCAAACTCCAGGAGCACCTTGTCCTTGCCCAACTCTCTACCTTTCTCTCTGAATCCTTCTTCATTCCTTTACAGTCTGGCTTCAGGAAAAAACACTCCACTACTATGTCCCTCCTTAGACTCATTGACTTTATCCTCACAGGTATGGCTAGTGGGCAAATCACCTCGGCCATTTTTGTCAACTTTGCCAAGGCTTTCAACATGGTCTCTCATTCACTACTCCTCCTGAATCTGACTTCAGCTGGCCTGCCTCTCTCTGCCGCTGACGAGTTCAGAGCCTACCTCACAGGTAGAACGCAATCAGTCAGGATAGCTAAAGCTCTGTCCCCCACTCTCCAAATCCACACTGGTGTGCCACAAGGCTCTGTTCTAGGCCCACTAATTTTCTCCATTTTTCTCAGTGACCTTGCCGCAGTCTGCTCATCCATGTCCATTCATATGTACGCAGCTGACACAGTCCTGTATACCACTGACCACAGCTCTACTGACATAGAAGTCAAGCTCCAGCAGGACTTTGACAAAGTTCAGCTCTGGCTTCGCTCACACCAACTCTTCCTTAACGCCAAGAAGACTGCTCCATGACCTTTGGCATTAGGCAGAGAATCTCTGGGGTTACCTCCTCTCCTTCCTATCACACTATCAACAGAACTCTTCTCGAGGACACATTATCCTTTAGGTATCTTGGGGTCTGGCTTGACCAGTGCCTCAATTTTTCTGGTCACACTGATGCCATCCTGTCAAAACTGTGCCCCAAGCTAGGCGCACTGTAAAGGAACTGTAATTGTCTTCCACCTACAGCAAGGCTTGAACTGATCCAGAAGAGGATCCTATTTTTGACTACTGTGACGTAGTCTACAGTGCTGCCCCCAAGTCTTCCCTAGCCAAACTGGATACCCTCTTCAATTCTTTCTGTCGCTTTGTTCTGGATGCCCACCCTCTCATTCATTACTGTGACCTCTATCATTCGCTTGCCCTCCCTTCTCTGGGCAACCGACGTCTCTCTCACTGAGCTAAATTCATCTCTAATTTCTGGTTCCACTCTCTGCCTTCTTACCTTTCTTCCTCCTTAACACTACCACAAACGCCTCACCGCTCCTTCAGATCCACTGATGCTTGCACCTTATCAATCCCTCGCCGATCAACATTCATAGGTCAATCAGGGTTCTCGCACCACCTCCCTAAAATCTGGAATGTGCTTCCAACACAAATTCACCATTTCTCATCCTCTGCATCCATTTCATCTACCCTACTAAACTTCTACTCCACTAACTGCACCTGTACGTTACCCCTCCATCCCTACTGTCTATCCGGCGACCACCCAGTAAACAACTCCAAAGCATTTAACAGCTTCTTATGTATTAGCTCGTATGACCAACCGATTGTACAGTCCCTTGCTCTGTTTGACTGTATCTGTGACAAATCTGTTGTATCGACTTACTGCACCCTAATTTTAACTGTATTATGTATGTGAGATTAATTCTGTAACCTATTTTATCAATATTATGTATCCAGCATTTGTACATGTATTTTGTACCTGTTATGGCAATTGTGTATGTATCCTTTCCCCACATGTACCCCCCTCCTGCAGGACCTACTGTAAGGCGAACAATTTCGATTGCTCAGTGTACTTCATGGTGAAACTTTTCAATAAATAAATAAACTGTAGGCTTTTCAGACTGATCTAATCTTAGGCCACCTTCTCATCCAGATAGATAACATGTCAGTGGTCTTTTACATAAACAACCAGGAGAGAGCTTATTCATATTCCCCCTGCATGGAAGCCTTGAGAGTATGGTACTGGGCCATCGAGCATCAGCTGGAACTCACAGCTGTCCATGTTCCAGCTTTCTAAAACACCTTGGCTGACAACCTAGGCTGGTCTCAGTCAAAAGCTCAAGAGTGGGAACTTCTGCAATCAGTAGCAGAAAGTCTGTTCAACAGATGGGGTCGCCTCGAGTTGGACCTCTTCGCATCCCAACTCAATGCCAAACTGCACAGTTTCTGCTTGCTAGATCACGGGCTTGGTGTTTTCTGATGAGACACATTGTCCCTTTGCTGGACAGGGAGATTCCTTTATGCATTCCCTCCCTTCTGGCTCATTCATAGGGTTCTCCTCAAATTGCAATTGGAGGGAGCAGACATGTTCCTGATTGCTCCCTACTGGCCTCGACAGATTTGTTACCCTCTACTTCAGCAACTGGCAGTGGTGCCTTTGTTTCCTCTGCCTCTGAGCTTGCACTTGCTCTCCCAGGAGAGAGGGACTCCAGTCCATCTGGACTTCAGGTTGCTACACCTGCATGCATGACTCCTGCAGACTTAGCCATTACCTGGTTTGTCATTTCCCCTAGAGTAGTGGATGTCCTTATTGCTGCCAGGAAGCCCCCTACTAGGGCCACCTATGCTATGAAGTGGAAGCAGTTTTGCATCTTGACCTCCACTCGCCACCTTGACCCCTTTACCTGTCTAGTAAACTCTGTTCTTGAGTATCTTCTTTCTCTGTCAGACTCGGGTCTTAGTTACTCTTCCTTTAAGGTGCATCTGTCTGCTGTTTTTACATATCATGCATCAGTGCAGGGCAAGGCTCTTGCCCAGCTAGATTTACCTTGCACTTTTCTGTGAGGTATTCTACATCTGAAACCTCCCATTAGCGATCCTGTCCCTCCATGGGACCTTTTGTTTATTTTGGAGAAACTTACTTTGCCTCCCCTTGAGCCAGCCACAGATTGCAAGCTCTGCTTTCTGTCATAGAAAGCGTTGTTTTTAGTTGCCGTTACTTCTGCTTGGAGAGTTTCCAAGCTCCAGGCTCTGATGTGCAAATAGCCTTATTTAGTGTTCCTCAAGAACAGGGTGTCTATGTGGACCAATCATAAATTTCTGCCCAGGATGGTGTCTGAATTTACCCTCAGTCAGGACATCCATCTTCCAGTTTACTATCCAGAGCATTCTAATCAAGGGGAGGCTCTGTTTCATACTCTGGATGTTCACCAGGTTCTTCGTTATTACTTAACTCATACCCAGGACCTCAGGAAATCTGATCAGTTCTTTGTTTCATTTGCCCCGAAGCCTTTAAGGATGCTTATATCTTAGCAGACTTTGTCTAAGTAGTTGGTTCACTGCATTGTTTTTTGCAACCAGAAATACGACAAGCCGTTAACGGGCTCAATTAAAGGCCATTCTACCAGGGAAGTCACTGTTTCCTTTGTATCTTCTTTTTATCACAACATTATTTGTCACCACCTTTGTGGACATGGTAGGGGCTATGATCCCCCCAAGAGGGGTATGTCCTTTGCCCCATTGGGGTCATCATTGGTCCTGCTGGTTCCCAGTATTTTTCCTCCATTTTTCTCCCCCGTGCCCACACCAGTGCAATTGGTGCAGCAGCCATCTCCACCTCTGCAGAGGCAGCCAAGCACCCTGGGCATGGGCCGAACCACTCTTGTGCTGATCCATGCCACACAAACCCCCCACACAGAGGAAGTAGAGCAGTCTTCTGGACGTTCAATCCTTACCTCTCTGGCTGACCCCCGAATCACCCAAATCTGTTCCTGAACCCAGGTCGCTGTTGTGGCACGAGATGTGGCGTCCAGTGCCTCAGCCCTCAGCGCCATTAGGCCAGCTACCTTTGTGTCTTTTCAAAATGTGTTAGCAGCAGATATCTGTGCAGCTGCCACATGGAGTTCAGTCCACACCTTTATTAAGCACTATAGTTTGGACATTGCCTTCAGGCGTAGGACAGACTTTGGCCTCGCTGTCCTGCAGGGCCTACTTTCATGAGGATTCCAGTTTTTCTGTTTTTTCTTTCACCGGTCTGTCAAGGTTTGTTCTTGTACTGCTTGGGACTCAGTCCTTATGGTGTAATTTGCTGTAAGAGCTCCATCTCGAATTGAGATAGTACAGTTACATAAGAACTTACCATAACAGTAGATCTTCAAGAGGAGGTCTTGCAGCAAGTGCTGCTTATCCCTTCCTTCTTCTCCCTGGTATCTGCTTCTGCACTTTCAGGTAATTTAATATGTCTCTTCAGTTTTGGGAACCTCCTTGGTTCTCTGATTTCTTTCTGTGCCAGGGTCTCCAGCTGGGGGATGACCCCTGTTATACCATTGGCCAATGTCAGGGGCGGACTGATGTCAGGGGGCGGTCCCCCACTATAGGCTGCGAGCTAGAAGTTTTCTGTGGGGTTCTGGTACCTCCTGGCTTCAATCCTTATGATATAACCTGCTGCAAGAGCTCCTCTCAAAGATCTACTGTTAACAGTAAGTTCTTACGTAACTGTTCTTTCTTCTTCTACCCATTTCTGCAACATGGTGTACTGGAGCGCTGAGAGGTTAAGTAAGGCAAGGCAAAGCAAGGCAAGGTAAATTTTATTTGTACAGCGCCTAATACTGGAGGCTCTGGGCACTTCACATTAAAACAAGAAACAATACAGGTACAAAAGCAAATAAAATCACATAATACAGTGGAATCATAAATAATTTTAAAATGATTAAATAAACAGCATATTAAAATAGCATTGATCAGACTACTTCGCTCAGGAAAGCCAGGGTAAAAAGGTAAGCCTTGAGACCCCTTTTGAAAGCCTCGACCGAAGGAGCCTCCCTAAGAAATGGAGGTAGAGCATTCAACAGGACCGGACCTGCGACACTAAAGGTCCTGTCACCGAAAGTTCTCAGCCTGGGTATGGGAACCTCAAGGAGGCCCCTGGCCAAGGAGCGGAGAGAGTGGGCCAATGCATTGGCCTTGTATGTGATAAGATTTACCTTGAAGATAACCCTCCATCTGACAGGCAACCAGTGTAAAGAATGAAGCACCAGAGGCACACGACTGGCCAATCAGCAACCAGGCAGCAGCATTCTGAACTAGTTGCAGCCAGGAAGGGTATCTTCAGAGACCCCGAAGTAAACAGCATTACAGTAGTCAAGTCTGGAGGTCACCAAGTATGAACCAGAGTTGGCAGGTCTTCTGGTGAAACCAGTGATTTGATCCTGGCAGTATTCCTCAGGTGGTAAAAGCCGCTTTTGACGACAGCCAACACCTGAGATTCCAAGATCTTGCAAGATCTTGCATCCTAGTAGAATCCAACAATGGTGCCGGAGCCAGATGAAGATCCAGCATCCCAGTGCCGGTGACACTCCCACAACCTGGCTCAGTCACTAGTACCTCTGTCTTGTCTGGGTTCAGTCGCAACAAGCTGGAGGATATCTAGTCATTGATCTCAGCCAAGCAGTTGTTAAGCGCTTCCACAGCCTTTGATGTCCTAGGGCAAAGGACAGATATAGTTGGATGTCATCTGCATAGTAGTGAAAACCCACACTGTAACACCTGATGAGCTCACCCAAGGGCAGCACGTACACAGCAAATAACATGGGCAACAGGATCAACCCCTGAGGCATTCCGTAAAGGCAGGGGCTTTGCAGTGGAGGACAAATTCCCCATAACTACCCATTGCTTCCTGCCTGAGAGAAATGACTCAAACCAGTGAATCATAGTGCTGGTGAGTCTGCAATACTTTCTGAGGTGATCAAGCAGCACCATGTGATCTACCATGTCAAAGGCTGAGGAGAGATTCAAGAGAACGAGAATTGACCATTCTCCTCTGTCTCGCACCCTAAGGAGCTCATTGTGCACCCTAACTAAAGCTGTTGCAGTATTAAGCTTGGCCCTAAAACCTGACTGGAGTGGCTCATAGATGTCAAATATGAGGTGCTCCTTGAGCTACTGCACCACCATTTTCTCAACAACCTTTTCGAAAAAGGGGAGGTTTGAGAAAGAACAGTAGTTCGCCAGAATGTCCGGGTCAAGGGATGGTTTCTTCAGGAGGGGCCTCACCACAGCCTCTTTCAAGGCATCTGGAAAACACCCCTCCATCATAGAAACAGAATTTGATGGCAGATAAGGACTGCTTGGCCCACCTAGTCTGCCCATTTCCCCTACCTAATGGATAAGCTGCAGATACTAGTTAACCAACAGCCTACTTCCTCCTACCCTCCACTAGAATTGCCTTATGTCTGTCCCATACGTTATTGAATTCCCCCACTGTTTTTGACTCCACAACCTCCTCAGGAAGGTTGTTCCATATATCCAAAACCCTCCCTGAGAAAAAATACTTTCTCACATTACCTCTGTTCCATCCTCCCTCTAACTTCAAATTGTGCCCTTTGTTCTTGTACATCTCTTTTTCTGAAAGATGCTACCCTTTTGGACTCTGTTGATTCCCTTGAGGTACTTAAAGATTTCTATCATGTCCCCCTCTCCCTTCTTTCCTTGAGGGTATACATATTAAGCTCCTTTAGTCTCTCATCGTATGTCTTCTGGTGCAGACCCTGCACCATTTTAGTTGCCCTGCTCTGGACAGCCTCCATCCTGTCTATGTCCTTGCGGAGATGAGGTCTCCAGGACTGCTTGCAGTTCTGCAGATGGGGTCTCACCAACTGTCTGTACAAAGGGATAACAGCTTCCTGTTTTCTACTGGTGATGCCTCTCCCTGTGCATGCCAGTATCCCCCCAGCCCTCTTTACTGCCTTCTTACATTGCTTACCCACCTTTAGGTCATCTGATATCACTACTCCCAGGTCCCTTTCCATTTTTGTTGTTGTTAGTATCTTACCAACCGTTGTGTACTCTTCCCCGAGGTTTTTGTTTCCCAGGTGCATTACTTTGCACTTCTTTGAGTTGAATCTAAGCTGCCATACTTTGGACCATTCCTCCATCCTTGCCAAGTCCCTTCTCATCCTTTCCACCCCACCTTGTGTATCAACCCTGTTGCAGATCTTTGTGTCATCTGCTAAGAGACATATTTTTCCTTCCAGTCCCTCCGCAATGTCACTTATAAAGACACTAAAGAGGACTGGTCCCAGTGCTGAACCTGCAGTACCCCGCTAGTAATCCCCCTTTCTTCAGAGTGGACTCCGTTTACTATTACCCTCTGTGTCCTGTTGTCCAGCCAATTTTTTACCCAATATACCATCTTGGGACCCACTCCAAGGCTGGCTAACTTGTATATTAATCTTTTGTGTGGGACTGTGTTAAATGCCTTGCTAAAGTCTAGGTAGGCCATGTCCACAGCCCCTCCCTGGTCTACTACTGTGACAAACCAGTCAAAGAAATATATTAGATTTGTCTGACATGACCTTTCTGCTGTGAATCCATGCTGCCTTTGGCCCTGTGCCCTTCTGGCCTGTAGGTACTCAACAATTCTTTCCTTCAGAAGTGATTCCATTATTTTCCCTACCATTTGAGGTCAAACTACCAGATCTGTAGTTACCTGCCTCTGTCTTGCTCTCACTTTTGTGAAGTGGAATCACATCTGCCCTCCTCCAGTCCTCAGGTACCACCTCATCCTCCCATGATTTGTTAAAGAGGGTAGTCAGTGGTGTCACTAGTTCTACGCTAAGTTCTTTTAGGATTCTTGGTTGAATCCTGTCGGACCCCATTACTTTGTTCACCTTCAGTTTTAGAGTTCTTTCAGAACCCTTTCTTCTGTGAATGGACTGGTATTGACTCCATATCCAGGGTGTTTCTATTGTTTGGTTTAGGTATCTCCCCCCTCCTCTTCTTTTGTGAATACAGAGCAGAAGTATTCATCCAGTATCCCTGCTTTTTCACTGTCTCCCTCTGCCCACATTCCCTCGCCTTTATTAAGCCTCAGTATCACCTCCCTTGGTCTTTCTTCACTCACTAATGTACCTATAAAAGGTTTTATCCCCCTTCTTAACAGAGTTGGCTATCTTTTCATCAGTTTGGGCCTTTGCTATTCTGACTGCCTTCCCTGCCTCCTTCTGCTTTAACTGATACAGTTCTCTGTCCTGCTCCTTCTGTGTTTCCTTATATTTCCTGAATGCTATCCTTTTTTCCTTAACCTTCCGTGCCACCTCTTTTGAGAACCATAGTGGCTTTTTCCTTTGTTTTGTTTTGCTGATTTGCTTTACACAAAGGCTTGTTGCCTCTGTGATGGCAGTTTTAATTTTTCTCCAGTGTTCTTCCACCCCTCCTTCTTGCCTGTTAGCTAGTGCTTTTCTGAGGCACTCTCCCATTTTGCCAAAGTCAGCCCTCCTAGAGTCCAACACCCTTGCTTTTGTATGGCATGACTCTACAGCTGTGCTTATTGTGAACCACACTGTTTGGTGGTTGCTTGTTCCCAGATGACTACCCACTTCTAAATCTGAGATCCTCACTCCATCCTCATTTGAGAGTACCAGATCTTAGATTGCTTCCTCCCGAGTGGGTTCCAACACTAGCTGTCTGAGGCATGCCCCATGTAGGGCATCGAGAATGACCCTGCTCTTGGATGTGGCTGCAGTAAAGGTGCCCCAGTTAACATCTGGCATATTCAGGTCCCCCATCAACAACATCTCTCCTTTTTCTGCCATTCTAAGAATTCCTTCTATTATTTTCTTGTCCATTGCCTCCCTTTGAGATGGGGGTCTGTAAACAATCCCTGTCTGGATTATGATGCCATTTCCTGTCTCCAGGGTGACCCACAGTGCCTCCTCCTCTCCCTGTTTACCCTTTAGTTCTGTTGCTTTGATTCTTTCCCTTATGTAGAGAGCTACTCCTCCTCCTCTTTTACCCTCTCTGTCCCTCCTGTAGATTGTATACCCTGGTATGTTGACATCCCAATCATGGCACTCTATGTACCATGTTTATGTGACTGCCATGATATCTAGGCATCCCTCTTCCATCAAAGCCACTAGTTCAGGGAGCTTGTTACCCAGACAGTGAGCATTGGTACTCATCGCCCTCCATTTTTTGATTGCCTTACCCCTTTTTAGGCCCATCCCTGTCCTTACTGCCTTTGCCTTTTTCTGGATTTACCCCGGTTCTGCTCCCTATCAACTTCTCTACTTTTGTGTCTGCTTCGCTAACTGTACTGTTTTGTGGGGGGGGGGGCTGGGATTTCCCTGCTTGTCGTCAGTGCCTCCCCCCCTTGGCTAGTTTAAATGCTTGCCAATGAAGCATTCAAACCTATCACCTCTCAGTGAACACCTGGCAATTCCAGCGAACACCGAACCAATGGAACCAATACATATCATCTGGAAACATGTTGATGCAGGGTCCAGTTCACAATATGTGTGCTTCAGCCCACACATAACCCCAATAACCTTGGCCACCTCCACCAGTTTAAACTCCTCCCAGACAGCCGGAACACCTTGATTCCCCCGAGGTTGACCACTGAGAACTCCAGTAGGGTCAACCAATGGTATCCCCTGATGGATAGAAGACACTATTAGAGTAGAACCCAGCAAACGCCTCACATAATGTGACTGAAAAAGCTTTTTTCAGTTGTAGACAGACTGGATATAACCGTCTGTCCACAGTCTGAAAAAGCTGGGCAGGTCGGTTCTTCCCTGCAACAATCTCCCTGGATGGGATCTCTGTCTTCTTATGGGTGATTGCCCCCTGGTACTCAGCATAGTGAGCAGGCAGGGCTAGTTTATCCCCTCCAATCTGGTCTCCCGCTAGCACTGCTCTAACCTCTGACCCTTGATCTTCATTGCCTTGAGATCCCCATCAAACCAAAATGATCTCAAATAAAAGGGTCTGGGTCATACATGGACTGGTGTGATGACATCAAGCACCCCAGCAACCGCCCTTTTATAAGCGGCAACCGCCTTGCCCAACCACACATGCAGTGACTACACTAGATAAATCAGCCACTGCTAGTAGTCCCTCTGGGGACAGGCCCCTTAAAGGGTGGTAGCTGACCTTCTCAGCAGGGGAAGGGCTATCAGGGGGAGGCCCTGAATGAAAACTCCACTGTGTAAAGATCAGACCACAAGACCTGATCAGTCTTGAGATTAGTTATGTCAAGCACCAGAGAGAACACCAGATCCAGTGTGTGGCCATGGTGATGGGTCGCAGAAGTAACAGCTTGTGACAGGCCCAATGATGAAATTAACTGGAGGAGGTCTGACCCAAGTTGCAAGGATCTGTCATCAACCCAGGCATTGAAGTCCCCCAAAATTAAGCATCTGGGAGACTCCAACACCTCACCACTGACAAAGTCCGCCACCTCCTGTAGGAACTTTCTCCTCACCCAAGGGGGGTGGTAAATGAGAAGAATTCTGCAACCTACACCTGGACCCCCTACATGGCGATACACTCAAAGGACTTTGTAGTCCCCACTGGGTGCACGGTGAAGTTAAAGCTGGCTCTAAAACATATGGCCACACCCCTACCCCTGTGTTCCTGCCTCGGGCAGTGTACCACAAAGTACCCGGCGGGGACAGCTGCCTCCAAGACAGGCCCGACATCATCACTGAGCCAGGTCTCCATGATGCAGGCCAGAGTGACTGAGGAAATGAAGTCCACCATAATTGCAGTCTGGTTCCACATCGATCTGGCATTGCATAACACCACCTGAAAGGGGACTGGAAGCCAATGCAGCCACTCTGGCTACCTGCCCACTCAGTCTGGTGGGAACCCTGGGGATGAAAACCATTCACATCAGGCCTCTCTCCAGGTTCTGTCTGAACCTGGGGTGTCTCCTGCACCCTGCCACCTCAATACCTCTTACCCCTTTCTGAACCTTAACACCCTACAGCTGCCCACCCTTTGTAGCCTATAAGATACAGACCTTCTGACAGCGCCTAGCTGTCGTAGATGGCACGGGGAGATTGAGAAAGGAGTGGAGGTCACACAACTGGTGGCATAGTAGGAAATTTGCAGGTGTCTCGAGCCCTGGCACATCCCGATCAACCAGTGCTTATCCAAGGTCACATACAGAAACATAGAAACATAGAATTTGACAGCAGATAAGGACTGCTTGTCTCACACAGTCTGCTCATTTTTTCCCCTGTCTTTACTATCAATGCAGACCCTACTTGCTCTCTGTCTCTCTACCACCCTTGCTTCCCACTAAGATTCCCAAGTGCCTATCTCATGCATGCTTGAAGACCACCACTGTTTTTGTACCCACCACTCCACTGGAGGGCTGTTTCAGACATCCACCACTCTTTAAGTGAAGAATTACTTCCTCACATCTTTCTTGAATTTACCTCATTCCAGTTTCATTGTATATCCCCTTGCTCTCTTGCATCTTTTCCTCTGAACAATACTCCCCTCCTGTATCTTATTTACCCCCGTGAGGTATTTATAGGTCTTTTTCATATCCCCCCACTCTTCTCTCTTCCACGGTGTACATATTAAGGTCCTTCAGTCTCCTCTAATAGGGCTTCTTTTGCAGACACTGGACTATTTTAGTTGTCATCTTTTGGACTACCTCCATGCTGTCTATGTCCTTCCTGAGATGTGGCCTCCAGAACTGGAGACTGTGATACAGGTGGAGTCTCACATGTGATCCATAGAGTGGCAACACCACCTCTGTCCTTCGGCTGGTGATACTCCCCCATGCACTCCAACATTCCACTGGCCTTCCCCACTGCCTTGTCGCATTGCCTCGCCACCTTGAGATGACCAGATATAATTATTCCCAGGTTCCTTTCCTGTTTGGTGACTGTCAATACCTCTTCTCACATACTGTACCCCTTTTCTGTGCCCTACGTGCATGATTTTGCACTTTTTCACATTGAAACCCAAATGCCATGCCCTTGACCACTCCTTGAGTTTTCTCAGTTCGCTGCATGTTCTTTCCACCCCCTCTGGAGTGTCCACTAAATAGCAGATTTTGGTGTCATCCACAAAGAGCTAGACTTTTCCTTCCAGCTCATCTGCAGTGTCACTTATAAAGACATTAAAGAGGACTGGCCCCAGTACTCAGCCCCGTGGCTCCTTGCTGGTAATCCTTTCTTCCCAGAAGTGATCTCTGTTTACCACAACTCTTTGTCACCTTTCTCTCAACCATTTTGTTACCCAGATTACTACCCTTTGGACCCACCCCTAAGCTTCCCAGTTTCCCAATGAGCCTCCTATGTGGAATGGTATTTAGAACCTTACTGAAATCTAAGTAAGTCATGTCCACCGCCCCACTCTGATCGATTTTCCAGGTCGCCCAGTAAGCAAAATCTATTAAATTTGTCTGACATGACCTCCCCCCATGAATCTGTGTTGCCTCGAGTCTTGTAACCCACTGGATTTAAAATACTCCAGAATCCTTTCCTTTAGAAGTGACTCCTTTAACTTCTGAACCACTGATGTCAGGTTCAGTGGCCTACAGTTGCCAATCTCCTCCTAACTACCATGCTTGTGTAGTGGGACTACATCTGCCCTCCTTCAGATCTCTCAAACCACTTCTGTTTCCAGTAAGAAAGGACTATCAGAGGTGCAGTCAGTACCTCCCTGAGCTTCCTCAGTACCCTTGGGTGTACCCCATCTTGCGCTATAGGTCTGTCCACTTTCAGATTTGTGAGTCCCTACAGGACTGTCTTCTCTCTTAAGGGACTGGCATCTACCTCCACTATTCCAGTGGCCCTATTGTTTTTATAAGGCCAATCACCTTCGCCTTCCTCTGTGAAGACTGAATAAAAGTATTTGTTCAGGATACCTGCTTTTTCCTGATCCTTCTCTGCACAGTATCCACTTGCCCTTCTTATCCTCACAATCCCTCCCCTAGCCTTCCTCATTTCACTTAGGTACCTAAAAAATGTATCATCTCCTTTTGCTACTGTACCTCTTGGGCTATTTTTTTCCTCAGTTGGTGCCTTTGCACTCCTCTCTGCTATCTGTACCTCCCTCTGCTTTTCCTGATACACTTCTGAATCTCTTTATATCTCCTGAAAGCTACCCTTTTAGACTTTACCTTTTCAGTCATTTCCTTCTAGAAACATAGTGGTCTCTTTTTCCTCTTGTTTTTTGCTTACTTCATTTACACAGAGGTTCATTGCTTTCACTATGCCTTCCCTTAGCTTAGTCCACTGTTGCTGTACCCCACCCAGGTCATCCCCCTACTACAGTAGGTTGTCTCTAAGGCATTCACCCATTGTTTTTAAAATCTGCTCACCTGAAGTGCAGGACCCTTGTCCTTCAGTGGTTTGCTTCCACCACTGTCCTTATGTTGAACCACACTGTACGGTGGTCACTGGCCAGCAGGTGGCTTCCCACCTTGACATCTGCAATACTGTACCTGTTAGTGAGCACCATGTCCAATATTGTCCCATCACAAGTGAGTTCCTTGACTAGTTGCCTGAGAATCACCTCCTGTAGGGAGTCCAGGATGCCCCCGCTTCTAGCTGATGCTGTGGCTGGGAGACTTCAATCTACTTCAAGCAGACTGATGTCCCCCACTAGCAGCACCTTCACTTTTTTTGTCATCATGCCATTGAGTGCACCAGTGCCTTATCTAAGTTCTCCCAAGTACTGGACATCTGTACATCATGCCAGTGTGAATAGTGGTTCTGTTTTCTTTCTCCTGGGTGACCCACAGTACCTCCAACCCCTTCATTCCCCAACTGTATTTCCTCGGGCTCCATCACTTTGATACCCTTCCTTACATGCAGCACCAACCATCCTCCCTTCCCACCCTATATTTCCTGAACTGATTAAGGTATGG
Source organism: Neoceratodus forsteri (assembly GCA_016271365.2). NCBI lineage: Eukaryota > Metazoa > Chordata > Ceratodontiformes > Ceratodontidae > Neoceratodus > Neoceratodus forsteri. The sequence goes on from CM028130.1 coordinate 679,008,356, forward strand.
CCGTGTCCCAGTCCTGTCTTTCTGTGCATGCCAACTCAGTAATAGCTATGTTATCCAAGTCTGCCTATGTCATGATGGCTTCTAGATCCAGAAGTGTATTTCTTAGACTTGATGCATTTGTACATATGGCCTTCCATATTTTGTTATCACTCTGCCTGCAACCCCCCTTGTTTCCCTTTTGCCTTCCTCCTTTTCCATTCTCTTTTTACAGCTTGTGTTCCTGTCACCTATCATTTCAACCATATTGCTTTTTTCTTTATTTTGCACCCTGGGGGATTTACCTCTCTTCAAGCCATCCCTTCTTTCTGCTTCAATCTGTTTTTTGGGGACAGTTTATACCTCCCTGATTTCTTCCGCCACCCCTCTCAGCTAGTTTAATGTTAATCAAAGAAACATTTAAACTGTCCACTGAGGACTGTGATTCACTTAGAAACAGAAACATAGAACTTGACAGCAGATAAGGACCGCAAGGCCCATCCAGTCTGCCCATTTCTTTTTCTATCTTATAAATGTGCCATCGTCCTTTGCTGTCAGTGGCCTATCTATTCATACTCATCTGTATTGCTCCCCTATGCCTGTCCCATGCCTGTTTGAAGCCCTGCACTGTATTCATAGCCAACACTTCCTGAGGTGGGCAGTTCCTTGCATCCACCACCCTTTCTGTGAAAAAGAACTTCCTCACATTACCCCTTAATCGGCCTCCCTCTAATCTCATGCTGTGTCCTCTTGTCCTGCTATTTTTCTTCTTATATTGAAACATGTTAGACTCTTTCATCTTGTTAATGCCCTTAAGGTGTTTGAATGTTTCAATCATATTACCTCTCTCCCTCCTTCGCTCTAGGGTATACATATTGAGCTCCATTAATCTGTTCTTATATGTTTTCTGATGTAGTCCCTGCACCATTTTGGTTGCCCTTCTCTGGACTGCCTCAATTTGGTTAATGTCCTTGTGAAGGTGTGGCCTCCAGTACTGCACATAGTACTCCAGATGGGGACTAACCAGTGTCTTGTAAAGAGGCATTATTACCTCCCTCTTACGACTTGTGATACCCCTACTAATACACCCTAACATCCCCCTAGCCTATAGAAACATAGATTTCACAGATGAGCGCAGACCATCACCACTGTATAAGCCCTTATCCCTCCAAGATGTCACCAGTCCCCAGTGTAGCCAGACCCATCCTCTCTACACCATCCATTCATAGAGTACATGTCTCTAGCAGGATTTAAACAATAACCTCCTAGTTTCCAACTGGTGCTTGAACCACTAGACTGCCCCACCCTTGAATTAAAAGCCCTAATGCAACAAACATTAATTCATTGTTGATCTTTAAGTTTAAAATTAAAACCATTATCTCTACAAGAAGTTAAAGTCCCTCAATTTCTAAATCTATTGTTTTTAGATCTAGATCTGTTCTCCTGCCAAATTGTATTTTCTCTCTGTTTTTCATGTCATAATTGTTGGCTCTTGTCAGAACATGACCCATGCATATATAACATTCTTTCAGCAGGATCTGTAACACAGAAAGCACAACTGCTGTTATTGCCGTGTTATTGTCTAGGCACTAAGCTATCCAGTCATGCAGGAGATCTAATCAGGAAGGAACAGATGGGGAAATGGCAGCACCCTGCTCTTTCTACAAGTAGAAAAATAAGTACATAAACGGGTTTTACAACAGTGTGAGCATATCCTTCCAGATGATTTCTTACTTAATTTGTGGTTGAAGCTTTCCTACATCTCACTCCATCCCCACTGTAGTTTGCACTTGCATAATAGGTGATGTGATGTTCCATAATAAAAAGGCATAACACATTATTTGAGAGATGCTTGTAGACATATACAGTGGTAAAAGTATTTAAATGGTGCCACTGATCATAAGCAGGCTGTTTTTTTTTTCCACAGCATCAGCTGTTTAGCCCACAGACAGGATATATTTCGTTTATACATTTTTGCAAACAATGTCAAAATGCCCACAGTGAGCTAAGTGACTTTAGTGTGAAATATAAGCATGCAGCACTACAGTAGATATAGAAATCTTAACAAACACAGCACTGACAACCTTACAAAATCCAACAAAAATAATGTTACTCATCATTTCTTTATTAATCTATTTTATAAACACTTCAACTTTGTTCTAAAGAATGCAGACAATAACAGTCTTATTCATTCATTCTCACTAATCCAATTTTGATAGTTTATATATTCTGTTCTATCACACAATTAAGGTATTCCACCTTTATCCTGAATTATTCAGGCTGCCTTTAGCATTTTCATTAAATGAAGCCGCTATTCATTTTAATCTGTCATGGAAAATAAATGGAATGTATCATGTCTTAAAGGATAACAAGGTTTTTGTTTAGATGCAGGGCCACTGCCAGCTGAGGTTCATCAGGTTCGAGCAAACAGTCTTCCTTGAACCTTTTTTTTTTATTTTTTTTTGTGTTTTCCCCTTTAAATCCCACCCACTGCCACCAATTGTAGTGGTGAGTGTGGTTGCCCAGTGCCTCATGTGATTCTTGTTCCTTCCAATTCACCCCTACCCTAGTGACGATCGTCCGTTTAGCATGCAGATGACATTCACAAGTCACACTGATTGACTTCTACTGCAGCCATGGCTCAAGAGTGTGCCACATTCCAATTCTGATCATCCACTCTCGTATTGCATTTTTAGTGGGTATTTGTGTTTGAAATCAGTGAATGGTTCATGGAAGAGAGACCCTATACTGAAATGGATTTAGTGGAGTGTGTGGTACTCCCAAAGACTGAATAAGATGGATGGGGAATGATGAGATTCAGTGACTTCAGTGACAGAGAGTGGGAAAGGACTGTACCTACAACTACTGACATGAAAGTAGCCTATCATGACAGTTTTTTCCTCTTTTTATGTTGGCTTGCACATGCGCAGTCAACATAATGTGGAAGTAGCAGATTTGGAGGCACGGTCACTGTTGGACGAATGCAGGGCAAGCATCAGTAGGTGTGTCCCTCATTCACCAATCAGCCTGCATGCTGGCGCCACACCATGCATACTTAATGTGGTGATAACATCAAATGAAAGGTCTGCTGCAACGTGAGCAAAGCTCATCATATGCAGTTGACCTCCCGATGTGCTTTCCCTGGTGAAAAAAGAACATTATGTGGCGGCGCACTGCCTGGCATAATGCCGACTTTGGGGGTGCCCAATCCCCCTGTCAGCATGCCCTGCCCCAATGTGTGTGCCGACCAGGAAGCCCACTCCCCATCTGCATCATGCACCCCCCCATTTGTAATGTGCTGAGGGGGGTGTCCAATCCCTCTTGGCTCTTGCCCCCCCACTTTTGTTGTGTGCCGATGGGGGTGCCAAATCCTCTGTCAGCTATAGCATCCCCCCCAGAAAACACTTACATAGCATGCTGCGTGCCCACCCCAGCATGTCAAATCACCCTGATAAAGAAAAACCATCCCGCAATTTATTTTGTTTATTTTAACCCTGTAAAAGAAGAAAACTGGTCCCTCGCGGTCTCCCTACCTACTCCCACAACCTGCGCCCACCCGCTGTGCACTCTGCCTCCCCACAGCCCCCCCAACCCCACACTTACCTCCTGAGTTGGTGCAATGATCTTCGGTGGACCGGGAACATGTCTGCACTCTTCAAAGCCGACCGCGAACTGAGGAAATGCCGGTAAGCTGTATAATGGTACAAATAGGGTTTTTTCAACTTTGGTGCATATCTCAGTCATTTTTGGGTATTTTTTCACTAAATTTTCAACATGGGGTTATTGGGACCCCTCCTCATGAATTATGTCACTGTCATGGCATTTTTCAGTCCTGAAAGGTGATTTCACAGTCACTGCACGGAATCACCTTTTGGGACTGAGCAGTGAAATGACAGTACCACTGTTCATGAGGGGGTCTCTCAAAAAAGCTTATGTTGCAAATTTGGTGAAAAAATCCAAAAAATGGCTGTTTTATGAGTGTGCATTGTGCCGTTTCCATGCATGTTTGTAACTTTGTGAATTTGTAATAGTTTCACTCCAAATTTTCAAAATTGGCATTTTTCCATACCTCCTTATGAACAGTACAGCTGTCATTTTGCATATCCTGGCCAAAATGTGTTTTCTCACGTCTGGCACAAAATAGCGTGGTCACTGTGCGAAATCCATTTTTGGGGCAGTTTGAGAAAATGATGGTGACACTGTTCATGAGCAGAGGTCCTAAAATGCCTATATTGAAAATTTGGTGACGAAAGTCCATAAAATGACTGTTTTACAAGAGTGCATTGCTCAGTTTCCACGCACCCTTGTAACTTCGCAAATTTGCAATATTTTCATGCCAGATTTTCAACACTGGCATTTTTTCACACCTCCTCATCAACAGTACAGCTGTCATTTTTCACAGCCTGCCCAAAATGTGTTTCCACACCTGTGGCACACAATGGCGTGGTCGCTGTAGGAAATCAACTTTTGGGACAGATTAACAAAATCACAGTGCCACTGTTAATGAGGGGAGGTCCCAAAATGCCTATGTTGAAAATGTGGCTAAAAAACTCCCAAAAGTAATTGGGTTACAGATGTGTGTTGTGCAGTTTCTATGCATGCTCATGACTTCACCAATTTTTCATATTTTCACTCCAGATTTTCAACGTTGCTATTTTTTTATGCCTCTTCGTGAACAATACAGTTGCCATTTTCCACATCCTGCCCAAAATGAGTTTTCATCCCTGTGTCACCGAATGACATAGCCTCTGTGCAAAACCACCTTTCAGCTAACAAACTGATTGTGCCGCGCTTTATGAGGTAGGGTCACAAACAGCCTATGTTGAAAATTTGGAGTGAAAATACCAACAAACGCCTACAACATTAGGGTTTCCAGCTGTAACACCCCACCCTGTAGAGACTGCCAGGCATCAGGGGTGTGACTTGGGATCATTGGCTGTAATGCTCATGCCATTCCACCCCCAACCCCACCCTGCAGCCGGTGACAGGCATCGAGGTCTGCCTTGGACTGTTCAGCCCTAACGTTTACCCAATTCTCCTATACTGCACCCACTTCAGGGTATTTCCTTATGGAATGGGGTAAGTATAACACCCAAAGACCCCAAAGCACACCACAACACTTGTCAGTGTCTACAGGGTAGGGTGAGGTACAATGGTATGCGCGTTATAGCTGACACCACAAAGGCACACCCCAATGCCTGTTGGTCTCTACAGGGTGGGGTTGGCATCACTTCAATACTTCACTGCCATTCCGCTTATGTGTCTCTAACTCCAGCACTACCAATGCCAATGCCAGCGAGACAACATTCGGCATTGACAAATGCTTATTTGTTTTGCTAAGCAGCCAGAAAAGCCAGAAAATATAAAAGGCCAGATAAAAGTAGCATACAGAGCTGAGCTGTGTGTATGGATGGGGAGGGACTCAAATGAGTGAAAGAGTGTGTGTTTGTGTGGGCGTGTGTGTGGGGGGGTCTCGGTAAAAGGACAGTCTACCACGTGTCTTCCTGGATTGATGGACAACTGGAAAGGGGAGGAAGGGCATCTGGGTTTTTACAGGTTGCCATTGTGGCACTCTCTAGACACCTCCTGGAGGAGTTGGGCATGAAGTATTAAAGCAGATCTCCTGTATTTTAGCACAAGGTAGCTTCCCCCATGTGTTACCAAGCCGGCAGAAAAATGGGCTTCCTGGTGCAGCGTGGCTAAGAGTAGCAGTTAGAAACAAACTTGCATAAGAGAAAAACAACTGGGCTGTGAATAATCAGTACTGGAAGCTGGTATACTGAAAATATTAGCTTCCAGCACTGATTTTTCACAGCATGGTTTGTTTTTCTCTTATGTCACTCTGCTGGGCCTCAGCAATATGTTTTAAAATTTGTTCATCATGAACTTATGGTTCTCACGAATCTTAGAACTCCCGGGCTGAAGCAGCCCACATCCACAACCCCTAAAATACTTAGCGCTGGGTAAGGCACAAGAATGCTCATGAGTGGATTCAACTAGAATAAAATGAAAAGATTTTTGGGGATTGTGGTCAAAGGATCACATGACTCTTGGCTTATCATGTGGGTTTCGCAGAACTAAATTATATAGGATGTTTTTCTTATTACTGCTTGGATGACAGCAGCTGTTGTGAAAGCATAACGAATACAAAACTCAGTGATGTTTCCCATGATTTGAAGTCCTGACCTAGACACCTGGGGCCCAATATTCAAACAGGTGCAAAGTGCAGGGCAAAGCTTTGCCCTGCACTTTGCCCATGCTCATGTGCCCAAAGATACTATAATCAGTGGAATGGTGCAGCAGTGCTATTCGAATGAATATAGGGCAATGTCAGACCAGCATTAAACCACTTAAGGCGGGGCAGACTAGGCTCCTGAAATAAGGTGACATGATGGCTTGTGCCCACGCTTAATTTCCAATATCCAAATGGACCCATGCAAATGAGACCAGTGGGTATGCAAGGTGCTAATGGGCCATTAGCATGCCCATTATGAGCTCATTTGGGTTCTGTGTGATAACAGTGATCATGGAATCACGATCACCATTGAGGCAAGTGTACATCACCGGAAATGAATTATGGCGATGTACACTTGCAGCGACTAGAAAACTGACAACTGGTTTTCTATGTTATGCAGGGGGCTGTGCCCCCCGCACCCCCCCCCATTTAAGGATTCTCAACTCCAGGGGGGTGCATACCAGGGGGTGTAAAACTTAAAAAAAATGAAAAACCCCGACCCAACACAAAAACACGATAGTGCCCAGAATCGAACCCAGCACCATCCCAACTCTAGCCCACCACCTACCCATCACACGGCCTGCTCAGCAGCAGACCGCTGACCACCTCACTACACCCCAAATATCCTCCATCCCCTTTCCCCCTTGCATGATGTGGTCCCTCCATGCGTGTGTATATACAGCGACATCCTGTCGCTGTAGTACCTACCCCCCCCCGTATCCTGTTTCTACTCTGCCAGGTAGCCCTGCACACAGATGCCATGATTGAGTTGCCCTTTTTGAAAGTGCTCAGTCATGGTCACCTTGTACATGGTACACTGCTCATTTGTATGGGAAGCATGGCTGGATTGTGTGGTGCCACCCCTGAATTGCCCCGTACCAGGGCTCTATCCATGATGCTAGTGGTTCCCCCTTAACCAATCATTGGTCCGATGTTAAAAATTTAACTTTCCCTGGTGCTAGTGGTCCACTCCCTGCCAATCACTAGCCCAATGTTAACAATTCAACTGTTTCTGGTGCCAGTGTTTCCCACCCCACCCTGATTGCCAGCCTGATGTTAAAAACTAAACTTTCACTGGTGTCCATGGTCCCTTCCCCCACCCACACTCCTGCCCAATTTTTCAATAATATTCCTTGGTGTCCATTGGTACCCCCCCCCCATCCTGGTCCCCTGCATATGGAAATAACACCATTCCCTGGTGTCCACTGTTACCCAATCCCAATCCCCTGTATAATAATGTGAAACCATTCCCTTGTGTCTAGCGGACCCCCTCCTTAGCCCTGATCCCCTGTATACTAACAGAACACGGTTCCCCTGGTGTCTAGCAGACCCTCCATTCCAGAAGGTGGTATCCCAGCATCTTGCTGCCCCACATTCTGACCCTGAGCCAGCAACCAGCACAGCCCTCTGCTCTTTACCATGGCTGGCCACTGACTGATTTGTTAATGAGTGCATACTCTAACAGCTGATTCTTGCTGCTGTGTCCCAACTGCAGACTCTAGGTACCTGAGGCCAGCCATAGAATTTAATTTTTTTCCCTTGGAGTCAAAAGTAGGGGCAGACCTAACAGAACTTTATTTTATCTTCAATTTAAGCTTTAAAATGTACCAAAGAGCACTTAAAAGCTTTCAGCTTTTGGGGCCTTGTGGTCCCAAGACACCAGGCTTTTTACAAAATGTTTGTTTGTGCTATGCACACAATATAGCTCTACCAGTTCTTAAAAGAACCACCACCCTCTGCAAAACTCCTGGCAACAGTCCTGACATGTAGTTCACGAAGACATAGCAGGATATTTGTATAAATGACTATGGTTTTAAATTTGATCCACCATTTCAAACAGAGGGAAAGCAAAACCGAACTTTGGGAAATTCAAATACATTTTCTGAGTTCTTCTACAAATATTTTTACTGGTGAAACAGCCCTTAGATTGCCAGTGTTACAGATAAAGTATCTAGTATATAATTACAAAATTGCAGGTTGTCAAAATGTTTGAATTGGTCAAAGATGTATGGTGCCTTCTACTGCAGATGATAAATCGGATGACGTATAATGAAGTGAGATGTTATTGAGGCAGCTTCATTGAAGTAAACAGATCTACAGTATTTGATATCTGAAGGCTTTAAAATGCAGACTATTACCTATAGTCAAAGCCATTTCAGTGTTTGTGGGTGAAGTACTACAGTACATGTAAAACTCTTGAGAGTTAACATCACTAAAAGACACAAAAGAGGTTAGGAAATAAGATATTATTAGTAAAACCATGTATACAAATCTTATCCTGAAATTCTTAGAATTCTTTCATCAGATACTACTGACTTAACTTGATTCTGAGTACTTAACCTTTTATTCAGTCTGACATGATGTTTCTTCAGCTGTTGTGAGCAAAATTCCATTACAACAATTGAAGACACAGTGTCCCACAAATATTAAAATAGTCATGGAAGATCTAGAAAATAGTTTATCATTTATTCAAACTGGCATTTGGTACTGTTGTTATGTAAATATATAATATATGTTTGTAGTGACCTGAGGATAAGCAGCCCAGAGGCTTCCAGCTCTCCAGCCGAGGGAGACTTGGCCAGTGGGCAGATGGCACTTTCCCAGCCACCGCCCAAGACTGTAAGCCCAGATCTCTAGCAAGTAAGTTGAGGACAAGCAGCCCACAGGTTCCCAGCTCTCCAGTCAAGGGAGACTCGGCCAGCTGGTGGACAGCGCTTTCCCAGCCACCACCCGAGACTGCAAGCCCGAATCCCCAGCAAGCAAGCTGAGGACAAGCAGCACAGAGGCTCCCAGCTCTCCAGCTGAGGGAGACTCGACCAGTGGGCAGACAGCACTTTCCCAGCCACCGCCCGAGACCACAAGCCCAGATCCCCAGCAAGCCAGGTACGGCTAAAGCCGCTAACATATCAGAAAGCGAGCGCTCTTTTGACCTGGCTTCCGATTGGTTCCTGCAGTGCTCTCCTTTATGCTCCTCGAAACTGTGTTAAAAGACTGCTTTTCCATGTAAAATATACACTGAAAGTCTGTAATCCTTGCTTTTAGGGTGATGTTAAGTCTGTTTATCATGTATTTTAAATGTTGAGGGTTGGAAATTAAGTGATTCAGCCCTGTCCTGATCTTGTGTGCTTCAGCTAGACTTTAGTTGCCAAAGCATTACACAAACTTTTCTGTTTTGTGAATTCATGACCCCTGCTGGTGCAGTCACCCTTTGTCTATGGCCAGCTTTTAAAAATTGATCTCTCCTCTCCTCTCTCTTCCCAGCTGAGGACAAGCAGCTCAGAGGCTCCCAGCTCTCCAGCCGAGGGAGACTCATCCAGTGGGCGGAGGGCACTTTCCCAGCCACCACCCGAGACTGCAAGCCCAGATCCCCAGCAAGCAAGGTATGGCTAAAGCCACTAACCTATCAGAAAGCAAGCGCTCTTTTGCCCTAGCTTCCGATTGGTTCATGCAGTGCTCTCCTTTATGCTCCTCAAAAGTGTGCTAAAAGACTGCTTTTCCATGTAAAATATACACAGAAAGTCTGTAATCCTTGCTTTTAGAGTGATTTTAAGTCTATTTTACATGCATTTTGAATGTTGTGGGTTGGAAATTAAGTGATTCAGCCCCATCCTGATCTTGTGTGCTTCGGACAGACTTTAGGTGCCAAAGCATTACACAAACGTTTGTTTTGTAAATTCAGGACCCCCGCTGGTGCAGTCGGCCTTTGTCTATGGCCAGCTTTTAAAAATTGACCTCTCCTCTCCTCTCTTTCCCCAGCTGAGGACAAGCAGCCCAGAGGTGCCCAGCTCTCCAGCCAAAGGAGAATCAGCCAGCAGGCGGAAGGCGCTTTCCCAGCCACCTCCCGAGACCGCAAGCCCGGATCCCCACCAAGCAAGGTATGGCTAAAGCCGCTAAATTTTCACCCATTCTCACATCCCCCACCTCCTCCTATTAATAAATACACTCTCATCCCATCCTTTTTCTGAGGAAAGCCCCTTGTGTTCGCTGCCACCCAACCCTAACAAATCCCTGCTCCTCCCCCCTGTTCTGATTATTACCTTTCCACTAGTTCTTAATTTCAGTTTTTCACAAGTGCTGATACTGCTAATCCTTTCTGAGCCAGAGGATCTCTTCCACTGCTGCCTGTCATAGGACTATAACTGACAGTGTCTTAGGTTTCTACCTGATAGAATCTTGTTGTTATCAAAAGTCCCTGGTATTCCCAGCAACTGAGTGCCACTGTAAGCCTAATTATGCATGGAATCTCTGCACTCCTCATATTGCTTATCTTTTCCCTTGTACTGGAGATGCTCTACGGGCTCAAACACCCTCCACAACTTGGCGATCATGGACTCACTCCTGAATGCCTACTGCTAAGCAAGTTTAGCTACAGATATCTTTGTGTGAGTCTGCTTCCTCATCTTTCTGCTCACTACCTGGGTACCCCATGGGGCGGTACCTGCATTGAACAGTCCTTTCGAGTAATCCCTCCTAAGCACCTCAGCATCTGTCTTTCCCTGCAATTCTCTGCCAGAGCACTGGTCTCCCTAGCACTGAGTCAGTATACCCCTAAGGGAAATGTCTGGCAATCAGTTATTGGCAAACCACCCAGGTGAACCACGGCTAAAATACTCTGGTTAACTATTGCTGCACTTTCCAGGATACTCATACTTCTTCTACTATGCTCCGTTAATGTTAAGCTGAAACCTGGTCCTCCTGCAGCCCTGTCATCTCCCTCTAATACTGCAAATTTGAAAGGAAGGAGCTTCTGGCATGTTAATGTCTGCAGTCTCATGAAAAAGATTACCTTGATCCAAGCTTGGATTAGCCATATTTCACCAGATGAACTGGTGGTCTCTGAATCATGGCTTAGGCCTGCTACCCCTGATAGTGAGATCAACATCTCTTCTTATACTCTCTTTAGAGCAGATAGATTGACTAGAGGAGGAGGTGTAACAATCTATGTCAAGGATAAATACTCCATATCTTGCCTTGACTCAGCTACTGTCAAAAACGTATTTGAATAAACAAGATCTAGATATAGGGGACATACGTAAGAAGTACTGTAAAGAAGAGAAATAAAAGAAATTAAACAACTACGGGCAGCAGTGAGCAGAATAAAATCGAGCAGCAGTGTCAGCCCAGGAGTCCTCCGACTTGGAAAACTCTCAAGCGCTAGCAGGACCAGATGACCATACCAAATAATAAAGTGAGAAACAAACGCATAAAGATACATACTATATACAAGGAGCTATTATCGTTTCATGCAGAAATTAAAGATCTTTACGGAGAGCTTCACAGAGACGTAGTGAGCCTAGAGCAACGAGCTGATGCATCGGAGAGCCAGATAAAAGCAGTACAGAACAGAGTAGATGACATGGAAATACAATTCAACTCTTACAATATATACAACTGCAAGAAAAACAAGAAGATATGGAAAATAGAGCATGCAGAAAGAACCTAATATTGTATTGCATTCTAAAAGGCTCAGAAGGTCAGGACATTACTGAGTTTACTATTGCTTTGCTCGAAACAGCTCTTGAATTGCCCTCAGATATTCAATTATCATTAGAGAGAGTTCACCGTGCACTGGGCCCATGGCCTACAGATCCGAATGCCAGGCCTCAATCTATTATTATGCGCTTTTTGAGCTACGCAGTTAAGGAGACAGTATTAACAGCAGCATGGCGAAAGGGCAAGGTCTTTTATGGACAAACTTGCTTCTATGTTGATAACGATTATGCTCCACAAACTATGTGTAATTGTAGAGCATATGCAAACATCTTACCAGCTTTGAAGGAGGCAGCCATTAGATTCACAACATCATACCCAGCCAGACTTGTGGTGCAACTTCCATCAGGAAGGAAGGAATTTCATACTGTGGAGGAGGCCAGAGAGGAGCTCCTTAAAGCAGGAATTCAAATAAAAACAAAATCCAAATTAGGATTACAGAAAACTAATCCACCGTGCTGGCATACAGTGAATTTGGGCAGAACACGGAATGGAGGAAAAGTAACAAAGAGGGGGAACATTTCTAATCGTCTGGCAACTTTTCGCTGATTGGCAAGGGGAAGAACCTGACTGATAGAAGCTGAAGCTTGGCTTGTGATTCCTCGATGGTCCTCTGGTTAGAGGTCTTTGAAAGCTTATGTCTGATGAGAGGGACTAGGAATTCAGTTGTCTGAACTGGGATCTGTATTAAATGACAACTCTTTCACAGGAGGTTGGACAGAGAAAAGAAACGCTTAATAAGTGTACCTGTAGAGAACTTTGCCATAACAAAGAAACAAGTAAAACATTTGATCTGGCTGTTTGAACTGGCCCTTATGATCACTTTGAAGGAGGCAATGAGTATAACTTTAAAGAGCAGATTATTGTGCTCTGCTTGATTTGTTTTCAGGGTTAACCTGACATAAGGGCCTGAGAAAAGTTGCCCTAGTTGAATAATACAGAATTTAGCTAATCATAAAAAAAACTATTTACTTTGCGGGAGGGGGAGGAGTAAGCCTCTCCAGATGTTACAAGGAAGCCCATTTCAAATTAAAGACAGACAGGCAGAATATTTTGAGTTAACATTTGGATTTTTGTTTAACTTGTCTGCCTATTTCTTTTTATTTTTTATTAGGGAAGCAGTATATCCCCAGGAGGCCTGGGCATTTGGTGTTACCAGATATCCTCCGGTGACCCCAGACTATCAGGAGGCACACTTAGGGAGTAGGTTTTTAAACTCCCCTAACTTGGAAGTCAATTTTATTTGGAATACAGTGTATATACATAGTTATCAAGACAAAGGCCAGACATATACTGACTATTTGCTTCAGATTTCAAAAGGTTTGATAAGATTGTAGCAGGAGATGTTTAAGAATAATCTAGATGGGAAAGGCATAAAATGTTTCAAAAAAAGTGATGTTCAGAAAGATGGCTCTGGCGGGGAACATCAGTGTGGTGATCCCTCAGGAATGGGATTATTAAGATTGGGACAAAAGGAGAGAATATGTTTCCATAAGGTAATAAGATGGCTACTCAGCTAGTAAAAGCACTCGCACTTAATATAAATGGGCTTAACAATCCCATTAAAAGGGCCAGACTGTTCCAATATATCAAGAAAAAACTCAGTGATTTCTATTATCTCCAGGAAAACACTTAACAGATACCGAACATTCAAAATTGAATTGGGGGGCAGGTTTTGGGTATATGTGTTGTCCTTTCCTAAAGGTAAATGATGAGGAGTAGCCATTTTACATCTGTTTGTCTTTTTAAAATATTTTTTGCAAAGCTCCTAGACATTATGCACAGCTGCCTTATTATAGGGGGAGATATCAATTTAACATTGACACCTCGGTTGGACTCCTCTGCACCTTTCAAATATAGGCTAACATCAGCTCAAAGATGATTTATTTCTCAATTTAGGGCATTGGGCCTAATCGATGTATAGAGACATTTTTATCCTCTTTTGGGGGGTATACGTTTTTCTCCCCAGACACAATTCTTACTCAAGATTGGACTACTTTTTCATTTCAAAAGAACATTTGCCTATTTACAAGATTTAACTATAGGACCTAGATTTCTTTCTGATCATTCTCCCCTATTTTTGAGGCTAGATTTTAAAATACCAAAGAAATCCACTGGGTGGCACTTGAATACATCTTTTTTAAAGGATAAAGTTTTTAGGGACAGCTTTAACTCAAAAATAGCTCAGGTTATTGCAGAAAATTTGTCCCAGGAGACATCCAATGCAATAGTTTGGGATAGTGTGAAGGTTATGATCATGGGGGAGATAACTGCATATTCAGCATACAAGAAGAGATATTAAGAAACAAGATATGGTGAATTACATGAGAAATTAAGGGAAATACAAACAAAGTTTACCCCTACTACCACGGAGGCCCAAGCCCAGATTAATCAGGCAAAGGCTAAGCTCCAGAAACTTTTAGATGAAAAAACACAACAGGCACTATTTTACTTAAAAACATATAGGTATGAGGGAGGGCCCAAAGGGTGAGAAATTTAGCCTGGAGGTTTAGGGGGCATAGGACAGCCACAATTGTAACAAATTTAGTGGATCCGGAGAGAAAAACAAGAGCTCTTAACTCACAGCAGATACTACAACTGTTCCAGAAATATTATAGGCAGCTACTGTATATGAGAAACCACAAGGTCCAGAATTTAACAAAATCGAGGAATTTTTTCCCCCCTTACATTAAGAAAGCTAACTAAGGAAATGGAAATCAGATTAACAGCCCTATCAGATCAGAGGAAGTCAGACATGCCATAAAAGAAAGTAAATTATTAAAAACCCCTGGCTCAAATGGATTTCTGTCCGAGTGGTACAAGACTTTTAGTAAACAACTGACTCCTTTATTATTAAATGCCTTTTTAGAAATTCAGTAGGATAGTCCCCCACCTCCATAATGGGATTTTACTAATATTTCACATATCTTAAAGTAGGCAAACCAGCAGAATTAACTACTTCATATAGGCCAATATCCATATTAAACATGGACTATAAGTTATTTTTGTCCATATGGGCACAAAGATTAGAGGAACAGTTACCCTATTTGATTAATTCAGATCAATCTGGGTTCATTCAAGCCAGAGAAACCACAGATAATATACGTAGAATTATCTGTTTGTTAGACCACTTAAATCAGAGACAGATACAGGCAGTGTTGCTCAGCCTCGATGCAGACAAAGCATTTAATCATGTCAATTGGACTTTTTTATGGGAAACTTTGCACAAGTTTGGATTTCTTGGGGAATTCTCTAACATGATACAGAGAATTTATATCTCTCTGAAGGCATACAGTATGTTAAAGTGAATGGACAGTTATCTTCAATGATATAGCTTGGAAGGGGAACTAGGCAGGGTTGTCCACTTTCCCCCTTACTGTTTGCCATATACATTGAGCCATTGGCTGAAGCCATAAGGCAACATCCTAATATTCAGGGGTCCCTATAGGTGGGAGGGATTTTACTATGTCATTATATGCAGATGACATATTATTAACGCTCCTAGAACCTGAAAAGTCCATTCCTGCTACTTTACAAGTGATAGATAAGTTTTCAGAAATAGCCGGATACAAAATAAATATACAAAAAAAGGAGTTATTATCTTTAAATTTCACCCCATCTCAGTCTCTGAAGAACCAGATTCCTCTGAAATGGAGAAATAATAAGATTAAATATTTGGGTGTAAATTGTCCCCAGAAACTGGAACATTTGGAACTGTTTAATTTAGAGCCTCTAGCGATAGAAATAGAGAATTTAGTTGGGAACTGGACACATCAAGTATTATCTTTTTCAGCTCAAATACAAGCTATTTGGATGACCTTATTTCCTAAGATATTATATTATTTCCAGACTTTACTGATTATTCCATCACAATTCTACTTTGCATCCGGGGCTATAATTGTTTCTAGGTTTGTATGGGCTGGGCAACAGCCAAGGGTCAGATGGTTTCTGTTACAGTTACCAGTGGCAAAGGGGGGGTTGTAATCTTCCAAACCTTAGAGATTACCATAAGGCAGTAACATGTAAAATAGTGATGACATGGCTGAATCCCCAGGTAGAGAAACCATGGAAATTTATTGAATTTATACTAAATGATCTAGTAAACATTATCCCTATTATATTTGCCCCCCCCCAATTCTTATCCACAGTTACAAAACTTTACATTTGGAACCCGTTATATGTTAAAGGCTTGGTATGAGATAAGGGTGTCTACTATATTAACTGAAGTTTTTGGTTATTTTAAACTAATAGGTACAGTAAGTGTATCTTTGGAGATGGGTGCTGTTCAGGTCCATCAAGAATGGCACAAGAAAGGTCTGCTTTTGTTATATCAATACCTGGATGTGAATGGAGTACTGCCTTTTGCCACACCACAGGCAAAATATCAACTCCCCCATACACATCATTATAGATATTTACAGATTTGGACATTTATACAGAAAGAATTAGCATTAAATACTCTGCCTACTCTCATACCTATGTTGATGTCCCTTTTTAGGGATGCTATAGAAGGCAGGGAACAAATTCATTTAATTGGACAAATAAATAAAGCAATAAGAGATTTTTGGAAGGAATCCACTGAGGATATCTTAGGAAGATGGAATAGAGAATTAGGGACTCAGATAACTTATGAGAAATGGTTGGAACCTATTCCTCACTCGATAAGGGTATCACAGTCATCATACTGGTCAGAAAATATATGGAAATGTCATAGTAGATATTTTTATACCCCTGACAAAATTGCTAAATTTGTATTTATGGGGCATGGCCTTTGTTGGAGAGAATGTGGAGAAAAAATGACAAATATAACACATATTTTTTGTGCTTGTCCAAAAGTTACCCAATACTGGTTAGATATAGAAAAAAGCATGCAAAATATTGTGGGACCAGAAATTAAATTATCCAGTCAGATGATTCTGCTTTGTATTGGGGAAGACAGAAAAGTTTCACCAAGTAGAAATAAGTTGTACCTGTACCTGGCAGCAGCTAAAAAGGTTATAACTCGCCTATGGCGAATGGCTAAAGTACCCACCCTCTCTGATTGGCATTCATTGATGACTGAGATATACTATCTAGAGAGAATAGTAGCTTCTAGAGCTGGAAGGAGGTCACAATCTGAACTCCAGTGGAGGCCATGGGTTTTCTATAGATCTGCTCTGGATGAAACATTTGTTCCCTGATTGAGCTATTTGAAAGTGACCAATTTTTGTAGGATATGAATTTTGATCTAGTGTCATTTGATATATAACAGAATGATGTAGAAACATGAATTGCCAACCTGAAGAACGTTCCATGTATTGTAAGACAAAAAAGCAATACTGTATAGATGTACTCCTGCTGTCATATATATATATAAAACAATACAGACTTAAGAATGTAAAAAAAAACATATTTGAATGTTTGACCATTAAGATTGAGCTAGCCAATTCCATTGTGCTCCACATAATAGGTTGTTATAGACCACCTTCAGCTAGGCTTCAGCTCCTAAATTATCTTGGATCTTTACTAGAGAAAGGTAACCTCGAAACAATTATTTTAGGGGACTTCAACCTTGACTGGCTATCTAGGATCTAGACTCCACTGAATACCTTTTGTGATTCTCATGGGATAAGACAAATAATTAGTGAGCCTACACGCCCGAACAAAAATAACCTGAATAATAGTACCCTTTTAGATGTCATACTAGTTAATAAGCCCCACCTATTCACTCCTTCTGGCACCTTTTTCTCTGATGTCAGCTACCATTGTTTCATTGCTGGTATTAGATCTGTTCATAACTCAGTACCATCGCTAAATTTAACACTAACAGATCATGGAAGAACTTTGATCATTTTGCATATGTCGATGACCTAAACACTCTTTGCTCTGGCAAGACTTCTTCTTAGCCAACACTGTAAACTTAGCATATGATATATTTCATGAAATTCTGATCGGGGCACTAAACAGACATGCCCCAGTGGTAACTATACATGTAAGAAACAAAGCCTGTTGTCGGCTTTTGGCTGAACTGAAGGCTGCATTGCTAGCAAGAGACAAACTCTGGAAAAAGGCTCGCAGAACCAAGTTGGGCACAGACTGGTGTCAGTTCAGGAAGGCACGGAATTTCTGTACAAAAATGATCAGAGAAGCAAAGGCTGCTTTCTACCATAAAGAACTGGACTCTGTTGCAAAATCCCCATCTAAATTCTGGAGTACTATTAAGGAAATGTTGGGGCACACACCTGGCAACTCCCTACCTACAAAAAACACTTCAGGGAACACTACCATATGTGAGAAAAAACGGATCCTTGACTCCTTTAACAATCATTTTGCTACAGCTGGTCTTCTGTTTGACAACTCTCCTGCATATCTGGCTCACTCGCAATTAGGAGTACAAGACGATGACACTGATGTCCCTGCTCCTGATTTCTCCTTCCAACCTGTATCTCTGAAAGAGTTCAAAGACCTCCTACTTCAGCTGGACTCGAAGAAAAGTGTGGGTGCTGATTCACTAGATCCCTACTTCATTAAGATTGCTTATCATGTCCTAACCATGCCAATCACTCACCTTTTTAATCTATCTTTGTCGCAAGGGATTATTCCCTCAGTATGGAAAATTGCGCATGTCATTCCTTTATTCAACTTAGGTGACCCTTGTGACCTGAACAATTACAGACCGACATCTATCTTGCCAGTTCTATCAAAACTTATAGAAAAAATAGTGACTACCCAGCTCAGGAGTTATCTTGAATCAAAAAACTTCTTAAATCCCTTGCAATCTGGTTTCAGAACAAGACACAGTACTATTTCGGCACTAGCTAAAGTGACCAATGATTGGTACCGTGATCTGGACAGTAAAAAATTCATCTGTGCCATATTTTTAGACCTAAGCAAGGCTTTTGACACTGTGGATTACAGCCTGCTTCTCTCATCATTGAGGAGCACAGGAATGGACACAGTATCACTGCTTTTGTTAACGGATTACCTCTCAGGTTGGTTCCAGCAGATTAAGGCTGAGGGTGAGCTCTCCCAACTAAAACCTCTCCAGAGGGGAGTGCCACAGGGGTCTATACTTGACCCCCTACCATTTGCTATCTATATTAACAATATCGATGATAGCATATCCAAGGCAAATATACACCTGTTCACAGATGACACGGTTCTGTACCTTAGTCGCCTGACTCCTGAAGCCATCTGTGCAGACCTCCAGGAGGAATTCAACCATCTTCAGAATCAGCTCCTCTTCAAAAAACTCCTGTTAAATGCCAAAAAAATAAAAACGATGCTATTCTCACCCTGTAGTCGTGCTGTGAACCTGGTTAGTACTGGAGCACTACATCAGATCACTACAGTCCTCAGAGAAAACCTGGAGTTTGTCACAAAATTCAAATACCTGGCAGTGGGGCTGGACCACAATCTTTCATTTTCGGAGCATATTGAGGACTTGCTTAAGAAGCTAAGGCAGAGGCTGGGCCTCTTCTTTAGGATTAACCGGTTCTTAACTACAGATGCTAAAAAGCACCTGGTCCAATCACCATTCCTATCACTGGTTGACTATGCAGACTTCTTATACAGTCAGTGTCCAAAAGCTTCCCTTGCTAAACTGGACACGCTTTATCACAGAGCTATCAGATTTACAACAGGCCTTCCTCTTTCTACCCACCACTGCTTGCTGTATGCCACTGTAGGGTGGTCCTCCCTTATGTTTAGAAGAAATAGAAATGTGGCATTTTGGACTCTTAGAGCTGTCACAAAAAAGCTTCCCCATTATATCTCTGACTGTCTTCTGCTAAGCACACCAGGAGCGTATGCCTTAAAAAGTGCCTGTTCTTTCACACTTTGTATTCTCAAGGTCTCTTCCCACTTTGGTGGAGCGGTATTTAGTTTTCTACTGCCAACCTTATGGAATAAATTACAAAAATCTTTGAAACTGAGCGTACCCATCAGCTTGGATTCCTTCAAGACCTTATTTGCTCATACTGTGAGGGAACACTGTAACTGTTTCCCCTCGCTCTATAACCTATCCTGAATCCTAAGCTCCCAGCTCTCAGCTGCCTTCAGTGCAGACTAGAGTACTGCTGGACCTATGAATCCATCCCAGGTTGTGAGCAAATCCTTTAATTTCTTGCTGCCCAAGTAGGTTGCAACTGCACGCTAGCTACCTGTATTCTGGCTTAAGCCCCTCCCTCCCTCCCCTATGCTCTCCTGTACCCACCATGTCCTCCCAGCTCCCCACCCTTACTTTTCCCTTCTGTTTTACTCTGCTGCTGCATTGAACACCTACCTTATATTATTGTTTCATATGATGTACTGTCACTGTTGTATTTAAATCTATTGTGTCCTGGTGTTAATCAGGACCATCCTGTAAATGAGTTCTGTATTTAATTGTTGCCTTAATGATATATTGTCACTGTTGTTTGTAGCTTTATTTTTACTGGTCTTAACCAGGTCCATCTCGTAAATGAGCTTTGCTCAACAATGATTGCCTGGATAAATAAAGATTTGATTAATTGATTGACTGAGTGTATGTGTTTATTTTTTGGGAGGATAGAACGACATAAAAAATAGATGTTCTTGCATACTCTAAAACATATACTCCATGGGGCCATTGAATCTAATGTCAACATGCCTGTTCAGCTCAGAGCTGAGGCAAGTGTTGCAGTTTGTGATGCACTAACCTTTTGAAAATGGGGCCCTTTATTTCTAAAGTGTTTTTCCTGGGTCCAAGGAATGGTACAGATATTAATAAAACAATAGAATTGATACAACTTTGTGCCATCTCAGGTATGAGGAAAAGCTGATTAATCTAAACATATACTCGCTTGAGGAGAGAAGGGAGTGGGGTGACATAACAGAAACCTTCAACTTCCTCAAGGGTACAGTATATAGAAACAAGGTTGATCTTGGGATCTCTTTAGAAACAGGGGGCCCTTAGATCCATGCAAGCTGAATCAAACAACCAGCTTGAATCAGATCTTGGTGCTCCACATACTGTGTGCCATATTTTGCAAGAAAAGTGGTCTGTGTGACAAAGTCCCCCAAACTGACACAAGAGGTCCACTGTGTCAACACAATGGCAGAAGGGATTGGAATGATGCAAACTGCACCAAAATAAATGGTGCAAGTTAAGTCAAATATGGTGCATGTTAAGTCAGAAAAATGACTCAAGGAACAAAAATGACGCAAACTGAGTACAAAAATGGTGCAAACTGAGTGGAAATGGTGCAAACTAGTAAAAATGGTGCAAACCAAGTAAAAATGGTGCAAGCTGAACCAAACAAATGATGCAAAGGACAAGAATGATGCAAGCTAAGTAAACAAAATGGCAGATGAAATGTCCAAAACTAAGCCCCCAAAATGTTCTAAACTAGTTCTGCAGGAGAATACTGGCCCTTAATATTAGCATAGTCAGGTCTGACCACCTGCTTTGGGTCTTTTTATATGATCTGGTGTCACTTAGACCAGCTCTGGCTGGTCTAGCAGCTGACGGTACTTTGACATGTTTGGTGTCAGTGGTGCAGTTTTGAAATTCCCACAGTTGCGGTCTTGCACCATTTCTGTGGTGCCAAGACAGCAGCTTAACGTCATGGCTCTGCCATTTGTGCCGCAAAGCAATTAGCAGCAATACCTTTAGCAGGGGTGGACTACCTTTGATGCAGTGCTTCTTTGAAAATCAGGTCTGGCGCAATGTTTGACGCTAGATTCCCTTGCGCCACTATTGTTTGACGCACATCCCTTGTGTCATACCTGGGACTTTGAAAATCCAGCCCAGTAAGAATAAGAATATGAGGGGGCACAACTACAAGCTGGCAGGTGGATGGTTCAGGAATGAGGTCAGAAGACTCTCTTTCACAAAGAGACATTGCTAACAGGGTGAAATGAGCTCCCAGAGGAGGTTGTCAACCACAGAATGGCTGGGGGTTTCAAAAGGAGTTGGAACACAGTCAAGACGAAGGTAAAAGAGCAAAGGGCAGGAGGCTGAATGCCATGTTAACATTAGTTAATTTAAGTATATGGGCTTTGGAATGAGCAGTCTGGATACACTGTATGGCCTTCTTCTACTACTGGCAAATTCGTATGTTCAAAACATTACATTAAACAAGTCATAAGCAGTAAACTCCAAGCAGATATTATAAATATATACATCCTATAAAATCCACAGTAGGCATTATGCAATAAAGTTAATATAGGAAGGCCTAGTTATCAATTTAGATTTCCAGCTAAGATGTAAAATATTTCACTCAAGGAACATCCTGGATGAATCTTGGGGATTCATTACAGAGTCGAAGGACAGGAGTGGCGAATGATCTCTCCTCAGCTGATCTTAATCATGATGTGAAAACCTGCTTCAGCCCCTGACCACTAGATCCCAAATTCCTATCAACATCAGGAGCCTTCTGATGAGTAACCAACAGTTCATGGATATCAAAAGGGTCCCATCCATTCAGTGGCTTAAAGGGTTAGTAATACCAAAAAAATAACAGGCAAAAAAATGTTAGTAATTTTAAAAAGTAGTTCTTTATCAGTTTTTAGTTCTGAGATGTTTTTTTATGTGTGCTCTTAGAGAGGTTTCTACCTAATTGTATTAGGTATGATACGAAAAGCAATGCTTTACCTGGAAGCAGACTATCTAGTTCTGTTCCTCCCACTACATCTGCAGCATGTGACATTGCTCTTTGTTTCATCAAAAGCCCTGTTGCCTGATTGGTAACTTGTCACAAGTTACCAATCAAGAATCAGGAAAGGAGCTTGCCCTGTTTACTAGTGATGTCACAGTCTGTGAGGTCACAATGCTGATGATGTATAGGGAGGAATAGAACTAGCTATATCAGCCTTTAAATAGAGTGCTGTTCAACACATCATTTCCACCTTGTACTGTCATGTAGAAAATCTCGTAATCATCAACACAGAAACAGAAACAAAATTCAGAAAGACAAAGTGATAGCTGCCTTCTTCAGAAAGCTACTTTTAATTCCAGGAAGTACACTAGCTCTGTACATGCAAACCATAAAAACATAACATAAGAACACCCCTTTATTAGTAACCAGTGCAGCTTACTTGAGCAAAGGTAAAATATGCATCAGTTTTTGAAGGAAGCACTCTAGTGACAGGGTAGTCATTTCCTTCTCCTGGTGTCAAAATGCACTGCCTCCGTGGTATGGAAGAGCTGATGCCTAGGTTGACTTCAGTGGACCAGTCAAAAAATAGCATTTTTTGCTATGTTAAGGTGGGTCTGACATTGCCAGCATTTCCTCTGGTGCTTCCGCACTTCAAAGGAAAAATGAAATATTTATTTACAACCGAGCTAATGCAAAGCACATGACCTGCAGCAGCCAATCAGCAGCACTGAATATCATGATCTCGTCACAATACTCATGTCTTAGTTCTATTTCTAGCACTCTCTTGGCAGAGAAGGATGTGTACTCAGAGAGCACTTCAGTCTTTTAGAGAGAGACTTGTATTTGATGATAAGGTATTTTGAAATTACCAGAGAATCATTCTCTATGATTATAATTAGCTTGTTAATGACAACTACTGCACCTATTGTTTTTTATGCATGGCAGGCTAGTTTTAGATTGTTGTTGCACTGAGGAATTCGGTGCAGAGTGTTGATTCAGGCCCCAGACCAGCAGGGTACAAAAGGACAGGGCAGGGGGAGTTTTGCAAGTTTTATTTTACAGTTAATTTTTATTGTATTTCATATTATTTATTTATTTGTTTGTTTGATAGAATGCTTATGTTGCTGGGCACAGGATTCATACGTTACTTTTGTTTTTCCTGTGCTTTCATGTCCAGTCATTGAAGTGATCAATGAGTGAAAGTGAAGTACTGTGGGCTGCTGCTGCTACTGTCTCATCTGTGATGATGTGTTAGGGCTCTCAACACAGTCTCTCAGCTGGGTCAGGTGGTCTTACTTATTCATCTCCCATTTATATTATGTGAGTCAGTAAAATGACTAAAATTATCTTGGACATACAAATTATTATAATCATGTTTTTCATCACATCCTGCATCACAATGTCATGTGAGTGGAGGGATCTGTGTGTGAGTGCATCATCTGTCTTGTAGAAAAGATAAAAGAACAGAAGGAGAAAGAGATAAAGAGAGAGAGAGAGAAAAGATGGAGATGAAGTTTCCATCATGCCAGCTTCTAGTAGATTTTATGCAACTAGTGGGGAAGATAGCTGTCCTGGTAGGACTGGGAGTCGTGGCCCTGAGGACTAGGGCTTGGTGTATAATAGTATGACCAAAGAAACCCTGGTTCGGCAGTCTGCAGAAGATATCTGGTTCTGCTACCACTTCAAGCAACCCTCTCATGACATCTAGTGTATCATATGACACCACCCTCACCAATTCACAGCAACCTGGCTTCCACCTTCTCCTATAAGTGTTGTCAGTTACAGTTATGGTTCCATGTCTAATATATGAGAACAAGATAGAACTGATGCTTCCATGAATGTAAAACCAAGAACTCACCCTCTTTTTCTCATTTAAACAACACTAAAGCTGCCACAGCTACCAGTAAGCGGTGGTGTCAGTTGGCAGCCCTCCTTTAACAACCATATGATTTCCCCCAAGTCATATAGTAGCACCATACAGTCCAGTACTGCTTGCTCATCTACTTTGCATGAGTATGGTTAAACTGAGTCTGGCATAGACATTACTGAAAACCTGTAAGCAGGGAAAAAAGTATGGTTGTTTATAGGAGGGTGAGTTATAGATATACAGCTGTGTTACAAAACAAAGCAAGTAGAACCACAATAGCTTGAATGGTAGAGCACTAGTGAAGAGGAGGATATGGTAGTGGAGTTGTCAGAAAGGCGGAGGACAGAAGCAGAGATAGAGATGGTAGAAAAGGGGAAGCAACAGAGGAGGAGGAGGAGGAGGGAAAGGATCAGGGGAAAGCAAATTCACAACAGTGGCGGCCCAAGGAGATACAAGAGAGGAAGAGTGCCAGGGGAAGCACAAGAAGAGAGGGTTAAAGAAATGCATGAGAGGAGGAGGGGCTTGACTAAGCACATGCAAGAGCAGACAATAAAGAATGAGAAGCTTAAAAGTGTGATTTTAGTTACATCACTGATTAGTGGTGATGAGTGTGAGATGAGGAGTGAGGGCCACTGTGGAAGGAAATGGGAAATGAAAAACAATGTGATGAATGACAAGAGAAAGAAAGAATGTTCCTTAGCCAGAGTAATCTAAAGCAAAGCCCCAGTCCTTCCATTAGCTCCATACTGTACCACCTCCTGCTTCTCCTGCCTATCCCCAGAAACGTAATTCTACAGTGCTTCAAAAGTAACCATCATGAAATCCATGCACACTTCCTTTGGAAATAACCCCAAAACCATTATCACTAAAAAGTCAAAGAGAACTTCTACGGTTGGGGCGGAGCCAGCAGTCCAGCCAGAAGCAGCACATTTCTGAAGCTCCTTAAAAGAGCCTTTATATTTTAATATAAAACATTTATTTCATCCTCAAAACCACCTCAACCTAAGACCTACGTTTGGGGAAATTGTTCATACATCCCTGGAAGATACTGGACATCGCTATGGGGAAAACTAAACCTCCTAAACAAGACTTCTTTGAACCACGGGCCCCTCCATCGAAACAGTCAGAACAAAATGATGGCTCATCCAATTCATTAGGCCCCGAGCAGACTTTGGCATCTCTGAACTCACTCCAAATGGCGGTTAATGCCTTAACAAAGATGGTTCAAGGAACGGACCAAAAGCTAGTTACTTTTTCTCTTCGTTTCCAGGCAGTGGAATCCCGTATGGATGCCATGGGAGAGACTACTAAACGTGCCGAAGCTACTGTGGGAAAGGCCTTAGCAGCATCAGCTACAGCTATTAAAGAGCAAGCAGCATTACGGAGCCGAACTGAATAACTTGAAAATACAGTGTGGGCTGCTAACATCTGTATGCTCTGTCTGCCTGAAGGAACAGGGGGGACAATTTAGCTGCTTTCCTGGGTCCAGTGGTTATCGGGCATTACAGGACTAGAGGTGGTGAATCTCCAACGAGCATATAGAATTATACTCCATAGACCAGCATCTAACTTAGAGAACCCCCGCACTATCCTGGTCACCCTAACCTCAGCGGCAGAACAGGACTTAGTACTGGGATCAATTAGCAGCAAAAGCCCAATATACTACGAGGAGTCCTGTATACTTTTTGTCCCTGACATAGCCTACGCTACATGGATGCTCCGTAAAGCCTTTGATGGCATTAAAAGCAAGCTTCGAGAACTGGGCATTACCTATGCCATGGCCTTTCCAGACCAACTTTGTTTCACTGATGGCCATCGACAATTTCACTTCACAGATCCCAAAGAGGCAGGGGCATACATCGAGAAAACAGCGACCAGAAGAGCACATGAGGAACGATCATCCGAAGAAGAACTGGAGGAGGATTGAATACCAGAGATTCAAACTGAATTACCCTAACATTGTATTGTTGAACTGTTTCATTATTTAACTTTAACTTTAAATATTATTTGACTTCAGCCCAAGAGGCATACCTTAGAGTGCATAAGAGGAGAGGGCAGTTTACCAGATATGGTATGCTTAATCTTTTGATTTTTCTTCATGAAGAAATGTAATTTTGGCCAGATCTGGAGTTTCCCCTCAATGGACTATGGAAATTATTTCTGTGGTTGGACGCTATCCAAACATTTTAGTTCGGTGCTGCCCCTGGGCATTTTGATATCTTTACCAGTTCTTAGAGATCCTATTATCTTTATTAAGCCTAATTTGGAGATGTTATTGTTGGCTAATAGTAGGGCCATTGACATAATCAGATATTTCTATACCTCCAACAAGATGTGGTTTTCCTGTTACTCTATTCCAGGTGAACAACATGTGTGTGTGTGTGTATATATATATATATATATATATATATATATATATATATATATATATATATATGTAATTTTGTTTTCATATAATTATTGTCCCAAGGAAGTGCTTATAACTTTGCCTTCAATGAATCCCTGTTATTATACAGTGGTGGTCTGGAGCTGGCTTTCAGCTCACTGAAACAAGTGTGGGTTACCGGTGGAATTTATGAATCTACTCAGTATATTCCAAATTCCTAGGGACTAGTTTATTTCTAGTAATTAAGGGCTTCGAGGAGCTCTAGAAGGTAGTGACACGTTTTATAATTTTGTATGAATAATATAGGACCTAAAGGTCGGCTACAATATATTTTTACTTGTTCTTTGGTTACGAAAATTTGGGGCATTGACTGCATAAATGGTCCCTAATGTTATTAACTTGCAAAATTATTATCTACTTTAACCCCTAATGCTGTACCAAATGTAGTATGTGATCACATTCTCTCTGTAATGTGTAATGGTATTGAATGATTTTTTTCCACATACTCCGAAATCTAATGTTTTATGCATATGTATAAAATTTTAAATAAAAAAAGAGACCTTCTGCAGCATCAAAGTATTTTATAAATGAGACCACAAATACACTGAAAACATGTTGTAATCTGTGTGATAAAAAGATCAGTTAGGGTCAGATTACAGTATTCAGACTTTTGGAAACAAGGATTCTGGATTATCATTTAAAATGTAAACATGACACCCTCCTAAGAGTCACACCCATTCCCTAATCAGGTTACAGTCACAATGAGGGCTAGAGACAATCAGGTATGGTTTGTTTTAGTTAGGTATTTATTTATTTATTAAAGTCTTGGAATTACAACCCTTGGAGTCAAAAACTCTTTTGCAAAGGCTCCACATCAGATTTACAAACAGACAGGTTACAAAAAAATTACAGGAGATTAACACGGTACATTGTACATAGAATATGATTACTAGTAATACAGTACATTATACATAAGTGCATCATAAATGAGGGTGGAGTGCATGGCAAAGAAACAAACACAGTGGCCCAGATATTCAAACTGCACCCAAAAAGTGCACAATAGCAGGAGCAAGCACAAGTCTATTGTGCCCATGCACAACAGACGCGATATTCAAAAATGGAGCAGGCCAAATTACGCCTACAGCCGACCACTGAATATCGCACCACCTGTGCTATAGCGCAACTAGGGAGGGGAAGCTGAGCAGATCTGAAGTGCCATAGTGCAACAAGGGATGTTCAGCTGAGCAGTCCAGAGGCACCATAGCGCAACAAGGGAGCCCCCAGGCAGCAGAGCAATGTAACTGCACAACCAGGGAGGTAGGGGCCCACCACCCATGCCAGAGATGGGCACAGGAACACACAGCAGAACAGACATCTTCACCCCACACCCCAAGCACTGCACACCTGGGGGAGGGCTGGAATAACCACTGGCCCATGGAGACAAGCAAACAACCCACAGCCGGGCCATGGTGCCCCATCACACCTACTGGCAGCTGTGACTGGCACACAAGGAAGGCAGACCACCCCATGCCACACCACCCCCCCAGTGCAGAGCACACCCTGCACTGTGACCCCCAGACACCCCACCATGAGCAGTGACCACCACTGCAGGAAACCCCATGCATGCCACCACCCCCACTGTGACACTGCAACCCTGTGCACCACACAACCATGCAAGCCAGCCCACCATGAGCACCCATCAGCGGGTGGCAGCACATGGCAATGCAACAATAGCGACACAGGTGCCACCATGCACAGTCCCCTGAGTACTGCTGAGACCAACTATGCGTCGGCACAAAGGGTACCCACAGGACAGGGCGTGCCCTGACACCACCACCAGTGGTATAGCACCCTGCACAGTAGTCCAGTGACACACCCCGACCCACCACTGGCCACAACAGCCAGCACAGCCACCCACAGTGGTGCATGGAACATACAACACGGATCTCACACAGTGTGGACAGACACACCCATCCAAGGCACACCAACACAAGGGCGCAT
This sequence comes from Neoceratodus forsteri, assembly GCA_016271365.2. Taxonomy (NCBI): domain Eukaryota; kingdom Metazoa; phylum Chordata; order Ceratodontiformes; family Ceratodontidae; genus Neoceratodus; species Neoceratodus forsteri. Next base: position 679,036,909 of record CM028130.1, read on the forward strand.
GATGGTGGGGCAACCAAGCCCCATTGTGGGCCCATGTAAGCTGTGTACACACCACCTGCAGTCCTTCATGGCACTGTGGACCCGTACACCACCAGCGGTCACCCGGAGCACAAGTCACAGACAGTGGGGCATATCCCCTGCAACACACACAAGGCACAGCATGGAGGCGGGACAATGACTGTGGTGCCCACAGTGCCACCCGAGCCAGGCAGGCACCACACCAGTGACAGGGGCAACCCAGCAAAGTGACGGGTACAGTGGCTGCCCTGCAGGGACTACCACCACTGACATGCCAGCGGACCATGCAGGTCACAGTCATGCATGTGTGTCAGCTGCACAGGCCATGGATGGGCCGATGGGTGCGCCATGGACACAGAGCACGTGCCATGGACCACTGCACACAGTCATCCAGTGCACAGGGCACAACACACACACCACAGACACTGACTGATAGCTACCCCCACACCATAGTCACCTCCACACAGACACACACACACATACCCATGACTGCACCACCCTTGACGCCATGCACACCACTGCAGCTGAGCACCTATAGCCCTCAAATCAGAGACCACAGTATTCATATCAAAATCAAATGTATTGCACAAATATAAAACTCAACTATTTACAAAATTACAAAAACTATATACAAGGTTGGGGGCCACAAACAAGGTAGAGGTGGGTAGGGGCAGGGGTGGACAAATGGGATGGGAAAGGAGGGGTGAGAGGTGGGTCAGGGGGAAATTCAGGGACTGAGGATCCCTGGCGGGCGCCATTCCGTGCTGTGACTCCTTCAGCCTCTGTGCCTCCTCAGTACCCTAGTGCTATCCAACCACCTGAGGATTTCCAGTGATTCCCGGGCCAGCAGTATCAGTTCCCTCACAGCCTCCCTGATGTCCCATAGATGGCGGGTACCTAGGACAAGGGAGCACAGTCAATAGGTGTGAATGCACAACCCCATACAGCCTGCCCACTGTGCATGGCATACTGCCATGGAACATACCACTGTGATTGTGTGTGACCACCCGCAGTGATCACGTCCACAGGACCTGCAAACCCAGGCGCATATAGCCATGCGGAATGCTGCACACACCCACTGGCCAAGTCATGCTGCAGCACCACCGTGGCCATTTAGTGACATGGCTATATGGGTGCAAAAGCAGTGGCACAACCATGCACCTAGGTGCGCATGGACCACCATTGGCCTACTCAGATATGCATTGCCGCTGGACAGTGTTGATTGTAACAAGTGGTGTGCATGGCAGTGGTGTCGATGAATGGTGGCCATGCCCCACTGCTCACCCTGTCACACAGTATGCAATAGTAATCATGGATGTATGGCACTCACCCTCATCGGGCTGGTCAGGTGGGTGGTGATGGCCCTCTCCCCGCCTGGCTGCACTGTCCTCCTCCCTCCCCCGGTCCTCTCTCAACCAGCGGCGTTCATCCGGGCCTGTGGGGGAAACAAGGAGAGAAGAACATCAGTACAATCCTGAAGCAAAGTCCTCCTGCCCCAAGGTGTGTGCCTTCCCACCCAGCCAGACCCACACCCCAAACCCTGTGAACACCACCACAGCCAACCCCAGATGATCCATCCCCTATGTGCTGGACACATACAACACAGTTACCCATATGGACAATAAAAGTGTGTTGCGGAACCCCTCCTGGACGTGGCACTGTGCCCCTCCTGGCATGTGCCACAGTAGTGCCAGTAGCTCCAGCTCCTCCTCTACAGGTCCCCATAGTGGTGCCTGCACTGCTCCCTCCTCCTCCCCATCCGGTGGCCTCTTTCTCAGGGCAGTGTGCCACCTCCTGCCACCTGGGTCCTGGTCTGTCCAGGGCACCTCCCAAAGAGCCCATGGTGTGGCTCCTGGCTACCACCAGATTCGGCAACTCAATAGCAGACCACTCGCTGCCTGTCTGCGTGCCATCCTTACAGTTATAGTAGGCAATATGGCGCTCTGCAGCGCGGCTCCCCACGTGCAGATGCTGCAAGGCACAGCGCTGTCATTCCCTATCGCGCTGTTACCGAACAGCGTGATAGAGGTGCACCCATACCTGATGCATGGCACCTAGGGGAAAAGGTCGAGGCACAGGGTCAAGGGTCTCTGGCACATGGCAGCGCATGGCGCCATTGGAAGACAATACATGGTGTGATTGGCTGCCTGTTTGCCAGCGCCGGCCGGACTACCGAACAGTTGGGCCATTGCACCTATGATGGCCCAGTGCCACACTAGCACCATGTAGTGACCATCACTGTGCGCCACTGGCACAATGGTGGCAGTGCCCTGCACTACCACACGCAACGGTCATCAGCATGGCGGCGCCGCATCAGCAACCAGCGCATGCGCGGTGAGATGTACTCGCATGTGCAGAACCGCCATTGCACCACTTTCCAGCACAATTGCGCAAAGCGCAACAGCGCGATATTCATCCATCATATGCAAATCATCTAATCAGCCATTCAATGGTGCAGCACTGCAATTTGAATCTACTTAAAGTTGCTCCTCGCCTCATTTGCATGAATTGCACTACAAAAGTGTGACAAAGTGCTGCAATGGCCATAGTCGGTTACTGCAGTTTATTGGTGAGTTGCATGCTGTTTGAGAGTGTGGACTTTGGATTCATGGACACGCATGGGACTGCACAGTCACAGGTAACAACTGCCATTCTTACAGGCTACATAATGACCGAGCAGGTTGTTGGAGAGGAGGAACACAGTGGTAGGAGGAGGAGGAGGCCGAACTTTACAAAGGCCGAACCGAGGCCCTGTTCGAGGCCTACCTGGATCAGGAGCCACTTCTCAGTGGATGGCGGGAACAACTCAAGCCCGTGCTGCTGCATGGGGAGGTGGCACGTGCTGTGAACCTGCATGGCAGCCACCAGCGCTCCATGCAGGAGTGTAAGAAAAAAGATGTGCAGTGACGGAGGAGGGTAAAGGAGAAGGTGGCTGCCATCAGGGCAGCACGTGCTGCAACAGGTGGGGGACAGCCGGAGGTGGTACAGCTGACCCCACAGGAGGAGAGGCTTGCTGGAAGCATGCAGTGCAGTGCCATTGAGGGTGTTCCAGGTGGTGGCTTCCAGACGGGTGGTGGACCATCACTGCATGGTAAGTCATGGTCTGTCTATGGGGGGGCAGGGTAGGTCACACACACACTAACGCAACTTTGCTTTCCCTTACAGATCCTGAGCATCTGCATGGGTCAGCGGTGGTGGGCCTGTCCACTGCGGACAGTCGGCTGGAGTTGGAGGAGGGACCATCCACCTCCACAGGTATATGTGGATCACTGCGACAGTGGGGCCACCTGGCTGTCCACACTGATGTCATTGTAACAGGTGTGGAGGAAGCCCTGCCTATGTCCCAGCGTGCTGGCGTCCATGGATGCCAGCATGCTGTGACTGTGGCCGGTGCAGAGTCCGTCACCAGTGATGATGACATGACCATCATGGGCAGTGACACGTGTGTGCGACGGGATGGCCACACAGCAGGGAAATTTGTGCCCATGGCTGTGGGTGGTGCCGCTGTGGAGGCCTGCGTGTCAGCACAGTCCCAGGCTGTGCCTGTCAGCACCAGTGGGGCAGCACTGGTGTCTGTTCAGGACAGTGGGACTGTTGTGGCCACTGTGGCAGCACCACTGAGCCCTGGGGAGTGGCAACCAGAGAGGCAGCATCAGCAGTCACCCAATGGGCTTGGGGGTACAGGGTTCAGCGGCGGTGTCTGTGCACCACCTGTGGACATGTCCAGGCCTGGTCCTGGTGCGCAGCACCCACCCTCAAGGGGTGCTGAACATCGGGACCGTGCACAACCTGAGGGACAGGATGCCCAGGAGGCTGATGACCTCTTGGACGAGCACACCCGCCTACTGCAAGCATCGGTCCAGCAGCAGATGCGGCTTGCGACGTCCGTGGATGCATTGCGTGTGGCTCTGGAGTGGGCAGAGGAGTGTCGCAGCAGGGACACCGCACTGATCCTAGCAGGGATGGACCATTTGCGGGAGGATGTGACCGCTGCCATTGACAGGCATGCACAGGTATTCATTGCTGTCATGGCCACAATGGGCACACAGTCAGGTGCCCATGCATCGCAGACACCACGCAGTGCACTATCCACCCCCCCGTTCCCGGCGTCGTGTGACTCCCACCTTGTCGACGCTGGGTTCAGCTGTGGGCATCCTGAGCACTCCTGGTGCAGGCATGTTCGGTGTGCTGAAAACCCCTGAGCAAGCACGGTCACGTTCACACAGTGGAACCCCTGGGTGAGCATCGGTGCCACCCCATGAGGCCAGTGGTCAACCTGTCAGTGCTGGTGGGTCTCGGCGGGGCCGCCCACGCATCCGTGGTGGCTGTGGCACTGTGTTACATGACTGATCTGTCTCCCAGTGTGGCTACTGTCTGGTGCTGCCCTGTGTGCATTGTGTTTTTCAGTGGGCAGTGCACGGGTGGGTACCTGGCCCTGCACGCGGACACACAGTCCACCTGCACACCCTCCCAGCTGCTGTCTGCAGTTGCATGTGCATGATGATGCCTGCATTGCACTGTACATCAATGTGCAATGGTGCTCAGCATCTGACACACACTCATGGACAGGCAGTGGGCGTGGTGGCCTGTGGACATGTGTGTTGCTAGGATGTGCGTTCTGGGTCAGTGTGCCTCCTGCCCTCTGTACACGTTTGTTGTGTTGTGTGTGAGTGTGTGTGTGTGTCTGTCCATGTGGCATGTTAATCCTTACCCATCCCTGGTTGTATGTGTGCTTCTGTGCCCTGCCACTTCCCTTTACGGCATGCACCCCTGGTGTGTGTCCATGCGTGTTTGTGGGTTGTGCCTTAGCCACTGGTGGTTGCGCATGGCCCCATGACTTACCTGGGTTGGCTGAAATGCTCATCCGTGATGGTGTCCCAGTGCAGCTGTGCCAGCCGGAGCAGTCGGGGGTCCCGTCAGCCAAGGAGGGACTGCCCATCACCATTGTCACTGGCGTCCCCATCATCCCCATCGCTGTCCCCCTCTTCGACCTGTATGGCTATCCTACATTCGTTGGCCATGTTGTGCAGGATGCAACAGGCCAGGAACAGCCCACAGGCCTTAGAGGGGCTGTACTGAAGGGCACCACCAGAGGTGCCCAGGCAATGGAAAATTGCCTTCAGCATCCCGAACACCCACTCGATGACATTACATGTGGTGGCGTGTGCCTCATTGTAGTGTTGCTGCGATGGGGTCGCGGGCCGCCGGTAGGGTGTGAGCAGCCAGGGATGGAGTGGGTATCCACTGTCACCTGTGTGTAGAGGGTGGAGGTTAGTTTTGTGATCAGCATCATCCTGCCCCAGGCCATGTAGGCCACTACCCATGCCACCTCTGGCCATGCCCCCCCAGGACCTATGATTGTCCATGTGGTTTGCATACTCACCCAGTAGGTGTCCAGTGGGGATGTTCCCACTCTCGAATCTGTGGCACAGTGCCAACTGGTGCCAGATGAAAGAATCATGTGCTCCCCCAGGGTGCGTGGCACAGACATTGATTATGCACCCCCTGGCATCGCACACCACCTGGAAGTTGATGCTGGCATAGCCCTTGCGATTGATGTATGCAGCCCCCTCATGGCCAAGTGGTGTGCATATGGCCACATGGGTGCAGTCTATTGCCCCTAGCATGCCAGGTATATGTGCTACCCTGTGGAACTCCTGTATGTTTGCTGTGCGCTCCACCGCTGTGCTGGGGAAATGGATGTACTCCGCAGCATGTGACAGCAGTGCACTGAGGAATTGGGTGAGGTGGCATGATGTGGCCAACTGGGTTATGCCTGTGGTGTCCCCAGTTGGTCTCTGGAAGGTACCCGTGATGAGCAATTACATGCAGGCTGTTACCTTAGTCTCCACTGACAGGGCATGGCTCCGTTGTGTGGGTGCCTGCATCACATCACTGCACAGCTCACAAAGCCACCTCAGAATTGCCCTATTCAGGTGGTACCAGCCCACAATCTCAGTATCAGTGTACAGCTCAAAGCTGGTGCGGGCTCGGTACTGCCTGTTGGGGGCATACCACCGACGGGTCCTTCCACGGCCATGCCCCCCTGCCGCCCACCTTCTCACCCCCATTATCGGCCTCCATTTGGAAGGTGGCACTGGCCATGTCCCTGGCTTGTGTCTACCCCCGGCAGCTGTTGCTGTATTCCCCACTGTCCTGGCTGCTACTTCCCCTGCACTGGGTACACCTGCCTGTGCTGGCCTCTGTGCTGTGTGGCTCCCCACACCTTCCCTGTGCCTGGCTGTTCAGACTGCCCTTTCTCTGGCCTGCCCTGTTTGTGCCTCCTGCCCTGTCTGTCTGGCTAGAGTTCTGCCTCATGTGGCTTTCCTGTAGCGTTCTTGCGCCTCTCTCTTGCTCCTTTTTATTTTGGCTCATTTCCGCTATGGCGCAACTTCCGCTTGTTCCCCTATTGTGCATGGCGCAAGTCATTGAATATCGCACTGCACCATTTATGCATGGTTCCTCCCCGTTTGGTTGCTCATGCCTTCATTATCATTGCGCTGTTGCTCAACATGATTTCGGGGGCGCAACTGCCTCTTGCTGAATATCGCAGAATGGCGCAATTTCGGACTTGCACAGGCGCAACCCTATTGCTCATGGCTCAACTCTTTTGAATATCTGGGCCAGTGAGTAGATTTAAAACAGACAGGATATGAAACATTACAGGAAATTAATACAATACATAATACATAGTATAAGAGAATACAAGTAATACAGTGCATAACACATAAGTGCATCATAACTGATGGTGGAGTACATGATAATGAAACAAACATGGTGCAGGCATTGCTAGCTAACTGAATGAACAGTTAGGAAATTGAAGAAAAGAAAGGGAGACCAGAAGGAAGTCAGTTAAGGAGTTGAGAGACAGCTGGGGGGGTAGGGAGAAGAGTTAAGTAGAGGGATGTAAGGTGTAGAGAAGGAGGAATTGGAAACAGTGCAGGTAAAGGATGAGTAAAGGGCAGGAGGGCAACAGAGTGAGGTGGGAGAAACTAGACAAAGATAAGGTGGGGAGGAATAGGGGAAATTGAGGGACAAGCCATGAGCAGTCTCAGATTGACCAGAAAAGGCTAGGAGCAATCATAACCATTCATAGAGAGTAGGTGCTGGTGAAGTTTAGTTTTAAAGGGGCCAAATTTAACTGTAGAGGAAACCAAAGGAGGCAGGCCATTGAGCAGGACAGGGGCCTTATGGAAGAACACTCACTGCCCTAGGATAGAAACATATAGAAATATAGAAGTTGATGGCAGATAAGGACCACAAGGCCCATCCAGTCTGCCCATTTCTTTTTCTACCTTATGAATGTGCCATTGACCTTTGCTCTGTCAATGGCCTATCTATTCATACTCATTTGTATTGCTCCCTTATGCCTATCCCATGCCTGTTTGAAGCCCTGCACTGTATTCATATCCACCACTTCCTGAGGTAGGCCATTCCATGCATCCACCACCCTTTCTGTGAAAAATAACTTCCTCACATTACCCCTTAATCGGCCTCCCTCTAATCTCATGCTCTGTCCTCTTGTCCTGCTATTTTTCTTCTACTGAAACATGTTAGACTCTTTCACCTTGTTAATGCCCTTAAGGTGTTTGAATGTTTCAATCATATCATCTCTCTCCCTCCTTTGCTCTATGGTATACATATTGACTTCAGTTAATCTGTCCTCATATGTTTTCTGATGCAGTCCCTGCACCATTTTGGTTGCCCTTCCCTGGACTGCCTCAATTTGGTTAATGTCCTTGTGAAGGTGTGGCCTCCAGTACTGCACGTAGTACTCCAGATGGGGCCTAACCACTGTCTTGTAGAGAGGGATTATTACCTCCCTCTTCCAACTTGTGATACCCCTACTAATACACCCCAACATCCCTCTAGCCTTACCTACTGCTTTAGTGGTCTGCTTGGATGATTTCAGGTCATCGGTGATGACGACGCCCAAGTCTCTTTCTTCCCTTGTGACTGCCAGCAACTCCCCTCCCAGCCTATAGGTGGCTTCAGGGTTTCTCTTCCGTTTGTGCATGATCTTGCACTTCTTTGCTTTAAACCCCAGTTGCCACTCTTCCGACCATTTTGCTAGTTTATCCAGATCTCTTCTCATTCTGCCCACCCGATCTGGATCATCTACTCTTTTGCAGATCTTGGTGTCATCTGCAAACAGACAAACCTTACCCTCCAGTCCATTTGCAATGTCTCTGATGAAGATATTGAAGAGGACTGGCCCCAGGACTGATCCCTGAGGTACCCCACTTGTGACTTGCATCTCTTCTGACTGTATACCATTTACCACCACTCTCTGTTTTGTGCCGTCAACTAGTTTGCCACCCAGTTGACCAATGTCTGACCAACCCCGAGCCTACCCAGCTTATTAATCAATCTTCTGTGTGGAACAGTATCGAATGCTATGCTGAAGTCAAGGTAGGCAACATCAACTGCTCCCCCTTGGTCCACCACTCTGGTTACCCAGTCAAAGAAATCTATGAGATTAGTTTGACAGGACCTTCCTTTTGTAAATCCATGCTGTCTTGGATCCTGTGCTCCTATGGATTCCAGGTGTTGCACTATCCTTTCCTTGAGGAGTGTCTCCATAATCTTGCCCATTACTGAGGTAAGACTGACTGGTCTGTAGTTCCCTGCCTCCTCCCTGTTACCACTCTTGTGGAGTGGGATCACATGAGCCCTTCTCCAGTCTTCCTGAACCTCTCCTGTGCTCAGAGACTCACTAAACAGTTCTGCTAATGGCTCTGCTAGTTCCACCCTTAGCTCCTTTAGTACCCTGGGATGTATGCCATCAGGTCCCGTCACCTTGTCCACCCTGAGCTTATGGAGCTCTTGTAGGACCCTTTCTTTGGTGAATGGACTAGTGCACACCTCCTTCCCCCCTGCGTCCATGGTGCTGAGCTGAGGGCCCTGTCCTACCTTCTCTACAGTAAATACTGAGCAGAAGTATCTATTTAGGATGGATGCTTTTACAGGGTCCTCCTCCTCCTCACATGGCCCCTTATCCCCTTTGATCTTAGCAATACCCCCTCTGGACTTTCTCCTTTCACTAATGTATCTATAGAAAGTCTTGTCACCTTATTTTACTGTTCATGCTAGTGTTTCCTCGGTTTGGGCCTTTGCCTGTCTAACTGCCTTCCCTGCTTCCCTTAGGGAAGTTTGGTATGCCTCCCTATCTTCATCCTGTTGTGTTCCCTTATATTTCCTGAAGGCCATCCTTTTGGCTCTGACCTTTTCTGCTACTGTGTTTGAGAACCAAAGTGGTTTCCTTCTTCTTTTGCACTTCTGTTTCTCACTAACACAATGGGATGTTGCTTCAAGTATTGCATCTTTAATGCTTTCCCACTTTGCCTGTACCCCCTCACCTGTATTTCTTTTTGCCAGGGCTAGCTTAACTCTGTTGGCCATCTTCTCAAGGTCAGCTCCTCTGAAGTCCCATATTTTTGCCTTGGAATGGGATGATTTGGTTCTAGTTGCCAAATTGAACCATACCATGTGATGGTCACTGGCCCCCAGGTGACCTTCTACCTGGAGATCTGTGATCCTTTCCCTGTTAGTCAGTACTAGATCTAGGATAGCCCTGTCTCTTGTGGGTTGTTGTTGTACCAGTTGTTTAAGGCCCTCCCCTGCAGGGAATCCACCAAATGTCTAGTTCTGGCAGATGTCCCTGCTGGTATTGACCAATCTGTATCTGGCATGCCGAAGTCTCCCATTATCAGAACTTCACCTTTAGCTATCATGTTTTGCATATCTTCTAACAGTAATGTGTCTATGTCCTCCCCCTGGTCTGGAGGTCTGTACACAACCCCAGTTCGTATGGCTGTCCCATTTCCAGTTTCCAGGGTGACCCACAGTTCTTCTGGCTCCTTATGTGTTTTCTGAATTTCTGTAGCTTTGATATTTTCATTGACATAAAGGGCCACTCCACCCACCTCGGTCTCTTCTGAACAGTACATAGCCAGGTACCGAAGTCTCCCAAGTGCGGTTATTGGTAAACCATGTCTCGCTAATGGCTACTATGTCCAGTTTACCCTCTATCATTATTGCCTGCAGATCTGGGATCTTGTTTTCCAGACTGCGAGCATTTGTGTACGTGATTTTCCATTGGCCAGATTTTGGTGTGTTAGTTGTTGGGCAAGGTCCAGCATTTCCCCTGTGTGTCATATGGGGAGCTGGACCTTTTTCTTTACCTGGTGATGCAAATGAACTACAAACATGCTGAACTCCTGTTTGACCACTAGTTGAGGGGGGAGGGGTGTTCTTCTCATTCGACTTATGGGGTGCTGCACCCCTTCCCCATTTGCTAGTTTAAATATTCTGCAAAGACGTCAAACTTCTGCCCCAATGCACTGACTCCCTCCTCGGTCAGATGCAGTCCATCAAATTTAAAGAACTTTCGCTCCCAAAACTGTTGCCAGTCTCTACAAATTTGTGTCCTTTTTCCTGGCACCAGCCCTTAAGCCACATGTTTTGCTCCCATATCTCCCCTTCTCTGACCTTCCGTCCATCTGTCTCCCTCTCCCAGACTGGTAGGATCTCAGAGAAGGAAATTCCAGATGAAATGGATAATAGTTTGGCACCCAGCCTGGTCAGGTGTTCCTTGGTCTCCACAATGGACCGGCTGGCGAGATCATTAGTCCCTATGTGTACTAGGACATCAATGTTTTCTCCTGCTTTGTGAACAATTTTAGCAATGCGGTCAGTGTCTCTCCATGCTGATGTACCTGGGAGACATCTGACCATTACCCCTGGCTGGAGATGGGTATCAACTCCCCGAATCATGGAGTCGCCTATGATCAGAAGTTTTTGGGATTTCCTTTTTGCTTTTTTCATTTTGGTTCCTGTTTAGGGTGAGTTTTGTTGTGCTAGCTCCTGTGCTGCAGTGTCCTGATCTGCAGTGTCCTTTTCCCCTTTGTTTGATTTCAGAGATAGAGGCAGATACCTGTTTGTAGTTTTTATATGGTTTGTAGAAGGTGATATGTTGGAGAGCACCGAAGGATGGGGCACCCGATTTGCCCCTCCTAACCACCTGCCAACCTCCTGGACCAACTACCCTCTGCAGTCGAGGTGCTTTTGTTGGATGTTGGGGAAATGGTGGGCGGTTCTTATAATACATTTCCTCTTGAATGTGTAATTTGAGGTGCGCAATCTCTGCCCATGCTGCCTGGAGCTGAGCCCTTAGATCTGCAACGGCCCAGCATGGAGGACAGTGTCCTACATCCTGTAAAACTGCCCTTCTGAAAAGGTTCCGCAGTACCTGCAGTTAATGATATCCATTCCAGATAAGTTGCTGGGTTTATAACCTGGTCAGAGTAATAAGAAGGAAGAAAATGAAAGAAAAAGTTTGATTTTGTGTTTTATTTGTTTGTTTTTGTATAACTTGTTATAACAAGTTAAAGTACTAGTGCCCCTGTAAATGAGGTCACTGTGTGGATACCCCTCTGATCTGTCCCCTTCTGCTTTGCTACAGGAAATGTCATGATTATGCTACCCTATAAAAAGAGTGTAGTGTGTGGTGGTTTGGGATGGGAGTGGGTGGTGGGCCCTTCCCCTGCCGAAAAAGAAGAACCACAGATGAAAGAAGCAAGGAGGTAAGAGCAGAAACAATCAGCCAGCAACAAATGCAGTAGCCCTGAAAGCTTATCCTAATGATAGATAAAAACTGTAAAGCACCACCTGTAATAATTTCACAGAAGTTATACCCTGTAAGAAACACTTCACTACAGAGAAAAATAAAGCAGTAAGAGAAGATATACCTTGCAAAAGATAATTTGAATCAGAAGATTACAGAAGTAATCTGTTAGCACACACCTGTAGGCACACCTTGTAATAATGCAGCAGACGGTATACCCAGCAACAACAATTTGAATCACAGAAAAATAAAGCAATAAAATGTTAGCAACAAACAGTAACAACCCCTGTGAGTACAACATAAAAATAACAACATACAGTAAATCTGCCTAGCCAAAAGAAGTCTTAATCCTTATCCTTGCTCTGGTAAAGTTATTTGCTCTGTCCTTTCTAGCAACCTAGAAGAAAAAAGCTCAGATGAAGCTAGGTGCCTTGGCCAGCAAACATAGTTTTCCGCCTCCAAGATATCAACTAACCTGACCTTTTAACCCTTCCCTCTGTTGGAAGTTCCTGACAGTTTGTCAGCTCCACCCCCAGATACACACCTAATCCCCTGGAAGAGCTGTGGGAGGAAAGAAATTAGCTTCTTCAATGTGAGGAGACTGCAACACCTGTGAGACACACACAAAAAACTTTTAACAAAATAAAATTAAATAGTGGCAAACAGTAATTTTGCTTAGCCTAATGATAAAAAGTCACAAAAATGTAAGTACCACCTGTAATAATTTCACAGAAGATATACCCTGTAAGAAACACTTTGCTACAGAGAAAAATAAAGCAGTAATAGAAGATATACCTTGCAAAAGACAAGTTGAAACAGAAGACTATAGCAGTAATCTGTAAGCACACACCTGTAGGCACACATTGTAATAATGCAGCAGAAAGTATACCCGGCAACAACAATTTGAGTAAGAGAAAATAAAGCAATAAAATGTTTGCAACAAACAGTAACAATTCCTGTGAGTACAAAATAAAAATAACAACACAGAGTAAATCTGCCTAGCCAAAAGAAGCCTTAATCCTTATCCTTGCTCTGGTAAGGTTATTTGCTCTGTCCTTTCTAGCAAAGTAGAAGAAAAAAAGCTCAGGTGAAGCTAGGTGCCTTGGCCAGATGTCTTATAGACAGGAACTAGGTAGAGGGCCTTATCAGAGCTCCTAGTAGAATGAGGGGTAGGGGCAGGGGAGATGAGCTGCTGGACCGAGGAAGGGGAGAGTGAGGTGGTAAAACAGCATTACTTTTGATAATGATGATAAGTTTATGAAAGGAAAAGCAGGACTCAATTTGTGTAAAACTATTTTGCAGGCATTGTTCAAGCATAAGGGGTTAAGGGTGACTAGAGAAAATAACTGCATCATCTGCATATAGGAGAAGGTTGCCAGAACAGGCTTGGGGAAGAGTGTTTAGAAAAAGACTAAACAGGAACGGGCCAACAATTTTACCCTGTGGAACCCCTGAGCAAACTGGCTTACTGGAAGAGAGGTGTCTAGGATTTTAACCCTCTGGGATCTCCTAGAGAGGTCACTATCAAACCAGGTGGTAGCATCAGAGGATAGGCCCAGCCCCAAGAGGGAGGCAAAGAGAAGGCTATGGTAGACCATGTCAAATGCTTGTGTATGGTCTATGTACACAGACGCAACTAAGTGACCCCAGTCCAGAGTTTTATGTATAAAGCTAGAGAACTGCAGTAGGACTGTGGAAGTACTGTGGTCTTTTCTGAAGCCGTGTTGTTGGCTACACTGCTGATTATACTTGGCAAGATATTCAGAGATGTGATCATTCACTATTCTTTCAAGGGCTTTGGAAATAGAGGGAAGGAGAGAGAGAGAGAGAGAGAGAGATGGGGTGATAGTTTCTACAGGCAGTTCTGTCACCACTCTTGTGAACAGGGGTGACTATCGCAGATTTCCACTGGGAGGAAAACTGACTGAGACAGAGAGAAAGATTAAGAATTTTGGTGAGGGTGGGAGTACTGCATCAAATGGTAAATGAAGTAATTTTAGATCAAGACAGTCACCACTGAATCTGGACTTGCTTAAGACTTGTGAAAGGTGGTATCTAGCTTCACTTGGAGCTATTACTCTGAAGTGAAAGGGAGGGATGCTGATAAGGGCAGATGATGGATGGTTAACTGGTATAAGTCAATTTTTTCAAATAATCCAGCCATTCTCAGCTCCCAGATGGATGTACTTCTGGCTGCTGTCACTGCTTTATTTGCCCAGCCACCACCAGCCAGACCCAGGCCCAGCATCACCTAGCTGTAGTACTAAATTTGTAAAAAAACAAACTACACAGACTGGGTAGTTCCATTCCCTCACTAAACTGTTACTAAATCACCCAAGTTCTGTATGAATGACAAAATTAATTGGCAAGTTGATGGCTCTTGATCTTCATCCATTCCCCATGATGGAATCATTGCCTTTTGAATACCACTGGAGAAAACCAAGCCCAAATATACCACTTCATCATCATAATTCACATTTTCTCAGCATGTTACCCCACTATCAATTAAGCTGTATGCGTACAGATTTTGACACCTCTGAAGGAAGCAGAGGGCATGTGCATTTCACTTGTAATACCTGGAGCAGTGGTGCAAAAAATGCTTCCTGCAACTCACTGCCTACTAGGATATCTTCAAATTAAGCCCCCCACCATTCCCATAGAGACAACAACAACATCTGCTAGAGCTGTATTGTGGCACCAAGCCTTACAGAGGTACAATATTAGAGGAAGTGCCTTCCTGAAGGTGGCAGTAATGGAGGAAACATAGAAACATAGAAACATAGACTTTGACGGCAGATAAGGACCGCTTGGCCCATCTAGTCTGCCCATTTCCCTACCTACAGGATAGGCCGCAGATCCTAGTTAACCAACAGACTATTTCTTCCTACCCCCCACAAGAATTGCCTTATGTCTGTCACATACATTCTTGAATTCTCCCACAGTTTTAGACCCCACAACCTCCTCAGGAAGGCTGTTCCATGCATCCACTACCCTCTCTGTGAAATAATACTTCCTCACAATGCCCCAGAACCGCCCCCCCTATCTTTAAATTGTGTCCCCTTTGTTCGTGCACGTCTCTTTGTCTGAAAGATGCTACCCTCTTGGACTTTGTTGATTCCATTGAGGTACTTAAAAGTTTCTATCATGTCCCCCCTCTCCCTTCTTTCCTCAAGGGTATACATATTAAGTTCCTTTAGTCTCTCCTCATATGGCTTCTCTTGCAGACCCTGCACCATTTTAGTTGCCCTCCTATGGACTGCCTCTATTCTGTCTATGTCCTTGTGGAGATGGGGTCTCCAGAACTGGACACAGTACTCCAGATGGGGTCTCACCAACTGTCTGTACAGAGGGATAATAACTTCCTGTTTTCTGCTGCTGATGCCTCTCCCTATGTATCCCAGTATAACCCCAGCCCTCCCTACTGCCTTCACACATTGCTTGCTAACCTTAAGGTCATCTGATATGATTACCCCCAGATCTCTTTCCTTTTTTGTTGTTGTTACTACCTCCCCCCATTGTGTATTCTTCCCCTGGGTTCTTGTTTCCCAGGTGCATTATTTTGCACTTCTTTGCATTGGATCCTAGCTGCCATACTTCTGACCATTCCTCCAACCTTGCCAAGTCCCTTCTCATCCTTTCCACGCCTCCTTGTGTATTAACCCTGTTGCAGATCTTTGTGTCATCTGCAAGAGGCATCTTTTCCTTCAGTCCCTCTGCAATGTCACTTATGAAGACATTACAAGGACTGGACCCAGTACTGAACCTCGTTACCCCACTAGTGACCCCTCTTTCTTCAGAGTGGACTCCATTTACAATTACATTCTGTGTCCTGTTGTCCAGCCAATGTTTACCCAGGCTACCACCCTGGGACCCACTCCCAGGCTGGTTAATTTGACTATTAATCTTTGTGTGGGACTGTGTCAAAATGCATTGCTAAAGTCTAGGTAGGCCATGCCCACAGCCCCCCTGGTCTACTACTTTGGTCACCCAGTCAAAGAAATCTATTAGATTCATCTGACATGACCTTCCGCTGTGAACCCATGCTGCCCTGGGTCCTGTGCCCCATGGCTTCTAGGTACTCAACTATTCTTTCCTTCAGAAGTGACTCCATCCTTTCCCTACCACAGAGGTCAGACTGACAGGTCTGTAATTTCCTGCCTCTGTCTTGGTCCCACTTTTGTGAAGGGGAATCACATCCGCCTTCCTCCAGTCCTCGGGTACCACACCATCCTCCCATGATTTATTAAAAAGAGTTGCCAGTGGTTTCACTAGTTCCCCCCTTAATTCTTTTAGAATTCTGGGGTGAATTCCATCAGGCCCCATTGCTTTGTCCACCTTCAGTTTTAGGAGTTCTTGCAGAATCTTTCTTCTATGAAAGGACTGGGATCGACCCACCTATCAAGAGTGCTTCTGTTAATTGGATTAGGCACTTCCCCCTCCTCTTTTGTGAATACTGAGCAGAAATATTCGTTCAGTATCCCTGCTTTTTCACTGTCCCCCTCTGCCCACCCACCATTCATTCTATTCAGCCTCACTATCCCTCCCTTTGTCTTTCTACGCTCGCTGATGTACCTATAAAAGGTTTTATCCCCTTTCTTAACTGAGTTGGCAATTTTTTCCTCAGTTTGGGCCTTTGCTATTCTGACTTCCCTCCCTGCTTCCTTGTGCCTTAACTGGTACAGCTCTCTGTCCTGCTCTTTCTGTGTTTCCTTATACTTCCAGAATGCTATCTTTTTCTTCCTGACTTTCATAGCCACCTCTTTTGAGAACCATAGTGGCTTTTTCTTTCATTTTGATTTGTTTATTTGCTTCACACAAAGGCTTGTTGCCTCTGTGATGGCAGTTTTGATGAGTTTCCATTGTTGCTCCATACCTCCTTCTAGCCTGTTTGCTAGTGCTTTTCTGAGGCACTCTCCCATCTTGCCAAAGTCAGCCCTCCTGAAGTCCAGTACCCTCACTTTTGTATGGCTTGACTCTGTAGCTGAGTTTAACGTGAACCACACTGTTTGATGGTCACTTGTTCCCAGATGGCAACCCACTTCTAGATCTGAGATCCTCTCACTGCCCCCATTTGAGAGTATGAGGTCTAAGATTGCTCCCTCATGAGTGGGTTCTGAAACTAGCTGTCTGAGGCCTGCCACCTGTAGGGTATCAAGAATGGCCCTGCTCTTGGATGTGGCTACAGCAAATGTGTTCCAATTAACATCTGGCATATTCAGGTCTCCCATCAACAGTATCTCCCTTTTCTCTGCCATTCTAAGAATGCCTTCTATCGTATTTTATCTGTCTGCTGATCTGGGCCCATTCAGCACCAGTTCCCTCAGCCTCATCAATCCGTTTCCTTGGGTCTTACCTATTGAAGTTGCCCATTGTCCTCTGCTAGAGGACACTGGGACAGCCCAGTTGCTGCTGTGTGCCTGCAAGGAACTGGTTCACCATCCTGCCAGGATTGGGGATTTTCCTCTTTGATTTTCTCCCTGGGCCCACGTGAAGTGTAATGATGCATTATCCATGCTCTGCCTCCATGGAGGCAGCCTCTGGCATCCAAGGATTGGGACACCTTCTCTTACGTCCCACTGTGCTGTCACCTAGAACCTGTAGGTTGCAGCTGCCCAGTGATGTCCCCCAACAGGAGGAAAGCTGTCCTTGGGATGCTCAATCCTCCCTCCCTGGCTGGCCCCCCAGCAATCCTCTTCTGTTTCTGAAACTAGGTCACTATCACAGCAGGTGATAAGGCTCCCAGTGCCTCAGCCCTCTATGCCACTGAGCCAGAGGGAAAAGCAAAGTTGGGAAAATATTTTGTGTTTTTATCCAGTCACTGCTAGACATCTAGATATACCCTCATGACTAGTGTATGGGCATCTCTGTGACAGATAGAGGCAGTGCCTTGCAGAAAGAAATGGGTGATGGGGATTTTGCAAATGTAAAAATAACCAGAAAGGATACCCACATCCACTCAATGAAAGCATGAAAAGCAGATCTAGTACGTGTACCTTTTTTTCACATACTGTACCATAGTAGTCCACTCAACATAGTGTGGCCTCTCAACACTTCACGAGGGCTAAGTTCAGGGCATGCAATAATTGTATTCCATATGTTTACTTCATGTTAGTGCAGTAGCCTGAATTTGCTTTACCACCTAATTAACAAAGACAAATACAATAATTGGAGATATTGCAAAGTTATACTTCACCAGCAAAGTTCTGGTGAACTTGCAAAGTTTGCATTGGTCAATAACTTCATGAATTACCCACTTTGCCACTTCCCATTGAGTTTTCCAAGAGAAATGGTACTTTTCCGGGTGAAGTCATCAAATTTGCATGACTTTGCCTGAAAACGTTTCACGTCGCCTACTATAAACATTGCAAAGCTGGCTCATTCTGAATTTGGCAGACTTTACAAATTAATATGTGAGTGAAGTTTGCCAGCATTGCACTTCTCTAATAATAATGGAGGTTGGATCAATTCATTCTCCAGTGCTTTCCATATCAGTGATTAATAAATGCCATAGTCTCTAGTTTGATATGTGTGTATATTTTTTAACAGTTTTCAGCCAAGTAAGACACACTAGGCTGATGCTTGATTTCAGATGTGTCCTGGCAGCAGAGGGAAGTTAAGTGCTCAGGGTCACACAATCTGCAAGTGGTGATAGATGTGGGATTCAAATCCACTTCTCCAGTTTTGTAGCTCAGTGCTCTTAACCACTACACTATACTACCTCTATGCTATTTCTATATCCTCCATTCAATGGTACCTCACTCTGCAATGAGTCATAGGAGCCAGTAATATTACTTTATATCAAATGGCTTCATTAGTTCCTTCTTATTTTAGTGACATGCTTCTTATACCTTTCTTATGCCCCTGAAACCTAAAACATAATGATGATATGGTGATGTCCCTAAGAGGGAAATGCTCCTGATTTCCATAGCATGCCAAGCAATGCACTGTTTAATCAGTGCTGAGAGGACAGTCATGCTATACCTCCTTATGCCAAAATCACTATCAAATAGGTATGTTACAGAATGCTTACGTAACCCACCTGCCAAATGGGGGCTTACCTCAGCATTGCAGCTCCTGTTCCTCCTCTCTGCTGAGTGAATCCTGATATGGCCTACAAATTTTTTTTTCTGTCCCTCCCAAGTCCTTTTTGTGCCCTCTGGTGCCTCATTCACAGCCCTCCATAAAATCTAGCCCTCCAGGGCTTGAGAGGCCACAACCGTGATCTCCCATTTTAAGCATGCCCTTGGGGCAGCGGGCATCATGCAGGTGCAAGCGGCAACTTTGATCTTTGACAGCCCAAAATTGTGGTCATTCTTGAGAGTGTTCCATCGATTCCAGGATCCCTGTCAGCTTAGTGGGACCTGGTGAACACAGACAGGGTCCTGAGTGCCCACTGTTCAGTAAATTTAAGGAGATCCGCAAAGTGATTTTGATGGGGGTGCATGAAAATTAATGAGCCAGAGCCCCGATTGCTTTATATATTCAAGAGGGTCTGTCTGACCTCGGGGAAGCTTGTTCTCGGCTGCGACTGATGGAGGGAGGTAGAAATGTTTTGAATAATGTAATTGCAATATATGTGTAGGGAAGATGTTCCAAAAGGGGGGAAGTGTTTAAAATTACATAACTGCTTTGTTTCTTGCTACACCAGCAACTAATAGGACTCAGAGTAACAGCCTATCTGCTGCTGCATGTCAGAGAGTGTAAATATTGGTAGCAGTGACAGGGTAATGGACTGAGCAATTCTGTTTATCTGTGCAGTGACACAAGTGCACAACCAGAGTTAATGGACTGTGGGGCACTGGGGAAACTATTAAATTAGTTCTGGCTGCACCAGAACTTTAATTTGAGACTGTACCTAATCTACTTAAAAGGACACTGGGTTAAGCAACCATTGCAAGGAGTCATATGATGCAGCCGACTGACTAAAACGTGCTCCGCTTGTGCTCCACTCACCCAGCTCATTTCTTTTATATTTCTATACTATTTTCAGCGTGATATGCTTGGGGTTTTATCTGTCAGTGGACAATTGAACTCCTTCTGCCTGCTGGAGACCTATTTCTGACTGGAATGGAGGCAAAGATGTGATAGGCGGATCCTCAGCATATGCCGCCTGTCGCTCCAGAGAAAACCACGAAGAAGCCCCAGGGCACAGCCTCCCAATACAGACCACACACATACAGCAACTACCTCTTTACTGCCTGCCCCAGAATTGTCTCCTCTAACTTAGGAGTGATTCCTCCTCGCATTTCACCCCTTCAAAGAGGAGGTCAGTTCAATTGCCACTGAAATGAAAAGTATTTCGGACACCTGGGAAGAAGTTACCAGGTGTGCCTCAGACAATGAGGCCTGAATAATTTCAGTGGAAAAAAAATGGGCTGACAAGATGGACTCCCTCATTACAGTAAACCATCAGCACCTTAAAAAACTGGAAGCAAAAATAGAAGATTTGGAGGGTAGAAGCCGACAAAAAATGTTGTAATCATTGGGCTTCCCATGAAGGAGGAAGGAACTGACAGTATCTTATCTGTGCAAAAGCTGCTAGTTAAATTAGCTGGGCCCTCTCCCTTCGGAACTTCCTACATTTTAGAGACAGCCAATCTGGCATTACGTCTCATGCCCTCGCCTAATGCTCAGCCATGACCTCTAATCTTTCGCTTCCTGAATTTCCAGGAAAAACAGTATGTCTTGACAAAGCTGAGAGAAATTCCAGATGTTCTGTGGGAAGGGAAGAAAATTTGGGTCATGCAAGATCTGCCTGCCACCGTTCGCCAATGCAGAGCCCTGTTTCATCCGATAGTCTCCAAATGTATTGCAGCAGGAATCAAGTTTCAGATAGCTTATCCTGCAAGACTTCAGGTGCTCCTAGATGAGTCCTGGTCATTGTTTGAGGAAATTGATCCCGAGATGGAGTTTTTCAAGAGTAAGAGACCAACTTTATTTACCGACCATTGATGGAGCTTGGAGGATCGCAGGCATTTGCCTTGGGTCGTTTCAAGTATGAGGATCTGTGTGAATAGCCCTTTGAGCATCTATTCTCCCTATTACAAATTCTTTCCCTTTGTCTGGCATATTTATTGTGCTGCTGGGATGTATGCTTATAATTTGGTTTGCTCCCACATCATATCTATGAGGACATAGCAGTTGGGCCTTTACCGCATTGAAGATACCATTTCTGTGATACAAGCCCACTTGTTTACCGTCCGTCTCTTCGCAAAATGGAGCTATACGGTTCCATTTTGGATTTATGAATGTGTTGCCAAAGGTTTCAGATTTTATAATTTTTATAAGATTTTGATAATTTACATGATCCAAATAAATTCTGGAAGGTTATTTCCAATTTAAGAATTCCCGTGAAATCTCAGACTTTAATTAATTTAATAGTGGGAGATAGTTTGGTTGACAATCCTTTAGAAGTGGCTAACTTGTTGAACCACTATTTTAAGGATTTACCAGATTTAAAGATACCTAACCTAGGGAGTGTTGCCCAGGAGGGTATACACTCTGATATTTTCTCCTTGAATAACGAGGGCTTTAATTTGAAGAATATAAGGATACAGGATGTAGCTAGGGAATTGAGGAATCTGAAAATATCAAAACGTGCTGGAATAGATAATATTGATCCCAAATTTTTGAAATTGGGGTCTGACGTTATAGCTCCTATAGTTACTTACTTTTATAATTGGAGTATGCAGTCTTCAGTTGTTCCTGATTGTTGGAAAATGGGTGAAATTATTCCTATTTATAAGGATGGTGATATCACAGCCCCTTCCAACTATAGACCAATCACTTTGATTCCGATTTTGTCTAAGGTGCTGGAGAAGCTGATAAATAATCAGCTTGTGCAGTACCTTGACCACTTGGGGTTGTTAACAAATTGTCAGCATGGATTCAGAGGGGGTAGGTCCACAAATACTGCCCTACTTGATTTTGGTAACCTGGTGGCAACATCATTGAACCAGGAAACCAAACTGGGGACGACGTTGTGGACTAATAAACTTGACCTAGTTCATGTGAAACACTATTGTTTAGATTGCAAAATTTAGGGATATATCATAACTCATTACAGTGGTTTAGATCCTATTTAACTAATCGAAAACAAAGGGTGGTCTGTGGGGCCGCTGTCTCAGATCTCCTGGATTTGAATCGGTACCTTAGGGTCATTTGGGTCTATGTTATTTAATATATATATTAATGTTCTCCTGATTATGTAGTTGGCACTGATGTCAGACTTTATGCAGATGATATAGTATTGGTAGCATCTGTTAAAGATCCTAGGGTGATGAGGCAGCGACTCCAGACAGATTTCTCTAATATTGAAACTTGGATAAGAAACTCTGGACTTTTGATAAGTACTGGAAGACTCAGAGTATGATTTTTCTGTAGGATCTAAACCTAATAAAGAATAACAGCTTGAATATTAGTTTTTGGATGGGAAAGGGTACAAGGGGTTAATACTTATAAATATTTGGGAGTTTTGGTTGATTATCGTTTTCTTTTCAGATCATATTTTGTCACAAATAAAAAGTCAATCAAAGACTGGGGCATTAAGAAGAGTGTCAGGATGTTTGACTAGGGATGTCAAGATTAAATTGGTAAAACAATTGTTGTTGCCTGTACTAGATTATGGTTTATCATTATATATACATTCTTATAAAAAATGCTTACACAAATTGGACCAGACTTATTATAGATTGGGGAATTATATCTTAAATAATGGATTTCGAGTCCATCATTGTGTAGTTTATCAGGAACTTGGCTGGTTGCATCCAATAGCTCGAAGAGAATATATATGACTTACTATATGTCATGGTTTGATACATCTAAAAGTGCATCCTTTACGAAATTTGATATGTCAGAATTCAGATTCTAAATATTCAGATACCTTTAGGAGGACTACTAAAAAGTTGCCCATGACACAAATTATGAATCATACGGGGGATATGGTGTTACAAAATAGTTTAGCGGGGATATGCAATAAGTTACCTCGCCATATGACTGAAATTTCTGATCTGCATATTTTTAAATTGGAATTGTATAATCATTTAAATGTTCGTTGTAATTGTTTTTAGGTAATTGTGATTTTGTATTTTGTTTTATTCTGTATTGTTTGTCTTTATTGTAAATTCCACAGGTATTTGTTGTAAATGGGGATTTTTTCTCCAATCAGATTAACCTGTATAAAAATAAATTTTTAAACAAACAAACAAACTTTCCCCCTTTGTTGTGTGCTCTGACTTTGCAGAGGTATTCTCACTTTATTTATAATACTTTCCCCTTTAACAGTCCCTGCATGCTGTAACTTGTCTCCACGGACACTGTTAGCTTGCAGTTAACTCCTAGGCTATGAAGTCAATAGCTCCTACTGTTCCTTATTATAACCTGGGAGGGTATTTACTGCTCCCCCCGCATCATGGGATAAGAATCATGCTAATGGATGCTCATGCTATAGAAATTGGTTTGTCAGCTAAAGCTGTTTTCAGTTTGACGTGTCAATTTAAATTTCAAAATGTTTTTGGGAGATCAGTTATCTACTTTCATACATTAGGGGAGTCATTCTTTCCTCTTATGGGGATCACTGTGTACTCCACCATGACTGGACCGCAGGTGAGGTGGGAGCCTGATGGACCTTGCTCGTTTTCAATACTTTGCTTGGGGAGATACCATTCAATCATTGAAATGGAAAGATTTGGGATATTGTGTTTTGTGTATAGTAGCCCGGTGGGTGGAGGGAGGGGGGATCAGCAGAAAGCTGATCGTCATGGGCCAATATGTTGGGGAGGGGTTTAGTTCCCAAAGTTTCATACCTTTAATTAGTTTCAGGATCGGGTGTTTTTCAAGGTTTTATATTGCGACTTGTCACTGTATACATGGCCACTTTCAGCCTGTGGGAGGGTGGGAGGTTTTGAGGGGTAGACCTGGGGGGGAGAGGGGTGTGGGATATTATTACTTGGGTTATATGGGAAGGGACTAACAAGTGCTAACAGGAAAATTTGGAATGGTTTTTAGACTGGCTATTAATCTCTGTGCAGTGGAGTGTTAGATTTCCACAAGTATGCTTGCCATATGGCGTCATTATTTAAGTTCTGATCATGGCATGTAAAGGGAACCTGGCACCCCCTTAAATGCATGAAATTACTCAAGTATTTAGGGGTTCTACACAGTGATGTGAATATGCTACAGGAAACCCACCTTTTAGAACTAGAGGGCAACGTGTTGAGGAGGCAGCAGGTGGGGCAAGTCTTTGCAGCTGGACAGCCGGAACAATAAAGGTGTGGCAGTTTTGCTAACCAGAGCATTTCCTTTTACTTGTACACAATGTATATATGATAAATATGGTAGACGTGTTCTGATTAAGGGTAAAACACACTCCATAGAGATAGTTCTGGGCAGTATCTATAGCCTCAGTGCTGATTCTCCCTCCTTTTTTATGGAGCTACTGTTCTTATTAACGTCCTTCTTGCATTTACCAATGGTTTTAGGAGGCGACTGGAACCTTCCATTTGATCTCTTCTTAGATAGATCCATGGGATCATGGGGAAGGGGCCTCACTCCTGCACAAAAAGCAGTGAGGGACTTAGTTCATCACGTGAGATTTTGTGACCCATGGAGGGTTCTGCTCCCAGTAGACAGGGAATTCACCTTCCGATGTCTGGCTCATGGCTCAGCTTCTAGGATTGACTACTTTTTGATGAGTAAATCACTCCTGAGCAGTCTGATGGATAGTAGATTGGAACCTGGTGTAGGATCCGACCACTTTGTGGTGTCTTGCATCCTCTCCCTGACACTTAACAAGGGAACAGATAAAATATGGAGACTAAATAATCAACTTTTAAAAGATAAGCAGGTCACAGATAGTATTACCGCATCCATAGATCAGTATAAAGCAGACAACTGGGGTATGACACAATCACCATCTATGGAATGGGGGGCCCTTAATTGTTTTATTCGGGGAGAATTTATTAAATTATTAGCAGCAAAGAAAAAATGGGAGGAACAAGAGACTAAATTGCTTCTGGACCAAATTAGAGACAAAGAGAAATACCTATCTAATCAGACTACTGATTCAGAAAAAGAACTCCTTATCAAGTTACAGGATAAATACTCTGAGCTGTTAAGAGAAAAGGCAGAATGGGCAATCCTAAAAACTAAAGCCCATTATACTGAGAAGGGTGAGAAGGCCAGATGCTTGTTAGTCCTCAGGCTCAAACAGCAAGAATCCTCAAGGTTCATTACAGCAATACAGCAAGATCCCCAAGGTCCCTTGCTGGTTCAAGCTAAAGAAATTTCCTATGAGTTTGAGCAGTATTATAGGAACCTATATAGCCAAATGCACAACCGATCCCCCCCAGACCACAGTTGACCACTATCTGGAGAGTCTCCGCCTGCCCACTCTCACTGTGGCATAGGCAGAGAGACTGTTAATACCTTTTATGGAGGACGATATTGTTAGGGTCATTAAAAATCTCCCCTCAGATAAAACCCCAGGACCCGATGTATACTAGCCTAATTTCTATAAGAATTTGCAAAGCAATTGGCCCCCTGGCTCCTGGCTGTCTTTCATAGTAGGCTGAATGCTGGAGGGTTTGACCCCTAATTGCTGGAAGCCAGCATTATAGTTCTACCTAAGCCTCGGAGGAACCCATCTTGTGTCTCAAGTTATCGACCCATCTCATTACTCAACTGTGATGTCAAAATTCTTGCCAAACTATTAGCTGAACGTATTGACTGAGTACTTCCCTCTCTTATAGGCCATGACCAAGTTGGTTTCATGAGAGGATGGTCCTCATCAGATTATTTACGTCATTTGTCTCATGTTTTCTCTGTATCCAGAGATGCCCCTCAAGTAATGGCTTTGGTCTCCCTGGATGCAGAGAAGGCTTTTGATAGAGTTGACTGGCAATTTTTGTTTCGATCCCTCCACAGATATGGATTTCCTCCCAGGTTTATCTCCTGGCTTCAGATGCTATGTACTGGTCCTACTGCCCGCATTTTCTGTAATGGAGTACTTTCCCCTAGCTTTCCTCTGGTGGCAGGAACTAGACAGATTTGCCCTCTTTCTCCCCTATTATTTAATTGGTATTTAGAACCCCTTATTGTTTCTATACAGATATCCCAAAGGGTAAAAGGCATTAAACTCGGATCTTCTGAGGGAAAAGTTGCAGCATATGCAGAAGATATTCTCCTGCATATTGCACATATTAAACCCTCCTTATGGGGCCTATTACAAATAATTGATGAATATAGTTCATACTCTAATTATAAACTTAATATGGATAAAACTTCTGTTTTTTCCCCTTAATAATAATGTACTTAAACAGGATGTGACGGATCTGAGCCTTACCTGGATGTCCCAAGCCCTTAAATATTTAGGCTTGCAATTCTCTAAAAGTGAAATCCAAATGCTCAAATTGAACCTTGACGCCTTGTTCAAAATTATACAACAGGATTTAAAACGGTGGCAGAATCTCTCCCTAACATTATGGGGGTGAGTAAACATAATTAAAATGAATGTTCTCCCACATCTCTTTTATCCCCTCAACCTCTTAAATCAATGGATCCCTAAAACATGGTTTAAATCTGCCCATACCTGTCTTACCGAATGTTTATGGAAAGGGAAGCCTCCGAGATGGGCCTTCCATAAACTGGCAGCCCTAAAGACTCTGGGAGGGTTGAGGCTACCACATTTTGGCATATACCACTCGGCCAGTCAACTGAGTAAATACCTCTGGTGGGCTGCTCTGGCAAAGACTGTGGAATTGTCGGGCTATACCCCGACGTGGCTCAGGGTAGAAAACAAGATGATAATTGTGGCCGGAATAGCACCTGAAGCCTTGCTCTACATCAAGGTAGGAAGATTACCCCCTGACCTCCGACATACAGTAATTCGGTATTCAGTCCACTCACATTCACAACTTTGTGCCACCTTGAAATATGCAAATACATTAGGTCTAGCTCAACCTATTTCTAAAAACCCAAACTTTATGTTGGGTGGAAAGACGGTCCCGCCCAACTGGCTCCCAGAATTGCAACACTGCACTGTCAAAGACTTCCATACTCTGGCTAATGGCTGACTGCACACACCTGAGATACTATATAAATTCAGGCTAGCACAACGATGGGCGTTTAAGGTTTATCAGATCCGACACATGCTAGTTAACTACTTCAGTACCAATTCCATGTCTGACACTACAAGTTTTTGGGTCCCTGTCTGTAGAGACCTGACACTTGCCCCACATCCTGCCTCCTCTATATACACCACTCTACATCCCATGGTGTTTCCAAAAGTAGATGGAATTTCTAGATATTGGGTCAACCTTTATCCTCACTCCTCATGCCATGCCCGCAACCTGGGTTCAGGAATGAGCCCGGGCTGTTGGGGGTTGGCAGGGGAGAGAGAGGACTGAGCATCCGGAGGACTGCTCTCCTCTCTTTGGGGAGGGTTTCGGGGTCAGCCCGGCTGCCGAGTGGCTCCCAGTGGAGACCAGTGGTACTACAGGCAAGCCAGCCATACATAAGAGGGGAGGGAGTGCGGCAGACATTAGCAGAGCAGCCGTGCATGGACATCATTGCATGTCGCACTCCATGGAGAAACTAGAAAGGAAAAACCCCTCCCTGTGTTCATGGAGATGATGGCGGCTCCAGGGGCAGGATGCACATCCCAACGCCGACCCACTTCCTCCAGTGAACTCCTGGCCAAAAACAGTCTATCCAGGTAAGGCTATTTCTAATTTCAGACAGGCCACTAGGGGACAGCGGGCCTGGCTCAGAGGGGTGATCTGAGGTGCTTTGGTCTGCCTGGTCAACGGGGGAGTTCACTGGCATCTAGGGTACAGGCTGGGAGTAATAGTCCTAGCTGCGTGAGCACCCCGAAAGTATGCCCGACATGGGGGGGGGGGAGTATAAACAGAGTCAAAAAAAATAAAAATGATATGTATTTGACTCCATATAAACTGTATAAAATGGGTAGAACAGAGGCCTTGATATGTAACAGTTCTAATACAGGTATTGGCACTCTAATCCATATGTTCTGGGAATGTTCCAAAGCCTCTCCTTTGTGGGACCTTATCAAAACAAAAATAGATCCCCTGCTAGGTTTACATGATTATTTCACCCCTGCCGTATGTCTGCTAGGGAACTTTACAGGTTTCCCATTAATGAACAGACACTATCATATATCTATTATAGCTATGTCGGTTAAGAAAGTAGTGCTTCGGCACTGGCTAGACTCCTCCCAGCTCTCATATTTGGACTGGATTGAAGAGCTCCTTAACAACCTTTTTACTAAGAAAATGATGGCTAGGCTGTCAAATCGAATGGGGTCCTACAAAAAGAGATGGGAAATGCTGCATGCTCTTTATTCTCTGTAAAACCTTAGACATGACCCCTATTAACAATGGCTAGATCATTCACTCTGTATACCTCCATAAATCAGTAGACCTTGGGTGGGATGGAAGTGAGGGTGGGTCGGGAGGGAGGAGTGGGAGTTAGGTGGAGGGAGGAGGGAATACACTCTTGTATTTTGTCTGTACATATCCGATGTAAGTTGTCTGTTTTTTGGAAAATTAATAAACTTTCATTTAAAAAAAAAAAGCAGCCATTGCAAGCAGCCACAGCAGATCGAAAAGACACAATCCTTAAGCCTGGACTTGTGGGACATTAGCCAAAGCTCATGGGAAAATACCAAGTACTCATGGGGACCTGCAGAGACCTAGTTCAAGGCACCAAAACAGCATACCAACTGTGCATCGAGCGAGATTCATGCATAATTCATTTTTGTAACTGACAGGTCCTCCAGTCAATCAGAGGCCTTGCACCCAAAACTCTCGGCCAATCAGAAGCCTCAGCAGAGCCCTATAAGAGACAATATTTTCCAGCATTTTGCCAGATTAGAGAAAAGGAGATCAAGAGAGATTCAAGCAGGAGCCACCCACAGTGGTGGGGGCTCAGGCCCTCAGCAGAGTAAATGGACCTTGCAATCTAGCTAAGCCTTTCCACCCAGGAGGGTGTTTTCTTGTTTTCTTGCAGTTTGAGTTTAAAATAACTAAGTTAATGTTGAAACTTCAAGCCTGGGGGTTGCCAGAATGTCCCCTAGGTGCTAGCCCTCCCTTCCACATTGGGGAAAGATGTGCACCTGGACCAGATGACATCAAGCAGCTGTGAGAGATCTGAAAAATCTTCAGTTGTGAGAGAACTGAAGCACTTGGGAGCCTTCATAGCAGAAGATCTAACTGGAGGAGCCAGACTGAGTACTCTTGTACCCTCCAGTGCAAGAAAGAAAGTAATCTTGCCAAATTGGGGTGGCCTTGCCCAAGTGACTGTTCTTGGTGATATTGTTCATGGGTCAGCACCCTACTGCTGCATATAACCTTAAGCCCAGTGAGGGTAGACCCTTTAGTGGAACTGTTGCTGATCATGTCTGTTCTAGGGGTACTCATAGTGATCCCAGGACAGAGTAATACCTTTGCTGATGGTAACTGTTTGGGGGGACCCAAGTGAGCCCAAGCATCGTAACTATTTGGGGGACCCAAGAGAGTCCAAGCAGTGTTCAACTATTTGGGGGACCCATGTGAGCCCAAAAGTATCATATAAATGTACTGAAATGTACCTGTGCTAGCTACATGGTCAAGATGTCCTGTGGAGCCACTAGTAATAGCCACAATGCCACATTAATGGACTGAGACCCCGATAGTAAAATTCGGATTGTGCTTTGTGACCCAGCAATGACAGTTTTCTACCTTACTTGAAGTGTCAAGCATATAAATGTACTAAGTGGGCTAACCTTTTAAATGTACTGAATATGCCCAACAGATAAATTTGCTGAATATTCCGGCTGTCCAACCCAAGGTTCAACCTTTGTAGCCAGCTGGTTATCTCCACCTGATTTGTTCAGTCTGCTACATGCAGGGCAAGCCTTGCCTTATTGCCAAATTCAGGGCAACCCCTGCACATCCTACTAACTGTAAATAGTTTAAACATCGGTTGTCTAAGGCCAAGTTCCAAGATTTAATTTTCATGCAAATAAAGCTGGCCAACGCCACCAGCTGCAACATCCACCAGGCCTGCAACCATCCAGGACTTTGGTAACTGGGTACCCAGGGAAGAGTGTGAGATTGCAGGGTTTCAGACATGTCTGAGAACTGGTACCAGTGGTGGGAAAATAAAATGTGTTCCATCTGATTTAATGCAGTTTAGATAGCCAGGGCTCTGGGTATTATTCTGGTTAGTAAAATGTGGTCTTTTTTCTATTTATTCTGGTATTCACCCAGCTGGAGGGTTTCACCGGCACAAACCAAATCAAATGTATATTTTGTAAATAGTAATAAATGCATAAATGCATAACCTCTACTCCTCCTGTTTCCCCTTCCCAAGTCCTATGTCCCCTAAATAAATATTACTGTTACTGTTTTTGCAAATGGTTGTCATGAGCATATTATTAGAGAGATTCTTTAATTACCAAATGTCTGAAAAGTGGGAACTGTATATTGAGTCATGTATTGGGGTTGTAAAAGGTAATTGTGGGTGGTATGACATCTCAGTGGGTTGTACCAGGTAACAGTTAGCCCACTGAAAAAGGTATACCCTGAGTGGAAGCACTGCGCATTATGAAACTTTATGGAAAGGAACCAGTTTTAAGTTTTGGGAACCCAAACCCCTCAGCCTACATCGTAAGTAGTAGGCAGGGGTCTAACACTAGGACTAGTGCTGCCTAGGGATTACACTTAGTCTGCAAAGAAAATTATTGTAAGTGTTACACTTTGGGCACTGTGGAATTTTCTAATTTCTGACTAAATAGAATTTTATGAAATTTAGAAAAAGTCTGCCAATTTCTGTGGAAGTCCTTTGATAGTGGAATTCCAACATTTCCAAAGTGAAATGATTTTTGCTGAATAATAATTCATAGTTCACGTTAACCACAGATTTTTTTCCGCAGTCCCCAGAAAATTATTATGCTGTATATATAGGCACAGATATTCAAAAAGGTTGCGCCATGCGCAACAGGGTTGCGCCTGCGCAACTCCAAAAATGTGCCATTCTGCGATATTCAGAAGGGGCCAGTTGCACCACCGAAAACATGCTGAGCAACAGCGCATTGGAAATGAAGGCATGCGCAACCGAAGGGGGCGGGTCCATGCAAAAAGTGCGCAATGCGATATTCGAACACTTGCACAATGCGCAAGAGTGGCTCAGCTGGAAGTTGCGTAGTAGCGGAATTGAGCCAAAATAAAAAGGCTCAAGGAAGTGGCACAAGAACCCTAGCAGGCCGCAAACTGGGGGAGAGAGACAGAGACAGAGAGAGACAGAAGCTGGAAGGGCAGACAGGGACAGTGGGTCCAGGAGGACAGAGAGGCCAGCGGGGGGTGCCTGGTGCAGTGGAAGCAGCAGTGGGGGCAGTGGGGGTAACACAGGAACAGCAGCCGGGGGGGCAGAAGCCAGGGAGATGGACAGTGCCAGCTTCCACATGGAAGCTGTAATGAGGGGCGTGAGACACCATGCTGCAGGGGGATGTGGCCGCGGAGGGGCCCGTCGGGGGTATGCCCCCGACAGGCGGTATCGTGCCCACCTCAGCTTTGAGCTGTACACAGACGTCGAGATCTTGGCCCGGTACCGCCTGAACAGGGCAATACTGAGACGGCTCTGTGAGCTGTGTAGTGATGTGATGCAGGCACCCTCACGACGGAGTCACGCTCTGTCGGTGGAGACCAAGGTGACAGCCTGCATGTGCCTGCTCACAACGGGCACCTTCCAGAGGCCGACAGGGGACACCACAGGCATTACACAGTCGGCCACATCACGCATCCTCACCCAATTCCTCAGCGCACTGCTGCCTCATGCTGCGGAGTACATCCATTTCCCCAGCACCGCGGCAGAGCGTACAGCAAACATGCAGGAGTTCCACAGGGTAGCACGTATGCCTGGCGTGCTAGGGGCCATAGACTGCACCCATGTGGCCATTCGCGCCACCTGGCCCCGGCAGCAAGAGTATATCATATGGCACCAGTCTGCACTGTGCCATCGATTCGAGAGTGGGAACATCCCACGGGTCATCTAGTGGGTGAGTACACATGTATGGAATGCAAACTCTGGGCAAGGGTGGGAATGACACAGGTGCCATGGTAGTGGCACACAAGGATATGGGCAATATGGACCTGACATGACACTGATCTCCACTATCTCCACACAGGTGACTGCGGATACCCACTCCGTCCCTGGCTGCTCACACCGTACAGCGCCCCACGACCCCAGCGCAGCTATGCTTCAATGAGGCACATGCCGCAACACGTAACATCATAGAGCGGGTGTTTGGGATGCTCAAGGCACGCTTCCGATGCCTGGACACCTCAGGCGGAGCCCTACAGTACAGCCCCCAAAAGGCCTGTGGGATATTCCTGGCCTGTTGCATCCTGCACAACATGGCCAAAGACCATGGGATAGCCGTACAGGTCCAAGAGGGGGACAGCGATGGGGACGCCAGTGGCGCCGGTGATGTTGGTGATGAGCAGCCCCCTAGGACGGAGGGACCCCGACTGACCCGCAGGCCCAGCTGCACCGGGACACCATTGCAAAGAGCACTATGCACAACACAGGTAAGTCAAGGGACATGTGCAGGCAACACTGTCCATGCAAACCACAGGCACACAGGGGAACACACGTGCATGAAGGTCAGGGGAGTTGAAGGTTCCAGGCATACCAACACACCATCAGGAGGTGAGCACTCATATGGACACACACACACACGGCAGCGTACATGGGCAGCAGCACAGCACTGCGGAAACGACATTGCCAACACACAGCACCACCAGACCACCCCACCACCTGGACTGTCCACGTCGTGTGTCAGGACCTGGGCACCCTGCACCTTGGTGTACAGTGCAATGCAGGCATCATCATGCACACGCACCTGTGGACAGCAGTTGGGAGGTGTGCAGGTGGTCGTGTGTCAGCGTGGTGAGCAGAGCACCCAGCAGTGCACTGCCCACCATGACACATTGCACACAGGGCAGCACCAGACAGGGCCCGCACTGGGAGACAGCTCAGTCAGGTAGCACTGTCCCACGGCCACCACGGATGCGTGGGCGCGCCATGGCCCAGCAGCACTGGCAGGCTGAGCAGGGGCCACATCGGGTGGCGCTGGTGCACCACCAGGGGTCCCACTGCGCGAACGCGACCTTGCCCGCACAGGGGTCTGCATCCTGCCAAACAAACTTGCACCAGGGGTGCTCGGGATGCCCACAGCAGAACCCGGCGTCGACAGGCCTGGTGTCGCACGACGCCGGGAACTGGGAGTGGAGAGCACACTGTGTGGGGTGTGTGGTACAGGGGCACCTGACAGTGTGGCCAATGCATCCTCGACAGAGACCACTGCCTGGGTCAGCCTGTCAATGGCAGCGGTCACATCCATCCGCATAAGGACCAGCTCGGCTCGGTCCCGAGCACACTCCCTGCTGTGCCGCTCCACGGACACAGACAGTGCCTCCACGGACCTTGCAACCTGCCCCTGCAGCTGTACAGATTCCTGCAGCAGGCGGGTGCGCGTCCAATGGGTACTGTGCCCCAATGGCATCGTGACCCCCAGGGTGTGGACGGTCCTGGTGCACAGCACCCCTTGAGGGTGGGCGCTGTTCACCAGGACCAGGTATGGGCGGATCAAAGGGCGGTGGACATGTGCCACTGCTTGACACTGTACCCCCAGACCTGGTGTTCGACTGCTGCTGCCGCCCCTCCAACTGCTGAGCCCCCAGGTCCACCTGTTCCACCTCCATGCTGGCAACAGTGCCGGACACCTGCACAGCCACCAGTGCTGCCCACGGTGCTGACAGGCACAGCCTGGGACTGTGCCAGCATGCTGGTACACAGGTGTGAACCAGGAAGGCCCAGGGGCACGTGCTGGCCTGCCATGTGTCTGTCATGGGACACACACCTATCACTGCCCATTGCAGGCCTGCTATCATCAATGGTGCAGGTGCGTGCCACTGCCATAGGCACAGCATGCTGGCATACCTGCATGCCAGACTGCTGAGACACAGGCTGTGCACCCCCTGCACCCGTATCACTGACACCAGAGTTGTTGGCCCAGCGTGCATGCTGCTGCAGTGCCTGCTGGCTGGTGGCGGAGGTGGATGGTCCCTCCTCCACGTCCAGCAGGTCTGCATCACTGTCTGGACCCACCACCACCACCGTCTCCTGAAGACGAACAGGATCTGTAACAGAAAGAGAGTACATGTGAGTGCATGTGAACAACAGCCCCCCCACACCACCACCATGTCATACCGTGCAGTGATGGGCTTCCACCTGTCTGGAATCCTCCGCCTGGTACGCCCGCAATGGCACTCGGCTGCATGGCTGCGACCAGTGTCTCCTCCATTGGGGTCAGCTGCAACACCACTGGCGGGCCCCCACCAGTGCCAGCACATGCGCCCTGAAGGCTGCCACCTTCTCCTTCAGCCTCCTGCGGTCAGTCCCCATCTTCTTCTTGCATTCCTGCACAGAGCGCTGGTGGCTTCCGTGCAGGTTGACGGCCCGAGCTACCCCCTCCCATGCAGCTGCACGTTCCTGAGGGGTGCCCCTCCATCCACTCAATAGTGGCTCATCCTCCAGGTAGGCCTGGAAGAGGGCCTCCGTCTCTGCCGCGGTGAAGTTCGGCCTCCTCCCACGCCCGCCTCACACCCTCAGCTTGGCTCTGGTCAGTCATGGTGATCTGTATGGGTGGAAGTGGACACCTGTCACTGTGCAGTCGACAGCATTTCCCCATGAGCATAGGTGCCGGCCGGGGCGGAAGCCCCCGTTTCCTCTCCGTATGGCAGATACTGATAGAAAGGTGCCTTTGTCCCTTTCTAGTGCCCTTTCATGCTCAGCCCCTCAGCCTTTATCATCCTCCACCCATGAGCATTGTCCTGAGCATCACACAGCATGTAACCCACCTCTCACCTGCAGTAACCGAATCTGGCCAGCACAACCCACTGTCACGTTTTTATAGTGCAACACATGCAAATGAGGTGTGGCGCAACTTTAATGACATGCTAATCGCGCCACTGCGCCTTTGAATGGCTGATCGAATGATTTGCATATGTCGGCTGAATATCGCGGATTTGCACTTTGCGCAATACGGAAGGGCCAGCTGAGCCAATGGCACAGGTTTGTGCCTGCATGCTACACACTGCAGTGCGCATGCCCAGACTGCTTACGCATGCGTCTATTGCGCTGCAGACCTGCTGAGCGCGATAGGCAATTCAGGCCATGGCCACCATTGTGCCAGTGGCGCTACAGCACTGGGCACTATATGGCGCTGTGGCACTACTGCGCAATGGTCCACTGTGGCACTGGTACGCAGCTCGGCAGTCGCGCAGGATGCCTATATATCCGATGGCGCTGTGCGTAGCCTTGCATCATTGCAGTGACCTTGTGTATGCCCTTTGCCCCCTGGCGCATTTCGCATGCCATGTGTACATCCCTATTGCGCTGTCTGGTGACAGCGCTATGTGAAGTGACGGCGCTGTTCGAACAGCGCGATTGGAGCCTGTGGTGGTCTATTGCGCAACATCTCCACGTGGGGTTCCAGTGCAGCGGAGCGCCATATTGCCTGCTGTAAACTGGCTGAGATGGCTAGGAGGAGGGCAGTGAGTTGGAGCCCACTGGAGGTGGTCAACCTGGTGGCCCTGGTGGAGCCCCACTGTGAGGCACTCTATGGTGAGGCCCCCCTCACCATGTCTAGGACCCACATGTGGCAGCAAGTGGCCACTGACCTGGTGGGGGTCGCTGGATGGGGCCGGTCTGCTAAGCAGTGCCGGCACCAGTACAGTGACCTCCGCCGGAGGGAGCCGGACATGTTGGCCAGACTGCGGGACCGTGCCAGGCGGGGCGTGGTGCCTAGGCCAGGTGAGTGTACCATCTATGCACCTATATTCTCTGTAGGGGTGTGTGTGTGCTTGGGTGGCTGTGCATAGGTGCCAGCTCGGACACAGGTTGGCTGTGTCAGTGTGTGTGCAGCTGTGCGATGGATGGTTATGGCTGTGTGGCAGGCACTGTCACTGGGGCAGGGGCACTCTGCTTTTGAGTCACACTGATGTTTGTCTCAACATATGTCTCCCACAGGCCGGGATCTGAGGATGCAGGGCCGGGATGAGAAGGGCCGTGCCAGGGCCCCGGTGGCAGCAGGAGTCACCCCCCGCATAGAGCAGCAGCAGCAGCTGCAGCAACAGCAGCAGGGGCAACAGCGGCAGACAGAGCTGCTTGAGCAGTGTGAGTATCAGGACTTCATGGATGCTATTGCATGCTGGGGGGGGAGTCCACTAGCCCTGCACAATGCAACCATGCAGGAAAGGGGAGGTCCTGATTCCACTATACAAGACACTAGTGAGGCCCCACCTGGAGTACAGTGTACATCTCTGGAGACCATACCTACGTAAGGACGTAGAGTGGCCAGGGACGGTTCAGAGGAGGGCACCAAAGATGGTGCATGGCTTGTATCATGGGTCCTATGATGACAGGTTGAAGGAACTGAACATGTACTCCCTGGAGGGGAGGGGGGAGAGAGGGAATATGATGGAGACATACAGGTATCTTACAGGGGATCAGGGTGCAGGACACACTTTTTGAAGTGAAAATGATGTTCCAGGACTAGAGTGCACGGGATGAAGTTGGAGGGAGGACGATTCAGAGGACACATGGTAATGGACTGTCTTCACAGAGTGGGTGGTGGACAAGTGGAACACCGTGCCAGAGGAAGTGGTGGGGGCTGACACAATCACGGGATTTCAGACTGCAGGGGACAGACATGAAGGAATTCTGGAGATCAGGGGTAAGGGGCAACAGACTTCTAGGGAAACAAGGTGAACTTACAAGCTCATATGGACAGACTGGGTTTGCCATAGGCCCTTATCTGAAAACACTGTCTATGTATCTATGTATGTAGGCATGACACAGGTGACATGCATCACTGTGCAGTATCACAGCACGTCTGTGTATGCGTCACTGGTGGTCCAGGCATGCACTGGGCACATAGCTGTGTCACTGGCATCGCACCACATTGCCACGTCACTTGCCAGCCTTGTTTGTACTGTGATGGGCGTGGGCAGTAATAATGGGCAATGTCACGCATAGTTAGTGCCGCCTGTTGTGATGGCATGTGCATGTTCACTGTGGGTGGTGTACGCCATCACAGGTGCGGGACATTGGGCTATATGGCTTGCAGGTTGGGTGTGGTGTTCAGGGTTGTGGTCAGTCACAGCCATTGACTGTGTTCCCATTTTCCTAGGCCTCGAGGTTCTCCGGCGCATTGGGAGGGATGTCCAGAGACTGAGACAGCTGCTGGAGGACAACCACGCCATCCTGCAGTCCATCCACAGGCATGGCCTCGAGGAAGGCGGCATGGGATGGCCCAACACCAGCCAGGAGACGGGCGGCCAGTGGGACCATAACTTGTTCCTACCCTTCCCACTTCTCCCATCCCTACCACCCTGCCTTCCCTCTCCAAGTTTGTAATCCCTACCCCTTGCCCACCCCTACCTTGTACCCCTACCCCCCTCTTGTAAATAGTTGTTTGATGTTGATTTTATAATTTACACATTGTTATAATACACATTTATATTTTGTTATGAATACTGTGTTGGTCTCTGATTTGCAGCTGGCTATGGTTGCTCAGTTGCAGTGGTGTACAAGCCATCTGGGGTGGTATGGTCCTGGGTATATGTGTGTGTGCGTGTGTGCATGGGGAGGTATCACCAGCATGGCATTGACTTTCTGTTGGTCTTGCCATCTGCTGCCACCCACTGCAGGGTGCCCGGGGTGGGTCTGGCTTGTATGCTTCTCTGCAGCACGGGTTGACGGGTGCCAGGGAGATGCATGGTGTTTCCTGCAGTGCCAGTCACTGCACATGGGTGGTGTCTTGGGGTCACGGTGCAGGGTGTGCTGTGTACGGGGGCTGATGTGCACTGTGGTTGTCAACCCCTGTGTGTGGCACTCTCTGCCTGCCAGTGGTTGTGCTGGGGTGTCATGGCTCTGCTATGCTTTGTTGGCTTGTCCCCATGGGCACGTGGATCATCCGTCCCACCCCAGTGATGCTGTGCTTGGGGTGTGCAGGTGTGGTGTGGGTTCTGCAGTGTGTTCCTGTGCCCATGTGTGGCATGGCTGGCGGTGGGCCCCAGCCTGCCTCCTGGATGTGCAGTTCCATTGCTCTGGGGGGCTGTGCTTGCACTATGGCAGCTCTGGAATGCTCAGCTGAGCTTCCTGCTTGCTCCATAGCGCAACATTTTGGCTCAGCTTCTCCTTCCTGGTTGCGCGATGGCGCAGTATGTGCGATATTCAGACGTTGGTTGCTTGCGCAATTTGCTCTGCTCCATGTTTGAATATCGCACCTGTAGCGCATTTGCGCAACTGGTTTGTGCTTGTTCCTGCTGTTGCGCTAGTTTTGAGTGCAGTTTGAATATCTGGGCCATAATCTACAAAAAAGTTTCCATGGTTTACATAAAAATGCTTTTTGAAATTGTGCAGCATTCAAAAAGAATGTCTGAAATCATTTTGGAATCAGAATTAACATTTTTTCCAAATTTCTCTGGCAGAATTTAGCATTCTGCAAAGCTCTAGTTACTGCATGTTTAAAAGAATATCATTTTTTAGACATAACCATTGACTCCATAGGGACTAATTACATTTTGCTACCCATAACAACTGGAAACAAACCCTGGCCAGAGCCGATAGGGCTGTGAAGCACTACCAAGTGACGAAAGTTATACATGTGCGTAGAAATTATTCAACATCCAGGTGTAACTTGGCCATATGTTGGAGGTGGTGCACCAAATTTTCAATATGGCCTTTTTTGGACCCCTCCTCATGAACAGTGCCAGTGTCATTTTGTTCAATTGTTCCAAAAGGTGACTGCGCAGACCAAATGCACTATTCTGAGCCACATGTGTGAAAACACGGTTTGGGCAGGTTGTGGAAAATGACAGCTGCACAGTTATGAAGGAGGTCTACAAAAATGGCTATGTTAAAAATGTGGAATGAAAATATTAACAAGCATTTGTCAATGCCGAATGTTGCTTGCTTCTATGTGCTGTTTAGGTATTTGGAAGTCATTGGAGTGCAAATATTGAAAATTTGCGAACTTACAAGCGTACGTAGGAACTGCGCAACGCACGCTCATAAAACAGTCATTTTTAGGAATTTTTTCACCAAATTTTCAACATAGCCATTTTAAGACCTCTGCTCATGAACAGTGTCACTGTGATTTTGTTAATGTGTCCCATACATTGAGTTTGCACACCAACTGCGCCATTGTGCGCTCCATGGGCGGAAACATGTTTTGGGCAGGATGTGAAAAATGACAGCTGTACTGCTCATAAGGAGGTGTGGTAAAATGTCAATGTTGAAAATCTGGAGTGAAAATATTGAAAATTTGAGAACTTCACGAGCCTGCGTAGGAACTGCGCAGCTCATAAAACAGTCATTTTAGGAATTTTTCACCAAATTTTCAACATAGCCATTTTAAGACCTCTGCTCATGAGCAGGCGCCACTGTGATTTTCTTAATTTGTCCCGTACATTGATTTCGCACACCGACTGCGCCATTCTGCGCTACATGGGCGGAAACACATTTTGGGTGAGATGTGAAAAATGACAGCTGTACTACTCATAAGAAGGTGTTGTAAAATGGCAATGTTGAAAATCTGGAGTGAAAATATTGAAATTTCGCGAACTTACGAGCCTGCATAGGAACTGCGCAACGCACGCTCGTAAAACACTCATTTTTTGGAATTTTGCACCAAATTTTCAACATGGGGTTTTGGGACCTTCTCATGAATGATTCACTGTCATGGTGGTATTTGGGCCCTAAGGGTGATTTCGCAGTCACTGCGCAGTCACTAAATCACCGCCGGGCTAAATATCTGTAACAGTGACATCATCATGAGAAAGTCCATCATCATTAGAACTCTCTAAAAAAACCTGAGATATGCAATAAAGTTGAAACCCCTATCTAGGCCATTATGCACACTTGGCATTTCCTCAGTTTGCGGTCGGCTTTGAAGAGTGCAGGCGTGTTCCCGTCCACGAGATCGTCGCGCCTGGAGTCCGGAGGTAAGCATGGGGTGAGGCGTGGGGAGCTGGGTGCGCAGTGGGTGGGTCTGGGTTGTGGGAGGGGGTCGGGAGGCGCTCCAGCCGGACCGTTTGCTTTTCAGGTTAAAAAAAAGATAGATGTCGTGGGACCATTTGCCATGCTGGGTGGGCTCCCAGCATGGCACAGAAATTGAGGCGTTCAGCCGATGGGGATTAGGCACCCCGTCGGCCAAAGGACTCATTGCCACGCTGGGGTGGGCTCCCAGCGTGGCACCTCTAACAGGGGGAGACACAGCTCAGCCCGGCGGGATTGGGCACCATCGGCTATGCAGTAGGTGCAGGGCGCGCGCGCCTGCATGTAGGGGGGGAGCTACGCTTCAGTGGGCTTCTTATCTCTGCTCACTGGAGCGTAGCTCCCCCTTCCAACTGTATGCCACTGCATTTTGGAGCGTGTCATAGACAGCTCCAAAATGCATTGGCTTACAGGAGCCGCGCCTGCCAGCTCACTGACTGAATTGGAGGAGGAGGAGGAGGTGACACACCTCTGAAATCTCCGATGATGGCACTATGTTTCTTGCACATGCATGCAAGCAACATAAAAATTAGTGATGTTAGAAGCGTGCATAGAAACTGCGCAATGCACACCCGTAACGCAGTAATTTTTTGGAATTTTTTCACCAAATTTGCAACATGAGCATTTTGGGACCACACCTCATGAACAGTGGCACTGTCATTTCATGAATTGGTCCAGAAAGGTGATTCCATGCAGTGACCGTGAAACCACCTTTCGGGACCGAGTAACAAAATTACAGTGACAGTGTTCATGAGGTGGGGTCCCAAGAACCCCATGTTGAAAATTCGGGGCAAAAATTCCAAACCATTGCTGAAATATCAGCATAAGTTGAAACCCCCTTTGAATGACTCTATAGCATGCTTACTTTAAATTCTTCAGTTCGCGGTTGGGCTTTGAAGAGTGCAGACATGTACAGGTCAGAGAAGATGACAGCACCGACCTCCGAATAAATATGGAGTAAGGGAGGTGTGGGGAGGTGGGCGTGCAGTGCAGGGTGACACTGTGATGAGGATTGTTTCTTTCACAGGAAAACAAAACTGACAAAAGAGGACTGTTTTCAAATTTAGAGGAAAGGAGCAAAAAAATAATTCCAGCACACTGGGAGGGATCAGTGTGCCACATGAATACCGACATGGAGATCGGGCACCCCATGTCAGGCATAACTTGGGCAGGGGTACCAGAAAGAATGAAACTGACGAGGGACCATTTTCTAATTTATAGAAGAAAAAAACACAATTCTGAACACGGGGTGGGCTCCCAGTGTGCAACAGGAGATGGCCATGACTTCAGGAGGGGGGCACAAACAGTGAATGGCATAGTGCCATACACAATATGGTGGCACCACAGCAATGCACATGCACGTGACTCATGCGCATGCACAGTGCTCATATCGGAATATGGAAGTAACAGCTGAAATAGTGCAGCTGTTATTCCATAGCCCGATTGTGGCAGAGGACTTTCAGCTTCATTGGGCTTTCAGAAGGATACTTCCAAAAGTCCAACGGAAGAGGTAGTGAGAGTGACCATTTTCAGAGCTAAAGCTCTCATAAATTAGCTGTAAAGCTCCGCCACAGCTCTAAAAATGGTCAGTGTCATACAACAAGTTTTATGTTTTGGATTAGAATGGCATACAAAAGGTATAAGTATGGCAGTGAAATGAAAATAATAAAGTAAATTGACACAAGAATATTTGATGTCAATTGATATTTACTGTGTCACGTGATTCATACTGCTGCGTGAGGTGCCACTGAACAGCGGATATCTATCTATCTATCTATCTATCTATCTGTCTGTCTGTCTGTCTGTCTGCCTGTCTGTCTGCTTGCCTGTCTATATCTATCTATCTATCTATCTATCTATCTATCTATCTATCTATCTATCTGTCTATCATTCTGTCCTTCTGATATCCAGTGATGATAGCGACCAAAAAATGAGTACCTACAAAAGCATCAACTCATTTTCAGCACTATCATTCTGTGCAACCCTGCTAACTAGCAACCATACAGGAAAGTGACCATGGGAAAGGGTGACCTGAAGGGGGGAATATTGAGTGGAAGTGGAGGGACAGGAAAGGGGTTTATGGGACCGGTGTACCTGCTGCCGCCAAGCTAGTCACGTGGTGTGGTAGTGAGGGTGGCTAGCTCTGGAACAGTAGGTACTGGGTTCAGGGCTGGGACTGGGAATGTGTACATTTTGCTGCTGCCTGTGGCTGTAGGACTTAATTTTTTGTGAAATCTGGATTTTGCCCCCTCCCCTAATATGCACCCCCCTGGAGCTGAGAATCTTAATTCAGGGGGTTGCGGGGGGGGGGGGATAGCCCCTCATGAGGTGGGCATGATGAGGGCAGCCTCCCTGCAAAAATTCTTTTTAACGTTCTGGATGTCAGGTCGTCTTGAAGTGTATATTGCCGATTTTCTTTTTAGCAACATGCACTCACCATAATAGCGATCGCTGTTTTGCGAATGCCATTATGACATGGAACCTGTCCATTTAGCTGTCTCTCTCTAGGCATATATTATGCTGCTGTGGTAGTAGTAGTATAGTTAGGGTTGAGTACGCTATTCAATGTTAAACTTCAGTTTTTGCACCTTAATAACTTTGGCAGCATTTGACAAAATATCAAAAAAGATTTGCATGTGCAGTCAGGATAGCATGGTCTTAAGATAAGAATACATTTGTGATGGCATCTTGTGCAGTTTCTGAGATACAGAGTGTCGATTTGTAATGAATCACAGTATTAAATGATTTGTTTTTTGCTCGAATGTACAGCCTAGGCAGAACATAATTTTTCTCACAAAAATTTGCAGGAAAAGGTGGCATGTGCCGAGGTACTGAAACATAGAAACATAAAAACATAGAATTTGACGGCAGATAAGGACCGCTTGGCCTGCCTAGTCTGCCCATTTTCCTACCTAACAGATAAGCTGCAGATCCTAGTTAACCAACAGCTTACTTCCTCTTACCCGCCCCTAGGACTGCCTTATGCCTGTCCCATGCATTCTTGAAGTCCCCCACTGTTCTTGACTCCACGACCTCCTCAGGGAGGCTGTTCCATGCATCCACAACCCTCTCTGTGAAAAAATACTTCCTCACATTACCCCTGAGCCGTCCCCCCTCTATCTTCAAATTGTGCCCCCTTGTTCTTGCACATCTCTTTTTCTGGAAGATGATACCCTCTTGGACTTTGTTAATTCCCTTGAGGTACTTGAAAGTTTCTATCATGTCCCCTCTCTCCCTTCTTTCCTCAAGAGTATACATTTAAGCTCCTTTAGTCTTTCTTCGTATGTCTTCTGGTGCAGACCCTGCACCATTTTGGTTGCCCTCCTCTGGACAGCCTGTACTCTGTCTATGTCTTTACGGAGATGAGGTCTCCAGAGCTGTACACAGTACTCCAGATGGGGTCTCACCAACTGTCTGTACAGAGGGATAACAACTTCTTGTTTTCTACTATTGATGCCTCTTCCTATGCATCCCAGTATCCCCCCAGCTTTCCTCACTGCCTTCTCACATTGCTTGCCCACCTTTAGGTCATCTGATATAATTACCCCCAGGTCCCTTTCTATTTTTACTGTTGTCAGTATCTCACCCCCCATTGTGTACGCTTCCCCTGGGTTTTTGTTTCCCATGTGCATTACCTTGTACTTATTTGCATTGAATCTGAGCTGCCATACATTTGACCATTCCTCCAACCTTGCCAAGTCCCTTCTCATCCTTTCCACTCCATCTTGTGTATCAACCCTGTTGCAGATCTTTGTGTCATCT
Source organism: Neoceratodus forsteri (assembly GCA_016271365.2). Lineage (NCBI taxonomy): Eukaryota > Metazoa > Chordata > Ceratodontiformes > Ceratodontidae > Neoceratodus > Neoceratodus forsteri. The sequence continues at coordinate 679,080,437 of CM028130.1, forward strand.
GCAAAGAGACATACTTTTCCTTCCAGTTCCTCTGCAATGTGCTTATAAAGACATTAAAAAGGACCGGTCCCAGTACTGAACCCTGCGGTACCCCACTAGTAACCCTCCTTTCTTCACTGTGTACTCCATTTACTACTACCCTTTGCGTACTGTTGTCTAGCCAATTTTTTATCCAGGCTACCACCTTGGGACCCATTCCAAGGCTGGCTATCTTGTGCATTAATCTTTTGTGTGGGACTGTATCAAATGCCTTGCTAAAATCTATATAGGCCATGTCCACAGCCCCTCCCTGGTCTACTACTTAGGTCACCCAGTCAAAGAAATCTATTAGATTCATCTGACATGACCTTCCCATCGTGAATCCACGCTGCCTTGGGTCCTGTGCCCCACTGGCCTCTAGGTACTCAACAATTCTTTCCTTCAGAAGTGATTCCATCATTTTCCCTACCCTTGAGGTCAAACTAAATGGTCTGTAGTTTCCTGCCTCTGTCCTGCTCCCACTTTTGTGAAGAGGAATCACATCTGCCCTCCTCCAGTCCTCGGGTACCACCCCATCCTCCCATGATTTGTTAAAGAGAGTAGTCAGCGATGTCACTAGTTCTACCCTTAGTTCTTTTAGAATTCTTGGGTGAATCCCATCAGGCCCCATTGCTTTGTCCACCTTCAATTTTATTAGTTCTTTCAGAATCCTTTCTTCTGTAAATGGACTGGTATCGACTCCGTCTTCAGAGTGTTTCTCTTGTTTGGTTTAGGTAACTCCCCCTCCTCTTCCTTTGTGAATACTGAGCAGAAATATTCGTTCAGTATCCCTGCTTTTTCACTGTCACCCTCTACCCACATTCCCTCCCCTTTATTAAGCTTCAGTATCCCTCCTTTGGTCTTTCTTCGCTCCCTAATGTACCTATAAAAGGTCTTATCCCCCTTCTTAACAGAATTGGCTATCCTTTCCTCGGTTTGGGCCTTTGCTATTCTGACTGCCTTCCCAGCCTCTTTCTGCTTTAACTGATAAAGTTCTTTGTCCTGCTCCTTCTGTGTTTCCTTATATTTCCTGAATGCTGTCCTTTTCTCCTTAGCCTTCCCTGCCACCTATTTTGAGAACCATAGCGGTTTTTTCCTTCATTGTGTTTTATTGATTTGCTTTACACAAAGGCCTGTTGCCTCTGTGATGGCTGTTTGATCCTCCCCATTGTTCCTCCACCCCTCCTTCTTGCCTGTTTGCTAGTGCTTTCTGAGGCCTCTCTCATTTCCCAAAGTCAGCCCTCCTAAAGTCTAGTACTCTTGCTTTTGTATGGCTTGATTGTATGGCTGTGTTTATTATGAACCACACTGTTTGGTGGTCACTTGTTCCCAGATGGCTACCACTTCTAAATCTGAGATTCTTTCTCCATCCCCATTTGAAAGTACCAGGTCTAAGATTGCTCCTGCCCGAGTGGGTTCCGATACTAGCTGTCTGAGGCATGCCCCCTGTAGGGCATCAAGAATGACCCTGCTCTTGGATGTGCCTGCAGCAAAGGTGCTCCAGTTAACATCTGGCATATTCAGGTCCCCCATCAACAATATCTCCCCTTTTTCTGCCATTCTAAGAAAACCTTCTATCATTTCCTTGTCCATTCCCTCCCCCTGAGATGGGGGTCTGTATACAACCCCCTTACGGATTGTGGTGCCATTTCCTGTCTCCAGGGTGACCCAAAGTGCTTCATCTGTTCCCTGTTTACTCTTTAGTTCTGTTGCTTTGATCCCTTCCTTTACATAGAGAGCTCCTTCTCCTCCTCTTTTATCCTCCCTGTCCCTCCTGTAGATTGTGTATCCTGGTATGTTGACATTCCAGTCATGGTTCTCTGTGTACCATGTTTCTGTGACTGCCACAATATCCAGGCAACCCTCTTCCATCAAGGCCACTAGTTCAGGGAGCTTGTTACACAGACTACGGGCATTGGTACTCATCACCCTCCACTTTTTGATAGCCTTACCCCTTTTAGCCCCATTTCTGTCCTTACTGCCTTTGCCTTTTTTACATTTAAATCTGTTCTGCTCCCTAATAACTTCTGTACCTTGGTGTTTACCTCACTAATCACCATGTTTTGTGGGGGGAGGCTTGGATTTCCCTGCTTCTTTTCAGTGCCTCCCCCTTGGCTAGTTTAAATGCTTGCCAATGAAGCATTTAAACCTCTCACCTAGGATCCTGGTCCCCCCTGGACAGATGCAGGCCATCACATCAGTATAGGTCTGCATCCCTCCAGGTGGCTCCCCAGTCCCCAATGAAGCCAAAACCCTGAGCTCCACACCAGTTTTTCAACCACTCATTGAATTCCCTGGTGAGAAGTACCCTAGCATCTCCCTTGCCACAGACAGGCAGCACCTCCGAGAAGGTTACCGTATGAGCTACTTGTCTAAGGCCCCTTCCCAACTCTACAAACTCCTCTTGCACTGCTCTGATCCCATTCCTAGCCAGGTCATTTGTCCCTAGGTGGACAATGACATCCAGTTCCCTCCCTCGTGCAGCTCCTCCCACGATCCTGAGGATTCGCTTCCTGTCCCTCCAAGCCGTGGCACCGGGAAGGCACCTTACCTCCCTCTCCCCTTCCTCCCCCATTTCTACCCCTAATGATTGAGTCCCCCACCAGGAGTTGTTTCCTTCCCCTGTGGGGTCCCATGCCACCCTCCTTTGGGTCTCCTTTGTGAAGGTCCCAGCATCCTCCTTGGTCTCCACTGCAGGTGCCTCCATAGAGGAACCACTATCCACCAGAAGAGTGAATGAATTGTGGAGAGGTACAGCTGGAGGGATGCAACTCTATTCCACCACCCTCTCCCTCCTTGAGCCCACCCTGGTCCAGCCTCTCCTCTTTCTTGGCAACCTCTGAGGTAGTGGTATTGGCCCTGGTGGTCCCTGGGTGGCGGAGGAGGTTTCACGAATCCTAGCCAGGTCAGCCTGGAGATGGGCAACCTCCTCTCTCAGACCAGAGAGGTGCCTGCAAATAGGGCAGCATCGCAGCCTCCAGAATGTCTCCCGAAACACTGCCGCCCCACAGCCATTGCACTGCACTACTCCTATCATGTCTTATTTTGTGTCCCCTCTACTGTTTCTCTGGATGCTTACTCTCTCCTCTCCTTACAACTCTCACCCTTCCTGTTCTGGGACAGCAACTTCCTATCTTCTTCAGTAGCCTCCTTCTTCCTTGCTCAATATCAGACCACCAGCAGCTAGGGGGAGTGAGCTACTTTTTCTACTTTAGGATTGACAAAACCAATGTTTCTCTATGATCCTTTCCTTCCTACTGCCAAACAGGAAGTTCCTGTTGACAGTCAAATCCAGTGGCTATAAAAGTAGAACTGGCTTTGGGTGGGTGGAGGGGTGGGATGGAGGGCAATTAGGAAGAAAAAAGGCTAGCAACAGGAAGTTGTAATTTGACTCACCTGCTTTTATAGTGTCTAAACCACACCCCCAGGTAAGCTCTCTTTCCTCCTACTGGTTTAGCAAAGTCAGCTGATACAGTACCCTTCATTGCACAGAATACACACTGACCTTCTTTCTTTTCTTTCTTTTTTTTAACCCTAAATAAGTCCCCTTCTACTTCTAATAAAGTTATCTGTCTACTTAATCTTAACAGACACTGTTTTAGCAAAGTCAGCTGATACAGTACCCTTCACTGCACAGAATACACACTGACCTTTTTCCTTTTCTTTCTTTTTTTAACCCTAAATAAGTCCCCTTCTACTTCTAATAAAGTTATCTGTCTACTTAATCTTAACAGACACTGACTCCTGCTGAGATATACATTTTAAATTAAGAAGAAAATATAGCTTCTTTTAGTTAGCTGCTTTCTGCTCTACAAGCAAGGCTAGCAACAGGAAGTTGTAATTTGACTCACCTGCTTTTATAGTGTCTAAACCACATCCCCAGGTAAGCTCTCTTTCCTCCTACTGGTTTAGCAAAGTCAGCTGATACAGTACCCTTCACTGCACAGAATACACACTGACCTTCTTTCTTTTCTTTCTTTTTTAACCCCAAATAAGTCCCCTTCTACTTCTAATAAAGTTATCTGTCTATTTAATCTTAACAGACACTGACTCCTGCTGAGATATATGTTTTAAATTAAGAAGAAAATGTAGCTTCTTTTAGTTAGCTGCTTTCTGCTCTACAAGCAAGGCTACTGCCTTCTGAAGATTTCATGAAAAAATATTACATGGTTCCAGAGTTATAAAGATTTTAAAAAAATCCTGTGCATGCTCAATAGAACCTGTTTAGCAAGATTATTGTCTTGGTTTTTGAAAATATTTGTGGAAATAAGGTTTCTGGGTAACAGAAAATGCAAGGTGACCAGCTTATCAAGAGGAGCCATTCACCTGTTTTCTCTTTATAAGAACAGTGGGACTTTCTTGATTTGTATAGCCACAGCTGTAGTCACGCTTTCTGCTTGAGTGGGAGGAGTGAGCCAGTGATTGCTTGATATTTCTCTCTCTTACATACTCTCTCATATCTACTGTATCTATCTATCTATCTATCTATCTATCTATCTGTCTGTCTGTCTGTCTGTCTGTCTGTTTGTCTGTCTGTCTTTCCATACTTTATTATTTTTTGTTCCCTTTCCATCCCAGCTCAGCCAGCCTTTCCTCATTCTTCCCCAATATATACTTCTGCTTTCTATCCCCTTCCCCTCCAGGTTGCCCACCAACCCTTCCTAATATGTAATTATATAACAGTATACCGGGGTGCCCACCTCCAGTACCACTTTTTTCTGCCTCCTCCCCTCCATGTCAGCCCCCTCAAGAAAAATAGTTGGTAGAATCAGGGTGCCCACCCCCAGTACCTCTGAAGATTATCCCAATATTGGGTTGCCCAATCCCCAGCATTGGCTTACATCAATCCGTAAATAAAATAAAACTGTCCTTCAATGATATTTTTTTAAAGAATTCTGCAAATTAGAAAATGATCCCTCTTTAATCTGCCCCCACACCCCAACCCATCCCAACCCCTCACTCAGCACTGACTACTCCACACCCCCACACTCGCTTGAAAGTGTCTGATGGTGTAGATCCACTCTCTGATCAAAAAAATACCTTGCTGCTGGAATGGGTGACTGTGATATGAGAAAACAGTGTCAGTCCATTTAATGTATTTCCATGTGTTTTGAACTTTAGTTCATAAATTTTAAATTTTTCAATAGTTTTACACCACATTTTCAACATGGCCTTTTTTGTTTTAAGTCTTTGGTAACCGGGTAAGGCCCACTAGGCACAAGTGCCTGTTTTCAGGGTCGATCTGGGAGCACTGGGTGGTTAAGTGACTTGCTCAGAGTCACACAGTATGCAAGTGGAGGTTGTGATAATCAAACCATAGTCTGGTCTGCTGGATGTACCAAGCTTGTTCACAGCTCATTACTCTAACCTCTAGGCAACACTGACACCATTTTATGAACAAGGTAGGTGACATTTTTCAAATCCATCCCAAAAGGTGATTTTGCAATTGTTCCCCAAAATCACCTTTTTGATGGGATTTAAAAATGATAACCCACCAGGTTCATGAGGTGGGGTGATAAGAAGACCATGATAAACAGTTGGTAAAACAATATGGCAAAATGATCAAGTTATGAGTGAACATTGAAATATATTAGTGTTTACTCATAACTTTGCTGATTTTCAGTATTTTTCCTACAAACTTTCAAAATGGCCTTCTTGGGAACCTAACTCATGAACAATGAAGGTGATTTTTTTTTTCAAATCTATGCCAAAAGGTGATTTTGTAGTCACTCTGCAAATTCACATTCTATGTGGGAGTTGAACATTTTCTCCTAGTAGGTTCATGAGGTGGAATCATCAGACAACTATTTTTAAATTTCTGTGGCAAAATATGGAAAAGGACCAAGTTATGAGTGAACGTTGAAGTATTTAAATGTTTACTCAGAACATGGCTTATTTTCAGTATTTTGATTCCAATCTTTCAACATAGTCATTTCCTCTCAACCTCAGAAATGGGACAGGTGTCATTTTTCAAATCCTTGACAAGACATGTTTTTGCACTTCTGGTGTGAGATGATGTTTGGGTTACTATTCTGTAAATGCAACAGGTCATGTTTATAAGGAGGAGTCCTAAAATGACTATCTTGAAAATCCACAGTCAAAGACTAAAAAACAAAATCATGAGGGGGCGTGGTCTGGCCACCGGGAAGATGGCTGCCTAAAAAGAGAGCTTCTGCCCAGGTAGTGGCTATCCATGCTTGATCCCTGCTATCCCATGGAGTCCTGACTAAAATAAGCAACTTTATGTATGGGTGACATCCGGTACTCCGGGCAGCATATGTTTTAAATGGATGTCAGGCCGATCCTGTTTTTAATACCCGGCGCCGTGTCTACGAGCTCTCCTTAACCTCCAGTAGGGTGGGAAGGCCCCAACTGCACCACCAGATTTATTGTGCTGGCCATCAGAGTTTCTGATCGAGCATGGCAGAATACTTAAAGGGGAAACGTGTCTCTTTGGGGTCCAGCCTTGCCTCCCTCCCCCCGACGGTCAACTACAAGCTCCTCCGCTCCCACCACTGCTCCAATCACAGCCTCTTTAAGCAGGGACATGCCTAAGGCTGTTGGTGAATCCCTCCATCATATTACTCACTTGTTGGAGGCCTTAATTTCCAGGGTGGATGGCCTCAGTCCACCTCTCTCTAGCACAGTTTCCAAAGTTCAAACAGCTCCAAGACAAAGTTAATGTGCTGGAACAAAAGGCTGAAGCCAGTGAAGACCAGCAGTCACAAATGTGGAAAAAGCTGAAACAGCATGAAGAGTGCCTTGCAGCCCTCTGGGATAGAGCAGAGGACCACGAAAATAGAAACCGCCACAATAATCTGCGGATTATTGGTATGCCAGAGGGGGTGGAAGGGCAGGCCGTGGAGAAACTCTTAAACCATACTATCCCACTTATTCTGGGGCAATGATGGCAAGGCCCCATAGAAATTGAAAGGGCCCACAGGGTGGCCACTCGCTACAGCAAACAATCTGACAACCCACGCCCTATAGTAGCTTATCTGCTTCATTACTCAACTAAAGAAAGGATCCTGAGGGTTGCTAGGGACATCAGAGAGCTGCGATAGCAAGGAGCACCAATTCAAATCTTTAGAGACTTCACACAAGAAACAGCAGCAAACAAGACGGGCTTTTAGCCCTATCAAGTGATTTCTGTATCAAAATGACTTTTGCTTCCATTTTAAAAACCTTACCAGGCTTTTCATCAGCAAAGGGGGCCATGAGATTGTTGTAGATCACCCAGTAGAATTGGAAAGATGGTTGGCTCGATTTTGGCCTGGTCTGTATCCTCAAACTACCACTCCCATGAAGCTTTGGGAGCCCCATGCAACCCCACTTCCTCCTAGGAACCTTTCTGTTGGTCAAGATATCCAGGGGGCCGTAATGGTGATAGGACCTGTGCTCCCATCTGGCAACCCCCCCCTTACAAGAGAGGCAGCAGACAATCGCATATGCCCAGCCAGAAGTCCACACCACAAAGATCGGAAGCTGTTTTTTCCTGCTCTTGACAGAGAGCAAGAAGTAGCACTCAGCGCTCGCCTACTAAGGTCCCCCCTGCAAAAATCCTGAGGGAGGACCCCCCCCGCTGCATCTGACTATAAAGATTTGGAACTCTCTACTAACTCGGAAATGGAAACCGAGATCACAGAGGACTGGGCAGATTTTCCAGACTCCACCTTGCTTGAAGTGGCAGAAGATCTCCAGTTGGTAAATCCTGGCTTCCTCTTGTATGTAGCAGCTGCAGTGAAGGTCATCGACCCTGGTTTACTCCTTCGGGGCACTCCTGAGCTGGCCGAAGGACTGAATTCATGAACATTTGATATGATTTGCAATTCTGGATAAGCGCTGTTCATTGTTGTTTTTTCATTATCAGTTTACCCTCGTCCCTCACTTCTTATTTCCGCATACAGTGCAGATTATGCAAGTGGCGTTCTGTGTGGCTCTCACAAAAGGGGGATGGACTCTCACTACTCCTGAATGGATCCCAAGGGTCCCTTGCCATCTCAGCCATATAATCCTGACTGATCCATAAAAGGTTAGGCTGATTCCCTCCCCCCTGCCATGTGCATTTAGCCTGCATGAATCTGGTGCTGTGGGGCTCTACCAATAGGGCTTATTGGATTATAAATCATGAGCAACTCTACAGAGTGCAGTGCAGTAACTGGATGATGGATGTCCCCCCTCCCCCACAGGACCCCCTACTGCTTCGCATATAGGCACCCTGTTTAGCTTGCCTCAAACATTATACAGGTAGGATTTATCCCTCCCTCCCCCCATGGAGTCGGGATGACCGACTATGGATGGGCACCTGTCAGGGAATATCTCTGTCAATTTTGTTGGTGTGACCACTTGTTTTACTCTCAACCCTGTACTGAGAGCAGGAGCTAGCATAGCTGTAGGGTGTTAGCACAACCCTCTTGTGCAGTGATCTCCACTCTCATAGCTGAGATATAATTGGTATCCCTTTCAGGGATATTTGGTGGCTTATTAATATCTCCAGTCGTTTGTTGGTATAATATTTTTCTTTAGTCAAGTGAAATCGATCGTTCTTTCTCTCTCGTCTTATAGCAGCAGTTTGCAGTTTGGCAATTAAGATTTCCGGTTCTCTCCAGGCAATGATTCCACCCCTGTTTATGCTATTCCTGTGTTGGTCTGTACTGCTTGATGTAAGGTATAATGATAAGTTGTTAGACACTCCTAAAAGTCTCCTTCCTCCTGTACACATTGCAGCAAGTATGCATCCTTTATTCTATACGAGAGGAATGATGGGGCCGAACCCTTCCCCATCCCAGACCCGTAGATGGGTATTCTGGAATGTTAAAGGGCTCAATCACCCAATTAAAAGAACAAAGGTTTTGCAGCATCTTAAGTCTCTGAGGGCAGAAGTGGCACTACTTCAAGAAACACACCTCATAGCCAAATCCAATGCCTGGCTAAAGAAATCATGGGTGGGTGAAGTGGCGGCTAGCTCTGCTCCCTCAGAGTCTAAAGGGGTCGCTATTTTGTTGAGGCGCTCCTCAATCTGGAAAATTGATAGGGTAAAGAAAGACACACAGGGCAGATGGTTAGTGCTATGGTTATCCTCACCGGAGGGGGATTTGTTATTGGGCAATCTCTATGCCCCCAATAATGACCACACAGATTTTTTCCAGCAGTAAGTCAAGCAATATCGGAACTCCAAGTGGATGAGACCCCCCCTTCCCATCATACTGGGAGGGGACTTCAACTTGGTGCAGGACATTTTCCTGGACAAATCATCACTCATCCCACATGCCACCCCTAAAGCAAGGCAATCCTTGGTGGACCTACAGGAAGAGTGGGCCCTAGTAGATGCCTGGTGGAAGGACCACTCTACTGATAGGAACTATACTTTTTTTTCTACCCTGCACCACTCACACAGTTGCATTGACTATTGGTTGATGAACGACGCTGCAGGGAGAGGGGTTACAGATATGGGGATAGGCTCACTAGTGATCTTGGACCACTCCCTGATCTGTTTCTCGTATCTCCCCTCTGTGCAATCCTCCCATAAAGTCCGATGGTGCTGTAATCCTTTGCTCTTTAAGGACCCAGACTTTGGATGAATGCTGGCCTCTACCACAAAGGAATATTTCTCTCTAAACTCAGACTGTGGAGTTTCTCCGAGCATAGTGTGGGAGGCCTTTAAGGTAGTCCTACGGGGCCACATTATCGCTTTCTTGGCAGCAAGGGATAAAACCCGCAAAGCCAATCTTACTTCCATGCAGGCTCAACTTGTAAGTTTGGAGCTTAGGTTTAAAGCTAATCCACAGCCCAATGTTAATAAGGACCTGCATCGCAAAATACTTAACCTTATATATCAGATTAACGTAATACTGCATCGAAAAGCTGAATGGCACTTATTACATTCCAAAAAGGAATTTTGGACCAATGGGGAAAGGTCTGAAAAACTCCTGGCTTACCGCTTTCGTAAGCAACAGGTGGCTACCAGGATACATTCTCTTCAGACTGCATCGGGAACATAAGCCTCTACCCCAAGGGATGTGAACCAAACAATGCAGCTTTTCTATGAATCCCTGTATCAATCCCGTTCCTCTATTAATCCTGCTGAATTGGGCCAGAGGCTATTGGGTTTTGTAACCGGGCACAACTTCCCTCCCTATCCCCCAAGCAAGTGACCATGTTGGAAGCACCGGTGTCCTGCGATGAGTTAAAACTCACTCTAGCCAATATGGCCTGAGGGAAAGCACCCAGCCCTGACGGTATGTCAGTGGAACTTTACCAGGCGCTTGGTTCAGACATCTTCCCTACACTGTTATCGGCCCTCCTAGACTCACATAAAAAGCATATTCTCCCATCAACCATGACAGATGCTATCATCACTCTCCTTCTGAAGAAGTCATCCGATCCATTGGATTGTGTAAACTTTCGGCCAATATCCCTACTGTCGGTTGATATTAAAATCATGGCGAAAGTGCTCACCACTAGATTGAGTTTGGTGCTCCCCTCTATCATTCACCCTGAGCAAGCTGGTTTCCTTAAAGGGAAAACAGGGATGGACAATACACGCCTTCTACTCAGTCTTAAATGGCTGGCTTCCAAAGCCCCCCACCCTGTGGCTGCTTTGATCATAGATTTTGCCAAAGTTTTTGACTCTTTGGAATAGGTCTTTCTGCATGAAACCCTTAACATGTTTGGGTTTGGGACATACTTTAAGCAGTGGGTACACACTTTGTGTGCCTCCCCGATGGCATGTATCCTTACAAATAGTGATATCTCTCCCCCATTCTCCCTTCATAGAGGTACCAGGCAAGGGTGTCTGCTTTCTCCACTTTTGTTTCTCATCGCCTTAGACCCATTGATATGGGTGATTATCACAGACTCTTGGATACAGGGCATTGAGAGCAAGGGGTACACATATGTTGCCATGGCACATGCGGACGACCTCCTTCTGACTTTGACCAATCCCCGACAAGCACTACCCGAGATACTTCTGCTTCTGGAAGAGTACTCTATACTCTCAGGTCTCCAGATAAATCAGAAAAAGACTAATCTGGCCCCTCTAAACTCATTGTGTACAAAGGACTGTTTACAAGGCACCAATATTACCTGGGTGAAACACAGTTTCAGTTACCTCGGGGTCCAAATCCTTTTTAAATGGACAGCCCTGGAAACAGCCAACTTCTCTTCCCTGTGTGCTCAGTTAGCCATTGAAGTGGAATGATGACGCAAACTCAAACTGTCTCTCCCAGGTAAAGTAACGGTGGTACGCATGCTGCTCTTGCCATGGGTTTTGTTCCTCTTAACTAATCTACCCGTTCCCTTCTCTGCAAAACTCTTTCAGCTCTTGGACAAGTTAGTATCTAATTTTATATGGGACTATAAACCCCTAAGATGGAGCAGGCACAAGACTAGAGCACATTGGGCCAGAGGTGGACTTGGTGTGCCTTGGTTTTATGGCTACCACCTAGCATGTTTGGGGACCCAGGCCACCAGGTGGTTTGTGCCGAGTACATTAGCAACCCCACCTTGGGTTCAACTAGAAACTGATTTGGCATGTCCTCATACACTCTATTATCTCTTAACACCTCACTCAAGGATTGATTTGCAACTCCCCCAATAATCGCACATACAGCCCGAGCTTGGAAGTTATTATTCTCCAAATCTCATTCACCTAAGATGGCAGGGCACCCACCAATACTATTTGCCCCTATTTGGCATAACAAACTAATACAGATTGAGGGGGAGGGAGTCTGTTGGTCGAGTTGGCAGCAACAAGGTATCCAGACAGTCAGGGATTTAGTCGTTCCTGGAACTCAACAGCTGCTGTCATTCGAGCAACTGAGGAGTAATTATTTTTTGCCAAACAAAGATTGTTTGCGTTACCTACAGATCCTCAGTGCCCTAACTCCCATCCTCACTGAAAATACAGATTATAAGCAATGGCAGTGGCTTACTGATCACCGGGTGTTGGATACCCGGAAAGGTCTTATGGGTCACTTTTATAGTACTTGGAGGGATTCTCAACCTGATCCCACACAGGCCTGTAGGACTCAGTGGGAAAAACCTCTAGGGGAATCAGTTTCGGAAGAACAATGGCTGTCCTATTGTAAAAGTATCCATTACTCCTACAGGGACCCTAATAGTCATTTTATACAACAAAAAATACTGTTGTTTTGGTATCGCACCCCAGAGCTATTGCATAGGAGGGGTTTGCTTAACCACAACCTTTGTTGGTGGTGTGCACAACCAAATGCCCACATCAAACATATACTTTGGTCATGTCCTTCTCATGCTCTCTTCTGGGCAATGGTGGCTAAAGACCTTTCTAACGTACTGAAGGCTATGATTATCCTGTTCACCCCGCTGGTGCTTTTAGGGGATACAAGCCAGTTGGTAACTCTCCCTAATCCCCTGCAGTACTGGGTCCTCTCCACCATACTGGAAGCCTAACACCTCCAACTCATGCATTGGAGACAACCCATTATACCTAGCAGACTTGTGTGGCATGCGGCTATGGCACGCCTTTCTCAGTTCGAACACCTCTCTTCTCCACAAGGATCAAACATGCATCCATACTATGCCAAATGGGGACCTTATCTTCAGTCTGACTTTTTGAAAATTCCAACCCAGCCCAGGAACCCTCCCTGAATTCCTAGGGGACTATGATATTTCTTCCCCCCTTCCCCCCGGGCCTAGTTATGTTGGCATAGGGGTGCTTTAAGGTTAAGGTTGGGGTGAAAGCATTGACCTCTTTTTGTTAGTATGGTAAGAGGTATACAATGTATACTTATGACTGACATTATTATGTATCAATATGCAGTTGGAGTATTTTTCTTAGACATATAGAGTTTATGGTTCCTGCTGGTGTGTTAACGCAGTGTGGATCCCACATGATTGTATCTTTACACCTGTCATGACACTGTGAACCATAGTATGTATGTTAACAAAAAAGAAACTCAATAAAAAAACATTATATGATAAAAATAAAAAATAAAAATCATCAGGTAACATTTTGCATAGTGCCAGCTTTTACCCCAGTGGGTATTGCTTTGTGATCCTGTGCCAGTGAACTGAGTTCAAGGGTGAGCACAGTGAGCCAACAGGATAGTCGGACGGTGGGGGAAGGGCACTTTCATGTGGCACTACCCCTCAAGCCTGGGTATGGAAGGTGGAGGGTTGCCTGCACAGGCCAAAGTTTCATCTAGTGAAGAGAAATTGTCTCTTGGCATAGTATCTTGCACCTCCACATCTATGACTACCAGAGGCTCCTGGGGTTCTGTAGACAGATGGATTCTTCACTCTAAATGTCTATGTCTGTAGCCACATGGAAGCACAGGGCCCAGAGGCCCTCACACTTCTACAGCCCACCAGACAACCCACCAATCCTTGACATCCATTGCCACACTTCTTCAGGCAGATGAACTCTTCCCTTGCCACAGGGCTGAGAGGGCCCTACATGTCTGCATCTGCTCACACAGATCCCAAAGAGACCTGTGTGAATGAGAAAATGATTCCACTGTCTCAAAAAGAAGGGACATTATTTGCAGAAAACTGCATTAATGCTCAAGTTAGTGCTCAACTTAATGCCACAAAAATAAGGAAATATGGCTCTAAGGTTTTCAACCCTAACTCCCCACCCCACTCCAAGCAGCAAAAGGACAAGACCACACAAGCAACCTCAGACTGATATCATCTGGTAAGATAACATACAACTGTTTCTGTATGGCACAAATACAGTAGCACTGATGTGCTACCACTGTGGATTTGTATCTGGGCTTGTACTTCTGCAGAAAGAAGTACTGTTGCAGTGTGTGTATCACAGTTTCAGCAGTAGATCTAGAAATTTTTCAAGAGGGTTAACAATTTTGTTTAGGGGTAGCATGTCCCCGGATAAAGTAAAATGTTATCTTTGAAAGCAAAGATTAAGTTAAAGCAGTTACTTTGTGCTGGCTTAAGAAGGTAATGAGTGCAGAAATAGTTTGTATGTTGTGCGTTTTACCTGATGATGGCTGTATGTGATTGCTTGGTGATTTTGCTGCTTGGGGGGGTGAGTGGGGAGTTAGAGTTGTAAAGCCTAACTCTGCACTTCCCTACGTTTGTGGCACTAAGTTGTACTCTAACTGTTGCAGTAATGCAGTCTGTTTTTTTTTTTTGCAAAGAATATATACTATATAGTATGTATATATAAAGCTGGTGAATGTAGTGATACTGAACCATTGGTATGGCATGCATTAGAATGAGATATGACCCAATTTCTTAGTACTAAATTAGTGTGAGTTAATGTTATAAGGGTAAAATCATGCTGGTGCACTAGCATGAAGTAAAAATATGTAATTGTCATTATTACAGGTAGAGATGCAGCAAAATTGAATTTTGGTGGTGAAATTCTAGCGAAATCACAAATTTTGCTGTGTGAAATATTTCGCAAACTTTGTGCATTTCACAAAATATTTATTGAGTGCTAAATGCAAAATTTCACCTGCGAGTTGTGAAATTCCACTGTTCATGGGTAAAATTCTGCATTTTACCAATGAAATTCCACATTTCGCTGGTGGAATTTTACATTTCACACCCACAAAATATTTCTCAAAATGTGCAAATTTCACGAAATATTTCACAGATCGAAATTTGCTGATTTCACCTATCACCAATTACCAGTTCTGAAGTTTGCACTTATAAAGTGTCAGGAGGTGTAAAATATCAGTATGACAGATCTGAGATAGTATGCATTGTCACCACTGGAAAGACTGTTAGGAAAAATGGTGTAACAATTTACTGGTTATCTTGAACTATATAAATCATTGTCCACCCAATGATATGATTTCAAGAAAAGGGCATGGTACAACACAGCATTAGTCAGGTTCACTAACTACAGTGCATAAGCATGGCACTGAATCAAGGCAAACTGACTGGAGCCATCTTTGTGGACCTGACCAAGGCCTTTGATATTGTAAGCCATGATCTAATACTCATTTATCTTCCCAAACTGGGTGTGTACAATAATGCCTTTAACTGGTTCAAAAACTACCTAACAGAACATAAAGGACAAAGTATGTAAAGATCCTGGTCTTCACTTGCACAACATTTTCTCCAGGGCAAAAGTGCCTGAAGTAAACTACTGGTATATTGTACTTGTCCAAAGCACATAATGAGCATAACTGGCATGCTACAATATACATACACAAACTGAGTCAGATACTATTGCAATTACTCCTGCAAACCAAAGACCTCTGCTGACAACATGAGGTATGTATGTGATAAGGAGCTATGGGCCTTGCAAGAACAAATGAGCTTTAACAACCCACAAGTGTTGACTTCCTCAGTAGCAAGCTGCCAGATTCATACATCCCTTTGCAACTGACCCCATAGCATGAGCAAAGGTGCTATGTAAGCAATAAGACACGAGGGGGTGTGCATTAGACATTACTAATGCACGGTCAGGGGCATTGTGAGGCATGGGGCCGTAGGCCGAGTGCCTTCAGCCCCTGACTGTGCATTAGAAATGTCTAATGCACACACCCGGAGTATCTTATTGCGCTTATAAAATGGGTAACTGCACTTACATCTTTATAAAAAAATAGTCTCATACATTTTTTATTCATTTAAATAGCTTTATTTAATAAATACCCCTTCCACTGCATAAAGTAATTCATAGATCTGCATGTCAGAGAGGAAAAAATAAATTATTATAAGATGTTTGAGTAGGTAACAGTTGAGCTATCTAGTTTTAATAGTCTTTTGCAGATGGATGCCTGGAAATGTCATCAGGGTTTATTAGGATGAGCTGTTTGGAGAGTTCTCAGTGGGTTGAATAGGTCTTGGAGGACTAGAATGGATAGCTGCAGTAGGAGAGAAAGAAATGTACCACTTAGAAGCCATTTAAATACATAGAAAACAGCCCAGCACTAATGTGCTAATAATTACTTACTTGCTTCATGGTTGATGAAGTTTATCGTCCCATTGAATGTGCAGTTCCTCATGTTGAAAGCCCCCTGTGTATTCCCTGAAGCTTGGATGGCGGGTGGCACTGTGAATGCAGGCTGCGTTGTGATGTCTGCATTTCCGGCAACAGGACTGGGAATTTCTTTCGGTTGCTCACTTCCAGTGCAAGTATCCTGCTCCAGCATTTTCGGTCATCCGTTGATGGGGCCCAGTAGGATCGGAGACTAGCCTCGCTTCTATGTCTGGTAACGGACATGATCTCCCTGTTTTCAAGCCCCGCATCGGACATCAACTGAACGACCGTAGCTCGAACACTATGGTTTGTGCAGCGGTTCGGCAGTGTGGCTTCTCTACAGATTCAGGCCATCATAGTCGATGAGAAATTAACGCCGATCAGCTCTTTTGAGTACCAGGTGGTTGTTGTATCCAGGAAATGTTGGGGCAGATGTTTTGGGTGGCAATAGAAAGAAGGAGTATCTGGAGGCAGTTTTGCTATATATTTTCGGAGGCTGGAGACAGGGCTCATAGGAGATCCAGGAATTTCATACATACAGCCACGGTATGTTTCTTTGTTTATTTCATTGGGGTTGCAGTGGTTTTTTGTATGCACATTGTATGACAACGTGGCATACTCGAGTCCGGACTCATCTTTTTTAATTACTGTGCTGTCCACCTTCATTTCTCGTAGTCCCTTCCTACCGCACCTGGCCATATAGAGCTGGATGTCCAGCCAGACTTTGCGGACCAGGCCAGGGGCAGTGTTCGGCTACAGGACTGAGGAATTCCTGATAACTCAAGGTCTGTTTTTGTGATGGCACCATTGTGTTTTGATGTGTCTTTTTGATTTTTATGATAATGCTTCATTATTGACACAAATACAGTGTTACTTAACTTAAACTGAGGGTCGCTGATAATATTGACATTTCTATCAACTGCCAGTGAGTTTAGGTGCCTGTTTAAAGCCACGCGAATTCCTGAAAAACTACTGAGGGCATATTCTGAACCCGTGGAAGTACGGACCTCAGCATAAAAACATCTAAAAACATTATTTAGCTCTTCCACAGGAGTTGTCTTCCAATCTAGTGTTATATTTCTGGTACATATCCAATCGTTGAACACTTTGAGAGCCCAGGATGTAGTTTTAATAGTGTTGCTCTCATTTATGCCTCTTGTATGCTGTCTATTTCTGTGGCTGATAGGTTGGCATACCTTTTACTCACTGTGTTTGTAATTTCAGTCACTTCTGCCATTGGTGGCTGGTTTTCAGAGTCTTGTTCTGTTGAGAAGCTGTTTTCCATTTGTTTGGTTAAATTTACATCAAAGTTGACTGCAGGATTGGTGTTCATGGCTAGTGAGATGACAGAAGTCAGCTGAGACAAAAAAAATGGCTGCTATTTGAAATGTCACATTCCAAATGTGCATTTATATCAACAGGGACTTATCGCCTACTGCTACCCTGTACTTGTTTTTACCTGTGCATTAGATGGATCTAATGCACAGGTAACGACCAATCAAATGTGCAATTTTTTATCCCATTTTATAAGGTGTCATTTACATCCTGTTAGGACCTCTTTACAGACCTGGAGTAAATGGTGTTTATGCCCCCCAGCACCCATCAGGTCTGTCTCTGTCTGTCAAGTGGTAGCTCACCCCCTGATCATTAACCTGGTAATAATTAAAATCCTTCCCTGGTATCCAGTGGTCCTCCTGCTCCTCCCTATTATCCACCCATGAAAAAATATATCTACATTTATTTATTTGTTTATGTATTTATTTATTGATTTAAAATTGGTGATTGGGAGAGGCACACTGAGCCAAGGCTCATTTCCAGGTGGAACCCGGGGAAGAGGAACAGCAAAACTACAGTAGCACAACATATAATAGCACACTAGAACAACATTAGTTAAACATTTTATACAAAATTAAGATAAAAACAAAGATTGCATGTGCAGAATATAAAGTGTGGTACAGCTCAATAAGAACACCTAAGAAGTGCATTTTCAGAAAGTGGCAGCAATTCACAAAGAACAAGAGCAAACTTTGATAACATGCGGTTGGCCTGTAAGAGAGCTTATTCCTGTCCTCATTGATGGTGGGAGAAAACTGTAGTGAATTGGAAGTGAAAAACCAAGGCAAAAGTGGAAATCCAGATGGCTGCATGCCAGCATAGTATGGCTCAGCTTGGGAGGTGTCAAGAGGAAGGGTAACAGGAAGAGGTGGAGAGTGGTTGATGTTTTAACTGGTGCCAGAGGGAGCCAGGGGATGAGGTTAGGCAGAGGGAGGAGGGAAGCCTGGTTGTAGAGTGACGGAAGTTGATAGTAGAAAGCAAATTACCCAGCAGAGGAGCAGGGGTGAGGAATGCAGTGGTCCCAAGAATGGAAGGAAAAGAATGCAGAGGAGAGATGGGAGAGGGTTTCTATTCCCTAGGTGCATGATTTTGTACTTTTGGGCATTGAGCCATAGCTGCCATACCCTTGACCACTCCTCCCCTTTTGTAAGGTACCTACCCAGTCGCTTCGCCCCCATCTCAGTATCTACCCTATTATAGATTTTAGTGTCATCTGCAAAAAGGCATATCTTTCCTTACAGCTCATCTGATGTGTCACTAATGAAGATATTAAAGAGGACTAGTCCTAGTACTGAGCTCTGCAGCACCCCAATGGTCACCCTTGTTTCATTTAAATGAGTGTCATTTACCACCACACTCTGTCACTTATCCATTAACCAGTTTTTTTACCAAGTTTACCACTTTGAATTCCACACCTAGGCAGTCTTATTTCTTCATCAGTCTCCTAGAGTATGTGGCTCTGTACTGAAGGCCACATCCACTGCCCTTCCATGATCTATTCCAGTTGAAGAACTCAATTAGATTAGTCTGGCATGACCTCCACCCCATGAATCCATGATGTCTTTGGTCTTGTAACTCAACAGATTCAAGGTATTCCACTAGCTTTTCTTTCAACAGGGTTTTGATTAATTTCCCACCGCTGAAGTGGGACTGACCAGTCCATGGTTGCTAACCTCCTCTCTACTGCCGCTCTTATGGAGAAGGACTATGTCAGCTCTCCTCCAGTCCTCTGGAACCATTCATGTTTCTAGTGAGCTGCTGAATAAGGCTATCTGTGGTACAGCAAGCTCTGCCTAAATTCCCTTGGCACCCTTGGTTGTATCCCATCCAGTCCCATGGCCTTGCCTGCTTTCAGATTTGCTAGTCCCTTCTGGACAATTTCCTCTGTAAAAGGACTTGTGTCCACCCTCCCTCCCTCCACTGTTCCTGTTGCTCATCAGTAGACCATCCCCCTCACTCTCCATTGTGAAAAATGAGCAGAAGTACCTGTTCAGGATGTCTGCTTTTTCCTAATCTTCCTCTGTGCAGCCACCCCTTG
The DNA here is from genome assembly GCA_016271365.2 of Neoceratodus forsteri. Taxonomy (NCBI): domain Eukaryota; kingdom Metazoa; phylum Chordata; order Ceratodontiformes; family Ceratodontidae; genus Neoceratodus; species Neoceratodus forsteri. The sequence goes on from CM028130.1 coordinate 679,099,762, forward strand.
CCATACTCCTCATTCTCACTATCCCTTCTTTTGCCTTCCTCTTCTCACTTATGTACCCAAAGAAAGTCTCAGCCCCTTTTGCTGCTCCTTTGGCTACCCTTTTCTCTGTCTGCACCTTTGCTCACTTTACTGTCCTGCTTGCTTCCCAGTGTTTAACAGGTACACCTCTCTATCCTCCTCCTCCTCCCTCTGTGTTTCATTGTACCTCCTGAATTCTACCCTTTTTTCTTTCCCTTTCATGGCCACTTCCCTTGAGTACCATAATGGTCTTTTTTTCCTCCTGCTTTTCCTCACTTTATTCATATAGAGGCAGGTTGCCTTCTCTATGCCATCCCTTAATTTTCTCCACTGTTCCTCTATCCCTCCTTGGCAATCCACTTCTCCTAGGCTGCTTCAATGGCTTCATGCTGAACCTGTCTTATTATTGAACCACATGGTATGGTGGTCACTTGTCTCAGTGTACTGCCCACTGTGATGTCTGCAATACTGTCTCTGTTAGTAAACACCAGGTCTAGTATTACCCCATCCCAAGTGGGTTCAGTGACTAGCTGCCTTGGAAATGCCCCCTGCAGGGAGTCAAGGATTGCCCTGCTTCTTGCCAAAGTAGCAGCAGGAAGGCTCCAATCCACATCTGATAGATTGGTGTTCAAACCAGCAGCACCTCCTCATTTGCCATCCTGCTGATGGCTTTCCATAGGATTTATACAAATCCTACCCCTGTATTGCAGATCTGTATATCACCCCAATGTGAACAGTGTCCAAAGCTCCTTTCTCCATAGTGCCCAACAGCACTTCTTGCCCTTCCTTTATCTCTATTTTCCCCTGCATTTCTCTAGCCCTGATGAACTCTCTCACATACAGAACAACCCCTCCTCCCTTCCCTATCTCTTCTCAACTGAGAGAATCCTGGTATGGCCGAGTCCCAATCATCATTTTCAGTGTAATACACTCAGTTATGGCCACCAGGATCAAGTCTGTCTCCAGCATGATTGCCTCTAGATCCAGAATTTTATTTCCTAGACTCCTTGATCTGATGCACATGGCTTTCCAAACCTTTTTCTCTCCCTGCATGCAGACCCCCTTTCCTCATGTGTATCTGCTTGTGATGCTCCCTGAAACTCAACCTGACTCCCCCCCTTCTTTTGTAGCTCCCTCTGTTTCTTGCCTCAACTACACCTCTCTTTCTGCATTCTTTGTTCTCTCCCTCTTCTCTTCTACCCTGTTTACATCCCTTTATCCTGAGCTCCTGCCTTGAGAGAATTTTCATCCTCTGGCTTTCCCTCATTGTTTCATCAACCTGTGGTGAGTGCAGATTATGCCTTCCTTGGTGTTACAGCCCCCCCCCCCATTCAAATTCTCATCCAAGTAACATTTAAACCTCCCATTGAGGACTGAGGTCCACAAGTCCAGCAAGAAACGTCTTTTATTTTCACTTCTACACCTGCTGGTGGCAACTCTCCCCAAACTTTCACGGCATTACTGTCACAGTATGGGTTATTACTCTCAGCAGCAGCAGCAGCACAAGAACCCCTCTTACATGTGTAACCCCTAGCCAGTGCTACTCCAAGGGCTACTACCCCTGCCTTGTGGACCCTTCCAAGGTTGAGGGGCCTGGGTTCCCAAAACTTACATTAGACTGGTTCTTGCTATGCTGTTACATTTGTGTAGTGCCTCCACCCAGAGTTTAACTTTTAAGTGGGCTAGCTGTTACCTGGTAGAACCTCCTGGGATATCATATGACCCACTATTACCATTAACCACCCCAACACATGACCCAATAGAATTTCCCCACATTTCAGAAATTTCTGTAATTAAAGACTCTCTCTAATAATATGCTCACAAAAACACATTTTCAAATCAACAACAACAACATTTATTTAGGGGGCATAGGAATTAGGAATGGGGAAACAAAAGGAGCAGAAGTCATGCAGTGATTATTAATATTTACAAAATTTACATTTGATTGGGTTGGTTGTTTGAATTTGGTGCTGAAGAAAACCCTCCAGCTGGGTAGTTACCTGTTATTAAATCAGCAAATAATTCCATTACACCAACAGATGATATCCAGAGCCCTGGCTATGTAGCTGCCTTAAATCAGATGGAACACATATCATTTGACACCCACCACCGGTACCAGTTCCCCAGACTCAACATGGGACCCCACAATCTCCTACACTTTACCCTGGTTATCCAGTTACCAAAGTCCTTTGTTGGTTGCAGGCCTGGTGGATGTTCAGCTGTACACTGGCTGGCTTGATTTAAAGAGGAAAATAGTACTTAACTTGAAAGCACTTAAACAAGCAACTGATTTCAGACCCTTTGGGGTGTGCCGGGATTGCCCTGCATGTTACAGTTAGAACATAGGCTAGGTGCAACCAGTCGGTCACACCGGGTTTGGCAGTCAAGCATTTCTTTCTGACTGTTTAGCACATTCATGTGATTTGAAACACTCAGCACATTTATAGAAGGAATAGCACCTTCCACCAGGGGCCAGTAGGGACACCCTGGTCAGATTACTTGGTGGAAAAGAGTAATTTCCAGGTTACTGAAATCTGATTCAAACTCCAGGGTCTCAGTCCATTACATGGTTTGTGGCTGTGGCTTGTAGCTCTACTGGACATCTTGACCAGACAGTTAGCACAATACTGGACCTGCCAGACAAAGTCAGGATGAGTCTTTTTACTGAGTGCTCCCCTTACATTCCTGTGGGCTCCATCATAGACATTACATATCAGCACATTTCTACTCTGTTCTGGGCTCACATGGGTTCCCCCAGAATGGTCACGTTCAGCAAAAGTTCCAACATAAGGTCCCACCCTCGCTGAGCTAAGGTTAGGCACAGCAGTTGCAGGGTGCTGGCCCTAGAATGATCTTACATAGAACAGTCACTTGAGCAAGGCAGCCACAATTCAGCAAATTTTCTTTTGTTCTTGCACCGGGGGGTACAAGAGAACTCACTCAGGCTCCTCATGGTAGATCTCTACTATGAAGGTTCCTGAATTCTTCAGTCCTCTTACAACTGAGGTTCAATCAGCTCTCTCACAGCTGATTTGGAGTCATCAGGTTGCAGGTCCACGTCTTACCCCAATGTGGAAGGGAGGGCTAGCACCTGGGGGACATTCCAGCAACCCCCAGGCTGGCGGGTACTACATAATACTAAATAATGTTAACTTTTACTACTAAGAAAGCAAATAATCCCTCCTGGATAGAGAGGATCAACTGGATTTCCAGGCTTGGAAGCATGGCTGGGGGCTAGAGCCCCCACCCCATAAGGGTTCCCACTCGAATCTGGCAAAATGCTGAAAAACACAGTCTCTTATAGGGTTCTCCTGAGGCTCCTGTTTGGCTAAAGCTATTGGGTGGTTGGCCTCCAATTGGCTGGAGTGCCTGTCAGTCAAGAAAATGAATTATGCATGAACCTCACTCGATGCACAATTGGTTTGCTGTTTTGGCACCTGAAATTAGGTCCGTGCAGTTCCCATGAGTACTTGGAAGTTTCCCATGAGCTTTGGCTAATGTCCCACAAGTCCTGGCTTAGTTATTCTAGCTTTCCAATTGACTGTACTACTCTGTAATGGCTGCTGAAAACACATAGTCCCTTAAGCTGATCAATACAGTCCCAAACAAAGTCCTGATGCAGTCAGAATAAAGTGAATATTTGCCCAAATGCCCCACAGTTCATTAGCCCTGGAAGTGTACTTGCTGTTGCTGCACAGGTTTAGTAAATTGCTCAATTCATTAGCCTGTCACTGCTGCCAATATTTAACCACCCTTTGCAGCAGGCAGGTTGTCTCTCTGAGTCCCAATATTCAAACTTATGCAGCCAGGAACAAAATATTTATTCATTTAAAATACTTTTTCCCTTTATAACAATTTTCCCCAAACATACATTTGCTGATTTAACAATGAATTCTTCCCTTTTTCCTGTCAGCTATTGCTGAGAATGTAGCTTTCCCAAGGGCAACACAGACCCTCATGAATAGTCAGAAGATCAGGGCTCTGGGCTCATTAATATTCATGAGTCCTGATCTGAAACACTTCATGGATCTCTTTAAATTTTCTAATGAGCAGCCATTCAAGGCCCTGTCTGTGGTCACCGGGTCCCACTGATCAGTAGGGGACACCGGGACTGCTGAACTTCTCTCTCGACTGACTGCAAGCTGAGTGGTCGGGAAATCAAAGGTGCCGCTGGTGCATGCGAGATCCCCACCAGCACTGGAATACCTTTTGCTGTGCAGGGCATCGTGGTTTTGCTTTTTGGAGCCCCAATGGGCTAGATTAACACTGGGGCTAGACTGGGGTGCCAGAAGGGTGCAGAATGACTTGGGGGAGCACAGAACATAGAATGCAGGCATTACTGGAGGTGATAAAAGGGAGAGAAGAAATGGGAGCTACAGGCTGTAGGTAAGCCCCTAAATTGGTAGGGGGGTTACACATGCATCATCAATAGTCCTTATGATGATACTATGACTGTGATATTGTTATTGTAAAGTAGCTCATCATCATGTGTGTTGCAGAGTTATCATCAATAATACCCAATCATGAATGTTCTGAGTGTCCCTGCACTTTTCAGCAACTCACTAGTCTGTTTGCTACTACTTTACAGTACCTCACCATCATCCCCTTCCTTCTCTAAAACTGTCCATTATGTTTGGTATAAAAACATATAAATGCATATGTGTAAAATATAAAAAAAATTCAGAACGCAAAGTTTGAAGAACATGGTCATTGTCTGCTATAAATAAAACAAAAATAAAATCTGTCAATGAAAGGCTTAATCACATGACTCTGGGGCAATTAGATTTTTTAACTGCACCATATGGGATGCATACCTGACATCTCCCTTTATTTTTTTATTTATTATTTTTAAAATTTTGGTAACCGGGAAAGGAACACTGAGCCAAGGTTCATTTCCAGGTGCAACCCGGGGACAGGGGTAACAATTACATACACAGGAGATACACACAATCAGTACAAGTGCCAAGAGCAGTTTAGGCATGACTGAGTACAAGGCATTTTTATGGCTGCTTGGGCAGAGCTCCACAGATGTTATGACATCATCTCAGAAGAACACTGTGGAGGCATGTGACTGGACCACTGTCCAGTGTGCTTCCACAGTGTTCTGGCACAGTTTCCAGTGGTTGTGTTTATGCAGACCTTCCCCTCCGCCAGCCGCATAAACACACCCACTTCACGGGGCACTTCTTTTCCTTCTGCAACTGCAGAAGTGATGGCTGCTGTGCACAAGATGTCTGCCAAGTCAGACTGCGCAATGCATGAATATCGCACATGCGCAGTTCTGTCATCACCGGCATCTTGGGAACAGCATACTCTGGTGGCACTCAGAAAATCTTAAGGCAGCCATCTCTGACCAGAATTTGTTTTATCAAGTGTTTACTGTGACAAGTTATATGTTTCATATAGTGTTTAGACAGATATGATACACAATTAGGTTGACTATATCAGCTAACAGATTAGAACAACTTACATTAAATGTGTTTACTGTATTGTAAATGGGTTGGGAGGAAGGGGGCATAGATTGGCAGAAGACAAGATGAGGAAGTAGGTGAAGTTGCTTTTTGATAGAGATAAGTGAGGGAGAGTTCTGTAGTTAAGCAGTTTTTCAGTTCCATATAGAAGGGAGTCTATAGGAGAATGTGGATTTGCCAACTGACAAAGATGGTTAGAGAAGAGAGAAGGAGTGGTAGTCCCTGGTGCATAGGTCATAGAGGGATGGGCTAGCTGGGGATAGCATATCAGAGAGGTAGGGAGGTAGCAAGCTGAACCAGAATTTGGATATTAGAGAGATCGAGTGAATATGATGGTGGTGGTGGGATAGGGGTAAGATGCCAAGGGAAGAGTAAAGAGAACAACAGTGAGTTCTGGTGGGGGAGTTCGTAGTGAAGCAACAGAAGGCATTTAGAAGGGTGTCAGATCTGGGTAAAGAAGAGGCAGGGGCTGTGTTGTATACTACATCTGCATTGTCAAAAATTGTCGTGATTATCTTAGTAACTATTTCGCATCTGACTGGGAGTGGGAGGGAATTCTCTGTTGTGATACAGCACACCAAGCTTGGGGCTAAGTTTTGAGGTGACACAAGATATGGTTTTACAGGTGGGTAAAGGAATTAGGGAACCAGGATGGAGGTGCCCCCTCCTCGCCCAATGTTGAGAGGGAGTGTTCAAGGGCTTAATTTCCTCTTCTGAATATATGGGTTTCAGACATATTATTGTTTCTTCAGACATACCAGTGTAAGACCTTGATTTTTGTCACACATGTGTAACACGTAACTTATATTAAGTGTACTATGTACTGTTATGTTGTCACAGTATTGTTTTTTAAGTAAAAACACTTAAACAAATGTTCCACTGTAAAAGGTGATTACCACTAATGTATGCCAAAATATTGTGGATGGCAATATATTGTGCTCAACTTAATTTGTTTTCATTTGTGTTGTATGTTTCTTGATTGGTCCTTTTTTTAGGGGTGAATATTATTGTATACCTTATTTGATTGATTTGATGCTACTCTAAATTAGAAACTGTTATAAAATAATAGCTAAAGTTCAAAACATTTTTAACAGAAGGCACCCCTGATACATAGCCATGACCGCTGATGATGGCAGCTACATAGTGATACCTACAGTACATTTCTCCCTATCCTGGTCCCAGTTTTCTGCTCATAGTTTCAGTTTGGTACTGATTCGACTCCCAGCTACTTCCTACCAATCTGCTTCCATGCTTTCCTTTGGATTAGGCATGTTTGTGGTAGTTAGAGTGGAGATACAGTCTAAAGGTACAAGTGAGGGTAATGTCAGGAGTAACAGGTGAGAAATCAAGAGAGAAGTACAGAACCACTATCATGGTGAAGGATCAGTTTCGGAAGTGGCACAGCAGAGATTCAGATTCAGATTCAAAATGTTATTGTTGACATATTAACATTTTCATCACAATTAATACAAAAATCATAAATAATATTCTGTTAAAATTGTGTACAGTTCCCACTTTACAATGCTATAGCTGTAATTCATTAAAACATACAATGGTAGTTTCATTTATTTTAAACTAGATTGTGTGACACATCATGCTCTCTACTGGTTTTTAATCAATTCTTAAAACATTATGGCCCAGATATTCAAAAATGTTGAGCCATGTGCAATAGGGTTGTGACTGCGCAAGTCCGAAATTGTGCCATTCTGCGATATTCAGCAGGAGGCAGTTGCACCCCCAAAACCATGCTGAGCAACAGCACAATGATAATGAAGGCATGCGCAACCAAAGGGGGAGGAACCATGCATAAATGGCGCAGTGCGATATTCAACGACTTGTGCCATGCACAATAGGGGAGCAAGAGGAAGTTGCGCCATAGCGGAAATGAGCCAAAATAAAAAGAAGCAAGGGAGAGGTGCAAGAATGCTACAGGAAAGCCACATGTGTCAGAAGCAGAGGCAGACAGACAGGGCAGGAGGCACAAACAGGGCAGGTCAGGGAAAGGGCAGTCTGAACAGCCAGGCACAGGGAAGGTGTGGGGAGCCACACAGCACAGAGGCCAGCACAGGCAGGTGTACCCGGTGCAGGGGAGGTAGCAACCAGGACAGCGGGGAATACAGCAACAGCTGCCAGGGGTGAACACAAGCCAGGGACATGGCCAGTGCCACCTTCCACATGGAGGCTGTAATGAGGGGGTGAGAAGGCGGGTGGCAGGGGGGGGGCATGGCTGTGAAGGGCCTGCTGGTGGTATGCCCCCAACAGACAGCATCGAACCCACACCAGCTTTTGACCTGTACACTGATACTGAGATTGTGGGCTGGTACCACCTGGAATAGGGCAATTGGAGGTGGCTCTGTGGAGCTGTGCAGTGATGTGGATGTCGCACCACACGACGGAGCCATGCCCTGTCAGTGGAGACTAAGGTAACAGCCTGCATGTGCTTGCTCACCACGGGTACCTTCCAGAGACCAACTGGGGACACCACAGGCATAACCCAGTCAGCCACATCATGCCACCTCACCCAATTACTCAGTGCACTGCTGCCACATGCTGCGGAGTACATCCATTTCCCCAGCACAGTGGTGGAGCGCACAGCAAACATACAGGAGTTCCACAGGGTAGCACATATGCCTGGCATGCCAGGGGCAATAGACTGCACCCATGTGGCCATACGCACACCACTTGGCCCCAAGGGGGCCGCATACATAAATCGCAAGGGCTATGCCAGCATCAACTGCCAGGTGGTGTGCGATGCCAGGGGGCGCATCATCAATGTCTGTGCCACGCACCCTGGGGGATCACATGATTCTTTCATCTGGCACCAGTCGGCACTGTGCCACAGTGTGGGTGAGTATGCAAACCACATGGACAATCATAGGGCCTGGGGAGGCATGGTCAGAGGTGGAATGGGTAGTGGCCTACATGGCCTGGGGCAGGGTGATGCTGATCACAAAACTAACCTCTGCCCTCTACACACAGGTGACAGTGGATACCCACTCCGTCCCTAGCTGCTTACACCCTACTGGTGGCCCGCGACCCCATCGCAGCAACGCTACAATGAGGCACACACCACCACACGTAATGTCATAGAGCGGGTGTTCGGGATGCTGAAGGCATGTTTCTGTTGCCTGGACACCTCTGGCGGTGCCCTACAGTACAGCCCCTCAAAGGCCTGTGGGATATTCCTGGCCTGTTGCATCCTGCACAACATGGCCAACGAATGTGGGATAGCCATACAGGTCGAAGAGGGGGACAGCGATGTGCGATGGGGACGCTGGTGATGATGGTGATGGGCAGCCACCCTTGGCCGATGGGACCCCCGGCTGCTCCAGCTGGCACAGCTGCACTGGGACACCATCACAGAGGAGCACTTCAGCCAACCCAGGTAAGCCATGGGGCCATGCGCAACCACCAGTGGCTAAGGCACAACCCACAAAACATGCATGGACACACCAGGGTATGCCATCAAGGAAGTGGCAGGGCACAGAAGCACACACACAACCAGGGATGGGTGAGGATTAACATGCCACACGGACGGACACACACACACGCTCACACACAATGCAACAAACGTGCACAGAGGGCAGGAGGCACACTGACCCAGAACGCACACCGAAGCAACACACATGTCCACAGGCCACCACGCCCACTGCCTGTCCATGTGCATGTGTCAGATGCTGAGCACCATTGCACATTGGTGTACAGCGCAATGCAGGCATCATCATGCACGTGCAAGTGTGGACAGCAGCCGGGAGGGTGTGCAGCTGGACTGTGTGTCCGTATGCAGGGCCGGGTACCCACCCGTGCACTGCCCACTGAAACACACAATGCACACAGGGCAGCACCAGACAGTAGCCACACTGGGAGACAGGTCAGTCATGCGACACAGTGCCATGGCCACCACGGATGCATGGGTGGCCCCACTGAGACCCGCCAGCACTGACAGGCTGACCACTGGCCTCATGGGGTGACACCAATGGTCCTCAAGGGGTTCCATTGCGTGAATGTGACCGTGCTCGCACAGGGGTCTGCAGCACACCGAACATGCTTGCACCAGGAGTGCTCGGGATGCCCACAGCTGAACCCGGCGTTGACAGGGTGGGAGTCGCATGACACTGGGAATGGGGGGTGGATAGTGCACTGCGTGGTGTCCACAATGCATGGGCACCTGACAGTGTGCCCATTGTGGCCATGACAGCAATGAATGTCTGTGCATGCCTGTCAATGGCAGCGGTCACATCCTCCCGCAAACGGTCCACCCCTGCCAGGATCAGTGCGGTGTCCCTGCTGTGACTCTCCTCTGCCCGCTCCAGAGCCACATGCAGTGTATCCACGGACATCACAAGCCACATCTGCTGCTGGACCAATGCTTGCAGTAGGTGGGTGTGCTCATCCAAGAGGTCATCAGCCTCCTCGGCATCCTGTCCCTCAGGGTGTGCACGGCCCAATGATCAGCACCCCTTGAGGGTGGGTGCTGTGCACCAGGACCATGTCTGGGCATGTCCACAGGTGGTGCACAGATGCCGCCACTGAACCCTGTACCCCCAAGCCCATTGGGTGACTGCTGATGCTGCCCCTCCAGCTGCCGCTCCCCAGGGCTCAGTGGTGCTGCCGCAGTGGCCACAGCAGTCCCACTGTCCTGAACAGACACCAGTGCTGTCCCACTGGTGCTAACAGGCACAGCCTGGGACTGTGCTGACATGCAGGCCTCCACGGCGGCACCACCTACAGCCATGGGCACAAATTGCCCTGCTGTGTGGCCATCCCATGGCACACACGTGTCACTGCCCATAATGGTCATGTCATCATCACTGGTGATGGACTCTGCACCGGCCACAGCCACAGCGTGCTGGCATCCATGGACACCAGCACGCTGGGACACAGGCAGGGCTTTCTCCACACCTGTTACAACGACATCAGTGTGGACAGCCAGGTGACCCCACTGTCGCAATGATCCACATATACCTGTGGAGGTGGATGGTCCCTCCTCCGACTCCAGCTGACTGTCCGCAGTGGACAGGCCCACCACCTCTGACCCAAGCAGATGCTCAGGATCTGTAAGGGAAAGCAAAGTCGTGTTACTGCTTGTGACCTACCCTGCCCCCCCATAGACAGACCATGACTTACCATGCAGTGATAGGCCACCACCTGTCTGGAAGCCACCACCCAGAACACCCTCAATGGCACTGCGCTGCATGCTTCCAGCAAGCCTCTCCTTCTCTGGGGTCAGCTGTACCACCTCCGGCTGTCCCCCACCTGTTGCAGCACATGCTGCCCTGATGGCAGCCAACTTCTCCTTTACCCTCCTCCTGTCCGTGCCCATCTTTTTCTTACACACCTGCACGGAGCACTGGTAGCTACCATGCAGGTTCACAGCACATGCCATTTCCTTCCAAGCAGCAGCACGGGCTTGAGGTGTTCCCCGCCGTCCACTGAGAAGTGGCTCCTGATCCAGGTAGGCCTCAAACAGAGCCCCGGTTTCAGCCTTTGTAAAGTTCGGCCTCCTCCTCTCCCCACCACTGTTTTCCTCCTCTCCAACAACCTGCTGGGTCATTATGTAGCCTGTAAGAATGGCAGTTGTTACCTGTGACTGTGCAGTCCCATGCATGTCCTTGAATCCACAGTCCATACTCCCAAACAGTATGCAACTCACCAATAAACTGCATTAACCGACTATGGCCACTGCAGCACAATGTCGCACTTTTATAGCGAAATCCATGCAAATAAAGCAAGGACCAACTTTAAGTAGATGCAAATTGCAGTGCTGCACCATTGAATGGCTGATTAGATGATTTGCATATGACGGCTGAATATCGCGCTGTTGCGCTTTGCGCAATTATGTTGAACATGCTGAGCCAATGGCGCAGTTCTGTGACATGCGTAGTACACCTCACTGAGGATGCCCGGGTTGCTGACACAGGTGTCTGCCACACTGATGATGTACTGTGCATGGTAGGCAATGCAGGACATGGCCACCATTGTGCCAGTGGCACCATAGTGATGGTCACTACATGGAGCTGTGGCACTGGGCCATCATAGGCTCAATGGCCCAACTGCTTGGTAGTCTGCTATGGCGCTGGTACACAGGCAGCTAATCATGCTACATGCATTGTCTTCCAATGGCGCTGTGTGTGGCCATGCACCAGAGACCCTTGACCCTGTGCCCGACCTTTGCCCCCTAGGCACCATGCATCAGGCATGGGTGCACCTCTATCGTGCTGTTCGGTAACAGCACAATAGGGAATGGCAGCGCTGTATCGTGCAGCATCTGCACGTGGGGAGCCACGCTGCAGAGCGCCATATTGCCTACTATAGCTGCAAGGATGGCACACAGACGGGCAGTGCAGTGGACAGCCATTGAGCTAGCCAATCTGGTGGCAATTGTTGAGCCACACCACAGGCCTCTCTTCGGGGAGGCTCCCCTGGACAGGGCCAGGACCCAGGTGTGGCAGGAGGTGGACACTGCCCTGGAGGAGGCCACTGGATGGGGGAGGAGCACGGAACAATGCAGGCACCACTATGGGGACCAGCGGAGGAGGGAGCTGGAGCTACTGGCACGACTGTGGGCATGTGCCGGGAGGGGCACAGTGCCACGTCCAGGCAGGGGTTCCGTCAACACACTTTTATCATCCATATGGGTCACAGTGTTGTATGTGTCCAGCACATAGGGGAGGGACTGTCTAGGGTTGGCTGTGGCAGTGTTCACAGGGTGTGGGGTGGGTGGGTCTGGTTGGGTGGGAGGGCACACACCTTGGGGCAGGGGGACTTTGTTTCAGGATTGTACTGATGTTCTTCTCTCCTTGTTTTTACCACAGGCCCGGACTAACGCTGCAGGTTGTGGGAAGAGCGGCAGAGGGAGAAGGACAGTGCAGCCAGGTGGGGTGAGGGCCATCACCGCCCACCTGACCAGCCCAATGAGGGTGAGTTCCATACATCCATGATTACTATTGCATGCTGTCTGACAGGGTGGGCAGTGGGGCATGGCCACCATTCATTGACACCACTGCCATGCATGCAACTTGTTACAGTCAACACTGTCCAGTGGCAATGCATGTCTGGGAGTGCATAAATGGTGGTCCATGCATGCACCAGGTGCATGGCTGTGCCACTGCCTTTGCACCACATAGCCATGTCACTAAATGGCCACAGTGGTGCTGTGCGTGACTTGGCTGGTGGATGTGTGCAGCATTCTGCATGGCTGTATGTGCCTGGGTGGGCAGGTCCTGTGGATGTGATCACTGCTGGTGGTCACACACCATCACAGTGGTATGTCCCGTGGCCATATGCTATGCACAGTGGGCGGGCTGTATGGGGTTGTGCAATCACACCTATTGACTGTGCTCCCTTGTCCTAGGTACCCGCCATCTAAGGGACATAAGAGATGCTATGCGGGAGATTCTACAGCTGGCCAGAGAATCCCTGGAAATCCTCCGGAGATTGGATACGACCGGGGTACTGAGGAGGCACAGAGGCCGGAGGTCGCAAAGCGCAGAACGGCACTCCCGCTAGGGATCCCTCAGTCCCTGACTTCCCCTACCCCCCGACCCACCCTCACACCCCTCCTATCCCATCCCATTTGTCCACCCCTGCCCCTACCCACCCCCACCTTGTTTGTGGCCCCCAGACTTGTATATAATTTTATTCTTGTAAATAGTTGACTATTATATTTTTTCAATACATTTGATTTCGATATGAATACTGTGGTGGTCTCTGATTTGCAGCAGGCTATAGGTGCTCAGCTGCAGTGGTGTGCATGGCGTCAGGGGTGATGCAGTCATGGGTATGTGTGTGTGTCCGTGTGGAGGTGACTATGGTGTGGGGGTAGCTATCAGTCAGTGTCTGTGGTGTGTGTGTTGTGCCCTGTGCACTGGATGACTGTGTGCAGTGGTCCATGGCTCATGCTCTGTGTCCATGGTGCACCCATCGGCCCGTCCATGGCCTGTGCAGCTGACACACATGCATGTCTGTGACCTGCACGGTCTGCTGGCATGTCAGTGGTGGCAGTCTCTGCAGGGTGGCCACTGTACCCTTCACTTTTCTGGGTTACCCCTGTCACTGGTGTGGTGCATGCCTGGCTCAGGTGGCACTGTGGGCACCACAGTCATTGTCCCACCTCCATGCTGTGCCTTGTGTGTGTTGCAGGGGATGTGCCCCACTGTCTGTGACTTATGCTCCCGGCGACTGCTGGTGGTGTACGGGTCCACAGTGCCTGTGCAGGGTGGCTGGCACTCCAGTGCCATGGAGGACTGCGGGTTGTGTGCACACAGCTTACATGGGCCCACAATGGGGGCTTGGTTGCCCCACCACTGCGTCCCTGTGTTGGTGTGCCCTTGGGTATGGGTGGGTGTCTGTCCATACACTGTGTGGCATCCAGTGTGATACATGCTTCCAGGCACCACCGTGGGTGTCAGTGCTGGCTGTTGTGGCCAGTGGTGGTTCGGGGTGTGTGACTGGAATACTGTGCAGGGTGCTGTACCACTGGTGGTGGTGTCAAGGGCACGCCCTGTCCTGTGTGGGGTACCTCATGTGCTGATGCATGGTCGGTCTCTCAGCAGTTCCTCGGGGGGACTGTGCATGGTGGCAATGTGTCTGCCGTTGTTCCATTGCTATGTGCTGCAACCCACTGATGGGTGCTCGTGGTGGGGCTGGCTTGCATGGTTCTGTGGTGCACAGGGTTGCATTGTCACAGTGGGGGTGGTGACATGCATGGGGTTTCCTGCAGTGGTGGTCACTGCTCATGGGGGGGTGTCTGAGGGTCACGGTGCAGGGTGTGCTCTGCACTGGGGGGGATGGTGTGGCATGGGGTGGTCTGCCCTCCTTGTGTGCCAGTCACAGCTTGCCAGTAGGTGTGATGGGGCACCATGGCCTGGCTGTGGGTTGTTTGCTTGTCTCCATGGGCCAGTGGTTATTCCAGCCCTCCCCCAGTTGTGCTGTGCTTGGGGTGTGGGGGGATGATGTCTGTTCTGCTGTGTGTTGCTGTGTCCACCTGTGGCATGGGTGGTGGGCCCCTACATCTCTGATTGTGCAGTTACATTGCTCTGCAGCTGGGGGGCTCCTTGGTTGCACTATGGCGCCTCTGGACTGCTCAGCTGAACATCCCTTGTTGCGCTATGGTGCATCAGATCTGCTCAGCTTCCCTTCCCTGGTTGCGCTATGGCGCAGGTGGTGCGATATTCAGTCGTTGGCTGTAGGCACAATTTGGCCTGCTTCATTTTTGAATATTGTGTCTCTTGCACATGGGCGCAATAGACTTTCGCTTGCTCCTGCTATTGTGCACTTTTTGGGTGCAGTTTGAATATCTGGGCCCATGTTCTCTACTGGGTTTTCAATTATCCTTTAGTACACTTTTTTCTTTATTCTCTTTATCAGAGATGATATGCAATTCCTTCTTTGTATAGTTCTACAGAACCTTGCAGTTTTCTCCAGTTGTTTAGTGTTATTGGTTTTTAACAAGTAATTAAATTGATAACATGGTTCCATATCTAAATTTGCTAAAATATTTCCCCAAAACAGTTTTCTCTCATAATTATATAGATGATAAAATAAAAGGAGATGTTCTGGACTATCTTCACCCAAGTTACAAGTACATAATTTTAAATTAGTTGTGCCATAAAATTTCCTTAACTTTTGACTATCTACAAAGCTGAATCTGAATTTAGTATAGGATTTCCATATTTGAGGATTTTTTAATTTATTTAAATATTATTCCATTCCAAATTCTCTTTTCATGTTTGCAGCCAGCCAGTAGCTTAATTTATTGTTTCTGGCAAGTCTCATTTCCTTTTAAATATATATATCCTGGATTCTAGTGTTGATCTTTTCTTTTAAATCTTTTAATAGGGTCCTGTAACTCTCAGTTAAGCACTCCAGTAGTCCATAAGGTTTAACTATTTTTTCCAAAATGTATATACTTGGGTAAACAAATCCAGCTTGACTATATGACAGTGTTTTCTCTAAACAAATTCTTGGTAATCTATTACTGTGCATATAGTATACTTTAACCCAATAGGAAGATAATCTCTGTTCTATGTTGCTTCTGTCTGGAAGTTGCCCTATTTCCAGTCTAATCATGCTAGAAGCAGCGCCATTTCATAACCCCAGTAACCTTTTATAGATTTTATTCATCATGGTTTCTAAAATGTCTATTTTATCTTGTCCCCATATTTCCGTCCCCATATAAAATCTGACTCCTAATTTTAGCGTTTAACATTCTGAGTGAGCCTTTTACTGATCATCCCCCATATTTGTATGCAAACTTCTCTGATAATGGGGTCAGTCTGTTTACTTTTTGTACTATAGTTTGAATGTTCTCCTGCCATTTCAACTTGTATGTAAACACTATCCCTAAATAACAGAATTTTTTAACATATTCAATTTTCAGTGTTTTCAATTATCCTTTAGTACACTTTTTTCAGTGTTTCAGTGTGTATTACACTTTAAAATGCATGTTTTGCCCGAGTTAATTAAATGTCTATTAAAAATCATAGATTTTGTTTTTTCAAAGTTTATCTCTAGAGAGACCCAGGTGCATCTTCATAAAATTTATTTTTACTGCTCATGATTCCCAAATAACTTGTTGCAATCAGGACAACATCGTCAGCGTATATCAGGTAGGGGCACTGCCTGGAGCCCAAACTTAGAAAGTGAAGCTTGGAGTCACTTATCCCATCCAGAACTTTATTTAGAAATATATTAAATAATATTGGTGATAAGACGCAACCCTGCCTCAGTCTGATTTTGGATGGAAATTTTGAGGTATTATCTCCTTCTTTATTGTATCTCACAGAGGTGAAATTATCTTTATAAAGAGTTTTCAGCATATTGAGGGTGGCTGGACCTAATTTATAATGTTCCAAGGTTTTCCATAAATTTTCCCTTTTAACCCTATCAAATGCTGCTTTTCAAATCAATGAAAATGCAAAACAACTTTTGTTCTTTAATATGAATATATTTATATATAAGATATGCTAATACAAAGCACTGGTTGATTGTAGAGTGCTTGGGCATAAAGCCTGCTTGTGTCTCATTAAGGCTGTCTCCTTCATTTAATCATGTCTTTATTCTACTGTGTAAGATTTTAGTGAATAATGTTTGAGATGTGTCTAATAAACTTCTTGGTCTGTAGTTATTTGGATCTGCCTTATCTCCTTTCTTGTATATCAGAATAATAGTCATGGGTATTTTTCCTGATTGAATTATATTGTTAAATAAAGACTTTAAGGTTGGAATCCATAACTCTGGGTCATCCATTATGATATCCACAGGGATGCCATCCAGTCCAGGGACCTTATGTCTTTGTGCTGTACTAATGGCTAAATTTAAATCCTCTTCTGTTATTATTTGTCTGATAGGTATCCAATTAATATTCATCTGTTTATCTTCACTTAAGTCTGGATCATGGAAAAGGTCTCTAAAATGAGATTCTCAAGTTCAAGGATCAATATGATTCTCAATTGTTTCAGGGACATTGTCCCATCCATTGGCCACCATTCACCTGTACTTTTTTATTATTCTTTACCCAGACAGTCTTTTCAGACTCATCCCACATTGTCTTTCTGTGAGTATCTTTCTTAATCTCCAATAACTTTTTATAGTTTTTTCCTAAGTTTATTCAACCTTTGTTTATGACCCTTTGTAGGCCATCTCTGTACATATTTTGAGCACATTTGTTTATCTCCTTTTTATGTCTTTTGCACTCCCAATCATACCACTTACTCCCTCTCTTTACCTTACTAATTGAAACCTTGAGAATTATCAAAGACATATTTTTCATAATTTTTTTGACTGTCCCTATGCAGTGATCTGATGTTTTTAGTTGTGCTAAATCCATAATTGCCTCCCTAACTTCATATTCATTTAGCAACTGAATTGATTTGTAATTCCCTAATAAATCCCACTTTACCCTTTTTTTTACCCTTATGATGTCCTGTTTATCTTTAGTCATTTTACCTATCAGTGGCCAGAGTTCTATTTTGATCTCCAGTGGGTTGTGTTCAGTTTCTGATCTTATACCTATTTGATGAGCTAAGAGTAGTGGAGTTATATTTACCAAAGCCCAACAGTAATCTATTATAGAGGCACCCCTTGATCCCATATAAGTATAGGCCCTGTATTGATCTCCCTTTGAATGCCCATTGATAAAAAGAAAGTTGTTATCTTCCAATTCTCTGACCAATTTTTTACCTCTTATGCATTCCTTTGTATCTTTGGACTTTCTTTCCATAGTAAGGTCTTGGAGACTTAAAGATGTACATGCATTAGTTATTTCACTTGAAGAATCCAGGCTGTGCCCCACCCTGGCATTAAAGTCTCCAGTGTTGATAATTCCACACTCTGGTTCTTTTTGAGTGGAATCCTCTATTAGGCTCATTAGCATCTTCATATCTCCCCTATCGACATATCTGGATCCCATCAGGAGGAAATATACATTAATAATGATAAATGTATTTTTTTTTAAGATGTCATGTGAACTTGCAGAATGTGCTCTGAATCAGAGAGAAATCAAGAGAAATTGAAAAACTGGTACAGCCAAGGTGAGAGAGAGAGAGATGAGGGGCAGGGCAGTTATTCTCTGAGATCTGTAATTACAACAGGGAAGTTATTCAGTATGCATACAGTGAAGGAATTAGGGAGATGAGGAATGGGCACAGGAGTTACAAGGTATTGGATTGCATGGAGGTAAAGCAGGAACTATAGGGAGTATAAACCTTGAGGTGAACAATGAATATTTATCATACTAGCTCACTGTGGCCTTAGTTGATGCAGCCTCTGTCACACTACCACAAATTTAACAAATCTCAGCAGTGGCATGTAAACAACATCTGTCACAAGCAAGCTAGAGTTATAAACATTCATTAATGGGGCTTGGAGTGTCTGGGCTGAAGTATCGAAGTCAAACTGATTTCATGGAACCTGAATTAAAACCAACCCAAACTTGCCAATAGCCAACTTCTCTCTCCCTTACTTCACAGTACAGTCTCGACTCCTACAGCCCATTGCCCTGAGTAGGACATAAGATATTTTAAAGAATTTGCTATGGCTGTCTGGGCATGTTTTGCTATCCTAATATGTTGTTTCACATTTTTGCAATACTTTTGATTAAACAAAAACTCATTGCTAGTTCAGGTTTATTTGATAGGCTCGTAGTCATTACAAAGGGGAATTAAATCATTCCAACCTCCATCACATAGTAAATAATAATCAATAAATACTATTTTTGCAATAATACAGAAATATGAAATACTTCATACCCCCCTAATACAATCTAATGGTTCAACTTCTAATCCAAATCTAAAAACCATTACATAAGTTCCAGAATAAATGCATCTGCATATATGTTCATTTCATTTTCATTTTTCATTCATTTTTATTTCACATCAAACCGTTTAAGCAGAGCCTAATTTCAAATGATTTAGTGTCAACTATACAACAATAGTAAACAGACATATTACATAACAGTGTAACCGAGATCAGAGTAATACAGTTTCCAGGATGACAATAAAAATGGTAGTCTGAGCACATCTTTAGTTTAATTTTGGGCTGGCGCAGTGTCAAACCTATAATTATTTAACAACAATAGTTGTGATAAAGTGCAGAAACAGGAGATAGGCTTGAGGTGTGGAGAAGTCATATCAGATTAAGCAGTACAAGACTCAACAGGGGAGAGAGTAGCTTAATCTTAAAAAGATCATCCAAGGGACAAGTTTTTAGGGTGATGGGTAGGTCATTCCACTGATCTGAGAATTGAAAGGAGAAACTAGGTTGGCCTGGGGGGGGGGTTCTTCCTTGGAAGCAGAAGGGAGCATTGTTCACCTCCTCAAGTGTATTAGTTGTTGTCAATGACAGTGAATAAGGTTGTAAGATCAGGAGACAGAGGGCTGTGCATGGCCTTGTGGCCAAGGACAAGTATGTGGAAGACCAGTCGTTTGTAAAGGTCAAGCCAGTTTAATGACTTATATAGGATACAGGTATGCATGTTAGGCTTAAGGCCCAAGGCAAGCCAGCATGCCCTATTGAGGAGATTCTTGACCCCGGCTAGGACATTGTCACAGGCAGAACCATAAGTAGTAATTCCATAGTCAACAAGACTAATTATGAGGGACATCGCTAGCTGCTATCCTATTTCTAGGATGAAGTTATGTCGATGCCTGTACAGCAGTCCAAGTCTATGGTTAGCTGTTTTTATTAGTAGATCGACGTGTGAATTGTATGTCATCCCACTACCAAGTGTCATGGAAATATTTTAAAAACTCACAGTGAACAGCTGCTTAGTGTGTGTTGTTCTACTTCCTTCTCCTATGTAAAAGACAAAAACCTGAGCCTTCTGTATGGCAGCATGAAGTATTATCCCCAGTGCCAATGGGCTGGATTCAACTTTCAAATTGTAACACAAACATGCGTTTTGCATCTGCCATATGAGCATGTGCTGACTGGGCTGGCTGGTCATCCTTCAGCCCAGAATGAACAAAATACATTCATGATACTGTACTTAGCTACAGGAGAGAGCTGGGTTATAAGGAAGTCCAAGTATAAGAGATTTAAATGCAGTTTTTCAGATGTGTCATTTCCTAATCAAAATGCTTAAAAAAATATTTGAGTTTCAAATACTTTCCCCAAACTTTTTGGAATTGAGACTTTTATGTCTGCATTGATACCCTTTTCACAAGTGCCATTTTACTCCCTGAACTGTATGTAGAGATTGAAGTAGTTTGATCATCGTTACCACATGGATTTAAAAGTATATTTAATTGCCAGCTACAGACAGTTTGGGGAAACACCTTGAAAATGTTCACTCCTTTGTTGATAAGGTATTTGCACTATGTTTGGAAAACCCTTGCTGGGGAAAATCTGCAATGCTTTTACAATAGGAGGGCTTGAAGTGGCATACACTACATTTGTTCATTTTTGCAAAATTTGGCCTAGATTTTTGCAATCATTTGTACAAATTGTGGCCAGCAACCTTGCTCACATTTCTGCTTGGACTGTTAACATTGCAATTCCTCAGTTATGTACAGTTTTAATTTTCAGCCTGATGCCAGTTCTTTTCTATACTTTATTTTCCCTTAGCTACAAATTCTTATATTTGCATTCACCCTGCTTCCCATTGCTACAGCTCTCAAAACAGGTTCTGCTGTGCCATTTAGGATCTTTCCTTTTACAGTTTTCCCACCCAGTTAACTGTCTAGTATTCTTCATATAATCATATCTTACTAGCAGTGCAAACTACAGCTTCAGTAAGTTCTGCTGGGGATGAGAAAGTTGATTAGGGAGCAAGAAGAACACCACTATTGCTCTCACCAGGTGCTCTACAATGAAACAGAAACTGCACAAACACCAAAATACCCACTGTATTTATTAATCAGTTGCTGTTGCACAATGCATTTCTATTGTGATTTCATGTATTTTAATTTCTGTATAATAATAAGAAAGGTAAAACTATTGGTCTCAGTTCAGTCCCTAGAAGACTGAATTCCATATCACAAAACCACCACATAGTCATCAGAGCAATTCTACACAATCAGCAACCTCTGTAGAGGAGAGGAGAGGATCATCAGGAGGCTTCTGAAGTTTTCTGGCAATACTAAATTGTCTAGCCAAGCAGGCAAGGCAGGAGGAAAGCCCTACTAGGGGACATTCACATAAAAGAGCTATAGACTATGAAATACGGGCTTAGATTTACTTTGAGAAGTGCAAGGTGCTTCACCTAAGGATGAAGATAAATGGGTCACACATCTGTGGAGCAACAGAGGTCAGCTCAAGACAAGAGATGGATGTAAGGATTGCTGTGCACAATGAAATAAATTCAGGGAGCAATGATCTACTTCAGTCCAGAGAAAAAAAATACATTAGGATACATTAAGAAGTAGTAAGGAGCAGCTTAAGGAAGGGGATTATTTCACTTTCACGACCTTGGTTAGACTACACCTGGAGTACCTTGTCCAGTTCTAGTCCCACAGTACAGAAAGGACATTGAAGAGGTCAACAGACTTCAGCAAAGGGCCAGTAAGATGACTAAGGGTTTAAGAGGCAAGAGCCATTAGAGAAGGTCAAACATACTCAAACTATTAAGCCAAGAGAAGAGAAGAGAAGAGAAGAGAAGAGAAGAGAAGAGAAGAGAAGACTAAGTGCTATCATGATCATGGTGTTCCTAATAGTAAAGAGGAGAGACCAAAAGAAGTATACATAGATGTGTCAGCTGGTCAGAGCTAACAGAATTAGAGGGCACTTACACCAACTGAGGGGGCAGGCTAAGGGGAAACATTTGAATGCAGCACCACACAGAGAGGGTAGTTAGCATGTGGAACAGTCTACCAAGCAAGCTTGTGAAAGCAAGCAACATTTAGGCCTTCAAAACATGACTAGATTGATTCCTGAGAATAATGGCATAGAAGATTATAGAGCAAGAGCAGGGGTAGCTTTCTGGCTTCTAAGTTTGAATGCACCACCATAGTTGAATTTGATACAGTCAATATCATGTAGCATAGCAGGAAATCAGAATGAACCCTGAGCCTCATCTATCACCACAATATAGATAGATAGATAGATAGATAGATAGATAGATAGATACAAACTTTTATTTTTTGACAGCAAAATAACTTTTAGGACCAAAAGAGGCCCTGTTTATCAAAGTTGTCCTGTTTTGAAATAGTTTCAACAAATACAAAACGTCATGTAATAAGATATATTACAGGAACAATCTTACAAATATCACAACACATAATTCCACAGCTTACATACAAAAGCAAGAATACACAGTATACCAAAAAATCTAAAAGATTTTTATGTTTAAGAATAAATATAAGCATTTATAAGATGGACAAGGATATGCAATTAAGTACACCATTTTGTACAAGGAATTTTCATTTCCAAAATTTTCAATCTAAGAGAGTTAATAAAAGAAAGGGGAAGGGGAGGGGGAGATGTTACATTTGCCTAGAAAAATCCAAAATTTAAAGAGTACAAAGAACATGTATTATGTTATATTGTAATCGGTGTTCTGTAACTCCCTTTGTCTGCATACTGTTGACTGCACCTTATAACTATTACCTGTTAAATATATATGCCTCATAGACAAAAGAGGTTGCCCTATTAAAGAAGCAAATCGGATTGTCAGAGGGCCCTCTGAAAAGGAAGGGGAGGAAGTAGGCAAGCAGGGAGGGAGGGTGGTGGATAGCCAAGCAGAGGTGGAGGAACAAGGGGGTGGGGAAGGTGGTATCACAAGGGGAGTGGGAGCTAGCTTATGATGTCAGGAAAGGGGTGGGGCAAACCAGGAGGTGAGGGGAGGAAGGGGCACACAGTTGGCTGGTGCCACAGGAAGGGGAGAGCTACAAGGGGTAGATAAGGGGCTGCAGAGAGAGGAAATCCCTCTCTCTACTGCAGCTGAAAATTCTTCAGTTTGCGCAACACAATCTGGAAATTGGGCTTAGAAACCTGCACTAAGCTAAGGTGTGGGAACAAAGGGGCCTGGCATGGCTTAGAAGGGCTGCTCTAGCTGGATCCACGGCAAGCCTTGGGGGATATATTAAAAAAAACAACTAAAAATAAAGAATGATAAAATAGAAGGATAAAGGGTAATATATAGATATGTTGGGGGGCAGTAACATGGTAAATCAATACAGCCATTTGACTCATTGTTTTTCATCTTTTGCAGTGTTTTAAATTTAAATGCCAATATGATTGCATGGAATGGTTTAGTAACAGTCACGTGAGTAGTGCCTGTTTATGATATGGAGAAGTACATGGAGGGGGGCCTGGTTACAAACTGGTGGAACAGCATGGAGGGTGGCCCTGTGGGTGCCAGCTAAGGGGAGATTACAATTGTGAGTTTGTCCGGGCATTGAGGTGGCTGTGTTTATGGCAGAAGCTCCTCAGGATGTCCAGCTGGTGGCTGGTCTGCATGGGAGACATTTTTGGGGGCAACTGTGGCATTCCTCTGGAGGCCAGGGGCCATGGCCTTGGACCATGTGGTGGACAGCATTTTGGGGCCTGGCAGAATACAGGAGGCTTGGGAGGGGTGAAGGAGCACAGTTTGGGAGGACTGATTTGGCTAATTGGAGCAAGAGGGCCAGCTCCATCACAATGAGTGTTGTTTTTCTTCTCGCCTTCTCCTCTCCTGTCACGTTGGTGTGGTGCTATAATATGATTTGGCCCCGAGTCAGGTGAGCACAGTGAGCACTACAGCTAGTGGACCTGCTGCAGAAGTAGGCCACATGGGTGGATGCTGGGAGCTGGGAGAGTCTAAGGGTGGACGTCTTGTTTGGCAGGGCTGCATTGAAATTGGTGGCACTGGCAGAGGAGCACAGGCCCATATTGCTGCTGGGGGCCTCCGCACAGTAGGGGTGGGTTTCTCATTTGGGAAGGTTTTGTGTATTTCTGCCCCATCCTCCCTTCCCATGGCATGTGGGTTGAAGGGAGGAACAACAACCAAGCCCGTGACTAGGGCAGGCTACATCAAGGCTGCCTGATTTGTGTTTTCTACCATGGGAGGAGACTGCAGGGAGCAACTCGCAGGCAGAGGCCTAAATTGGTGGCAAGCCAAATGGCTTGGCTGTTGGGGGAGGGGATCCTGGCAATAAAACAGAGGGACAAGGGGTGTTTTAGCCAGGGGAGGGCCTTTCTCAGGAGGGACTGTGGTCACTTATCCAGATCCATGGGCCAGGGCAGCACTATGCACTGGTGCAAGGGTGCACAGGCTTGTTGGTGCAGTGCTGGTTCTTTTTTTGAAATCATAATTTATCCTCCTCCCTCAGCCTGCCTCCTCCGACACTTCGGCGATGACCCTCGAACATCCCACTACCCGCAACCCTACACGAACAGTCCACAGACCCCCATGGAGCGGCTTACCACTCCCGAAGGAGGCAGTGAGGACAACCCCGTAACTTAGTGTTCCTATCGGCCTGTGGACTGTCGAGTGGGGCGGCGCAAACGCGGGCACGCCCGGGTCCTCGCCTCCCGGACCAGGCAGGCTCTTTTCCCATTTTTTCCCTCCCGAGCAGACCGCGATCCCCCTGACGCCATGCGACGCATACGCCGACGTCCCGCTCTGCTCAACGCCACCCGCCAATCCCTGCAAGGACTTGCATCTCCCGAGCCTCCGCCGGGTCGCCAAAGTGCCGGAATGCGGCCAAATCCCACCCTGGAGTAGGCGAGCTGTCATCGGACACTCAAGTCTAGCTCCCCCCGGCCGACCCACCGGCTACCCGAGTCCGCTCCCGAACCCGGGTCGCCGGCGTGGAGCGAGGTGTGGCGTTCAACGCCTCAGCCCTCTGTGCCACCGGGCCCAGTGCTGGTTCTTTGTTACAGGCCTGACATGTGGCACGTGGGCCGCGAGGATGGCTGCACTCTAGCAGACTGCCCTGCATGGCATTGTGGGGTGAGAGCACGGTGTGCTGCCGCGGACTGGAATTGTATTTTTGGGACCAGATTGTGAAGTTTGGGAAGTGGTTTTGTGTGGACAGGAGCCATATGGCGAAGCCACAGCATTACTGAGGGCACAGGGGGCTGGATAGACCTGCATTGTTTGGGCATGCATGGGGCTCCTTGTGAGGTGCATGGGGGCAGGTCATGAACCTACTGGGAGCTAGAATTATGTTTTAAAATTAGGGAGGAGTTCAGCACAGAATGGGCCTCATTCCATGGATGGGGGGTAGGGGGAATTTCAGGGAGGAGCTGCCTCTACGGGAGGAGCAGGTGAGGCCACTCTTTGGTTAAGGCGTGGTTCCCTTCCCCCTTTTGGGGGTCAGCCCAGGGTTGGGGAGCTGTGGTTTGTTTGGCAGAGTGCAGGTTTGTGGCTTCAGATGACAGGGGCCATGATGAGAGGGGCCTGGGTGGGGTGCCTTGCAAGACTGCTTGCATTGAGTGGGTCACAGAACAAGGGATATGGTAGGGGGCAATCGGGAGGAAGGGGGATCTGGGGATGGGGGACTGGTACAGGATGTCCTAACTGTCTTCTTGTGGTTGTAGAATGGCACCTAAGAAGGCACCAAAGCAGAGGACCAGTGAAGCTCTGGCCAGCAAAGCTGCGGAGCTCATGGACCAGGTGCAGGTGATCCTGAAGGAGTCCAGGGCAGTGGACGAGGAGGAGGAGAAGGAGAGGAAGGCAGACAAGCGGAAGGAGCCACCAACATCAAAGGATAGGGCCAGCAAATGGCCTACTGGAAAAAACCTGGAGGAGGGTGCTGAGCCTTAGCTGGCAGAGGGTAAGGTACCAGTGGTGGACCTGTTGGTGGATGGTAGCCTGAAGGGCTATCTGGCTGGTATAATGAAGGAATAAGGGGACAAGGGATGGGAGGAGGTGGATAAGGCCTGGGAAGGGCTCCAGAAAGAATAGATGGACCAGGGGCCCATTAGTATAGGGGATGGGGCAGTGGTCGAAAAGGGGTCCTACAGTTGGCCCCCAGGCATGATGCTGGGGAACAAAGTGTCTCAGGCACTGAAGGATAAAATATGGAAGGGGGAGTATGTAGGCATGTTTGCTCATATCGATAAAGATACGGCAAAGAAGTATGAACAAAAGGAGTTGGTGGGAAATTCAGAAATGGTGGTGGCTTTTGCCATCATGGGCAAGACCGGTGAGGATGTTACCTACAAGGGCAAGACTTTTGGGGCATGGATGGAGGGTTTCATGCACTTCAGTGGGATTATGCTCCAAAAGAAACCAGAGTTGGCTATACCACTACTCGCATACTCGGCCATCATTCGGGATGCGTACAGGAT
Source organism: Neoceratodus forsteri (assembly GCA_016271365.2). Taxonomy (NCBI): domain Eukaryota; kingdom Metazoa; phylum Chordata; order Ceratodontiformes; family Ceratodontidae; genus Neoceratodus; species Neoceratodus forsteri. The sequence continues at coordinate 679,125,966 of CM028130.1, forward strand.
TCAAAGCAGGTATGGGTGGTTGGTCTATGACAAGAAATTTAGGCAAAGGGTGGCATCTCACGGGGATGTAAGATGGGACAGTAGAAAGGGCCCAGGAGCGGCTGGGGAAAAAGCTTTTTGGGCATATAACAAGGCTCATTGCCCATGGGCCACTTGCAAGTACAAGTGTGCTTGCTCAGGATGTGGAGGGTCCCACTCAGTTATCAGGTGCAAGGCCCAGGGGGATAGACAGGTCAGGGGCAGCAGGGCAACCCTTTCAGGGAGCAGGGAGGATACAGGGGGGTGGGCATGGTGGGCAGGGGGCAGTTTTAGGTGGGAGAATGGAATGGGTGGGTACGGGGGGAGGTGAACACAGGGTGGGAATGGGAGGCAAGGGCTACCAACTGGCTTTGATGCCAGTTAACATCAGGGTGGTCAGGAAGTGGAGGAAGTTTTACCCTGATCAAGGGGCCAGGAGGATGCTGAGGGAGGGATTTCTGAAGGGATTCTATTTATATTACATGGGGGAAAGTAAGGCTATGTGGGCAAGGAATCTGGCATCTGTTAAGGGCAAGTAAGAGGTGGTGGAGAAAAAGATAAGGAAAGAATGGGAGGCAGGGCAGATTAAGGGGCCTTTTCTGGAGGCCTTTTTCAAGATCTTGCTTGTTTTGCCTCTGGGAATTGTGCCAAAGAAGGCCCCTGGGGAATTTCATTTGATTCAACACCTCTCCTACCCAGATGGGGACTCGGTCAATGACACCATTTCCCTAGAACGGAGCACAGTTTCATATACCACTCTGGACAAGGCAGTGGAATTAACCAAGGCCAGGGAGGGGGCATGTGTGGTGAAAACAGACATTAAATCCACCTTTCAGCTACTACCGGTTAGGGAGGAGGACTTGGAGCTTTTGGGCTTTCAGTTCCAAGGGCAATACTACTTTGACAAGGCCATGCCCATGGGATGCTCAGTGGCCTGTGACATATTTGAAGCTTTTAGCAGTTGGCTGCAGTGGGTATTTACCACCAGGCACAGGACGGGGGCAGTGATCCATTATTTGGGTGACTTCCTTTTCATAGGGGAGAATAAGGTGGGCACCAGAGTGATGCTCACAGCCTTCGAGGTTGTATATGGGGTTGTGGGGGTTCCCCTAGCCAAGGAAAAAACAGTTGGGCCTGCATGGCAGCTGGAGTTCTTGGGCATTGAGCTGGATCTGGACCAGCAATGCTTCCGCCCTGCCTCCGGACAAGGTGACTAGGCTGCAGGAACTTATTTTGGGGATTAAGGGGCACAGGAGTGCACAACTCAGGGTGGTACAGAAGGTCCTAGGACACATGAACTTTGCTTGCCAAGCAATAGCTCTTGGCAGGGTGTTCACCAGGTGTCTGACAAGGGCCTCAGTGAAGGCCAGGCTCCCACATCATTGGGTCACCTTGTCCACCAAGGTGAAAGATGACCTTTTGGCCTGGGAGGTGTTCCTAAAGGGATACAATGGGACTACCTTTTGGAGGGACCAGTGGGTGGATGGAGCTGACTTGAGCTATTTACTAATGCAGCTAGGGGTTTTGGCATGGGTGCCTACTTCCAAGGGGAATGGATTTCAGAACCCTGGCCCTCTAAGTGGGTGGAACTTGGGCTGACAAGAGACATCACTTTCTTGGAAGCCTTCCCGATTTGGGTGTCCCTGATAGTATGGGGGCATAGACTACAGAACATGAAACTAATTTTCAAGTTTGACAATAAGGCCGTGGTAGCCATTTTGGACAATCAGGCTGGGTCCATGGACACGATCCTGTGGGTCCCTAGGCAGCTGGTTTGGGAAGGATTGCAGCTTAATCTGTCCTTTAAGGCTAGGCATGTTGAGGAGGTGAGGAATTAAGTTGCTGATAGCCTGTCACATTTCCAGTTGGACAGGTTCCATGAGCTGGACCCAGCAGCAGCCAAGCAGAGGTCATGGGTCCTGCAGGAGCTATGGGAAATTGGATGAAAAGAGCCCAGCTATTGTTTCAAAGTACCTGGGTGCTGAACACACTGAAGGCCTATGAGGCTGCATGGAGGAGCTTCCAGGATTTTCAGGGGAGGGTGTCTCGGGCCGGAGGTAAATGGCCCAGTCACAAAAGTACAGGTCATGTGGTACATGGTAGCAAAGTGGGAGGCAGGCATGTCAGGGGCCATCATGGGCATACATCTTGCCATCATCGGCTTGGTGTGCCAGTTGCAGGGGTAGGGGGTGCCCAACAGGAGACCAGCAGGTGCTGCATGCATCAAGGTTGGCTGAAACTGCAGGGGCACAGAGCTGACAGGCACAGATCCATGGGGCAGAGCTGTTAGAGTGACTGGTGGTGGCATTGCCCTGTGTCTGCTCCTCGGCCCAGGAAGCGGGCCTTTTTGAGGCCATTTTTAGGATCATGCAGAGGGGTGCTTTCTGGATGGGGAGATAGTTGTGCAGGCAAAAGGGGACATGAGGGGAAGGACTGCAGGTGGTGGACATTGCCTGGTTGGCCTCCTCAGCTGTGGTGTGGCTCAGGCACTCTAAGATGCATCAGGTGGGGTGCAGGTGCAAGGTCAACCTATGGTGGGAAGCAACAGAGAGATGCAAATTGGTGGCAGCTTTGGACAGGCATGGGGCAGTACAGCCACCAGGGAGTGGGGGTTTCTTCCAGCATGGTGGTGGTGATCTGGTCACAGCAGGGTAGGTTACAGCAGTGCTTAAGAAGGGCATGTTTTTCCTGGGGGAGGAACCAGGCAGGTTTGATTCCCACTCCTTCTGAATTGGGGCCACCTCAGTGGTGGCACTACAAGGGGGACTGCACGCTGAGATCCAGAAAGTGGGTAGGTGATCTTCTCAGGCGTACAAGAGGTATATTCGGTCATGACTACGAACAGCTTGCAATTTATGTTTTACAGAGGCCGGCCATCAGAAAGTAGTGTGGATTGTGGGGTATTCCTTTGTCCACTAGGCAGAAAAATGGGCCTGCACCATAGCGTGGGGACACCAGTTGGGCCAGGATCTGGACTGAACCAAGATCATGTGGCTTGGCTGTAGGGGCCTGATGTGGATGGGGTTGCTGCCACTGCTGGAGGAGGGTAGCAGATCCAAGTCAGTGCCGGATTTGATCATGGTGCATCTACGGGGCAATGATTTGGGAAACTGACATGGGTGGTGTTGGTCCACATGATTTGGAAGGACTTTGTGATGGTAAGAGCCAGATGGCCCAGTGTGCATATTGTTTGGTCTGAGATGGTCCAGCACTTGGAAGGGGGCCCAGAACCTGTTAGCAGTTGACAAGACCCGAAAGAGGGTGAATTGTAGGTTAGCAGAGTGGGCTAGGCAGACGGGGGGGTACATGCCCCTTGATTTGATCATGCACTACACCCCAGGTTTGTTCAGGGAGGATGGGGTCCACTTGTCAGGAGTAGGGAATGCAGCCTTCATGGGTGCTATCTGGGGGGCTGTCGAGAGATGGCAGGGGTATGGGGGCCTACAGGCTAGTTTTTAGTGGGAAAGCCCAGCTGGGCTGACTGGGGAGGCCCAAATGGGCTAGTGGGAAAAAGGTTTTGAAAGGGGGAGAGCCATAGGGGGGTATGGCTAGGAAGGGGAGGGTTTCCTATGGGGTCATCACCTCAAGGGGAAATGGGGCTGGGGGGTCAGGTGGGGGGGACACCTGAACCCGGAAGAAGATGAGGAAAGTGTGGGAGTCGGGTACCCACACCCAAGCCACTTAAAGAATGGAAATGTAGGCTCAGGCCAAAATATTAGATTTGTAAATATTGGTGATATGTGGGCATGGAACCCAGGACACTGTAAATATTAAATATGTGGTGAACTGTGGTTATGAAATGTAAATGTTTTCAACAAAGGAGATTCTACCCAAATAAAACTCCAGATGGTTGAACCATAAAGGAGTGTGTGGTGTGGTCATTTCAGGGGGGATCCAATGACAAATGCAGCTATTACCATGGAATATTTTGTATTATGCTGTTATACTTCAGGAATGAATTAATGTATGTGCAACTGTTGTAACTGCCTGACTTGCATCTCAAAGGGTTAACCTGTTGGGTGACAATTTAAAGTATTAAAAAATAAATACACCAATCTCCATAATGAGGAATATGAATACACATGCAGTAAGCCTTTGTTTTCTGTGCCATATCAATCGTCTAGATGTCAGTAACAAGCAAACATCTGTGTGGGTTGCTGCACCAGTAACTCAGTATAATTAAGTAGAAGAAAATGTATTTTGTAATTAAAATGTAGCTACAAAAATTAAGTATCTGCAAAACATAGATTAGAAAGTGTTTTAAGAGCATAAAGTTCAACTGGGATCTGTGCTAGTTTTGGAGTACTAATCCTAGATCTTAAAATCAGACTGTCTTGCAAACTTATAAATCATGGATCAATGTGTTTTTCTCTCACAGAGCAGAGCTAGACAGATCTGAAATGTGGATAATAGTTAAACAACACAGTTTAACATTTTGGGCCCTGTTTTTCTGGATATTTTATCACAGGTTGAAAATGTTAGGCAAACTTTTAAACATATGTTCCTCACAGTGCATGTTCAGAAAATCTGCATGAGTAATTTAGTTGCCCCATTAAATTTTAAAACTCATTTGCTTTAGTAGAAACATGGCTACTCATTATCACTAGGGACATTACCAGGACTTACAATAGTTATAATTTCTGAGGATGCTTCTGGAAACACAGAACAATCATTTTTTTCTGCAGCACAGTACTTTATAATATGCAGAAGCAATTGAATTGTACACATAATATCTCTGAATATTTGACATGTATATTAACATCTGGAATGTTAAGGTCTTTCTCTGATGTTTCTGTACACCATGTCAGATTTTTAATTATGTTTAGTCCAGTACATATTAGCAGTGTTGGTTGGAATTGCAAGATTGCACTGCTGACAGAATAATTTTAGTGGAATCCTGTCTGTCAGAATTGTCCTTTTCCATGGGGAAAAATCAGAGACATTGTGAAATTTCACTAATTGATGTGAACTTCCACAGTAAATAACAAAATCCTACAGTATCCATAGGATTTCTGCATGTTTCTATGATTTAGCAAAAAAAATGATGGTTCACATTAACAACTCACAATTCACTTTTTAAAAATCACAGTTTGCTATGCACCACCCTATAGATTTCAATACAATAGTTTGCAAGCAGAATTGCAATTTTGCTAGTGGAATTCTGTATTCATCACTATATGACATCCATTAAACATTTAAAATCCACAAAATAAATTATAGATTCCATGCTTGTATATTATTTTATTTTTTTGTTTATTTATTTGAAATTACTCTAACCGAGATAATCCCAGAGATGCGCCATTTCGTTTTCATGGGGTACCAGGACGGACAGCAGCAGTCAATATGTTAACATAGTACAACCTAAATAGTTACTTAGAGGTTAAAATATACATGATAAAAAGTAAATTGTAAAGGTAGGGTCACAGAAAATAAAGAGCATGGGCATTGTTATGCAACATGACCACAGTCGAGGAGAGAGGGATACAGGACTACAACAAATACAAGTGGTTCTACGGTGACTGAAAAGACTGGCTTCAACATTTGCAAGCTAGAAGCATTCTTCAGCTGGTAAGGGAGTTTGTCCCAGGTATCTGGTTCTGCAAATGCAGTGGTCTTTCTTCCAAATTTATACTTAATCCTAGGAATTGAGATGGTAAGCATTGCTGTTGAATGGAAGTAATAGGCACTGCTTTACTCTCAGAGGTGAACTAGCTGATAAACAGGGGCTTTTTACATGTGCACAGCTGTTCAACAAAGAAAAGCAGTGGTAGTCACATCAGCTTGTGGGACTTGCCAGTTACTGTAAGTCAATCATACAGCAGATGATGATGTTCATCCTCCACAAAGGAGGATGAACCAGCATACTTTGTTTTACAAACAGTCCGGGGCAGTAGAGTGATTTCATTTGCACAGTGGTATATGATGTCTCTGTAGATGATGGAGGGTAGCAGAAAATGAGAGACCACGCTTCCTCATGTGAGCATTAAGACATAATTTGGACCCTTTGAGAAAGTTGAGCTTGGGCTCTAAAGTTGTTAATATATGACCAATGTGCTTACTGTATATAAGTGATGCATCAAACCAGACTCCTACAGTAGCTATTTAATTATGTTGACTCGCTCAAAATCATTGCCATCTGATTTTATGTACAAGTGGACAAGCTTAGCTGTGAGTAAGTTCTGTTATCCAGATTTCATAAACTTAGTTTTGGTTGCATTAAGTATCAGTCAGTTGTTGACAAAACAGTAGGAGATTTTCGTAAAATAAGAAAGAAGGACTGAATTAACATCAGACATTGTCATTGCACTGTAGTAGACTATGGTATCACCTACATATATATGTGGATGACACTTACCGCTGTGCTTTTGGAAGTCATTAACAAAAACAGAGAACAGCTGAGTGCAAAGGATTGAGCCTTGAGGAACCCTAATATTTAAGACAGCAAGGCCTGAACTGATGCCTTGTATGGACAGTTTTGGGTTTGGTTACTCAGGTAGTATTGGAACTACTTAAGGGCTGGTAGGCTAATACCTAGGGTCTTGAGCTTGAGGAAGAGAACTGCATGTTCCTCCATGTCAAAGACCTTAGAGAGGTCCTTGAATATGATCCCAGTGAGGAGAGCAGTATCCATGGCTATTTGGAGATAGTTGTTGACTTGAACAATGTAGATATGATGCAATACCTCTTCCGGATGACAGATTGTATGGGGAAGAACATATTTTGCAGATTGAGATGCTCAGTAACCTGTGAGTGAATGTACTTTCTAAGGACCTTTGAGAGGGCAGAAAGGGTCAAAATGGATAAGTATTGATTCAGATCTGGTTTAGCCACTCATTTTTGGAGGGGCACAACTGTGGTACATTTTCAAACTGTAGGCATACCACCAAAGTAAGGGAGAAATTTAACAACATGTAACTTGGCTCAAATGATGTGGCACAACAAAGAGAACCTTTAAGTTAAGACAGGCAGTACCAGAACTCTTGTTTGGGTTGAGAACCTTCAGTGCTTTGAGGAGCACCTCTGCTGTAGTAATTTGTCAAAAGTTAAGGCTGGGTAGACTATGAGAGTCAGGCAACTGCTTAATGAGACACCAACCATGGATGGGACTAAGGAGTTCTTGAACTTGGTGGTGATGCTGAGGTTAGTGAAGAGGGCATTAAAGGCATGCTCAATGTCTGGAAGAAAGGTAATAAGGTCCCCAGAGCAGTTCTAGATTTGATAAATTTGCTTTTAAAAATAAATTTCAAATTGGTGTTTAGCCCCAGACCAGAATTTGCTGGAATAATGTTTTACTCCTAGTAGTTGTGGTAGTCGTCCACTTTTGCATTAGCTAGTGCTGATTTACTTAGATTCTGAAATTATCTATAATAGTATCTGTCATTAAGGAATCTATTCTTTCTACAGTAAATGGCCCAAACATCTTTCTTTTTTTTTTTTCAGGAACAACTTAATAATCTCGATAGAGATCCAAGGGTAATGGTGTCATTGGACCACGCATGTTCTAAATGGTGCACGACTGTTACAAATGATTGAGAAATGCACTGGCCTAGAATTCTCAGGCAGCAGCTACTGAGGGGATATGTTTGGCACAGTTCTATCTAATGGCAGGCAAGTCTGTGAAGAAGTCCTCCAACAGGAAATGCCTGTAAAAGAGAGCGGTGATAATTTTCAATAGGGATTGTTTTGCTACAGAAATTTTCCAGACACATAAGGTGATGCAATATTCAGAGATGCAGTCTGAAAGGACACCATTAGTTGAGATTCTATCAGCAAGGTTAACAAGAATAGAATCTAGAAGTCTGTGGTCATTGGTGGTATGGATGAATCTCATGGAAAGATGACAATCTGGAAGAGATTTAAGCAGGAAAGAGCATGCATGTATTTAGAATTTTCCTTTCCCAATCAGTTATTGTTAAGGTCACTTAGCAGGAAAGTCTTAAAGGGAAAGTTACCTCAACCTATTTGCTGTATACCTGTGTAGTCTGTAGGCATGAACAATGATTTCCTCTTGTGTATCCCCCTAATGTTATCCTAATTTAAATATAAATGAGGTTTCTTTACTCTGTTTTGCCCTGGTGTGAAAACCTATTTATTGCCATTCCAAAGGTCATGACCTCACTCATGCAAGGCACATGGGAGTTGATGATGCATACATACACAAGCCTACAGAAGTTATACTGTCTTTCAGTTCTGTTACATGTCTTGTGAAGTCCCTGTATTCTCTAAAGGCATTTTTTTCTAGCTCAGATACACATTAAACTACAGACACAGCAGGGCACTTACTATGCCTTGAAAAGTTTCATGGTCAGCATAAGATATGAAGATAGGAACTGCAGAGGACAGCAACAGCCATGACTAGTACAGTGCAACTACTGCAGGCTTTAGCACCAAAACATCATAAAATTCCAGGATGCCTTACATGAGTCAGAAGGGGCAGGGGAGGTGGCATGGGGGAGTTGAGGAAAAGCTGGGCATCACTGGAAGCCTGTGGCACCTGGCAGGGTGCATTTTCTATTGTATGTATTTATGTATTTCCCATCAATACCTATAATAGTAAATCAGCACCCACACCATAGAGGAGAACTTCCTCACGTCCCTCCTGAAATCACCTCCACCATTCTTCAGCCTGGGTCTCTAGTTATTGAGTGCACGGTCCTTTTGAACAACTCCTTATAATCAAACCTATTGAATTCTTGTAAGCATCTCTATGTCTCAGTCATATCCCCATTTTTCTCCTGGCCTCCAGTGTATACATAATAAAGACTAGCAATCTTTCCTGATAGGACTTCCTCTACTGCCTCTGAATCATCTCTGTGGCCCTAATTTGAATGCTCACTATGGTCACTATGTGGTCCTTGTAGTTCCTGAGGTGTAGACACCAGAATAGTACACCTGGTGTGGCCTTATCAGGGACCTGTACAGGGGCATTATCATCTCTTCCTGCTCCTATCAAATCCCCTTCCCTGCCTATACATTCCAGCAGCCTTTTTGCCTTCCCATAAACTTTATTGCATGATACAGTGGAATTGAGGCTGCCGCTAATGATGACCCCCAATCTCTCTCTCTCCTCAGTTGCCTGCACCACCCTTATCCCTCACCTAGTAGTCCATTATATGGGTCTTTCTTACAGTGTGTATCACTTTGCATGCTTTTATCTTGAATGTTAGTTTCCTTAAACTGTACCACTTTCCAATTTTTCCAGGTTTTGTTTTATTTCTATAACTCCCTTCTCACTGTCGAGTATTAGACAGATCTTATCATGTCAGCAAAGAGACACCCCATATTCTGGATTCCGTCTCCCATATTACAAATGAATATATTGAATAACACTGGTTCCCAAACCAATCCCTGTAGTGTCCTGCTAATTTATTTATTTATTATGGACAAGTCTTTTTTCAGTTTTGACCCAACACAGAACATTAAGAACAAAAAAGACAAAATATACCAAGACACAAAAAAATAATTATACAAAATAACTACAAACATCCAACAACTGCAAATATTTCTTGAAATTAAATTTGAAATGTTGCAATGAGGAGGAAGAGCACACATCATCCATCAATGCATTCCAGAACAGGGAAGTAGCAATTGAAAAAGAATGAGTACCAGCTCTAGAATGATAAGGGATAGTTTGAAAGAAGAACACCCCTAGAGGAACATAAATTACACTCGATAGATCTAATATTAACTATATACCTTAAAGGATGCATAATATTAGAGAAAATAGCTTTATATATTTGACACCCCCAAAAAAATAGATACATTTAGATTTAGAGGATAACCACCCCAAGTTGGAATAGAATCAACAATGATGATAATGAGGTGGGGCATCCAATACAAAATGACATACATTATTATATGTGACAGTAAGAATGTTAACTTCTTTGACTGATAACATAACATATAGACTGGCAACATAATCAAGATGTGGTAACAATGTTCCATCTGCAATTGATCTTCGAGTTTCAGTGGAAAAATGTTTCTTAAATTTATAAAATAAACTCAACTTTTGATTAACCTTACTACTGATCGCCTTGACCTGGGAATGAAAATTAAGTCCAGGGTCCAACAAAACACCCAAATACTTAAACTCATTAACTAATTCAATTACTGCCCCCTATTGTCATTAATCAAAAAAGTAGATTAATTTTTCGACTGGTAAAGTGTTCAGAACAACACTGTTTTTTTTTTTACATTAATAATCAAACAATTATCTGTAAACCAATTACAAACACTTTGGAAACTCAGACTCCAAAGAAAATGTCATCTGAGGAATAAATTTAGCCTAAGAATAAACTATCAAATCGTCTGCACATAACAAACATTCACATGATTTACAAACTAAAGGAAGTTTATTAATAAACAATGAAAATAATAAGGGGCCCAATATGGACCCCTGAGGGACTCCAAGATTCAAATGCCTAACAGACAAAACTACAGAACCCAAACTAACAGATTGGGACCTATCAGTTAAATAATCACTACACTATGCCATCACATTTTCTGAAAAAACAAGCTGACTCAGTTTTAAGCATAACAATAGATGATTAATAAAGTCAAATGCCTTGATCAGGTCCATGAAAATCATCCCCCTTAAAAGGCCATTTTCAAAGCCCCGGAGGATGGAATTCGTGAACTTGACCAAGGCAGTCTCTCTTCCATGATTTTTCTCAAAAACCATGTTGTTTGGAACACATCACATTATAGGCATCAAGCTATTCTGTAATTTGACTTGCAATCACTTTTTCAAGCAATTTACTCAAAGGATTTAATAGAGATATCAGTCTACAATCATCAAGACAAACAGTATTCGATTTCTTGGGTACTGGAACCACTCTAGCACATTTCCAACTTAATGGAAACTGATCAGAAATAAGGCACAGATTAAATATAGAACAAAGAGGTCCCACAATATGTGGAGCAATTAACTTTAAGAGTCTGCTGTCAAGTACTTCACCACAATCACTGAACTTATCAGGAATTGTAGTGAACAGTTTCAATAAATCAGTCTTAGTAACCTTTCCGAAATAAAAATTAGGTCTGTTAACTAAACACTTCATCAGCAATCTTAGCAGAATTTGATAGATTAACCTAGTTACTTCCATAGCTAGAAAGGTCAGAAAACTTAGCATTTAACATCTCTGCAATTAGTATACTGTTGCAATGTCAAAATTTTGACATCAAAATCCATTACAGCAACAACTTCAAGGTTGTCGCAGTAATGGACCTGATGGTGAAATTTCACTGATTTGGAGTGTGTCTGCCCCCTTTGAATAAACTCTGACCTGGAGTTTGTTATCTTTAAACTGGAGGGTACGTGGGATGAAGCCCCCCGGGATGCAGTCCCCCACAAAGACAACACTCAATGTCGGACAGGCGAAATTGCACTTGTCAACATTGTTTGTGTCACTGTGCCACATTATGACAACTGGGTTGTCGATGCGGCTTGGTGGAACCTCTACAATTTCAACAGGATCAGAAATTATTCCTCCAGAAGTTTTAATCTTTTCTACAGCAGACTTTTCTTTTGGGGCTACCAAATTATTAACTATATCCCCAAATTTCTTTGGATCAGTCCAATTGTCACTGAATTGTTTTTTCATAAAAAATATTTGCACTGCTCACTAAATGGCTTACCTTATTTCTCAAAAAACAATATGGGACCAATTCTAAGAGAGCAGCAAGAGCATGATGCAGACTGCACCGTATTGGAAAACTATGTCCAAACCCTTGCAACATGCGAACTGCGCCCTATTCCAGAACAAAGGCCAAGTGTGAGAGAAAACAGTGACAGTACGCCAGTCGCAAGTTTCACCACAAACGCATGGTGCAAACCACAAAGCGGGTGGAATAATTATGCATATCGCAATGGAACACCAGTATAAAAGTGCACAAACCACAGACCACTTGCATAAGGCAATGTAGGCAGAAGCACTGGTGCATGTCAAGATAGTAGCACAAGCGGCAACAGCACAGAAACAAAAAAGGAGTTTCACATCAGAGGAGACAGATGTGCTCCTAAATGAGGTGGAGTCCCAGGCCAAATTGCTAATGGGCAAGGGTGGAGAGAGGGAAGTGCCCAAACAGCGCAAGGCAGACTGGGATGCAGTAGCCTGTAAGGTCAATGTGGTGGCCAATGCCAGGTGCACAGTAAGAGACCTACAAAGAGGTTCAAAGACCTGAAGTGCCATGCCAAAGACAAGGAGGCATACAGCAAGCACTGTGCAGCTGCAACAGGCAGTGACCACAGAGAGGAGAGACCACTCAGCACACATGAGGAATGAGTCCTGGCCTTCCTGAGCCAGCACTATGTGCATGGGGACACAGAGCTTGACACAACATGAATGGGGAGTGGGACAGGTAGGTGGTGGTCAAGCACTGCCATAGCAATGTCTGCGAGCAATGGTGTGGGGGAAGGGGGCCTGGGCAGAGAGGTGCATCAGTGCAGGAGCACTGTGTGGTGCTGGACAGGACCAGTGGCATGGTGAATAGTACACACCCCAGGAGGTGTGCAGGGATGCTGTGGAAGTGGCCTAGTGGGGTATGACAGTAGTGACAGGCAGCATGCAAAGTGGCACAGTAGTGCATGGGGGCCCATGCCCACCAATGGCAGCAATGTGCATCACACTGACTGTGTGTACAGAGGGCCTGGCCAGGAGCATGGACATGTGCCCTGCTCCTGTGTGTCTGGATGCCCCATGCAGTGGACAATGGGGGGCCAGGTACCTGTGCTGCAGCCTGTAAGCATCCAACCATGGTGGGGATGCAGCCTGTGCCCTGGGCCACTGTAACATGCATATACAAGGCAGGAGTGGACATGGTGGCATATGCGGAGGGCAGGACATGGCACAGTGGCACTGATGCACTGATGTAACCCCACAGGTATGGCGGCTGAAGAGACAGCAGAGGAGTATAGTAGTGGCACAGGCAGTGGCACAGAGAGGCCCAGCACACAGTCAACAGACACACAGGACACTGTGTAAGACATACATGGCAGTGCAGACACTGTGGTGTTGGACAGTGTGCATGACCTGAAAAGGTTGTACAGCAGGCAGCGGCAGTATCTCAGAAGGAGGAGGATGGCATGGATATCTGTGACCTCTTCAGTGTCAGCAGCATTGCTGACAACAATACCCAGGATCTGAGCCCCCCAACATATGAAGAGATGGAGGAGCACCTGAAGGAGGCAGCATGCTACCTACAGAACACCCATGAATGGACACCAATGGACTATGCTGTATTCTGCAGGACACTGGTGGATCACCATGAGGAGCAGTCAGAAATGCTGGGCTGTATATGCCTCTGCCTTGACACCCACCACAAAACCCTTGAGGAGCAGATTGGCACCCTAGTCACTGCCATCCAGACTGGGTCACACACAACAGAAACAGCTATGGGGAGGCTGGTTGACATCATGCATGCCACACAGGCCTGTGCCAGGGATCAGACACAGGTAATCATATGACTGACAATGGCCAAGGAAGGATCTGTGGCACAGCAGCTGCGGCAGATGGACATCCTGGTAGCAGCCATACACAACATCCTTTTTAACACAGGCAGTGCGCCAACCACAGTTCAGTGATATGGCAACACAGGCATCGCAAGCAGTGCAACAACGGCAAGTGACAGATGCAGCCACACAGGCATTGCATGCAGTGTGCCAACCGCAGGTGACAGATGCAGCCTAACAGGTGACACAAGCGGTGTGGCAACCACAACTGCAGGACACCACCACACAGGCACAGGGGTCCCTGCAGTCCCAGCAGCAGGAGGATGTGCCCCAGGCAACACCAATGGTGACAGGGAAACCACCAGGTTGCACAGTGCCTGATGTGCCACAAACAGCACCAGGCAGCATACTTGTGCGGCCAGCACCACGACCACCACCTGCCACCATGCCTGTGAAGCCTGACGCAGGTGCCATCATTCACCGGACCAGGGGTAGGACACGGTTTCACAAAGAGCTGCCAGGAGTTGCACGTGGTGGAGGCACAACCAGAGCTGCCCAAAAGAGGATGGCCACACCTGTTGCCAGAACAGTACAGGCCACTGCACAGGGACCAGTGCCAGCAGTGGGACTGGAGGACAGCGGCACACTGACAGCAGCACATGGGACTGTGCCAGGACCTGCACCACCCAGTGCTGGCAAGCATGGCAGGAGGAGAAAAGCAGTGGCTGTGCAGGGCCCAAGCATGAGTGGCAGAACAGCAGCTGTGCAACAGGGGTTGGGGTGGAGCAGAGCAGCTGCAGGGATAGTTGCACCCATGCCACATGGGGAGACACAGGACCCCCAGCCAGTGAAGCAGAGAAGGGCAGTGCAACAGATGGCAGACAAAGGACAGTAACTGTGTTGCAAGGAATACACAAGGTGGTGACCACTGCACAGATCATGACACTGGGTGGGCATAATGTGTGGACTGTGTGTGGGATATGTATGTGTGTGTGTGCACAGCATGCAGGTGTATGGGATGTGGGGCAGCACAGTGTGGGTGTGGATGCAGTGTAATGCCACTGGGTGTGTGTGTGTGTGTGTAGGATAGGGAAGCACAGAATGTAGTACTGTAATACAGACCTGAGTTACACTGCAGTAAGCAACAGTAAACAGTACCCACTACCAGTCGTGTGGTGTCATTCATTGTCCATCAAGGTGCCAGCTGTGATAGAAACATAGAAACATAGAATTTGATGGCAGATAAGGACTGCTTGGCCTACCTAGTATGCCCATTTCCCTACCTAACGAATAAGCTGCAGATCCTAGTTAACCAACAGCCTACTTCCTCCTACTCCCCACTAGAATTGCCTTATGTCTGTCCCATGCATTCTTGAATTCCCCCACTGTTTTTGACTCTATGACTTCCTCAGAAAGGCTGTTCCATGTATCCACAACCCTCTCTGTGAAGAAATACTTCCTTACATTACCTCTGAGCCGTCCCTCCTCTATCTTCAAATTGTGCCCCCTTGTTTTTGCACATCTTTTTCTGAAAGATGCTACCCTCTTGTGCTTTGTTGATTCCCTTGAGGTATTTGAAAGTTTAACTATCATGTCCCCCATCTCCCTCCTTTCCTCGAGGCTATACATCTTTAGTTCCTTTAATCTTTTTTCATATGTCTTCTATTGCAGACCCTGCATCATTTTGTTTGCCTCCTCTGGACAGACTCCACCCTGTCTATGTCTTTGCAGAGATGGGGTCTCCAGAACTGTTCACAGTACTACAGATGTGGTCTTACCAACTGTCTGTACAAAGGGCCAACAACTTCCTGTTTTCTACTGGTGATGCCTCTCCCTATGCATCCCAGTATCCCCCCAGCCCTCCTTACTGCCTTCTCACATTGCTGGCCCACCTTTATGTCATCTGATATGACTACCTCCAGGTCCCTTTCCATTTTTGTTGTTGTCAGTATCTCACCCCCCATTGTGTACTCTTTCCCTTGGGTTTTTGTTTCCCAGGTGCATTACTTTGCACTTCTTTGCATTGAATCTATGCTGCCATACATTTGACCATTCCTCCAATCTTGCCAAGTCCCTTTTCATCCTTTCCACCCCACCCTGTGTATCAACCCTGTTGCAGATCTTTGTGTCATCTGCAAAGAGACATACTTTCCCTTCCAGTCTCACTGCAATGTCACTTATAAAGACATTAAAAAGGACCGGCCCCAGTACTGAACCCTGTGGTACCCCACTAGTAACCCTCCATTCTTCACTGTGGACTCCATTTACTATTACCCGCTGTGTCCTGTTGTCCAAACAGGCATTCCCATGTGTTACATACTGTGCCAAGGTATGGCATGCGGCATGTGTGTGCATCTGTGTGTAACTGTGTGGCCATGTGCATGTGCATCCCGCATGCCACAGTTGCCCGCTACACAGTAGCACACATAATGCGTCACACGGCACATGCAGGTGTGGCAAGATGTCCTGCTGTGACAATAGCGGCAGCGGAGGATGCAGACATGTGGAAGGAAGGACTGCAGCTGTGTGTGCCAGTGCCACCACTGTGCGCTGCAGTGGATTACATTGTCTGCGCATGTGTG
Source organism: Neoceratodus forsteri (assembly GCA_016271365.2). Taxonomy (NCBI): domain Eukaryota; kingdom Metazoa; phylum Chordata; order Ceratodontiformes; family Ceratodontidae; genus Neoceratodus; species Neoceratodus forsteri. Next base: position 679,142,016 of record CM028130.1, read on the forward strand.
CCATGGACGAGCTACCTATGCAGATCTGACACACGTACTACATGCCTGCTACACCTGAGCACATGTCCATGAACCAACCGCATGTGCAGCATACTGTGCCATGACTGCTGGGCACTGCTGCATGCACACATAGTGCATATGTGGTGTACGGAGATGTAGGCCACACATCAGGCCTACATGTGTCTCATGTGCGTACATGTGTTATCATGAAGGTGTGGTGCCACAAGCAATGCAGACTGCTGTTACATGGTGCACAGTGTTGAGACAGGTCTAGGGACTGTAGGGCAGTGCAACTGGCAGCAGAATGAGCTCCCTGAGTTGTAGGGCCCCACACTTCATGGCAGCTGAGACAGCCCAGTTAATTAATCTAGTGTAGCAGTGGTGCACAACCCTGCTGCCATCTGGGTACAGGAACCACATTACAGCTGCCAGAGATGGGGTGAAGGGTCATCACGGAATGCCTGTGTGACATCAGTGGCGTGCAACACACCCCAAGGCAGCTGAAGCACCAATGGCAGGAACTCACTAGGTGGGACCCTGCCAACCTGCGGTGCATGATGTCCATGGCAGAGAGGAGAGATGTGGAGATGCAGACTGGTCAGCAACCCGGTGCAGGTGGGTATGGTTTAATGTTTGCACGCAGAGGCACTGTACTACCACACACATCATGGCCTCCTGAGCCACACAGACAGTAATGCATGCTCCATTCACACAGGTGTGAGCAGCACAGTCCAGGACCAGCAGGAGCAGCATGTAGTGCAGAGACAGCATGGTGGGCAGTGGCATGACAGGCAGGGACACCGGAGGGAAGGTAGGTGCATGCAATGTCAAACATGTGTAAAGGCATGCTGCAAGGGTCCAGCAAGTGAGTATGGGGTGAGGTGTGCATACCCATGTAGGTAGTTGGACTACAAGGGTACCTGGCCATGTGCATGTGTGGTGTCCTTATGTGCCAGTAGTATGCATGTCTACAGCCTACACTGACAATGACAACAGTGCTGGTCAAAGTGGGAGGGGGGGGGCAGGTGAGGTGCTACAGGCATGTCATGGGCTGTGTCTGGTGTGCGTCCCATGGCCCACACAGGCAGTGCATAGGTGCAGTCATGCTGTCACCTGTATGCCGCTGATGTGTGTCATTGCTACTTTGCAGGTGACTGTAGCACTGTTGCATCATGGCACAGGGCACTGCTGTGTGCCATGTCAGACCAGAAAGCTGCTTATGCCCAGGCATATTCCCAATGCACAGGCCACCAGCAATGCAGGACTCACCCATTGCCACCAGCCACAGACAGTGAGGAGGAGGAGGTGCAGGTGGTGGAGGACCATGCAGACACAGAGAGGATGGGGGAACAGGTGCATGCAGCCACTGAGGGGGCGGAGGACCTGGAGCATGCAGCCACTGAGGGGAAGGAGGACATAGAGCATGTGGCCACCGAGGGGGAGGAAGACCTGTGGCATGCCAGCATGGACCCCGGGAAGGTGTTGCAGCATGGCACAATGGCTGTGGACCAGGTACAGCATCATGGACTGATGGTGGTACCAGTGGATGGTGCCATACAGCATGCAGCACCAGAGCGGGAGGCCAACATGGAGTGCCTGCCACAGTGCCCTGGGAACTTTGCTAAGGACATGCATGGTGCCATCTGGGTCAGTGGCCAGTGCGGAATGGACACTGCTGACCATGATGGCCAGGATATGCTGGACAGGGAGAATGGGCCAGCAGCACACCCTGAGCAAGTTTCATGGATGTGCCACAGGTGGTTGTGGCTGACATGAATGCTGGTGCAGGTGCCATGCTACAACTGCACCATGTGGCCCCGGAGGTAGATATTGTGGCACCTGCTGTAGAGCTTGGACTGCAGGTTGCAGGCGGTCTTCCACAGCATGAACCGGCATGCCAGGACTGGCCAGCCAACAGGGGCCAGGTCCTCATTCAGCTTGTGGCTGCCATTATGGCCAATGTGGCATGCCTACACGGGTCACTTGTTGCTCTGCTGAACACCCTGTGGGACCAATAGGGCAGGGGTGCAGTACTGCTGTGGCACCAACAGTGCCCCTAAACAGTGTTGTGCACTGTGTTTATGCTGTGCCGGGGGGGGCTGTACACTGTGTGCATGGCCGAAGGAATTTTTTATTCACTATGTACTGTTATGCTGTTGTCTGTGTTGTGGTGGGGGGGCATTTAACTCTTTTGTGCTCCCACGTACATACTCCCCTCTCATTTTACCGTTTAAGTGCAAACTGTTCTACATTGACTCTTGTTCCTTGTTTTGTAATAGTGTTTCTTGGCAACACTCAGTGTCTCAGTGTCCCTGTGTGTGTGGTGTGTGTGTGTATGTGCCTGTGTGTGTGTCTGTGGCGCTGTTCACGTGTGGGCACCCACATGTAACAGAACTGCACTGTTGCCTGTGTGTTCTCATCCTGCACATGGAACATGTATGACAGCAGTACACACCTCAGCCACAGTCACAATCCGGTGTGCATGCCATCATGGTGTACTGTGTATGCAGCAATGCTCTGTGACGGGACATGTACATATGCCAAAACACTGTGTCGGGCATGCCTGTGTGGTGTCCATGGGCCATTCCACCAAGTGGCAACATAGGCCTTGTGGGTGGCACTGGTGGCACATCACTGTGGTATGTATGCCCACCAGATGTCTGCAGGAATGTGCAGCCCATAGCTGTGTACCAGTTGTGGCATCACTGTTTACATGCACTGGTGGTCATGGCAGGTGCATTGTGCCTGGTGGCACCATCCACACGTTAATGTGCCACTGTCCAGTGTGTCGACTGATGCCGCCTGTTTCCACATCGACCATGACATCCATTGCATGCCATGTGCACTATTGGACTGTGCGTGTACCCCCGTGTGTTGTGTTGTTCACTGTGTGGCATATCCGTTCTTGGAGCTGGTGCTGTGTCCATGTCCGTCCTGTCTGGTTCTGTGTTGGTGTTTGTCATGGGTTGTCTGTTTGGTGGTGTGTGGCAGCATACAGGTGCATTCCTGGGGTCATGCAGTGTCGTATGTGTGGGCATGTGTGGTGCAGTGCACTGCCCATGGTGTGTGGTGCTGGTTGCAGTGCGTTGTGCAGCATGTCAGCCTGTTCTCCTGTGCAGCACTGAGGCCATATGGTGCCCTTGTCTTGTCCCCTGCACTGCAGCCACTCTGCCACTGCCTGTATGCCTGCCACCGTCCACAGTCACTACCACCCCCGGCACATGGTACATGTGTTTGTGGGCAGGGCCATCTGCACTACACAGTTCTCTGCACTGCTGGCATGACACTGTGCATGCGGCCACACACAGCCGCACCTGTTGTGTGTCACCCCTCGATATTGCACATGGGCCCATGTTGTCACTGTGCCCCTGCTGCATGACTATGCTGGGCCATCACTGCATGTCTGTATCCTGTGCCAATCCCATTGCAGCCCATTGCCCAGCTGGCCCTCCTTGTGTCGCCTTTCCCCTGTCTAGTCACTGCATGTCAGGGCCACGGTCCTGTGCATGTCTGGGTCTGAGTGCCTACTACACCCTCCTAGCATACAGTGGACATCCATGGTTGGCCTGGAGGACTCAGTTTGCATGCAGCCATGTCTGCCAGTGGCTGTATGACACATATGGCCACTGGTACAGCAGCAGTGCTGCCATGTGTGTTGCATTGCACCTGGCAGACAGTATCCCATCTTGTGGTGTTCGTCAGATCGGGTATCTGGTTTCATGTTGGTGTTGGTATTGTGTCTCACCACTATGTATTCCATACCACTGCAGGTGCCACCCTTGGGGCGGTGGAGGTAGTGTGAGGCCTCAGAAGTATTGGTGTATCACCTCACATCTTGCACAGTGTCCCGCAAATGCACCCACTAATGAATGTTCTCCTTCCATGCTGTTGGGCTTTCCATCACCGTCCAGTGGCACACCATCCTCCTGGTCTGTGTCGGGCAGTGGTATGCGGTGTGCCAGTGTGATGTTATGTAGGATGCAGCAGGCAAGCACTATCCTGCAGGCCTTCTCAGGGCTTTACTGCAGCTCACCACCCGATCGGTTGAGACATCAGAGTCTTGCCTTCAGAAGCCCAAATGTGCACTCAATGACTGCTCTTGTGCTTGTGAGGGCCTCATTATACCGCTCCTCTGCTGCAGTGTGTGGTGTTCTCGTGGGGTGTCATCAACCATGGCATCTGGGGGTATCCACTGTCACCTGTTGGGGATTGGGGGGGTTACAGTTTATTTTCCAGTTTATATGTGCTGCACTGATGACACCTGCTACCTATTGTGTGTGTGGCCCACACACACACACACACTACCTCACACATGCACACCCTTGGCTGTGTACATGCACGGCGTGGGCATCCTGTGGCATTGTGTTGGCTCACCCATGCCCATGGGTGGTGCACTGTGTATGGTCCCTGGCCCTGCATGCATCCCATGTGTGGTGTGCCACATGTCTGTGTGGCTGTCACATCTGTACACTGCATTGCCTGTGCATCCTGTTCCCATTTTGTGCCACCCTGTCCACTTGCAGCTGCACACACACTGTCTGCAGCTCACACACACACACACACACACTGCTGCATGCTCACCACTGCAGGGGTCATCAGCCCCAGTGCATACATATTAGCCATCCACCTGTGATGTCCCCTCTCTCAAAGGCCTCACGTAGCCCACTATGTGGGAGTTGTGACAGGATCCAGGGTACTTGGCCACTACATCCACTATGCGGCAGTCACTGTCACATACCACCTGAATGTTCATGGAGTGGTACCCCTTTCTGTTGATGTACACATGCCCATCTGCTGTTGGAACCCTGATGGCCACATGTGTGCAGTCAATCGCCCCTAGCACACGGGGGAACTGTGCCATGTTGTAGAATGCCTGCTTCACTTGGTGCTGTTGTTGGGCATCCCATGGGAAGCTGATGTACCTTGAGGTGAGTCGTATCAGGGCTGTCATGAACCTCCTCAGGCACCTCGACACCACCGGCTGGGATATGCCCACCGTGTCCCCTGTGGGTGTTTGAAAGGTCCCTGTTGCCAGGAAGCACAGCGCTGCATTGATGCACACCTCCACAGCCAGCGGGTGACCCCATTGGTGGTACTGTGCAGGTCCTCCCTCAGGTCCTGTCATAGCTCCCTGATTGTGCTATTGTTGAACCTGTAGTGTGCAATGCACTTCTCCTCTGTCAACTCCTCATAGGACTTCCATGTGCATCTCACTCTTTGCACGGGTGGCCTTGGCACCATCAGTTGCTGCTGTGGTTGCTTGGTCCCCTGGGTCCTGCCATGGTGCCTGGCATACCGGAGTTCTCGTTGCTCAGATAGCATGATGCTCATTAGGGCTGAAAATGCTGACATGCTTCCTGCTGTGTGACAGTCCACACTGTTGAATGCTGTCTGTCTGTTGTGGTGGGGGGGCTATATATGCTGTCCTCCAGTTAGACCACCTCAGCCTAGGTTGTGTCTCATTGTTTTGGCATTATTACTTACGCCGCATGTTCTGGAATTGCCCCTTTACCATACATGTGCATTATGTATGTCACAAGTCGCATGCTTTTTCTGGTGTAATTCGGTCGTAAGCCATGTTTGGCACAGCAGTTGTGGCCTGTGGTGTATAGGGCCTTCTAGTAAAGTAGTAGTAGTAGTAAAAGTTTATTTTTATACAGGTAAAGATGGTTTACATATCATTGGGTCACTGACCCGTTTCCAAGATGCACCAGTTTTCCAAATGAGTTTTTTTCTAAAAAAACATTAAGATACACTCTAAACATTTAAGTTACATACTTACTTCACAATTTTGCTAAACAAATATAATTTGTATGGACCTACATACATTGTTACACAATTACAATATACAAGCATGGTTAATGTTAGACTACATTTAAAAAAAAATCACATTTCCACATAGGACAATTCTTTCAAAATTATTGTTTATGGTTTATGATGCTATGTCTCCCAAAAAACTTCTTTCACCCATTACACATACACCTTATTTGCAACCCTTTATCAATGGCTCTCATAAAAAGTTCAGATTTTTGAATCTGCTTCTTTTTCAAATCAATAGGTGCCCACAGATTTATAACTTTCAGACCAAAAGTCATCTCACCATATCTATTATTTATTTGAGGCATTACATATTTACTTCCCCCTTTATTTCTTAAATTATATTGACGACTATATTTTAAAGATGGAATTTTATCCATAAGATACTTAAGACTTTGTTTATGTACTACCCCATGTATTTGATTCAACCATTTTTGGTCCCTTTTTTGTTCTAAATGTTCCCATTTTAAGATCTTAAACATTTCACAATGGTGAGTATGATATTCACAATTTCATACAAATCTAGCCAAATTGTTATAAAGGACATGTATTGCCCTCAAATTTGATTTATTTGACATACCATATATATGAATCCCATATTCTATACAGGGAATAATCAATTGATTTACTATATCTTTCCTCATTTGATAATCCAAACAATATTTAGATCTATGAAAGGCCCCCAGTTTATTATTTGTTTTATGAACAAGATTATTTATATGAGTATTAAAGTACTATCTACAATAATCCCTAAATACTTATATGACTCAACCTGATTTAAGGATTAATTTTTATCTATTTTTATTAAAATTTTTGGGAAATTATTTGTATTTCTATTTCTTCCTATACTATGAAATACCATTGAATTTGTTTTTTTACTATTCAATACCAACCCCGATCTATATAACCATGCTTCCATCCTACTAAAGTCGTTCTGAAGAATTTTTTCCATTTCTTGAGTTGTAGTTCCTCTAGCCAGCAAAACAGTATCATCTGCATACATACTCAAAACTGAATTTTGTACCACTGTTGGGAGTTCATTTACATACATTAAGAACAACAAAGGGCCCAAAATCGAGCCCTGGGGGACTCCACTACTTACAAAAGCTGGTTTAGATGAAATGTCATCAACAAAAACTTGTTGAACTCTACCTGACAAATAAGAATCAAGCCAAGGAAGAGTTTCACTATCTATTCCCAATTCCTTCATTCTCCCTAACAATTTACTATGGTCTATGGTGTCAAAGGCCTTGGAGAGATCCACGAACACCGCCCCCACCGATCCTCCCCCATTTAACTGGGAAGCGATGTTATAAATTAAATCGGTGAGTGCGGTGTCCGTGGAATACCCTTTACAAAATCCTGATTGGCAAGGAGAGAGCAGAGAGCCTGTTTCCAAGTACTTACTCAACTTCCCCCTTACCAGTCCCTCCAAGACCTTTGACAAACACAACAACAGTGAAATCAGTCTAAAATTTGTTGGTTCCACTGGAGAATTACCTTTATAAATTAGTACAATCTTTGCCTGTTTCCACAGGGTTGGAAATTTATTTTCCATCAGACTCCAATTAAAGAGTCTTGCTAAAATATGAGCAATCACCTCCCAGGAATCTTTTAAAAACCTATTCTCTATTTTATCCAAACCCGAGGCTTTATTTGAGTTAAGTTTCCTTAATTCTCTCTTTACCTCTTTACAGGTAATTACTTTGAACCTAAACCTTATTTTATTTAATGGCCACTTTTCCCCTTGGCCTTCTTCTACACAAAGCTGCTTTGGAATTTCTATGTCAGGTAATAAGACAAAATATTGGTTTAACCTTTCTGCAGACTCAAATGCTGATAATAAAATATCCCCTTCCCTGATTTGGATAGGCTGTCTATTTTTCACAACATTTTCAAATGATTTTATCAACTTCCAATATTGCCTTGGGTCATTACTATATTCTACCTTAGTTCTATAATACTGTTTTTTGAAATTTTAATTTCTTCTTTAAGCTTATTTCATTCGCTCTTATATTTAAGCCAATCATCAGGATCCAAAGTTTTATTAGCCTTTTTCCATAACTTATTTTTATAACGTATACTACATTTTATCTTATCTGTAATCCATGGAACATTTACCTTTTTCCAGACACCAGTTTCAAAGGGTACAACCTTATCACAGGCCTGTACAAACATTTTAGAAAAGTCCTCAATGATCCAATCCAAATTGGGGATTAAGAACAACTGTCCCACCTACATTTTCTTAATTCGTACAAAAAGGCTTCTTTACTATATCTTTTAAAATGTCGATATCTTACTGTCTTTGGGACTGGGTTTATAGATATTTCCTTCTTATTTTTCATTTCCCCCACACAAACAATTGAAAAATGATCTCCAAATATAGGTTGCTTCACTTCCATAGAAATAACTTTAATTCCATCTGAGGAAAAAACTAAATCCAATATATTCCCCTCATTTGTTATATGTGTTTTCCTTGTAGAAACTGCAATGTTTTGATGCAAATTTAATATATTGAAACTTGTCTTTAGGGCGTTACCCTTTGGTTTATTCCATGCTGCATTAATATCACCTACCATTAATAAATCCAACCCCATTGTATGTTGTTGTATTAAATGGGCCAATTTATCAAAATCCACTATTTTAGCTTTCGGGGGAGAGCATACTAAACTCAAAACCATATTTAAATCCTTTATTAATACTATCAAACATTCCACCATCCCTATTTCTCCTGAGTATATCATCAAAGTTTCACTCAACTCCCATTTTAAATACATCAACAACCCCACCCCCTCTTCTTTTCCCTTTCTCTCCTATACATATTATATCCCTGTAACTCAATTTCCCTTCCACTTATGTTTGGGGTCAACCAGGTCTCTGTCAGAGCTATAATTTCAGGACACTCTAAGGTCTCCCAAGCTCTTAGCATATCTAATTTATTTTTTAAACTCCTTGCATTATCATAAATTACTTTAAACAAGCAGGATGGGGGTCCAGGATTTATTTCAATGTCCACTCCCATCAACAGAATAAGACAGACATTTGTTTGTAAATCTTGTTTCTTAAAATGCATGACTATTTTACATTTATTTACCCCTGCTATAGAATCTTTTATAAGGGGGAAAATAATTTCTTCTCCTGCAACCTATATACTGTATTTTATTGCACTGGAATTCTTTCCACTGATGTCTTAGATAAACTGCAAGAATCAAATCCTCCTCACTTTGCCCTATTACATTGTTTCCAAACACTGGACATATTACCAAACAAATTAAAAGAAAGCAAAACCACATTTTTAAAACCCCATTTCGCAAATACTCAAAACCCCCTAAGGAGGGAAGGCTCCGGTCCGATCAGCAACCCAATCAGAGTTTCTCGATAGGCAAGACCCCAATTTCAAATTCCAAACAATTTAAAAAAGCTTACCTACAAAGGAACTCGGTCAGGAAATGATCAGACCAGAAGCCTCCCATCTGCTCCAATGAATTTTCTCTCCCAAGTGGCGCTCGTGCCACTCACTGCTGGTGCGCCACTCGCACTGGAGCGTGCGGCTCCAATTTAAATGGAGCTCTGACTCCACCCTTCAGCAATTTGATTGGTCATCGGCTCCCCCTCACCCCCTCGCACCAACCAGTTGAACTATGCTACACAGTTCAAGCAGTTCAGACAGTCCTTTCTTCCCTGCTGATGGTTCCTTGCTTCTTGCAGCCCAGACGTCCTGCTACAGATGGAATGCAGGACATAAGCTGAGTAGTTTCTCTGCAGGTGGAATACAGGGCACAGGCTGGATGGTTGGCATTCTGGAATCACATATGTCACAGGTCACTAGCGTAACCTGCGATTTGTGCCATTTGGTGCAGGCGTAATGAGTTTCCGTAAGGCGAATCTGTTCTGGAATTGGGCCCCATCTATCTAATAAGCAACAGAAGAAAATTGTTATAGGCAGTCCAAGCAAGATTTCTTGCAGTATTCCATTCTTTCAAGTTATCATAGAACATAGAAACATAGACTTTGATGGCAGAAAAGGACCGCTTGGCCCACCCAGTCTGCCCATTTCCCTACCTATTGGATAAGCTACAGATCCTAGTTAACCAACAGCCTACTTCTTCCTACCCCCAACCAGAATTGCCTTATGTCTGTTCCATGCATTCTTGAATTCCCCCACTGTTTTTGACCCCACAACCTCCTCAGGAAGGCTGTTCCATGCATCCACCACCCTCTCTATGAAAAAATAATTCCTCACATTGCCCCTGAGTCATTCCCATTCTATCTTCAAATTGTGTCCCCATGTTCTTGCACATCTCTTTTTCTGAAAGATGCTACCCTCTTGGACAATGTTGATTCCCTTCAGGAACAGTGTTTGAAAGTTTCTATCATGTCTCCCCTCTCCCTCCTTTCCTCAAGAGTATACATATTAAGCTCCTTTAGTCTCTCTTTGTATGGCTTCTGTTGCAGACCTTGCACCATTTTAGTTGCCCTCCTCTGGACTGCCTCCATCCTGTGTATATCCTTGCGGAGATGGGGTCTCCAGAACTGCATGCAGTACTCCAGATGGAGTCTCACCAACTGTCTGTACAGAGGGATGACAACTTTTTGTTTTCTACTGGTGATGCCTCTCCCTGTACATCCTAGTATCCCACCAGCCCTCCTTATCACATTCTCACCTTGCTTGCTTACCTTTAGGTCATCTAATATGACAACCCCCAGGTCCCTTTCCATTTTTGTTGTTAATACCTCCCCAACCCCCTTTGTGTATGCTTCCCCAGGGTTTTTGTTTCCCAGGTGCATTACTTTGCACTTCTTTGCATTGAATCTAAGCTGTCATACTTTTGACCATTCCTCCAACCTTGCCAAGTCCCTTCTCAGTGAACCTTCTGTTGTAAATACCCCTCACTCTAACCTTAAGAAGAAGAAAAAACATTTCCTGAATTGACATTAGCTGTTTACAAAAATAATCAATTGCACAATCAGGGTATATGGTATTAAATCCAGTACTGACCAATCAAAGAAAGTCTCTGAATAAGCAACCCATAATGACATTTCTTAAAACTAAGAAGCTGGATAAATTGCGATGAAATTTTAGGTCTTTAAAAATTCAATACACAATATATTGCTTGGTGATCACTAGTTGACTCAGCAAGTACGCCCATTGATGAAAAAAACATTTAACTTTTTAGTAACAACCCAATCTAGAATTGAATGGTTTCCACTTTGGGGGTTTAACCTAGTTGGGTCGTTAATCAATTGAAACAAGTTATAAGAATGTAATAAAGATTCCAAACCCAGGCTATCAGACATTAGCCAGTTTAAATTCATATCCCCAACTAAAATGAAACATAAGTAGAACTAAATTCTAGATATTCCCTAAGCTCATTTGGACCACTAATGTGGAAGTTGTATAAATAACATTGCTCCCCTGGACACCGAGTATGCCCCATTGATGATTGCCCTCTGTTGCCTGCCTCCTAGGTAGCTTTCTAGTCATCTGGTCAGTTTGACCACTGCCCCCAGCTCACCCAGCTTTTTTATTAGCCTTCTGTGTGGAACATAACTGAAGGCCTTGCTATAGTGGAGGTACAGCATATCCACTGCTTGGCCCCTGTAGACTGTCTTTGAGACCTAATCAAAAAACTTGATCAGTTTATTTTGGCAGGTTTAGTGTGAGAGGAACGTGCAAAAACAATGAACAAACTTTAGGACTGTCATGAAATTGTTGGGCAACCTTTCTGATTTGTTTAAATTACTGTTATATTATTTAGATCTCATGCCAAGAAAAACAGATTAAAACAGGTTTGTAATAGCTATACCTGTGTGCCAAAATACAGCAGCTTACTGTGCTGAAATGTTTCATTTGAAATAACGGAGCAAGTTAAAGTCGATTTTCTTAACTGGCAATCACAGTGATTTGTAGAAATGTAGGTTAGGAAATTCTAAATTAAAACCTTGACAAAGCTCCTGAGTGGACTAAATGTTTTGTCAGTGCACCGTGAGGAAACTGCTCACTAAACACTTGCATGTTTGCACTTCAATAAAAGCAGCTGCCCTTAACTATTGAACCTTGTGAATGGACGTGCACTTTTGATAACGGTGGTGAGTGCCATTTTAATGTTTGTAAGAAAGTGTATCTGGGCTGTTAGACAGATCTAACAATGTGCCCCATGTGCACTGGGAGGTTTAAGGCACAGCTCAGTGCCTTTAACTTACTCAGAACTAGGTATGATAAGTAAGATAGATCTTAGTGCACATCCTGCAGGTTAATTTAATTACAAAACTGATGTTTTAGACAGGAAAGATCAGAACAAGATGTTTTATAAAACGAATGTTTTAGGCAGAAAAGTTCTGAACTAGACATTTTATACATTTAAAAATATTAACCACTAAGTTGATTAGCAACCATCCTTACAGTAAGATAAATCTTATCACATGGTCATCTGATGTAGTTTAGTTAGTCATATCCTTACTTTTATCTCCAGCGTTTTATAAACACATGTAATGCACATAACCATGAATCTTCTCAGTGCACTTTTACATCAGACTTGTTAGAGCCAGTAGGCTTACTTAGCCAGCATGTGACTCGGATATAGTCCCTAAAAACTGACCTAAACATGCATAGTCAACAAACAAAAACACATAAATCACAAGTTTTAGTGTGTGGACCTTAAATAACCATAAGATAGAGGTGATGTTCCTTGAGGAAGTGGGGCTACTTTTATAAGGTCTAGTCTTTCTTAAGGTTAATTTCAACGTATATTGTAACTTAAGGGCTGATGTTCATACAGATAAATTTCAGTAAAGAAAACAAGAAGCAATATTATTGTCACAATAATAAGTGGATAACAATTTTAAAGTGACTTTTTACTTTAATGAGAATTGGAATATTTCCAGGTGGCTCAAATTCTGAAAGCCCATGGCAAGATTTTTATAAGCATATACTGTGCAATCTTCTAGGTGCCAGGAATCATGAGATGCAAATATTTACATCATCATAAACTAAATCAAGGCAGCAGACATTTTGTGGAATCTTGAGACAGAATGTGATGTCACTGAAGGGCAAGCTGTGTATTTTCAATTTCAGATTGTGGATCAGTGATATCATGTTTTCTCTCAAGACTCCTTAAAATTGCCAAACCAGCAGTGTAGGGGTTAAGGAACTTCTTTCCATGTCGGTGACCTGAGTTGCACTTGAGCCTGTGTAGTCTCCGTGGGTTGTTTGGAAGTTGGTAAGAAATCTGCACTGAAGCCCCCAACCCTTGGGGGTGATGGTTGTGCTTCCCTCTATATGACTGTTCCCAAGCGGAGGCAAGGGGTTAGTCCAAGCTGAACATTCCCAAGAGAAACTCAGATGGTGCCATCCTGTGTCACAACACCTCAGTGTGTGTATGCACAGGGTCCCTGGCTGATGCTGTCTGACAGGGGAAGAGAAAAATGGAAAAGGAGAAGCCATAGAGATGACAACTCCAGTACCTTCTAGCTCTGTATTCACAACTTCACCTCCATGCCTAATTAGGCTGTAGCAAGAAGAAGGGATTCCCTCCTATCAGCACCGTAACAGGGTGGGGGGAGCCATGGAAGACTTTGGGCATGGAGGTAGGAGATGGGGCTCAGCAGCCACTGAAAGGATCGACCTGATGATTGATTGCTGACCCTGGAGGAGAAATTCTAAGTAGAAAACACAATTTACTTGGTGCCAGAAAGGCTGGTCTTGATTGTTTTACAGTATATTGTTATGTTAGTCTTTGTGGCCTTTGTTTTACTTCTTTTGGTACTGTACAGAATATAACTATATGTATTATAACAGTTATTATGTCATTTTTAAAGTTTCATTTATTTGAAGACCACATCCATCCTCACCTTTACGGGTGCACTTTATACAGAACTGAACCTGGGTCCTGCTTGTACACATTTTTACTATTTATATATATTTACACAGGACAGACCAGACAAGATGCAATATCTAATTTTCAGTGGGGCCCTGCTTTTACCCATTTGTATAATATACCTACCCAGGACAGCCTAGCTGAGAGGCAATTTCGCATTTTCAGTGGGGTCCAGTATTTTGCCCAGGATAGAGCAGTACATGTCATAGATATTTTCAGAGCCAGTTAGACAACTGGTCCACAATGCTCACCAGTATTTAAGATCTATACTCTACAATTATATTGGTAATGTAGAAGGTGTCTAACTTACGTTTGAATTCTTGCATATCTGTGCTTTCTACAACTTCTTCTGGTAGCCTATCCCATAGCTAAATGACTTTCTGGCTATACCAGTTCCTCCTCGTATTTGACTGCCATAACTTCCATTTTAGTTGAATCACATGGGCGCTTGTATAGTGGGTGGTAATCCTTAATTCCAAGCCCAGGCAATCCCACAAGTCATCATCTGTCATCACTCTAAATAAGATGCACGTGTCTCCCCTTAATCTTCTATACTCAAGGGTATACATACCTAAGTGATCCAGTTTAATATCATAGTCATATGTTCATATGTCACTTATGAATTTAGTAGCCCTTTTCTGCACTCTTTCAAGTGCTTTTGATTCTGTTAAATGGTTTGGAGACCAAACTTGGGCTCAGTACTCCAAATGCAGCCACACCAACTAAATATACAGGGGCATGATCACCTCCTTCCCCCTGCTACTAATGTGCCTGATTATGCTGTTCAAAATCTCATTTGCCTTATTAGCTCTATGATTACAACGGCTTCTGAATTTCAAGTCCTTTGAAATTAATAATCCCAGGTCCTTTTCTTCCAATACCTCCCCCAATATGCAACCATTTAATATTTAAGAAGCATTCATATTATATTCATATAATATTTTTGCCCATATGCATGACTGTACACTTTTGGTGTTAAATTGCAATTTATGCTTGTGGGCCTATTCCTCAATTTATGCTTGTGGGCCTATTCCTCTACCGTAGTTAAAGCTTCTTGTAGCCTTGCAGAGTCTTCTTGGAATTCAACTGCCATTCCAATTCCAGAGACATCAGCAAACTTTCTTAGCCAGATATTGTTATTGTACTTCATTGAGATAATGTACAAATTAATGAGTCATGTCCCCAGAACCGATCCCTGCGAAACTCCACTTCCTATTTTTTTCCAGTCTGACAGGGTTCCTTGTATGCTAACCCTGTTTTCTATTAGTTAGCCATGCTGCTATCAAGTTGATGATGTTATTATGAATTCCCATGTTTTTTAGTGTTTTAATTAGGTACTGATGTCCTACCCTGTCAAAAGCCTTGGTGAAATCCAAGAATGTCACGTCCACTGGTTTCCCCTGGCCTAATGTTTTACTCACTTTACCATAAAAATCCATCAATTTTGTTTGACAGGACCTCCCTGGGGTGAACCCATGCTGTGTATCATCCCCCTTATTGTTTTTAATTATGTAGCTACTGCTATTTTCTTTGATTATCCTCTTAATAACCTTACTCAAGATTGCTGTAAGGCTAACAGGCCTATAAGTTTTGGGTTCTTTCTTGTTCCCTTTCTTGTATGTGGGTATTACTATAGCAGATTTCCATGCTTCCACAACTTTTCCTTCATCCAATGTTTTCTGAAATATTGCAGCTACAGGGTCTGCTAGCTCATTTGCCAGTTCCTTAAGAACTCTTGGATGGATACCATCCAGGCCTGGGGATTTATTTTGATCTAACCTTGTAAGTCTGGTCTTGATGTCATCCCCATCAGTGATAAAGGGCTTAGATGTCCAACCCAATCTTTCTGAGTCTTTTAGTCCAGAGTCTTGAAAAACAGATGAATAATATCTATTCTGGAGATCAGCTACTTTTGTTGGTTCTGTAACCAAATTTCCTATTGTATCAATGAGTGGTCCCACCTTAATTTTACCTCCTCTTTTGTTCTTTATGTAACTATAAAAAGATTTAGAGTTATCCTTGGTTTGGACAGCAAGGTTGTACTCATGCTCTCTGTTTGCCTTTTTAATAGCCCTCTTAGATGCTTTGAGGGATTTCCTGTATCAAGCCCACCCATCAGTGCTATTACTCTTTTTAGCATTTAAGCATTTAAATATGCCCTCTTTTTCATTTTAATAATTTTCCTTACCCTTTGATTCATCCAGTCTTGTATTCTTCCTGATCTATTATATTTCCTTTTTGTAGGTATAAATGCTTTAACAAGTCCATTTAGTCGATCTACTAATAAATCCCACATGACTTCTAAAGTCTGACCTGCAAACGCATTCCTCCCAGGACCATTTTGCTTATTCTTGTTTTATCCTATCGAAATCAGCCTTCTTTAAACAAAGCATAGTGGGGCTCTACAATGCCAGTTTGACCACTAAGTTGTTGACCATCATCACAGTGATGGATTTATGTCAACTGCAACTTGCGGTTGACATAAATCTGACTTGAGACCCCTGCCATTTTTTCATTGGGGAGTTATGCACCCTGAACGCCCCATGCGAGAGCTCTGCCCCCCACACCCCCCAATCTCTATGATTCTATCTCTGACTTGGAGTTGGATCAGGGAGGGGGTGCAGGACCAGGAGAGAGAATGCCAGGGTCTCAGACAGTCTATTATAGCAAAAACATTGATGTTGCTGGCATCAACATTTTCACTGTAATAGTGTCACCATCCTGGGTGCATACTGCATAGTGGTTGCATAATGCTGTTTGCTTGTATGTTCCACTAGTTTGAAGTCACTCCACAATCCTGGACTGCCTCACCCATATTATTGAGTACCAGATCAAGAGTATTTCTTCCTCTTGTTGGTTCGAGAACATATTGCTCCAATCCTGTTTCTCTTATGGCTTCCAAAAAAATTGTCCTCTTTATCTGTGGTACCTGGTCCAAGTTACTCCTGGTAAGTTAAAACCTCCCAGTAGCACTATTCTATCAGCTGGGTTTAGTTTGGTTATTGTATCCCACATTTTATGTCACTCTCTTTTGTCTGTGATGGGGACCTGTACACTGCTCCTAAAATGATTTTGGGATTCCTACGTGGGGTAAACTTTATCCAGATTTGTTCTAGATGCACATTTCAGTGTGATTTTGCTGTACTGGGGTCCTGCTTTTACACAGTTTTGCTATATACTGTATTTATCCACGATTATAGTACCAGATTTGATA
This sequence comes from Neoceratodus forsteri, assembly GCA_016271365.2. Classification (NCBI taxonomy): domain Eukaryota; kingdom Metazoa; phylum Chordata; order Ceratodontiformes; family Ceratodontidae; genus Neoceratodus; species Neoceratodus forsteri. The sequence continues at coordinate 679,158,924 of CM028130.1, forward strand.
CAATCTCATTTTCAATGAAGTCCTGCTTTTGCTAATTTTTGCAATATACTGCATTTAAACAGGATATCCCAGTAAAGATGCAATGTCTCATTTTTAATGGTGTCCTACTTTTACACATTTTTAGAGTGTATTTACCCAGGATATCACCCCAGAGATACACCACCTTATTTTCAATGGAGAGTCCTTTTTTTACACATTTTTATAAAATATGTTCTAGGACAGGAACACTGAGAGGCAATATATCATTTTCATTAAGTTCTGACATTTTGACTGCAAATTTCAAATATAGTCTTTTTACAAACTCACTTTATGATACAGGCAGGTGGAATTTTTTTAAATTCCATCTGACATGTGATTTAGTGGTGCAACTGTGAAAACATGTTTCATAGGGGATTTGAAAAATGACACTTGTGATGTTCATGAGGTGGGGTACCAAAACGACTGTATTAAATATTTAGGGCCAAGAGCTACAACAATCACAGTTATGAGTAAATGTTAAAAATATTCAACATTTCTTTATAACTTTGTTGTTGTCTGACATTTTGACTCCTAATTTTCAAAATAATCTTTTTATGACCCCACCTTATGATCAAGACAAGTGACATTTTTTAAATCACATCCAAAATATGACATTGCAGAGTGACTGTGAAAACATGTTTCAGGAAGATTGCAAAAATGTCACCTACTGGTTCAAAAGGTGAGTTTAAAAAAAGAACATGTTGAAAATGTGAGGGTAAAATATTGAAAAATGACAACTTTATAAATAAAAGTGGAAGACACATTGAAAAGCCATTAACCAAACTTACCCTGCTTTCAGTCAGTCATGGTTCAGCATTGGATGCAGAAGGATATTTGAGAGGCAGCGCTGGACCCACTGGATAGGTAAGTGAGGAGTGTGGGGGCTGAGAGGGTGATTGGGGATGGTTGTGCGGGGGCTAGAGGGTAGAAGATGCAAAAGTTATTACAGGACCTTTTTTAATAGATTAAAAAAAATAATAAAAACACTACAAGGGATTGTTTCCTTTGTTTCAGGTACCCAGCACTGGGGACTTTGCATCCCATTGTTGATTTGTTGTTTGCTGGCATTAGGGTGGGTATCCCTGTATCACATCCTGATTAAGGGGTGGTGCAACATGGATTAGGCTGGCCTGGAGGAAAGATGGAATGGAGCCACTGTTGCTTGGTGGCATCAAGGATAGGCACCCCAGTGATGCATCTTAAGATGGGAAGGGAACATTGCTGTATCAGGTGGAAGGGAAGATGGGAGCTGGACACTGTTGATTTTCAGCAATGGAGGTAGATCCATGTTGTTGTATCTGGAGGTAAGAGGGAGACATTGTTGGTGGCTACAGTGGGGGTGGGCAGTCCAGTGTCATATCCTTTTTGGGGGACTGGACAGTGTGGATCACCAGCCCTATCTGTGCATTCCCATGATGGATGCCACTTGCTTTTTTCATGCACTGTCTTCCTTGTAACAAATACAAAGTTAGCATTGGTTACAGACAGCTGAAAGGACCACTAGCAAGGCACACACTCACCACTGACAGCCATAAAAAGGCATATCCCAGTTCCCGAGTATATTTCAAGGGGACAGCTGCAAAACACTTCCTGACTTTCATCACAATAGGAACTGGTTCTGCTATGCAGACCAGCCCTAAAACAAGCATTTGTCAATGCCAAATGTTAGCTTGCTGGCATTGGCATTGGTAGTGTAGGAGTTACAGAGCTGCATAATTGGAATGGCAGTGAAGTATTGAACTGAAGCCAACCCCATCACCACCCTGCAGATAGTGACAGGCATTGGGGTGTGCCTTTGGGTCTTCAGGCATAACGGCCATGCCATTTAACCACACCCTACCGTGCAGACACCGACAAGTGTCATGGTGTGCCTTGGGGTCTTTGGCCCTTTTGCGCACCCCATTCCATCAGAAAATATTGTGAGATGGCTGTGGTATAGGAGAATGGGGTGAACTTTGGGGCTGAAGAATCCAAGGCACACCTCGATGACTCTCAGTGGCTGCAGGGTGTGGGTGGGGGTGGAATGGTATGAGCATTGCAGGTGACAATCCCAAGTCACAGCCCTGATGCCTGTCATTCTCTACAGGGTGGGGTGTTACGGTCAGAAACCCTAACGCCTCAGACATTTGTTGGTATTTTCACTCCAAATATTCAACATGGGTTTTTTGTGACCCTCACCTCATGAACAGTGGCAATATCAGTTTGTTAGCTGAAAGTTGCTTTTGCACAGCGACTATGGCATTTGTCACCACAGTTGCAAAAACACATTCTGAACAGGATGTGAAAAATGACAGCTGTACTGTTCATGGGAAGGTGTAAAAAATGGCAATGTTGAAAATCTGCAGTGAAAATATTAAAAAAACTGGTGAAGTCACGAGCGTGCATAGAAACTGTGCACCGTGCACCCGTAATGTAATTAGTTTGGGAATTGTTTACAGCAGATTGTTAACACAGGCATTTTGGGACCTCCGGTCATGAATGGTGTCACTGTGATTTTCTTTATCTGTCCCAAACAATGATTTCCCACATTAACCACGCATTTCTGTGCTGAAAGTGTGAAAACACATTTCAGCCATGTTGTGAAAAATGACAGCTGTACTGTTCATAAGGAAGTGTGGAAAAATGCCACTGGTGAAAATGTGGACTGAAAATATTACAAATTCATGAACATCCGAGGGTGCGTGGAAACTGCACAATGCTTACTCATAATATAGCCATTTTAAGACTTCTGCTCATGAACAGTATGACTGTGATTTTCTTAATGTGTCCCATACATTGAGTTCGCACACCGACAGCGCCATTGGGCGCTACATGCGCGGAAACACATTTTGGGTGAGAAGTGAGAAATGACAGTTGTACTGCTCATAAGGAGGTGTGGTAAAATGGCAATGTTGAAAATCTGGAGTGAAAATATTGAAAATTCACGAACTTACTAGCGTGCGTAGGAACAGCGCAGTGCATGCTCGTAAAATAGTCATTTTTGAGAATTTTTTCACCAAATTTTTCACATAGCCATTTTAACACCTCTGCTCATGAACAGTGTCATTGTGATTTTCTTAACATGTCCCGAACATTGATTTCGCACACCGACTGCGCCATTGTGCGCTACATGCATGGAAACACATTTTGGGTGAGATGTGAAAAAATGACAGCTGTACTACTCATAAGGAAGTATGGTCAAATGGCAATGTTGAAAATCCAGAGTGAAAATATTGAAGAATTCGCCATTTCTAAATGCGTAGGAACAACTAGCACACTTGTAAAACAGTGATTTTTAGAATTTTTCACCAAATTTTCAACATAGGCTTTTTGAGAGCCCACCTTATGAACACTGACACTGTCATTTCATTAATTGGTCACAAAAGGTGATTTCATGCAGTGACTGCGAAATCACCCTTCGGGCCCGATTAACGCCATGACAGTGACAGAATTCATGAGGAGGGGTCCCAAAAACCCCATGTTGAAAATTTGGTTCCAAAATTCCAAAAAATGCCTGAGATATGAAGCAAAGTTGAAAAAACCCTATTCATTACATTATACAGCTTATCGGCATTTCCTCAGTTTGCGGTCGGCTTTGAAGAGTGCAGACGTGTTCCTGGTCCACCGAAGATTGTCGCGCCGAGAGTCCAGAGGTAAGTATGGGGTGGGGTGTGTGGGGAGGCAGAGTGCGCAGTGGGTGGCACAGGTTGGGGCCCAGACAGCGAGGGAATGTTTTTCTGTTGCAGGTTTTTTTAACAAAGGAGGAGACCATTTAGGACGTTGCCATGCTGGGTGGCCCAGCATGGCATAAGGACAGCTTGTGGTGGGGCGTGGAGCCGACAGGGATTGAGCACCCCATTGGTGACAGCATCTGTTACCATGCTGGGGTGGGCTCTGGCGGTGGCACCCTGTACTCTGGGGGGACAGTGGGCCGACTGGGATTAGCCACCCCTTGACTATCCCATGTGTAGCCGCGCTGGGGTGGGCACCCAGCGAGGCATGTACAACTGTTTGGGGGTCAGCACAGCCGATTAGGGATTGGGCACCCCATTGGCTATACAGTGGGGGGGCGAGTACAGTATGCGTGCTGTGTGTGTGTGTAGATGAGCAACATGAGCAGGCGATATCTTATCGCTGCTCACTGAAGCATAGCTCCCCTTTCAACTGTACGCCACTGCATTTTTTTTTTTTGAAATTTAAGAAATTTTTTATTAATTTCCAAAGCAAGGGGGCTTATTACACGTACATGAGAGATAGCATACATAAATACAGCAGCAGAACCACAACAAACTTCGTGATAAATGGACCAAATAAGCCCCACCCCCCAACCCCCCAGAACCCTCCCTTCCCACCCCTAGAGTGTGCCAACACTAAGAGTGACAGAGGAGAAAGAGACCGGTCACTTTGACAGAAAGACCTCTAGTTAACCTAACTAGCTCTAACTAACAGCACCTTTATTTTAAGTATAACGCATATAGTTTACCCCATTTCCTATCAAAACCCACCATGTTGTTACGAAATCCTGCAATTAAGTGTTCTGTCCTAAAAAACACTGAAATATCATTCAACCATTCACTATAGGAAGCCACTGCATTTTGGACTGCTGTCATAGACAGCTCCAGCAGGCATTGGAGAACTGCGGCCGCACCTGCAAACACACTGACTGAATTGGAAGAGGACTGCCACACCTCTGAAAACTCGGATGATGACACTATGTTTCTTGCACATGTGTGCAAGCAAACATATAAAGGATGCCACAAAATAACTGCTGCCTTGATTTAGTTTATGGAAGATTTAGATATTTATATTTTAGTACCCTTGACACCTATATGTAAGCCCAGTACCTTGTGTGATCTATCTTTCCATGGGCTTTCAGATTTTGATTTAACAATTATATCTTCCTTGTTAACCCAGCAATATTTTTTTTTCCAATTCTATTTATTTCTGTGCTGCAGGCAGGGGATATTCCCTGGCTCACTGCCCCATGCCCATCACCAGCATCCTCTAACAGCTGCCCCAAAACTAAGGCCTGCAGCTTGCCCCCACCCCGCAACGGGGTCCCCAAATGGGAGACTGAGATCCACCATATTTCAGTCCCAGGGCCGGCTGTGGGATCATTCCGTGTGGGGTTGGAGGCCATTACACTGTGCTGCTGCATGGGGTTTTCCCTTGTGTCAGTCCCACAAGGTGTAGACATGCAATGACATCAGCATGTGGGCATGTGTGCTCCTATGCTTGCCCCACAGATGCCCACCACAGCCTTCCCCTCTGTCACATGGTCCTGGCTTGGTGTACACCAAGTCTCCACTGTGTGACAACCCAGCACTGGGTGCCACCAACCCTCCCTCATGGAGATAGAGAGCTGTCCCTGGCATGCTTATCCAAACGCCTGCCCAGCCAGCCCTCTGATGATCTGGGTCTGCTCACAAACCCAGGTCATCAGCATCATGAACAGTAGCTCTGTTGCTGCACCGGTAGGCTGACCCTAACCCAACAATATTAGGGGAGAATAGTAGTAATAATATGTTCAGAAACATATTGTTCTTCAAGGTGCTACATAAAGAACATTTACATTTAACAAAGTATTAGCTTATATTTCCACTTATATTCATGTTTATTTGTTTTACCAGGAAAAGCTCTAGTGAGTAGTTGCTCATTTGCAAAGAGGTCCTGGTCAGGACTGGCAAACAGTGTGTGAGTCAACACAGCATTACATAATAATCAATTACAAAGTTGATTATAGAGTTTACAAACAACAGGTACACTAGAATGTGCAAAGAATTATTTTATACTCTACTGACATATCCAGTAAAGCATAATTTGCCATTGTTTAAGGTGTATGTTACTTTGGTCTCAAATTAGATTAAAGCCATTGCAATAGATTCAGATAGTGTCCTTTTGTCTCTGCAGTTTTTCTCTCTAAAACCAGTAGCCCAAGTCTTGTGCTTTGCATGGAACAAACTCTGGGTGTGTGAAGGACATAATATGTTGTGTCTCCACCTAAAAAGGCTTTTTGCACAAATGCACAAACACCACTAAAACCTCTAGGACCAATGCATTAACATACTCTCTGATAACTAAGCATCAATGGAGGCAAAAATGTTTGCACCAAGTGACTGACAAATGTAAGATTTATATGGGGAAAGGGAATTGGAAGTTAGTCAGTTTAAGGTAGATATAGGTACAGTACTTACTGTAAATAAGGCAATAAAGGAACAATGCATGACAGAGTATGTGCCATGCTGGGATAAGATCACGCTTCATGTGGTTGGACTTGAGGCTGCAGGCAAAGTGCATCCAACACCCAAGAAGTGACGTTATCCCAGCATGACACACACCCTGGAGAGCATTATTCCTATTATTCAATGACCCGTTTTAAATAAAAAAAGAAAAACATATCAACATATTTATTAAAAATATATTTTCTGTTATTTTTTTGATAGGGTAGGAATACTTAATAAAAAAATAGTGCAGATTATTTGCTTTGCCCAGTAGGTGGAGCTACAGTACTGTCATATTAGTATAGCTCTGCTCTGTCCTCTCATTTTTGCGCATTGTTAGTATTCAGGTTGGAGCCAGTTTCCCTCCCTCAACAATTCTCTTTTCAAATGTATTATTGCCCAGGTGTTTTTTTGAGCCCTGCCTTGGTGTGCATACTTGTTTTCTTAACTTTGCTTTCTTTTAATGTACCATGCTTCACTGTAGTGACTGAGGTCAGTGGTGTGTTTTCTGTTGCTGTCCTCGTGGTTCCCATGTGTCACTCGGCATCGCCTCACGACTCTCAGTAACGTTTTTTCCATTTTCTGCTAATAATGATGTTACTACTGCAAGGAGACAAAGGAACAAGAAACAACGTTTGATGCCACTGGTAAGTAAACCTGCAGCACATGGATTGCCACGGTCTGATTTTTTTAAATCTGGGACTGGAGAAACGGGACCAAAACTATCATGGTTTCCACAAAGTGGGCAGCTGAAGCTGATGGCAGTGTTGGCTTACCTTAAGCAGTCATTTTTTAATACAATACAAAAGAATAACCTCTGGAAGGGAATTGTGTCTCATGTGGGAAACCTGTGATGTGTGGTGAGGAGTTCTGGGTTGGATTTTTGGCACTTGGAGGGACAGATTTATGTAGCTGATTACTGTGGGTTAACTGAAGCCAATTATAGTGTGAAACCAGCAGGTCGGTGGCATCAAATGGGCAGTGATTTTTTTTATGATTTGGTCATCTTTGTGCTGGGACCAGATCTGTGATGTTATGCTGGAATAACATCATTGGTTCAGGCCCAGACTGACCAATCGGAGGCCAGCATTCTTTCTTGACATTATATAATTATCATTAACTTCCACAGACAAAGAATAATAATCTCCATAGTCCTCTGAGGCCTCCCAAATAGTCGTTCTGTAAAATGATTAAATAGCTATGGGTATACACCCTCATGAACCATGGGAGTTCCTTGTAGATGATAATTCATAAATGCACTTATAATAAATTTGCATGTCCTCAAAAGGAATGTTGCAGGCCTCTTGCAAACTGCTGACCAAAACCTGTGAGGCTCAGGTAATATCCTTAACCCTATTTATTCACCTGGTCTTGCATGTTTGTAGTCTCCCCAGCCCAGAGCTTTACCTCTTGGGAATTGTTGCACCCTAAACTAGCTAACAAAAATGTTGCAGGGATACATCTATGGTATTTGCAAGCCGCTGGTCTTCTCACTGTACAGTGGTTGCACAGATATTGCACTTTCCTGTATCTCCAAACTTTTAATGAACCTGTAGCCTGGCTTCCTCCTTTTCAGAGTTGTTAGTGTGTTTTCTCCTCCACAAAGGAGTCTTGCCAGGTGTCATCTGCTTGACTGTATCTCTTCCCCTGCTTCTCACCTGCTTGGAAGATTTCCATAGTGAAAGCAAAACAGCTGGTTAGGGAAATGGGTGATCCCAGTCTTTTGTAAATGTAAGCCTAGTGCACCCAAGCTCTGTCTCCATTTGCAGGTACCCAAAGAGTTAAATCACCAGCCTCTCCCCACTTGGTTATGTACTGTACCTTGGCAACCACAGGCAGGGTTAAAGCAGCATGGGAACCTCAACAGGATTCATCACGCCATAGTTCCTGGCAAGAGCGTCCTCCTCCCTTCCAGCAATGACTTCAGATAGCAACAGTCTGACCCAATTAGTCAACAAAAAACAATGTCAAAGCTCCCAGTCACGTCACAACAGCAATCTGTTCAAGTGCAACTGCCCTCAGGATGTCACACAGTCTGCACTTGATGGAGTTCTGATGACACATAATGATAATTTTCCAGTGCATTTGCTGATGCCATTAAATTATATCCCTGACAACAGAGAGAAAACTTTGGGAGAACAAGATTTTTAGGCACATTTAATCTTATTTATCAGCTATTTTTTGTATTCAGATTACCTTTCCTTTATAACCACATGCATTAACATGAAAATAGAACAACTGCCAGCAGACTTTATTGGCTCTGACTGCTTGTCTACAGCTGAAATAATCATATTTTTATAACACAGACTTTTTCAGGGCAACAGATTATGATGTTGCAACCAGTGGTGAGGATAAGAAGCAATAATGGGTAAAGACTAATGAAAGCAATCCTGTTTTCTTGCTATTATGCCAATATGAAATAAAAAAGGAAGCTACATAAGAATATGTATGCAATATAGGTTGAATGTGTACTGCAAGTCTGTTTTTCAAACTTTCTCCTGAGAAGACAGGGGGTCTTTAAGTACTAAAACCAAATGAAAATTATATGGAATGTGAGACAGGTTTACTAAACGTACTGAATGTGTGAAGAGTAAAAGCTATGTAGCAAATATGAAAAGGGTATACTAAATATATTGGATGTTGGAGGAACATATTAATTAAATGGGAAACAGCCAACTTGCCAGCCTAGTTGTGGCATGTTAACCCACTGTGCAGGGAACCTGGGTTCATATCAAAAGCTGGGATCCCAATTGCACTGGCAGGGGGTTTATTGTAGTTTGTTAAGAAGTGTGATGCTTCCAGAAAGGGTCAGTGGAATCTGCCACTAGATGATTGGCCTGTGATGGTCAAGGGGATTGGAACCACATCATCAGACGTCACTTTAGATATTTCCAGATCATCTCACTATTTCTTATTATTCTGTGATGGCTTTGTACTCTTTAATTTTTCACTATCCTTTAGAGTGTGTTAGAAAAAAAATCACTGTATTAGTTGTGCTGAAATTAATGTTCTTGCTCCCCTATTTCTTATTTTTCTGTGCTGACTGTACTCTTTAGAGTGCTATAGCTAATTTTTCATTATCCTTTAGAGTGTGTTGGAAAAAAAATCACTGCATTAGTTGTGCTGAAACTAATGTTCTTTCTCCCCCATTTATTATTTTTCTGTGCTAATTTTGCTTCTCTCTTTGTTGCCTCCTTGCTGTTTTTCCTAATCCCCCCACCCCTCTAGCTCGGAGCTGACCCGCCAAGCCCTCACTTGCTATCTCCTTTCTTTCTGTCTTCTGCCTCCCCTCTGGAACCCGCCCTCTGCTTAAGCTTAATTGTCCTGCTGATTACGGCCCCTTGCTGCTCTCCTGTCTCCTGGTCATGTACAGTATATCCCCACTCCCTGACTCTGCTAGTACTCTTAACCCTCCTTTCTCTCTCTTCTGCAGACACAGGCCCCCAGACAGGGTGCTTCCACCATCTCCAGTGGTGCGGCACCTGCTGATCCCCACTGTCCGCTCACCAGTCCCAGAAGCCAGCTCAGGTACAGTCCCCTGAAGCACTTAATTCTTCAGTTTTGGTGCTATCCTCATTTTCTCTTCTGATTGGCTGTATTACTTGAACTGCTCCTTCTCATTGGCTAATCCCAGACACTGCAGCCTGACTCAAGCTCTGAATGTCTTTCTTCCTTCTGCCTGCTATTTCTTTTCCTGTGTATCTTGTATTGCATTACAGTTGACTTGATTTTTCTGCCCACCTGTCCACCCCTGCCCTCTTTAAATCCCCTTTATCACCTGGAGCGCTGCCCTAATTCTATATTATTCATAGGTCCACTCCCACTCTTAAAGGGTCTGACAGCCTGCTTACAAATTTCCATAACCACCTCTCTGACTATACGAGATTTTGCAATCCCTGCACTGCACTGGAAATTAACCTGTAACTCACCTCAGCTCTGCTACCAAAGATGTTATTATTAGTTCTCCAATACTCCCTAATTTTGATGGTTAAGTTGTCACTCCATCCCTCCCCATCCAATAATTGCTATGTACAAGAAGTGAACTTAAGAAATCACTTCCAAAAACTTGATTATAATCCCGTCTATCTCCTTGCCCCGGGGACCAAGTGCTCTGATATCACCTCTCGGAATCCCTTGTTGATAGTGCACCTAGATAAATGTACCTACCCCATTCCTCTGATACAGCTGAACATGCTCTTAGTCATTATTCATGATTGCAAAAATCAAACTAATACCCACAACAAATCCCTGGTGATAAAATATCTTAAACTACAAGCTTTAAGACAAGCCTGTCTACTTATATTACTCTCAGGAAATGTTCACCCCAACCCTGGACCAGGCACTGGAGCTAGTATACCAATATCAGTTAAGAGGTCTGGGGTTTTAACAATTACGTCCATCAACATCGGCAGCCTTTTGGCAAAATTTGATGCTCTGCAGGTCTGGATCATACAACACAAGCCCGTTGTCCTCTCAGTTGTGGAAACATGGCTTACCCCCAAAACCTCCAACCTGGCAATTCAGCTGGTGGGCTACACATCTTTTAGGGTGGACAGAATAGGGGAACAAGGGGGAGACTGTGTCATTTACATTAAGGACACCCTCCAAGGCAGAGCACTTTCCACCCCATCAACAGTTGGAAGCTCCCAACTGCTTGCAGTCCAGTTGCAACTTGGCACTGGGGGAAAAAGCCTCACTCTTTTGTCTGTGTACATTCCCCTTAAAAATCAGATGACTGGATTCAAACTAGCTCTTGATTATCTATCTGGACTCCACATTAACTCTGATGTTCTGATGCAAAGGGGACTTCAATATAAACCGGTTATCCCCTGATGCAGCATCCTTCAAGGATGCCATCTCATCCATTGATATGGTCCAGCTAGTACAGTCTCCCACACTGATAAACTATGGCACAGGTACTAGCACACTCATAGGCTGGATTCTAACAACCATCTAACAGCGCTGGCTGATTCTATCAGCAACCATTTGCCAGTCTTATGTACCTGGACCAAGACACCAAAAGTCCATCCCAGAACTATAACCTCGAGGGTAATTAAAAAAGGACAACTTTCCTCCCTCATAACCCACCTTAGCATGCAAGATTGGTCCGGTGTCCACGCTACCAGTGATGTGGACACTGCACTAGAGTGCTTTATTAACATCTTTAATAGGTCCTTCAACATATTTTCTTCCTTTAAAATGAGGAAAATTAAAGGGTCCAGTAAGACATGGATTACACAACAGCTCCTTGATCTTATGGGGACTAGGGATAATCTGTGGCAGAAAGCTAAGAGCTCTGGATCTCACATTGACATTCAAAATTACAAAAGTGCTCAGATTAAATGCACCAGTGCTATCCGACAAGCAAAGAGACCCCACTTTAAAAGTGAATTAAATAACTCCTGGGGTGATAGTCATAGTTTTTGAGAGAACATCAAATCCCTCACAGGAAGTACCAATAAAAACCCTCCCACGCTACTCACTATAGAAGGTGAAACTACCCAAGACCCAAAAAACATCACCAATGCCTTCAATAAGGCCTTCACAGACCTTAGCCGAGTCTTTCCCTGGACTTTCTTCAACCCATACATAGTACCAACCTGTGCAACAACACCACCACCCCATCAGCAAGCACAACACCACCCTTCTACCTTAAGATTCTCACTACTGCTGAGGCCAAATAATACCTAGAAAAAGCCCTTGGGAAAACAAGATCCAGTGGTGATTCACTCGACCTCAAGATTTTAGCACTCACCCTGGATGTTCTACTCTCCCCCCAACCATGATCCTAAATCTCTCACTTGTCACTGGCAAGTTCCCCCAATTACTGAAAGCCACAATAGTCACTCCAATCTTTAAAAACAGAGACAGAACTAGTATCATCAACTACCGGCCAATCTCACTCCCCCTCCAAAGACCTAGAGAGGATAGTTTATGACCAATTAGTTGAATATCTAGGTAAGCATAACCTTCAATGTCTGCAGCAGCAGGGATTTAGGAAGGCACATAGTACTGCCACGGCCTTGGTTGAATTTACTGGCTATATTCATGAAGCACTTGATTGGGGTCACTTGGTGGGGGCTACTTTTATTGACCTCACCAAGGCCTTCGACACAGTTAATCATGAATTACTTCTTAGCCAATTGACCAACATTGGGATATTCACCGACTCACTGGGCTGGTTCTGGAGCTACCTCACTAATAGAGCACAGCAGGTAAAGATCCTCAACATTGATCAGATCTTCATAATGTCACCACGGGGGGTTCCCCAAGGCTCTATATTAGGCCCCTTGCTATTCAGCCTGTTTCTGAATGATGTCTTATAAATATGCCAATACAAGATCTTCCTTTATGCAGATGATACTGTTCTGTATACTAGTCACCCAGCACCAGAAGCACTAGAAAAAATGATGCAAATCGATTTTTGCACTGTGTACGAATGATTACTAAACTCTAAGCTCTTGTTTAATTACAAAAAAAACCAAAAACAATGTTGTTTGCCTCTCACCAAAACTGTCACAAGTCTTATCCCCTCAATATATGTAACAACAAGTGAGAGATACTTGACATGGTCAGTAACTTTAAGTACCTCAGGGTCATCCTCGATTGCTCTCTCCCTCATATAGCCTACACATGGATCATGTCACCAAGGCAGCAAGTGCCAGAATTGGTCTACTATATTGGCATAGACACTGCCTTACAAAGAGAGCAAACAAACTTACTGTCACCAGCTCGGTGTTGTCAGTTATAGGCTATGGACTGGTTGTCTATGGAGCAGGCACTGACACTGCACTCAAGAGAATTAAGATTGCCCTTAACAAAGCCTGCAGGCTTGTTCTGGGAGCACACCACCTAACTCACACATGTGAGCTATACTCTAGCACTGGATGGCTAAACGTGAACAACAGAATCCAATACCAGGTATGCTTGCTTAATAAAAAGCCACTCTTGGCCTTATACCCCTAGGGATGCAGACACTACTCAGCCATTCCAACAACTCAAGACATACCAGGGGAACCAGCAAAACTATCTTCCATATTCCATTCCACCACACTTCACAAGGGCCAAGATCCTGCAAGTATCGGGTCCCACTTTGGCTAAATTCCCTCAGCTCTGAACTGGTTACAGAACCAAAACTAGGCCCCTTTAATCTAAACTGCATATGCATCTGGCCACTCTTCGTGATTGTGATTGTGACACTAACACCTAATTCTGCCATTAGGTACTCGCCCAACTGAGCACTTACCTCCTTACCTCCTTCCCCCTTTTACCCTCACCCCCAGCACCCCTATACCTGAATCCCATCATCACTCCTAACCCTCACTAAGTAAACACTATAGGTGGATTCTTTCCTATCCCAACCCTTCTATCTACATAACCTCCTAGGTAGTTTCCTCATTCACACTAACCTCTATCCAACACCTTAATTGCCCAAATCCAACTCTCCCCACCTGCAAGGTTCCTTTCCCACCTTTTCTGGGCAATTCTTGCCCCTAGGTAGAGCAGCTTTGTTAGCACCTTTGAAATCTCCTGCTAGACATATCTCTGCTATAGTTGCAACACGTGTACCCAGTTGTTATTCTGTGTTCTTTGTACCCACCTCTTGTTCATCCCAATTGTGAGTTAACGCTGTATCTATACTCAACTTGGAACTGTACCTGACCTGATGTTGTAAACTGTCTGTAATAATTTCAGCATGGAGCCTTTGTAAACGAGCATTAAAGCTCAAAGGTATTAATCCAAGAATACAGTAAAATAAAATAAATAAATGATGAAACACTTGCATGTGTACAATTCCATGGATAATACCACGCATGATTGCTCTTCTAGCTGTCCCTACTGCTCAACTAGAACTGACATAGTCTACCCTTCTGAGATGCTGATCCAGAGTGCTCAAGGAGGATGAGGAGGTCATGCATGGGGTGGCAAGAGTCACATAGCTGAACTACACCAGGGAATACAGTAGTTACTGAGAGGGAGAGGTAAGGAGGCATCTCAAATAGGGAACACAGTTTGGGAGAAGACAAGGAAATGGAGGCAGAAAGAGAAGAGATAAATGCATGGAAATATGATTGCAGAATAAATATATTAAATATATCCATTTTATAAAGGTATTTACAGTAGTTATGAAGACAACTCAAAATACTGTACATAGCCACACATTTAAAGACACAAATGTGAGACTCATTTATGGAATACTACCAGAATCTTCCAGTGCAGAGAGCAATATTATATCATGAGTTCTCTGGCTCCATTAAGCACAGTACATTCTAAAATATAATGCTTTAAAGTTGGAAGGCACTCAAGGTTCATTATTTCTGCCAGCTCTTTCATAAGTGGCTAAATAAGTATGAAGGACAATTACAGTAAATGGTATACTTAAAACAAAGCAGTTAAATGTTAGACATATGAATGCCAATACGGGAGGTCACGTGATGCAGTGTGCTTGACAGCAGCTCTCTCTCTGGAGCTCCCTGCCTCTTCCTGCTAAAACTAATTTTTTCAACCACATAACTGATATCCTTTCTATTTCTAATGACCCTAAAGGCTTCCTGACTGAGTACTGTGTCTGGGAGCTGATTTTTAGGGTAATTGAAAGCATTTCCAGAGGACTAGCATCGATGGAGGCTGGAATGAAAGCAGCTAGTGTGAAACACACTCCACCATCAACGCCTGAAAAGGCTTCCAAGAAGGCTAAAAACACCAGCTCTGCATCTCCTTCTAAACAAAATGCTTCTGCTGCAGCTAATACACCATTAACTGAGGAGAGATTCCTTCAAATCATGGAACCTTTTAAGGAAACATTACAAGAAATCTCAGGAGAAGTTAAATCCATCAGGAAAGACTTCGTGGACCTATCCAGACAAGTTGGGGATCTAGAAGCTAAGGTCTCTTCAATAGATCGTTGGAAAAATACAGCTGACCCAGAGATTATTAAATTAAAGCAGCAAATACAAAAACTACAAGCCAAAACTGAAGATCTTGAAGGGAGGAGCAGGAGAAACAACATTCTTATCCTGGGGTTACCTGAATCTGAGGAGGGGAATGACACCATTAAATTTATCCAACAGTTCCTAAATAAAGTCGTGGACCCATCTCCAATCAATCAAACCTACCACATTGAAAGAGCCCACAGATCTCTGAGGCCCAAACCTCCACCGAATGCCCCCCCGAGGCCAATCATTATCAAATTTTTGAGTTATATTGAGCGCCAGCACATCTTAACCAAAATTAAAGAACTAGACTCTGTACAGTGGTCCCATGTGAAACTAAGGATTACCAAGGATTTACCTCTCGATGTTCATAAAAGAAGAGCAACTTTTCACCCTATCATCAAAAAATTAATCGCGGCTGGGATAAGATTCAAGATGGTGTACCCAGCGAGGTTCGGGTCTCCCTGGAAGGCAGCTGGCAACATTACGATGATCCAGATCAGGCTTTAGTGGACTTAAAGGAAAAACTTCCTGGTCTTTTTAAAGGCCCCTGACTTTTGGACTTACTGGTTGCTCGATAGTTTCACTGTTTGCCCTTTTCGCTAATATTAATAGTTGTTGTTTCCTAAGATAGCCCGGTGTCGCAATGTGATGGTGCCGTGCTGGCTTAACTGGTTTCCCCGAGGTTGAGTGCTATCTGGGTCAGAGAGCTGGGTCGAGTCGGTGTAGGCCGCGTGGCCTGGGCGATTCACCAGGCCCCGAGATCAGTTGCTTCACGCTGGCTGTGCGAGTCGGAGGCGGGAACAGGAAGTGCGATTCTGCGGTTTCGGGGACTGTTGATCGGTAGGACCAAACAGGTCCGTCCCAGCCTCTTCGACTCGCACTTCCTCTCAATGGCTGCCTCGACCCAGAACTGCCTCGGAGGGTCTAATTCAGTATTGCTGCCCATAGATCGGCTCCCAGGTACTTATTTCCATTTCGGGGGGTTAACTCTGCTATATTAATGTATTGTAAGAGGACGACCATGCAGAGGGACGCACTGCCCTGGGTTGTTTCCATTCTTAATATAATTGAGTTTACGTGGCCTAAGGGCCTGACAGCCTGTACTGGGTCCTATGCTCTTTTTTAGGATATCACTCCTGACTTGGAGTTGGTGGGGGGGGAGCAGGAGAGGTTCCTGCCTTCTGGAACCTGTCTCACGATCGTAAGTGGATTTGTGGGCTACCTTGGCTACCCCATTTTTCCAAGTGTTGTTGTGGTAACCCTGAATACACGATCACTGGGAAGGAAGGTCCTAATTTTAATTTTGCTCGAATTTTGTCTAATTTAGGGGTGAAGCCAGGGTATTGGGGGAAGGGGGTTTTACTTCTCATGATACTGTTTCTGTTCCTGTGTTGTTCTTGGACGGGGAGAGTTTTGTATATAGTTGGAAGTATTATGGGGGAGATTGGGGGTGGGAGTTAGGATTGTTGAGGCAAATTCCAGATATTTTGTATTAACTGTTTTGGGGCTGGGGTGGAGTTATTTTATAATTATGAAACTTGGTCTTATTTTTTAGCACGCTCAGCAAGAGATTTTCCATTTCGACTTGAATGTTTTGGTTGGATGCAATCTGTGTGGGTGGGGGGAGGGAGGATGTCGCCACCAGGGTTTTTCTCGGATGGGCCAATCTGCCAAGTTGTCTCTTAAGCTACTCGAGTACTAGTAATAATGGCACTGGGTCATATTAAGCTTGCCTCGTGGAATGTGAGGGGTTTAAGGGAGGCCTCGAAGAGAGGTCGGGTCCTATTGAACTGCTCACTACTAGAAGTGAACATACTTTTTCTTCAGGAGACCCATATCATGGTAACTGAATTGAATTTGTTAAAATTTAAGGGCTTTGCGCAGGTGTAACGCTTCAGGTCAAACCACCAATAGTAAGGGCGTGGCCATATTGATCAGACAGAACGTACCTTTGTGATGAGAAGCATGTGCGTGACCCAGAAGGTAGATATACATTTGTCCAGGGCACGCTATATAATTTAGAGGTTGTTTTAGGCTCGATATACGGTCCTGTCGGAGGGGACTCTGCTTTCTGATGACCTTAGTAGGCTTGCTAAGTGCCTTCTTCCTTCCAATTTTATCCTAGGGGGGGATTGGAATGTTGCACCTTTGCAGGGGCTAGATAGATCAGGTAGTGGTCCTAAAACTGAGTCGTCCACTCAGCTCGCGCTCGCTGACTTGTGCTTGTTGTTGGGGTTGGGGATCTTGGAGGATCCTTAACCCTATGTCTAGATCCTTCTCCTCTACTTCCAATGCACACTTCGTGGTCCCGGATAGACTATATTTTAGTGAGCACTAGTTTGCTGTCTAATATCTCTTCTGCCAACATAGAGCCTATAGTTATCTCTGACCATGCCATGGTTTGGGTCAAAATGTTCCCAGGCCCATGGTAGCGAGACACTATCTGGAAGCTTAACAATCAGATTTTGAAGGATGAGCGAACCACTTCATCTTTCAAACGCTGATCTCTTCCTTCTTGGAACTCAATCAGGGCTCAGTTGATAGATACGATTTAATCTGGTGCTCACTAAAATGCTATCTTAGGGAAATTTATTAAGGAAGCTTCTAAACGAAAACGGCAAAGGATAGAAAGTTAATTCTTTAGCTAACCAAATCAAGACATGGAGGAAGAACTCTCAGCCTCTTACTAGCAGGAGCACTAGAGAAGTTATACAGGCTGAAGGACGAATATGAAGACTTAATTGGGAGAGAACAGAATATACCATTCTGAAATCTAAAACAAAATATCTCGAACAGGGGAGACCAAGTAGAATTCTAGCCCTTAGACTTAAAAGAAATAGAGAACTCGAGCTGATTCCCAGCATTAGAGCCGAGGATGGCTCCATTAGAACCAGTCCACGGGTTATCGCGGGGGTTTTCGAGACCTTTTTAAGGAATCTTTACAAGACTGAGGTTTCCCCGGTGCCCTCTTCGAGTATAGCAGAGTTTCTCGAGAGTTCTCCTCTTCCCAGGCTTGAGGCCAGTCAGAGTGAACTATTGTTAAGTCCCATTACTTCCGAAGAAATCGTAGGTGCCATTCGTGATCTGAATCTGGATAAAGCCCCTGGTCCAGATGGTTTTTCCTAAATTTCTATAAAACCTTCTGTTCGGAGCTTATTTCCCATTATCAAATCTATTTAATTATATCCTTTCCTCTGGCCTCTTAGACCCTCCCTATTAGAAGCAACTATCATTCTGATCCCCAAATCCAACAAGTCGGCCCTAGATCCTGCCAATTATAGACCAATTTCCCTACTCAATTACAATGTCAAGATCTTAACTAAGATCCTTTCGTTAAGAATCAAACGAGTATGGCAGACACTCCTTAGTGCGGAACAAGTAGGCTTCGTGCAGGGAAGATCTGCCGCTGACCATATTAGAACCCTTACTCACATTTTTCATACCGCCCAAGACTCTCAATCCCCTATGGCTCTAGTAGCCTTAGATGCCAAGAAGGCTTTTGATAGGGTGAGTTGGGAATTTCTGTGGGCTACCTTGCAGAAAATGGGTTTCCAGGCGCAGTTTATTCAATGGATTAAAGCGATCTGTAACTCTCCCTCGGCGAGAGTCTACTGCAATGGGGTACTCTCTTCCAGATTTCCCTTATATTCCGGTACTCACCAAGGTTGTCCGCTATCACTGCATCTTTTTAACCTCTACTTAGAGCCCTTACTGGTCCGCATCAAATCCTCGCCCGATATTAGGGGCTGCACTATTGGACAGCAAACACTAACTATCTCTGTGTTCGCAGATGATATTCTCTTGCATCTTGCAGACCCAGCCCAGTCTATCCAGGAGGTACTTAAAATCATCACTCAATTTGGGGCGGTCGCCAATTACCAGCTGAACCTATCTAAATTGGAGATTTTTCCACTTAACTCACGGGTCTTCCAAGCGGATGTAGCTCAATTTGGCATGAAGTGGTCGGCTAACCATCTTAAATATTTGGGTATATATTTAACACGTGACCTCTGTACAACTAAGAAGCTTAACTTGGAGGATCTATTGGACGGGTCAGGTGTGATCTAAATAGATGGTCAATCTTACCCCTAACTTTAGGTGGGAGGATTAGTGTGGTCAAGATGAATATACTTCCACGCTTTTCTATCCTCTAAATTTGCTAAATATTTGGCTACGAAATCCTTTTCCAAAATTCATTCCATTATAGTCAGGTTCATCTGGAAAGAAAAACAACCCAAGAAGGTCGTTTTCCAACTTGTGCCTCTAAGGTCAATGGAGGACTCCGTTTACCTAACCCGAGCTTTACTATAGGGCCAGCCACCTGGCGAAAATGAGTAAATGGATCTGTCCACCTCGGGGCCCCTACATCCCTAAATGGCTGAAAATCGAATGTGAGCTCCTCAAGAACCTTAATATAGATCCCCAATATTTGTTCTACTGCAACCTCTCAGTGCTTCCAAGCCAAATAAGTCGCTCCGTGATCGGAACCTCAGTTAAAGTCTTTAACCAGCACTGTAACTCAGTTGGTATTAACAATTCCAAAGACCTGTCCCAGCCCCTAGTCTCGAACCCTAATATTAGGTTGACTCATGTTGGCTGACCCTCCTGGTTTCCACAGATTAAGGAGTCCGTGGGAAGACTTTATCATCAAGACCTCTTATGCCCTCAGATGAGTTGATGACTAAATTTACGATTCCTAAACACTACATTTTAAATTATACCAGTTAAAACCTCATAGCTAAAGGCTTTGGCTCAAGTGAAAGAGGCTGTCCAAACTCCGGCCCTTGCTGGACCTGCTCAAACTTGGCCAATCTAATCTCATAGTATAGCTAGACTTTATGCACAGCTTCTTCTTTGCAAAATACTCCGTCCCCTACCAGGATCGAAAGTCTGGGAATCACTGATTGCCAATTACTCCCCACTCCTGGAAACAAATCTGGACAGATTTGAATAGATTCCTCTCCTTGGACAGGTATAAGCTTACGCAATATTATATAGTCAACAACATGTACTACAATCTCGAAAACTTTTTAAATTTGGGAAAATTAAACCCACTTGTACCAGGTGTGGTGAAAACCAAGGTGACATATTGCATGTATTTTGGTCCTGTAATAAGGTTGTCCTTTGTGGAAATGCATTCAAGACAATCTAGACCCCTTGCTGGGCCTGAAGGACCTGTTCACTCCTGAAATCTGTATTCTGGGGGTCTATGTGGATATTGAGGTAAAGGAGAAGAAATACCACATAGCCCTAATTTCCATGGCGGTTAAAAGATTAATTCTTCGCCACTGGTTAGACCAATCTGAGATTGTGTACCAGGATTGGATAGCAGAAATGTCCAAATGTTTCAAAATTGAAAAATTGATTGCTAGTTTCAGGCATACCCTGCCTGCATTCCACAAGAAATGGGGTAAATTATATGCCCTTTACCTTCATTAGAAGTACACCTGGGGTCTCTCAGAATTCCCTTCCTTTTTATTATAGGTCTTAGGCTATTTGACCTGGCCTGGGTCTCTCGTCAGGTCCCTCAGCCCCTGTTTACACTTGGTTACGGCCTGCTCTATGGACGTCCTGGTTATTACAAGCATCCTCCAGTGGAGAGGGGGAAGGGTGGGGGGATTTTGTCATGTTTTGTTTCTTTTGTTGTACTGTTTCATATCTTAGTTGTATTGTTTTCATGTCAATTTTGGCCTTACCAAACTATTGGTTACGGAATATGTTCATGTACACTAAGGTTTCTTGGCTGTTAAAATAAATAAAGTGTGAATTTCAAAAAAAAAAAAAAAAAATGAATGCCAATACTTATTTTATTTGTTTATTTATTTTTATTTCTTGAAATGTTTCACCAGGAAAGGCATACTGAGCAAAAAGATGCTCATCTCAGGGTGCGACCTGGGGGGGGGGCGTTACAGAGTGTTTACTCATGCCACAGTGACAGTCAGCATGGAGATATCCACAACAGTGACAGACGCAGTGCTGACTGTCAGCATTGCAGTGTCAGGAATGCCTCTGTGCATCCATCGGGGGCTGCACCCATGAACCCCCCCATGTGGGGGGGCTCCGCCCCCCACACCACCTGGTTTCTAGGATTCTAACCCCAAGTCAGAGTTGGACCAGGGGTGAGCAAACACCCAGCAAGGCAGTCCCAATGGCCAAACAGACCACCACAGAGACAGGTGTATTTTGCTCGATTCCTGTCGTTGTGGTGGTCTTTGCGATCTGGGAGTTGCTGAGGCAACAGTATACCATTATAGAGGAGAGCAGACGAGAACACTGATACATGGAATTGAGTTACATATTGGAACAAGAAGTAAGAGTAACACTGCATACATTGCACATGGGGTTTGAGTTATACATTGGTATGTGGGAGTGAGAGTAATATTGTACAGGAATTTACAACGACATAGGGTAAAGTGGGTTGCATTCAAGGGGGGACCTACATCAAAAATCATGGATTAGGTTTATACAATGCTATGTTGTCAACTATGGTAGAACATGGAATTAGATTACCTCTTGGAATAAGTTACATGATACAATATTAACAGACACTAATCTATGGGAATATGTTAGAGAGACAGACAAGGCAGAGAGAGCAAAAAGAAGAGAGACAGTGATATAGGTGACTCAGCATTTCATATCAAAATCAGGGGCCCAGGATATTAAATACATTTATTGAGTGGGGTTACTAAAGTGAGATGATCGATTCTGCTTATCAAAGGGCCAAGAAATTCAAAAGGGCATCTGTCCTAACGCCAGGAATAACCACCCAGAGAGCACCAACCAAGATTAATTACAGAATATACCCTGATCTCCCCTAAAATTGGCAATTTAGACAAAAAAAAACAACAATGGCAAGTTCTCCAAACAGATAATTCCTTAATGAGCAAACAAGGAAGTCAGCTATGCTCAATTTACTGAGGTGGGGAAATGTCAAGGATCTCTTGGCACATAACCCCTTTTCTCTTTCTAGAAAACATTGTTTCTTCCTCATTATGGCCACCCCACAGGGATTTCACACTGTTGGCCTTTGCACTATTTGCCTATATAGGAAGAAAGTGCAGTTTGTCCAGAACCCTTGTGACAGAAAATCTTTTGAGAAACCTGAAGTCATCAACTGCCAAACAGCATGTGTGGTCTTTGCTATTTGGTATAGATGCCCACTGGTGTGTACTGGCAGAACAATCTGACATTTGAAGGTCAGGATCCAACAACATATTAGGTCAATGGCAAATGAGTGCTCATTGGAATGGAGTACAGGTACCTAACCTCAAGCATTCGAGTTGCATGAGTCTGAATCATGTTTCTGCAAGACAGATGGGAGGGGACAGTCAAATGAATACTAGAGTGCAAATAAAGATTGATTTACACAATGAATCCCTTTCAACACAATGGTCTCAGTGAGACTTCAGATCTTACCCATTTTCAAGCTGCATGGCATACACCAGCAGACTTCCTGTTGATGCTTGAGAGTATGGCCCAGATATTCAGAAATGCACCAATGACCAGTGCAAGTCCAGTGCAGTGTAAATTCTATGTGCCATGGTGCAACAGGAGCCCTATTCAGAGGTTGCACTGGCCACACTATGCCAGCACAACCCGGCTGAATATGGTACAGTTGCACCATGGTGCAACCAGGATTGTGCAAGGTGCAAACACAGTTGTGCCATGGTGCAGAAAAGGATTCTCCAGCACAAATGTTGGAACAGAGCAACAGAGCAACAAAGGGGGGCATGCACAGAGAAGAGACCGAGGGACAGAGCCAGGGAAGCATAGTGACAGGGCCACAGGAGGCCACCACCAGCTGGGCACAGCAGGGTGCATACAGGCACCCAGACCCCCCAGAACACAACAGTACAGGGGCCAACCTTAAATTTTTGTTGCACTAGCCAGCTAGGCTAGTGAACCAGAGATTGCACTAGCCCAAAGAAGTTTGCAGTATCTCGCAGTCAGTATGGTTAACAGTGATTTGTTAAACAAAAGGCAAATAAAATTGCTTTTATCCTGCCAACAGTCTGGACACCTACCAACTGATTTTGCACTGTGCCTTTAACTGCAAACTGCACATACACTATCTCAGCTTCTGTAACTGGAGAGTCAGCGATTCTGTCACTGATGACCGAAATTAACTTTGTTCCCATAATTTTTTTCTCGTAGCACCATATGTTCAACCTCGGCTACTTAGTAGATGAAGTTGCAGGCATATTTGTCATTCTGATATACTGAGCTGATATCTAGCCCTTTCATATCATCAAGGCTGCACAGCCACACAAAGTCTGTGAAAGGATGTCCTTTCTTAGCAGTTGAATGCCATGTGTAAAACAGTTTATCCAGATGGTTAAGCATTGCTTAATTCATGTTCTTCAGCATTCCCTCCGCATTACTTTTTCCTGGAGTAGCAGTGCTGGCATCCTCCTTTTCCTTTGCCCTAGCATGAGCGTCACTGATATTATGCGATGTGACAGAGTCAAGATGGAAGTTTTCTGTACCAAAATGAAAATTATGGTTATTGCATGACTTACCCAACTGTATTTCTTGTTTGATACACAAATGGCAGAACATCAGATCTTTTGCACCATCATACCCCAACTAGTCATAGTTTTCTAGCCAACATTGCTGGAACCGATGGCTTCACTTTGTCTTTTTGTATTCATGATCTTTTATTTGTTTGTCTTTGTCAGCATGCTTTCTATTAATGTCAGCTGAGTTACTGACTTCGTTAATATATTTCCACATTTTCAGATTTGTAGTTAATAAAGTTGTGTTGTGAAAAGTGTGTGTGTGTCTTTTTCTTCCTTTTCCCACCCTGGCCACAGATCCCAGAAATGCTTGATTGTCCCAGTTCTATTAAAAAATGTTCACCCAAAAGAAAACATCAACTCATACTGTTTTTTATTTATTTTTATTCTTTGGCAACCAGGTAACTCCCATTGGGCGCAAGGCATATTTACAGGGGTGGCCCAGGAACACAGGGCAGTTAAAGCCCTGTTCACACTATGGGATGCAACAACACTTGTCAAGCAATCATTTTAAAACACGGATTAATGCTTGCTGTGTCAATGCATCCTCACTGCTAAAAGCATGTTCTAAACTGTGTTGTCTCCTTCTCCTGAAACATGCTACTGTGTTCTGATTGTCAACCTGGATCCCAATTTTTCACCATTGCACTTTCACAGGGCAGCAGGGATTGAGCCCCATTGCATCCTGGAACAAGCTGAGGGAAATTGTATTGTCCTGTTTGCACTGCCAGTAAGTTCGATTTAAATCCTGAACTGTTCTTAAAACCATGTTTAAGCCTTCCTTGAATCAGGGTTTGAGCACGGTTTCTTAAAATGGTTCAGGAAGCATGTTCAGTGTGAATGCAAACCATGCTTGGGGGGGTACCTAAAACGTTTTACTATAGATAAAATGTTTTAAAAACCCCAGTGTGAACAAGGCCTTAGTGACTTGCTTAGGGTCACACAGTATGCAAGTGGAGGCTGTGGGAATTTAAACCCAGATCTACAGGATGTACAAAACCCATTCACAACCTGTTGCTATCTCTGTTAAACACTCTCCAGTTTTCCTTTCCATGACAGCCATATATTCTGATTTGCTTTGATCACCTTTTTGAATACTGAACTATCAGTACTTGTGGTATCCTCACTACTACGTTGTGTTCCCTTTTATCTCATCAGCAACTGCTGTTTCTTTTCAAATGTGTAAGACAGAAACAGCCATCACAGAGGTAACAAGCCTTTGTGTGAAGTGAATCAATAAAACAAAACAAAGGAAAAAACTACTGTGGTTCTCAAAGGAGGTGGCAGGGAAGGTTAAGGAGAAAAGGATAGCATTCAGGAAATATAAGGAAACACAGATGGAGCAGGACAGAGAACTTTATCAGTTAAAGCAGAAGGAGGCAGGGAAGGCAGTCAGAATAGCAAAGGCCCAAACAGAGGAAAAGATAGCCAATTCTGTTACAAAGGGGGATAAAACCTTTTATAGGTACATTAAGGAATGAAGAAAGACCAAAGGAGGGATACAGAGAGTTAATAAAGGAGAGGGAATGTGGACAGAGGTGACAGTGAAAAAGCAGGGCCACTGAATGAATATTTCTGCTCAGTATTCACAACAGAAGAGGAGGAGAAGGTACCTAAACCAAACAAGAGAAACACTCTAGATAAGGGGATCGATACCAGTCCATTCACAGAAGAAAGGGTTTTGAAAGAACTCTTGAAACTGAGGGTGGACAAAGCTATGGTGCCTGATGGGATTCACTCCAGAATTCTAAAAGAACTAAGGGTAGAACTAGTGACACCACTGACTAGTCTCTTTAACAAATCATGGGAGGATGGGGTGGTACCTGAGGACTGGAGGAGGGCGGATGTGATTCCACTTCACAAAAGTGGGAGCATGGGCAGAGGCAGGAAACTACAGACTGGTTAGTGCAACCTCAGTGGTAGGGAAAATGATGGAATCACTTCTGAAGGAAAGAATTGTTGAGTACCTAGAGGCCAGTGGAGCAGAGGACCCAAGGCAGCATGGATTCACAGTGGGAAGGTCATATCAGATGAATCTAACAGATTTTTTTTGACTGGCCAAAGTAGTAGACCAGGGAGGGGCTGTGGATATGGCCTACCTAGATTTTAGCAAGGCATTTGACATAGTCCCACACAAAAGATTAATATACAAATTAGCCAGCCTTGGAGTGGGTTCAAAGGTGGTAGCCTGGACAAAACATTGGCTGGACAACAGGACACAAAGGGTAATAGTAAATGGAGTTCAGAGTGAAGAAAGAAAGGAGGATCACTAGTGGGGTACCGAAGGGTTCAGTACTGGGACCGGTCCTCTTTAATGTCTTTATAAGTAACATTGGAGAGCACCTGGAAGGAAAATTATGTCTCTTTGCAGATGACACAAAGATCTGCAACAGGGTTGATACACAAGGTGGGGTGGAAAGGATGAAAATGGACTTGGCAAGGTTGGAGTAATGGTCAAATGTATGGCAGCTCAGATTCAATGCAAAGAAGTGCAAGGTAATGCACCTGGGAAACAAAAACCGAAGGGAAGAGTACACAGTGGGGGGTGAGGGCTGGAGGGATACTGGGATGCATAGGGAGAGGCATCAACAGCATAAAACAGGAAGTTGTTATCCCTCTGTACAGACAGTTGGTGAAACTCCATCTGGAGTACTGCGTGCAGTTCTGGAGACCCCATCTCCACAAAGACATAGACAGAGTGGAGGCTGTTCAGAGGAGGGGCAACCAAAATGGTGTAGGGCCTGCACCAGAAGATATATGAAGAGAGACTAAAGCAGCTTAATATGTATACCCTTGAGGAAAGGAGGGCGAGGGGAGACATGATAGAAACTTTCAAGTACAGGGACCCAGTACTGTGCTAAACGTTGCTTGTGGCAGTGGGGGTGGTTGGGTGGGGGGTGGTATATGCTGGGTTTTGTTAGGTGGATGGGACAAATTTAGGGGGGAGGAGGAAGGGATAATTGTGGAGGGGATGGGGGGAGGGCGGGTTCTACAGCAATAACCTGTGGATTATGGCTGAATGTTTCTTGTGATTTTTATACAGGGCTGAATATACTAAGCTCACTAATCCTAGTTCGATGGCTAATGATGTCACTTTTGCTACTTGGAATGTTAAGGGGATCAGGAAAAAATCCAAACACTATCAGGTGCTCAAACATTTAAGTCTATTACGTTC
Organism: Neoceratodus forsteri; assembly: GCA_016271365.2. NCBI lineage: Eukaryota > Metazoa > Chordata > Ceratodontiformes > Ceratodontidae > Neoceratodus > Neoceratodus forsteri. Next base: position 679,185,769 of record CM028130.1, read on the forward strand.
CCAGATAACTTTCTTGCAAGAATCCCATTTACTTGATTCTGAAGCTTTACAGCTAAGGAGGCAACAGGTGGGGCAGGTTTACGATAATTAGGGCTCCACTAAAAGTTGCGGGGTCATACTTATTATCAATAGAGGCATTCCTTTTGTTTCTATGCAGGTTATCAAAGATCCAGAAGGTAGATTTGTTTTAGTTAAAGGCACTCTCTGGTCAGTACCTCTTTTACTTGGTAGTATATACGGTCCCAATATTGATGACCCAGGGTTTTTTATGAGACTGATAACTATTATTCTTCCAATGCTTCCCATCAGGATTCTTATGGGAGGTGACTTCAATCAGGTCATAGATTCTAATCTGGAGAGGTCAGGTAGTGGATTGGGAGGGACATCCCTGAGGTAGAGGGCATTTAAGGATTTGGTAGATCAGTGCAGGCTCTGTGATGTCTGGCGTGTGTTGTTTCCTGACTCTAAGGAGTTCACCTTCAGGTCAATGGTGCACAGCTCTCAGTCTCACATTGATTACATATTTATCTCTCAGGGTCTCTTGCCCAGAGTCAAGGCCGCCTCGATCCAACCTGGCCCTGTCTCCGATCATTCCCTTGTGCTATGCAATTTGGCATTCTTTAACTTACCTAAAAGGGAAACTAGAGGGAAGCTCAACGAGCAGCTCCTTAAGGATGCCAAGCATTGCAAGCTCATAAGAAAGCAAATTGAGTTCTTTTTTTTCATCTAACCCTTTAGACAGTGCAAAACCAGATATTTTATGGGGGGCCTTTAAAGTATACATGAGGGGGATCCTTATCAGTATGGCGGCTAGAAGGAAAAGGGCACAGGAGGAGAATTATTATTATTAATGTCATAAATTCGGTCCCTCGAAGCGATTAATTCTGTTAGTGTCTCAGATGAGGACAAGAAGAGGCTTCTAGTGGCCAAAGACAGATATCTAGAGCTGTTAAGGGAAAAGGCAGAATTAGCTATAATTCGAACCAGAGCTAGTTATATGGATCAGGGAGAGAAGGCAGGGCGCCTGCTGGCATTGCGCATTAAACAACAGGAATCTGCAAGATTTATCCCACCAATTCAGGCAGTGGCAGATGGGTCCCTGAGAGTATCCCCTAACAAGATAGTACAAGAGTTTGCTCTATATTACGAAAGATTGTACAGTGACATGGAGAGTCCTTCTTGTCCTGGGATTACGGAGAAGTACTTAAGGGATTCCCACCTGCCTTTCCTATCAGAGCAACACAGGGGTTTTTTAGCTATCCCCATTTCCCAGGAGGAGATTTCCGAGGTTATTGGTGGACTACCGGCAGACAAAGTCCCAGGTCCAGATGGATTTTCCTCTCTATTTTACAAGGTTTTTCAGGACCTTTTACTACCAGTAGTTTATGGTTTATTTCAGTACATTCTATCTGGAGTAGAGGCAGACCCCCACCTGTTTGAGGCCCTGATTGTTCTTCTCCCTAAACCAGATAAGGATCCTGAGTTAGTTCAAAGCTACAGACCTATATCCCTTCTAAACCAGGATATTAAAATCCTTTCAAAGATACCAGCCAATAGGTTAACTGTAGTCCTCCCTGACCTAATAGGAATGACCCAGGTTGGATTCATGAAGGGACGTTCGTCATCAGACCATTTGCATACCCTTTCTCATGTCTTCTCGGCTATCAGGGATGCTGAGTTTCTTGCAGGGCTGGTCTCCCTGGATGCTGAGAAGGCATTTGATTGTGTGAATTGGAACTTTTTGTTTCAAGTTTTGGAAGCTTTCCAATTCCCTCCTGTATTCATATCCTGGATTGCTGCACTATACAAAACCCCCACAGCAAGGATTTCTGGGAATGGTGCTTTTTCTAAATCCTTTTCACTCTATTCAGGTACCAGACAGGGTTGCCCCCTATCTCCTCTTTTATTTAACCTGTACCTTGAACCTCTTATTCAAAACATTCTCAATAACACGTTAATACAAGGCATTTGGGTTGGGCAGCATGAAGTTAAGGTCACTGCATATGCGGGTGATCTGCTTGTGTACTTATCCCATCTGGTATCTTCCATCCCAGTTCTGCTGGGCGAAATAGCTAAATTTAGCACCCTATTCAATTATAAACTGAATGCTAATAAATCCTCCTTCTTCCCTTTAAATCACAAGATATTCAAGACTGATATTATCCCCTTAGGTTTATGTTGGGCACCTAGATCATTCAAGTATCTGGGCATCAAACTAACCCGTAACCCCTTAGTATGGTTTAAGGAAAATTTGGAATCTCTCTCCCAGCTTATAACTCAGGATCTTGATAGGTGGTCTAAGCTCCCTATCTCACTATGGGGCCGGATCAACATAGTTAAGATGAATATTTTCCCAATAATGTTTTACCCTCTATCTCTCCTCAATACTTTTATCCCGTTATTCTGGTTTAAGAAGTTGCATGGTATTTTTTACCAGGTTTATCTGGTCGGATAAATACTCTCGATTGGCCTACTATAAGTTGGCCACTCCAAAATCTGAGGGGGGCCTGCGGATTCCCCACTTGGCTATATATTATTGGGCTAGCCACTTGGCAAAATGTTTGAAATGAGTATGTCCCGGCCCTGAAAAAGGGCAGCCGGTATGGCTTAGAATAGAATTGGATTTAATTCGATCTATGAATCTGGATCCCCTAACTCTGTTCTATGCTAAAATGTCTCAGTTGTGTGTGGCCGAGAAGTGTCCCATAGTAGCTACTTCATTAAAGCTATATGCACAACTCTGTTCCTTTTTGCGATATACCCCTCAGTTACATCTGGCCCAACCCATCTGGAACTCCCCATCTTTCACCATGAACAAGCAGCAGATTCCCCGCACTTGGTTGCCCCAATTGGGTGATGGGAATGTACTCTTCTTTGTGGATGAGGAGAGGCAATGATTGTCGGTAGGTGATATTATTCGGAAATTTAATATCCCGGCTCTCTCACATTTTAAAGCCAAACAGATAAGGCATCTACTCACAATAGTCCTTGGCAATACCCCTCCTTACCAGACAGTTACGGCCCTGATTCCAGAAGTATCTTCTTTACTTGGATCTCTGGGTATCGTATCCAAATTATACCAGGTGTTGTTTCACAAAAGATATGGGGACTCTTTTGGACCGATGAGGTTCTGGAGCTCCATTCTTCCTCAATATCATCCTAATTGGCAAACCCTGTGGAGGTCCTGTCATAAATATGTTTCCCAAGACAGGTTGCGTCTTATGCAATATCACATTTTACATAATATGTACTATACTCCGGTTAAGTTAAAGAAATGGGGTCTATTGGACTCTAACTTATGTGTTAAGTGTTCTCGGGAGGAGGGAACACTTCTTCACTTATTCTGGTCCTGTCCCCAAATCTCTCTTCTGTGGGACTCTATCAAGGTGTCCCTGGATCCTTTACTGGGCTTACAGGAGTATTTCATGCCTGACATTTGTCTCCTAGGGGACTTGTCCTCTATTAGAGTTAAAGTGAGAAGGTTTCATATTTCTATGATAGCTTTATCTGGCTTATGCCACTGGAAAGACAAGTCCATTCTGACATTACAGGAATAGGTGAATGAAATTCTCGCTAACCTGCATACGGAAAAAGCGATTGCCAGCCTCCACAACAGATTATCGGTTTATACACAAATATGGGATCCCCTTTACTCTCTAATTCTAGCTGCTCAGACTTAGTTGTGATCTAGGAAAAATTGCCCTGTAGACTCCTGTATAATGACTTTGTACTCATGTAACACTCAGATATGTTACTGCTGTAGGGGGAGGAAGGGGAGGATGGGGCAGTTTTAACATAATAAGTTGCAGTATTCTTGCTTCAATTTTCATGTTAACTACCTTTTACTGTGGAAAATCTGTTAATAAAGTTTGAATTAAAAAAAAAGAAACTTTCAAGTACATAAAGGGAATTAACAAAGTCCGAGAGGGTAGCATCTTTCAGAAAAAGAGATGTGCAAGATCAAGGGGGGCACAATTTGAAGACAGAGGGGGCACGGCTGAGAGGTAACGTTAGAAAGTATTTTTTCATGGAAAGGTTTGTGGATGCATGGAACAGCCTTCCTGAGGAGGTTGTGGAGTCAAGAACAGTGGAAGAATTCAAAAATGCATGGGACAGACATAAAGCAATTCTAGTGGGGGGGTAGGAGGAAGTAAGCTGTTGGATAACTAGAATCTGCAGCTTATCTATCAGGTAGGGAAATGAGCAGACTAGGTGGGCCAAGCGGTCCTTATCTGCCATCAAATTCTATGTTTCTGTGACATCACATTCCACAGTTTCAGACACACCATTCCATGCTATTTATTCCAATGGCCTGTACAGGTGTAGCTAATCTCATGGAATGTTTAGGTTGGTAGTATAAAAAATAAGAGCAGCAGCTGCTGAGGACTTAGGAGAGAAATAATCAACACAGTTACAAAGGTAATAAAATATTTATTTATTTATTTAGCTTTTGTTAACCAGGTAAGTACACTAGACAAGACAATTGCCTATTTTCAGGTACGACCCAGGAGAGTACAGGAAATTACATACTTACATACTTAGGACAACATGGTACATAATTAGGAAAAGATTACAAGTCACAGGACAACATGGTACATAGTTAGGTAAAGCTTGCATGTCATGTGAGAACAACATAATGCAGAATACACAAAGTACAGGTCTTGTGAGGCAAATTTTAGTTTACATAAACACAATAGAGTAATGGTATGTGCCAATTAGGAGCAGTACAAAGGCATGGATTGAGAGCCAGCAGGTACATTAACTATCAACATAATATGTTGATAACACTGTTATGCTTAAGGGCTGAGTGCAATAAGTATGTCACGGGGGTTTTGGGCAACCACAGGCCGATGAGAGTTTGAGATGGTTCCATAGGGAGGAACGCAGGCAGCCCTGTGATGGGTCAACACGGACCTGGGCGGGGAGGGTGTTCCATAGTTTGGGGGCGCACCCTGCAAAATCCCTTCCACCCATCTGAGTCCGAGTCACAGGTACCTTGAGTGTGGCAGACCTAAGGTGGTAGGAAGAGGGTACAGTCAGGGCAAGCAAACTCGCCACCCCTGGTATGGTGCCAGTGCTAAGGACCTTTCCTGTGAAGCAACGAAAGGCAAAGTCAATGTGCTTTGAGGGAGAGAGCCAGTTTAGCTTGCTATAGAGATCACAATGGTGAGTGAGCTGGGGGCTGCCAGAGCGAAGCTAATTTGAAAAAGTGGGTCTAAAACATATGAGAATATAGGAAAAACAAAAAGGAACCCATTACAGCATTTAAAGGTGTAAAAACTGTTTCCTATCAAGGCAGTAAATGACCTTACTTAAAATTCAGATTTGAAATGATTAGGTTGATTTATTGCTAATGGTCTTAATGGCCATACTTTACACCTCCTAGACAGACTGGTTTTACAAACAAAGGCCTGTGACTAGTGACATCAGAACTTTTTTTGTAACCTGGACATTCATGCAACAGTAAATGATTTGACACAATCAGTTCTAATATTATCTGAGCACTCAAAATGGCCCCAAAACTGGACTACATTTATTCAAAACTGGATGACCAGATAAGGACCCTGAAAAATGGATTGTCCAGTCTACAACTGGACAGGTGGCAACCCTAGAACTGTGCTGCGCCTGGACACAGTCACAAATCTGCCTGTCATGAGTACTGAGCTAAACAAGGAAAAGAAAAGGAAAAAAGATCTTTACCAGCAAAAAAAGCAGTAGTTAGTATAAAATGAACCAGTTTGTAAATGCACTACACACAGACATTTATTTGTTTTCATTTAATTAATGCTAAGGCAGCACATAGTTAAACTTCCATGAAAAGGATCTGGCTTTAAATAAAATGTTATATTTTTTTGTTTGTTTATGTATTTGATACCTGGGTTGAGAATGGAACCACAGCTTTCCACAGGAGGAATTGCACTAGCCCAGCCAGGCAAGTAACAGAGATTCTGCACTAGCCCGCAGCAATCTGCACTAGTACTTGAGCTAGTAAATGAATGTTCAGGTCGACCCCTGCAACAGTGGCACAGATAGTAGGCAACAGGAGGTGCCAATGGAGGGCCACCAAGGTAGCCCCCACCCCACAGGCTGCAGGCCGTGTCCCCCCCCACACATCCAGACCAGAGCAGGCCACACCCAGGACCACACAGCCGAGCACACACATACACACTACACAGGCACACAGGTGGCCCACACAGTAGGCACGGAATGTGCCAGGGGGCATGTAGGACGACAGACCACATGGAACAGGCCACACAATGCCAAGCAGGGGCCCCAACACAGTGTGCGGCCAGTATCTGACCAAAGACCATGGCAGTGTGCCATCACCACGTGCACACCTGCCACACACCCCTGACAGCCACCTCATGGGCACCCCAAGGCACAGCCACTGACCAAGGGGAGGGACACCACCACAGTGGGACACTCCACAGCACACAGCAGTGAACCACAGAAGCACAGCATGCACCCCAACACATGTACACCACACAGACAGGCATTGGGCCACTGCAGCATGGCTCTTCATGCCACCTGCAAAGCAGACACTGACACAGGCAGGTAAGTCAAAACATATATAATGCAAAACCAAACTATATACAACAACAAGGGGAAGGGAAAGGGTAGGAAAGTGAGGGAAGGGGACAGGGAGTGTACAGTGGGATGGGGGACTGTAGGGGGTGGTACAGCAGGGGAAACAGGGGAATGCTGGTGCCACTCTACTGGTGGCCATGGCCTGCCACCCCTTGGTGCCCTTGCTGCCTCCGTTCCTCCAGCAGCAGGCAGTAAACCTGCAGGACAGCCTCCATCATGGTGGATGTAATAAGGATAAGCTGCTGGAGCAGCCTGCAGTAGACAGGCCTCCATCGTCCTCGCTGGACACTTATGACAAGGGACAGGACAGGTGATCAGTGCAATGTTCCAAGGAACCATGCCCACCCACAGCATGCAATGGGCAGCTGGAACACACCCTCCCAAGAGGGCCTGTATCGGCCACCAGCAGGGTAGTGGGCCAACGCCTGCCAGCAATGCAGCACACCATGACAGTGCACAGAGGTGGTCCCCACCACACAATGGCCACCTGACTGCGCAATGACAGTCACATGGCACAGTGCACTGGCAGCACCCCAGTAACATCATTGGCAGCCGGGCACACACCCACCCCACCAACAGCTGGCACACATGTCCAATGGATGCCCCACAGTGGCAAGCACCATCCACAGTGTGACACACGCAGCGGCCACTGCACATGACACAGGCGGCCATGCCCACACCCACGCCCATGCCCCCGCCACCCCATGTAATGTGCGAAGATCCATGACAGTGCCTACCTTCCCTCCATGGCCCTGCTGGTGCTGGAGCTGCTCCTGCTCTGCCACTGTGGCCTACTGCAGCCTGCTGTCCTGCTGCTGCTACCGCTGCCATTGCCTTCACCCTCTGGTGATTCTTGGGCCCTGGGAATGGAACATAGACAGGTACACATCAGTAAACATCCATAGCAGCTGCCCACTGCCCCTACCCCTGTGCAAAGGGTGAACCCCTGCCCAACACATCCTGCACAGCTGCATTGCAACACAAGTGGCGGCAGGCAATGTCACCCCGTGATGCACACAATGAAAGTGCACCACTCTGCAGGGCATGCCAGGCAGCCTAGCCAACACCACAGTACAGCATCAGGGCACACATGCAACATGGGCCTAGTTACCTGTCTGTGGCACAGCCCCATGCCTGACACATGCCTCAGGCCTTCTCAGGCACTTTGGGTCCCTCTGCACTAGATCACCATACCGGTGGCGGCACTGCTGCCCCATCCTGGCCACCCCAGTCCTCTGTTGCAGTGTGACAGCAATCCCCTGCCACACCATGACCCTGGGCTGCTGCAAGGGCACCTGGCCAAAACATTGGGGGATGTGGGGCTGGACACAGGTGACCAGGTTGACCAGCTCAACCTGTGTCCAGTTCTGCACTCTCAGTACCCATCGCTGTGCCTTGCTGTGAAATGAAGACGGTGACCAAAATGGCAGCAGTAAGTGCCAGTTGCCACGACATGTACCAGATGTGCAATGTGAGGGAACATGCACTGTGTCCACTCATCATGCAGTCTCGGAGATGTGTGGCATGGGCATGGCTTGGCGGGGTCACCAGGTGAGGGGAGTGATCCAGGGATCAGGGGTCACAGCAGGGGTCAGGGATCACCTGCCTCAGTGCAGTGCACATGTGCATGATACAGGCCTGGCACATCATGCGCTATGCCCCCCATCACACTGTCAATGCACAGTGCGTGATTAACACCATACCACCATTCGGCGCATGCACACTGGGTTCCTGCGCACCACACATGCATGCACATTGTGCCGTGATTTGCTCCGGAGCAATCTCATTGTGCACAAAGTAAAATCATGATATTTAGATGCTACATGCAAATGAGCTCATCAGTCAATGCGTGGTGCACTGGGTGCATTAGCATGTCATTACTGTTGCACCAAACCTCATTTGAATGCATTGCACTATATAAGCTCCACAGAACAGCACAGGCCATGGATTGGTATTGCATCCTTTTGGGGTAAGTTGTGCATGCCGCTGCAGCTCACTGGGAGCTGCCAGCACAGCAAGGTGGGATGGAACAGGGTGCTGCTGTCACTGACACACTGTGCAGTCCATTTCCACAGGAAGCAACATGTCGGAATGTGAGGATGGTAAGGAGCATGGGCCTGCTCACAAGTGCAGGCACAGTTTCACAAAGGCAGAGACAGAGGCCCTGTTAGATGCCTACCTTGACAGGGAGCCCCTTTTGAGTGGTGCCATGGGCACACTACAGGCCAGGGCTGGGGCCTGGGAGGAGGTGGTGGCATACGTCAAACAGCATGGCAGCCACCAGTGGTCAGTGCAGAAGTGCTGGAAGAAGGTGAGCATGGACAAGAGGCACATCAAGGAGAAGGTAGCAGCCATCCATGCATCCCGTAATGCCACCAGAGGGGGGCCTGCAGATGCGCCACTGCTCACGCCGCAGGAGGAGTTGGTGGCAGCCACCATGCACCGCAGCATGGTGGAGGGTGTGCCTGGCAGTAGATTCCAGATGGGTGGCAGCTCATCACTGCATGGTAAGTATGTCAGCCACGCACAGCTGGGTGTGCAGAGGGTGTATACACAGCCATGCTGGCATGCATGCAGCAAACATGCATGCCATGTGCATGTGTGTGCACCCATGTGCATGCCATGTTGCAGGACACATGCAGTGGCAGTGTGGGGGGGCACATGTGGGCAATGCATCACTAACACACCTCTCTTTCTCTTGCAGCAGCAGAACGCCTCCGTGCAGATGATGGGGCGCCAGCAGCGGCAGCAGCCATGGATGCTGGAACGGCCCTGGAGGACCAACCTTCCTCCTCCACTGGCATCCAGGGGCCCAACAGGCTGAAGCTCACCACCACTATACAGGAGGATGTCCTGGACCTGGAGTCAGAAGATGCCCTGGATGTGTTCCTGCAGGATGCCAGCCTTGGTGTCCTCTACACAGAGACACAGATCGGGGCGGGGTCCTACACTGATGATGATGTCACGCTCATCCTGGACAGCATGGCCACCATTGTGGGCAAGACAACCTGCTGGCCACCGACACAGGCAGAACACCCAGTGCTCTGCCAGCGGTGGAATAGCTGCCCACCACCACTGCGGGGTGCAGTGGTGTGCACTGCCCTGGCTATGCCCTGCAGTGGAGGTGGTGTAGCTGTGCAGGTGCTGGGTGACATGCAGCAGCCGAACAGGTGATAGCAGTAGGCTGCAGGTGCCACCGGGCAGTCAGACACAGTGTCAGCCACCGGTGCGTCTGTAATGCCCATTCCCCCTGTAGATCCCACTGTGCAGCATCCACCAGAGAGGGGGGCTGTGCAGCATGGCCGGTCACCTCATGGGATTGGCGTCCTGCCCAGGAGCCCCAGGACACCGACCCACTGGCTGAGCACACCCGTTTGCTGCTGGCATCCATTCAACAACAGGTGCTGCTCACTACTGGGGTGTGCGCACTGCGCACGGTGGTGCACCAGTTAGCCGAGCAGAAGGAGAGGGGCACTGTGCAGATTCAAGCAGGGATGCAGCACATGCAGGAGACCATGAATGCATCCCTGGATCACACTGCCACTGTAATCTAAGATGGCTTTGTGCTGCTGGCTGCCACAGGGCATGGCCAGGCACAGATGACCTCCCCACAGTGCACTGTCCACCCTGCAAATCTAGCGTCAGGTGACCCCAGCACAGTTTATGCTGGGCTATGATTCTGGCATCCCAGGCATTCCCAGAGCTGGCCTGTTTGGACGCCTTGACACCCCCATGTGGACACAGTAGCAGTCCCACGGTTCAATCCTTGGGGGGCTGTTGCACATACCCCCATGGCTGATATGCAGCCTGTAGCTGCTGAATGGCACTGGTGCGGCTGCCCCTGTGGCTGTGGTGGCCATGGTTCTGTGCAGCGGACCTGATATGCGGGCTGCCCCACCTGTGGTCTGCAGATGCTGCCTAGTGCACACATGGGCGGTGTGTGTGTGTGCCTACCACTGGTGTGGTACCTGTGTGTCATGCCACATGCTGCCCTGCATGCATACTTGCCCAGCTGCTGGGCCATGTGGTGTTGGCATGATGATGGCAGTCTTGCATTGGTTGCACCTGTGCACCAGTGAGATGCATCTGATCCATGTCACATACCCATGCCTGTGTGTGTGTGTGTGTGTGTGTGGAGGGGGCTGTGAGAGGTGCTGTTTGTGGTTGTGTGTGGTTGTATGCCCCTGTCTCCCCTACCCCTGCTTCATGCCTCTTTGTGTGCATGCCCAATGACATGCACGCCCCCTGCATGTGTGCTGTATCTGTTTGTGCAGTCCATGCATGTGTATCGCACCACCTACCTGTGTGCACCATAGTGCTCCTGTGCAATGGTGTCCCTGTGTTGTCTTGCCTGCTGTTGCAGCTGAGGATCCCTCCACCTAGGGGGTGGCCGTCTACCTCCCTCCTGCCCATTGCCTCCTCCGTCCCCACTACTGTCACCCTCATCAGCCTCGACAGCTATCCCATGGTCAATGGCCACATTGTGCAGTATGCAGCAAGCCAGGAATAGGCCATAGGCTTTTGAAGGGCTATACCATAGGGTACCACCTGACCTGTCTAGGCAATGGAATCGTGCTTTCAGCATGGCAAAGACTCACTCAATGATGTTGCGTGTGCTGGTGTGTGCCTCGTTGTTTCATTCCTCTGCTGGGGACAACAGGCACCAGTAGGGGATGAGCAGCCAGGGCGGCAGTGGATAGGTGCTGTCCCCTGTGTGGATAGTTACATGGTTAGCCCTCTGCTATTCAAAGCTGTGCCCCTTGCCTGTCCCTGGCACTCATGTCAACATGCACACCCTGCCCTCCCCCATCCCAAGGTGTGCTCTGCCCATCACCCCTTGCCCATGCCATACTCACCCACTAGGTGGCCCATGGGGATGTACCCACATTCAAACCTGTGGCACAGCACAGAGCTGTGCCAGATGAATGCATCATGTGCACTCCCAGGGTGTGTGGCGCAGATATTGGTTATATGCCCCGAGGCATCGCACACCACCTGGCAGTTGACACTCAGGCTCCCCTTCCTGTTGATGGATGTACGCCACACCCTCAGGGCTAGGTGGCATGCAGATGCCCATGTAGGTGCAGTCAATGGCTTCAATCACGCCAGGCATACGTGCTACCCTGTAGAAGTTCTGCATGGTTGCTGTATGCTCCACCTGTGTGCTGGGGAAATGGATGTATTCTGATGCACGTGGAAGCAGAGTGTTGAGGAACCATGTGAGGAGGTGGGACGTGGCCAACTGAGTTATGCCTGTGGTGTCCCCTGTTGGTCTCTAGAATGTGCCTGTGGTGAGCAAGCACATGATGGCTGTCACCTTCTTCTCCTCGGACATGGTGTGGCTCCGTCTAGTGGGTGCCTGCATCTCCTCACTGCACAGCTCACAGAGCTGCCTCAGAATGGCCCTGTTCAGGTGGTACTGGCGCACAATCTCTGTGTCACTGTACTGCTCTAAGGTGATGCTGGCGTGGTACCACCTGTGTCAGGCATACCGCCAACAGGCCCTTCCATGGCCACGTCGCTGTTCCTCCTGCCCCCTCACACCCTTCATTATGGCCTCCATCATGAAGGGCACACTATCCATGGCCCTTACTGTCCAATATCCCCTTGGGCGGTTGGCTGGCGCTGGCTGTGTGCCACCCTGGTGCACTGCCTGGCAATGTATCTGTCTCTCTCACTCTGTCTCCCTCTTCAATGCCACCTTTGTACCTCTCCCTCTGTATCTGCCTTGGTTTGTCTGTCTTTCTCTCTCTCTCTCTCTCTCTTTCTTTCCTTCTTTCTTTCTTTCTCTGTCTCTCTTACTCTCTCTCTGTCTCTCACTCCCTCTCGCCTGGCGCAAGTGCTGTCTATGTGCTTGCACCCTGCATTTATAGGAACAAGTCTGCTCAGCGCATCTTTGATTTGCTCCACATTTGCACCATGGTTTCATGGTTGAATATCCCACTGCGCTGGATATTCATGGAAATGCCCCCAGCCCTTGCACTTGCATTCATTATAGTTGTGCATTGGCACAATGAGATTTAATACTTTCGCGTGGCTCCACTGAATATGGCTCCTTGGTTGATCGCACTTGCACGCAGCGCAACTCAGTTGTGCCACGTTCAACTGCTTTGAATATCCAGACCAATGACTACTGGAAGGAATCCAGAAAATTACTCATTGTATTGTGCACTACTTCTAAGTATCCACTACTTCTAAGTATCCACAACCACCTGTCTGCCGAAGAGTATTCCCATACAGACTGCATGTAAGAAAGACTTCTGTGCAATCTGTACAGATGGGCAACTGCAAATAAAGAAGTACAAAGTTGGGAAACTTATGGTTCCTGACATTGCATGGAATGTTGCAGTGTTTTTCTTTACCGATAACTTGTTTACAAAGTGCGAAACACTGGTATGCATAGCACTGGAAAAGTTAGTACTACATCAACAATTTGCAGCACAAAGTTACTTTATATTTTTAATAGTCCTTCCCTCCCACATTCTTTAAGCACCCTGATATCAACCCTCCCTTTCCCTGCCCTACTCAGTTTGAAAACAGGACAGATCCCCTTCCCCAGCCATGATGCAATAGCTTCTCACACATATACCACCCTTCCCCACATACAGACCCAGCTTTACTAGCCAGAGACTAGAAGTAAAAGAATGCTTCCCTCTACCCACAGTACTGACAGACCCATGCCAATCTCTTCCCCCCACCCATGATTCACCCCCTCCCACACCATGCCAGTCTACCAACAAAAAAAACCTTTGGCAAAGTCAATACAGCTGCAAATGCATCAACTAGATAAGGGTGTTTCATGGGCTTAGAAACATAGAATTAGATGGCAGATAAGGACCACTTGGCCCACCTAGTCTGCCCATTTTCCTACCCAACAGATAAGCTGCAGATCCTAGTTAACTAACAGCTTACTTCCTCCAACCCCCCACTAGGACTGCTTTATGTCTGTTCCATGCATTCTTGAATTCCCCCACTGTCCTTGACTCCACGACCTCCTCAGGGAGGCTGTTCCATGCATCCACAACTCTCTCCATGAAAAAATACTTCCTCACATTACCTCTGAGCTGTCCCCACTCTATCTTCAAATTGTGCCCCCTTGTTCTTGCACATCTCTTTTTCTGAAAGATGCTACCCTCTTGGACTTTGTTGATTCCCTTGAGGTACTTGAAAGTTTCTATCATGTCCCCTCTCTCCCTTCTTTCCTCACGGGTATACATATTAAGCTTCTTTAGTCTTTCTTCGTATGTCTTCTGGTGCAGACCCTGCACCATTTTGGTTACCCTCCTCTGGACAGCCTCCACTCTGTCTATGTCTTTGAGGAGATGGGGTCTCCAGAACTGCACGCAGTACTCCAGATGGGGTCTCACCAACTGTCTGTACAGAGGGATAACAACTCCTTGTTTTCTACTATTGATGCTTCTCCCTATGCATCCCAGTATCCCCCCAGCCTTACTTACTGCTTTCTCACATTGCTTGCCCACCTTTAGGTCATCTGATATAATTACCCCCAGGTCCCTTTCCATAAACATAAACATGAATTGCATTTAGTAAGGCCTACAATACCGTTCCACATATGACTTGTGAACAAGCTGGGCAGCCTGACGGTGGGTCACAAGGTGGTAAACTGGGTTAGGAACTGGTTGAATAATAGAAGATAGAGAGTCTTGGTAAATAGTGCTCAATCTAAGGAAAGGAGTGTGACCAGCAGGGTGCCACAGAGATCAGTCCTGGGCCCAGTCCTGTTTAATGTCTTCATAAGTGAAATTGGGGAGGGACTAGAGGGGAAAGTGTGCCTCTTTGCGAATGACACTAAGATCTGCAACAGGGTAGAAAAAATGAGGAGGGACCCAGGTACACTGAAGGAATGGTCCAAAGTGTGGCAGCTGAGATTTAATGCAAAAAAAGTGCAAAATCATGCATTTGGGTTGAAGGAACCAAGAGAGGATTACGGGGGGCAGGGGGGAGACTGACAGACACCAAACAGGAAAGGGATTTGGGGGTATTCATACTGGATGACCTAAAGGTGGCTAAACAATGCACCAAGGCTGTGGGGAGAGCCAGTGGGATGCTGGGGTGCATAGGGAGAGGTATCACCAGCAGAAGGAAGGAGGTGCTGCTGCCACTTTGCAGAGCACTGGTGAGGCCTCATTTGGAATCCAGTGTTCAGTTTTGGAGGCTGCATCTCCGTAAGGATGCAGACAGAGTGGAGGCAGTAAAGAAGGGCAATAAAGATGATGCAGGGCCTGCACTAAAAGTTGTATGAGGAGAGACTGGGTGACCTCAATATATATACCCTGTAGAAGAGAAAAGACGGGGTGATATGAAAGAAACCTTCAAATATCTAAAAGGCATAAATATGGTTCTGGTGGGTAGCACCTTTTTGAAAAGGAGATGGCCAGGGGAGAGAAAGAGAGAGTATGACATGAGGTTGGAAGGGGGTAGACTAAAGGGTACCGCAAGGAAGTTTTTCTTCACAGAAATGGTGGTAGAACCTCTGGAGACTTCACAAGTCAGTTTCATTATGAAAGAGAGAAAAAAGCACAATTTACGCATTTCACATAATACTACTATACACTATAAAAAATGTAGGATGAGCAACTTTATGCATAAACAATGTGTTCTGTCACCTCGGAGTTCTGATTCCTATGGCCCTCTCAAGCTTCTCTCTGCTGGTCAGAGGAAATCAGAACCCCTATGTGGCAGAAGACACTGGGTGTGCATAGTTGCCCATCCAGTATTATCTATATTTAGTGCTGCATTGAGGATTTCTAAGTAATAAACCCATGTCATACAGTTGTTTTAAATTAGACCAAGATTGTGGTCTATTCAATTCAAATTTGTTAAGCTGAGGAGCAAAGTTTTTGGAAGAAACCAAAGGAATAACAACCCTATAAGTCAGGAGGTAATGTCTTACAAATTATTTTCTATGTAGGTGTGAAGGGCTACCCAGTTGTCAGCTGTCCAGCAATATTATCAATTCTGACATCTCTGCAATAAAGCAGTAAAGAAAGGCAGAAGACATTTCATAAAACTTTGAGACAGAAATGAATGCCAGAGTTTAGCTAGCTATATGCTGCCCAGTGCAGCTTTATCAATTGCAGAATCAGTTTTAGTCTCATAGTTCTATGAAATGGCTACTGCCTTGATTTAAAATAAGACTGATTTAGACAGGGATATGCCTGGACAGCTGACAACTATAGGTAAACCCAATACCTTATCTCCTTTGCACCTATGCTTGACTCTAGAAACTGAGTATTTTAATAACATTTTAAATTCTTTACTTCCTACCAGTTGTACATTCACAGTAATCCACTGCACAGTGTAGAGTGCACTGGAACTTATGCATGCTTGGCATTGTTGGTTACTTGCCCAACCCACACCTTGTTGTGGATTATTAATGATGTGCTTGTCAGTAAACAAAGACGTGTGTTCTTCTATGTACATGAATTACAAACTGATCTGAGCTAACATTCAAAACATTGGCATGTACAGTTCGGTGACTCTGTAAACCTGTAAGATGTTTTAAGGGCAGTGTAAAACAACTGCACATATGGGACATCATTAGAATATACAATGATTGTAATTGCAGGTGAGTCCCTACTGGAATTCAGACTAGTCACTCTCCAGCCAGTGTGACTGGGGAGTTTTCAGCCATACAGAGGAGTGCAGCTGCTGGTGTTGAGGGATGGTGTGGGTTTTGGTGTTGGTGGTGATGGGGTGGAGGAGGGACTGTGCTGAGACAGTATAGTTTCAGGAGTATCGTCTCTGCAGCAGTTGCCGCTGTGACCAGTGCAGATGCCTGAGGTGTTAAGTTCACCCTTGGTTTGCTATCACCTCCGACCCTGCAAGTCCCATTTCTCCACCTGCTGCTGCTATTGCACCACTTTGGTGCCACTTCTCTTGAATCATGGGCCAGAATGAAACTCACTGCTGAAATAAGTGCAGGTTAAACAAAGCACTTTGTGGAACTAGAGGAGGGTTTCTGAAGTTAGGAATAAAGAAAACAGAAGTTCATAACCTCATTGAAATACATTGAACTACATACCTGTAGCTTCAGTTCTCAGTCTGGCCTTGAAGAGTCTGCGAGTTTGTGCTCCAAAGAGGATGACAGTTTTGGACCCTCCATGGGTAAACAAGGGCTGGTGTGGGGGTTACGAGGTGGTGTATGCTCTGTGGGAGGGCCATGTGGGGGTAACGAATGGCCATAAAATACGTTAAGTGGACCGTTTATTTGGTTTACAGGTAAAAAAAAAGAAAAAGGAAGACACTGCTGATTCTCAATCTTGACACTGAGGGAATTGGCCACTCCCAGTGTTATAATTAAGTGGGAGATGACATCAGTGGAGTTTATTTTGTTTTTTACAGTTGAAAAAAAAATTAAAATTCCAACAGCAATGATTCCCAATGGTGACACTGGGGGATTGGGTACCGCCAGTGCCATAAAAAAGATGGACTGATCCCCGATCCTGACACTGGGGGACTGGGAACCCCCAATGTCCTAAAATGAGATGTACTGAACCCTGATCCTGACACTGGGGGATTAAGTACCCCCAGTCAAAAGACAGACTGATCACCGATCTTGACACTGGGGGATTGGGTGCCCCCAGTGTCATAAGAAAAGACAGACTAATTCCCAAACCTGGCATTGGGGGATTGGACACCCCCAGTGCCATAAAAAAAGATGGATTGATCCCTGATCCTGACGCTGTGAGATTTGGCACCCTCAGTATCACAGTTACATTTCTGGGGGCCGGTTGCTGTTGCTTCATTATGACTGGAGTACACCACTGTAATTAAACAAGCATTTGTCAATGCTGAATGTTTGTTTACTCATATTGGCATTGGTATTGCAGGAGTTAGAGGGATGCATAATAGGAATGGCAGAGAAGTACTGAATGAGTGTATGTTAATGAGTATAGAGTTACATAGGTGAGTAGTAGGTTGAAAATAAATGTATGAAGAACATCAGGGGAGGTGAGAAGGAGGTAATGATACCATTAAACAAGTACTCAGAAGGAAAACTCCAGGGGTAGATGGCCTTTCAAGCAAATGTTATATTGCTTTTGCACAAGAATTTGCCCCTTGGACAGAAAAGATCACGTGGCTCAGCCTCTATCTGAACATTTGTGGGCGTCATTTCCTGCCTCCCTGTGCATAGGCCAAAGCAGCCATTTTTAAAAGAAAAAAAAGAAAAACCCAGCCTGGACTGAAGGCATGGCTATGTTACACCAGGGGTCAGTTGGAGGCTTTGTAATTTTTCTATATTTTGACACCAAATGTTAAATATAGTCTTCCTGTCACTCCACCTCATGAACCATGTAGCTGAAAATTTTCAAATTGGTGGGAAAACGGCATTCCATGCCACAGGTGCCAGAACACATTATGGGCAATATGTGAAAAATGGCAGCTGTACTATTCATGAGGTGGTGTGATAAAATGGCTATACTGGAAATTTGGAGTGAAAATATTGAAAATGGCTAAAGTTACACATGTGCATAGAAATTTGGAATGACTAGATATAACGCAGCCATTTTTTGGAGTTGTTTCACCAAATTTTCCACATGGCTGTTTTGGGACCCCAACTCATGAAGAGTGCCACTGTCATTTCATTCATTTGTGCCAAAATGTGATTTAGCACAGCGACTGCGGCATTCTGCACCACAGGTGTGAAAACACATTTTAGGGAGGATGTGAACAATGACATCTGTACTACTCATGAGGAGATCTGAAAAAATGGTAATGTTGAAAATCTGGAGTAAAAGTATCAAAAACTGGTGAAGTTAGGAGCGTGTGTAGAAACTAGGGATGTGCATGGGCCGAATAGTATTTTCCAAATACCAAGAATAGTAGGCTTCCCAAATATTTGGATGCGTTTTCTGAATAGTTCACTATTCGGCCACTATTCAGGAACTACTATTAGGTGAGATATCTAAGTCTCGCAGAGCTTTGTTGGCCAGTCAAAAACTGTTTCTTGAGCTCAAAGGCAAGCACACCATGTGACTTCTTCACTCTGAGCTGGTAGAAGACAGGAGACAGTGGTTTCTGACATCTGCTCTGCAGTACTTCTGAGACCTTACACTTGCTAAAAAAGAAAAATATTTTTGCTTCACAGGCTTTTTTGGGACAGTATAGTTTGTTTGATCAGTGTCAGAAAAGCTATGGTTGGCTTTCTGACAAGTATTTTGTCCTTTTTGCTGTACTCAGTTACAGGGACTAGGAGAGCTGTCTGCTAACACCCCTTCTTTGGTGCTGTCTGACACAGCTCCAGTGTGATTTTTTTTGGGTGAAGCACATTTTATTTTTGTGTTTTGTTTTGTTGCTGTTGTCTGGTTCCAGGCTTGTTTTCCTGCATGACTGATGAGGGTGTCTGTGAACTCCCCTTCCTGCATAGCCCTAGTAAAAACTGCACAAACCATGCATGTAACATGGTCATTTTTTGGAATTTGTTCACCAAATTTTCAACATGGCCTTTTTGGGACCTCCCCTCATGAACAGTGGCACTGTGATGTTAATCCATCGCAAAAGTTGATTTCACACAGTGATCGCACTATTCTATGCCACAGGAGTGAAAACATGTTTCAGGCAGGATGAGAAAAATGATAGCTGTACTGTTAATAAGGAGGTGTGAAAAAATGGCAATGTTGAAAATCTGGAGTGAAAATATTAAAAATTGGCAAAGTTAGGAGTATGCATAGAAACTGTGCAACAAATGCTCATAACGCAATCATTGTTTGGAATTTTTTCACCAAATTTGCAGCATGAGTTTTTTGGGACTCCACCTCATAAACACAGGCACTGTTGTTTCATTATTCAGTTTCAAAAGGTGATTCTGCACAGCGACTGCAAAATCACCTTTCGGGATCGAGTAATGAAATGACAGTGACAGTGTTCATGAAGTGGGTCCCAAGAACCCCATGCTGAAAATGTGTGTCCAAAATTCCAATAAAATGGCTGAGATATCAATCTGTCCTGTATTAAATGACCTAGCTATGTATTAGTTTTATTTGGTTAAGTAGGATAGTTATTTATTTTGGTGGCATTTAAGTGTGTTTAATAATATTCTTTGTGCCTATTGCCTGAAAATGTGTAGGGGGTATATGGGAGGACTTATGGGGGCTAGGATCACCTATGGGAGCTCACTGCTACATGCTTTATGTCTCTCTATCCCTCTCCCAGTGTCTGATACTACTGCTAAACGTTGTCGGGAAGTGGGGATTGCAGAGGGTCATGCTGCTTGTTGGCAGTGGGGTGACCTGGGTTTGGGTGATGGTAGGATAGAGGTTGTTAGGTCCAGGAGGCACCCTGGGTTATGTTGGGCATCTGGGAGAGGCCAGACGTGGTTGGTGCCTATTCCCAGGGAGTCCAACAGACTGAGTGGTCAGGTAACCCAAGGGGCTGCATCACCCTCCAGTCCTCTGATGGCAGTGCTGTGCAATGCCAGATTGATCAGAAACAAGACGGCAATTATTGCCGCCTTGATTTCATCAGTTGATCTGGCTTGCATCACGGAGACCTGGGTGGGAGATGACGCTGGCCCCATTTTTGAGGCTGCAGTCCCTCCAGGGTATACCGTGGTACACTACCCCAGAGTGAACCACAGGGGTGGTGGTGTAGCTATCTGTTTTAGATCTAGCCTGACCTTCACTGTGCACCCGGTGGAAACTCCAGGTTCTTTTGAGTGTGTGGCCATTCGTGGAGGATTCGGCGCGGGCTGCAGGATCCTCCTCATCTATCGCCCTCCCGGCCCGATGGGGAGTTTCCTGCAGGAGATTGCCGAATTCGTCACCGGCGAAACATTGGGATCCCCCAGATGTGTTTTTCTGGGGGATTTCAATGTTTGGGCTGATGATAGAGATCAAAGATGCAGTAATGATTTTTTGCAGAGCATGTCCGTGCAGGTTGTTGCTGCACCAACCCATCAGGACGGCCACATACTGGACCTGGTGTTCTCACTGGGGCTTGAGATTTCTGATCTCAGGATTGATCGGGTATTCTGGTCCGATCATTGCACGGTGAAGTTCACGCTTGGGGCTCCTGCCATAAGCCCTTCCCCTGCAGAGATGATTCGCTGCCGCCCTTTATGGGATCTTACCCCTGAGGGTTTTTTGGTGGCAGCTGAATTGTCTAGTGTGGGTGCTGCATGCATCAGAGGTGTTGATGCTGGGGTTGACACCTATAATAAGGTGTTATCTGACACCATCAACTCCCTCGCACCTGTCCGTGTATGACCCAGAACTTCATACCTGAGGTCCCCATGGTTTGATGGAGACCTCAGGGAGATGAAGAAGATGGGTTGGAGATTAGAGCGCTGCTGGAGGAGGTTCCACCTGGAGGTGGACAAACTGGTCCTGCATGCGCACTATCGTGCATATCAGGAGGCAATCAACCGTAAGAAGGCAGTGTTCCTGTCTAGGGAGATTGCTGCCAGGAGAAACCGACCAGCTTCACTCTTCTGGACTGTAGACAGACCTCTCCATCCTGTCTGTTTGCAGCCTGGGAGGGTTTCTTCTAACAAAGATTGTGAGGAGTTTGCTCGGTTTGTCTCGGACAGGGTGTCCTTGATCCGCCGGGAGGCTTCTTCAGCCAGCAATACTATAGCTGACAGTGGTCGCCAGATGTGCTCTGAGTGCACTTTGCCAAGTTGGGGGGAGTTTAGATCAGTGGAGGTTTGTGAGTTTATTGAGGGGGCAGTCAATTTGAAGCATACCTTTTGTGAGCTGGACCCAGTGCCAACGCGTTTCTTAATGAGATGTGTTGACTCTGTTGGCCCGGTGTTTGCCTCAATTGTACAGTGTTCCTTGCTTCAGGGAGTCTTTCTGGATGCCTTGAAGGAGGCTCTGGTGAGAGCCCTTTTAAAAAAACCATCTTTGGACCCAGTGGTCAAGGCAAATTACCGTCCTATCTCCAACCTCCCATTTTTGGGGAAGATTGTTGAGAAGGTGGTATCACTTCAATTGGAAGAGTACCTCGTGACTCATGAGTTGTACGATCCCTTCCAGTCGGCCTTTCAGGCTAGACATAGCACGGAAACTGCGCTTGTTCGGGTGCAGAATGATCTCCTCAGGGCTAGAGATCGGGGGGACAGGACAATTCTTGTTCTCCTGGATCTCTCCTCAGCATTTGACACTGTGGACCATTGTGTGTTGCTTGTCCACCTTAGGGATCTGTGTGGACTCACCAGTACCGTCATCAACTAGTTTGAGTCCTTTCTTACCAACAGAAGGCAACGGGTTGTGATGGGAAATTTCTCATCTACACCCTGTCTCCTTTTTTGCTGAGTCCCTCAGGGTTCGGTACTGGCTCCAATGTTGTTCGCAGTGTACATGCTGCCCCGGCGGGCGATCATTAGGAAGTATGGTCTGAGTTTTCATTGTTACACTGATGATACTCGGCTATATCTGTCCTTTGCCCCAGGAACATCAATGCAGTGGATGTGTTAAATATCTGTCTGGCTGAGATTAATGACTGGATGGCCTCCAGCTTGTTGCAACTGAACCCTGACAAGACAGAGGTATTGGTAGTGGAGTCGAACAGAGTTCATGATACGATGGCCTCTGACTCAGCAACTGGACTTGTTCTTGGAGCTGTGCCATTGAAGGCCTTCTCTTGGGTGCGAAATCTTGGAGTGATTCTGGACAGGAACTTGACCATGGAGGCTCAAATATCTTCCGTGGTCCATACCTGTTTTTTCCATCTCAGAAACATTGCCAGGATTAAGCCCCTTGTTCCGCCTCTGGACCTCCTTACCTTGATACATGCCTTAGTCACATCTAGGCTGGACTACTGTAATGCGCTCTATCTCAGGGTCTCTGGGGGATCTCTCAGCAGACTGCAGCTTGTACAAAATGCTGCTGCCCGGCTACTGACTGGGCAGAAAAAATTCTGTCATATTACACCGGTACTGCGCGGATTGCACTGGCTGCCAGTCAGGTGGAGAATCCTCTTTAAGGTGGATCTTCTCACCTATAAGGCCCTACACGGGCAAGGCCCTGGTTACCTGTCAGTCCTCCTGGTACCTACTCCCTCTACCTACCCTCTCCGATCTTCTAGTGGTGGCTTCCTGACTGTTCCTAGAGTGAGATTAAAATCAGCGGGCAACAGAGCCTTTAGTGTTGCGGATCCCGTTCTATGGAACTCTTTGCCAGCATTGGTCAGGGAGGCCCCCACTGTAGCCATTTTTAAAGTCCGACTGAAGACACTCCTATTTTTGCA
This sequence comes from Neoceratodus forsteri, assembly GCA_016271365.2. Taxonomy (NCBI): domain Eukaryota; kingdom Metazoa; phylum Chordata; order Ceratodontiformes; family Ceratodontidae; genus Neoceratodus; species Neoceratodus forsteri. The sequence goes on from CM028130.1 coordinate 679,208,569, forward strand.
GGCATTTGGTGTTTAGAGTAGGTTATTTTATAGGTTGTGATTTATTATTCTATTTTTTTTTTATGTTTTACGCTTTGTGTGTGAATGCTATACAAATTTGTATGGCGCCCAGAGCCTCCGGGATTGGGCGTCTTTTAAATAAATTTGTCTTTGCCCTAATTTGCCTAAGTTGACCCCCCATTGACTCTCATTATTGAGCTTACCTTTGATTCTTCAGTTTGTGGCTCAGCTTTGAAGAGTGCAGACGCATCCCAGTCAGGAGAAGATGACAGCGCTGACCTCCGGAGGTAAGTAAGGGGAAAGGGGAGGGGTGCAGGGAGGTGGTGCACAGAGGGAGGTTGGGATGTGGGGGAGGATGGGAAGATGACAATGGACTGTTTTGTTTTTTACAGGTTTAACAAAAAAGACATTGGGGGACAGTTTCCTTTTTTTTAATGGTTATAAAAATTTGCTGCCGGGGCAGGGAATGGAAGGAGTGGGGCAAGCAGTAGCAGTTGTAGGGAGAGGGAGGTTTTCTTTGCTGCTGAGATGGGGAGCAGAAGGAATGGGGTGGGCAGCAGCAGTAGGAGGGAGAGGGAGGTTTTCTTTGCTGCCAGGATGGGTACTCTGTTGGAGATTTTGATGCTGGTCTGGGCCTGGGGGTGGGTACAAGCGGGGAGCAGCAAGGGGATTTCAGTGCTGATCTGGGGATGGGTAGTTCTTGTTTTGGGGATGGGTACCAGTGGGAAGCAGCAAGGGAATTTTGGTGCTGGTCTGGGGTGGGTACTGCTTGTATGGGGTGGTTTCTTCCCTTCCCACAACCCTTACATAGCTCAGAATGCTACCTCCCACATAAAAAGTCTCAGCTCTCTTCCCTCCCATGGAACTAAGAAAATAAGGGCTTGCCCATGCTATAAATATGCTTGCACTTATTTCAGGGTGGGATCACTGTAATCGTAGCCTCAACTATTGTCACCTCTATCATGTTCCATGGTAGGTAATCTATGCAGGGAGTCCTCTTCTCAAAGCAAAATGTCTGCAGGGCTACGCCCACTGCAGCCATAAAAAAAGTAATGGTTGGGGGTGGGTCGGTGGGGGAGTGGTGATGAGTCAGAACCAACACAGTAAGACTGCAAGCATGTTCAACGTCCACAGTACTACAACAGTGTCAATGCAAGAATATTCACAGTCCAATGCTTTTGCTGTGCAGGTGTGCAAGTCACTTCTGGAGGCAAAGGAATGCAATAGGGGCAGGTGGGAAGTCCTGAAATAAAATGGGTTCACAGAGACATTTGCAGAGTTGCAGAGCGATCATGCAGATATGCTACTGAAGTAGGATTGTCAATCTTGTAATTTTGTTGTCAGTATGCATGCACTACCAGGGTGAAGTTCGGTGTTAGAGCCAACTGCTGTGGATGAATGACTGGGTGGCTGTCAGACAAACCAATGGATTGCCTGCCAGCAACCAATACAGTATATGGGGAAAAAATAAGTTGTGTGTCCTTTTCAGAGGATCTGAACCTATGCCGCTGAAGTGACCCAGAACTGATGGGCATACCTCTAAACTGCTTCCAAATTTATAGTACACTAAGATTAATCATTACAATGTACACTTTCTCTCTAAAGCTTTACACATTTTTGCCAATAGTTATGAAGCATTTCTGGACACATACAATTTAACAACATCAAAGCACAGGGGCTTCAGAACCGTGGGGTGAGGTGGGGGTGGCAGCACTGTCACTTTTTTAACCTCAAATTTAAATGCCCTTTAAGCCTAACAACAATTTGTTTTTTTAAGAGTGAGCTACTGTCTTGAAGTGTGGACACAGGACTCTAAGCAGCATTATTATTATGAAGTGTGGACACAGAAATTCCAATTTTCAGCTCAACTTTCAAGTGCCTTGCAAGCATGGGAAATGTCCCATTTGAATCTGACATGCCCCGCCCTGCCTGCAATGCACAAAATACCAAAAGAGCCGAGGTGTTTAATTACTTTGAGATTGCTGTCTGCCTCTGGAAAGGAAAAGGATCTCAATATGTATAAAATGAAGTGCATCTGTGTAAGAAATAACATCTTGACTTCCAGCTGCTCCCTACAAATGTCCCAGAACAAGCCTGAAAATGTGTCTTGCCTTCTTTGAACTGTCCTCACGCTCCCTGCCTGCCTCACAGAAAACAAATTTAGACAGGTAATCTTCTGATTGCCTTGCTGTGTCTGCTCCCATTGAAGAGGTGTCAAGTGGTGCTCGAGCAGGGAAGCCACAGGAAGGGGGAGGGTTGCTAAGAGTAAACCTATAAGGGCAAAATACATTTTGTTTAAAGAATGAAGGTTTCTGGCATCCATCCTTCAGATCATGAAGGGCTGCTACAGGTGGGTGGTGGTGAGAATAGTGAAGAGGGAAAAAAGATTAATTTTGCACGTTGTTGAACTCTGTGCTGCTGCCGTGTGCTTTAAGTAAAGTGATATGGATATGGGGGATAGAGGTATCTAGTCAGCAAGGCAACAGTAATTTTCTACTTCTGCTCTGCTCAAACTTGCAACAGAAGCAGACATAAGCAATGGCAAGCTATTGTGCAGTTACATCAATAGCCTGACCCCCCTCCCTCCCCCCAAAAATAGGAATATAAGTAATATTAATATTAAAGGGGATACAGTAAAAAAATCCAGTGGAGATAGCAAACCAATATAATGAATATTTGCATTCCATATTCAAATCTAATCACAACTCAGTCCCCTACCCCTGTACGTTACCAGGAATGCCAGCAGAATTAATATAATATAAATACAGGCAACCTACTACAAAAACTTCAGAATAAAAACAAAATCAGAATGCAAAGTTTCCAATAAAATGCTGAAATTAAATATTGGGATAATCCATAACCAGGCACCCTTTCAAAACATTATTTAAAAAATTAATCAATACAGGTTTCATGTAAAATTCTGGAATCACTACTTAAAGATATGTTAGCAACATGTCTAACAGTGATTCCGGTGACAGAGAGCAGCACGGATTCACAAAGGGACAATCATGTACCACAAATGTAATATGTCTCTATGAAAACGTGACCCAGTTCTTGGATTAAAATACCCCATAGACATAATTTCCATTAGACCTTTGCAAAACATTTGCTACTGTACCACATTTGGCAGTCATTGAAAAAAATGTCTTCCCTAGCTCTTCTTCCCTCTATTATAAACAGTAGAACCCAAACCAGACAAACCATATGAAGATTCATCACCGTAAGCCTTGTGTATTATGCAGACTGTGACATTTAACACTTGTAGGGTAAATTAGTGCCTCTGGACTTATTTGTTGCATATGCATCTCAATTGCTATGGGGTCCTGGTGATGTTCACCCTTCCTGAAACCAAGCTAGCTACAAAATGTCTTACAGCTCCTGGTAGGTGACATCACTTTAGCTTATGTATTACTGTGGCAAGCTGCTATTTTCAACAAGAAGTTAACATTTTAAAAATACAGTGATGTGGACTGAGAAGCAACTTGTGCAGGTGAATCATCATGCTAGCCTAGGTATTTCCAAGTTGCATTCAGTTAGCCTAACTAGTGGGAGCAGAAGGGGAGAGGGATACAGATCTAAAACAGAACTGTTTAACTCAGGAATTTATATTCTAATGTGGTTATGTCATGGCTTTTGTTTTCAGATATTTCATTGCATGTTAAGAAGGAACTGGAAGGGGACAGGATCAGTTGTGTTCCAGGACAGTAGCTGCTTCTTGTTGTTTTCATAGGGTTTCTTGTGGATTTTACTTGGTAGAAGGTTATTTCTTTTCTTTCTTACTTCTAAGGGGCTAGCAGGGTATTGTTTTGGGGGCTGTTGTAAGTTTGAAAACTGATTTGGAGGCTGTAAGTGGGCTCATTTGTTGGATGTTTCACTGTGTAACAGGCTGCACTGGTGGAGACCTATTTCTTCTGATTTAAAACCTATTTGGTGGGATTTGCTTGGGGCTGGTTATTTGAATTAGAGACCTATATCTGTTAATTTCAAGCCTATTTTGATGTGTTGTTAGTGAAGCTGATTAAATTGGAGACCTGTTTCCTTTGGCAGCAAACATATATTTTGGGGGCTTTGAGTTGAATTTTGATTCCTTTTTGCTGACTTCACTAGCTGCAAAGGTTAGTGCATAGTGGGAGAAGGGTGTAAATGGTCTGGCCAGGTCTCACTCAGCTACTTGACTGGAGGCAGAGCTGAATCAGGTTTGTGGTGTTAGCTGCTTTGGCTTCTCAGAAGGAACTGGAAGGGGACAGGATCAGTTGTGTTCTAGGACAGTAGCTGCTTCTTGTTGTTTTCATAGGGTTTCTTGTGGATTTTACTTGGTAGATGGTTATTTATTTTCTTTCTTACTTCTACGGGGTTAGCAGGGTATTGTTTTGGGGGCTGTTGTAAGTTTGAAAACTAGTTTGGAGGCTGTAAGTGGGCTCATTTGTTGGATGTTTCACTGTGTAACAGGCTGCGCTGGTGGAGGTCTATTTCTTATGATTTAAAACCTATTTGGTGGGACTTGCTTGGGGCTGGTTATTTGAATTGGAGACCTATATCTGTTAATTTCAAGCCTATTTTGATGTGTTGTCAGTGAAGCTGATTAAATTGGAGACCTGTTTCCTTTGACAGCAAACATATTTGGGGGGCTTTGAGTTGAATTTTGATTCCCTTTTGCTGACTTCACTAGCTGCAAAGGTTAGTGCATAGTAGGGGAAGGGTGTTAATGGTCTGGCCAGGTCTCACTCAGCTAATTGACTAGAGGCAGAGCTGAATCAGGTTTGTGGTGTTAGCTGCTTTGGCTTCTCAGAAGGAACTGGAAGGGGACAGGATCAGTTGTGCTCCAGGACAGTAGCTGCTTCTTGTTGTTTTCACAGGGTTTCTTATGGATTTTCTTGGTAGAAGGTTATTTCTTTTCTTTCTTACTTCTAAGGGGCTTGCAGGGTATTGTTTTGGGGGCTGTTGTAAGTTTGAAAACTGATTTGCTGGCTGTAAGTGGGCTCATTTGTTGGATGTTTCACTGTGTAACAGGTTGCGCTGGTGGGGGCCTATTTCTTCTGATTTAAAACCTGTTTGGTGGGATTTGCTTGGGGCTGGTTCTTTGGCTGCCGGGCTTGGAGGGGCAGATACAGGGCTGATACACTCTCTCAAGAGTCGGGTGTAGGCCCAAGACCATCCCTCCCCAGAGTTCTGCTAATTTATAGGGGAACACCTGCCCTGCAATTGGAGGAAAAGGCTGCACGTGCAGCTCATGTAGTTCTAGCCACTGGGGGTTGGATTTAAAGGCTGGGAGAGAGGAGCTTAGGGAGTTGTTCATTTCCCTTATAAGTTTACTGTGTTGTACTGCACCTAGTAACAGGGTTATCAGTTTACTGTGGGACTGTATCTAGGATTAGTGGGTGACCTGATTAGGCAGTAGGGGTGTATCTTGGACTAGTGGGGAACCTGGTGGCTCACCCAAGGAAACCTACTTGGAGAGGGATGGGAACACAGGTCATTGGGGCCGGCATCTTTGGGAGGGTGGTGGGGTGCACAGGGTGTGGAGCAGCCATGATACTGGACTGGGCTTGGAAGTTCGGTGGTTGCCCAGTGTGCTACCTGCTAGCACAGCTTAGGAAGGAGGTTGGGGATTAGGAGACAGCTGGGGAAGGGGGGTATGGTTGTGGAAGGGGCAGGGGATCTCCACGGGCTGCACCAAGCAGTGGGGGCAGGGGCATAGGGAAAGGATTGCAGGAGAATACTCAGGGGTCACATAGGGACCCTGGCAGAGGGGGCCCAAAAGGAGGACACTACCAAGGAAGCAGTCAGGTAACTGGGGACACCCACAAAAGGGGGGACAGAGGGACAACATTCTCAGGGAAGTAGGCAGATGGCCTGGGCTGGAGAGAAGGAAGCAAGGCTGGGAGGTGGATCGGACCTTACACTCAGTAACCGCTTCAATTCTCTTCTTCTACTTGAGGATGAGGGGGGTTATGTAGCCACGACAGGGGTGGTTAGAGATGAAAAGGGAGTGGGGGGCAGGAGGCAGTGTCCGGATAGCAGGAGGAACAGGGGGGAACCTGGAATGCAGGAAAATGGAGGGAGCAGTGAATCAGAGCAGGAGGGGTATGGGAAGAGGGAGAAAGCACAAGGAGAAGGACCAGTTGGGAGGAAAGGACAAGGAGAAGGACCAGAAGTACAAGGAGGATACAGTAAAGGGAGCTGAGGGTTTAGGCCAGGGGAGCACAACAAGCAAGGAGGGACTAAACGGAGACAGGAAGGAAGGGAGGATGAGCCAGGCTAGTTTAGTGGATGGGGAGAAGGACCAGTCGCAAGCAGTGAGGGGGGAGTTAGCGAGGTACAGAAGGATAGTCAGGAGGAGGAGAGGCATAGAATTGGAGGGGAGGGGGTGGCCAGGGTAAATAAGGAGGGGGCAGCATGTGGCACCCAGATAGAGGAGGAACAAGGATCCGGCTGGGCGGAGGGGCCGTTAGAAAGGATGAAGGACATGGAAGGGGGGGAATGGAGGAAAAGGAGCGGTCAGAGTGCTCCTGTTGGGGGATTCTATGATCAGGGGTATCAAATGGGATAGGGAGGGAGAAGCCTGGCCAGTTAGAACAAAATGCTTCCCTGGACTAACGGTGCACAGGGCCAAGCACAAGATATATCAGCTGGCAAAGGATTGTGGGGGTTCCCTGGACATACTGGTCCACCTGGGTACAAATGACATTGAGGGAAATAGCGAGCTAGAGATACAGGCAAGATTCAGGGAGCTTGCCAGGGTCTATCATGACATAGGATGCACAGTTTCCTTCTCAGAAATCCTGCTGGTGCCAAGGGCTAGTGGGGAACACAAAAGGAAGATTAGGGAGATAAACCAGTGGCTCAGGGAGTGGTGTGAAGCCAGAGAGTATGGGTTGATGGGGGATTGGGAGGAGACCTGGGAGGATAAGGAGCTGTATGCTAGAGATAGGCTCCATCTCAATTTGGAGGGGAGGGGAATCCTTAAGTTGAAAATAGTGGGGTTCATTGGTGAAAAGTGGGGTTTAAACTTGTGAAGAGGGGACGGATGGGAGAAAATGCTGTCGAGGGGGTGCCGATAAAGAAGGGACTCTGTCTCCACCCCCCTGGGGAGCTGGAGGATTGTGAGAAAAGGCTGACTGGTAAAGTGCAGACCAGGGGAAAACAGAATCCCCATGGGAACACGAGCAGGGGAAATGGAAGAATAGGGAAAGGGTGGAAGGTAGGCCTGCTAAATGCCAGGAGCTTGGGCAATAAAATGCCAGAGCTCCAGGTGATGCTAACTGAGGGAGCGGTGGATGTGGCAGTGGTCACTGAGACCTGGGCCACCGCAGCACATGACTGGGACCTGATCCTGGACGGTTACACTATGTTCAGGAAGGACAAGGGGGAGGGAAGGGGAGGAGGGGTAGCAATGATAGTCAAAAACTGCATTGGCATGGGGGAGTAGAGGAGGCGGAGGGAACTGTCGAGGCAATTTGGGTCACCTTGATAACAATGGGGGACAAGAAAGTAAAAATAGGAGTGGTATACAGACCCCCTGTACTGGCGGAGGAGCTGGAGGAGAGTCTCGTGGCAGATGTTGGGAGACACTGCAGACTGGGCAGGGGAAGGGTGGTGGTGTTGGGGGACTTAAACATGCCAGGAACAGACTGGGAGACTATGACATCCTCGGTGACCAGGGAACAGAGGTTGTTGGATGTCTTTCAAGACGCGTTCCTAACTCAGCAGGTGGGGGAACTGACCAGGGTGGCGCAGGTACTGGATGTGGTCCTGGCAGACAGTGACCAGATTTGGGGCCTGGAGGTAAGGGACCTGTTGGCGGGGAGTGACCATGCCACGGTCTGGTTCTGCCTGGACCTAGGAGGGGTAGAAGGCTGCAGAAAGACGGAGGTAACTGACTTCAGGGGGACGGATTTTAAGGAAATGGGAAGGATCCTTAAGGAGCATTGGGATGGGATTGGGTCAGACATGGATGCTGATAATAGATGGGAAGTCATCAGGAGAGAGGTGCAGGATGCTACCAGCACCTGTGCAAGAGTAAGATGAAAATGCGGTAGGGCCCGAAAACCCTGCTGATGGACCAAGGAGGTCCAAGAGGTGGTGTGGGGAAAGAAGGCAGCCTATAGGCAATTCAAGTGCTCAAGGAGTGAAAAGGATCAGGGGGAGTACAAGCTGATGGCTAGAAGGGCCACTAGGGTGGTGAGGGCGGCTAAGGCAAGGAAGGAGCAGAACCTGGCCAGGGAAATTAGGAGAGGGAACAAGGGGTTCTTTAGATACATTGAGGAAAAATGAAGGGTGAAGAAGGGGCTGATTAGCAGGATTAAAACAGGGGAGAGATGGGCACAAAACCCGGGTAAGCAGGCAGAGGTACTAAATGAGTACTTCACCTCAGTTTTCACCAAGGAAAATGGGGGTGCTGCATCATACATGGGAGGAGACAGTGATACTGAGGAGGGGGGTCCTTATCGATCGGCGGGTCTGGGGAGAGGGGGAGGCATCACTGGCAGGAAGTGGGAAGGCTAAGCAGGGAGAAGAGGTAGCAGAAGTGGAAATCACAGCAGAGAGAGTGAGGGAAGCCCTCAGGTCCCTTAAGATGGAGAAAGCACCGGGGCCAGATAAATTACATCCCAGAGTGCTGAAGGAACTTACGGATGTCCTGGCGAAACCCCTGGCAGAGCTTTTCACCATCTCACTGAGGACAGGGTGGGTGCCCCAGGACTGGAAGGTGGCACATATAGTGCCTATCCACAAGGGGGATCAAGGGAGGTGGCAGGGAACTACAGGCCTGTCAGCCTGACATCGGTGGTGAGCAAGGTGATGCAGGGCATTGTCAAGGAGAGGCTAGGGGGGGACCTGGAAAAGTCAGGGTGCCTGGATGATAGACAGCATGGATTCATCCCGGGGAAATCATGTCAGACAAACCTTGTGGAGTTCTATGACTGGGTGATGAGTGCCTTGGACCTGGGCAGACCAGTGGACGTCCTCTTTCTAGACTTCAGCAAGGCATTTGACTCTGTTCCTCACATGGGCTTGTTGGATAAGCTGGGAGAAATGGGGTTGGGGAACCAGATGATCAGATGGATAGGCAATTGGCTCCAGGACCGGACCCAGAGGGTCGTAGTTGGTGGGATAGTCTCATCCCCAAGGAGGGTCATTAGTGGGGTCCCACAGGGATCAGTCCTTGGGCCCCTCCTGTTCAACGCCTATGTCTCTGACATAAGGACAGGTATCAGGAGTGAGATGAGTCTCTTTGCGGATGACTCAAAACTGGGGGCAGTGGTGGATGGGGAGGAGGGGAGGGTGGCCCTACAGGGGGACCTGGAGGCTCTGGAAAGATGGTCTAGAAAGTGGAAGTTGAGGTTCAATGCAGGGAAATGCAAGGTACTGCACCTGGGAGCCAGAAACATGGGCCAAGTGTACACCCTGGGAGGGCAAATGCTACAAGTCTCAATGGCTGAGAGGGACCTAAGGGTGGTGGTGGACATCAAGATGAACAACTTGGAGACTTGTAGGAAGGCAGCAGCCAAGACCAACAGGATGCTGGGATGCATTGCTAGAGGGATCACCTCCAGAAGGAGAGAAGTAATACTCCATCTGTATAACTGCTTGGTGAGGCCGCACCTCAAGTACTGCGTGCAGTTTGGAGGCCACACTTAAAGAGGGACATTAAACTCCTGGAGAGGGTCCAGAGGAGGGCAACCAAAATGATCTGGGGCTTGGGGGACAGGACCTATGAGGAGAGGCTTGAAGACCTAAATATGTACACATTGGAAGAGAGAAGGGACCGGGGGGACATGATAGAGGTCTTCAGGTACATGAAGGGGGTAAATAGGGGAGGAACAGTCAGGGTGCTTCGAAGAAAGGAGGAGGGGGCCATTAGAGGGCATGGGTGGAAGCTGGAGGGGGGAAGATTCAGGGGAGAAAGGAGGAGGTGCTACTTCACTAAGAGGGTGGTGGAGCCATAGAATACGCTGCCTAGGGTGCTGGTGGAGGCAGAGACAGTGGAGGGATTCAAGAGGGGGTGGGACAGGTACAGGGGAAGGGTTCTGAAAGCAAAATCCAATGCAGCAAGAATATCTGGAACTGGGAAGGGAGAAGACAGAGAAGGTGAGGGGGGTAGCAAGGTCAGCTCCCAGGGTGGGGGCTGACCAAACGAGCAGACGCGAAAGACCGTTAGGCCTATTCTGCTGGCATTTTAGTATGTTAGTATGTTAAGTTTTTTTTGTTGAGTAACTTTCTTCACATCCTCATTTAGCCATCTTACTTGTCTTCATTTGTTATTAAAAACAAAAACAAGGCGCTGCGTCAGCATGTGGTCTAAAAGCAAAACAAAATGGTTATATTAATGCACGCTGAAAATAGAAATAGAGTTAAAAATCTACGTTTCGACCTTAGGTCTTCTTCAGGAAATATCTAAAAGAGAAAAAAAAACAAGTTAGTGTCATTGTTGTTATATTCCTTGATCCTTTTAATATAACTATTGAAAATGATAATATGTTGCCCTTTATAATCTGCCAAATGTCATTCACCATTTCGTTGTTTTAAATTTTATGTGAGTCAGTTTCGTTGATTTTTTTTTTTTTTGGTTGTTTTGTTCTTTTCTTCTGCGTCTAGGACCCTTGCCCTTCGTTTTTATCCTTTTCAACTCTTTTCTATATTTAGGGCCTATGTTTTCCTTGCGCTTTCATCCTTTTGTAAGTATAATGAAAATGTATTTTATTGCTGCTCACTTGCTTTATATATATTATCCCCCCTTGCTTTGGCTTATTTTATGCACACTTTTTCTTCTGTGTTTGTTTCCTTTTTTCCTTTCTTTTTCTTTATGGTCCTAACTTCTATAGAGATACATATTTTTTATTTAAATTGACAATAGGTTGAGTCCATGGATTTTGAATATTTGAGAATTACTTGTTAATGGCATTGTGTTACTGGTACCATAAGCTTTATATTTAATATCTTAAAATTGATGACAACGTGAATGTATAATGAGAATGAACCACCTGTTTGCTAACATAGAAACCTAGAAGTTGTTAGCAGAAAAGGATCTCTTGGCCCACCTAGTCTACCCTAAGGTCTGTACCTACTGTGCTGCCATGGACCATAACTGATCTCCAGCCTTAACCCTCCCACCACCCTGCACTCCAGTCCTGTTACCAGACAATCTTATGTGTATCCCATGCATGTCTGAAACCTGTTACCATTTCAGTACCATTTACCTCTGCTGGCAGGCTGTTCCAGGTGTCTACCACCCTCTCTGTAAAGAAGTATTTCCTCATATCCCCTCTATGTCTCCCCCTTCCAGGTACATATCATGCCCCCTTGTCCTTAAACATCTCTTTCTCAGTAGAATTGAACCTTCCTGTACCTTAATGATACCTTTGAGGTATTTGAATGCTTCGATCATGTCTCCTCTTTCCCTCCTTTTCTCTAGAGAGTACATATTTAACTCACTGAGCCTTTCCCCATAGTGCTTCTAGTGCAGGCCATGCATCATTTTGGTTGCCCTTCTCTGTGCTGCCTTCGCCCCATCTATATATTTTCTGAGATGACTGGGACCTCCTGAACAAATGTTTGCAACAACAATAACAAATAGGGATCACAGTAACATCAAAAGAGAAGAATAAAGAATATAAAGTCAATTAGTTTAATGTTGAATCAGTTCATGAGAACTTTACGTCGTGATCTGTATTTGTAATCTAACGCAAGTGTAACCATTAAAGTGTTATATTCTCTTCTCTTCTCTCTATAGATATCTTGTGACTTTTTATACAATAATCTCTATGTTTTTTTTTTCATAGTGCACACGGGAGCATTACGGAATTAAGCCATCCATGGCAGCAGAAATGTTTTCCTGTTGCTTACCCAGGCACTTAAAACAAGCAAGAAAAAAAACATCCTTCTTTTTAAGGAAAAAAAAAACAACTTTATTTGTTTAGACAGCTGTGTTGTCCAGCAGTAGGTATCACAGAGAGAGAGAGAGAGAGAGAGAGAGAGAGATAAGGGATTGATTTTGTATGGCTGCAGAGGTGGGGAAGAGAAATGAACCTGTTTTTCAGGAAATGCTATTTGATTTCACTTATCACCTTGCATGCATGATGTGTCTTGCAGCTGAGATCTTAAAGTTGGTGGCAAGTGAATTATTCCATACAGGTAAAGGGATATAGCTTCATCCTCAAGAGATGCAAAATGGACATGTCACTTTATCAACCATTTGAAATAACACAAGTTTAGTTTCACATTCTTACTATGAGGGGCAGGGACAGGCAGGCTGCCTGGCTCAAGTCACAAAAGAAAGACCCAGCACAGCAGCTGCTAATATGGTTCAGGTCCAGGGATTTTTTCTTGTTTGAATTTTGTTTTTAGTTTTTAACTGCTAACTTCTCCTTGAATGCTGAGAAAGCAAAGTCCAATATATTTTTTCTTTTCTAAAGCTAAGGGCAAGTTTGCAGTACATACTTTTTACAAGACTTTGCAATGCCATTTTTTTCCAATCAAAATTACTGAATTAGTGCCCTGAAACTTTCATACTCTGGGAGAACCAAGCAAGTAAAATCAACCAGCATGGTCAGTAAACAAAGGAATTTACACCTCTGGATGAGTAGGGAAGGTGATACCAGCAAAGCAAGAGTTTCTCATTTTGCAAAAGGTAGTAAATTAAGCACTGAAACTTAAAAAGGCCCATAAAACACCCTGGAGGAGGTTTCAACTTGCAGAAAAAGGCAGCACTTGGACACTTTGGAGGAGGTTTCAATTTACAAAAAAAAAGGCAGTACTGGGGAGAGCTCAATTAACTTCTTAAGCCAGAGGCAAAATAGTGCTCCCCAGCTCCCATACACTCACAGGCAGTGTAGTAAAGATGCTTCAGCAGAGGACACTATTTTTAAAACTCTACCATGTTGTTTGGAAGGTAATTTATGCATGGAGTCTTTTTCTCAAAGCAAAACATCTGCAGGGCTACACCCACTGCAGCCATCAAATTGATATGTTGTGAATAAGCCAGGAAGCAATAAATGGAAGAGGGTGCTTACAGTAAAGTCAGATGCTTTTTATTTTCCCCTCTGACTTTCTTCAACATCCATTTAATAGGTGTCTTCCACCTCAATTTTTTGCCACTTATAGTTTGATAGTTTTCACCACAAATTACATGATTTCTATTTAATTTTCAAAAGTCAATTAACTATTTATTTGTATATCTTTTGAGACTCTCTAATTAAGTGTTGTTTTGAACTAAAGCACCGAAGTAACATTATCACTGCCTCACTTTTTTCCACAAAAAATATCTGTATTTTTTTTAAAAATCTGTGGGTAGGGACAGATGGATTCAGAGGCAAGACAGTCTTCTAGCATCCATCCTTCTACTTTCGGAACTAGACACTGATAAGATTGAAGACATGATCTATAGCCCTAATAGCTTCCCAAATACTTCCTATGGGTAAGTAAAGATATATATATATATATATACACACACACACACACTACATGTCTCTTCCTTAGACAAAACATAGTCTAAAATACCCAACATTAACATTTTCTAACTTCAGGGCTGAAGTGGACTGTTCAGTGCCCAGGAACAAGTTTGGGTGATTATTATTCTAAAACATTAGTGGAACTTATTACTAATTAAATTACACAACAGGTAACAAGTAGTGGTGTGCAAACAATGAATATCTTTTACTGAATTCTATTAATAATGCAGTATTCATTATTTGGACCCTGAATATGTGTCCCTATTCAGGAAATCCTATCTTACAAAACAAGGAAAATCCAATAGTCTCCCCCTCCTCCCTAGCTCAGATCCTTTAAAATACAGAAACCCCATCCCCCACTCTCAGTTAGCACAAAAATCCTACCCTCTTTCTCCCCCAGCACCCAATTGTGTTCATTTGTAAAACTCCAACAATGGGTGACTGGCATAATCTACACACCTCCATCGCTGGCTGCTGACTTTCAATGCTTTGCAGTACACTGTAAGAATTAGTATTGGTTGCCCCCCCATTGTAGCAGCAGCCTCCTCCATGCTCTGGTGACTGACACAGCCTGCCCTCCTCCACAGCTGGATTCCTTCTTCTGAATAATGGCACTCATGTGGGTGCTTGCTTAGTAAAACTAGCTGATTACATGATCATAGAGGAGGGATGGGGGCTTCCATGTTTTAAAGGATCTGGATTAGGGAAGAGGAAGGGGGCTGTTTCTTCTTTTTTTTTTTTTAAATAACCTGAATGCCAAATAATCAGCCAAATACTGAACACCTGGGCCCCAAATACTGAATATTCAGCTGAGTATTCAGAAAAAGGTATTCACACAGCCCAATAACAAGTTCAGTTGCACAAACACAGGTTCAGTACATGACTTAAAGATCAAGCCTCTGTGATGCTCCACACTGCCACACAGGGTATCTTCAGTTTGGAGCAACTGTTGCCAGTGAAGCATGAATTCCAATATAATTTGGCACAGTCTACAGTGGAATTTCACAGGCAGGACCAAAGTCCTCAGTGCCACTGTACACTTCTGGAGGGATATTTTCTGCTGAATGAGCTGGAACCCTTGAAGGTAACAGGAGAGCCACATGTACATGAACAAGGGAATGTTCCACACAGACTCCATAGGTCAAAGGTTCACAATTTTATGTCACAACCTCAGGGAGCCAGATACACTTGGGATGCCTAACATCCCAAACCATCAACCTGTTTGCAGGATGGAAGATCTAAACTGGCTTGGTCAACTTGTCATGACCCTTCTGCTAATGCAGTTGATGTTTTTCTACAGTATTGGAAAAATCCAGCTTTAGCAATGCCAAACAGGTATGTGACTGATGTTTGGGGAACAGTTTGGCAGGTGTTTACTCTGTGATGGTGTGAGGAGTGTTTCTGTAGGTGAACAAGAAATGAGCCAACCTTTGGGTTGCAGGTATTGACTGAGAACCTTGTTTGGTCCAGGTTTTTTTGAATGTCTGTACAGCTCATTCAGCTGCACCATTTGATGCTGGATGGTAAGGTGGAGACAAAATATGTTGGACCCCATTCCACTTTAAGAACAGTTTGAGCTTTTGTGAAGAAAACTAGGGACTGTTGCCCGACACTAGCTCCCATGACAGCCCATATGAGGCAAAGAGTTGTCTCAGAAGACTTATGGTCTTTTCTGTAGTTTTCACTTGTGTGGGAAGCACTTCAATCCATTTGGAGTGCATGTCAATAACTACTAAAAAATACTATTTGTCCACTTCTGCATAGTCCACATGGAAGTACTCCCAAGGTGTGATAGCCCATAACTAGTGACGCAGAGATGTAGTTGTGAGTTGCATGCAGATAGCCACACAAAGCACACACCGGCTGACAAGCTGCTGGATATCTTTATCAAGTTCCAGCCAGCAGAGGTATCCCTGTACCAATGCCTTTATCTGAGAGATTCCTGGATGACTCTCATTTACAGTGGGGCCAGCTATGATGCAATGCAGTAACTTGCAGTAAATGACATGTCACAAAATACTTCAGTAAAAAAAAAAGGTCTTACTTGCCATTGAATTACACTGTTCCCTGCAGCATACTGTAGCATTTTATGATATACAGCAGCATCACTGTATTGCATCATGGCTGGGATTGCTGTAAGTCAGAAAGTAACCTCTTTTGGAACTTCAGAGGAATCTCAACTCCTGCACCTCACAGAACACTGTCTTGACCTGTGGACAACTAGTTCTTCTTGTCAATGAAAGGTCAAAGAGTCTGGTCTCTCATGAAGTTGGGCCACACATTTAGGGTGAAATATAGGACCTGGGAGAGGACTGGATCTCATCTTGTTTCCTCTGCTATGTCCAGTGAAGCAGTGAATAACTCCTCAATATGTGAAAGTTGGAATACTGCCCCATTGTCTTCCTTCTCTATTGCATCATTGCATGACAATCTGGACAGAGCATCTGCATTTGCATGATCCTGGCAATGTCTGTATTTAATATTATAGTTATAAGCCAAGAGAATCGGGCCTGTCACTGCATTTTCGGTGCAGTGAGAGTTGGTATTGCTGCCTTCGATCCCAGAATGGCCAGTAGAGGCTTGTGATCTGTTAGCAGACTGAATTTCCATCAATACGGGTACTTACAGAACTTCTTGACTCTGAAGGTTATGTCCAAGGCTTCCTTCTCAATCTGAGCATAATTTCTTTCACATGGAGACAGGGTCCTTAAAGCAAAAGCAATTGGGTGTTCCTCCCCTGAAGATAACACATGTTAAATTACTGTGCCCACCCAATATGGAGATGCATCACATGACAATCTGAGAGATTCTGCAGAACCATTGTGCACTATCCACTTGCTGTTCAAAAGTTGTTATTTGCAAGACTGGAATGCTTCTTCACACTGCAATGACCAATTATATTTTGTTTCTTTTTGTAGCAAGTCATGTAACATAGAAACATAGAATTTGATGGCAGATAAGGACCGCTTGGCCCACCCAGTCTGCCCATTTCCCTACCTGATGGATAAGCTGCAGGTCCTAGTTAACCAGCAGCCTACTTCTTCCTAACCCCACCCCCTAGAATTGCCTTATGACTGTCCCATGCATGCTTGAATTCCACCACTGTTTTTGACTCCACAACCTCCTCTGGAAGGCCGTTCCATACATCCCCAACCCTCTCTGTGAAAAAATACTTCCTTAAATTACCTCTGAGCCACCCCCCTTCTATCTTCAAATTGTGCCCCCTTGTTCTTGCACACCTCTTTTTTTGAAAGATGCTACCCTCTTGGACTTTGTTGATTCCCTTGAGGTACTTGAAAGTTTCTATCATGTCTCCCCTCTCCCTCCTTTCCTCGAGGCTATACATATTAAGCTCCTTAAGTCTCTCTTCATATGTCTTCCGGTGCAGACCCTTCACCATTTTAGTTGCCCTCCTCTGGACAGCTTCCATCCTGTCTATGTCTTTGCGGAGATTGGGTCTCCAGAACTGCACGCAGTACTCCAGATGGGGTATCACCAGCTGTCTGTACAGAGGGATAATAACTTCCTGTTTTCTACTGGTGATGCCTCTTCCTATGCATCCCAGTATCCCCCCAGCCCTCACAATGTGGACAAGTTTGTCTTAAAGTGTCCATAAAAGTTGAAAAAGACCAATAACGATCTTAACTCATTCACATTTGTTGGTGCCAGTGCATTCAAAATTGTTTTCACTTTGCAGTCTGTTTGGTGCAGGCCCCATGCATTGATCAGGTAGTCCAGGAACTCAGCAGAGTCTTGTAGAAACTGACATTTTACTAGCTTCACTCTCATTCCATACTGCTGCACTCTGGACATGGCTTGGTCCAAGACTGTCAGAAGATCTTCCACTGTGGGTGCTGTTACAAAGATATCATCCATAAAGCAGACTACATGGTCCAGCCTATGCAGTATCTGGCCTATTGTATGCTGGAAAATTGCTGGCTCTGTTGAAATTCCATTCCAGTGATATCAGTAAAGTCCCTTATCAGATTAAAGGAGATAGGAAATGGTTGTGACTTACTTTAATAAAGATTTATCACAAAACATTGCCTGTTGTGTTTTTTATATGTGCTAGTACTTAGACTCTTAGTTAACAGACTGTTTTTCTCCGTGAACTGAAAGAATTTCAGCTAAGTTTGTTCAGCATGAAAGATTAGCTTGCACTGTGTGTTCCAGCTGACTACATTGATGACATCCGTAACTCCTGCAGAGACAGACAAAATTGCTGATTCACAGGCAACTGAATCAGCATTAGCAAACAGTCCGCACTTCATGGAAAACATTCACTTATGTAAAAAGTCTGTGTCAGGGAGTCACTGTTTGTTAGTACTGTAACAGTCAGAGCTATGTCTGTTTTGAGCATGAAGTGAAAGTAAAATGTGCTTTGGGCTTTTCTTCCTTGACTGAGAAGTGAGTGAGTGAGTGAGCTATTACAAGAGGTGTCAGCTCAGTCAGGACACCTAAACATTACAGATGTATGAAGAAGGTGCCTTTGTAACATTAAACTTTCAAGACTCACTATTTTTGATTGTGTGAGATTTTCTGATTGTACATAGTGGTGGGCGAAGTAGCCCCAATTCGTTCCGCGAAGTGATCCACGGAGTGAAGGCGAATTCGTGGAGTGCTCCGCAACGTGAAGCGGAGTACTTCGTGTTACAAATGGGTAACGCGAAGTCCATTGAAAACAATGACTTTGTGTTACTCTGCCTTCCCAAACCACTACTCCACCAATTCTTAAGGTGAAGTACATTGAAAACAATGTACTTCACCTTACTTCGCCTTGTTTTTAAGCTCCAAAGGCGAATTTTGCAGTGTTTCATGGAATTTCAGGTCACATGGGCTCTAGATTGTTCTGCACAGCCTCAGTTTTGGGTAGTGTGTGTAGGAAGCTGTAGGAGACAATCTGCTCTGAGACCTTTCTGCAATTCAAACCTTCAAAAAGCTGTTAAAAAAGCCTTTTTGGGTCATTTTTTTTTGCTGAAACTTTAGTTCATTGATTATAGAAAACCCTTCTGTGCTCATATCATAGAGCGTTTATTGTTAGTGTATGGATTTTGAATGTTAATGTACAACATTCATCCTGTGTACTGAGAGACAGTGGAAGTGTGCTTTGGGGAGGGGTGTATCTGTGGTATAGGTAGATTAACTTGGAGAAAAAGACAGTGCTTTCTGTTTTGGTGATATTTTTCTTGTTTAACTGTGTTAATGTACACTCAGTAATATTTTCAATATTTCTTGCCATTTTTTTGCTGATTGTTGTGGTGCAGTGGTGCATAATTTTAGTTTCTTTAAAATATGTGGTTATACTACTGAAGTTTTCAATTTGCTATGCATTACTTAGTGTGTGTGTGTATGAGTATGTGTGTGACGCGTGTCATCAAATCAGATACCTTTTATTGTGCCACATAATAATTTCAGCAATGTGAAGCTGCTATCCACTGCAGCTGTGTGATTTTTGTACTTCTTTGTGGTATCTTTACTGGTACTAGTACTAGTGACTGTTACTGCAGCAGTATAGTACACTGCCCCCCCTCACACGGCCTGCCTCAGCCGGTAAAGGTATTATTTTCCAGATTTGAATTTCTGATGGTGAGCATTGGTTAGGTGTTGTGGCTTTGTGTCTGCATCTCTTCAGTGCACAGTGCAATCTTAATCTTTCTGTGCATTTGCATCTCTTTAGGGCCCAATCTCCATCTGTAACTTAAGTCACAGTTGTTTCTTTGGCTTCCCTTCAGAGTACTGGACTGGTGTGGTGCTTAATCCTGCATGAACATTGTACTCATTAACATGCGTTTTTAAGTCAGGACCATCATCACGAGTCACTCGTGATATAAATCACGTTCTTCATCATCACAGTCACAAATGCAGTCACAAATCACGATTCACGATCATTCACATTATGAATCACATTAATTTTTTTTCTAGTTACTCGGATGTATTGTAAGCCTGCTGGTCATGGTGCTGAACAGGGATGAGATCCACACCTGGGCGCAGGGGAACAGGCACATCCTGCTCTAGAGGACCTGGTGCAGGACTTGGTGGTGGTGGTTCAACTGCCTCAGAGTCAGGACAAGAGGCGGTGCTGGTCCTGCTTTGGGGGGGCACTCATTAGTTTTGAGCGGTCCAACAGGAATGGGTGCCCATGCCCTACACACATGCACGCGGTACAATGCTGACCACTACCACGCTCTCCCAGAGCTGGCCCCTTCCAGTTATTCCCTCACCCTGGTCCAAGTCTCCTACTGAGCTCCCTCAGTCTGAGCAATCACTACTCACACTGTTACACAATACACACACACACACACAGAGTCACACAGACACAGACAAACAACTAACTACATATAAAGGTAAGAAAAATAAAATTTACAGAAAGAACAAATTAAGTAAAAGAGAGTACAGAAAAGACAAAAAAAAGCTGTTGGGTCTAAATCAAAGTTTAAATCTCCTCCTCGCTCTGATCTAAAAGTATCAGCAGTCACAAAACACACTACTCTCTGTCTGCACAGGAGAAAGTAAAAGTGTCTGCTTGTATGACTCACTTTCTTCCTGCCTAGCTAAAAGCATGTGACTTACAGTACTGTAAGCCATGTGATGTGTGGGGGGGCTGCCAAATCTGAAACACCAAGTGGATCACTTAGAATCCTAATGAGGAACGTGAAGTCCATTGAAATCAATGACTTCACCTTACTTCGCATTGTCATTCAGTCCAACGTGAAGTGGTAATGACAAGGCGAAGTGAGCACTTTGCATTGCCTACTCTGAGTAGCGGAGTGGCAACACGAAGTGCCCACTTTGCATGCACTTCACCAGCGAATTTTAAATTCATTGCATCTCTAATTATACAGTGATCTCTTTGAAAAGTAAACCATGGGTTTACTTTTTTACTATAGAATGTGGTTTAAGTGAACTTAGGAGCCGTCATGTCAGTTGGGAATCATGCAAGCATCAGACTTGCACAAATAGTGTTTAAGAGGGATAAGAAACATACATTAATAACTATTCTTCTTGTCAGAAATGGTCTTATTTATTATTAGTATTATTACTGAATTTTGTTCACCGGGTAACCCACTGAGATTAGAAGTCCTTTTTTCAGGGGTGACCCGGGGTGGGAATACAGATAGTAACCAACTGAAACTGAACCAGATTAAGCTGTTGGTGGTGTTTCTAGTGAATGGAGGAAATTTGACAAGCACACTGGGGAAATTTCCCCTACTCTTTTCAAGAAGTGCCATGGGATCTTTATCATCCACCTGAACAACCACCAGAACAGGCAGATGGGACCTCGGTTTAACGTCTCATCTGAAAGATGGCACCTCAGGAGTGCAGCACCCCCCTCATGCTGCACTACAGTTTCAGTATTGGGATATTAACCCAAGTGCCTGGTGTGGGCATAGAACCCACAGCCTTCTAATCTCCCGGCCTCAGAGGCGAGTGTGCTACCTACTGAGCCACTGACACTGATAATTTACTAGCTGTACAGTGATTTAGCAGTTTGTCTTTTAATGTAAATAGTATTAAGTTTTTCCTTTTTGTCTGGAACACCATTTGAGTGCATTTATTAGCAGTCAACTAAGTAGGGGCCCATCCATGCATCTCCCATATATGGATCATTAGATCACTGTATAGACAGAAAATGTCACGCAATCAAATACAGTGAGCCTCCCAAAACTGCACACTCACTGTTCAACGAAAGAAATAAACAAAGCGTGTTTTACTTTCATTTCATGCTCAAAGCAGACACTGCTCTGACTCCCACAGTACTCTCAAACAGTGTGTCCCTGACACAGACTTTCCACATCAATTAATGTTTTCTACGAAGTGAGGAGTTTTTACTGTTGCTGATTAAGTTGCCTGTAAAACAGCTGTTCTGGCTGTCTATGTGGGAGTTATGGACATCATCAGTGCAGTCAAATGGAACACATAGCCCAAGCTAATCTTGCATGTTGACCAGATAAACTCAACAAAAACACTGACAGTTCACAGAGAAAAACAGACATGTTAGCCAAGGTCTAAGTATTGGCATATATGAAAAAACACAACAGATAATGTTGTGGGATAAATCTTTTCTAAAATAAGTCACAACCATTCATAGGTGCCGGGTTTGTAAAATGCTTGGTGGGGCCCAGGGGTAAGAGGTCAAAGCCCACCAGCTACATAAATACATAAACATAAATAATGATTTATATGTCTATAGTTGTTCTATGTAACCCTGTCCCCCTGTCGCACCTGGAAATGAGTCTCGACCCATTGGTGCTTTTCCCAGTTATCAAATGTTAAATAAATAAATAAAGTACTGTAAATACACAATAATTAGACCCACATTAGTAACAGCGCAGCTCTGTGGAACTGGCATTATTCTCACAGTGAAATAACCACTTAGCAGAAATATTAATGCCAGCTCTGCCTTGCTAACCCTACCACACGGACTGCACAGGGTATATAACCTCCACCTCGTACCCTGCCTGGGTGACAAATCAACTCTCTGTGGGGGCATGAGTGGAGTCTAGGTAAGGTGAGGGGCTGGTTAGTGGTGGAAGGGAAACTGGATACAGCCAAAACTGGTGTAAAGGGTAACAACCAACTGAAAAAAGTCTACTCTGTTTTACAGCTTACTGATAGCATTTTTGTTGTGTTATTACATAATCACACTTCTGACATTTATTGCAGTAGAAGGAGACAGTAGTAGTAACCTATGCACAGAGGTGAGAGTCTGGGTGGTCGCATGAGATTGCTGGGGGGTGCATTTTATGTAATTAGGCACATGACAACATCATGTTTGCAAACTAGGAGTAACAGATTTGTTTCTTTCCTGAGAATGTTTTTGGGGGGGTACATTTTATTTAATCATGGACATCATGTCTGCATACTAATATCAGACTGGTTTCCAAAGAACTCCATCCAGGTGTCTCCTCATTGGTCCATGTAAAGAGAGAAATATGGTACGACAGAACAGTTTCCAATCAAGGAATCCAAACAGGACATTTACAGCTAATTAGAAAATCCAGGATGGGGTGTACAGTAGTTATACATCCCTCACTTTGGTTCATGATGCTCCCTCATGCCTCACCAACCACTCAGTCTGAGTTTTGGCTCTTGACCATTGTCCCCCTGCCTGCCACGCTCATTACTTGACTCCACTCGCTGCCACCCAGTTGGATTGGCCCGCTCACTTTATGTGCATGTGCACTGAATTTGGAGCACAAAAAGGAGCACATTTTTAAAAATGCCACCCAATAGGTGTGGGGGGGATCCTTCCCTTCACAGCATGGGGGGTGGTGCATGCCACAGCAGCAGGTCACAGGGGGTGCTTGCCACACCAGGACTCAACAAATGAGGAAAAAATGGAAAAACAGTGCCCCCCAAAATAAGGTGATGAAATGATAGATAATTATTGAGGGGCTGGGCCCACTTCGCAATATATTGCTGGAGCTTGGGTCCCACTGGCCCAAAGAACCCGATGCCTATGCAACCATTTGCTATCTCCTTTAATGGTGAGATACCATTCTTATTCTAGTTCCAATTCCAACTTCTGGTATGCAAAGGAAAAGTCCAACTTGCTGAAGAACTTTGTACCTGCAAGTGTGGCAAATAAATCCTCAGCATTGGGTAGTGAGTATGTTTCTGGTTCTATGCAAAGATTCACTGTAACCTTGTAGTCACCACAAAGCCTCAGTGCTTTTGTCTCACTTTGGTACCACAATGATAGCGGCAGTCCAGTCACACCTATCTACTTGTGATATGATACCATGCTTTTCCAGATGATCCAGTTCTAGCTCTACTGCTTATCTTAAGGTGTATGGTACTTGTTGAGGCTTGTGGAAGATTGGAGTGGCCCCCATTCACACATGGATCTTTGTTTTGAAATCTTGAATTGTGCCATAGCCATCATGGGAAATAGCACCATGTCTGTCCAATACTTTTCCGACTGCATCTTGAGGTGTTGAGTTCAAATTCTGAAGATCTTTTTCCAGTTTAACTTGGCCTTTTTGAGTCAGTTTCTTCCCAGTGATGCAAGTATTTCTCTTTGCACTGCCACTAGAGGCAAAGTCCACACTCCTACCTCATAGGTGACTGGTACCTGACTCTACCCCAGAATAGGGATTCAGTGCCCAGTATAAGATGATGAGCTGAATATGTAATGGTTGCAACAGGCACTTCTTGAGGCTCTGTTTTTAGATGTGCTCTGGCTCAAGAGACACTGGTGTCAAGCTGCATATTAACCAGTTTGCTCGCTGACTCAATCTGGAGTCAAATTCCCCATGCATTTCCAGTTCACCTATGCTGATGCGACAACATTGTTGTCGACGTTCGGCATAGAGACATCCCTAATGTCGACAGGTGAAATTTCACCTGTCAGACATTGGTCCTTGTTTCTATCATGGGGCTGAGGCCCCAAATCCCCATGCAGGGGGCTATGCCCCCGCACCCCTTCTATGGATTGTTAAATCTGAGTTGAAGTTAACATGAAGTGGGAGCTAAACTATGCGAAAGAGCAAAATTTCACCGATGGGTCCCCCATAGCGCCATTTTCAAAACCTGTTGAAAATGTCGCTGTGGGGGATTTCGCCAATGGGGTTTTGCCCTTCCATCGGTATACCTCCATTTCCTTGTGTTGCATTGACACTGAACAGCTCCAATGACTCTTCTTCAGGTTCAGTCTCTGGCATGGTATCTGTTACATACTGTGCACATGCACTTTGTGATGTACTTTTGCACACTCTTTGTAGCTGACCCACTTGTCCACAGTTGTGACATTTTGCTTGTCAAAATCGGCATTTGCTTTGCTGGTGGCTACCCATACAATGGTAATAAAATTATTTTGACTTTGTAGAACTCACCTGTAGTGTCAGCTTCTTACACATTTGTGGCTGCTAATAAAATGGTGGTGGACCACTTCATGGTCTGGAATGTTTCTTGGCCCCAGGCATATAGGTGACCCTGTGAACCCCACTCCTTGGTGGTTCATAATGTCCTACAAGCTTCCTAGTGTCCTTCTGGACAAGCTCCAAAGTGAGTGCAATATCACAGGCTGATGTGAAAGTTAAGTCCTTTTCTGACAAAAGCCATTTGTGATAGCCTTCTCCTCTCTGACCACAGACAAACTGATCCCATAGAGCATCATCTCAAAACTGGCCAAACTCACAGGTGCTTCTCAGTAGCTTCAGTGTAATGATGTAGTTGACAAGAGCTTCCCCCTCTTCCACAAAAGCATTCTGCAATGAGAATCAGCTTAGGACTGAAACACTGAGAAAGTGTTTCGGTGAGTTGATCATACCAGATGTCCCTCAGCTTGACAGGTGAGGTCAGACTTTTGAGAAGTTCATAGACTGTAGATCCCAAAAATGCCAGGAAGACATCCATCTTTTTGTCATCTGTGACTTCGTTTGCTACCAACCAGCATTCAAAATGCTCCAAATAAGTATCAAAGTCCTTGATTTGTTGAATTCTTGCACTTGTCCAATTGACACCATGTCGCCAGCAATTCCTGATGTGGTGCTTAACATGTAGTCCCTGTGACTTGTGAAGTGTTGTTTCCTGTGTTACCGATGGTCATGCAGCTCCATAACTCCTCTGTTCAGAAAATAAAGCTTTTTTCTTTAATGCTGTGCTTCCTGCACTATTTAAAAGCAGTTCTTCAGTTCTACCACTGGATGGAGATACTGTGCTGCTTTTGTCACTGGATGCCTGCAATTCAGTCCTCCTGGTTAGAGGACACTGTTGCACACAGGATGTGCTGGATTGAGCAGTGGTGGTGCCTGCTTGTTACTTCCTTGCCTCTTTGTAGCTGCCAGGCAGAGTCTCGTGCCCTCTAGAGTTCCTCTACCTATGTTCTGATTTGCAGGTACTGTTCTTTTTCTTATATGTCCTTGCTCCGCTACAGGCTTATCTGATGCCTATATATCATAGGAGGGTCTGCTGAACTGCACTCCAGCATGATCACAGAAGTGTCTGGCAGTGTAGCAAGCACAGTGGCAAGCAAGCCACAAGATCACTTCCACTTTTTTATTTAGCGCAACTGCACACTTGCACTAGTGGCAGTTTCCTGAGCTGGTAAAGGAACTTCACCTTTTTCATGTATACCAATGACCAGTATTAAGTGGGGCTGTTGGAAGGGTGGGTTGCAGCAGCTGGATGGGAAATGAAGTGGAAGGAGGTGTGACTGAGTGCCAGGCAGCATGGAGGGTTTCTGGGGGGTTTTTTCACCATGGACCCCGACTGTTCTGGAGGCCAAAACATGTAAATATGAAACTGCAGCTTACCTGATTGCACTGGCACTCATGAATTTGTTCATCTTGTCACCAACGTAATAATTTGAGGTTAGGAACAGATGGACTCAGGCGTAGAGAAGTCTTCTAGCAGCCATCCTTTTATTCTTGTAGCTAGACAATGACAAGGGTGCCCACTGGGCATGACTGGAACTACAGGAGGAGTACGATATGAAGGCATGGACTACTGCCCTAATGGCTTCCCAAGTAATTCGTATGCTTAAGTACATATATGTATACTACCTACTTATCGCTCACATATAGTTAGTTTGTTTGTGTGTGCTATTTAAGTACCCTTCTATATGGATGAAGATCTGTTTGATTGAAGCACCAGTGCACCTGTTTGTGGTTCTTGTGCATGTAATAGCTCACCCACTGCTGTGCACCAACTTTGCTGCTTCCTTGCACTTTGTAATTAAAGTTTTCAGCATTGCTGACTCTGGATTGGACTTCCAATTCTTTGCTTTGTTTGGGTGAGTTCTTGTCATGAGCACAGTCCTCTTGTGTACAGTATTTTGATATAGGCTATATACCCTGTTATTTGAGCAACAATGAGTTCCTTTCTTTACACAGTTCAGGAATTGCTGGCAATCAAATAAGTATGCTCTTCAAACAAGCACTAATGTAAAGGGATGCCCTACCCATGTTACAACCGAGGGTACCCTGCGATTCCCTTGATGAGTAGAAACATGTCTAGGCTTACATTAAAAGCCTGCAATATGTTTATGTCGATTGTCTCCACAAGTAATCTGTTCCACATGTTCACCACTGTCTGGGAGAAAAAACACCTCTAAACATTACCAATGAATTTGCCAACTCTGAGCTTCATGTCGCATCTCTTTGTCCTGCTGGAGGACACTACATCAAGCATCTCTGAATGAATGTTCTGTCTTTTTGATACACTTGTGTACACAGAAAATTTTTGTCCAGGAGAAGTGCCTCAGGCCTTGCTTCGTAGCTTTTGTCTATTGTACCCGTGATATTTTCTGCAGCTCTGTATTACCTCTCTCAGCTGCCTCAGTGTTCATTGTGTATTGCATAACCCAGAACTACATGCAGACCAGGAGCCTAAAAAGTGGCAGGATTACTTACCGTTCACTTTTGGTCACTCCCTATTCATTCATCTCATCATTCTGCTGGCCATCATGACAGAAGCCATGTACTGATTGTCATCCCTGAGCCCCTGGTCTATTCTGAACCAAAGGTCCTTTTCCTCCTTCACTACAGCAAGAGGAGCCTCATGCAGTCTGTAGATCCCACCTCTGTTTTATTTTTTCTTTAAAGGTGGAGCACATTTTGCTGGACTCCAGGGGCCCAATTCTCAATGCCCCCCTGAATGGCACAAGAGGTTGGAGCCACAAGGAATTGCTCAAGGTGCAGCTTGCGCCAAAAGATATACTGGGAGCAATTTTCAAACACAGTATGCAGCAAAGGCAGGTGGCATGCACCAAAGAGGGCGTGCGCTGTCCTTGTGGAACAAAATGGGCTATGGCATGGTGCTAGGGGGCTTGCAGCAGATGCAGCCTGCCATATCCCTAATTTGGGATCCTCAAAACCCTCCCAGAGGGCAAATTTCTAAGTGCCATAGTCTAAGGGTACTTAGAAGTGTGTCCTCTGGGAGGATTAGAAACTTGTACCAATGTGCTGTGATCCCCCCTTCCCAGCCCTGATCCCCTATTTATTAAAATAATCACATCCCTGGTGGTCTAGTGGGTCCCCCAGTCTGATCCCCTTCTTATTAAAATAATCACATCCCTGGTGGTCTAGTGGGTCCCCCAGTCTGATCCCCTTCTTATTAAAATAATCATGTCCCTGGTGGTCTAGTGGACCCTTCCCCAGCCCTGATCCCCTTTTAATTAAAATAATCACATCCCTATTGGTCTAGCCCCTTCCCCCAGCTAATCACATCTCTGGTGGTCTAGCAGACCTCCCTGCTCTGATCTGCCTGTATAATCTATAAATACTTTGGCTACAAATGAACATCTCTCACTCTTTGCCGTGGGCAAAATGGAACAGTAAAACATGAAATGGAATCAATATCTATCGTCACATCTCTGTCCATTGGCACTTTGGATATTTAGATACTAAATCACTTGGAACACCCTGAGTGATAGGCTTCATAGTTTTATAGAAGTTAAGTATAGATGTGTAGTATTTTTGATGATAATAACTTTGTTAACTCTGTTCTTCTTTGCAATATGTACTCCTTGATTGTTGTTCTTTCTGTATTGAAAACTTAATAACAAATTTTGAACACACAAAAAATAAAACTATATTTATCTTTACAAAGATGGGAAAGGTGGGTGGGAGATTGACCTGGAGGGGATGAGGAGAAAGAAACGGTAGCAAGGGTGGGCAGCCCACTCCACTTACATTTAAAAAAAAACATTTATAAAGATATGAAGGGTGGGAGGAGAGTGACCTGGATAACGGGGAGAAAGAAGTGGCAGACAGACAGACAGGCTCCTGATGTTGAAAGCTGATTGACTTGCTGACTGGCTTCATGCAAATGAAAGGACTGAAGCTCTCTCTGACTAAAGTGGCTTTGGTCCTTTCAAGTACACAAAGTTTCTGCCCAGCAAGCAGCGAGTGGTGTCAAGACCCTGCTGAACCCCTTCCAGTTTGAACTGCAATGGGCTCAGCAGTGATACACCTCTAAAATTCTGTTTATTGTAACAAAATGTTTCTTGAGTGTGCAAAACCAACAAACTGTAATAAAAACAAGCATTTGTCAGTGCCGAATGTTGCTTGCTTCTATGTGCTGTTTAGGTATTTGGAAGTCATTGGAGTGCAAATATTGAAAATTTGCGAACTTACGAACGCGAGTAGGAACTGCGCAACGCACACTCGTAAAACAGTCATTGTTAGGAAATTTTTCACGAAATGTTCAACATAGCCATTTTAAGACCTCTGGTCATGAACAGTGTCAGTGTGATTTTGTTAATGTGTCCCATACATTGAGTTTGCACATCGACTGCGCCATTGTGCGCTCCATGGGCGGAAACACATTTTGGGCAGGATGTAAAAAATGACAACTGTATTGCTCATAAGGAGGTGTGGTAAAATGGCAATGTTGAAAATCTGGAGTGGAAATATTGAAAATTCGCAAACCTACGAGCGTGCGGAACTGTGCAACGCACACTCGTAAAACAGTCATTTATAGGAATTATTTCACCAAATTTTCAACATTGCCATTTTAAGATCTCTGCTCATGAACAGTGACACTGTGATTTTCTTAATGTGTCCCATACACTGAGTTTGCACACCGACTGCGCCATTGTGCGCTACATGGGCGGAAACATGTTTTGAGCAGGATGTGAAAAATGACAGCTGTACTGCTCATGAGGAGGTGTGGTAAAATGGTAATGTTGAAAATCTGGAGTGAAAATATTAAAATTTAGAACTTACGAGCCTCGTGAGGAACCGCGCAACGCACGCTCGTAAAACAGTCATTTTTAGGAATTTTTTCACCAAATTTTCAACATAGCCATTTTAAGACCTCTGCTCATGAACAGTGTCACTGTGATTTTCTTAATTTGTCCCGTACATTGATTTCGCACACCAACTGTGCCATTCTGCGCTACAAGGGCGGAAACACATTTTGGATGAGATGTGAAAAATGACAGCTGTACTACTCATAAGAAGGTGTGGTAAAATGGCAATGTTGAAAAATCTGGAGTGAAAATATTAAAATTCCGCCGAATCTCACGGGCCCGCGTGAGGAACCGCACAACGACGCTATAAACATGTTTTTGAATTTTTGAACACGTTTTCGATGAGCTTTGGGATCTTTCTTACGATGATCACTGTCATGGAGCCAGGTTCGGCGAGTTTCGCAGTCACTGCACGAAATCACCCTTCGGCCCCAATAATAATGCCATGACAGTGACATCATTCATGAGAGAAGGGTCCTAAAACCCATGTTGAAAATTTGGTGCAAAATTCCCAAAAATGCCTGAGATATGCAATAAAGTTGAACCCTCCTATCTAGTTTATTATACAGCTTACCGGCATTTCTCAGTTCGCGGTCAGCTTTGAAGAGTGTAGACGGTTCCCGGTCCACCAAGATCATCGCACCGGAGTCCGGAGGTAAGTATGGGGTGGGGGTTGTGGGGAGGCTGGGTGCGCAGGTGGGTGCAGGTTGTGGGTCGGAGACACGCCAGAGGACCGTTTTTGTTTTACAGGTTTAAAACAAAAAGACGCCGGTGGATCGCTTTCACGCTTGGGGTGGGCTCCCAGCATGGCACAAGGATGGGGCTGCTCAGCTGACGGGGATTGCACCCCACAGCCAAAGAACTGATTGCCATGCTGTGGTGGGCCCCAGTGTGGCACCAGCTACGGGGAGGATGACAGCAGCTCAGCCAGTGGGATTGGGCACCCCGGCGCACACAGGACGTGGGCGCGCATGCCTGTGTGGGGGAGCTACGCTTATCGGTGCTCACTGGAAGCGTAGCTCCTCAATCAGTGTTACTGCATTTTGCCGTGTCATAGACAGCTCCAAAATGCATTGGCTTACAGGGGCCGCGCCTGCCAGCTCACTGACTGAACTGGAGGAGGAGGTGACACACCTCCGAAATCTCCGATGATGGCACTATGTTTCTTGCACATGCGTGCAAGCAACATAATAAGAACAACAAAATCACATACAATAAAATTAAGCAAAAATAAAACAGTGCACATTCACAATTCACATGCAGAATATTCAGGAGTACCGTACAAAATTGAAGATGTGATAAAATGTAATTTAAGATACAAGTGCTGTACAGTACAGGGAACAACACCAGATTGCTAAGGTGCAAGCTAACTAAGCCAGTGCAGGAGGTAGGCTCAGAATCGCAATATCGTCAGATGGATTGATTGGTTATGACACAGTTATAAAATGGGCAAAGGATTTTGAGCAATCTGATTGGTTGTTAGCCCTGCATTAGAAATGTCTGTGACATGGCTAAAACTATACCTGCCAAACAGGATGCAGCACATGTTTGAAATCCTTGCGCAAATAGAATTTGTTTTAAATTTCAGTCACCATTTGTTTTTCCCACTTAGCGAGACCAGTTTTACAAGCCGCAACCCCCACCTGTCCTTGCTGCATTAAAAGAAATAGGCTGTCCAAGTAAGGACAAGACATCCTCATCTTGTATTTATTTAATATTTACTTATTTTACTTATATTTTGTGAAATGCAGATCATTGCTTCACTTCATTCATCACAGCTTTTGCATTGTGCATCTGTTTAAACTCTTGTGCATCCTCCCTCTCACACAAAAAAAAAACTGTGGAAAAGAAAAGAAATATGAAATTTAGAAAATACAGAAATTGTACAAGCTAAAACACATGGTTAACATGACTCCCCTATCCACAGTGAAAACCATAGCCTGTCTACTCCGCTGTTGTCTTTCCTCCCACTTGCCACTCTGGTCTAGCCTGCTCCACTCATTAGCCCACTCACACCTGCCACAACTGGACAAAAAAGAAATAGGAATTTATACAAATTGTGTTAAAAATGTAAAAGATAATTGTTAATAAATCAAAACTAATCACTTAAACTAAAAACTAGTCTGTGTGTTAGAAATGACAACTAACTTCAGGAATGATGCCACAACAGGACAGAAGTCCTAAGAGGAACTATTTTACAACAAAAGGTAGGTGAAAGGTTTCATTGCTCATCAAATTTGCCATTACAATTTTAAAATACAAACAGAATCATCATAAAACATCTTAAATATAAAATGGAGTATATCATGTACAATGCAATAAAATATATCGATCAGGTACTGATCAGTTATAATTTATACAGTTGATATCAACATGGTTCCCTCACTCTAGATCCTTTCACTTTTAAAGGTATAAACAATATTACTTCAAGCCCCGGATTGTTCTCTAGTAATGTCATCTCATTTAGGTTGTTAAGGGGGATTTAAAGGAGGAACACTCATCAGTTAATAATCACAGACTCCTAAAGTGTCAAGAGCCATTGAGCAGAATGCCCATTGTTTTAGGTGAGTAATCCTATTAGAACATAAGTCCTTCCCCATAATATTGTTTACTTTTCAGTATAACTTCATAGGTGCACTATTGCTAAGGAGTGTACTGTGCGATACTGTGGCTATAACAGGCCTATTAGCCCCTAAAATGCCAGCACATACACTGCACTAAGGTACCTCTAGTTCCATTTAGGTAGTAAGGTACCTCCTGAGGCCATTGTGCAAGTCTGCCCTAATCAAAAGGTCTGGGCTAACCTTCCATTAGCCATATAGAGCTACACACCCACCATGTCAGTACCAAAAGCAGCCCCTTGTGCAATCCCGCTAGCATAGCATATGGCCAGGTCTGAGTCTGATCCAGTATGCACTTAACTTCTGAGGCCTTGTGCATAACCCACAGCATTTTCATAGCAAACACATAATTAAAGGCAGACAGTATTCCACAGGGGCAACTCTCCTTATTCAAAAGCTTCCCTGCACCAATGCCCCTTCATGAAGGGCTATGCATAAAACATGCAGAGTATTTCAGACAAGGTAATCCTTCATAAACCAATAGGAGGATAAATCAGTGTCATATCAACAGTAGGGGCTGCAGATTCATTTAACTAGAAAACTGCACCCCACCCCGGAAGTAATAGACTCATAAGATGGAACATAAAACATAACCCATAAATAGATGTTCAGAGACCTAAAATTCTTTAAATCACTACACGGCATTTAGCAGAACCCATTTTTTAACAGTCTTAACAACCTGTCACCAATGTCGAATTAATGGAGTCTCGGGAATTTCCATAATTTGTCGAGTTCATGAAGTCTCCAGGATTTCCATAATTTTCGTAGTTAATATGGTCTCTTGGGGGGCTTTGCATTTTCTTCCTTAACATATCCTTCCTTTAACACCATTCACACATATCCCAATATCAGATTGGGTAAGGCTCCATTTGTCCATAGGAGTCCTTCAACAAATAATTTAAATTATACCCATAGTTAGTATCTTCCATTAGTAGTTTAATAGTAGAGTGGTTTAAATTAAGCCCATAGATAATATTTAGCCATTACCAGAGTAACCGCATTGCAGTCTATTAAACGTGTACTTTATAATTATTTAAAAAAGAGTATAACATGTGGCTCAAATTAGAGTCCTTATCCAACATCTGATATCTAAGGTATATTAAAGTCCCACATTAGAAAAGTAAAAAAGTAAAACACTTGTGTTGTTTTATAATTAAATACATTTTTAAATGGAGTTCCAGAATCAGGTCTTGGTTAGTGACTAATAGACAGCAAACTGTTTCCAAAAAGAGTTCAAGGCAGTGATAAAATAATACTTGCAATTTCACCATCCCATCATTCAAACCCAACTTGCATCACATCTCTGGAGATCAAAAACTCCGGGAACTTTTAAATCTCATCAGCTCGGAAATTCTCCAGTTGGGGGGGGGCTTATTCTGTGACTCCATAACTTTGTGACTCTTGTCTTGAGCTGCTTAAGAGTCTTTTAGCACCTGCAAAAAAGAGAAAGACACTCCACTGAGCGCAATAACTTTGAGTCATTAACTCTCCCCATTTATTCTCTACCCCCTCAGGCAATGCAAGCCTACCTGTTTTAAGACTAAATCAAGCATCAAAAGCAGATCAATACCTGCTCACAAATGTTTTCTTTGATCTTCCATTCAGCATGCTTTTGAGAGTGCCACAGCTCACGATTCTTGACCACCTCTCAGTGCTCAGATCAGTGATCTCCCAGGGTACAAAACATGGTTCACGGTCAAGAACATGGCAAAGAAATCCACCTCTCAACCTCTAACCATGGGATAAAAAGCTCATTTCATTTTCAATTTTTTAATTCTGTGCTTTCTCAATTCACCAGCCACATTCTAAGTTAAAGTAGTTGAAGCAGCTAAACAATTTCTCCACAAACTTCAGTTAAATGGTGCAGTGATTGTTGAAACTAACAACAACTCCCAATCAGTCAGAAGTCAAATAAACTTGACGCCGCAAACTACTAACTGAATAAACATAAATTTCATTCAATAGTTTCAAGGTTGTGGGAGCAAAAGTCCAAAATAATGTTCAAACTGTTCAAAATGCCATCAAGAGCTGGGTGCAATGAGGAGTAGAGCAGCGTTGCTGCCATCTTGCTGCTCCATCCTCTCCTCTAGTCACATGAACTGGCAACATACAACAAAATACATGAAAGATTTAATGCTTTTCAATATAAACATACAATTTTAATTTCTACATGAATGTAAAATACACTTCCTCATTTTATAAGTTCAATATGATGCTGCTGGGCAATGCATTAAACACTTCTGATGCATGGCCTGGTGCTGAATGCACCCAGTCTGCAACCTTATGCCTTACTACACCCCTGGCCATGTGTTAGAAGTGTCTAACACACACCCCATCATGTCTTATTGTTTACTTAACTATGCACATTTACTCCTAGATCCTTCTCGTTTGTTTTACTGTCCAGTGTTGTACTACACAGACCAAATGTAAAACCTAGAATCCTTACCTCTGGGTGTCGAACCTTCAAGGACCGTAGTGCTCTGCAACACCTTGTCCTGTTTTCTATAGCAGGACTCCTAGGATTCTGCAACAGCAGCTTCTTTTTTTCACTTACTCCTTCAGTCGGCCCACTTCAACCCATGCAGTCACCCATCCCCATCTCCCACCATCTCTGGGACTTACCTTTGGGGCCACTGATTCCTCCACAGATTGTCCCCTGTGGTGGGACCACTGGGGAGAACTCATCTA
Organism: Neoceratodus forsteri; assembly: GCA_016271365.2. Taxonomy (NCBI): domain Eukaryota; kingdom Metazoa; phylum Chordata; order Ceratodontiformes; family Ceratodontidae; genus Neoceratodus; species Neoceratodus forsteri. The sequence goes on from CM028130.1 coordinate 679,243,023, forward strand.
ACCCCCTTCAGTGCCATGCTTAGTTTGGAAATTCCCTGTGCCCAGTAGGCAGTGTGGAGTCTGTGAGGCTCCGTGGGACAGCATCCTGCCACTGGCAGTGTTTTTCCACTGTTCTTACCCTGATTCCCAGACCTGCAGATGCTCTGTCTAGAAGAAGGCTTGGATGCATGCATGTCAAAGGCATGTTAGGCATCCTTCAGTCAGAGAGCATCCCCCTCCTGGAACTGCTACTCCAGCCATGCATCACCACCTGTGGTCACCTAAGTGGTGATGTTGCAGTGGAGCAGACACCTTTCCCTCCCTGGAGGAAGAGAGCATCCCTTGGGATGCTCAGTCCTCCTCCCACCAGCTGACTCCTGAGTCATGCAATCTCATCACCAAACCTGGATTGCCCATGAGGCGGCAGGTAAAGCACGGATAACTCTGCCCTCTGGGCCACCATGGCAGCTGCAGCAGCATCTTCTGATTTCTGCAGTGTGATTTATTAATTTCTGTGACATAATGCAGTCCTACCATTGGCTATAATATGTGATGTCATCAAAGACATCAAATGATGATCATAAATGAGAGACAGCAGGGTAAACGAGATGGGGAAGGGAGCCAGGCACTATATAAAAACTGTACATTTGAATGAAAAGTCACCAAGAATGGTGGATTCTGTGGCACTATATATATACATATATATATATATATATATATATATTATATATATGTATATGTATATGTATTCTGCAGCATGATGAAAATTCTGCGAGGGCCAAATCATAAAACTGTAGGAGCCTTGAGTACCTTGCACTTCCTCATATAAAATCAAAGCTCTCAGTACTCAGCCCACACCACTAATCTAATGTGTGAAGGTTCCTCTGCAATACATCCCTCCATCTGCTAGGTCCACTTGTCTTGCAAATGAATAGTCATCATAAAACTGGCCCACTTTTCCATGTTATCAATAAATATGCTAGAAAGCAAAGTAGTTAGACATAATTCATGGGGTACTCCATTCAGAATGTTTCACCACCATTTCCTGCTTTCTTCCTGACAGACAATTGACAATCCACTCCCTTTACATTTTGGGGACTCCAAGTTCTACTTTCTGTAGGTGTTTACCATGTGATGTGGTTAAGGATGTAAACTGATTATGGCAATCATGAATGCCACAGATAACAAGGTTCTAGCACACCGCAAAAAGCCATGAATTTCATTATTTTCATTAAACTGCATAATAAGGATTCAGTTCCCAGAAGTGCACCACTGCAGTCAGCAGGACTAAGAACTCCAAGCACAGTCATAGGCTAGGATTTCAATTTCTACCTCTATTGCTGTATTAAAGCAGCAGAAAACTACACTTCTCCACAGCATCAACAAATGCTAAATATTTTTCATTCCTTTTAGCACTTTCTTAAGGCACAAATTTTACTATTTTCATGAAACAATATAATAAGGGTCTCTTGACCATGACTAACCTAACATTCTGAAAAAATTACGCCCATAATAATGTGTGTTGGACTTTCAATATGCCTGCTCAAGACATCAGATGTTTCATTTACTTTCATAAGAAAATGAGCTCCAGCTCTCATTTAACTTTCATACATGATGAATATAGTAATCTGTAAAGTCTATAAGAGACAACAAAGTCAAAATATGTACATATGTTTCCATTCTGTGTCTTGATACTCATGTCTGTTGTTATAAAACCACAATGAGAATGAAGTTTTGCCTATGTTGCACATGAAAGTAGCACACATGAATGGCATTAATTTTTATAATGTTTGCATGACAAATATCATCAGTGACAAATTACATCCTTAGGTATGATGTTAAAAACCCTTGATGATGTCTAGATTAACAGTAGATTACATCTACAACACAACCCTCATCCACCTCCCTACTAGTGTCCTTCAAGAAGGAAATGATATTGGTTTGGAAAGATCTTCCTTTTTGTGATGTTATGTAGTGTGCTATAGAATAGCCCATGCTCTGCCATAGGCCGAATCACTGCATCTTTTATAATTGACTCAAATAATTTACCAGACAGCAAGGCAGGGCTCATAGGTCTGTAGTTACCAAAGCATGACCTTCACCTTTGGGAAATGCATGACAGCTTTTACAGTTCTGATGGGATAGGAAAATCAAAAATAGGACCAGTACAAATAGTATCATACATCAATAACTACAAGGTCTAAGACAGTTGCAACAACTAGATGTTGAGAAGCTAGGCTTCTGAAACTTAGACCTGAAATGGGTGGAAAAAAGAACATGCTAAAAATAGATTTCAGTGTGCTTCTTCATTTAGCTTGGGCAGGATTCAGGGATTCTAGCTGGTGAGTTTGTGTGTTTGTAATTGAATGTGAGGTATTTTCTTAACTGCCATTTCAGTGTGATTTTCCATTTAGTTTGTGCAGGATTGAGGGGTTCTAGCTGATAAGTTTTTTTGTTTTTTTTTGAGTGGCAGCTGAGTAAGTAAGCTTTATTTGTTTGGTCGAAGACCATTACAACAGCAGACAGAAAATAGTCAAAATAACTTCTCGTACACTCATATACAATTATCTAATACAATAATATAAAATTTTCATTAAAATCCTTTCCATCAGAAATACATAAAATTGTGCAAAATATAAGCTCTTTGCTTCGAATACTTGAGAGTTCCTATTCTAAATTTAACATTACTTAAGTTAATTTCTAAATATAGAATTCAATAAAGCAGTGGTTAAGACTAAAGGGATGTTGGGGTGTATTAGTAGGGGTATCATAAGTCGTAAAAGGGAGGTAATAATCCCTCTTTACATGACACTGGTTAGGCCCATCTGGAGTACTGCATGCAACGTTCAAGTACCTCAAGGGAATCAACAAAGTTCAAGAGGGTAGCATCTTTCAAAAATAGGAGGTGTGCAAGAACAAGAGGGCACAATTTGAAGATGGGGGGTCGGCTCAGAGGTAATTTAAAGAAGTATTTTTTCACAGAGAGGGTTGTGGATGCATGGAACGGCCTTCCGGAGGAGGTTGTGGAGTCAAAAACAGTGGTGGAATTCTAGCATGCATGGGAAAGTTATAAGGCCATTCTAGGGGTTGGGGGTAGGAAGAAGTAGGCTGCTGGTTAACTAGGATCTGCAGCTTATCCAGTAGGTAGGGAAATGGGCAGACTGGGTGGGCCAAGCGGTCCTTATCTGCCGTCAAATTTTATGTTTCTATGTTTCTATAGGCATAAGGGAGCAATACAGATGAGTATGAATAGATAAGCCATTGACAGAGTAAAGGCCTATGGCACATTCATAAGGTAGAAAAAAATGGGCAGACTGGATGGGCCTTGCGGTCCTTATCTGCTGTCAACTTCTATGTTTCTATGTTTCTGTGTTAGACTCCTTCTAGATACTATGTACAATATTCATTTTGCCCCAGCCTTCTGGGCTCTGCCTTACCTAAGTAGCAGTACTTTAGAAAAGCTTGTGGCTTAAGCCAAATATAAACTTTCCAAGGGGAATACTCATATCAAACATCACTTAACCAAAGTTAGTTTGTATACTCAACTTATTACTTTCTGTATAGGCTGAAAGCCAATTAACATACTTATGTATCGTTTCTGCTAACTATATCTTAGCACCTAGTAGTTCTCCATTCTTATGCTTGACAAGCATCACTTGATCAGAACTTAAGTCTGCATACTTAACCTAACAATACTTTCTGTATCAGCTAAAAGCCATTAACATACTTATACAATGTTTTTCTGTTTGATTACATCTGACTCCTGGATGCTTTAGTCATCATTTTGACAAAGAACACCTTGCCAGAATTTGGTCTGCATACTTAATGTGCATTTTCTGTATCAGCCAGGAACCCATTATCATACTTGCAGATAGTTTTTCTACCTTCCCCACTTTCAGTAACTAGACATTTTTAGAGGAGACCACCATTGGAAGTTTTTTCTTTGGACAATAGCCCTCAAGATAGTTTAATTTCTTGCTAATGCAAGCAAGCACAGAGCCTAGGTAGCCAAACAAGCATTGCCAAGCAGCACCATCATAAGGCATTCTCTAGTAGCCTAACTGAAAGAATACTCTAATTGCACTAAAGCACATATACCTTCTATTATTCTTTTAAGTCTATCAAATAATTAATTGATTGAACAGGAAAGCTCATTTAGAAAGCTTATTAAAATGATTTACAAATAATAATAAATCAGAGACTTATACAACACTGTGCATATAAAACATATGGATAAAAAAATACAATATTTTCCAAATACGCAAAGGTGCAACTAAGTTACATTCAGGAATCACTGTATCCACTATATCCAAATGTAATATAAATAAGACAAAAGGCATTTCATGGATCAGTTCTCCAATATTCTCTTGTATAGCAATGAGGGCTGGGGGGATATTGGGATGCATAGGGAGAGGCATCACCAGTAGAAAACAGGAAGTTATTATCCCTCTGTACAGACAGCTGGTCAGACCCCATCTGGAGTACTGCGTGCAGTTCTGAAGACCCAGTCTTCGCAAAGACATAGACAGGATGGAAGCTGTCCAGAGGAGGGCAACTAAAATGGTGCAGGGTCTGCACTGGGAGACATATGAAGAGAGACTAAAGAAGCTTAATATGTATAGCCTCGAGGAAAGGAGGGAGAGGGGGGACATGATAGAAACTTTCAAGTACCTCAAGGGAATCAACAAAGTCCAAGAGGGTAGCATCTTTCAAAAAAAGAGGTGTGCAAGAACAAGGGGGCACAATTTGAAGATAGAGGGGGCGCGCAGAGGTAATTTAAGGAAGTATTTTTACAGAGAGGGTTGTGGATGCATGGAACTGCCTTCCTGAGGAGGTCATGGAGTCAAAAACAGTGGTGGAATTCAAGCATGCATGGGACAGTCATAAGGCAATTCTAGGGGATGGGGGTAGGAAAAAGTAGGCTGCTGGTTAACTAGGATCTGCAGCTTATCCAGTAGGCAGGGAAATGGGCAGACTGGGTGGGCCAAGCGGTCCTTATCTGCCATCAAATTCTATGTTTCTATGTTTCTAATAAAGATATAAATATGTAGCTCCTATGTTCTAGAGAGTTCATACATTTTAAAAGTTCTAGCCCAACCTAGTAATGCTCTTAATTCAGGGTAAATTGAAACCTTATTTGAGCCACATGGATCGAGATATTTATCGTCACAGTTAGAAGTCCAATCATTGCATCATACAAACACAAATATCAACCAGGACTCTAATAATAATAAAATGCAGCCAGCAGTAAAACATGGCCATTCCGCAAGGTACCTTTGACTTATTTACCAATCACAAAGGTCACAAAAGGTTCACCATAAATATCACCAAAAGGGAGAATTTAAGCAGTACTTGAAAGGGAATGAACCCCAGAATTAGCTGTCCAATGTCAATACAGTGGTTGCTAAACAACATCTTTTTGCAGGCTTTCTTTAATATTTCTTCCACCTTGACTCTGGCCTGGGGGTTTTATCTCCTGACTCCCATCACATATCTTTTTCCCACCTTCAGGAATAGCCAGGACCTGCAGATTAAAGAGAGAAAAAAATGCTCCACTGAGTGCAATAACTTTAAGGTAGCCATTTACATTCCCTTATTGAACAGACCCCCTAGGCAATGTTAGCATACCTTTTCCAAGCAGGGAGTAAGCCTGTCAGCACTGATAATACTATAGAGGTGCTACGACCACCTTGAATATCTCTTCCTCCTTCCCTGAATTTCCTTTTTAAATGCCACTTCTCTTCTTCAACTACTGGTATCTCACAGTAGTAGGGCTTCCATGGCTTCACACACCCTCCAGCACTCCTCTGCACAAATGGTTCACACTCCTTAGCCAAGAACCCAGCAAGCAGCAGACGGCTATGAAGTATACAAGTCTGGCTGCCATCAACAGCATGCTAAATGCCAACAGCCAAACACCAACGGGTGGTTGAGCGGCAGTAAAACAACACGGTCCACTGAGCCAAAAAGATTATAGTACAAGCCACTTAATAGGGACGTCCACTTTATTGGGACATCCCCCTGGGAACTGATTAAGTGGCCATGTATTTCAATGGAGGTGCACTCCTTTTAATAGAGATAGGGACACCGGATAAATGGGATGGATTTAGCCCTTCAGCACCTCATTGAACCAACCTTTTTCACTCCCATTCAGTCCCATTACTTAAGTGTTGGTCCTCTAACACCTAAATGAGCAGATGATTATGTGCTAATCTGAGTTTAACACATATGCCGCCTGCTCGAATCTCTCCTACTCGCACAGTATGTGGCAATTTTAAGAAATCTCTCTCCCATAAATTGCAGTTCCTACCTCACTTGCAGACAACAAGTCCTGCACCGAACGGGTGGGGAAAAAGAACATGAGAGAGAATCATGCATTGCTTCTGAGAGACATAATCATTCCTGCCACACATCAGGCTTACTAGCAGACACCGAGTCCTATACCGAGCGGGCAGTGAGAGAGAACAGGAGAGCGAATCAAGCCTTGCTGCTGAGAGGCAGAATCACTCCTTGCCACACATCAGGTTTACTTGCAGACAGCGAGTCCTGTACTGAGCTACTCACCAAGTAACCCCAGCGACCTCTATAGTTGCTTACTTAACTCTCACTACCTCCGTAGCTTTTGAAAGGATAATGCCTGCTGATCTCTGCTAAGTGCAGTCGATCAATTTTTTTCTGCTCTCCATAATCACTTCAGGTGAGGTAAGCTGTGCATTTTTGGGGGAATACTGGAGAGGTGCAAATGGAAAGCACATCATTAGGAAATCTGCACATCTGATATACGGGATGGCCGTTTAATTGGGATGAAAGGGTCACCACCAGGGTGTCCCAATAAGTGGCTTCTACTGTACTAAGATGTAAAAACTACCTAAGAGAATAACATAAGTCTTATTCATCAAGACTTTCAGAATAAAATCTTTTTCACCCAACACCCGAGAAACATAACAGGGAGCGAGTTGCAGGAGTGCAGCAGTACCACAGCCATCTTGCTGCCTCGCCCTGTGTAGGGTGGGCGCAGGCCCCCCAAAGCTGATAAGTTTGTGACTGTGTGTTTGTAACTGGCTGTGTCTGAACTTTAAGTTCAGGCATCATTTTACAGGGATTAGTGTAGTTTGAATGTGAGGTCTTAACTGCCACTTCAGTGTGCTTCTTCATTTAGCTTGTGCAGGATTGAAGGTTTCTAGCTGGTGAGTTTGTGACTGTGTGTCTGTAATTGAATTTGAGGTATTTTTTTAACTGCCATTTCAGTGTCCTTTTCCATTTAGTTCGGGCAGGATTGAGGGATTCTAGCTGATAAGTTTATTTATTTACTTATTTGTACAAATCGGATTTACAACCTTTGAGTCAGAGACTCATTTACAAAGGCACCTCATCACAGAGAGGACAAAACAGTGATACATAGTTCAAGATACAGACAGTGTTACCTAGATTATGTACAGTCTTATTTACAAATGTTACATATGATCAACTAGGGGAAACATACCTGTTATACAATTACAGCATAGGCAGAGAATACATGATGTACAATGTTAGAGTGAATAAGGAACTGCTCTAGGGCCAGGCTACAACATAGAACATACTGGTGACTGCAGGTGCAGCATGTAAAACAGATGTCCAGAGGGGAAGTGGACTATGGAGCCAGTGAGGAGGAGGAGACAGGGGCTGTGCGGGTAAGCTGTCTGGTGGACATTGTTGAAATTTGGAATGTACAAGAAGGCATGATTCCACAGTAAGCCCAGCGGGAAGTGGGAGTGAGCAACAGTTAGTTACATTTAGAGCAGCGTGTGTTGAAGAGGTGGTTATTAAAAGTGATTTTAAAGGGACTGATTTTGGGAGTGTAGGTGATGTTGACTGGAAGAGAGCTGAACCAGGATGGGGCTCTGTGGCAGAAGGACCTCTGAGCTAGGGAGGTCCTGGTTCTGGGCACCGGTAGGGTGGCCTTATCTGAGCTGTGGGTGGAGACAATGTAGGTGGCATGCTGAAGTGAGACAGACACCCCAGGGGGGAGAGCCCAGCAGAGTTTTCTTGGCTAGTAGGCAGGTCTGGTAGCAGAGTCTTTCTTCGAGGTTGAGAAGGTTGGTGGTGGAATAGAGTAGGCAAGTATGGGTGAGCCTAGCGGCTCTGGTCAGGAGCCTACAGGCCTTGTTGATAGAGAGTTGGATTTTACTGAGTGCAGTATTATCAGAGGCTCCATATATAGGCAGGCCATATTCCACTAGGGACAGGACAGAGGAAGTGATTGTCAGCCAGAGTGCATCAGGAGGAAGGCAGTTTGTGACTGTGTGTTTGTAACTGGCTATGTCTGAACTCTAAGTGCAGGCATCATGTTATAGGGATTAGTGCAGTTGAATGTGAGGTCTTAACTGCCACTTCAGTGTGCTTCTTTATTTAGCTTGAGCAGGATTGAGGGATTCTAGCTGGTGAGTTTGTGACTGTGTTTATAACTAAATTTGAAGTATTTTCTTAACTGCCATTTCAGTATGCTTTTTCATTTAGTTTGTGCAGGATTGAGGGATTCTAGCTGATAAGTTTGTGACTGTGTGTTTGTAATTGACTGTGTCTGAACTTTAAGTGCAGGCATCATAATTCAGGGATTAGTGTAGTTTGAATGTGAGGTCTTAACTGCCATTTCAGTGTGCTTCTTCACTTAGTTTTGGCAGGATTGAGGGATTCTAGCTGGTGAGTTTTTGACTGTGGGTTTGTAATTGAATTTGAAATATTTTCTTAACTGCCATTTCAGTGTGCTTTTCCATTTAGTTTGGGCAGGATTCAGGGATTCTAGCTGATAAGTTTGTGACTGTGTGTTTGTATTTGGCTGTGTCTGGACCACGGTGAGTGGAGTGAGGAGCCACTGCCAGAGGACTCCTTGGCTGACTGTTTTTGGACACAGCCTGTCATGTAGTCCCACACTCCCACCACAAAACCCACCCACCCCAGGGCTTGTCCTACATTTATAGGGTGGGTCCTATAGGGCCTTGCAACATCCTACATCCATACAGGAAGTAGTGAAGAGAGAAAGCATAACAAACAACAAAAGAAAAACACAAATATTTGGGAGATAACAAATAGCCATCTTAAGCAGGTGGTAGATTGAGGAGGGAAATAGACATGATGGGAGTGGTGCAGTGCAGAGGTTGTGGAGATGCTGTCTTCAGGGAGATGTTCTAGATGCTGCGATGCTGCTCTATCTGCAGGCAACTCTCTGGGCTGAGGGAGGAGGTTGCCTGTCTCCGAGCAGTGTTGGCCAATCTGAAGGTGGCATCCACCCCTCCCAGAGACCATCAGGTCCACATCTTGTATCTCAAAGGATGCCGGGGAAGAGGTGTGATTTAACTACAGTGGGCTCAGGGAGGGTGAGGAAGGGGGGTTGAAAGCACATCCCCCAACTGATCCCACTTAGTATCTCATACACCATTTTGGAAGAATGGGAAAGCCCCACTCAGGAACCTGAGGCTGGGACCAGGGAGGAAGGGAGGGTCCTCCAGGATGAAGCCCCAGGGAAGGGAGGTAGGGGACCATGGAGGAGGAGGAGGAAGCTTCTCCTAGTGGTGGTCTCTATTGTCCAGTAAGTGGAGTTAGGGACACCTAGCAGGGGAGAAAGTGAGGACAAGTGCCTCCCCGGAAGCACTGCATGGAGGTATGAGAAGTTGATTCATAGGACTGCTACAGCAATAGCCAGGAGGGAGCAGCTGGAGGTCATTGTCCACCTGGGGACCAAAGACCTGGCCAGGAGGAGGGTGGAGTTAGCCAGAGTCCAGAAAGATTTCAGGAAGCTGGGGGGAAACCTGAAACAGATAGCATGCTCTGTATCATTCTCAGAGGTACTATCTGTCCAGGGCACAGAGGAAGCTGGGACACTCCACATCCATACCTTCAACTCTTGGTTGAAGGATTGGTGTGGAAGGGAGGGTTTTGGCTTCATGGGGGACTGGGGCCTGACCTTGGGCAGATGCAAGCTATATAAGAAGGATGGCCTGCAGCTGTCCGAGAAGGGGACCTTGGTCCTTTGTAAGAAGTTTAAATGTTTCAGCTGTGAGCATTTAAACTGGCCAAGGGGGGAGAGGCAGGAGGTTCAGGAGGCATAGGAACACCCCCCCCCATGGGAACATGCAGGAACGTAAGTTGACTACAGGAACGGCTAAAGCAGGCAGGAAGGGGCAGGCAGGTGAAGAATGTATAATCAGTGATACGGGAGGAGGGATGAGAGCACATAGGAAAGGAAACCGGGAGGGGGGGATGCTGGAGAGGGAGAACAAGAGCAGAAGGAGGGCATACTGTAAAACATGGAAGTTCATGCTAACGAATGCCCATAGCCTAGGAAATAAGGTTCCAGACCTGGAGGTCTTGTTGGCAGATGTAGACCTTGAAACATCAGCACTAACAGAGACGTGGTACTCTGCAAATCATGGCTGGAAAGTCAGTGTACCAGGCTATACACTGTTCAGGAGGGACAGGAAGGGCAAAAAGGGTGGGACAGTGGCCCTGTACATCAGAGATGGTATAAAGGCTACAGAAGTTCAGGGAAGATGGGGAGGCTGAGGTAATGTGTGTCACCCTGAAGCCAGGGAATGGAACAGCAGTACATACAGGGGTGATCTACAGACCTCTGGCACAAAGGGAGAAAGTTGACAGGGAACTAGTGGAGAACATGACATGGCATGGCAGCTAAAGGCGAAATCCTGCTACTGGGGAATTTCAATATCCTGGACATGGATTGAGCCACCCTAGTGGCCTGCTTCAGCCAGAAGCACAGCCATCCTAGAATCCCTGCAGGGAGTTGTACTCAGGCAGCCCGTGCATGAGCCAACCAGGGACAAGTCAGTTCTGGACTTGGTATGGACCAATGGGAACAGAGTCAAAGAAATACAGGAGGAAGTGCAGCTGCGGTCCAGTGACCACCACATGGTGTGGTTCAACATGGAGACATGGACTCAATTAAGCCACAAAAGGGCAAGAGTATTAGATTTCAGGTGGGTGGATTTCACTGAAATGGGTAGATATATACAAGCAGTCCTGGGGAAGGGAGGGGTACTAGAGGGGGTGGAAGAACAATGGGAGAAACTGAAAGAAGCCAGAGTGGTGATAACAAACCAATGTGTTAGGATAATGGCCAAAGGGAAAAGAAGAAGAAAACCACTATGGTTCTCCAAAGACATGGGGGATAAAGTCAGGGCTAAAAGGCTGAGTTTCAGGAAATATAAGACGAGCCAAAGGGAGGAGGCTGGGGAGGTGTACCTTGAATGTCTAAGGGAAGCAGAGAAGGCTGTTAGGAGGGCGAAGGTACAGACAGAAGAGGGTTTAGCTCAGTCTGTAAACAAAGGGGATAAGGCTTTTTATCAGTACATCAGTGAAAGAAGAAAACATGGGGGGGGTTTGAGTCAAAGGGGAGAAGGGAGAGTGCAAGGAGGGGGATCTGGACAAAGCAGAAATACTGAATAAATACTTCTGCTCAGTATTCAGTAAGGAGGGGGTGGGTCAAGGACCACAGTTGGGTTGCAGAGGCAATGGGGAGGAGAAGTGGACACCAGTCCATTCACAGTGGAGAGAGTTCTGGAAGAACTCGCAAAGTTGAAGGTGGATAAGGAAGTTGGGCCAGACGGCCTCCACCTGAGGATATTAAAGGAGCTGGAAGGGGACTAGCAGTACCTCTGGTACCCCTGTTCACAAAGTCACTCAACATGGGTATCATGCCAGAGGACTGGAGGAGGGCACATGTAGTCTCACTGCACAAAAGCAGCAGTAGGGAGGAGGTGGGGAACTACAGGTCAAGTCAGCCTCTCCTCAGTGGTGGGAAAGATCATGGAGACACTGCTGAAAGAAAGGATAGTGGCACATATGGAATCCAGAGGTGCTCAGGGTCTGAGGCAACATGGATTCACAGCAGGAAGGTCATGTCAAATGAATCTAATAGATTTTTTTTGATTGGGTGACTAGGGAAATAAATCAGGGAGGGGCAGTAGATGTTCCCTATCTAGATTTCAGCAAAACCTTCAACACTGTCCCACATAAAAGGCTGATTAACAAGATGGGTAGTCTGGGCATGGGAGACATGGTGGTGAGCTGGGTTAGGAACTGGTTTACAGACAGAGGGTGCTGGTAAATGGGGTACAATCTGGGGAGAGGGGGTGATCAGTGGGGTACCACAGGGATCAGTACTAGGACCAGTCCTGTTCAATGTCTTCATTAGTGACATTGAAGAGGGGCTGGAAGGAAAGGTCTGCCTGTTTGCAGGTGACATCAAGATCTGCAACAGGGTGGATACTCCAGAAGGGGTGCAGAAAATGAAGAGGGACGTTGAGAAGCTTGAAAAATGGTCAGAGATGTCGCAACTGAGGTTCAATGTACATAAGTGCAAAATAATGCACCTGGGTAGAGGGAACCCTGGGGAGAGCTACAGGTTTGGGAGGAGGAGTTGACTGTCACCAAAGAGGAAAGGGACCTAGTGGTTATCATCTCTGATGACCTTAAGGTATCAAAGCAGTGCATAAAGGCAGCAGGAAGGCCAGTGGCATGCTGGGGTACATTGGCAGGGATATCATTAGAAGGAGGCAGAAGGTGGTGATGCAATTGTATAAAACATTGGTAAGGCCTCACCTGGAGTACTGTGTGCAGTTCTGGAGGCCATACCTGTGCAAGGACATAGATAAGGTGGAGACTATACAGAGAAGGGCAACAAAGATGGTGCAGGGCTTGCACCACAAAACATATGAGGAGAGACTAAGGGACCTCAATATGTACTCACCGGAGGAGAGGAGACAGTGGGGGGACATGATTGAAACTTTCAAGTATCTCAAGGGCATAAACAAGGTGCAGGTGGGGGAATCATTTCCAATGTGGAAAAAGTACTAGAACAAGGGAGCACAATATGAAATCGGAAGGGGATAGATTAAGAGATAATGTGAGGAAGTTTTTCTACACAGAAAGGGTGGTCGACACTTGGACTAGTCTGCCACAGGAGGTGGTGAGGGCAAGCACAGTGGAGGGATTTAAGCATGGCTTGGACAGGTGCAAGGGACACTTGAGGGGGAGGGAGTGATGAAGAGCCATTGATCACAGGGTCAGTGGCCACATACACTGTGTAGGGCCTACAGGCAGACTGGATGGGCCTAGCGGTCCTTATCTGCTGACAATTTCGATGTTTCTATGTTATATGAACAACCTACTAAAAAGAGGAAGAGGGTCATCTCGACCTCTCAAAGTTCGGATCTGTCTACCACAAGTCAGACAGAATGTTTATTTTCAATAGCAATCTTGGCACAAGTGGAGTAGCCCCCAAAGGAGACACCATCAGAAGCCCTGAAGAAACATGGGATGCTTCCCTACTACAACAGCTAAATCATGGAGGGACTAAGTATAGAAATTAGCTTCAAGTAATGAAATATTTGCTGAAAGCACAAAGCCGTAGTTACCAAAATCTTTTATTAGGGGTAGGTGAACAGGTCATATACGTTAATAACTTCTGTCCTAAATGTCTTTTCAGATACTTGACAGTATAGTAACAATGTGCTACATATTAAACAAAGGACAGATATATTGAAAGTTGAGGAAACTGTGGCACAAAAATAAATTATTTGAAATGTTCAATAAATTCCAATGGTCTCAGCTTTTCCCACTAGTACTGAATATTGTGGGATAATATTGCAACTCAAAGAACAGAACACTTTAATAATGTTCTTAGATATCAGAATCTAAGGATCCTTTGGCTACAGCTTACCTCTGAACAGGGTTTGGAACTTATAAATCATATAAATGGCCTTATGGAGCAAGCCCAATGCTATCCATTCAAAAATATCCCCCTATATGGAAGGCCTATCAATTTCCAAAAAATAAAATAAAAGTCAAGACCAGAAGCAAGTACTGTTGTTCCCATGCAATGGAAGGGAATGGTGCCATAGAAGTAGTGGAACTAGAGTTGCCACCCATCCCAGTTTTAAAAGGGATCGTCCCGTTTTTAAGTACCCTGTCCTGGAAATGTGAAAATCTGCCTGGGACATTCAAAGTCCTGGTTTTGTACTGTAAAATTAAGTATGCCGTGGAAAGGTCCTGGGTAGAAAAATCATTGTTTAATGTAATTTACAGTAAACAATGACTTTTCTCAGAAATTCTCCCTTATTTCCTACCCAAATGTACCTGCAGAGCACAGGTCATTGGCTGCCAGTCAGTGTAAGTGTGTTGTTGTCCCAACCGTCCCATCCCAGCATGTTCATTGTCACTAGGCAACAGGGGGAAACAAGGCTTCTGGCTTCAACTGCGTCATGGTGCTGCTGCATACATTCAGTGACCTCCTTGAGCTGCTGCGAATGGCGAGTGCATGTGTCTTTGGTGAGCAGTCCTACGATCCGACCTCTCCTGACTCTCCTCCACTCTGGCCTCCACAATCTGCTCTGGTACACTCTGCTCAATTTGCCCCCTTGGCTGCCGCCTGAGACCAAGTGTGCCTTCTGCCTCCCACCTGGCTGGAAATAAAAAATACCTCCCACCCCTTCGCTGAGTCAAGTTTCTCCTCCACCTGCTCTCTATGGGTGACAGGCTGCGGCCTGGGTGGTAGGAAGGTAGCCTTGTCCCTGGCGATACACGATGGAACTCCATGACCCTGTCCTCCCACCACTGCAGTCTGAAAATTGTCAGTGGGGAAGCACTAATCACTCTAACAGCAGGCCATCCCTCTCATTGGACCTCCACTCTGCTTAGCCAGCACCAGTCCAGGTCAGCCAGCCCAGCACCTCCTTCCTTCATTGCTTGCAGGCTTGAGGCTGCTCTGCTCCTTTCCTACTGGCTCCACAGACCATACTCCACTTGTTCCAGCAGTGGCACTTAAAGGCAACAAAGTCAAATTTTATGAATAAATTAAAGGTATGTTGATTTTGAATGATTGTCATTTTGATATTGATTTGGTGGTCAAGTAAAGATTAAAAAAATTTACTGGTGCCTTACAATTCGTCACAGGGTTGGTGGTGACAGTTTGATAATTACAAATGACAAGTGAAGTTGTATTGTACAGTATAGTAATCCTGTTTCCGGTTAAGCAGGGGCCATTTAGGCATTGTTAGTTGGAACATTTGAAGTCTGTAAGAGCCACATTACTGACATTAGTCAATAAAGGAACCAGTTTCAATGAAAGGCCTCGGTTAAATAATGCAAATAGATATTTTGGAGAAGTGGGCTGGGAGGTAAGGAGCTGGGTAAGTAGCACTTGGTCCCCAACCCCTTTTTTTGCCAGTCAGATTGTCCCACTCCAATGACTTCATAGGAAAAAAAAATGTTTTCCCCCTTTAGTCAGGGGTAGGAAAATCATAACAAAAGTGTATTTTCTCTTCAATAAAATCCCCGAAACTCACCACAGAGCATCTAAAACCCCCAGAGCTTCTAGGGGCCTAGTGGCCCCCAGATCCCCAGCCTTTATGTCTCAGATCTCCAGGTTTCTTGTAATTGGGAGGTGGCAAACCTAGGTGGATCCCTTGGCCAATATGAGCCCAGCACCAAAAAATACAGTGCACACAGACAGTGTAATATCTATTCTCAATAAAAAACATCTGTTCTTTGCACTTTTTTAGCAAGGCATTTGATACAGTCCCACACAAAAGATTAATATACAAGTTAGCCAGCCTTGGAGTGGGTCCCAAGGTGGTAGCCTGGATAAAAAATTGGCTAGACAGCAGGATGCAAAGGGTAGTAGTAAATGGAGTCCACAGTGAAGAAAGGAGGGTTACTAGTGGGCTACCTCAGGGTTCAGTACTGGAACCGGTCCTTTTTAATGTCTTTATAAGTGACATTGCAGAGGAACTGGAAGGAAAAGTATGTATCTTTGCAGATGACACAAAGATCTGCAACAGGGTTGATACACCAGATGGAGTGGAAAGGATGAGAAGGGACTTGGCAAGGTTGGAGGAATGGTCAAATGTATGGCAGCTCAGATTCAATGCAAAGAAGTGCAAGGTAATGCACCTGGGAAACAAAAACCCAGGGCAAGAGAACACAGTGGGGGCTGAGATACTGACAACAGTAAAAATGGAAAGGGACCTGGGGGTAATTATATCAGATGACCTAAAGGTGAGCAAGCAATGTGAGAAGGCAATAAGGAAGGCTGGGGGGATATTGGAATGCATAGGGAGAAGCATCAATAGTAGAAAACAGGAAGTTGTTATCCCTCTGTACAGACAGTTGGTGAGACCCCATCTGGAGTACTGCATGCAGTTCTGGAGACCCCATCTCCGCAAAGACACAGACAGAGTGGAGGCTGTCCAGAGGAGGGCAACCAAAATGGTGCAGGGTCTGCACCAGAAGAAATACGAAGAAAGACTAAAGGAGCTTAATATGTATACCCTTGAGGAAAGGAGGAGAGAGGACATGATAGAAACTTTCAAGTACCTCAAGGAGTCCAACAAAGTCCAAGAGGGTGGCATCTTTCAGAAAAGAGATGTGCAAGAACAAGGGGCACAATTTGAAGATAGAGGGGACGGCTCAGAAGTAATGTGAGGAAGTATTTTTCACAGAGAGGGTTGTGGATGGATGGAAAAGCCTCCTGAGGAGGTCGTGGAGTCAAGAACAGTGGGGGAATTCAAGAATGCATGTGACAGACATAAGGCAGTCCTAGTGGGGGGTAGGAGGAAGTAAGCTGTTGGTTAATTAGGATCTGCAGCTTATCTGTTAGGTAGGAAAATGGGCAGACTAGGTGGGCCAAGCGGTCCTTATCTGCCGTCAAATTCTGTGTTTCTATGTTTCTATGTTTTGCCTTAAAATCTGACAGAGATGTCACTCTTAAAATTAACTGCATGAAAGAGGAAATAAATTTCCACAATGTCCATGTGAAGTAAAGGTAACCAGGAAGAATATGTGGTTCAGTGTGCATTTTTATGCTTCCAAGTGTACATCTGCAAAGCAGACATATTGTTACAATAACAGATTTCAGGTGAGTCACTGGTGAGTTCAGTGCAACAGTGACAGGCCAAAGATCAGTGAGGGTTTGGCAGAGACTTCATATATTTGAAAGGAGAGGGGTGCACCTATCACACACTGACTCGATCATTTCATCTGCATGACACTGCCCAGCAAGCAGCTGAGCCATTTTTACATACTGTTGAGTGTATCCAGAAGGCAGGCAGTAAATGTGCTGCTGTCCCCTATAGCAAACAATTTATTCATGATACTGATGTCAGTCCTTGCCTGCTCAAAGAGCCAGTGATAACCCATAGATATTCACTGTACATAGAAGGTACCAGTAACTGTGGTGCTGTGATCTGAGCGCTTTGACTAACAACCTAGTCAGTATATATGCTCCTCAGTAAACTGCCCCATGGCACTTAAAACTGAGGTGGTATAATTTATTCATAATACCGATATTACTCCTTCCCTGTCTGAAGAGTCACTGATAACCTCTATACAATGTTCAGTCTACCACTTCTTGACTCTTCTCTGTGCCCCATCCATAGAAAAAAATACCCTCCCACTGAGAAGTATCCCATCCACCTTCTTATCAGTCCCCTAATGCCCCGTCCATAAAAATAAACACCCTCTCACTGCTAAGTATCTTCCATACCTACCAATCCTTCCCCGTGCCCAATCTGTAAAAATAAAACACCATCCCACTGCCAGGTATCCCGCCCATCTCCCAGTCTTTCCCCATGTCCCATCTCTAGAAAAAAACACCCTCCCACTGCCAAGTATCCTGCTTATCTCCCAATCTTTTCCCCGTGCCCTGTCCATAAATCTATAAAACAGGAAAACAGTCCAGCGACAACTTCACTGCATCTGTAGTCCCAGCACACACTCAGGTAATTTTAGTTTACAGCATTTTGCAAGGTACTGTAGTGCCTAATTTTACAAGTATTTTCTGATGGAGAACTAGACAGGAACCCTAACATCCAGAATTGTTTAATGCTTTAACCTCCCTTCATTGATAGAAACAGTGAATTGAGGAGAACCAAGGAAAAATATGTGGCAAAAATCTGAATAGTGGAGACAGAGAGGTGTGAAATGAGTACAACCAAACATATGGATCAAAGTCCTAGCAAAAAGCAAATTGGTTTTCTGCTGTTTCATGCAAAGGAAAACAGAGTAAAAAAAAACGAAACAAAAAGATAGCAATCCATCAGATTAATGTGGCCAGGAATTGGCCAATCATTCAATACTTTGATATAAGTGATAATAATCCTTTGCTTTTGTTTTAAAATAAACACCTTCAGTTTTCTCGTGGTTCATCTTTTTATTGAAAACATTCAGATACAAAACAAACATCTGACAGTATGCATTGCAACAATGTCACTGAACAATAACTGGTTACAATAAAGTTCTGACATGAACAGGCACAGTTGTTTTACTCTTGTGCATCTGTATTTCAGTACTGTGGAGGCATAAGCTTTGCTCAGATCTGAAAATTGTTGGAGGGCCGAGGGAAACTCCTTAACCCCTGGTAGATGCAAGGGTGCAGCAACCATTGAAAAAGCTATTTGCAACAGTATATACAACAGTAACAGCATGGGAAAGGATTGTAGTTGTTTACATATATAAGGGGCTCAAGCAACTCAACCCACTGACATATAGTAAGCATGTGTCCTTATGAACCCTAGACTAGTGGTCAATTAAGCCTTTTGTTGCAGAGACTGGAGCCAGAGTGGTGCTATCTGAAACAAGGTTGTATCCCGCTTAGCTAATGCCTGCCATAGGTATTAATGCAATAGGTTGCAGATATGGTCAGTGACCCCCAGATGCTGCAAGAAGGAGGCCCATGAGGCGTAGTAAGCCATAAGAGTGTTGCTGCCTAGGTACAACAGTCGCTCATATTTTGCAAGCAGATCAAAGTTAGCAATTCATGGACAGTGGGTATCTCCATGGATCACCATTTTCACATCACCAGACATTTTGCCTCCAGAAAAACCTGTAGTATCCATTTAAGAGTTATGGTGTTGAGATGTGGGGCTTCTTCTGAAGAACGAAAGATTAGGAATTCTGGGGACAGTGGTACATGATGTGACAATACTCATTTGAGGTACTTTATGATCTGCCACCAGAAGGACTGAATCTTATGGCATGGCCATATATTATGGCACAGGATCACATGAGGGGATCCACATCTCCAGCAGTTTATGTTTGGCATAATGTGAGCTGAGTGTAGCACCACAGGAATACCATACCAGATATGGAGTATTTTGCTTTGAGTCAACTGGACTTTTGAGCCTCATGTGACAGTGCAGGTGAGCCTCCAGCCAACTGAACTGTCACTGAGTCTATATAGTATAGTGTACATGCTCATTGATTTCAACATGAAGGTGAGAGGAGGGTTGTGCCGGTCACTGGCTTGGGGTTCAGGCAAGGGGGGAGTGGAGTGGGGGGTCACTGCCTGCGGGGGTCATCTAGACCACTGACGAAATCATCTGTTTACATTACAGGGGATTGGGGCTTGGGGGGCCACTAGACCACTGGTGATACAATTAATACATTATTGGGGAGCGAGGCTTGCAGGGAGCCACTGGACCAAAGGGGACTAGCTTAGATGGCACACTCATTCATTGACAGGTCAGTGGGTGGCTGGCCATGGAGAAGAGTGGAGGGCTGTGCCAGTCATCTGCTCCATTTTGGGATAGGGGGAGCAGGGTGGGACTCTATCTGCTGGGGTGGGGTGGCAGAGGCCACTAGATCAACAAAGAATAAGTTAAACAAAAACACACAAAAACCCGACACACTGGGGATCAGGAATGGGGGTTCACTTGACCACCAGGGAAAATTTTTTACTATATGGGGTATGGGGATGGGGGGCTCATTGCTGACTAATGACTACTACTGGACATGGGGTGATTGGGTGGGAGGAGGGACTGCTTGTCATGGTGGGGTTGCATCAGACATTGAGTGACACTGATTAGTTCTGGATGCAGGTGGGTGATCGGGTGTGGGGAGGGACCACTAGCCATCATGGATTTATTCTAATTATCTTGGGCAATCAGACACCGGTGGAGGCGGGAGGCTCTAGACACTAAGGATAAAGTAGGGTGCAGGGCAGGTGGAATTTCCATGAAAGTTCGGAAAAGGATTTCAGAACTTTCATTGAAACAAAAGTCAGACTTTTGCTTAAATTCCACCTGCAGGAGTTTTTTTTGCACACCTCTGCTGTCGAATAAGAACTGAAGACTTTACCATGGTGCTGCTTCTCATTTTGTGCTTTTTATTGCATGTCACTTCTAAAATCAAAACCAGCATTTCAAGACTCTCATTATGGTCTCTTCCTCATGGTATATAATTGCAAAAATTAATTGCTGTGAGAACAATAACTAATTTTTATATATCTCATAAAATATTACAAAAATGTTTCATTTGAACAGCACTGTAATATTGAAGTGGACTGATTCCATGTTACCTTGATTTGGCATTTAAAATGACATGCTCTCAATTCAGTTATTAAAGGCACACTTATCATTTGAGTTTTATTACATTTCTAGAAAACAGGATAATAACTAATTCATTTCTAATTCTCAGAACCAAAAAAGATTTAAAACTCTGAATCCATTAGCCATTAATACATCACAACCACTATGACATTCTGTTCTGTGTGTTCTATTCATTTTATTCTAAAAAATGTGGCAGAGGCACACATTATTCAATTACAAGTTTGAAAATAGTTTAAAATGCTTTAAATTACATATGAATAATTCTAATATTTCCAAAAAGTACTGTAGCTCACATTGGGCCATGACAGTCTTAGTAAGCTTTGTAAGCTCTTTCACAGCACCACACACAGTAATCCACAGCAGACACATGCCAACACCACCTGTCAGCTCACCATTTTCCCAACTTGGAATCTCCCTGTCAGCACTTGAGGGGTGTATCCACTAAATCAAACACCCCATGTAACCAAAAAAGAGGAGCACACCACACCAAGTATCGATTTTTAAATTATAAATATATAATTCATTACGCAAACTTGAACAGACTTCAAACAGCAAACTTCATTTATTCATATGATTAGCAGAAATAATACAAAACTCACTCAAGTTTAGTGCTGATTAGTGCTGAAGAAAATTCCATATAGAGAAAACAGTCTATTTAGAGGAGCATTGCTAAAAACAGCACAGACATAGAAACATAGACTTTGACGGCAGATAAGGACCGCTTGGCCCATTTAGTCTGCCCATTTCCCTACCTACAGGATAGGCCGCAGATCCTAGTTAACCAACAGCCTATTTCTTCCTACCCCCCACAAGAATTGCCTTATGTCTGTCCCATGCATTCTTGAATTCTCCCACAGTTTTAGACCCCACAACCTCCTCAGGAAGGCTGTTCCATGCATCCACTACCTCTCTCTGAAAAAATACTTCCTCACATTGCTCCTGAACCGCCTCCTTCTATCTTTAAATTGTGTTCCCTTGTTCTTGCAAGTCTCTTTTTCTGAAAGATGCTACCCTCTTGGACTTTGTTGATTCCACTGAGGTACTTAAAAGTTTCTATCATGTCCCCTCTCTCCCTTCTTTCCTCAAGGGCATACATATTAAGCTCCTTTAGTCTCTCCTCATACGGCTTCTCTTGCAGACCCTGCACCATTTTAGTTGCCCTTCTCTGGACTACCTCTATCCTGTCTATGTCCTTGTGGAGATGGGGTCTCCAGAACTGGACACAGTACTCAGATGGGGTCTCACCAACTGTCTGTACAGAGGGATAACAACTTCCTGTTTTCTGCTGCTGATGCCTCTCCCTATACATCCCAGTATACCCCGGCCCTCCCTACTGCCTTCTCACATTGCTTGCTAACCTAAGGTCATCTGATATGATTACCCCAGGTTCCTTTCCTTTTTGTTGTTGTTACTACCTCCCACCCATTGTGTATTCTTCCCTGGGTTCTTGTTTCCCAGGTGCATTATTTTGCACTTCTTTGCATTGAATCCTAGATGCCATACTTCTGACCATTCCTCCAACCTTGCCAAGTCCCTTTTCATCCTTTCCATGCCTCCTTGTGTATCAATCCTGTTGCAGCTCTTTGTGTCATCTGCAAAAATGCATACTTTTCCTTCCAGTCCCTCTGCAATGTCACTGATGAAGACATTAAAAAGGACTGGACCCAATACTGAACCCTGCGGTACCCCACTAGTAACCCCTCTTTCTTCAGAGTGGACTCCATTTACAATTACCTTCTGTGTCCTGTTGTCCAGACAATGTTTTACCCAGGCTTCCACCCTGGGACCCACTCCCAGGCTGGTTAATTTGACTATTAATCTTTGTGTGGGACTGTGTCAAATGCCTTGCTAAAATCTAGGTAGACCATGTCCACAGCCCCTCCCTGGTCTACTACTTTGGTCACCCAGTCAAAGAAATCTATTAGATCTGTCTGACATGACCTTCCCGCTGAACCCATGCTGCCTTGGGTCCTGTGCCCCACTGGCCTCTAGGTACTCAACTATTCTTTCCTTCAGAAGTGACTCCATCACTTTCCCTACCACAGAGATCAAACTGACAGGTCTGTAGTTTCCTGCCACTGTCTTGGTCCCACTTTTGTGAAGGGGAATCACATCCACCTTCCTCCAGCCCTTGGGTACCACACCGTCCTCCCATGATTTATTAAAAAGAGTAGCCAGTGGTTTCACTAGTTCCTCCCTTAATTCTTTTAGAATTCTGGGGTGAATTCCATCAGGACCCATAGCTTTGTCCATCTTCAGTTTTAGGAGTTCTTGCAGAATCCTTTCTTCTGTGAAAGGACTGGGATCGACCACCCTATCAAGAGTGCTTCTGTTAATTGGATTCGGCACTTCCCCCTCCTCTTTTGTGAATACTGAGCAGAAATATTTGTTCAGTATCCCTGCTTTTTCACTGTCCCCATCTGCCTTCCCACCGTTCATTCTATTCAGCCTCACTATCCCTCCCTTTGTCTTTCTACGCTCGCTGATGTACCTATAAAAGGTTTTATCCCCCTTCTTAACTGAGTTGGCTATCTTTTCCTCAGTTTGGGCCTTTGTTATTCTGACTTCCCACCCTGCTTCCTTCTGCCTTAGCTGGTACAGCTGTCTGTCCTGCTCCTTCTGTGTTTCCTTATACTTCCGGAAAGCTATCTTTTTCTTCCTGACTTTCACAGCCACCTCTTTTGAGAACCATAGTGGCTTTTTCATTTGTTTTGATTTGTTTATTTGCTTCACACAAAGGCTTGTTGCCTCTGTGATGGCAGTTTTGATGATTCCCCATTGTTGCTCCACACCTCCTTCTAGCCTGTTTGCTAGTGCTTTTGTGAGGCACTCTCCCATCTTGCCAAAGTCAGCCCTCCTAAAGTCAAGTACCATCACTTTTGTATGGCTTGACTCTGTAGCTGAGTTTAACGTGAACCACACTGTTTGATGGTCACTTGTCCCCAGAAGGCAGCCCACTTCTAGATCTGAGATCCTCTCACTGCCCACGTTTGAGAGTATGAGGTCTCAGATTGCTCCTTCACGAGTGGGTTCTGAAACTAGCTGTCTGAGGCCTGCCACCTGTAGGGCATCAAGAATGGCACTGCTCTTGGATGTGGCTGCAGAAAATGTGCTCCAGTTAACATTTGGCATATTCAGGTCTCCCATCAACAGTATCTCCCCTTTCTCTGCCATTCTAAGAATGCCTTCTATCATATCCTGGTCCATTCCTCCCCTGACATGGGGGTCTGTACACAACCCTGTGCGGATTGTGGTGCCCTTTCCAGTCTCCAGGTGACCCACAGTGCCTTCTCTCCTGTTTACTCTTTTGTTCAGTTGCTTTATCCCTTCCTTTATATAGAGAGCTACTCCTCCCCCTCTTCTCCCCTGCCTGTCTCTCCTGTAGGTTATGTACCCTGGTATGTTAACATCCCAGTCATGGTTCTCTGTGTACCATGTTTCTGTGACTGCTACGATATCCAGGCATCCCTCTTCCATCAAGGCCACCAGCTCAGGGAGCTTGTTGCCCAGACTATGGGCATTGGTACTCATTACCCTCCATTTCATGATGGCCTTACTCCCTTTTGCCCCATCCCTGTCCTTCTTGCCTTTGTCACTTTCTTCATTTACCCCAGCCCTTCTCCCTATCGACACCTCTATGTTGGTGTTTGCCGCACTTACTACCATGATTATTTTGGGGGGGCTAGCATTTCCCTGCTCCTTTCCAGTGCCTCCCCCTTTGTCTAGTTTAAATGCTTGCCAATGAAGCATTTAAACCTATCACCTAGGATCCTGGTTCCCTCCCGGACAGATGCAGCCCATCATGCCAGTATAGGCTTGCATCACTCCAGGTGGGTCCCCAGTCCCAATGAAGCAAATCCTGAGCTCCACAATTGTTTTTCAACCACTGATTGAATCCCATGGTGGAACACCCTAGTCTCCCATGCCATAGATGGGCAGCACCTCCGAGAAAGGCTGTCACTGCAGTGTGCTACTTGGACTTAGCCCTCCCCACCCTACAAACTCTTCCTGCACTTCTCTAATCCGTTCTGCCAGGTCATTTGTCCCTAGGTGGGCAATGACATCCAGCTCCCTCCTCTGTGCAGCTGCTCCAGCAATCCTGAGGATTCGCTCCCTGTCCCTCCAAGCCATGGCACCAGGCAGGCACCTTACCTCCTTCTCCCCTTCCTCCCCCAGTTCTACCTTTCTAACAATGGAGTCCCCCACCAGGAGTTGTTTCCTTCCCCTGCAGGGTCCCCTGCCACTCTCCTATGGGTCTCCTTTGTGGAGGTTCCCAGCATCCTCCTTGGTCTCCACTGCGGGTGCCTCCATAGAGGAACCACACTTTGCCAGAATGGCATAGGAACTGTGGAGAGGTACAACTGGAGGGATGCGCCTCTGTTCCACCACTCTCACCCTCCCTGAGCCCACTGTGGTCCAACTGCCCCTTTTTCTTGGCAACCTCTGAGGCAACAGCAGTGGCACTGGTGGTCCCTGGATGGAAGAGGAGGTCCCGCAAATCCTGGCCAACTCAGCCTGGAGATGAGCAACCTCCTCCCTCAGCCCAGAGAGGTTCCTGCAGATGGGACAACACCGCATCCTCCAGAACGTCCGCCTGGAAGACTGCTGCTACACAGTCACTGCATTGCACCACTCCAATCATGTCTTATTTCAGGCCCCTTAACTGTTTGCAATCCTTACTCTTTCCTCTGTTTTTTTTCTCTCTCTCCATACTTTCTGCCTGTGTGCCCTTTAAGCTCCTGATTGACTCCCAGACCTGCAGACAATAATGTCAGAGGCTAAACTGGACATAGTAGCAATTAATGAGACGTGGTTTACCAGTAACCACACTTGGGAGACTTCAGTACCTGGCTATGTATTGTTCAGAAGAGACCAAGGTACAAAAAGGGGGGGAGGAGTGGCCCTGTATGTCAATGAAAATATCAAAGCTACAGAAATTCAGAATACACATAAGGAGCCCGAAGAACTGTGGGTCACCCTGGAAACAGGAAATGGGACAGCCATAAGAACTGGGGTTGTCTACAGGCCCCCAGACCAGGGGAGGACATAGACACATTACTGTTAGAAGATATACAAACATGACAGCTAAAGGGAGGTTCTGATAATGGAGACTTCAACATGCCGGATACAGATTGGTCAATACCAGCAGGAACATCTGCCAGAACTAGACACATAGTGGATTCCCTGCAGGGAGGGCCTCAAACAACTGGTACAGCAACCCACGAGACAGGGCTATCCTAGATCTAGTACTGACTAACAAGGAAGGGATCACAGATCTCCAGGTAGAAGGTCACCTGGGGCCAGTGACCATCACATGGTATGGTTCAATTTGGCTACTACATCTAAATCATCCCATTCCAAGGCAAAATATGGGACTTCAGAGGAGCTGACTTTGATAAGATGGCCAACAGGGTTAAGCTAGCCCTGGCAAAAAGAAATACAGGTGAGGGGGTACAGGCAAAGTGGGCAAGCATTAAGGATGCAATACTTGAAGCAACATCCCATTGTGTTAGACAGAAAAGGAAGTGCAAAAGAAGAAGGAAACCACTTTGGTTCTCAAATACAGTAGCAGAAAAGGTCAGAGCCAAAAGGCTGACCTTCAGGAAATATAAGTGAACACAATGGGATGAAGATAGGGAGGCATACCAAACTGCCCTAAGGGAAGCAGGGAAGGCAGTAAGGCAGGCAAAGTCCCAAACTGAGGAAAAACTAGCACGAACAGTAAAAGAAGGTGACAAGACTTTCTATAGATACATTAGTGAAAGGAGAAAGTCCAGAGGGGGTATTGCTAAGCTTAATGGAGAAAAGGGAGCACGTGAGGAGGAGGACCCTGTAAAGGCATCTATCCTAAATAGATACTTTTGCTCAGTATTTACTGAAGAGAAGGTAGGGCAGGGCCCACAGCTCAGCATCATGGACACAGGGGGGAGGGAGGTGAGCACTACTCCCTTCACAAAAGAAAGGGTCCTACAAGAGCTTGCTAAGATCAGGGTGGATAAGGCAATGGGACCTGATGGCATACATCCCACGGTACTTAAGGAGCTAAAGGTGGAACTAGCAGAGCCATTAGCAGAACTGTTTAGTGAGTCTCTGAGCACAGGAGAGGTCCCAGAAGACTGGAGAAGGGCTCATGTGATCCCGCTTCACAAGAGTGGTAGCAGGGAGGAGGCGGGAACTACAGACCAGTCAGTCTTACCTCAGAATTGGGCAAGATTATGGAGGCACCCTTATGAATGGATAGTGCAACACCTGGAATCCATAGGGGCACAGGATCCAAGACAGCATGGGTTTACAAAAGGAAGGTCCTGTCAAACTAATCTCATAGATTTCTTTGACTGGGTAACCAGAGTGGTGGACCAAGGGGAGCAGTTGATGTCGCCTACCTTGACTTCAGCAAAGCTTTTGACACTGTTCCACATAGAAGATTGATAAATGAGCTGGGTAGGCTCGGTGGTCAGAAGTTGGTCAACTGGGTGGCAAACTGGTTGATGGGCAGAAAACAAAGAGTGGTGGTAAATGGTATACAGTCAGAAGAGATGCAAGTCACAAGTGGGGTACCTCAGGGATCAGTCCTGGGGCCAGTCCTCTTCAACATCTTCATTAGTGACCTTGCAGATAGACTAGAGAGTAAGGCTTGTCTGTTTGCAGATGACACCAAGATCTGCAACAGAGTAGATGATCCAGATGGGGTGGGCAGAATGAGAAGAGATCTGGATAAACTAGCAAAATAGTCAGAAGAGTGGCAACTGGGATTTAATGCAAAGAAGTGCAAGATCATGCACATAGGGAAGAGAAACCCTGAAGCCACCTATAGGCTGGGAGGGTAGTTGCTAGCAGTCACAAAGGAAGAAAGAGACTTGGGCATCATCATCACTGATGACCTGAAATCATCCAAGCAGACCTCTAAAGCAGTAGGTAAGGCTAGGGGGGTGTTAGGGTGTATTAGTAGGGGCATCACAAGTCGTAAGAGGGAGGTAATATTCCATCTTTACAAGACACTGGTTAGGCCCCATCTGGAGTACTGCATGCAGTATTGGAGGCCACACCTTCACAAGGACATTAACCAAATTGAGGCAGTCCAGAGAAGGGCAACCAAAATGGTGCAGGGACTGCATCAGAAGACATATGAGGACAGATTAACAGAGCTCAGTATGTATACCCTTGAACAAAGGAGGGAGAGAGGTGATATGATCGAGGCATTCAAACACCTTAAGGGCATTAACAAGGTGAAAGAGTCTAACATGTTTAAATATAAGAAAATAGCAGGACAAGAGGACACAGCATGAGATTAGAGGGTGGATGCATGGAATGGCTTACCACAAGAAGTGGTGGCTATGAATACAGTGCAGGGCTTCAAACAGGCATGGGATAGGCATAAGGGAGCAATACAAATGACTATGAATAGATAGGCCACTGACAGAGCAAAGGCCGATGGCACATTTATAAGGTAGAAAAAAGAAATGGGCAGACTGGATGGGCCTTGCGGTCCTTATCTGCCATCAACTTCTATGTTTCTATGTTTCTATGTTTCTTCTTTCTTGCAGTGTTCCTTTGCTGCCTTGTGACTCTTGGCAGGAGAGCTGCTTCTCCTCTGTTATTTTGTCCTGTGCTGGCTCTCCCCACCTTCCACTACTCCCTTAACCCTTGCTTCTTTTCCTTCCTCATCCTGTGCTTTCTTTTGGGTGTGTTTCCCTATCCTGCCATCACAATACCTATTTGTATCCTCCTCCTCTTACCCATGTCCTATGTTCTGGATCACTCAACTCATATATCCTTCATTCCTTGTCAACCTCTGTCATTACCAAAACTCATCCTTCCTATAACCTACTTGCCATCTTACCTACCCTTAATGGTACTGGCCTTCAAGGCTTTCCCTCCATTTTCATATATTGCCCATTTCATGCCTCACCTTCACCGTACTGGCCTTCAAGGCTTCACTCTATTTTCATACATCATCCTTTTCATACCTCACCTTAACCATTGTGGCCTTCAAGGCTTTCAATCCACCATCATTTCTTGTTCATTCATTCTCGAACATCCTCTCTTCCCATATCGACTTCACAGCCATCGTAGGCTGTGGGCTTCACCTGGCCATCATGGTTTCTCCTCCTGTACCATTCACTCCCATTCTGCTGTTCTATGCTGCCTTCAAGGATTTCCCTTCATTACCATATCTCATATATTCATCAGCGAACCTCCTGTCATCCATTCCAACTTAGTAGCTACTATCTCACTACTCCTGGTACTTCATACCTCACCTGTCGTCTGCCAGCTTTGCCCGGCCATTCTCATTCCTACCTTTATGCAGTTAGATCCACTCCTCATGTGGCTTCTCAATGGATCCAGTTGGCATGCACTCCTGTGGTTACTAATCACATTCATGACCCATGGCAGGGTCTCCTTTGCTCAGTCCATCCTCTCTGTAGGTCAAATCATTCATATCAACTACTCGAGCATACCCTTCTAATGGTTCTCATGCTACTTCGACTCAACCTGCTCTCAACTCAGAGACATGCCTTCTGTGTCCATTGCTCCCTGGTTTGGGGCTAGCCTGTAGCCAATAGTCTTGCTCTGCACCCCCAAAGTCCACATCTACAGCATGTGATGATCGGAGCGGGGTCCATCTCCCTGGACCATAGCAAGAATATCTTCACTCTGGGTGGACTTTCAGATGTCCCTCATTCCAACAGCACCTCTAGATGTAGAATTTATGACTTCAAGCTGTGAGGGGGTGGGGCTTTCCTCAGCAGGTCCCATTTAGCTGCCTGCATGAGTTCGGGGGGCACCCTTTATGCTAATCTCCCTCTGAGCACTTCTGGTTCACCTTGTCTGTTTCATAGGCTCATGTAGGCCATCTGAGTGCCTCAGTGGTCTTTCTCTCCTCCTTTGCTTTTGGGCACCTAATTGCAGAGACGTTGCTCACAACCCTCATCAGTATTCCTGTTAGAAGGACAGAGCAAGAGCTTCATCTAAATTGGCATCTTTTCCTCTTCCCTCGATCTTGACTCTAAATTGCAGTAGCTGAGCTGTCACTAACCAAAACATCCTTCAACCTGAAAGGAAAGTGACCTAGACCTTGGATCCCCAGAGGTTGCCTCCTCAAAGGAGGCTTTTCCTCTCCTCCTTGCTGATGGTCATAAAATTTAGATAGGGTTAGTGCTTTCATAAGTTCTGTAGTTAGTTTCCACTGTTGGATGGAGTCAGATGGTGGCCCTGGCTATTCCCTCTCTCCTTAGGAAGTCCTGCCTCCTCCTTCATGTCAGCTTCCATTCCACTACTAATTCCTCATTGTCTCCTGTTCCTCTCCTGTGCTATCCACCTACATCTATCAACCTCCGGTCTCACACTCAATATCATTCTGACTCCTCTCCTCCTTTGCTGCTTGACATTCTTTTGGGCACTCTTTTTTGGCTCCTTCCTAAGCTTCCTTTAGCCAAGGGAATCATTCTTATGACACCTATAGGGGTGGAACCCTTTTCTAGGGTTCCTCACCATCTACCCCTACAGGGTGGTATATCCCATGGATAAAGAGGTGAATAGCCACAAGGTATCTAAGTCACATAAGCATACTGTACATCATACTAAGTTGAATAAACACATTGAATTGAAAGGCTACACCTCTAGTTCAATTGGTAAAGCAACACCATGCCCCCAATCAGGCCTTAAAAGACCACTCCTCCTGGCAAGTGCAGGATCATTTTTTCATTGCCCCACCATCCTCTCCTCCTCCAGCGGCTTGTCTCTTTTTTCCATAGGCTCCTTCCTAAGCTTTCTTTAACCAAGGAAATCATTCCCATGGGCCCTGTAGGGGTGAAACCCTTCTCTAGGGTTCCTCACTGTCTACCTCTACAGGGTGGTATATCCCATGGATAGAGAGGCAACTAGCCACAATGTATCTAAGTCACATAAGCATACATCATACTAAGTTGTGTAAGCACATTGAAATGATGAAAATCACTTTGTCTGGGGTAACAAGATCTGGAGGAGGTAGCCATTTTATATCCAGTTGCTCACTGGTGAAAAGCTTTGCTGGTAGTATAACTTGTTCTGATTAGTGATCAAAGCATAATCCCTGATTATCTAACTGGGTTTTCAAACTTGAAAAACAAAAAGGCCGTAATAGAGTCTACCTGAAAGGGATTTAAATGCTGCCACAGTGAGTCTTTGAGTATGTGTGCATTTAATGCAGAATCAGGAACCTAAGAATTTCAATTGATAATCATCATGAACTGACAGATCTTAAAATAGGTTAAATACTACTCTGTACATATTTATACATACATTTGCATTCAAATATATGATAGGCAGGTGTCTGGCCAATTAAACAAAATAGCAGAAACAACATTTGTACAGCAAAGTGACATAATTAAAAATAATCTGGCATTGCAGAAAGGGACTAAAGCTGGCATCATTATTCAACCATAATGACCCAGTATTTAAATTGTATATCCACTACATTTCTGTTTCGCAATCATTTTCCCTGTCCCTTCCTTAACACTTTACTGATACCCCCTCAAAGGCCATGAATTGAAAGGATAAAGTGTCTCCTTTATGGACAGTTCTAGAGTGTTGGCCCACTGTGTTATAATTTTTTTTCTTGATGGATTGCTTGTAAATGCTTAAACATTCTAGTACTGGCTTTTCTTACCATTTAGTCAAACCAGATATTCATACAAGCATGCAAGATAGCATAGATAATAAACACGCTTTTACAATTGAAGAATTGTCTGATCACTACTGATTTCCCTGGACCAGGGTGTACAAACAGTTTTCCTTGGACTGTATACTTACAAGCCATGCAACTACTGCAAGTAAAAAATGCCTTAAATGTATTTGTTCGTAAACAAGTTCTGTTGCTGTAATGGCTATGTGTCAGTAATTTGCCCAAACTTTGGGCTTTAATGAAAGCTATCACTGGGTTGGTTCTTATATTATTTTTTAAATTTATCATTATACAAACCTTTTTTAATTTGAACAAATATTTATTTATTTAATTATCTAACTTTTGATTGTCGAGTAAGTGTGCTAGGTGGAAACCTGCCTATTTTCAGGCACAACCTGGGAAAGTACATTACAGGTAGCAATACAGATAGCAATACAAATATCACACAGAGCTACAGTACAGGTATTCAGAGCAATCAGTGATTACAGACACTCTAATGAGATAGAAACAGGATACAATGTGACAAGCAGTGATTACATCATACAACATAACAACAGTATAGGTCAAGAAGAAGTTCACAGGCTTCAACGTAACATGGGTGTATACAATAGCTAATGTGTAAAGAGAAACAGCTGCACATTCAATATAGGTCAAGTAACCAGCGAAGTAAAAGGATAAACATGAGTAATGACAATTTGAAGGAGAGGGGAGGAGAAAGAATTAACAACTGTGAATAGGAGGATGGGTGTAAAGGCAGAGGAATAGCAGAAGAAGAAAAAGTATGGTTAGCAATATAGGCTTAGAAATACATTAGAAACATGAGCATGTATGAAATTATCTCAGGTAGTGGAATAATTCTTTTTTGACAGTGACATGGGATTTATTGATAAGGAGGTGATAGGGTAAGGAGTTCCAATACTTAAGGCCAGAGTGGGAAAATGCCTGGGTTCCCATCTTAGTGGAGCATGTTGGGACTGCTAAAAGAGCCTGGGTGGAAGACCGTAGTGAATAGACAACTGGGGAAAACATTGAGGCCAATGAGGCAGGTTGGGAAGGTCTCAAGATGTTATCCACAAAACACCCAAAAATGTAAGATCTCCTGGAGGAGGGGGATAGCCAGTTTAGGTTTTGGTAGAGTAGACAGTGGCGAGTAAGGTGAGGGGCAGAAGATGCAAATCTGCACACATTATTATAGGCAACATCCCACTTCAATAAACTGCTGATGCTGGCCTGGTAAAATGAGGGTAGTCCATAACATAATTTCAGGAGCAGAACTCCCTGGGCAATTGAGAGTCTTGCTGTGGG
Source organism: Neoceratodus forsteri (assembly GCA_016271365.2). Classification (NCBI taxonomy): domain Eukaryota; kingdom Metazoa; phylum Chordata; order Ceratodontiformes; family Ceratodontidae; genus Neoceratodus; species Neoceratodus forsteri. The sequence continues at coordinate 679,275,348 of CM028130.1, forward strand.
TGTGATGGCATGATGAATGCAATAAGCCAGGCCAAGCCTGGAGTAGACATATTTACATATGTCATTAATGTGTTGAGAGTGGTCTAGTGCTGAGTCAAGTGATAATCCAAGGTATTTGATGGAGAGGCTTGAGGAGACAATGGAGCCATCCAAAAAATGGATGGAAAGGTCAGGGGCCAACATGCACATCCTTTTAGAGGATACAAAAGCATAGCCTGAGTTTTGATTACATAAAGGATAAGACAGTTTAAGGTAAGCCATGTTTGAGTTGAGTGGAGGTCAGCAGTAAGTTTGGTATTGCTATATCATTTAGGGATTTTGAGCCAAGATACAGTACAAGGTCATCAGCATACAGTAGGGTCTTGCTGTGAGAGGGGGAGCTTGGTAGGTCATTGTCGAAGATTGAAAAAAGTAAGGGACCCAGTATGGAGCCTTGAGAAATACCTAAGTTGATGGTGATAGGAGAGGAGAGGAGAGGAGAGGAGAGGAGAGAGAGGAGAGGAGGGTTTTATTAAATAATATGAACAAAGAGCAGTTGCTGAGATAGCCTGAGAACCAGAAAAAAGCAGAGTGAGAGAAGCCAAGAGGTTGCAACTTTTTTTAGTAATGGGGGGCTGACCAAATTATAAGCCTTAATTAGTTAATTGAAGGTGGCTCCAGTAAGCAGACCTTTATGTGTGTCGGACTTAACATCAATAGTGAACTGTGTAAGGGTGGTGGAGGTTCTGTAACCCAGCCTAAAACCATGCTGGGCAGAGGAAAGAAGATTAGATATTAGTAACTGGTAAGAGACCTGGGGGTGTACGAGATTTTCTAGCAGCTTACTGAGGGTTGGCAGGATGGCAATAGGGTGATAGTTTGAGATGGATTCAGGGTCATCATTTTTAAACACTGGGACAACTATGTCAGACTTCCAAATGTTAGACACTGTGGAGTGCAGTAGGGATATGTTAAAACTATGCATAACTGGGGTGGCGAGGAGAAGGATAGCCAGTTTAAGTATTCTAGGTTCTATCCCATCAGGGCCTGCACCCCCATGTGATGAGGTAGTTTTAAGAAGGTGCATAACTTCAAGAGGCAAGACTGGGCAAAAGTGCAGGGGAGATGCAGAAGAAAGGGAAGTGGTAGGGGTAACAGAGGTAGGGTGGAGCATACTGGATTCATAGCAAGATAGATTAGAGAAAAGGGAATTGAAGGCATTGGCAATGGTAGTGGAGTTGTTTCAGTTAATATTGTTAATAGACATCTCAAGAGGGGGTTGGCTTCCATTTTTTCCTAGTAGGAAGTTTATGTGAGGCCAGTATTTAATTGGGTTATTGCCCATGGATGCAAGGAGGTCACTTTAATATTGGCCTTTAGCCAATCGAATTTCACATTTACAGGTGTTTTACAAGGTGCAGTAGGTTACACAGTCCACAGGCAAGGAGGAGGATTTATATTTAGCTCATAGCTTATCTCTGGCCTTAAGTAAGGAGAGGAGAGGTGTGGGCAATTTAACCATTTGGTGGGCAATCCTATGTCTAGTGGTTGGAATACATTTTTTTAAGGGAGACAATGGTATTGCTGAAGTTTTCAGTGGTGAAGTTGATGTCACTTGAGGAGAAGAGAGGGGACCAGTCAACATGTGAGAGGTCATAAGGAAAGGCATTTGGGTTGAAAGCAGAGAAGTTGGTAACATTAAAAACCTTGGGAGGACAGGACAGAGGGATGACATCCCAAACACAGTAAACTGGGGAGTGGCCACTGATTGAATCTGCAAGAACCCTGGCCATAGGGACCCTGTCTTTCTTATTTGCTAGTATCCAGCCAAGAAGGGTATGGTGGGATCCTTTACAGGAGTGTCTAGTGGGGGTATTAATGAGTTGAAAGAGATGTGCCTTGCTAATGATGAATTCTAGGCTATTTGCACTGGCCACAAGCCAGACAACATTAAAGTCTTCCATGATAATGACTTCATTGTTTTTGGACAGCTGAAGGGAGATGGTCTACTAATTCCATTAGACAAAGCAAGCCTTTTAGGGGGCATATAGGCACATAATATGTGCTGCTTTTTTGCTCCAATGACAAGTAGCAATGACTGAAGTAGCTCACAGGATTGAAAAAAGGGGGTGGGCAGGAGAATGATATTTACTGTAGATGGGGCTTGAAAAACAGGACTTGTCCTCCACCCACGTTTTGATGAGGGGCGGTCAACCCTCACCAAGTTGTATCCAGCAAGGGAGCACATATCTGGAATGGTGGGTTTTAACCATGTTTCAGATATACCCAGGTTATCTGGGTCATGGAGAGTGGCACATGCAACATGTTCAGGGAGGTTAGCCATCAAACTAATGATATTGAGATCTTCTATTTTCAGGCCATGGACATTGGGCCAGGAGTGGGAAAGAGCTGGATTTGCCATACTGTGGGAAAAGAAGGGTCCTGGATTGGGTTCAACATCCCCTGACATGGATATGGAGATATCAGTAATCCAGAGGGTAGCTATCACAACCACCATGGGCAACTGAGAGATACAAATATATCTCTTCTTTGTGAGAGACCTCAAGATGAAGCCAAGAAGCTTTGGACAGTTACAAAGCTTAGTGGAGTATGTTGATCCTGTTGTAACCATCATGTTAGAAAAGTAGAAGTCATGGTGACGGTACTCCAATGGGGGGGGTGAGGGTCCAACAGGGGGGATCAGGGAGTCAAAGGCTAGCAAGGCACAGATAGTCATCAGACAGGTAAAGACAATAGGAGTAGAATGTATGGTAAAAAAAGTCATGTGAATCAGTCTATGGGTATACAATTTGAGGACCAAATAAGAGAGGATTAACAGAGCACTCTGATCTCTGGTGCTGACACCAAAATTCATGCAGCACATGGTTACTAGTGATACACCACAGAGTAACAGATGTCAGGCAGCCTGCAAGAAACACCTTATGATGTCAGCTGATAGTTAGCAGTAGAAAGTGGTGCTGCGAGAAGCGCAGTGCCGCCCACCATCTATTGGAGACTGAAGAATAGGGAGGCAGGTACCTAGGCTATGTGTTAGCTGTGGAGGCCATCAGTGGAGTGGGGAGGGCCACTAAGCTCTCTCATGATGCTCAGAAGACTGGAGTTTGGGCAGGAGAGCTGCATGACAAAAGAAAGTCAGATCAGTCACTTGTGAGCTGGGAGGGAGCTGAAATGAGAAGAGGAAGGGTTTGAGAGGCAACAGGGAGGAGAAAAACAGCAGGCATAAAAGTAGAAGAAATCAGCTGAAAAATAGGTGCAGGCAGAGCAAAACTCAGAAATTTACAATAATGCTAGCACTTTTTGAGAAATCCTATTTAACTCAGTGACAAAGACAATGTTGTCTTTGTCACTGGACATGTTTTCTTTTGGGACCATCAACTCCATTATTTCCTTCTTTTAGCCTTCTTTGAAAGTGTTCAAAATAATACTTAGCTTATAGGCCCTATTCTGGAGCCACTCTGTTAGCTGTCAGATGTAGAAATTGATGGTCATTATTCAGCTAATTTATTTCAAATTATTTTTATTGATGAGAGTCCATTAGCACATAAAGTGTGGTGCCAAGAAAACTATCCTGCAGTGTCTCTTAGGTATTGCATTTTTTGTTTGTGTCTGTTTTATATTCCGTATTTATGCCCCCATTCTCTACCACCCTGGATTTCCTCTGGAAACTCTTAGGTGCCTGGCTCACTTGGACCCTGTCTCCCCAGGACAACACAACCCATTTCATGAATGGTATGGCACGGTTCACATGTGACTACAATTGTGACAGAGCTGGAAGCCCACGATCATATGAGGAGCCACTGATGGTCACCGAGAAATGGAGGAGCTAGCTGCTCCATCCCTCTCTCCTCCTTCCCTCAAGTTTCAGCTGCCGAGTCTGGAGAAGCGCAGGTGCACTGGAGCTGCTTAACCACAGTGTGGAGCTCGCTTGGCCTGTGCTCCCCCTGATCATTCTTTGGGCAGGGTAGAAGGGACGGACAGATGGGGTCTCTTTCCTCCTTTTCCTTGTACCACTTTTAAAAATACTGGTGTGGCTACTTCATCAAACTTAGCAACATCACAGCATCCTTTCATCTTGCAAAATAAAACACCTCTTCACCTTTCACCACCTATCAGGATCATAGCTGGGAAAATAAAGTTCAAATACCATGGCAAGGGTGGTTGGGTGGCTGAGCAACCAGAAGGGTACAGGAAGAAACAAGGGTAATAGAGGTGGGCACCCCCTCCACATACATAAAAATATATATATATTTATAAAGATGGGAAGGGAAGATAGGCGAGTCACCTGGTGGGGCTGAGGAGAAAGAACTGGCAGACAGAAAGAGAGACAGACAGGTTCCTGATGTGTGTTTTGTTTTTTACAATTCATGTTTTATTGAGGTTTTTTTAACATACACCATAATGACTTACAATACACCAGTGATGTCACTGGAATTATATGGACCTGTCTGGAACAATAGTTCCTGGAATTACAGGCTAATTTCTAAATACAGAGAAACATTAATAGTTATAAGGGTCACACAAGTAGCACATTAACATCAAATGAAGACCCACAGTCCCTTTTCTCTAAACTTTTCACAAAGTTACACCCCTCTAGTAGACTTCACCCTCAACCACAAAGAAATATGTGAAAGCCAACCTTAGTAAACATTCAGTGTAAACAATAAGCACATAAAAATAAATAAAAAGATTAACTCAACAATATAACAAGTGACTGATATAGAAGGTGGGGGTGGAACAAAGATGGTACTGGAGAGCTAGGCTGCTTGACACAGCATACCTGAGCCCAAAGGTTTCTGAGAGGAATGAACACCAAGACTCCTGCCAAGAGAAGGAAACATGAAGATGAGTAAAGTTGGTTGCTTTCTTGTTGTATAAGAGATGGTGGCACTTTACTGTTGAAAATTTTTGTTTGCAAGGCAGCCAGCACAGCAATGGCACTACTGCTCATGATGCCATTGACCCAGGTTCAGGAACATGCCCGGGGAGCCTGAGGGCCAGCCGGAGGGAGGAGGCTTGAGTGCCTCAGGACTGCTCACCTTCTCCAGGAAGAGGGGGGCCGAGGCTCGGTGCTTAGCTGACCTCAGGTGGAGGTCTGAGGTACAACAATCCCATTGACATAGAAGGGGCTGTGTGACAGATGTTAGTGCTTGCACCTTGATGTCAGAGCACATGTCACACAAAGAAAACAAGAAAATGGCTTGCTGTACTCCTGACAGATGGAGCTCAGGGCACAGATCCCCAACACCCTTACCTGTCCCAGATTGGTGTCCTGATGACATGAAAAAGCTCGGAGTGTATGAACCCCAACTCATCCCACCTGGGGGGCAAACCAAGGCTACATGGGGGACCAACCACTTTGTGCTACAGGTAAGAGGGTGGGAACAGATGCCATAGGTGACTCCTGAAGAAAGTGGAGTACGGGGGCAGGAGGAGTATAAAAGGAAAGTAAAAAAACAAAAAGAAAATTTGTTTTCAAGCAGCTTGAGAGCTGAAACACAGCTGAGACACAGTCTGCTTGCAAGGTCAGGAACCTCTCTATGGAATCTTAAAGGTGAATATGGTGACCAAAGCTTTGACTTCTGCAACAGAATGGAACAACAAAACAAAAAGATAAGTAAAAGCTTTCCTACCCTCAATATAAAATTTGGATCATCACTTTACATTCAAAAACAGGAGAAGAGACAGTGTTTTGGTAAAGCAGGGTGATAACTCTACTAGCACAGAGTGCTCCGAGGAAACCCTGACTTAAAAATAGGTGCACTCTGCTACACTGTTAGGAAAACCCATTTAAAAAAATAGCCTATTTTTTCATTTATTTTCCACTGGAAACCTTGAGCAAGGAGTCCTTAGAGCTTTTCATAATTGACATGCTTGCAAACTTTGTGTAGAAATAAACAGGAGAGAACATAAACGACAATTTTTGGAGAATGAAGCTACAAAAGTAAGATAGAGTAAACACAAATGCACTGAAGATCTTTTGAATAAAATAAAATCAATTAGAAAAATGACTTGAAACAGAAATATATGGTCCAAAACATATAACAGCTGTTAAAAGGCAAAGGATTGAATCACTGCTAAGGATACAGTGTTTTTTGACCCTCTTGTTTTCCCACATGGGAACCAGCAAACACTGAAAACTTTCCAGCATTCAGTACAAGTTTTAAATCTGTACTTTATCTAGGAGGTGGAAAACTAGAGAAGAAGCAACATTTCTGAAAAAAGCAAAGTGAAAACACAAGTGCTACAACTGACATATTATATAACTGCTGTTGAAAAGTAGAAAAAGTTTTAAACAACTGTTAAGGATTGAGTTTTTCCTGATCCTCTTGATTTCCTGTGCAGTAACAGGCAAATAGATTAGGAGATTCTTCTTAAAATTCAAAGATATTGTCTTGGGGTTAAATAAAAACAAAGACTGAAGCCTCAATTCTTGAGAGCAATCTGTATAAAACATAATCAGAGTTTGGTTGAGAGTGAAGGGAAAAAGGAGGAAAAAAATGTATTGTCTCAGAAAAAATAGTAAAAAATGGGAAACAAACCTAAATGTGAAAGAAATCTCATCTTTTAAAACCAGATCAAAGGACAAGTAGAAGTGAAAGTAAAACTAATGCAGATAAACTATTAGCAGATAATATGGCAACAAAAATAAGAAGTGCACCTAGCTGTCCAGAAAAGACAGAAGGAAGCTCACAAATGGAAAATAACATTGCATAGAAAAATAACTAGAAAACTTAAAAAAAAGAAGATGAAAAAATTATGGATACTATAGAGCAAACAGACCCAAAGCTGGTAGACTGGGTTGACTCTGTAAAGGAGTATGAACAGGAAGGCAGCTCATAGATACCCCTCGGAATAAAAACCCTGCACCAGAACAAACAACAGAAATGTTGATAATTGAACAAAATATGAATCTTATAAAGGATACAGATTATACAGAAAGTGGAACAAGCTTACAAGCTGCAGAATTAGATCAGTCTACACCAGCAGATAGTAATATAAAGGAGAAAGAAAACCCCAAAGGACCTCTGACAGAGATAGATCAGACACAGGCCAGATTAAAACGAAGAACCTGCCCAAAACAGATAAAAAAAAGATTCAAATGTGGAAATAAATGAGCAGAAAGATAAGATAGTAAATAAAGCTTCCAACTTAGAACACATAGGAGAAAGTGATAAATAAAAGAAAAAAAGAAAGAAGCTAGTAGGAGCAAAACTACAGTATGCTATAAGAGGAGACATCAGATCTTACAGGAGATGGCATGAGTGAAAATGAAGGATCAGAGAGCCTGGAAGAGGAGAGTAAGGAAGAGGAGGGAATAAGAGAGATATGTCAGAAGATTTCACGTAACAAAACTGAAGGAGAAAACTCAAAGGAGAAAAACCTTGACTTCTGTGAAAATTTACGGAAATAAATTATAATAGGATTCCACAGAGTGGAGGTAAAAATATAAGTAGTTTGTGAGGAAATTAAAGGATCAAAAGGAAAAGTCAAGGATATAACTGGTAGAGTAATGCAGTTAGAAGAACAGGTATCAAATGTAGAAGATATTGTACCAATAATTAAGGGAGAAGTTACTACATACAAAAATGAAATTCTGGAAATGAAAGACAAAATAACTGATTTCGACTGGAGAGGAAGAAGAGATAATTTAAACATATTAGGGTCCCAGAAGGAAAAGAAAATAATGAGATGTTACACGTCTGTGAGAAATGGTTGACAGAGTTTACTGGAAGAAAATACCCAGAACAAAAAACTGATTTACACAGAGCACATCAAACACCTGCCAAACAGAACCAAAACTATAAATATCCAAGAATCACATATATAAAGTTTATAAAGTGTCAAGACAGAGAACTAGTGCTATAAACAGCAAGGAGAAGAAAGCAGGTTATTATAGACAATAAAGAAATATTAATATTTCCAGAATTAGGTCCAGAAATCTATCAAGCGATCTTTATTTTACCAGGTGAAAACACCACTGAGCGAATTCATTTGCAAGGTGAACCTGGACAGATACACAAATAACACATAACAATGAATACAATTTTGACAATGAGTAGAGCAAATAGGAGTGAACAAAGGAAACATATGGCACATTTCATATATACAGTAGATGCAATTTAGTCAATATACAAGGGAACAAAGAAGCGCAGAAGAAAAAAAAGAAATGCAGAAGAAAATAAATGCACATAAGGAAATATGAAGATTTCTATGGGATAAAATACACCTTTCTCCCACCCAACTACAACAACCCTAAAAATAAAATGCAGAGGTAATGCCCCTACTGTGAACTCTCTTGAAGAAGCAAAAGAATATGTATATGTTACATTAGGACTGAAACCTGAGCAATGAAAACAAAGGAATATAGTAAGACAGAACAGGAAAAAGGAAAAAAGAGAAGGGGAGGGAATGAAAAAAGAAAGGGAAGAGGAAAGGAAAGGAGAGGGAGGAAAAAAAACATATGCATGTACACAATTATTTATTTTTATTTAGTTAGTTTTTGTTTACTGGGTAGGTGTGCTAGCTATAGAGATGACTATTTTCAGACACAATCCAGGAGGTTACAGACATTAAACAGTACAATACAGGCAGTGGTCAGATATGACTTTAGACAGTAACTGGCATGGTGCAGTTAAACATAATTACAATCAGCAGTGAGATTAATTGCAGCAGGATACAAATGCAATAAACATGAATACAAATATCAAACAGTGAATTAACCATAGTTGACAAGAGACCAGTAAAGGCCCAGGGTATGTGCCATTGTGCCGGTCAGATATATAGTCATATAAGTGCTCTAGCTACTGAACAATTGGAAAACTCATTAGTAACACCAGAAGTGGCCAGTGAACAGAGGGAGCAAAGAGGAAAAGGGGCCAAGTGGGTAGGGGGAGAAAGAGATGGTAGCAGAGAAATTAGGGGGGATCAAAGCACATGCAAGAGGCAGGTTTACATAGGTTTTCTTAAAACAGTGATGTCTGGGCACTGCCTGGACCCCTAGGGGAAGAGAATTCCATAGTTTTGGAGCAGCATGAGAGAAGGCACAGGCACCCTTTGAGGTTTTGCATCTAGGCACTTGGAGTAGGGATTTATCGGAGGACCTGAGGCTGAAGGAGGAGGATGAAGGAAGAAGAAGGGAGGCAAGAGATGAAGGGACACTAGTTCTGATAATGCTATCCACTAGTGTGCCAAATGAGAGCCATTGATAGTTAGAAGGGAAACGTCAGTTCAAATTGGCATAGAGCTGGCAACGATGTTTTAGTTGCAGGGATGCAGAAGCATAGAGACAAATGGAGTTATATGTAGTGTCCCATCTGAGTAAGGATGCCTTAGAAGCATTAATATAAGTTGCCACTCCATAAGTAGGTGTAGTAGAATACCTCTAACAATAGCCAGTCTGGCAGAGGGCATCAGGATATGAATGATCTTATAAGCAATACCAGTTTTGGAGTTTACAGCCTTACAGGTAGTCATGATCTGTTGGTACAGGTCAAGGGAACCATTGAGCAGGACTCCAAGATATTTAAAGGAGCTGACCATCTTTAGTAGTGAACCATCAAGGCAGGAGACACTGAGCTGACTTTGAGCTGACCTAAGTTTAGCTGCCGTTCCAAAGACCATAGCCTGAATTTTTTTCACATTAAGCAATAGTTTTTGCCTGATGAGCCAGGCCTGAACTTCATGAAAGGCAGAGGAAAGGTTAAGATTTATCTCAGACATACTCTTTCAGCTGTAGTACATAACAAGGTTGTCTGCATAGAGGAGAGATGAACATTGGGTGGTTTCCTGAGTAACGTTGTCAATGAAGGTAGAGAACAGAAGGGGACCAAGAATGGAGCCCTGGGGAACACCAATTTTTATGGTCATGGGGCCCGATAGGGCCGAGTTGAAATTCACTACTTGCAACCTATCGGTGAGGTAGCTATTGAACCAGGTCATGGCTTGTGATGAGAAACCTAGGGATAAGAGATTAGAGACCAGAAGAGGGTGATCAACCAGATTAAAGGCATTTGTGAGGTCAATGAACATAGCCCATCAGAAACATAGAAACATAGACTTTGACAGCAGATAAGGACCACTTGGCCCATCTAGTCTGCCCATTTCCCTACCTACAGGATAGGCCGCAGATCCTAGTTAACCAACAGCCTATTTCTTCCTATCCCCCACAAGAACTGCCTTATGTCTGTCCCATGCATTCTTGAATTCTCCAACAGTTTTAGACCCCACAACCTCCTCAGGAAGGCTGTTCCATGCATCCACTACCCTCTCTGTGAAATAATACTTCCTCACATTGCCCATGAACTGCCCCCCATCTTTAAATTGTGTCCCCTTGTTCTTGCACATCTCTTTTTCTGAAAGATGCTACCCTCTTGGACTTTGTTGATTCCACTGAGGTACTCGAAAGTTCCTATCATGTCCCCCTCCCTTCTTTCCTCAAGGGTATACATATTAAGCTCCTTTAGTCTCTCCTCATATGGCTTCTCTTGCAGACCCTGCACCATTTTAGTTGCCCTCCTCTGGACTGCCTCTATCCTGTCTATGTCCTTGCGGAGATGGGGTCTCCAGAACTGGACACAGTACTCCAGATGGGGTCTCACCAACTGTCTGTACAGAGGGATAACAACTTCCTGTTTTCTGCTGCTGATGCCTCTCCCTATGCATCCCAGTATACCCCCAGCCCTCCCTACTGCCTTCTCACATTGCTTGCTAACCTTAAGGTCATCTGATATGATTACCCCCAGGTCCCTTTCCTTTTTTGTTGTTGTTACTACCCCCCCATTGTGTATTCTTCCCCTGGGTTCTTGTTTCCCAGGTGCATTATTTTGCACTTCTTTACATTGAATCCTAGCTGCCACACTTCTGACCATTCCTCCAACCTTGCCAAGTCCCTTCTCATCGTTTCCACACCTCCTTGTGTATCAACCCTGTTGCAGATCTTTGTGTCATCTGCAAAGGCATACTTTTCCTTCCAGTCCCTCTGCAATGTCACTTATGAAGACATTAAAAAGGACTGGACCCAATACTGAACCCTGCGGTACCCCACTAGTAACCCCTCTTTCTTCAGAGTGGACTCCATTTACAATTACCTTCTGTGTCCTGTTGTCCAGACAATGTGTTACCCAGGCTACCACCCTGGGACCCACTCCCAGGCTGGTTAATTTGACTATTAATCTTTAGTGTGGGACTGTGTCAAATGCCTTGCTAAAGTCTAGGTAGGCCATGTCCACAGCCCCTCCCTGGTCTTCTACTTTGGTCACCCAGTCAAAGAAATCTATTAGATTCGTCTGACATGACCTTCCACTGTGAACCCATGCTGCCTTGGGTCCTGTGCCCCACTGGCCTCTAGGTACTCAACTATTCTTTCCTTCAGAAGTGACTCCATCACTTTCCCTACCACAGAGGTCAAACTGACAGGTCTGTAGTTTCCTGCCTCTGTCTTGGTCCCACTTTTGTGAAGGGGAATCACATCAGCCTTCTTCCAGTCCTCGGGTACCACACCACCCTCCCATGATTTATTAAAAAGAGTAGCCAGTGGTTTCACTAGTTCCCCTTCTAATTCTTTTAGAATTCTGGGGTGAATTCCATCAGGCCCCATTGCTTTGTCCATCTTCAGTTTTAGGAGTTCTTGCAGAACCCTTTCTTCTGTGAAAGGACTGGGATCAACCCCCCTATCAAGAGTGCTTCTGTTAATTGGATTAGGCACATCCCCCTCCTCTTTTGTGAATAATGAGCAGAAATATTCATTCAGTATCCCTGCTTTCTCACTGTCCCCTCTGCCCACCACCGTTCATTCTATTCAGCCTCACTATCCCTCCCTTTGTCTTTCTACGCTCGCTGATATACCTATAAAATGTTTTATCCCCCTTCTTAACTGAGTTGGCTATCTTTGCCTCAGTTTGGGCCTTTGTTATTCTGACTTCCCTCCCTGCTTCCTTCTGCCTTAACTGGTACAGCTGTCTGTCCTGCTCCTTCTGAGTTTCCTTATACTTCTGGAATGCTATCTTTTTCTTCCTGACTTTCACAGCCACCTCTTTTGAGAACCATAGTGGCTTTTTCTTTCATTTTGATTTGTTTATTTGCTTCACACAAAGGCTTGTTGCCTCTGTGATGGCAGTTTTGATGATTCCCCATTGTTGCTCCACACCTCCTTTTAGCCTGTTTGCTAGTGCTTTTCTGAGGCACTCTCCCATCTTGCCAAAGTCAGCCCTCCTGAAGTCCAGTACCCTCACTTTTGTATGGCTTGACTTTGCAGCTGAGTTTAACGGGAACCACACTTTTGATGGTCACTTGTTCCCAGATGGCAACCCACTTCTAGATCTGAGATCCTCTCACTGCCCAAGTTTGAGAGTACGAGGTCTAAGATTGCTCCCTCATGAGTGGGTTCCAAAACTAGCTGTCTGAGGCCTGCCACCGGTAGGGCATCAAGAATGGCCCTGCTCTTGGATGTGGCTGCAGCAAATGTGCTCCAGTTAACATCTGGCATATTCAGGTCTCCCATCAATAGTATCTCCCCTTTCTCTGCCATTCTAAGAATGCCTTCTATCATATCCTGGTCCATTCCCTCCCCCTGACATGGGGGTCTGTACACAACCCCTGTACAGATTGTGGTGCCCTTTCCAGTCTCCAAGGTGACCCACAGTGCCTCCTCTCCTCCCTGTTTACTCTTTTGTTCAGTTGCTTTTATCCCTTTCTTTACATATAGAGCTACTCCTCACCCTCTTCTCCCCTGCCTGTCTCTCCTGTAGGTTATGTACCCTAGTATGTTAATATCCCAGTCATGGTTCTCTGTGTACCATGTTTCTGTGACTGCTATGATATCCAGGCATCCCTCTTCCATCAAGGCCACCAGCTCAGGGAGGTTGTTGCCCAGACTAGGGGCATTGGTACTCATTACCCTACATTTCCTGATGGCCTTACTCCTTTTTGCCCCATCCCTGTCCTACTTGCCTTTGTCACTTTCTCCATTTACCCCAGTTCTTCTCCCTATCGACACCTCTATGTTGGTGTTTACTGCACTTACTACCATGATTTTGTTGGGGGGTCTAGGATTTCCCTGCTCTTTTCCAGTGCCTCCCCCCTTGGCTAGTTTAAATGCTTGCCAATGAAGCATTTAAACCTATCACCTAGGATCCTGGTTCCCCTCCTGGTTAGATGCAGCCCATCATGCCAGTATAGGCTTGCATCACTCCAGGTGGACCTCCAGTCCCCAATGAAACCAAATCCCTGAGCTCCACACCAGTTTTTTAACCACTGATTGAATCCCAAGGAGCGGAACACCCTAGCCTCTCCTACGCCATAGATGGGCAGCATCTCCAAGAAGGTTACCATGCATGCTACTTGTCTAAGGCCCCTCCCCAATTTCACAAGCTCTTTCTGCACTTCTCTAATTGCTTTCTTAGCCAGGTCATTTGTCCCTAGGTGGGCAATGACATCCAGCTCCCTCCCCTGTGCAGCTGCTCCGGCAATCCTGAGGATTCGCTCCTGTCCCTCAAGCCATGGTGCCAGGCAGGCTGCCCTCCCCCTCCCCTTCCTCCCCAGTTCTATCTTCCTAACAGTGGAGTCCCCCACCAGGAGTTGTTTCCTTCCCCTGCAGGGTCCCCTGTCACCCTCCTGTGGGTCTCCTTTGTGGAGGTTCCCAGCATCCTCCTTGATCTCCACTGTGGGTGCCTCCATAGAAGAACCACACTTTGCCAGAATGGCATAGGAATTGTGGAGAGGTACAACTGGAGGGATGTCCCTCTGTTCCACCACTCTCACCCTCCCTGAGCCCACTGTGGTTCAACCACTCCTCTTTCTTGGCAACCCTTTTAGACCCTTCTCCATAGCACCAAGGGCATCATTTGTAAACCTGAGCAGGGCAGTGTTTTTACTGTACCCTTTGTGGAATCCATGCTAGTTGGGTGAGAGTAACTTATAGTTGGATAGGTATTCAGACATTTGGGAGGCTACCAACTTTTCTAGGATTTTGGACAGAATAGAGAGTATCACAATAGGCTGATAGTTAGAGATGTCTTTCTTGTCCCCTTTTTTCGAAAACTGGCATGATTCTGTCAGATTGCCATATACTTGGGACATGACCTTGACAGAGAGACAGGGTATAGATCCTTGCTAGTGGGGAGGCAATGAATGGAGCTGCTAGTTTTAAAAGCTTAGGCTCAATACCATCAGAGCCAACACTGGTATTGTTGGAGATTGAGTTTAGTGATTTTAGGACAGCTGCTTTGGTGATTGCCTTGAAATAGAACAGGGGCTGATTAGACTGCACAAGGCTAGGCTAGGCTGCATAGAGGAGAAAGCAGAGGCAAGGCTAGTTAGGTCTGCAAAGTGACTGTTGAAGGAGTTTGCAATAGTTATTGGGCCATTGCAGTATACTCCATTTAGGACCATATCATTTATGGGGTTTAATTTCTGGGTATTTACATGCAACCAAAACTTCCTGGAGTCCTCAGAAGCATCAAGTAGGAGTTCTTTACAGTAGCTACTTTTAGCATTATTCTTATAGGGGAATATTGTATGAAGTCTCTATGAAAACATAAGAAAAATGAAAATAACATTTGGGCAAGGGGGATGTTGAGCAGCCCATTACAGGCACCATCTTAATACAGTATTTATGATGGGAAAAAGAGTCTACAAGGTGGTAGACTCAAGAAAAGAGAGATGGGAGGATGAAGCTTTATATAGAAGGTTATTAAGGAAGAAACAAAAGGGCAAGGGGAAACGTGGCAATTCATGATAAGGAGTAAGATTAAGGATATATTTAAAGAAAGGATGCAACTAATAGAAATTTTGGAAAGTGGAAGACATTTAAAGAAAAGGAAAAACAAAAAGGAGAGATATACTAAAATTAAAAACATATATAATAAGCTTTAACATAATGAGTTGGAGTGTGAATGGAGTATATAACCCCATTGAAAGAAAGAGAATAATAACATATGCAATGAAACATAAAATAGACTGCTATTGCAAGAAACACACTTAGAAACATAGAAACATAGAAACATAGACTTTGACGGCAGATAAGGACCGCTAGGCCCATCTAGTCTGCCCATTTCCCTACTACAGGATAGGCCGCAGATCCTAGTTAACCAACAGCCCATATCTTCCTGCCCCCCACAAGAATTGCCTTATGTCTGTCACATGCATTCTTGAATTCTCCCAAGTTTTAGACCCCACAACTTCCTCAGGAAGGCTGTTCCATGCATCCACTACCCTCTCTGTGAAATAATACTTCCTCACATTGCCCCTGAACCGCCCTCCTTCTATCTTTAAATTGTGTCCCTTGTTCTTGCAAGTCTCTTTTTCTGAAAGATGCTACCCTCTTGGACTTTGTTGATTCCCTTGAGGTACTTGAAAGTTTCTATCATGTCCCCCCTCTCCCTTCTTTCCTCAAGGGTATACATATTAAGCTCCTTTAGTCTCTCCTCATATGGCTTCTCTTGCAGACCCTGCACAATTTTAGTTGCCCTCCTCTGGACTGCCTCTATCCTGTCTATGTCCCTTGCGGAGATGGGGTCTCCAGAACTGGACACAGTATTCAGATGGGGTCTCACCAACTGTCTGTACAGAGGGATAACAACTTCCTGTTTTCTGCTGCTGATGCCTCTCCCATACATCCCAGTATACCCGGCCCTCCCTACTGCCTTCTCCACATTGCTTTGCTAACATAAGGTCATCTGATATGATTACCCCAGGTCCCTTTCCTGTTTTGTTGTTGTTACTACCTCCCCACCCATTGTGTATTCTTCCCCTGGGTTCTTGTTTCCCAGGTGCATTATTTGCACTTTTTGCATTGAATCCTAGCTGCCATCGTCTGACCATTCCTCCAACCTTGCCAAGTCCCTTTTCATCCTTTCCCACGCCTCCTTGTGTATCAACCCTGTTTGCAGATCTTTGTGTCATCTGCCAAAATGCATACTTTTCCTTCAGTCCCTCTGCAATGTCACTGATGAAGACATTAAAAGGACTGGACCCAATACTGAACCCTGCGGTGCCCACTAGTAACCGCCCTTTCTTCAGAGTGGACTCCATTTACAATTACCTTCTGTGTCCTGTTGTCCAGCCAATGTTTACCCAGGCTACCACCCTGGGACCCTCCCAGGCTGGTTAATTTGACTAATAATCTTTTTGTGTGGGACTGTGTCAAATGCCTTGCTAAAGTCTAGGTAGGCCATGTCCACAGCCCCTCCCTGGTCTACTACTTTGGTCACCCAGTCAAAGAATTCCTATTAGATCCGTCTGACATGACCTTCCCACTGTGAACCCATGCTGCCTTGGATCCTGTGCTCCACTGACCTCTAGGTACTCAACTATTCTTTCCTTCAGAAGTGACTCCATCACTTTCCCTACCACAGAGGTCAGACTGACAGGTCTGTAGTTTCCTGCCTCTGTCTTGGTCCCACTTGGCTGTGAAAGCATTTGAGAAATTCTGTATATACTAGGGAGGGACGGGAATACAATCCAAATCAAATGTCAAATCTAATGGAACAGTAATCATATTTAAAAATAAGAGCCCGAGTATTGAAAAACACATAATAGATGAACAGGAAAGATATGTAATATGCACCACATTGATTGAGGGTAATAGATATACTGTGCAGTAGCAAACATGTATGGTCCAAATGAAGATTTTCAGATTTTTTTCTTAAAACCAGCAGAATTTCCAGAACCATATATAATAGGAGGAGATTATAACACTATACTAGACATCAGGTTAGACAGGACAGGCTCCTGTTCAACCCTGTCAAAAGCAGCCAAGGTCATCCTGGACAATATGGAAAGTTTAGGATTAATTGATTATTGGAGATATAAAAATTAAATGTGGATATTCATTTTATTCAAATAGACAATACATATTCAAGAATAAACTGGATAATGAGAACATTTAGATTAATAAATAATATGGAATCAATAATGTGTGAAGGAATACAGCTAACAGACCATGCTCCAATAAAATGGCAAATAAAGATCAATAGAAACATGACAATTAGAAACTGGAATACGGATCCAAGTTGGTACAAGAAACAGAATTCATGCAATACATTAAAAAAGAATTGCAGGAGTTTGAAAGATTTAACAAAGCTTCAGATACATCTATAAATAATATATGGGAAGCTAGACTAGCAGTCCTAAGAGTATGTATAATTCAGTGTACAAGTAAAAACCACAAAGAAAGAGTGGAAAAAAAAAACAGAACATAAAATGAGCAGACCAAAAACACATACATAAAGGCTTGGAAACTAATAGGCAAGTATTAATTAACTTAAAACTGCCATATAACATAATAATAAATGAAAAACAGAAAGGTTATTAATGAAAACAAGAGCAAAATGCTATTCAAATGCAGATAAGACTGGTAAAATCCTTGCATACCAGTTGCAGAAATAAAAAAGCAGACAGAATGATAAAAGAAATAGAAACAGAAGATGGAATAACAACAGACCCCCATAAAATCAATGAGGAATTCACAAAATATTATACTCAGTTATACAAATCAGAAATAAGCAGCTTTAACACTGGGACATTGCAAAACATTAATATCCCAGAAATAGCAGACTTAGAGAAAGGCTAAATAAAGCATTTACAAATGGCAAATTGGAGATGACTATACAAAAAATGAAGAAAGGTAAAGCTTCAGGGCCAGATGGTTTCCAGTAGAATTTTAACAAGTAATAATTAAAGAGTATACACCATTACTGACAAAACTATTTAACTAATTTATAGAACAGAAATAATTATCAGAATGTTTCCAACAAGCAAACATTATAGTAGTAAAACAAGAAGGTAAAGTTCCCAAGACATGTTCATCTTATTGCCCTATATCACTTTAAAATTCAGACTACAAAATGTTTACAAAAACATTGGCATCCTGTCTAGAACAAATATTACTGAAAATTAATAATAAAGACCAAATAGGATTCATTAGAAACAGAAGATGCGATAATAACATTAGAAATGCAATTAATGTACTACAATTCAACAAGGATACAGATGTAATATTAATGGCATTAGATGTTGAAACAGCTTTTGACAGGGTTGAATGGGAGTACCTGATCTAAGTCCTGGAAAAAGGACAATTGGGAGACAAATTCATTACATGGATTAAAATGATATACCATATTTCAAAAGCTGCAATACTCACTAACCAGGATACATCACAAAAAATCAGTTTAAGAAGGGGAACAAGGCAGAGATGCCATCTTTTCCCATTTTTATTCCCATTAGCAATTGAGCCTTTAGCAAACATAATACTGGAAAACACAGAAATAAAAGAAATTAAAACTGGACTACATGACATTAAAATGTCACTATACGCTGATGATATTTCGCTATACATTTCAAACCCTGATATAGCTATAACTGAAATAATAAAAATCATTTCAGACTTTGGTAAATTTTCAGGATATAGAATAAACTGGTCAAAGTCAGAAATATTGACAACCAATCCAAAGAAAGATGTGAGTGTGGAAATAAGGTCAAAATTTAGAGTACGTTATCAATTAAAATATCTAGGGATATTCTTAAACAATCTAAACAAACTTATGGAGATACATTGGAACCCATTAGCACATAATATTAAACAAGATCTACATAAATGGGAAAATCTACCATTGGTACTAATAGAAATAATTAAAATGATCAAGGTGAATGAGTTATCTAGATTACTGTACATATGTCAATCTTTACCATTAATTATACAAAAGCAAAAATTTGCAGATTTAGATACAATAATCAGGAAATTTGTATGGAAGGAAGGGAAAGCTAGACTATCACTAGAAAAATTAAAAGCTAATTATGACAAACTAGGTTTAAAACACCCCAACTTTAATTACTACCAACAAGCAGCTATAATAAATCAAAATATAAAATATTATGAAGAAGACCCACCGTGGTGGGTAGAAGCAGAATTTATACAAAATAAAGAAAATAACCCTATGATAAAAAATATAATCTAGTATACCAACATAGAAATGAGAAAGAAATTAAGCTTCTTAGTAATCCATTCACGCAAGCAACTATTAGAGCATGGCAAAATGATCGTAAAACTACAGAAAAAATGTAAGCATCAATATATATACTCCAATAAGATTAAAGCTAGAAAGCAGGAATAAAACTCTAAAATTGATAGAGTTATATAACCCGTGGGGTTTAAAAGGGACTATTCAAACTGAAGATCTTTTCATAGATGAACGATTTTCCATTTTCCAAGAATTTCAGAAAGAAAAGAACCCAAGAGAAACAGATCACTTTTTTATCTAAGGATCAAAGCTACCCTAAGTAAAGAATTAAGAAAGAATGTATATAAGCCCAATAAGATATCAATACAGGAGTTGGTAATGAAGAAAAAAAAAAGAAAACAACATTCAAAATATACAATAAACTAATGGCAGGACCCCTACTGCTCTGCAGCAGCATTTTCTGATTTCTGTGGCATGATTTATTCATTTTCTGTGGCAGAATGCAATCTTGCCATTGGCTAACATATGATGTGATGTCACTGATGGCATCACATGCAAAGCATAGAGGAGAGGCTTCAGGATAAAGATGATGGGTTTGGGAGCTTGGCACTATGGAAAACATGTACATTTGAATGAAAATTCACCAAAAACAATGAATTCTGCAGCATTATATGAATTCTGAGGCATGATGCAGGTTCAGTGGAAAATTCTGCAACCGTACAATCATAGAATTTCAGAGGCCTTGACGAATGAGAATGGAAGAAGGCAAGTTAGATAAACTAAGAAATGAGTTGGGGAAAAATTACTTGGATACGGTTTGACTGAAGATAAATGCAAAAAATTAAAAAATCAGAAATTTGCAATTAGCAACAGATTGAATCAAATTCAGCTTAATATAGTCCATAGAGTGTATCGTACTTCATATATCCTGAACAAAATGAATCTAGCCATATCACCATTCCTTAACAGATGCGGAACATACTGAGGGACTCTGACTCTTACACATGTGGTAGCAACATGTAAATATGTAATACCACTGTGGAAAAAGGTATTTGATATATTTAATAAAATCTCTGGAGTCCATTTAAAATACAAAGTAGAAGTATGTGTATTAGGTACATCATCAGAACAAATTATAGTGGATGGTCCACTAAGAAAAACAATACTGCAAATATGGCACTGGTGAATGTCAGGAGGCACATTACTAGACAGTGGAAAGATGTACTACCATCAGAATATGCACTATGGAAGAACTTATTCCTGGTATGTATGCCATTGGAAAAAAAATCCATTACTTCAGTCAAAATCAATTGCATATATTTGATAAAATATCAGCTCCAGTCCAAACCCTGATAACAGAACAAAAAGAGTTAGTTACGAGGGGGGCAGGTAGGTAACATAGAAGATAAGGATGAAATTGCAAGACATACAAGAGGGTAATGTCCCTGAACACAGAGAAAGATTTAACTTGAAGAAACAATACAGCCAATAACTGAACCTTCTATTTTATAACAAAAAAACAAACAAACAATATAACAAGTAATATGTGTGGCAGAGTGGGGTAAAATACATATGGGTACAAAGGGTAGCTGTGCCAAGTGGGGGACTAAGGGGTAGTAATCTACTGTATCTAGGAATCTCAGTTCACTCTGAGAAATGTAAAGTGTGCAAGGAGTATACCCACAATGTAGCACAGGGAGCTATTTGAGGATCAGGATAGATAAGGCCTCCACGTTTTCTCAAAAACTACTAGTTTATCTTTGACTGAGAAAGAGAGGTGTTCCAGACCAGCAAGCTCCTGCATATTATCTTCCCATTTTGCTATGGTGAGAATGCTTTCTGCCTGCCACTTTCTATACAGTAGCAGTTTGGCTTCAGTGATAGCCACCATAAACCATAAAGCGAAGGGTTTTTTGCTGAATCAGAAGTTTGTTGGTGTTGCCCAGTATCATGAGGGAAGCATCCCTAGATATAAAACACTGCAATACACCCAAAAGCCTGGAATGCAACTGACCCCACCAGTCTGTCAGTTTAGGACTAGAGGTGCGCAAAAAAACCCTTTCACCTACGAAATTTCCTCGAAAGTCGGAATTTCGCTTCTATGAAAGTGCTGAAATGAAATTAACAACTTTTGTGGAAATTCTGACTTAGAATGGCAAACTAAATGTATAAATTGCAGATTATTCTATTAAACTGCTGAGAAAAAAGTCTGCAGAACTGATAATTGAACTGCAGAATAGATATATGTATTACAGAATAATTCATTAAACTACAAAAAGAAATTCCTTAGAACTGTTATTCCACAGCTCATGTGTATTATTCTGTAGTTCATCCAAAAAAATTCCACAGAATAGGGCGAAAATTTATCAAACACATTCGGAAGATTCCGATCTCGCCAATGGCGGAAGTTCTGCAAAAGTGGAATTCACAACTTTCGCCCACCTCTATTTAGGGCACAACCAAATATTGTGTATGAACATACTATCATCCAGGTGGCATGTCCAACATTCAGAATTACAGTATCTACCAAGTTCATTTTCCTTAATTGATCCAGTCTCTTATACCAGAAATGCAATGTCTTCAACTGCAGGAGCTTCCCCCTGCATCCCTAGGTGATCCATAGGCGTTGGATGAACAACTATCTCAGTCACCCTCTGCTATATGGCAGCCAAGCTGTTTTACCCATTTAGCTTTAAGTTTATCTGTTGAAGGGGTATACTCCTGCAACAGTCCCTGCAAGATTTGACCTATTTTGGGGTCATTTTTGGAAACCTACTAGTACCTGCCAGCCCTAGTATGACATCCCAGGAGTCCCTCACAGGCAATTTGAGTTAAAAGCCAGTGTAGACAGAGATGAAATGATGAATCAGCAAATACCTCCACAAATAAGATTGCGGAAGGGAAGCCTGGTCCATAATAGTGGCTTAATCTTTAAAAATACAATAATCTGAGTGGAATAAGTCTGCTATGTGAAGAATGCTTCCCATGGCCCAAGTGTGCCAATATATAGGTGAGCCCTCCCTCCCCAGGCTCCTAATGTTGAAAGACAATCAGCTGCTTGCTGATCGCTTCATGCAATTGAAAGGATCAAAGACCCTCTCTGATTGGAGCAGCTTTGGTCCTTTCAAGTATACAAAGTTTCTGCCCAGCAAACAGCGAGTGCTGTCATGACCACAGTGTGTGGTCATTGGTCTAGACTGCTAAGCCCCTTCCAGTTTGAACTGCAATGGGCTCGGTAGTGACACACCCTTGAAATTCTGTTTAGTGTAACAAAACATTCTTGCATTGCGCAAATGTAAAAAAGACATTAAAATCACACTATATACAGTCTGTTAGCAATCCACTTTTTGTACGTCTTATGTATACCATACTGGTGTACTTTGCCCAGAGGCCTGTTATGCAACACAGTATCAGAGACCTTGCTGATATCCCAATAGACTACATCCATGGCCCTGCTCCTTTTCACTTCACTACCCCCCCCCACCACAGAAGGTGATCAGATTGATTTGGTATGATCTATGCCCTCCTCCAAAAAAAAACACATGCTGGTAGTAGGTGAGAACCCTTTCCTCAATCAAGTGCACCACTATTCTGTCCATTCTAACAGCTTACAGGACTTTGCCCAGTAGACAGTAGATAAGGTCCTATGGCCTCCTTAGTCTACCCATATGCACACATACTTAACTTCTTCAAACTTCTTTAGAACTAGGTAGACTGGTCTTCACTTTCTTGGGTCTGGCACTGCCCCCTTCTTCAAAATGGGAACCACACTCACCACCTTCTAGTCCCATAGCACTACACCTGCCAGGACAGACTCTTACTAGATTACTGCAAGAGGCCCCATCAATAGTTCCCGTTGCCCACCATGATCCTGGAATGCATTGCTTCAACCCCATGAGACGTACCTGACTTGATCTTTTGTGAGGTAGTTGGTTACCATGGTGGGTGCGACATCTGCTGGCTACTCCTGATGCCGTGGGCCCTCCCAATGAGCACTCTTTGCTCACTGTTCAGGCCCTTTGGTGAACACTGAAATGATGCATTAATTCAGCATCTCAGCTATTGCCCTGGCTCCTTTCTAAGTTCCTCCCCTCCATTTTGTTTCCCTAGGGCCCAGTTCTCTCCATCACTGTCCTCCTTCTATTTAATTTCTGGCAAAAGTCTTTGGTATTGCCTGCAGTTCCTGCTGCTATCCCTACTTCCAACCATTTTTCTTTCTTAATTAAAAGTGTTGCAGTCCATTGGTGCTACTCTGCACTCTTGTTCAACCTGAAGGCAACTTGTCTCTTTCCTGCAGTCACATACCTTTTTTTTCAGGATCAGTTGTTTTAGGTCCCTATTTACACATGTGGGCACTTCTTGGCCTTTTTCTCGCTATTGCTTATAGGCATGCAAACCCCTGCTGATTCTTCAGAAGTTACTAACACCACATGTGCTCTGCATTGCCAGCCTCATGCTGCGGCTATCAGACTTTTGGTCAGTGTTGGACACCTGCATTTTTGAATACATTTTAAAAGTATTCTGAGTAATTTTAAACTAAATAATGTTATGATTAAAATGCACTGATATATATTGATAATTGATGTGTATTGATGCATGGAAACAGCATTGACAACATAATCATGCCAAGCTGAATCCAAGCTTTGTTTTTGGTAAACAGAGTTTATGGAAAGAAACAATAAAAGAACAAATACCGTACAGACAGTAATGCACAGCCAAATGCAAAATACTGACATAAAAGAAGATGCCATTCATTAGAAAGTGGCATTCTATCAAAAATGTTCCTATATCATTTATACCTGGGACCAGATTTTAGAGGGGTGATGCAGGGCATGCATCCAGCCCTGTGTCAATCCCTTACACCGATGCAGCTGCAGCATTGCTGATTGTCACAATTTCACCCGATTTTATAATCTTGGGCACAGTTGTGACAATCAACCTGATTCATGGCAACTTTCATCAAATCTGGAACGCAAGCTCCATGTAAATGGTAATGGGTTCAGATGCAAGCTAGACCACAAAAATGTGGTCTAGCAAGCTTCAGTTACTGCAAGGGATGGAAAATCCCTTTAGATTGCAGCAAGCCTGATGAGCCATATCATTGGTGCACCAGATGGTTGAGGCAATATTAAACTTTGTAAAATCCATCCACTAGAGTTCATATCAAGAAAAATACATTTACCTACCTAAAAATCAGAAAGATACATAAAGATACATCAATCAGCACATATGGGTGAACCATTACATTGGAAATCTGTTGCATTCTATCCCCTGTGAGAGGGGCACTCATATTTGGGAGTACTGAGTCTCTACTATACTTGCTGTGAGCTGAATCTTTTCAAATTTTAGGCAGAACATGAGGTTGTTCACCCACTGTTCGATGATGGGCAGCTTGGTGTCCATCCATTCTTGGGCTATAGTTTTCCTGGCATTCACCAGTGTAATAGACCAAAGGCCCAGACCATACCCCCACTTTGTGTCTACCAGTGTCAGCGCCCAGCAGATGCTCTATGGAGGGATCTTGGACAATCTTGTCCCAATTAATTTTTTCATGCTATCATGTACACTAAGCTTGAAAATGTCAGTCTTATGGCATGTCAGGTTCATATGGATAAAAAAGCCTTATTTGGTGCCACACTTAGGGTACATGGCTGACTTTTCTTGGCAGAAAGAGGCAAATTTATTTGCGGAGAAGTAAGCACTATACATAGAAACATAGAAACATAGATTTGACGGCAGATAAGGACCGCTTGGCCCACCCAGTCTGCCCATTTCCCTACCTAATGGATAAGCTGCAGATCCTCGTTAACCAGCAGCCTACTTCTTCCTACCCCCACCCACTAGAATTGCCTTATGACTGTCCCATGCATGCTTGAATTCCACAACAGTTTTTGACTCCACAACCTCCTCCGGAAGGCCATTCCATGCATCCACAACCCTCTCTGTGAAAAATACTCCTTGGGTTACCTCTGAGCCGCTCTTCTATCTTCAAATTGTGCCCGTTGTTCTTGCACACCTCTTTTTGAAAGATGCTACCCTCTTGGACTTTGTTGATTCCTTGAGGTACTTGAAAGTTTCTATCATGTCCCCCTCCTCCTTTCCTCGAGGCTATACATATTTAGCTCCTTAAGTCTCTCTTCATATGTCTTCCGGTGCAGACCCTGCACCATTTTAGTTGCCTCCTCTGACAGCTTCCATCCTGTCTATGTCTTTATGAGATTGGGTCTCCAGAACTGCACGCAGTACTCCAGATGGGGTCTCACCAACTGTCTGTACAGAGGGATAATAACTTCCTGTTTTCTGCTGGTGATGCCTCTCCCTATGCATCCCAGTATCCCCCAGCCTCCTTGCTGCCCTCTCACATTGCTTGCCCACATTTAGGTCATCTGATATGACTACCCCAGGTCCCTTTCCATTTTCTTGTTGTTAGTATCTCACCCCATTGTGTACTCTTCCCCTGGGTTTTTGTTTCCCAGGTGCATTACCTTGCACTTCTTAGCATTGAATCTAAGCTGCCATACAGTTGACCATTCCTCTAACCTTGCCAAGTCCCTTCTCATCCTTTCCACCCCACCTTGTGCATCAACTCTGTTGCAGATCTTTGTGTCATCTGCAAAGAGACATACTTTTTCCTTCCAGTCCCTCTGCAATGTTGCTTATAAAGACATTGAAAAGGACCGGTCCTAATACTGAACTGTGCGGTACCCCACTAGTAACCCCCATTTCTTCAGAGTGGACTCCATTTACTATTACTCTCTGTGTCCTATTCTCCAGCCAATTCTTTACACAGGCTGTCATCTTGGGACCCACTCCCAGGTTGGCTTACTTGTATATTAATCTTTTGTGTGGGACTGTGTCAAATGCCTTGCTAAAGTCTAGGTAGGCCATGTCCACAGCCCCTCCCCTGATCTGCTACTTTGGTCACCCAGTCAAAGAAATCCATCAGATTTGTCTGGCATGACCTTCCCGCTGTGAATCCATGCTGCCTTGGGTCCTGTACCCCTCTGGCCTCTAGATACTCAACAATTCTTTCCTTCAGAAGTGATTCCATCATTTTCCTACCACTGAGGTTAAACTAACAGGTCTGTAGTTTCCTGCTTCTGCCTTGCTCCCACTTTTGTGAAGGGGAATCACATCTGCCTTCCTCCAGTCCTCGGGTACCACCCCATCCTCCCATGATTTGTTAAAGAGGGTAGTTAGTGGTGTCACTAGTTCTACCCTTAGTTCTTTTAGAATTCTAGGATGAATCCCATCAGGCCCCATTGCTTTGTCCACCTTCAGTTTTAAGAGTTCTTTCAGAACCCTTTCTTCTGTAAATGGGC
This sequence comes from Neoceratodus forsteri, assembly GCA_016271365.2. NCBI lineage: Eukaryota > Metazoa > Chordata > Ceratodontiformes > Ceratodontidae > Neoceratodus > Neoceratodus forsteri. The sequence goes on from CM028130.1 coordinate 679,301,626, forward strand.
TGGTATCAACTTCTGTATCCAGAGTGTTTCTGATGTTTGTTTTAGGTACCCCCCCCCTTCCTTTGTAAATACTGAGCAAAAATATTTGTTTAGTATCTCTGTCATTTCACCATCACCCTCTGCCCACCCCCTCCCTTTATTAAGCCTCACTAACCTTCCCTTGGTCTTCCTTCGCTCCCTGATGTACCTATAAAAGGTTTTATCCCCCTTCTTAACTGAGTTGGCTATCTTTTCCTCGGTTTGGGCCTTTGCTGTTCTGACTGTCTTCCCAGCATCCTTTTGCTTTAACTGATACAGTTCTCTGTCCTTCTCCTTCTGTGATTCCTTGTACTTCCTGAATGCTTTCTTTTTCTCTTGAACCTTCACTGCCACTTCCTTTGAGAACCACAGTGGTTTCTTACATCGTTTTGTTTAGTTTATTTGCTTCACACAAAGACTCGTTACCTCTGTGAGGGCAGTTTTTATTATTCCCCATTGTTCTTCCACCCCTCCTTCCTGCCCATTTGCTAGTGCATTCCTAGGCACTCACCCATTTTGGCAAAGTCAGCCTCCTAAAGTCCAGTACTTTTGCCTTTGTATGGCTTGACTCTATTGCTGTGTTTATTGTGAACCATACTGTTCGATGGTCGCTAGTTCCCAGATGGCTACCCATCGCTACATCTGTGATCTCTCTTCATCTCCATTTGAGAGAACCAGGTCTAAGATTGCCCCTCTCAAGTGGGCTCCCATACTAGTTGTCTAAGGCATGCCCCCTGTAGGGCATCTAGAATAACCCCACTCTTCGAAGTGGCTGCTGCAACTGCACTCCAGTTAACATCTGGCATATTCAGATCACCCATCAGCAATATCTCCCCTTTTTCTGCCATTCTAAGTATTCTTTCTATCATTTCCTTGTCCATTTCTTCCCCCTGAGAAGGGGGTCTGTATACAACCCCTGTGCGGATTGTCGTGCCATTGCCGGTCTCCAAATTTACCCACAGATCTTCTTCTTCTCCCTGTTTTCCCTTTTGTTCTGCTGCTTTGATTCCTTCCCTTACGTAAAGAGCTACTCCTCCTCCTCTTTTACTTTCCCTGTCCCTCCTGTAGATAGTGTATCCTGGTATGTTTATGTCCCAGTCATGGTTTTGTGTGTACCATGTTTCTGTGACTGCCATGATATCTAGATGTTCCTCCTCCATCAAGGCCACTAATTCAGGAAGCTTGTTACTCAGACTACGAGCATTGGTACTCATTGCTCTCCTTTTTTTGATGGCTTTACCTTCTTTTGCAGCATCCCCCACTGACCTTTCTACCTCAGTCTTTTTCTCATTTAGTACCCTGTTTTGTAGGGAGAGGCTGGGATTTTCCTGCTGCTTATCAGTGCCTCCCCCCTTGACTAGTTTAAAAGCTTGCCAATGAAGCATTTAAACCGATTGCTCAAAAGACTTGTTCCCTTCCTGGACAGATGCAGACCATCCTGCCAGTATAGGCTGGTGTCCCCTCCAGGTGGAACCCCATTCCCCAATGAAGCCAAACCTCTGTGCTCCACACCATTTTTCCAACCATTCATTAAACTGCATGGTGCAAAGTACCCTCACCTCACTCATGCCATTGACAGCAGCACCTCAGAGAAGGATATTGTGTGTGCTACTTGTCGTAGGCCCTTCCCCAATTCCACAATGTCCTTCTGCACTGCTCTAATCTCATGATGAGCCAAGTCATTTGTCCCTAGGTGGACAATGACATCCAGCTCAGACTCCCATGCAGCTGTTCTTGTGATCCCGAGGATGCGCTTCCTGTCTCTCCAAGCCATGGTACCAGGCAGTCACCTTACTTCAGTTTTCCCTGCACACCCCAGTTCTATCCCCCTAATAATTGAGTCCCCCACCAGGAGCTGCTTCCTTTCCTTGTGGTGTCCTCTGCCTCCTTCCTGTGGGCCTCCCTTGTGACAGTTGTCCTCAGCCTCCTTAGTCTCCTCTCCGGGTGCATCCATAGGGGAGCTATGCTCCCCAGAATGGTGTATGGATTGTGGTGTGGAACAACTGACTGTGTGTGCCTCTGTTCCACCATCCTCACCCTCTCTGAGCCCACTGTGGTCCAACTGCTGTGCTTTCTTTGCAACATCTGAGGTAGTGGTGGTGGCTCTGGTGCTCTCTGGATGGGGGAGGTTCCCTTCCTACCGTCCAATGTGGCCTGGGAGAAGGTTCCCTTACTACTGTCCAGAGTGGCCTGAAGATGGGCAACTTCCTCCCTCAGGGCAGAGAGTTGTCTGCAAATAGGGCAGCATCTCAGCCTCCAGAAAGACTCCTGGAAGACTGCTGCCCCACAGCCATTACATTGCACTACTCCCCACATTTTTTTTGTTTTTTTTTGTGTGTGTGTGTGTGTGTGTGTGTGTGTGATTGGTTTGTTATATAAAATATATATATATATTATACAATGTATGCTTATATTGTCAGTGCAGTGTGCTAGAGAGATATGACAGTGATATGCACCTTGCACTCTTGACAGTCTTGAGGAAATGATGTCAGAACCCCAGGTATAAAGGAACTATTTCCAGGGGTGGGTGGGGTGAGGGGAAGGAGTTGGGCTTAAACTGTTCCCCACAAAACAATCAGCTAAAAGCTCTGACCCACTGCTGCGATGAGTGCCTTCCTGTCAGCAAGATGCCCTACACAACAATTTGACAGAGAAAATACCCTGCTAATCAAACAGAGAAAAATCCACACATCCAAGTCAGACACAGGTAAACCTCCCCAGCCCCAAAACAGACCTGGTGGTTTGTGCTCTGAAAGCTGTCAGCCCCAAAATAAGTCAGCTGTGCTTTAAACTCTTCCTGCACTGAAAATCTTAAGAATTGTAACAAACAAACGTAAACCTAGATCCACCTCCCTCTGTTGCTTGAAAGACTGTCTTTTCCTGTTTCACAATGCTGGTTTTGCTATGACAACTCCTTAACCACAGTAACTTATTTAAAAATAGTTTAACTATCACAAACTCCTACGCACCAGTAAATTATTTAAAAATAGTTTCTGTCCCAAAATCCTAGTAGTCAATCCAGCTACCCCCAAGGGACAACCAAAATGCAGTATTCTAACACTTGTGAAGTTACTTCCAAGATAAGCAGAGTTTGCAAGCTCCTTTTTCAACTCCTCAGCCACCTGTAAGTTATTTAAAAATAGTTTAACTGTCAGAAAATCCTAGTAGACAATCTAGCTACCTCCAAGGATCTACCCAAATGCAGTATTTAAATCCTTCTGAAGTTACTAACAAGATAAACAGAGTTTGCAAGCCCCTTCTTGGTTAAACACTAAATAAATATGTGAATAAAAAGCAATTACCAAGGGTAGTTAGTTTCACCTCCCACTGAATTAAGCAAAAGTGCACGTTTGTTGCAGATATCAAGTGCAATATAGAATTTCTCACACAGTTCACATCTGAATAAAGAAGTAGTGTCCTTCCAGGTCAAGAAAATGTGCTTTGTGAAGTTAAAGGGAAATGTCCATGTCCCACTGGGCCCCACCTCCATATGAAGCGGGACCTGATTAGCAAAGGAATAACTTTTAGTAATAGTGGCACTTACTGTTTAATATATAATTTAAATTCATATCTGGTTGATCCTGCACCCTCCCCACCAGCATTTTATGTTCAGACGCTGTCCCTGTCATGCCCACAAGCACCCATGGCTGTCCCCGTGATGACGTGGCAGGCAGGGAGCAGCCAGGTGTCTCCATAGGGTTGTTGTAGTCCTATATGTTATAACAACTCTGCGTTGGAGCCTGTGTAGTGCCGTGACATTCAGAGACCAGGTACAGACAGCTAGTGTGACTGTTAGTCTGTACCTAGTCTCGGTATTGCAAGGACACTGATAGACTCCAAACTGGAGCTATTTGAAGCTACCACAACATAGATTCAATGTATTGTGGTAGCTTCAAATAGCTCCAGTTTGGAGTCTATCAGGTAATTCCTCTGTTTAAGAAAGCTGATCACAAACTAATTGTAATAGTAGACCCATCTCCATCCTTCCTGTCTTAAACAGATTACTTAAAAGATGTGTTGTGTCATAGCTTAATAGTTAACTATCCTTGTATGACCTCCTCACTCCAATGCAGAATGGCTTTAAATAAAGAAATAGCTCTACAACTGCTCTCCTCTCACTCACTGAGAGTACTGCCTCTGTCATGGATAGGGATAGCCTAACAGGTGCATTCTTTATTGGCCTAACAATGCCTTTGACCTGGTGGACCCTTTGCTGCTCTATTCCAAACATGCCATGCTGGGTATCTTATCCTCTGCACTACTGTGGTTTAATAACTACCTAACAAATAGATCTCAGAGGGTCAAATGGGTGTCCACAGCCTGTCCATACACTTATAGTGGTTCCTCAAAGATCTATTTTAGATCCTCTCCTGTTTGCCCTGCATATAAGATCTGTAATTCAATGTCTGTCCCACTGCTCTGCCATCCTATAGGCAGATGACCTGGTCCTCTACTCCTGCATGAATGACAAAGAAACATAGAAAGTTTATGTCAGAAAAGGACCTCTAGGCCCATCCAGTCTACCCATTAAATCCAGCCCCATAGGTAACCCTAATAGAAACATAGAACCCTCTAGACCCATCCAGTTCAATGACACTGATAGTTAAGTATTAACATTTAGTGAGTTGGAGTACACAAAGCAATAACTGGCTGTTGTGGGTCATTAAATGCTGAAGCCGGAGGCCGAGGCGTTTAATGTAATTCACACCAGCTGGTTATTGCGGGTATAGTCGAGCTCACTGAAAATTATTACTATTATACAACTTGAAGCTGTTTTTTTTAACTATTTAGTAAGCTTTATTAAAATATTTTTAAACAAAATACAATACAGCAGTCAAGACAGGTCACAAAGAAAATGTCATCTTATAGATGCTAATAACCGACCCCCAACCCCCAATATTATGACTATCCAATGTATCCAGCAGATCAACCACAATTTCCACCCAAAACCTCCCCCAGTACCTAATCCCCCCTCTCTCACCCTCCCTCTCACCAGCCACACAATGGGTAATATACCAGAAGTGACTAGACAGATGCAACCAGGACACACATATCTTAAAAAAGTCCATCATAAAATTGTCAACAGTTCTTGTCACACATAATACTAATAGGGAGATACTGGGTGACTTATGTGCCATTTCTATGTACTGAGTGAGTCCTTTCACCTCCCAGCTAAGAACTGTAAAAATGGCTCCCATCTATCTCTGAATGGTGACAAAGAATGGTATTGCACCGCAATAGCTCTTTCCACATTGAGTGCCGTATACATATCCTGAAACAACTCTCTCTCATTTGGGAGGGAGTCTGAAAGCCAATGTCTCATAATAATGAGAAAAGAAACAACTGAAATTAATGCCATATAGGCCTTGTGGGTCAGATATTTAATAGCCAAAAATTTACCCACCACACAGATGTCCAGGGTAAAATAGCCAGTACTTCCAAAAAAGGGACGGTGAGTTTGTTCAATTAGCTTCCAAAAAGAGTGCACCTTTGGACAAGTCCAAATCATATGAAGCAGAGAACCATCCTCCTCGAGACACCTATGACATTTGGGGTCTTGCCGCTTACCCCATGCGGTACTGCCTAAGTGGGGTGTAGTACAAACTGTGGAGGACACTAAACTTAATGAGCTGTAATCTGTCCTGTTTTATATGTTTGTAAATACTGTCCATATTGTTTTCTATTGGGCTGAGCCATTGGAAAGGTTAGCAGCATACTGCCAATAATAGGCAGCAGGTGAGTGATCTAACCCAGCTCGAGTAACCAGCAACCGATACAGCTTTGAAATTGGTCTAGTCTGTGTAGCCAAGCCTGCTAAATCTGAGGAAAAACAGAGACACTTCCGAGGACTAAGGGGGAGCTCTGAGGACTGAAGACACGCAATGCTTAATCTGCATATTTTTAAAAGCCAGAAACTCTGGGAGGTGAAAGGATACCCAGAAATCTGAAAGGGACAGAAGTTTGTCCTCCTTAACCAGGTCTAATAGGGATGTTACATTAAGATCTTTTCAAAAGTCTGGAGTAATCACCCTGCTACTGATTAACACATTTAACTTGTTAAAAAGTGTCTGTTTCAGATCCTGTTTACAACTAAACCTAAAGAAATGACACATTTGTAAATGCACCTTCACAGCCCAGCCAGCTGGAGAATGCTGTAAAGGGGCTGGTAACTTACTAAAGGGCATAGAAGGTAGAGACACATTCAAGCTATCTGCTTTATATCATTCAATAGTTAACCATGGCTAAGAGGAGGGCCCTCCTTCCTGGATACCTAGCCAGTGCAGATATTTGCATCCCTGGAAGGCAAAATAATATAGGAGTAGATGAGGATTCTTAAGACCCCCTATTTCTTTTGCCCTACATAGTTTGTCTAAAGCCCTTCTAGGGTGTTTTCCCAACCATAGAAATGTTGACCAGACAGAATTCATTTTCTTGAACCAAGCTCTTGGGACAGCAAGATTCAACATTGACAGTGGGTACATTAATCGGGGAAAAATAACCATTATCAATGTATTTACTCTCCACCAAAGTGTAAGAGGCAGATGTTGCCACTTGTTTAGGTCCTGTTGCATTTGGAGAACAACTGGGTCCAGATTGAGTGCTTTTCTCTTCTTTAAATCTTGGGCAATTTCTATCCCCAAAAAAGTGAACGAATGTGAAGCCCAGTTTAAGCACAGCTCCTCTATATCTGCCCTCGAACAGAAAGGTGATATGGTAGGACAGTCAATTCATGCTGGTTCAATTTATTACTGGCCAGAACACTAAAATCTGCTATTATCTTCAAAACCATTGGAAGGGACTGCTTCCAATTTGAGAGATGCAAAAGAATGTCATCTGCAAACATTGACAGTTTGTATTCAAAAAGTCCCACCCCAATTCCCATTACCATCAAGGAACTATTAACTTTCCTAGCCAGTGTCTCGATATGAAGATTAAATAATGTTTCTGATAATGGGAAGCCATGATGTGTGCCCCTGATCAATAGAAAAACACAAGATAGGGCCCCACTGCACATAACCCCAGCTGACGGGCCTCTATATAATATAGAAATCCATTGAATCAACTTTGTGGGCAATACATATTGCAGAAGTATATCGAATAAAAAGTTCCAGGCCATACTACCAAATGCATTTTCTCCATCTAGGGAGACAAGCACCTTATTAACCCCCCCAGATTCAGACAAAAGATAAAAGATCCTTTCTAAAATGGTCACTAGATTGCCTTCCGGATATGAAGCTTATTTGTTCAGCACCTATCAGGGTCTTCCAAACCTGCTTAAGATGATATGCTAAGATACTAGCTAACAGTTTGACCTCTGTGTTTAGCAGGAAAATGGGCCTGTAGTTGTCCGGAACAGTAGGATCCCTCCCGGGTTTAGGCAAGACCATGATGCAGGCTTCAAACAGTGCTGACTCTTTTATAGGGGTATGAAGAAGGTAATTAAATAATTTACACAGAAACAGTGCCAGTTCTAACTTAAAGTAGTTATAAAATGATGGGGGAAAGCCATCTGGCCCCAGAGCTTTATCAGCAGGAAGTCGGGCGATGGCCTCGATACCTCCAGGACAGTTATTTCACCTATCAGAGTCTCCTATTGAGAGACTGGAAGCTGAGAAAAATCCACACCATTTAGAAACTCCTCAAGAAGATCAGCATATGCTTTACCTGGGGGAGGGGCTGTATAGAGGGACTGACAGAAATTTTTAAAGATATTTACAATCACTGAAGGATGTGTAGATACCTTCCCAGAGGCCGGGTCGACTAGAGCAGATACCCATCTGGCCACTTTCTGTTGTTTTAATCTAGTAGCCAATAGCTTTCCTGCCTTCTCCCCTTATCCAATATACTTGAAGTTGGTTGTTTTGTCTTTTTATACAGGAGCAAGTCATGTAAGTACAAAATGCTGGCACTAGTTGCACTATTATAGCACTAGCCTAGCAGTACATGTGGCAAGGAAAGCGGGTGGACATTTTTTTATATGCGGTATTGTTTTACGTGCCTTTGCAGTTAAATATGCTCATACTATTAACAAGGAAAGCAGCTGGATAGGTAAACATTCCTTGGGGATATAATTAGGAAAATGATTTAAATACTGTAATAGTGAAAGTGGTTTCATCTGCAAGGAAACAATACTAGTGGCCCTGTGTCTTGTATACATTTAGAACTTATTTGCATGTGAATCTAGGAGTGTGGGCACATCTTGAAAAGTGTAAGTGTGAATGGCACAGAGGGATGGTGTTATGGATGGGATTTTTAGTATTTTAAAATGTAAAATCCAATGGCCACCTGCCTCTTGGCCGATGGAGTCCTCTGACGTGTCGACATATTTCCTGTAATGACAACTAAGCCCCCCCCAATTAAAACAGGATTAATACCAGTTCATTGCACCTTTACAGTGACAAATTACTCTTGCCCTATTGCGCGGCAGAATCCCTCCACAAGTATGAACTGTAAGTGGAAGAACAGAGTGATGTGTGGTTGAAGATGTGACCACAAAGTTCTATATGTGTGCAGTGAAAACCACCCAAGACTGCAGCTGCCTCTCATCACTGCCCCCCCCTTTTTCCTTTTTTTCGGGGGATGGAGGTTTTATTACTCAAACTCCCAATATGAAATAGCCACCAGATTTTAACCCTTGAACAGCCAAAGGAGACAGGATGGTGTCTGAATTCAAACCTACAACCTCTTATTTATGGGGCTGCAGAAAACAATCTGCAGGATTTAAACCCAGCACCTCCTGTTTCAGATGGTTGTACCTGTATTACCACAGTGCGCTACTGTAGCTGCCTTACCATTACACGTTTGTCAAGTAAGCCTAGTCCCACATCAGTAGCAGGTACAGTGCACACTGGGAATGTGGTGCTTCCATAAACAGAACTTAAGTCTTGCTACAGGAGGCACCACCAGTGTGAAACCTGCAGTTGCCCTGGCAACTGTAGAGCCAATGAGCTGTACAGGAAAATGTCAGCTGCCATGGATGTTACATGTTGAAAAACTGGCCTACACCTTTCCTCCCCCAAACTGAGCACATTCCTGGCCCACAGATCGGGCGCTACTTCTTTTTCCCCTCCTAACCTTCTCGTAACCCCTGTTACCTATTTATTTATAATTATTTTCTTTTTTAAAATATTCTCACTGCCACACAACCCTACCAAGATGGCTGATGAGAATCTCACCCCAAGCAAGATGCAGGCCATCCAATCCCTAAGCGACTTGCAGCTCGTGCAAAGCTCACTGAAGCCTGAAAATCCAAACAAAGACCTGATTGTGGGTCACGGGCCACAAGAGAGAAAGACCAGTGTGGACAACTGAAGAGGGGCTAGTGACCTGCAGTAGATGCAGTGAAAGCTCTCACCAGCAAAGCAAGCAGCCACAGACAATGACCAGATCGGGCCATGGCCACCAAGCAGCTCACAGACCCCCCTCAGTCACCGACACAGATCAGGGGAACATGCACAGTAATCCATTGAATCACCTGACTAGAATGGAGGGCAACAACCCATTGCACATCAGAATCCCACTGAGGAACAACCCAATGATGGCTACCACCGCAGGAACTGAACCCTGCGCCAGAAGGTTATGGTCATACTGAGCAATGAAACCATCACCAGGCAAGTACTCATGATAACTCCCTATTGACGTTGATCTTTCTAACCTAAAAATATTTCCTTTTAGCTAGGGGGTTACAGCTCAGTACCAAACAATAAATCTACCTTCATTGGGCTATACCTATCACAGCCAGCCCCAAAGCCATAAAACATTAAACAACTAGTTCAGGATCATACACAATGCAAGTGGGCCCATCCAGCTCACTTCTCTTATGAAGTAGGCCACAGGGTTGCTTACCTCAGCTGCTTTTGTGTACAATCTGCTGGATGGAGGAGGAAAAGGGAGCTTAGCTGACTGCAGTCCAATATAAGTCACCTCTGTTTCCTCCGTCTGGCCTATACCTCCCTCCCTTAGGGTAGCCTGTTGGTGCCTCCTGCTGGGGCATTGCCAGGAGTACCCTCTCAGATGACCTGGTCCAGGGAGGGGGAGGGCCCCAGACAAATGGTTAGCTGCAGCTATGGGTGGCAGCTTCTTTAGAAAATGAAAGAAACAGGTATCGTGATGAGAAAAATGTTAAAACTCAAAAGAATGGATTTGTGATGTGGAACATACTTTTCTTTAAAAGCATGATTACCTAAGATGTTTAGTGGGTTTATTTCTTGATTTTTGTTTTCTCTGAGGGTGTACAGCTTGCTATTTAGTTGTGTAGTGGCTGAAGTGAACGGTCTTTCTGTTGCCTTTTTTTTGGTTTTCATTTTCAAGAAGTGAATAATCAACTGTGGGTGTGGTTAGGGGTGATTAACCAACTGTAGGTGCGGTTAGATGGCAATTAACCGACTGTGGGAGGGGTTTACCTGAATAACAGACTCTGGGTGTTATTAGATTTTGTGGGAGAATAACTGACACTTTTCCTGGGTTCTGATTGGTTGAGAACAGATACCTGTCATATTATATCAATTAGAATCCATCCATGGACCCTCAGTTTGTACAGAATTGGCTGACTGTAAACAAATAGCTTTTGAATACAACCAAAACACATTCCATGCTCTTTGGAAGAAGGGAGAAATAATGCTATCCAGAATCTAACAGCTGTATTTGATGCAGACTATCAGCTCGTTCGCACGGCAAAATCTGAACCAGTTCTGATGGTGTACCTCACCTGGGTCACTGCAGCTGGTTCCATCTGAATGGTTTAATGTTTCCATTTTCCATAGCATAGTGCTGTGAGCATGATCCCCATTTTCCTGGGATCGCATGGTGATTTAGGTGGTGTCCCTAGCCGTTTGACCTGCCAGCAACTGCTGAACTGTTCTCCCACTCTTTAACCAGACTGCAACTCTTTACCAAGACTGCAGCTGGAAACCAGAGTGACAATGTTAGAACTTGGATGTGCTCCTTCAACATCAGTGCACAACGGTGCCATCTGAACAGTGGTCAGTCAGCATTTCTGAACCGGCAGACTGAACGACTTGATGGGCAGCACTGTAGCAAGCTCCCGTGTAAATAAGCCTAATGAATTGCCCTTATCGGATTTAGAAGAGGACGAGAATATGATGGGATGCATCCAAGACTTTACTCTGAGAAGAAAGTCATTTAAACTCAGGTCGATCTTCTACTATAATAAACATTTTTTACCAATAGTTACAACGTTTGCAAGACTGGTGTCCAGGAAGCTGAAAAGCTTTTTACCAGTACCAAACATCAAAAATTTTTAAAACTTGACTCAAGATGAAATGAAAGGACAGGGGACTGGCTTGGCTGCCTATCATGGTGGTGGGTTCTAGATCGGTTCCTCGAGGCACATTCATATATTTCAGAATAAATAATATTTAAAGAAAAAATTTCATTTCTCTGGGTGCAGTATTCCTTTTGAAGAGGAAATGGCACCTCAAAAACTAAATAAAACCCAATCCATCTTGCAGTTTGAATCAGCAGCTGTCATCTCAGAGGGCCACACCAGTTTCTAGGTTGCAAGTGAGAAAACAGCTTCAAATAGAGGGGGCCATGATGCGGTTGTGGTTGCACTACCTACCATGATAACGAATTTGCAAAATTAAATGAAGGCAGGATTTACAAATGTTTCTTCACAAATTACTCACCTACAGGCTGTGGTTAATGGAGTTGTTGAGACTGTGACTGGGCATGGGTCTCATCTCAATGAACAAGAAAAATGGATGAGTGAGTTCAAGGATCGCATTGTGGATCTGTCATGGGATAATAGTGTTTTACAAGAAAATGTCAGCCAACTCTTGGCCCAGTCTGATGATCAAGAAAACTGGGTTCATCGATTGAACCTAAGAATAATAGGGTTCCTGGAGGGGCTCAAAGGGTATACTGGAGGAGCTTCTGTCCAGAAGTGGTCAGCTGATAAACTTGGCATGGCAGAATCATCTGTTACTTTTTAAACTCAGTGGGCATACAGTACAGGTCTGTCTCCCAAGCTGGGAGACAGACTGAGGAATTATTTAATTAAATATTTAAGATTCACGGAAAAAGAGCTGATGCTAAAGGTAGCCCGGGCTCACAGCCCCATCACAGTGGAGCGGGGACGTGTATCATTCCAGGATTATTCCAGAAAATTACAAATACAGAGACAAAAGCTTGCAGGGATAAAGACTACCTTACACCAACTTGGATGGAACTTTGCACTAATGTACCCTGGGAAATTGCAGATTACAAAGCCTGGAAAAGCACCAAAATATTTTTTTGAAACCGCAAGAAGCTGAGCAGTATGTTGACTGTGAAACAGCTACAATGGAGGGCAGATCCCAAATCTGGTCAATGGCACCCACCAAGTGAATGCCTCACGTAGGTTTTGCTAGTTTGAAAATAGACTATGGATAAATATTCTGTCAATGTTCTGGGTATGTCTTTGGGTCTGGTGACAGGTGTCCAGAGGAAAGCCTGTTTATAGTTAATCTTGTACCACACAGTTTGTTCAATTAATAACTGGTACCTGAATGTTAAATGCTGTATTCTAACTGGTAAAGCTCAATAAATCATGGTGCATGGGGGCAGATAGTGTAAAAGATAAACAGACATGATGAAGTGGCTGGTTTTTCAGATGCCCCCCATGCTGCTGCGTTGTAAATGCTCGAATTTGCGGCCCTGGTATGATCGGCTATTTGCAAATAAAATGGGCACCAGTCATGGATGTTATTCTCTTGTCCACACCACGATGGCGTGGTTTAGTGGGCATGTCAGAGTCTGGCACTTTGGTGGCTTTTTTGACAACTGGTGGCTGCTGTAATTGATGGGGGAAGGGGGTTGGGTTGAGCCAAACAGAGCATTGGAACTGGAGAAATATAGAAACAGAATTTGTTGGCAGATAAGGACCACCTGGCCCACCTAGTCTGCCCATTTCCAGTACCTATTGGATAAGCTGCAGATCCTTGTTAACCAACAGCCTACTTCCTCCTACCCCCCCACCAGAATTGCTTTATGTCTGTCCCATGCATTCTTGAATTGCCCCACTGTTTTTAACCCCACAACCGCCTCAGAAAGGCTGTTCCATGCATCCACTACCCTCTCTGTGAAAAATACTTACATTGCCTCTGAGCTGCCCCCCATCTTCAAATTAGCCCCTTGTCTTTATACATCTCTTTTTCTGAAAGATGCTACCCTCTTGGACTTTATTGATTCCCTTGAGGTACTTAAATGTTTCTATCATGTCCTCTCTCTCGCTCCTTTCCTCGAGGGTATACATATTAAACTCCTTTAGTCTCTCTTCATATGACTTCTGGTGCAGATCATGCACCATTTTAGATGCCCTCCTCTGGACTGCCTCCATCCTGTCTATGTCCTTGTGTAGATGAGGTCTCCAGAACTGCACGCAGTACTCCAGACGAGGTCTCACCAACTGTTTGAAAAGAGGGATAACAACTTCCTGTTTTCTACTGGTGATGCCTGTCCCTGTGCATCCCAGTATACCCCCAGCCCTCCTTACTACCTTCTCACATTGCTTGCCTACCTTTAAGTCATCTGATATGACTACCCCCAGATCCCTTTCCATTTTTGTTGTTGTTAGTACCTCCCCCCACATTGTGTACTCTTCCCCTTGGTTTTTGTTTCCCAGGTGCATTACTTTGCACTTCTTTGCATTGAATCTAAGCTGCTATACTTTTGAACATTCCTCCAACCTTGCCAAGTCCCTTCTCATCCTTTCCACTCCCTCCTGTGTATCAGCCCTGTTGCAGATCTTTGTGTCATCTGCAAAGAGGCATACTTTCCCTTCCAGTCCCAATGCAATGTCACCTATAAAGATATTAAAGAGGACTGGTCCCGGTACTGAACCCTGTGGTACCCCACTAGTAACACCCCTTTTTCTCAGAGTGGACTCCATTTACTATTACCCTCTGTTTCCTGTTGTCTTGCCAATGTTTTATCCAGGATACAACCCTGGGACCCACTCCAAGGTTGGCTAGCTTGTTTATTAATCTTTTGTGCGTCATTCTAAGGATGCCTTCTATCATTTCCTTGTCCACTCCTTCCCCCTGATATTGGGGTCTGTATACCACCCCCATGCGAATTGTCATGCCATTTCCTGTCTCCAGGGTGACCCACAGAGCCTCATCTACTCCCTGTTTACTCTTTAGTTCTGTTGCTTTGATCCCTTCCCTTACATAGAGAGCTACTCCTCCTCCTCTTTTACCCTCCCTGTCCCTCCTGTAGATTGTGTGTCCTGGTATGTTGACATCCTAATCATGGTTCTCTGTGTACCATGTTTCTGTGACTGCCACAATATCCAGGCATCCATCTTCCATCAAGGCCACTAGTTCAGGAAGCTTGTTACACAGACTATGAGCATTGGTACTCATTACCTTCCATTTTATGATGGCTTTACCCCTTTTAGCCCCATCCCTGTCCTTACTGCCTTTGCTTATTTTTTTGTATTTACCCCTGTCCTGCTCCTTAATGACTTCTCTGTCTTGGTATTTACCTCACTAACTACCGTGTTTTGTGGGGGGAGGCTGGGATTTCCATGCTTCTTCTCAGTGCCTTCCCCTTTGGCTAGTTTAAATGCCAGTGATTTACTGCTCATGAGGAAATGATTTGTTTTCTTCTTGGAATGTTCTGCTGTTTAGCCTGCTGTACTAACTAGGCCTGGCTTCAATATAGCTTATGGCTTATACTGCTGAATATTTTTGCTGCTTAAACATTTTACCTTTAAACTACTGCACTGTATATGTAGGAATTGCCTTCCAGAGTATAGCAGAGTTGTAGCGAACTTTAACTGACTGCCTGACGTCTATATAGCTTACTGCTTATACTACTGAATTTTTTCTGCTGAGCTAATTGCCCAGTATTGTAGGATTGTTTAAACAACTGACTACTGCCTGCTGTTCTTCTGCCACACTCTTTTCCCATCATGGTTGGTCTCATTCCTCCTCGGACTGCCTTCTTTGTTTCCCTGTTTCACTTGCTTTTTCCCTTTTGCATTTCTTTTTCGCTGCCTCCGCCCTGTTTCTCTGCCATCTACTGGACTCCCGATTCCCTCTCCTGACACTCCCCTGAACCAGCATATTCTGTAAATATTGCCTGGCATTTTTGGCCATCTTCCTTATCCATTCCAGACTACTCTGAGTCCTCTCTACCACACGCCTCCTTTCCAGCTCTCCCTGGTCTCATTCAAGGGGCCTCCCCATCAACCTTTTTGAACGAGCCTTTTGTTTTGCTAAATTCCCACCTGGCACCTTTGACCAGACCCTCTGCAGCAACCCTTTCTCCCCCACTATTTGCACCTACTTCTGCCCTGAACATTAAATTGCCCAGGGCCCTCCCACCAATTTACTTGAGCTTTGTCTTTGACTTTTTAACTAATGGCCCACCTTTTTTCCTGCTCTTTTTTAGCCACAAGCCCAAACCAGGTTCTCCACTTCAGCCAAGCAGCCCTGGCGATGCTACCTGCCAGTGGCCGGACCTTTGCATCCAGCCCACCACCCCCTGACCAAGGAAAGCAGGTACGATTGGTCAGCGCCTAGCTCAGAGCTGCCAGGCTTCAATCCCCATAATTCGACTGGCTCCCAGGGACTGTGGCTGCTTCCAGATTGGATGCTGTAGATCCCTATTGAGAAAGCAAGCACCTTTTTCAAATCACAGCTCAGCCACTGCCTTTCTGTACTGCTCTTTGGACAGTTTTTTTCCACCCACTCCCCTACCCCCCCTTTATTAAATATACTTCCCCAGTCATCCCTGTTCCCTGAGGCCTCACACTTGTCAATTACAGCAACTCCTTGAAGGGGCTTTCCTTCCTGCAACTTCTTAAAGGGGTGATCCTCTCTTGTGCTCAGATTTAACTGCAAAAATGCTACTTCATCCATTCAGCATAGGATTTCACTTATTAGTGTAACTGTCACATACCATGGGTCTCTAAACCCACAACATTTTCAACACCCAAGCATATTCAGAAGCTACCTATATCTCATACAAAAATTTCTAAATGTTTCTCTACCACTGCCACTTACCTGACCTGGCCTCCATACTACCATACACTGCTGTACGCAAGTCGGGTATCAGCTGCCTCTGTCTCATGGGTTTGCCCTTTCAATTAAAGCTATTCTGTATGCTTACTATCCGTATTTGAACAAGTAGCAACTTTATTATATATTAAAAAGAGCGCCAACCGCCAACACCAGCATCAGCCCTACTAAACCTCTACCGGTTTCGCAACATATGTGTCATCAGGAGGCTGACTGTTGGCGCTCTTTTTAATATATAATAAAGCTGCTATTTTTGTTCATTGTCGTGTGGTGTGGATATTTGTTTTGCTCTTCTGATTTTTTTATATCTCGCCCACACTTTTTCCAACGGAGCGGTTTTGTTTTTTGATGCTTACTATCACCCCTTACCTTGCTGTTTGGCATTGGAGAAGAGTTTGAGAAACTGCCCATGCGGCAAAATTTGGCCATTCCAACTACTTCTTAGTGCTATAAAAAAGATGCTTCTACTGCTACTCATCCGTGCTGGTAACGTCGAATTAAACCCCGGGCCACACTCTCCATTCCTGCCCCAGCTGACCTACCTTTACTAAAAGGGTTGTCATTTTTGCACTTGAATGCCTGCAGCCTTCTGAAAAAGCTTGATGCTATAAAAATGTGGACTCTCCACTGCCCTCCTGATGTTCTTGTAATCTCCTAAACTTGGCTAAGACCAACCACCCTGGACTTTGAGGTTAACATTCCTTCATACAACTTGTTTCATACTGATAGGAAATCCTGTGTAGGGGGAGTAGCCATCTATATCCAGGACAACATTACTGCAACTATGGTGTACACGACTACAGTCCCCAAGGAGTTCGAGTGCCTCACGCTAAGAATTCAACCAGCCAAATCAACCTCTGTCTGCATTAGTGGGTGCTATAGGGCCCTCTCAGCTAGCCTTTCTCTGCTCAAACACCTAAGTGACATACTAGCTACCACCTGATCAGAAGTATCCATAATTGATGACCTCAACTTTGACTGGCTCTCTCCAGTCCTCTTACCACTGAAGTAATACTGTGATGCCCATGGACTTACTCAGATCACTAATGAAGCTACCCACCCAAACACCAAAAACCCAAAGCATAGCTCCCTTCTTGACCTAATCCTTGTAAGCAAACCTCACCTCTTCTTCCACTCAGGTGTATTCTTTTAACAACATCAGGGCCACTGTGCCATTGCATGTGTAAGGTCGATGCAACTCCAAACCTCCTCTTCCTCTAAATACATCCATAAGAGATGTAAACTGGACTTCTGCCCAGATGCTTTTCTCTATGACCTCCAGTATGCTAACTGTCAGAAATTTTACCTCCCATCTTCTGTGCAAGAGGCACATGAGGTACTTCATGAAATACTTACCGAAACCCTAGACCTCCATGCTCAGTTACAAAAAGCAGAACCAAAAGAAAATCCTGTCCCTGGTTCATGAATAACCTAAAGACTGCCTTATGGCATAGGGATGTTCTTTGGAAAAGAGCCAGAAAGTCTAAATTGGCCACAGACTGGTCTGCTTTCTGAACCACAAGGAATTTCTGCACAAAAACTATCAGAGCTGTGAAGTCTAGTTATTTCCGTTCTAAACTTAACGCATCCACTAACTCTGCTACTAAGTTTTGGAAAATGTTAAGGGAGGTAGAAGGCCGTAACAGCGCTGGCAAACTTCCCCACAAAATTTTGACTGATGGTACCCACACTACAGATAAAAATGAGATCCTTGACCTCCTTAACAATCACTTTGCCACAGCAGGGATAGCTTTTGAAACCTCCCCAGCAAATGCCATTAGGGCACAGTTCCTTAGTCAGTCATCTGATTGCCAAGATCCCGAATCTATTGACCCTTACCATTCTTTCTCCTTCTGTCCTGTCACCATCAAACAGGTGGAGGATCTCCTTCTTCAACTTGATACTAAGAAAAGTATGGGTGCGGATATGATTGACCCTTTCTTCCTAAAGTTGGCCTACTATATTTTGACTCCCCCAATACCCACATTTTCAATTTGTTTCTCAATCTGGGCTCCCCCCCCAAGGTCTGGAAGATGGCCCATGTCATCCCTCTATTCAAATCAGGGGACCCCTGTGACCTAAATAATTACCACCCAATCTCCTTGCTCCCGGCCTTGTCAAATCTATTGGAGAAGGTAGTAAATGAACAGCTCAGATCTCATCTGGAAAGTTTTAGTCTACTAAACCCGATTCAATCCGGTTTCCATCCCATGCATAGTAACTTCACTGCCCTTGCTAAGGTTATAAATGACTGGCAGTCCGCATTTGATAACAAACAATACATATGAGCCTTGTTTCTGGACTTTGGCAAGGCTTTTGACATGGTGGACCATGACTTGCTCCTGGTGACCCTGAAGAAAGTTGGGGTGGACTACCTGGCCCTAAGTTAGATCACAAACTATCTTGTGGACTGAAAGCAGCAGGTCAAGGCTGAAGGAGACCTATTGCCAAAGAAAATACTCCTTAGAGGTGTTCCCCAAAGATCCATACTTGGTCCACTTCTCTTTGCCATTTTTATTAATCAAACTGACACTGGCCTAAAGTCATCTAGTATCTATCTCTTTGCTGATGATACAGTGCTATACATTGACAGATTAACTCTGGATCAAGCCATTTTGGACCTCCAGAATGATTTTGTCATCCTCCAAAAAAATCTACTCAAGTTGAAACTCCTGCTCAATGCCAAAAAAACTAAGGCCATGATTTTCTCTCCACTAGCCCCTCATCTAAAAAAAAAACCCAGATAAGGTTCCTCACATAAGCACCCTTTTGGTGAGAAGCCCTGGAGTTTGTGGAACAATTCAAATACCTGGGGGTCTGGATTGACTACAAATTGTCCTTCATTGATCACATTGAAGAACTGACTAAGAAACTGCATCAAAGGCTTGGTATTTTCTTCAGGATCAAGCACTCATTAACCCACGAGAGTAGAAAACTCCTAGTCCAAGCTACTTTCTTGCCTCTCCTAGACTATGCGGACTTCCTATATGGCCATAGTACTAGTACAGCTCTCTCCAAGCTTGATATCCTATATCACAGAGCCCTTAGGTTCATTTCAGATGCCCCTTATGACACACCACTACATCCTCTATTCTTCCATAGGCTGGAGCTCCCTTAGCTTTAGGAGGCAAAAGAATGCTATTCTATGGACATATAAGGCAATCACTCATAAATTACCTCAGTACCTCACAAGCTGCCTAACTCCCTGTATCCCTAGTGCCTATTCTCTCAGAAGTCTTACCATCTTATTTCTGGCTATCTCTAAAGTTAAAACACACTTTGGTAGAGCCTCAATAAGCTTCACTCTTCCTACGCTCTGGAATAAGATCCAGAAAACCTTAAGGCTTGCTTTCCCTGTTACGTTCTTCCTCTTCAAATCCTTATTCCTGAGGACCTTCTCCAAGGTCTGTCATTGCTTCAAGTCAAGGTCGTAACATCACAATTTGTTACTGCTTTAAATTCTGGACTTAAACCTCAACCATTGCCTGTGGCATCTGTCGTGTTTCTCTCTTACTACAGTCCTTCCTCCCTAGGCCATCATGTCCAACCCTCTCTTATCTCATCTGACCTTCCCTCCCCACTCCCTATACCCACCTCCCCTTCCCACCCCACTTGACGGGCCATGCCTACAGTACTTATCAAAGGACTCTTACATTTCATTCTTCTTCGCACTTTGGCGCTAGAGGTACTGCCACTCCTGCTTACTATGACTCCTCCAATGATATTTAATGTATAAATGTTAGCTCATTGCCTTACATCCATATATCTGTATCTGTGCAATTGTATTTAAATGGCATTACCTCTTGTTGAACCTATTGCTATGTTCTGGTGGAAGTATTTTGTTACATGTGATGGTTATATGTTATTATGTTGTTATTATTACTACTAAGTAATTGTTATATACATTCACTCAACCTGTTATGTCTTAACCTTGTTGGCAATTGTTTTGCCCCAACTCGAAAAAGAGATGTCTATGTTAAATATTAATGATGAATACCAGCATGGCTTTAAATCTGGTTACTCATGTACCACTAACTTGATTAGCTTCTATAATTACATTAGTTTCAATTTAGACTGTAAAATACCTACAGATGTCATTCTCTTAGATTATAGTAAAGCCTTCGATAAAGTATCACATAGTGTTTTGATTAACAAACTAAAACAACTTGGTTTTTCAGCTCCTATTATATCCTGGATTAATAACTGGTTATGTGATAGAACACAGAGGGTTAGAGTGAATGGGGTTCTCTCAGATACGGGTGTTGTGGCTAGTGGTGTCCCACAGGGCACCGTTTTGGGTCCGATGTTGTTTAATCTTTTCATCAGTGACATGCACATTTCACCATACAACACAATGGTTAAATTTGCCGATGATACTAAACTTGGAGGAATGGTAAATACTCCCACTAATTGTCACAATTTGACTCTGGATCTTTTATTAATAGAGCAATGGGCAAGTACTAATAAGATGCACTTTAATGTAGCCAAATGTGCTGTACTACATTTTGGGAAAGATAACCCCAAACAAAAATACTATTTGAACAACAGTATAGTTAGGGCATCTTCAATTGAAAAAGATTTGGGTATTATGGTAAATGATAAACTATAATCTTCATCTCATTGTTCAAAAATTGCTAATCAAACAAATGCTTTACTGCATAGAATCAATAAAATGTTCATCTCTAAAACAGAGGAATGTTTATTGTCACTGTACAGGTCACACGTAAGGCCATATCTTGATTATGGATCACCATTTTGGAGTCCTTATTTAAAGGAAGACATAAATAAAATCGAACAAGTACAACATCAAGCCACCAGATTAATACCACATCTTACCCATTTAAAATACAATACCAGATTAAAAAAACTGGATTATATTCTTTGGAACAAAGACGAACTAGAGGTGACCTTCTACAACTGTATAAAATACTTAAATCACCTGAACAAATGAAACTTTGTGGTATTACGTATTCAACAAGAAAAATAGTATCAAGATTGCATGACAGACAATTAGAAATTCAAAAAGTAAACAAAAATAAGAGATTAAACTTCTTCACTATTAGATCACCCAGATTATGGAACAGATTACCACAAGATATTGTTAATTCAATAAATATATCAATATTTAAGAACAAATTGGATGACTGGATGAGTAAACATGACCAGAGTAAATGATCCATCAATATGGAGGACAATCTTGATGGGCCATTGGCCTACTTTTGTCCAAAAAACCAAGTAACCAAGTTCATCTTGTAAATGAGCTTGTCTCAATGATGTTCTGCCTGGCAAAATAAAGATTTTGATTGATTGATTGATTGATTAATTTATTGATTGAAGCATTTAAACCTATCACTTAGGATTCTGGTTCCCCCCTGGACAGATGCAGACCATCACACCCGTATAGGCCTGTATCTCTCCAGGTAGCTTCCCAGTCCCCAATGAAGCCAAAACCCTGAGTTCCACACCAGTTTTTCAACCATTCATTAAATTCCATGATGCAGAGTACCCTAGCATTACCCTTGCCATGGACAGACAGCACCTCCAAAAAGGTTACCGTATGTGCTACTTGTCTAAGGCCCCTCCCCAACTCTACAAACTTCTCTTGTACTGCTCTGATCCCATTCCCAGCCAGGTCATTTGTCCCTAGGTGGACAGTGACATCCAGCTCCCTCCCTCATGCAGCTGCTCCTGCAATCCTGAGGATTTGCTTCCGGTCCCTCCAAGCCATGGTGCCAGGCAGGCACCTTACCTCCCTCTCCCCTTCTACACCCCTAATGATTCAGTCCCCCCTACAGGAGTTGTTTCCTTCCCCTGTGGGGTCCCTTGCCACCCTCCTGTGGGTCTCCTTTGTGGAGGTTCCCAGCACCCTCCTTGGTCTCCACTGAAGGTGCCTCCAAAGAGGAACCAGTCTCCACCAGAACAGCATATGAATAGTGGAGAGGTGCAGCTGGAGGGATGCACCTCTGTTCCACCACCCTCTCCCTCCCTGAGCCCACCTTGGTCCAACCACTCCTCTTTCTTGGCAACTTCTGAGGATGCGGCAGTGGCCCTGATAGTCCCTGGGTGGGGTAGAAGGTTTCACGAATCCTAGTCTGTTCAGCCTGGAGACAGGCAACTTCCTTCCTCAGACAGAGAGGTACCGGCAAATAGGGCAGCATCACAGCCTCCAGAATGTCTCCGGGAACACTGCTGCCCCACAGCCATTGCACTGCACCACTCACACACCCTTGCTGCTGAGCTGTTATCCAAGATGAGTATATCCAGAGACTTGGTACACATTAAAAATGTGGCAGGTCAAATATAGGGTGAAGGATCAATCCTTATATGTCCCTGTGTCATTAACTGCAGGCAAAAGGCCAATATTTACAATACCGTTTCATCCCATATTATCTCTCTCTTTAACCTCACCAAGTCTCAAGGCAATGCCCGGGGGAAGGGGGAATAAAGCTGTCCTCATGATTTTATGTCTACAGTCTTGTTAATTTGGTTTGCAAATCCAACATGCAATGGTATGACTACACAGAGACTCAAATAAGAAGCTAAAGGTGAAACAGCTTAACAAAAAAACACTTGGATTGTACAATACCAAGGTTGAGTCTAGTCATCAGCTACCCCTGGAGCTATATGGTGTTTTGTATGAAGGGCAGATATTGGAGAATTTTGTAGCCAGGCAGGTATGAACAGCCTTTTCAATTGTTTATATGGGATGCATGAATGTGTGAGTAATCCACTCTGGACTTGGCTAGTGGGGGGATTTGCCTGTGACAGTGCTGGGTTGATAGCCTCTCGAGGGACACATGATAATGGCAGTGAAGCAGCTTATAAAAAATGTAAATCCACAGAGGACCCTGGGAGGCATGTGCCCCAGCTGAATATATAGTTTGTCTATTGTAAGGGTGTTTTCAGCTTACAATCAGCAGCTCGACCATGGCAGGAGCCGTGGGTAACTGAGTAGTGACCCCAGTGGAATAGACCCTACTGCTGCTCAGATTTTCTGGACGCTAAGGGACAATCCAGTAGAGAGACACACATTTGTAATCAATATTGATCCTCTCCCTTTAGCTGTCATTGGCTGTGCTGGTTATCAATAATGGAAGACAAAACCCTTCAGGTTCCAACATTTAGTAATAAAGAAATGCAATATGAAAGACTTTGGAAAAAAACAATTCAACTCTTGCTGGTATAATAAGTTGGGTGTATAAGAAATAGGTTCCTCTGGATAAAAGGGTTGTCAGCTGGGCCCTCTAGATGATTACTGTAAATGCCCAGAGTGACGGAGACCACCCCCTCCTTTTGAAGGGGGGGCTGACTTAAGAGAATGTTTAATTATACGTTTTATTTCAGTTTAGGTATTGTAGGATACCATTCAGTGTTCTGCCTATAGAAGTATGTTCAGACTTGCTATAGGTACCCTCTAATGGTTAAAAAGACCACCTACGAAAGAGGAAATGCTGCACACTAATAGTGCAAATGTTCAGGGAGTGGGTAAGTGCTACGAGGGTTGTGTTCAGGGTTATGGCTGCACTGTGGGGGGGGCAGGACAATGTTACTAAAACTGGTGGTTGTTTGTTCTGTTATGTATGTTCATTGTTTTGGTGGTGGGCGTGAAGGCCTCACAGTTAACTCAGAGTCAAAGTCTTCTGTTTTATGTTAGATCACAAAATGCTGGGTATAACTACTTTCTTACTTTTGACTGTAGGAGTGCCATCCAGATACTAGACCTTTCAGTATTTAAAGAAGGTATGGATAATGGATAATGCTCTGAAACTAGGCTCTTGGAATGTTAATGGGCACATGACTCAAAGTAAAATGAAGAAAGTGTGGGGGAAGGCTTAAATCAATGAAGGTGGACATTGCTTGCCTACAAGAGACCCATATGACAACTAAAGAGGGGGAACATTTGGCTAGGAGCTGCAGAGTGGAATGGATGGGTTCATATTTTATATCAAAGGCCAGAGGTGCAGCTGTATAGTTGTGGCTCAGGTTCCTGGGTGTTGTAACTCAGGTAGCAGTCGATAATGGGGGTAGGTTTGTGCTCTTGCAGAAACAGTTAAATACTTATCAGCGGGTTGCAGTAGGTTCAGTATACTGTACACTCCAAATGTGGACAATGCAGAATTTTTCACATACCTTTCATTGGAAATGACAAAATTTCAGAAACCTTGGCTTTAAATTGGAGACTTTAATTCTATTCCGCACAATACCTACTTAGATCAGTCAAATATAATGGGCTGCCTTGAAACCAGAAGCTGCAAGGCCCTAAAAGAGCTAATGAAAGATCACAGATTAATAAACTCTTGAAGACACCTCAAGGCAGAGACTACTCTCATTATTCTCACTCAGCAGGAATGTATTCTTGAAAAGATATGGCCTTTGTATCTCAAGATATTATTTTGAAAGTTAACTTTGTGATGTATATCCCCATCATGATCTCAGACCATTCACTTCTGCAAGTGACTATATTGGGGGTGGGTTTTGCCAGTAGTGCCCGGACATGGAATCTCGATCTACTTTACTTAAAGAGCTTACAACAATGCGTTAGGCACCAAATCAGTCTTCTTAGTCAATAACCCCTCCCTCAGAACATCTCCACATTAGTTCTTTGGAAGCAGTATTGAGAGGAGCAATTGATCCATATGCAGCATATC
The DNA here is from genome assembly GCA_016271365.2 of Neoceratodus forsteri. Classification (NCBI taxonomy): domain Eukaryota; kingdom Metazoa; phylum Chordata; order Ceratodontiformes; family Ceratodontidae; genus Neoceratodus; species Neoceratodus forsteri. The sequence goes on from CM028130.1 coordinate 679,326,320, forward strand.
ATAGGAAAAATAGATGCTGAACATTTTTCAGAACTGGAGGCTAAGATCCTAATTGCTGAAAAGCAGCACAATGAATGTCCATCTGCTTTAGGATATAACGAGCTTTAGAAGCTGAAGTTGGAGTTTAATACAGCACATAATGTAAAAATAGAAAGGGATATGTTGCTTACACAAGCAGGTAATTAATTTGAAGGGGATTTCAGGTGGCAGATGGTTAGTCTGGCAGCTGTGTAATGGACAGGGTGCTAGAACTGTAACCCATGTGCAAAAGAATACGGGGGAAATATGTGTCAGTGTTAGGGAGATAGGAAAGTGTTTTCGTACATACTACGAAACATTATACACTTCTGAGGTCACACCAACACAATCTCAATATGATGCATTTTTTGCAAAGGCCCAAATACAGAAAATGAGTAAACAGAATAGTGAAGAGATTGAGAGGCCTATAATATGGGGTGATATCCGTAAGGCTATCAAACATATGAGGGAAGGCAAGGCCCCAGGGCCAGATAGGTTCCCTGTTGATTTTTTCAAACTCTTTTGTCTAGATCTGCAGTCCCCGCTCCAGGACTTGATCAAGAAATCCCTGTCAGCAGGGATCTTGCCAACCTCTATGTGCACAGCCACCATTACTATCCTTGCTAAGCATGGAAAGATCTGAAACTGTGTTCATCCTACAGGCCCATCTCTCTTTCCGAAAGGCTAATTATAAAATGCTGGCTCATGTTTTGGCTGATAGATTTGAGGGAGTTCTCCCATCTATAATACAGGAAGACCAAACGGGGTTTATTAAGGGCAGACAAGGGAAACCAAACATATGGTGCACACTAAGTTTGGTATGGTGCTGCACACAAAGGTCTTCGGATCAGTCCAGGTATCCTGGCCTTAGATGCTGAAAAGTAATTTGACCGGGTTAAGTGGGAATACTTGTTTGGAACCTTCTGTAGATTTGGTATGGGGGAGAATATGCTGAGGAGGGTTGGAGCATTATGCAAAATACCTTTAGCCTTAATGCTAGTGTAGTGATTGAGTACACATGAAACTAATATCCCTCACTCTTGACTACTCATCATGTCCACAATCACATTATTCAACAAATTACAGGCCCTGTCTGAATTCTCAGCAGTATGGAAACAAGCACTAGTGACCCCTGTCTATGAGAGCAGTGACAGGTCCTGCATATTCAACTACAGACCAGTCTCAATCCTCTTCCCCCATCCAAGGCACTGGAAAAGATTGTTGCAGATCGACTCATCGAATACCTCAACAAATATCAACTGCAATGCCCCAACCAGCATGGATTCAGGCAGAGTCATAGTACTACCACTGCCTTGGTGGAGTACACTGACTACGTGCACCGGGCTCTGGATGAAGGCAAATTGGTCAGTTCAGTGTTTATCGATTTAACAAAAGCCTTCAATACTGTTAACCACACTCTTTTCCTGGCCCAGCTGCAGAACCTGGGTGTGGCTGCTAATGTAGTATGCTGGTTCTAGGACTACTTGTCTCTTAGATCTCAACGTGTCAAAGTAGGACAAACTATGGCAGGATCCAGCAAAGTCTCATTGGGTGTTCCCCATGGGTCGATCTTGAGACCCCTGCTCTTCAGCCTTTTTCTAAATAATGTTTCCAATGTCTGTGATACCAAAATTATCTGATACGCCAATGATAAGGTTTTTTTAAACAGCAACACATGAACTAAATCTCTCCACTCTGAACTACAGTACTCCTACAACAGACTAGGGGATTGATTCTGTGAGCACAAACTTTTACTCAACTATAGAAAGATGAAGACCATGCTCCTACCCAGTCCCCAGCTCAAGAAAAAGTTCCCCACCCTCTCCATCTCCAACAAAGTCCAATCACCACTGGAGCAAGTGCACTCATTCAAGTACTTGGGGGTCAGCCTTGATGACACCCTATCCTTTGCTCAACACATTGATTTGATGGTCAAGGCAGTAAACTCCAAGCAGGGAGTGCTGTATAGGCACAGAAAATACCTTAGTCTGGCAGCCCTCCACCTCTCAGTCACTAGCTCCATCTTATCAATCATCGACTATGGCCTGGTAGTATATGGTGCAGCCACGGATACGGCACTAAAGATGGTGCAAACCACACTGAATAAGGCTTGCAGGCTCACCCTATCTGCCAATCGCCTTACTCATACCTGCTCACTTTATGAGCAGACAAACTGGCTGCCGCTAGGGAGCAGGATCAAGTTCCAAACCTGCTTCCTTGGCAAGAAAGCATTGTTGGGCAAGATACCCCCGTGCATATCTGATATCTCCTCTGTGACAGGCTCTGGGTATGGCACCAGAGGCAGAAAGCTGGTGGCACTCTCTGTGCCATTTCAATGAAATGCACTTGGTCAATGTGCCTTCTCCTACAGAGCCCCCCTGTGGCTCAACGACATTCCTGAGATCACTCACAATGCCCTTAGTCTCTTCTACTTCAAATTCAACCTCAGGCACTACCCTACCTCTAGCACTGCATGTGCCTGCTTTCTGAAGGCATGACTCACCTCCCCCTGGACGCCCACTTACTAGCTTCAATGAGCTGCCCCCATGACTTGGCCTGGGGCTGTTCCTTAGTTCCCCCTTCCCTGCTCTGTCTCTCACCCCCATTCATTCCTTACTCTACCCCACTCTCTCTCCTCCAAATCCCCCCTCTTCCATGGCTCAACTGCCCCTCTCCCCCATTCTCCCTCTGTTCCCGCATCCCACCTGCCCCCCCATAGCATGCCTTACCCTCATAGCCCCACCACCCTTTGTGCTGTCAACACAGCCTCTGGTCCGAGGCTGCATATTACCCCATCCTCCTCCCCATGGGGGGGACTATTCTCTTCACCTTTTGATCACTGCTCTGTATTTTGCTCCCTCCTAGAGGTGGGATCTTTTTTGCACATCTCACTATTTTAGTCCTATCTGTTACCGGATGGAGTTCAAGCATTGTAACAAGTATCTAGAGTTGTAATTCTAATTCCTTATGTATTACTCTATACCTGAGCTGTACTGTGTCTAATTGGTATTTGATGTGGAACTTTAGTAAAAGAGCCTATGTTCAAAGATCATTTCTGAATCTTTAAATAAATAAATAAAGAAATAAATAGTTCTATGGGGGTAGAATAAAATATTTTATGCAAATCAAACAGCATTTTGGGATTCAGGCTGGTGACTTCTTTGCATACTTGAGAATTTGGCAGATAGCTGCATTATGGAGCCCTATACTTTCACCTATTGAGAAAGCTATCTGTAGGCCTCAGCCTAGCACCAAAATTCTGTCCACTATATATATATATATATATATATATATATATATATATATATATTATTCTTGCCCCCCCCCCCCATTAGATCCAAACATGCTTGGGAAGAAGACCTAGATTTAGTCATAGATGACACCACTTGTGGAGAAGCAATTAAACATGTGCATAATTGCTCTGTATCTAATAAATTATATCTAGCAAAATGCACAGGTTTTCCCATTCTAGGCAGAGTACATGCCCAAAGTGTCAGGTTGCAGAGGGGAACTTTCTTCACAGGGCTCTTATGTGTGGGAAGGTGGCTCCCATTTGGATTGAGGTCCACAATGTCATGCAAACAATACTGCATACTAATCTCCCTAATACCCTGCTAGAATTTATTGGTTGTGGAGAAATCTCCCAGCAGTAAGAAAAAACACAGACTGTGGACAATGGCTTTAATAACAGCAATGGTTATGATTGCCCAGCACTGGGTTAGTGAAATCCCTCCTAGCCTAGCTCACTGGCTCAGTAACCTGGAGCAGTGTATGCATCTAAAAAGGATTCAACTGCAAACCAATAGACAGGAATTTCTCTTAACTAACATTTGGTTACCACTGACCGAAGGAATAGTGTCTTTATGAGCAAGAGCTGCCTCCTCCCCCCAGTACAATCTCCATCTAAAGACTCAATATTACTATGGTAAACTGTGCTTAAAATCTGGGTGATATGTCTTCTCCGTCTTTGAGCAGGATTATCTTCTATGGTTCAATGTTAATATAATATTATTACAATAAATGCATTTGTTATGTGAAATATTAGACCTCTAAGCAGGGGAAAGATGTCTGTGGGACATCTTTCCTGTAACTGTAGAGTATTAACAAATACATGGAGTTAAAGGGGGAGTGGAGAGGGCTTTACACTGAATACATGTGGCATAGTGGTGCTAGTATCTTACTGAAGAGCTCAAAGTATGTGTGTACTATGGTTTAGAGAACCTAACCCGCATGTCAATAGTTTACTGGATGTCAGTGCAATGTATGGTTAAGTATTTGTGATACCTACTCAATAAAACATGTTTAAAAAGGAAAAATGAAGTGAAAGTGTTTACTGAGTTGCAACAAATGACCAAATCATAATTAAGCCAGCAGACAATAATGGACAGGTTGTGGTGATGGATAAATTCTCCTCAATGAGGAAGACCTTGCCCAGATAAGCAATGGCAAAAACTATTGTCAGCTTTACAATGACTCCACATCTATTTTCCTTAAGCACAGGAACAACTTCCTTGAACATAGTTTAAGCAGAACCATATCAGTAAGGATGAGATTTTGTACCTGACTGAGGATTGCCCTAAGATCCCTATATTTTATATGCTACCAAAGATGCATAAGTGCCTCCAGCATCAGCCATTTATGCCTATCATTTCTGGAATAGGCTTCATAACTGAGGGCCTTTCTGATTTTCATAGATGCCTTTCTACAGACAGTAGTCCAATTTCCACCCTCCTGCTGCAGAGGACACAATGGTGGTGCTGGAGGATCTAGATAAGTTCATTAGGGATGCAGGTTATATGTGGCTTACTATTGCTGTAATGTCCATTAACACCTACAGTACATCCAGCATCATTTGGGCCTGGATGCAGTCTGTGTCTTCATGGACTTATTTAACACCAGTGTTATTCTGTCTGTTGATTTTGTGCTTGAGGATGTGTTTAATCTTGACCAGCAATTATTTTAACTTCAAAATTTTTTACTTACAGACATGTGTGACTGCCATGGGGTCAGTAATGGGACCCTCCTATAGTAACCTATCTATGGGGTGGTGGGGGGAGTTTGCCATCTATGACTTCAGACAGACTCTCTTTGCCGGAAAGACCACTTACCTGTCCCATTACATAGACAAACTGTTGTGAATTAAGGAGGGTACAGCACAATAAACTAGTGATTTTGTCCAATTAATCAACAAGAATGATTAGAACTTGAGATTTCACCATGTAGCCCATAGTGCCCATATAGTGTTCCTTGATTTGCAACTACAGGATTTGGTAGGGTAAGGGGCTATCGTCTCTGAAAATTACAGAAAACTAACAGTAGGGGACACTATTCTTCAATTTGATAGTTCCCACCCTGCCCACCTACTTAACATTCCATATACTGTAGACAATTTCTCAGGCTGCAACTGAACTGTTCAGAGTTGTGCACTTATGACAAGGAAGCAAATGATTTACAAACACGCCTTTTGAGCAAAGATTATGATTTAAACTCTCTACTCATAGCTAAAGACAGGGACAGGAAGATGAACAGATTAGAACTACTTACACCACGGCCTAAGAGGGGAAAGCATCCAATGCCAGATTCATTTGATAATTGATTACAATAATGTGACACCAAAAGTGGCAGGGATATTTAAATGCTTCTGGCCCCTCCTTAAGGATATCCCGATTTACTTGGCAAAATGGGTGAATACCCACATGTTGTATGTTGTAGAAGTAAAAGAATGAGGCATTTTGTTTCCAAGAATTACTTTGAGTTGACTACCTCATAAAGGAGTCAAACAAGAACTGACATCTCTAAAGGACATTGTTGTAATGTGTGCTGATTTACTCAAGAAGGCTCTACTTCCCTTAGTGCCATCAATACTCAGGTATATGATGTAAGATGCAGACTTTCCTATAGTACTCCATATGTCATGGTGCTCTTTCATCCCCCTGTCCAAAGGTATACATAGGATGTACTAAATGTACTATGAAGGAATGGATACAGGGGTATGCACTCTCCGTTGTTAATGAAAAGTGTGAAACTCCAGTGGGGACCCACTGGACACTGGCCCATTTTTTTAGATTTAGGTACTTTGAAGTTTATGGCATTGACTCAGGTCCCACCCACAAGGAGGAGACAGGCTGTGAGCATTCCTACAAAAAGGCTCTTAGAAATACCTGCACAAGAGTGGTTAGGCAAGCAGTTAGGCTAGCTATGTTACATTATTTCAGGCAAAAACTGCAAAACGGTCATGTATCCCCAACCCATTTCTGAAAAACGGTTAGCTCACTTTTAAAACCACACATCCCTCCAGCTACTCCCAGCCTAAAGGTTGAAGGATCCCTCATGACACCCCGCAGGTATGTGAATCCTAAACAAATTCTTCACTTCATGTGCCCCCAGTCCTCTGAAACCACCCACAGTGCTACCTTCAACCTGTTTCGAACTGCAAAATTTTGTTTTTCCCCCTATTATTCAGGCTGAAGTCCTCTCTGCCTTTAACTTGCTAAACCCCGATAAACTTAGCCCTGATGGTCTTCACCCCCACCTACTCCTTTTCGCAGCTCCAACCATAGTCCCTCCCCCTTTTAAATGTAACCTTCCAGTCTGGTACTGTCCCCCGAGCATGAAATCACCAATGTAATCCCTCTTCACAAGAGTGGTAGTCCTCTCGAACCTGATAACTATCATCCAATCTCCTTACTACTCTCACTGGTGAAGCTACAGGAATCACTCGCTCTCAAAAGTCTCCAGCAATTTTTTTACTCGTCAGTGGCACTAACTCCATATTAATCCGGTTTTTGAAAATATCACTTGACAGTCTCTTCTTTACTTAGAGTAACTAACTCAATTCATGTATCTATGTATTACAGCCACATCATGTGTGCAGATTTTATTGATTTATCCAAGGCTTTTGATTCTGTGTCCTATCACCTGTTACTTCAGAAGCTCTGTGCCCTGGGTCTAGCAAATTCTACACTAGCATGGTTTCAATCATGTCTTCTAAACAGACAACAGTGTGTTCATGCTGGAAATTCCTCCTCTCCTCTCCTCTCCTCCCTATCTTGTCTGGTGTACTTCAGGATTCAATTCTGGGCCCCCTACTATTCTCCATCTTTATAAATGAACTCCTGTCAGTCTGCATTTCTTTTAATATTCATCTGTCTACTGATAATGTTATTCTGTTTGCTTCTGGCCTCTCTCCCACCACTGTCCAAGCTCCTTTACAGTCCAATCTGAATGCTGTGCTCGGCTGGTTTCACAAAAATCTTCCTAGGGTTCATGTCACAAAGATGGACTCGATGACTTTTGGGACCCCCAAAAAACTAGCCTCCATCCATACTCCTCTTATCTTTTAAACACTTGATGGCACTCCCCTGGAGTCAGGAACCACTTTTAAATACATAGATACATAGATACTGGTGGCAGATAAGGGCCTATGGCCCAACCAGTCTGCTCATTTGAGCTTGTAAGTTTCCTTTACATTTTTTTAGAAGTCTGTTGCCCCTTACCCCTTACCTCCAGGATTCTCTTGTCTATCCCATACATTCTTAAATCCTGTGATGTTTCAGCCCCAGCTGCATCCTCTGGCAGGGTGCTCCTATTGTCCACCACCCTTTCTGTGAAGAAAATTCTTCCTCAAGTTTCCTCTGAATCGCCTTCCCTCCAACTTCATCCCATGCCCTCTAGTCCTGGAACATCTTTTTTTATTCCTGCACCCTGTTCCTCCATGCAAGCTATTTGTATGTCTCTATGATATCCCCTATCTCCCTCTTCCCCTCCAGGGAGTACATATTCAAGTCCTTCAGCCTGTCCTCAGAAGACTTCTGATGCAATTCCTGTAACATGTTTGTTGCCCTCCTCTGAACCGTCTCCACCCTGTCTATGTCCTTATGTAGGTAAGGTCTTCAGAGCTCTACAATGTACTCCAGGTGGGGCCTCACTAGTGTCGTGTACAGTGGAATTATGACCTCCCTTTTCCTGCTGGTGATGCCCCTGCCTATGCATTCCAGCATCCTATTTGCTTTACCTGCTGCCTAGTCACACTGTTTCCCTACCTTGAGGTCATCAGAGATGGTAACCCCAAGGTTCCTTTCCTGCTTGGTGCATGCTATATCCTCACCCCCAACTGATATGTTGTTCCAGGGTTTTTGCACCCCATATGCATTACTTTTCACTTCTTTGTGTTGAATTTCAGCTGCCAAACTCTCAACCATTCTTCAAGCTTCTGCAGGTCCCTCCTCATTCTGTCCACACCCTGTTGGATGTCCACTCTGTTACAGTGCTTTGTGTCATCAGCGAACAGAAAAATTCTGCCTTCTTGGTCCTGTGAAATGTCACTGATGAAGACATTGAATAAGACCAGTCCCAACAGTGATCCCTGTGGTACCCCACTGGTCACTCTTCCCTCTGTAGAGTGACAGCCATTTACCACCACTCTCTGTGTCCTGCTGCCCAGCCAATTACCCATCCTTTGCATTACTGTCTTGTCCACTCCCATATTCCCCAGTTTGTTTAATAGCCTTCTATACAGCACAATGTCAAAGGCCTTGCTGAAGTCCAAATAGGCCAAGTCCACTGCCCTCCCCTGATCCACATCCCTTGTCACACAGTCAAAAAATTTAATGAGGTTTGTCTGGCATGACCTCCCCATGGTGAAACCATGCTGGTTTGGGTCCTGTAGTCCATTGACATCCAGATGTTCCACCAATCTCTCCATCAGTAGAGCTTCCATAATCTTCCCCACTACCGAGGCCAGGCTGGCTGATCTGTAGTTCCCCACTTCCTCTTCATTCCGGCTTCTGTATAAAGGGACTACATCTGCTGTCCTCCAGTCTTTTGGTGCCTCCCCTATTTCCAGTGATCGGCTAAACAGGATTGCCAGAGGTTCAACCACCATCTCACTTAATTCTTTTAGGACCATGGGGTACACCTCATCTGGCCCCATTGCTTTATCAACTCTTATTCCTTCCAGTTCCTTTAGGACCCTTTCCTGTTCAAAGGGACTTGTGTCCATTTCTGCACCCCCCCTCCCGTACTCTCTTTAGATCCATTACACTCCCCTTCCTCAGTAAAGACTGGGTAGAAATACCTGTTCAGTATGTTAGCTTTACTATTGCCATCCTCCATGCTGCCCCCCTCCCTCCCCCTTCAGTCTCACTATCCTCCCTTTTTCCTTCTTTTTTCATTTATGTACATGTAAAAAGTGTTGTCCCTTCTTCTCACTGATTTTGCATTGTGCTCTTCTGTCTGAGCTTTGGCTTCCCTTACTGACCTCCCTGCCTCCCTTTGCTTTTCCTAGTGCGTCTCCCTATCCCCTTCTGCTTGCGTCTTTTTGTATTAACTGAATGCCATCTTTTTAGATTTCACTTTCTCCGCTGCCTCCTTGGAAAACCATAATGGCCTCCTTTTCCTTTTTCCGTTTCCAAGCTGCTTAACACATAATTCTGTTGCTCTTGTAATCCCTGTTTTAAATATTGCCCACTGTTCCTCCACCCCTGATTCTGTCCCCATTCCCATTAGTGCCTCTTTCAAGCATGGTCCCATTTTTGTACAGTTTGGTTCTGCACCTTCTGTGATTTCAAACCACACAGACCTGTGGTCACTGTTCCCCAGATGTTCCCCCACTGCTACCCCTATCACACTGTCCCTGTTTGTGAGTACAAAGTCCAATATTGCCTTCTGCCAAGTTGGTTCCATGACCAGTTGCTTAAGGAAGACACCTTGAAGGGAGTCTCAGATAAATCTACTCCTGGTTGATGCTGCTGCTGGGATGCTCCAGTCCACATCTGGAATATTGAAGTCTCCAATGAGCACCACCTCCCCCTTGTCCACCATCCTTTGGATGGCTAGTATTAACTCCCTATCTGTCTCTTCCTCCTGGGCTAATGGTCTGTAGACCACGCCTGTGTGGATGGTTGACCCCGTTTTCCTTTCCAGCTTAACCCACAGTATCTCACCCCCATTTTGTTCCTCCTGGATCTTTGTGGCCTTCATGCCATCTTTCACATAAAGTGCCACTCTTCCTCCCTTCCTGCCTGCCCTGTCTCTTCTGAATATGTTGTAGCCAGGTATGGCCATTTCCCAGTTATGGTTATCATTACACCAGGTTTCTGTGATAGCCACAATGTCCAGGTCCAACTGCACCATGTCAGCCTCCAGATCCTCCATCTTGTTGCTAAGGCTCCTGGCATTGGCACACATGGCTTTCCATGATGTGAACTCACTGGACTGTTTAGCTGTTTTACTCCAGCCCCTTCCCTGGTTGTTCTTTATCCCTGGTTCTCCCTGCTGTCTGTCCTTCTGTTGTATTTTGCCCCCTTTCTGCCTATCCATCCCTCCCTTGGGTGCCTATCTCCATCTTCTGCACACTACTTTGTAAAGACATCTCCTCCTCCTGTTCACTGATTCCACTGCTAGCTATGTGGGGTGGGTAATTAGGTACCCTCCTCACTGGCCAGCCTCCCCAGCTAGTTTAATTGCTCATCCATGTAGCATTTAAACTTATCATTGAGTGCTTGGATTCTGCTCCAGGACAGATGCAGGCCATTAGGTTTTAACAGGCCCCTATCCCTCCAGGTGGGTCCCCAGTCACCAATGAGTCCAAACCCTTCCTCACAGCACCAGTTGTTCAACCATGTGTTAAAGTTCCTGGTGTGTGCACCCCTACACTCTCCCAAGCCTTTCACAGGTAGTACTTCCAAGAAGGTGAAAGATATAGCTACTTGCTTAAGACCTCTGCCCAATTTTCTAAACTCTTCTTGAACTTCCTTAGGCTCCTCATTTGCCAGGTCATTAGTACCTAGGTGGATAATGACATCCAGCTTATCATCTTGTCTTGCCTTCCCGGTGATCCCCAGGATGTTCCTCTCATCCCTACATGCCATGGCTCCTGGTAGGCACCTCATCTCCCTGACCTCCTCCTCATATGTTCCTAGCTGGATCCCTTTTATGATAGAGTCCCCCATCAGGATTTGCTTCCTTCTCCTCTGGGGTCCACTGCTCTTCCAACTGAGGTCATCTCTTTGGGTGACCTCCACATCCTTCATTCCATTTCTTCAGGTGCCTCTGTTTGGTTGTCCCCATTTGTCAGTGTGGCATATGAGTTCTAGAGTTGAATAGGATTTGGGATGTCCCTCTGCCTGACCATCCTAACAATCCCTCAGCCCACCACCATCATCCAAGTGCTCCTCGTTCTTGTCATCCTTTGAGGCAGAGGCTTTGAACTGTGTGGTCTCTGGATAGGGGTGAAGGTACTCCTGGCCCAGTTTACTTCCACTCTGTGTCTGGCTACCTTGTCCCAGAATCCAGAGAGATGCCTGCAGATAGGGCAGCACCTCAGCATCCAGAAGGTCTGCCTGAATGCGGCTGCCTCGCATCCATTGCATTACACCACTCCCCACATTATACTGCTACTGCACGTATACTACTGTTGCAGTAGTTGTGTAGTACTGAAGCTCTCCTTCTAGTTCCCTGTTTATTAATTCACTGTCTTGAAAATCTTGCCACTGATCCACAGATACTTTTATTTTAAAGAAGGAAAACAGCAACAAAAAATTAGTCAAAGCACTTGTGCTGAGGGTGGGCTTCCTCTCCCTTATGCCCCTCCTGCTCCACAACCCCTGCTATTCCCCATGCTTTGCACCTGTCAATCAGATTTAACAAGGTATTTAATTGAGAGTGGTGGAAGGAGGAGGGTGGTGAAAATTTGCAGCAAGTAAAGACAGTTAAGAAATAACAGCACCACTAAAAGACACCAAACTAGGTTTCAAATTTTCAACAGCCCCAAAACAATCCCCAGTAAAGTCAGCAAAGGAATAACAGCACCACTAAAAGCACACCAACTAGATTTCAAATTTTCAACAGCCCCAAAACAATTCCCAGTAAAAACAGCAAAGTAATAACAGCACCACTAAAAGAACACCAAACTAGGTTTAAAACAAAAACAGAAATGAGCAGTTACTGCACTGCACTATAATGAATCTGGATCATTCCCCTTCCGGCCTCTTCTGAAAAACCAAAAATGAACCTGCTACTTTAAATCAAACTTAGCCCCACTTCCAGTTATCATGTAGCTGAGGACAGAGGTGAGACAATTAGCAACCCTCCCCCAAACTACAGGGCAAGACAGATAGGACAAGACAATACTTAGGGTTTTGTCTAGACCAGCATCTATCCTTTTCCTCTCACATTGAATCCCTATGTGCTAAACTGGGCTATAAATTAGGTTTCCTCTACAGGCATAAGTACTCCCTCTCCCTCCCTCCCTGTGCAAGCAATTACTAGTCAAACTCATCCTGCCCCTCATTGATTATGCTGACATTGTCTTCAGTGCTGCCCCTGCAACTACCTAATCTAGGTTGTAATTGTCTGCAACTCATTTTGCCACTTTGCTTTGAACTCCCTCCCTTGCACCCACCACTGTTATCTCTGCTTTTCTCTATCCTCTTCCCTTACTGTCAGGTGAAACTTGCACTCTCTCACATTCCTGGCCAAATACTGGTTAGAAAATCTCCTGACATACATCACCGACCTCCTCTTCCCTGTTTCCTCCTCCCCATACAGCTTAGGGTCTAGGGATCTGCACACCTTCAAACTGGCCCGTCCCAACTATGGGCTCCCAGTCTTTCTCCTACCACCTTCCTAATTTATGGAATCAGTAATCTGACTCCCTACATAATTCCTCCTCCCTAAAAGTTTTCAATCAATTGCTCTGAAGGTTAGACCCTAGCCTATGCTCTTGCCCAATCCCCATGCCCTCAGGCAACTCTAACTGACCACTCCACTCCTGCACCCTGTTTAGCTCCAATCTACTGTGTCTGCTACACTATTATGTAACAGACCTACTTTATGGGAAAATATTGGCTATGATAGCTTAGCTTTCTGTTCCTGTCAACTATTATTTTATTCTATAGCACTGCACTCTATTATGTTTGATTCATTATTATTACGTTTGATCACACTGTACATTGCATTATCTTTGATCATTTTGTGCAGAAAAAAAATTCTACTATGTTGTTATGGCAATTGTAAAACTCCCCTTTTTCCCTTTTCACCTGGTCGCACCTGGAAACAAGCCCCGGCTCAATGTGCTTTTCCCGGTTACTAAATTTTAAATAAATGAAAGGATAATTTATATATGAACAAAAAGTTAGGCAACCCAGTATAGTGATACAAAAAGACCTCTAAGGTAGGTCAAAGTTAAAAAAGCATTTTATTAATCAAACAGATCCACAGCAAGCACCCCCTACAGCACGCAAATGTTTCATATCATACTGATGCTTTGTCAATGAGTGTCACCACAGTAATACAAGCCATTTAAAGCAGTTCTTTAAAGGGGTACTGCAAAATACCAATAAAGTGCTCCATATAATACACTAAAAGACTCACACCAAGAACAATAAATACCAATAACACATAAAATACCTAAATGGAATAAATAAGGTCTAATCATCAGAGTGCAAAGTAATGAGCAATAAATAAATACAGTATAATGAACATATTATAATAGTTCTCTATCTCCTCCCCCATTTGGTGTTATTTAAACACTTACCTGTGTTTGTGTTCTCCACAGCGTACAGGATCCAGTGAGGGTCTTCTTGAGGTCATGATGGCCAGTGCAGTCACCCTTCCCTGCCCCCCGAAACAAGCAAGCCATCGCAAGGAAGGTACGCCGAATTGAGCACATGCTGAGGAGCTGTTCTCAGCTGAGTGCTTCTGGGATCTCCACAGTTTGGCCCTGCCGATATTCCACGTTGGCTCACCACCACCCCCACCACCACCCTTGGTGAGCTTAAGCATTTATAGGCTTATCAGTGGCTGTGTCAACCAATCAGCCCACTTCACCATTAGAAGCCTATACCCTTTCACCACTAGAGACAGCTCAGATTTTCTCTATCCTACAGCTGTTTATTCCTTTACCTTCCTCCTCCCTCGTCAAGCACCATGCTCCTTGTCTTACTCACTCTCTCCTCTATGCTATTTCCTGTATTGATTCCCCCCTCAGTTTTTCTCCTGAATCATGCTTCCCTTCAGCCCAATGGGCAGCCTCCCCTCCCCGCCCTTCCCACCTGGCATCCTGAGGCTCTAGTGTGGTTCCTATGGGTGGGCAACCATTACACTGTGGCACCCCCCTGGCATCCACACCCCATGGAACCCCTGTATCTGACATCCTCCCCCTCCCTACACCCCCTACTCCTGTCCACCCCCCATGTACTATCACTCCCAACTCCCTCATTTTCCAACACATATGGGTCCTTCATGCACATAACACATCATCTCAAAAATTTGGCCTGGAAATCAACCCTCAGGTCACTCCTCCTCCTTATGTCAGGGAATATCCACCCAAACACTGGCCCTCTTGCAACATCCATGCCCAACCTCACCCCTGCCAGTGGACTACCCATTGCTACCCTCAGCATTTGTAGCTTACTAAAACAAGTATTTGTCAATGCTGAATGTTTGCTTGCTGGCATTGGCATTGGTAGTGTATGAGTTAGAGAGATGCATAATAGGGATGGCAGTGAAGTACTGAACTGAAGCCAACCCCACCTCCACCCTGGAGAAAAAGTGAAGTCATGAGCGTGCATAGAAACTGCGAAACACACACCCATAATGTAATTAGTTTGGGGATACTTTACAGCAGATTGTCAATGCAGGCATTTGGGGGCCTCCGCTCATGAACAGTGTCACTGTGATGTTCTTAATCTGTCCCGAACTGTGATTTCCCACATCAACCACGCATTTCTGCACTGTAAGTGTGAAAACACATTTTGGCCAGGGTGTGAAAAATGACAGCTGTACTGTTTCTAAGGAAGTGTGGAAAAATGCCAGTGGTAAAAATCTGGACTGAAAATATTACAAATTCATGAACTTACGAGGGTGCGTGGAAACTGCGCAATGCTCGCTAGTAACACAGTCATTTTATGGACTTTTGTCATCAAATTTTTAATATAGCCATTTTAAGACCTCTGCTCATGAAACTTTCCCTGTGATTTTCTTAATCTGTCCCGAACATTGATTTCGCACACCAACTGCGCCATTCTGTGTTACATGCGTGGAAACACATTTTGGGCCAGATTTGAAAAATGACAGCTATACTGCTCATAAGGAGGTGTGGTAAAATGGCAATGTTGACTATTTGGAGTGAAAATATTAAAAATTTGTGAACTTACAAGCTTGTGTAGGAACTGCGCAATGCACGCTCATAAATTGATCATTTTTGGGAATTTTTAAACCAAATTTTCAACATAGGGATTTTGGGGGTCTTCCTCATGACCTGTGACACTGTCATTTTATAAATCAGTCCCAAAAGGTGGTTCCATGCAGTGACCGCAAAGTCACCTTTCAGAGCCGATTAACACCAAGACAGTGCCAGAATTCATAAGAAAGGATCCCAAAAACCCCATGTTGTAAATTTGGTGACAAAATTCACAAAAATGGCCGAGATATGCACCAAAGTTGAAAAAAAAAAATGCCATTATACAGCTTACCAGCATTTCTTCAGTTCGCGGTTGGCTTTGAAGAGTGCAGACGTGTTCCCGGTCCACCGAAGATCTTAGCACTGGGATCCAGAGGTAAGTGTGGAGTCAGGGGTTGTGGGGAGGTGAATGTGCAGAGGGTGGGTGGGCTGGGGTGGGGGCTAGACTATCAAAGAGGGACCTTTTTTTGTTTTCAAGTGTTTTTTCTTTCTAGGAAGATGACGAGGGACTTGTGCCACACTGGGATGGGCTCCCAATGTGGCAGCTGAAAGTTTTTTTTGTGGGGGTCAGTGGAGCCGATGGGGGACTGGGAACCCCCATTGGCCATACAGACATGTGCCACACTGGGGTGGGCTCCCAGTGTGGCAACTGGAAATCTGTGGGGTTTTTTGGGGGGGGTTGTTGAGTGGAGCTGACGGGAGATTGAGCACCCTTGTCACCATGCTCACTTTTTCCATGCTGGGGTGCACACCCAGTGTGGCACCTAGAAGTCTGGGGAAGGTGGAGCCAACGGGGGATTCAGCACTCCCATCAGCCATACTGTGTGCAGCGGAGGGAGCGCATGAGCACGCTGGGGTGGGCTCCCAGCGTGCTACTTGAGTGTTTGGGGATGGGGAACTTCAAGGGAGCTGCCTATGACAGCTCCCTTCAAGATGCAGTGCTGAGTGTAGGCAGTTTGCATACTGCCAATGGCAGTATGTAAATTACCTGCCAATGGCAGTATGCAAATTGCCTACATGTTACAACAACTGATTGAAGTGGTTTTCCACTTTCAACTGTACACTACTGCATCTGAACGGCTGTCATAGACAACTCGGACATTCACCGGTGTGGTAGAGCCATGCCTGCAAAAGGGAGCAGGGCATTGGGACTGGGGAGGCACACCTCTGAAAACTCGCATGGTGGCACTATGTTTCTTGCACGTGGTACAAGCAAACATAAAAAATGGGACTCGTATCAGGGATAGGTTCTCCAGCATCAGCCTGATGTCATTGCCTAGAGTGAAACCTGGCTTCCCCCCTGTCTCCTGACTCGACAGTAGCCGTGCATGGGTACAACCTCTACCAGGCCAATCAATGGGGTAAACGAGGGGGAGGATGTGCCATCTATGCCAAGGATTCATTTCATGGATGGCTACTCCACTGCCCCCTCCAATTGGAACCTGGACCGCAGGCCCTCACACTCAAACTTACCTTGGTACAATCCCCAAACCCTTTACTCATCACAGCAGTTTACATTGCTCCCAAGGACCAGAAAGTGGCCTTCCACTTGGTGCTGGACTGTATTGCCACACTCCCACCACAAAATGAAAGAAATAGTCCTTGGCGACTTTAATATTAATTGGCTGGTGAAGACCGCCACTCCGTACAATGATGCAACTATAGCCGAAGACCTCACACAAATAGTCCTCTCCCCCACCCGACTGAATCCTCGCACCAGATCCTCCTCCCTACTGGACCAAGTCTTCACCAACCATCCTCACAAAATCACAAGCACCACTGTGCTCTCAAATGTGCTTAGTGACCACTCCCCAGTTCTCTGCACCTGGTCCTGCAAAGTCCCTAAGAACCCTCCCAAAATTATCTTTCAATGCAAGCTTGGCCCTGGTAAACTTGCTATCCTAAAACACACCTCAGTTCACTGGCTTGGCCCTTCCTAATTAATATCCTCAACCCTGACTGAGCCCTGGCCCTTTTCATCCTCACATTCAACACTATCAGTGACAAGCTTGCCCCGCTAACCAAAATGATGGTCAAAGGTAACCCAGTCCCATGGATCACAGACCATCTCCTGGCCCAGATATGAACTCAAGACTCATTATGACACCTCTTGAATTGGACTGGCCTCCCAGCCAATAGACACAAGTATAGAGAGGCCTGGAACAAATGTATGTGGGCACTAGGCAAAGCCAAGGCCAAGTACTATAAATCATCCGTACCCACTGCCTGGGGCACTGGGAGCAAATGCTGGAACAATTATCAAAGAGATCTGCAGCAAAGACCCAAATCCCGCCCCTCCCCAAACAAATTGTTGTCGATGGACGCCTGACCTTGGACCCCACTCGCATAGCCACTGCTTTCAATTGCACCTTCACTAACCTCAACCTTGTCCTCCCTCCTAAATTCTTTGACCCACCCCCTGCCCTGTCCTCTCCCTCACCCCAATCCACCCCTCCCTTTCTCCTATGTTACATCACCCCCAAGGCTGCAGAGCCATATCTCAAAAAAGCCCTAGGCCACTACCACCACATTAGTGACTCCTTTGACCTAAGGGTTCTCCGGCTCACCCTCCAAGAGGTACTCTCCCCCCTCACCCACATCCTCAACCGCTCCCTCTGCCAAGGTGAATTCCCTACCCATTGGAAATCTGCTTCCATTACCCCCATGTTTAAGAATGGGGACCACACGGCCACCAACAATTACCACCCTATCTCCATCTTACCCCCTCATTTAAGGCTCTTTAATGCATTGTCTACGACCAGCTCACTGACCACCTTAACAAACATGATCTACTCTGTAAACAGCAACATGGCTTCCGCAAAGGGCACAGTACTACCACTGCCCTTCTCAAATTCTCCGCATACATCCACTCCACCCTAGAGAGAGGACATATCACTGGCCCTGTCTTTGTCAACCTCACTAAGGCATTTGACACCATCAACCACTCCCTCTTGCTATCCAGTCTCTCCAATATTGGCTTCTCGTGTGATGCCCTATGCTGGTTCTCTGACTACTTGTTGGGCCAGTCTCAACAGGTCAAAATTGGCACTACCCTTTCTAGCAGGCTTCCTGTTCACTCATGGGTCTCTCAGTGGTCCCTTCTTTGTCCCCTTCTCTTCAGTCTCTACCTTAACTCCCTCCCCATGTCCTGCTCAGGCAACCTACTACTATACGCGGATGATGCTGTCCTTTATTCATCTAACCCTGACCCTATTAAATGCCACCAGTCCCTCCAAACCTCCTTCAGCGAAGCCAAACACTGATTCTCTGCACAATGCATCATACTAAGCTACAAGAAGACCAATATCATGTTCTTCTATCACCCCCAGAACTCCAGGAAAGAGCTTTGCCCTCAGGTCCTTACTTCAGACCAGACCCCTCTCAAGCAACTGGACTCCTTTAAATATCTGGGAATCACCCTAGACCCAGCCCTTAATTTTCACCAACACACCCATCACTTGTCCACTGCCCTAAATGTCCACCTCAGCCTGCTCTATTGGTTTAAACATTGCCTTACCCCTTACTCCCTTTGGTTCACTGTCAAGTCCTCAATCCTCTCCCTCCTTGACTATGGGATACTTATTTATAGTGCAGCGACTACCTTAGCCCTCCACAGGCTCTGCCTCTCCCTCAACAAAGCCTGTCACCTTATACTGGACTGTGACCATCTCACACATACCTGCTCACTATATAACTCTACTAACTGGCTTAATCTTGATAACAGGATCAGGTTCCACACCTGCCTTATGGCCAAAAAGATCACCCTTGGTCTCTCCCCCTCAGTCTCTCCTCAATAATCTATCCAGCCCCGGTGCAAAAAGCCACCCGTAGCTCTAGCAAGATGCTACTTGTGGTCCCCCATTGCCAGACATCCCAATTTCAAAGATCCTTCTGCTACAAGGCCCCTTCGTAGATGAACAATCTGCCCAGCTCCTTCACAAACATAAACAGAGTTGGGTTTTTTTGTTTGTTTTTTTCCAATTGTTTAACCAGGTGAGACACACTAAGCTGAAAGCTTTTTTACAGGTGCAACCTGGGAGCACAGGGAAGTTAAATGACTTGCTCAGGGTCACACAGTATATGCAAGTGGGGGCTATTGCATTCAAACCCAGGTCTCCAGATTTGCAGCTCAGAGCCTTAAGCCACTCTATGCTATACTGGCCCCTTCGAAACCCATCTTAGAGGTTACCTCCAGTCCTCTATCAGCTGTGATTGCCATTGAACCCAGCCTGTCCCCCTCTCTCCATAGACAATGGCCTATGGCCTGCTACCCCCCCCCATTACCCCCATCCCCACTTATGGGTGCCTCTATTTAATGTGCCTTTATGCACTCCTGCTAGAGCTATGTACTAACGTTTAGGATCAGGTTGTTAACCTCTACTGCAGTTTCCTTGTACAAGGTTTGTTCTGTTTACTGCATTGTATTTACCTTACTGTTGTAACTGTCCTATCTTTTATTACATGGAAAACTTTGTAAATGAGTCCTTGACTCAAAGATATTTTCTGAATCCTCAATAAATACATAAAAAAAATAAGCACAAATCTGCAATCTAGATATTTTATTTTCTTTCTTTCAGGAAAGGTACAGTGCTAAAATTGCATTCAGACCTTTGTATCTGTGTGCTCCTAGCAAGCATTGCAACTTGATTTCAATTTGGAGTAGCTTATTATCTAAGTCCCCACCATGGATGTTCAATGTAACCTTCTCCAAACCCTGGAACTTAAAAGTATGTCCAATGCCTTTATTCATTACATGCATTGCCAGCTCATTAATAATGTGTCTGTTGGAAATGCTTCTTAAGTGTTCTACCATCCTGTTCTTAAAACGTCTTTTTGCTTTCCCAACATAAAAATCCTGACAAGAGTAGACTGCAATGTAAATTATGTTGGCTGTAGAACAATTAATATAGCATCTATTGGCATATTATTTGCTGGTTATAGGGTGCTTAAAAACAGTACCTGGTTGAAGATGTGTGCAAAATGCACAACTGCCACACTGAAATGTCCCAATTGGGTTTGGGAAGGAGGTGCACTGTATAAACTGTCAGTCATCAAGTTAGCAATGTTATCTCCACGTTTATAAACCATCTGGGCAGGGCTGTGTCACATCTTTAATAAGCTTAGGTTCCAACCACAATAAATTCCAATGTTTTTAAGTATATTCCCAATCATGCAACTCTGTGGCATGTATTCTGTAATGAAGTAATGAATAAAGGCACTGGACATATTTCTAAGTTCCAGGGTTTGGAGAAGGTTACGTTGAACATCCATGGTGGGGACTTAGATAATAAGCTACTCCAAACTGAAAGCAAGTGGCAATGTTTGTTAGGGGCACACAGATACAGCCGTCTCAATGCAATGTTTAGCACTGTACCTTTCCTGAAAGGAAGAAAATGAAATAACTAGATTGCAGATTTGTGCTTATTTAGTATACTATGTTCATTATACTGAATTTGTTTATTGCTCATGTACTTTGCACTCTGATGATTAGATCTTATTTATTCCATTTAGGTATTTTATGTGTTATTGGTATTTATTGTTCTTGGTGTGAGTCTTTTAATGTATTATATGGAGCACTTTATTGGTGTTTTGCAGTACCCCTTTAAGGGACTGCTGTAAAAGGCTTGTATTGCTGTGGTGACATTTATGCATTGAAAAAATATCAGTATGACATGAAAAGTTTGTGTGTGGTAGGAAGTGCTTGCTGTGGATCTGTTTGTTTAATAAAATGCTTTTTTAACTTTGACCTAGCTTAGAGGTCTTTTTGCTTCACTATACTGGGTTGCTTGAATTTTAGCACAGTTGTTTTTGTTTTACCTCAAGGCACCATCTGCATATCACAGGTAGCTGCCTTTCAGCATTTTTTGATAATTTATACATTGAGTGAGCTGGTCGAAGGTTGTGAATTCTGCTTTGGCAGACTTTTGCGAAAGTTCACCAAATTTACATGGAATTTTCCAAATGTCCACCTTTGGCAAAATTGGAAATCTTCTGAATGTGTTTGGCAAATGTTTGCCCTGTTCTGCAGAATGTTATTGCTGAAATGGGGAATAACATGCATGAACTGTGGAACTAATACTTTTATCTTCAAGTCATGCAATTATTCCACAGTTAAGTTCTGTGCAGTCCTGGTAAATAGAAAAAAAACTTTCCCTGGTGTCCAGTGGCACTCCCCCCACACCTTCTGATTACTGGCCCATAAAAATGTAATGTTTCCCTGTTGTCTAGTGGCACCTTTCAAACTCCGATTGCTGGCCCCATAACAATTTGTTTCCCTGGTCTCTAGTGGCACCCACGACCCTCTGGATGCCAGACCTATTCATTTTTATGATTTTTTCATGTCTTGTGGCATCCTCCACCATTTAATCACTGGCCCCAGAGAAATTTAATGTTTCCCTGGTGTCTAGTGGCACCCATAACCCTCCAATCACTGTCTCCATAACAATTTGTTTCCCTGGTATCTAGAAGTGCACTGACCTCCAATTGTCATCCCCATAACAATTTAATATTTCCATGGTGTCTAGTGGCACCCACCACCCTCCTATCGCTTGCCCCATAAAATGTAATGTTCCCCAGCTGTCTATTGGCACCCTCGACCCTCCAGTTGTTGGCCCCATATTTTTTAAAGTTTTCTTGTCTCAAATTCTAAACTTAAATGCCTGACAAGTCTGCACTTGCTCTTGTTCCCATTTCTTAGAGTCTTTACATCACGTGGTAGTCATGGAGACTGTCTCCATGACTACCGCACAATGCAAAGACTAAGAAATGGGGTCCAGTAAGTGCACAGTTGTCAGGCACATGAGCTAAGAAGTTGAGAACTTTATGGAGTGGTAGTCATGAAGCCTGGTGGTAATGATAGGCACTGGCATATCTGGCAACTCATCCACCAGTCCAGAACTCTAGATGGCACTGACCAACTGAGCACCAGTATTTACTGTATAAGGCATGGGGGTACTAGTCTTTTACTAAACTACAGTTAGATGTGGTATCAGAATTGGGTTCCAAATTCTGATTCTGTATCTGAAAATGGTTTTTAAGATTTGGGATTTCTGACCATGAATACCAAAAATCCCTAAATCTTAAAAACGGATCAGAATCCGATACATCCCAAACTGTGCATCTAAAATCTGAGCAACCCTATTACAGATACAGTACAGACCCAATAATTAAAGGAAATTTGGCAACTTTCACTTGCTAACAAATGTGTTCTCAAACAAATTGTAAATACATGAATGATGCATGATTAAACAAATCCATACGCAATGCATTAACAGCGGATGGGAATAAAAAAAAAAACAAAGATCTCTGTCCCTGAGTAGTGTGCATAAATTGTATTTCAAAGAGTATTCTGTTTGAGAAGTGGGGGACTACAGAAGGTTAAAACAAAACTGGAATATGCTTAGCCATTGCTGGATCTTGTGCAAGTCGTGGGGTGGCTGGCCCCTGCTACTATCACAACAGACAGAATGACATGCATTTGCAAACTGTCCCACTTGCGTGCTGACGAAATAAAGGCAAAAAGCTTGCACATATGCTCAAATATTTTATTACTGTAATAGTAACTTATTTACAAGGAATAGGCTATTGATGTATGACTGAGATTTATAATTACTACACAGAATTTAAAGGAGTTATAATTCTTCCCATTCATTAAAGACGAAAAGATAAAGTGAGAAAAGAATGTCGATGTGTTTGAGTCAGGAGCTATATCCCAGTGTTGCCATGTGTAAACTCACTTCTTGAGGGTGGGGTAAAAACAAAATAATTGCACTCTTCAGACCTCCTTCTATGTGATAATTATAAAATCAATAGCTCATTCCTTTTAAATAGTTCTTGAAAACCGTTAAATACACATTCTTCTTTTTGTATTTTCTGGTGAATGGTACAATTATTGTGTATTCTACTCATCCTGACTTTTCTAGTTATAAATTATGATTTATTATAATTTTCTTTACATATATGTTATATAACTGTCTTTCCCATGTATTGAGATACTGTAAATATGTGATTATTGGCATTACCATATATAAGAGGTGTAGTTTTGTACAGGTACTCACCCCCTGATAAGGCCTTGCTTGCTGAAGTGCCAGGGCACCTGGTGTAGATTCATTTAGGTCTCTAACACCAGCAGCTCTTCAGTTACTATTACAGTAATAACATATTTGACAATACCTACAAGCTTTTTGCCTTTATTTCATCAGCTGCATTTGGGAGAACAACAGGTCACTGACAATCCCAGGCAAACAATCGGAATAAGCTTTAAACAGAATACAGGATCACTGCATAACCCTGCCCCTGTGGAATGGATGCTACATGAGCATTTCTCTGTGGTGGCCATTTGCTGCATCTCGTTAAGTGGTGATTTGTATTGTTTATAATCCAAGCAGACACCAGGGTGTCCAATTCACAGTGCTGGCTCAATAACTAGTGTATCTGACACCGAGTGCCCACTGCTCCTATTCTGGGAAGGGATTCCACAGTGTAAGCTGGAGAGCCTTCCCTTGCAAGGGGTTAATGTGCGTGACAAGGCCTGACAGGGCCAAAGAAATGTAAACTTTGATGGCAGATAAGCACCGTTTGGCCCACCCAGTCTTCCTATTTCTCTACAAATTGGATAAGCAGCAGATCCTAGTTTTACCAATAGCCTACTTCCTGCTACCTCCCACTAGAATTGCCTTATGTCTGTCCAATGCAATCTTAAATTCCTCTACTGTTTTTGACCCCTTGACCTCCTCAGGAAGGCCGTTCTATGTGTCCACCACCTTCTCCATGAAAAAATACTTCCTCACGTTGCCCCGAGTCATCCCCCCTCTAGCTTCAAATTGTGCCCCCTTGTTCTTGCACATCTCTTTTTTTGAAAGATACTACCCTCTTGGACTTTGTTGATTCCTTTGAGGTACTTGAAAGTTTCTATCATGTCACTCCTTTCCCTCCTTTCCTTGAGGGTATACATGTTAAGCCCTTTTAGTCTCTCTTTGTATGGCTTCTGGTGCAGACCTTGCACCATTTTAGTTGCCCTCCTCTGGACTGCCTCCATCCTATCTATGGCACTGTGGAGATTGGGTATCCAGAACTGCATGCAGTACTCCAGATGGGGTCTCACCAACTGTCTGTACAGAGGAATAACAACTTCCTATTTTCTACTGGTGATGCCTCTCCCTGTTCATCCCAGTATCCCCTCAGCCCTCCTTACTGCCTTCTTACATTGCTTGCTTACCTTTAGGTCATCTGATATGACTACCCCGAGGTCCCTTTCCATTTTTGTTGTCATTAATACCTCCGCCCATTATGTACTCTACCCTTGGATTTTGTTTCCCAGGTGCATTACTTTGCACTTCTTTGCATTAAATCTAAGCTGCCATACTTTTGACCATTCCTCCAACCTTGACAAGTCCCTTCTCATCCTTTCAACCCCCACTTGTGTATCAACCCTGTTGCTGATCTTGGTGTTGTCTGAAAAGAGGCATACTTTTCCTTCCAGTCCCTCCACAATGCTACCTATAAAGACATTAAAGAGGACCGGTCCCAGTACTGAACCCTGTGGTACCCAACTAGTTAACCCCCCTTTCTTTGGAGTGGGCTCTGTTTACTATTACCCTCTGCATCCTGTTGTCCAGTCAATTTTTTACCCAGGTTAACACCCTGGGACCCACTCCCTGGCTGGCTAACTTGTTTATTAATCTTTTGTGTGTGACTGCGTCAAATGCCTTGCCAAAGTCTAGGTTAGCCACATCAGTTGCATTTGGGAGGCCACGTCAGCTGCATGTGCTGTGTATGGAGAAGTGAGTTGACATGAAGAAAGTGGGCCTTGAACTATCTCCACTATGCAAATGAGAATACGATTCAGATATCAAAAAAGAAGAGAAATTCATTGGAAAAAATACTACATTAATGCAAACATTAGGGTTGAAGAACGCAACGTGCACAAAGTAGGTACAGGGACATGTAAAAGACACTAGGGTGCTGGATCCTCAGCAGCACTGTACAGATTGCAGAATTCCACTTGCAGAATTCACGCAGAATGACCATTCTGCCACCATATGTTTTGACAGAACTTTGCTGGTCCTTTTGTGGAATTCTGCCTGCTGTGATCCAGAGAATTATATTCTGTGGAACAGCATTTTTCCATGGAAAATCATTCCAGAACTATTTCCACAGAAAATATTAAGATCCATGGAATAGTATTCTGTGGAAATGTAGTGGGAAAACCATTCTGCATTTTTCTGCCCCAGAATTCCACAATTCTGCTTCTGATGCAATTCAGCAGAATTTCAGTGAAATTTTGAAAATTCCACAAAATTCCATTCCACCAGAATTTGAAAATTCTGCACACCACTAGTCCCTGGAGTCTTCACGAATTAGTGGTAGGGTGTTCCTTCGGTTTGCCACTGCAAATGCCAATCCTCTTGCTGAACAAACTATGAAACTGGGCTGAGCAAGTTAAGCAGTGATCTCAGGAAAGACAAAGACAAAGGGCAGGATTCACAAAGAAAGCCCAAAATCCCGCAGCTGTGGGAAAAAGGCCTGCAGCACTGCGGAAACGCAGTTGTGTGATATTCATAAAGAAATTTTGAGCAGGTGTGGAATTTCATAAAATCCCCACAGCTGCGGAAATTCAGCAGCTGCGGAAATTGCACGAGCCGAAAATCTGCAACTGCAGATCCACAGCTGCAGAAATAGCTCAGGAGGCACAGCAGCAGTGAAGTTAATTAGCTGGAACAGCAGATTTTAACAGGGCTGCCGTAGAATGAAGTTGAAAGCACCCACAAAGAGACCAGCAACCAATCCCTCAACTGGGACCACTGCAGCATCACAGGTACCAGCAATACCATGGCACCACAGTGGCCAACTGTCACTGCTGGTTCTCCCTCCCTGAGGTGTTCCTGTTGCCTGCAGGGGTAGCACTCACTGCAGGCTGGCCAGGCTCTACTGCCTGTGGGGCTCCGTCATGGGCTGCACAGTTTCTGGTGGTTGTTGCCTGTTGCCATATCATGGCAATGTGTGCTTTCGTTGCTGTTATAGCAGCCACTGCTATACTATCTGTGATGCTATTACCTGTGCCTCACCTCCACCTTAATTGATTACAATTGCTGGGGCACTACTGCAGTTTGCTGAGGGAGAGTTACACCCCATTCCAGCTGCAGAAGAAAACTGGTTGTGAATAGCCTTTCAAGGACTGTGCCTTACTTATCTCATACCTTTTTTCCCTCAGGGACTTCCGCAGCTATTAGTGTTGTTTTCTGCAGCTGCAGAGGGTTTTGTGAATAACATTCAGTTTCCATAACTATGGGAGTTTGGGGGACTTAGGGAAAGTTTTTCACCTTCAGAAAGCTTCGTGAATCCAGCCCAAAATGTCATACTACTTACCATAGTCTTTAAACATAGCACATAAAAAAACTTCCCTTGCAGTTAAACAAACAATGACATTTAGTTAGTTAGTTAGTTAGTTAGTTAGTTAGTTTTTGTTAACCGGGTAGGTGCACTAAACAGGAACAGTCTTTTTTTCAGGCATGACCTGGGAGGTTACAACAGAAAGGGAGGAGCACATATACCACAATATACATGTAAATACAATATTTACAAGTGAAATAATAATGGCTAGACCGAAAGTGTCATCAATCAGGAGTACAGTAACAGAAGCCACATACTCTGAGATATTTCACATGGGAAACAAGATAGTGTTCACAGACTTCAGTTTACCTCCTGGGAGAGCAGTTACACATATAAGTACTTTGAAAATGCTTACAGAAGGCTTGTTGAAAGCCCCCAGAAGCTGTAATAGTACCAATCTCAGGGGGAATGTTATTCCTCAGTCTAGGTGCAAAGTTTTGATGCGGTAGCCCTAAGAAAGATTAGTCCTTAATTTAGGTACAGTAAGCAGGTCAAGGTCCATACATCTTAAGGGGTAAGAGTTGTTCTGTGGATGAAGCAATGCAGCAAGCTGCTGAGGCTGTCAACTTTTCAGGATGTTGTAGATAGTGTTGCCTGTGGCTATGTCATGCCTAGCACTGGTAGGGAGCCACTCCAGACTCTTGTACAGGGTACAAAGGTGAACAAGTCTGTTAGTTGCAAGAACAAAACAGCATATGTTGTTGTAGGTGACATCCCATTTCCTTAGTGCCAGCTTTGAGGTTGAAGATACATTAACAGCAACTTTGTAAATTAGCTTAGGAAGAAGAATACCCCTCGCAACAGATACATAGGCATGTGAGGTGAGAGTATGCCTAATTCTATAGGCCAAGCCAACTCTAGAATTTACAGCTTTACAGGTCTTCAGTACTGTATATGCAGCTGAAAATCAAGGGAGGGATCCAGGGTAACACCAAGCTAATTAAAGGACTGTACAGCCTCAAGCATCATACCATCAGTACAAGAGATTTGAATAGGGGTCTGACAATTTCTTAGTTTAGAGGGGGAACCAAAGAGCATAGCTTGTGTTTTTGATAAATTTAAGAGCAATTTGTTCTGTAATAACCAGATTGTACTGCCTGTAGGTCATGGGAGCACATATTATTTATTTTGCTGATATTGTTGGAACAAGTGACAAGTACAAGGTCATTCGCGTAAAGTATTGGTGATCTGTTTGACAGACACTCATGCAGTTTGTTGAGATGTATAGAGAATAGAAGCAGCCCCAGAACTGAGCCTTGGGAAACCCCAACTGCAGATGCCACAGGTTAAAGAAGGATATACCCAATCTGACCAATTGTTGTCTGTGCTGAATATAATTATTAAACCAGTTGAGGGAAGAAGGCACTATCCAAGATCTCTGAGTTTGATATTAAGTGGGGAGTGGTCAACAAGGTCAAAGACTTTAGTTAGGTCTATGAACACTGTACTGGAGTAATCAACTCTATCTACAGCAGTGGCTACATGAATGGTGAGCATCAACAAGACAGTGGACGTTCTATAACTACTCCTAAAACCATGTTGATGCTGGGATAGCAGTTCACGACTTATCAAATAGTCAGTGAGCTGGGAGGCAACCAATTTTCGAAGATTTTATTAAGCACAGGTAGGATAGAAATAGGCCTATAGTTAAGTGCTTTTGGGTTCCCCTTTTTTTGAATATGGGGACAGTATATGATAGATTCCAGGCTGGAGGAACTACAGTACACCATTCATTAGGGGCAGGTTAAATAATCTGGTCACTGCAGGTGCAATTTCCACTGCAATGAGCCGGAGTAGTTTAGGCTTGAGCCCATCTGAACCTGTAGATTTAGATATGGGGATTCGTTTATGCAATCTACATACTTCAGTCACCTTGACCACCCTAAGATAGAATGGAGGAAGGTCACCCTGTGTATCAACCAGATAGGCTGCTGACTTACCAGGGGAGGAGTTTGTTAAGGGGAAGGAACCCGTGTACGTTGAAAGATCACTGAACTGCATGTTGAAAGCATTGGCAATAGTGGAGGGAGTACTGCAGTTTATGCCATTTATGATCATATCAGGGGGGCACAGAGTTGTTATTCTGACCTAGAATATAATACTGTTACATAACAAAAGGCTATATATAAACAGTTTAACAACTTCTGCTCAACTCGTTTGATATAAATCAGCATTATAAAGCATGTTCTATCCGTGATGTTTTAAAATCTGGTAGCCTTTTGCCTGCATGTTTAAAACAACACCTTCCTGTTTATACTGTGACAGTAGCTAGAATGTAAATAGTGTCAGTATTCCTGCTGCCTTGATATTAAGCAGCACTTCAAAGTTTACTCAGATCTCTGAAGTTTTTTTTTCTTTTTTCTTTGCATTGCTATCAGAACCAAACTCCTACAAAGCTCGATCAGCCACATTGTAAGATTCCTGA
Source organism: Neoceratodus forsteri (assembly GCA_016271365.2). Taxonomy (NCBI): domain Eukaryota; kingdom Metazoa; phylum Chordata; order Ceratodontiformes; family Ceratodontidae; genus Neoceratodus; species Neoceratodus forsteri. Next base: position 679,355,338 of record CM028130.1, read on the forward strand.
AGAAGAGGCAGCACTATAGGCCTTAAAGAGGACAGGAAATGTTTTCTACTTGGCATTTGTTTACAATGTTCATATTTCCAGAAACAATAGTCATTCCCCTAAATGATCCATATTTTACTGTACCTGGATAAAAAGTGATTGGAAAAGCTATATTTTGCATTATTTTATTATGGCCATCATTCTGTAATAGTGCTCTTCATGGAACCAGTGGGCTGCAGTTTTAATTAAGTTACAGTTTGTGCACAACTTTCTAAACATGGTTCTGATAAGTCAACAACTTATACTTAGCATTCTGTACACAAACCATGACATAGTAAAAATTCCAAACTATTGGTTCCATAAAAAGAACTGTGCAGAATGCTGTCCATAAAAAAACAAAACACTGAGAACAGTTTTTTAGCATCAGAGTGTAATGCCCCAAAGTATGGGGGCACTACAGAAAAAGGGGCTTATTTAATTAAATAATGTGCCCTGGGGGTGCACCGTTGTCAGTGTGGGCTAAAAGGGGGCAGGTAGAGGGGCTCTTGTGTGTGTTTTCCCCACCCCTCGCTATGGGCCAGGCAGGGCCAAGAAAGAAAAGAAAACATTTTTTTTTTTAATTGCTGCCTGCTCTGACCCATTCTATCCCCCCCCAGAGCAGGCAGCACAAAAGTGGGCACCCATGCACTGGGACCACTGTCCCTGGATGGCGCGTGGTGCCCGTTATCAAATCTTGGGTCGCTGGTTTAGGCACGGGCTCGGGGGTCTAGAACCAGAAACCTGAGCACCTTTTCAAAAGAGAAACTGTTGTTTTTTGTTAGATCAAGATGGACTGTGGAGTGGAGTGGAGAGGGTCACAGGAGTGCAAAAGGGACTTGGGGATTACCTGTGGTTGTGTAGTCGATCCTGATGACTCCTCAGAGTCCCCACTCCTCCAGCCAGTGAAGACTCCCGAAGACTGCTGCTCCTGTTGTGTGCCCCAGGTTCTGCAATCGAGTCCGTCGATCTGGTGCCAGGGAAAAGAGAGGCTGGTTTCCTGTGGCAGTGTGGACTCAGTTCAGCCTCATTTACTGTTTATTTTTTTCAATAGTAAAATGTTCAGTCTTACGTCGGTGGTGAGAGAAGAGCTGCATCTTTAGAGAGAGCTGTTGGGCATTGCAAAGACCAGCAAGGCCCCCTGCCATCCGCTGCACTGACTGTTGCCTCCTGCGAAGGTTCCCTCCATCTGCCAGAGAACCTCCCACCTTCTCCCCCACATCAGCTACACCCTGGGCCAGGGCAGTGAGTCAGCAGCAGCACAGAGAAGAGTACTAACCATCAGAATTATGTCAAAATAAAATTTAAATTGTTTTAGTGTTGGAAGCACTAAAGGAGAATCGGTCGGGAGGCCCTTTCTTTAATTTAATTATTCAGGGCACGGTGATGCCCACAGGAAGGGGCATGCCTACAGACCCAGAGGAAAATTTATAAATATTCATAAGGTGGGTGGATTTAAGGTGGGGAATGCCTAAGGTGACTGTCAGATAGGACTAGGTCAGGCCAATAGAATATTTAAAAAGGCAGAAAGGCCCAGAAAGATTAAAGGCGAGGCGAGCATTGGGTGACTGGCCCAACAAAATTAAAGAGGGACTGTCCAGCCCAAAGAGTTAAAAGGGGCCCAGCAACAGAGAGAAAGCCCAAGAGAGAGTAAAAGGGACCCAGAAGAATAGGCCAGTGGTTAAAGGGGCAATGTCAGGCCCACTAAAGATTTGAGGGGCAGCAAAAGGCCCCAATTCTTTTAAAAAGGTGGCAGCTTTAGGCCTGAAATTGAAGAGGGCAGGAAAAGGGCCAACTACTTAAAGGGGGTAGCAAGGCCCACACAGAGAGAGGGCTCAGCAGTGTAGGCCTGGTGGCCATAAAAGGTAAAACCCAACAGTAGTGACAGGGACACAGCCTCCCCTTCGATCACCAGTAAGCCCAGTGGGTAGGGGCAAGGAAGGCTCGGGGAATAGAAGGACATTCATCCAGAGGTGGGTCAGAGTAGCCAGATCTGAGTGCCCAAAGGGACCCACAACTGTGGAGGGTCAGCAAAAGAAAGGTGCTTAGCACACAACTGCTATATAGTGACTGTCAATTTATGAGAATGTGTATCTGAATTGTTATATTGATTGCAAAGTACCAAGACTGTGTTATACTGGGATTGTGGTTATTTGCTGCTGTAAAGAACAATTGCACTAGACTTTGGTGATTTACCCCTGCTCCTGGCAAATTTCCCCTGCAAAGAACAATTGCCTTAGACTCTGGTGATTTGCCCCTGTACCTGGCAAATTGCCACTGCGACAAACAGTTGCCCTGGATTCCAGAAATTTGCCCCTGCTCCTGGCAAATTGCCCCTGCAATGAACAATTGCCCCAGCAACAAACAAACACCTTGGTGCAGTGAAAAGTATATTTATCAGTGTTCATAGTACCAACTGAATGTGTATGGACTCAATCTTCTGCTGCAACACCCCTGGTGGGGTTGTTCACAGCTGATTATTCACCAAAGCAGTCTCCAGCCAGTGAAGAACTTCACAGCAACACCCTTCCTTTGTCGTTCACTATTGGTCGAAACCAATGCAACCCTGTGTGACTTATGATGACCAGCTCCTGGTTTCCTTGTGGTTTGGTCAGCCTAGAAGTGGAATGTCCTGGAAGAAGCCTTGTCTGTCACTCTCAGTTGTTTGCCGATAGTCGAGTTTGACATGGCCAGTGCATATCTGCGTCCTCCGGTTTGTTGTTTCTCTGGTTCTGGACACTACAGGGCTCTGATCTTCGTCCTGTGTCCTACTCTTCCTGCTTGTCTCATCCTGCTTGTACCATGTTGTTCTCTGGGATCCAGCTTGTTCTTCGTGATCTTCTCGTGGATCCTTCACCAAAGAAGCTTCAACGTGCCACCATCCTTGGCAGCCCTGGTCGAGGGTTTGTATCAGGGAAACTGCAGCAGATCTTCATCCTTGGTAATCCTTGCAAGTGGATTCAATGCCAGGTCTTTGTTCCTTCATCCTTGGCAGCCCTGGTCAAGGGTTTGCACTGGGGAACTTTAGCCAATCTTTGTTTCTTCATTCTTGGCAGCCCTGGTCGAAGGTTTGTGCTGGAAAATTACAGCGGATCTTCACCCTTGGCAATCCTTTCAAATGGATTCAATGCCAAGTCTTTGCTCCCTTTTTCCCTGTTGCTTCTTCACTCTTCAGCTGTAGACACGAAGACGGCAGGAAAAGTTGGACTTCCTTTAACACCAATAGATTCTTAGAGGTGGTTACTCCAACTGGTTTTCATTGTTTACTGCAGTTATTGTCTAATACTGTATCATTATAAATTAATAGATGTTCTGAAACTGTTCACCAAATTGTTTAGTGTAAGCATGGTATAGAGCTTAACAGATAGTGGCCTTAGGCCAAGATGCACCTCTTAGGGACATTATAGAATGTTACATATTGTTCATGTTTGGTTTGGTTCCCGTCTTCCCTTGTGATCATGTCTACCTTTCCCTGTGATATGAATAAAGCCCATTGGGCATCAAACTTATAGATCGACTCCTGCCTCTCCTTACCAGGTGCCTCCATCCACCACCCCCTTCTGAACCACAGCATTGTCGCGCCATTCCACTTGCTTGAGGTGACACTGGTGGTGCAGTGGAGATAGGCGATCTTCATGGTCGGCACTCTGTTAGTTCACCACAAAAGAAAAATTTTTGGTGTAGTCTTTTGTGGTGAACTAACTGAGTGCTGACCTCAAAGATCACCTGCCCCTAAGAGGTGCACCTCGGCCTAAGGCCACTATCTCTTAAGTTCTATACTATGCTTACACTAAACAATTTGGTGAACAGTTTCAGAACATCTATTACTCTATAATGATATTAGACTATCACTGCAGTGAACAATGGAAACCAGTTTCAGACCCAAAGGGGTCTGGTAGAGTAACCACCTCTAAGAGTCTATTGGTGTTAAAGGAAGTCCAACTTTTCCTGCCATCTTCATGCACACAGCTGAAGAGTGAAGAAGCAACAGAGAAAAAGGGAGAATGGGGTTCCTACTTGGTACCAAGCTACACCTATGTGAAAACCTAGGAGAGGCTGGAGGGGGATGTGAGAAATTTTTAAACAGACCCTTATTCTTCGGCTAATCCACTCTCTAAGGTTGCTGGAATACTTTGGTACAAGAGGAATGAAATCTGTAGAACTCTTCCTTGGCACAAACCCTCGACCAAGGCTACCAAGGATGAAGGAACAAAGATGTGGCATTGAATCCACTTGAAAGGATTGCCAAGGGTGAAGATCCACTGCAATTTCCCAGTACAAGCCCTCAACCTGGGCTGCCAAGGATGGAGGCATATTGAAGCTTCTTTGGCAAAGTATCCATGAGAGAATCACCAAGAACAAGTTGGATCCCAGAGCACAACACGGTGCAAGCAGGATGAGACAAGCAGGAAGAGTAGGACACAGGATGAAGATCAAAGCCCTGTAGTGTCCAGAACCAGAAAAACAGCTAACCGGCGGACTCAGATACACACTGGCCACTTCGGACTTGACTATCGGCAAATGACTAGGAGTGACAGACAAGGCTTCTTCCAAGACGTTCCACTTCCAGGCTGACCAAACCACAAGGAAACCAGGATCTGGCGGTCGCGAGTCACACAAGGTTGAGTCGGTTTAGACCAATGGTGGATGACAAGGAAGAATGTTGCTGTGAAGTTCTTCACTGGTTGGAGACTGCTTTGGTGAATAATCAGCTGTGAACAACCCCACCAGGGGTGTTGCAGTGGAAGACTGAGTCCATACTCATTCAGTTGGCACTACGAACACTGGTAAATACACTTTTCATTGCACTAAGGTGTTTGTTGCTGGGGCAATTGTTTGTTGCAGGGGCAATTTGCCAGGAGCAGGGGCAAATCACCAAAGTCTAGGGCAATCTTTCATTGCAGGGGCACTTTTCCAGGAGCAGGGGCAAATTGCTGGAATCTGGGGCAACTGTTCATTGCAGAGGCAATTTGCCAGGAGCAGGCGCAAATCACCAGAGTCTAGGGCAACTGTTCTTTGCAGGGGCAATCTGCCAGGAGCAGGGGCTGGAATCTGGGGCAATTGTTCATTGCAAGAGCAATTTACCAGAAGCAGGAGCAAATCACCAAAGTCTAGGGCAATTGTTCATTGCAAGGGCAATTGTTTTATTGCAGCGGCAATTTTCCAGGAACAGAGGCAAATTACCAAAGTCTAGGTCAACTGTTCATTGCAGGTGCAAATAATCACAATCCCAGTATAAGACACTCTTGTTACTTTGCAATCAACACAACAATTCAGATACACATTCTCATAAATTGACAGTCACTAGATAGCAGTTGTGTGCTAAGCATCTTTCTTTTTGCTGACCCTCCACAGCTGTGGGTCCCTTTGGGTACTCAGATCTGGCTACCCCTGACACACCTCAGGATGAATGTCCTTCTATTCCTTGAGCCTTCCTTACCCCTACCCACTGGGCTTACTGGTGACTGAAGGGGAGGCTGTGTCCCTGTCACTACTGTGGGGTTTTAGCCTTTATGGCCACCTGGCCTATGCTGCTGAGCCCTCTATCTGTGTGGGCCTTGCTACACCCTTTAAGTACTTGTCCTTTTTCCTGCCCCCTTCAATTTCAGGCCTAAAGCTGCTACCTTTTAAAAAAAAATGAGGCCTTTTACTGCCCCTCAAATCTTTAGTGGCCCTGACGTTGCCTCTTTAGCTATGGGCCTATTCTTCTGGGCCCCTTTCACTCTCTCTGGGACTTTCTTTCTGTTGCTGGACCCCATTTAACTCTTTGGACTGGACAGTGCCCTCTTTAATTTTGTTGGGCCAGTCACCCAAGGCTCACCCCGCCTTTAATTTTTCTAGGCCTTGCTGCCCTTTTAATTAATCTATTGGCCTGACCAAGGCATAGCTACCAGTCACCCAAGGCTTTCCCTGCCTCAAATCCACCCACCTTATGAATATTTATACATTTTCCTCTGGGCCTATAGGCAAGCCCCTCCCTGTGGGCATCACCATGCCCTGAATGATTAAATTAAACAAAGGGCCTCCAGCCCAATTCCCCAGTAGCGCTTCCAACACTAAATCAATTTAATTTTATTTTGAAGTAATTCTGGTGGACAGCACTATTCTCTGTGCTGCCACTGACTCACTGCCCTGGCCTGGGGTGTAGCTGATGTGGGGAGGAGGTGGGAGGTTCTTTGGTAGATGGAGGGAGCCATTACAGGAGGCAGCAGGCAGTGCAGTGGACAGCAGGGGGCCTTGCTGGTCTTTGTGAAGCCTGATGTCTCTCTTTAAAGATTCGGCTCTTCTGTCATTGCCGATGTGGGGCCAAATGTTTTACTATTTTAAAAAAAATACAATAAACGGGGCTGAACTGAGCCCACACCGCCACAGAGAACTGGCCTCTCTTTTCCCTGACACCAGACCACCGGACTCGACCGCAAGACCTGGGGCGCACAACAGGAGCAGCAGTCTTTGGGAGTCTTCACTGGCTGGAGGAGAGGGAACACCACAGAGTTGACAGGACTGGCTACACAACCACAAGTAATCTGCAAGTCCCTGTTGTTCTCCTGTGACCCTCTCCACTCCACAGTCCAGCTTGATTTAATGAAAAACGGCAGTTTCTCTTTTGAAAAGGGGCTCGGGGTTCTTGTTTTAGAACCCTGAGCCTGTACCCACACCAACAGCCCAAGATTTGAAAATGGGCACCACGTGCCAGCAAGGGACTGTGGTCCCAGCGCATGGGTACCCACTTTTGTGCTGCCTTCTCCAGGAAGGGGGGAAGGGGTAGAATGGATTAGAGCAGGCAGCAATTGAAAAATAAAACCTTTTCTTTTTCTTTTCTTTCTTGGCCCTGACTGGCCATAGTGATGTGGGGGACACAAAGAGCCCTATTCCTGCCCCTGTTAGCCTATTACCAACAACGGGGCACACCAGGGCACATTATTTAATTAAATAAGCCCCTATTTCTGTAGTGCCCGTATACTTTGGGGCATTACAAGTGTTTATTCAGGTACAGTTAAGTATGGATCTTTTGGAGATATGGATTTTATTTCTATAAATAGAAATATTAGTATCTACTGCCAATTAGCAGACATTTCCTGTCCCCTTTAAAAGATTGTGGGCAGGATTCATGAAGCTCGTGAAATACCTGCAGCTGCGGGTAAACCTCGGCGCAAGTGGGTTGCGACTTCCGGATCCACAGGTTACCCACAGCGGTGGGTATTCACAAAGCTGGAGCCGGATTACAACTGGCTCCACGATCTACGGCTGCTTGCAGGTGGTGTTGCCGGGGAGATGGCCGCAGCAGTGGGAATGGGCTATGGCTGATGGAAGCAGCTGTAACACCTTTCGCAACTGCTGTGGCTGTGAATCACTACCGATGCAGCTGTGGGTAATTCCAGTCCACAACATCAGTTGCGGAGTGAGACTTAGGATTTGGCAGCTTCGTGAATCCTGCCCTGTATCTTCAAGTTTTTATTAGCCTAACAAAGGTATTACATTTAACTATTAAAATGTAAAAATAAAAATAAATATAAATATAAAAATATTAAAAAATATTCTTTTTGTTTCTCTCATGGTTTTGTATGGGCTAACATGGCACAACCCTGCACTGTTACCTTCATCCAGCATTGGCTGCAGTATATGTAGACTAATGCATGGGTGACCACACTCAACAAGACTGTGTTTCCATCGAGGGGTTGCGATGACAATATATGGACCTCAAAAGCGAAGCTCCAGTAATCTCAATCCCGAGATGAAAACACATGCAAAGCTGTGCATGGGCACCCAGTTTTATTTTTTTTCCTATATGGTTTTTTAGTAAATAAAGAAATATAGGGAAAGTATTTTTCACTTTGTTTCTGTATTTTCTTTAATAAAATACTACAAAATGTTTAAATGATAATGGGTTGGATTCACAAAGCTTTCTGAAGATGCAAAACCTTCCCTAATTCCCCAAAACTGCCGTAGCTATGGAAACAAAGAGGAATTTGCACTGTGTGCTATTCACAAAACCCTCCGCAGCTGCGTAAAATAACACTAAGGACTGTGGAAAAAAGTGCAGCTGCAGAAGTCCCTGAGGAAAAAAAGGTGTGAGGTAAGTAAGGCTATTCACAACCAGATTTTTTCCTCGGCTGTGGAAAAAATGTTACACTCAGTGGAATGAGGTGTAACTCTCCCTCAGCAAACTGCAGTAGTGCCCCAGCACTTGGAATCAATTAAGGTGGAGGTGAGGCACAGGTAATAGCATCCCAGATAGTATAACAGTGGCTGCAGTAACAGCAACAAAAGCACACATTGCCATGATATGGCAACAGGCAACAATCACCAGACACAGTGCAGCCCATAATGGAGCCCCACAGGCAGTAGAGCCTGGCCAGCCTGCAGTGAGTGCTATCCCTACAGGAAAGAGGAACACCCAAGGGAGGGAGGACCAGCAGTGACAGTTGGCCACCGTGGTGCCATGGTATTGCTGGTACCTGTGGTGCTGCAGTGGTCCCAGTTGAGGGACTGGTTGCTGATCTCTTTGTGGGTGCTTTCAGCTTCATTCTATGGCAGCCCTGTTAAAGTCTGCTGTTCCAGCTAATAAAGTTCACTGTTGCTGTGCCTACTAAGCTATTTCTGCAGTTGAGGATTTTCAGCACGTGCGCACTTTCTGCAGCTGCTGAATTTCTGCAGCTGCGGGGATTTTGCAAAATTCCACACCTGCTCAAAATTTCTTTATGAATATCACGTAACTGCATTTCCACAGTTCTGCAGGCATTTTTCCTGTAGCTGCAGGATTTTTGGCTTTCTTTGTAAATCCTGCCCAATATGTATAGTTGGATTTTAAAATTCATTGTTTTATAGACAGTGTTTCACTTTTTATTATTGTTTTTGTCCATAAAAAATAAACATCCACATTTTTTATATATTTATTTGTTTCTTTTTATTTGCAGTCCCCCTCAATATTCCCATCCCCAGAGCATGGAGGCACGATGTGCAATGACGCCAGTAGCAGTGTAACGTATACTTCTGTGCATAACATGCTGGGCGTCTGCTGTGATCCTGCCCTGCCCTGAGTGTGTGATCAAGTGCTGACCCCAAGCCTCCACTAGGGAGTCAGGCATGCACTGGATGCCATAACTCATCACCCCTGGAGGAGGAGAGTGGACCATGGGTTGCTTAGTTCTCCTCCCCCCAGCCCCCCCTCCAGCGACCTAGACTCATTACTTAACCAGGGTCGCTGGCACAGCAAGCCTACTTTTTTAATGCAAAACAGTTCAGAAAGGTCATAGGTCCAGAATATAGCAAACATGAATAAGGTAGAAGCATTGTGCCAAATGGAATAAACAGGCCCAGGAAATGGTGGGTTCTGAATCAGTGTATATTATACTGTATAATCTGGAATTGACAAACTGTTATGCCAGTCCAGAGGAGAAGTGGTTGCGCTTTTCCCCCCCCACTACTGGTGACTCAGGTTAGAGAACAGACAAGGGTTGCTTGGTGGGCTGGTAGGGTGAGGAGGATCAAGCACCTGATGGAGCTCTCCTTCCACGGGGTGGGCACCAGTTTCTGCTGCAGGACTGCAACTTTGTGGGGCTGCCACTTTCAGGGAATACAGCTGGCTACTACCACCCCATCTCCCTCCTCCCAATCCTTCCTAAATTGCAGGAACATATTGTACTCTCCCAGCTCTCTGCTTACCTTTGTCTCCACCTCCTTTTTCATCTCTTTCCATTCTTGCATCCACAAGAATCACTCCACAGCCACCTCCCTTCTCAGGCTCACTGATTCCATTCACTCCAGCATGGACCAGGGTCTGTTCACTTCTGCCATCTTTGTCGACCTAGCCAAGGCTTTCAACATTGTCTCTCATTCCCTCCAACTAGACAAACTCTCACCTGCAGGTCTGCCACCTACTGCCACCAACTGGTTTAAATCCTACCTATCGTGCCTATCACAATCATTCAGAATTGGGGACTTCCTCCCTCCACCCCTCCCCATCCACACTGGGATCCCACAAGGCTCAGTCCTTGATCTGATTCTTTTCTCCATTTTCCTTAATGATCTCCCTTCGGTCTGCTCATCTGCATCCATCCATGTGTATGCAGATGACACTGTTCTTTGTGCATGCAGTCCTTCCTCTCCGGTGGTGGCGTGCACTCTTCAACAGGACTTTGATAATGTCCAGCACTGGCTATGCTTCAATCAACTGTTTTTAAACACCAAGAAGACAGTCTCCATGACCTTTGGCACAAGGCAGAGACTCACCAGGCTCCCTCCTCCCCCTCCTTCCACACTCTTGATGGGAACATGTTGGAAGCTGCTACCTCATTCAGGTACCTTGGGGTTTGGCTTGACAAGCACCTTGACTTCTCTGCTCATGTGGATGCTATTCACAAGAAACTTCTCCCCAAATTGGGAGCCTTATACCAGAACCATGAATGCATCCCCTTGCCAGCCTGCAGAGAAATTCTACTGAGAATGATCCTTATAACTTTTGATTACGGTGATGTAGTATATAGTGTCACCCCCAAAACCACCCTAGCCAGATTCGACACTCTCTTTAACTCCTTCTGCCATTTTACTCTCAGCTGTCCTCCTCGCACTCACCATTGCTCCCAATATCAATCCATGGCTTTCTCCTCCCTCAGTAATCGTCATCTGGCTCATTGTGCTAACTTCTTTGGCAAGGTCTAGTCCAGCACATTCCCTTCTTACCTATCGTCATCCCCCAACCTCTTCTCACTCCCTCAGGAGTAGCAATGCTTGCTCTCTTGTCATCCCCTTCAGGTCCTCATCAGCTGGCCAAGCATCCTTCTCCTATCATTTCCCCAAGCTCTGGAACTCACTCCCCACTTCCATTCAAAATGCCTCCTCACTCCACTCCCTCTCCTCACTCCTGCACTTCTTCACTTCTCCCACTTGCAACTGTACCTAATTCCCCTATGGCTCCCTTACTATACCTCCCATTGCAAATTCCTACTCTCTCTATGCTTTCCTTCCCTCTCTAAACCCATGCAGGTTCCCCCTCCTTGCCCTGATCGGGGAGCCTAGCTATGACCGTTAACTCAAGCACTTATCCTCCAACCCCACACAGGTTCCCACTCCTTGCCTTGTACGATGAGCCTAGCTATGACCAGTTATCTCAAGTACTTATCCTACAACTGCTAGTTAACAATGAACTAATAATAATAATCATAATCATAATAATAACTTTATTTCTAAAGTGCCTTTCAAAGCCAAGGCGCTGTACATGAAATAAACACATACAAATACAACATTAATATTCCATACAATCAAATTAAAATAGTATTAATCCACAATAAAATTTCCCAAACATCAGCATAACATTAATGGCTAAAGCTATCAGCTAACACTATCAGGGAATGCTAGCCCAAATAAATAGGTCTTGAGGGCTGACATGAAGCTTTGGACGGTCAGGCATTCTCTTACCCGATGAGGTAAAGAATTCTACAGGGTAGGGTCTGCATAAGAAAGACAGAGCCTCTGATGTCTACAAATGCACCCTGGGAATCTCTAGCAATCCATTGTCAGTGGATCGAAGCAGGTGGGAGGGGCAGTAGGGGCAAAGGAGATCTTTCAGGTAGCAGGGTCCTTGGTCGTGTAGGGCCTTATAGGATTACTGTAATCACCTAATCATTGTATCCTGCTTGTATTGTATATATTGTTATCTTCACTGTATCGTGTGCTATTGTATTGTATTGTATTTTTACCTATTGCATTTTATTTTTGGCCATTGTTACCCTGTATTCATTACTGTATCTTACCCATTTCCCTTCTCTTAGGACACATCTGGAATCGAGCAACTTGCTCAGTATGTCTTCCTGGTGACACTCTTAAATAAGTAAATAAATGCTGGCACATGTAATTGAAGGCTCTAGCCCAAAGTGAGAAAATGGAGGAAAAAGATACCCCCCCACCCGCAGGCTCTTCCATGACTGGTGCGATGGGCCACCCACCCAATGAGATTTTTGGCAAATGATGAATAAACGGTAAGTCCATGTGAAGGTTGGAGACAGGGCTGGGGGGTTGCTGTTGGGCAGACTCGGGAGCGGGGAAACTGATTGGAAAAAAAATGTTATAAACTTTTGTCTGTCATATATGGTTTTAGGAAGAAAACTGCATCTATGATGGCGAACAGTAAGACTAGCTCATGATGTGAACTATGAATTTAAGGTTTTAGCTTTTCCTGTCAACTATAGTTAATGATAGCTTCAGTAGCCGTCTTTCTCTTCTCTCTCTCTCTCTCTCTCTCTCTCTCTCTCTCTCTCTCTCTCTCTCTCCCTCTCTCTCACCACCCTTACTATGTCTGAAGTACTCAGAAATTCCATGAGAAATTATGTAGCAAGGACAGAAGAATGGTCATTTTCTGGTTTGGGCCCCAAACATTTAAATGCTTTACCAATGAGTGTGAATGTAGAACAAATGAACTTTAACTTTAAACAACAATCTTACAATTATTTGCATGATATGTCTGATTGCACGTCTTTAGTAACTTATTGTACATGTGTATTTATTTTTGTACTGTTTTGCTTAATATTTGGTACTGTCTTTTCTTGTTTTATTGTCCTCATGGGTGGATGAGAATAGAACCTAGTGACACAGGGCTTCAGGTGATGTCATGGATCGAGATTCAGCTTGAGACGAGAACTCCCATCCATTCCTAGCTGACATCTTCCTCTCTGTAGCCCAAACCATAAAAATATCATACCTGATGCCTGAGGAACTTGAGGGGGAAGAAAGGATGACTCAATCCCACATGCAAAAATCAAAAGGCAAAGAGGATGGAGGTAGATTTCGTAATGACAGAGCTGGCACCAGCCGCAGTGTATCTCTAGCAAGTTCCTGCAGTCACAGTTATGATACTGGCGGACAGAGTGAGAAACTTACTTTGAGTTTGCTCCTGTTAGAAATTCTAGCTTCTGGAAGGGAAAACAACATCAGGTTTAAGAAGCTGAATGAGCAGCTGGCAGGAGTGGAACACTGTCTTGATGTGGCTGAATAACGCGTTGGCACCACTGAAGATGGCAAACTTCAATAGGAAGCAGCAGTCGACTCCCTCTTACTTTATACAGGGGTCCTTCAAGCTAAATGTCTCAATCTGGAGACCAGGTCCTGAAGAGACAATCTCCACCTCACAGGTCTCTCCAGGGCTGTGGAAACAGGACAGATGTATGATTTTATGGTAGACCTGTTCCTAGATGTCCTGGCTTTAACACAGACTGTTTATTTTATTTTATTCTTTAAAAACACAGTAAGGTCCTATTTTTAAGAGCCGGCTGGGAGCACTTGGGAGGTTAAGTGACTTGTTCAGAGTCACACGGTATGCAGGTGGTAGGTCGTGGGAATGAAACCCAGGTCTGCTGGATGTAACAAGCTCATTCACAGCTCGCTACTCTAGCTTCTAGGCTATACTCTGGATGTTAAAACTGATCTGTGCCCATTGAGCACTTATGCTTAGGTTTATGGACCTTCAGGCACGGCCTCACCCAGTGCTTATGAAATTTTCCAGCTTCCTTGTGAAGGAAGCAGTTTTATGCCTGGCCCAGCAAAAAAAATAAATCATGTATAATAGAGGGTGGGTGTTTCTTAACCAAGATTATCCACCCAAATTACAGTGACAGAGACTCCAGTATGTGGATATCATCACGGTCCTACAGACTAAATAAATATAATTGTAGATACCTTAACCAGCTCATTTACGTCTCTTGGGATGATGGAGTAAAATGATACCATATCCCAGAGGAGGCTGACTGAGTGCTGAAGAAGAAGAGTATGCAAACTGAACAGCACCATCAGATTCAAGCTGACATGCTAATGCCCCAGTGGTCAAAATGGTTGGTAGTTCCTAGGCACCAGATTAGAGCAATGGGACAAAAGGTGACTTCCCATACCATGGCAGAGATCCATACCATGCTTCATTTGGTTCACAGCACCACGCCATGGACCTGAACAGCAGATACAGACACCTGAAGGACAGTGAGCTAAACAGGTATTTCCATTTCTGACACTGGTTGTATTTGGGGAAACTGGGGGGTCTGGGTCTCCCCTTGCAGTATGACCCACTAGTGTCCTTAGAATATGGACTGCACATATTTTTTAATTGTTGTGTGACAGACTCATTTCTTTTCAAAATATTAGGATTAGCCCTTCCTTTGGACTTGTTAAACTGCTTTGTTTATTATGGACATCACACTGCCTGGGAAACATTTTTGGAATGGTATTTCACCTACCTGAACTAAACTTAATGAACATTTAGCAGAGTATATCCTACAGTGTTCTTTGGCAGGGAGTTAAATTTGATCTCCCCAGAAAACCTTCAATGCATATTACACTTTTTGTGCAGGTTTCGGCTGGCTCTGACTGAGCAAGGGGGTCCAGATTCAGTACACAGAGGTCCACTATGATGAAAGGGCAAAGCTGTTATGGCACTAGCTTGTGTCTTCCAGTTGTGTTGGCTGCAGGGGGGATTAGAAACTGCCTGGGAGCTGTGTGATCTGTGGCTGCTTGGGAGGCTTGTCACATGTCTACTCAGTAGCCCTGGTGGACACAGAGTGAAGGGGCTGCCATCCGGGATGTCACTGATTCAGTAGTAGGATGGTGGGGATGTCCTACCTCTGGCTGATCATACCCTGGTGGAGTATTCTTAACTATGAGCCTGGGCCTCCCAAGTCCTTCTGTATCACTGGTAAGATAGGCAGCCACAGCACTAGATTACACCTGGAACTGACCTCTCTTGCTGAGTAGGGCTCACCCTCTATAATAGGCTGACTAAGAGCATGGTCCCTCCTCTTTGCCCAGTGACCCTGCTCATATGGGGGATGGATGAGCTTGGTGTTGTATGGATTCTTCTTTTTATTACTATGGACTTTGCTGTTGGGAGGCTTGCTGAAGGGATACTTTCTTATCGAGTTTATGATTGAGGGATGCTGTGTTCTTTTTCTCAATCTACAGTCTTGGGGAATCCAACTGTCACTTGACACTGTGTGATGGAATGGTTTCATGACATGGATCAGAATGCTGGAGGGAGAGGAGTAGCAGGCATGCAGATGGAAGTGTGGCTTTTAATTTTATTTGGTAGTGGGCATTACCCTGAGTGGATTAACCCATGTCATAGTCCCAGGTTTAGCTGGGGACAATATCTGTTACCTTCCCACACCTAGAGGGTGCAAAGAACATAGGGACTTATTCTCCTTCCTTGGAAGCAGTTGGAGTTTTATAATGTTTATAGCCTATCTAGCTGTTATTTTGTTTGTTCTGTTAGTTAGCAGTGGAGTGACTGAACTAGACCTTATCCAACCCCAGATGTATGTTCTTGAAGGGTGGTTGGAGGATAAGGGGTGACATTCAGTTGTATATCTACCTCACTTACAATGGCAGCTGCTGATACAAAGATAATATCTTATTATGTTAATGGGCTTATGAACCTGGTAAAGAAGAGTCAAATAATGATTTATATATGGCAATCCAATGCCGACTTCATTCTCCTCTAGGATCCCACTTATCTGAGAAGGAACACTAAAAGTTGTTTAAATTTGGCTACCAGTTGGCCTACTCCCCCCCCCCCCAATAAGGCTGGACAGAGGAAAGGTGTAGCAATCTGGTCCTGAACTGGATTACATTTGATAAGAAGGAAGTCCTTGCAGACAAGGAGGGTCACTACATTATTCTTAAGGGTGTCTATAATGGCCAGATGTTAACTCTGGTGTCACTTTATGCACCCCCTGCCACTAATAATACCTTTTTAGATCCTTTTTTTTCCTTACTTGCAGACAAGTCCAAGGGAGTTGTGGTTCTTGGGAAGATCCTACTCTAACCGTTACCCAACAGGTAGATAGTACCTCCCAGATTCCCTGACAAATGCACTAGGTGGTCAAAAGGGTTAATCATTTGATGGCAGAGCTCAGTTACACGGATGTCTGGTGGCACCTTAACGGCCAGGGCAAAGGGTGCACTTTTTATTCAGCTGCACACCTAATTTATTCTAAACTGTTATCCTCACCACTAAAGAACATCTGAACAGGGTGCATATGTGCTCCATAGGTCCCATAGGGTTGTCAGATCACCCCCCTATAATGCTGCATGTGGACCTTAATATGCAGAGAAAATATTCCTTTTGGAGGCTGAATGTGTCCTTCCTCAGGGACAAGAAAGTCAGGGATAAAGTGTCCAAACTTGATTTAACAGGCTACTCAGGAAAATGCATCCCTGAACATAACACTGGGCATTTAATGGGATACCATTAAGGTAATGGTGAGGAGGCAGTTGATCTCTATAGCAGCTGGGAAGAAGAGGGCACACAAAGAGACTGAAAAGAGTCTGGAATCTAAAATTCAGGAACTTGAATTGCTGCAACAAACTAGGTTAAACAGACAGAGAGGTAGGGAACTCACACAACTTAAATGGAAGCTGAGTCAGACAATGGACTAAAAGATAGAACAGAATTTGATATACTTAAGAGAAAGGTATTTTGAGTGGGGCCACATGCTTTAAAGCTTCTGGCTTGTTATCTCCATACTCAGTGCACAAGGGGACATATTTCTAAGGTCCTACATCAAGGCTTAGGATGTAGAGTGGAAGGGATGCAAGAGGTCTCTGGGGCATTCCGTGACTATTATTCCACTTTATATGCAACTACACAGGGGAGTGCCCCTGCAGTTATAGAAGAGTTTATTGCATGATTGCATCTCCCTTAGGTCACGTAAAATCAGAACAATGCTGTAACTGGCCCAATCAATGCAACTGAAATACTGAAAGAGATAAAGCAGAGTAAAATTAGTAAATGCTGGATTTTGATAGTCTCTCGTGAGAATTTTATAAGCGTTTCAAGGATACCACAGTACCTGTTTTGCAGGCTGCTTTTCAGGTGGCCATGAAAGATGGGGAACTTATGCCCCATCCTGGAATTATGCCATTGTATCTGTGCTTCCCAAGTCTGGCAAGAACCCAACCCTCTGTCCATCATTTCACCCTATTTCTATCCTTAATGTAGATTACAAACATTTTATGGTCATTTTAACTCATCACCGGAAAGGCAATGTCCCGGCCTGATGGGAATGGCTCAAGAGGAATTTGTTGCAGGGAGACAGGCCCAGCATAGTGTCAAAAGGACATTGCATAATATAGATCACCTTTCTAAGCATAAGACACCTGCTATCATTATGAGTGTAGATGCTGAAAAAGCACATGATCAGGTTGATTGGCAACAACTCTGTGGGATCCTTGCTGGGTCTTAGTTCTCTGCCCCTTTCTAAAGTGAATTCAAACCTTATACATGGCCCTGCAAGCATATGTTAGGGCTAATGGTCATCCTTCCTCGATGTTCCCATTGAAACGTGTGACTAGACAGGGTTGCCCCATATCACTGGTATTATTTGCACTGTATATTGAGCCTTTGGCTCAAGCCATCTGCCAAGATGAGCTACTGTTTGGGGTTGCCATAGAGGGGAGGGACCACAGAATAGCACTCTATGCTGACAATGTGCTCCATTACCTCTCCCACCAACAGAGCTCTTTAACAAGACTGATGGAAGTTATACAGGACTTTTCCACCTTGTCTGGGTATACACTGAATCATACCTCAGCTGAATTCTTGGTATTTTATTTTGCTTCTGTAGCACTGCAAAGAAAGTTTCCTATGAAGTAGTAACTGACTAAATTAAAGTATTCCGGCATTTACCTTAGAAACACTACTGCTTTCCTATATCAGGAAAATTCCCCCCATGGAGATAATAGCAGCAGATGTCAAGAATCGGCCTTGTTACCATCAACCATGTGCATACAAGCTGTAAATATGAATCTTACTGAGATATCTATATTTACTTTAATGCACTCTGGTATGCTTGTCACATGCTTTGCTTGCTCCAGCACAAAAACAAATTTTGAAATTTGTCTGCGGCTGTACAAAACTCAGGGTCTGTGGTGGAGTACTATGAGCCAGAAAGTCTTGAGGGGGGTGGGCATTACCCACACTGGAAGTATACTGACTGGCGGCACAGGTGAAACTAGCCCCCTTTAGAGGGACCCTGGCTATATAACCATGGGGAAATATAAGGAAATGGATACTGAGAATAATGTCATATTTCTGGCTCTCTTATTTGATAAACAAATTCAACAGGATAATCCCTTTGACATGTATAATGCGAGGCAAGTCACTTTTCAGACTCGGGATCAATGCACAAAGTACCAGCACACAGCTACATTTCTGTGGAGATATAAATGGTTAGCCTGGGATAGAGATTATTCTTGAAGTGCCCTGGACCCCTTGTATAGGAGACAAGGCAGACAGGGTCTACAATATCACACTCAGTTACAGATGGGAGATAAAATTTAAAATTTTGAAACTTGAAGGATTGAGTTTGGATGGGATGCCAGGGACCACCTTCAGAACTCTCAACTTAGGGACTATGTTGAAAAATAGCTGAGACATGAGCAGTTGGAGGGTGAGTCCTCTGACATCACTACCCAGTCTCTGTGCTGGCTACTATACAGTAGAATGAGGCTATCACTTTATTATATTAATTTCTGAACAGGATATGTGAACACAGGTTCAATATATTATTAATTAATGGCAAGCAGAAGCATTCCTAAGGACTGGAGGTGGGTCCCGCAGGCCACGTTCAGGATGGCCTCCTCATCTACTTGGAAGGAGTTTGCCTGGAAGGTGCATATCATTTTATTTATCACACCTATGAATAAAGCTTAAGGGGACCTGAGGACCACAGCTGCTTGCTGGAGCACGTGTAGGGAGATGTGGGTGACTCTAAGCCATATATTTTGGTTCTGCCCTATACTATAACCCTATTGGATTGCGATGAGGCACACCTTATATAAAATATTTAAAATAGGGGAACCGCTAGAGTTCCAGCACTAGCTGTTGTCACTTACTCTGCAGGGTGTAAAGGGGGCAAAAAACATTTATCTTTCTTTTAGAGATTTTTATGATATTCTCTGTAGGTTTTCTTCCACTGTTTCCGCATCCGAGGCCTCAACACAAGGCTGTACATGTGTGTGGAGGCACGCTCGCACACCAGAAGCCAGATCAGCCCCGTCCGCCCACCCATACTGCCATCCCCTCTTCATCTATGCTACCCCACTAGACCTCTACCCAGTGGGGGTGGAACTACAAGGGAGGTGACAACACACCCCAGCACCCCTGGGAGAGGAGAGCAGACTGCAAACTTGCTCAATCCCACTCTTCCCCCCCCCCCATGTCGGCACCTCGACAACCCAAAGTTATTCCCGAACCCGGGTCACTGGCATGGCATGAGGTAAGACATCCATCACCTCAGCCCTCAGTGCACCAGGCCAGCACAAAACCATTTATCTTAGGAATATTTGTGTAGCAGCAGTTGCAAAAGCCATAACAAGGAAATGGCTCCAGCAGCTCCCACTCATGGTTAATGACTAGCAGGAGGTGGTTTCCTGCACTGCAGAAATGGAGTGTTTTACATTCCCTGCCCAAGAAAGGACTCCAGCCTATTTAAATAGCTAGACAAGGTGGGAGATTGCCTTAGCTCACAGAAGCACATAGACTATGGGGTACAGGTTGGGGCATATCTCTCTGTTTTTCCCTTTGCAGTGATCTAGGTTTTGGGAGGGGGCTTGAAGTCCAAAGAACAGGCTGAGGAATGATTTATAGGGTGCAGATCCAGTATCAAATGTTCTTTTGTGTATCTTCCTCTCCTTGACTGCTTTCAGAAGAGAAACACTGGCAACCTTTTACTATTCTGAGAAATGCATGGTTAACAACAGTATGGTTCTTATTTGGGGTCTGTTGGATTAAGGCCTGTCTCTCCACTGGTTTTGTTTGTTAGTTAGGTTAGGCTGTTTACTTTATAAAACTTCTATACATTACTTAACTGTGTAACTGATTCATATTCATGTCATATATAGTTAACTTCATGTATCAATGCTGTCTATGTGCTATTCTGAACCTTCAATTGGGTATGCTGTAACATGTATGGTACACTCCGCATTTCCTTTTCCTTTTTTATGTAACCAGAAGAGACACACTAAGCTGAAGCTTGTTTACAGGTGTGACCTGGGAGCGCAAGGAAGTTAAGTGACTTGCTCAGGGTTACACAGTATGCAAGTGGGGGCTGTGGGAGTCAAACCCAAGTCTCCAGGTTTGCAACTCAGAGCCTTAAACCACTGTGTTATACTGCCTCCTACTGCCTTCATTTCAACACAGAAAGTATAAAAAAAGAAAATAGTGACACAGTCCACTTTACCTGATTAAAGAAATACATATTTTTGTTACTTCGACCAGACAGAATGTCAGTCTTACTGGTGAGGTTGAGAGTTTTGTTTCAGTTTATGGATCTGTAAGGGTTCCTTTACTGGATTTTTACTGTTTGCTAAGGGTTTTGTTTTTTACCCATGAAGTGTGCCCTAATCTATAATCAATGAGGACACAGCAAACTAATATATAATAGTTGTAATTTGCCGCTTGAAAATTATTCAGCACACTTTCTTCCAATGAGCATGCTCTTTACCCAAAATTAGTGCACCGCCTCCCATTTTAGACACTCCAAGTTTTCACTCTAGCTCCCTCATCCCATCTCTAGCATTCCCTGATGTCTAGCAGTATAATCACTGTACTCAAAACTCCTCATTGCTATCCCTCAAGTCACACAACTTTTGAGTCACTGCCTTCACTGGTTGCTGTCTGATTTTAAATACTGCAAACTGCTCAATATTGCAATCGGCAGAGCCCCATCAGAGCAGCAGTTTGGATTTCCATCTGCGACGCCGGTGATCCATGTTTGGGAACAGACCCGGGTTGATGGAGGGATGGAAGGGGAGAAGGATGGAGCATCCAGCGACAGCTCGCCTTCTCTAGGCGGAAGGGTAGGGATGTGGCCCAGTGCTTGCTGGCCCCTTGTGGAGGCCGGGAGCACAGCAAGACATCAGGCCTCAGATGACTGGGGAGTGGTGGACGTCGGTGTACACTTTGACATCTGTGGCACACCACTCCTCTGGGGAGAAAATGTGAAAATGGCACCCTGGCTGATCGAGTGACGGCCTCCCCGGACCCTCTTCACCGAGCTCCCGGACCTCCATCTGTCGCCTCCGCAGCACCCAGGGTCATTGGCATGGCTAGAAGGCTTATCCCCTATGAAGGTAAGGGACCCTCCCAATGAAGGGATACACTGGGGTTAGCTGGGCTGGCTGTGATGTGGGACAGTGGAGTCAGGAGCAGCCGGGTGAGCAGGTTCATGAGAGGCCTGAAAGAGGGATCGGACAGGGTGCGGGGTGAGTGTGAAAAAAAATACATATATTGCAATTGGGCAGAGGAGGCGAGTGAAGGACTGTGCCAATCACCATCTTGGAATGGGTGGGTATTGGAGTGCTGCTTGAATGGGGTGCCTCTAAACACTAGGGCATGCTTGACAGGGGAAAGAGTTGGGTTATATCAGAGAGTGCTTGAAAGTTGACAGGAACACCAGCAAGTTTTTGTAATGGAACTAACACAGTGCGCCAGATTTTAAAAATCCCAGAAAGTGGTATAGATGGGGGGAGACTGTCGCAAGTGGTTCTTCACTTGCCGAGCTGCTGTTTTTCCCACATGCTCTGGATTTTCAAAGAATAAGCCAGTTTACAATCAGCTCCACTGTTTACAGCAGCTTGCAGACATCTTTTAGCACAGGAGTGCCAAAATGTTATGTCTGGTTGGACTAGGTGTAATATCCTCCACAGCTGTGCCTGACACCCATATATGGGCTGAAAATGGGAACATCCATAGGTGAGGATATTTGTTTGGCTTTATTCTGCTTTAAATGCAGCTCTTGGAGGTGGCTTTGCCTAGGTCCTCTTTGCAATAAGAATGGCTACATGCTGCCAACCATCCACATCCCAGGACACTGCTAAAGTAGCATGCATATGGATGCTGGGCAAGGCCCCAAACAAAGGAAAGTGTTGTGAAGTGCATCCTATGTGATAATGTCCCTGGTTGCCCCTACTTGACTCTCAGGCCCCCAAAACAGGCTGGTCCTTCCATCTCTAGCCATCGCAGGCAGAACAAGGTGCTTCCTTCTTGGTGGCAGCAGGATAGACACCTGACAAGGGTAAGTTAGGTCTGCCTGATGACAGAGGTACTGTAGGACTGTGGTATGGTCCATCAGTGCAGGCTAAGTGCAGTGGACAGCAGGGGTTTGCCTTGTGGAGAGCCTGAAAGAGCAGGTCTCCATGGTAGTAGGATCAAAAACAACAGAGAGAAAAAATAAAACATTTTTCAAGCAGAATAAGACATTCCCTGATTGGGAATTATGCTATATAGTAACATACCTTCTGGTGGCTGAAGCCCTTGGCTTTGCCTTGCACAGCTATCACACCAGTTCATATGTCATTATAGCATAGACGCCAGTCTATTATGCACTCTGTTTTTTGCCACAAAGGTTTTTATTCTCCTGTAGCAGACCTGGGCAGCTATTAGCGCAGTCCCGACACTCAACAGCTGTCCCCAACCTCCTCTGGTCAAAGACCTCGATCTGCCGTGGATTCTCCCCCTTGGTTGAGTGACAGGGAGAGGGTAATTTACGGCCCCTGGAGACACATCCAGATACACCCCAGGACTGAAATGCCAGGCAGACCACTGAGACATGGGCAGGGCTTCACAAAACCCAGGCCCCTACTTTCCTGTTTTTCTCCCAGTTCCCCATGCTGGGGCATGAACACAGACATGCACACATGTGGAGGCATGCATGCTTGCCACAGAAGTCCTGCAGCTCCCTCCCTTCCTGTGCTACCCTACAGGTCCATACTGCCACCAGGTTTCCATCTCATGGCAGTCATTCAGTCAGAACAGCACGCCTTCCCCCGGTGGAAAAAAGCAGTCCATCAGTCACTGGTCCCTTCCTTCCCTTCCTGGCCGGCTCCCAGCTACATGAAATTGCTTCCGATCCCAGGTCATGGGTATGGTGGGCAGTAGCACTACTGACACTCTACTGGGCTGGCTTATTTATTTATTTATTTGTTTTATGTAAGACCCTAGTAGCTATTAACTCATGAACAGCAACACTGCAAAATAATAAAGGTATGATGCAAGACTGTGAAGACAAAAAAAGTTTTAGTAAAACTGCCAAGCTACTTCATGCCAACTATTGTAAGCCTGCTCAGCAGCAGTACACTTGTACAGTTATGCTAAATAGGCATAGGAAGCAGGCAATCCCCGAGTCCAATGATGCAGAATATACTGCAGTGTTAAGCTGTACAGCCCACATACAGAAATAACACCTTTCACAAAATCCTTACCTGAGCTCAATTTGTATTTTACATTATCACCACATCATCAGAATACTATTTCCATACTGTGACCATTTCCCTAATGGAGGCATTTTTAATTTTTTTTTCATGAATTTTTTGATCCACTTTCCTAATATAGGCTGTCAGGCAATTAAACCAATAAGAGGAAGATGTTAATATAACTTTGCGAGTGTTCTCTGTAAATTACTTCTGAACCAAACGTAAATAGTTATAGAATTTCAGAAATTGTGATATATTAATATTGTCATGTCCAAGTATTAGTTAACCAATGTCTTTATTTAGCATTCATGAATCACATTGTGCCTTGGTTAAAGCACAGAACTGTCAACCCAGACAGGAGGTTTAGGTTTTAATTCCACAGCAGACATGTTCATTGTGTGAGCTTAAGAAAGTCATATTGGATGGGATTCTCAGTAGTCATAAAATGGATGCAGCTCCTAGTTATGGCAATGTCAGAAACTGCCCTGGTATGTCTAGACCATGTTCTTTTTTGTTGGAGCTATTTTCAAAAGTTGAACTTATCTACCGAAATTCTAGCAGTTTTCAATAAACAAATGCTAGACATACATAGGGATGCAGTGAAATAAAGTTTGACTGGTGAAATTGCGGCGATTTCGGCAATTTCAATGCTCTAAGTGTTTCATGAAATTGTGGTGAAATTTTGCAATTTCACTCACAATTGTGCCTGCCAGCCACCACAAATGCTGGTGATTATCCCCCCCCCCCACCAGCCGATCACCGTACAAGCACGCACTCTTTCATTCAAGCGCTCAGTCACACTCAGTTGGACTGCTGGCCATGGAGGTGAGTGGAGGACTGTGCCAATGGTCCAGTCGGGGTACTGGGGGGGAGCAGGGTGGGTGCTGCTAGCTCATGATGAAAGAGAGTAGGGATGGGGGTCCAATAGATACCATGGAGTGGGGTTTGAATTTTGTTTTTATCTAAAAGGAAATGAGGGGGTCAGGGTAACTTTGCGGGAGGTGTTTATTTAATTCAATTATGGCAGGCGATTGGTGGGGGTCCACTAAACAGCAGGGAGTGGGGTTGAATAATTTTTTTAAAAGGAAATGAAGGGCCATGGTAACTGGGGAGGGAGGGTGTTTAATTCAATCACAGATGGTGATCGGTGGGGGACCACTAGGTACCAGGGAGAAAAATTTGGTTCAGCCAGCTGGCGGGGGGTCTACTAGACATCAGGGAGAACTTTGACCAATGGCCACTAGATTTTGCTGTGGGAGGCTAGGTTACACCTGCAGGTGGTGAAATTTTGCTGCAGGTTGCAAAATTTCACCCATGAGTGGCAAATTTTGCTGGTTTGTGGGCGAAATTTTGCTTGCTCCAGGGGCTGAAATTTCACATTTCACCCTGCAAAATATTTTGTGAAATGCACAAATTATGCAAAATATTTAGTGGAGCGAAATTTTCCATCTTCACACAACACTAGACATACAGTAGATACAAATGACATACCAGGTTACACTTGGTCTGAAAATTGTGTCCGGGCACGGACAGTATATATCTGAACTATGCAAACAGGACATAAAGACACATTTCTGAAAATTAGACTTAGCTATGTTCTAGCTTTAAAAAATGGATGTAGGGAAACTTGAGATTTTTGTCCAAAGTTGTAAAATGGAAAATTGTATCTATTCATAACTTTAAAATTCCCCACATCCCCCCACCGATAGTGCTCAGTCTCCTCTCTGTCACTCCTTTCTGTGTACTTAAAGGGCAACCATCATCACAAAGGGCCCCACACCCAAGTGTGGAGCTGGTCCCAAAGTGCACTTTTTGTGCAAAAACATTTTAGTTTACATTCTGTTTTCTGTAGTATAGTAGACTGTATCCGACTAATTTTGTTTACTTGTAGACTGACATCTTCTGTTACTACAGATTCCAGAATCCTCTGCGGCTGACATTAAAGCAGTAGGCAGCAATGGGAGATGGCAATAGTCTACAGCGCATGTTCGAGTTTGTCAGCTCTGATCTTTTGTTTGCTTGTCCCACTGTCCTCCCTGGGCTATGTATAATCACAGAGAACTGTACTTAGCCCCTGGAGAAAAGCAGAACCAGAAAACATTTGATTGGTGATTATAAAAGCTCTAACATGCATTGCAGGTTATTGAATCTCCCACCATTTCCTGATCAGAGTAACTAACAGGGTGGACAAAAATTAAGGAGTTGATTACAAGGGGTAGGACAGAGGAAGGGAGGCAACAAAACAAAGATACAGGGGTTGGAAAGGGGGAACAGGAAGCCAAGAGTGAATGTACAAGGTGGAGGGGCAGGCAGGGAAACATGGACAGATATTCCTGGACTTTTTACAAGAGAAAATGCAGAGCTGGAGAGGCAACAGGAGAAAAAAAACAGGACAGAAAGGAGGGAGCAGAAGGGAAAGGTAGAAATGCAAAGGGTACAGGCTGTGGCACATGGACAGCCATGTTTACAAATGCCCACAATCTGGGAAACAAAATCCAGGACCTGACAGCCTTGACAGCAGAGGTGAGCCTGGACATAGTGGCTATCTCCGAGACTTGGTACACTGGAGTTCATGACTGGGAGGCAGATGTACCAGGGTACACTCTACACAGGAGGGATAGGGTGGAGAAAAAGGGAGGGGCCTCTACATGAGAGAATATATCAAAATGACGGCAGTGCAGGGTAGGCAGGGGGTGGGAAAGACACTGTCAGTTACACTTGAATGAGGAAATGGTAAAGCAATTCCCACAGGTGTGCTCTACAGGCCTCTGGCACAGTATGAAAAAAAAGATAGGTCAATAATGGAGGAAATACATGGGATGGTGGTAAAGGGGGAGATAACACGGCTGCTGGGTGGTTTTAACATGCCAGATGTGGACTGAACCATCCCGGCTGCTGCCTCAGCCAGGAGCTGGGACATCATAGAATCATTGCAGAGGGCAGGCCTCAGGCAGTTGATTCAGGAACCCACCAGGGACAGGGTGATTTTAGACCTATTGCTGACCATTGGAGACAGGGTCAAGTAAGTCAGAGTGGATGGGCACCTAGGGTCCTGTGACCACCATACGATGTGGTTCAACATCAGTACAGTGTCGCAGGAGAGCCACACAAAGACAAGGGTACTGGATTTCTGGAGGACAGACTTTGCCAGGATGGGGAGTGGGATCAAAGAAGCCTGGCAAGAAGGGAGATGGTGAAGGGTTGAGGAGCAGTGGGCACATCTAAAAGAAGCCACAATGGAGGTGACAAATCAGTGCATTAGGCTGAGCAACAAGGGAAAAAGAAGGAAAAAACCACTAGGGTTCATAGAGGAGGTGGCAGAGAAAGTGAGGGGCAAAAAGAGGCCTTCAGAAAATACAAGGAGACTCAGAAGGAGAAAGATATGGCAGTGAACCTAGATAAGCAGAGGGAGGTGGGGAAAGCTGTAAGGACCACAAAGACACAAACAGAGGAGAGATTAGTGCAAACAGTAAAGATGGGAGACAAGACATTATATAGATACATTAGTGACAGAAGGAAGGCCAGGAGAGGAATTGTAAGGCTCAAGGGGGAGGAAGGTGTGTGTGTGTGTGGAGGGTGACCTAGAAAAAGTGTTGATACTGAATGAATACTTCTGTTCAGTATTCACGGTAGATGAAGAGGGACAGGGACCACAACTAGGCAGCAGAAACAATGGGGGGAGAGAGGTAAATACCAGTCCTTTTATGGAAGACAGTGTCCTGGAGGTACTCTCAAAACTAAGGGTGGACAAGCGATGGGTCCAGATGATATAGACCCCAGGATAGGAATTATGAGCAGTGCTGGCAGTACCGCTAGTGGCCCTGTTTAGTGAGTCACTCAATACAGGGAATGTCCCTGAGGACTGGAAGGGGGCAAATGTAGTCCATCTTCACAAGAGTGGTATCAAGGAGCAGGCAAGAAACTATAGGCTGGTAAGCCTCACCTCAGTAGTGGATAAGGTCATGGAGGCACTGCTTAAGGAAAGGATTGTGGAACACCTGGGAATCATGGGAGCACAGGATCCAAGACAGCATGGATTCACAACAGGAAGGTCATGTCAAACTAACCTGATGGACTTTTTTGACTGGGTGACAGAGGAGGTGGATCAGGGAGGAGCGGTGTATATCGCCTACCTCAGTTTCAGTAAGGCCTTTGACACCATACCACACAGAAGACTGGTGAACAAACTAGGTAGCCTGGGGCTGGGCCACAAAGTAGAAAACTGGGTTAGAAGCTGGTTGAGGGTCTGGAAGCAGAGAGTGGTAGTAAATGGGATTAAATCCAAGGAAAGGAGGGTGACCAGTGGGGTGCCTCAAGGATCAGCCCTAGGGCCAGTCCTTTTTAATATCTTCATCAGTAACATTGCTGAAGGGCTGGAGAAGAATGTTTGCCTATTTGCAGATGACACCAAGATCTGCAATAGAGTAGACAATCCATAGGGGCTGAAAGAATGTGGAGGGACCTGGAAAGGATGGAAGAATGGTCCAGATTGTGACAATTAAAATTTAATGCAAAGAACTACACAATCATGCACCTAGGGTGAAGAAATCCTGCAAAGAGCTACAGGCTGTGGGAAGGAAAGTGCTGAGAGTCACCAGGAAAGAAAGGGGTTTAGGGATCATCATCTCAGATGACCTTAAAGCAGCAGTATTGGATAATCAGGAATTGATTATCAAAATTCTGCTTTTTGGCTGGAAGTATACATTCATAGTTCCAGTTTACATATCTGTAATTTTTTTTTGCCAGTGATCTTTAGTTTTTCAGATATTTAAAATGTATTTCCATTTTTGTGGAGCCACAGTAAATAAGGCAGCTGCATGATTTTCAGCTGCGCTCCCCCCTCACATCACATCATGTCTTTTGTTAACTTCCATGGGACCCTTAGCTGTGCATTCCCACTGTCCCTATGGAGTACTGTGAGTCATACGCATGTGTGGTTGGCAGCAGAGGGTTCGAGTTCAACATGGCAGGTGGAAGAAATGTAATCAAAATCAAAGAAAAATAGAGCAAATTACGGGGTAATGTATAGTGAAACCAAGAAAGATTGCCAGCTAAGTGCTCATCAGAACATTTTTGTTATCTAGTTCTGCTGCCTTAAGGTGGCCAAATGGTGTAACAAGGCTGCAAGGCTGTTGAGAGGACCAATGGGATGTTGGGATGCATAGGAAGGGGTATCACTAGCAGAAGAAGAGAGGTGGTGATGCCCCTATATAAAATGCTGGTGAAGCCTCATCTAGAGAACATTGTTCAGTTCTGGAGGTTACAGCTTTCGCAAGGACATAGACAGGGTGGAGGCAGTCCAGTGAAGGGCGACCAGGATGGTGCAGGGCTTGCATCAGAAGACGTAGGAGGACAGACTGAGAGAATTCAATATGTATTCACTAGAAGAGAGAAGGGAATGGGTGGATATGATAGAGACCGTCAAGTATCTTAAAGGCATAAAAAAAGTGCAGGTGAGTGATAGCTTTCAATACAAGAGTTGCACAAGGATGAGGAGGCACAATATGAGATTGGAAGGAGGCGGGATAAGGGGAAATGTGAGGATGTTTTTCTTCATAGAAAGGGTGGTAGATGCTTGGAATAGTCTGCCCCAGGAGGTGGTGGGGGCTAACACAATGGGGGGGTCAAACATGCATGGGATAGACAGGAATCCTATATGTGGGAAAGGAAGAAGAAATCCGATGACCAAGTAGGGTCAGCAGTAGCTGATGCAGGCAGGGAATATGGGGCAGACTAGGTGGGCTGAGCCGTCCCTATCTGTCATCAACTACTATGTTACTATGTTCTGCTCTAATGTCATCTACAGTGGATTCTGGGACTCATTGTAAAAGAAGATATGAGCCTACAAGTAAACACAATTAGTCTGATACAATCTACTACACTGTACTGTCCTAAACAGAAAGTAAACCAGTATGTTTTTGCTTAAAAAGTACACATTGGGACCAGACCCACACTTGAGTGTGGGGCCATTGTGATGACTGTCTCCCTTTAAACACTTGAATATTTTTCCCTCAGTCTCACTTAACTTCTCTATTCATGCCTGATAGCTGCTGCTAACTGATCATGGACTGTGAATAATCTTGAGATATACAAACAAACCACCAGACTGCAAGTGCTCCACTTTACTTTGTTAAGTGGTTGCTGCCCATCACGGGTGCTTGGTATAGGGGGGATAAGATCAAAGTATTCTGGCGGTTGGTGCTAAGCACCAGTGTAGCATCACTCCAACTTGGTATTCATTTTAAATGTTTAAATAACTTCTTCATTTTTTTACGTGCAAATACAGATATATACATGTATATTTATTTATCATCACATACTGCCGTAAGCAGTCACCACCAGTTTATAAGATAAAAAGTATTTTGTGTCAGCTCATAAATCACCACCATGACCCTGACATCATGGTGAAATGTTAGCATATTTGTGCATACATCTGTGAGTGTGCATTCTTGGTTTTGGCCCCACTCTCCACTGGATATCCGAAAACAGAACCAAAAAAAGCAAATCTCCATGCATCCAGGTGAAGTGCAATTAGCTTCATGGGTGACTGGTGGAATTTCTGGGAGTGGGACTTTTTCAAGTTCGATGGCCTTCACCTCACAAAAGAGGGTACCCACGCACTCAGCCAGAAGTTTGACATATTTATCAATCATTTAAGCTAGAGGAACGGGAGAGGGCAACAGCACCCACTGCAGCCCCAAAGGTAGCAGTTGCCCTCTTCCCCATCACCTACCAGTTCTGAAACAGGTCACACTGCAACAGGCCAAAGTAAGGACAAAATGGGTACAGACCAGGCTAATGAAATCAGATAGTGTCATAAAAGTGGGGACACAGTGTGTAAGCAGGGAAAACCAAAGCTGGCGGACACTCTCTCTCAATGCTCATAGCCTGGTAAATAAGATACCAGACCTCACTGACTTAATGGCAGAGGCAAACCTGGACTGGGTCACTGTAACGGAAACTTGGTTCAATGACAACCATTCCTGGAATGTTGCTATCCCTGGGTGCACTCTGTTCAGGAGAGATTGCAAAGGGAAGAAGGGAGGGGGGATTGCCACCTACATGAAGGAAGGAATCAAAGCCATAGAGGTACAGATGACACACTCTGAGTCTAAAGCCCTATGGGTCACCTTCGGAACTGGGGAAAAGTTACTCATCCGAGTGAGGGTGATCTACAGACCCCCATCTCAGCAGAAAACTAGAGACAAGGAGATGCTGGAAACCATCCTAATGATGGTCATTAAAGGTGACTTGTTTTGCTCGTCAGAGACTTCAATCTGCCTGACATAGATTGGTCCTCCTTCATGGAATTACCAGACAGGAGCAATGAATTCCTCATGGCTCTGAAACAGGCAGAACTAAAACAGCTGGTGCAGTTACCCAGCAGAGAAAACACAATCCTGAACCTTGTACTATCGAACACCATCAGGATCATGGATGTTAAAGTAGGGATCAATTAAGGGTCAAGCGACCACATGTCAGTTTGGCTCACAGTCAAAAGATCCAAGGACACAAATCACACAAAACTGAAGATCCTAGACTTCAGGAAGGCTGACTTCAACAAAATGAAAACATTCATTAGGAACAGTCTCAGAGCTGAAGCTGGGGGAGACATGGAGGAAACCTGGAAAGCCATAAAGAGCTCAATCAATCTGGCAAAAGCAGAACGCACAAAACAGATAAGTAAATGTAAAAGGAGGAAAATCATCTTTGGTTTACTAAAGAAGTAGCTTCCAGTATAAGGGGAAAAAAAAGCTTTCAAGAAATACAAAGAAATTAAGAAAGAAAGCAAAATGGAGGAATATAGAGCAAGACTCAAGGAAGCAGGGTAGGCAATTAGATTAGTCAAAGCTTGAGCAGAAGAAAGAATAACAAAAAGGGTTAAAAAGAAAGATGAGAACTTCTACAGATATATAAGGGAGAACAGAAAAAGTAAGGGAGGTATCACAAGGTTGAGAACTAGGTAGGGCCAGAATGTTGAAACAGATGGACAGAAGGCAGAGGTTCTAAATGAATACTTCTGCTCAGTTTTC
The DNA here is from genome assembly GCA_016271365.2 of Neoceratodus forsteri. Lineage (NCBI taxonomy): Eukaryota > Metazoa > Chordata > Ceratodontiformes > Ceratodontidae > Neoceratodus > Neoceratodus forsteri. The sequence continues at coordinate 679,386,618 of CM028130.1, forward strand.
ACCAAGAAGGATCAGGAAAGTGGACCAGTACTAAAAAATGAAGAACACCACACCAGTGAAGCTGACACAAACACCTTCACAACTGAAAGGGTCCTAAAAGAACTAGTAAAATTAAAAACTGACAAAGCTATAGGACCTGATGGTTTCCACCCAAAAATACTAAAGGAACACAGAGAAGAACTTGCCTCACCATTAGCAGACCTCTTCAACAAGTTACTGGAGAGTGGCACAGTACCAGACAACTGGAAAAAAGCCATGGTGGTACAGCTGCAGAAAAGCGGCAGCAAGGAAGACACTGGAAACTACAGTCCAGTTAGCCTCACCTCGATGGTGGGGAATATCATGGAAACATTACTGAAAGAAAGAATTGTGCAGCACCTAGAAGCAACTAGCCAAATAGACCTAAAGCATCATGGCTTCACAGTGTGGAGGTCATGTCAGACAAACTTGACTGATTTCTTTGATTGGGTGACCAGAATGGTGGACCAAGGAGGAGCAGCAGATGTAGTATATCTGGACTTCAGTAAGGTGTTCAACTCTGTTCCACATAGGAGGCTGATCAATAAGTTGGAACACACAGGAGATGGACATAAAATAATATGCTGGATTAGAAACTGGCTCCAAGGGAGAACCCAGACAGTGTTAGTAAACGGTACTCTGTTGGAGGAAGGAGTGGTGACCAGTGGAGTCCCCCAGAGATCGGTGATGGGGCCAATTCTATTTAACATATTCATCAGTGACATTGTGGAGGGTTTGCAAGAAAAGGTATGCCTGTTTGCAGATGATACCAAACTCTGCAACAGAGTGGGCATGCAAGAGGGGGTCACAGAAATGATTGCTGATCTAAATAAAATCTAGAGGAATGGTCAGAACAGTAGCAATTGACATTCAACACCAAGAAGTGCAAAGTTATGCACCTGGGAGGAAGAACTTAGGCTGGAAATATACCCAAGGTGGGAACAGCTGACTGAAACTAAGGTAGAGAGGACTCTGGGGGTACTTGTATCTGACGATTTAAGGACACCCAGGCAATGCTAAAAGGCGGCGCACAAATCTAACAACATTCTTGGAAGCATAGGAAGGGGTATCACAAGTAAGAAAAGTGAAGTGATACTCCCACTGTACTTGGTGAGGCCTCACCTGGAGTACTGTATAGAGTTCTGGAGACCACACCTCAAGAAGGACAAGGATCACCTGGAAATCATGCAGAGGAGAGCTAAGAAGATGATACACATACTACACGAAGGACCGTATGAATCAAGATTAAACCATCTTAGGATGTACTCACTGGAGAGGAGAAGGGACAGAGCAGATATGATATAAACATTTAAATACCTCACAGGAATTGACTCAGTACAAACACAGGATCTCTTCAGGGAAACACGAATACACAGACAAGGGGGCACAACATGTGCCTGAAGGTAGGTAGTTTCAAAACAAAAATCAGTAAGTTTTTCTTCACAGAAAGGGTGGTGGAGCCCTGGAACAGTCTGCCCCCAGATGTTGTGGCAGCAAAGACAGTGGGGGAGTTCAAACTAGCATTGGATAGGCACTGCAAAAAGCTAAGGCAGTAAAGAAACTGGGAGGGGGCAGCTTTCACAGGTAGACATGCGACTTGATGGATCGCAAGGTCCCCTTCTGCCAGCATGTTCTTCTGTTCTTCTGTTCTTAACTGAGGAAAGAAAACTACAAAGATGGATAAGTCAAAAGCTGATCAGAGCTATGATGGTATGCGAACTGACATGAAATACTGTTTATATTTTACACTGGTGGTGATTGCTTATGGCAGTATGTGATGATGAATAAATATGTATGTATTTGCACTTGAAAAAAATGAAGACATTATTTAGACATTTAAAATGAATGCTGAATTGAAGTGATGGCATAGCACCTTGGGGGATATAGTGTGCATGAAAAATTCATAGTACATGTACAGTAAAGGATCAGGATAATAAAGTAAAGCATTTGCCAATGCATTGCAAAAAGGGAAAATGCACAAATACTCTGTTGAGTTCATAGCCCCCTCCCCCCCCCCATTTGTAATCAATTATATTTCAAGTGAAATGTGAAATGCAGGATAAGACCAATCAACCTGGGAGATCCAATCTGTTACTCGTCATGACATCAAAATATAAAAAAGGAAAATTGATGCCCACCTCTGGCTTTAAGAGAGAACATAATTTCCATATTAATGATCCTCCCTCAACAAACTAGAATTGTAGATTGCAAAATGTAATGCATCAAAATAAAAATAGTTCAGTTTCAAACAAGTCTGCTCTTTTTATGTTGTTGAATAAGTACTGCATGAACCACTGTGTTGCTTACCTTGCATTTTTCAAGGTGCTTTTTTCAATATAGCTGCATGCTCTTTCTTCCATCCAGTTTCTGCCCAAACCTTTTGACCATAGCCTTCAGGTATTTACAAGACGTATTGATTTCCTCCATAGAGGAAACACTACTAAGCTTAAACAGAGCTGTAGTTTGCTTCATTTGTTTTGGAGCGTCCTGTGTTTTGCCAGTGTAGTCACAGTGACTGGTTTTATGTGCCCAGCTGCAGTGTTCACTGCAAAGTCTTTGAGCTGCTATTTGGCCACTAGTGCATGAATTTGTATCGCAAAAATGTTGATCACCCAGAAAGAATCAACTTCAGGATGAATGCAGGCTAATTCATATTCTTTCTCTTTATAGGAGGCTTTGCTTTAACATAATCAGCTTTCCTGGACTTTCTACACATTTCCAGAAGCACACTATCAGGAGCTCCTCATTCAACCTCCTAGGTGGTCATTGTTATATTGGATCCCGGCAGCTATTTAATTATTTCATTTATTAGCTATAAATCAGTCTTTCATACCAAAGAAGTCATAAAAAACATTATAAATATATCAGTGTCAGTGGGTCAGTATGTTGCAGACTCATCCCTGCTCAGTTAAAATGGGTTATTAATGAACATGTTATGATTATGAATAATGATCATGAACTTTCAATCATGCATGAAAGCGGTGCATGCTACAGCAACTTTGTTGTCTTTGACTGTAATTTGATCCAATTATCTTGAGGTACCTTAATGTACACTGCAGTAGAAATCAACTTTTTCATCACTAATTCTGTATTGATGTCAGAAGAATTTGAAACTCTTTTAAAATCTGGTCAGTTTAAATGTTAATACTTTTGGGTGCTCAGAGAATTAATTGCCTTGTGGAACAAATATTCTCCTCTCCTCTCCTAAACTGTAAAAGTGTTGATTTTGTGGTGCCGTATAACTCTTATAGTAGGAAACAGTGCAGCCTGATATGCATATTAGTTATGCAAATTTACTTTTTGTCTCCGTCCATCATAGTTATTTAAAGGTTCAACAGCATCATGAACATTGTGTTGATGAGCAGTTCATGATCTTGTTCCATAAACAGAGAGAGAACATTTGTTGAACACTGATGGAGCGTCATGAACTATTCATGGATATTCATCAAAGTTCATGAGTTGATTAAATTTGTTTTAAATGAGCGGGGCCAGAAAACTGGAAGAACATGGAAAAACAATAGTAATACTGTAGTACAGCACTAGGGAGTCCTGCACCAGTAAGGTATCATCCTTGAGATGATATGCTAAACCAAGTTTCCTTCTGCCCATCTCTGGCAGCTGTCAATGTCAGAGTTAAAGATTCCATGTCACTTGATTTTAAGGGTAGTAGATTTCCCCTCGTGTCTGGACCAACATTTCCTTTTGTCTATACAACAGATCTATGTGACTCACCCCCAGTATGTACCTTATATAAACTGTAGTGCTGTGCAGAATTATCAAATTCTGGCAGAACACAATTCCACATAATTTTCAAAATTCTGCTGAATTTCACCAGAAGTGGCATGGTGGAATTCCATGGCAGGAAATTGTTGCTGAATGTTTTTCCACAGAAAAATTGCTGTTCTGCAGAATATGTTTCAGCAGATATCAATATTTTTTATAGAAACTGTTGCAAAATAATTTTCCGTAGAAAAAAATCTGTTCTGCTAAATATCATTTTGTGGATCATAGTAAGCGGAATTCCACAGAAGAACCATCAAAATGCTAGTGGAAATTCCCCCATCAAAATGGACATTCTACCCTAATTTCACTGGCAGAATTATCTATTCTGCACAGCACTAATAAACTGTTATGGCTAACTGTGCTATTTCTGGTCAAAAATGACATCTAAAAAACTTAAACATAAATATATAGAGCCAGTGAGGTGCCATCATGATGGCCCAGAAGTAGGGTATTGAGCTCCAATATGGGTGAGCCTGGGTCCCTACAGTCATGGATCCCCATGGCTAAATGTGCTACAAGTGGCAGTGCTTCCTGCTTGTAGGAGGGGGCATCCTTGTGTCTGAGCCTGCAGTGACCCCTGTGTTGGCCACAGACACACTACCTGCTATCCATGTGTGACTCTCGGATTGCCGTGTCCAGGTTCATACCTTTTCCTAGTTACTGTACAAGGCCTACCTTGTTGAGGGGGTTGGATTTGTTCTTTTTCCTGCAAAAGTGCGTTCGTCCCACAGCAAATAAGTAATAGCGGGGTGCCTCCATCCAGAGAGAATAAGTGGCCAAATGTTGTGAGCAGTATCTCCCCCTGGGATGCAGTACCTACTCACCTCCTTACACTGGACTGGACCACCACCTGGGAACCCTAAGACAGTTGTTGCCTTCATCAATAAACACTTCATTCAGGTTATACAAACTTGGTGCACACACTGAAGTAAAATTCAACAAATTAACAGTGCTTTTATTTAAGAACCCAGGCATGGAAGCTGGAGGAAAAGAGGGGGTTAGACAGCTGCAAGCCACTTTGAGCACTCCCACCCTATAGCAATGCCTCCTGGTAGCCACTATACAGTGGGGCACAAAAGATGTATTAAATTACACTGGATGTGGTAAGCTCTTCAGCTGGTAGCAATAATAAATTATGATTTCAAGTATGACACAAGAACCAATGACTCTGGCTAGCCAGCAATTGCAACAAATGCAAAAACAAAGAACGGCACCATCCACCATGCATAATCAGTAAACAAAGATTTTATTACTTTCAGAATTATGGCTCCATTTTACAGTGCCACATAGGGGAGAAAAGCATATACCAGTTCAGCAAACGGCCCAGGAATTACACTAAAGTCCTAGTGCAGTCCTGGTAGCTATATTTTCAGGGTTCTTTCAGTAGTGCACTTGAAGAAAATTAGCAAACTTGCAATTTTAACCCCTCAACAGGGGCACTAGGTCATAATGCCAAAAACAAGAAAAGTGCAGTCAAGAACCAGGCAGTAAAAAAGCCACCGACAAGAACAGTGCATATGCACAATGCCAACTACAAAAATAGTACCAGTAGTAGTGGTCAAAAAACACTGGGAGGACCATTGACCATGTTAAGGAATCAAAACCACAACGTGGTGTTTTGTGAGATGTTCTGGCCTGCCCCCCGATGTGGGGGCTTCACTACACCCCAATATTTAAATAATCAATGCCACAGGTGGGGTGGAACTTGGGGAGAAAGTTGGGGGGAACCTGATTCAGGCATAAATAAAAAAAAAAAGCACACTTTAGGTGGGGGAAAAGTGAAGCCACAAGATTCAGGAGACCAAGAACAGAACCCAGGTCTCCTGAGTTATACTGTCCAAGCTGCTTCTGCCTAAGCTCACTCCACTCCAGGAGCAGCTCAGACAGCCTCTACACTTTTTGCCTACTTTTCCATTTCTTTCCCTCTTCTTCTCTTGCCTTGACAGCTACAGGAGTAGTGGTTATTACCATGCGCTATTCTACCCCTATTGTTATCAAGGCAGATGTGCTTCTGGAAGGATGGCTTTGACAGCGTTATTACTGAAGCACTCTTTTCACTCGGTACGCTCAACAGGCTGTAATGTGTTAGCACAATTTAAAGAACCTGAAGTATGAATGGAAAAGGTGGGAAACCCCATCTTGTATTTCAAACACAGTAACTAAAATCCAAGATGGAAAAGCACAAAAGATTCAAACCAGCAACACTAGCACTCATGTGATGCATAGATGCAATAGCTCTATCAAGGAGGGGAAAAACACACAGGAGCAGGTCAGGCAACGGTTTTACTATGGCGCTGTGACATCCGCAGCGCCGACATCCCCGACAGCAACAGCTGCAATGACAAGTGTTGGCTTAGCACTGTCAGGGATGCGTCTGTGTTGTATCAGGGGGCTGTGCCCCCAAAACCCCCATGGGGGGCTCTGCCCCCCATACTCCCTGGTCTCTAGATATCTAACTCTGAGTCAGAGTTGGATCGGGGGGGGCGCAACACTGGGAGCTGCACCACCAGTGTGTGCTGTTCACCAGCACAACAACTCACCGCATCCTGGAGAAATCTGTCGCTGTGCTGGACTTCATGGTGGTGGTGTCAACCTTGTGTCAACACACCTTAGGCAGCAATCAGGAACAGGCCCCAGTGACCCAGGGATGGAACACTTCAGACTCTCTCAGATGTTTTGCAACAGCACAGCCCTTCTGGATCACACTTCTCAGAGCACAGTCCTTCTGGCTTAGCTTTCAGTCACAGGAGCACTGCATAGCAATTTCCTAGTTCTCAAGGAGCCCAGACCCCAGGTGATCAAGATACCAACATACTCAAGGCAGGCACTCTGTGGCACCACACCACTAGATAAGGACTAGCAGACCCAATACCTGGCTCCAGAGCAACCTGGGTACAGTGCAGGTCTCTATCTCTGCATAGCTCAGCAGCTTCAGTATGCATTAATGCCCCATAGACTCTAACTCTCAGTGGTTTAATTTAACAGGTGCCAGTCTGGCACAGTTTCACAGCTTTCACTATGCAGGTGCCGTTCCCTGGCACAGTCTCCCTACAGTAAAGGTCCAGATAAGGCTCACAGTGATTTTGCAGGATAAACCCTGGTGAGGGCTCGCAGGATTGTTAGACTGGCTAGGCCTCTCATTTGATGTCACTAACAGCAGGTGTGAACACCTCAGTGTCTCCCTCAGACCACCGCAAGCTCCTTGTGAACACAGAAACTTCTTCCCCCCATTTAGTGTCCCATTGGACAGACAAGACTGTCCAACAATCCTTCTTAACCTCACTAGTACTTTGAGGAGGTCCCCAATTGCATCCTCCACCCACAAGTCTTTGCCACGTATTGCTGGGCTGCATAGGGCCTGTGAGCCCTCTGATTGGCCAGGTGTTGGGGTCAGAGGTCACAGAAAGGCTGCCCCATAAAGTTTGTTGGCCCCAGGGGTTTGATTTAAGCACCACTGGGCTATTTTCCGGTCATGCTGTGGAGACAGTGAGTATGGCCTGGCTGGCATTGCATGGCTGGCAGCAGGGATAGCCTTATTGTGTGCCTCCTGCTGAAGAAATGGAGGCTATTTCATGGCACAGTGGTGCCAAAGAAAATGAAGCTGTCTTGGTTGTTTCCTGGTCCCCTCTGCTGGGACTGGATTATCAGGTTGCAGAGATGTGGCTGCAGCCACGAAGAAAAGGGCACTGGATACATCAAATATTTCCTGCAGCTTGGCTGATTCTCCACACCACACATGTGGTACAGCTAGAGAGAGCCAGCCACTGCAAAACAGACTTAGGCAGCAGTCAGGAGCCTTGGAATGGTGGAAGGATGACATTTCAGGTAGACCCACTTCTGAGGTGGGGTATACTTCACTTTCCGGGTCACAAATTTTCATCCTGGCAATTGCCTGAGTTCCATCCCACACTGATCTGAAAGACAGAAGACAGGCAACAATAACAACTAACAGTTCTACTTAGACTAATGCTTCCTAGCTTGGCTATTCACGAAGTCTGTAGAGAAATAATATCAACAGGTTCAAAATTAACAACAACACAGACATTTCTATATAGACAATCTGTTCTTATCTGACCAACTTTTCCAATTGTCTACATCCCAACATTATGACCTAGGACTATTGAACACAATAAGGTGTGTGGATCAGGGTGTGATATAGATTCCACGATGCACCACATAAAGGGACAGATCAGTGGGGGCACCAGGAGTGTCATAACTGAGCTCCAAAATGGGTCTTATAAGTTTTTCTGAATATCACAATAAGACTTCTTATGAGTACTAAACAAATGAAGGTTCTCCTTCCTGCTTTCTGGCACGTGAATGCAATTCCTCAGAACAAGCTTGTTCCATCCCAATATCTGGCACCTTGTCAAATTTTCTGTGATCTTCTACATGCTGTAGTTCAGGTGTAGCCATTCTAACTGGAGATTCAAAAGGCTCCGCATCTGGGTTTAACTGTGTGGTTGGAGTAGTTGGTGTCCACCAATCATCAGAAGCATTTACCAGATAGGGAATCTCCACAGTGGAGTAATAATGTAGAGGGTCATCCTCTTCATCAGACAAATTTGTTTCATTTTGTGCTGTTTCAGGCAAAGGCCTGTTTGGAGGCCTAAGTGGACTATTATTTAGATTTGTTGCAGGCTGACTTGCTTTGTTTTTATAAGAACCTCTAGCTTTTGTTCTCTGGGAAAGTACTGGGCCTCTCAGAAAGAGTAGGGGATTCAGAAAGAGTGGGGAACTCTTGAAGCAGCCTTCTAGGAGAGGAGGTTGGGGCAAAATCAGTGGTGGGGTTCAAGAATGAATGGGATAGGCATAAGAAAATCCTAGAGGAAAAGAAGGGGGAAGGAAAATGGGGTTGAGATAAAGCAGGATCTGTGGTGATACTGTAGCTAGGTAAACATGGGCAGACTAGCTGGACCAAGCGGTCCTTATCTGCCAGCAGATTCTACATTTCTGTGTTTCTATGGGTCATTGTCCAAATTAGGCACATATACAGTAAACTGTCCAATGGAAAATAAATGGTTGCAGGGCAAAGTTTTACTTCTACAGGGATCCCCCTCTGGGCAAACTCTGGCTAATGGTGTAGCAATACGCATCATTTCTATGCATTGGCTGTTGAGGAGTTCCAGATGGAGAGTTCCACAGGTGCCCCCCCCCCGGCAAGTTTCTCTGCATTCGCAGGACTTGGCAGTTCATTAACTCTCAAATCATTTTATTTAGCTCAGTCAGTTATGTATGGATTTCCTCCAGTGAAATGGCATTTGAGGCTTGCTCTCCAGTGCTCAAGGCAGCTGGCACAACACTACTTGGCATAGTCATGATGGAGACTAAAAGTTCAAACTCCACAGAGGGTGGACTGATCATACCAGAATGAACTATTACACTTTTCATTTCATGAATCAGTCTCTGTAGCTCTGTGACATGAAGGGAATCTGCGCTATTCGGCACTTTGACATTGGCAGTGGAAACAGGTGAGGGTCCCCACTGTTCATCTTTTTCTTCAATCTCTCTAACATCCCACAGCAGGACTCGGTGGGTGTGAGGATCAACCAGTCTCTCTTTTAAGAATAACCTGAACAGCAGTAAATCTGAAAAATTGGGCAACCTTCTGCAATTGTTCAAGTAGCATCTTGTTCTGGCTCTTGGACTCTTTTCCACCTCAGTACACTTTCTGTAAGGCCTTTTCGAGTCTGTGTAGATAAACAGAAAGGGACCCCCAGAGCATTGTTTGGTGGTCTTAAACTTCTAGTACAAGTCATCACAAGAGTCCATACTTTCAAACATACTGTTTAGGGTGGCAAGGTATTCATCTGCTTGGGCCTCAGGATCTGTGGCATGCAAGGACTGGATGGTGTCCAATATCAGCCTTTTCAAACTCTCTGCCAGTTTTTTGAATTTTTCCACCTCAGTGCATTGTTATTTATGTAGCATTGGGACAGCAAAACTGATCCAGGTTTCATAATCATCTTCTCCAGCAGGGGTGGAGATGGTGCCAAAAAAAATTCTTAGACGTCAGTAATAGTCTGAACTAGCTAGGCGAGCTAGCCCAGATTCTTCAGAGGTTGTCCGGGGAGGCAGCAAAGTCTGCACATCCTTAAAGGTTTTCCCTTCACTAGCCAACAACAGTTCTAGTTTTGTTTTGAAATCCCCAGCAGAATTCAGGAATGGTGAATGAGGTTTCAGGCTGAAAGGACTCCCTTTGCTTGTAATAACTCAGACCTTTTATTATTCCTCAGGTGACACTGTGGCAGACATATTCATGGCCCCTAAGTCCTTCTCAGTTTCCACAATTAAGTTTCTATGTTGGGTACCAGATTCTCTAATCACTCTAAATTTTCATGTTCCTACAATCTTTCGGGGCATCTTTCAGCATTTCCAAGATGGACTCCTTGTCCCACACCTCCATCACATTCTTTATTAGGAGTACTTTCTGGGACATCAGTTCTGCTTTGACCTGGCACGGATGCATAGTGTGTTAGCTCCATCCCACACCACCGCGTTTGTCTCTCATATCCATTCAGGTCTACAGTTTATCAGTTTATGTTGCAAGGAGGCACTGACCACTCTGTATGGGCAAATCCAGGAAATCAAAAAATGTTACCTCATCGATTGCTCTACCTGATATTTCTACAAGTGTGCCACACTCTGGATCAGCTCAGGGAGTCATGGTGGAGTCTGAGCCACAGGTGTTCTCTTCCACCAACTCTAATATTTTGGTCATCTAACAGGAGTTGAAGGATTTTTGGCTGGAAACAAGGAATGTGTATAACGAACTTAAGACAGCAGTTTCTTTCTTGGAGGAGAAAATAAAAGAGTTAACGCATCACATGACAGAATTGAACTCCCATTTGGACAGCATGGAATTAGTCTTCGGACGGGTGTTGATGGATTGCCAGCAGCTGTCCAAGCAGTGCAAGGACCTCAAGAATTGCTCGAGAAGGAATATCTTGTGTATCTATGGACTCCCGGAGGGTGATGAAGGCACTGGGGACATGGCACATTATTTGCTGTCTGTGTTCACTTCTTTACTGGATATTAAGGACTTATTGCCTCTTCCTATAGAATGTGCTCATCACTCTTTGACTGCAAAACCCTCCTCATTGGACCAATGTCCTTGTTCCATTGTGGTCTGTTTTTACAGTTATGAGGACAAACAGGAACTTTTGCACCGGCCTTGGAAGAGTGGCCCTCTGCTCTATAAAACTGCCTGCATTCATATAAATAAGGATTATTTCTCCACGTTGCAGGCTAAACAAAGGGTGTATGCCCTGATTCTCCGTCTTCTGCTAGCTCACAAACTTAAATTTGCTGCCTCTTACCCCACTCGCCTGAGGATTCACTTCCCAGACAGAGCCAAACTCTTTGAGGACCCTGAGTCAGCTGTCCAAGATCTGTAGACTTGTAAGTTGACATCTCCTGAAGTTCCTGTGGAGATTTCTGAGGCCCGTGACAAGAAGTCCCTGCAGAAATATAAGTGAACCTGGGCTTCACCCTCCAGTAAGAAGAGGAGAATGGAGGCTTCATTGCAGAAGATTCAGGACATGCTGCAGGCCTTTTGTCGGGAGGAATCAACATGACTGGATATTGACATACCTCTCAACCTGTTGTCCCCCAAATGTGGAACATTGCCTCTCAAAATGTGGAACAAATGGGCAAAATGTGGAACACTTAATCAAATTTTTATCTAAGAAGCTAGGAACACTCAAACTGTTTGCTTTTATGTTCAGAAAGTCTGTTATTAATTGAATAATATATTTTTGCATCATTTACTATAAAGTTTTGCTTTAAATTGTTAACACTGAATGTGGAACAAGTCCTCACAATGTGGAACAGGGAGCTTTTGTGAAGTAAAATGAGGAACTGTTCCTTGTAATGCAGGACAGTTGAGAGGTATGAGTATTGACTAACTGATCACGGGCTCCTGAGATGGCTACCTAACTTGTTTGATGGACATGAATATATGGATGGTTTCTTCAGATTTGGGTTATCAATACTCTTGCTACTGCTTCTCGTTTTGGAGTACTGGAGACAGTTGGAGGTGAAGTAACCATTTGATTATTCTCACCCCCTCCCTTTTTCCTTAACCCCCTCCCCTTTTTTTGATCTGATTTTCATTTTCTGTGTTGTTTTTTTTGGTTGTTTTTATTTTAATTATTTTTGGCTCATCTGGTGTGGTTTGGTATTTGTGTTTTTATTTTAATGTTTAGTTTGGCATTTGTGTTTTGTTGAAGGTTTTTTAATATTCTTATTTTGTTGTTTGGCAGTGCTCAGTGGTTTCTGCCTCATTTGTTTTTTATTTTTTCTTCCTTTGGAATCTCTGAGTTGGTCTTCTGTTGGGGTTCTGTTCTTTTTGTTTATTCCTTTTTTATGTGCCTTTGAGCTTCTTTATCACCTCCTCTCTCTCCCCATTGGATCGGCATCTTAATGAAGACACCTGGAAGCAGCCAGAGTTGGATGTATCCTTTACTGGAACATTCTGGACTTTCTCTTTTATCTCTATAATGGCACTATGAGGTTGTGGTTCCACATATACTACTAAAAGACTTATTATTCTTTCTGGGCTTTTTTGTTTGGGACTTTTTTTTTTTAGGAGTTAATTTGATCCTAATTGGGAGATCTGTTGGAAAATTGTGGGAGGGATTTTATATATTATTTTTATTTCTACAGTGAACTGTGAACCTAGGACCTTCCTTTATCATGAACTTTATTTTTGAACTTTGCCTGAGTCGATTATGGTTTATGACAGTTGTTATTTTAGACCACTAAGGCACAGTAGTTCATTATTTGCTGTCTGAGGTTACTATTTTCTTTTTTTCTTTTTTCTAGATTGTAATTGCATTTGGGGAAAGTTTTTTTATGAACACTGTATTTGTAGGGTTTTCCCTGTGTGTGGTTTTGGGGGATGGGGTTGGGGGAAGAGTGTCCTGATAGCTACGAGCAAAATGTAGGTGCATCATTCACTCCAGGACGCATCTGGAATCAAGCGTTGCATCACTCAGTATGCCTTCCTGGTAAAACTTTTAAATAAATAAATAAATGAGATGACTGGGTTTCTTTTGCTAAGGCACATTTTTCTTTTATACTATATTGTTCACAGGGGTGGTCAGGCAGGAAGTCTTATACATTTACTGGCCCACTCAGTATGCCATGCACACGTGGGATCTTTTGGATCCCGGGGATTTGATTTTCTACACTCTGCTCCCCTGAAGCACATTATGGTTCTCAGGTGCTACCCAGGATCTTGTCATTGGACAAGCTCCTTGCCTAGGAAGCCCATTGTGGATTCCTTGTTATTCCATGTTAATGGGATTATTTCTATGTATATTACCTAGTTGGACAAGTTTGTTGTTGTGGCTGTTACTTTTAATGGTCTGTCTCTGCTTACTGTGTACACAGGCTGCAACCAGAGTTATAAATAAGGGGAATTTGTTTTACTTGAAGGCTTTAAAATTTGCAGGGAGATATATTCTTTGTTACAGGCTAGTGTATTCTGGAGAACAGTTTCTTTCATGGTTTTCTGCCCCTCCTCCTCCTCAATCTGGCTTTTCTTTTTCAGGTGGGGGATTGTCTAACACATGAGGTTTTTCGTTTGATTTGTATCTTACTAATTATTATGGCTACACACAAATTATATTCTCATAATGTTAATGGATTGAATAATCCTGTTAAGCACTCCAATGTCCTTTCGTATATAAAAAAAAGTTTTCCCCTACTTTTATTTTATTACAGGAAACACATCTCACTAAAGCAGAGCATGAAAAATATAAAAAATTGGTTTTGCCCATGTGGTGGTGTCCTCCTACAGAAAGGGGAAGAGACAGGGTACTGCTAGAGATGCAGCAAAGTTTTTCTTCTCAAGCGAATATGTGGCAAAATCACCAAAGTCTTATCCACGGAGCACTTTGTGTAATTTTTCTAAATTACCCTGAATTCGCATTTGTGTCTTTGCCTTGCTTTTTTGGTTTAAGTGAAAAATGCACTTAAAAAATGAAAGCAAGGAAAAGTCCATCCCCACACAGCTGGCAGCCCGACATCCCTTCCTGGTGTCTAGTGCCCCCCCTGCAGATTGCTGGCCACAATATAAAGACAAAATATTTTCAATAAATCCCTAATCTTTTCTGACCCTTCCCTGGTGTCTATTGGCCCCCCTGCCACTTATTGCTGGCCATAATAAATCCACCCTGGCTGCCAGGTACCCTGTCCTGGTGTTTGGTGGTCCCCCCACCCCTGCTGATTGCCCCCAACATCCACAATATTGTCTTAATTAAAAAAAAAAATTTAATCCTTGGTGTCTAGTGGAACCCACACCCTGTCAGGTGGTGCTCTCACCCTGTGACCCCCAACCCCAACCCCAAGTGGGCCACCAGCACAGCCCTCCACTCACCTCCATGGTCTGCAGCATGACTGAGCTCAATGAATGAGCACCTGCTTGTACAAGCTTGCACTCATTCATTGACTGCTAACGGTCATTTTTGTCAGTTTCAGGGTTGTAGAGAAGGGGAAGGGGCTGCTCCAGTAGCCTGTAGGGGGAGCAGGATGGGGGAAATAGCATTGTGGACCAAGGGGTCCACAACACCATTCCCCCATCCCACTTCCCCACCGGTGACCAGAGTAGGCACCTCCCTTCTCTACAACCCTGAAACTTATGAAAATGACCACAAGCTGTCAATAAATGAGCGCATGCTTGTACAAGCATGTGCTCATTCATTCACCTCAGTAGGGCTACCAGCCATCGAGGTGAGTAGAGGGCTGTGCCAGTGGCCTGCTCAGGGTTGGGTTGGGGGTGGGGTGAGGACACTACCTGACAGGATGGGAGTCCACTAGACACCAGGAATTAAATGAAAATGTGTTTTTTTTAAATTAAGACAGTATTGTGGATGTGGGCAGCAATCAGCGGGGGTGGAGAGGGACCACTAGACACAAGGACAGGGTGCCAGGCAGCCAGGGTGGATTTATTGTGGCTGACAATCAGTGGTGGGGGGCACTAGACACCAATGAAGGGTTGGGATAGATTAGGGATTTAATGAAAAAATATATTTTTTTAATATTGATTATGGTTCTGGGCAACAATAGGCTGTGCCAGGGAGAACCACTAGATACTTGGGCAGTGATCCAGGGAGGCGGCGGGGGGGGTGCACTACCACAAGATACCAATGATTTAAAATTTAAGTAGTTTTGTGTGGAAATTGCACACTTCAGGGATGACCCCCTGCTCTGTGGATTGCCAAAAATCACAAATTGTGCTCTGCCCACAGAAAGTAGCCCATTCCTTTCTTAAGGAGATGGGCTGGATTGATGCATGACTGATAAGTCACCCCAAGATAGGGGTTATACTCATTATTGTGCTCCGCACAACTTGTATACCAGGATAGATTTGTGTCATGTTCCCAAGGAATATCTATACTGCATAAAGGACTGCCAGCTAATCCCTATTCTGTTATCAGATCACGCACCCGTGGTATTACACTTGGAGTGGGGCCTTCGAATTAATAGATGCTTGTGGTATCTGAATAATTACCTGCTAAATATCCCTTCATTTCAGGGGATAAAAAAGATTCCTGAAATTCTGGTGGATAATGACCAGGAGGCAGTTTCTAGGCGTACCTTTAGGGATACATTAAAAACTGTTCTTCGTGGGGAAATCATTAAATTTTCTTCTCAGTTTAAGAAAGCACAGGCAGAATGGTTGGACAAGCTTTATACTCAGTTATGGGACCTTCAGATCCATCATGCTGGGGGAGATACCACTGCAGCTCCATTATTACAGACCACCAAACAGAAAATCCAGGAAATCCTGGATGTTAAAACTGAATATGCCCTTCAATTCTTAAAACAAAAATATTATGAAGGTGATTCCCATGCAGCCTGCATACTTGCTTATTAGAGATGCAGCAAAATTAAATTTCACCTGTGAAAATTCTGACAACATCATGAATTGTGCCATGTGAAATATTTTGTGAAATTCCATGCATTCCGTGAAATATTTTGCTGGTGCGAAATGTGAAATTTCACCCGCGAAATTGAGAATTTCACCTGTGAAATGCAGAATGGCAAAATGCAAGTGGTGAAATTCCACATTTTGCAGGTGAAATTTCTTATTTTGCTGGGGAAATTCCACATTTTACCAGCAGAATTTCACATTTCCCACTCACGAAATATTTCGTGAAATGCGCAAATTTCACAAAATATTTTGCAGAACGAAATTCCGCAATTTTGCACAACAGTATTGCTTATAGACAACGCCAAAAGATTTCCCATTTCACTATAAATCAGGTATGGGACCCATTAACTGGTCATTTGGCTAAACACCCTCAGGAGATTTTACAGGCCTTCTGATCTTTTTATCAGTCCTTATAGTCCCCTGAGACCCCGGTTCTTTGGAAGAAGCTGCAACATTTTTACAGAATTTTAATTTACCTACTTTGTCCCCTGCACAGGCTGCTAAGTTGACTGCCCCGATTACTAGTGAGGAACTGCATAATTCTGTTAAACAGTTAAAAACTGCTAAAATCCCTGGACCTGACGGATATACCGGGGAATTTTATAAGTTGTTTCGAGATTTACTTTTATCTACTTTGTTGGACACCTGTAGAGAAGTTCATGAGGGTAATCCTGTCCCTCCTACCTGGAGGTTAACTACCATCTCTTCTATACCCAAATCGGGAAAAGACCATATCTCCTGCTCCTCATACCGCCCTATTTCAGTTCTCAATATAGATTACAAGATATTTACTACTATAATTGCTAAGAGATTGGAAAGTATCCTACCCTTCATGATAGATAGGGATGAAACTGGTTTTATAACTACACAACAGACCCAAGATAATGTCAAGTGTGCCCTTCATATTTTGCACCATGCCACTGGGTCGAATCTCCCCTTTCTTTTATTAAGTCTTGATGCGGAGAAGGTGATCAACTGAGTGGCATGGTCCTTTCTTGTAGCCACTCTGGAGAGAGTGGGTTTCCCTTCTTTGTTTCAGACTTTGATCCAACATCTCTATGACCACCCTAGGGCATACATGAAAATCAATGATCAAGTTTCTGATACTTTCTCCTTTACAGTGGAAGTCATCAGGGAAACCCACTCTCCCCGCTTTTATTTGCCATTTATTTAGAAACATTGGTTCAAGCCATTCGGCAAAATGATGAAATTGAGGGTATTCATTTGGTGGGGGGAAGACATCAGAAATTAGTTCTCTACATAGATGATTTACTATGTTATATGACTGCACCTGAGACCTAACAAAGCAAATGTCCCCCTAAGCGGGTCATTTATATAAGCAGCACTCCTTTATAAATACACACTGGGCACCACGTTGTGATGTGTATCTAAATATTTACTACTGAGTGGATAAAATGCAACCAACAACACAACATGCACTCCATACAGAGCAATAGCAACAATAATTCATACAGTTTGATGTACAGCTTACTGTTCCCATCCTGTTCCACTCACTCTGTTAATTTATCTTCGTGGCTCAATTGCCTACATTTCATATGTTTCATAGGTTTTTCTGAGCTTCTTAGGGACCAAGGTCCATTACAACTCACCAGTGAGATTCTAAGGGTACCCAGTTATGTTATTGCTAGACATATAGTGGTCAAGAGAATATTTAAATGCCTCCATAGTCTTACTACCCACCAGCTCAATAGGCAGTTTATTCCAGATTTTAACCACTCTCACTGAAAACCAATGTTTTCTAGCCTGTGTAATGAACCTGTTCCCCCATTATCTGCAGTGGATGGGCCCTTGTGTTGTAGAACTGGTATCTGAGTGTAAAGCCCAACTGTTCCCACAGATGCTGACTTGTCAGAGCTCTAAAAATCAGGCACATATCCCCCCCTCAGTCTGTGATATTCTAGAGTATACAGATTGAGTTTTCTCAGCCTATCCCCATAACCAAACTCCTGGACTTCTTTTATCCTCCTAGTCATCCTATTTTAGACTCTCTCAAGGGCTCGAAAGTCACCCTTATTCCCAGGAGCCCAAAACTGTGCACAGTACTCAATGTGGGGACTCACTAAGCAGGAATACAGAGGGTGCAAAATGCCCTTCTTTCTGCTCTTGATGTGTCTATGGATGCAACTCTGAATCCCACTAGCCTTTTTAATAACCTGACTGCAGTGAAGCTAGAATTTGAGGATATTACTGACCCTGATTCCTAGGTCACGTTCATCATGCACAACTCTGATCACCTGTCCTGCCGGTGTGTAATTTAGTTCAGAGTTTTCTTTCCCCAGGTGCATCATTGTGCACTTCTCAATGTTAACAAGTGCTTTTTTTTCTGGGCTCAATTTTCTAAATCCCCTAACGCTTCCTGAAGTATTATCGCATCTGATTGGCAATTCACCGGGAAACCTAGGCACGTATCATCTGCAAATTAGGAGAGCCAAATACCAGTTTCCGTCTTCATAGTTGAGATGTATAGATTAAAGAGGCATGGCCCCAGCATCGATCCCTGAGGGACCCCACTAGTCACATCAGCCCAATCTGACAATTCTCCCAGAACACATACCCTTTGCTTTCTTCCCGTCAGCCATCCCCTTATCCAACTAACTATTTTAGGTTGTATTCCCAATTCCACAAGGGTATCTAGCAACTGCTCATGAGATATCTTATAAAAGGCCTTGGCAAAGTCCAGAAACACAACATCCACTGAGCTGCCCTCATCCAGTGCCTTACTAACCTTACCATAAAATTCAAGCAGGTTAGTTTGGCATGATCTGCCCTTTGTGAATCCATGTTGTGTCATGTCCTTGGACCCTGTCACTTCGATGTAACTTGCAATAATGTCTTTTACTATGCTTTCAAGTACTTTCCCAAGGACAGAGGTCAGGCTGATTGGCCTATAATTTCCGACCTCATGTCTTAAACCTTGTTTGTATATTGGGATTACCATTGCCTGTCACCATACCTCTATAATCTGGCCTGTATCCAGAATTTTTTGGAATAAAGATGTAACAGGACCTGCCAAACTATCAGCAAGTTCTTTGAGGAGTCTGGGATGTAGACCGTCCGGACCTTGTGCCTTATTCTAATTCAGGTTCCTTAGCCTTTTTCTTACATCTTGAACCTTAGTTTGTGGTCCTATAGTTCCATGTAGTCTAGTATCAGGGTCTCAAGCTATTGGCCCTTTATTAAAGACTGAGGAGAAATAACTACTGAACTGCTCAGCCATGTCCTTGTTCCCTATTATTAGTTTCCAAGCGTCATCTTTTAATGGACCAGTCATTCTGCTAGTTCCCCTTTTGTTATGATATAAGCATAAAAGGCCTTATAATTATCTTGAGTTTTTGTAGCTAGTTTATACTCATATTTACTTTTTGCCATTGCAATAGCTCTCTTTGCTAACTTCCAGATATGTTTGTACATTTCCAAGATCTTATATCACCACTCTTCTTAGCCCTGCTATATTCTCTATTTTTTTAATCATATTTTTGACTGCAGGGGTGAGCCTTAAGGAGGGAGGCTCTCCTGGATTAGTTGTATTTCCTGGTGACCGGGACATAGGTGTTAATCAGTTTATCAAGCTTAGTATTTAACCTATCCCACATATTCTGAAGCGTTAGGTCCTCAAATTCTTTCTCCCAATTCCATTTGTCTACTTCTGTTTTCATCTTTCTGAAGTCAGCCCCATTAAAATTGTGGAATTCAGTACAACCTTTATTGATTTCCCCCGCCCCTATATACTCAAATTGAACCATAGAATGGTCACTAGTACCCGGGGGAACCTCGACCATACAATTCTGAACATTATCTGCCATATTGCTTAGCGCCAGATCCAGGACATGATTTCCCCTTGTATTTTCCTGGACCAATTGTTCCACTCCTTCCAACAAAAAAGCCTCCAAAAAGCTAGCCTCAACTTGAGAATCCATCTGTAATGTATCCCAATTAATACCAGGGAGATTATAGTCCCCCAGCAGGATAACATTTCCCTCCAGTGCAATGCATTTAATAAACTTCAAAAGTAGGCTATCATTTTGGACTGTATTTGCTGGTGGTCTATATACTACCCCATGCTGATCTTGGCTGAGCATGTGGGGGTAACCTTAATCCATACACTTTCAGTATTACCCCATACAATGCAATCAACATTCTCAGACACTATGCTATCCAGAACATATAGATCCATATTTCTCTCTCTTAGTATGTGTCCTGTCTTTATTATATAAGGTATATCCAGGAATTTGTTTGTCCCAAGTGCCATCTGTTGGCCATTCAGGTAGCATTTTCTGACATTGTGCATCTTCCTCAGAGCTCTGAGGAAGATGAACAATGGCATAAACCTCAGCATCATCTGTGGTTTCACATCACATCATGGCCGTGTCCAGGATGTACTCCTTAATGGAGACTAAAGTTATGGAACTAAGTAAGACGTAAAACTACTATCTCTAACACCTTCATAAGCTCCAGAAAGATAAAACTAAAAATTCTACCTGACTGTTTACAAAAGAATTGACCTAGAATGTAGGCAATTGCGTTACAAAGATGAATTAATGGAGCGAGTGGAACAGGATTGGAACAGTAAGCCTTAAATCAAACTGTATGAATTATTGGTGCTATTGCTCTGTATGGAGTGCACACTGTGTTGTTGGTTGTGTTTTATCTGCCTACATAAACAACCCTCTTTGGCGGACATTTTCTTTGTTGTTATTAAGTTCAATCAATCCATCGTTATTTATTTATACAATAGCGCTATTCCAAAATCATAGCGCTAGTACAAATAAAAAAAAAATCCCTTAGAGCAGTACCCTAATACCTCTGAAGATGAGAAAAAAGGTTTTTCAAATTAAATACAAAGGCACCCACTTGAGCACAAGCAAATCTCTACATTTCTGCACCTGACTCCTCTTTACCCCCTTTATGGGATACCCTTTCTAGATTTGGACCGTTAGTGGGTTATAAATTGAATATTTCTAAAACAGAGGTCCTCAGATCAATTACTCTCCTCAGTATATTAAGGACACATCTCCTTTTAGGTGAGGCTTATCCTCATTAAAATATGTTGGGGTACAGCTGACAGGGAATATTGGCACTTTGGCTAGTTGCAATTACAATCTGTTATTAGGCAATTTACAAGAAACTTGGTAGTATGGTCGAATATTCCTCTTCCATTAATCCATAAAGTAGACACA
The DNA here is from genome assembly GCA_016271365.2 of Neoceratodus forsteri. NCBI lineage: Eukaryota > Metazoa > Chordata > Ceratodontiformes > Ceratodontidae > Neoceratodus > Neoceratodus forsteri. The sequence goes on from CM028130.1 coordinate 679,407,558, forward strand.
GTTCATATGAAACTGCTTCCCTGCTTTCTCTGTCTTGCTCAGACTTTACCTATTTCCCCACCACTAAATTTCTTTTAGAGAACTTCAGAAACAAATTATGCGGTTTGTTTGGGGACACTGTCACCCTTGTGTTCAATACTTTTTATTACAACTTCCCAAACAACAGGGTGGGCTGGCTCTCCCAGATTTTGACAAATATTGTAGCAGGCCCCTTGCCTGGCTCTAAAACAACCTGGGTACAATGAAGTTTTCTGTCTCTGTACAGCTCAGCAGCTTCAGCATGCAGCAATGCTCCACAGACTCATAGTTTCTTTCAACAGGTGCTTGTCCAGCACAGTTTCATAGCTTTCACTACATATGTGCCTTTCCCTGGCACAGTCTCTGAACAGTATATCCCAGGATAAGGCTCACAGTGATTTTGGAGGATGAATCTTGGTAAGACTCAAGGAATGTTGACCTGGCTAGGCCTTTTACTTATTATCACCAGCAGCAGGTTTCAACACCACAGTGTCTCCCTCAGACTGCCACATGCTCCTGGAAAGCCCAGAAACTTCATTCTCCCATTCGATGTCTCATTGGACAGATGGGCTGTCAATCAGTTCTTCTGCCCTGCCCTGCACTTTATTGGGTTGTTTAAGCCAGCCAGTACTTTGAGGAGGTTCCTCATTGCATAATCTTCCCAGAATACTTGATGGTCTGTTGCTGGGTTGCACAGGGCTTTCTAGTCCTCTGCTGAGCTGAAGAACCACACTCCAAAACAGACTAGAAACAATGCGTACCTGAGATGATAGATATAATGCAATTTTGATGAAGTCCAAAATGCTTTCTTTAGCAAAAAGTAGTAGATGTATACAGAGCACTGTTTCATACAAGACCAATCAACTGGTTGACTGAACAAACAAACACTCCTGCACTCTGCTCTTTGAGCTTCCTCAGGGAGTGATAAACAAAGTGCAGTGGAATCCTTAAATACCCCCAAATCTGCAGTATGTCATGAGTGACAACATTTATTATACATCAAAGACAGTTAAATCACTCTTAATAGGGTAATGTTGTACTTCATTTACATATAACTAATATTCATGACAATTAATGAAAACATAACTGTTCTAAACTAGGAAGCATACAAAATTGTAGAACATTCAAGAAATATGTAAACAACAGCAATAGCAAGATTTCATTAAAGTAACTCTGTATTAAGTTATAGCTCCGTAAGCCTGAACAAGTCACTTTATTTCAGACTGCATTTTTAAACAAAATGAAAAGTTCTCTAAATTTGTAATAGAAAAAGCTTACTCTATGAGTAGCTAAATGTGCTATGCTAGTCTATTTAATATGTACATACCATTCTCAGTAATTATTACAAATTACAGTCCAAACAAAAGGATAGATAACTACTAAATATACCAACATTAATCATTGTATTTTACAAGAAAAAAATGAAGTGACTTGTCATTCAGGCATCTAGCATATACAGCCTCCTCCACCAATACATCCATATGTATTTAAAAAGGTTTTGCAAACAGGTTTGAAGAACGTTTAATAGAAAAGTGAAGTAAGCCAGTTTCGGGAGCTAAACACAGACACGCAGTACCAGTGATTCGGGTGTCTGTGAAAAAAAAAGGTCAATTCCTGTGCTCTTCTCTGTTATCCAGCTGCAAAAAGGAAAATAAAATGGGAGATTTAGTGTGAAAGCCCCAGCTGGGCGCTTACCAGAAATTAAAGGGTTAACCTTCGTCACCACCTGGGACCGCCTGTGGGTCAGGAGGTTGGGGTAGTCTCAGGCAGTATAAATTGGATGTTCTTGGTGGATTTTAGGGAGATCCTGTGGGAGTGCGAAAAGGGAAGAGACTGAAATGTGAGTGTGGCCTGGGTAGGAGCGATTGCCCACCCAGCCTGCCAGGTCTAGCACAGTAGTATGGTCGCCAATGGCCCAGTTGTGGTGGGAATATGGTTGCCATTAGAAGCCATTGCTCTGATCTGACAAGGCCTGTTGTGACTATGGGGAGCTGATACTTGCCCCTCAGTGAGATCAGCGATTGGGATCAGTGTAAAGAGAGCTGAAGTGACCTGCTTAAGCATCCGCAGTGACCTGCTGAAAGTGGCCACTGTGTCCTGCTCAGTTGAATAGCAGTGATCCACTTGGAGTGAACCTGAATGTCCAAGAGTTCTCCATTGCTGATGGGATTGGTGCCGAGTCAAGTGCTGAGATGGTTATCATATTGGATGAGCTGCAGCTGAGAGTTGGAAAAGCTGACCATCCCCTTTCTGAAGATGCTGAGCAGTGAGGTAGTGCTGGGAAGGGCTGGAAAGTGTGCCCCCACTGTAAAAGTGCCTTGTACATGATTGAGAAGGGAGAGAGTGAGACACTTAATCAGAAGCTGCTTCAGAGTGTACCATGGCCTTATTCAGCCCACTGATTGTGCTGCTGCCATTGTGAAGCCTGATTTGGCTACAGGAATGATAACTTTGGTGGGAGACCATGTCAGTCACGTTTACCACTATGCTTCTGGGTACTAACTGTGCCAGTGAACTTGTGTGTTGGCCCCCATGAACCCCCTGGCTCCATGGAGTAATTGTCGTTGCTTGTGCACCCACTGCATTAAATGAATTTTATTCTTTTAAATTTTGTGTGGACATTGGACTCGTTTATGAACTGGTGCCTGCCAAATAACCACCATTCCATTTCAGTAGCCATGAATCTTAAGTGGAAGGCAGCCCCCGAAGTTCCTAGGTTACGGACCACGTCAACTCAGTTATGTTCTTGTGGTGAGTTTTCTGCTGTGTGGTACCCCCTCTCCTCAGACAATACACCACCATACCCCTAGACACTGGTGACAGGCTATAATGTTGGGGCTGATCTGGGATTCAAATTTTGGGGTGCCTGTTGATATCTGGACTTATGGTAAGTGCTGGCTAGAAATTTTGGGCTGGACTGTCTGCATTGGTTAAGCAAGAAGCCACAGAAGCCATTACTTTGGAGATTTCACACCTTTTGAAACCATTGGTACCTGTTGTTCTGACTGTGGGAGCATACCTGTGGGGCCGTGGAGGGTACACTAATGGCCTGCAGTGGGACTCTTTGTGATTGGTCTCTGGGACTGGTTGCTGGGAAGCAGGAGCTGGAGTTGAAGACTGGAAGTTGCAGCAGGAGAAGAGTGCAAGTAGACACTGAACAAGAAGCAGCACCATGTGAAAGTTTTTATTGCTCATTCAAAACTGTGGGAAGAGAAAATGGCTCCAGTCCCAGTGTCATCATCTGAAGTAATGGTCCCTGCCTCTGTGTTAAAATAGTATTGGGACTGTGTGGTGAAGATAACAATGACAGATGTATGTGTAGTCTGCCAGCACAAGGGCCTTGGTGTCATGGAGCTGCCTGTTTGTCTAAGATGCTCAAGTGAAGCTGCAAGTGCCCCTGCCCCTATGACACACTGGGGCTAGCCTGGATTAATTACATCTTTTGGATCAGAGACTACTGACATGGAAGTGTGGGAAGAGATAACCTCAGAGCTTCACAGCAAGGCCCTGGTGGAAAATGTTCCCAGTAGCCTGCCACGCCTGCCATCTGAGCCAGAACCTGTACTGCCCATTGGTCAAGGGAGAGGCTATGGCTGTGGGACCCACATGTTGGAAAAGCTGTTGCTGGCACCAGGTGAAAGTGCCAAGGAGCTTGCACAGCTGAAAGAGAAGCTGAGCACCCCCATGGCTGTGAGCAGTGAGTGGCCTGACATGGAGGTGGAGGGGGTGATAGAACAGTGCAGCTTTTTAAACTCAGAAAATTCAGAGGATGAGCAAGGCACAAGTGCTGTCTCTGAGGATATTGGTATCAGAGAAACTTTTGATGATGATGATATTGAGAGGGACATCCCAAAGCCATGTAAAGCTCTGGTTCTGTCATTCAAGGATGAGATGCCCAGGTTATCTGCCCATTGCCATCAGTGCTGAGAGAAGTTAGACTGCCTCAGGCCCACTGGCTCCAAGGTGACGATCTATCATGTTAGCATATGGTTCCCCGAAGGCCTGGCCACCGCACCAGTATCCGATGCATCCCAGAATGGTCCCAGGCTGAAGGCATCACTTAAAGAAAGATAAAACAAGAATACCCTAATCAAGTATACCCATACCTCTCTGAATGATTATGGGATGTAATAAAGGAGAGCCGTCAAAATTGGGTTTTCTGTGGAATGCTGGATAAAATGTATAGAAAGCATAGTTTGAGTGCCACCAGTACCACCGTAGCACTCCAGAAAGCCTAGAGTCATGCAAGAACAATGTGCGTCAAACATGAATATGATGGACTTTTGCTTTTCAAAACATTTGCACTAGTCCCATACAGCAAAGAGAAGAGGAACAAATAATATGTCATCAGTGTGTATTCCTTAGGGGAAGAAGGGACCAAGCCAAGTCCTCATTTCTACTATGCCAGATATTAAAGGCCTACTTGCTCTACATGACTGTCAAAGAAACTTAAGGCCAAGGTGCCCCACCCATTATGAACATTGATATTGTGGTGCATTTTGAGGCTGCAAAGTGAATCATGAAAGGACACTTGCCTTCAGCTATTGGTTGAGACAAGCCCTTTTTCTTATTTTATTGTTGATCAGCTTGCTACAGGCTTACATACTTGCAAACTGTTTACAAAGGGACTAAAATATTTGAATGATTAGGCCTCAGCAAGCGGCTAGGCCTCAGCATACAAGTGATTAAATGTGGGACTGAGCATTGCTAGCTCATGGTTCAGAGACGCTAAAACAGTATGGACCTCACACCATGGTGCCGGTAACTACAGGAAGGGGGTAGATCACAGATTTTGGCAGGATTCCTCTGTTTACATTTTATTGTTTTATTGTTCTAACTGCTCAATTGTTGTCATGGTGGGAGGCTTGGGGGTATGGTATGGGCCTGCACACCACGGCAGCAGCACAAAACATGGCAGCTTTTAATATTTTGGTAGGTAGTTTAGGTTGGGCCACCGCCACCATAGCTTAGACTAAGTGTCCATGGGTATGGTGGGTTGGGTAGCCAGGGCAGTGCAGTGTACAATGATGAGAGTAGTGTGGTCATGGGAAATTAGTTTATTTGAATTATGAGGAATTCACTGTCTCAAAGGTGAGGCCAGCAGTGCCGGGTGGGGTCCACGTGGAGGGAGTGCTCATACAGTCCCACAGGTATCACTCCGGTAACTGGGCAGAGCACTCACTGAGATTGGTGAGCATTTTGCAGAGGAGAAGTGTAAGCCCCCTCTGGGAGCTTACTAGAAATTAAAGGGTTAACCCCCATCACCACCAGGGACTGCCTGCAGGTATGGAGGTTGGAGTAGGTGCAGGTGGAATAAAATTAATGTTTTTGTCAGGATTTGGAGAGATCCTGTGTGAGTATGAGAAGGGAAGGGACAGAAACGTGAGTGCAGCTGGGGTGGGGGAAATTGCCCGCCTTGGCCTGTCAGGCCTAGCTCAGTAGTATGGTTGCCAATGGCCCAGTTGTGATGGCAATGTGGTTGCCATTAGGAGCACAGACTCTGATCTGTCAAGGTCCATTGTGACAATGGGAAGTTGAAACATGCTCCCTCGGTGAGAACGGAGATTGGGATCAATGTTTAGAGAGAGCTGCATTGACCTGCTTAAGCACCGCAGTGACCTGCTGAAAGTGGCCACAGTAACCTGCTCAATTGAATAGCAGTGACTTGCTTGGAGTGAACTTGAATATCTCAGAGTTCTCCATGTAGATGGGATTGGTACAGAGAAAAGTTAGAGATGGTTAGCATGTTGGATGAGCTGCAGCTGAGAGCTGAAAAAGCTGAGCATCCCCTTTCTGAAGAAGCTGAGCATTGTGGTAGTGCTGGGAAGAGCTGTGAAGAGTGCCCACACCCCAAAAGTGCCTTGTACATGATTGAGAAGGGACAAAGTGAAAGACTTAGTCAGAAGCTGTATCAGGGTGTTCCATGGCCTTATTCAGACCACCAATTGTGCTGCTGCCATTGTGAAGCCTGATTCTGCTCCAGGAATGATAAATTTGGTGGGAGACCATATCCGTCAAATTTACCACTGTATTTCTGGGTACTAATTGCGTAAGTGAATTTGTGTGTTGGACCCCATGAATCCCCTGGCTTTATGGAGTAATTATTGTTGCTTGCATCCCCACTGCATTTAATGGATTTTATTCTTTTAAATTTTGTGTAGACATTGGACTCGTTTATGAGCTGGTGCCTACCAAATAGCCTCCATTCCATTTCAATAGCCAGCAATCTCAAGAGGAATGCACCCCCCAGAGTTCCAAGGCTACGGAACAGGTAAAAACATCCATTTTCTTCTGGTGAGTTTTCTGCTGTGGTAGCCCCCTTCCCTCCCATTGACAATGCACCACCATACCCCTAGACACTGGTGAGGGGGGCTACAAGTGAAAGACCATTGTATAATAGAGCATTTCATTATTTTCTCTTACCTGAATCAACTATTATCCACTCCAGTGTTTCATGATAAACTATCCGCTAAATAACACAAATATCGAGGGAAAGGGGGAAAGGGAGGGGCAAGTTGTATTTCATTGTAAATAAAGATAAAAAGCATCATTCATGCTTACAACATAATGGAAGAGCAAAATATTAGTAGGTCCAACCTACAATGTTGACAGATGATTCTTATTAAATTGGTAAAATTACTAATGAAAATTAGTTTGCCAAAAATCCTTTGCAAGTAAACATTCTGATCATAAAGGCTATAAGTAATATTTTTCCCGAAAGTCTTTTTCAAAAAATAAATTGTTTCAAAATATTTGATTGACAACCCAGAACAATATAACTCAAAGAAATGGTTCGTATCAGCACCTGCATCATTTGACCGTTAATGGCATTTTCAGAGAGACAGAGGGAAAGAAGAAAGGTGGCCAGTGTTGGGAGCTAAGCACAAGTGTGACTAAACAGGAAATCTCCTGTGCTCTCCTAGACAGTCTGGCTGAAAGAGATAAGAAACAGAGATTAATGTAGGTAAAAGGATCATCATACCATTATTCATAAAACCAACACAGTATATTGAACTAGCCATTGTCTATTGATCACAGTATGCTAAACTCAGTTTTTTAAGATGCTATAAACAATCACAGGTGCATTTGGAAAGAGTGGTGTGCTGGCAAAGTGGTGGGGGTTGGGGAAGGTTTTGTTCAATTTGTATAAAAGAGTGAGGAGTCAACACTCTATAGCTATAGTTTCAAGTTTCGACTTGCATTAAGTCCTTCAGGTTGTAAAGCCTGCAAGCTAAAAATCCAGTAGCTCTCTCTTTGAAGTAATCAATTGGGACAATCACCACCTCTTCTACCAACTGTGACTTGTTCTGAACCAATAAATTTTAGTCCCTTGGGGTCATTCCCATATTCAAAAATGCAATGTTCCGCTGCTGGACTATCATGATTGAAATTCTTGATAGCTCTAATATGCTGCTGAAGTCATTCCTTAAGTTTCATACTTGTTTTCCCTACATAGTTTCTTACATTCACACCAGATGGCATACACAACAAATGTGGAGACACATGAGATAAACTACTGAATTTCAACTTTCATGTTACTTGTTTCCAACTTGAATGCCCTGCCCAACTGACAGTAACCACACATGCTGCAGTGTCCACACTCATGTATCCCACACAGCCTTGTAGGCAACCAGGCATTAGTCAGTGAACTGGTGCCTTTTAACTAGTTAAATACCAACTTCTATTTTAGTTTCTTACCTCTGCAAAACAAGACCCTTGGTCAACTTCCAGTGTGTGGTGCTAACACTGTGTCACTCAGCAAAATTGGCCAGTACTTTGTTGCAATATTACCAACCTTCCCCACCAGGTGATTGTACTCAGTAACAAAGCTGATGGTGTCACAGGTCTTACCACTCCTGGATCTAGGGGTACACAAACAAATCAAGTCTGAGCTTTGGCCTTCCTTATTGCTCTCCCTGCTTCCCCACTGTGCTTCCTTGTAAGATTCCTCATCTTCCTCTTTCCTTGATACCTTAAATTTCTTGTAAGTCTTCTTTATATTTCTCACTATAGTTGCCACCTCCTTAGAGAACCAGATGGGTATTCTTTTCTTATTGTCCCTACTTACCCTTCAGGTGAAAACATTTGTTACCTGTGTGATAGCATCCTATAGGTCCTCCCATATTTCCTCCACCCCTTTCCTTTTTCTTTGTCTAAGAATCACTGCTAGGCTGGCTCTCATGTTCTGAAAGTCTACCTTCCTGAAATCTAAGACCTTGATCTTGGAGTGACTAGTGTCCTCACTTGTGATCACTTGGAATCTGACCATATGGTGGTCGCTATTGCCTAGATGACATCATATCTCAACCCCTTTACCCTATCACTGTTAAGTTAAAACCAAGTCCAGAACAGTATCACCTCTGGTTGGGGTATCAACAAGCTCTCTCAGTCCTGCCTCCTGCAAGGTTATAACAAAGTCCCTGCTTCTTGTTGATGATGTTGTGTAAGAACTCAAGTTTATGCCTAGTAAACTGAAATCCCCTACAGTTATTGCCTCACCTTTGTCAGTCATTTTTTGGAATGCCTCTATTATTCCTTTGTCCCCAATTTCTCCTTGTGATGGGGGCCTGTAGATAACACCTATCCTGATGGCTGCCCCTTTCCCTGACTCAGCTGTTACATACAGTGCTTCAGACTCACCAGGGTACCCCTGAATCTATGTGTTTTTTTATTTCCTTCCAGACATATACAGCCACCCATCCTCCCTTTTTTCCTTTCCTGTCTCATCTGTACATGTTGTACCCTGAGATAGCCATGCCCCATCCACAGTTTTCTGTGAACCAGGTTTCTTTCACAGCTACTAAGTCTTGTCCACCCTTGCCCATGGTGGCCATGAGTTCAGGGATTTTGTTTGCCAGGCTCCTGGCATTACTTGCCATTGCCCTCCATGTGCAGTGCTCACTCTTAGCACAGGTAGCTTTCCCCCTATTTTGCCCCCCTTCCTTTGTTTCCATAACAGAGCTCTCTGGTTCTTGACCTGTGGCGTTTGTCCTACTTTGTGTAGCATTAACCTTCGTTGGAGTATTGTGATATTGTTTGCTTTTTTCAGGGGGTAGTGATCTTCTTACTGTTAGCCCTGGTAAGAGTCATCACCACCTCACTGCCTCTAGTTTAAATGGTCCATGTAAACATCAAATTTCTGACCCAGTGCCATCACCTCTTCCTTTGTCAGGTGGAGGCCATCATAATGAAATAAGCCCCTCTTTCAGAAGGATTTACAGTTTCTGATGAAACAGTAACCATTCTCCTGGCATCAGTCACTTAGCCAAGAGTTCAATTCATTTATTTCCTCCTCTTTGACCCTCTTTGTGTTTCCTCCCCTTCCCCAGACTAGTAGTACCGCTGAGAATGCTAGTGTTAATGAAAGAGAGGGTATTCTGCTAGCAAGTTAAGTTACATGTTTCTTAGCCTCCACAGCTGTTAAATTGGACAGGTCATTTATCCCTAGGTGGACTACAGTGTATTTGTTGCCATGTTCCCTTCCCACAGTCTATTCAATGTGGTTTGTATCCCTCTCTGCAGTTGGCCTGGGAGACACTTGACAACAACCCTAGTGTCATTGTTTGAATTCTGGTGGGATTCCACTCTGCAGATCATGGAATCCCCCACTATGATAAGTTTTTATTTTGGTTTTAATGATGCTGTACCTTTCTTTTGTGTTCTTTTTTAACCCCATGTGATGTTTGTCTGTAACACCACTATGGCCAGTGACCAGTTCTGTCACCAGAAGCGAGTATCTGTTTTTTGTAAGCAAGTTATTTATGGGAGCGGGCACTTGTTTGACAGTTCTGATCACACAGCCTCACCCCCCCCTTACCACCTGCCAACCTCCTAATCTTGCATCTTGCCTAGAGCAGGTGCTTACATCAGTGTACGGATTGGTCAGAGGAGGGATGAATGGGTGCTTGCAGCCTTGCAATTTACCTTGTAGATCCTGTATTCTGGCCCATGCTTCCCTAAGCTGGGCCCTGAGGTCAGCTATTGCCTAGCATGTTGGGCACTGATCAAAGCTTTGAAACAGTGCCCTGCCGAAGAGTGCACCACAAAGACCACAGCTGACAATGTCCACATACTTGCTTAGTACAAATGCCTTCTTTTGGCAGTCCAGTCCCCTTTGTACTAAGCTATATATGTACCTGCACACCCCCTTAGGATGAAACCTACATAGCAAGTTAGTTTTTTAACCTGTAGAAAAAGATTTTAATTTTGCATTATTTTAATTATGTTTTTTATTATTATTTTTTTAAAGATGTTTGGTTTGTTCGTGGGGATTGGTCCTGAGTGGTACATCCACTTCCTGCTTCCAGGAGGAAGTGGGGCATGTTGTCCCTTCCTATAACCTATAAAGCAAGATAAGCCCGGGGTGGGTGGGTTGAGAGTTGGGACGGTGGGTCCTCAGTGCCTCCCGACATTTAATTTTCTGAAATCAGGCTATAATATACTTTGTTTGTGGAAAGGAATGACCTTTAAGTAATCACTTTTTACCTTGTTCCCAAACTCTAAGATGAGGAGCTCTATCTTCCCTAAAAAAAGCCAAGCTTACTCCCAATTGACTCCACACTAGCTGACAAAGATTAAAACTGAAAAATACACATAGGGAAAAACACCATAGGGTTACTTTGCATACCCTCCCCCTTTAATCTCTCTAAAAACATATCCCCTTTTAATGGGGTTCAACCTACTCCCCCGAAATGACCTGAAAATAAATACTATGATGTTTCATATCAAAGTCAACTGGCAGGGGAAAAGTGCAACTTAAATGCAAAAATATAGGAATCAAAATGTTTTAACCATATAAACACTGTTTAATTTAGACATAGGCCATAGGTACCACCTAGTAACTTATACTTCTGCCTCCTGGAGACACAACTCCCAAATACATGCTGCTTAATCCATATTGCCAAACTACATAATCCAAACTTTAAAGGGGCTAGGTTTAATTCCTATGTCACCTATGGAGGTGGCAGCATCTGGAACAAGGGGATCCAATAACATCCATAAGCATTTGCTGGCATTTAATTTACAGCCAGAGACCTCTGAGTTGTCTTTACAGTCTGTTGAAACTTTCACACCAGAATCCTTGTCCTTTACCAGTAAACAGATATTGTTTTCAAAAGCTGCTGTTTTGTGTGGCAGAGTTCCCATAACTGTCTGCACACCTTTAATATCTGGATCTTGTTATATGTGTCTTAAAAGTGGCTCCAAAACAAACAGGTATAATACATAACTAGCAAACCATTCTGTGGTGCTGCTCAATTACTCATTGCCAGTATAAGGGAGAAAAAGGTGTTTGAGGTGCTTAATAGCAGGGAATTAAAATTTTAAAATGTTCTGCAGGAGAACAAGTCTGTTAGTACACTACAAAAAATTAACTGCAAAATATTCGTTAATCTATCCTTTTTTCTTTTTATTAATTTAGGCAGTTTATATAGACCACCACTTTCACACACAGTACACAGTGCTCATGCTTAGTGGTAATAATTCATGGCATAGGAAAATGGCATTTTACCAGTAGTTACGCATTTCTTCAGGATCCCATATGATATTTTTCCAGGCTCGATTGCCTAATCCAAAAAGTAAACCTTAAATGAACCTTCACCTTCCGCTTCATTATCAACCTTCAATGAACATGATTTTTTTTTAATTCTGAACTTCTGTGCCAGTATCAATGTTATTTGCACAAAGTGAACCACACCTACTTGCACTTCTAAAAAGTTTGATGGCTGCTCTTAGGTTGCTTAGTGCCACTTCTTGCTGCACAGGGGCTAGTATTACACTCAGACTTGCTGGCCAATGTGCATCAACATATTTATGTTTTGGAGCTCATGGGCTCCATCTTCAGAGCTCCAAATAGAGGTATAATACCGGGTTCATTGGGCACCCTGCCTTATCCTTGACTTAATGGCACATTCTGCCCCTCTTATACCATTCACCAAGGGAAAGATTGTACTGACTCTATATAGGAATTTCAACTGTTTTGCAATGCCATGTATCCTTAAAACTAACAAAAATTAATTATTGACTCTGTCAAAGGCCTTCTCCTGATCTAATGTAAGGAGAAGACCCTCTGATTTATGATATTCACACTGCTCTACTAATTCTCTCATTATAATCAAGTTTTCTTTGTATTTTCCTCCCCGGTATTGCACAAGTCTGTGTAGGTAGGATCAGGAAAGATGGAGCTTTAGTCAATCTTTTGCAGAGAATCTTTAAAAACATTTGAGATTTGTGTTTAATAAACTAATAGGTCTTCAATTCTTAAGATCCCCATGTCTCCTTTTTTGTACAGAAAAGTCAAAACATCTTATAAATATGTCTGATCTATAGCACCTCCTGATAAAAGTGCACTGAAGACAGCTGCCCAAAAACATTTTTATACAATTCCTCCTGGGATCCAATGACTTCCAGGAGCTTTATTACTGGGTAAGGATTCAATAGCCCCACTCACCTCTTGTTTACTAATCTCTTACAATATTTGGTCCTTAATATTATTTGGGACATCAGAAAGCTGAAGGGAGCCTAAAAAAGAATCCAATTCATTATTCGTGGTAAAGCTATTCCCTGATATGTCTACAATGAATCTATCTAACCTGAGATGTCATTAAAAGAGGTGCATGCATTACAAAATCCAGCTGTTAGATGTGTAATGACCTTGTTTTCAACTCAATTTTTACAAGCCTTGAACGGATTTGTATAGACCCTATACCCTTCTGTAACAAAAAATTTCTGTTCTTGCAAAAGGGATGCCATTCTCTGATACTAATAACTGATACTTTTCCATTTCCTGTTTAACAACAGCGATCTGTGAAGTGTAATTATGGGAAATTTCTATTGCTAAAGTTAATGATTTCTTTGAAACTGATGCCTTAAACTAAGATACTTAAGCTACTCACCCCTCTTTTTCCTGCAAGAGTTAGTAATGCACTGAGACTTAAGGCTCAATTTTAATAGGTTTATGAGCTTGCATCAAGCCTTGCGTCAACCTCAAAGTTTGGCGCAAGTGCACCGAAAGCAAATTCCACAACTCTACCTAATTTTAGTATATTGGGCTCAGTTGCAACACTTTAAACAATTTACTGCAGCTTGAGCCAAAACTTTGGAGCAAGCCCCATATATTGGCTCCCCCAATGGTGCAAAGGTAGACCAGGAGGAAGCTGGTTTACCTGGCTGTGTTGGACACAAGGGACTTGCATCGAGGTTTGTGGTAGTCTTTCTTTGAAAATCGCAATTGCCACACCATCGATGCAAGCCACCACTTGCATCAAACCCCCTGCTGCAAGTCCCTTGTGTCCATCCATGGCCATTTGAAAATAAAGCCCTTAATGTCAATTTTGACAGCTTCCCACAAAGCTATTAATGTTTCAAAAAATATACTTGCCAAAAGTAAATCTCTCAACCTTTGTTGCAGCGTGCCGCTGGTGTATTTGGGGGAGCATCTCTTTCTCAAATTCCATTTCCATGTTTTACTGTGTTTTCCAAGATGGAAGTTTGTATAGCATCTTGCTCTTCTCGTAACAACTGTTTTGTAGTTTGGTTTCTTTTTGTGTGTTTTCCTTTTTTTTATTTAAAGTTTATTGCAGTTTCAAAAGGGCAACATTCAATGATCAACACAATAAAATAATGGAATGCACCAATACTCACCCTCCACCCAGCCCTCCCCTCAATGTCAAAAGCCATGAGTTCAGAATATAAAACAAGAAATAGTGTACCAACTCCACAAACCCTTTTCCCTCCCCAACCCCCCACCTTCCAGAGCACCATAAGGAGAAACAGTGACATCTAAAAAGGAAAAAAATGAAAACATCAAGAGGGAAACTCAAAGCCAAGTTATATTCACTCTGGGACCTGCTGTAGTGATAATAGGGTATATAGTGTCTCCCATCATTGTTGAAAGAGATCAGGCCTTTGATGGAATCTGGCAATCTGCTTTTTGATCATGAGACCCTGCATGGTCTCATTATACCACTCCTTATAAGGCGGAGTAGATTCATCCTGCCAGTGTCGCATAATGATGACCTTTGCCACCATTGAAATCAAAGCTACTGTATATGAGGCTTACGGTAACCAATTAAGATGTGCGGGTAATCTCCTACTAAATAAATGTTGGAAGTGAAGGCCCCCGAAAGCAGATCAAGTGAAACCTCAAGTTTAGACCAGAAATGGGCCACCTTGGGACACTCCCACAACATATGCAGTAAAATGCCCAATGGCAAGCCCACAGCGGGAACACAAAGGGTTCTCAGATCTTCCCATCTGAAATAATTCAAGGGGAATATAATAAAGGTTATGCAAGACCCAGAACTGGGTCCATCTATACTTATCCCTTTTGATGAATTTATAAAGATTCTGCCAAATAGTTTGCCAGTGTTTATTATTGTATTGCCAATTCAAGACTTGCTGCCAGTAATAACAGACACCAGTTGGGGGGTAGGGTTGGCTGTTTGAAGATGAAAATACAAACCAGCTACAGGATGAGATTTGGCGGCCACAGAAATGAGTCAGGACAAAGTTTTGATGCCGTTCACCTCCCATGGAGTGCAACAAAAGCAGAGATCAGGGCATGAGTCAGCAGCAAGTACCTAGAAGTAGGGAGACAAGATCTTGCAGCTGCCTATGAGATAACAGTTTATCCTGCTCTACAAGTGAAGAAACAGGCACCACACTCAGTCAGGGACAAAAGGAAACAGGAATCTGGTAGCCACCCACACACATGTTGGGATTTGCCAAATCAGGTTGAGCAAGGGACCGCGACCAATCCACGTGGAGATATTGTTTTATTGTGTGTTTTTCAAGTACAAAAATTAATAATGTTTATTAATCTAAAAAAAAGATTCAATTTCCACATTCTCTTGTACTTCCATTTCTACTGGTGGATATATATTTTCTACAGTCATGGCAGTTGGAGCAGATTCCACAAATCCTAAAGTCTCCTCATCAGTTTCTGCATTATCCATGGGGGAAGGGGGCTGGCTGATCTTGAAAGTTCAACTTGCCCAGCAGTTGAAGTCGACAGAACTTCCATGTGTACCTCTGTAATGGTGGTACCTCTGTGGTGGATGTAGAAGGACAAGACATAATGCTATCATGTCTGGGCCTAGCTGAAGAATCACCCTGCTCTCTTGTGGGCTTTTGAATGATATTAATGCAGTAGTGTTATTCGGCAGTGTCCATGATATTCCCTCTTTTACGTGATGCCCATGGACACTGTCTGTACAAATAGCTTTCCTTGTTGCATATATTGCACCTCATTTTATTTTTGCACTATCCACTTGTGTGCCCCAATTCTTTGCAAAATCCACACTTAACTGAATTACAGGTATTGCTCAGGTGAGTATTTGCTCCACAACTGTAGCGTGGTTGGCTACCCCACATAAAATTATATTCCTTGACTCTTCTGAAGAAAAAACAGTTCAGCAGATGCTGTAAGCCTTGGTGGTATGTAACAACTTTACTCGAATGCACCAGCCACTGATGTTTTTGAAATCTATAAGTGGGACTGTGTTCCCCATTACTGAACATCTTTGTTTTATCCAATGCAATATATCAGTCACACTAACTCCTTCATTTCTAAACAGAATTTGTAACCATCTTGATCTCATGCTTAGTTAAAGGAATTACTGTAACAGTGGTCCAAAATGGAGCATTTTTAAGCTGATGAAATTTAGTCTCGCTCGTTCCAAGCTGATTACAGCCTTGAAACTTATACCAAAGTAAGAATCCCCCTGTGAATGAATGAAAGCATAAATGTCAGTCCCTATGAACTTCATGCTGTCCTTAAACAATGTTCTACAGTAGCTGCAAAGCATCTGTTGGGGAAGGGGGTTCATACCGACCCAGTATTTAATCCTAATTGCATTCCTCCATTTAGCTGGTTCTGTGGAGGATTTAAAGCAGTCAGTAACAACTTTGCTGGGCCCCTGGTTTTGGTGGCTAAGAACAGGCTTGGGAGACCACTGAGGCTTGCATGAATCTCATTTCCTCTGTATCCAAAGCAGTGAAATTGCTGTTTAGCTGTAGTAGTAGAACTACCTTCCTGTACCCAAACCCCAACAGTGTCTGTTACAGGAACTCTTTATCCAAATTTGCAGTATTTACAGGTCCTGGAGATTTACAGGGTGAATTTGGGCTGTCTATAATCCAGCCTTTTTTATGGCTGTGGACGGAGCCTACAGCCATCCTGCTATCTGTAGCTGGAAAATGGAGCATCATGGAACACATGTTTTGGACTTTTCAATGTATCCTTCCATGCCAACAGAAATAAAAAGATTCCCTTCTTTCTGTTAAGAATGTTGGAGATATAACTCCAAGCTGCTTATCAGATGCCATTAGGAAACTGAAACAGTTTGTTAAATATTTGTTAAATATTGGTTGTCTATTAAACTGGAGTTTTGTTTACCCCCTTCAGAATGCAACAAACTGCACATTTAAATACTTACATTTAAACAGCTTCTTGATACTAGTTTCACTTGGGAATGTATTGTATTTCAAGAAAGATTCATACCTCATAAATGTCACCCTTTCCAGCAAATCTATGATTTACACTTTTTTTTTTAACCTCTATAGACATTATCTGATGAGCACTGTCTCAGACATATGCCAGGTCTTCAGTGAACTGCTTGTACTAAATATGCAGCAATCAGAAACCATTTTCTACTATGCTTTTGGGGGAAAAATCTATTGAGCTACAGCAAACACACACACACATACACATACACACACACACACACTGTACACACCATACTCAAGGCCACAGCATTCGTAATAAATATTGCCTTCTAATATGTTATAATGAAGCTGTTTATGTCAGTGAACACAGTGAAGTTCAGTTTAGAGTAGATTTCCTTTAAATATTCCTTATCCTATATTTTGTACATACACACACACACACACACACCACGCACCATCCTTATGGCCACAATACTGCCAGGTGGCCTGGGTTCAAGTCCCAGTTGAGGCACTTATTCTTTCTCACCTCTGTTTGTATGTGTTCCATTAAATATGCACAACACACTCCTGTGTGATTGTTACAAGTAAATATCTGTGTTGCCATTGGGTTGTGCATTTGAAAAAGAGTAATGTGCTCAAGGACAGTCCAGGTTCCAGTTGTCTCAGTGGCACATCTGGTTAGTGCAATTGGAATGGTATTCTGGGCAGCCTGGGTTCAAGTCCCAGCTGAGGCACTTTTTCTTTCTCACCTCTGTTTGTATGTGTTCCATAAAATGTGCACACCACACTCCTGTGTGATTGTTACAAGTAAATATCTGTGTTGCTATTGGGTTGTGCATTTGAGAAAGACTAATGTGCTTGGGGATGCCCCAAGTTCCAGTTGTCTCACTGGCATAGCTGGTTAATGCAACTAGAATGATATTCCAGGCAGCCTGGGTTCAAGTCCCAGCTGAGGCACTTATTCTTTCTCACCTCTGTTTGTATGTGTCCCATAACATATGCACACCACACTCCTGTATGACTGTTACAATAAACTTTTTGTTTATGTCAGTGACCATAGTGAAGTTCAGTTTAGAGTAGATTTCCTTTAAATATTTCTCATCCTATATTTTGTATCCTGGATAGCTCGGGGGAGATGCTACATCTCATTGTCATAGGGATCTTCATTTACACATTTTTGCACTGTATTTACTCAGTCTGTTCCAGATTAGATGCAATATCTTGTTTTCAGTGGGGTCATGATTTTCCCATTTTGATAAGGTATTTCTTTGGGGTAGCCTAGTCCAGGGCCTCGATATTCAAAGGAGATGCGCAGCGCATCCCGGCAGAAAAGGGAGATGTGATGTGCAACTCCAACAATGCACCGCAATGTGATATTCAAATGTACAGGATGCACCTGCTGCAAGTGAATGGGTCCAGGGTGCACACAAATAGTATACCATTCAAGTCAAGGGTGCAGTCCCGTGCATATGCTGCATTGCAGCATACACAGTGGGAAATTTGTCCCTCACAGCCCAGAGCAGCGTGGCCCACAGCTAGGCCATGGATAGCTGACCTAACCCAGACAGCCACCCACAGGTGGGCTGCAGAAGTGATCCCAGGTGCATAGCAGCCTGGTAGCACTGGTGGTGGACTACAGGTACCCCCTCCCATCCCTGATCGATCCAACTCCATCCCCGAAGACCTCCATGGTGTAGGGCTCCCCTGGACCCAATCACACCAGAGGGAACCACAGTCCATAACCATAGCAAAGAGGATCCCCACCCACCACCTTGGTGCATAGATAACCCCACTCCCCCATACCCAACCTGTTGCAGAGACTGGCACAGCCCTCCACACCCTGCCACTGCCAGACACCAACTGCACTGGACCCAGGCCAGGGACCTGCACTCCAGAATGGCCCAAGTGGCTATATCATACATTCGGCCACTACACAAGCTGTGGATCCACCAGTGTATACAGTTGTGTGTATGTCCCTGGAAAACTGTAAGAGGGAATTGACATTCCTCCAATGCATGCCTTGTCAATGCTGTATCTTTCTGCTGTCATACACTCTCCCCATTCCCTTGTGTAATATGCCACCCTCCAGACTGCTGAGGTATCGTGGGTGTCATGGGGTGCGGTATTCTGCAATGCCATTAGTAGAGTACGCTCCAGGCTATGGATAGTGCATTTGTGGTTCCCTGATTGTACAAATAAATGGGAGGTTGGCTGCAATATGCCTGTTCCAGGAACTGTGTGAGTGAGTACAACATCAGCTTTCACCCACTCTGAGCAGTGCAATGGCACTGGGATGATGGATCTGCATGTGAGAGCCTGAGGTGTATGGCTACTGGGTGTTATCACCCGCACACAGCTGATACCTATGTATGACACATTCCACCGTCCCACTGCTCATGCTCTGCCACCTGAAAATAAGATGCCATTTCTTCTGTGAGCTATCCAGGCTAAATATATAGCAATCAGCAGGCATATTCTAGGAAAATCCATTGTAAAAATGTGTAAAAGGAAGACCACATTGAAACTGCCTCTCAGCAGATCTGCATTACCCAAATTCATTATAAATAATGGGTAAAACATCCCAAAAGCTCTCTACAGCCATACCGGCTCTGACCAGTTTGTTTTAATAATTCTAAGTCTACTAACAATTCTGATTCTGTGAGTGTGGACTGAATTTCAGATGCAGCTGCAGAAGCAAAAACTATTTGTTTCCCTCCCTCCCCCTATTGTTTTTCAAAAGACACTATTATAATTCCAGCCACTTTAAATAGCACCACCTCACCCTTCTTCTGCCTTTGATCTCTTTTTTTTTGTTTCCCTGAGGCAGTTGCATCATCCTCTGTCAGAAGCTGATTGCTGTCATTCAGCTTAGGTTAGAGGGGATTGTCTCTACTCCTGTGGATGGAAAATCCCTTCTATCTTTAAAAACAGTACAAATAGTGGAATGAGTCACAATCCTATTTTCTGATCCCTCCACAGAACCCATACCAGAAACAGGTGTGTCAGATTTACCCTCTATAGTTGGACAAACACCCTGCAATTGTGATAGGAACTTTTCATTTTCCTCTGCCAAAAACATTAAGAGGTATTGTACTTCCACTTTTACCAGTAAGCAACTTCCAGGTCCAGGTCAGTGTTTTCTTGAACTAGTGCTATGTTAACGTTGCTATGAAAAAGAGCAGGTATATCAGAGCATTCCATGTCTGGACTACTCATGGAAATACCACCGGAATTTCTTCTCTGCTCTTCAAGAGAGTCATTTTGAACCCCACTCTCAAGCACTATTGTATTATTTAGTTATTGAATTTTGTTAACCAGGTAGGCCCACTTGAACCCAAAGTCCCTTTTTCAGGGGTGAGCTGGGGTTTATTACACAAAATACAAAACAATATATTCTTTACAGAATCAGACAATACATGGGGTAATGAACTAGTTGTGCAAACTCAAATACATACCTTAACATTGAATAAAATACACAAGGGTACAGGAGATTAGTTCACAGGCAGGAACATTTTACAAATCAAGGCAGTAACACAGTATTAAACAATCAGGTTGGATACCCATTCCATAAGAAGTGCAAGAAACAGAGTACAATGGAAAGGCCTAGTTTCACCTAATGCAAGACAAGATGCAATGAGGAATGGCAGCAGCAGCTCCAAGTCAGCGACTATAGGAGAACAAGTTGCGTTCAATCAGGTATGCCTTGAGGCCTTTTTAAAAACCTCCAAGTGAGGAGTAATTTTGTAGGAAGACAGGAAGCATGTTCCACACAGATGGTGCTGAGCTGGCAAAGGATCTCACCCCTGCGCTCGATCTAACCCTAGGTATTTCTACTAAAGTACATTCGGTGGACCTGCACACTCTCCATTCTGGATTAGGAGACAGGATACCTCAGAAGCAGGGTGGAGTAGGACCTTTTAGGATTTTAAAAGTAAAACAGAGGAGGGTGAACTCCAGCCTATTCTCTATAGTTGACCAGTTAGGAGAGAGGAATACATTGCAGTGATGCATCCCAAGAGGAGCACCCATATTGAATCAGCCAATTTTGTTATAAAGAACTCTGAGTTTATTAAGTTCAGTTTTTCTCACAGAGTGAAAGGCAGGGACCCTATACTATAAGAGTGGGAGCAGCGTACTGCTGGTAATAACTAGTGGTGAGGTCATTATCTATACAGTATAGCAAACCAATTTTTTGATGTCGGGATTTAGTGAGACAACCAATATGTGCTCTGAAGTAGACTTCCTGATCAATGTAAACCCCTAGGTATTTAATAGTATCTGGTTACCCTCTGATGTGGACAAGTTTAGTAGGTGTTGCTGTTATCACCTAGGTGCCTGGGGCCAACAAGGATGACTTTAGTCTTTTGGGGATGGAGAATCAACTTATTTGATGAAAAATACCTTTCACGCATCAAGAAGTCCTCAGTGAGGAGTTGGTTGATGAGAGTGACATCACTGGAGCTCCTATACAGTACTGCATCATCAGCACAGAGATGAAGACGCACCCCTCCACAATGACCAGGTAGGTCATTTACAAATAAGGAAAATAGCACTGGGACCAAGATGGACCCTTGAGGGACACTATCATTTATGGTTAGTAATGCAGATTGCATACCTTTCCATTTCACTTTCTAAGACCTGTCAGTCAAGTAATGAGTTAACCACCTGTAGGATATGTCATCTAGACCAAACCTCCTGAGTTTGTCTATTATCAGATCATGATTCACTGCCTTTACAAGATCTATAAAGATTGCCCCAGTCATATACCTCCTGTCCACTTCATCCAGGATATCTGTGTTCAGCCTAACCAGAGAAATGACCCTACCATGGGATATTCTGAAACTGTGTTGTCAATCAGTCAAGAGGCGATACTGCTCAAGATATTACTGGAGGTGTTATATATAAGCCTTTCCTGAATTTTGGCAAGAGAGCTTAGTAGAGAAAAGGGGCAGTCATTTTCTATAGGTTCCTTGGGACCACCTTGTGGATAACTATTTCAATGGCCACCTTGTAGCTATCTAGAATTCTTCCTTCCATGAGAGACTTGTTTAATAACAATGGCAACAGGAGAGGTAATTGCATGAGCAGCTAACGTTAACAACTTGGGCTCCAAATTATCAAAACCAGACGAGCCTCTACTTTTAGATTTTTTAGTAAAGTTAGAACATTTTTCCTTGTTATGTGTCTAAAATGGAATTTGGGCTTGGTTACTTCAGTTTCTTGCAGACCTGGGGTGTTCGGGGTGGTTTCTGAAAAGGGAATTATGTACCTGTCTAAATCTGTGAAAAATCTATTAAATGCATTAGCAGTTGCAAGGTGATTGTTAAAGTAGCTTACCCTCAGCCAAGATGTCTGATTCAGAGTGGGAGGGTCATCCCTTTAAAAGGGTGTTTATATGGGTCCAAAACTTTTAGGGGTTGGACAGGCTAATGTCTTACAGAATCCTAACACATATTCTCTTGGCCACTTTAATGCTACTTTTACAGAGATTCCTGTACTCTCTGTATTTAACCCAATCTAGTTTGAAATCAGTATTTTTAAATACTCCCCACACCTTGTTTCTCCACCTCAGTTGCTTTCTAAGATCAACTTAATGCCATTTGGACCTTTAACCTTTTACCCTAATTTGTTTACAAGGGGGCATGGAGATTAACAGCAGATAGGAAGTTGTTGATAAAGAAGTCAAAGGCTGCATTAATATCCTGGAGAGAGATTATTGCCCATTGTAGGGTGGACCAGATTGTCTGGAAGGCAACTTCATCAAACCTTGAGAAATCTCTGGTAGGAAAGATCCCAGGGGGATGCTTGGGAGCACTGTTCTTCCAAATACAGAAAGTTGGGGACCGGTCACTGAGGGAGTCAGTGAGTATGCCCACAGCTTGTATCCTATCTGGGATGGAGACTAGGATCCAGTTAAGCAAGGTATACTTACCCAATTTGAGGTTTAGCCTGCTGGGTTCACAAATAACTTGAGTGGGCTGTGCTTCCAGTATAGATTCCCTAAGCCCCCTTTTATGTTGGGAGTCCAGATTATATTGAAGTTTCCCAGAAGTATTAGTTCACCAAGTGGGTGGTCTGCAAAAACCTTCAGAAGGGAGAGTAGTGCTGTAGATGATACTCAAGGAAGTTGTAAAGGCAAACCACATAGAGGGGGTTTAGTACCACCAAGGAGTAATGTAACAAGCAATATGTCACATAAGTCGTCTACCTCAGGGACAGATACTTGAGTGGCATTGAGAGCGGACTTTATATAGAGAAATACTCCACCACCTCTCTTAGCAGGTCTATCCTTGTGAAGAGTAGGAAACCCTATGAGCGCAACCTCATGGGAAAGCACAGAAGGCTTTAGCCAGGTCTCCGATATCACCAACATATTCAGGATACACATGTCTGCACAAGCCTCGAATTCATGTATTTTAGGCTTGAGGCTGGAAGCAGTCTCCTCCATTTGGGCATCCATGTTGCTCTCCTATCTTCTCCTTCCTCTCCTTCCTCCACCTCCTCCACTCCAGGATCCTCCATCCTTAAAAAAGGAAACAGGCCCCCTGCTGGAGTGGAGGAGATTTTTTTCCCAGTGCCAAGGCCAAACACTCCTCCATCAATTGAGACTGGTCCATGTAACCCACCCCCAAGGATGCACCTGCAAACTTGCAGTCTCAGCTTAGTGTGCCTTTCCTGGTCAAAAATTACAAATAAATAGCCAGCAAAACAATGAAAATCTCCCAAAGTTCAATCTTGTGAGCATTATGGGAGGCAGTATAGTGCAGTGGTTAAAAGCACTGAGCAGCAGACTTAGAGAACTGGGTTTGAATCCCACAGCAAGAACTTGCATACTGTGTGATCATGGGCAAATCACTTAACTTTCATGTGCTCCCAGGTCACACCTGGAAAAAAGCTTTGGCTTTGTGTGTGTTTCCTGGCCAAAAACTGTTACAAAATATAGATAGACAGACAGACAGACAGACAGACAGACAGATAGATAGATAGATAGATAGATAGATAGATAGATAGATAGATAGATATAATAAAATGCGGCACTGAACAAGGTAAAGTTTGCTAGGGTACAATTAGTTTCAAGTTTGTTTGTCGCTGTTTGACTAGAAAATCATTGCATGTAATAACGGGAGTATGACAGTATTTCCTTTCTCCCAGGTCACATCAAGCACACAAGACAGTTTTATGGTACAATGGCATACAGTGAAGGCTACTAGTTGTTAAAATTATGCCCGTTCATCATTGACAAACCTGATATGTGCTATGACAGAAAGGCTGTACACAAAAAGTAATCATCCAACTTTGCCATCAAACAATTTATAAGGCTTATGTTTCCTAAAAAGACATGAGGGGGGGTTTCAAAAGGGATGGAAGCAGACACAAATACATGCTGCATCTGCCTCTATGTCCACCCACTAGCAATCGGGCCCTGTTGCTATTTTCGGACATTTAATCATTTACAACCAAAAGTCACAATTTGCAACCGAAAATAGATGCAGTTGTGAGTTGAATCCAGTTTGGATGGAATTACATGTGTTTCTGCATGAAAACATGTGACACTGTTAGGCCATCTAGGTAATGATCTAACAGGTTTGGACACATTGCTGCATTTAAAATAGGGGCAGACACATCTTGGGCAGGTCTTTTTGAAAATTCTGTGCATAAAATTTGAAAATGACAATGGGGTATTAGTGCTCAGTAAATCAAGACTACTGCTTCCAAAAATAATGTCTGCTCATCACTGGTGGACCTTCTGTATCAGGCTTTAAGTCAGTCTGAGAATAGATTGTGTGCTGATGTAGAAGTGTTGAACACAGAGTAGTCTGCCAACTTTGCCTAAAATTCATACTGTATGTTTGTATCAAGAATAGTCTGATAAGCCGGGCACGTTGGTGCAGTGGTTGGATTTCCACCTGCGACACCAATGACCTTGGTGCAGAAATGGACCCGGATGTTGGAGGGCTGGCCAGGGAGGGAGATGGTTTGAGCATTCCATGACAGCTCGCCTTCTCCTGGGAGATAGGGGAGTACATGGCCCAATGTTTGCTGGCCCCTGGTGGAAGCCAGGGGCATGACAGCACATTGGGGATTGCTGCAGGAGGGAACATGACAGACGTCAGCTCATGCTTTCATGTCATGTGGCACATCATGCTCCCAAAGAAAACCAGTGAAAATGCCCCCCTGATTGACTGGATAATGGTTGCTGGTCCCCTGTCACCAAGAAGCTACGGATAGTCCAGACTGACCTCAGCAGTACCCAGGTCAATTGGATGCACCTATCAGTGCTTTCTCCCCAGAAGGGGGGACCCATCTGATGAAGGGAAGTGTCGGATTCCCTGGGGGGCTGTAGTATGGGCTGGTAGTTGGTGGCGGGAAGGGAGAGACAGTGGGTGCACCTAGGTGACCCAAAGGAGAGGCCGGTCAGGGGTGCACGGGGAGGCAAAAAAAAATTATTTGATAGCTATTCCTACAATGGTCTGTCCTTGACTGTTGTTTTTTGGGTGTTTTTCACATCAGTAGAAGTTTTGGAGTATCTAAAGAACAAGGATGAGCAGCTACTCACATTTAAACAACACCTTGGGATCCATGGGCTCCCTCATCCAACTCCTCTGCCTAATCTGTTCCTGGGTGTGCAGGTGATAACTGTTCCCTTCTGCTGTGCATGTAGATCTAGTCTTTTTGATACATATTAGGGCTGGGAGAACTTGGTGAAGTTCTGACCCTTATTAAACAAGAACTGGAATGCGGTGGAGTTTTGATTTGTTCTGACTATTTATAAATGTTTGAAATAATGTGATAAAATGCATAAAAATGGCCATAGTCAACCATATTCAACAAAGGCCAAAGGAAATAATCCATTATTTGTATAAAAATGATGGTAAAACTGATAAATAAAAGCAATAATTAATTACTACTAGCTGCTTCATGGCTGGCCTGTACTGGTAGCATATTCTGCATATCCTGCTTGGGCCCGTAATGTGAGTGTGTTGGGAGAGAGACAGAGAGAGAGACAGAGAGACAGAGAGAGAGAGATATGGAGGGAGACAGACAGATGCAAGTACTATTGTACCACAAAGAAATACCAAGCACTGCAGGCAGCTAAGATTATTTTTATTAATACTGCTGCTGTATGGGTATTATTTTGATGGATTTTGCAGTTAGAGCAAATCAGGTAAAAGAAATGAATGATCAAAATGAGCAGCAGTAACTTAGAGCCCACCCACCTTAACCATGTAAATGATGCAACTGCATCACATGTCCCAGTATATTGTGGTATGGTACACTATATGGTCCACAGGTGATAATGTTGTCAATGACTACTACTGCTGCTACTGCTCAACACACAATACATTTATTAAACAAGAAATAAAAGACATAAACTGATCACCACCCAGGCAGCCAGTCAGTCAGTCATATCACATTGGTCAAGTGCAGTACAATCATAACAATAAAGGTTTCTACTGCCACCTGAAGACCTGATGACACACAGTTACATCCTTCTTAGTTCCACAATTGCTGCCAAACAGTGTCAAATAATTTAAGAATGTAAAAATTAAAAATTAAAATATAATAATCTCATCCCAGTTACTGTGAGCCATAGCGTTGTTACAGCCAGGCAACCATACCACACACACACACAATAAAGAAATGAATTTACATTTTTCTCTGTAATCGCAGCCAAATATTGGGAACATGAGAACTATATTATACAAAGAACACTCCGTTCCAAAGTACAGATTTCTGCTAAGCCATCCATTGTACAAACATTAAAGCAGTAATACTACAGTACAGTCAGGTTGGTGGTAAAGTAATAGTTTTAAGCAGTTGCTGAGGACAAAAAAGTGACAAGTAGTAGTAATGAGGACAAAAAGTGACAAGTAGTACACGTGACATGAGGACAAAAAGTGACAACAAGTAGTAACAGTAGTAGTAGACAGCAGTACCCTACTTTTCAGATCAGAGTGGTGTCTAGTACCACCAAGTAAGTGTGACATGAAATGCAGTTGCTTGCTGTATTTGTACTCTAACCCACTGATGGTATTATTTTTCATTGTGCTGTGCTCTTTGTGATCATTAAAATAATTCTGGCCTGGCCTAGTAGTCCACTCTCCTGAGTCCTGACCTGACTTGTTGCTATTAATTGCTGCCTCCTGTAGTAGACCCTATTCACAAAAGATTTTCACCACAGGCACAGAATACATTCTTGAAAGTGTTTTGTGGATAGGGCCTGCTCACTCAGACTATAAGTTTCATTCAGGTATCATATTTGAAATTAAGGTGAGGAATGTTGACTTTTAGAAATGTCAGGCTCTCAGCATTTTCTGGTGTCAAACTGGACCGTGTGTCAGTAATGCATTATCAGCTGAGCTAAACAATCATTCTGAACACATGCTAGTTGGAGGGCAATTTATGTGCTTCATTGCAATATTTACTAAAGCAGGCCACATACTTTGTTCGGATTACCAGTATTTCAAAGGATTAGCATTCCAGCTGATCTTGAGCTCTGTGAGGTACATTTCACAATTGTCTGTGCTGAGGCTGTGTTACAAGAGGTAGATGAAGATGTTACAATTTCACATTGTAAGTGACTCCAGAGACATGAAGCTGAACCAAGTGACTGTGGGACAGTGCTATGTTTAGATGTTGGTGAAGAAGATTCAACTGCAATGGCTGAGAAGGAAGAAAATGCTGCAACATTAGAGGATAGGCCATGTGATGCTGTGCTGTGTCCAGAAGATTCTGAATGTGGTGCTACTGTTGTACTCTGTTCCATGACAGCATGCACCTCATCAATTCTTTTTCATTTGTTTATCTCAAAAGAAGTGTCATCATCATTACTCAATACTTGCTTTGATTTGTATTGTGGGTCCAAGATCGTTGCTTTAATGTAATACTCAGAATGAAGCATTTTACATAGTTTGTCATCTTCTGCAACTTTTTTGGTCATACGTCTTATTAGATATTGTTGTATTCTGGGGGACAACCTGTATATGTCAGCAGCATCACTGGCAGCCTCTGTGATCATGGAACTGTCTTGGTTCTCTGACTTTTCCCTAATCAGATTCAACCTGAATGTTAAAATTTTTATTAGGGGTATCACCTGGCTCAGAGTTGCTGTGTTTGCATTAACCTCTCTGGTGTTTTCTTAAATAACCAGGGCAGGAAAATTAGAATCTCCAGCACGGCCCACTGTGGTGGAGTAATACAGGCATCTGCATCACCAATTTTATTTTCCAAGGTGTATTGTCTGACAGCTTTCTTTTGTTGCAGCAGCCTTTGGAACATATAAAAGGTTGAATTCCATCGAGTAGAAATGTCTTGGATAAATCTGTGCAAAGGTAGACTGTGCTCCTGCTGTATTTTTTCAAACAACTGACGGGCTTTGCTTGAGTAACTGAAATGAATGCATATTTATTTAGCAGTGCTAACAACAGCCTTAATGTTCCTGTTGTCATTGAGAAAACTGTGAACTATTAAATTTAAGCAAAGTGCAAAGCAGCAGATGTGAACAAAGCCTACCTCCTCCAAGGCCTTCCTTATGCTGGACCCATTATCTGCAACTATAAAGCCAACGGACAGTCCCTGTGAAGTGAGCCATTGCTGTATTGGTTTTTGGAGCTCTTCATTGATATTGTATAAGGTATGTTCAGATGGAAAATAAAATATTCTTAGAACAGCAAACTGTGACACTTCACTGTCCCCACATGAATTATCAAAACATGCCCAATGTGTCATGACAGATATGAAGAGTTTCAGCTGACAGCTTGTCCAGATATCTGTTGTGAGATGTTCCACCTTCCCAACAGCACTGTATAAGACGTGTCTTAATTATTTACATATGACATCATAAAGATCTGGAATCCCTGCAGTTGAGAAATATTTCCATGATGGTATAATATATCAAGGTTCAAGGTACTCAAGCAGCCGCCTGAATCCTACATGTTCAACCACATTATATAGTAGCAAATCAACAGTTATCATTTCTGAAATAATTTTGGTTACTGTAACAGCAACAGGGTGAGTTGAGGCATATTTGGCTTTACGCGCATACGTTTCTGAGATAGTAAGCTGTCTCCTTTAAGGAGGGGCGCTTTTGAACACTTGGTCACTTTCTGTAACAGTAGGAATCCTTCAAATGGAAAGAAGTGGTGATGGAGGTGTTTCCATAGTGCTGTGGGGGCTGCCACTGCTGTCATCTATCGGAGTTACCCCTGAGTGTAGTGAGCTACCACTGTCACTTCCTCTTTGAGACTCACAACTGGAGTTCTCAGTAATGTTATTACATCAGTCTAGGTGCTTTTTCAGTGCTGACATTCCCAATGATCCTTTATTTTTACCCCTGCTATTTACGATAGCAGCCACAGATACTGCCAGCTATTTCCCCAAATTTCTGTGATATATCCAGAAATATCTCCTGCTTTCTGCATTTCTACAGTAGGGGCAGCAGAAAGAAACTCTTCAGAAATTTTGGGAAATATCTGGAAATAGCTGTCAATGTCTGTGGCTACTACTGTACAAATGGTGCATGTTGCCACCAACTCATTAGAAACACTAATGGAGTCGCCCGCCTGCCTTTTCATTTGTACCTGAGCTCTCCTCCCTGATGGGTTCACCAGGTGTTATTTCTAAAATATACCGAGTTCTGTTTCATTGGAAGTATGGGAGACCTGAAGGTCTCACTAAGCTCTGGGTTTCTTTTTTTCCCCAATACACTCCCAATTGGTTGGTTTTATGGATGTTTTGTCATAGATATGTCTCTCAGGATAGATTGCGACTTATGCAATATCATATCATGCACAATATATATTACACCCCTGTTAAGTTGAGGAAATGGGGTCTTATAAGGTCAGGGACTTGTACCAGAGGATGTCAGAAGGATGGCACGCTTCTTCACATTTTTTGGTCATGCCTCAAGATAAGGTCATTGTGGCTGGCTATCCAGACTAACTTAGATCCTATTCTGGGTTTGCAGGATTGCATTACCCCAGACGTATGTTTGTTGGGAGATCTATCCTCTATCAAAGTTAAAATCAGGAGATTTCACATCTCCATGATTGCATTATCTGTTAAAAAAATTGTACTTCGGCATTGGAAGGATGCGGTAAGTCCAACATATCAAGAATGGGTTAATGAAATTCTAGCTAACCTTCGTACAGAGAAAGTGGTAGTGAGCCTCCACAATAAGTTGCAGAGGTACAAGAGTATTTGGGATCCCCTTCACATGCTAATCATGATCAGAAGAGACAAATGAGTTACTGTAATAGTGTATCTTAATTTATGACAGTATATTGTAATGTTTTTCATACTACAACATGGATTTTTACTGCTGTATGGGGTGGGGGGAAGGGAGGGGGATGGGGGCAGTTCATGTAACATTTTGAACATATGCAGGGTATGCTGTAACTTCCTGTCCCCTGTATTGTGAAAATCTGTTAATAAAATTTGAATTGAAAAAACCAAAAAAAGAAACACTAACGGAGAAGTGTGGCCAAACAAAAGATGATATATATTTTTTTTCCCAGGAAGGCACTGCACCTTGGTCCTCTTTTCAGGGAATTTTTCCCCCTGATTTCTCTTGGGCCTGTTCCTCTTGTGGTTTATTCACACTGCCCTCCTCCTTTTTTTTTTGTCCATTTTCCCATTAGCTAGTTATACTGCAGTGCCACTAAAGGGACATACTCTTTATCTAAAGTGATCCCTGCCTGTTATTTATATAGATAACTTACTAAACTACAACTTCTCCTACATCTGACCAATCCTCTCCTCTGCACTCATTGCTTAGATATTCTTCCTCTTCCTGTTCCTTAATCAGTCACTAATTTCACTGCCTTTATCAACAATGCATCCCCTACTCTACCGTAGGTGCATCTTACGCTGTCCAGCTGCACCGTAACTGACTACAGTTAGTGTAGGTCCACTGCAGTTTGGCTGTCCCATTAAGCCTTGATTAAGGGCCTCCTAAATTCAAGGGTTCCTACTGGGACCTGATCTCAATAATGAAGGTCTCTGCTATGTGTCCCTATCTGTCATTACTCTTATTTTGTTTTATTGAAATTACTATGATCTCCCAGCCTTATCCTTTTTGTGTGTACTATCATGGCACTGCTGTGCATTGCCAGGATCTCACTGACTTCTCTGAATGGTGCATATGTACCTTTAAGTACCCTGTACTAGAGCTGGGTATACATCTTCCCTGGTGGGATGTAACTTCTACAGAGGCATCTATTAAGGTTGTCACTATATCTTCCTCGGCTTTGTAACTACAACATTCCCTGATTTACATGATCATGGTATTAATATTTGTGGCCATAGGTCCTTTAGGTATCAGTCTTGGGGACACCACCATTTCTGCAATTATTTACCCCAGACAGAAACATACAAGAGCATTTGGGTCTCTCAGAGGAGCCATCAAGAAGATTTTTCTCCTTCTACTGTTGTGTTCTGGCAATGTTGAAATGAACCCAGGTCCCCCTGCAAATATTACCACTCTGGACGACTTACCCAGCCTCAAAGGGGTGAGCTTTATGCATGTTAATGCATGTAGTCTATTAAAAAAACTTGCATCTATGCAGGCCTGGGTCTGTCATACTATGCCTGATGTCTTGGTGGTCACAGAGTCATGGCTCAAACCTGGAATTGCTGACCAGGAAGTAAATATCCCCTCTTACTCCCTTTTTAGAATGAACAGGCTGACTAGAGGATTAGGAGTTGCAATTTATGTCATGGATAAATTATCTGCATTGGTCATTGACTCAACCTCATTTCATGAAGAGTTTGAAAGTCTGTCCCTCAAACTTGAAATATCCCCCACTACCTCACTCTGTGTTATTGGGTGCTATAGGCCCATGTCAGCAGGATTACAGGTTCTGAACCACTTTCTCAACTCCCTGGATTCTTCACCCTCTGAGTATATCATCTTAGGAGATCTTAACTTGGACTGGTCCTCCAGTGCCTCTTTACCACTTAAAAATATCTGTGACACACTTGGCTTGTCTCAGCTTATTACTGAAGTTACATGTCCTAATAAGCAGATCCCTAACAATAGCACCCTAATGGACCTCAATATGATTAGCAAACCACATCTATTTTCCCACACAGGAGTTTTTTCCTCTGACATTAGCGACCACTGCTTCATTCCCTGTGTAAGATCTATCCCTAAAATAGCATCTACATCCAAATTTACCTTTAAAAGATGTCTGCGTAACTTTGATCCTTATGCTTTTATCACAGAGCTACACTCTTCCCTGCACTGGCAGGACTTCTACCTGGCAAAGTTTGTTAACAGAGCCTATGAAATCTTCCATGAAATTGAGCTGGGGGTACTAGACAAACATGCTCCCATAGTTAAAATCTGTGCCAAGAAAAATTCATGCCAATGGTTCTCAGTACAGTTAAAGTCCACCTTGCTTGAGAGAGACTCACTCTGGAAAAAGGCCAGGAAAACCAAGCTCCCAGCAGACTGGTTATCACTTAGGAAGGCTAGGAACTATTGCACCAAAATGGTCAGAGAAGCTAAGGCTAACTTCTACCGAGAAGAACTTGACGCTGCTTCTAACTGCTCAGCTAAGTTTTGGAACACCTTTAAGGAAGTGGAAGGCCATTCATCTGGAAATGCCCTGCCAGTGAAAATCTGCCTTGGAGACATTACAATCTCTGATAAGCCATCCATCCTTGAGTCTCTTAACAATCACTTCTCTTCTGTAGGCCTAGCCTTTGACTCCTCCCTGTCAGTGCGCTCCATAACCAAGTTGGTGTACAGGACCCCGAAGTCCCTGTCACGAGTTCGTCATTCTCCCTTTAACCTGCATGACTAAAAGAGGTTGAAGATCTTTTGCAGAAACTGGATACTAGGAAGAGTACAGGAGCAGGTCTGCCTGACCCCTTCTTCCTTAAGATTGGTTATCACGTCTTGGCTGTGCCAATTACTGACCTTTTTAATCTATCTGTCTCTCAGGGTGTCCTTCCCTCCATATGGAAAACTGTGCATGTTATTCCCCTTTTTAAATCCAGGAACCCCAGTGACCTAAACAATTATAGACCTATTTCTTTACTCCCCAGCCATCTAAATTGTTAGAAAAAATTGAGAACTCACAACTAAGGAATTATTTGGACTTAAATAATCTCCTTAGCCCTTTGCAGTCTGGCTTCAGACCATGGCATAGCACCATTTTGGCACTTGCTAAAGTTATGAACAACTGTCAACATGAACTTGATGCCAAAAACTTTGTGCCATATTCTTAGACCGTAGCAAGACATTCAATACTGTCAACCATGACCTGCTTCTCCTTTCACTCAGGAATACTGGATTAGACCACCTTTCCTGGAGATGGTTCTCTAATTATCTAGTAGATTGGTTCCAGCAGGTCAAAGAGTAAGGGGAACTCTCTCTCCACTTAGGCCCCTCCTGAGAGGCATACCACATGGATCAATACTAAGCCCCTTGCTTTTCACAATATATATTAACAGTATAGATGCCTGCATCAAAAATGCCAATATACATCTTTTCGCAGATGACACGGTTCTGTACACCAGTAGTCCTACACTTGAAGCTGCTTGCAGTCACCTTGAACAAGATTTCAATCTTCTGCAACACCAGCTTCTTAAGCAAAAGCTACTTCTAAATGCCAAAAAAACTTAGGCAATGTTCTTCTCCCCCCTTGCACCTTCAAGATATCCGTCCTTACTTGGAACACTGCCTCTGATCACCACCCTTCTTGGCGAACCTCTGGAGTATGTATCCAAGTTTAAGTATCTGGGGGTATGGATGGACCACTGACTCTCTTTTCTCAACCACATCGAAAAACTGTCAAAAAAGCTTAGACAGAGGTTGGCCTGTTTTATAGGATTAAGCATCTTCTTACAAGAGATGCCAAGAAAAGACTGGTCCAAACCACCTTCCTCTCCCTCCTGGATTATGCAGACTTTCTGTACAGCCAGGGCCCAGCTGCTGCACTCTCAAAACTGGACACACTCTATCATAGAGCCCAGGGGCCCAATTCTAAAAGAGTTACACCTTTAACAGAGTTAACAGCAGTACAGCGCATTGGGAGGCAGTATAGCACAGTGGTTTAAGGCTCTGAGCTGCAAATCTGGTGACATCCAGCAGATCAGACCTGGGTTTGAATCCCACAGCTTCCTCTTGCATACTGTGTGACTCTGAGCAAGTCACTTAACTTCCCTGTGTTCCCAGGTCGCTCCTGTAAAAAAGCTTTCAGCTTAGTGTGCTACTCCTGGTTAAACAACTAAAAAAAAAAAAAAGCACTTGTGCCAAAAAGAATGGCTCAAGTAGCCAGTTACGCCAGCATTTGTGACGTGTGGGATTCTACAATGTGGCCTGTGACATGTCACAGGCCACATGCGCCAAAGAGCAGTTACGCCAGCAGTTGTGACATAAACCCCCTGCGACATGGTGCTAGGGGGTTTATGGCAGCAGTTGTGTCCTATTCCAGTGGGGCAGCAAAAAAGTCCCCAATGTCGGGATTGTACAAGATCCCCTGGAGGAGAACCAGCAACATAAGTTACACCAGCATTTAGCTGGCATAATAGTACATACATCCTCCAGAGGTTCTGGAGACCCATTGCACCCACTCCAGGATTCCCCCCATGCCCAGAACACACCCATCAGTGCCCCACAGGGCAGCCCACAACCTCCCCAGCCCTTGATCCCCCACAGCAGAAGTGCCCAGCTGGGCATCTCACATCCCCAGCCCCCAGAACCCCCAAACCCTCAATGCCCTGTAGAGCAGCCCACACACATCATGCCCCTGACCCCACAATGCTAACACCCTGCAGGGCAGCTGGATCCCCCTATCCATGCCCCGACCCGATATGGTGCCACAACTGTGCAAATATTAGAACCCCTGAGATCCCTGGTAGTCTAGGGACCCCTCATCCACCTCAACCAACAGTACCAGTCACCTCCCACCCATCCCCAGCTGGTGACTGGCACAGCCCACCTCTCACCACCATGGCCAGCTGCCGACTGAGCTCTGCATGAGCACTTACTGTATAGACACACTCAGAAATGAATGAATATTCATTCATTTCTGAGCACATTTACACAGTTGCAGCATCATTTTGAGTTGGGGAATGGATGGGGAGGATGGGGAGGACACAGCTGCCCTGCAGGGCTTTGGGGGCATGTACACTTGATGGGGGTGTGTGGGTGTGTGACTTGTGACATGCCCCTTGAGTACACCCTTCAGTTGGTGTACCTGTCCACATGTCACAAGTCATGGGACTTAGCCATGGAGACCCTGCCTCTTCTTGAATAGGATGCAGGGTCCATGTTGCAGTGGCGTTTGGCGGTGACTTGTGCCAATGCTTCTAGAATCGAGTCCCCAAGATTTATCACCAGTCTTCCATACAATACTCACTACTATTCTCTATGCAATGCCATGGGGTGGACATCTCTCACTTACAGAAGACAGAGAAATGCCTCCCTTGGGACCTTCAGAGCTATCGCCAAGAAGCTGCCTCAGTATATCTTGGATTGTTCACCCCTAAGCATGTTAGGTATGTATACGCTAAGAAGTGCCTCCTATATCTACCTGACAGTGCCAAAGTTAAAATCACACTTTCGAAGGGCTTCCACGAGCCATAACTTACCTGTGTGCTGGAGCACACTGCAAGAAACCTTGCAATTGGTCCACAGCATCAGCATATCAGCATTTAAAACTCTCTATGTTCGTTCATTTAAAGAAACCTGTAATTGTTTCTCCTGATCGCCCCCTCCCTGCCTCAGTGTCTTGCTGGTCATCTGTCTGATGAAATATTACAGTACATTTACTACCCCATCGCATTGACCCCTTCCCCTCCCTCTTTAACCTTTTCATAGCATTCCTTTTTTGCTTTTACTT
This sequence comes from Neoceratodus forsteri, assembly GCA_016271365.2. NCBI lineage: Eukaryota > Metazoa > Chordata > Ceratodontiformes > Ceratodontidae > Neoceratodus > Neoceratodus forsteri. The sequence goes on from CM028130.1 coordinate 679,442,876, forward strand.
GTGTAGCCTGCTCCCTTGCATAGGTTTCAGTTGTCATAAAGTAGCATACCTCTTGTCCACATGCCCCTTACCTCCCTGACCCTGGGGCACTCACCTTACCTTCTGCATCTCCTCACTCCCCTTATTTGGAGTTTGTCGTTACCCATGGCCCTGGTATCACTATTTGCTGCTATGACACTCACGGATTCCCTTGTTGCCCCTCTCACTCATGTTTGTTCTTCTGCCTTCACCACACCATAGTGGCCAATCTTGACTATAACCTGTATTTAGCTGCTCATGTGTGTATATAGTACTCATGCACTACCACTGTCATTACCCTGTGTATTATATTTAGCCCTGACTATGTTAGTTAGTTATTTAAATATTGTGTAATTTTACTGTGTTCAATGTGCTGTGTATTTTTCCTTGTATCCTGTACAGGTCCATCTCGCAAATGAGCTTTGCTCAATGATGTTCACCTGGTTAAATAAAGATTTTGATTGATTGACTTTTGATTGATTGAACCCAAATGACTTCCATCCGTTACTTCCTCATCTGCAGTTTCCATCCCCTCCTGTTGTAAACTTTGTGCTGCCTGATTATTAACTTCATCTTTATTATTAATATCCTCTTCGGGTTCAACCTCAGAAGAATCAGAAGATGTCTGTGAGGGACTGGCAGTAGCACAGTATGCAGTTGCCCCATACCTTTAGGTGCCTCTGTGGATGGTACCCAACAACCCTTTGGTTTTAACTACATAACTTTTTTTTTTTACTTGGGACTGATCTGACAGATGCACCTTTTTTGGGTTCAAGCATTCGCTTAGAAGACACAACTTTTGACATGAATTATAAATCACTTTTTTGGGGTTTTGTTTTGTTTTTCCTTTGCAGGCTGACTGCTGCCTTTTGCAGTGGCACTAGCTGCACTGCCTTCACAAGAAGAATGTGCCTTATCAACACTTTGATTCATTTTGTGTTTCTTATTCTAAATTAAAAACAAATGTCCCACTACCTGATGTCCTCTGATGGCTCCCACCCAACCCACAGGCCAGTATCAGATTTACAGTCATGAGCTGTGAATCGTGATTGTACACAGCACACCACAGTCCTCCATCACTTTCTTCCAAGCTTAGCTGACTGACTTTTACTACAGTTACTGTTCAGTGACCTACTCAGCAGTATGCCTCAGAATTTAAATTGGTGATGCAGACATCAGGTGCATGGCTGCTTGCACAGTTCCACATGCCTTGGTTAATGCTTATACATAACAATAAACTAAGAAGGATAAGGAGGAGGAATAATGAATGAAATGGGTGATGATGATTGATGATGACACTTGAGTGTATACTTTTATTACTTGTGTTGTAGTGTAAAGAGACTGGTATGGGTCACAAATTCAGAATATCCCCTGTGCTCCCCACTGCCAGTAGCACGGGCATAGTGACTTGTCTGTTGTTTGCCAGAAAAGTATTTTTTCTTATCTGTAATACATGAAATTGTGAATGAACTTTAACCAGTGATCGTGACTGTGTGGCACAAGTCAAAGATTTATTTTACCAGCCTGTCCTTGCCCTGTACACACAGCTACATTGAGGTCAGGAAAAGAAAAAAAAACTTTTATTTGGGATTTCTGGGACTGTAAAATTGTGCTTGCCTCCCCCCCTCCCCCCGTAGTCTCTCACCCTCTCTCTCTCTCTCTCTCTCTTTCTCCCTCTCTCTCTCACTTCTGAATCTGGATGGCACAAGTCAAAGATTTATGTTGTCAGCCTGACCTTGCCCTACACACACTGACAGCCACATTTGAGGGAAAGAAAAGAAAAACACAACTTTTATTTGGGATTTCTGGGACTGTAAAATTTCTCAACCCCCCCATAGTCTCTCTCTCTCCTCTGGATCTAAAATGGATGGCACAAGTCAAAGATTTATCTTTTTAGACTGCCCTTGCCCTGTACACATAGCCAAACTGAGGCCAGGAAAGGAAAAAAAAACTTTTATTTGTGATTTCTAGGACTGTAACATTTCTTGTGCCTCCCCCCCCCAAGTAGTCTCTCTCTCTCTCTCTCTTTCTCCTCTCTCTCCTCTGGACCTTGAATGGATGGGACAAGTCAAATATTTATTTTGTCAGCCTGCCCTTGCCCTACACACACTCACACAGCCACATTTGAGGCCAGGAATAGAAAAAACCTTTTATTTGGGATTTATGGAACTGTAAAATTTTTCAGGCCCTCCCCAATAGTCTCCCTCTCTCTCTCCTCTGGCACAAGTCAAAGATTAATTTTGCCAGCCTGCCCTTGCCCTGTACACACAGCTACATTTAACCAGAAAAATAAAAAAAATCATATTTGGGATTTCTGGGACTGTACAATTTCTCTTGGGCCCCCAGTAATCTCTCTAGCCTCTGGATCTGGATGGCACAAGTCAAAGATTTATTTTTACAGCCTGCTCTTGCCCTGTACATGCAACCAAATTGAGGCCAGGAAAAGAAATAAAAACTTTTATTTGGGATTTCTGGGACTGTAAAATTTCTTGTACCTCCCCAATAGTCTCTCTCTCTGTCTCTCTCTCTACTCTGGATCTGGATGGCACAAGTCAAACATTTATTTTGTCAGCCTACCCATGCCCTGTACACACAGCCACATTGAAGCCAGGAAAAGAAAAAAAACTATTTGGGATTTTTGGGACTGTAAAATTTCTCTTGGGTCCTCAGTAGTCTCAGTCTCTCAGTCTCTTTCTCTCTCTCTCTCTCTATCTCCCCCCCCCCCCGGATCTGGATGGCACAACTCAGAGATTTATTTTGCTAGCCTGCCCTTGCTCTGTACTACACACAGCCACACTGAGGCCTAGAAAAAAAAAAACTTTTATGGATTTCTGGCACTGTAAAAATTCTATTGGGCCCTCAGTAGTCTCTCCCTCTCTCCTGTGGATGTGGAATGGCACAAGTCAAAGATTTCGCCAGCCTTCACTTGCTCAGTGTACATGCAGCCACACTGTCTGAGGCCAAGAAAAGAAAAAAACTTCTATTTGGAATTTTCTGTAACTGTAAAGTTTCTCTAGAGCCCCCAGTTGTCTCTCACTCACTCATTCTCTCTCTCTCTCTCTCACCTGAAGGATCTTCTGGGTTCAATTTCTGGATGGCACAAGTCAAAAATTTATTTTGCCAGCCTGCCCTTGCCCAGTAGTACACTGCCACACTGCCTTTTATTTGTCTCCCACTATATTTCTCCCTCCTTGGATTCCTTTCCACTCCCTTCCCCAACAATGACTTTCTCCCCCCCACCCCAGTAAGTCTCCTCTTTTCTCTCTTCTCTTTCATTTCTCCCCTCCAGCTCCACTTAAAAAATTGATATTTTTTTTTAAATTTATACTTGGTTTCTCTCTTTCTCTCTCTCTCTCTCTCTCTCTGGTGTGCAACTGTAGTGCCTGACTCTGCTCTGCAGTAGCAGGCTCCTCTGACCATGATCCATATCATCTGGGCTTGCATTGTGCACTCACCACTGTTATACACGTTGGCCCAGATATTCAAAAGGGTTGCGCATGGCACAACAGTGTTGCACCATGCACAACCCACTGATGCACCCCGGTGCGATATTTAAAAGAGAAAAGTGCACAGCACAAATCCCGATGCACTGAGGTGCATCAGTAATGTATGCAGGCACAGGTGGGGGGGCGTGTCCATGCATAAACTGCACAGCCTGATATTCAGCCCAGGCCATGCAGAGTTATACAGGCACAACCCCTACCTGTGCCTACACAAAGTTAAGCCTAAAAAGAAAAGGAACAAGTCGAGGGCCACCCACAGGTGAGCTGCCACATTGCAGGGTGCAACACAGCAGCTGCCACCTGTGGGTGGCCATCACATGTTTTCACTGCACCTGGCGGCACCCCCCCATGCCCCGATCACGGGCACAACTGATCCCCCCCAAAGTCCAATATCCCTGGTGGTCCAGTGGACTGCAAGTAGCCCGATCATGGGCATTGCAGATCCCCCCAAAGTCCAATATCCCTGGTGGTCCAGTGGACTGCGAGTAGCCCGATCACGGGCATTACAGATCCCCCCAAAGTCCAATATCCCTGGTGGTCCAGCAGACTGCGATTAGCCCAATCGTGGGTGGCATTCCTCTATCCCCCCAAGTTCAAACTCCCTGGTGATCTAGTGGACCCCCACCCACCCACCCTGGGCCCCACCACCCTGCTCCCCGTCAGCCAGCGGGCGCAGCACCCTGCCTGCCTGCCCTGCTGCCTGCCAACTGACAGTTCAGTATGGCTGCATGCCCATTGATTCAGAGCATGAGCCAGTGGCGTGCAGCCCACACCGTGCTAGTCAGTCCAGATATGTGAATAAATTCATTCACATATCTGAACTGACTAATGCGGTATGGGCTACATGCCCATGGCTCATGCTCTGAGCTCAATGGCGTGCAGCATGCAGCTGTCAGTCGGTGAGGGGGGGCGGCAGGCGAGTGAAGTGCTGCCACCCGCTGGCTGATGGGGGAGGGGGGGTGGTGGGGCTCAGTGGGCGGGTGAGGTGGGGGGTCCACTAGATCACCAGGGAGTTTGGACTTGGAGGGATACAGGAATGCTGCCCGCGATCGGGTTAATCGCAGTCCGCTGGACCACCAGGGATATTGGGCTTTGGGGGGACCTGTAATGCCCATGATCAGGCAACTCGCGGTCCACTGGACCACCAGGGATTTTGGACTTTGGGGGGATCTGTAATGCCCATGATCAGGCTACTCGCAGTCCACTGGACCACCAGGGATGAGAGACGTTCTTTGTCCCTTACAGGACATCCCGCGATTGGGCTGCAGGGGGTGTCGGTCCCCGACGGCTGCTGCCTGGCAGTGCGCCAGGCACAAGTCATCGGGGATCGGTGTACCTGCATGCTAATGGCATGCAAATGGGGCCATAATCAGATGCAAATGGCCCCCCCATGCGCCTTGCATAAATTATGGCCCCATTTGCATGTCACCTTTTGAATATCGCAGGTGCTGTGCATGGCGCAATGGAATTTGTGCCACCGCATCTCAATGCTCCACTCTGACCACTTGCACTGGTGCAGTTCCACTGCACCATGCACAGTGGGGGTGGCCAGGGTGCGATTTTCAAAGCAGTTGCGCCATAGCACAACTGCGTTGAATATCGCCCTGGCCACACCCCTGCGCAACTATTTTGAGCAGCGCAAGGCTTGCACCATAGACTGGTGCAGTTTGAATATCTGGGCCTTTGAGTACATCTTGCAATGACTATCCTGCTCTGTTGCCTGATTGGATGCTGCCAGCTGTCTGTATGTGGAGCGAGCATGCCGATGATATCCCCATGGCAACAGTACACTTTATGTCACTCCACAGACCCAGACCCGGACTTCTGCAATGAAGTCTACATTTATCTGGGTTCATGGATTACAGGTTTGATCCGGGGGTTTGGATCTCAGTTGGAACAGTACAACTAACTCTAATATATGTGCTGTACGCAGATGGCTAAGTCAGTCTTTATAGTATTTCTCATCCATAACTGAATTCCTCCACATCGTTGAATTTCTCAAATGTGTTCTTGAAGCAAGTATCCAATAGGGTACACATGATGTACAGGTTAGTTGTACATATTTCAGAAATACAGAAATAATTATATGAAATATTTTCATGCTGTGCACTGAAAACTACTCATGTGACATGCATACTGTAAGCATGATTTAAATGTTAAATTGGAACTGATTGCATGCATGTGGCATGCGTGCAGCAAGCAAGTGTGGAAAGCCTGCTTTTTATATAAAATTGGAACAGGCTGCATGTATGTGGCATGCGTGCTAAAAGCAAGTTGTCACTGATAACTGCACATAAAAAGTTAAGTGATTTGCTCAGGATCACACTGTATACAAGATGGAGTTGATGAAATTCAAACCCAGGTCTTCATGTCTCCAGGTTTGCAGTTCAGTGCCTTTAACCACTAAGCGATACTGCCAGTACACATATGGCTTGCTTGTACTTCAGTACAAATCTGCATACATCTGCATGCATGCAGCATGCTACAGCTGAATTGTAGCACATACACCAATGGAAACACATGTGGTTCCTCCCGCACCCAATATACGCACTTTCCCACTAAACTACTTAATTACTTCTGTCTGACCTGCACTCCTCCTGTTTTCTCTCTCCATAGTTTTGAATGCTTCCACGCAAACAGACTTGAAGGGGCAAACACAAAAGTAGCAATAACTCGGCACTCCCCCACAGGGCCAGTCCCCTCCCACCATGCACACACACTCTAGCGGGTGTGGCCATGCTCCTACAGACAACCCACCAAGTATTGATATAAGTCAAGAGTCTCTTACCTGAGTACTATGGAGCCAGAGGCAGGAGTCTTTAAGAAATGATGTCAATGGATCAGAGTGCTGTGGCGTACCCCCTTGAAATGAATGGAGTTATTTTTTAGTACTATTTCATATGTTATGATGGTGAGTTGGAGAATAATGGAGGCCACTGTTCTACTAACAAGGCCCTTGTTCATTGAGAGGTGGCCTTCATTCATCTCCAACTCACCATCAAAATGTATAAAATAGTAAAAAATAAATTCCTCATTCATTACAATGGGGCACACCCCTGTACTCTACCTTGCCCTATGTCATAATTTGCCTGAGCATGAGGATGTAGAGGTCAGCTTCTTTGGGGGGGAGATAAGCCTGACTGTAGTGGGGCTCCAATAGTTTGTGCATACCATACCACTCAACTGTCCCTGAATGCAAGGGACTGCCCTCATTTTACCCCTGAAAACTGTTCTGCCCCTCATCCATTCCTCATGGAAAACATGCTGGTCACACATAGGATGACTTGTAAATTTAGACTTTATGTCAGGGGTGCCATTTCAGATTTCATCAGGGGAGAGCCAACAACCAGTGGAGGACAGGTGCTATTTAGCCCCTAGGCGGCAAGCTCTGGAATGTCTGGAACATCTCTGAAAAGTATAACTTATTCGTAGTGTCTGAAAGTGATATGCAAATCAGGAAAAATTCAAATGTATAGGATTCATCTCTCTATACACTGGAGCAGTGCATCAGATTTGTGCTTAAACCCAACCAGTTACTAACCAACTTTTTCCCAGCTGAAGTTCTAAACCACCCTTCAAAAAAGTCCTGCTTTCTCTCCCCAACTCCATTCCATTCAATACCCATCCCATATGGGTCATGAAGCTGCCCAAATGTGCAGAAACATGAAAAACACATTAATTATTCAGTCCTTCCTCCTTCCCCAATCTCCCTGTAAAAAACAACAAATGATTTACTTTTACTTACCCAGCCATCTGGTCAGAACTTGTGGCCTGGCCCAGTGTACCACCAGCCCAGTTTTCAGTCTGCTCCTCCTTCCTCCTACTGCCAGAAACTGGATGCTAGAACTTACCATCCCAGGTCCCCATTGAGGTCTGTAACCAAGTCACCTAATCAACTGAACCCACCCAACCGGTGTTGCTTGCTTCTTGCTTGGCTGCCACCTTGGCTGCTGCCACACTGCACCTGATCAAAGCCTCTGAAGGCTGCCCACACCTCTGTTACTGCTGCTGCTAGGCCTAGCTTGCTGCCACAGGGAGTCTTTGCATTTTTTTTTTTTGTGAGGCAAGCCTAGTAGAGTAAGTAGCTAGCCTAGTCTCGAATTAGCTTCTAGCTCACCCCCTGCTCCTTCAGCCACCAGGGGAGATGGAGACTCACCAAGAGTAGACCAACAAAAAATATGCTGCCACAACACTGCTATTGAAAGTTCAGTGCTTATTGACTCCTCCAAGCTGTAGTTGTAGCCTGTCTACTCTGTGGTGAGAAAGGCAGTGTCACACTTGCATGACTCTTGTGCTCTTGCTTGGCTGGAGCTCCTTCACGTCACGTGTGATTGTGCCGCCGCAAAAAGGTGGAGAGAGTGGACAACACAATACTGACACAGTCAAGTAAGGAGTGCGCCTGCAGCATGAGTGCACTCAGGCCGGGTGGGGCACTTATTGTACAAAAGATTAAATCCAATTTTTTTTTTGCAACTCAATATGCTTTACTTAAAGTTTATAAAAGAAGTTAACATTAGAACATACAGAAAGGGAATACACATAGTCATACTCATCACAAAAAGGAAAAAAAGAAAGAACATATAAAGGACAAAACAGCACTCAAGCAGCAAATCCCACCCACCCATCCTCCCACCACTTAAAACCCCCACCACCCTATGCAATCATCTAGGAATCAACAAGGATAGACCAATTAGTTAACCTATACAAGTGTACAAATAACAGAGAAGTGGGTATCATAAGGAAGACAGAAGGCATCAAGTGTTCACATAAAAATGGATAAATAATAATGGTAGCTTGTAGGTGAGAGTGCTCATTTGTTGAAAAAGGTTTCTAAGTCAGACCAGCAAGCCTGAAATCTGGCTAAGTTGTCATTGAATTTTGCAATGAACTTTTCTACATTGAGAGCACCTAAACATTCCTGTATCCATTCAGCATAGTTTGGAGTCCAGTCCCCCAACCAGTGGCGGGCAATAATAAGCTTAGTCATGGAGGACAGAAGGGCAACATAGGATTTATTCTTCGAAATAGGAATCGATGAATAGTTTCCCAGAATACAAATTTCTGGTGTGAAGTAATTTGCATTGTTGAACAGTGTATAGTAGACCATAACTGTTTAGTAGTAGAACAGTTCCAGAGTTTGTAATATAGTTTGCCCCTCTCCCCAGGGCAACATTCTCAATTTGGTAAAGGGAGTTTTTTCATTATTAACAGTTTATGGGGGGGGGGGGGTTGAGGTATAGATTGTGTAATATGTCATACTGTAAATGGTCCTGTTTAAGATATTTATAAATATTATTCCACAGGGAGGTCCAATCAAAACGGGACCAGTCTCTCTCTAGGGTACTCTGCCAGTAAAAGGCTGTCAGTGAGAGCAGATTGCAGGCTTGCTTGATAAGTTCCTTGTATATGAAAGATACCGTCTTCCTCTTACAGGCTCCTTCTATCAAGGGATAAAACAAAGAAGGCAACCGAATTTGAGCGGGGGGAGGGTCTAATAATTTGTTAATACAGTGGGAAAGCTGCATATACTTAAAGTGTGATGAGGAAGAAACAGCAAACTCCTCTCTAACTGCACAAAAGGGGATACATTAGTCGCTCATAACAAAGTCCTTAAGTTTAAAATCTGATAATGCAGGCCAGTAGGATGCAAGATTAAATCTAAATTTGATGCCATTATTGCCACACCATAAAAACAACCAAGGCACAAATACGGGGGGGGGGGGGCAACTGCCCCCCTCTGCCCTATCTAAATGGCACCCTGCTTTATTGTAGAAATTCATTCTCAGGTGCTAATATTGGTACATGTAAATACAATGGTTTCCATTGTGTTCTGAGGTACTGTATCTCCATTTTTCAGGATGTGTCCTGATCATCATGAGGATTAGTGTCCCCTCATTATCCCTCATTTTGATTGCCCATGTCCCTCAGTTCAGTGACAAAATGTGAGCTATGTTGCATGCTTCCAAAACTCTACTCAGCACAAAGAGTGCTGAGCATAGCCATAGTGTATAAGCTCCATTCAGAATGACAAAGGAAAAGTAAGTGAGCTGAAACAGTCATGGAGAAACACATTTGTAGCACTAAATATGCATAAGGGGATTCGCATGGCCCAAATCAAAAAGGTCAGGCTTTACAACACAGAGGCCCCCCTGCGCACTTCTGGAATGGGGGATGTTGGCTGACTATATCCTAAGCATTTAATGCAGTAAGCAAGTGATAGGGTTAGGGTAGATAATGAGTCACTGAAACTGCCACTAATGAGAACTACTTGTGATCAGCGGTCCTTTACATATGCAGTTCCTAAGATTTGGAATGAGGTTCCAATTGTAAGAAGAAACTTAACCACAGTTAGTTCATTTTCTACTTCTCTTTACCAGCACTTTAACACATTATCTAAATGCCAATGTTTTAAATAATTACATTTTGTACTAAATGAAACCACCTATAGGCTGGGAGGTGAGTTGCTGGCAGTCACAAGGGAAGAAAGAGACTTGGGCGTCATCATCACTGATGACCTGAAATCATCCAAGCAGACCACTAAAACAGTAGGTAAGACTAGATGGATGTTGGGGTGTACTAGTAGGGGTATCACAAGTCGGAAGAGGGAGGTAATAATCCCTCTTTACAAGACACTGGTTAGGCCCCATCTGGAGTACTGCGTGCAGTACTGGAGGCCACACCTTCACAAGGACATTAACCAAATTGAGGCAGTCCAGAGAAGGGCAATCAAAATGGTGCCAGGACTGCATCATAAAACATATGAGGACAGATTAATGAAGCTCAATATGTATACCCTAAAGCAAAGGAGGGAGAGGGGTGATATGATTGAAACATTCAAACACCTTAAGGGCATTAACAAGGTGAAAGAGTCTAACATGTTTCAATATAAGAAAAATAGCAGGACAAGAGGACACAGCATGAGATTAGAGGGAGTCCAATTAAGGGATAATGTGAGGATGTTCTTTTTCACAGAAAGGTTGGTGGATGCATGGAACGGCCTACCTCAGCAAGTGGTGGATATGAATACAGTGCAGGGCTTCAAAAAGGCATAGGATATTGTGGTCCTTATCTGCCATCAACTTCTGTGTTTCTATGTTTCTATGATGTGGAATTTATATTCCTAATTTTTCATGAAAATGTATGTAATGTTTATTGTACTGTATTGTGTTGTATTATGATTTTTTGTATTATGTTTTTTGTGGGTTGAGCCTGAAAATAGAGCTTGTTTCCAGTGTGCTTAACCATGAAGCAAATAAACAAACAAACAATACAATACAATAAAAAGCCATTAAACAACTTGCAAAATTATCAGAATTAATGAGTTTATCTAGTTTGAATAGGAAATCAATGAAAACGGTATTTTAATGGCTCTAATTGCTAGAAGTAGTATGAGAAATAGAAACTGCTGTGTTTTTTAGATGTGATTTGCACCAGTTTAACTGCTACATTCATGTCAAGCATGCAACACGTGAACTTGATGTGATTTTTAGAAGATGTTTGCACCAGCTTACCTGCTCCACACATATCAAGCTTGCAGCATGTGAACCTGATTTGCTTTTTAGACCTGGTTCATGTAGGTTCACTTTGTGTATGTGAACCACATGCAAACATTGCACAATTAAGCATGTGGCATGCATTCTGCATGTACACAGAACACTTATGTTTCTGTAAGGGTTCATGTCTCACTCAAGAAGTGTGTTCTTAGCCCTCTAGCAGATTGACAGATGCAGTATCCTCTTTCTTCTCACTTTGGGACTTGATGCTGACAGGTTGCATGTTAGTCAAGACTTTAAAGTGATGTGCCTTACTTCCACTGACTGCATTAGCATTTAAAACCCACAAGGCCTACTTAAAGGGCTTCAGCGCACAGTAGACGTTCTGTACTGGTCAACACTGCTTAAGATTGATGTTCATTTCTCACTTACTAATACCTCAATAAACTGCTTAATTTGTAGTCTTGTGTTGATTTAGTTGAAGCTGCATCATATAATAGGTGGAATACCACCATGTTGGCACATCTTGTTTCAGGTGGTGGAGGAAGAGGTCAGTTTTCTTCTGATTCTAATGTAATGGCTTTCATGCCTTAGCAAAATGGCTAAAATGATCAAAGACATTTTTAACCTCCCATACTGAATGCTGCACACTGTTGCTCTCCTCATCTAGAAACCCCTGAATAACCAGGTTTATATAGTTTTATATATATTTTATATATATTTATATAAATTCATATGATCTACCCTCAGTCTGCTCATCTGCATCTTTTCAGACGTATGCTGATGACATAGTTTTTTTTTTTGCATCTGGCTCCACTCCTCTCCTTGTGACCTTACCTTGAGACTTCAGTTGGATTTTGACAACATTCAGCACTGGTTCAAGGTTAACCAGCTGTCTCTTAATGTCAAAAAATCAGTCTCAATGAGTTTAGGTACCCATTAGAGGCTTGACAAACTTGCTTTTCCCCTACTATTTAAAACCCTTGATGGTGCTAATATTGAAGGTGTCTCCTCTTTTAAATATCTTGGGATCTACCTTGACCAGCATCTTGATTTCTCTGTGCACATTGATGCAATTCACCAAAAGCTTCACCCTAAGCTTGGTGCTTTGTACAGGAATAAAGGATGTATACCACTCCCTGCCAGCTGAGAAATTGTCCTAATAATTATCCTTCCTATTTTTGACTATGGTGACTTAGTTTACAGTAGTTCCCCTAAATCCTCACTGGACAGACTGGACCCCCTATTTCATTCTTTCTGCCGCTTTGATGTAGATTACCCCTCTTGTACACACCATTGCTCTCTTTACTCAGCTTTTTCCCTTCCCTCCCTTGATAATATGCTCCTTTCCCATTGTGTTTCTTTTCTATCCAAATTCTGGTTTGGCACTCTTCCTTCTTATCTTATATCCCTTCTTTTCCTTCCTCCTTCTTCCTCCTACCCTGTCCGCAATAATGCTTTCCATTCTCCCTCTTTTCCTTCTAGAAAAAAAATATTGCTGGATAATCTGCTTTTTCTTACTGCTTTTCAAAACTTTGGTCCTCCCTTCCCCTTCCAATTTGTTCAGCCTCTTCTTCTTCTTCATCCCTAAAGTCTCTTCTTTCTGACTTTTGTCATCCTGATTGCAACTGCCTGTGATCCTTTCTCTTTTTCTCCATTCTCTAGTCTTGCCATCTTCTTACTATTCTGCTATTTTCTCTTATGTATTTTATTAGAATGCGTGTTGTTTTCTAGATGCCTCCATTTACTATTCTGCCGATAGGAGATGGAAGACTAGGTTTGCTGGTCAAGGCACCTGAGCTTTTTTCTTCTAGCTTGCTTGAAAGGACAGAGCAAAGAACCTTACCAGAGCAAGGATAAGGGCTAAGGCTTCTTTTGGCTAGGCAGATTTACTGTGTGCTGTTATTTTTATTTTGTACTCACAGGGATTGTTACTGTTTGTTGCTAACATTTTATTGCTTTATTTTTTTCTGATTCAAATTGTTGTTGCTGGGTATATCTTCTGCTGCATTATTACTGGGTGAGCCTACAGGTGTGTGCTTATAGATTACTGTTGTAATCTTCTGATTCAAATTGTCTTTTGCAAGGTATAAGTTATGTTACTACTTTATTTTTCTCTGTAGCAAAGTGTTTCTTACATGGTATATCTTCTGTGAAATTATTACAGGTGGTGCTTTACAGGTTTTATAGTTTTATTTATCATTAGGATGACCTTTCAGGGCTACTGCATTTGTTGCTGGCTGATTGTTTCTGCTCTTACCTCCTTTTTTCTTTCATCTGTGGTTCTTCTTTTTCAGCAGGGGAAGGGCCCAGCCACTCACCCCCATCCCCAACCACCCCACACTACACTCCTTTTATATGGGTAGCACAGTCATGACATTTCCTGTAGCAAAGTAGGAAAGGGTGGATCAGAGCGGTATCAAACAGTGACCTCATTTACAGGGGCACTAGTAATTTAACTTGTTATAACAAGTTATGCAAAAACAAACAAAACATAAAATCAAAATTTTGCTTTCATTTTCTTCCTTCTAATTACTCTGACCAGATTATAAACCCAGCAACTTATCTGAAATGGATATCATTAACTGCAGGTACTGTGGAACACTTTTCAGAGGGCAGTTTTACAGGATTTAGGATACTGTCCTACATGCTGGGCCATTGGAGATCTAAGGGCTCAGCTCCAGGCAGCATGGACAGAGATTGCATGCCTCAAATTGCATAATCAAGAGGAAATATATTATAAGAACCACCCGGCATTTCCCCAACATCCAACAGAAGCACCTCGAATGCAGAGGGTAGTTGGTCCGGGAGGCTGGCATGTGGTCAGGTGGGGCAAATCTGGTGCCCCATCACTCAGAGCTCTCCAACATATCACCTCCACAAACCATATAAAACCTACAAACAGGTATCTGCCTCTATCGCCAAAATCAAAGGGGCAGAGGACACTGCAGAGCAGGACACTGCAGCACAGGAGCTAGCACAACAAAACTCACCCAAAACAGGAACCAAAGAAAAAAAAGCAAAAAGGAAATCCAAAAAACATCTGATCATTGGAGACTCCATGATTCAGGGAGTTGATACGTATCTCCAGCCAGGGGTAATGGTCGAATGTCTCCCAGGTACATCAGCATGGAGAGACACTGACCGCATTGCTAAAATTGTTCAGGAAGCAGGAGAAAGCATTGACATCTTGGTACACATATGGACTAATGATCTCTCCAGCCAGTCAGTTGTGGAGACCAAGGAACACCTGACCAGGCTGGCTGACAAACTATCATCCATTTCATCCTGCATCTCCTTCTCTGAGATCCTGCCAGTCTGGAAGAGGGGGACAAATGTACAGAAGGTCAGAGAAGGGCAGATTGTGGAGCTAAACATGTGGCTCAAGGACTGGTGCCAGGAAAAACTACACAAATTTGTATGGAACTGGCAACAGTGTTGGGAGTGAAAGTTCTTTAAATTTGATGGACTGCATTTGACTAAGGAGGAGGTCAGTGCGCTGGGGCAGAAGTTTGACATCTTTGCAGAACACTTAAACTAGCAAATGGGAAGGGGGGTGCAGCACCCCATACGTTGAATGGGAAGAACACCCTTCCCCCTTCAGCTAGTGGTCAAACAGGAGTTCAGCATGTTTTTAGCTCATTTGCATCACCAGATAAAGAAAGACGTCCGGCTTCCCATATGATGCACAGGGGAAATGTCAGACCTCACCCAACAACTAACACACTGAAATCTAGCCAATGGAAAATCATGTACACAAATGCTCACAGTCTGGGAAACAAGATCCCAGACCTGCAGGCAATAATGACAGAGGCTAAACTGAACATAGTAGCCATTAGTGAGACATGGTTTACCAGTAAGCACGCTTGGGAGACTTCAGTACCTGGCTATGTACTGTTCAGAAGAAACCGAGGAGCAAAAAGGAAGGGGGAGTGGCCCTTTATGCCAATGAAAATATCAAAGCTACAGAAATTCAGAATGCACACAGGAACCAGAAGAACTATGGGTCACTCTGGAAACAGGAAATGGTACAGCCATACGAACTGGGGTTGTGTACAGGCCTCCAGACCAGGGGGAGGACACTGACATGTTACTGTTAGAAGAAATACAAAACATGACAGCTAAAGGGGAGGTTCTGATAATGGGAGACTTTAACATGCCAGATACAGATTGGTCAATACCAGCAGGGACATCTACTAGAACTAGACACATGGTGGATTCCCTGCAGGGGGAGGGCCTCAAACAACTGGTACAACCACCCACAAGAGACAAGGCTATCCTAGATCTACTACTGACTAACAGAGAAAGGATCACAGATCTCCAGGTAGAAGGTCACCTGGGTGCCAGTGACCATCATATGGTATGGCTCAATTTGGCCACTAGAACAAAAGCATCCCATTCCAAGGCAAAAATATGGGACTTCAGAGATGCTGATTTGATAAGACAGCTAACAGAGTTAATCTAGCCCTGGCAAAAAGAAATACAGATGAGGGGGTACAGGCAAAGTGGGCAAGCATTAAAGGTGCAATACTTGAAGCAACATCCCATTGTGTTAGTGAGAAAAGGAAGTGCAAAAGAAGAAGGAAAGCACTTTGGTTCTCAAACACAGTAGCAGAAAAGGTCAGAACCAAAAGGCTGGACTTCAGGAAATATAAGGGAACGCAGCAGGATGAAGATAGAGAGGCATACCAAACTTCCCTAAGGGAAGCAGGGAAGGCAATAAGGCAGGCAAAGGCCCAAACTGAGGAAACACTAGCACAAACAGTAAAAGAAGGTGACAAGACTTTCTATAGATACATTAGTGAAAGGAGAAAGTCCAGAGGGGGTATTGCTAAGATAAAAGTGGATAAGGTGGTGTGTGAGGAGGAGGAGGACCATGGAAAAGCATCTATCCTAAATAGATGCTTCTGCTCAGTATTTACTAAAGAGAAGGTAGGGCAGGGCCCACAGCTCAGCACCATGTACACAGGGGGGAGGGAGGTGTGCACTAGTCCCTTCACAAAAGAAAGGGTCCTACAAGAGCTCTATAAGCTCAGGGTGGGCAAGGCAATGGGACCTGATGGCATACATCCTAGGGTACTAAAAGAGCTAAGGGTGGAACTAGCAGATCCATTATCAGAACTGTTTAGTGAGTCTCTGAGCACAGAAGAGGTCCCAGAAGACTGGAGAAGGGCTCATGTGATCCAAGTCCACAAGAGTGGTAGCAGGGAGGAGGCACGGAACTACAGACCAGTCAGTCTTACCTCTGTATTGGGCAGAATTATGGAGACACTCCTTAAGGAAAGGATAGTGCAACACCTGGAATCCATAGGAGCACAGGCTCCAAGACAGCATGGGTTTACAAAAGGAAGGTCCTGTCAAACTAATCTAATAGATTTCTTTGACTGTGTAACCTGAGTGGTGGATCAAGGAGGGGCAGTTGATGTTGCCTACCTTGACTTCAGCAAAGCTTTCAATACTGTTTCACATAGAAGGTTGATTAATAAGCTGGGTTGGCTCAGGGTGGATTAGACGGTGGTCAACTGGGTGGTAAAGTGGTTGATGGGCAGAAAACAGAGAGTGGTGGTAAATGGTATACAGTCAGAAGAGATGCAGGTCACAAGTGGGGTACCTCAGGGATCAGTCCTGGGGCCAGTCCTCTTCAATATCTTCATCAGTGACACTGCAGATGGACTAGAGAGTAAGGTTTATCTGTTTGCAGATGACACCAAGATCTGCAGCAGAGTAGATGATCCAGATGGGGTGGACAGAATGAAAAGAGATCTGGATAAACTAGCAAAATGGTTGGAAGAGTGGCAACTGGGGTTTAACGCAAAGAAGTTTAAAATCATGCACATAGGGAAGAGAAACCCAGAAGCCACCTGTGGGCTTTGAGGGGAGTTGCTGGCAGTCACAAGGGAAGAAAGAGACTTGGACGTCATCATCCCCAATGACCTGAATTCATCCAAGCAGACCACTAAAGCAGTAGGTAAGGCTAAAGGGATGTTAGGGTGTATTAGTAGGGGTATCACAAGTTGGAAGAGGGAGGTAATAATCCCTTTTTACAAGACACTGGTTAGGCCCCATCTGGAGTACTGCATGCAGTATTGGAGGCCACACCTTCACAAGGACATTAACCAAATTGAGACAGTCCAGAAAAGCACAACCAAAATGGTGCCGGGACTGCATCAGAAAACATATGAGGACAGATTAATGGAGCTAAATATGTATACCCTAGAGCAAAGGAGGGAGAGAGGTGATATGATTGAAACATTCAAACACCTTAAGGGCATTAACAAGATGAAAGAGTCTAACATGTTTCAGTATAAGAAAATTAGCAGAGACAAGAGGACACAGTATGATATTAGAGGGAGTCCAATTAAGGAGTAATGTGAGGAAGTTCTTTTTCATAGAAAGGGTGATGGATGCATGGAATGGCCTACCTCAGGAAGTGGTGGACATGAATACAATGCAGGGCTTCAAACAGGCATGGGATAGGCATAAGGGAGCAATACAGATGAGTATGAACAGATAGACCATTGACAGAGCAAAGGCCAATGGCACATACATAAGGCAAAAAAAGAAATGGGCAGACTGGATGGGCCTTGTGGTTCCTATCGGATGTCAACTTCTATGTTTCTATGTTACTATAATATTTTTGATTCTGCATGTAAAACTATATTATTGTATTTTACCATGTTATTTTTATTGTTAGCTGTCTCCTACTCCCCTTTCCCCAGAACTCATCTGGAAATGATCTGTTTTCAGCTCAGTATGTACTTCCCAGTTAAACTTTTAAATAAATAAAATAAATAAATAGATAGTTATCAATGGAAGGAGTGTATAGTCTCCTTTTTTGACTGCCTTTACAGTGCAATTTTATTTACCTGACACCATAAAACCAGTTTATAGAGTGTGGTGTCAAACATTTAGACTTCTGTTCAAGACACTCAAGGAGGTTTTCCACTTCATGGTCATTGTCATATCCACCGACACATACAATTGCATGCTTGCAGAGATTGAAGGGCCCTAAAGAACTGCTTTTACTGCTGCCACTGAAACCAGAAGAGAAAGAAAAGGAAGTGGGAATGTTGACCCAGTGGGCAGTGACTACCACGTAATCTGTGGATTCAAATTAAATTTGAGTACACGTGTTCCTGAGGGAGGGAGTCAGAATCAGTTCAGGGCACAAAATAATTTCACTAGGTGACTTATTTTATTAATGTCCAGTCATCCATTAATCCAGTGTGCTTTATGAGTGCTGGTTGCTTGAACAAGCAGGCATCTGCCACTGACCCACTCCTACTGCTCACATCAGCACTTCAGTGCTAGACCTTCATCAGAGGGGTGCAGACAGAACAGCAAATGGCCAGCATTTAAAGTGAAAGACCCATGTTATCAGTATGACATCACAATTACATTCAGTGTTTTATACAAATATAAAAAGTACCACGACAAATATCACTTAGGACCCAAATTATTTACGAGAAAATTGATTTCACTTTGCTAATTATGGACTTATCTGTTGTTTTGTTTCACAGAACTGAATAAAAGAAATACAGGAAATGGGCAGACTAGGTGGGCCAAGTGGTCCTTATCTGCCGTCAAAGTCTATGTCTATATATGTTCATGGTAAGATTTGCTCTTGACCACAGTGACCTATCTAGCTATACCCTTGCTGACTGTTGTCTTGAAAACCAATACCTTATTTCTAGAGTAACTGCTTATGGCACTACAAATTCTCAAATATTAAACAGCATACACCGGCCCAGTACCTAAACCATAAAATGGTTTCTAAATAGTTCTTGCTGACCGCTTACCCCTTATTATGCATTGCTACTTGAGTACCTACTAATAATCAGTGGTTATCCCAGTTTGTGTTAAGACCAGCACGCCTGTGCCATAGTACATTAATGCATTCAATTTGTTTACTGAAAATATGCCTACTAGTGCTGTGCGGAATGTGGAATTTCACCAGCAAAATTAGCGTGGCATGACTGTTCCACCAGGGAAATTTCTGCTGGAATTTTGCTGGTTCTTCTGCAGAATTCTGTCTGCTGTGATCCACAAAATAATATTCTGCAGAACAGCATTTTTTCCACAGAAAATTATTCCACAACCACTTCTTCTGATAATATTGAGATCCGCAGAATAATATTCCATGGAACAGCAATTTTTCCACAGAAAATCATTCCACAACCATTTCTGCAGAAAATATTATATCTGCAGAATAAAATTCCACAGAAATGTTTCAGAAAAACTAATTCCATATTTTCCTGCTGCAGAATTCTGCCATTCCGTTCTGGTGAAATTTGACAGAATATTGGTGGAATTTCAAAAATTCCACGAAATTTTGTTTCACCAGAATTTGAAAATTATACACAGCACTAATATCTAGATTTCAAACCTGGCAAAGATCTGAACAGGGATAGATGGAAAGAGCCTGACTGTAGGAGATCAACTGCTTGTCCTCCATTGCTATGTAAAGAGAGGGCAATGAGTGAAAGATATTATATTTGAAAAAGAACAATCAAAAGAGCATATGATTGTCATAAATCAGAACAGTACAGTCACATATGATATCATTCTTTGTTATTTTACCTCATTTAATTTACAATCCCATTTACCCTCTTTGAAGAATTTAAGGAAAGGGTTTCAGGTCAAATGCTTCATTGAGTACCACAGGTTTTAGAGCTTTTACTTGAAAAAATCCATCTGCTTTCTTTTTGAAGAAATAATTTCAGTCTGCTCCCTCCCCTGGTGGGCCTCATCCATTCAATACCCGTGAATGACAATGCTGATGAGTTACCCTTGTGGCATTAGGTTGATGTGAAGAATATGACAGTTGTTCCTAATAACTAGGATTACTAGGATGTTGATGTCATAAGGGAGCCAATAGGCCCATTTTATATGTCTCCCACATAAGTGGGACAATTACACCAGATTGTAGTTATTATAATAAGTTCTATCAAGGTAGTTTTTAAAGGATTCCAGACTGGAATTATCTATTGCATCCTGTGGAAGTTTGTTCCATAAAAGTGGAGCTCTGATTGTAAAATAATGGTCCCTTTTGGAAGTACTAGCATATTCGACCAATATTTTTTGATCATGAGACCTTAAATTGTTCTTTGTAAGACTATATTGCATATTAAATTCACTAAGACCAGAATCACTGTGGATTAATTTATACAGCAACAACAGATCTCCTCTTTGTCTTTGAGCCTCTCATGCATGTAAACCAGTCTGCTGTAGTCTAACATGACAGTCCATCGTCTTTTATCTAGAGATATATTTGGTTGCATTTCTTTGTACCCTTCTAAAATCTTGATGTCTTTTTTTAGGTATGGTGACCCAAATTGGGAACCATAGTCCATAATAGGTTGTACATAAGTTTTATACAAGGGTATAATGAGATGTTCCTATCTTTCAACAAATGCACTTCTTATCCTTGTTAAAAAGGAGTGAGCTGATTTGGCTATTTTTTTACAATGACTATCAGATGAAAAGGTGTAATTGAAAACTATTCCCAGATCTCTAACACATGTAGCAGATTTAAGCATGGTTTGATTGATGATATAAGAATATCCTTATTCTTACCAACATGAAGAACTACACACTTATTGGTATTGAATTTCATATTGTTTTCCTTGGCCCAGATTTCAATCTTGGCCAGATCTGAAATCAACTGGAAATGTTTATGAGTAGTGTTAACTTCTCCACACAGCTTCGTGCTGTCAGCAAATTTGCTTATACAAGTTTGAATATTGTTGTTCATATCTTGGACACAGATATTAAATAAAATAGGTCCCAGCACTGAACCCTGTGGCACTCCGCTGCCCACAAATCCCTCTTCAGAGAGTGTGCTGTTAATACGCACTTTTTGTATTCTATTTAATAACCAGTTGTATATCCACCTAATTAAATAACTATTAACCTTTAATGAAATGAGTTTAGTAATCAGTTTGCCATGAACTACTCTATAAAAAGCTTTGGATTGCTTTGTTGGCTACATTGTTGTACTGTGTAATAAAGGTAATAAACCCACACTCATCACTCCTGTGTCTGGGTACTAGCAAATCACTCCTTTCCATAGCTTCTGCCATCTCTGTTGCATTTTTTTAGGTTTATGGCCCAATATCCACTACACAAAAATCTTTTTTCCCAGACCATCCTCTTGCTTCCTAAATTCAGCAATATCTGAACAATTCCTATGCAATCTAATAAATTGTCTGTCAGGTATAGAATGGATTAATGCACTAGGGTGCACACTTTCTACCCTTAGGATACAGTTGGTACTATAGCATTGTTTTTCCTGGATCTTTGCTACTTATTCCACCACATTTTGCTGTGATTATTACATCCTGGAAACTGACCTCTACAGAGCCAATGGTCATGTAAATCTTAACCCAAGATTGATTGTTCAATCATTCCATAAATTCACTGGTGCTTTCTATGGTTCATTTCCACATACAGACAATATTGTCAATAAAGCAGTTCCACTTGATACTTTCTATGTGCGGATTCTCCTCTGGGTTAAATATCATATTCCTTTTCCATTCTCAAAGAAATAAATTGGCATATGATGGGGCCTTTGCTGAATTCATCACTGTGCCACATGTTTGTAGACAGTAATCTGTGGTATGACCACTTTTCCACATGTCAGAGGTGATGTTAACTGTCAACACAATGGATGTTCTAACAGCATGTGATATAGACTTTCTGAAACATTGATACAAATCTGGAATTGCCACTGTAGAGAAGTGCTTATGAATGGGCAGTTTGAATCTTTGCAAAGCAACTTTTGTTAACAACAGGAAACCCTCATTCCTCACAGAGGAGAATGGCGGTTAGCATGTCACAATGGCATTTGTTAACTTTTTGGCCTCAGTTTGTTGAGTTAGTACTGCTTGATCATTTTCAGAGACTTATCCAAAGGCATACTGCAGTAACATAGAAACATAGAATTTGATGGCAAAGAAGGACCACTTGGCCCATCTAGTCTGCCCATGTTCCCTCACTACAGTCACACCGTAGACCCTACTTGCTCTCTAGCTTGACCTTCCCCCTTCCCTTGTTTCTAAGGTTCCCTTATACCTATCCCATGCCTTCTTAAGTCCCATTGCAGTTTTTGCTCCCACAACTTCCTCAGGGAGGCTGTTCCAGGCATCCCCAGCCCTTTCTGTGAAGAACTGTCTCCTTATATTTCCCACTGATTCTACCCCACCTCCTTCCAGCTTCATTGCATGACCCTTTGTTCTTGTGCATCTTTTTCTCTGAAAAAAAGGCTTCCCTTGTGAACCTTATTTATACTTCTGGGGTATTTGAAAGTCTGTATCATATCCCTCCTCTCCCTACTTTCCTCCAGTCTATACATATTGAGATCCTTCAGTTGCTCCTCATACAGCTTTTGATCCAGATCCTGCACCATTTTAGTTGCCTTCTTCTGGAATTCTGCAACTCCGTCTATGTAATTTCAGAGATGAGGACTCCAGAACTGGACACAGTACTCCGGGGGAACTCACCAGAGATTGACACAGAGGTATTACCACCTCCCTCTTTCTGCTGGTGATACCCCTCTCTATGCACCCTAGCATCCCACTGGCTCTCCAACTGCCTTGTTACACTGTCTGTCTACCTTTAGGTCATCAGATACGATAATACCCAGGTTCTTTTACTGTTTGGTGGTTGCCAGTACCAGTCCCTCCAATTTGTACTCTAACCCTGGGTGTCTATGCCCCAAGTGCATGATTTTGCATTTTTTGCATTGAAACTTAGTTTCCACTTTCTAGATCACTCCTCAAGCTTACCTAGTCTCTATTTATTTTCCCACCTTCCCTGGAGTGTTCACTTTATTACAGATTTTTATGTCATCTACAAAAAGACACACCTTCTCTTCTAGTCCCTCTGCAATGCCACTAATAAAGATATGAAAATGGACTGGTCCCAGTACTGATCCTTGAAGCACCCCACTAGTCAACCTCCCTTCCTCGGTGTGCACGCCATTTACCACTAGCCTCTGTTGCCTATCCACCAACCAATTTCTTACCAAGTTTACCACTTTTAGTCCTGCTCCTAGGCTGCACAGCTTGTTTATGAGTATCTTATGTTTAAGACAGATGACTTATTTTACTTTTGAGTTCAACAGATGCCTGGCTCCTTGTTTTGCTACCCCTAGGGGGTGAAAACGAATGGGGAATTGTTGCTTTACTGATGCGTGGGAGTCAATGGGCTAACAAAATTGTAAATGGAGGACTATAGGGTTGTGCTGCCACTTGAACTATGATGACTTATTTCCTCCTCTTCCTCCTTTCCATCTTCTTTACTCTCCTCCCTGCCTATCATCATCATCATCACTGCCTGCAGATCCCTCGCATTGGCACCCCTTCTCATACTGAGATCTATACAACTTAAATCTTTGTTATAGTAGATGTTCTCTGATATGTGTCCTCTTTAACCTGATTAAGCTTGTCCTTACATACAGGATATGGTACACTATGTGTCTGTGATTCTTTGCTCACCAAAAGTTCAATACTACTGATGTCACCAGTTTGGTCTTGCTATGTGGCATACCTTGGTGTGGTGACTACCCTGGCTTTCTTCTTCCACATCAGCCTGAAACACCAGTTCAAGTGAGTCAGTTAAAGTTCATAAGTTAATTCTTCCAACTGCACTATCTCTACTGGGATACTTCTCCATTCATTTCCTCTCTTCTGTTTCATTAATGGGTTATTTACCTTGCTTTTTTTTGGGCTCCATTCTTCTTCTTTTTCTGTTAGTAACCAGTGTCTGTTTTTATTAGTCACTTACATACCCCAACACCTGCTATAAAACCTGCTTCTCTTCTCCTTCTTCCCATAACTGCTGTACTGTAGCTACCAATCCTTATTAATAGGTGCTTACAGTACTCAACATCAGTGTCTGTCCCCTGACTCCTGTAAAGCAGCATCTTCCACTTCCTCTGATCCCACTGCATGCTGCTTTTTCCTTTTGCTTTTTGCAGTTATTATTGTCTAAATTCCAACCCTTGCAGTACCAGAGCAAGTTGTAGCCACAATGTGTAATACTTGCAGTACCAGAGCAAGTGGTAGATGTAATGTAAAATACTTTGTGGATTGTTCATTCATTTTCCACGTATTAGATTGAGGAGCTTGGGCTAACCTGACTTTGCTTTGTTTTGTCATTACTGTTCTGGAAGGTTCCATGACCCCATCTCCTCCTCACTACTGCCCTACTGTTGTTTGATTACAACAGGCCACCAGGTCACACCCACTTGCTGGCCACTGCACAAGCTCCCATCCTATACTGTACTACCAGGCCTCAGGGGCATGAGCAACTTAGCCTGATGCAGATCAAATGCTGCAACTAATTGTTTTCATGAACATGAAACAGTACACATCTTGTTTCCTTTCATTTAGTTATATACTATATATATATATATATATATATATATATATATATATATATATATATGCATATATAAATATTCTATGCAAAAAACTTCATTAATGCATCAGTTAGGTTATTCTACAGCAACAAAAGTGAGGAAATTCAACATTAGGGTTCCCACCCCTTAGTGTATGTTGGGGTCATCGGGCCTAACTCTCACCCCATCCCATGTGTAAATAAGCTGAGGTGGTGCAGTGTAGGAGAATGGGTTCGAAGACCCCAATGCACACCCCGATGCCTGTTGGTGGGGGTGGGGTGGGGTGCAAGGGGTGGGAACCCTAATGTCGAATTTCCTAGCTTTTGTTGCTGTAGAATAACCCTAACTGGTGCATTAACAAAGTTTTTTGCATAGAATTTCCTTACTTTTTAAGAAAGAATAGAGAAGTAGAACATTGCGCAAGTTGGTGGGAGAGTGGGTCCCACACCAACTTATAAGTGTCGGGCCACATTACACACCTAATGACTAAAAAGTACATCGACAACACCAAGGCCAGCCACCAAACAAATGTAGATGTAGTAGAACAATAGAAAATGCTGTTCAGAAAATGTAAACTGCACCACACAATATCTCCCAAAAAATGTATTGTCTGACATGTATTCTGCAATTCACATCTATAGGACATGCCGCAAGCACCCTCCAAATCTCAAGTGAAAAGACCAAATCGTGTCCAAGATATTCAATGTCAAAGATTACTAAAATGTCCCTATCTATTCCATTATAAAAAATCTGGCCATCTTGTCCCTATTTTGCGATCAAAGAATCTCATGATCAAAGAATTCATAGGCTCACGATCAAAGAATTTGCAGGCTCATGAACAAAGAATAAAAAATGCTCAAATTTAAAAAAATACAAGGAATTGTGGTAATCCACCACCATGGTTCAACAGAAGGAAGCCCCCTGAACAAAACCCACCCTCATTTGACTTCCTAGCACACTCCTGGTCTGAGAAAATTGATTTTTAAATCCAGCTATCTTGTCCCTTACTCACGATGCATGATCGTGATCAAAGAATCTCGCAATCAAAGAATTTGCAGGCTTGCGATCAAATAATTTGCAGGCTCATGTACAAAGAATAAAAAATGGTGAAACGCGAATTGTTCACTGATTTGAACTAAACCAATGCCATGCCTCAATAGAACGAAGCCCCCTGAGCAAAACCCATCATCATTTGTGTCCCTAGCACAACCCTGAGCCAAGATATTTGTGTTTTTAGGTCGCGCAGCAAGATCGCGATCAAAGACCTCGCGATCAAAGAATTTTTTTTTCATTCAAAGTTTATTAAAGTTTTCCACATTAACCAACAACACAAGATGAGATACATACATTACATCCAAAATTAAATGGAAAACCCCAAAAGACCCGCCCTCCCTTGCCCTTCCCTCCCCTTCTAACAAACCGCTTTCTACTGAAAAAAAAAAAAAAGGAGGAAGGCGCCTACCCCCAGTTCCATTCCTACCCAACTACACCCTCCCACCCTGGGCTTGCATGGTTAAAACTTATTCAGTCCATAGCTCCTCCACCTTAGACTTACTCCTCTACACAATTTGAAGTGAATAAAGTGTTAGTAATGGAGCCCAAATCTGATTAAAATTCTTCATTCTATTCCTAACACTAGCCACCATTTTTTCTACCCTGAGATTGTTCCTAAATTCCCGCAGCCACTCTGCATATTACATCTCCATAGTATCTTTCCAATGCCTAAGCGCTAGTTTTTAACTGACATGGCTATTAGTGCCATGTGATATTTACGAACAGTTATTGGGATATCAGAGTAATCGCCTAAATGACATATTTTTATAGTGAACAAATCATTAAGACCTAGTAAGGGATCTGCTCTCAGCTTAATCTGTGACCAAAGGGGAGCTATCTTGGGGCAGGACCAGAAAATGTGCACTAAATTACCATCCTCATGGGCACACCTTGTACAGATAGGGGAAGAGACCAGACCAAATTTGGCCATTTTGTGAGGGGAGTAGTATAAATTGTGTAATATCTGAAATTGCATAAGGCTGAACCTGTCTTGTGTAATAAAATGGTGGCATCCATGCCAGAGGTTCAACCAATTGATAGGTATCTCCGGAAGGAGCTGGGCCCAATAACCGGAAGGTCCAAAAGGTTTGGGGTAAATCCAATCATAAAGAACACCAAAAATTTTCGACACCGCATGTGGAAGCCCAGCCATTTGGGCCAGCTCTCCCCGGAAAGCCGGACACCTAGGCAACCGGGGAGACAGTCCTATAACTTTCACAAGCAAATGGCGTAACTGGAAAACTTTGAATACATTAGAAGTTGGAATCTCCAATTTAAGTAAAATCTCATGGATGACAACCAGTTCCCTCCTGCAGCATCCCAGAGGCCCAAAAGACTAACCTCTCTGGCCTGCGGGAGCCACAAGGGGGAGAGAACCCTCCCATCTATTCTAAGATTAGGATTACCTAACAACGGTTGATCCAAATCTAGACAGTGGTTATACTTAAGAAAATTACAAAATTGGGAGTGTACTTTTACAGATATTGCAATTGGAGACGAACGCAGCTGCTTAGGAAGATATTTAAGCTTCGTATATAACAAAGAAACCGGAGAGAAATTATAATATTGGATTTGCGCCAATTCAATCTTAAGCCATAAAGGTTCATAATCAGTGGAATTTCCAGACACCCTGCATTTAACCCATCTTAGATATTTATTCGCATGGCTGGCCCAGAACTAAAGGGCAACATGGGGCAGGCAGAGGCCACCCTTAGTTTTAGGAGCTGCTAACTTATGAAAAGCCAAGAGGGAATGTTTTCCAACCCAGATAAAATTAACAAAAATATTATGTACAGTACCTTCTTGAACCATGATAACGGCAGCCACAAATTCACGTGACTGAGTGGATAATAGAGATGGGGAAAAATGTTCATCTTTATTAAATTAATTTTACCCCATAGGGATAACGGAAGGTGGGACCATCTGTTATGGTCTTGTGTAATCGTATACAATAAGGAGTCCAAATTTTTCTTTTGAAAAAGTGTCTCACTTCTTGTGAGAACAATACCTAAATATTTCAACGAATCCTTTACCCAGGCCAATCCTAGATCACTAATCTCATGTTTCATCACTCTCTGGTTAAGAGGAAATACCGATGTCTTCTCCACATTTAACTTATAATTGGAAAAGGAACTATACTCATTTATAATTTCCAGCATATATGGTATAGACTCTCCAGGATGGGAAATTTGAAGTAGTAAGTCATCCGCATATGCCGATACCTTAATTTCTATATCATATATGGCTATACCACAGATCTTAGGACAGACAACCAACCTCCATATAAGGGGCTCCAGGTATAGATTAAAAGGTAGAGGCGATAAGGGGCAATCCTGTCTAGTGCCGGAACCCAGGGAAAATAAGTCCAATATGTTTCCATTACAAGAGACCCGGGCGGTAGGGGCTTTGTAAATTGCCCGTATCCAGGATTGAAATTCCAAGGGGAAACCAAAAGCATGTAGTGTCCGGAAGAGGAAATTCCAGTCTACCCTATCAAATGCCTTCTCAGTGTCCAGGGACACCAAGGCAGCCAGAAACTCTGCATCCCCGGACACTGAGAAGACATGGGCCAGAGTGCACAGATGATCACTGGATGACCTCCCCTTCATGAAACCCACCTGTTCTGGTCCAATTAAAACAGGCAGGACAGTGCTAATACGATCTGCAAGGAGTTTGCACAGAATTTTTATAACCTGATTTAACAAAGATATAGGCCTATAACTAGCCATAAGTTCTGGCACTCTACCGGGTTTGGGCAATAAGATTATTAATGCTTCAAATAATGCTTTGTCTGTGTGATTACCAGCGATGATTTGTTGAAACAGATCAAGAAGTAAAGGGGCTAATTGCTTGGCGAACGTTTTATAAAAATTAGATGAGAAACCATCTGGGCCCGGAGATTTGTCTAAGGGAAGATCTTCAATGACTTTAATAATTTCTGCCTCCATTATGGGAGCACACAGAGAGATTTGCTGTCTTTCCAAGAGAGAAGGCAGATGTGATTCAGCCAAATAATGATCTATATCCATTAAGAATGGAGAGTTTGCCATTGGAGTATATAATAATTGAAAGAATTTATAAAATTCTGCTGTAATGTCTGTTTGCTTATTCAACAATACCCCCTCAGCTGACCGAATTGAAGCGATAAACCTGGCAGATTCTTGTTGTTTAACTCTTGCAGCTAGCAAACGACCGGCTTTCTCACCCTGGTCGACATATGTAGCATTTGATTTCAAAATCAGGAATTCTGCCTTCTCCCTTAGGAGATCCAGGTATGCATCTCTCAGTTTTACAAGTTCCGACGGGTTTGTTCGGATGAGTGTGGAGACATGCTCATCTCAATTGACCTAATTTTAGAAAGCAGATGGACCAGACATTGTTCCCTCTCTCTCTTCCTTTTAGATGCTACCCCAATAAGTAAACCCCTCAGATACGCCTTTAGGGTGCCCCATTCCATATCAGGGTTCCAGGTAGAGTTGGAATTAGCTAACACGGATTGTGTAATATGATCACTCACATATTTCACTATATTTGGATCCTTAAGGAGTTGGTTATTAATTTTCCAACGTCCCTCTGACTTTGGAAGAGTGGAAAAGGAAAAACAACAGGAAACGAGAGAATGATCAGAAGGGGGCCTTGGATGAATGGCCGAGTCAATCACCCCCGACATTAAACTTTGAGAAATCATGATATAATCAATCCTTGAAGACATTTTATGAACTGGAGAAGTGAAAGTATAACCTCTTTCCGAGGGGTGCATAACGTGCCAGGCTTCACAAAGGCTCACCTTGTCCCATATGTTTCTCAACACCCTCTGGGCAGAGGAGAGACCTCTAAATCTATTACTTGAGTGATCTATATTGGGATCAAAAGCTAAATTTAGGTCCCCACCCAAAATCATTGGGACTGCTAGGAAGGGAGTTAAAGCGTTAAGTAATTCCATAAAAAATCCTGGAGAGTCACAATTTGGACCATATATGCTCCCTAATAAAATCTCAGAAGCATTTATTCTTCCCAGAACTAATAGATACCTGCCCTGAACATCTCTGACTATTTTAGGGGGTGAAAATGGAATGTTTCGCTTTAATAAAATCATTACACAACAGCTTTGGGTGGTGCCTTCCGATGTATACACTTGACCAATTTGCTGCCTTCTCAACTTAAGTTCTTCTGAAATCAGTAAATGGGATTCTTGGATAAAGGTAATATCAGACTTTAGCAGCTGCAAATGTTTTAAAATTTGGTGTTGTTTTAATTTCTGTCTGGCTCCCTTGACATTCCACGTGGTAAAAACTAACTGACTACCCATATGACTGAGGTGAATATTTATAAGAGACTTTGAGCACTACCTCAGAAAAGGCTACCTTTGATCTGGTATTGACCAGAAAATCCATGCAAGCCCAACCCCCAACTCTAACTTTCCCTCCCAATCCCCAAAACTGCAACCAGCTCTTAAAGTAAACAAAATCATTGCAAAGACCCAGTCCCCACCCCCTTCTTCTCTTATTACTGCAATCACGGTCAGCAGAACACCTTATGACGCTCTCCTCCCCCAGCCTTCCCGACTGCCCTATTACACCCTCCCTACGAAGTAACTTTTGAAGCTAATATCAGTAAATATAAACACAGGGGAGTGGCTTAAAACATCTTGAATGACCCACACCCTTCCAACCAGTCTACCTTCCTACAGAGACTAAAAGGAAAGCATAGTTAGTATATGAAGGCACACAGTTAATCACCCCTCGACTTCTTAACCTCCAAATTACCTAAAGAGGATAAGCATCTCCCTATCCAATCCCTAGGATGATAACAAGTTACTAAGCAACGCATTTTAATACCATTGCAATCTATCTTACAAAACCTGAAAGAAAGTTTCCCAGGAAACATATTGCAGCCCAGCCTGCACCTAGTCCCCGACCATAGGTGCCTTAATCACTATCCTCCAGCAATAACATACACAAAATCAAACCCACAGCGTGAGTTGATCCCCACACTCTAACTTAGGGCAGATTGATTCCTTTAAAATTAAATTAAGACCCTTTAGCAACCACGCCGGGCAAGGAGTAAATCTTGACTCAGTGCAGGTCGCCCCCATTATAGAGGCAGAAAAAGGAGGAAAAACTATCCAGACCAACCTCCAGAAAAAAAGTTACTGCAATAAAATAAAAAGATAAAGAAAGGGAGGAGAAACATCTAACCATCTAGTTTACTCTCTCTCCTCTACTCTCCCCTATAAGGTGGGGCTTAAAGCGATGGTAAACTCCCATATCCAAGATGATATTATATCCTTAAACAGTGCAAGAGTGAAAGGGGAAACAACACCAGAGAAACAGGAAACTACATTTTGTAACTATATACTGAACTCCCATGTACTGAATCTTCCTACCTATCAGCAATTCTAATTCACTCCCATGAATTAGATTACGAACAGTTTTGAGAGTGTAAAATAACAATGCTCTCGACTGAGAAAATGAGGAATAAAGCTAAACTCAGCATAGGTAAATGTTCAAAAGAAAGTCCATTCACCAAAGGACACTCCGCTGCGAACATCTTCTAAGGTTATGTCCCAACATATTTGGACTAATTCTAATTTAAAGCTCGGGGCTCCCTCTTGTGACCATAACTAATGACAGCAGATCTTATTAGGAGACCGCATCGAGAAGATAACAAAAAAAAATCTCGAGTCTCATACTGCGAAGTGATAAAGTCTTAGTTGACTTAAATCCAAGCCTGATCTCGGCCGAGTTTAGAAAAAGCTGTAGCACAAGTAACCTTAAATTGTCCCATACAAAACTTATAAACAAAGCCCCAATTAGAAAACAGAAAGTCTCCGTGGTGGTCCCCAGTAAGGACTCGGGAGTGGAAATTCATCTCTGGGGCAGCACAAGTCTTTAAGTCCTTAACTTAAACTGCTGTTACCAACCTTGAGCATTAAAATAAAATAAAATAAAATTGAAGATCTCTCCAGCTTCTATTTTCTTCTACCCCTCATAGAAATTGGCATCATACGAAGGTATAACTTCTTCATTGCTCTTTGAACAAGTCAGGGAAAGCCTTTTTTAGCTCCTTAGCTGCAATTTCTGGGTCATCAAAAGAGGACCATGAACCAGAGATCAGAACCCCTGCTTAGTGGGGTACCCCATTCGGAACTTAACACCGGCAGCAATTAATTTCAAAACCAAAGGATGAAATGTTGCTCTTTTTTGCCTGGCCGATGCAGGTAAGTCCTGTGCCACCCTAATTTTCGAACCTTCCCATCTTACTTCATGCAGCTCTTTAATCTTCTGGAAAAAATGTTGCCGTTCGAGGTAATTCAGAAATCTGAGGATTGGGGGACGAGGAGGCGCGCCCACCGGTGGCATCGGAAAAAGGGATCGATGTGCCCGCTCAATAGTGCAGCTCGGCCCATATGGTGATGGGCCAGCCAGCTTTACTATCATTTTTTGAATGAATAGCACCGCATCTGACCCTTCCTCTTTTTCCGGGAGACCAATGAGGACCGCATTGTTCCTGCGGCTACGGCCCTCTAGGTCCTCAATTTTCACCTCCAATCTTGCCATTCTTTGGCGGGTAGCCACAATTTCAGGTTCAGCTTTCTCAACCCGTTTCTCTAATGAGCAAATACGGACCTCATTATCTGTTGCCCGCTGGTGCACTTCTTCTAAAGCTTGGGCAATACTTTTAATTTCCGATGTAATCGCACCTAGCTCTTCTTTGAAAGGAGTGAATTCTTGTAGAAAGCATTGCAAGGTAAGAGGTTGCTGGTCCACCATGGAGGTTTCTAGTGAGGACTCCTCTGCTCCACTCGAGGTCCTTGATTTTTTAGGGGCCTTCTCTGGCGATGTCGGAGGGGTATGTTTCGCTACGTTTCTCCTCATTCTCACCTCCATACACATGATTTTTGGCAGTGTGAGTAACAAATCCTTTTCTAGAGCTTCCAGATAAGGTTTAAAGGTGTTTATATCAGGTGTTTTGGTAAAATTAATGAATAAATAAGTCGGGAGGCTGAAGCAGTATTAAAGAGCTACTCACTGGTGAGTTGCATCACATGATCTCTTTCGATCAAAGAATTTGCAGGCTCATGATCAAAGATCGTTAGCGAGCCACGAATTAAGATTTTAAAAGCTTGTAACTCTATTTTTTGACTGATTTGGATGAAACCAAAGGCATGGCTCAATAGATTGGAGCCCCCTGAGTAAAACCCATCCAAGTTTTACTTCAGGAGTGACACCTGATTCGAGATATTTGTGTTTTTCTGATCGGAAAACTAAAAACAAGATGGCGGATCTCACGATCAAAGAATTTCAAAAATTCTCAGGGAAAAAGATTCTTGAACCATGAGGCTACAAGTTCTTTGATCACCAGGTGGGACGAGATGGCCAGAACCCCATTCTTTGTTCACAAAACATACATATAAATGTTTCCATTGACTTATAATGGGAACTTAAAACTGCCATAACTTTTGAATGCCTTAATATTTTTTCACCAAGCAAAAAGCAGCATGTTCAGCCACCAAAGCTCTTTCAAATGAGCCATCTCACAGAGTAGCATGCCACACGATAGCTACTCAGGGCCACGTCCAAAACCCCAAAAGCTGTATCCAAAAAAAGATTGTTTTGGTGCACAAAGACCGTAAGCCCATCCAAAATGAAATTTGGCAAATCAAGAGATCTAGCATGCCCCACCATGCATTCCAAATTTCAGGCAAATCCATTGAATGGGTCCAAAGTTATTAACTCACAAACCTTTGAGTTTAACATAGGGTGACGACTGAACCCTAACTATAGTGGCATGACCGCCCACTATAATATATATATATATATATATTATATATATATATATATATATATATATATATATGTGTGTGTATATATATATATATATATATATATATATATATATATATATATATATATATGTTGTACAAAACTTTATTGCATCAGTTAGGGTTTATGGCACAGCAGCAAAAGATTGGAAATGTGATTTTAGGGGTTACACCCAACCCCCACCATCCACACACCAACAGGCATCGGGGTGTGCTTTGGGGTTGTTGGCCTAACTCTCACCCCATTCCATATGTAAGCAAGCTGAGCTGATGCAGTATAGAAGAATGGGGTAAGAGTTAAGCCTGACAACAGGCATTTATCTCTCTCCCTACCTGGAAACAAGATGGCCACAGCATGAAAGTAAAAGGGGGATCTGGGGGAAATGGACTGTCTGGGAGGTCAGCTGTAGTAAAATTATCCTGTCTTTGGGGGGCACAGCCTAGTCATTCAGTTAAGGGCAGATTCTGGCAGTGTTAAACTGTGCCATGCTGGAGGCTTTTTAGTGCTGTCAAAACCTTTTGACTATACTGTTATGCCATTATAGAGGAGTGAATCCCTCACTTGCATAGACCCAGCAGTATCATTAATATGATCAAGCTACCCAGTTTGGGGGATGCTCTGGGGGCCTCTAAATATGGCCCCTCCCAAAGCATTGGTGCTAATCCAGGTTAGCATGCCACTAACCTGCTTAGTTCCATGTTAACCCTTTGAATGTTGGGGCCCTGTTTGTTAACATATTAACATTAAAATGTTTACTTTACCTTTAATAATGTGTTTGCTTTGTTTTGTTTATTTTTAACCAGGAGGTGGAATGGGCACAGCCCTTTTTCAGCCTCGCCAGGCATAAAACAATTAAAACGCTCCACAATAACAAGTACAATAAATAAACACATCACTTACACTAATTTGCAAAATGAAACAGATCATGTAACAATGTTTTTAAAACAATTAACATTATTAGATGAATTAACCACTAGTGGGACCAAACCATGAGAAAACCTTTTTAAACATTTCAGTTTTGCAGGATGGAATTACATTAGGAGACAATTCACTGTAGCTAGTATTATGACTTTTGGACCTCAAATTAATTGCTTCAGCAAGAACTGCAGGTTCAGAGTTTGTTGCAATACTGAATGTGAACAGTACCACATTATATTTAATCCTAACCAAAGGAGGGAGGAGGTTAAGATCCTGGTACAACATACAATGGTGTATCCGGTTTGGGGCGCCAAGAGCAAACATGCAAATATTAAAAATACCTTTATATGTGTCCCCGAAGACCCACCATGGGAAACAAACAAAATGTTCCCATATTCCAGAGTTGGGATCAATAGTTGTTTACCTATTAATAATCTCACCACTTTCATAAGAGAATTCAGGTTTATATAATAAAAACTCAGTTTTTGATTGATTTTCTTCCCCACATATTCGATGGGAGGTAGAAAATTCAGCTCAGGATCCAACAGTATCCCCAGGTATTTGAAACTAGTCACTAGTGGCAAAGTCAATCCATTTTTACCAATAACTTGTAGGCAATTTGTAGCCTTACCCAATCGCTGTACTGAACCAAATAACATTGCTTTGGTATTTCCCTCATTCAGAATCAACCTATTTTTATCAAGACAGTTTACCAGAATATCATATTTATTTTGTAGGATACGGTGAAGGTCGGTTACACCCAGTGCGGATTCCCAAATAACAAAGTCATCTGCATACATTAGACTATTTCCTCCAGAGAAAGAGCTGGGCAAGTAATTTACAAAAATAGAAAAGAGCAAGAAGCCCAGCACTGATCCCTGAGGGGCACCTGCACTAGTCTTTAAGGGCACTGATGAACTTTCCCTCCTTATCACCACACATTGTACTCTGTCAGTAAGATAACCAGTAAACCATTCCTTAGCCATACCCTGTATCCCCAGTTTACTCCATTTAAACAGTAATATGTCATGATCCACTGTGTCAAAGGCACTGGCCAGATCCATGAACATTGTGCTGGTAATTTGACCCCTCTCACAGGCTCCCAACACAGTGTCCGTGGACCTGGCTAGTGCTGTCACAGTGGATCTCTTTTTTCCTGAAACCGTGCTGTTGATCTATGAGAAACTTGTGTTCCTCCAGGTAAATAATTAGCTGTCGGAAGACACAATACTCCAAAATTTTATTCAGCTCTGATAACATTCAATAAGGTTTCACTAAGGCTGTGTAAGGTGCAGGGAGCCTGATGGCCCATTATGTACCTATGTTTTAATCATAATAATCCAGTTTAAACACTTCAAATATGATTTTGTTTAATCGTTGTTTGAAGTGAATTTTAGATTTGATAACAATAACTTCAATAGGAAGTCTATTCCAAGGATTTACAATTCGTTGACTGAAGAAATATTTATGATTAGTGTGGAAAAATGTTTTCCTAGTAATTTGAAAAGGGTTGCCTCTGGTCAGTCATTTTTAAACTCAAAACCCAATTCATTAAATAAATACTGATCTTGAATCACCTCATACATATATAGAAGGTCTACCCTGAGACATCTAGGGGCATGAGTTTTAATTGGTCCAGTCTAACTGGTGTGTTGTATGGACCTAAAATATGTTTTGCATACTTTATTTGTACTTTTTCTAATGTTGCAATTTGATTTTTTTTAATATGGTGACCACAGCTGTGCAGCATATGTTATATGTGGTCTAGCATAGGATCATTAGAAATGCATCATTACCCTTCAATCTTATGATTTAATGTTCCTATTAATAGATCATATTACTCTATTTGTTTTTTTAAAAGCCTTATTAATTTGTTCATTGCTGCTAAAATCATTTGAAATGATAACACCTACAGTAGATCATAGAAACATAGAAACATAGAAGTTGACGCCAGATAAGGACCGCAAGGCCCATCCAGTCTGCCCATTTCTTTTTCTACCTTATAAATGTGCCATCGGCCTTTGCTCTGTCAGTGACCTATCTATTCATAGTCATTTGTATTGCTCCCTTATGCCTATCCCATGCCTGTTTGAAGCACTGCACTGTATTCATAGCCACCACTTCTTGTGGTAAGCTATTCCATGCATCTACCACCCTTTCTGTGAAAAAGAATTTCCTCACATTCCCCTTAATCGGCCTCCTCTAATCTCATGCTGTGTCCTCTTGTCCTGCTATTTTTCTTATATTGAAACATGTTAGACTCTTTCACCTTGTTTATGCCCTTAAGGTGTTTAAATGTCTCGATCATATCCTCTCTCTCCCTCCTTTGCTCAAGGGTATACATATTGAGCTCCGTTAATCTGTCCTCATATGTCTTCTGATGCAGTCCCTGCACCATTTTGGTTGCCCTTCTCTGGACTGCCTCAATTTGGTTAATGTCCTTGTGAAGGTGTGGCCTCCAATACTGCATGCAGTACTCCAGATGGGGCCTAACCAATGTCTTGTACAGAAGGATTATTACCTCCCTCTTACGACTTGTGATACCCCTACTAATACACCCTAACACCCCCCTAGCCTTACCTACTGCTTTAGAGGTCTGCTTGGATGATTTTAGGCCATCAGTGATGATGATGCCCAAGTCTCTTTCTTCCTTTGTGACTGCTAGCAACTCCCCTCCCAGCCTATAAGTGGCTTCAGGGTTTCTCTCCCCTATGTGCATGATTTTGCACTTCTTTGCATTAAATCCCAGTTGCCACTCTTCTGACCATTTTGCTAGTTTATCCAGATCTTCTCATTCTGCCCACCCCATCTGGATCATCTACTCTGTTGCAGATCTTGGTGTCATCTGCAAACAGACAAGCCTTACCCTCTAGTCCATCTGCGAGTCACTAATGAAGATGTTGAATAGGACTGGCCCCAGGACTGATCCCTGAGGTACCCACTTGTGACTTGCATCTCTTCTGACTGTATACCATTTACCACCACTCTCTGTTTTCTGCCAGTCAACCAGTTTGCCACCCAGTTGACCAACTTCTGACCCACCCCAAGCCTACCTAGCTTATTTATCAATCTTCTATGAGGAACAGTGTCAAAAGCTTTGCTGAAGTCAAGGTAGGCGACATCAACTGCTCCCCTTGGTCCACCACTCTGGTTACCCAGTCAAAGAAATCTATGAGATTAGTTTGACAGGACCTTCCTTTGTAAACCCATGCTGTCTTGGATCCTGTGCCCCTATGGTTCCAGGTGTTGCACTATCCTTTCCTTAAGAGTGCCTCCATTATCTTGCCCACTACTGAGGTAAGACTGACTGGTCTGTAGTTCCCCGCCTCCTCCCTGCTACCACTCTTGTGGGCGGGATCACATGAACCCTTCTCCAGTCTTCTGGGACTCTCCTGTGCTCAGAGACTCACTAAACAATTCTGCTAATGGCTCTGCTAGTTCCTCCTTTAGCTCCTTAAGTACCCTGGGATGTATGCCATCAGGTCCCATTGTCTTATCCACCCTGAGCTTAGCAAGCTCTTGTAGGACCCTTTCTTTTGTGAAGGGAGTAGTGCTCACCTCCCTCCCCCCTGTGTCCATGATGCTGAGCTGTGGGCCCTGCCCTACCTTCTCTTCAGTACATACTGAGCAAAAGTATCTATTTAGGATAGATGCCTTTACAGGGTCCTCCTCCTCACATGCTCCCTTTCTCAATTAAGCTTAGCAATACCCCCTCTGGACTTTCTCCTTTCACTAATGTATCTATAGAAAGTCTTGTCACCTTCTTTTACTGTTCGTGCTAGTGTTTCCTCAGTTTGGGACTTTGCCTGCCTTACTGCCTTACCTTCTTCCCTTAGGGCAGTTTGGTATGCCTCCCTATCTTCATCCCGCTGTGTTCCCTTATATTTCCTGAAGGCCAGCCTTTTGGCTCTGACCTTTCCTGCTACTGTATTTGAGAACCAAAGTGGTTTCCTTCTTCTTTTGCACTTCCTTTTCTGTCTAACACAATGGGATGTTGCTTCAAGTATTGCATCCTTAATGCTGCCCACTTTGCCTGTACCTCCTCACCTGTGTTTCTTTTGCCAGGGCTAGCTTAACTCTGTTGGCCATCTTATCAAAGTCAGCTCCTCTGAAGTCCCATATTTTTGCCTTGGAATGGGATTATTTAGATGTAGTAGCCAAATTGAACCATACCATGTGATGGTCACTGGCCCCCAGGTGACCTTCTACCTGGAGATCTGTGATCCTTCTTTGTTAGTCAGTACTAGATCTAGGATAGCCCTGTCTCTTGTGGGTTGCTGTACCAGTTGTTTGAGGCCCTCCTCTGCAGGAATCCACTATGAGTCTAGTTCTGGCAGATGTTCCTGCTGGTATTGACCAATCTGTATCTGGCATGTTGAAGTCTCCCATTATCAGAACCTCCCTTTAGCTGTCATGTTTTGTATATCTTCTAACTGTAATGTGTCTATGTCCTCCCTCTGGTCTGGGGCCTGTAAACAACCCCAGTTCTTATGGCTGTCCCATTTCCTGTTTCCAGGGTGGCCCACAGTACTTCTGGCTCCTTATGTATTCTGAATTTCTGTAGCTTTGATATTTTCATTAACATACAGGCCACCTCCCCCCCTTTTTGCACCTCGGTCTCTTCTGAACAATACATAGCCAGGTACTGAAGTCTCCCAAGTGTGGTTACTGGTAAACCACGTCTCACTAATTGCTACTATGTCCAGTTTAGCCTCTGACATTATTGCCTGCAGGTCTGGGATCTTATTTCCCAGGCTGTGAGCATTTGTGTACATGATTTTCCATTGGCCAGATTTTGGTGTGTTAGTTGTTGGGTGAAGTTTGGCATTACCCCTGTGCATCGTATGGGGAGACAAACCTTTTTTCTTACCTGGTGATGCAAATGAATGGCAAACACGCTGAATTCCTGTTTGACCACTAGCTGAGGGGGGAGGGGTGTTCTTCCCATTCGACGTATGGGGTGCTGCACCCCTCTCCCCATTTGCTAGTTTAAATATTCTGCAAAGACGTCAAACTTCTTCCCCAATGCACTGACTCCCTCTTTAGTCAGATGCAGTCCATCAAATTTAAAGAACTTTCGCTCCCAGAACTGTTGCCAGTTCCCTACAAATCTGTGTCCTTTTTCCTGGCACCAGTCCTTGAGCCACATGTTTAGCTCCCCTATCTCCCCTTCTCTGACCTTCCGTCCATCTGCTCCCTTCTCCCAGACTGGCAGGATCTCAGAGAAGGAGATGCCGGACGAAATAGATGATAGTTTGTCACCCAGCTTAGTCAGGTGTTCCTTGGTCTCCACAACTGACCAGCTGGTGAGATCATTAGTCCCTATGTGTACTAGGACATCAATGTTTTCTCCTGCTTTGTGAACAATTTTAGCAATGCGGTCAGTGTCTCTCCATGCTGATGTACCTGGAGACATCTGACCATCACCCTGGCTGGAGATGGGTATCAACTCCCGAATCATGGAGTCTCCTATGATCAGAAGTTTTTGGATTTCCTTTGTGCTTGTTTAGTTTTGGTTCCTGATTTGGGTGAGTATTGTTGTGCTAGCTCCTGTGCTACAGTGTCCTGCTCTGCAGTGTCTTCTGCCTCTTTATTTGATTTCAGAGATAGAGGCAGATACCTGTTTGTAGTGTTTATATGATTTTTGGAGGTAATGTGTTGGAGAGCAGAGAGTGATGGGGCACCTGATTTGCTCCTCCTAACCACCTGCCAACCTCCTGGACCAACTACCCTCTGCGGTCGAGGTTTTTCTGTTGGATGCTGGGGAAATGGTGGGTGGTTCTTATAATGTATTTCTCTTCAATATGAAATTTGAGGCGTGCAATCTCTGCCCATGCTGCCCGGAGCTGAGACCTAAGATCTCCAAAGGCCCAGCATGTAGGACAGTGTCCTAAATCCTGTAAGACTGTCCTTCTGAAAATTGTTCCACTGTACCTGCAGTTAATGAAATCCATTCCAAATAAGTTGCTGGGTTTGTAACCTAGTCAGAGTAATTAGAAGGAAAAAAAGGAAAAATGCAAGTAATGGTTTAATTGTGCTTTGTTTAACTTGTTATAACAAGTTAAATTACTAGTGCCCCTGTAAATGAGATCACCTTGTGGAGGCCCCACTGATCCGCCCCTTCCTGCTCTGCCACAGGAAATGTCACAACTGTGGTACCCTATAAAAGGAGTGTAGCGTGGGGTGGTTGGCTGGGCCCTTCCCCTGCCTAAAAAGAAGAACCACGGACGAAAGAACAAGGAGGTAAGAGCAGAAACAATCAGTCAACAACAAATGCAGTAACCCTGAAAGCTTATCCTAATGTTAGATAAAACTGTAAAACCTGTAAAGCACCACCTGTAATAATTTCAGAGAAGATATACCCTGTAAGAAACACTTTGCTCCAGAGAAAAATAAAGCAGTAACAGAAGATATACCTTGCAAAAGACAATTTGAATCAGAAGATTACAGCAGTAATCTGTTAGCACACACCTGTAGGCACACCTTGTAATAATGCAGAAGAAGGTATACCAGCAACAACAATTTGAATCAGAGAAAAATAAAGCAATGAAATGTTAGCAACAAACAGTAGCAATCCCTGTGAGTAAAAATAAAACACCACCACACAGTAAATCTGCTTAGCCAAACTAAGTCTTAATCCTTCTCCTTGCTCTGGTAAGTTTCTCTACTTGCCTTTCAAGCAGTCTTAGAAGAAAAGAGCTCAGGTGAAGCTAGGTGCCTTGGCCAGCAAACCAAGTCTTCTACCTCCAAGATATCAACTAACCTGACTTTTAACCCTTCTTTCTGTTGGAAATTACTGACAGTTTGCCAGCTCACCCCCACACACACCTAATCCTTTGGAAGAGCTGTGGGAGGAAAAGCAATTAGCTCCTTCAATGTGAGAAGGAGACTGAAACACCTCTGAGACAACAAACCTTTTCAACAAACAAGAATAAAATAAAACACAGTGTCAAACAGTAATTTTGCTTAGCCCAATGATAAAAAGTCACAAAAATGTAAGCTCCACCTGTAATACAGTAATTTCAGAGGAATATACCCTGTAAGAAACACTTTGCTCCAGAGAAAATAAAGCAGTAACAGAAGATATACCTTGCAAAGACAATTTGAATCAGAAGATTACAGCAGTAATCTGTTAGCATTACACCTGTAGGCACACCTTGTAATAATGCAGAAGAAGGTATACCAGCAACAACAATTTGAATCAGAGAAAAATAAAGCAATGAAATGTTAGCAACAAACAGTAGCAATCCCTGTGAGTAAAAAATAAAAACACCACCACACAGTAAATCTGCTTAGCCAAACTAAGTCTTAATCCTTCTCCCTTGCTCTGGTAAGTTTCTCTACTCTGCCTTTCAAGCAGTCTTAGAAGGAAAGAGCTCAGGTGAAGCTAGGTGCCTTGGCCAGCAAACCAAGTCTCCTTTTCATTAGTTGTACTTTGTAGTTCGGATCCATTCGTTTCATATTTAGTAGATGGATTATTTGTTCCCAGGTGCATAACTTTGCATTTGGACACTTTTAGTATCATACCCCATTTTGAGACCTAATGCAAGATTTTATCAAGATCCTCCTGTATAATGGTTGAGTTCTCTACACAATCACAAGTACCACCAATTTTCACATTGTCTGCATAGTTAATGTTCATAGAAATGCAGTTTTTGGTTAAATCAGAAATAAATATTTGAAATAAACAGGGACCTAAAACAGGCCCCCCGAGGGATTCCACTTGTAACAATTCCCTCCTGGGACAAATGTCCAGCTATGAATACTCTTTGTGAATGATTGTGTAACCAGTTTCTTATCCATCTGATAATATTTCTATTAATCATGCTTTCTTGTAATTTAGTAATTTATGCATTGTGCGGTATTACATCAAATGCTTTACTAAAAGATAAATATAGAGGCCCAGATATTCAAACTGCACCCGGCTGTGGCACAAGCTTGGGCACAGCTCAACTTGGCTGTGCAGGGGTGTGGACTAAGCAATATTCAAAGGAGCTATGCCATGGCTCAGCAGCTTTGAATATCGTACCCTGGCCACCCCCACTGTGCATGGCGCAGTAGCACTGTACCAGCGCAAGTGACCAGAGTGGAGCACGGAGATGTGCTAGCTCAAGTTCCATTGCGCCATGCACAGGAACCACGATATTCAAAACTTGACATGCAAATGGGGCCATAATGTATGCAAGGTGCACATGGGGTCGTGCATGTCATTATGACCCATTGCATGCGGTGTGTTGATCCCCGATGACTTGCACCTGGTGCCCTGCCAGGCAGCAGCCGTCGGGGGCCGACGCCCCCTGCAGCCCGATCACGGGCATTAGTAGTGCAAAAAAAACCCGAATATGTCCAATATCCTTGGTGCTCCGGTGGACCACTATCTGCCTGATCATGGGCATTTGTAAAAATAACAGGTCCAATATCCAGGGTGGTCCAGTGGGCCGCTATCTACCTGATCGCAGGCATTTGTTAAAATAACAGGTCCAATATCCCTGGTGGTCCAGTGGACCACTATCTGCCTGATCATGGGCATCTGTAAAAAAAATAGGTCAATATCCCTGGTGGTCTAGTGGTACCCTCCCACCCGCCCACTGAGCCCCACCGACCCGCTCCCCATCAGCAGCCGGGCGGCAGCACCCACCGCGCAGCACACCCACCGACTGACACCCAGTAGGGTTGCACACCCATTGGTTCTGCAGTGTGAGCCAATGGCGCGTAGTCTCAGACAGTACTGACATTCCAGATATGAATTAATCATTCACATATCTGAATGTGTGTAGAAGGAGATGGAGTTGCACACCCATTGGCTCACACTCAGAACCAATGGGCGCGCAGCCCTACCGAGGTGTCAGTCGGGCAGGCAGTGAGGTGGCAGGCGGTGGTGCTGCTGCCTGCCGCTGACGGGGAGGGGGTGGGTCTCAGTGGGGGGTGGAGGGGGTACCACTAGACCACCAGGGATATTGGACCTGTTATTTTTACAAATGCCCGCAATCAGGCAGATAGCGGTCCACTGGACCACCAGGGATATTGGACCTGTTATTTTTACAAATGCCCACGATTCAGCAGAGAGCAGTCCACTGGACCACCAGGGATATTGGACAAATTATTCTACTTTTTTACAAATGCCTGTGATCGGGCATGGGGGGGTGCCACCAGGTGCAGCCGGAACTCGGGTGGCCACCCACAGGTGGCAGCTGCCATGTTGCGCCCTGCAATGCGACAGCTCACCTGTGGGTGGCCATCAGTTCCTTTTATTTTGGCTAACTTTGTGCTGGCACAGGTAGGGGTTGTGCATGCATGGCTCTGCACATCCCGGGCTGAATATCAGGCTGTGCAGGTTATGCATGGGCATGCCCCCACTACCTGTGCTTGCATACATTACTGATGCACTCTGGCACATCGGGATTTGTGCCGTGCACTTTTCCCTTTTGAATATCATGCCAGGGTGCATCAGTGGGTTGCGCATGGTGCAACATTGTTGTGCCATGCACAACCCTTTTGAATATCTGGGCCAGAATGTCAAATGGAATTCTTTTATCAAGGTGTATACTGACCTATTCATAAAAACAGGTCAGGTTGCTTAAACAACTCCTTCCCCTCCTGAAAACATGTTGGTCTGGATCAATACTATTAAGAATCTGAGTAATGATATCATTAATTATGCTTTCCAACAAGGCCATATCTGTTGCAGTAAGCAGCACTCGCATTTCCACGCCTACTTCCGGGGTAACTCACTATATTAGCAAGCCCCGCTGTGAGCACTTGTGTGAATAGAGTAGCTATATATTTAACAGAGGGCTGTGTCAAATGTGAAGGACTTTGTACTGAGTTATAAAAATGAGCTGCAAGCTCTGTTGTTTTATTAACATACCAGTGTTAGTGTGGGAGCCCTGGTTGCTGTGGCAACCAAGAAGAGAGCCTTAAATAAGTCTAGTAAATATACCTTTTTGCAGTACTG
The DNA here is from genome assembly GCA_016271365.2 of Neoceratodus forsteri. Taxonomy (NCBI): domain Eukaryota; kingdom Metazoa; phylum Chordata; order Ceratodontiformes; family Ceratodontidae; genus Neoceratodus; species Neoceratodus forsteri. The sequence continues at coordinate 679,487,044 of CM028130.1, forward strand.
TGACAGTGTTAGACTGAGGGTACTTTTTTAATTTAACTGGGTCCAATATTTACATTTTGGTTCTTTAAAAAGGACATATCTGTTGCAGCGAGCAGCACTCACATTTCCACACCTACTTTTCAGGATAACGCACTATATTACTGAGTCCCGCTGCAAGCGGGGCATGCCTCGTGTGTGGCAATGTGCATGGAGACACGTGCAGAGACATGCATGTCTGCAGTGTCCGCAGTGGACAAAAGGGACCAAAAGGACTTAGCAGTGCTGTTTGACTGGTAGGAGATACATATCTGTAATATCTTGTGTTGCTAGTTGTTGGGCTACAATGGCCCAGATTAAGGGGAAAAAGGGGAAGAACACCAAGAAAAAAATGTGCACACAGTGTAACATGTACCAGGAAACAATACAAGAGCAAGAGTTTGTGTGTGAGAAATGTACCCAAAATACCACCCTTCTAAAAGAAATAGGCCAGCTATGTAGAAGATTAGATACTTACAAAGAAATCACTCTACCCGAGAGCGTTATAGATGAGGCAGCAAAAGAAACAACTATAAATCACCTACAACCAAAACAGTGCGATATACATGAGATGTTTGAATCCCCCCTCTTGTACAATAAATAACTTCATCATAGTCCCCTCATGCCCCTCTACTGAACATGTTCCCCAGCATATTAGCTTACATAATAGATATGAGAGTTTGATAGTAGACCCCGAGACAACAGAGGAAAAGCCCACACCAGCAACTACAAGTCCATTCAATACTGTTTCTAGAAATTTTCAACCAGCTGTTAAAGAATCACCACAAGCTAGAGATATTGCAGTAATTGGAGATTCCTTAATAAGGGGTATTGATACAATGATTTGTGAGGGACAGAAGTAATCTTCCACAGTTAGCATGCTTCCTGGGGTTAAGATTCAGAATATTAGCAACTTATTAGATGGATTACTAGAAAACTCCACCAACCCACTAGTTATTCTTCATGTTGGAATACACAAACTTTCTACCAATGACCTCCCCAACATACAGTCAAATTTTATAAGTGTTTTTGACCAGATTATAAGCAAAGGGGGAGAACTAATTATGTCTGGATTGCTGCCTACCATTGGGGAAAATGCATATAAAAACCACATGATTTATAAAATAAATATTTGATTGAGACAATATGGTTTGTCAAAAAACATTAGCTTTATAGACAACTCCACTTCTTTTAAAAATCCAGCTTGCTATAAGGAGGATGGACTGCATCTTAATCATTTTGGGTCTAGGATCTTAGGGAAAAAAATAAATATAGTTATTAAATTCCATTTAGACTGGGTAATGGGGAGAGGGCCTCTAGTGACAATTTGAACCCAAGACAAACAGCAAACGTTTCAAACTTTAACCATTTGGGCTGGAATGGTATACTGTTCAATGCTAGAAGTTTGACCAATAAGTTTGAAGAATTTAAACATCTTTTGGAAATGAACAATATTCAAATTGCATTAATTACTGAGACATGGTGGGAAGAGAATGATTGTTGGGATAAAGACATCTCTGGCTACAATGTATATTCTAAAAGTAGGATCTATAGGAAAGGTGGAGGGGTGGCTATCTACTTACAAAATAACATACTGAGTGAGGAAATTCCAGTAGATATTCCTAATTTTGAATCACTATGGATCAAACTCCTTCCCCAGACTGGACCCTTTTGTTTTAGGATTAGTATATATACCTCCCTCTATAACATCTGAGGACAATAGGGCACTCTTAAACCATTTAGAAAATCTGGACCCATCTAGTAATCTTATGATTTTTGGGGATTTTAACCTACTAAATATTGACTGGCAAACAGATTCTACAGTTAACAAAACTGAAGACCGATATCTGGATCTTTTCCAGGAACCGGGGTTAGAACAAAAGTGCAATACCCCACAAGAAATGATAAAACACCAAACATTATTTTAACTAATACAGAACACTGTATCTCCAATATTAGCATAGGTGATCCTTTGAGTAATAGTGATCATAACATGGTTTTCTTTCAAATCATTGGGAAGTTAAAACAAATAGCTACTGGATCTACCCAAACTTTAAATTTTTATAAAGCAGACTTTGAGGGTATAAAAACTAGGTTTAAACAATGGGAATGGCCCAAATAATTTATCACACTGACAGTTGAGGGTAAATGGAGGTCATTGATTCACAAATTAAAAAGCCTTTTTAAAATGTACATACCTAAAATTAATAAATATAACAATAGACATAAAATTACCCCTCTGTGGTTTAATGCACCAATAAAACATGTGATAGTGGTGACAACAGAACGGTTTGTTGAACATCGGGGGGGGGGCAGGCCAATCCCCCACTGTCATGTTCTGGAGCCTCATGTTTTTTTTTTTTTTTAAATCTTGTAAAAAGAAAATTGTCCAGCGATGTCTTTTGTGGTCGATTTTGTCCCTTCACCTGACACTCCCACTCAGCACCCACCACCCTGCATCCCCAAGCCCTTCTTTACACATCAGGGGTCTAATGTCATAATCCTCTTTGGGCCACAGAAATGTCTTCACTCTTCAATGCCGGACTACAAATTGAGGAAATCACGTATGTGGTTCAGTGTATCTCAATGGGGTTTTGATATTAGAGCATAACTTGGCCATTTTTCAGTATTTTTGCCCAAGATTTTTAACATACTTTTTTAAGGGACACCACCTCATGAATGGTGCAAGTGACGTTAGGTAAATCTGTTTAAAAAGGTGATTCCATGGTTGCTGTGTGAAATCACCTTTCGGGCAGGAGTTGAACATTTTCTCTACCATTGTTCATGAAGTGGGGTCAAAAAAGCTTATGTTCTAACTTAGGTGTAAACATATTAAAAAACAACAAAGTTTTGAGCCTATGTTGAATTTTGCTAATGTAGATTCATAACTTTGGTAATTTTCAATATTTCTACCCCAAATGTACAACATACTTAGACATATCTTTACTGTACCTCATGAATGTGACAGCTGTCATTTTTCAAATCCTGACCAAAACGTATTTTTTTTTTACATCCTGAAAGGCGATTTTGTGGTCTCTGCATGAAATCACCTTCTGGGCAGTCATAGAAAATGTTCTTTGCCCTTGTTCATGAGGTGGGGGTAATAAGAAGGCTATATTGAAAATTTGGTGTAAAAATATTAGAAAAACAGTAACGTTATAAGCATGCAATTAATTTTGTGAATGCAGGCTCATAACTTTGGTAATTTTCAATATTTTTAACCCAAATTAACAATGTCGCCATATCTTTACAGCACCTCATGAATGTGACAACTGTCATTTTTCAAATCTTGGTAATTTTTTTTATGTCCTGAAAGGTGATTTTGCCATCTCTGCACAAAATCACCTTTCAGACAGGAGTGGAACATTTTCTCAACCTTATTCATTAGGTGGGGTCATAAGAAGGTTGTTTTAAATTTCATACAAAAATATAAAAAAAATGTTATGAGGCTATGCTGAATTTTGCAACTGTAGACTCATAACTTTGGTAATATTCAATATTTTTACCCCAAATTTTCAACATAGCCATTTCTTTACAGCACCTCATGAATGTGACAGATGTCATTTTTCAGCTCCTGCCCAAAATGTGTTTCTGCATCATGAACGTTGATTTTGCAGTCCCTGTGCAAAATCACCTTTAGGCAAGGAGTTGAACATTTTCTCTGTCCTTCTTCATGAGGCAGGGTCATAACAAGGCCATGTTCAAAATTTGGCGTAAAAATGTTAAAATACCAATTTTCAATATTTATACCCCAAATTTCTCAGTTGCAGCCCTATTGGTTCTGGCTAGAATTTGTTTGGAATGCTACTACTGCATTCATTTTCTGTCTACTAATTGACAAGGAGTCTCATTTTAATGTGGCTTACATTACACAGTGATGTGTGTCATATGGATGAAGTAGTACAATGTGTGCAGGTTTATTATGTGTTATATCCAATATGTTCAGTAAAATCCTACTAGCAAACTGATATGCCATATTTTCATACTCTAGTACAGGAATAATGAGCTGGGTGGCAATGGTTTCTCTAACTGTGCATGGAATTAAAAAGTCCTTTGCCTGAGTACCTCTATCCTTAAATCTACCTTTTCTTACAATAATATTTATGTGTTGGTCAAAGTGTAGCAAACTGTGAACTATTACCGCAGATATTTGTATCCATTTGTTATTGCAAGACAAGCCCCATCAAGTTGTTCTATTGTCATCTGGCTGCCCTATTTCCCTTTCTTGTTTTACCGAACAGCATTGCTTGTGCATTTTTGGAACTATCATTTTTGATGCAAACCACTTTTGTAGTTGACTAAAGTCTTATTACAAGTTTAACTCCATTTCTTTTTTTTTCTTTTGCCTTTGACACCAAAACAGTGTCACCAGTATAAAGTTGTATATGAGAGTGTTTAATATGTATTTATTTATTTATTTATTGAGGATTTGGAACTACCTTTGAGTCAGAGACTCATTTGCAAAGGTTCCACGTCATAAAAATTGAATACAAAGCAAACATTACAAAATGATTCAAATGAAGGGGAAGGTCATTTATATACAATAGTAACAATATTGGTCTCACGATTGACCCCTGTGGGACATCTCTATGTAGATCACAGATGTTTTTTTCTATAAATACTCTTTATGACCTATTATTAATGTAAGTCTCAGACCAACTTCTTGGTCCATGGAAAAAGGCAAAGGCAAGTTTATTTAAAAAAACGCCCAATCCCAAAGGCTCTGGGCGCCGCACAAAACTTTACAGCATTTCATACCGCACAAATATATAAATTAAAAATAATACATATAAATAATCAGAATTACACCCCAAAAGCTTGCAAAAATAGAAAGTCTTTAGGTGAGCCTTAAAGACAATTATAGTGGGGGCCTCCCTAACTACAGTTGGTAAGGAGTTCCAAAGAGCAGGAGCGGCAACACTAAAAGCTCGGTCGCCCACAGATTTTAATCTCACTCTTGGAACAGTTAGGAGGCCACCACTAGAAGAGCGGAGATTATGGGTAGAGGAAGAAGGTACCAGGAGAACTGACAGGTAACCAGGGCCCTGCCCGTGTAGGGCCTTATAGGTGAGAAAACCCACCTTGAAGAGCAGTCTCCATCTGACAGGCAGCCAGTGCAATTCGTGCAATACAGGTGTAATATGACAAAATTTACTTTGCCTGGTCAAAAGCTGGGCAGCAGCATTTTGCACTAGCTGCAGTCTGTGAAGAGAACCCCCAGAGACCCTGAGATAGAGGGCATTACAGTAGTCAAGCCTAGAAGTGACTAAGGCATGTATCAAGGTAGGGAGGTCCAGAGATGGAACAAGGAGCTTAATCCTGGCAATGTTTCTAAGATGGAAAAAACAGGAACGAACCATGGAAGATATTTGAACCTCCATGGACAGGTGTCTGTCAAGAATCACACCAAGATTTTGCACCCAAGGGGAGGTCATCAATGACGCAGCTCCTAGCACAAGTCCAGTTGCAGAGTCAGAGGCCGTCCCATCATGAACTCTGTTCGACTCCACTACCAATACCTCAGTCTTGTCAGGGTTCAGTCATAGCCAGCTGGAGGCCATCCAGTCACCAATCTCAGCCAGACAGATATTTAACACATCCACTGCATTTGATGTTCCTGGGGCAAAGGATAAGTATAGCTGAGTATCATCAGCATAGCAATGAAAACTCAGACCATACTTCCTAATGATCCCCCCCAGGGGCAGCATATATACTGCAAACAACATTGGGGTCAATACCAAACCCTGAGGGACTCCACACAAAAGGAGGCAGGGTGTAGATGAGAAATTTCCCATCACAACCCGCTGTCTCCTATTGGAGAGAAAGGACTCAAACCACTTGATGACAATACCGGTGAGTCCACATAACTCCCTCAGGTGGAGAAGCAAAACACAATGGTCCACAGTATCGAATGCTGAAGAGACATCGAGGAGAACAAGAATTGTCCTGTCCCCTCAGTCTCTAGCTCTGAGGAGGTCATTCTGCACCCGAACTAACGCAGTTTCAGTGCTATGTCTGGCCTGAAAAGCTGACTGGAAGGGATCATACAACTTGTGAGTCATGAGATGTTCCTCCAACTGAAGTGATACCACCTTCTCAACAATCTTCCCCAAAATTGGGAGATTGGAGATGGGACGGTAATTTGCCCTGATCTCCAGGTCCAAAGAAGATTTCTTTAAAAGGGGTCTTACCAGAGCCTCCTTCAAGGCATCTGGAAAGAAACTCTGACTCAAGTAGCACTGGACAATCAGGGCAAACACCGGGCTAACAGAGTTAATGCATCTCATTAAGAAATGCGTTGGCACTGGGTCCAGTTCACAAAAAGGTATGCTTCAGATTGACTGCCACCTCAATAACCTCACGGACCTCCACTGGCCTAAACTCTCCCCAACTAGGAGGAGTGTACTCAGAACACAACTGGCGACCACTGTCAGCAATGGTATTGCTGGCTGAAGAAACCTCCTGCCGGATCAAAGACACCCTGTCCGAGAAAAAACGAGCAAAATCCTCATTTGAGGAAACTCTTCTGGGCTGGAGACAGACAGGATGGAGAAGTCTATCAACAGTCCAGAAGCGTGAGGCTGGTCGGTTTCTTCCGGCAGCAATCTCCCGAGACAAAAATACTGTCTTCTTTCAGTTGATTGCCTCCTCATATGCACAATAATGTGCACGCAGGGCCAGTTTGTCCATCTCCAGATGGGACTTCCTCCAGCAGCGCTCTAATCTCTGACCCATCTTCTTCATTTCCCTAAGATCTCCATCATACCAAGGAGACCTCAGGTACGAAGTTCTGGGTCATACACGGATAGGTGCGAGGGAGTTGATGGTGTCAGATAGCACCTTATTATAGGTGTCCACCCCGACATCAACAGCTCCGACGCATGCACCACCCATACTAGATAAGTCAACTGTCGCCATAAAACCCTCAGGGGTAAGATCACGTAAAGGGCGGCAGCGAATCATCTCAGCAGGGGAAAAACTTATGGCAGGAGCCCCAAGTGTGAACTTCACCATGCAATGATCAGACCAAAATACCTGATCAATCACAAGATCTGCAATCTCGAGCCCCAGTGAGAACACCAGGTCCAGTGCGTGGCCATCCTGATGAGTAGGTGCATCAACAAACTGCATCAGCCCTAACAAGGACATACTTTGCAAAAATTTGCTGGTGCACTTTTGAGCTTTATCATCGGCCCAGACATTGAAATCCCCCAGAAAAACACATCTGGGGGAATCCAATGTTTCGCCGGCAACAAACTCAGCAAATTCCTGCAGGAAACCCCCCATCAGGCCAGGAGGGTGATAGATGAGGAGGATCCTGCAGCCAATGCCGAGTCCTCCACGAATGGCCACACACTCAAATGAACCTGGGGTTCCCACCGGGTGCACGGTGAAGGTCAGACTAGATCTAAAACAGATGGCTACACCGCCACCCCTGTGATTTTCTCTGGGGCAGTGCACCACGGTATACCCTGGGGGGACTGCAGCCTCAAAAACAGGGCCAGCATCATCTCCCACCCAGGTCTCCGTAATGCAAGCCAGGTCAACCGATGAAATCAAGGCAGCAATAATTGCCGTCTTGTTTCTGATCTACCTGGCATTGCACAGCACTGCTGTCAGAGGTGTAGATTGTGGTGCAGCCCCTCAGGTTACCTGACTACTCGGTCTGGTGGTCTCCCTGGAAATGGGCACCAACCACGTCTGGCTTCGCCTAGATGCCCTAAATAATCCAGGGCATCTCCTGGACCTAACCACCTCTATCCTTCCATCAACCCACTCCTGGTCATCCCACAGCCCACAGGCAGAGCAATCCCTTACAATCCCCACTTCCCTGCAACGCCTGATAATAGTATCAGACACAGGGAGAGGGAAAAGGGATGCAGAGTGTGCAGCTGCGAGTTCCCATTGATGATCCTAGCCCCCACAGGTCGCCCTACAGACCCCCTACACATTTCTAATTAAACAAACTAACAAACACAAATTAATTAATACAAACTCAAAACAATTTAAAACATTCCTACCTTAAACAGCCTAACTAACACAGTTAAAAACCTTCAATGAACTAGCCCACTTCCCTCCTCTCATCCCAAACAGGGAAATTCCAGCATCGAGTGGCGCTCGCACCACTCACAATGCTCACGCTTGTGAGCGGTGCTTACACAACCTCTCACGCCATGTGCGTTAGCCAGTTTGGGGGCTAGTGAGCAAACAGCCCACAGAGAGGGCAGCAAACACCAGGAGGGAAAGGCAAGTCCAAGCTCAAACTCCGGACACAGTTCTAGCCGCTAACGAGTGGCATCCCACAAATGCAGAAAAATCCAGGAAATACAAAGCTGCCGCTTGCGAGCGGTGCTTACATTTATGTAGAATCCTCCCTGCCCCCTCCACAACAATGTTTACTCCCCCACTCACTCCTCCAGCTTCAGCTGGAATCGGGCGAATTCAACACAGCCACTCACGCCATGTGCGTTAGCCAGTTCAGGGGGCTAGTGAGCAAACAGCTCACAGAGAGGGCAGCAAACACCAGAAGGGAAAGGCAAGTCCAAGCTCGAACTCCAGACACAATTCCAGCTGCTAACGAGCGGCGTCCCACAAATGCAGAAAAATCCAGGAAATACAAAGCCAGGAAAAACAATTCATTCCATTCTTTTCAAAAGAACTCCACTTAACATGTAAGAGTGGCAGGAAGGTAGAAGGAGCTTGTTAGACTACTGGTCCACAGTCCACCCTCAGTACTGGAGGTATGGGGATGCTGTAAGTCATGAACCATCAGAATCTGATTCCTGTCCCACTGAGAATGTTAACTTTTCAAGGTGGAACTGATATTGCTGCAACTTGAGTTACCTGAAATACTAATGGGTGTAAGTGGATGTTTTACTTAGACTGGTCTGTGGAAGTCTGACTAAAAATTATTTTTATCATTTGGCATTATGACACCAGCAAAATGTGAACAACAGAAGCCTCCCCCTTAAAAATATTTTTCAAAAGCTGATAATCTTTACCCTGGTCTGACCAAACAGGTTATGGAGTCCAAAGGGAAAAATGCTCATGCCAATGACGCCAAAGAGACAGATTCAAATTTGGATTTAAGTGACTCTGCACAAGGGGTAAGAAGAGATTTGAACCCTGAATATGCTGAAATAGAGGAAAATGAAGGGTAGATGGGACATAAAAAAGAAGAGGTTGAAAAACAAAATGTCTCAAAATTGAATAAAAAAAAAAGGTTTTCTTAGAAATAATATGATAATAGAGACATTCAGAATGGGTCCATTCAGGCACAGGTAAATGAGACAAACCTGCAGTCCATGAGTAATCAGGTAACATCCCAGCCACAGCAAAATGAGAACCAATTTAAATTTACTCAGTATCAGAGCCCATCCCGTACACTAGGTACCCAAGAGATCAAACAGTCCCAACTAAAAAACAAAGATGCTGCACCTCTATATTTCATACAGCCACAGCAGCAGCCTCAGACAACTTTGGCTGCATCACAAAATTTAGCCTCTAAGTTTGGGGAACCAGAGCTGCCGACTGCCAAATAAAAAAAAAATGCTGACCGAAAGAGTCTACTACAGAGTCACCCAACCCAAAGGTATACTCGGATGAGAATTCACAGTCAAGGAAAAAAGTAACCCACTAGAAAGCAAGCTCTAGTGCAGAACTTTTATTAAAAAAGAGGGAACAAGTCAGAGAAAATACTAACTTAACCACTGGACCAAAGAAGCAGTATGAGGAACCACTGAGACTACTAAACTCAAAAGGCATTTGGTAGGAACAGAAAGAGTTTAATAATCAAAACTGTATTTTTTCATCAAGAATGGACTCTCATTCCTGTGCAAGGTTTCATCAGGACTTAAACAACAGCTCTGATGACAGGCGACTTCAGACATCTTCACGAAGAAGACAAGAAATTCCAGCAAAGACAACTGTTCAGATAAGTAATCCTTCAAGTTTTACACAAATTCCTAGTTGGGGGGGATCCTTCATACAAAACACACACACACACACACATACACACACACACACACACACACACACACACACACAGAGACACCCTGGTAATAAATAAAGACAATAGATCTGAATCAGCTAGGTCTGGGAATGTTGGTAAAGAGTATGCAAATAAATAATACGGTATATGCCACTTAATACGTCCATGCTTAAGCCAGACCACCACTTTGCATAAACTTTTTCTACTTGCCAGAAACCCTTCTCCTTAGTCATATTGTTAAAAATGTTCAGTATTATGAACCATGGCCGCTGTCTGTACCACATGCCCGATCAGTGCTAATGAACAATTAACAACAGCTGCAGAAAGTGAGCAAGGTGCGATCTTGTGATTAGTAGTCTTTAGCAGGTGATTAAAAAAATGCTCTCTTGTCCTGGTTTAATCAGTTGTTTTTTACTGGATGCAGTTAACCTCACAGCATGTCAGGAGTATAACGTAGTGGTCTTACCTAAGCCAGGAAAGTAGAGATTCTCAAGAAGATAGAGTCTATGCCCAAGTTAAGTCTGTGTGATCTCTCTGTCCACTTTGACATTGCTACATCAACATTATGTGATTTGTTGAAAGCAAAGGATCACCTTATTGCTGGCTGGCATGCAAACCAAAATCTGGAAATAAAAAGGAAAAGGGGGAGGGCAAGAACAGTGACATTGAGGAGGTGCTTTTATGCTGGTTTTTCTATACCCGTGTATGTGAAGCTCTTATCAGTGGCCCCCTTCTCCCCTAGAAGGCACAGCAACTAGTGGTGACAACAGAACGGTTTGTTGAACATCGGCCACATGGGGGGTGATGAAGACCCACAAATGGAACTGTACAACATTTGGGAGGCTATTAGATGGCCCTGAGATGAGCCTGAGAATGTCACCAAGGAGGACGCCAAAGAAGAGGTTGCAGAGGAGGAGGAGATCACTGTTTCCACAAATGATGTCCACAATCCTGTTATGACACTGAGACAAACAATGGAACAAAGAAGTGACATAGCACAAGACAGGAATATGCTTCCATTGACCATCAACAAGTGGGGAAAGTATGCAGAGAGAGAGAGAGAGAGAGAGAGAGAGAGACTGAAACCACAGAGAAAGATCACAGTGCTCCTGACAAAAATGCAGGGCTAGCAGCACGCAGGTCTAAAATGATTTTTTTAAAACAGATGCTGTATACGTTTTAATATTTGTTAATAAAAGCTATGTTTTAATTATGGATAACAGCACCACAATCACAATTTCACAAAGAGAGCTGTATCACCCTATACCATAATGGCAATCTAACAGATTTTTCCTTTACAGGTGTATCATTTCTCTTCATTACTGTTCGGCCTTTGCACTTTCATACATCATGGTTTACACGGACCCTGCTTATAATGAAAAAAAATGGCATGTGATATTTCAGTCTGTTATAAGTTGCATGTACTGTAATTCATATAATGAAATGTCAAAAATGCCAAATTGGGCACGTATGATTTTTGACAAGATACGGTCAATGGGCGCTAAACTATTTGGGCAAATTGTAAACAATCTCCATCAAACAGTTAATATACTAGTTGCTGAAAATAAAACTCTTAAAAAGCATGTAGAAACTTCCCAGAAAAAAAATGATTGACCTGGAAGAGCAACAAATTCCCTTAATAAGGCAAATAAAAAATATGGAAATGCAACAGAAACAATTTCAGGAAAAACAACTTGATTATGAATTATGTGCCAAAAGAAAAAACATGAGAATAGTTGGAGTCCCAGAGTCATGGGATTCCAATGCAATATTGAGAGAAATGTTTGAGAAAATTGTAGCTGCTTATTTGGAACTAAACCCTGCTGATGTGCAAATAGAGGTGCCTTGGATTAGGGGCAGGAGGATAATGCTTCCCCTAGGCCTATTGTAGTTACATTGATGAACTTACTAGATAAAGAAACTTTGATGACACAGGTCTATAGGAAAAAATAATTCAACTAATGGGAGCTAACACTGCAGTATATCATGATCTGCCAGGGGAAATCTTGAAAGAAAGAAGGAAATTCAACTTTCTTAGAACTAAACTACGGGCAAGAGGCTACAAAACCACAATGGTTTTGCCTGCAAACTTTGAGTTACTGTGGAAGGGATGAGATTACCCAATGCAATGGTAGAAAAGGCCTTAAAATACCTTGCAATTAAAATACCAGATTTGATGACTTGATGAGGATACTATTGGAAAATTAAAAAAACATTTTCTAAAAGGACATGAAACTTCATATAAGTTATGATTATTTTTTCTCTCATTAACCATTAACTAGATTTATATTTAACCAACAGCAGATTATACAGATTACTTGCTCAACTACAGCGAGACTCAATAAAACAAATTCTGTGGGACACTAGTCAGATAATATTAATGGTAAGAGAAGAGATTAAGTTCTTAGAAGATACAAGCTTCAACCTTAAAATGTTAAATTGAAGGTTTTTTGTTTGTTTTTGTTCGTTCTTTGTGTTGTATTTAGTAGGATGTAAAGGGGATACTTAGACTATTTTGGGAAGCATTAAGGTTAATATAATATATAGCTGAAAGAAGTTAAAAACTGTTTTCCCTTTCTCTCTCTCTTTTACATTCATCTCATGAGGGTGGAACATGGGCCATTTCAAGTAAGGGCTGTTTGGCAACAGGTGTTGCTATGGGGAATGGGTTACTCTTATCAGTTCACTCCTATGTTTGGTACAACTATTCAAGAGATCCAAGAGATTCTTTTGTTTTAGGAAATGCTGTACCATTAATAGTGAGAGGAATTTTGGAGGGGAATTTATTTGATCGGGGGGGTTGGTATAGGTACTGTATTTATATAGACAAGAGGAAGGAACCATCATCAAGTGCCCAATTAAAACTAAGTGTAGTATCTCTCTTTTTTATAACACTATAGTCAATTACTAGTCATGGCCATTGACTTATTTAAATATGCTGCACTTAATGTGAATGGGTCCAGTACTTCTATTAAGAGATCCAGTGTTCCATGTCATAACGGAAATCAGTAAATAGTGATCACTGTTACAGTGAGTGTACATCGCCAAAAAGCAAAACAGCAATGTACACTCCCCAGTGAGGACAAGAATACCAATGAAAGTGGACTAATATATATATATTTATATGCAGTGGGGGCTGCACCCTGCACCCCCTTACAGAGGGATTCACCCCCAAACCCCCCTTAATTTAGATTCTCAACTCAAGGGGGGTGTATAGGGAGGGGAGAACCTGAACAAAAGTTAAACTCCCCGCACCCACTAAAAAACCTGTACCCTACCCAGACATGAACCCTGAACCTTCCTCAATGCAGCCAGTCATGCTCACCACCACACCACTTGGCCAGCTCGGTAACACCTCAACATACTACCTCCTACATACTGTACCTCCTCCATTATTCCTCCTCTTCTGTTTGCCCTCCTGCATATTTGCTGTTCTTCCCCTTGATCTGCACTATAACCACGCCTCCCTACCCTTTCAGCGTAGCTCGCAGAACAAGCACTCAAATTGAGTCATTCAAAACTTTAAATCAATCTCTGCCAATTTTTGGTTGCTACATCAGACGGTGTTGCCAATGTGATTAAAGAAGGTCAACGTGGGGTCCTGGGTAATGCCCACGTATTTGAAAGAGGCTACCATTTTGAGAGAGGGGCCATCAGGAGATAATATGTTGAGGGCTGCTGCGGTATTTGCAAGCTTGGTTAGCTTGTGTTTGGACCCCGACAGCATGGCCTTGGTTTTGCTTGTGTTAACCAAGAGTCTATTATCTATGAATCAGGCATGGGTGGTGCCGTAATTAGAAGAGAGTGTGGTTGAGAGGCTAGGTAGAGATTTGTCACTATGGAACAACACTAGATCATCAGCATAATGGGTGGCATTACATGTAAGGCTGTCATTGGGAAAGGAGTTATTGAAGAGAAAGAATAGAATGGTGTCATCGGGAGTGGGATAACAGATGGACACCAAAGCAGAATTATGTTTAATGCACCACTGGCAAGGTGAAAAGCTTATTTTTAAAGAAACAAATGAAAATCTATAAGCTCTTTATTGTTAGCAAAATAAAAGATTACTTGAAATAATGCCAACAATTATATGAGGCAAACTTAACAATCTGTTTCCTCTCTGAGACTGGACTCCCTCGGTCCTTCTCCAACACTGGTCAGAAGGAATTGACTCCTTATCTGAAACCAAGCAGTACAGGATAACTTTTTATACCCACCCACTAAGTCAGGTGTTCCCAGCATCATCAAAATGTTAAAATAACTTTTAGAAGGCTCCCTTTAATTTATATAATTCTATGGAGCTCTTTGCTAGTTGTATTTACACATTTTCTGGTAAGAGTTGCAAGTTTAAATAAGAGAGAGCACAAAACAAATATTAAACATTTCATCCTTCTATGATTGACAAGTGTTGCAGTATGTGTGGACACTAGAGGCTGCTGCTGCCCTATAATGAGGGCACATAGCAGCCTGAACAGCTACACTACACACATACCATCTGCAGCAGTCTGAAAATATCTGGAAGTAAATCGTATTAAAATGTCCACCGTAACCTACAGTGTATAATGTCTAACTTCTTACTTCACAACCGGTGCATTTATTTAATAGCTTTCTGTGTTTTAGTGTCAGAATGCACAGCCGTTGGCTTGCCATTTACTCTGACTGAGGGAACATTTGAAATAAGTATGTCTCTAGCAATTACTTTCATTTAAGGATAACCAAATATTCACTGAGGCATTAGCACCACAACCAGATAGTTGCTGGGGAAATTGCTAGTGTCAGAATGCATTTTTGTTTCTGGACACCATGGTGCATTTAATATTCAAGCAGCTTTGGTGTGTAAACAGGTCTGGCGAGACTCGCGCTGCACACTTTAACTTTATACAAGCCCACTACAGAGACTGATGGCTTTGCAGAGCAAGGGCATGTATTATTCTATCTTTTATGTACTTTTGCACTGCATTATTATGACAAAAAATATGGGAGACATACCTTTTTACACATTTTGCCGTGCAATTCACCTGTTGTTATGTACGACAGTTAGCACATGGCAAGTTTCTATTTAAGTACTTGTACATAGGTATTCACATACCTTTCTTATGTTTTTACCAAATACACATGAGTATGTCCTCCAAATGTGACTCATTATGGGGTTAACAGTACTTTTAATGTTAAATAAGCATCTTTGTTTACATCCTTCTTAGCATGTAAAACTGTGATATTATAAGGCAGCAACATTGAAACATCGCGATAGGTGAATACATACACCAGGTCCTTTTGCTGCCATTCATTTAGACCAAACGTACCCCATCATTGGACCAGAAAGGATGTAGAAATAATTAGTAGAGACAGAAACACATTGGGGGGGGCACCCAGGGATGGCCAACCATCTGGACTAGAAATATGAGGATAGAATTAAGAAAAGCAAAGAAAAACTGTTGTAACAGTAGTTTTATGCCAAAAAGAAGGTCCAATTTCTAGGGACAGGTCTATTTCCTGTCATACTCTTCCCCCCTTAAGAGGGAAACAGTTCGTATTAAGAACTGCTTTACCACCTTCCCTTACCCTGGAAGGGGTTGGAGCTTCTGCCCACCCACTCTAGATGCTCCGTCTCAGGGTCCCTGTTAAATGTTTCAAGACATTCCGTTCCAGTGTTATTTGTATTCTGAAACACAATATCACACATCGGCATTTTACCCTGAGACATTCAATTACCATATACATACTGTAAACACGAAACATTGTTCTAACTTCTTACTAAACAATACATTCTATTCCAGTACCAAATCTGGACAAATAATCAGCATTGAGGTGTGATGACCCAGCTCGATGGGACACAGAGAAATGGTACGGCTGTAAAGCCAACTACTACCTCATGATTCTTGGTTTTTCTCTTTCATTTGCTGGAGCCAACATAAGGGATTATGGTCAGTTAGAACTTTGAATGTTGTTCCCCACAGATAATATTTTATTGACTCCACTACCCATTTGAGAGCCAAGCACTCTTTTTCAATTGTAGCATATGTATGCTCACATTCATGGAGTTTCCTGCTCAACTATACTATGGAATGTTCTACGCCTCATATATATTGAGTCAGGACAGCCCTCAGCACTACCTCTGATGCATCAATATGCACTTCGAAAGGTAAATTAAAATCAGGACTCTGCAACACTGGGGATGTACATAATATAGCCTTATTGGACCGAAATGCATAATCGCAGGAATCAGACCATTGTACCTTATTGGGGTAGTTCTTCTTTATGAGATTTGTGAGGGGACATGCTATCATGGAAAACTGGGGCATAAATCTCCTACATTACTCCGCAAGGCCAAGGAAATACCTCACCTGCTTTTTGGTCTTGGGTATAGGACTGTTTGCCACAGCAATGACTTTATCCTGTTCAAGCTGTACTTTCCTTCCCCCAATCACAAATCCCAAGTATTTGGTTTCTACATTTCCTAAAACACACTTTGCTGGGTTCACTGTTACACCTGCTTCTTTTATGGCTTGCAAAACATTTCTCAAATGTACCAAGTGGGTTTCCCAATTTTCACTGAATATTACTACATCATCAAGGTAAGCCTCGCAATAGGCTTTATGGGGTCTCAACATGTTGTCCATAAATCTCTGAAATGTTGCAGGGGCCCCATGAAGTCCAAATGGCATATTCAGGAAATGGTAAAGACCCAGTGGAGTACTAAAAGCAGTAAGGGGTTGTGATTCATGGGAAAGGGATATTTGCCAATACTGCTTTGTTAAATCTAGGGTTGATATATACTTGGCATGTCCCAGCCTGTCAATGATGTCATCAATCCTAGGCATGGGGTATCCATCAAACATGGAGATGCTATTTATTTTTTAAAAGTCCAAGCAGAGACGGATACCACCTTCCTTCTTAGGTACCACTACCACTGAGGAAGACCAGGGACTTTTAGATGGAACTATTATTCCTAATTTCTCTAGTTTCTGTATCTCTTTAACAACTTCATCTCTTATCCTGATAGGGAGTCTGTATGGTTTCTGATGTATAGGGTGATCTTAGGTGACATGAATTTCATACATTATACCTTTAGCAGTTCCAAGGGTATTTGTAAAAGTGCTGCAAAGTGCTGCATCAGAATTTGTAAGTCCCTCTTTTGTGTGTCTGATAATTCTGGATTTACATAAATAACTCTCCATACTTCCCACCCATTCCAAATGTTGATAAGCAATGTCTAACTTAGAGGCTGTATTTTTGGGGCAATATATAATCCTGGACTCTCTGGCTCATGCCATTGTTTTAAAAGGTTCACATGGTATATTCTCGTTGGGTTCCTCCTCCCTGGCAACTCTATTTCGTAGTTTACTGTTCCGGTCTGGTGAACTACACTATAGGGGCCTTGCCAGCGCATTAACAACTTGTTCTCTGTACTGGGTAATAGTAAAAGTACTTTCTCCCCCACCTGAAATGTTTTATTTCCTGTACCAATACCATAATGAGCCTTTTGCTTCTCTTGACTTTGTATCATGTGTTTGTGTGCTAGCTCAGCATACTTCACTAACCGTTGCCTTAAGCCTGTTATGTAGTCGATAATATTTGAGTCTCCCACTGTTTCCCTGGCTTCCCAGTGTTGTTTAACTATATCTAAGAGTCCCCTAGGGTGTCTTCCAAACAATAATGTAAATGGGGAAATCCCTGTAGATGCCTGTGGAATCTCTCTATAGGCAAATAGTAAGCACGACAAGTACCTGTCCCAATCATTCCCCTCCTCATTAACAAATTTCATGAGCATTCCCTTGAGGCCTTTATTAAGCCACTTGACTAGACCATCCGTTTGGGAGTGGTATGGTGAAGTACCGACAGCAGCAATATCCAATAATTTGTACAATTCCTTTAACAGGCAGGTGTTAAAATCTGAACCCCTGTCTATCAGAATCTCTTTGGGAATCTCCATTCTGCTAAATATTTTAGCAAGCTCTTCTGCTAACCGAGGGGCAGTTACTTTCCGCATGGGAAGAGCCTCTGGATATCATGTGGCATGATCACAAAGGACTAAAATAAATCAATTTCCTTTAGAGCTCTTTTCCAAGGGCCCCACGATATCCAAGGCCAGCATCTCAAACCGTTGTGACACCACAGGTATTGGTTGAAGGGGTATACAATCCTTTTGACCTATCTGAGCAACTTTTTGACAAGGACCACAACTCTTTACATAGTCTGACACTTGGTCATGGATTGTAGGCCAATAGAACTAAGCAAGAATGTGTTGCCAGGTACTGTCCCTACCATCATGTCCAGCAAGGGGTATCTCATGTGCCAATTCTAAGATTTGCCCCCTATACTTTTGAGGCACAAGCAATTGTGCTACCCTCTTTTCCGTCTTTGGGTTGGTACACTCCCTGTATAAAATACCATCATTTAACACATAACAAGGAGCCCCCTCAGTACCCTTTTTTCCAACCTGCAAAAAACATGATTTTAAAGTGACATCTTCATCTTGTTCATTTTTAATATCAGACTGTTCCGAAACATGTCCCATTATGTCTAAGTCCTGTATATTCTTAAGTTGTGACTGCTTCTTCAAGGCTTGTTTCTCCTTTCTGGATTTTCTGGGTTTTCCAGGACTGTCGTACGGTTCCTCATCAAAAGGAAATAGTTCAGGTAAATGTCCCTGAATCTTCTGTGCCCGAGTTGTGACCCCCACTAATAGATGTTGTGTGTCTTGTACCAAGGTGGAAAAGTCTGGGTGGTTGTGACCAATAATCATTGGCACAGGGAGGTGAGGTACTAGTCCAACCTCTATGACATGCATTTGTCCATGAATAGTTACTGGGACAGGAACAGTGGGGTAATGGTGGACATCACCATGGACACATATAACAGCTGTACTGGCTCCTCTCTTATTGATTTCTGGAACTATATCTGCCCGGATTAAAGTTTGACAACTGCCAGAGTCAATTAGTCCTAACATTTGATGCTCTCCCAGGGTGGATGATGCAACAAATGAGTCCCAGTTAGCTAAAGCAAGGTGTCCATATTTCTTCTTAATGTTAGGACAGTTACGAACCAAATGGCCTTTCTTTTGACAGCCATGACAGTCTATTTCAGACTGGGGCACTTTTCTCTTCTTCTCCACCCTCCAGTCAGGTTTCCCAGTAGTAGCAGTAATAGAGGAAATGTTTCTTAGCCCAGATGTAGCAGTTGTTGGTTTGTCACTTGTCCTTTGGTAATGGGAGGGTCTGGCAGCAATAAAATCTTAAGCCAAGGCAATTGTTTTTTCAGCACCCTCTAGCTTGTGCTAGTCATTATTTGATTATAAAAAATATTATCAGCAAAGGATGAACACAAGAAATCAAATTCAACACAAAATTTATAATGAAATGGAACAAAATAGTAAGAGTCAGATGAGCAAGATACCTTCAATGAGACAAGACAGGTAACTTATTAGCCAATTTACTGAAAAAAACAAACAAACTTGATAATAGGACTTCAAAATTAAGCAGGAATGATGCAGACTGATTGAGAAGAAATGCTAATTACTGTACATGACTACTTTAAAATTGTCTATCAATCATCATTGATTTTTGATCAAACATTAATGACATATTATCTTCAAAAAATTGAAATAAAAAAAATCATTAGGATAGCACAGAAATTTCTATTTTTGAAATGAAAGAGGTGGTTAAATCTTTACCAAAAAATAAGAGCTTCGGCCTTGATGGCTTTACGAGTGAATTTTATCAGGCTTTGCAAAATGAATTGCTCCCCTGGATTTTAAAAGTGATTCAAGAAGTACAAGAGGGCAAAACTGCCTTCCCTAAATTGATGGATGAAGCCAAAATTATATTAATTAACAAGGATGGGAAACCAAAGGACACACCAGATGGATACAGACCAATTGTACTCCTAAACTAGATTACAAAATTATAGGTAAAATAATAGCAAACAGGATTTTACAGGGTATCCCACAGATTATTCACAAATATCAATTCAGATTTATAACAGCTCAAACAACTGTTAGTGCTTCTAGAAGAGTCCAAGTACTGTTTGAATATGCACAGGAAAGTACTGAAAAATATTTTGCATTGTCTTTAGATGTCAGCCAGGCATTTGATTTGATTAACAGGGAATACATGCCGAAAGTATTAGAAATATGGGGTATTCCACAACACTATGCGTTATAAGACAATTATATCAAAATCCACAGGCTCCATTCTTAGTTAGTGGTGTGCTGACAAAGAAGTTGCAGATACTTAATGGGGTAATGCAGGGGTGTCCCCTCCTTCCAACGTTATTTATCATGGCCCAGATATTCAAAAGGGTTGCACATGGCACAACAATCTTGAGCCATGCATAACCCACTGATGCACCTCAGTGCGATATTTAAAGGGGGAAAGTGTGCCGCACAAATCCCGATACACCGGGGCGCATCAGTAATGTATGCAGGCACAGGTAGGGGAGGGCGTGCACATGCATAAACTGCACAGCCCGATATTCAGCCCAGGCCATGCAGAGTTATGCAGGCACAACCTCTATCTGTGCCTGCACAAAGTTAAGTAAAAAAAAAAGGAACAAGTTGAGGGCCACCCACAGGTGAGCTGCCACATTGCAGGGCGCAATACAGCAGCTGCCACCTGTGGGTGGCCATCAACTGTTCCCACCACACCTGGCGGTGCCCCCCATGTCCCAATCATGGGCATAACAGTAACCCCCCCAAGTAGCCTGATCACGGGCATCAGACCTCCCAAAGTCCAATCTCCTGGTGGCCCAGTGTACTGCGAGTAGCCCGATCCCAGGCATAACAGTGTTCCCTCCCCAAGTAGCCTGATTCCAAGCATACCTTCATCCAATCCCTCCCCGAGTAACCCGATCACGGGCATAACTTTACCCCCATTAGCCTGATCACGGCATCAGATCTGCCCCAAGCCCAATATCCCTGATGGTTCAGTGGACCAAATGGAGCCCGATCACTGGTGACATTCTCACCCCCAAGTATGACATCCCTGGTGATCTAGTGGACCCTCACCCCACCCACCCGCGGATCCCCACCACCCGCTCCCCCGTCGGCGGCGGGGCAGCACACCAACCTCCTGCTGCCCCGCTGCCCGCCAACTGACAGCTCAGTATGGCTGCATGCCCATTGGTTCAGAGCATGAGCCAATGGGCGTGTAGCCCATACCATACTAGTCAGTCCAGATATGGTTATGGGGAAGGATACTATTACAAAAAACTGAAACTAAAATGGCTAATTCAATAAAGAAACTTTTAGATAGAAATTAAATAACAAAATGGGTCTACCTATTGGAAGATAGGATAGTTGTAAGCTATGGGTTATTAAGAAATAAAATGAAAACAGGATCAAGAGGAAACTATTAAGCCTACCTTTCACTATCTAGAAATTTCATGAATTAGCTAAGCAGAAGCAAGTCTGGGGTCCAAACTTTAAAATAAAAATAGAATAGTGAAAGAAACTCGGGGACCTCCCCAAGAAAACCACTATCCCAACTTTACTCCAAATTATTAATGCATCAACAGGAAGACCACTTTAAGATTAATGGGGAATGTGAAAAGGAACTAGGAAATGAAAATATCATATGATAGGTGGCTTGAAATTCTAATTCAGGCTAAGAAGTCAACAACTGCAGTTAAGAATAAATCTTTCCATTTAAAAATTATTAACAGAGCTTATATTACTCCTAAAATTATACATAAGATTAACCCTATCTGTGATTCTTCCTGTTGACATAAATGTGGTAACAAGGCAGATTTGATTAATGAATTGCCCAAGAATTTATTGATGGTGGGCACTAACATCCAAAAACTATCATACTTTCTGGAAAGAAAGAGTCCTTGTAACCCATTAGTATTACTATTTAATGAAAAAGAAAAGTGGAGCTATCAAAAAATCAATATAAAATACTATGTCTGGAAATTATTTTGGAACACTGGAACAGCCCAGACCTCCCTGACAAATTTGAAAATAATGGTGGTTCATTTTAAAAGATGCTTCAATGTTTGAAGAAATATCGTACAGCTGTGAAACTCAGAATGATATATTGGGCCAGATATTCAAGGGTTGCGCCATGCGCGTAAGTTCGCATGCGGTCGGTGCGCCATTCTGCGATATTCAGCAGGAGGCAGTTGCACCACTGAAAACACAGGCTGAGCAACAGCGACACGTAATGAAGGGCATGAGCAACCCAAGGGGGTGGACCCATGCATAAAGAGCGCAATGCGATATTCATACACCTGCGCAATGTGCAACAGCGGATGAGCTGGAAGGTGCGCCATGCCAGAAATGAGCCAAAATAAAAAGGCTCAAGGAAGAGGCGCAAGAACGCTACAGGGAAGCCACATGAGGCAGGGAGAAAGAGAGTGCGACAGTGGCAAAGAGTGCAGGCCAGGGAGTGCACAGGAGAGAAGAGGGACAAGAGAGGGTGTGGGGGGCCACAGACTGCAGAGGCCAGTAGGTGTACCCAGTGCAGTGGAGGTAGCAGTCAGGACAGCGGGGGTAACACAGCAAGAACAGCCAGGGGGGGAAACACAAGCCAGGGACATGGACAGTGCCAGCTTCCTCATGGAAGCTGTAATGAGGGGGGTGAGAAGGCATGCTGCAGGGGGACGTGGCCGTGGAAGGCCCCGTCGGCGATACGCCCCCAACAGGCATTACCGTGCCTGCGTCAGCTTTGAGCTGTACACGGATGTAGAGATTGTGGGCCGGTACCGCCTGAACAGGGCAATACTGAGGCGGCTCTGTGAGCTGTGCAGTGATGTGATGCAGGCACCCTCACGACGGAGTCACGCTCTGTCAGTGGAGACAAAGGTAACAGCCTGCATGTGCCTGCTCGCCACGGTTACCTTCCAGAGGCTGACAGGGGATACCACAGGCATAACACAGTTGGCCACGTCACGCACCCTCACCCAATTCCTCAGCGCACTGCTGCCACATGCTGTGGAGTACATCCATTTCCCCAGCACCGCGGCAGAGCGTACAGCAAACATGCAGGAGTTCCACAGGGTAGCACGTATGCCTGGCATGCTAGGGGCAATAGACTGCACCCATGTGGCTATTCGCATGCTACCTGGCCCCGATGGGGCCACATACAGAAACAGGAAGGGTTTTTCGAGTGTCAACTGCCAGGTGGTGTGTGATGCCAGTAGGAGCATAATCAATGTCTGTGCCACACATCCTGGCAGAGCACATGATGCCTTCATATGGTATCAGTCTGCACTGTGTCATCGATTCGAGAGTGGGGACATCCCCACAGGCCAGCTAGTGGGTGAGTACCCATGTAGGAAGTGCAAACTTGGGGCAAGGATGGGAATGCCACAGGTGCCATGGTAGTGGCACACAGGGATATGGGCATTATGGCCCTGAACATGATACTTATCTCCACTATCTCCACACAGGTGACAGCGGATACCCACTCCATCCCTGGCTGCTCACACCGTAGCGGCGCACCATGACCCCGTCGCAGCAACGCTATAATGAGGCACATGCCACCACACGCAACATCGTCGAGCGGGTGTTTGGGATGCTTAAGGCACGCTTCCGATGCCTAGACACCTCTGGCGGTGCCCTACAGTACAGCCCCTCAAAGGCCTGTGGAATATTCCTGGCCTGTTGTATCCTGCACAACATGG
Organism: Neoceratodus forsteri; assembly: GCA_016271365.2. Taxonomy (NCBI): domain Eukaryota; kingdom Metazoa; phylum Chordata; order Ceratodontiformes; family Ceratodontidae; genus Neoceratodus; species Neoceratodus forsteri. Next base: position 679,510,673 of record CM028130.1, read on the forward strand.
CCAAAGACCGTGGGATAGCCATACAGATCGAGGAGGGGGACAACGATGGGGACACCAGCGATGCCGGTGATGATGGTGATGAGCAGCCTCCCCTTGGACGGCGGGACCCCCGACTGATCCGGCAGGCCCAGCTGCACCGGGACACCATCACGGAGGAGCATTTTGCATGACACAGGTAAGTCAAGGGGCCATGCGCAACCAACACTGTCTAGGCGCAACCCACAGGCACACAGGGTAACACACCAGGGGTGCATGACGGCAAGGGGAGTTGAAGGGTCCAGGCACACAAACACACCATCAGGGAGGGTTGAACAGTCATCTGGACACACACACACACCAGGCACAAAGCATACATGGGCAGGTGCACAGCAGAGCAGGAACAGACATGGCAAACACACAGATCAACGGACCACTCCGACCACCTGTACTGTCCAAGTATGTGTGTCAGATGCTGGGCACCCTTGTACCTTGGTGTACAGTACAATGCAGGCATCATCATGCACACGCACCTGTGGACAGCAGTTGGGTGGGTGTGCAGGTGGTCTGTGTGTCGGCGTGTTGGGCAGGGCACCCACCAGTGCACTGCCCACCATGACAGACATTGCACACAGGGCAGCAATAGACAGGGCCCGCACTGGGACACAGGTCACTCAGGTGGCACTGTGCCATGGCCACCTCAGATGCGTGGGCAGCCCCGCTGTGACCCAGCAGCACTGGCAGGCTGATCATGGGCCACATGGGGTGGCACCGATGGACCACCAGGGGTCCCACTGCTCGATCGCAACTGTGTCCGCACAGGGGTGTGCAGCATGCCGAACATACCTGCACTAGGTGTGCTTGGGATGCCCACAGCAGAACCCGGCGTTGACAGGCTGGGTGTCGCACGACACCAGGAACGGGAAGTGGAGCACAAGCTGTGTGTGGTGTGCGGTACAGGGGCACCTGACTGTGTGCCCAATGCGGCCACGACAGCGACCAATGCCTGTGTCTGCCTGTCAATGGCGGCGGTCACATCCATCCACATTTGGACCATCTCTGCAAGGATTATTGCATTGTCCCTGCTGTGATGCTCCACAGCCACACACAGTGCCTCCATGGACGTTGCAACCCGCATCTGCTGCTGTACTGATGCCCGCAGCAGGCGGGTGTTCTCGTCCAACGGGACGCCTGCCACATCGACAATCTGTCCCCCAGGGTATGGAAGGTCCTGATGCTCAACACCCCTTGAGGGTGGGTGCTGTTCAGCAGGATCAGGTATGGGCATGTCAACAGGCGGTGTGCATGTGCCACCGCTGGACCCTGTAACCCCAGACCTGGTGGATGACTGCTGCTGCTGCCCCTCCAACTGCTGTACCCCAGGGACCACTCGTTCCACTTCCACACTATGGCCCACTGTTTGGTGAGGTGCCACTGGACAGAGCCAGGACCCAGGTCTGGGAAGAGGTGGCCACTGACCTGGAGGCGGCCACTGGCCACAGGAGAATGGCCAAACAGTGCAGGCACTGGTATGGGGACCTGAGACGGAGGGAGCCAGAGCTACTAGCACGTCTGCAGTCGCGTGCCAGGAGGGGCGTGGTGCCTCGTCCAGGTGGGTGATACGTCTACACACTTGTATGGTCCATATGGGTAACACTGTCTCATGTGTCCAGCACATGGGGAGGGATGGTCTAGGGTTGGCTGTGGTGGTGTTTACAGGGTATGGGATGGGTGGGTCTGGCTGGGTGGGTGGGCACACATTGGGGCAGGGGGAATATGCTTTGGGTTTGTACTGATGTGTTTCTCTCCTTTTGTCTCCCACAGGCGTGGCTGAGTGGAGGAGGAATTTGGAGCAGCAGCAGAGGGTGGGGGACGCTGAATGGGGGCATGTCGGGGACCAACCCCAACGCCAGCAACATCCCAATGAGGGTGAGTGCCATGACACCATGATTGCTATTGCAGGCTGTGTGACAGGGTGGGAGGCAGGGCATGGCCACCATCCATGGACACCACTGCCATGCACGCGACATGTGACAGTCCGCACTGTCCAGTGGCACTGCATGTCTGGGAGTGCGTCAATGGTGGTCCATGCGTGCACTGGGCACATGGCTGTGGCACTGCCTGCTCACCGCATAGCCATGTTACTGTACGGCTTTGGTTGTGCTGTGCTGGACATGGGCGGTGGGTGGTGTGCAGTGGTACACATGGCTGTTGCTGCCTGGTTGGGCATGTCTTGTGGACACGGTCACTGTGGGTGGGCGCACACCATCACAGGAGCGTGGCACATGGCTGTCTGCCATGCATACTGGGTGGGCTGCAGGGGGGTGGACAGTCACACCCATTGGCTCTGATCCCTTGTCCTAGGTGTACGGATACTCCTGCAAATGCAGCGTTCCATCCAGGACCTTGTGCGGGTGGCGCAAGAGTCCCTTGCCATCCTGCGGGGATCTGCAGCACATGGCGTGAGGAAGAGGAGGTGACCCAGGCAACAGCCCCAGGCAGCAGAGGACCAGGCTGGCCACCAGTGAAGAGAACCAACCTCCCCCCTTTGACCAACCCTCACACCCCGCCTTTCTTCTCCCATATGTTCACCCCTGCCCCTTACCCACCCCCACCTTGTTCCTGTCCCTCCACCCCATGTTTGTACATAATTGTAAATAGTTGTTGTTATATTTTTTGAATACAGTTATTTTGATATGAATACTGTGGTGGTCTCTGATTTGCAGCTGGCTATAGGTGCTCAGTTGCAGTGGTGTGCATGGCATCTGGGGTAGTTCAGTCATGGGTATGTGTGTGTGTGCGCTTGGGGAAGTGTCTCTGGTGTGGGAGTGGCTATCAGTCGGTATTTGTGGTGTGTGTGTTGTTCTCTGTGCATTGCATTACTGTGTGCAGTGGTCCATGGTGCCTGCTCTGTGTCCATTGTGCCCCTGTCAACCCATCCTTGGCCTGTGCAGCTGACACCCTTGCATGTCTGTGTCCTGCGAGGTCTGTTGCCTTGTCAGTGGTGGCTGTCCCTGCAGGTCATCCACTGTGACTGTCACAATGCTGGGTTGCCTCCTGTCAACGGTGTGGTGCATGTTTGCCTCGGGTGACACTATGGCCTCCGCAGTTGCTGTCCCACCTCCATGCTGTGGCATGTGTGTATTGCAGAGGCTGTGCACCACTGTCTGTGACTTGTGATCCAGGCATATGCTGGTGGCGTACAGGGCCACAGTTCATGCACAGGGTGGGTGTCACCCCTGTGTCATGAGGGACTGCAGGCTGTGTGTGCACAGTTTTCATGGGCCCACACTGGGGGCTTGGTTGCCACACTACCGCGCCCCTGTGTTAGTGTCCCTGGGTATGGGTGTGTGTTGCCTGCACTGTGTTGCATCCAGTGTGCTGCATGCTTCCACACACCACTGTGGGTGTCTGTGCTGGCTGCTGTGGCTCATGGTGGGTCTGGCTTGTATGGTTCTGTGGTACACGAGGTTGTAGTGTGGCAGTGGGGGGTGGTGGTATGCATGGGATTCCGCAGTGGTGGTCACTGCTCATGGGGGGTGTCTTGGGGTCACGGTGCAGGGTGTGCTGTGCACGGGGGGGCTGCTGTGCTATGGGGTGGTCCGTCCTCCTTGTGTGGCAGTCTCAGCTTGCCGGTGGGTGTGCTGGGGCACCATGGCCCAGCTGTGCTTTGTTTGCTTGTCCCCATGGTCCAGTGGCTGTTCCATCCCTCCCCCAGTTATGCTGTGCTTGGGGTGTGGGGGTACATTGTTGGTTCTGCAGTGTGTCCCTGTGCCCATCTGTGGCATGGGTGGTGGGCCCCTGCCTACCTCCCTGGTTGTGCAGTTCCATTGCTCTGCTGCTGGGGGGCTCCCTGCTTGCGCTATGGCACCTCTGGGCTGCTCAGCTGGGCAGCCCTTGTTGCGCCATAGCGCATTGTCTCTGCTCAGCTTCCCCTTCCTGGTTGCGCTATTGCGCAGGTTGTGCGATATTCAGACGCTGGCTTGTTGTGCAATTTGGCTTGCTCCATGTTTGAATATCACGTCTATTGCGCATGTGCGCAATTGACTTGTGCTTACTCCTGCTGTTGCGCACTTTTTGGGCGCAGTTTGAATATCCGGCCCATTGGGTTTTTCATGGAAGGAACTGTTGAAATTGGTACATCCTTTAATGAAATGTTGATGGGGTGGATAAATGGGGATGGGGAGGGATTTCAGATAACATGTGTTTATACTGACTTACTTTTATAGTATTCCAAGAAATGAATATGCTTAATATGGGACTTGAGTTGTAATATTGTTTGCTTAAATGTTATGAAATTCAATCAAATCTTGCTTGAAAAAAGGAAAAGCAGCATTCACTGATCCTGATGA